>JAJHPF010000022.1:982500-5915323 GCA_024447775.1 Carex cristatella
CATATTGAAACCCAACTTATCCCAGAGCAACGCGTCAAGAGGGAACGAAAGGAAAAAAAATCTATTGTTTCGTATTTTATAAAGAGAAGAAAAATGAAAAAAAAAAGTATACTTTCTCCATATTTTAAATAAAATATTTTGATCCTTTTAAATTGGAGTGTAGAGGAGTGATGAGTCATTTTTACCGTTTCATATCTCTCTCTTCTTCTTTAATGCTTATTGCGAATGAAAAATAACTAGTCTTTTTAATTCTATATCTTTTCATATTTCAAGTGGTGCATTCTCGACTTCCAATTTCTAGCATGCTGATGTTATTTCAAAAGCCGAAAGGATAGAAAAAGGTAAAACGATAATTTATTGAGAGGGGATAATACGATGTCACTAAAGCGTGTATAAAATATTAGCCGAGACAAAACAAATAATATGAGACAAAAAAAAAGAGTAATATTTTAATGGACAGACACTGTTTTCTTTGCGGCTGGAAACTCTTTTAAAGAATGAGGTAGTGTGCCATGTCAGAGCCACGTCATAGTTCCAGTTGCAAGCCATTGCTGATAGATTGAAAAGAGGTATTTAATGAATGAGCTCGAACTGGTACAAAGAGGCATGGGTCCGATGGAAGAAAGAGGCTAATTGTGATGACGCAATGTGCGGGGCCCAGTAGCCCATGAGACTTTCATGGGCTAAGGTTGGCGGGCCCGTCGTGCATGAAAAGTTTTATTATCCAAGTGGTCCCTATTTTAATGGTGGGCGCCGCAGAAAGTCTGGGAAAAAGATATCGGTAATAGAGAGAAAAAGGTTCCTAGGGGCTTTCATCAAAAGAACAAGGGGAAAAAAGGTGCCGGGTTTCCATTCTCTCTGTTAATTTAAGTCACTGGAGAAAAATGATTTTTATAATGTTGGATAGTTATAGTTAATAAAGTGCAGCAGCCAGTAGAGGTTCATGTATTGACTTTGTTTTGAATATATACATAATTATCTTATCCGAATGCACAAGACATGGTCTACTGTTGTGAACAGTTTGAATTCATCGTCATAAGCATATCTCGTATGTTTTAGAGCGACACTTAAACTGAAATGCCCCTAATTGTATAGTAACCATACTCGTTTATATATATAAAAAATAAGTAAAATGTTCATACATATTTTTATAATGTCAAATAATTTAAAATATGCGTATAATTTAACAAATTAAGAAATAATTTGAAAGATGCGTAAAACGAATAATACGGACGAAAATTTTGTTGTTATACCACAAATTGGTTGAATAGAGAGCAATATTTGTCTGATTGAAAGTTAATAGTTGAATTTTTTTTTACAAATATACAATCGACCTCTGGCAAACGGTATTGATAATAGCAATACAAAATATATGGGTGGTCGAAATGATCGTCTTGTCCATAACTTTAAATTTTCAATAACGGTCGATAATGATAATTTACTTTTCATTGATATCTTTGTCGGCTTGTATTTTTTTTTATAGAAGCATCAAGCAGTATAAATTATATATTATTATGAACTACAAACTTTTTAATATTTGCTATGTTATATAAACATCAGTTTTTTTCTTGAATGGTAAAGTATTGTTTTGTTAGAACGAGGCAAAACCCTGTCAGCTTATTTTAATATTTGCATCCGAAATATACGAGAAATGATCCATTTATTTTGACTTTTCACACAATTGTCTCTTTATAATTTACTTTTTGTGTTTAACTTTTTTTATTTATAGTTTTAGTAAAAGCTATATTATTTGTAAACTTAGTTTGATTTGAAAAATAAATATTACACAGTCACTTTATTAAACTTTTACATTCAGAATTGTGAATCTCATCATATGAATATGTGTCTTCTTCACTATGTACTTTTTCTCTTTACTAATCATTGTTGCACTATACGTATATAAGAGCATCTATATAAATAGTAAGTTCATCTCAATTTCAGATCTTAGGTGATAATTTATTTTCAATTTCAAGATGCATGGTAATTTCATAAATAAAAAGATTTATTTTAATAAATTGATTTCAAACGTCATGTATGATCATTTTTTTTTTCTAATTTCTGACCACTAAAAGCAATCAAGAGTAATTACATCAGTGCAGTACTTTTAAAATTAACTTACAATTCATTTAACTTATTTATAATCTAATTTCAGTTAAATTTCATGAATTAGATGCTCTAACATTCTACTAACCTAAACACACGCAGAAACAGGGAGAGGTCACAGAAGCGCCGAGGTCTCCAATGGAAAGATCCCTTGATTATGGCTCGTGATTAGAAGGGACCCACTCACGTGAAGCAATCCCTAGGTAACGTACTATCGTCTCCCTTGCCCTTCTCTTTTTATCCGACTTTTCCATTTTACTTTTCCCAGGAAAAAGAAACGAGAAAAAAAGACACTTGCATTTTACAGACTGTAATTTCCAATTTTGCAGCACGATTGTCCCAAAGTGACCGCAGTCCAAATACAGGAATTGTCGGTCGTTCCGGAGTCTGCTGCGCTGCGCACTGTTTTTTTTTTTTTTTTTCTTTACTTAAATTTTTTTTCTGGGAAAAGACTACCAAGGTGGAATACAGGAATATACAGTCTCTGGAGTATGGATAGCAGACATGAAGAGGAAACTGGTCTACAGTCAAGTAATTGGGAGCATTTAATACGGACTGATATTCAAATTTGAAGCCAGCAATGGTTAATTACCCCAGTTTGCACCCACGGCACCGTACTGAACATGATGCTGCCCGGTCACAATAATTAATCCAAGAATGGTGAGCACGTAGATATTGAAATGTTGAAATTCATAATGGATTTGGTATCTCCATTCTTATATTAAGTACGTAGATGTTTTAATTTGTCAATAATTTTGATTAAAATATGAAATTTCAAATTGAATATTAGTCATCCGATCAAATATTCTGATTCGATGCATCTTTTTTTTAGTTTGTTTATGTATAGAACTCTTTAGACAAGTACCCGTCACACGTACTCTCAACATTCAAACTATATCATCTTTTTTATTGATTATGATTTCTTTCTAATTTTTAAGTATCATTTGAAGAATTTTTGAATTGATTGATAATTGATTGGTCATGTAATCATTTATTTCTATTTTTTATATCATTTAAAGATTGTTATTTTGTCATTTAATATGTCATTTGGTTTGAATTTGTTTTTATGAAAATATATCAAAAAAAAATTATTCAATATTTGCGTTTAAGAAATGTTATTTGCGTGTAGTTGTTATTTAATATGTTATTTAAGAAATATTATTTGATATTTAGCATAATTTTTTTTATAAAAATATGTCATTTTGTATGAGATATTTTTTATTATCTTATAATATTGTTCCTATTGCTATGTACCAGCACGATACTGGTATACTGGTATACTTTTATATTGACAATTAGTAATCGCTATCATAAATATTATTGTAATATGAGTAGAACTAAGGTGTTCCTAAGTTCATCAATCAAGTCTCTTTGTGAACTCAACTCCAAAACTTATCGAATTTGACTTCAAATGATGAATCCAAACCGTTGAAATTCATCTATCTTATAACTTTATAAGTGATTCGTCTACATATAAAAATTTTAAACTTTTGAATTAATTTATTATAAAGTCAAGTGGTCAAAATTAGAAAGTTTATAAATTAATTTTAATGCATTCATTTTTTTAATATTTTTTACCACTTGATTCTACATAAAATTAATTCAAATTTTTTTAATTTTTTAATTGTTGATACATCATTCGTAAGATAAACAAATTTTAACGACTCAGAGTTACACAAGAAAAACTTGGTGAACTTTGGAACACCCTTTCTACTCAAGTAATATGCATATAAATCACTTTTTTTTATTCATTTTTTAATAGAAAAAAAAAAATTCTCTAACTGTAATCTAGCTGGGATAGACTAACTCTTGAATTGTATTGAGGAATTGTGAATATAACTTGGAGCAGTCAAATTAGGCTGCTTTCGAAGTAAAAGTTAAATAATATCTTTCTTTCTTTTTCTGTCAGTAACACCCCCCCCCCTCTCACCACCACCCCACCCAAGGCCCCAACACACACACACACCAACCACATCAATTAAATTTCCTCGTTTCTCAGTTATTTAATGGGAACAAACAAGTCTTTTTTACTCTAGTTTTTGGGAGCGTGTTAGGGGGCTTCATTTGGAGCCTTAACAGTGGTCGCGACATTTGAACCGTGAAATTGAGAGCATCTGAACAAGTTCGTATATTCACGCAAGTTGATAAGCCCGTGTGAATGTGTGATGAAAAAAAATGGTAGTAGTTGATAAGTCCGGGAGATTTTCTCCAGTTGATAAACAACGTCAGCAAATAATGGAGACGTCCAGTGATCGTGAGCCCTACAGGCTACAGTACGTAGCATGTCAATACCTCAAAACCATATCGTCCTAATCAAGATTAATGGGTCATTTTCCCGCTTGAACCACAGTACCCTAATTTGAAAATTTTCTGGAAACGAAGAAGAGACTTGGTGTAGAAAAATAGAAAATTAATTGAATCCGATTTTATTTGAAGGCAACAAAGATGAATGCTGCGACGTCCGAATGTCTGATGACCTTCTGATGATATGGATGAAGATAAAGAAAATAGTGAGAATGATTGACGTAGCAATAGTGTGAATAATTTATTTTACAAACAAACCCAAAAAAAGCTAAATATTTTTAATTCATACAGTGAAAAAAAAAGGTTCTATTTAAATTGAATTTTGAAAAAGCTTATAATAGTGTGAATTGATATATTTTTTTTGGAAGTTATAAAGTTTTGTTCTAAGTCTATTCATTGGATTGAAATTGTTTTACAGAGTAGTAGAACTTGTGTTAGCATAAATGAGGAATTGGACAATTAATTCGAATGTCACCAGGAGCTTAGAGAGTGGGACCCACTGCCTCCTTTATTTTTGACATTATTGTAGATGTTTTAAATAGAATTTTGAAAAATGTGCAGAGAGCAGGTTTAATTAAAAAAATTGGTAATTTGGATATTTTTGAGAATGCTTAATTTTGTATTTTGTGGAGGATACATTGTTATTTTTGCAGACCGATAGTTGAATGATTGACATACACATACTAAAAGAGATTTTGATGAGATTTGAGAATCTTTTTGGGTTAATTAAAGATTAATTTTGATAAAAAAAATGTAAAATTTAGCATTCAAACAAATCTTCACATGGAGATCACGATGAACGGTTCAGATCGATTTTTTGAACTATGAAAACGAAAATATAAATCTCTAGTATAGATCAAAGTGCGTTATGCGTAACACTGTAGTCTCATTCTATTCACAATATTTTTTCTATAATGAATTTGGATTATTTTATAACCAGAGAAATGGTTCTTAATAAACTTGTGCTTTAATACATTCATTTTGTAATTGCGTACGTTCTCTTCTTAATTTTTACTTTGTCTGTTATTTTTGTATGTTCAATTATCAATTATACAGCTTGTAAATTTTTTTTTATTTAAAATTAGACAACTTATTTGTTAATTTCTTTTTATTTATTATTGATCGCACACTTCTCAATTGGTATACATATATGTAATTAATCAACATTTGTAAATTAATTGTTTATATAGATAGAATAAATATCCATTTGATTCATTAATAGAATAAATTAATTGTCTGCCTAACATTTACGTCAGCTAATTGCACGTTCGTTATCGTTAGTAATTTGTATAATTTTCCAGTGGTCTTAATTTAATTTTTGCACAAGTTCGTATGCAATCAATTGTGTGTTTTGGATAGAAATGTGTAGTAAACAGAGGCACTCTTCGGCAGTCTGCAAGTAAGTAAGTAACAAATCAAAATTCAAAAAAGTCCAATTAACAAAAGAAATTGCGGTGATGAAAAAGAATGATCCATTTATTTTTACTTTATTTCTAGGGAGTGAAAAATTCTGTTTCGTTTGCATGACGTCATCAGATGTTGATTCGTGGATCAACATTCAACAATTAATCACGCGGAACTAGCACATAAAAATATGCAATTAATAAGGAACAGTACCATTAAAAACAAATGAAGAAGTGTGCCCTCCACAAATTAGTTGTTAAAAATAATGATTAAAAATTTCATGTTTTACTGGCGTTTAAATCGTCAAGCGGGGTGGAATTTGGAAAGGTGGTCTTCTATCTTCATGCATAAAATTCATTAAATATGATTTGATGTCAATTAATGCTCTAGTCTAGAGCACGGAGGAATAATTACTACACATCCCGATGCAGCGTTCTTTCCTCTCAATGGATGCGTCCAGTACCCATAAATCACGGCACCTCTCCATTTTATCCGTCCCATAGTTTCACCGACCAAGGATTGTATTCTAATCGCGACGTCTTCACAGTAACTTGTGTTTTATTTCTACCTTCTTCGGTAAGATGCAACGAGATGGCACTAACCTCAGACTATCAGAGAAAAATAATCGGTTGTACCTTCAAAATAAAATCGGTTGTGTCAGGGACTCAGGGGCATGGTACTGATGATCAGAAGGTGTGGGTCCCGCCCAGAAATGGAATCTATTCCTCTCCGGTTCGTACAACATGCAGACTGAGAATCCAAGATTGAAGCTTCTAATCCAAAAATCAGGTCAGAAAGACACAAGTCGCTCAAGAGATGATCCTCTAGCAGCAGACGCATTTCTACCGCTGGATTTTCATCTTAGATGACGGGTAAGCAGAGAAGCGAGAGGGCAAACATCCATTTTTTATTAAAATGGAGAGGACATTTACCTAGCAGAAACATTTCACGTTTTCCCGGACTAGGACTGATCCGGTGGTCCCCGTTTCTCAAGTTCTTGACCCCGTATAGAGCCCCAGGATGAATCCCAACCACTGCTGTACCTTAAGATTCGTGCTGGAGCGAAATGCCGATGCAGATATGGTGCATCCACTAGTAGTCGAGGACGATAGACTGGTGTCAGGCATGTATTGTACGGGAGAACCATGTTCAAGGAATATTCCGGACGGACTACATATGAACTTCACTGAACTTGGGGCAGGAGTGATGAGAAGAACTTTTCAGGAAGTCCCCAACCTTCTGTGGGGCGCTACGATGTTGCCGCAGTAGATTTTTATCGTTAGAAAGTCAATTCGAGTCGGTTGATTCGAAAGGGGCATTAATACTGATGTTTAGACCCGTTGCACTTTAATGAAGTGTAAAATAGGACCAAAAAAACTCATTGAATGTTGGTCTATGGTTTATGGCGTACTCCGTTAGCGGTAGTTTTTCGGTCCAAGTTTCCGTCAGGATCAACTCTCCAAAATTACGGTAAATAGAAAGAGAGAAAAAAAGGGTAAGTACTCCGGTAATTGGAGTATAGGGACGAAGATACTTTTTACTCTCCTTACTTAATATTCTCTACACAGTAAAACACACGCTCACACTACTCTCTCTCCCTCTCTCTCTCTCTTCGTTCCTTCTCTCCCAAACTTCCTTCTCTCACATCGCTAGTTCCTCCCCATTTGCTAGGGTTTCCTAATTCGGTTCCATTTAATACTCCTCGACTTGATCCAAGCTGCTTAACTCAGGTTTGATCTCGTCTTTCTCCTTCGTATTTTTCGATCCGTATCTGTTTAATTCTGGATCACCGAATATTATGTATTTTTTTTGCTTGTTGTGCTAGCCTATTCTTCCTTCGAAATTTAGATAGCCCGAATTTGTGTAATTTGATCGAGTGTGACAATTTAAACGGCTCTCGTATGGGAGTTAATTCTTGGATATTCTTGCTAAATTTGTTCAAAAAAGTAAGTTTTTGCTTTATGTGGAGTTTTCCAAGTATGTTATTTCATTTATGGCAGAGCACCTTTTCCATTAGCCTGAATCTCTTTAAATACATATCAAATTGAGCCTTGTTAATGCACATTTACTAGTTCTAGTTTCTTGATCCGCATTTTGCTCTTGAATTTTCTTCTTGGGTGTGTTTGGGATGGTGGATTGGACTATCGAGGTTTCTCTGATAAAAAAGAAAGAGGAAGAATAAAATAGTGTACTCTTGATCAGTTCAGAATTAGAATTAAACAATTGAGCGTGAGAGTGACATTGGAATTTAAGGTTGATCTGAAAGAATTAATTATACTGTCACTTTCAAATCTTAATAAATTTGGTGATCTTCTGTTTTGTGAAAAGTAGCTGCTCCTTATTTGAAATCATGGTTTTCTTCTATCTATTTTGAAAACTTTATTTTTTTTTCCAATCTGATTAGCATATATGCTTGGCTGGTTCACAGGCTGTATGTGATATCTATGTTCTTCAAAGGTATCTTTTAATTAACCTCCTCTGAATTTGTGCCTGCCCTGTACAATTATGATTCCTTTGTTTCATATGATAGATTATAGTTTTTTTAATTGACAGCACTTTCAGATTAAAATTAATGTTATTCAGTAATCTTTTTATTTATATTTTTGTTCTTTCTTTTTGTATATATATGTTTCCTCAAATTGTATGTTATTTTAACTTTTTATCCCATCCTAAAAGTTCAATATATCTTTTACTTGTCCATTTTCAAAGAAAAAGGAAGAGGGTTAGAACACTGATACTATCAGTCAAGGCATCTTTCTCTAGTGGTAAATTAGGCTTGTAAGAAAGTTGTAGTAGTGGGTACAAACATTGGAATAAATTCGGAACCTATTTTCATCAGCTATAATTTTTTTAACACAAATTAATTCAAAAGAATGACAGAAGAATATTACCTAGGTATAAATAAAATTGAGGTTAGTGATAGTAGGAAATAATTGTTTCTAAGTATACTTTGTTTTACTATAGTAGTTTAATAAGATTGAGGCTATACTTCATTCTGGCTTGTATTTTCTTTATGTGAAATACTAAAGTGGAGTATTACTGAATCAGGTTAGAAAAAAATGAACATGAACTGTACGAAGAGTGAAGGCGACTTAGGCATATTGCTTCCTGATAGTGCTGTTAATTCACCGTCCTTTGATGAAGGTAATAAGTTTCCTTATTCTAATTGTAATTGCCTCAGAAAATGGCCAAAAAGTTGGCAGATCACGGCCATGCACAATTTTGTGTGGACCAGCATAGTTCATGATAAAGTTTTGATTCAGATGTTACCTTTCCCAACATGTTTTTTTAAAAGCCAGTGCTATAATGATGGCCCAACACTACTTACTTACCTGTACCAATAGCAAGAATTGATGCTAAGCTGTGGTATTGGGTACGGTACTAGTACAAATTAAAATGCAGAGTAAATTTTTCCCATGACTGGGTGTGGTACCAGTACAAATCAAACCTGTGTAAAACCCTAAAATTTCTCAAGCCTAGTAAGCTCAGAAGTACTAAATAACCCATAAGAAATTGAAAATCTAGGAGTTATCTTTAAAGTTAGACCAGTGTTTGATTAAGAAGTAAAATAAAAAAAGGATAAAAGGCAGTGTTGATGATTTTATTATACAGTAAGAAGAGATACAGCAAGCTTGAAATAACATTCATGATTCTGATTCTGCTGCTGCTGATGATGATATTGATATGTCATTACCTCAGTTAGTTATAATGTATTATTATTTAGGTCATTATTGATTAATTCCACGCAGGTAGCAGTGGGGGCTCTGTAGTGGGTTGCGGCTCAGGATCTGGATCGGGACTGGGGCTGAAGAAGGGGCCATGGACGTCAGCTGAGGACGCAATACTGGTGGAGTATGTAAAGAATCACGGAGAAGGCAACTGGAACGCAGTACAGAAGAACACTGGGCTGGCCCGGTGTGGCAAGAGTTGCCGCCTCCGGTGGGCTAACCATCTACGCCCCAACCTCAAAAAAGGTGCCTTCTCTGCTGAAGAAGAGAAACTCATCATCGAGCTCCATGCCAAGCTTGGAAATAAGTGGGCCCGCATGGCCGCCTATGTAAATACTCACCTCCCCTTTCTTTTATTTCTGCATTTTATTTTTCAAATTTTGAAAAAGAGCATAATGAGAAACAGTATCATTAACCAATACTCGAACTTTTTCTTGGAATCCGGAATCATCTCTTTCAAGTCTCAGATAAACCAACTTTAAACTATGTTGCGATGTAATGAAATTTTAGACCCCCAAATTTAAATGAAGTATTATTTAGAGAATTTGAACATCTTGTTTTTTCCTTTTACCTTCTTCCTTTCAGAATGTACTCCCATATTCCATTAGAAAAAAAATTTACCATGTAACGTCTTTCTTGTCAGCTTCCAGGGCGTACAGATAATGAAATAAAAAACTACTGGAACACACGCCTAAAGAGGTGCCAGCGAGCGGGTTTACCGGTATATCCTTCTAACATTTGCTACCAACTATCAGCTGAGGACCAACACTCTCTCAGTGAATATTCAACAAGTAAGAAGAGATCTCGTGATTTGTTAGAGGAAAGCGGGTTTTTCATACCAGACCTGACACCTGAACCCTACCTTTCGACTCAAGAGACTTTACCTTATGCAGTTAGTCTCCAAGATTATCCCACAGGGAGTATAGTTAGCCCGGGATATGGGTACTGCAACTACATGTACAGTACCAGTCCCAGCCAGGTAAGGCGACTCAGCTTGTCAGAGAGTCCACTTTCAGCCTTGAGTGAACCCCTGACAGATGGCCCCGCCTCTCTTGAGTTAACAAACAGCCCGGAAAACTTCCATAAGGTTCTAGACTTTGGCTCTAACAATAGGAATCATTCCTATGAGACAGGCTGCCATGCCCTTTTAAATGGCAACAATTTCTCTGCTTCTGGGCCCATTACTATTGGGTCTATGAAGTTTGAGCTCCCTTCACTCCAAGATACTGAAACCGACCCAATAACGTGGCTAGATCAGCCCGTGGTGGGGTCCTCCTCGACGCCACCTCATGACTCATTGTACCATTCTCCTGCCATGACTGGTACCACAGTGTGCTCTCTCCAGTCAGAGTGTAATTTATCCCTGCGAAATAGTGGCCTCTTGGATGCACTGGTGCATGAGGCACAGGTGCGTAGCAGTGGAAGCAGAAGCGGATCGGGCTTGAAGAGTTCAGGTTCTTCTTGGGATCTGTGCTTAGAAAACGTTGACAAGTCCAATGAGTATGACTCGACAGCTGATGCTGACGATGGGTTGATAGATGATTTATTGGCCTCTAAAGAGCCAGAAGGTATGCATACATATTTTGCAATGGTATCCTTTAAATTTATACAGAATTGAGGCATCTGAATATGGATAGGTGTACGGCATGCTGTGTAATTTGATTTAGATGTCAGTGAATGCTTCAAACCTTCCATGATATTAGAGTTATCTTAAACATTCAGTGAAGAATCATTAAAAAATAATTATTGTAAATCAATCCAACTTTTTGCAAATTGCAACTGTTGCAGTGCTATTCTGAAAAGGTCACTTGAAAAACCCTCGGATACAAAAGAGTAATGACTTTACTATAACTACAGGTCTGGATGCTATGCTTATCAGAGCCCCGAGTCCAGTTCAAGAAGAAACCTCACCCAATCGTGAAACCCCAACCCTAAGGCCAGACATCTTACTGGGTTTGGATTGGTTCAAAGAGAAACCTGCAATTGGCAAGAATCACTCAGTTGTCACTGAGGCAATCTCCATGTTTTTGGGTGAAAATATTTGCTCCCAATCAAAGTCTGTTAACCCGTCAGGCTCGAACTATGCTTTAGGCAGTACCCTCGGTCTTCACTCTTTCTCATGGAGTAACATGCCTGGCACATGTCAGACATCTGATTTTCCTTGAGACATTTTAGGGCACAATTGATTGGAGATTTATTTCTTGAATCTTATAATTGGCTTTTGATTTGTATTAGTTGAACTATGTGTTGAACTTGTTATTTTTTTTTTTAAGTCAATTGATATGAAATAATAATGATAATGGTAATAATAATGATTTTTGTATGCTTGACAGTGTGTAAGATGTCACCAAAATTGCACAATTTTTTATTTTATTGTGTGGTAGCTATTGTGCCTTTGTTTGTGCTTCTGGTTTAATTCCATTTTTGCCCAGGTTTGTGGTGCACTAAAATCAATTTTGCTGAATATCCGGTTTTTATAGGTGAAACTTTTCAGTTCAGCAAACGCCTAAAACAGTATTAAACTTCAAATTTAAGTGTTTCTCGATTATTTCAGCATCAGAGGATAGCAACTGTCCTGTGGTTTTCATTCCTCTACTTCAAAGTCTTGCTGAATTTGAGCCAGGCATGGGTCTTATCCTCTCAAAAGGTGCTGTCCCATTTGTTCTTTTGTGGTGGGATCAGGCTGAAACACTGCGCAAATTGGAAATTTAATCCAAGGAACGTTTCAACGATTCTACCAACTACATGTAGTAAGCTCTCTCTCTCTCTCTCTCTGTTTTCCTTTTGGGCTCTTTAAATGGAATTATTTTCCCCTTAAATTAGAGACAAATTGCATGTGACCGTGTTAATTAATGGCGAAATCAAGCTCGCTCAACCTATTTTCTCATAAAGACTGAGAATTGACCAACGTTGACCTGAATTAATTACTAAAATGATACACGGATTTAACTTGCTTAGCTTGTGGGAATTCGATTGCCTACTTAAGCAAAGGTAAACACGTACATTTATAAGAGATAGCGCATGCACCTTGATACAAAGATATAGGATTCCTTTATCAGTAACTCCTAGAGCCCATAACTTCTTAGAGCTTACCTTTCGTTACATCAGCAATCATTTGTTCCTACTGGACTTAATGAGCGTATCCAATTTATTTTGACCACTTGCATTTTTATCCATAGCATGGCCATTGGAATTCACATCATCCAAGGTCCCTGACGAGGGAATCTTCAGGAATACTGCCCCTGCGATAGAGAGTTTATCTCAGACCGTGAGAGACATCTTCTACCGTACCTGGGAGGATACAGATCTTGGCACGAAATTTTTATTTATAAGAAATACAAAAAAGAAAAACTTAAAAATAGGAAATGACAAGATGAAAATTTAAAAATAGAAAGACAAGATCATTGTTTGGCATCCGTAGAGACGCCAAATCATACCGCAACCATTGCCAAAAAGAAAGAAAAAGAAATTCTAAAAGTGGAACGTCAAATTAGACAAAATATTGGATTTTTTTTTTTTAGGACTCCAAATTAGACAACAAATCAGAAAAAAAAATATTAAGTAGGACGCCAAATTCGCATGCCACTCATGTAATTTTTTTTTTACTCTCATCGCTATCTCTAGAAGAGCAATCGCCTGCTTTATTTTTATGCCTTATTGTTTCCTCTAGAAATTATGTGTTTAATTTGGCATCCCACATTTAGAAAAAAAAAATTCGGATTTTTGTTCTCATTTGGAGTCCCACATATATAAATTTTCTTCTTTTTCCTTTTAACAGAGGTTGTCGTATGATTTGGCGTCCCTTTCTATTTTTAAAATTCCACACTGTTATTTTTCATTTTTTTTTGTCTTTCTTTTAAATAAAAATTCTAAGATCCTGGCCATTGTTTTATATTGTTTTACGTTAATTTCAATAAATAAAAATATCTCCATATATGTATTTCTGAATAGATGAGGGATCAAATGCACTATGATTTTGTGCTCCAATATGTTTCACATCTTTTATCTATGTTTTCAAAGTCCGAACAGTCGATCAGGACCGTTCAACACGATCTTCATAATAAAATATTAACGGAGACCAAATTTTATATTCTTAGAATTTTTTTTATTATTTTTTTACATAGGTACAATATCACTTTATCGGATAGTTCAGAATCTCCTTAAAACAATGATTTTGTACTTATCTAAAAAAATAATAAAAAAATTCTAAACAAGATAAAATTGTCTCTAAGTATATTTTATTATGAAAATCATATTGAGCAGTTCGAATTGACTATTCGAATTTTTAAAATAAAAATAAAAAAATATAAAGCATATTGGAGCACAAAAAATCATGATGCATTTGAACCAGTGTAGTAAAATGCAGTCTATTCGGCCGAATATTCCTATTCGGTTGCAATCCGAATAGAAAATCTATATTCGGTCCGAATATATATTACAGGTTTAGAGTATATTAATAGTGATAAAATACCGGTTTAAAATATATTAACAGTGATTTATACCACATATTACCGGTTTAGAGCATATTAACAGTGATAAAAATACCGGTTTATAATATATTAACAGTGAGTCATACCACATATTACCGCATGCTTGTTTATATATACGAATTCTCATTTAAAATCTGCATATATAAATCCGAATAAAAATCTGCATATGCGGATACGGTATGCAGTGGTCTTCTGCATACCGAATGAGAACCGAATTTCAAAATACTGATTTGAACACTTCTTCTGAATATCTCTTTTCGCCCTCGGGAAGTGCTCCGACATTAATAGTCTTCTGATCTCATCTTGACCCAACTTAGCTGTCAATTATATTCGAACGAGCGAACAATAATGTGAGCATATTACCTGATTCAATCTAGATCAGGTTTATTTACTGAAACATATGAAGACCACTGATGTGCGTGCAATTTTTCTTTGGAAATTACTCCAGAGTTTTTATTGTTTATTTGATTCATATTCGATTAATCGCTTGTAGTACGAATTTATGTTTCATACTCTCAAGATTTATTAACAGAAAACTAATTATGTATTCAAATTTATTGTATACTAGTTTGTTTTCGCGGATGTGTTTTTTGGGCCTATATATATGTAGAGATGGGCTATTATATATTGCAATGCATTGACCCATCTGTGCATTGCAATATAAACTGTTAGATTCGTTTCAAAAAACGTACGAATCAGGAATCGTATCAGTTCAAACATTTCGAAATAGAACATCTCCAATCTTTCTCTCTCTCGCCCATTTTTTTTTATTAATAACCCTGATACGCCCCTTTCCTGGTGTAGGCGGGCCGTATGTCTGGACCTTTTATCTATCAGGCTCGACTCGCGTCGTGTCCGCAGGGCGAGATGTGTAGAGTGGAGTGATGTGGGCGTGATGTGTGTGTCTGAGGTCTTTTACTCTTCCCTATCATATCTCAGTAAGTGTGTAAAAAGTCCAACCCGCAATAATTGGAGCTCAGTGCCTTAAATAGGCCTGGTTGTCCGTACGGGCGGTGATGACACCGCACTTACCGTCGTCGAGGACGACTGCGGTGAGAGTGAGCTGAAGCCGAACCGGGTCCTTTGGGGCTGGCGCCAAGTGAGGCCCAGTTCGGACATGTGATTGGTCAGGCCTTGTAAGGCCGGTGTTCGGCCGGTTACCACTTGTCTTGTTTGGCCCGGAGGCTATTCACAGTGTTGTACGAAGGAAGCTCGGCCTGGACTTTCTTTGTGGCTTCGGCCTGGCCCGGGTTAGGGGTCCGAGGCCAAACCTGTTCATCTGTCCGAGGCCTGCTTTGTTATGGGCCGTAGGCACAAGGCCCTATCAAACCCAAATTTTTTTAATAAAAATAACCAGATTTCTAATTTATTTTTAAAAATAATCAAACCGCTCCACTGAGAAGGCGATCCACCCTTCACCCCAGGCCACTCTCCTGTGGGGCGGTCCACTATGAACACAGAACCGCTCTCCCGTGGGGCGGTCTGGGGTGAAGGGTGGACCGCCCCTCAGTGGGGCGGTTTGGTTAGTTTTAAAAATAAGTTTTAAAAATAAATTAGGGGTATGGTTATTTTTATTAAAATTTTTTGGGATTATTAATAAAAAAAATGCTCTCTCGCTCTCAACATTTCCTATTCCGTCCGAAACAAAAGAAGAAGAAACAACCTAAGCGATTGCTGCCAATCCCTTCCAATGACTGCGCCTCCTGACCCCCCTCCCTCCGTCCCCTCCAATGGCCTCCAACTGATCAGCCTGCTATCCTCATTGCATGAACCCTAAATCGTCAAGGTCTCTCCCGCCGTCTCCTCTCTCTCTACCCGCAATACCTGAACCCTAATTCTCTTTGGCTCGCTCTTGCCTCTCACCCTTCTCGCTTGTTGCTTTTCTCACGCGGTTTGTAAACTTTTTTGGTATGCCAAATAGCTCTAATTTGTAGCCAAATTAGCAGTGACATTTAATTTATGCAAAATAACACTGATATAGTCAAAAGAAGCAGTAGGATGTGAACATAAATGCCCTTTTATAACTATTTCTGATTGAGGCAAAATTAATCAGAAATATTTATGTACACCTTTCTGGTAATTACTGGTTTTGTAAACTCCCAGTTATATACTGTACTGTTATGGAACAGTTACTGTTTTGTAAAAATGAAAATTTAATGAATAGTGCTATAACTATGTTATTCTTTCTTTAGAACAAAGGAGGCAAAGATGAGCAATTATCATGGCATAAGTGTTGTTGACTATACAAAGACTGACTTGGTGATCCCAGTGTTTCAAGATGAAGGGGAGCTTATGGTTTCCTCTTTTTATTTTGACTCGCATCATGTATGGACTTATTAATTGTATAAATTTATGCTTTTTGGTACATTAATGTAATGTTCTTATTTTGTTCAAGTAATGAACTGTTTGTTTGCCATGTTTTTAGCATGAATATGTTTGCTTGATGTATTTTGCAAAGCTTTTGATCCGTAGGTATGCAATTTTTGTATTTGTTGTTTGCTTTAGCTTAAATTGACAATTATAAAATAATGGCAAGATGCAATGATGCACAGCAACCAATTTGTTTTTTCTTTCTTCATAAATAATGGCAATATTAAAATTTACTTTTAAATTCTCAAAAAAGTTTACTTGGGCCGCACAACAGTAACCAATTTGTGAGGTGTAGCAAATGATGATGGTTGTCAAATAGATAATTCAATCATTTGATTTTTAAATTGCATTCATTATGGATTATTTCTAATTATGGCCGATTATTCTGATTATTTCTGATTAATCGCTTAGCAGTACCTTATCTATTCGACGACCGCATACTGTTATTTACAACGCTGATTTGAACACACATTCTGGAGCATATACTAACATAGTGATGAGTTCGAAACTAGAAATTATTCGAGTAGAGTTAAAGTTTGTAATTTTAATATAAAATAGATATAAGAGGATTAAATGTCTTTCACATCTAATTTATCATTGCGTTTTACATTTTTTTTTATTTTCGTTTTCAAATTCAATTGCCAATCCGAATCTCTCGACATGACCTCTCTATTAAAATGTGCTTGGAGACAAAATTTATATTTAATTTTTTTAAATCTACAATTTTTTTAGATAGGTGCAAAATCACTGTTTTTGGATGGTCCAGAAACAGTGATTTTCTACCTATTTAAAAAATTAGACTTTTTTTTTTTTTGTAAAAAATATAAAACTTGGTGTCCAAGCACACTATAATATGGAGATAATATTAAGCGATTCAAATCAACTGTTTATATTTTAAAAACGAAAATGAAGAATACGAGACATGAAAGACAATAGGTATTTGAACCCTCCTCTCTAGTCTAGGTATAATTTTAAAAAAATATATCAAAACATTAATATTTGTACATAATATATATTTTTTTTTGTAAATTTTACAACTTATATGAAAATATATTATATCGTTGGTACATTCGTCAAAGTAAAAAAAAAAAAAAATTCAAGCGGTGTCAAAAACAATATCAAGTATAATACGAATAATATACTACATATATGTCCACTTGAACGAATAACATTTAGTTCGTTTATTGTAAAATTTAAAACTACCCTTTCTTTAAAAAAAAAAACAAAACAAAAAGAAAAACTATGTAAAATAAGACGATTATTCCAGATTGTATGGCTGCTCATGTTACAATTTTGCTGTACCCCTGAGATACGGACTCATTCGTATATATATTCTGATTTTTTTTAACAGTATTAATTTACAGAAGTTTATGCAATACACCTACGTCTACGTGGTTCATTTTTTTAAAAAATAATTTGCGATGGTACCGATACAACAAAAATATAAATGGAACAAACTTGGGCCGAAATTTTTATCAATATACAAATTAATAAATTAATTTAACAATCTATACAATTTTTATAAAGAATTTGAAAAGTATCCAAACCGATAACAGTGTAATCGGTTTCAGAAGATCAAACCGATCACAAACTCGTCGGTCGCAGAAAATTGAAACCGCTGACAATGTCAACCATTCCAGAACTGATGACAAAGTCATCGATTTCAGAAGCTAGAACTGATGACAATGTCGTCGGTTTAAATTTAAAATAAATTTTCATTTAATTAATTTATTTAATTAGAAAACATTATAATTTATTTATTTATTTTATTAAAATATTAGAAATATTTTTATATTTTTTTGAAATTAGATAGAATACCATATAATTTGATTTATTAGAAAGACTTAAACAAATAACCCGGATCAATATTTTCAGATCGGATTTTTCGCAGCTGTAAGAAAAATTAAAATATTTCTGTGTGTTATTGGAAACAAATAAAAATGCTTTGAATCTGAATTATAGATCCCAGTTCAAAAGTCACTTTTAGGTAAATACAGAAAATATTTTGGTCTTTCTATTTTTGAAAAAAAAAAAATTTAAGAAAAGTTTTCCGCAACATTGTAATCATTACCAAAAAAATATTTTAATATGAGTTGTTCGTTGTTTTAATCTGATATAATTCTCGCATAAAAAAGTATGCATTCTGCATAAAAAATCGTGCATAAATATATTATGCAAAGTTTGGTCACGGAATTGGTTGAAACCGATAACAATGTCATCTGTTTCGATAGATTTCGAATTTTATCAAAATATTATATAGATTGTTAAATTTATTATTTCTTTTGTATTATGAATATAATGGATGGTCCATTAACTCACAATATTAATCCTCATTTACCTCCCACTACCCCACTACCATTGAAATTCATAGCCACTACTATTTGGAATTTATTTTCTTCTTTATTATTGTAATGACTTTCATTTACAATTTGTAACCTATAAATAGAGACATTGTAATCTTGTATTGTATACACATGAGAATTATATGAATAAAGAGATTACCTTCTTTTACTTTGTCTTTTCTTATTTATATTTGTTTATCTTTATTTCATAACACGTTATCAGCACGAGAGCTCTACTATTTGAAGATTCAAAGTAATTTCTTTTAATATTTAATTATGTTACATTTTTATGTTATATTATGATAATATCATGTTGTCTTTTACATTATTTTGTGTTATACATAAATTCTGTTAATTAATGGCCCGAAGCCATATTATGTTAATGAAATTGGCCCGAAGCCATTTCAACGATTTTATTAATTGTCCCGAACATCAATTATAAGATTAAATTATTGCAATGGCTCTATTATAATAATTAAAGTTTCTGAGACCTTTCGAACCTTAAATTTTTTTTTTCTCTCTGTTTTATGAATAAATTGAATTTATATAACGATTATTACTGTTATATAGTGTTTTGATTTGTATTAACTAACTAAATTATAAAATGATTCAAATGATAGCCAGAGAACACGTCATTCTTTAAAAAAAAAAATTTACAGGAAAAAATTACTTATCATGTGTGTTAGATGCTGAAATTCATTTAGATGCAAATGGCCTTGGAGAAACAATCAAAGAAGCTAATACCGCCACTAATCAAGACAAGGCCAAAGCAATGATCTTTCTTCGTCACCACCTCCATGAAGGGTTGAAAGCTGAATATCTTACGGTAAAAGACCCACTTACTTTATGGAAAAATTTAAAAGAAAGATATGATCACCAGAAAACTGTAATTCTTCCAAATGCTCGTTATGAATGGATGCATTTGAGATTACAAGATTTTAAAACTGTGAGTGAGTTTAACTCAGCAATGTTTAGAATTAGTTCTCAATTAAAATTATGTGGAGAAAATATTACTGATCAAGATATGTTAGAAAAAACATTCTCCACTTTTCATGCATCCAATATACTCTTACAACAACAATATCGTGAAAGAGATTTCAAGAAATATTCTGAATTGATTTCTTGCCTTCTTGTGGCTGAACAAAATAATGACCTTTTGATGAAAAATCATGAATCCCGTCCAATTGGTTCTGCTTCATTCCCTGAAGTGAATGTTGCAATGCATAACAATTCTGGACAATTTCAAGGACGTGGACGTGGCAACGGCCGTGGCCGAGGCCGCGGTCGAGGTTATTATCGTGGTGATCATTCTAAAAGTATATCTCCCCACCAGAAGTGAAAAAATAATGAAGAAAAAACTGAGAAAGAAAAAAGTGGGCACAACAAAGAACAAGAGAATTCATGCTATCGTTGTGGTGGTAAAGGTCATTGGTCGCGTACTTGTCGTACGCCGAAGCATCTTGTTGACCTATATCAAGCATCACTAAAGAATAAGGAGAAAAATATTGAAACGAATTTGGTTTGTGATGACAATTTCGATATTAACCAACTTGATGTTACTCATTTGGATGTTGCTGATTTCTTTATTGAAGAAAATAAAAACTAATCACTTGATTAGTCCTGATAGGATATAGAATAAATAGATTAATAATTTTTTATTTTGTTGTTGGATTAGTGATGATAAAAAAAAAATGATAATAAATTTTTATTTTTGTTGTTGGAGTATCTGTTGTAATTTTTTTTTATCAAGGAAATAAAATTTATCTACTCATTTATTATATTTTTGGTTATATTTTTGTATTAATTAATTTTTTTTATGTTTTCATAAAGAATGAATATTCCCTTGGTTAACAACGGCATCAATAATGAAGAGATATGTCTCGTCGACAGTGCAACAACTCATACCATTCTTAAAAATAAAAAAATATTTCTCTTATTTAGTAATGCAAGAAGCCAATGTTAGTACTATTTCGGGTAATACAAATTTAATAGAAGGCTCCAGAAGAGCTACATTATTATTACATGGAGGAACTCAACTTTATATTGATGATGCATTATATTCTTCTAAGTCTCAAAGAAATTTATTAAGTTTTAAGGATATCCGCCGAAATGGATACTATGTTGAGACAACTAATGAAGAAAATATTGAATATCTTTATATAACTAGCAAAATGTCTGATAAAAAATGCATATTAGAAAAATTGTCTATGCTTTCCTCTGGTTTGTATTACACATATATTAGTGCAATTGAAGCACATATTATTGTAAACCAGAAGTTTACAGATAAGAATATGTTTATAGTGTGGCATGACTGGTTAGACCATCCCGGATCAATAATGATGCGAAAAATAATAGAGAATTCATGTGGGCATTCATTAAAGAACCAGAAGATTCTTCAAACTAATGAATTGTCATGTGCTGCGTGTTCTCAAGGAAACTTGATTATTCGACCATCACCAGCGAAAATACAAAATGAATCTCTTATATTTCTAGAACGTATACATGGCGATATTTGTGGGCCTATACACCCATCATGTGGACCATTTAGATATTTTATGGTTTTAATTGATGCATCAACAAGATGGTCACATGTAAGTTTATTATCAACACGCAACCTGGCGTTTGCAAGATTACTTGCTCAATTGATTCGATTAAGAGCACATTTTCCTGATTATCCAATTAAGAAAAGACGTCTAGACAATGATGGTGAATTTACTTCTCAGACATTTAATGATTATTGTATGTCTATTGGAATTGATGTTGAACATCCTGTAGCTCATGTTCATACACAAAATGGACTTCCGAAGTCATTTATAAAGAGATTACAATTAATTGCAAGACCATTACTTATGAAGTCCAAACTTCCAATATTTTGTTGGAGACATGCTATTTTGCATGCAGCAGCACTAATTCGCATCAGGCCAACTAGCTATAATAAAATTTTCCCTTTACAACTAGTTTTTGGTCACATACCCAATATTTCTCATATAAGAATTTTTGGATGTGTGGTATATGTTCCAATTGCTCCACCACAACGCACTAAAATGGGACCTCAAAGGAGGTTGAGAATTTATGTTGGATTCGAATCTCCATCTATAATAAAATATTTAGAACCAATGACAGGAGATTTATTCCCGGCTAGATTCGCCGATTGTCATTTTGATGAATCAAAATTTCCAACACTAGGAGGAGAAAATAATCAGCTGGAAAAATACATTAGTTGGAATGAATTATCATTAGCACATTTTGATCCTCGTACTAAAGAATGTGAACTAAATGTTCAAAAGATAATTCATTTGCAAAGATTAGCTAACCAATTGCCAGACGCATTTACAGACTCAAAGAAAGTGACCAAATCACATGTACCAGCTGCTAATGCTCCAATAAAAGTTGATGTCCCTGTTGGACAAACTAATGAAATTATGACACGAATGAAGCGTGGAAGACTGTTCGCACACAGGTGTACTCCTAAGTTTCAGTACAGCGAGCTGTACCTTTTAAAACTCGAGTCTACCTCTGGTCAAGACTGCAAGTGCACAGTCCCACCGTTGGTATACTCGGGTATCATATCCACAGGGATGGTAAGAAAAGAACCGGACTCTCAATTAAATTCACTTAAATCCTAGAAGTGGAGAAAAAATTGGTTTGGTTTTGTTCTAGCAATTTTACTGTGAAATAACAATATTAAAACAATTAAAAGAAGACTTAAAGTTGTTTTCAATTGATAAAAGGTGTTTCCAAGGTTTCAGATTTCATTTCTGTTTTAGCCCCGAGGTATACGGCCCGTATAGAACCCTATACGGTCCGTATGGACCACCGAGTAAATGCTGCAGTTACTGTTTCTGTGTTGATATTAATGTTTAGGATTTCCATCGACCAGATCTAAGTTTCTTACCTCAGCGGTCGTAATTTTGGCTTAAAACCCCGATTACCCGGACTCAACTACTCCCCTCTTAGATGCGTTAACCCTCAACTTTCGCTTTTTGGACTAATTTATCTAAGTTACTTGTTGGTTTACTAAAGGCATCCAAGGACTTTCGCCTCAAGGAAAGTTTCGCCTTTCGGTACTCCTTGATCCGTAGACCTACCTTATATACTTAGTTCGGTTGGATTGAATATCATAGACTTGGTTCCTAACAATTAGACGTGTGCATTCATCTAACGGGATGACTAATCAAATTCAAGCAAGTACAAACAAAGCAATCGAAATACTACTCAACAAAGAAAAAATACAATATTCAACACATAATTCAAGTAACATGCAAGCAAAACTAAATTAGAAACTACATCTTAACCCTAGAAACTAAAAGTTTAGTTACTCATGTTCATGCAATTACAGAAAACACAAGAGATAAAGGAGTTCATGACAAAACAGTGAAAAGTCGGAAGAATCGGCGTCGAAATCGAGTTTCTCCTCCTCTTCTTCTTCTCCAAAGTGTCTTTTTCTCCAAGTTACTCTCCGTCCAAAGGATAGCCAGCGGCCAAAAGATCGTTCTTTCTGTTTCAGGATACTCCCTTTAATGCCCGAAATCTCGAATTAAAAAGGTGCCTTTTCGGGCTCCCCAGCTGTCTCTGTTTCCAAATCCAGTCTGGGTTTCCGTAACTGCTTGTACGGTCCGTACAACAATCCTATACAGACCGTATAACTGTGCTTTGCCTTGGAGAATTGTTGCCTCTGATATGGATCCTTCTGTGGTTTTGGGCTGATCTTGTACGGGCCGTATGGAGACCTATACGGACTGTATGGGGAGAAATTTCGTCCGTTTCCTGCAAAACAACAAACAAAACATAGCAGTACCACATTCTAATGATAATTAAGTAAAAAGGTTCATATTTGCAGGCTTTAAAGCACAGGTTTTAGTACAAATCGGGGTCGTAATATAGGCAAAATAGGGAGGTATCAAATTCTCCCAAACTTGAACTTTGCTTGTCCTCAAGCAAAAATTCTAACCTAGGTGTGGTTCTGGTTCTTGGAGTTACCTAAATGCAAGTTAAACTACTAAGAGAAAATTTTGCATGATCTTGCGTTTGTTAGAAACCTATAAAAATTCTTTTGGACAATGATTTGGTTTTCTTTTGGTAAATTTCGGTTCACCCCACAATTCAATTAATCAAACCCCTATATTCAAGATTGTAT
This sequence comes from Carex cristatella, assembly GCA_024447775.1. Classification (NCBI taxonomy): domain Eukaryota; kingdom Viridiplantae; phylum Streptophyta; class Magnoliopsida; order Poales; family Cyperaceae; genus Carex; species Carex cristatella. The sequence continues at coordinate 1,006,379 of JAJHPF010000022.1, forward strand.
TGTTAATTGTAAGAACTAATCAACCAAACGTATCAATAATTCATTTTTTACTAAACATATGCCCTCATTTGTGGTGCTTTGTTTTATTTTGAGTCCCCCCCCCCTCCAAGCTTGGAACAAGCTTAGGTCAGAAAGTTGTAGACTACGTGTGTTGGTATCATGCAAAGTTTACTTTTTATTGTTGCTTTTGTAACACTTTTATTCTTTATTCTTAGTAAAAGTTCGGCTAGTTATAAGTGGTGAACCATACCCAACCGATTTAATTCAAAAGCGCATTTGCGTGCTCTTGGTTCGACCTTTCCATGGCGCGAGCTCACACTTTTGATGTAAACTCAGCCACTTTATCAGGTGAACTAGCGGAGCAGAGTGTCAAAGACTCATTACCATAAGTACGTCATAACGCCGTAGCATAGGCAAGCGGAGTCCTTATTTTTCTCAAAATTTTTTGACTTTTCTTATTTTTCAACTGTTTTTGCTAAGATACCATGAGTACACACATTCAAAGGTATTCATTCATACCGGTGAATATCCCAATCTTTCTTTGTTTTCAAATCCCATTTTACTAATAAAAAGGCACAGTTCAGTTCCATACGGCCCGCATAGGGTTCCATACGTCCGTACAGTGTTCCAAATGATTTTCTTGGTACAATTCAATTTTTCAGTTCCACAAAGTCCAAAAACAATCTATCATATCTGGTTCTTTTAATCAAACATGGGGTTATTTCTAATTTCACAATTTCATCCAAAACATGACCAAAAAATTTTAAATTGGTCCCTATTTCACGCAATCACACAAACTTATCTACAAAACACAACAAAAAACAAACATGCAAAACAACTAAATGCAAACAACTATCACCCCCCCAAGCTTAGTCTGAGCATTGTCCTCAATGCTTCAAGACGTAAAAGTAAGATAAAAGCTGGGGTAGTGGAAACAAACCTGATCAGTCAGAAGAGGGGTCGAAACGCCAGTCGCGAAACTGGTCCTCAATGTCTCTAAGGCGAAAGCCCTAGTCGCTCATGTGCTCGCTTATCTCGTCCAAGCGCTCGGTGTGTAGACTGGTTTGGCGCTGGATCTCGAGAATGTGGGACACCTGCTGTAGTTGTGTGTCCCTGATGTCGGACATGAGCATATAGAGGTCACGGATAGAGGGGTCAGTTGGGTAGGTGCCCTGTGGAGATGGCTGTGTGGAAGAGCGAGGAATGTCGGTGGCTGGCTGAGTAGATGAAGAAGAAGTGTCCCTCGCACACCGTGTCTGGGGAGGAAGAGGTAGTGGGGCAGCGATGAGCCAAGTAGAGTGGTCCTCCAGATCGATAGGGGCAGCAAACGGCAGGCGGCGAGTGGAGCCATTGGCGAAGCGCCAATCATAAAGGTCGTTGTGACCGGCGGGACCGCGGTGGATTTTGATGAAGTGCTGAAGCTGCAAACTCTCGGCATCCAGAGAGGCGGGTCCAGTGCACAGATCGTGACCAGGGAAATCGTCCAGTCCAAAGTTGTTCTTGATGATATCGACGAACAAGCCAATTTTTACCTTGCCACCAGACCGCTGGGATTCTTGTAGCCTTATCCAGTGGTTGACCATGAGAAGTGCCAAGTCGGAGATGTCAGGGATTGGGCGGAGCATGTTTTCCATCAACATGAGATCGATCAGATTGCCGCGGTTAAGTGTCTCACCGCGTGCAAAGATGGTACATGCAAGGGCACGCTGGATGATGCGGAGAACAGGGTGAGAAATGAAGCGTGCGCGATACTCATCATTATGGGCTTTGGAGTTGCCCGTGATCATCTCCAAGAAGGTGTCCCTGTCCCAGCCCTCGCGGAAGTCAGGGGTCTCAGTGGTAGGGGTGGGGTGAAAACCGAACCACTCTCGGAGAGAGGAGAGATAGACTCGCTGTGTTTGGTTGCACAATCTGAATTTGATGAAGTAGACATCATCGTCATCCCGTTTGAGTTGGAGAGAGGAGAGGAATTCCTTGGTATTCATCTCATAGCAGTCGTTCTCAAATTGCCAGAATTTGGTACCGAACCCAACACGAGAAGTGAGACGGAGAAAGTCGTCCTCCACTCCGAGTTTGCGAAGGGTTTTCAAGTCCACTCTTTGGGTGTTTTCAACTGTCTTTTTCTGTAGGGAGAGAAAATTCTTTTACATCCGGCGAGTGGGTATAGAGAAATACCTTTCCTCGAAAACTGATGCGCGGTTAGTATACTCTCCTGAGAGGATTTGTTCGGGACCCGAGTCGTATGGGTCAAGGTGGTGAGGACGTGGTGGAGGTGGGGGTGGTGGTTGCTTCTGGCGTGGAGATCTGGGTCGCTTTCCATAGGCGTGCTTGGTTCGGCGCTCTTGGTTGGGGTCCATGGCTTTGTCTGTGGAGATGTACGGTCCGTATGGGTGGTTGTGCGGACCGTGTAGAGAGTACCTTTCTATGGTTTCTGGCAGAGTGGTATACGGTCCGTATGAGATTGTTGTACGGGCCGTATGGGGTAGGGTTTCGGCGGCGGAGAGTCGACTGGCGGCTGAGCAAAGGAGGAAATCGGATCTGCGAAACCAAAGAAAGAGAAAAACGAAAAATGGAAAGAGTAAAGGAAAAAGAAGATAGGGGAGATTCTTACCTTGGTGGAGGAAGAGGTAGCGGTGGCCGGCGGCTAGATCTGTGGAGAGAGAGATTTGCGAAGAAAAGAGGAAAAGAAAAAGGTGGCGGCGCGGCACGAAGGTGAAGGCGGCGGCGAGAGGAGGCAGAGGCGGAGCGGATCGGTCTTTGAGTGTACGGGCGCTCGTGCGGGCCGTATGGGGAAAGCGACAAAAGTGGGTGGGGTGGGCAGGTCCTGTCAGGGGGGGTAGGGTATTAAAGGAGAGGGCCCCCCCCCCCCAAGACGAAGAGACGCGAAATGGAAAGGACATGCCCCTTCAGAGAATTTACGCCTGTTAGGATCCATACGATCCGTATGGAATGATGTACGGACTGTATAACCTAGAAATTTCTGAAAACTGCTGAAAGAAAACAAAAGGTTGTGCGGCCCGTATGAACTTTGTACGGACCGTATAACCCACAGAATTAGCTACTCTACCTATCTGACCAGATCTAAAGTGCTAATTAAAAATTTTGAAAAAATTAAAACAAAAACATACATGCAAAAACAAATATTGTTCTTAAACATAAAGAAATGCAGAAATTTTAAAATGCTTGGGTTGTCTCCCAAGAAGCGCTCGTTTTAGGTCTTGAGCTCGACCACCTTTCACTACGTTTCTGCTGGAGCGGGATCAGAAAGAAACTGAGTGCAACGCTCGTTAATCGGGTGGTCAGCAATGTAATGCTTGAGGCGCTGACCATTGACCTTAAAGGTCCCACTCTCTTTGCTCTAGATGTCAATTGCAACAAAAGGGTACACCCTTCATCACTTGAAAAGGGCCGGACTATCTTGACTTGAGTTTACCTGCAAAGATTCTCAATCTAGAATTAAACAAAAGTACAAGATCTCATTCTTTAAATTCTCGAAGCATAATGCGTCTGTCATGCATTCGCTTCGTCTTCTCCTTGTAAAACCTGGCATTCTCATAAGCTCGCAAATGCATTTCCTCCAACTCATGCAAGTCAAGGATGCGCTTCTCTCCAGCTGCAAGCAAGTCCATGTTGATCACTCGTGTGGCCCAGAATGCCTTGTGCTCGATTTCGACTGAAAGGTGGCACGGCTTGCCATACACCATCTTGTAGGGGCTCATCCCAATTGGCGTTTTGAAGGCGGTGCGGTAAGCCCAAAGTGCATCATGCAACTTAAAAGACCAGTCCTTCCTAGTCCTTGCCACTGTCTTCTCCAAGATCGACTTAATTTCCCTGTTATAAATTTTAGCTTGGCCATTAGTTTGAGGGTGATAAGAAGTAGATACCTTGTGTGTCACCCTATGTCGACTCAAGAGATCGCTGAATTGTCGATTGATGAAGTGCTTGTCTCCGTCACTAATGACAGCTCGCGGCACACCAAAACAAGGGAAAATGATCTCATTGAAGAACTTCCTCACTGCATTTGAATCAGCTTTGCGGCATGCCATTGTCTCAACCCACTTCGACACATAGTCGACCGCCACCAAAATATACTCATTCCCTCGAGAGGATGAGAATGGACCCATGAAATCAATGCCCCAAACATCAAAAATCTCTACCTCAAGGATAAAGTTAAGAGGCATCTCGCTTTTTCGCATCATGTTTCCAGTTCTTTGGCACCTATCACAAGCTAAAACAAAAGATCTTGCATCTTTGAAAAGAGAGGGCCAATAGAAACCAGATTGTAATACCTTGGCAGTGGTTTTGGAGAACGAGGAGTGTCCTCCGTAAGCGGATGAGTGGCAATGTTCAAGAATGGAATCCGTCTCTTCATGTGGAACATATCGTTGGAATATGCCATCAATTCCGACCTTAAAGAGATAAGGCTCATCTCAAAAGTAGTACTTGGCATCAGACTTGAGTTTCTTCTTCTGCTGGAAGGACATTTCGGCAGGGAAAACTCCAGAAACCAGATAGTTCGCGATATCGGCGTACCAGGGAGCTTGCTGCTGCTGTTGAAGGGCTATACGGTCCGTATGCTGGATCGCGCAGACCGTATGAATCTGTATGCGGGCCGTATGAATGTCCTCCAGGTCAGAAGTGATTGTGAGGAGTTGTTCATCAGGAAATGAGTCATTGATTGGCAATTTAACCGTGGTATCCTCCTCCCAATGAAGCGGGGATAGGTGATCCGCCACAAGAGTTCTCGACTCCTTTCTTGTCCCTGATTTCAAGATCAAACTCCTGCAAAAGAAGAATCCATCTTATTAGTCTCGGTTTTGCATCTTTCTTACTCAAAAGGTACTTTAACGCGACATGGTCCGTGCAGACAACTATCTTTGAGCCAACCAAATACAATCTAAACTTGTCGAGAGCAAACACAATTGCGAGAAGTTTCTTCTCGGTGGTAGTGTAGTTCATTTGGGCCGGATCTAGCACTTTGCTAGCATAGTAAATAGCACACGACTTCTTATCCTTCCGTTGCCCCAGAACTGCTCGAACTGCATAGTCGCTGGCGTCGCACATCAACTCAAAAGGCAACGACCAATCGGGTGGCTGCAAGATAGGTGCAGAAATAAGAGCTTCTTTCAAACTGCAAAAAGACTTAACACAATCATCAGTGAAAACAAAATCAGAATCTTTGATAAGTAGATTGGTCAATGGTTTCGCGATTTTAGAGAAGTCCTTGATGAAACGGCGATAAAAACCTGCATGTCCAAGAAAACTTCGAACTCCTTTGACATTTGTTGGGATCTCGAGTTTCTCAATCACCTCAATCTTTGCCTTGTCAACCTCAATCCCTCTCGAGGTGACAACATGTCCCAAAACAACTCCCTCTTGGACCATGAAATAACATTTTTCCCAATTGAGGATCAAATTCACCTCTTCACATCTCTGTAAAATCTTACACAAGTTAGCCAAACAAGAATCAAAACAAGTACCATAAACAGAAAAATCATCCATAAAAATCTCGACTTCTTTCTCAATAAAATCAGAAAAAATGGCCATCATGGCTCTTTGGAACGTCGCAGGTGCATTACAAAGACCAAAGAACATTCTACGGTATGCATGGGTACCATATGGGCATGTAAAAGTGGTCTTTTCTTGGTCCTACGGGTCAATGGGAATTTGAAAGAAACCTGAATAGCCATCAAGATAACAAAAATAAGAGTGGTTTGCAAGCATTTCAAGGAGTTAATCAATAAATGGCAATGGAAAGTGATCAACAAATGGCAATTTAAAATTTCTTTCTTTACTACCTCTTTCAGATTTGGGTTGAGCCGTCTTTGGTATTCAACTGAAGGCTTGTGATCATCTTCTAGCAAGATCCTGTGTGTGCAAATGGTCGGATTGATCCCATTCAAGTCCTTGATAAAGTATCCAATCGCGCCTCTGTGAGCTCTCAACTTCTCCAAGAGTTTGGCGGTTTGATTAGGGGTCAATCCTGCATTCACAATAATAGGGCATGTCTTTTATGAATCAAGGAATTCATACCTGAGATTGGCTGGGAGAGGTTTCAGTTCATGAGTGATCTGCTCTATCTAGGCAGTTGTACGGTCTGTATGGGTCTTGTGCGGACCGTATGCCTCAGCTTTAGTTTGAGCTGTTGGTTCCTTCTCAATCTCCAGCTTCTCTGGTCACTTGATATACGGTCCGTATGGTCTGTGTACGGACCATATGGAGGGTCTTCCAGACAGACAGATGCTGTGTTTGCTGCACAAATTGATTCGAACTCGCTTGTTTCAACTTGCAAATCAGATAGAAAGTCAAAGTGATACCTTAGTGAATTGTTGACCTGCTCCAAAAAAATTTCTTCAACCAATTCATCAATCACATCAACCATGAAGCATGCTTCACTTTGAGCGGGGTATTTCATTGCTCGGTCAATATGAAAGTGAACCTTCTCATCTCCAATGTTCAAAGTCAAGGTCCCGTTCTTCACATCAATCAGTGCTCCATTGGTTCTCAAGAACGACCGTCCTAGAATAATTGGGACCTCTCTGTCTTCCTCCATTTCTATCACAACAAAATCACCGGGCACATAAAACTTACCGACTTTGACCGGTACATCTTCCACTATGCCGAGTGGTAGTCTCATCGAAGAATCCACAAGTTGTAGAGTCATTCTTGTAGGTTTAAGCTCACCTACACCCAAACGGTCAAAGATAGAGCGTGGCATGAGACTCACACTAGCCCCCAAATCACATAGAGCTCGTCGAATGGTGGCTTTCCCAATTGTGCAAGGAATGGAGAATTTACCCGGATCTTCCAATTTGGGTGGAAGTTCGCTTCTCAAGATAGCACTGCATTGTTCTGTTAATTTCACCGTCTCACGCCCCCCCAAGCTTCGCTTGTTTGATAAGATATCATTGAGAAACTTAGCATAGGTTGGCATTTGAGTCAAAGCGTCGGTGAATGGAATGGTAATGTGCAATTGCTTGATAACCTCAACAAACTTGGAGAACTGTTCATTGAGTCGGGTTTTAGCTAGCCTTTGTGGGAATGGAACAGGTGGCCGGTAGGGCGGTGGTTTCTCGATCACCTTCTTATTCTGCTTGTCAGCTTCCCTCTGTACGGGCCGTACGGACCGTATGGTCTGTCTTCTCAGAAATAACTTCGGACTGAACAGGCCCTGGCTGCTCAGAAATCACGGGTGTCGCAACTTGTATGGGCCGTATAGGATTTGTACGGACCGTACACTCAGCTTCTGGCTCAACAGGCATAGTTGGTCCTTCGTATTGTGTCCCGCTTCGCAAAGTAACAGCTTTAGCCTCTCCCCTGGGGTTGATCTCTGGTTGGCTTGGCAACCTCCCAGGTGGTGTTTGGCTAGAGGTGGTGTGAGACTCATTTTGCCTGTTTTGAGTGGCCAAACCCGTCAACTGAGCACTGATTTGCTGCATCTGCTCGGAAATCATTTGGTTCATCTTCCCCTGCTCATGCATAAAGTCGGTCACAACGGGAGCAACATAGGGTTTAGATGGTCCTTGATATAGTGCGCGGTTGTTCGAGTTGTTGAATACAGCATTGTTGTAGAAGTTGCGACTGTTGTTGTTGCTGCTAGAAGAGTTGTTGTTGAAGGGTGCGGGACTACCATTCTTCCACCTCCATGCTTGTTGCTCATTCTGGTCCTTGGAATAGGACCGGTTGAAAGGAGGTTTCGGAAAGTAAGATGGCTCGCTGTTGAGAGAGTTGACTTGCTCGGGTTCCTCATCCCTTTGCGCATGTGGACAATGCTCGTACAAGTGCCCGTCATCCCCACACATAACACAAGACTTCGGCTGTTGATCGCCAAGTGCTTTGACAGTCATCTTGTCAAAAGCCTTCTGCATAGCATCCAACTTGGCGGTGAGAGCAGTGATTTGGTCGACCTCAAGTCGGCCGCCTCCAGTTGCGCGAGTGCTTTCTCGGCCGGACCACTGTTGGTTGGTTGCTATGCTGTCGATCAAGTTGATTGCATCGGTAGTTTCTCGGTCTAGGAGAGCTCCACCTGCAACTGCATCAACAGAAGTACGAGAACTATCAGTCAAATCAGCATAAAAAGACTGAATAAGTAACCAATCGGGAATACCATGATGTGGACAAGAGTATTGCAATTCCCTAAATCGTTCACATGCCTCATTTAACATTTCATCAGACCTTTGTTTGAAACTGATCAATTGGGTCCTAACCTTGGTAGTTCTTTTGTGAGAGAAAAATCTGGTTAAAAACAGTTTGGACAGTTCCCTCCAAGTGGTAATTGAATCCCCTGGTAATGACCCTAACCATTTCTTTGCCTTATCCCTAAGAGTGAAAGGAAATAAAGCAAGTCTAATATAATCATTTGTTGCGCCATTAATTTTAATGGTTGCACAACACTCGAGAAAAGTCTGAACATGGGCATGTGAATCCTCATGATCCATGCCATGGAACGTGTTCTGCTGGACAATGTTGACAACGCTTGGATTAAAGTTGGGTTGGTTGCCGGCAACCCTTGGCAATCGGATTGCTCCTCTAACATCTCCGGCTCTCGGGACATTGAACTCTCGCAATGTCCTCGGCACAAAGTCTGCTCCATCGTCATCGGAGAGTTGCTCATTGTTCAGCTGTTCTTCTCCGTTTTGACTCGTGGTGCCTGTTTCTGGATCTGCCTCTCTGTTGTCGGGTTGTACGGTAAGTATGAATCTTGTACGGGCCGTACGCAGAGGTGACAGATGTGGTGGTGCTGGAACAACTGTGGTGGAAGTCTGCCCCTTGCTTCTGAGATTGTAGTGGTTCTTGGGCTGTGGACCTTCCAGTATGTTCCTGAAAAGATGGAAAAAGAAAAATTAAAATTAAAATTCCAAATTAAAAAGGTGCCTTTTTGGGCTCCCCAGCTGTCTCTGTTTCCAAATCCAGTCTGGGTTTCCGTAACTGCTTGTACGGTCCGTACAACAATCCTATACGGACCGTATAACTGTGCTTTGCCTTGGAAAATTGTTGCCTCTGATATGGATCCTTCTGTGGTTTTGGGCTGATCTTGTACGGGCCGTATGGAGACCTATACGGACTGTATGGAGAGAAATTTCGCCCGTTTCCTGCAAAACAACAAACAAAACATAGCAGTACCACATTCTAATGATAATTAAGTAAAAAGGTTCATATTTGCAGGCTTTAAAGCACAGGTTTTGGTACAAATCGGGGTCGTAATCTAGGCAAAATAGGGAGATATCAAAGACCAATCGGTTCTAAAGATAAAAATCCTCGAAAAAGAAAAGGAGCAAAGAATGAAAATGGCCAAGTCGAGGATATAATAGAAAAAATTCCAGAAGAAAATCAAATTATAACTAATATTGAAGTTCCAGCAGAAACTCAAGTATGTAAAATTCATGAAAATGAAGAGATCTCGATAAACTACGTCATGAACGGAATAAGATGGAACCGAGATAGAGTTGATATTAATGATATGTTTGCATATAACATAGCGCTAGATGTAATGAATAATGAGGATCATGAACCAAAATCTATTAATGAATGTCGACAAAGAAATGATTGGCCAAATTGGAAAGGTGTAATTGAGGCAGAGTTAAACTCTCTTGAAAAACGAAAAGTGTTTGGACATGTAGTTTCAATACCTGAAGGTGTAAAACCAGTAGGATATAAATGAGTATTTACACGGAAAAGAAATGAGAAAGGTGAAATTGTAAGATATAAAGCGCGGCTTGTCGCCCAAGGTTTTTCGCAAAGACTTGGAATTGATTATAAACAAACATACTCACATGTGGTGGATGCAACAACTTTTCGGTACATAATTAGTCTGGCAGTCCATGAAGGACTTGATTTGCGCCTAATGGATGTTGTTACAGCCTATTTATATGGCTCGCTTGATAGTGATATTTATATGAAAATTTCTGAAGGATTTAAGATGCCTGAAGCATATAATTTAGATTCTCGAGAACGTTATTCTATTAAATTGAATAAATCTTTATATGGATTAAAGCAATCTGGACGCATGTGGTATAACCGTCTCAGTGAATATTTATTGAAGCATGGATATAAAAATGATACAATTTGTCCATGTATTTTCATGAAAAGATCTAGAATTGAGTTTGTTATAATTGCAGTTTATGTTGATGATCTAAATATCACTGGAACTCCTGAAGAGCTTCAAAAAACAGTAAATTGTTTAAAAGAAGAATTTGAAATGAAAGATCTTGGAAAGACAAAATTTTGTCTTTGATTGCAAATTGAACATTTAAAAAATGGTATTTTTGTGCACCAAGAAAATTACGTTGCAAGAGTGCTAAAAAGATTTTATATGGATAAATCACATCCGTTGAGCACTCCAATGATTGTGAGATCATTAGATGTGAATAAAGACCCTTTTAGACCTCGAGAAAATGATGAAGAACTACTTGGTCCTGAAGTACCATATCTTAGTGCAATAGGAGCACTTATGTATCTTGCTGGACATACAAGACCTGATATATCATTTGCTGTAAATTTATTAGTAAGATATAGTTCTTCTCCCACGCGAAGACATTGGAATGGAATTAAACATATACTTTGCTACCTCCGAGGTACAATGGATATGGGTTTGTTTTTTTTCAAATGTATCTAAATCAGATTTGATTGGTTATGTAGATGCTGGATATTTGTCTGATCCACATAATGGCCGATCTCAAACAGGCTATTTGTTTACATGTGGTGGAACAGCTATTTCGTGGCGATCTGTAAAACAAACTATAACAGCCACATCCTCTAATCATGCAGAAATTTTAGCAATACACGAAGCAAGCCGAGAATGTGTTTGGCTAAGATCTGTGATTCAACACATTCGTCAGACATGTGGCTTGTCTTCTGGTGAAATGATCCCGACGATCATATATGAAGATAATACTGCATGTATTGCTCAATTAAATGAATGATATATTAAAAGAGATAGAACAAAACATATTTCACCAAAATTCTTTTTCACACATGATCTCCAAAAGGACAATACTATTAATGTTCAGCAGATCCGTTCAAGTGAGAATCTAGCAGATTTATTCACTAAGGCGCTCCCTACTACAATATTTGAAAAGCTAGTTCGTAATATTGGAGTTCGCCGACTTAAAGATCTTGATTGATGTTGTTATGAGGGGGAGTTAATATGCACTATATTTTCCTTAACTATGGTTTTTCCCACTGGATTTTTCTAGTAAGGTTACAGTTGCGTATTTAAAAGAATATTATACTATTTTTCCTTCACTAGGTTTTTATCCCATCGGGGTTTTCCTAGTAAGGTTTTAATGAGGCATATTCTTAAGTAATGGACATCCAAGGAAGAGTATTATGAATATAATGGATGGTTCATTAACTCCCAATATTAATCCTCATTTACCTCCCACTACTTCACTACCATTGGAATTCATAGCCACTACTATTTGGAATTTATTTTCTTCTTTATTATTGTAATGAAAGCATTTACAATTTGTAACCTATAAATAGAAACATTGTAATCTTGTATTGTACACATATGAGAATTATATGAATAAAAAGATTGTCTTTTTTTCCTTATTTCATAACATTTTGTATATTAATAAAAATTTCAGCATGTTTGGGCCGCACTGGAATTTTCCTGCGCTGATGATCAGAGGTCTCTAAAATACAGATCAAAAGGCGCTGACATAATAAATTAATAAAATAAATACAGATCAAAAGGAGAATAATGTACAGCACATCTGGTCGGCTTGTTAGCCTCCTGTATATATTGAATACTTCACATAACACCTTTTTACCAAATAACCCTTGCAAATCAGCCTCAGGCCCTCAGATATAAATCAACTCTTTTGTTTAATGGAATTTTAGTGAACAACTCCATTTTGCAGTGAGATGGATGAGGCTTCATAGAGACATTAACGGAGCTATTTCCTCTTCATGCAAGGCATAACAAAAAATATGATATAAAAAAATATAACTAATGGGCTGTATGCAGTCAAAATAGTTCTGCCAATATCTCTATCAATCCCTCCATGGCAAGGGAATAGCAAAAAGTTTGGGTTAACAAAAAAAATAGATCATTGTTACGGATCCAACTCTGCTGTTTTTTTTAGAGAAAAGTAGGATTCTGTTTTTCCGATTTCAACCATTCAAATTTATTGAGATTTGTGTATAAAAAAGTTTTTTTTATCGAAATACGTAAATGAAAAATTTTGAACGGTTGAGATTGGAAAAACAAGATCCTGTTTTTCTTTAAAAAAAAGTAGCAGAGTCGGATCCATTGTTGTGTGTTTGGTGAAAAAGTAGTTGTTTCGAACTGTTGAGTCAGTAAGGATTAACTTCCTATTCTACTATATTATTGAAATGTTGGGATATGCTTGCGCTATAGGATCTACACGTTACTAATCAGAATCCAACGTTAATCTTGTTTAATTTTACGAGGATACATTCACATAAATTTCGATGACTTGTGGAACTTTTTTTTTTAAATTAGAATAAGATGTGAAGAAGTAAAACACATTAAAATAAATCTATCATAGATTATTTAAATCATTCAATTTTTCAAACAATTTTTCTTGTATAAAATAAACAAAATCAATGATTTGAATTAAATAATGTAAATTCCAAAAACTCAAAATATAAATAAAAAGTGAAATTGTGACATTTTATAACACCAAAAAACTACAATAATGAAACCCTCCTCTTTGATAATTAACAAATACAGCGAGTCTAAAAAAGTAAAAATCTTTCCAATAAAACATGCACCAAGTGAAATAATTTATTTCCACCGTCTCTCATGATGGCATTTTGTATAAACAATTTGGAGGATCCGTAATCAATTCTCTTGCCATGGAAGGGTATTTGAAAAATCTGTCCTGTTCAGACTTGAGAAAGTCCGAAAGAGAGAGAGAAGCACAAAAGAGGAAGAGAGTAGGAGACCCATTCATTCCACTTTATTCCTTTCCTTTCCTTTCCTTTCCTTTTCTTTTTTCCCTTCTCATTTGCAGTTGGGTCGGGTCTCTTTCCCTTCTCCATTTTATAACAGCCGCCCCATGACACCAAATCCACATCGCTACCAATTGGTTACATTAAAGTCTAATTCTGGATTTCAACTGCTAGAATTTTGACTCTTCAATCCATCCCATGTAAAAGATCTGATCTTCACTTGACATTTCTTCAGCAAAGGTTACCCCCATCTGGGCCCGATCGTTTGGTCTCCAAAAACGGATTTTCCATCACAAATCGAGGTTAGTGTAGCTGAATCTTATGTTTTCATTAGTAATTCTGCCATGTAATGATCAGAGATAAGCTTGTTTGATTTGTTTGGAGGGATTAGCACTGTTTAGAAATCTAGTACACTATTTTTTTTTATCTAGAAGTTGAGTGATCTGGTTTAGATAGCAGGTATAATTTTAAATAATCAATCTCACTATGTTACTTTATTTGTAACCAATTGGATCGTAACTACTGTTTTTATTTTCTTTTAGTACATAAAAAACTATTACCTTACTCAGTTGAGTATCTTAACTTAAAACGATCTCTTTTAGTACCCTTTCTAAATGCTTGATGTTTACTTTTGTGTACCAGCTATTTTTTGCCCAATGTATTGATTTAATAAACTTGCCTTAATTAGAGGATCATATTTAAGTTAAAAACAGTGTTCAGGAATGGTTAGCTCAAATTACTATGTAATTACTATTATTTTTGTTAATACAGTTTTCTTTCAACTGGCAATGGGTATTCAGTTAAGTTAGAAAGATAAAAAAAAGAAGAAGAATAAGCCTACCCCAAGAAGCTAATCCTTTCTCTCTCTTTTTTCTTCTCTGTGATCACCAGAATTCAATTGGAGCACAATAGCCATGTCTACCAGTGAAATTGCAAAAACCATAAAAAGATTTCTGGTACTTTCAATCAGGCTTTCATACCGATCTGTGTGTAACCATCCGGTTTTTATAAGTTTTGGCGTATTGCTTCTACTTCTCTACCAGTTATTCCCATCCCTCTTTTCCTTTCTCCTCTCAACCTCCCCTGTTCTTGTTTGTACAACACTTCTCCTTGGTACCATCCTCAGTTTTGGCCAACCGAATATTCCCCAAATTGAAGAAGAAGAAGAAGAAGAAAGGACTATAAATACCGATCAGATTTCATTGTTTAGTGCCAGTGAAGCTGCAAACAATATTGTTTCTAAAAATAGTGAAATCTCTGCAATCCAAAATACTTATGAGGACCAAAAACCCGACATTACCAAAAGAGAACTAGAAGAGATAAGTTTCTTCGAACAAGCAGTCACCTTTTCCCCAAAAAGTGATACCTTACCCATAGACACCATTCAAGAGAAAGAAAGTGTAATTTCCGATGAAAGATCTCTCTCTATTGAGAGAGAAGTTGGTGAATCTAGCTTTGTATATTCAAAAAATCCAGCTTTGGAGGAGTTTGTCGATTCCCCACATTGGCAAAGAATTGACAATCATGATGCTTCATCTGGTTTTGAATCCGACGGTGCTGAGAGCTCGTCCCCTGATGCCTCCATGACGGACATAATCCCACTGCTAGAAGAAATTGACCCCTTGTTGGATCTAGATTCATCCCCTATCCAAAACCGGGAAGATGATTCTGACTCCAGCTCCCAGGCATCATCTCACGACCTACTCCAGGCTGAAAGTGCTGATGAAGAAGAAGAGGATAAAAGTGCGAAGAAGGGAGATGAGTCACATGAAACTGCATTTACCTGGACAGCTGATGACCAGAAAAACTTGATGGATCTTGGATATTCTGAAGTAGAGAGGAACCGCCGCCTTGAGAACTTGATGGCTCGGAGACGGTCAAGAAAAAACATACGTTTTGATCTTGATCGAAACTTGATTAACTTGGATGGAAATACCACAGGCTCCACTACTACAGGTACTGCACTCGATGACTTATCACAGTTTCGTGTTCATGTGCCACGTGTCTCGGTGCAGAGAGAAAACCCATTTGATTCATCATTTTTGGATGATAACCCGGTACCAGGCTCAGCACCATCGGTACTGGTACCAAGACGAAACCCATTTGACGAACCATACGAGGAGCCAACTGAGAATATGGTTCTCTCCCACGAATCGTGGACCCCGCGACAGTACATGTCAGCATCGCATCGGGACATGCTTTTTACTAGGCATGATAGTTTCAATTATTCCAGTGTGGATTTCAGACAGGACAAGCAGTTTACTCGTTTCAAGCCATTTATTGTATCCGATTCCGGTACTGGTACAATCGAAGAAGAGAGCTCATCTAATGTAGGTACTTTTGAGAGGCAATTTAGTGGAAATAGTGGGAGCAAGTCAAGTTCCCCATTGGTGACCGATACCTCATCCCATGTTGAGGATCTCAATGCGGGATCCAACCCAGTGAGTCACAATGAGGAAATGGATGAAGATGAAGGAAGCATATCCTCTGACGATATAAGCTCGGTTGCTGTTCAACTAGACAACAGCGAGTTTGAATCAAATGGAGGGCGAGAGAGCCCCTCTATCCATTCTGGATACTTCAGCTCGTCAGAGAAGGTCGGGCCGGTGGATGCCATACCGGATTTACTCGACTGGGATGATGTAGAAGGTATGTTGGCTGTGTATTTATTTTTTCCTTTTTAATGTTTGTTAAGACCAAGGTCTGTTTGTCATATCTGGTTTATAATGTTGCGTGATGGTACTGTTGCTCTGTTAGATTGTCATTTGGAAAGCAGGATTCTACTAGTGCTGTTATATTTCCACTCAGTATTGCTATGCCCCTGGTATTATACTATTAGAAATCCTGAATTGTGGTTCTACTTTGTGTAGTAAGCCGTAAGAACCAAAAAAGAAATAATTTAGTCTTGAATATCCAAAAAGGCAGAAGGAAAATTCCTTATCAGATTTCTGTATCAGTATTTTTTACATGGTTTCTTGGCAATGCAATCCTCAGTAAAATCATAGCTTGGGTAAACTCTAAAATAGCACTTATTGCACAGCTGAAGATAGCACTGGTGCCAGCTCATCCAGTCAACCTCCCTTAAGTGAATTAGATTCTATGCCAAGAGATTTTGGAGATATTTACAAACCAGTGGAGCCCAATACAACCCCTTTAGCCTCACAACAGATCACCAATCCCTCTCAAGAAAACACCATTAAAACCTCACAATTCAGCCTCATGGACCTACACCCAATCCCAGAGGAAGAAACCACAGAAGATAATAAGCCCGATAAGACAAACCTAGGGTTACTGGATCCACTAGAATCTGACCGGGATTCTGATGAGGATGCTGATCAGATCTACCCAGAGCCAGTTGAATATAATGAGATAGATGAGGATTTGCTGACTGAGCTAGATGCAGTAGGAGATTTTGCGCCACGTCAGAATATATCGTGGGTCGAGTTCCAGAACACAATTATCGAGTCTAATCAGCAGTTTGGGGGGCCTCAAAATGCGGGTATTGAGCCAGCTGTGGGTTTGGTTTTGGAACCTAATGAAAACCTGGAACAGACAGTGTACAACCCGAGACGGCATATTCTACATTCAACCTCCACAGAAGAGAACAATGCCTTGTTGGATGAAGTACCTGACGAATCACATCAAAGTTCAGTTACTGTCATGAAAGCCGGGCAATCAGGAGAGCCAGAACAATCTGACATGGCTCTTCTTGGTAGTGAAGTTGTAGAAAGTGAGATTCCTGGAATTGTGGAAGAGACAGAGTCAGGAATGTTCGCTGTCAAAGCGAAATCTCATGCAGATCTCGAGTCTGCTTTTGTGCAAGTTGCAACTTCACTTGCAGGAGGTGAAGATACTGGGGTTATTGATGAGACCGAATCAGGTATGTTGGTAGTAAAAGCTAAGTCCATAGTAGATATCAATACAGCTTTCGAGCAAGTGCGAGATGCTTTAGTCGGAAGCACAGGCACACGTGGAGATGAAGAAATGGGTATGGTAGTTCTTGAAGCAAAAAGTATAGATGATATCGAGTCGGCGATGATGCAAATCAGTGATGTTACCGCTAGTGAAGATGTGGGATTAGTGGATGAGACCGAGTCGGGGATGTTAGTTGTGAAAGCAAGCTCTAAGGAGGATATCGACTTGGTTTTCAAGCAGGTAGGAGAAGTTATCGGAAAACCGGATAAGGTAGGCGTAAATTCAGGATTTGCAGCAGATGCCAATTCGGACATGGTAGTTCTTGATGCAAACTCTATCGATGATATTGATTCAGTAATGTTGAATGTAAGTGAAGTGTTTGAGGGAAGCTCGTATGGGGATTCAGGGTTGGTTGATGAGACTGATTCAGGGATGTTGGTTGTTAAAGCAAAATCCGTGGCGGATATTGAGTCAGTATTCAAGCAAGTAGGTGAAATTCTCAGAATACCTGAATCAGACAGTGGAAATGCAGAAACTTCCCAAAATGCGGGAGGTTCGGAGAATGGTATGGTGGTTCTCAACGCGAGTTCTCTAGATGATATTGATTCAGCAATTCTGAATGTGAGTGAAGCTAATGAAAGTGAAGATGCAGGTTTAGTTGATGAGACAGAGTCCGGTATGCTAGTTGTAAAAGCCAATTCTCTAGCAGATATGAACTTGGTTTTTAAACAAGTAGGTGAAGTTCTCGGAAAGTCCGATACGGGAAGTGAAAGCCCCAAGTTAGTTGAAGATGCCAGCTCGGGGATCATGGTGTCCAATGCAAAGTCAATTGAAGACATTGATTCGGCAGTCATGCAAGTAACTGAAGTTACAGGAACCGGAAATTCAGGAATGGTAGATGAGACCGAGTCAAAGATCAAAGCCAGTTCACTGGCAGACATTGACTCGAGTTTGCTACAGGTTGGTGAAACTCTTGGAAACACAAATGCAGAAAGGGAAAATCTGGGAATTGTTGAAGAATCTCATTCAGGCATTCTGGTTGTTGATGCAAAACCTGTTGATGATATCGAGTCAGCAATTTTGCAAGTAAGGGAAACTCCTGGTAATACAGAGACAGGATTGGTTGATGAGACTGATTCGGGTATGCTAGTTGTGAAAGCTAGCTCCGTGGCAGATATTAACTATGTTTTCCAACAAGTAGGTGAAGTTCTTGGAAAACAAAATGCGGGTAGTGAAAATCCCGGGACTCTTGAAGATTCTGATTCGGGCATGATAGTACTAGACGCAAAATCTGTTGAAGATATCGGTTCTGCCATGCTGCATGTAAGTGGCACTTGTGGAGATGGTGTTGATTTAGTTTTGAAGCAAGATGGGGAGGTTGTTAACGAAAGCTCGGGAAATGGGATTTCCGAATCGGTTGATGAAACTGAATCTGGGATGATAGTTGTAAATGCCAAATCATTGGAGGATATTAATTTGGCAGCTAAGCAAGTAAATTCACTTCCGGAAGTTGGTGATTCCAAAGTTTCCACTGAGTTGCCTGTAGTAAATGGCTCAAATATGGAAAAAGAGTAGTGTGGTTATTTTGCTGAAAGGAGTAGTAGTTAAAACAAAGTAAAAAAAAAATGCAAAGGTGAATTTCTTTTGTGCGGTTAATATTTTTTCTACCGCATAAGCTGTGTGGGTGCTTGTGTTTTAGTGTGTTTCATTTTCCTTTTCTTGGGCTTGATATTTTGATTAGGTCGTTCTTTTTATTATTGTGGATAGATTTATTTATTGCTTTTTATCATTTTTGCTTGAGAGTTTTGTACTTGCGATTGTTTGTTGTAAGGATAGATAGTTTATGATTGTTTTTTCTTTTTTCTTTTTTGATGCGAGAGTTTGAGATGGTTAATGCCTTGTAATCTAGATATTGTAATGTAAGTGAATATAAGTTTGTTTAAAATGATGTTAAATATTGGTTATGCTATTTCTTTGTATTCATTCTGATGCTGGTTGACAAGTGATATTTCCTTTGGTTTTGTGTTATTGAAAATTGAAATTTATGTTATGAGGAAATTGAGCACCGATTTATTGTCGATTGAATTCATAAAATCACCTTGTATTTGCTTTAATCGTGGAGCTTCAGCATATTTATTTAAAAAGTAAATTATTGGCAAGGTTGATGAATGCTACAGCTTAGCTTGAAGATAACGATATGCTTTTGATTTCTTCCTTTTATTGAAAACAACAAATTAAAATTGATGTGCAAACTCGGAGGAACGCGCAGAGACTTCTATTTAAATCTAGAAGTAAATATGCCTTTCAAAAATAAATTAACATAAAATTTAATTTGTGAAAAAAAAATTCAGCGTCCTTTATTTGTTTTTCTGCCGCTTGTGTCCTTTCACCCTTTCCTTCTTAGTAATATCATTTTATGTTTTTCAACATTTTTCTTTTAGCAAACATCATTCTTCGTCATTCTGCCATTTCCTTTTTGACAAAATCATGAAATCTCATTATTTATTTCTTGTTTTTAAGAGATTTTTGTATAATTATTATTAAGTTCAAGAGATGCAGTTATAATATGAATTTCTATGCAACAATATTTACGAATTATTATAAATTATCTAACTTTGCCAAGTCTTAATACTAGACTGTACAAGTATATAAAGATGCATGATATTATTGCTTTAGTTAAAATTACAGCCGAGTTCTCTGTAGTGTACATATCTGTATCTCAAATTTATTAAAAAAAATTTATCATTTGGTCACTATTCAAATGCCAATATAATTAAAATGTTGTTTTAAAAAAAATGATGAATGATTATTAAAAAAAAAAAATCAAATTGCATCAAATTTTTTTTAAAAGTGGGAGATTAGTTATTACCCACCGATTTCAACAACTAAACTAAACATAGAACAACAATTAAGCTAGTCTTCACAGAAGAACCCCTACAAATAACATAAACATACGAACTATAGAACATAAGCTAACAGTTATCAAAAGACATACAATTAAGTACAAAGGCAACAGATTTTTAGAGGAAGCAACAATTTTGATATCTATGTTCTTTCAAAATCCTCCATCTTCTATCATGTTCCGCACCCATTGATTGTTGTCAGTGGGAGACTTACCTTTGCCTGTGGTAAATCCTTAACATCGAAAGGCAGCATAATTAAGGGTGAGTTTGAAAAAAGGAATCATCATTTTTTTACTTTTGCACCAAAAGGATGAAAGTGAGATAATATGTGAAGCAAGAGATTTAATTGTTTTTGGGACAACCTTAGCAAAACATCTACTATTTCTTTTAAGCCACATTATCCAAAGTATTGCCACTCTAATGAGTTTCACTAACAACCTATCCTTGTGTGGTATAACAACATCAATTAGCCACAATTCTTTAGATGGTATTTGGTTGAGGCCAAAAGATTTAAAGGTTTAAGTTAGTTATCCTAACTTAGTCGGCCTAACTTATTCATGTTTTGGTTGAGACATAAAGTTAAATTATACTTTAATTCATTTCTTGTTTGGTTGGAGTTAATGGCTTAATTCATGTTTTGTTGCAATTTATATTTTTATTAAGATTTTGCTTTTGTTTGTAATACGATGGTTAATAATTTAAGAGGTAATACTAATCCCTATTCTGTTTCTAGAAGTAAAAGTTTATAAACAGCTGCAAACTAAAAAAAAAAAAAGAATTAATTCAATATTTATAAAAAAAAAAAATGAAGTTAAAATTTGATTTTCTACGTGAACTAGTATGTCCCTTATTAATGTTACCTACCAACAATAGAAATTGAAAAAAAAAAAGTAAAAACAAGTTTTCATTAATTTAAGTAGAACATAATTCTACAATTATTTTATAAATTAAGTATATATTTATGTTTTATAAAACTATTCTTTGTATTTTTTTTTCCATTTTGATTGAAAGAAATTGTACAAGAAGATAAGTTATGTACAAATTAATTCTACAACTTAGAAATGCACATTGCATTTACTGAATCTTGATTAATTAAACTTATATGTATACTAATTTATTTTGTAAAAAGTAAGTTGGGTTGTTGAGCAAAAAATATATTTATTTATTGTACAATTTCCAAAAATAGTTTATTTAATTATTTTCTAGATTGCATATTTTGTTAATTTATAAAGTTATGTCATTTTAAAAAACAACTGTTGATTCTATAATTGATAAAGTTACAAGTTAATTTATGCTTAAATGGAAACAAAATTAATTGCTTACTTTATATTTCTTAAACAGTGATTGAAAATAATAAAACAATAAAAAGTTAGACCTCATACTCAAATAAAATTGAAGAGGTGAGTTATTTTAGGTTAATTTAGACTAGCTTAAAGGTCGACTTATTCATCTTAGTCCGACTCAATTAAATCACGTTTGACAGAATAACTATAGCTAAACGTGGCTAACATGACCTAACTAATGAACATTCAAAATCAAAACCATTATAATATGCAATCCAGTCCCATATACATTTTGCTACTAAGACATGTAGTAAATAGGTAGTCTAACTTTCAAAAGAAGAGGTACATAAAATAACTAAAATTGCATCAAAGTTAATGCATATTCTACTCTTTTTTTAAAATTATATTTTATTTTAGGTTTTCATTTTAAAAAAATGTCGTTTTTCTATTATTGTTAAAAATAAAATTGATGACAATATAACATATTAGTTATGGAGTGGGACTAATTTGATGGACATCGACTCAAATTCAGTCTAATGTCCAATGAGAACTGTACGATCCGTATCAAAATATATACGCACTTAATTTGTATAATTTGTATAATTTGTATAATTTGTATAGATCTTAAAGCATTTTTTTTGTAAATTTTGATGTGATCAAACAGCTGCTACCACATCAATTTGAATTCGATCCATACAAGATTATAAAATTTAGCAATCTGATTGGAATTTATAATTACAAGAGATCCTGACTTCCTCTTTTTTTTTATTTTTTTATTTTTGAAGGTACCGAGCTGTGGCTGCGAGGGATGAGATCCTGTCATCCTGACTTCCTCGAGATAGGAGTAGGTCTAACACCGTACGGTTATTATTGAAATTTATGCGCACAGAAACTGAAAAATATTTGTACGGATTTTAATGAGTTCACACGAATCTTGATGCAGATCTGATGGTCATTTAACCCATTGAAAAAAGGTAGGTCTGATGGTCATCGGACCTACTCTCAATTGGACTTCCTCGTAGCACACACGAAAACACCACACCACACCATGTCCGCACGCAGGCACGCTCGCTATCGGGAAGAGAGAGAGAGAGAGACGAACGCAAAATGAGACTGAGAAGCGGGGAATGCGCTAATTCGGGCATGAATCGCGCAATCTTCTCGCCAATAGCCGACCATATTCAATTAGATTTTAAATTTATGTTCAAATTTCAATTGATATATATCTTTGTTTTGTCGAGCCGGCTTAATAGTATAATATATACTGAAGGAAATTATTGCTGTCTACGGATTTGCAGATCTACCGATCATCATCTTGATTTTAAATATCTTTTTTAAAAACTTTCACATAGACTGTAAAATCGTGAGCGATAATGGAACTTTCGACCCTTTTTTTTCCTACCAACTGTACTATCTCTTCTTTATTCTTGATTTCAATTTTTTTGGAAAAAAAATACAGTGACTTGTATATTACAAAAGTTAACATGGTATTTCACATTTGTATGCATATTTAAATTTTACATAATATAATATTAAATTACTGGTTTTACAAATAAAATTTCTCTTCTCTGTCTCAATGTGAAACTGTTTAATTATTTCAAGAGGTCGTTTTTTTTGTGGTAATACACTAATTTATCGGAATAATTAAAAAATAAAAATAGTACCTATTATAGAGTAATATATATAATTTTAACTGTGATACGGGCTTCTAACTTAATGAATCTTTATTTATTCACTTATTTACAGAACAATTAATAATTTTTATATTGTTTATGTAAACTTGGTTTGATAAATTTTGGTAGTATTGAGGCGTTAGGTGGTTTAGGACCTCCAGTTACTGCGCACGATCGTATACTGGGGTAGCACCCACCGTCGATTGTTGGAACGATGCGAGTCGGATCTTGATTACATTCATAAAGATGAAGGGAAAGAGTTAACTAATTCTCATCTCATTTGGGTAAATAAAATTGCACTTGCACTATAGCTTTCTACTGGTATTGTGATATTAAATAAAAATAATTACGCACCATCAAAATAAACATGTATATTTGACAAGTGAAGTAGTAACGATTTAGATATTTTAAAATTTTATTGTATCAAACGAAAGTGTTTTTCATTTTTTTTCAGGGTATGATACAATTAAAAGTTAAAACACCTGAACTTAAGTGTATTTTAGTATATATGTTACTTTAATTTTACTTCACTCTTCAACTATAAGGAATCATAGAGGAGGGTTCAAATGTTTCTATTTTTGTGCCTTCATTATGCCTTCACTTTTTAGTTTTTTTAATAATAAATGTTTAAATTTATATGTCAAAATAAAATATTTAGATGTGATTTATATTATTTTCTCTACATAGACATAAGTAATTGTCACTTTTCAATTTATGTTTTATATGAATCAATAAGTTAAAAATTTAACGTCCATAATTTATCCACATCAGTGTATTTTTGCAAGCTTTTGATACTAATGAAAGAAAATCAAAATGCCGTGATCTTTTATGTGTGCATAGAGAAAATGAATTATATCATATCTAATTATTTTATTTTGATATTTAAGTTTTAAATTTTAAGTTATCGTTGTTTTAAAAATGGAGGCACAAAAAATGAAGACATTTGAACCCTCATTATTTTTTTTATGAAGTAATTAATCTATATCACTTATTTTGAATTAAAGTATTATAGAAATAAAAAAATGTTCACTTATTTAATTTTTTTTTTTGCTAAAACAAGTGCTCTTTTTATTGTTGACAAATATGGTACTCCTTTCGGTGTTTTGAATCGTTTTAAGTAGAATAATACATATAATTATATATACTTATGCTCGTGCAAATTCACTGTGTAGCGAATGCCTTTGAGAAATCCTCAGCAAACCCAGCTGTAGATAGTCCCAGATATCCAATGAAAATCAAAACAATTTTAATTAATTCGGAGCTGATTATACATCTCCACGTATCTCGAATTCTCAATCCAATCACATAAATTAAATTAAAAAAAGTTTGAATATAAAACTTGTAGTGCTTCCCACAACAACACAGCCGTCTTGCGTCGTCATTCAAATATTAATATAATAATAATAAATAATATATATATATATATATATATATATATATATATATATATATATATATTTTAATTTGCAGTCGTCAGGTGCAATGGACAACTGCAAATGAAATTATAATAATTTCTTATACAGTAAAATAATCACAGAAGCTCTAAAAAACATCCGGTATATATTGCTAAATGTCAAGCAATCAGTATTCTTAAAAATTCAAACTAGCACCCCAAGGAATATAGAGAGAATAACCGATAAAAAAAAGTATCCGAAGTTGAGTTATTTTCGTACTATTCTAATTTTATTTGATAGGGATTTAGAAGCAGAGTAGATAATATCGATTTGGAAGAAGCACACTTCCTTATCTCATCCTCTCTCATAAGAAGCACACTTCGACATTAAATTTTTTCTGAGAAGAGATCAAGTTACAACAATTTTGAGTTATAATAATGATTTTTTTCATTTTCAAAGTCTAAATCGTCGATCCAAACCATTCAACATGATTATCTAAATAAAATATGCTTTCAGATCAAATTTTTATTTTTTTATTTTTTTACTATTTATCAAAGCATTTTTATTTTTTTTTACTCATATCAAAGCATTTTTTTTTTTTCCAATAACACACAAAGAAATATTATAATTTTTCTTACAGCTACGAAAAATCCGGTCTGAAAAATATTAATCTGGATTATTTGTTATAGTCTTTCTAATAAATCAAATTATATAGTATTCTATCTAATTTCAAATAAATAAAAAATTATAATATTTTAATAAAAAATAAATAAATAACATTATTTTCTAAAAATAAAAATAACAAATTTAAAATGAGAACCGATTAATTATTGGCCGGTTTAGACATTTTTATAAATATGTACCTTCTGTGGACATATTTGGTAATTTACATTTATTTTTTAATATAAATAAAAAATCACGGAAATATTTTTGTTTAGATCAAACCGTAAATCTGCACAAACATAAAAAAAGACTCGGCATTTCGCCTTAGGCCGGACTCTCACCAGACACTACAGTACAGATCTAAAAAAAATACTGTTACCACCCATGCAAGCCGTGTCAGACCTGACCATACAACGGCATCGGGACTCGCGGGACACCTGGACACAGCCTGTTATTATGGTTTGACTTGACTCGAGTCGGACGACCCAGACCAAGTTCGAATTGGGTTGCTTCACGAGGTGGCTTTCATTCAAAGAGCGAATCCGTGAAAGACACCAATGAAAGTAAAGAAACCGCGGTCGCGTTGCTAGCTGTCATATTGCAAACACCGTGAGGCGCTAGCTAGTAGCTTAGTGGAGCCTCCACCAAACTAGCCGCGGTATCAAGTATCAACATCTTTTTTTTATTAGCATCTCCTTCCTGATTTGTTCCAGTAGATTGTGGAGACGTTGATTGTATCCGTGATTCTCTGTGGCTGATTGTCTGCGTCCACTTAGTATCACGAGTTATTGAGACGTGAGAATTGTACACTAAATGACTAAAACACCTGACTGCAATCATTGCAAGATTTTGTTTCAATAACTCATCACATTGTATATTGCAACTACACCTGCTAAAGTACTTGTAAAATTTTGCTATATGTTATATTTTGGAAAATAATATGTTTTTTGACAATAGGAAAATTAAAGGACATTTCTGTAAACTGAAAGAGATGGCCGGCATTCTTTGAGCAATCCAATTGTTACTTAGGCTCATGTACAACGGATCAGCTCCAGGTTTATTTAGGATATACAACATATTCTTCATAAAGTAAATGTAACTGTGGTCTGTCAAGCTGTTACAACGTTACCTGAGTTTAACACATTCTTCCCGAATTCAGATCACCCTAGGTACTTGACTCGAGAAAATTTGAAACGGAAGGTCCAGAATCGTTCTTCTAACTTGGAACGAATTTCGAAGCACAAAATAATACTGCCGTCTGCCCCCCTGCGCCATCCCCGAATAGGTACCCTTTTTAGTTAATCTGGGCCGTCCATTTGAATTTACTGGGAGTCCGTTTCCGTTATTCCCCCAGTCTGTACCCCACTTGTCATCGTATAAAACCTTCTACTTGCACAATACAGTAGGTTTCTATAACAGCTATTGACATTTTGTTATGTACTAATTGACTTAGATCATGCCCTTTTAAATACCTGCTAACCTCCTCACACCCTTTCTTCTCCCATCATTTCCGCCTGATTTCATTTCTCCTAGCCCCCGCTCTTTATCACTTCCTCCACCAATGGCAGATGGCCGCGTATACCCCTCCGATAACCGCCCTGAATACCACGTCGACTATTCTGACATGTCTGGTGAAATGCCACATGGCCAGACAAGGTACAACTACTCTTCTGGGTCCTCAGGCGAAATGCCACGCCAGCCTGATTCCAAATCAACAAATCACTCCAAGCAAGGCTTCTCCGGCGAAATGTCCATGTCTCGAAACCCACAAAAACAACACGTCGTGCAAATTCCAAAGGACCAGGTCTTTCGCACACCGCCGCCTCAGAATGCTCGGCTACAGAAGATCTATGCTGCCCGAGCTGCCCGCAAGAGAAACCGGAACTGCTTCTGCTTTTTCAAGTATCTGATTTTGACAATTATCTCCGTTGTTCTGATCCTAACCATAGCTGCCACCGTGTTTTACCTCATTTATAAGCCAAAGATGCCGAAATACACGATCAATTCTCTTGCCGTGAAAAATTTTAACGTCTCTACGCCGAACATATTCACATTCTCCCCAGAGTTTGACACTACCGTTACAGCACAAAACCCTAACTCAAAGATCAGTATTTATTATGAGGGTGGTAGCGGTATAACAGTGTATTACAAAAGCGTTCCACTGGCGAATGGTGCATGGCCTAGGTTCCATCAGCCTGAAAACAATGTTACAGAACTGGTCGTGCCGGTGAAGGGATCAGGGATACGGTTATCAACATCAATGCATGATGAGATTTTGCAAAATCAGAATAGCGGTGCCGTGCCGTTGAATTTAAATATGAAAGTACCTGTGAAGATCAAGGCCGGTCCGATAACAACATGGACAATCAATGTCTTTGTTTCGTGCGATGTAACAGTGGATAAATTGGTGGTGGCTGGTTCGACAATTGTTCACAAATCTTGCAGTGTGAAGGTTCATGTTTTCAATAAATTTTAAGCTTGTTTATATATTTTCTTTTTGTATTCTCTGTATTTATAATTAGTTTATTGATATATATGGAAATACCCTTTTTGAGTGCATCTTTATCGTTTGGCAGTTGTTTGTATCAGTAAAACTTGAAATGAAACCAGCTGCAATCTTCATACTGAAATCAATTTAGTTGAGTGATTTGTGACAGATTTAGTTGGAGTTTTGAATTTCCAAATAATGAGTCTGATCTATGTCGTTGAAACTTCAAACTTTTGTTGTCCATTTGCCTATGCAATTATATGTAATTATTTTTTTTTTCTGACAAGTGATCTATTAGGAAAAAGGGGTTTTGTTAATAAGTTCCCTTTGTTCTTAATTTGTCAATATATTCATTTTGCATCATCTTTTAAAGTAACATTTGCTTTTCCTTGTTTTTTTATTAAATTAAATTATAGGAAATGGTGTTGAAAAACAAAATTATTGCTGGTTGTTATCATAGTTAGCATGTCTTTGCTAAAGAAAAATATTTCAATAAGGAACAGAATAAAGTTAACATTAATTATCAACATTGGCATCAATAATATGGTTGAAACTGGTTACTTCTTTAGCCTTGATTCTATTTAATTTATCAAACGATTATAACTATGTTGATTGATTATATAATATAGTTATTTTCCACAAAAAAAAGGAAAGAAAATAGGAAAATGAAGTCAATTTCCTGTTAAATTGCAATACTGGCATTCCACTGTTTTATCTGTATTCATACAGAAGCCCTTGTTACATATCGAAGCACATATATTGAATTGATTTTGATATCTGTTTGTATAAATTATAATGATGAATTAAACGCCTGACTGATATTTAACAGCTATGCCAATAAGATTTTGACTGGGTCATAACTGATATTAAGCCCAAAATCTTATGATAAATAATTCTTTTTTTATCGTGCCGACCTGCTCCAAATAATATCGCCTATGTGCATTTACAGCATTTATTTATGTATAGAATAAAATAGCTTTGTTGTGATCAGACGTTCAAATTTCATTTGAGTAGTGCGCAGCACGTCTGGGATGAAAAATCGCATATACCAATCCATCTTTTAATTGTACATCTCGCACAATTTATTTCAAATTACATGATATTATTTAGGAGGAATTTCACGTATACCCTAAAATTTTTGCAAATTCCGTATTCCCCCCTCTAAAATTCATATATCATATTTACCTTTCTAAAATTCAAAAACTCACAAATATACTCATTTTATTGTCTTTTCTATTAAAACTCATTTTAAATTTATGAAGTTACCCTTCAATAAAAAAAACTTGTAGCATGTTTCAGAAAATGCCAATCTTCTAATTGGTCGATTTTGAGAGCAAATTAGTCATTTCTCTACTTCTGACGCTAACACAAGTATATACCTAAATGTCATTGTGTAAGTGTCAGAAATAAAGAAGTGACCCATTTGTTCTCGGAATCAACCAATTAGAAGGGTAAAATGAGTATTTCATAAATTTAAAATGATTTTAATAGAATATATATTAAAATGGATAAATTTGTGAGTTTTTGAGGGTTATACATGAAATTCCTTCTATTATTTAACAATTCTTTGGAAAATATAGTGGATCTCCACAAAAATTCTGTAACAACTGGCATTTTTAATAAATTAATTGCTCTTTAGGAACAACTAAATTATTCCTTGTTGAAGATAAAATCCCGGCATTTTTTTCCATAACCAATAAATAAAATAAAATAATATTAACAGCCAATATTTTAAAAAAAATTCACTCATAACCAAACCGCCCCCCGGAGAGGCGGTTTACCCTTCATACCAAACCGCCCCACCGTGGGGTCGTTTACTATTCATACCAAACCGCCCCCTGGGGGGCGGTTTGCTACAGTAACTTTTTTTTAGGATTTGAATGTTTCAATCTAAATAATGAGAAATGTTCAATTTTTGTACTAAAGTTA
Source organism: Carex cristatella (assembly GCA_024447775.1). Taxonomy (NCBI): domain Eukaryota; kingdom Viridiplantae; phylum Streptophyta; class Magnoliopsida; order Poales; family Cyperaceae; genus Carex; species Carex cristatella. The sequence continues at coordinate 1,035,548 of JAJHPF010000022.1, forward strand.
GATCGTGGCTTAAAGTATTCCTTGTTTGGTTAGAGTTGATGGAGCACTAAAAATTTTGCGGTAGTTTTCAGTCTAAGTTATAACGAGTTAATTTTCGCGATTTCAATTAATATTCTTAATTTGTTAATTCCTGCAACACAGCACTAAATGCATGATGCAAATACACTTGGCCTATTTACTGCATGAATGTGATAATTTTAAGAAAAACCTGAAATCTAAGCATCTGTTCAAAGGATTTTTTACTCTAGATTTGTTCATTGGATCAAGTAGTTCTTACTGGAAATGAGGGTGTATCTAACTACATTACCAAGATTACTCACAGATGTACAAAACTAGTTAGTGCCAGTAACAATACAAGCTGTCTGGTACCTTCTTGAAACTACAAAATTTATATAATTTCAAAGAAAGGAGAAGTAACATCTCTGATCAGCAATCTATTAGTACCTCCTCAGGGCAAGTGCTTTCATTTGGTCGACTAGATCGTCGCATTTGATTCACAACCTTTCTTTGCTTCACTTCATTGTTCATTGGCTCATTCCTTTAGGAAAAAAATTAATCAGAAAGAACACAGAAACACAGACTGAGATTTACTTAATTTAAAACTGCACATAAACATGCAATGGTATCTAGATGACATCTTTAATAGTACATGTCTTGTTTATAACAAAAATTCTAATAAATTGACTCACAGTATACAAAATGCTGTGCAACAATCAAACATTTGTAGTACTCCCAATAAATAATCCAGTATTTCTCAAATTTACAAAAAACACCAATTATCTACAAAATTGCATGCCAATATACAAAAGTTCATAATCTAAAGCATTGTACCCTAATCCTGCCATCTCCATGCTTTAATCACTTGGGAACCAACAGTTACCGTACCTCAGGTGATGTGTCAATTGCAAAAATTTGAGAAATACTCAAAATTTTAAAAATATTGTAAATTTTTTATGTTTTGATTGCTAAATGAAAAATAGAAGGGAAAATAATTAACCACTACAAACAGATAAATTTCTCACATGGTACAGCATCCAAAGCTCGCCATAAAGACATGAGAAACACTATACCCCAAATCGGTCCAATTCAAAGTGATTGAACTCTCAATTTCATCATTTAAGGGGTTATTTGATTGCCCAAATTTCTTCAACAAAGCCGTGACAAAGTCAAGAGGGTGTAATTCCTTCACTTGACTGAGACCGAACCGATGTTAAAATTGTACTGGCTATGTCTAATAGTGCCTCGGCATATATGTTGGTACATGTATCAACATAACTTAATGCCCTTTCAATTACTTTTTGATGCATCAAATAACAATAACAAGGACAAGAAGTATCATTGATACAAAATCATTTAAGCTCGGTACCGTAAGGTAAAGATTATAGTTTGAGCTCTAAGTTGAAAATCATGAATTTAATCAAATTAACAATCTTCATACTTCCGAGAGGATTTCAAACTAAGTCAAGAAGAACAATCTCCATAACGAACCATGACAAACAGATTAAAATATGATAAAGAAAACAAAGTGAAAGGAAGAATATTTTCCAATCAATCAACTCGTTTAACTCGATTCACAATACCGTAGGGCTCGCTTACTCATTTTTCAATCTAGCAACATATAATTTATATCACTCAATTTGATATTGACAATCTGATGACAATTAACTTCAAAATAACTTATAATTTGTTATGTACAATAATATTTCACTCTAAATGTTACCAATTTCATTCAAACAAATACATTCAAGCATTCCGTATATTATTTGTAGTCATTAATTTCATATCTGTATTTTACATAGTATTACAATTGGGGTGTACTCAGGGACCGGTTTGGAGTACCTTAACAAATCCAGAGTCAAAAAGACAAAAGAAAAAGATATCTACATGACTTACATACACCCTCATGACTTACAAAAACCCTTTGAACAGATGCTTAGATTTCAGGCTTTTCTTAAAATTATCACATTCATGCAGTAAATAGGCCAAGTGTATTTGCATCATGCATTTAGTGCTGTGTTGCAGGAATTAACAAATTAAGAATATTAATTGAAATCGCGAAAACTAACTCGTTATAACTTAGACTGAAAACTACCGCAAAATTTTAGTGCTCCATCAACTCTAACCAAACAAGGAATACTTTAACCCACGATCTATCTTTAGTACAAAAATTGAACATTTCTCATTATTTAGATTGAAACATTCAAATCCTTAAAAAAAAAAAATGTTACTGTAGCAAACCGCTCCCCGGGAGACGGTTTGGTATGAATAGTAAACCGCACCGCTCCACGGTGGGGCGGTTTGGTGTGAAGGGTAAACTGCCTCCCGGGGACGGTTTGGTTATGAGTGAATTTTTTTTTAAATATTAGTTATTAATATTATTTTATTTTATTTATTGGTTATGGAAAAAAAATGCCGGGATAAAATCTCTCCATAAATAAATGATATATATGAGTTTATTAATTTTATACTCATCACACAATCATCTATGTTTATCTTTGCACACGTAATTGACAGCTTGCAGTTGCTTGGCCCCAATTAGTATACGTAATTGACAGCTTGCAGTTGCTTGGCTCCAATTAGTATATTTGGGGATTAAAATCTGCTCCTTTTCTAAAGAAAAAGTTTAGAAAAGAAACATCCTTCTATTCTCAAATCCGGATCGTTCAAAATTCATCGTACGGTCTCGATTAAATTTGAATCATTTTAATAGATTAAATTGATTTGAAAATGAAAAGTAATCGAAACCGTACGATGAATTTTGAACGATCCGGATTTGAGAATAGAAGGGTGTTTTTTTTCTTCAGAAAAAGAGCAGATTCGATCCGTATATTTGGTACGATGATTGCCTGCGCGAGTCACAAAATAATTTACTATTTCTTTTTTTTTTGCTTATAAGAGAGTTATAATAGGCGTCTTATCAATTCACAGATGCGGTGGGGTAAGCAAGAGATAGTTTGGTAAGCATAATTCTAAATAATTGAATTCATTTTTTTCAGGAGGGATGGATGCATTTGTAAAATTTTAAAAGTTTTAAATGCATTTATTATAAAGTCAAGCGGTAAAAAAAAATAAACTTGTTACAAGTTATTTTATGCATTTATTTTTCATCATTTGTTTTACTGTTTGACTTTGTACTAAATGAATATGAAGTTTTTAAAATTTTGCATGTACACACATTACTTTTAAAGTAGATGTGTTTCAACAGTTTGGATTCGTTATTTGAAACAATCTGATAAATTTTTGGAGTTGTGCTCACCAAATTCCTTGATGAGCACAACATACGCTAACTTTGCTCCTAATTTCTAATACTTGATGGGTAAAAATATAAAGATATAAGTGATGTTTGGTTGTAGACTAATCAGTGAAATAAGAACTTTAAATTCCGTTTTTCCTATCAAACAAGCATTAAATAAGCTGATCTAACTAGGTGTAAGTCAAAAATTAAGCCTAAATTAACCCACCTTCCTTCCCAGGTGCTTTAAGTTTTGTCTTGTATATGACCTAACTTTTTATATTATTTTTTATTTTGTAAGGAAAATCTAATTATATCATTCTACAAGGTGGTCAAAAACTTTGATTTTTTTCTCTGTAACTGTGTGGATAATTCTGTTATTATTGTTCTCTTGATTATTGAACTGTTCTGGGTATTGTAAAGATATTTTGTTTATGGTTAAAAAAAATTATACATGTAAGATATAATATTTACATATATTATATATCTTAAACTTTCAAAACATAAATAAAGAAATAACATAGTTTATTTTGTAAAAATCAAAAGAAAAATACAACTTCAAAAGAAATTATTTAGTTTAAAATTTCAAACTGGAAACAAAAAAGTAGTTTGGATATACATACCTCATTGTGAAAAGAAGAAGAAGAAAAGACATGGAATAAATTAGAAAATATACATAGTAAAAAAATAAAAATAGCGATAGTAACTATACAATGGTAATAAACTTAAAAAAAAAACAAATTAAGTCATGTCCTTACGTCACCAATTTTTTATGAAACAGAAAAATAACTAAATCATGACATAACTTTAGACCCAATTCAAACATGAATAATTTAAATCCAACTAAGTTGAAATAATTAATTTAAGCCTGCTAAACGTTAGTCCTCAATCAAATACCACCATATTGATCCGTTTATCTGTGAAATAGGCTTACAAGCAAACTTGAATTGTGCCGTGATTATAGAAAGGCCCATATGTGAAATAGGCTTTACAACGCAAAGTTTGTACGAGCCGTCTACGGTCTATCTGTGCAAGATTGCACATTGAGTCTTCTCCAGTTCTCCTATATACTCCCATCAGTAATGGCATGCTCCTCAGAGAAGGTAAATAAATGGAAACTGGACACTCCAGTTCTTGTGAAGAGCTGGAGAAGGGCCCAGGCCCCAGAGTGCTATTAAAATTATGTTATGGATTCTCAATATGTTTGTGATCTTTCATAAACGGCCTGCTCTAAATTTTGGCATGACATGTTTTACAAGGGCAACCCAAGAAAATTCTTTGCAAGTTAAAATTTCAAGAAAGCAACAGAGTTCCATTCATTAGCTTAGATAAATGAATTTAGATAAATGAATTTGAAAAACCATACTATACTGGTAATTTTTTTTCTTCATGTTAACTTTATGCTGTGAAAGAAAGGAGTATTCAATTTACTACTCTTAAATGATCCTTTTTAGTTTATTTTTCTAGTATGAAGCACTTATGCGGTTTGTTGGATTTGGAAACAACTAACCTTTAAATGTAAATATTTTCTTAATTAATTGGAGATTGGTAATTAATGACAGGAATCCAGTTTTGCAAGTAAATATGGGGAGCTCTAGGATTAAATAGACCAAAATTAGGGGGACATTTTTTAAATTAATTTATATATTTGAATCAAGAACTGAACTCTGACACTTTTATATCTAATTAACAGGAAATACTAATTACATTTCTTTTCTTGTTCACAGCACATATAAGAACTCAAAATCTTAAAACTACAAAAAAAATGCAAAATCTTTTCTTTGCAAACAAAGGACACAATCTTGAACCACATCAAAGCAAAAGAGTTAACAATTTTCTTCAGTCGAAAGCTTAATTTTCTTCCTCCTCGGCAATGAAGTCATCATCTTTTATGTTGAAAGCCTACGAATCTCCTCGACACTCTTCCCCATTACATTGTCGGCCATCTTTCGGCATGTCAAATCCAGCATCCCCTCAATATTCAGATTGTTAGCTGCCATGATTAGGTCATAGAGCATCGCATTGTCATTATCTATAAACTGCTTGTCCCAGTTCCTCAGCTCCTTGTCAGAATCGATGCATCCTTTGTCGGTCGTCTCTGTCTATGATGCATCTGCTGCTTCAACATGCTTCATGCAGTACTCGAACACCTTTTCAATGATCGGTGCGGTGACATCCCCTGGTGGGATGGAGTTCTCGGTGCCGGCTTCTTCTATTAAGCGGCTGATTGTTTGAGATTGCTTCACCAGTACTGTCTCAGGTACCTCAAACTCCTTTCCATCGCTGCTCTTGAGCTTGATCATCTTGCTCGTCGTGCTGTCTGACATTTGTGGAAAGAGAGATCAAATGGATGAGAAATTAGGTGATCGATCACTGATCTTTGGGATTTTGGTGAGTTTCAGATTGCGAGACCAGACCTGAAACACTATGGTTTTATAAACCAAGCATGATATACCTCTGACTCTTTATTTAGAAATAAAAAAAAAAAAAATTCCTTTTGTTAGAGTTTATGCGAAGAGGACGAAAATACGAGACTAGAGTAAACTAAATTTATTAACTTTTCTCACAATATATGTAAGCAAGATTATATAGTTATTGGAGTCAAAATAGCAATCTGAATCGTAACATAAACAATGTCCAATTGAATTGCGTCAAAAACAAACATAAGCTAAATAAAGGTGACATAAACTAGCAAAATTAGGAACAGAATTTTTTATTTATATAAATTATTATAAAATAGTGTAGGATATTATAGATGGATTGCATCTATATTTTGATTCCATAGGGTACGTTTGGATGAACTCTAGAATAGCTAGAATAGCTACTGTTTAGAATAGTAAATAAGAATAGCTACTATTTAAGAACAGTGCTATTCAGAACAGTGAAAAAGTTGTTTGAATTGCATATTTGGAATATAATTTGGAGGGAATAGCTACTGTTTAATAATTTATGTGTAAGATTAAATATAATACAATATAATATTAATTCAAATATTAAATGTAATATAATATTATTTTAAATATTAGATTAGTATTAAATAAAATATTATATTAAATATAATATAATATTAGTTTAAATATTAAATATAATATAATATTCATTTAAATATTAAATGTAATATAATATTATTTTAAAAAGTAGATTAGTATTAAATAAAATATTAGATTAAATGTAATGTAATATTATATTAGTATTAAATATAATATTAGATTAATGTAATATAATATTAGTTTAAATATTGAATGTAATATAATATTATTTTAAATATTATATTAGTATTAATAAAATATTAGATTAAATATAATATAATATTAGTTTAAATAACAATGTAATATAATATTATTTTAAATATTTAATATAAGATAATATTAATTTAATTATTAATGTAATATAATATTAATTTAAAAATTAGATTAGTATTAAATAAAATATTAAATTAAATGTAATATAATATTATTTTAAATATTAGATTAGTATTGAATAAAATATTAGTTTAAATATAATACAATGTAATATTAATTTAATTATTAAAATGTAATATAATATTATTTTAAATATTAGATTAGTATTAAATAAAATATTAGATTAAGTATAATATAATATTAATTTAAATATTAAAATGTAATATAATATTATTTTAGATATTATATTAGTATTAAATAAAATATTAGATTAAATATAATATATTATTAAATTAAATATAATATATTATAATATTAGTTTAAATATTAAATGTAATATAATATTAGTTTAAATATTAAATGTAATATAATATTAGTTTAAATATTAGATTAGTTTTAATATTGAAAACAACAAATGTTATTCCATATTTTTGTAAGAATAGCGAATAGCAATGCTATTTTAAAAACAGTAGCTATTCCGAATAGCTCTATTTCTCGTTTGAATGCACCTTGTTCCGAATAGCAATGTTATTCTAAAAACAATAGCTATTCTTGTGCATCCAAACATACCCATAGACTTTAGGAATCTAAAAAGGAATTAAAAAAAAAATGTTTCTTTTAAGACCGGGTTCCCAGTGGCACTAGATATTTTCCAGCATCCTGTAGGATATTATATAATACAGCATGGCAAAATGTTCTTAATGGAATAAATCTGCTGTTGTTCTAAAGAAATAACAGGAACCTGTTATTCTGAACTCAAATGTTGATTTTCTTTGACATTCGTGCCGAAAGAACTTATTTATTGAGATTTGCACATGAAAAAATTTGAACGGTTTCGATTGGAATAACAGGTTCTGTTATTTCATTGGAATAACAGCAGATTTATTTCTGTTCTTAATTACATTGCCAGCTAAGATTTTACTACAGAAATTAACACATTTAATGTACGACAACTGAGCTCTTTTTAATTATAATGACAGGAAGACAAGCAAGTTTTGTAAGTAAATATGTGGAGCTCTTGAATTAAATACACCAAAATTAAAGCAGACAGTTTCTAATTTATATATTTTTATTGGGAACTAATCGGTTAACTGAAGTCTGAAACTTTCTGTTTAACAGAAACTAATCGATGGGCATTTTTTTCTTTCTCACAGCACGTATAACAACGATCAACCTTGAATCTAAGTAAAAAAAAAAAAAACTAAACCTTAGACCTGAATTCCTTAGTACCCTTTTAACCACCATGATCATATATGTGAGGAAAAAGAGAACTAGATACAGACAAAGCTATAGCATCAACTAAAAAATTCAATCTTATGAACGAACTTAAAAACCTAGTAGAAAGAAAGCCCTTTGCAACCAAAGGACACAATCTTGCACCATATCAAAGCAAAAGAGTTAACAATTTTCTTCAGCCGAAATCTTAAGTCAACTGATTATTTATTTTTTCTTTTTTTGCTTGTTTTTCTTTTTTTTCCTTTTTTTTTCATCAGATCCTGTAAGCCCACTGATTATCGAGTCGCATTTTTCCTGATCATCATCTTCTAGGTTGAAAGACTGACGAATCTCCTCCGTGCTCTTCCCCATTACATTGTCGGCCATCTTTCGGCATGTCACATCCAGCAGCCCCTCAATATATAAATAGTTAGCTGCCATGATTAGGTCCAAGAGCATCGCCGCCTTATCGATATCATCTACAAACTGCTGGTCCCATTTTTTCAACTCCTCGTCAGAATTGATGCATCTTTCGTCGGTCGTCTCGGTCTTTGTTGCATCTGCTGCTTCAACGTGCTTCTTGCAGTACTCGAACACCTTTTCAAGGATCGGTGAGGTGACAGTGACATTCACTAGTTGGATGGAGTTGTCGGTGCTGGCGCCTTCTATCAAGTGGCATATCGTTTGAGATTGTTGAGCCACTGCCTCAGATAACTCAAACTCCTTTCCATCGCTGCTCTTGAGCTTGATCATCTTGCTCGTTGTGCTATCTGACATTTGTGGAAGAGAGATCAAATGGATGAGAAATTAATTAAGGTGATCGATCACTGATCTTTGGGATCTTGGTTATGGAGGAGAATGTGCTCAGTTAACTTGGAGAAGAAAGTATATAACAACATTAATGTGACGACTAAAGTTTTTTTTTTTTTTTGCAAAACTGCCATAAATTAGATTCAGACTTGAACAGAATCATTTTTTCAAATCATCAGGTCGCATTAAGAAAGTAAAAAGATTGGGTCTCTTTTTAAGCAGCCCAATTAGGAACCAATATACTGGCCCAAGTCATGGGGAAAAAGGTTTTTTCCTTCTTTTTATTTGTCTTTGTTGAAAAGCAAGTGCAATCATTTATCTATATTCCTTTTTTGTATTTTTGAAATCATATATACATTTTTTTATTAGTACTTATATTTGATATAAAAATAGTCATATCTGTCAAATAATATAAATAAATATTTTATGTTGAAAGCCTGATCAATCTTGAATCCAAGAAAAAGAAAAAACTCAATCTTAGAACTAAATTCCTTGTACACTTTTAGCCACCGTGATCATTCGAGGAAAAAGAGAACTAGATAGAGACAATCTCATCAACTAAAAAATTCTACCTTAATTATAAATAGACTTAATTAAAAACCTAGTAGAAAATAAGTTCTTTGCAACCAAGAGACACAATCTTGAACCACATCAAAAAAAAAGAGAGAGAGAACCTTTTTCTTCACTTGAAAGCCCACTGATTATCGAGGCACATTCTTCCTTCTCAGCAGCGAAGTCATCATCTTTTATGCATCCTTTGACTGTCGTTTCAGTCTTTGATGCATCCCCTGTAGCCACCATGATCATTTGAGGAAAAAGAGAACTAGATACAGTCATACAGACAATCTCATAAACTAAAAAATTCCACCTTAATTATAAACGGACTTAATAAAAAAACCTAGTAGAAAATAAGTTCTTTGCAACCAAAAGACACAAACTTGAAGTCTTGAACCACATCAAAGCAAAAGAGTTAACCTTTTTCTTCACTTGAAAGCTTAAGCCCACTGATTATCGAGGCACATTCTTCCTCCTCGGCAGCGAAGTCATCATCTTTTATGCATCCTTTGACTGTCGTTTCAGTCTTTGATGCATCCCCTGTAGCCACCATGATCATTTGAGGAAAAAGAAAACCAGATACAGTCATACAGACAATCTCATCAACTAAAAAATTCCACCTTAATTATAAACGGACTTAATTAAAAACCTAGTAGAAAATAAGTTCTTTGCAACCAAAAGCAACCACATCAAAGCAAAAGAGTTAACCTTTTTCTTCACTTGAAAGCTTAAGCCCACTGATTATCGAGGCACATTCTTCCTCCTCGGCAGCAAAGTCATCATCTTTTATGCATCCTTTGACTGTCGTTTCAGTCTTTGATGCATCTCCTGCTTCAAAGTGCTTCCTGCAGTACTCTAACACCTTTTCAATGATCGGTGCGGTGACATCCCCTGGTGGGATGGAGTTCTCGGTGCTGGTGGTTTCTATAAAGTGGCAGATTGTTTTTGAATGCTCCACCAGTAACGTCTCAGATACCTCAAACTCCTTTCCATCGCTGCTCTTGAGCTTGATCATCTTGCTCATCGTGTTGTCTGACATTTGTGGGAAGAGATATCAAATGGATGAGAAATTATGGAGATCACTGATCTTTAGGATCTTGGTTATGGAGGAGAATGTGCTCAGCTATAACTTGTGTCCAAGAAGGTCGCAGAGAACAAAATATATAACAACATCAATGTGGCGAATAAAGTTTTTTTTTCTTTTCAAAACTGCAGAATCATTTTTGAAATCATCAGGTGGCTTAAGAAAGTAACATGATTGGATCTCTTTTGAAGTAAGCCCAAAACTATTTTTTTTCTTAAATGCCTGTGGGCCAGCCCAAATTAAATTAAACATGAGGAACCAATAAACAGGCCTATACCCCACGCCATTGGGAAACCGAAAATAATCATTAGGAGCGAAAATTCAGGCCCAGGTCATGGTTTTTCTTTTTTTTTTCGTTTTATTTTTCTTCGTTGAAAAGCGACAAGTACAATTTTATATTTATATTCCTTGTTTGTATTTGAAATCATATATACATTTTTTCATAAATATATATATTTGGTATAAAATTATTCGTATCTTTGAGATAATATAAATAAATATTTTTTGTAATAGAATGTTTTCAAAATAATATAAACTTCTCTGGCAATTTCATCTTGTATGCAACCTATTATAAAAATATTTGTATATGTTATGTACAAGATAAATATTTTTGTTTGTTAAATATAATATTTTTACGAAAATGTATAAGAACTTTTGAGATAGAAAGAAAATATAAACATTTTTGTAGTGCAAATAAATAAGTGCAGCAATCCATTATTTTCTTTCTTCTTCCTTATATGTTATTTTTCGTGAGTTTAATGGTTTCAGAGTTCAGACTATGAAAAAAGTAAAGAAAATGAGGTGAATTACGAGTTCGACTCCTTTTCAGTTGTATGGATTAATTGGAGTATCTTTTTATGCTAATTCCTAAAAAAAATGTTATAGTTGAGAAAATAAACAATTCTACAAAGAAAATTACAAAATAGAAAAGATGGGAAATTTTTCATTTGTACTCCCAATGTGAAAGTAACCAAGGAAGGTCCGATTAATCTATATAATTGAAAGTGGAAAGCCTTATTACTTTGTATTTTATTTTATTTTTACTTTTGTTTACTTTTTTTTAGAAATGTTTCTCAAACTTTGTATCGAAAAAGTAACTATTGAATAAGAAGTGAGATATTTAAAAGAGATCATTACTTCTATACAAAAAATATATTAAATAAATTTTGTATACGCTTAATTTTTTTAAAGATGCTTAAAACGTACATAATGACAAAACAACACAATTAACTGTAATTCATATATAGGACCAAATCAAATTGTATGGTAAGACAAAATATAGCTTATTTTTAATGGAAAAGAAACACTATTATATCTTTCAAATTTCATATTTGCATTGGATGTGTACTAAGACAAAATATAGCTTATTTGAATTTGTTTTGGAATCATTTTGAGAAAATCATATACTTGCTCTTTTAATTTCATTATTTTAAGAAAAGAAACAGGTTGATTATATTGTATGCTACTAAAAAAAATGTAGTCATTGTAAAATTATGTACAAGAATAAATATTATTCAAAAAAAAAATACTCTCATTAATTCAGGCATCTATTTATTCTCATCGTTTCGACCAATTGGCCAACCCGCTTATGCTATTCTCCACGGGAGAGGGGGTGTCCAATGCCCACCGGATCAAAACAGTGTTTGATGGGTGATTTCTACCATCCGATCTACTTCAAGATCTGTGTGCACGTATATTAAAGCAAACAGCACGGATATTAAAGTGATGCGCATAGATTTTGAAGTGAATCGAACGGTATCGGACACCCATCGAACAACTCTGGTCCGATGGGTATCGGACACCCTCCTCTCCCATTCTCCACTACTTGATTACCCTTATTTCTGGATTAATTTGTAAAAAAAAAAGGGGCACAATCGGCTAACCCGCTTATGGCAATGCTATTCTCCAGGAATCAGACTCTGCTGTTTTCAGGATCCTACTTTTTAGATCTCAATTATTCAAATTTGTTGAGATTTATGTATGGAAAAGTTTTTTTATCGAGATACGCAAATTGAAAATTTTGAATGGTTGGGATCGGAAAAACAGGACCCTGCTTTTCTCTAAGAAAAGCAGCAGAGTCGGATCCATTCTCTAGAGTCTCTAATTGCGACATCCATTTTTGTCCAGGGGACGAGCTTGGATCCAATGAGCTCCATCACCGTCCGATTCACTTTAGGATTTGTACACATAAATTAAAGCGATTGTGCGTGGATATTAAAGCAGCACGCACGGATCTTAAAGCAGATTAGACAATGATGGAGCCCATCGGATCCAGTTTAAGTACGATGGGCATCGGACCCAAGCTGCTCCCTTTGTTCAGAGATTATTCTCTAACTTATCTCATTCATTTTGTTCAAATTTCTGTTAGAATGAAATTATCTCCTGTTATAAATCAATCTAATTAGAAAATTTCATCTCCAGAAATTTTTTTATTGAAACTTGAATTGATTTAGCAAAAATCAAAGAGACTAAGAGAGTCTCCTCTCTTTTAACATGTCTACCAACTAATGTGAAACACATCCCTTATTATTCCAAGGCAAATTCATACCTAGTAATTAAATCTAAAAGTATTATTCCCAATTGCCTAATAACGCCAGAAAGTACACCGAAAGGCAACAAAAGCTTTAGATTGGAAAGAAACCTATGTAATGGAATTATGGAAGTTTGGTTTGCTGATAGCGAGCGAACCAAAGATGTCACTTTCAACAAAAAAATTTCCGAAAGGAAAATGATTTTTTACGCATTTGTTCCATTTCCAAAGGAAAAATAAGATGCTTGAACGAATGTGATAACAGGTGACAGAAGAATCAGTCTTTGATTATTAGTAACATCGAAATTCGAATAGAAGTCTTTTATGAATATTAAATAAAAATTAATAAGTTAGACATTCATCTTTTTATGTCATATATATATAGAGAGAGTGTGGCTAATATGCTTTCGGTTGTATTTTGACTGAAATACAACCAATTCATTTTTCAATTTCTGAAGTCCAAAAAGTCAATCCAAACCGTTAGATGTGCTTCATATTGAAATGTGCTTGGAAACCAAATTTTACTTTTTTTGGAATGTGTTTACTATTTATTAAGCCACTTTGAAAATCGTTGATCCAACGGTGGTTTAACCAAACAGTGAAACAGTTAGATCAACGATTTTCAAAGTGGCTTAATAAATAGTAAAAAAATTCCAAAAAATGTAAAATTGGGTGTCTAAGTACATTTCAATATGAATAACACATCTAACGGTTTGGATCGACCTTTTGAATTTTGAAAATTGAAAAATAAATTGATTGTATTTTGATCGAAATACAACCGAAAGCATATTAGTCATACTCTCTCTCTCTCTATATATATATATAACACTCCATTGCTAACAGCGTTCATATATGAGATTTATTGTTACTATTTGCAGAGGAAATTAATTGAACCAAAGAGTTGGGAGCGGTTCAATGTCCAATCAAAACTGTCTAATTCATATTAAGACTTGTATGTATTTAATATGTACCAATCATAATATTAATCGTGTGAATCTTTTTTTTATTAAATGGTCTTGGTACACTCCAATATTTTTTAGGTACTATTCACGAGAATTAAACATGCATTTTCTTAGAAAAAGTGAAAACTTATGTCACTGCACTAAAACTACAGTTTCGACTGTATGAATATTAATGCGAATTAAACTTACTCTGCCTAACATCGCACTGTCCCTGATTTCATGAACCCAACCCAAAGGCTTTTATGATAGATTTATTGACATCATTCATTTCCCGCTGTAAGTAGAGCCGGATCTTATCAAACAATTGATTTTTTCTAGATGCATTTTTTCTAATAGGCTAAAAATCATTTTGCAACCTCTAATGTATTCTTCAATTTCTTTCTAACAAAACTATACTTTTGTAATGCTCATCCCTCGTGACCCATATTTTAAATTTTTACTATGAAAAAGGTTCTTAAATTGACATTATTTACCATCTTTACATGAGATGGTGACAACCACACCTTCTCCACGTGGTGCATTTCATCTTGAACTTGGAGTTGATAATTTTGGAAATATTCGATAATATTTAGAATGACGTACATTTCTGAAAATAATATCACTCGTCGAATTGATCGAATCATGACAGAAAAATAATGAAGGGCGTCAACAAGAGGAGACTGATCCATTAACATAATGACAATTTGCATCAATATGGACCAGTACTTTTTAGAAACAAAAATGTGTGGTTTTATAAAAATTGATTTTGGATCCTTCTAAATCATGAAATATGGTATACCTAGTAAAACAGGGTTTGTCTTGTCGTACATTCATTGGCGGACAACGAAATTGATGAAGTAAGATTCGTGTCATTTCTTAAAATTTATACATAATACAGTAGGGTTGCACATCGAATAATATCCGATCGTATCTGGATCTATATCTGAAAATTTGATACAGATATCTGATATCCGAATATCCGTGTGGATACAGATACGGATATGATTTTGAATTTTAATTATCCGTATTCAAATAGTATATATATACCATATAGTCTAATATATATTATGAAAATATTTATGTATACATTTACAGATATTAGATATCCGATCTTTATCCGTATCTGAAAAATAAAAACGGATGCTAATATAGTTTTACCACTGTCCGATCTATATCCGATCCGTTTGCACCCCTATATTAAACACACAGCTGCAGATTTCTCATTCTACGACGTAGAATATTCTACTGGATCTGAATCCTCAAATTGAGATAGGATGGAACTCAGATCAAATCTAGATGCTAAATTAACTCAAAGTTTGAGTTTGAATCCAGACTATTCAAACAAAATTAAATTTTCTCTCAAACTGAATTGGTCTGAATTTGAATTCATGCCCAAATTTCCAAGTTACTTTGGAGGACCCGGGCCCACTTAGATCCCAGGCACCCGTCATTATTTAATATTAAATTTAAATTGTCCGTTATAAATTTACACGAATTTTAAAACAGATTGTTCTGTATTAATAGAGGAGGGTTCAAATGCCTTCACTTTTTGTGTCTCCATCATGCCTCCATTTTTAAAAACATTAATAACTCAAAATTTAAAACTTAAAAGTCAAAATAAAACCGTTGAATATGATTTACATTATTTTATTTATCCACTTGTAAAAAATTATGACATTTCAATTTTGTTTTGGTTGTCATCAAGAGCTTGTAAAAACGTACTAATCTAGATAATTTCTAGACGTTGATTTTTCAACTTATTGATTCATGTATAAACAAAACCGAAATGTGATAATCTTTTATGAGCACATAGATAAAATAACATAGATCACATCTAACGGTTTTATTTTGACGTTTATGATTTAAATTTTGAGTTATTAACATTTTAAAAATGGAGGCATAGTGGAGGCACAAAAAATAGAGGCATTTGAACCCTCCCCATATAAATATGTTACATAAGTTTCAATCAGATCCGATTTTTTTAATTTATCTGATTTTGAAAATTTTATTGTCTTTGGTACCTTGTCTTAATAGTAAAAAAGTGCAGTATAACGTTAGTAAATAATAAATCATTTTTTTATATGTTTTATCTTAAATTAATTAAGAACTAAATTATTTATTAAAGTAAAAAAAAAAAAATCGTTCATATTTAATTGCAACATCTCTATTTTTAGGGGAGCAAATTTAGAGCAGAGGAGAAGCAACTATTTTACTTGGAACATTAATCCTTGAGACACACCATTGAATTCAATTATTATTGTGATGAAAGTATGTGTTGTATCGGATACAACATCCTAAATTAATACGCCGTAACCTTTTTTTTTTGGATGAATAATATGCCGTAACTTTAGAAGTGTCCATACTAAATAACTAATTAGCAAGTGTATAATTTCTCTCTGAATGAATCTTAAATTCTTCAAAAGAATTAATATTTTAATTTGACTGATGCTATGATACTATGCATAGCGTATATTGACATGCACTATGGACACAAATTTTTTATTTGAAATAGTCTCCATATGAGTATTGAATATATATGTACTTGTAAACTAAATTTTATATTTTTTAGATTTATTTTTACTATTTTTTTTTAGATGGCTACAAAATCACTTGATTTGAAAATCAGGACCATTCAAAAACAGTGATTTTCTATCAATCTAAACAAATAAGAAAATTCTAAAAAATGTGAAGTTTAGTCGAATTTTTTTTTATACCATCTTAAATAGATATATCAAATAACCACGGTAAATTTCATTTCCATCGTATACGCAGTTTTCAACTGCGGATCAAAATTGAATGTCCACTAATTATTATTTTATTTGATAAGAAACTGAAATGGCTTGTGACAACTGACAAGTGTGTTTTGTGTGACGTGTTTTTTTCATCCAAAAAAAAAAAACAATTTTTTAAGAAGACAGAGGCGGTGGATTGAAAAAAAAAAAAAAATTGGTCCGTACTTTGAAACTGCGGATATGTTGAAAAAATAGAATTTTCAGAAATTTGTGATTATTTTTTATCTTTTTTTTAAGATGGTAAGAATAATAATCTAATTTACAACTATATATTTATATGGAGACTATGTTGAATGGTTTGGATTGACCGTTAAATTTTGAAAACAAAAATATTGATTTGTAGTATGGACCAATCCACACTATGCATAGTATCATAGTCTATCTTTTATTTTTATATATTTGCGTTCAAGTAATTATTTCTACTGTAAATTTAATCAGAATAAAATAATTAAAAATAATAGATTCATAACTGTTGTTAAATTTTTTTGGACCTCGTATAATTGGTGATATGTTTAATCTAATTAATATTTATTAATTATAACATTAATGAGTTGGGCTACACTACTTCGCGAAGTAAAACGAGTGTTTTACTTTGCGTCTATATCTTCAATTTCAAAGCTCAAAACGTCGATCCAAACCGTTCAAGTTAATCTCCATATTAAATTGTGTTTGGAGACCAAATTTTACAATTTTTAGAAATTTTTTACTATTTTTTTGGAATTTTTTAAAATCACTGATTTTGATGGTCCACGATTTTCTGAAAAACAGTGATTTTAAAAAATTCCAAAAAAATAGTAAAAATTTCTAAAAATTGTAAAATTTGGTCTCCAAGCACAATTTAATATGGAGATCAACTTGAACGGTTCGGATCGACGTTTTGAGCTTTGAAATTGAAAATATAGATGCAAAGTAAAGCACTCGCTTTACTTCGCGAAGTACCATAGTCCAACTCAATATTAATTATTTCTTATGAAAATAATTAAATATTATTCTTATTATTTTGTATTCATCTTCTTGCCCCCACCTCTCACTGTCGTAATTATGACTCTGTTCCTGTGTGTATTGTGCCTTTAATATGCTTTGTAGATTTACAATATAAAATTAATAATCGACAATATTATGTCGTTATTTATAAATTAATCACCCAAAAAATCCAGAATTCTAGTGCATTGATTTGTGCATGTACGTACGTTCACCAAACAAAAACCAAACGTACTCATGGATATTGCGTTCAATGGAGCTTTTTCTTTGATTTTTTTTTAGGATGTGTTAATTTTGTTGCATGTTAGTTTTTGTACAGGTTTCATTTTGTCAACGAAAAAAAAAATGTGTGATATAAATATATAATCAAACAATCTCTAATTGCACAAAATATTGTACGCTAACCCCCCCTCATGCACCGTTTACTTATGCTAATATGGTAACTAGTAGTTGTTCAAAAATTAAAATCCGGTCCACAAATCATTACAAATAACTAATTAAGAACCAGAATTGATAACAAAGAGGTTTACTAATTGAAAATTTGTGCACCGTTGAGTGGAGCTGAGTAGGTATGAAGGACATCAGATCTACTTTAGTTTTGATGGATTTCAAACCATTCAATTCGCTTTAAGATTCTTGTGTTTTGCTTTAATATATGTGTTGGTCCGCTTTAATTTTTGTATGTATGGATCTTAGCGGAACGGATGGTCTTGGAGTCCATCGAACTTAAGGGCCTGTTCGGCAGGCCATTGGGAATGAGTATGGGCACGGGAATTGAACTAAAAATTATTATTCCCGTGAGAAAAAAATTCGATTAAACTTTTTTTTTTTCGCTCGAGAACGGTGAAGCGGCCGAACTGGACCTAAAAGTAAATCCGTTGCCATCATACCTACTCCGCTCTAACTGTTGGGTGCCCTGCCAAAATACAAAGGTATATTTTCTGTCAAAAAAAAAAAATTTGAGTGATACTTACTGTCAAAATTTACACTGCAAAAGACAATAGTTGTTTGAATAAAAGAGATTAATTGAACTTTAAAAAAAATGCTGGCTCTTTTTTTACAGCGTGTATTACTCCTATATGTAGTTAAGTTTCCTTGTTATTGTTATTAACATTTCAAAGAAAATGATTCAATAACCCTGCATCTTTTGTCTTCACTGTGCTTATATTTTTTATAAGTTTAGTAAAATAATTTCACGGTCAAATAATCAAAATAAAATACATCATGAATAAATATATCAATTTTTCTGTATACGTATTAAAAAATAATAAATTTCTTCTTCATTTAGTTAGAACTATATAAGAGTGTGAAAATCAAGGTAAAGAATATTGTCCACTCGACAGTTTTATACATTCTTAATTCTCATAATTAAAACACAATTGATATGCTACAATTCTTTACGTGCCTCCGAGCGTATAAAAATCATTAATATTTTTTTAACAAATGAATATATGAGTAAAACTAGGGTGTTTCTAAGTTCATCGAGT
This sequence comes from Carex cristatella, assembly GCA_024447775.1. Classification (NCBI taxonomy): domain Eukaryota; kingdom Viridiplantae; phylum Streptophyta; class Magnoliopsida; order Poales; family Cyperaceae; genus Carex; species Carex cristatella. Next base: position 1,054,576 of record JAJHPF010000022.1, read on the forward strand.
TTTTTGTAAACTCAACTCTAAATCTATCAGATTGACTTCAAATAAAGAATCCAAATAGTTGAAACCTGTCTATCTTACGAGTGATGTGTCTACATATAAAATTTAAAATTTTCGAATTAATTTTGTATAGAGCCAAGTGGTACAAAAACGTTCAAAAAATGAGCGTATTAAAATTAATTTATAAACCTTATAATTTTGACTGCTTGACTTTATACTAAATTATTTTGAAAGTTTAAATTTTTTGTATGTAGATGCACCACTCGTAAGGTAGATGTATTACAACTGTTTGGATTCGTCATTTGAAGTCAGCTTAATAGATTTTAGAGTTTAGTTCACAAAAAAAAAACTTGATGAAATTATTAAGAACACTCTGGTTCTACTCTAAATATATATTTGAGGTAAAAAAAATTAAATAATTGGAATCCTCAAGTTTCAAATTTTTGCTTGCTAGAGGAAGGATGTTCTACAACAAAAAGGTGGAAGCAAATCAAGTGATCCAAAATTGAAGCAAAGTTTAAATAGGATATATATCTTTCTACATTTTCTATCTTGTTATCTAATCCAGTAAGGATTTATTCAGGCCGGTGACATGGTTACAATCTCAAATCAATGTCGGCACGGCACATAACCACTGCCTGTCTACATCACAATATTTCTTTTAATTTTTTTTTTTTTTGCTTAATATTAGTCTTGGATGACATATTTTGGCCCCATATACTTAATTTGATGCATGTTTCCATGTCGATATGTATACAGTGCTGCGATTATTTGGCAGAAATTAGTGTTTAATATAAGCTTGAATTGTTAAACGAAATAAAGAAATAAAAGAAGTAAGATGAAGTAACAGTGAAGTAAAATTAAATTATATTTTCATATGAATTAACTTACTTTATGCAGAATCCACTGTTGCCAGATAGTTACAATTCACAATATCTTACTTCTCTAGATAAATTAATTTAAATTATAACTTAAGTTTATGATTTCATATTTATCACTTTTCTTTTTTGCATATAGATGAATCAAACAAAACTAAATAAATTTAAATTTAAATTGGGCAAACCAAATTAAATTAGTATGTATATATAACTGCAAATAAAGTAGCATATTACATATCTGGTAATAGGATTGCATGCTCTAGCAGCGCCAGAGAGGAATCGACAAATCGTTGGAATGTAATATGGGCTGCAGAAATTTAGACGCTCTAGCGAGAGAGGAATAAAAGAGTTTTTTATAACAAACACATAATAGTGCATTGCTTGATAAATTGTGCGGCTTTAAAGATCTATTAGTGGATGAACTATGTTTGTGGTGACTTATGTGATGAATTGGGTATAACATCATAATTAAAGCCAGTATAGGAACTAGTGTAAATATTTTTTTTTATCAATATATTTGTTGGCGTTCTCACCAACTATAAAAAAAAATCAAATAAAGTACTAAAATTTTATATTAATACGTGTAATTTTACAATACTAACATTTCAATTCATTTGATTTATTCAGTTTATTTAAAATTAAATCAATAATTAAAAAATAAAAATCGACCTTCTATATTTTTAAAATAAATGGAATCCAATAAACTGAATAAAGAAACATTTTTATCCAAATAAATTAATTCAGCAGTAAATACCATAACCTGTCTTTATTTTTACTAATGTAAATACCACACTGTAATATTGCTACTTGCTAGACTGTTCTTTCATGATAAAAAGGTGGAGCCGGAGTCTTATCATTTCGTTCAAGGAAACAAACTTTGAATCACCAATCAAAATTAATATCCATCTACTACACAACAGCATGGACCACAAGCTTATAAATTTACAAATTTGGGGAAAAGAAAATGAAGCAAACTTACCCGAAAATTTTATTAATATCTAAAAAAACTTTTAAAATTTCAAAATATGCACCTATTTTCAACTTATTTTTTAATTTGCCAAATCGGAGAATTATTTTTTAGATCTAGCGTCTCTTTCCGAAACATAATTCTCCAAATTCAAATATTCTCTTTCCAAAAAATAATTCTCCGACTTTAAGTTTTTTTTAATTAAATTGAAAATGTAATTTTTATTTATTTTTATTGAAATATTAGAAATATTTTTCTATTTCTTTAAAAATAGATAGAATACTCTATAATTGAATTTATTAGAAAAACTGCGTCAAATAATTTGAATCAATAATTTTCAGACTGGATTTTTTTGCGAATGTAAGAAAAATTAAAATATTTATTTGTATGTTATTGGAAAAAAAAAATGTTTTAGATCGGAGTTATTAATCTCGGTTCAAAAATCACTTTTGAGTAAATAAAGAAAATATTCTGGTATTTTTATTTTTGAAAAAATAGAATTTGCTCTGACAATATGTCAGACGAAATTATTTCATATCATTTTTTTTTTCAAAATAGATCCAATCTTAGAATTTAATCAATGTACTAGAAGAGCCACGATATTTTATTTATTTACTCATAAGTGACTTCTGAATCAGGATCAATAACTTTGATTCAAAATATTTTTATTTTTTTCTAATAACACACAAAAAATATTTTAATTTTTCTTACAGAAGCAAAAAATCCTGCCTGAAAAATATTGATCTCGGTTATTTGTTGCAGTATTTCTAATAAATTCAATTATATTGTCTTCATCTATTTTTAAAGAAATATAAAACTATTAATAATATTTCAATTAAAAAAATAAATCATAACTTTTTCTATTTAATTAAAAAAAACTAAAAGCGGAGAATTATATTTTAGAATTCCAAATCTGGAAAATAATTCTCCAAAAAGAGAATATTTGAATCCGAAAAGAGACGCTAGATCTGGAAAATGTCCGGTTTAGACAAATTCAGAAATAAATTGAAAATAGATGCAGATTTTGAAATTTTGAAATTTATTTGAATGTTAATAAAAAAAGATCTGCAAACTTACTGTGATTTTCTAATTAGAATAAATTCGTTCGAACGGATAAAATTGTCAGAAAAATTTCTATGCTGATAGTACTTTCTACAAAAAAAATCATACCGTATCTGCGAGGAAAGGAAAGAAATTAAGCAGAGAGTGGTAATTTTAAGTTGGTACTTTATTTTTCTCTCGTTAGTAAATTTACATATTTAACGTTAAGAAGAAACACTAACTGTTGTTTTGGAAGGTTGAAGTTCAGAATTTACTCAATTTAGCAAATCATGTCAGCATAAGAATCGCTTTCAAGCGTTCATAAATTAATTTTGTTTATATTAGCACTATTGACTTCATTCACAAGTTTATCGAATGCACGATCCTTATCATATTCAAGTGATACCACACTTCCCTTGCAAATAATAATCGATATTTCGTCTTTTTAACTAATAGCGTGGATTTAGGCTATGGTACTGAGAAATATATATTTTTATTACTTGCGTACTGAAAAAACTTAAAAAATATATATTTCTACTTCTTAGTGGGGTATATTTTTGTTTTTTGTTTATTATCTTTTTGTTTTTAAGGAGAAGTAGGTAATCCCCACAAAAAGAAATCTCTCCAAAATAAGTATCAGGTTCAATAGCAGTTCTATGGTCATACATCAGGAGATAGGAGTAGGTCCGATGGAAATCGGACCTACTTTTAGATTCAATTAGCTCTAACACCGTAAGATTATAATTGAAATTTGTGCGCACGGAAACTGAAAAATACTTGCACGGACTTTAGTGAGTTCGCACGAATCTTAATGTAGATCTGATGGTCATTTAATCCATCGAAAAAGGTAAGTCCGATGGGCATCTCATCGGACCTACTCTCAATTGATCCATCAGACCTTGTTATCCTTCATCGATAGTCTCACCTTTGCAGGTGAGATCTATAAATTTGTTTGCAAAAAAATTAAAAAAGATGTATAAATTAATGACTAAACCTGACTCATTGCAGAAACAGACTCTCTTAGCTTAAGACGTTATATGGGCCCGCAAATAAAATCTATGGTGTTTCCGTTTTCTATGATCCAGGTTCATGAAAATACTTGAAAACGTGTCACTCCGTCGTCGACTCGGTATTAGAAGGATAAATAAATGAGGATGTCCTGCCTCCTCTCATCTCGCATATAGATTAGACCAGAGAGAGAGAGAGTTTAGCGAGTGATTTCCCCGAAGAAGAATTACGATTAATTCAAAAATGCATCTTTCAATCCAAAGGAACTCTGATTTCTTGAATTAATCAGCTCGAGTGGGAGTTTCAAAACGTGGGGGAATTTGTCGTTCCATTGAAGCACAAGGAGCGGAATAAAAAGATCTTGTGCCCTTTTCTCTTGCTGAAGAATCTCCAAGTTTTTGAATTTTTTTTTAAATTTATATGAAGTTTCTGTGAATTTGAACTGCGTGTTGTCTGATCTGGTGAGAAACTGGAGTCAAGTGTGAATTTTGGCATATTCTGATATATCAGGGGTAACAGATCTGAAGGTACTTTGTGATCTATTTGCTCTGAGATTTTAGATTTACTGCTTCCACATTTTTTTCTCCCTATGCTGAAAAAGTTATGTAATTTATTTTTACTCCTCTGCAGGTAATCAATCCAACTAGATCCCTAGCTTATTTACATTCCTTCGCATTTTACTTCCAAATTAAACTGTCACAGCTCTAAAGATCACCAAAGCATGCACCCAAAGACCAGAATCCATGCAGACCCGTCTCTCCAAATAGATCAGTTTGATCGTTTACCTGATTCACTTCTCCTCCTGATCCTAAACAAACTAGCCGATGTGCGATCCCTCGGCCGATGTGCTGCTGTTTCAAAGAGGTTTAATTCTCTAGTCCCTTTAGTACATGACATTTACATAAAAATTGACCGGGTTGTGACGGTAGATGGATCGGATCCCGACGAAACCCCAAACACACCAAGCCCGAAACCACGAAACATGTTTACCAGTTTCTTAAAGATGATTCTTTCCGTGATAAAACCATTTCACCACATAAGAAGCAACACAAGTGCAGCCCGGGGACCCCTGTTTCCTCGACTCTCTCAACACTCGCCAGCCCAAGTGCTCAGAAACTTCACCCAGGTCAGAAATTTGCGTATTGAATTGCCATCTGGCGATGTCAGGACTGAAGATGGGTTTTTGTTAAAGTGGCGTGCTGAGTTTGGGTGCACCTTGCAGAATTGTGTGATTCTAGGTGGGACCCGTATCGACAAAAAATCCTCCCTCTCGTTGGACCAGGAAAATGCGAATTTGAATTCAAATTTGAACTTGAATTTGAATTCTGTGCAAGAAGATAATGGTACCATGCCAGAGTCTTTCTACACAAATGGCGGTCTAAAATTAAGGGTAGTATGGACAATTAGTTCTCTGATTGCCGCTTCGACAAGGCATTATTTACTTCGACAGATAATTAAAGACCACCCCACATTGGTTAGTTTGGTACTTACAGATGCTGATGCACAAGGAACATTGATTATGGGTTCGAATCAATTAAAGGAGGTTAGAGAGAACCAATTGGCATGCTCAGCCTCTTCAAATCGAACCCAAGTTCCAGCTTGTAACATGAAGTTGAGGTATGCACCTTATCTGGAGCTGCCAGGTGGGGTCGGGTTGCAGGGAGCAACACTTGTTGCTATTAAGCCTTCATGTGAGGGAAGTGGTAGTGGTAACGGGTCGAAGAAGGAAGCCGATTCGTTTGTCTTGGGAGCATTTGACGGGGTCTTTAAGATGGCGGTTAAAGCATTGATGAAAAGAAGATCTTACCTCTTGGAGATGAATGGGTTTTAGGTTAGTTTGATTTGAGATTCATTGTAAGGTACAAATTGGCATCTATATTCGTAGAACCCTTTAAAATATTAAGAGAACTTCTTTCATTCTCTGTTAATTTCCCTTTGTTATGCTTGTACAGCAGGGTTATCATATTTTGGTTAATGACAACTATATGCCATCTTCTCCCTAATTTTTTTTTTCTGTTCTTTTACCACTTTTGATCTAAAGATTCTTGAAAAATGTATGGTTCATCAAGTTTTAATTTGTGGTGTTATGAATCCAATTTCACCAAAATTCCTTGTTAGTTGCCGGTTCCCATTTGACAATGAAGACGTATTTCCCCAAAGCCCCAAGGAATGTCCAAAGCAAGATTTGGATAAAAAATTTAAGCTTATTATTTTGTAAATGGGACCAATTGACATTATAAATCTAGAGAGTTGTGTTACACTCTTCTAGTGGATTATAACTTCACAAGTTATTTTCTCACAAAAAAAAAACACAAGTTGTGCATTGGTTGGTAAGAGGAACCTGATCTACATATAAAAGTTTTGATTTAGTGTGATTTTCTCCCTTTTTGTGTTTGCGTTGAGAATCTGGTTAGAGAGATGAAATTTAATTGCTTTCTGAGATTTCTAGGGTTTTGAGACAGCGACAGCATCATAACCTTTATGGACTCAAATAAATATAAACATTCATTTTTTTAGGGATTAGATCCATAATTCTTTAATAATGTAAACTTGTTTAGTATTGTCTATTTTGCTTGTACTTTAATCATCAGCCATCTTTTATTTTATTTCGATTTTGTGTTCTTTGAAACTTTAGTTTATATTGACTCGTGCTTGGAAAATAATTGTGAATTAAAAATATTCATGTAACAAATGATACTATAGAATGATTATTGAATAATAGATCAAAAGGAAATATAAAAAATACTATTGGATAAATAATTAAAAGGAAATAGTTAACACTTTCCTTGTGCTGTTATCAGTTTGATTATAATGTGGATCCTCTTGAGTGTGCATACAGTTTGATTACCATACTGTCATTACTGGTACTGTTGCTCACACTATTTTACCTGTTTTGATGGTACACCACCTATGCTGCCATAGTGCCATGAAATTGATGGCACTATACTACCGGTATTTCTTGGAGATTTTTCTATTTTCCGATCCCATCGAACTTTGATCGCACAGCCCCAAAATCCAAAAGTGGCTGCATCAGGTTTTGTCAGGAGGTAATTAAAAATTTGATAAATAACGTAATTTATAAGGCTAAGAAGAGAAGAGTGAGTTCATGGTAAAACAAGATACTACTGGAGTAGTGGTCAGCATTTGTGCACCCTTTTTTAAAATTATCTTTTCAGAGTTGAGCGCCCCGCATTAGTCCTCCTTCGTACCGCTACTGAGAGTCTGAGACTTTGCTTCCTTGGCTCCCCACGATAACTCTGTGGCGTTTCGGGTCTTACCAGCTCAATATTTCAAAATTCGAATCTTACCATGTGCGCACCATAGTGTTGTGCATGAATTTCCAGCTCAAATTTACTCAGATTAAACTAAAACTGAGTAAAACTCATGCGCAACACTGTGAGCATGAGTCATGCGTAGAATCACGGTGTGAATATGTTAATTTTTAAATTTTTCAAAAAACGATGGTGATGTCAGAATTTTTAAATATTGAGGTGGTAATTAAAAGTTTTCGGGTGGCGAAGGAGGTGAAGTTGATGATTTACAGCTACTGTGGTATCATTCATTAGTAGTTTAGTACTAGCTTTTGCCAAGTTGGATTATATACTACTTCTGTGGAATCATATTTTTTTAAGGTGATTGTGGAATAATTTATTAATACTAGTTTTTGCTGAGTTCGATTGTAATAATAATTTGCTATAATCTCACCCATTCTAACATTCTTTTTCTTCTGTTGGTTTCATTACTGTATAAAGCCACCCAGTAAACATATTTTTATAGTTCTCAACTTCTCATCCTTTTCCTGAATGGATTCGAAGTAAAAGTTGTACTTGTTGGATCTTGTTTATGATAGATTTTGGGTTAAAAACTTAAAACTAACAAAACCTAACTGGATTTTAGAAAAGTTAGAAATACTACCTACTTGAGAATTAAGATGTGTTTTTTACATCATGCATCTAACTTTGGAGCTCGAATTAATAATAGTTGCACTTGCTAAAATGGCAATCTACCATTGCAATACCCTCCATTTTTTTAATCGGTGCGTCGGCTTTGAGACCCAACAATATTATTTTTGTAGTGGATAATCTTTTTCATTAGTAGCATGTACCCACTTTTGTTTTTAATTAGTGTATGAATAATTTTTATCAATAATGGGCAACTTTACCTAGGCCACGGAGCTTAAAATACAAGTGATATTCTTCTAATTAAATGTTAACTAAAAAGCTGGCACTAATCTTTTTGTTAAGCAAACGCCAAGTACAATTGTCATGAGCTATTGAGCTGTTTAGACTTTCGGACTAATAATGCAAATGATTGGGCATTATCTCAATCGTTTCAGAAACAGGCTGTGGCGCTTCTCAGAAAATTTTAAAAAAAATGAGCATGCTTTTAGAGTGCTCTTTTTAAACTAACAATAGAAAATTTGAAATACTAGGGTGGAAATCACTTACTCTTTTTGGTCAAATTTTAATTTTGAAATGCTGCAAATTTTCTGAAATAAGTAGCATCAATTTGCTATTCTACGGTAAGTAATACTCGCGACTGTAACACCTTAGTTCAGACTTCAGACAAATGCTATACGTAGAGCAAAGCTAAATTATCAGAGAAATGATTGAATCACTGTACAAGAAAGGCATGCTTTGGAGCAAAAGAATGTCAAGAACAACGCAACACAACACAGCACCGTTAGAAAATAAAAAAAGACTAATTCACTTAAACATAAACAGTAAAACCTCCGACAAATGTTTCTTTTTCTTTCTTTTTTCTTGTCGAGAATAAAGTTGGCCATCTTCAACAAGCAGCATTTATCAGCTTCTGCTCACATTTTTGCCAGCTCTTCTTCTGACAAAAGGCAAAATTGGAAATTTAAGCACATTTTATTTCAGTTTCATAGGATCATCATGTGAACTTGCCGAGATCAATCTTCTTCTTCTTAATCGCCTTTTGACCATGATATATGAAAGAATCGATGATTCCAGAAACAGTAAATACACCTGCAAATTAACATCAGGCGTTATTCTTCGGTCCAAAAAATATAACATTATATTGCATGCCATAAACTGATGGACCAAATTGTCCCCCAAGATGACAAGCATGTATTATATAAATACAAAGGAGTAAGTCTACGGTACCCTATGCATAACACATATTAGTCGGTACTATAGACACATATCTTTATTTCAAAAATCCAAATAGCCGATCCAAACCATTAAACATGATTCTCCATATAAAAATGTACTTGGAGACCAAAAATTTTCCATTTTTTAGATTCATTTTACTATTTCTTTTAGATAGGTAGAAAATCATTACTTTCAAATGGTTGAGAATGATCCAGCGGTTTTCTACTTATCTAAAAAAATAGCAAAAAAATTCTAGAAATATAAAATTCGGTATACAAGTACCATTTTCATAATGAGATCATATTGAGCGGTTCAGATCGATTGTTTGAACTTTGAAAATTGAGATATAGATCCATAGTATGGACCAATGTGCGCTACGCATAGAACCGTGGCCTCACTCTTATACAAAGAAAAAGAAAATACTTCTGCCTGTACCATGCCATGATAACCAATTCATGACTGTACTTTTTTCAGATTTTATGGTACTTCTCCATGATGAGTGACTTCTTTTCTCATCAACTTGTCATTAATATTACTTTTTGAAAAAATATGGTTGAAGCAAAAATAAAAATAAAGGTAAAATAGTTGGTTGAGTCCTACCTCCAACAATAGCGCACAAATTCGTCAAGTAGTGCATAAAGGATCTGTTCCATTCTTTGAAGATAACCTACAAGATTAGTGAATTATAATGTAGCTCCAGGCATGAAGACACAAATGTGCATGTGCACGTGTCTTGTGTGGAAAATGACGGACATAAGTATGGTCAAGTACCTTTATTGGAGAGAAATCATAATAGATAACGACGCTAGGTTGAGATTTTTGTCTAACATTTCCATCTTTAAAGTGCTCTGTAACTGAAAACTGCCAAACATATAACAAGAACAGGTGATTACTTGCCTTTATTATGTATTTTCCAAAATATAATTATTATTTTAAGATTTATGAAAGAGCAAGCTATTTTCTAACCTGGTTTGACTTGATTTCATGGCCTGATACATCAGTGTAAATTGTAGGCACCACCTAAAGAAGAAACAAATTCTGGGTTAGTTCAATCTCCTTAACCAGTAGCAGCAGGTTTAACCCGTGGAAATAGTAGCCACATTATTTAATTCAAAACAAAACAAACATAATTAAAAGCCAAAAAAAAAATTTGAAGGCTTGCCTTATTACAGTCAGTATATATAAGAAAAAAATACATATTCATGGCTCACCTTAATAAAGTATTGGTATGTCCCAGATGAATCTTTTTGAGTCCACGTTGCACTGAAATTGAGAAATAATAATATTTTAGTTAAATAGTTATTCAGAGAGAATAGAAGTTCCTTGGAAGAAAAAAGGAGTATAGGAATGCAAGTTACCCATCAAGAGGGTTCACAACACCAGGAATCTTTTCGCCAAAGGAAAGTTTGTTTATCTTGTGAGTAATCTGTTAGTTTCACAATTAAACAATTCAAATACACATTTTATTTTGACACATAAAATAAAGACTTGCATGTTTGTACAATTAATGCTACCATTTTCATTCTAAAATACATAATTCTCTCTTGCAAAAGCACAAAATCATTCTTTACCATAAATTGATATAGGAAAACCAAAAAATAGAAAATCATACTTACATTGAAATTGTCTAACTTCAACTCTGCTAACTCTTGCAACTGTACATTGGAATGGTGATAACCTTTTCCAGGGGTGAAGTGGACATTTCCTGCTACCTTGCTAACATCGAGAAATCCACCCACATTGCATCCTTCCCCTTGCTGAGCTTTTACTCTTTCAACAAAGCTCTCTCTTGCGCACTAATATTGAGAGTACGAAAAATAAATTTAATGGTTTGGTTATTTGTAGATATCTCATGAATGTTACGGATATACCAAGTAATGTTTTCCATCAGGACTAACTGAATAAAAAACTAAACTAATTTCCCACAATTATGAAGAGAGAAAACAAGGAAACCAATAGTCTGGGAAAGGTGAAGCAGATCATATGGATATTACTGTGCATTACAAGGCATGTGGTAGTGATAACACATAGTATATGCTTTTAAGGCGCAGTATGGCTACTAGAAAATACCCGAATAGCCTAATAAGTACAAATTAAACAAAGAGAGAAACAAAATAACGGCCTACTTGCTCAATTTAAAATTTCATAATTCCACAGTACCTGATCAATTAAGTCAATATTAGGCAGAGCCCAACCCTTCTTCTTATAAGCTTCTTGTACTTCTTCGCAGTTATTACAGCATTCCTCTTCGGTCTGTTTAATTAAAAAAATCAATAATATATATTGTGCTTATAAATAGAGATTACATGGAACTTTTGATCATGCTGCTAAAAACACCCACTAATAAACATTTGCAATCAACCAACACCATTCTATATAGTTTATTGTCAAATAACACCATAGTGCAAAATTACTCCATGTAAAAGCTGTGTTTAGATAATTTGAAATTGCTCCCAACAATAGTGTGTTCTTTTCCATTAGACCATAATCAACCCAGGTAGCTTGATATAAAAAGTCACGAAAAAAGACTGCTCATAGTTTATCACTAAAAAAACTATACATGTGGAATTTATACCCTTTCTGCTTGGCCTGACCTTAGTTTCCAAGTCTGGCCTTGACTACTACTTCAAATAAGCACTAAAATCTCACAAGACCGAACTAGTTCAACTCAAAAAGAAGCACTCCTTGTTCAAATGTTTGAATACTTACCGCTTCTGCACCATAACAGGTGCCACAGTACTTCTCATCATGTTCTAGCCTTCCTCCATGCTTTTGCAAAGGCTTATCGATCTATTATATCAAAAACATAACCATTACTTGTATGCAAGAGAAACATATAAAAATAAAAATGTCGCAACTGATATGACTAACCTTAGGAGCACCAATGCCATCTCGTGTAGCCTCGATGACATGACCATGTAAGTGCAATCTTTTCTTTGTTATGTCATGTCTCTAAAAAACAGAAAACAGGGTAATTAATTTGGAGAAGAAAATACTTTTGAGGTTCTTATATAAATTTGGTAAAAAAAATGAGAGAACTTACAATATCATAATGTTGCTCCCCGCTAATATCTTGGGTATCAACGCTAAGAAGTGTACATGGAACTTCTGGAAATGTGACGTCAAACTTCAAAGAAACAAAAACAAAAAGAATAATAACTGTTAATCTCTGATGAAATATATGCTCCGCAGCATTTGCAAATTTTCTGAAAGAAAAAGAAACATAAATTTCCATCTGCATTATTGTAACAGTTTGACAGCTTAAACGAATTCAAAAATATAAAAAATGAAAAAATGCAGAACGAAGAAATCGTACATAGACTTGAAGTCTTTCCCCTCTTGATGTATCTACTACTAAGTTTGTTTCAGTTGCCGCTTGAAGGTATAGTCCTAAAAAGCAAAAAAATTGCGTTATTACATTAAAAGGTTGTGCTTATAATTAACCCATCTAGAGGATGGTAAGGTGGTAGTACTGTAAAACCAAAATTTCATCCTTGAACAGACGCCAGAATTTAGAGCGTGCAAACCAAAAAATCTAGTGCTATGCTTACAAATATTTTATTCAAAGGTATCACCATCTTTAGATCAATTCGAATTTTCAGGTAAGAAACTCTAGCTTGTAGACTGACAAGCTACGAATCAAAATAAAAGTGACACTGGCATTGGAAATAAAATCAATCAAAAAGAAAACAGCGCAAAATAACCCCCATTAATCTACATATTGCAAAGGGAAAAAATTAAAAGAAAATATACATACTGGTTTCAGAGATAAACAGTAACAAGATAATAAGCCCGGATATGGCGGTGATGATGCCACCGGAGAGGGTTCGCTTGTAGAAATCCTCGTTTATCTTCGGATAAGCATCCAAATTCTTCAACTTGTTCAGAAAACCCATATTTTTCATTTTTCGGTTTCTTTTTTTTTTTTTTTTACCCGAACCCTAGATTGATCACAGAGCAATCAATAGCTAGGGTAAGGGCCTAGGTATTTATCCCTCCCCCCTCTCCCCTTCTTTCCTTCTTCTTAAGGAATTCCTTACAAGTCTTCCTTAAGAAAAAAGAAGAAGAAAAATTGAGAAGTAAAAAGTTGAAATTGGGGGAAAGCGACTTGGTTGACCGCCGTCTGAATAGAAGGGATTAAATGCAATTTATAAGATCGTACCTGGTAAATCTTTTATAAGATCCGGTGTGTTTTGTTTTGGGTAAAACAGTTACGCTGCGAATGGACCCCACAAGACTCATTTTATGGAAGGCTCCGCGGTTTTCGTGCTAACGGTGTGATCCCGGTTTGTGTTGCGTAGATGAGGTAAACAGCGAATGCTTAGACACGTGGTGGTGTTAAGTGGGTTGTTATACCGTTTTAGGACACCAAACACCCCCCAGCCCACAGGACCCAGCTAATTCAAAGGGAGTACCAGTCAGTATAGTTCGTGTATTACTTGCGAACACCTGGCACAAATAAAAGGCTTTCTATTTATCGTCTATATGTGTAGGGCCCGCGGATGCTCTTCGAGATTTTATTCACGGTTCTGAGAATGCGGGGTGTTCCGCGTTTAAATTGGATTGATAGGATGGTGAAGAGAGCAGAGTTAATTTAGGTGCACCAAAAAAACAGTACAGTTGTACACGTGGTAGCTTTTGGTTGGTCGTGACACGATTTAGGATACCAAATGCACGCGTTCTTTATGCTGCGTGGCCAAGGCCCACTGGGACGAGCCACGTCCCAGGGACCGATTTTTTTAATAATCGAAATTAAATAAAAAAAAATATTGAAAAAAGAGATTCAATTGAGTTTATTTTCAAAACTAAGAAAACCGGGTTAAATTTTTCCGTCCTTAGGGACGGGTAAAATTATAACATCCTTAGTAATCTTAATCTCATCCTAATTTAAGCACTAATTAATAAACGAATCACAAAAAAAAAAAATCAGTAGGGACAAGGATGTTAAATTTTTACCCGTCCCTCACGGATGCTAAATTTTTACCCATCCCTCAGGGACGTTAAAATTTGATCCGTCCAAGAGCGTTATATATTCATTCCGCTTCCCTTCTAAGCTAGCTCTCTGTATTCTTTAGTAGTGTATTTTTAAATATATATTATTAATAGTTGGTGTGTATTTTTTCTGCAAGTTGATTTTCGTTTCAAAGTTTCTCGGTGCTCTGTCGTTCTGCAGTCCGAAAATCTCAAACATGTAAATTTTTTGTATATATTAGTTAATTAGTATTTTTTTTGCAACAATAAATTATACATGATTTATTCATTATTTTGTAAGCTAGTTGATTAGAAAAATTAATCATGCTAATATTGAGAATTCATTCTGGCGGTCAAATGCAACACAATAAAAGTGGAGTACAGTATAGTATTAGTTCTCAATTTGCATTGAGTGTAACTGGTGAACAATCTCGGTACGATGTAAAAGGTGAAATTTATCTACAACTTGGATATTCCGAGAGTGAGTACAGCCTCAAAGCACATGCACAGATTAACGTTGGTACAACAACCCGATGTAGCACCGAGAAACTTTGAAACGAAAATCAACTTGCAGAAAAAATACACACCAACTATTAATAATATATATTTAAAAATATACTAATAAAGAATACATAGAGCTAGCTCAGAAGGGAAGCGGAATGGATATATAACGCGCTTGGACGGATCAAATTTTAACGTCCCTGAGGGATGGGTAAAAATTTAGCATTCGTGAGGGACGGGTAAAAATTTAACATCCCTGTTCCTGCTGATTTTTTTTTTTTGTGATTTGTTTGTTAATTATTGCTTAAATTAGGATGGAATTAAGATTACTAAAGACGTTATAATTTTACCTGTCTCTAAGGACGGAAAAATTTAACCCGGTCTTCTTACTTTTGAAAATAAACTCAATTGAATGGATATTTTTTTTTATTTAATTTCGATTATTAAAAAAATCGGACCCAGGGACCCTGGGTGTGCATAAGATGTAAGATTTGTTGTGGCCATTCTCTGAATTTAATAGTTTGAAGACTTTGAGCAAATGCATTGATTGTTTTATTTAATTCAGTTTTATCTCATGAAAATTAACGACAGTAACGATTTATGGACTAATTATTTCTGGTATTAAAAATTATGAAACTTGATAAGTTCTACCATTATTCATTTGAAGATGGATCATTTGATAATGGTTACCTTGGTAATATTAATAATGATTTAAAATCACTTTAAATAAGGTTGGAAATAGAAAAAAGATTATAAACAAAAAAGGCAAAAAGCCCACTGCCGCATTTTTTATCATAACCAAAAAAATAAATAAAATAATATTAATAACCAAATTTCCAAAAAAATTTCATCCATAACCAAACCGCCTCCCGGGGGGCGGTTTAGTCCCCAGGCAACCCGCCCCCAGTGGGGCAGTTTAACCCCTCACCCAACTCGCCCCCCCAGGGGGCGATTTAGTTAATTTTTTTTTTTTTAAATACCCTCCCTCCTCAAACTCCAACCCTACCCGCCCCGTCATTTTTGATATGTTTCTTTGAAATTAGATAGAAAAATATATAATTTAGTTTATTAGAAGGACTGAAACAAATAATCCTGATCAATATTTTTCAGATCGGATTTTTTGCGGTTGTAAGAAAAATTAAAATATTTCATTGTGTGTTATTAGAAAAAAGAAAACTTTCGTAGAAGTGTCAATTTTTTTTTAAATGATTTAATAACATCATTTAAGAAACATCATTTAAAATGTTTTACTAAAAATCGTGCATAATAATATTAATAACATCATTTAAAAAAATATATCATTAATTACTTAAAAAAATTGTATTAAAATGATTTGAAAAATTTCTAAAACTTTAAACTTTAGTGTCTCAGCTGAATTTTCTTATGTTGAAAAATACTTTTCAGCACCGACAAATTCGGTCCTCCTCGTCGTCGTCGTCGCTAGTTTTTTATATTTCATATTGTATACCTGACAGTAGTATTTTTATATTTCCGTTTCTATATTTTATGTTGATCAGACGTTATTTGGTGATTTTATTCACTTTGTTTTCGTTTCTATATTTTATGTTGATCAGACGTTATTTGTTTATTTTGTTCACTTATGTTTTAATCTATTCACAGATCATAAAATCCATTGTATTAAAAAATAAACAAATATTAACATAATATTACAAAATACATAAATTATAAACATAATTATAATTAATCCATCATCGTATTAAAAAAAAAAAGTAAACCGCCCCCCCATGGGTAAACCGCCCCACTCGGGGGCGGGTTGTTTGGGGACTAAACCGCAGGGGGGGGTTTGGTTATGGATGAATTTTTTTTGGGAATCTAGTTATTAATATTATTTTATTTATTTTTTTGGTTATGAAAAAAAATGACGGAGCCCATTGCATTAGCAAACGATAACATTTCAGTTTAATTTCAAAACAGTTGATAATACATCAAGAATAATATCCAGTCTGTCAAATTTAATCACTCGATCAATTGTTTATAATATTACATTTTGATTTTAAATTTTATTTTGAAAGATAATCAATATCATCAAAATAAATCATTATCAAATAATCCATCTTGTGTATCTTTCATTCTTCAGATCTACTTATTAAAAATGACTCTGCACTTCATTTTTTTTTTTGAAGTAAAAACCCGTAAGCCATTTGATTACCATCTTAAAAGTAAATAGTCTTACAATGGAGGTAGCGAAAATTAAAAACTACAATTAACTAAAAAAGAAAAAAGTACTCTGAAATTTGGAGATGTAAATCTACTTAAGCCTAAACATTTCATGCTAATTCCTACTGTGATGTAACACTTCATAAGTTACCGTGATGTAACACATCATAAGGTCGACTAAATTATTTTTCAATTAATTATTTTTAGAAAAGTAAAACGTGATGACCTTTACTCACTTCACAAGTCACATCTCCAAAAGTCTCCAACGGCTCATAGGGGTGTTCATTGGTTCAGATTGGTTAAAACCGAATAAAAATAGCTAAACCAAAGTTTTATTCGGTTTTCAAAATTAGAACCGAACCAACCGAATTAAATCAGTGAACCGAAATAAATTTCGGTTTATTCGGTTAAACCGAAATAACCAAAATCAGAAATAAAGATAGAAGATTGATAGAGAGAAGGAACTAAATAATCAAGAGGAAAACGAAAAAAGAGGAGAAATTAAATTAGGAGTACAGATCCAAAGTATGATTGAGAAAAGAGAAATACAAAGAGAAAAAAAAAAAGCAATGAAGAAACTAAAAAAACGAAGAAAGAAAAAAAGTAGAGAATAAAGAAAGAGACAGCGGGAGAGAGAGGAATCCAGATCCAGTGAGGTAATTCAAAAGTTGAGTTTTAAATCGGGACCGTCTGATTCAAATTCGAGATCATCCATCCGATAATGAGTGCACATATTCCGAGACGCGAATTCAGATTCCGAGATGATCGTGAGCGACGGATTAGAATCGGATGGTCCCGATGCAAAACCCAAAAATTGGGTTACATTAGGGGATCCGGACCCGAGAGATAGGGAGTAGTAAAGAGAAAAGGAGTGGGGGTTTGGTGGGACCCAGAGAGGTGAAAAGTGAAATTTGAAAAGAAAAGACAAAGTGGAAGTCTCGGAGAGTGAAACTATAGTCTGTGATTATTCGCGACTTTACAGATCCGGTTGGTTCGGTTCAACCGAATTTTAAATTTTATAAACCAAATCGAATTAAATAAACCGAATTAAATGAGAAATAAAACCGAACCGATTCATTTAAACCGAAAAACCGAACCATTTGAACCAAATTTTTCTGATTCGGTTTAAAACCAAATAAACCGAACCATTTGAACACTCCTAACGGCTCACAGGCCATATGACTAGAATTCTACACTGTTGGTAGAATATACTAATATAATAAGATCTATGGATAAATTCAAGGCGGATTTAAAAATAAAAAAAGGATAAAATTGTCAGCGGATCGTGTGAATAGGTGGCGTGGTAGGAAATTTGCACCTCGAAGTTTCTCGTCAAATATGTGATTTTAAAATTTTGCTAAATTTATCCATGCGAGATTAGGAAGAATTGAAAAATGAAGAAAAGAAAACTATATGACGCTGGAGAGACCGTACAAAATTAACTAGGTATGTCTGGCGTATTAAAAAATAACTTAATATTATCTTAGTTTCTGAAAAAAAAATTCATATATAATACATGCTTTTAACTACGTACAAATAGAATAACATATATATTCTTCAAATTTTCTGATCCGATCCTGTAATATTGGTTAATGAAACAAAATTTCCATCTAAGAGTGTGTTTGGTTGAGTTCTATCGTAATGAAAATCCTACATCATGCATTTTTTCGTGCTTTTTGAACTTTTTAGATAAAAGACAGAATCAAATCTCTCAATAAAAATACTATTTACTATCTAAGAGTATGTTTGGTTGAGTTGAGAATGTGTTATTTTTTGGGATCAGGTTATTCGGAATAGTTTATTCGGTGTTTGGTTGGATTAGAATAACTTATATATGGAATTCAAATTTTTTATCTTATTAAAATAGATTATTCCTAAGAGTTTTTAGATTTGACTATTCTAACATGACAAACAAGAACTATTTTTAATTTGGTTATTCTGACTATTTTTGTTCTGCAACCAAATATACTCTAAATTTATATCTTTTTCAACACATATGGAACGGTGAAGAAATAAAATTGACCATATTTTTATCTACGAAAGACAATCTTATGTTATTTTATTTAGAGTTGGCAAAAAAAAATTCTAGCTTATGAGTCGATCGAGAATATTTGAAAAAAAAAATCATAAATAGCTAGCTTAATTTAAGTTCCAGTTGCCTCATTTCAATTCGGTCCCTCATACGACGAGTTCAAGCTCAGCTCGTTCCGGCCTAATGCATTGACGAACCTGTCTAAATCATTGATTATATTTTTATTTAGCATGAATTATTGATATGTCAGGTCTATTTAATATCTCACCTCAACTCGGATACAGCAGATGTATCTAACAAAGTGGAAATTGTAAAAATCAATTTGTTATATTAGAGAGCCAACCAAGCTCTTGCACTTCTCCGTGCTTTTTGAACGGTGATGTTTTTAGGGGTGTAAACGGATCGGATAATATTCGGATTTATTCGGATCTGAATTTGAAAAATAGTGAATTCGGATATTTGAATACGGATCTGGATTTGGCTAACTTTTTAGCGGATACGGATACAGTTTCGAATATGAAATCGGATACGGATAATTATCTGTATCCGATATTTTGTTTATGTCGGATATCCGAAATTTGCTAGTATATCAACTGAGCCTAGCGTCCCAGGGGCCTGTTAAGTGTTAAATCTAAGATAACCTTAAACTTTTGGTCTTGGGTCTACAAATACAATATTTTAATATTTATTTCCTCGTCAGCATTTATACTTCCTTTTACTCTCTTAGATAATACCACAATTTAATTATGCTTCTTCTACAAGCTTCGACATCATGCTTCTCACTTTAAAAATACGACTCTAGAAAAATATCCTAATCTCTTCGCTCTGATAATCATTTAGCTCTCATCAAACTCTTTAGGTAATTTTTCAATTTTCTTCTCTTAATTTTACAAAGGTTTCATATACTCGATTTTGGAATTAAAGCACAATATTGGTCTGAATTGTCCTCTATTCAATGTATTTTTTCTCTGCTTTCCAACATGCTCTGTGAAGATTTATTTTGCAGATACTTCTCTCTTCAAATCTCAAACATTCTTCAAACCTATTCAAGGTATTTAGGATATTTTGTTGGGACATATGAGATATTTCCAAAATTTTAGAGTCTAGAACGTTTTTTTACTAAATTTTCATGCAAATTTCATTTTATTTTCATTCGAATTTTAATCTTCTTCATAAAAAAAATCTGACTTTTAAGATTTAGGGTTTAGGGTTTAGACACAATTTTTTGCTTAATTTGAAAATTTCAAATTGATTGGTTTTGCTCACTGTTCATTTTTCATTATTTTTTTTTCTAATTAAACAACTTTTGCTGCATAGTGAATTATTGATTACATAGGTAATTTTATCGTCCCTGTTAAGCAACTTATGGTATGTTATTTACTAATTTTCAGGTGATCATCTATAATGGCATCATCAAGCCAACCTACTCAACCTACTCAGTCCCAAAATTTGCCTAATTCAACTCCAAATTCTGCTAATGTCGTTACAACCGAAACCCAACCTAAAAAAAAAGCGAAGAGAAACAAAATCAGGAGTTTGAAAATACTTTCATAAAAATATCACCCTTGTCGTTGTTGATGGAAAGGAAGTGGAAAAGGTTACAGCAACCTGTAAAACTTGCTCTCTGGAGTTCAAAGCTCATAGCTCAGATGCCACACGATTGTGGAATCATTACAGAGCAAAGCATGAAATTAGCAAGGGCCAAAAAAGACTTAATTCAGCGGTAGAGACTTTCAAGTATGATGAAGAGGCAAGTCGAAAGAAACTAGCACTTGCTGTTGTCATGCATGAATATCCCTTTCGCATGGTCGATCATGAGTACTTCGTTGATTTTGTCAAATCCCTCCGTCCCTCTTTTTCATTGACATCACAGGCTACATGTAGAAAGGAGATATTGGAGATGTATAAGGAAGAAAGGGATAAGGTTTGTCATTCTTTTGAATCACTTTCATGCCGATTGAGTGCAACCATGGACCTATGGACTTCACGACAAAATAAGAGCTACATGTGCATAACAGTCCACTTCATTGATGGTAATTGGAATATCCAAAAAATAATAGTTAGTTTCATGAAATTGTGTGAGAGGCATTCAGGATTAAATTTATCTCAAGCAGTGATGAAGAGTTTGTTTGATTGAAAAATTGATAAGAATTTTTTTTTCATTGACCTTAGATAATGATGGCGCAATTGGGGTGTGTATACGAGACATGGTTATTCGGCTTAATGTGAATAACGGCCTTTGTTGTGATGGGAAGTTCTTTTATGTGAGGTGTGTTGCACATATTATTAATTTAGTTGTGCAAGATGGGATAAGTATTATAAAGAACGTGATCAATGGCATATGAGAAGTAGTTTTAAAGGTAAAGAGCTCTCTTATTTTGAGAGAAGAGTTTGAGCAGAGAGCTCAATATTGTAAATTGGACACAAGTAGAGCGCTCTCCCTAGATGTTTCTACTCGATGGAATTCAACTTATATGATGCTAAGAGATGCTATCTATTACAAGGAGGCATTTGGTTCCTTTAAAAAAATACCTTGTTAGTCGAACTTATTCGTGCTGCAACACTTTGGGTTTTGTGGCTTGCGTGAAACAAGCTTTGTTTCAATAATTCTACGATACCTTCTTTGGCTAGTATTGGATCATCCATCATCTCACTTGCTTCTTATTGGTGCAAGATTAGACATGATGAATCTTATTTTAAACTAACTTTAATATTGCCTATGGACGTTTTACCTTTGACCCAAGTAGGCGGATTGATACTTCATCCGGATTCCGATATCCCTGACGGGGCAAGCTCCCAAGATACAGAGGAGGCTCTAGGACTTGGATCAGAGGGGGGTATGGATCTCTCGGACTTCCTGAGGGATAGAGTTGCCTCCAGTTCTTCGCCTTCTGATTCACTGCCTTCTACCTCTTCTGCGCTTGGTTCTTCTCCGTTAGAGGATGATATGGATTGCTAGTCCAGCTACTGAATCTTTGTGTTCAATTGTTTTAGACTCTAGCTGTTATGCTTTTATCCTTGTTAACCTATGTTTCTACCTAGTTGCTCATAATCTGAACTCTAGACTTTATATTTGTTTGATATTAGATAGTTTGTTTACTTAGATGCTTTGTACAATGGTTTGCCTACAAACCATTGATTATTGTATGAACTCTATTCTAGTTTGAATATGAAACAGGTGGGGGCCACCCACTCTTGTCAAAAAAAAAAAAACAAGGAGGCATTTGAGAGGATGGGCATACTTAATCCTTCAATGTTTTCTAATTTTCCTACAATAGAAGAGTGGGGGCAGGCAAGGGAGCTGTGCAAGCTTTTAAAGAATTTTCATGCTATTATCGAGGTTCTCTCGGGTACTTCTTATCCGACCTCTAACTTGTTCTTTAAAAAGTTTTGTGAAATTAAGTTGAAAATTGAGGCATGGCTTAGAAATGAAAATAAACAGTTGTTGCAATGACTAATTCCATGAAGCAAAAGTTTGATAAGTATTGGGACCAATCAAATATTATTTTAGCCATAGCCTCATTTTTAGATTCTAGTCGTGAGATGGGGCTGATTGAGTTTTACTATTCCAAAATTTATAAAAATGGTGGAAGAAGTGAAATGATTGAGTTTAATCAAGTCTCGAGGGAGTTATATGGAGAGTACGCATTGAGATACAAAGATAGTTTAGATGAAGTGGTGCAATCTAGGGAATGTCTATGCCTGGTGATGCCGCAGACAATATTAGTGATGATGAAGAAGATAGTGAGTTGAGTTGATTCATGTTAGAAAAAAGTTAGCCATGGAATACTAAGTGTGACTTAGATCAATATCTTGATAGACCACCTACTTCATGTCTCGTTTAATATTCTTTGATGGTGGGAAACAGAAGGCAAAGAGTATGACATTCTTTCCAAAATTGCTCGTGATGTCTTGGCCTGTTCCAATTTCTATGATTGCATCGGAATCAATTTTTAGCACTGGAGGTCGTGTAGTCAATCCATATATAAGTAAGCTCGACTCGAAGGTTGTTGAGGCTTTAGTTAGCATACAAGATTGGATTAGAGGCCACGACAAAGATATTTTTTTTCTTATTCAAGTGTGAAATAGAGACAACAGCTTTTGGTGTTAATTGAATAATTAATTAGATTAAAATAACTATACTTGTTGGTGGCCTGTTCAAAAATCATGTGTACATAAATTATGATTCTTTTTGTTTAGTAAATTGATTTATTAAACTATATCTATAAGTAGAGGAGGGTTCCAATGTCTCATTTTCTCATACCTCATCTATACCTCATTTTATATATCTCAATTTTCAAAGTTCAAACTATTGATTCGAACCGTTCAATATGATATTCATGCTAAAATATGCTCGGAGATGAAATTTTATAATTTTTGCATTTCTTTTACTATTTTTTAAGACAGTTACAAAATCACTATATCTGAACCGTTAAAAAAAAACAATGATTTTGTACCTATCTTAAAAAATAGTAAAAAAATTGCAAAAATTATAAAATTTCATCTCCAAGCATATTTTAGCATGAATATCATATTAAACGGTTTAGATCGATACTTTGAATTTTGAAAATAG
Organism: Carex cristatella; assembly: GCA_024447775.1. NCBI lineage: Eukaryota > Viridiplantae > Streptophyta > Magnoliopsida > Poales > Cyperaceae > Carex > Carex cristatella. Next base: position 1,077,839 of record JAJHPF010000022.1, read on the forward strand.
AGATATATAAAATGAGATATAGATAAGGTATGAGGAAATGAGGCATTGGAATCCTCCTCCTATATGTATACTTATGATTGATTACTTATATATAGGCCGCATAGCATCGGTATATGATTTTGTTGAAGAAGTAGAAGCAGAAGGTGCTGGTTCAGAAGAAGAAGTTGTTTGAATTGGCGTTGTTGATGCACATAGTTCAAGACCTTTTTATTTTATTTTTTGTTTATCCTACATGGTTAAAAAGAATATTATTATGCTTAAGTTGGTATATTTTGATAAAAAATTTGACATGATTAGTACCTATTATTTTGTTAACATGATATATGTTTTGTAACCAATGAACTTATTAAAAATATTATATCTAATTTATGAATGCAAAACGTTATATTTAGATGTTATTTTTTTGTAGAATATACATTAGTATTTATTTTTAATTATCTGAATTATAGTGATATCTGTATCCGTATCTGAAAAATTATAACGAATAAGAATACGGTTCGACCACTATCCGATCCGTATCTGACCGTTTACACCCCTAGATGTTTTTCATGAAACGTTGTTACAGCTGTTTAAAACATCGAAAGTTTGACAGCAAGGGCTTCCGACTTCCGAGTAATTTCCGAAAGGCCTGTACTATACTGTGTTGGCCCGATAACAGTAACATTTCTAAGGCCCAAAATTCTGACCCTAATTGAGGGATAATATAGTAATTGAACACACTGATATCCCCTATATATTTCGCTTATAAACATACTAGGGTTTTGGTTGCGGCGCGGCTGGATCGAGTGTTAGCCTTCTAGGGTTTCTCCAAATCCATCTCCTCCCGCCTTTCTACAGACGTTTCCAATGGCGCCGGTCAAGAAATCGGTACTGTCTTTCGCACATCCCTTGATGGGTTGATCCATCTGTTAGCTGTTTTCCTGATTTTGTTGTTAGATTTGACTTCGAAGAGTTTCTAATGGTTTGTTTTGATCGATCGAAATGTAGAAGAAGAGCACTGAGAGCATCAACAACAGGCTTGCTCTCGTGATGAAGAGCGGGAAATACACGCTCGGATACAAGACCGTGTTGAAGACTCTCCGCAGCTCCAAGAGTAAGATGTCATCTGTTCATTACTCTCCTTTGGTTTTTCAAAATTATCTAGATTGGTTCCCTTTTTTTGTTTTTGGTCACTATCATTTATTGGCACCTGGTTCCGTTTCCGATCCTTATCTAGTTTTATCCATGAGAATTTGCCTTGTTCATGCAATATCAAATAGTGTCATATGGTACTAAGTTTTGTATGAAGTTGTGAAACATATTTTTAGTAAATCTATAGCTGTTACACGGTAACTATTGAAATAATTTACAGTGTCTTTTAGGATGTACGCTTTTGGAGTAGCTCACAATCAATGTTCACGGCTTAGGAGCTATTGTGTTCAAAATTTTAAATTGATATACTAGGATTTATCTGATAGTACAATTTTTTTTATTGAAATAATGACTGTTAGGCTAAAATTTATTGCTATTGTTTTGTTTCGTTTACTTAGTGTGTCCAATGTAGTTTTCATTATAAGATGGAATGGGACTGAAGTTTGGCTCTCTGGCTATTTTGTTGTGCCTTAGAGATGAATATAGATCCCAATAGTATTTCTCCTATTCCTTCATTAGTTCCTCTATATCACAATTATTGATTTGGGGAATAGCTTATGGGTGAGACATGCTCTTAATATACAACCCCTTGATTTTTGCTATGAAGTTACTGTAATGCTTTTAAAAATCATATGCAATGGTATTAATATATATTGCATTAGATGTTTAAATTGTAAATAATAACTGAGGTGTAAGACTTGGATTAACTGTAAGCATTGTTGGTATTCAATTATTTAATACCTTTCTGGTCAACTTTTGAATGTTTTAGTTAATCATGATATTTCATACTTTTTATCAATAGGTAAGTTGGTGATAATTTCAAACAATTGCCCCCCTCTGAGAAAGTCAGAAATCGAGTACTATGCTATGTTGGCGAAGGTTGGCGTGCACCATTTTAATGGAAGTAAGTATCGATTGTTTTCATAAATAATTCAAATTGTTCAATAGATGCTTGTAGATTCTCATAGGTGGTTCTTCCATCATGACATTTACTCTTTTGGTAGTATAGTCGATAGTTTCTGTCTGATTTAACATAATTGGATGGTGATTATTTATGGGGTTATTTTAGATTTTGCATAAATAGAACTTTGATTATTTATTGGGTATGCATGATTTGTAGTTTTAAAATTTCTATTGCTTGGTCTGAACTTTGGATTGTCATGAAATTATTGTCCCAATATATTTATGAAAATTATGTTTTATTTTGTTTTCGTCAGATAATGTCGACCTTGGAACAGCATGTGGGAAGTACTACAGGGTCTGCTGCCTTAGCATAATTGATCCTGGTTTGTTTTCAACTTTTTTTCATATTTTTTAATCTTGCAGTCTCAGTATATTTCATTATCTAAATATGGATTTCTGTGTTCTTTAGGTGACTCTGATATTATCAAGACTCTACCTGGTGATCAGTGAAAAGCAGAGCTGGTTCTAATTTTAGTTCCTTTCTGTTATTTCCTGTTTGTGTTAAAACTTGTGTTGAACATTAAAATTTTGTTTTTAAAATGTTTAATGATGGAGCTTAGTTTTTTTTTATGGTCAGATTGAATTTTTGATGTTGTCTCAGTTTGTAATCTGTCTTGAGGGTTCTTTTTGCATGAGAATGTCTATGGAGCTGGTTCTAATTTGTAGAATGTTTTTCAGTCGCTAGTGATGTAGTGATATGCACAAGCCGAATAGGCATTTTAGCCATTTCAGACTATACTGATGGTGATTGAACAGCCTGAAATATTGAGACGACTGTTCTTTATATTAGGTTCTGATGTTGATCAGATTATATAAACCCTCTCCTAAATTACGTTGGGGCTTTACATCAGTATTATTTCAGATGGGTCGAATTTAGATGGTGCACCTTTGTATCCCTATCATGATTAGCACTAAACAACAGACGTCTTGAACAAAAAGGAACATACTTATTGCTGATGTAAGTGAAGGAAAAACTTGTCAAATTAATCTTGCATATTGCGAATCCGCTATTGTTCATTGTTCTAAAAGGCAAGCCAGGTGGCCTGATAATTAGGGATTCGGGAACCTTTTGCCCTTTTGAATTGTTATTCATCTCATGAGATTTGAGCTCCCGAATTTGACCCAAGTACGAATTAAAAAAAACCTTGTAGTTCTATTGATTTTTGGGATGGTAGTTCTTGGGTCAAATTGAGCATCGCGAATTGATCTGGTCACCTGTTTAGGAAATCATGATTTTGAAAGAGGTCAGATCGTGGATTGCTACCTCTACTGCGTGTGAATAAAATGGGCAATTTTAGGCACAAGTTTGACTTTATTGCATGATGCTCGAGAGAACAAGGCACCTCGAAAAAAAGTACGTTTTGTCAATTATATATATATGTATATTATTTAAAAAAGTGCTTAGTTCGTATGATTTACAAAATTCAAACGTCTACCTGCGAAAGTCATGGCACTCAAGTCGATAATGTGGTGTGATACGTGTTGCACACCGTGATCAGCATTCCGGATGAATGGCATGGCACGGTACGGTACAACTATGATAACAAACGAATAGTTCAGGTTCGATTTGGTGGAGTCAAAAAATCGTGAGTCGGGTATAATTTAGGTGTAATCCGGAAATGATTCAGTACAACATGCAAACAAAAAAAAATGCATTTTTTTCGTGTTTTTCTCGCGAATAATTTGTGATTCGCGTTTTATTCGCGAATAAAACATATTATACGTTTTTTTTTGTTTTATTTGGAGTTTGGTTCGGAAGCGTAAAAAACGAATAAAATGTGAATTATTCGTGAATTTATCGCGTGTATTCTTTTTTGAGTAAAGTTGGAGGTCAAACAACACAACTATTTAATATATTTGTTATTATAATAAATGATTTCTCCCATATGAGTTTCGAACCTATGACCTCTCGTACAGAAACCATATGCCTTAGCCACTAGACCAAAGGCTAAATATCAAGACAAAGAAGTCAGACATCACAACATGTGACCAAATATGACCAAAACAATAAAAAAATACATTATTATTTATTTCAACAACAATTTTAAATATCAGACAACAAAATTGTTTTTATTTGCATCAATACTTTTTACAACATTGTTTCTCTATTTTATTATAGTTTACAATATTTTGAACTTTTTTCTTTTTCAAACAAACTTTAAATTTTGAAAAAAAAAATTAAACATGATCAATTGTGACTAATGTAATAAGGCGTGACTAGTTACGTCAAGTTTGATCAAGACGCGACTAATGCAGCATGATCATTCTTCACAATTTTATTAACAACACGGCACAGCAGACACAAAATTAATTCAAGCCTGATAGACTAATATAGCGAAACCGAACAAAACAAAAAAACGATCAATACATGGTTTTTTCCAAAATAAGTTTCATTTATAACGCTGAATACCAAACCGATTGAGCTCGAGATCTAGCCGGGTAATCTACAGCATCCAGATCAACGTTATTTAATTTTCTTTTTACTCAACATGGTTACGTTAGACGACTGAATAATGTGGCATTAAATGATTAGAAACGTAAAGATTCTGAAAAACAACAACAACAAGTAATAATAAATAAAGAATAAGCCGTATTCGTTCGTAGGCCCACAGGTCCTAAAACAAACAGCATAATTCTTGCAAAAAAACTCGTTGCATGGTTGAGAACATTTATATCTCAGCAACTCAAGTTAGTTTCTACTAATGGTTGATTATTTTTTAAAAATTAAGATATTTAAAGTTTCTAACTTTTCTGAAATTAATTTTAGAATTTCTATTAAGTCAGGATAGTAACAAATTAAAAAGAAAAAATAATTTGAGCCAATCATTTAACAATGTATAGGTCATAAATAGTTTCTTAATAATAAACTTTCTTGCATAGTTTCTAAATAAGAAATTCTTCAGTATTTTTGAAACTCTAAGGACCTGTTCTACTTCCTCTCTAGCAATGGAATGAGAATAGAAATTGAACTGATTTTCACTAAACTGGTTTTTTTCTCTCTCACAAACGCAATAAGTCAGACGAACAGATCCTAATAGTATCAGTAAGCTGAGAAGTGGGACACATGGAATTCATATCCTCTACATTAACTCAAAAGGGAATCTTTTGAGTTAATACATCTGAACTATCCAATTTGCTTTGAGATCCGTACAAACTAAATTCACACCAATATTAAGAACCCTGTATTAAAATCAGACGATTGAATTGACTCCGTTTAAAATCAGACAATTAAGATGCATTAACTCAAAAGATTCTTTTGAGTTAATGCTGAGGATACGTATTCGGGACACATGACGTTAATCTTAGTCCCATAGATTAGAGACGAATGCCATGTGTCCAATCCAAAACGAATTCGGACCTATAAGGTAACTCAAATTTTTTTTTTGGATACGGACTGTCCGATTTGCTCTGCCGCAAATATTAAAGAGGTCCCGTACATCTCATTTGGGATCGGATTGCTCCGGATTCTAATCGGACACTCAAAGTCTAAACTCGAATTTGTGTTACTTTAGCGGATCGAGAGGCAAGACTGGAGAGGCGTGACTGTTTCTGGCTTTCTGCCACACAAGCATATATACCCCAGTAGAAATTCTAGGGTTCTCCTTTCCCGAAAATTTTCCCGCTTCCTCTCGTAATTATTTCATAAACATCCCGCCTAAACCCTCTTCTCCTCTCTCTCGCGCCTCGTGCGGCCATGGCTCGAACGAAGCACCTATCGAGCAAATCTGCAAGAAAAAAGGCCGTCGCGCGCAGATCAACTGGTATGTCTCCCTCCTGCCATATCTCTTTCCCCTTTTTCCCCCTTTCTTCCCTCTCCTTATATGCGTGCTTGCATATGAACCCTTTGAAGCTAAAATTTGCTGTATGCGAGGGTTTGTAGGGGTAATATGAAGCGACACACAATTTGGAAAATTTCCTCGAAACCCTAACCATTAATTCTTATTTTAATTCAGCTACTGTTGGAGGGAGCAGCTCCACTGCTCAGCCCGATGGAACGGCTGTAAGTAGCAAATTGTCGTGAATTTTATCTATTTTTTATACTAACTTTAAACCCTCCAAAATCTGGACTTCTAATTTTTCATTTAATTACATATTCAAGGCTTTACAGAACAAACGAGGGGAAGGCAATGACGCTTCTAGAACCCAACGGCAGCAGACCCCAAAGAGCACTGCTCGCAAGAGTACACTGTCCCGTCCAACTCCAACACTGAAAGGTCTGATTTGTTGTCTTAGTTTTTTTTTCTGATACTTTGTTTTTACTTTCCTTTATAACCTTGATAGTACAGAACGACTGTATGAAAACTGTGAAATTTCATATCGAGGAGGGATCGGTCACAATCTAAAATTTGACCATCTTGTCAATCTAATAGCAGCTGTTGGATTGAAATGCTGGTCAGCAGCTAAGATTAAGTTTGATCTTCCATCCCACGCTCTTTTCTGTTTGGTCATGTGCTTCCTCCCACCCTCTCTCACTGTCCACACCCCACCTTTTGCCTGATTTTCTAGAGTTAAATCTGATGTACTTTCTGTAATAAGTTTGGTAATTGCTATTTATTAAATTAATTGTTTTTCGTTTCTTACTTGAGCTGCTTAAACATAATTCCTGAGGCTGCATGATTACAGAAATTGTAGTAAAATAATATTTTGTAAAACATAATTTTCCACAGGTTTAAAAGAACGTACCTAAGGTTGTTAAAATATATAATTTCTGGTAAATTAGTATTGCTGAAGTAAAAGCCAATTGAATAATAGATGGGCATACATTATTCAATAAAATCAAGTTTCATTTATATAAACCAAATATTAGATGCACAGAAGTGTTTGATTGAGCCCTTTTGACTCTGAATTTCTCGTACACTGTATTTGTTTAGTACAGTATGCACAGAATCTGCTTTCAAATATTCCAACCAAGCTAGTTGGTTTAAACAAATGGGAATAAGAGGTTTATATGGTGTTTATACTTTCATTTATCTTAAAATTTTGCACGCAATGTGTCAGCTAATTCCAAATGACCCGATAAAAAATGTTACTTTTTTAATACTGACTCAATTTTATATTGATCAGGAAGTGGCCTTGATGCAAGAGCTCAAGAGACTATGAAAAAGCGTCGATTTCGACCTGGCACTGTTGCTTTACAGGAAATTCGAAGATTTCAGAAAAGTACCCAACTGTTAATACCGTCCATTGCTTTTGCGAGATGTGTTAGTGCCTTTTAGTATTTTTTTTCTTTTGCTTATTCGGTCTTCTATTCAATTTGTTTATAATTGTTTTTTGTAATTTAGGCAAGAGAGGTAACAGAGTTCTTGAACCCAAATATAAACCGATGGACTCCTGGAGCTCTTCTTGCTCTCCAAGAGGTATGTGTCATTCCCTTTTTTAGTTTTTGCAATTGAAAACTGAACTTAAAGAATATATTGTGGGGTCCTTGGAATGTTTTTCTCTTATTTTATTTAGTTTGTTCATGATAAAGTTGGTTAATACTATGTAAGCACCAAAGACACCGAGATATCCACAGAAAGACAGAAGGTTGGTGTCCGGTGTTTGAATTTGCCTTTACTGAGGCACTTTAAGAAATCGTGTTTGTTTTATCAAATGCCCGGATATTCCTATTACTTGTATATATTGGTAATTGTGTTTCTTTTTAAATGTCTTTCTACATGTGATAAACTTCTCACATAAGAAATTAAAATAACTTTAGGCAGCAGAATACTACATTGTAGATCTGTTTGAGGACACCAACCTCTGCGCCATCCATGCCAAGCGGGTCACAATTAGTAAGTAGCTTTTTTTTTTGGTGCAATATGGATTTTATCTATTTTCTTCTTTAGATAAGCTTGAGGTGCCTCATGGATTCTGTGTGCATTGTTCCGTAGTCCATAACTGTTCTTGTATTTGCAGAAAATTTTGTTTTATCTTTTTAGTTTTCACATGTTAGATGGAAATTCAAGAGCTTCATGACCAAAATGTTGAGTTATAAAACTTATCAGTGTGTTACTTTCCTTTGCACTCTTGGTTGGGTTCAAGCGTTCAGGCTGAGTTCAAGTCTTGTTCATTGAGGCCATTTTTGGTCGGGTCTTTTCCTGGTTTCCACATTCAGGTCTCAGGTTATTCTTTGCTGATCATTTTGTGGTTAAGGTATCATGTTTCAGGTTGAGCTGGTATGGTTTATATTTTTCTGGGTTCTGTATTTTGGTTCTCAGGCTAAGTTTGGACAAAGTGACCTTTGAGGTGCTGCTGGGTCTTTTTGTTCAGACCGGTTATTTGCTGGGTTAGGTACTTGGAATGTCCTGTTGGGTATATCAGGTAGGTTTGCAAGTTTGGTTTTCAGACTAGGTTTGATCTGCTTAAACTCATTTGATTTGGGTTCGAGATTAAATTGTGAATGAATGTGGGCGCGCTTAATTCTGATACTAGTCGGATTGTAGTGGATGGGTTTAAAGTTTGCCCACTCTACTGTCCCATAATTACCTGGTTACAGTGCTATGTGTGTTTGGCACATCACGTTTACCAGATATAACTAATACACAATTTGTGCAGCAGTATTCAATTAAACCGCGGAAAGTTGGAAATATCAACAAGCTGTACAAGTCTGATACAGCCTGGGTCATACCTGAGCCATCTGCCAATGTTATTTCCTACTTATTTTGAATTAACCATCACGTACCTTGAATTCTAACAGCTATTTCTGTTTTCTTGTGTTGTTTTCCAGTGCAAAAGGATATACAATTGGCTAGGCGCATTAGTGGACGTCGAATGTGGTGATATCATGACAAGGCTTTAATTGTTGTGTCAATTAGGTTTAATTTGTGCCAATAGAAATGGACACATCTAACATCTTCTGGATTAATCTTTTGAAGGCAATACTGCTGGAAGTGTATATTGTGTCACGTTTTTTAATATATTCTGAATTTTAAAGCGGCTAGTGGGTGCGTCTATATTCTGCACTAGTTCGGACTGTTTGATCTAAAACAATACGTCCAAAGGATCCGGTAATATTATCCCGAATGTAAGTTTTATAATTTAAACAAAATAATATCGTACTTTCGGTGTAAATTCAACGGAACACAGATAATGTATGAATTTGGAAATAAAAAACTTGCTATCTACGATCAACGGAAAGAAATTGAAAGAGCTCTATGCTTGGGCATATAATGGTACCACAGCGTACGGTACTTGGAAATGATAGATCGCATCTGAGCCCGGGTAAGGACTTGTTGGGCCAGGACTTCGATTCGGCCCAATACTTGAAGCCTGTTGTTTATTGGTTATCAATGCGATCCTCCTCTATGCGTTTCATTTACGCCTATTCTATCTTATGGATTCAAACTAACTTCTCTGTTTTTTTTCCAGGACAGTTTAGTTTTTCTCTCTTCTTTTCATGCAGGGCAATTGGGATTCCTTATAATTTCAGAGGCCTGAATGTGTCCGGAAATCGGGTGTGTTAAGAAAAAAAAAGTCTTGTAGCTCCTGTCGTGATGCAATTTACATTCCAGAAATGAAAAACGAAATGAAATAGATGCCAATTTAAGTTTACATGAAACTTCTTTCTCCCTCCATTGTCTTTCTTCATGGAATTGATACTCTCGGTGACGTCTCATTTGATAGCATCATTCTTTCGTTCATATCATTAATCTGGGACTCAAAAGGATATTTCAGGCACCAGTCATTGTATAATCCAAATTTACAAAACAGAAAGGCTGCCGCCAGTCATTGTACAATCCAAATTTTATACATAGACTATTTTTTGAATTTACAAAATATGGTTATTACCGGTATTGTTTTAAACATAAGCTGCGGGATTTATATGTTCTATAGATAATAAGAGAGCATCTTAGAAGAGATAAAAAAAAAAGAGAGAGCATCTTAGAGAGGGGGGTAACTCCACAAGTCAAAGTACCAAAAATTAAATTAAAGAGCCACCTATGTATGTATGCATCATGGACAACAACAACTTAAACCAAGTCCAAGTGAGGTGGAGAACAAAATTAGTTGGCATAAGTACTAATTAGGATAATAGTCACCACCAGTCATTGAATATTTTGAAAACTTATTAAATATACCATTCCTCGAAATTAAAACTGAGACATGTTCTCTCGAGCTAAAACTTATTTTTCAATCTCAGATAAGCAGAAAACAAAAAAAGAAAAAGAAAAAAGAAAAACCATAACACATTACCTAATCTTTTCCCTCTTCCATGATATGAGACCCAAATTAACCACCAAGGAGAATTCTACCAACTTTTAAATACAACCTGCTACCAAATTACTTGGATTCATCCTTGTGCAAGTCCTCTACAAACTCTGGTACAGCTACTGTACCAATCAAACTCTCTTTCTCAGCTTCTACCACTTTCTCTCCTTCAACCTTTTGCGAACCAGTTAACCTTGCAAGAACCACAAAAGACATACCACCAAGCACATTGTTTGCGCACCTCAGAGCCACCACCGAGCCCTTAAATACTGATGGTGGTAATGCATTAGCCAAAACAAATTCAATACCATTCAATGTCTGGTACCTGAAATTGCTACTCAAGCCCATGTGCAATGCCCAAGTAGATGCATTGAGAAGAGTAGGAGGCGCTTTGTTGGGAGTCTCAAAAGCTGGGTCCATTTTCTTTCTGAGTGCTATCAGTCCATTAGAGAGAGCTGTACCCGCAAGACCAGCAACAAACCCAACAGCTGCAAAGGTGGCACCTTTGTACAAGAAAGTGCCGAGTCGGGCTGGAATTGAATATGGCCCAGGTTCAAACATGTGGCTAGTAGGAGAGGAGGAGAAGATACCTGGTAAAGAGGCTGGTATGGAGGATGCGGTAGGTGCTAAGAGGTACATTAGCACAAAGTTGAGTATTGATCCAACAACTAGGGTTGAAAAGACAAAATCCAGTTCGTTTAAACCGAAATTGGGTCTTGATGCCATGTCGCCTAGTACGCAAGCAGTTACCCCAACTAATTCTTCCATTAAAACCTTGAAGGGGAATTGCGGATCGGCTAAAACCCTAGATCGCCATCCCTCAAAAAACGCACTGATCGGGTCGAACGGCCGTTTATTACTCGAGTTGGAATCATCGTCAGAGGGATTGGACGACTCCTCGTCCTTCCCTCCACCGCCGCCGCCGGTAAAGCGTCCACCCGATCCGGGAGGAGGAATATCACCACCGTCAGAGGCCAAGGATGGGAGATCGGAGGAGGCGGATGTGGAGATGGAAACAGGCAATGATGGTTTGGTGAGTGAGGGTGTAGATCGGAGTGAAAGAGACGTGGAGGGAAAGGCGATGGGATTTGAACTCGGATTTCGATTGCAAAGGTGTGGAGTAGAAGCAGAGCGGAGGAGAGAGAGGCGAAAGGCGGCGGCGGCCATGGCGCTTCAGTCGGAGAGAGAGAGAGAGAGAGAGTAACGTGTCTCTGTTGAGGTTTGTTTCAAAGGTTCGTCTGGATGCTAACTCTGGAATGTTTATCAATCGTAAATTACTTCATTTTTTTTTGAGGAAATTACTTATAAATTATGAGGTTTTGTACAAGGTTGTTTTTGTATGGGTAACAGTGTAATGGGTTATTTATGGAGCGGTTAAGTATAAACATCAGTTTAAATTGTAAAAACACTTTAAAATTAAATTTTAATAAATATCGCATTACTATTATCATAAAAATGTGATTGAAAAATAATCATTTTGTGACTTTGTGATTGATGTAAAATGAGTCCATATCTTCTATGCTAATGCTACCTCATCAAAAGATAAAGTTATTAGTCACACACGATCCAGATCACCATTTCAATGAAGTATTTCAGAGGATGCGGAGTCAGTGATGATGGGCCCACCTAGTAAAACAGTGAGGTTGGCGCACGTAATTTCAATACAAACAAAGGTTCCTTTTGTTTCATTCAGAACTTTTTAATGAAAAATACTGAAAAAATAAATTCAAAATACAAAAACAAACAAACTGAACACAGATATAAACGCACGCCTTGGTACTCAAGTTCGTTATTTTTTTTCCCAAATGTTCAAATGCATAAAATCAGCATAACATGCAAACGAGTGCGGTTCAGAAAGTAAACATAAAATTATCGAAGTTTTAAAATAAAGATATTATTCTTAAATATTAAATAATTGGGCTAGACAAAAGAAAAAATTTCATGGTTTGTGCTTGTACAAGAAAAAATACTGTCATACCACTGTAGCTGTGTGAAATGGCTTGATTCTCCAGTATTTATGTGTTCATATCCCGTGTGTCGGATTGTGGTGCTAAACACGAGCACCATTTAAAAACCCATCAACCAAACCCGTACCTGATTTAGTACATAGACCGTCGGGCAAGTATGAAATTAATACATAGATAGTTCTGTACAAGACCGGTAAGTATGAAATTATTAACTTTCAAAAGGAGCAAGTTGAGGAAAATTATTTTAAATGGGCAATCTGGAGGAAAAATGGAATTTTTAAATTAACAACCTAAAGTGAATATGAAGTCATCGGTGATTGATGAAACTAAACCTAGCCCTTCATTAACTGACAAAAATTAATATGAAACAGTTTGGATCAACTTGAACTGTTTGGACCGACGTTTTAATCTTTGAAATTGAAGATATAGACGCAAAGTAAAATACTCGTTTTACTTTGCGAAGTACTGTAGCCCAATATAAATATATATATTCCACTAACCGATAATTTTTTCGTCCTAGAATCAATCCGTCATACACTTTTGGTGATCTGAACATTCAAACGAATTGTTAAATAACCACAGAAATTCCTATATTATCCGCAAAAGACTTCAATGAAAGAGTCACAAAAAAACGATTATTGGGACACCTAACTCTCACAGCTAATTCAAGTGTTAATTGTCCGTCGAAAACTTTTTTATGCTGCTCCACAACAAACCCGAAAGGTACTTGAAACCCAAAACTGAATGTGAAACGATACAAATAAAAATAGATTCCTGACGTCATAAATGTAAAATAAAATATTGTTACTCATCACTCGGAAATCCTATAAAACAACGTAGTTCATTTTTAAGGTCACATATTATTTTTAACCTAGTCCCATCTTTATTCTGGCCAGTCTACTCTCGAGACTCGTCATAAATGAAACTGCAACGTCCCGTAAGAATTTCATTTCACAAAGAAACAAGACGTGGATCCTTCATTCAGTAGCATAAAACAGCGATAGATTTTTTTATTTTTCCTATTGCAGGGACGGAAATGACAACATAAAAGTTAACATATTTATTTTATAAAACAGAGCCTGATAACTGTGTTTATTAGTAACAGCAGGAACATGAACAAGATAGTTTTTTTTTTTACTATTGAAACGCCCGTAGGCCACATGAACAAGATAGTTTCTAGCTAGCCAGGTGGCCAGTTCATCTGGCGCCCTCCAAGGAGATGCACATGCAAATGGTAGACTGATTGACCTGAAACAAATCAAATCAAATAACGAGAAAAATGTAAGGGAAATTAGGAGCTGTTCAGATATGAATATTAAATTTCACTGACAAAAAAAGATCCGACTCTGCTGTTCTCCAAATGGAATAACAGGGTCCCATTTGGAGTGGGATAACAGCAGAGTCGGATCCCACAAAAGAGACTGCGAGATTCCGCCAATGTTGGTAGACCATAATTCCATGTAATCCTTATCTTCTGCTTTTTTTTTTGTTCTTTTATTATCCAATTTATTAGTCGAGGCATAACGAATGCTTAAACATAAACTACCACCAACATAAATCATTAGAATAATGTCTTAGTACCAAACTGGAGAGGTCCAATACCACTTTGTGCAAGTTGACACTGGAACTTCACTCAAAATTTATGCCCCCTTATAACTGCAGGTTATTGTCCAAACTGTAGCCTTAAACTTCCTCTATCAACTCAATTAAAAGAACTTGGAACTTATTTTTGTATCTCTAAGATGCAAGGGGCAGATTTGGCAAAACATGTTTCAAGGTGGGGACACAACAAAGTAACAAAAAAGTGAGTTGATAGAGGTGGGGACACAACAAAGTAAAACAAAAGGATCAACAAAAAATATGTTCCGGTAAGACTCATACGATGAACCACATTCAACATTTCAAGATGTGCACTAAACAATAATTGGAAAAAAGCAATTATAGCGCGCTCACAATTTAAATATGTTGGATTTGTTCCATGAACTTTGTAACAAATTAAGAGAGAGAGCTAATACTCAACCTATTTTATTTATAAAGGTGTTTGCTATCATTGCAAATAACATAGCAGAAAATTTGACATATGGATGTTGTTAATGATATTAGTCTTCTCAATTAACCAACACACCAATGGTTAGTTGAGAAGTATTTACATTGATTGTAAATACAGGGACCAAGCATTTAAATTGATTGTAAATAGATGAACTTACCCTGCTAGAATGTACAGTGAGAACCAATACATTTCTCCAAAAAATATGTCAACAAGAGTAAATTTCATACAAATTTCAGAACTCACATCCAAGGGGACCATCATTAATAACAACTCTGAAGCCATCATCAAGATTTTCCTCCTTTGCTACCAGCTTTGCCACGTAAAGGAGATGGCCAAGTATCTCCACATGCCTCTCCTCAGCCTATTCACAAAGAAAATTTTACAGAGATTAATTGCTAATGCACATATTACATTCTAATTGTTTGGAACACCATAGAGGATCCTACCTCCTAACAACAACATTTAGTTGTCACTTCGTAATTTAGTGTTTTGGAAATAAATAAGAAAAAAAAATCAATGTAGAGAACCAGTAGAGGTTAATGACTGCACCGGCATGGTACTAAAACCCTATTGCAGAAACCTAGTAATGAGATGGTATGAAACACTGAGATTACAGGAAGCATGTCTTATCAAGTCATGAATCTCCACATAAAGATAGCAAAATCCACTTAATTCTGAATAATAAAAATGTTCAGGAAGTAACAGTTAAACCAGCCACTGAGTTATAAATGTAGAAGAAAGAAAAAGAAAAAGTCACCATTGAAAGCCTAGTTAGTCCATCCTTGACTTTCGGGAGGATAATGATGTGGGTTGGAGCTTGTGGAGAGATGTCTCTAAATGCAAGAACCTATCATGTTATATTTTATTAGTAGAAAAGCCACCACACGCACAGCACATAAAAGAACTGGAGACTAGTTTCTTTCTATTGAAGAAAATATATTTTTAAGCATTTTAAGCTACTTATTGAACCCAATTCTCCAGCAAACAATGCAATCACAAGTACCCTACACAGTGTTAATTAAGCACCACTTCTTACTGTACTTTCTTGGAATCAGAAAGTAGAAGAGATGCAACTAATGCAACATATGTGATTCCTGAAGAATGCCTTCACAAGTTTCAAAAGGTATTTTCATAAATATAGGCAGTAACCATAAAAAAAAAGGCGATACAGTAGATATAAAGGGACGCCCCCCTTGATATCATCCAGTACATTACCAAAACAGGAGCATGTGCCAGGTCTTATTCTTCGAGGAGGATCACTGACAATGCCTAAATCTAAAAAACTTATCAATTAGATCTGGACCATTAGATCAAGAGTTGACAAGTGGCAGGGATGCAACGGTTTTGGCAATGGAAAAGTTCATTTTCCTCTCACGTATATACCCAACTTTATCTCCTGACATGATTCTCAAGAATGTCAAATTTAGGCACTGTAAATTGATCCCGCGCTTCTTATCATACTGACATACCTTTTCATCTTCATAAACAATTTTGGAAGGTATCTCCTTGTTTATTATCTTGTCGAATCTGCAGTTAATTATTTCACAATTCAATTCACAATATCATAGCTGCAGTATATCACATGAATTCACAAAAATTGATATCAGAAACAGCTTCTGAGTTATCACTATCAGATTTGAATCGATCCAATAATTTGTAGTAGTTTGAACTTCAAATGAATAAAGTAAACCAAATTGGACCAAAATTAGCTTAATGGTTAAGGGTGCGAAAATCAATGTTGATTTTTGCGTGGTCTTATTAAAGTAAGGGAATAATTAGTGATATTAAATCCACAAAAATATTAGAGAGGGAGGGGAGGGGAGGGGATGCAATGGGAATTCGGATCCCCTGAAGTAACATCTACAGCAGAATTTGGAGGGGATAAAAATAGTTCATTTGGTTCATCTTTCCCTTTTGCTCCTTTTTATTAAGTTCTGGAGCAAGTGACATTTCAAACTTTTCTTTCCCTTCCCTCCTCTTCCCTCTTCTTCACTCCTTCTGAAGCAAGGCCTAACTTACCTTTAACAACTGAAATTATATTTATCCACAACTGTATTAAGTTAAATATATACATGAAAAGGGGACAGTAAGAAGAAAATCTTACAGGCCCAAAGAATATTTCAAAAGATGTATATCGATCGAAATTATGGAAGTTCAAAACTCTTTGAGTGAAATCCACCTCTAAATATTGACTAATTAGGCAAGCAATAACACAAGGATCGAACAACAAAAGGATCCAACCTGATTTATAAACGGTATATAGATCGCTGGTTTAAATTTGTGCCACGGTATCATATCAACAGTTTTTAGCTCATAACGGTATAGCAAATCAAAGTTATCAACTACGGCCAAGGCGAGAGAGAGTGAGAGACTGACATGGTTGGGGAGTCGGAAGGTGTAGTAGTCAGAGCAGCAGCTTTCTCGTCAGAGGAGGTCGCCATGGAAGGAGAAAGAGAGATGGGAGGAGGTTGAAAATGAGAGCTCAAAACCGCCAGTCTACTCCGCTCGCCGCTTTTATTATCACGGCCATCTGTCGTGCCGCTTTCCATTTCTAGCTGCCCATCGGTGAATTCGGATCCGGTGTAGTACCGCAAAAGGAAATCTTCTTCCTTTTTGAGTTGATCCGGACCGTTCTTTTAACTTAGCACAAATCTTAAAGCCCAATAATACTGCCCTCTATTTTCTCCCGAATCTCAAACCGTCTGAGATTTAATCTTAAACCGTAAAGTGATGCACATCCTCTGTAGTAATAGAAAGGATACGGATCCCCCATCGGTTCCCTCAGGTTCCTCCTTTTATTTATTTTTATAATAAAATAAAAACAAATTCCTCTTTTTTCCTACCCGGTGTATATAATTTTTTAAAATAAATTTAAAAAGTTTTGATATTCGCTTTAATATGTAAAATGATCCAACTCAAATATATTGTTTAATTTTTATAATTTTTCTCTTAATTTTGATACTTATAATCTATGTTCAAATTAATTTAAATTGTTAGGATATTTTTAAATTGATGTTTTGTAATTAATTTATATTTGTTAATTGAATAAATGGATCAATCTCAAACCAAGTTAATGAGCTATCAATTGGATGGACTGTCTTTTTTCCAATATGATATTGAGAATTTCTAGAATATTTATCAATTTATTTTTGATGTAAACAATTTTTAAATTTTAGCATTTCTGGATGTATTTTTTCATTGTAGTGTTATGTTGTACTTTCATTTTATTTTCTTAATCAGAAGTTGAATTTCAAAATTATTTATGATAATTTGCATCCAATACTTTTTTTATATATATGTAAGTAATCATGTTATTTTTTTAGTGGTTTGTACAAAAGAAGAAGATAAAATATTAATTGATAAACCAATGTTTTTAAAGTAGATTGTTAATAAATTTGTGAAGTTACATATATATATATATATATATATATATATATATGGTTTTGGCTAATATGCTACGCGTAGCTAAGAGACCTCCGTGCTACGGCTCAAAATTTGAATTTTCAAAATCCTAACGGTTGATCCAAACCGTTAGATATGTTCTACATATTGAAATGTACTTGGAGACCAAATTTTATATTTTTTGGATTTTTTTTACTATTTATTAAGCCACTTTGAAAATCGCCGATCCAACGATGGCTTAACCAAAACGGTGAAACCGTTGGATCGGCGATTTTCAAAGTGGCTTAATAAATAGTAAAAAAATTCCAAAAAATGTAAAATTTGGTTTCCAAGCACATTTCAATATGTAGAACACATCTAACGTTCGGATCGACCATTAGAATTTTGAAAACACAAATTTTGAGCCGTAGCACGGAGGGGCTCTTAGCTACGCGTAGCACCGTAGCCCGGTCCTATATATATATATATATATATAGGACGTGGCTACGGTGCTACGCGTAGCATAGAGACCTCCGTGCAACGGCTCAAAATTTGAATTTTCAAAATCCTAATGGTCGATCCAAACCGTTAGATGTGTTCTCCATATTGAAATGTGCTTGGAGACCAAATTTTATATTTTTTGGAATTTTTTTACTATTTATTAAGCCACTTTGAAAATCGCTGATCCAACGGTGGCTTAACCAACAAGTGAAACCGTTGGATCAGCGATTTTCAAAGTGGCTTAATAAATAGTAAAAAAAATCCAAAAAATATAAAATTTGATCTCCAAGCACATTTCAATATGTAGAACACATCTAACGGTTTGGATAGACCGTTAGGAATTTAAAAATTCAAATTTTGAGCCGTTGCACGGAGGCCCTCTATGCTACGCGTAGCATATTAGCAATTTCCTATATATATATATATATATATATATATATATATATATATATATTTGTTGTTGATAGAACTCTTGCAATTCTCTAAAAAAATCTGAAAGATGTGACAAAAATAAAAATGATACTTATTTTGTGAATCTAACTTTTAAGGTAAGAAATCATATAATAATACTTTATAAATTATAACTTTTAAGAAAAAAAATTATGCGATAATACATGAGAGAGAATCAGTTTTAAAGAAAATACTTAATGAAGGATAAAATTGTCTATATAGCAAAATATTTAGATAATGTCGTGTTAATAAAAAAATGAGTAGTTTTAATACCATTACCCGTGAATCTGCAATAAAGGGATCAGATTTATTGGATATATTATTTTCGTTTTGTGTTACCTGCATTTATATGGGCGTAAACGGAGTGGATTCGGAGCCAAATTCATATCTATCTTTTGATGAGCTGGTACGGATGCATATAATAAATAGATGTTAAAATTTAAAATTAAATTCACATTAAACAAATATGTATACGAAGCGAATAATTTACAAATACAAATTCTAATATAGATATAAAACGAATAATTGTCGAATAATTAAGTTATACGAATTTTAAAATACAAATTCTAATTAATAATATTCAACCTTGATGTTATTTGTAATAACTTTTTTTTTTTTGCATCATGCGGTTTTCACAGTACCATAATAGATAGCCGCATATCAATACTGCCAATTTCAACTGTTCGATTCAGATTTGACGATTCTAGATAGAAAAGCAAGATACTCATATTTTAACGTGAGAAGCAGCAGATCCGGTACATCTTAGGAACAAATATGCGGAATTCGCATCCTCTGAGACATCTTAAACTTTGCGTGACTTTTTGGAATATCTCAATCGTTCAAATAAGTTCTGCGCGAATCTCAAAGCACAAATAATACTGCCCCCATACGCACCGGTAAATAATTTTATCTAATTACTATTACAAAAAGCAAACTAATAAAAAAAATTTAAACATCATAAAATTATACACAACCAATTCGCCTTGTATAACAAGTGACTGAAAGAAACGTCAGGCAATTACTCAGAAACTATCTATTACCTGATATAAAGAAGTCTTAAAGGTTTCACAGTAAAATTTACATGAAAGCAAATAAAAAAACTAACAAAAATAACAGCAAATCTAAAGCTCAATAATACCGCAATAGCTAAACTACAAAGTACCTAACACAAGCAAATTATAAAACAAAGCAAATCTACAGATAAGAGTTAAAATAATATTGACAAAGTAAAAACAAAAAATCAGAAAGAGGCTGAACTAGTTCTCCTAAGTTGATACTTGGGTGCTGGTGGTGGACCAGCACAAAGTATCTTGTCGAGTACCTGCACCGGAAATTACACTATAAATATTAAATAAATAAACCAAAAGGTTAAAATACAGGTATAATCAATCAAAAGTTCAAAATAGACAATAAATAGTAGCACTAGAGTAGGGTTAAAATGCCCCATTGGTTTTTGCCCCATCATATGCCCCAACATCGTTATCTCTATTTTCAAAGTTTAAACAATCGATCCGAACCGCTCAATATGATCATCATATTAAAATGTGCTTGGATACAAAATTATATATTTTTTGAAATTTTTTTGCCATTTTTTAAGATAGGTACAAAATCACTGTTTTTAGAAGATTCTGGACCATTCAAAATTAGTGATTTTGTACCTCACTAAACAACTAGTAAAAAAATTCTAAAAATTCTAAAAGTTGTTATCCAAGCACATTTTAGAATGAAGATCATGTTGAACGGTACGGATCGATTATTTAGACTTTGAAAACAGAGATAATGATGTTGGAGCATGATGGGGCACAAAACCAATGGGGCATTTTAACCCTACTCAATAGCACTAATAAGATGAAGTTCCTTTGGTTTACTAGATACGGATATTGTACCAACCAGGTATTATGTTGAAATGGACTTGCTAGTACCAAATATAAAGTTCTGGTATCAGTGTGACTGCAGGATTAAACTGTTTTGCATTCCGACATTTTCTTTTTTTGGTATGTAATCACAGAGATAGGGTTGCTGTATCAGGCTGTTTATCCTTTTTAGTTATATGAAGGCCTGATTATGCTGAATGGGGTTTGACTAGACCAATTTAAACCTAATGGAAACCAACTTTTGAACCGGTGTTTAACTGGAGAAATCTAAACTCTGGAAATCAACTTATGAGCAGGTTGGTCCAACACAAACCCGTTCAACCATCATCAACCCATTTGCCCCAGTTGAACCATACATTATTAATCCAATTTTATGTTAAGCAGGACAACAAAGTGCATGGCCCCAAAACAAGATAAAAAAGATATTTCATTAATGTATAGCAAGCGAAACCAACTGTTTCATAGCAAGACACACCTTTTGTTTCTTGAGCCGCTCATTCTCCTCTTCCAAGCGAGATACTTTATTCTCCAACTCATTTGTGTATGCCTGCCATTTTTTAAACATTTATTCTGTTAAACACAAACTTGTGCCAATTGGTACGAAACCAACCTCATACACTCTGGTCTTTATTGGTTCCTCTCCTGTAGGGCTCTAAACTAAGCACAAACTAAAATCAGGTCCCAATCTGAGCCTGTTATGGATTTGTACTGATAATAACTTGCAGATATAAGACAAAATACATCTTGGGGGCCAATATTACAAAAATCCCTTGTTCGCTAAACAATACCACAACCAAATCATTGATTATTATTTTAAATTAAGAACTGTGACACATAAAGAATGCATATATAAAGGGTACCTGTTTCCTAGCTCTCGACCTTGCAGCGGATTCCCGATTTTTAATCATCCTTTTCTGACGCCTCTCCATCGTCTTATCTGCTATCTCCCCTGAAGCAGATACGGGTTCAGTCCCAGAGCCACCTGTTCTCTTCCTCCCAGGAGTTGCCACCTCATCCCTTCTCCCCCCACCTGGGTACATTGCATCAATAACTGTGCCTGGCCCCATTCCCCCAACATTTACTGAGGGTCCCATCTGACCTGGTATGTAGCTGCCCAAACCCGAGCCAAACCACTGCATCCCTCGGGGCTGCTGTTGTGCCACAGTAACTGTAGCACTACTGCCTGTGAGGTTGCCTGTATTTACATCCTTGCCAGGCTCCTCTAGTACCACCCCAGCTTTTATTAAAAAGGACTCTAAGGTCATTTCTCCCAACTGGTCATCTCCAGTTTTGTTATCTTCCAGCCCCGAAATGCCTCTCCAGACCTCATCTACAGTTTTCTTACTTAGTGCCGGGGGCATGGTTATGCTCCCTTGGCGTTGAAGGCCTGAATCAAACCCGTTACTGGGACCAGGTCTCAACCCAGTAGCCATAACGGGTCTGGGAGGCGACTCTGACTCAGCAGTTCCTTCAGGGAATATGCTTTTAAGGAGTTCATCAAGGTTCATGCTAAGTAAAGGTTCTCCTAGGTGGGACTGTACTTCATTAAGTGTTAGGTTGTATAAGGATCCTTGCCGAGCTAGGTTTTGGATTTGAGAATCTGTCCGGTAGGGCCCGCCCCCACCTTCACCACCTTGCATTTTTCGACTGCCCATCGACCAATTTGTGTCCTCTCTGCTGATTTGGTTTATTGGGAAATTAAGGAACTCGCATGGAGGGCTTGAATCAAACTGGAAAAATTGCAATACTCTTTGGTAGATAAAAGAAGGTGAATCAACTTATCTGCATTTTGAAATAAGTGTTACTGTGGCAATAAATTGGTAAATTGAATTAAAAAAAGGGTATTACTGTGGCAATAAATTGGTAAATCCTTTGCTGGTTTTTATAATCAAAAGGAAAAAGAAAAAGTGTTTCGCATAAATCCTAAAGCCCCGATTAAGCTCCACTAAATTATTCTCACGGTCTCACCAGGTTCAATTTTCGCCATACCAACAATAAACCAAAAACAACCAAATTAAAACTAAAAGCGCACAAAAAAAATTAAACTAATTTCGAAAATTGCAGGTACTCTAAAGAAGCGACAACACCTTTTATATTACCAATCCCACTAATAGCATAATTCGCAATAATAAAATTTCACTCCTGCAATAACTACGGAGATTAGGAAAAAGAAAAAGAGAAAAGAAAAGACCAAATTCGGGAGACCGACTTACATAAGATCAGATCGATTGAATCCTCGTGTTAATATAGGATTTTTTTTTTTTCAGAACTCTGCCAAGAGGCGAATTGTCCAGCAAAGATGATTAATTATGAAGGGGCACAGGTGACCTCTGCCATGGAAGCACTCGTATTGCATTTTTAATGTTTATATGACGTCATCGGAGAAAAGAGAGAGGAGACGAGGGCTAACGGGCCCAATCCATTATGGCCTTTATGGGCTTTGACTCTTCAGCTGTATGATGAAAGAGAAATAATTCATAGGATGCAACTGGTAAATGAGTAGAATTCAAACGGTTAAAACACTTCATAAAAGTTTACAAGTGATATTTATAAAATTTTGATTTAATTCATTATAAAGTGAAGCAGTTGAAAGTAAAAAAAATTAGTATTTAGTTCTAATGTATTCTTTTTTTTATCAATAGACTTTATACTAAATTAATTCAAAAATTTATAAATTTGACATGTAAATACATCATTCTAAAGCTTACCAAATTGTTGGTGAGATTAACTCCAAAAACATATCAGAATGACTGCAAACGACGAATTTAAACCATTGAAACTGATCTACCTCACGAGTGATATGTTTATATGTCACATTTGTAAACATTCAAATTGATTTAGTATAAAGTTAAATTATAAAAAAATAAGGTTTATAAGTTAATTTTAATGCGCATTTATCATTATTTTTTTATCACTTGACTTTATACCAAATTAGTTCGAAAGTTTATAAATTTAATATATAAATACATCACTTGTGAAATAAATCTGTTTTTGTATTCAACATTTGAAATCAGTTGGATAAATTTTGAAATTAAGCTCAATAAGAAAACTTGATGAGCTTAAGAACACCTTGTTCAAATAAATATATCCTGAAAATTGGCAAATACATTCTGAAATCATCTCTTTGTTAAAACTATATCATCTTATAGTAGTTTGAAATAACTGTTAAGGCATACTGAGCTAGAGGGGAGGAGAAAGAGGAGACTTGAGAACGGATGAAACGAAGAAATTAAAGACGGAATAAAAGTTAATGAAAGAGAGGATATCAACGGCTGGCGTGAAGGAGACAAGCTATTAAAAAATAGTGATTTTACTTGAAAAATAGTTTAAAATTTCAAAAAAAATATAAAATTTGATATTCAAGCATATTTTAAAATGAAGATTATGTTAAGCGGTTCGAATTGACTATTTTAACTTTGAAAACGAAAATAAAAATACAGAGCATAATTAGAGCACAAAATCAATAATGCATTTTCACCATGCTCTTCAAAAGTTCAAATATATGTATTCTTTTTTTCTCTCGTGCTCATGGTTATGAGCTTACATGCTTTGCTCTGGCTTCGAGATGACACGGTTATGGCTATACATATTCACAGATATAGATCGTTAGCATGTTAGTGCTTAGATTTTTTTTTATAAATTAAAAAATTAAATTATTGGAAAATAAATTGATTGTTTTTTTCTTTTCAAAAATAGATGAAACCATACTAATGATATGGTTCCACCCATGGTTTCAGATATTTTTCGAACAAATCTGTAATTAAGTTAGGGTTTAATGTTTGAAAAATACTGAAACCACATTGATGGTGTGGCCCAAAAAAACAGCACCCGGTGAAATTGCACCAACTATTTTTTAATAATAAAAAACAGCCATTTCCTTTCCTGAAAAAATAAATTTTGAATTTCTAAAAAGAATCCAGTGCTTATTTTGTATCATATTTTTTTTTCCCATCTTGATAAGACATGATTTGTGCGGGTTCATGATGATTGCTACAGTAATGACGGTGGCCACATAGCAGCCATAAATTCAGGTCTGGTGTTATTGTTATTTATTATTCATTAATTAATTAATTTATCATATTACTTATCCTTAACCACGCACTCGTATAACTCATCATCATGTCACCTATGCAGCAAGCATGCACCTCCACTTATCTTGTAAACATATTATTTTAACACTAAAGTATAATTAACATGCGCTCTGCGTCGGACTTATGCGCTCTTTAGCATAATTAATTGGAGCATCTCCATTAATAAAATAAAAATGCACGCACGTCTCTAAAGTATAATTTAGAAATTAAGTTAATTTTAATTTTTAAATCTCTGCAACTGTAAAACTAAAATTTGGAGAGAAGAGATAGAAAAAAGAAAGGAGCTATTTTTTTACAACCAATAATTTGTTCCGTTCTGCCAGCGTGTTTAAAAAAATGTTTTATTTATAAACAAATTTGCTTTTTTAGCAATTGATCCACATCCCAACAATTCAAATGAAATTTACCACATACAATTAGCAACTGCAAAACAATTACCAATACAGATGCTTTTAGTAATTATGAAACAATTAGTTGTTAAACAAATTGGTTTGCATAAAGAATGGGTGCAGCTGATAAACATCATATAAGTAACAAAATCACAATCCTGATCAAACCTGAACTCAATAATAATTAATGAAGTATCTAGTTTGAAAGGAAATTATGTAGTAAAACTTAACAAAATACACAACAACCAACTTTTATTTTTCAAACATTTGTGAATAAGATTGTCTTTGCGAAAATAGATGTTAGATTCTAACCCAAACATTGCGAATATGGCATTAAAAATGAATGAAAAAATATGAAAAATATTGGAGTGAGATACATTATCATGGGGATTGCCACACTTTTGGATCACAAGTTTAAGACAGTTCTCATAACTTATTACTATAAAAAGATTTATGATAATTATTATGAGAGCGAAATTGAATGATTCGTGCCGTCGATTGTTTCAGGAGTATCAAAGAAGAGATTCGAAACAACAAGTTGAGGAATCAATCGTAAGGGTAAAGAAACCAAAAATTAGTTTCCCAAAGAATTACAACATGTTTGCCGAAACTATGAAGAATATGAGATTTGATATGACTACGAAGTTGGAACTTTACTTAGAAGAAGGATTGGTTCCAACTGATGAAGACGACTTTGATGTGCTAGCTTGGTGGAAGTCTAATGGACTCAAATTTCGGACTTTGCGAAAAATTGCTCGAGATATATACGCAATACCAGTTTCAACATTTGCCTCCGAATCAACTTTTAGTATGGGCGGACGAATAATTAGTCCACAAAGAAATATACTTCATCCCAAACTTGCTGAAGTTCTAGCATGCGCACAAAATTAGTTAAGGACTGATTTCGAAGATATAATATCGTATAGTCTCATTTTGTAGTATTTTAATTAAATATGCTCATATTTCCATTTAGATAATCCATTTAAGACATATTGTGATGATTTAGATAGAGATGAAGATGTTGAGGTAACTACTCTTCTTCTTCTTCTCTTTTATAGTGAAGTTCTAAGTATGCATAAATTTTAAATAATGTCCCAAGTAATTAATTGGAGCTGATATGCATAATTTAAGTGTGTTGACTTCTAATTATAAGTGTGCTGTCTTCTAATTGTATATGGATAACAATAAATTTTGGCATAAATTTGCCTTTATTTATCCAATTCACTTCAAATATTGTCTGTCTAGACATTGGACTTTGATGAAATCAGAAAAAACACAAACTTAACGTTATTGAGCCATTAAGAGGTCAGATTTGTCAAACCTATTGTAGCACTATACTATTGATTGAGCCATTTTTAATTTTCTTTTATTTTTAATATGGTATCTGTGTACTATGTTTGTATGTGTCCAGATCTAAACCTTTATTTATTAACTTATTATGTATGAAGTTAAATAAAAATTAATTATGCAGATCAGAGCAATAGAAGAAGAGGAAGAGTATTGGGTTCAGTGCTTTGCTATTACTAATAATGTTGAGGTAACTCTTTTTTTATGAACTACTAAAATTGCACACTTCTGATAATTTGTAAAACTACAAAGTAATTAGCATTTTGTACTATATCATGATATTGGTATTGTTAGCAGGTTAGAGCAAGAGAACTTAGAGAAGTGAGGAGTGCTTGTTGCTTAGGTGCTAACTATTTGTGTAACTCTATTAAATTTTTATTTTTAACTTAGTATTAAATTATACTGAATTATTTTGTTGTGTTGGATATATTATGTAAAGTTATGTTGCTTGTTGTGTTAAATTACATTTCTTTGTTGTTTTGCTGTGCTAAATTACATTTCTTGTTTTGTTGTTTGTTGTGTTAAATTATTTTGTTGTTGTTTTGTTGTGTAAAGTTATGTTGATCGTATAAAATTGTTGGTTTGATTTGGTATGGCCGGGCCGGATTGGGTAAGGTAGCCCATGGGCACAGTCAGGCAGGCATAGACAGGTGTGAGGAAAGGCCCATGGGCAGACTAGGCATAAATTTTCAAACCCGTCAAATTAGGTCAAGACAGATGGGCCATTAAGTTTTAACAGACATATCAGACATGAGCTTAACGAAATATCTATGGACTCGGCCCATTGCCATCCCTAAATTAATGAAGTACGTAGTTTGAAAGGAAATTATACAGTCAAACTTAACATGATAATTTATCAATTCAAAAAATAATAAACAACTGAATGATTAATTCTAGTCAAGTAGCACTAAAAATCTTGCTTATAAATAATGCGACACTGCATTTTAAAATTTAAAATTTCCTGATGTTGAAGCTATCGAGAAAATGCTTACAAAATACACAAAATAAAAACCGTATGAATTCAATATACAGTGGTCACTGGAACATTCTGTTCTATAACCTTACAAATCAAATGTACATAAAATAAAATGTTAATAATTCCACCATTGCTGCAAGTAACAAAAATTGAATGAAACGAATTTCTTTTAGAGACAGCTAGAGACCCCTTGTGCCAATTTACATTACCATCTTCTATAACTAAAACTAATTAACCGCATGGATCATAACGCCGCACGGATCATAACGCAAATCAGACGGTTCCGAGCAGGTATCGGACTGATTTGAGTCCGATGCTTATCTGACGCGCCCCTGTTCTCCTTGCTGACAAGGACTACAACTCTGAAAAATGATGGCATAAGCAGGATGCGCCTTCTTTCTAACATTTGTCTGAGTTCTAATTCTTTTTATCTTTTTGGGTTATCTCTCCAACTTTTATGTTGTATATTTGTAATGTTGTGCATGCAGGAGTGGACAGTGGTCAGTGGTAAAACTATATCTATATTTTTTATTCATTTTTCGGATACGGGGCAGATATCAAACATATCAGACGGATACAGATATAGGTCCGGATTAGATAGGATATTTATTAAAATAATATAAATAATATTAAAAATTATTAAAGTTCATAATATTTATCTAATTATAATAGTAAATACATAAATTTTTCATAATATATATTAAAATGTATAGTATATATCTACTATTTAGATGCGGATAATTGAAACGTAAAATTATATCAGTATCCTTATCCACACAGATATTCAGATATCTACATTTAAGTTTTCGAATACAGATCGGATATTATCCATACCATTTTCACCCCTAATGCAGACACATCTAACTTTTCTGTTTGGTAGTAACAATGTTCTGACCTGGCTTACAAGACAGCTTTTGCTCGTGGCTAAAGAACATGATTTTGACTAAATTTGCCACATAAGTAATTTTCATTATAGCAAGTTGCAAAATTTAGGCATATACTCTTGCATTTTTCACTGAGTTAATAAGAAGTACGTAGCTGTTGTTTTTCCATGGGTTCTCTGTAAATTAAACTCCAAATTAAACTATACGCCCTTGGTGTTGCAGAAGTAGCCCTGTGGGCTGTGGGGAGGTGACTATACCTCTATTGGACCGCCTAATCCACAATTTTAGGCCTTTTTTTTCTCAGACTGAAAGGCGTGATGTTCTACTGGTTGACATGCTCAATTTAAATATTAAAGTGACGACGGTTGAACGAAATAAGAGCTGAAAGCTCTTTTAGTTCACCCTTCTCTTCTTCTAGTTGATCAAGTATTCACCAAGCGCATGTTGTTTGCTTATGTGAATTGGACCTGTACAGTTAACTATTGCTCAAAGTAGCACAAGGAAGTACATTCGCAGTTTTGTGCCTTTTTTTTCCTACTAAATGTGGTCTCAATGTTAATAGGGACAACATGCAGCTTTAGCTCTCCCAACAGATGTCGAGCTAGTCAGGTCGGGTCATAATCCGGCAGGTACCGGTCAAGTTATCAGAAAACCTAGCCTGCCCCAACGTGGAGGTGCTGTTATATCTCTGTGTGTCGCTAGCGTAATATTTGATACTTGATCCGGAAGATACTCATCTCATCTACATTATCTGCTACAGTCCATCTCTGACAGATGGGCTCCACTTGCCAGCGAAGTAGAACGGAGAGGAATGCAAGTAGAATTTTTATTACTGTGGGCTTATTCTTCATGTATTGCTTGATTTCTCTCTTTTAAAGGATGGAAAAGATGGACCTAATAATCTAATAATAAATATAGTTTTTTTTCCCGAAAAGATGGAGAATAGGAGTGGATTTTAAAGACGGTTTATCTCCTCTGTTCGTGGACTTCTTTCGAGGGCTGTCCATTTAGATTAGATGTTCTATATATGAATCAATTTTCTCCAAAACAAGTTTCTCACCTAGAATCAATCAGTCAAACTAGTTTTCAATTCACAATTCTTTGGTCCGTTGAAGAGAGAAGGGTGAAAACGATTAAAAACAAGGACATAGAAGCCTCTGTTTTAAATTGACGCTTTACTTTTTACATTATGATTCCTGACAGCGAACATTTAGAAGAAATGGGTCAGCATTTACTTGCTGGTTGCAGCCAATTGATGTGTGTTGCATCTATTTGTGAAGAGTATTTAGAACGAATCTATACGTGTTGGAGCAACGAAATCATTTCTGTTGGGATCTTTTATGTGGACTATAATTATTTATTTGTTTTTCTCTTCTATAAATTCAACAAATCTTTTCTGTACTTTTTCAGTGCTCAACCTACAGACAGGAGGTTGATCAACTTTTGCTTTGACACTATACCATGCAATTTCAATTCATTTAAAATGCATTCTATAATTTTGACTTTTAATATCCATGCAATTTAAATTAATTCATGTCAATTTCGTTTTTGCCCCTGAAATTTTTACTAGTTCTCATGGCTTTGAACAGCCAATTTAAATTAAGGATTCAGAGTGCAATTGCAGAGCAACATCTCTTCCCCATGGCTTTGAGGCCGGTGTTGATCCAGCCCGAACCATCTCGGTAGCACTCCACCTATTATTCAAACAAAACAGAGAAAATAAAATAAAATCATATACTAGTTCTCATAGTAAATAAATGTTAAATCTTTCCAGAGTTACGGACAAAGGTTCAAGTAATGCTGTCTGTAAGAATCAGAGTAGCTTCTGGGCTAAAATATTACAATTTTATTCTGACATAAAGAATAATCCAGAGTACTAAAAAAAAGGAAAAGAAAACCACCCAATGAAGCAAAGAATTATATAAACAGTACCATTTTCATGAATCATAAAAAGAAAAAGAAGAATGTTAAGAGAAGTTAACATACAGTGTCCAAGATAAGATCGTTGTCAGTGATGGCCCCACCAATCGCATACAAGGAACCACTGAGCACAGAAGTGGCCACATAGCCACGTGCGCAATTCATCGGCTCAGCCATCACCCACTTAGGCATTCTCGGGTCATAAATCTCCACAGTTGAGGTGGCCACGTCCCCATTATAACCTCCTACTGCGTAACTAAATTAATGAAAGGATACAAAGAAGTATCAATTACCAGTTATTTAACTATAGTAAAACAATCATTCTATGCTCACTGCATTTCACCCAAGGAAATATAATATTCATTATTTTTCCCGCAACCCTTAAAGCAATGTATCATAATGGTATTAGTTATTTGTCTCTCTGACTGGGGAAGTTACCAATAGATTGTATTAATCAAATAACTTCTCCAGAAAAAAAATATATATTTAACAAGGTTTCAGAAATTAGCAAATGACCATTTTTACCTTCCATCCATCAGTTAGCAGTAATCTCCTCACATGTAATGTAAGAGCCTAGAGATGCGAATCGCATCTTATTAATAGTATTCTACCAAAAAGTATATGGTACATACTTACATTATGTCCCAACAGTTGATAAAGCAAACGGGGTACTGAAGAATTTTTTTTCCCAATTTAGTTTGTGTGGGTGCATGGGTGTGTGAGATAGAGAGAGGCTTACAGTTTGTCGTTTAGCACGGAGAGCGAGTAGCAACCTCTTCTTGAATTCATGTTTGGAATCTTTTTCCAATATTGTTCCCTCATGTCAAGTCTTTCCCCTGTTCTGAAGTGTAAAATAACACACTTCAAAATTATATTCAACAATTTGACAAGATGTGAAATAAAAAGAGAGACATGTAGTGAAACAGTGGCGTAGGAAAACCACACCTTGAATACTTTGTCCCATCATATCCACCAACAGCATAGATTGCACCATTGAGTGCAGCAGCACCGAATGTAGATCTCTAGAACATCAAAAAAAAAAAATTCTAATTTGCAAGAAGCCAACAAATTAAAACGTTTCCATGACTGACAGATTTAAGCTCAATATATGGAGTAAATAAGCATTTTTAATGATTCCTCTAGAAAACATCTTACTTTCATATGCCCCTGTAAATGAGAAAGATCTCACTTCTACTCTAGAGCTTAAAAAATATTATTATACAAGATTGTACCAACATCTCCTTAATTGATGTTTTATTTGTTTATGTTTTCTTTGTGAGGGCTAATATGAAGTAAAATAAAAGAATAAAGTGATCGGTACCTTTTCAAGCATTGGAATAAAATTGATCCACTTTCCAAGAACAGGATCAAGCATTTCGACCTCAGAGAAATATTCTGTTGAGTTCTTTCCACCTAACATATAAATCTTTCCATCTATGGAAACCCCACAGAGGCATCCCTTCTCACGGGTAAGGGATGGTTGTGGGGTCCACTCATCCTTTCTTCTGTCATAACATTCGACTGGAAAGAAAATCATGGACAAATATATAAAGCACATTGTAAGCACATTTTTTTTCAACCATCTGGTAATACCTTTTTAAGAACAAAAAAATGTAATACGTATGTGTGAAAATAAATTACAGACATACCCTTGCAAAAGAAAGGATGACATGACCTGAACATAATATATAATATTTTTTCTCAACATTTTTCTAGGTTCAACTGAAAATAGAAAAGAAATCCTAAAAATTAAAAGAAAAACTTACCAGTGTCAAACCAACTTCCATCATAGCCACCAGCCACATAAATCTTCCCATCCAATGCAGTCACTGCCATGTAGCTCATCGCGCTGCTCATTGGCCTAAGCGGCGTCAGCACATCCAAGGATGGTGAGAACGAGTCGAAATCTGATAAGAATGCACTTCCGTTATTGCCCCCTATTAAATAAATGACGTTATCTGAGCACAGACACTGCTTGACGAATTGATGAAGTGAGTTGTAGCTATCTGGAGGGATATAAGTGGAAGAAGCAGAAGATGCTGGGAGCATTGACTCTAGATTCCTTAGGCGGGACCTTAGGCTCGATATTTTGTACTGTGATTGCTCGATTGTTTGTCTCAGCTGTGCAGTCAACTGAGCTGACTCTGCCTGGGTTAGGGTTAGAGAGATGGTTTTGAGTTGTAAAACTTAATATTCTCAGAAACTAATAACAAATAAACAGGAACATTTGTTTTATGTGCACCCATGCAAATAAACAGAAGTCATTCCATTTGTCTATGAAGTCTGAAGCATAAGAAGTAATATCATGTATACCAACTCTCTTTCTCTCTCCCTCCCTCCCTCTCTCTCTCTTCTCTCATAAATTATTTCATCTTGTGTTGAAACAAACAGTGAAAAACTAATAGTATTTTGGGCAATTCAAAACTGCATTAGTTAAAACTAGTACATAGGAGATATATTTGTCATTTCTTCCAGGTGCAGGGGTGAAATTAGGAGTATACATGAGATATACACATTTTGGAAGGGTGCACATGAAATTGTCCCATTTGTAAGTTAGATAAATAAAGAAAGTGCACTGAGAAGGGAACCTGTTTCTCCTCCAGATAGGTAATGCGGTCCCTGAGCTCCCCTATTGCTTGTAACAACTAAGAAGAGTAGCAAGTAAATATATTACAACTATAAGGTATATTAAACTGGTGCAGCGTCAATTTAATTTAAATTACTAAAATAACCACAGTAAACAAAAACCAAAAGAGATTTAAAAAAAAAATAGTATAAAGAAAACCTCATGACGTGCAAAATTGCTATTTTCGTATGAATCTGAATTGTCCACAAAAGCACTACTCTCCCTGGAACTAGAAGCCTCGACACATCCCACTCCTCTAGAGCTAGATGGGCCCCGACAACCGGCCGCCATCTTTCGCAAAATAACCAACACGCGTTCTCTCTCTCTCTTGTCACTCTGAATATCACCATTTGAGCCACTCTCATTCGAACTGGAATTAGAATTTGAACTTTTGCTTTCTGCCAAAACCTCCCAATCAGAAATTGTTTCCTCGTAAGATTGCCGCAACACCACTTCCTTCCCTTTCTTTCTTTTTTCAGATTCCATCTTTTTGGGTTTTTTAAGGGCCTCCACAAGTGAGACCATGACAGGTGGGGTCCTGAAGTTGATTGGGTTTTGAGAGGGCCTGAATAAGGATGTCAAAACCCTCGTTTGAGCATGATCGAGCTCAAACCAGAATTTCAAAGGATCATAATAATTGTCAATGATGACCCGTTTGTACACAGCTTCATCAAGTGGGTGACATTGGGTCATGATACGAATCGCTACCTTTGTAAAAGAATGAACAAAAAAACTTAAAGAATTAGACCATGCCAACCAACTATTATCTCAACATTTAACTGACAAGGGATCATCAGATGTATGACAAATTAATTGGTTAGTTAAGAATTTTGTTAAGATGAAAGATGAAGAGGGTTCAAGTTGTCACTTTTTGTGGCTATGTCATGCCTCCACTTTTAGAAAGTTTAAAATTAAAAAAAATGAGTAAAACCATCAGGGGTGATCTATCATCACATCATCTACATGAAGAAGAAAATTGCAGCAATTTCAATTTGACTTCATTTTGATGGGCATCAAAACACACAAAACAATGTATAAAATATATCCACATCATTTGATTTTTACAAACTTCTTGCTTCCTATGAAAATGAAACCTAAATGCATATCATTTTACTTGCATGCAGAGATAAGTGATATGAAATTATGTTCATATGTGATAGACTGACAATCTTATTTTGTCATTACGCTTCTAAATTTTTTTTCTTTTCAAGTGGAGGCATTTAAAGCCTAATCTAAATTTAAAACATCCACTAAACATATGAAGGGTATGAAATTCAAATTATTACTTGTGCGGCAGAAGGGGTTTTCTCAGAGCCTCCATTTGTCCATGCATAGGGGTCTATATTCAATTGGCCACGCCCCGCAGCCACATACAACCCGTACATTTTTCTGTCGCTATAGTTGAATAGAAACAGGGGCAGGCCCTCCTCTATGTTTCTTACATAAATAATATCTGCAGAGGGTAATCCTGTAATAGAAAAAAAAAAAAAAAACAAGCAGAAAAACATTAGGCATTTAAACCAAAATTACTGGCTGTTACAATCACAGGAATCGCTGAATATAATTTTCAAATCTGAGGGGCAAGATTACATAATTACCAAAGAGTTGTTTTCGATGGCATTCAGCAATGGTAGCACTGTTGCAGCTGAATATTACGCCTCCTAAATCACACTTCCGCAAACTTCTGACCGGGTGTGAAATACTCATTTTCCCAGGGTTCTTTTTATAAATAACTGAGCTTTTAGTGTTCTTTTGCAGCATAGCATCCATCCCTGAACTGAGAATAAAAAAAACAAAGGAAAAGCTATCAGTATGCACTTGAAATGGGTCAATAAAATAAATCTAGGACAATGCAGTATACAAAAGAAATAAGCTGACATATGGGACCGGAAATTTGTACATTGACCTTAGGTAATTGTTGGATTGTGTTAAAGTCCCTAGTATTTGTGCAGTTTCTTATGTTTTGATCAAATTGACGAAATAACAAACATACAAAAAAATCATTGATCGTTCCAAAAATAAACTAGAGACTCATACTTTTAAGGGATCCTTTGTCGCAATAAAAAATATTTTCAGGACAATGCACTCAATTTTATAAGTTTTTTAAGTAAATGAAAAGTCGCCACTCAATTTCATTTTTGTTTACTGTTTATTTATTGTGTTAGTTATTCTTTGTTTCTTTAATTCATTTCATTATATTAATAACCCAATATTGTTCTTTAAAAAAAATTAACCTGTTAGTAAATATTAATCGTCCTTCAGCATAATATTTTTTTCTAATATAATTCAAAAAGGAGGTACAGCACTACAGCATGAAAGAGCAAAACAAATACCCTAATGGCCGCCGATAAAATATGATAAAAAACAATTAAAATTTTACAAAAAATTGAGAAGAAAAGATCACAAAATAAGGATTAAAATACCAAATTCTAACGATGCATGTTTCTATTTCTCAATACCAACAAATAAGCACAGAGCAAAACCCCCAATAGGAAAGTACCTTGCATCCTCACACGCAAAACGACTTCCACTGTTCTTTAGTGGAAAGACAGTGTGAGAAAAATCAAACAGTACCTGGAAATGGAGATTGAACCAAAAAAGATTTCTTCGTTTCAGATGAAATCGGAATGGCAGTGGGATCTGGTGGTGTATTTTGGTTTCTAAAGAAGGCAAGAGAGAGAGAGAGAGAGGAGAGCTGGTGCCTGGCCAGCGAGCGAGAGAGAGAGAGAGAGAGAGGAGGTAGTAAGCTTTTTTCAGTCGTGTTTAAGGGGGTCATTATAAACGAATGAATTGTTGAGATATTTGCTTATAAACCCTTCTAAAATTAAGTAACAATTTTTTTTTCACGCATAAAAATTAACTGGCATGTTTGGTGTGCTTAAACATGAGAAACTTGTTTTCCGGCCTCTTTATCTTTTTTTAATATTTTTCCTCAAATTTTAATTACCATTTACAAAATAGAAAATTATGGACCGAGAGTGGTGGGATTGGAAGTGTGATAGAGGAGGTAATAATGTTTAGAATAAGTTACAATTTTACAATTATTATGAACCCAAGAATTTTTTTTATAATATTTTTCAGGAAAATGTAATAAAAGAATCATATTTTAAAAATAAAATTTTTTTGATCAGGCGCTGGTGCCAGTCTGGACCTATGTAGCTTCACCACTGGCTGATGAGAGGTCATGTAATTTAACATTTCTTTAATAGTACCGATCAAATAATTTGTTTTCCAAATTATGTTAATTCTTTTCATAACGCATATTAATGCTTTAACAACAAACACATATATGGTTGGTAGAGTTCTACCTATAACGCTTACTTTTTTTTGTTTTTAAAAGCTTTAAAGGAACTAGGAGGAAGAAAAAATGATTAGGAAACTTTTGAGGATTCACTAAAAGGGTACTCCTAAAATTCCTGCCTTTTCAAATCTGACCGTCTAATAATTTTGTGCACGTATTTTAAAGCAGATGATTTTTTTGCACAAATCTCGAAACAATTGAACGGTTGGATTTGAAAAAGCAGAGATCGCAGGGCACTGTTGATTAGCGAAGAATCGCAGCAGATGCAGATCCAACTTTTGAGGATGTTTTTTGATAAAATTATTATTTTATCGAGTCTAAAGTGGTTGCATGGTGCATTTATATATATTTATATAAATATTTTCGTATGTTTTTTATGCCAAAATGTTTATTAATATTAAAAAAATTCAAAATTTAACCATCTGCATTTGTTTTCAAATTAATTTCTGATTCTACCCAATTCAGAGAATAATTCTCCGCATCCAAAGATTCACTTTCTGGATTCTCCGGATTTGATTTTTTTTAATTAAACAGAAAATATTACAATTCATTTTTTAATATTGAAATATTATAAATATTTTATATATTTCTTTTAAAATAGATGGAATAATATATAATTTGATATATCAGAAAGACTGCGACAAATAACACAGATTAATGTTTTTCAGGCCGGATTTTTTGTGGTTGTAAGAAATATTAAAATATTCTTTGTGTGTTATTGGAAAAAAAAATTGGATCTCAGTTATTGATCCCGGTTCAAAAGTTATTTATGAGTAAATAAAAAAATATTATGGTCTTTCTAGTACATTTAAATTTTAAGATATTATATCTGTTTTGAAAAAGAATTGATATGAATCATTTCGTGTCAGAGCAAATTCTTATTTTTTTTTTTCAAAAATAGAAGGATCACGATCTGTATTTACCCATAAGTGACTTTTGAACCAGAATCAATAACTCAAATTCAAAACATTTTTATTTTTTTCAATAACACACAGAAATATTTTAATTTTTTTAATAACACACAAAGAAATATTTAAATTTTTCTTACAAGCGCAAAAAATTGAGCCTGAAAAATATTGATTTGGTTTATTTGTCGCAGTCTTTCTAATAAATTAAATTATATAGTATTTCATCTATTTTCAAAGAACAAAAAATAAATAAAAAACTAAAATCCGGAGAATAATTCTCGGGAACCACAAATTAGGAGAATAATTATCTAAAAAGTGAACATTTGGATAATTATTCTCTGTATTGGACAGAATTGGAATTTTTCCGAACTTGAGTGCAAAATGTTAAATTTTTTTTTTTTAATATTAATAAAAATTTCGTTTTTTCATGTATGTAAAAATAGAATTTGGATCCCCTCAAGTATCTGACTGTATTAGTTTCGATCCAAACCGTTCGTTATCCATTCGCATGCATCTTAAAACAGTCTCGTACACATCTCAATAGGTCCAGATTTCTTACCCAATTCGGCTGTACCGCAGAGGAAGATCAGTGATGACTTGTAAAAATAAATGAGTAGATGGAGCGTGGTTTTAATCAGATTTATATGATTGATTAATGAATAACTAGTGGTATCTTTTGTAAGTTTTAGTCTACTTTACAGTAAGAATAAAAATAACAATATTGTATGATGCGTGGTGAGGTTAATTTAACTTTTAATATTGTCCTACTTAAAAGAAGATGTAAGTGTACGAGTTGATACGTAGATATATTTTGAATATCATTGATTCAAGTAATTATAATTTACAAATTTTAATATAGAATGACTTGTCAATTATGTGTAGTAAATATGAAAAAAAAATGAACATCAAAATTTATTGTTGACCTAGTAAAATAAATTAAGAGATGAGTATTTTGTTTGAACTTTTTTAGAAAAAAGGTTACTTTATCAAATATTCCATTTTTTACATCATTAAAGAATATATGGAATTTTGAACCGTGTATCGCAAAAATTCAACGCGTCGGGAACGTCCAACGTCCGGCACGTACAGTTATGGTGTTCAAATTTTTCTAAAATCGACACATTAAAACATAGCGCAACTAGACACAGGCACGATGCATCTATTTTTTCTATGTTTTAGATATTTTTATAATGTTTTCTTATTAATTTTTGATTACTTACAAATATTTCATAAATTATACCAGAATACAAAATACTACAAAGAAAAAAACTGAAACTTCCTGAAAATGTAAAATGTATTTAATTTATTTGCAATTTTCTAGTTATTTTTTCACATTTTTTTAAACATCACCCCACATGTTTAAAGTAACAAATTATTAAAATTAAAAAAAAAAAGAACAACATGCCACGCCCGAAACACATCTTGTTGAGTCATGACGTGCTGTTAAACGTGTTGGAATTGTTTGACGCTACTTGTGGGATTAAATTTTAAGTAGAGTTAAGGAGCACTTATTCGGTAGAGCTGGATAAAGAAAAGGCACTAAGGACACGTAATCCAATAGAATTGATATCTTAAAAATGTGGTAAAAGGAGTTAGGAAGGCTTCATTCGGACAAAAGAAGGCAAACTTAATCCGTACCGAAAAAACATTGTTCAGTGAGATTGAGGTACTAAAAAATCTAAAATGAATACGACGCGTCTAGAAATTCCGACGTATTGACCGACACGGCTTCAATACACTAATTGCGAATAAAGTATTAAAGAAAATAACGTCAAGTGTCCTGTCTGCAAATAATTTTTAAGCAACAATGGTAGATAATTTAACACAACCTTTGTGTTGTCTTGTCAGCGTCTTTATTTTCAGTCTGAACGCTCACAACGTCAGTGTTCATCCTATGTATGCAAATTAAGACTTCCTTAACCATCAATTAATTTTGAAACATAAAATATTTAGCAATAATGTATCTGTTCCATAATATATCACAGGTTAAAATGTTAAATGAAGAGCGAATGCATTCAGTATCTTTTTATTTTATTTTATCAAATGCCTATTTTCAAAAGTATCAAAATCTAAACTCAAATAAAGAAATTTGGTCCGCATTAGTTTCTTCTAAGCAACTGTAACAATGGTAGATAAAAATGATAGACTAAAAAAGACATTTGGTCATCATGCATGCTTGGTTTCAATTTCTTTCAAATTTATCTAAAAAAGTGCCAACAATTATAATTATCTGACCTGGCTAGAGAGTAGGCATATATTTCTCATTTGTTTTGAAACATGGCACAAATTAAAAAAACAACAACTGAAATTAAAAATTAATAAATAGTGTCCATTTCATCAAGAGTAAGAAATCTCCAAATTAACTTCACATTTTTTACAGTCACCGTCCAAAATTTTGTAATTTTCTTATGACTCCTGAAGTCCTTATGCGGTATTATAACAAACATTTGAGGTTGATTCCATCATTTGAGATTGTTCAGATCTCAACGAATATTTGTACAAAGTATGCTGAACAACGGTCAAGTTTGCGTATGTACCTATTGAAAAATATATGATTCCTAAAACAATGCTTGAAAATTTTTGAGTTGGGATTTGGGATGCTTATTTTGATTATTGTAGTAATGGCTTGTGAACTGTAATTTAAGCTTTGCAATTAATTTGACCATATTTCGTAAGGTGTAACCGTGTAATGGATGTTTTTTTTTTTTGAGAAAAAATAAGAGTCGAGCTTTCATTTGATTAAAGAGGATAGGTATGGACGTCTACAGTACCCATTGAGTAGTGACAGGCGAGGCACGTCGTCGATATGGTCCCCTTCAGCTTCTGTTGCAATTTTCGTAAAAGAATTCAGGTACGAATCTGACTGTATCAGAGGTACCATGTACCAAGCTATTGGAGTATTTGTCTATACTTGCCTACGGGCTTCACATAGAAAAAAAAAAAAACAATTGTCTATACTTGGGTTGTGATTTTCTGTTGATGCGATCAGTGCGGTGAACTGTATTAGTGTGTTTCTCACACAATCCCTTCTGTGCGCACGGATATTAAAAAAGACAGTACGAATATTAAAATAATGCAAACAGATTTTGAAGTGAATTGGACGGTAGAAATCACCCATCGAACCGAGTTTGATCTGACGGGCATAGGACAACCCCTTCTCCCCTTAAAATAGGGAATGAAAATGATTTCGGTAAACCGAACAAAAGAAAACGAAGCCTTCCATGATTCCATCTCATACCGAACAATTAAAAATATTGCATACATCAGACAGATGGGGATGTAGCTCAAATGGTAGAGCGCTCGCTTTGCATGCGAGAGGCACGGGGTTCGATCCCCCGCATCTCCAATTTTTTCCTCTATTTTATTATTTCTTCTTCCTTTATCACTTAAGATTGCGTATTCTTCGTGAGCCCGCCCTCCGGCCTGCCTTCTGCGATCCTTCCTGGGCTGGTCCGGGCCGGATGGGTTCATTTCGAAGCTCCAAAACATTAGAACCTCTCCAGTGTGCTTCACTGGAGAGGATTATATTGATCTGCTGTCGTCCAGTTATACGAAAGGTAGAGCAATATTCGACTTTCCCTCTCCGTTGCTTTCGGATCCAAGTCCAGCAGCCATCCCGCTTCTCAATTTTTATTCGTCACTTTGGCGCTCACCACCTGCGCCATGGTCGTGGCTTCTTAAATTCCCACGAAAGAGACCCTAATCATGGATTCTGTTCTCTCCTAATCCCTAAATTTTGTCCCACTCTCTCGTAATTCCTGCTTCTATCTCCCACCAACCATACCACAAAAAGCGGGTTCTTTTCTTTTCTCTGATAACATATCTACGGTTTCTACTCGGTCTCTGTATCTCTGTTTACTTTGCGGCGCCAGGATTTATAATGGCGGTTTCAGCTTTCAAATCCACATCTAGGAGGGGAAATTACACCAAAGCATCTACATCTTCCTCTTCCTCAATTTCAACTACTTCAAGAGACCAAGTTTCCAGAGATTCTCTAAATAAAACCCCAATTCGTAGGTCTAGAAGTGTAAGCGCGGTGCAAAGAGGTCAACTTTTGCGAGAAGGGTATGGTACCACAAGAGATAACCCCCTATTTGATTGCTCCAGCGGGAGCTCGAAATCATCATCAAGTGAGAGAGAAAACTTACGGATTGGTAAAGGAAGGGGAGATGCAGTTTCCACTGACAAGCGGGGCCGAATGGGGCGGGCCCTGGATTCAGCAATTGTGAAGCCTCGAGAAAGAAGCCTGTCGCAGGTCAATCCAGTGCGGAGGCGGCTGCGGTCGGTTTCTCGTGGTCCATCTAAGCGTAATGAGGTAAGAAGATTACAACATACTGTTATTTTACTATTTTATTTTTTGCCAATTAGGGAACTTACTATTACAGTGCTTTACATAGAGTTTTTCTATTTTGACAAAGAGAATATCAGCAAAACTAGAAAACAATTACTGCTGCCATTCAATCCTAATCTTTCATTCTTTGTGTGTCATTTTATTAACAGAGCGACTATCCTTCCACTGACACTGATGACGGAAAAATATATGAGACTGTCAGATCTGAAGTACAACGAGCTGTTTCTCTGATCAGAGATGACCTTGAGAATGCAAGTTAACAGTGAACTTCTCTAATAAAATGCATCATTTTTTTTTAAATTGGCTTCATCAATGTCTATTATTCCGTTTCTGCGTTTCTAACAGAAAGTGGCATAATTCTCTGTCCATTTTTATCAGGTGATTAAGGGGAGCAGCACTACTGATATGATTTCTGATCTGGATGGAGCTGAAATTTCATCTGATATTAGAACTGATTACGCCTCCAAGATTGAAAAGGTCGAATTTAATTATGCTAAATTAGTTTGGATTTTTAAATCCAATTTGTTGGTAAATCATAGTTCTGAAGATTTTGTATAAATGTGAGGTTTGCATCCCCTTTCTGAAAGAAAATTATCCACTATTTGCTGGTATTTCCTCAATTTTTTTCATGATATGTGCTACTTATGAAATACATTTTTCTTGAACAAGAGCAACCAGTATGGGCGCTATAATGAACAGTGGCACTCTTAATTCAATTTAATAGTAGTGAATTACTGTAACTCAATGTTCTAACTCAAGGCAAAGAGAACTTTTGCCCAACATTGACCTCATATCCTTACCTCAACTTTTTGCAAGTCTGCAAAATTGTGACTGCCTTTTGGGAAAATCGGAAAAGCCATAAAGGCCTTCTACATATATGCAAAAATTGAAGCCTTCAGCTAATGCTAACTAGAAACCTTTAAGGAAACAGAAGCTGCAACACCACTTGAGATTTTTTATTTTTTTTGTAAACTCAGTCACAGGAGAGAATACGCAAGCTGAGTGCTGAGCTGGTAGTTGAAGAGCAGAGAAAGGAAGAACTGAGTAAAATTCTAAAAGAGTTTTTATCCTCTACAGATTCTTCTGAATCACACAATACTAGGTCTAAAAGAAGGGTAAATTTCCTCCCTTTAATATCTTGTTTTGGCTACATTCTTTTATTTCTCTTCATTTAAACGGCGTTTCATTTCCCTTTTCGGTGTTAGGTCTCTGTCAAACTAATTTGCTTTCAAATATACAAGTACCATTGTTTACTGTACTGGTCCCTAGTAGTGAAGTGATGCCATTAGTCATTACCATACTGCAAAGTTCCAAATCATATGCCACATGCTGGTACCTGATTTGAATTTTATGGTGCTAGACTGGTCCGGGTTAACGTTGTTATTCTTTTGCTAATTATTTTTTGTAATTGGATTCAGACAAGTATAGAGAGGCATGAGGTGTCAAGGCGATTAGAAGAAGAGGCAATGAGTTATTTTGAAGAATGCGTTTCAATTTCAAATTTTGATGAATCAGATCTCTCCTCTCTAGAAGACCCTTTACCAAGTTCAACAGCTTGTAGGCAAAAACTCGAAAGTGATGTATTTCTATCGAATGAAGAAATAGCCTTTGCAGAGTCATTGATTTCTAACAATTATGAGGTCAGTACAGCATTGCCAAATGAATTCACTTTAGCTTTAGAACCTAAGCTTGTTGACATGTAGTTTTATCTGCTTTTGAGTGATACAACTTTTCCAGTAAGATCTGGTTAAACCAAAGCCATTACATATTAGCCTGTATGTTGTAGGTGCTGTTCCTACCTGTTAAATTGTTCTTCTATTAATTTTGCTGAAATACTTAGAGATTACATATTTACATTGGTTCATTTTCCTGCAGGAATCTGAAAACCAAAGGTCAATAAGCTTAACAGGATCTGGTATGGATTTCAGTCATAGCAGCAGTGACGCCAAATATCCAGACCCAAAACTGATATATCACAGTAGTGACCATATCTCTGATTATGATACACCAAGTGAGAGTTTTCGTTTCTCTTTCGCACAACAACCGGAGAAGCATACTGAAAATTGGAAAG
Source organism: Carex cristatella (assembly GCA_024447775.1). Taxonomy (NCBI): domain Eukaryota; kingdom Viridiplantae; phylum Streptophyta; class Magnoliopsida; order Poales; family Cyperaceae; genus Carex; species Carex cristatella. The sequence continues at coordinate 1,121,210 of JAJHPF010000022.1, forward strand.
ACGAAAATTATTTAGGAAATTTTGGTAAAGGGTGTGATGAAGAGAAATTAGCGCGCTTGGAAATCACAAGAACGAGATATGATGCCGATGATTATATTTCGAAGGGTTTGGACGAAAGTTTGTTCAGGGACATGGTGCTGCTTAAAAATAGGTTAAACTCTGGAGGTCTTCTTCTTTGCAACATTAGAACTTTTTGAATTTTGTATGGAGGATTAACAAATTTTGTACCAAACAGTGTAGCATGCTACTACTCTCTTTAGAGTAAATCCATTTATATGCAAGTATTATGGTCTCTCCCCAGTTTTAATTAGTAATATTGTAATGCCTTTGTATATTGTAATGTCTTTGTAGAACTCGAAAGAGAAAAATACTTGTTCTTTAAAATGGGGAATATTATTAGAAGGGTTTTCTGCTACAAGTTTTTGGTACAGTCAAATGTCACGATTTTTGTTTGCGAATATATTTCAAAATTTAAAGTCCAAGCTTTGAATTTTAACTGTTGAACTAATTTTCTTAACTAGGATGTATCTATATTAATTTTATATTTTTTGGAGTTCGTCTTATTGTATAAACAGTTGTCGCTTACATCTAAAAAACTTTATTTGCCGTCATTTTTAGCCGGTTGAATAAATACTAAATAAAATTAAAAATTGATAATTTAGCATGTATATGTATCCCTCATAAAATAGATTGGTTTTAATAGATTGTTAGTGAAATCAATTCAATAAATTTTGAAGTTAAAACCATCAACTGATCATGTGAGCTTGGGAAAAAGAAAAATAAAAAATGTCGCGCAGCGAGTCTAAGCATATTTATATCCGGTATAATGTTTTTATATAAAATGTGCAAAGAGTGTGAGGTTACTAAACTGTGCATCAAATTTCAAATGCTGCTTGAATTTGATTTCTCTCCATTAAGTGTTTTGGGATTGTAAATTATTTAAAGAATGTTACGGTTGTTAAAATAAATAAGAGAGTTGAAATATTTTCATTTTTTTATACCTCTATCATGCTTCTATTTTAATTTTTTAATTATAAAATTTTTAAATTTTATTTGTCAAAATAAAACGATTAGATATGATATATATTATTTTTTCTATATGTAAATAAAAAATTATAACCTTTTAATTTTTGTTTTATATAAATCAATATGTTGAAAATTCAACATCCAAAATTTATCCACATCAGTGTATTTTTGCAAACACTTGATGCTAATCAAAACAATGTGAGAATAATGTGATCTTTTACGTGTTCGTAGAAAAAAAATATATATCATATCTAACAGGTTTATATTGATATTTAAGTTTTTAAATTTATGTTATTATTATTCTAAAGATGAAGACATGATGGAAGTACAAAAAATAAAGATATTTGAAACCTCTTCTCAGTAAATAATTGTGAAGTAATCTTTTTATCTCTTAAATTTTTTTTTTATAATTGCTGAAATATGGAGTATGATGCTTTGCAAACTTACAAACAAAAAAAAGGTCCGGCTAGTATGACATCGGTGTCATATGACACTAAATTTCAAAATTAATTGAATAGACTTAAAACGATTAATTCAAACCGTTCAAACTGATTTACTTTATGAGTGATGTGTTTGCCTATAATTTTTTTTTTTATATTTTCGAGTTATTTTAATTAGTATCAAATCAAGCGGTAAAAATGTGGAAAAATGAATGTATTAAAATTAACTTAAAAACTCGCACATTTGACGCTTGACTTGATACTAAATAAATTCGATTGTATGTAAACACACAACTAATGAAGTAGATCGGTTTGGATTCACCGTTCAAAATCAATTTGATAAACTTTAGAATTAGTCTTACTGATATGATACTAGGCAGACTATTCAACAGAAAGCTAAATAAAAAAAATTGCAAACCGAATTGAAAGAGCGACGGATTCCAAAGACTATCCGTGTAGTATTTTCACTGTTCATAATTTATCTTGACAGTTGCACAAAATTTTATTTTGTGCTTTTCAGATGAAATGGATGCTTTATTTACATCACATCTGCTGGAGCGGAGGTTGAATTCAAGAATCTGAACCTTCTGTATCGCCGGAGAGCCTGATAAAAAATATAGCGAGTTAGAATAATTTTATTATTATCAAACTGTATTTTTAAGTGATTATAAAAGAATTAAAGATATTAATAGAATAATTAAGTTTAGTTGAAAAAAATAGCTAATTTTCCAATTTGTTATGGAAAAAATATCCACGTCATATATATATGATAATTGATAGGTATATATGTCTAATTTCTCTCTCTGTTTATTTTTTTTATTCCATCCGATACTGGTATAACTCATAGTGACAAGATTCGCGAATAATTTCCGAATTATTCACGAATTATTCGGATTTTTGGTGATGCCGAACCGAACGCCAAATTATTCGGTTGACTGAACTTTGACCGAATAATTCCCGAATAATTCGCGAATTTTACGAATTATTACCGAATTTTACAAATTTTTCCCGAATTTTTTCCTAATTCTTCCCAAATTTTTTCCAGAATTTATTTTTTGGTTATTTTTTTGTTTTTTTCTCCCTTACAGAACTGAGATTTCTTGATCCAAATAATACCGAATTATTCCCAAATCACGAATTTTTAACCTCGCCAAACCGAACCCGAATAAATGATTTGTCACTATGGTATAACTTGCCTATTTGCTGATTTTGTTAGTCACTGCACGGTATCATGTACGGGAATAATCCGTAGGCAATCTGGATTCAGAGTTCAATGACCCCATTGGAAGCATGAAAAGGCTTGGCCAAGTGTTAAGCACTCTCACACTAACCCATGCTTTCTCCACTTGTTACCCTCCTCCCTCTTTTGGAATTATCTGCTCTATTTTTCAAGTTTTCTTGTGACACCATAATTGTGGCAATGTAATTACTAGCTGAATATTTTGTTGAGAGAATCACTTATAGGAAAGGTAATTCCATCGTAGCAAAGTGACAAATCAATTATTCGGATTCGGTTCGGCGAGGTCAAAAATTCGTGATTCGGGAATAATTCGGGTATAATTCGGGAATAATTCGGGAATGATTCGGTATTATTCGGATCAAAGATCTCACTTCTGTAAGAAAGAAAAAACCAAAAAATAACCAAAAAATAAAATTCTAGGAAAAATTTGGGAATAATTCGGGAAAAAATCGTAAAATTCGCAAATTATTCGGGAATTATTCGGTCAAAGTTCGGTCAACCGAATAATTCGGCGTTCAGTTCGGCATCACCAAAAAAACGAATAATTCGGGTATTTTTCACGAATCTTGTCACTATGCATCGTAGTACATATATTTTATATTTTGGAAAATATTATTTAAATTATGAACTATTCTCCAGTATTTGGATGAAGAGTGTATTAAATTTGAGTTAATTTGTAATTTGATTTGTTATCTATACAAAAGTCATAAAAAATTTAAGTGCTAAAAATTTAAAATTATTTGATGAAGACTAAAACAATTTCTAAATCAGTCCAAATTTGATGCACACTTTATGTACACAATTAAAAGAAGTCAACATTTTTTTAATTTTAAAATTTTAAAATTATATTTTATTAGTTATTATAGCCAGAATTATTCATATAATAAAACGCCCTAAGACCTGCGTGCATATATATGCTGTAGTCAACAAAAACTTGACATTCAGATAGACCAACTAATTATTGAAACATACAATATTTAAAAAAAAAAAAAACTGTATCTTAGAACTTCAATTCATGCTAAAATGAAAGAATTTGAATTCATTACTCTCTGTGTTGGGAGAGAGATCTTAGATACATACAGCATATAAGATGGTTGGATGAGATAGTACCTATCTAGCTAGGTTTTATCTTGTAAAATAGGAGAAAACACTGGTAAACAATTTAGCCTCATGCTTTGTTATTTTATGTTTTCTATCAGATGCAACAATTATTAATTCTCAATTTCATAAACTTTTGCAAGCGAAAGTAATAATATATTGTCGAGACATGAAAAATATGATACAGAATGGACAGTTTAATATTATGAAAATGTTCAAATCATTAGAACAAAAAGTTAATTATGTACTAAAAGAAGAATGAGCCTGGTCTTATCATTCACTTGCATGATCATATTTTTAAGAATATTTTTTTTCCCACTCTATTTTTCTCATTCATCCTCCCATCATTAATTATCTAGATGACCATAACTTCCAACACAAAAAAGATAAAAAAAAAAAAACCCTATATCAATCATTAATTACGTAGAGACTGCTAATTAACTGGGAGGACCACTTATATTTGGAAAATTTTTATACTGACGTGTGCAAATATTTATACTTATGCACACAAGGATTAACATCTAATATATCAAGTGTTTCTGTAAAAAAAATGGATATTAACTTTATTTTATATCTCTTATCACTCATTCATCTTTTACATGTTTTTAAATGTGTTTTTTTTCTTCATTCTACGTCGCCCATATTGTTGATGATGTGTGAATTTTTTTACGAATCTAAAATCACAAACATCTTCTACGTAATTTTTTCTTTCAAATGAGATTCATGATGAAGTACTTAAGTTATCCGTCGCGCAAGTATTTATATCTTGTCGTGCAAGTATTAATAAATCGAGGTATGAATATGTTAGATACAAATATTGACAATATTTGATATAATATGTTAGGTACAAATATTTGACACATGAACTATTCACACTTGTATGACGAGATATGAATACTTGTAATACTTGATATTATTACTTTTAAACATCATTTAATGTCACAAGAAAAAAAATTAATATAATTTGTTAGATACATATACTTGATACATGAACTATTCATATTTGTATGGTGAGATATGAGTACTTGCAATATTTGATATTAATACTTTCAAATATCATCTAATACCACAAGAAATTGCAATACTTGGTATTAATACTTTCTGAAATATTTGGTATATTAGGTACGAATAATTGCGCGACAGACTAACACGAAAGTATGTCATCATGGATCTCATTTGAAAGAGAAAATTGCATAGAAGACGTTCGTTGTTTTAGATTTGTAAATTTCTCACAAATCATTAGAAATATTGGCGAGATTGAACGGAGAAAAAAAAATCCATCTCTAAAAAAGTATAAAATATGAGTGTGTGATGTACAGTTTTTTTATTCTGAAATACTTAATATATTATATATTAACACTTACTCGCATAGGTATCTATATTTGTGTGCGCCGGTTGTAAAATCTATTAAATATTAGTGGTCCCCACTTAATGAGCGGTCCCCCACTTAATTAATAAGTGAGAGAATGGAGGAAATGAAGCGAAAAATAGTTAGTTGGTCCTATTTTTAAACACTATAAAAGGATGAAGTCCTTTACCCCTGAAATCTTGCAAGAAGTATTTCCTCATGTGAACTCATACTGTATAATGTGGTGTGTTATGATAGCAAATTTTTCAAAATTGAAAATAAACTATTATTGCTCTCTATTTAGCCGGATTTCTCGTACCTCGCAAGCATCTCAAAAAAGGAAATTGCTATTTTTTAAAAAATTATTGTTATTTTACTTATATTGGGAGTAGTTCGAAAGTCTCAAAAAGACCAATTTTTTTTTGGAAAATTTTATATATCTTATTGTATGCTTAAATCATTTTTACCATGCATGGCTGATTATAATATAGTTCGTCTTTCTTCAAATTAATTTCTTATGAAACGACGTCTTTACGGCTCTTCAATCAGGAGCGGAGGAGACCGGAAGACCTGATCCAACAAATCACGGAGGAGGCCAATAACTGGTACCGAATTTTGGTTAGGGTACCGGTACCAGTACAGAGCACACTAGGGAGATGGCTTATTTAATTTTTTTTTATTTCAATTTCAACTTATGTAAATATAGCTTAGGACCTTTGTAAATAATTTTCTTATTAATGAAATTGTCAGCTTTATGCTGACCTTAAAAAAAGAAACAACGTCTTTAAATTACATGAATTTTTATTTATCTGAGATAATGATAATAATTTTATGTTTTTTTTAAGGGATTGTGATCCATTGGCAATGACTTGATTTTAGAACTTAGGTAATAATTAAGTTTCAATTTCATCAGTATAATATGCGTAATGTATAGATGAGATTTAAATTATTGGTTTTTCAAATTATAAACTATTTTTACAATCATCAAGAATAGTTAATTTAGTACTAATGAAATCTCATTTTCCTGAAAATACATACAAGATGTACATGATAATTTAATTCCTAACAATAATAACGGTGCATGAACTCCATATGTCAGTAACTCATCACACCCTGTGGCGGCAGTCCCAGAGGTGAGATTCTCACCTAATACAATGGTTCTTATATCATATTATTTTGAAGTTAATAAATACTACCTTACCTCCTGACCCCTGAAGTTATTGACACTTCATTTCTCTTCTCTGTTTTCTTCTATATAAACACACAGGCACAACCACCATGAAATATCATAAGTGACAATAGCAAAATAGAAGCTGCACTTCCAATTTTGGCTGTAGCTTCTCTCATAAACTGAGATGAAGAAATCCCCACCAATCCCTCTCTCTCCTACTCTCTCTTCTTCCTCCTCTACTTCCCCCTCTCCCCCCACCAACAATTCCATCAAAAGACCTCTCAATTTGATTCACATTGCCAAAACAAAAACAAAGCAACACAAGAAGAGATCATCAACAAAAGCGAAAAAGTCGACGTTTTCAAAGGGAAGTGAGAGCCCCCCCAAGAAGAGTTCCATCTATAGAGGTGTCACCAGGTAGGATAAACCATTAAAACAGAGTATTTTATTTTTTATTTTTTGATATTTACTCCCCCACCCCCTTTTGTATATTTTTCTCCCCTTTTTACATGTTTTTAAGGTTTATTGAATTTGTATCTTTTCGCTGTTTTTTTTTTTTAATTTTTCGCACCCCGCAAGAATTATAGAAATATGTACTTGCCTAATATTTGTCACTCAAAATAATTTTCTAATCAATTCAACATAGAAAGTGAAAATTTTACTACTTTTATTTCTTTAGAATTGTTAAATTTTGCAATTTTTGTTCAACTATAGTCTGTGTCAAATTAAGCTGCATGCAAAAGTTTATTTGCCGCAAATTTACTGTGTCTGCATGTCGAGTTATACACCTCTATTTTCCCAAATAGTAATAATAATCACGATAACATTAATTTTACTAATATTGCAGTTGCTATTATTATTTCATGTCATGTAGGCATAGAGTGACTGGGAAATATGAGGCTCATCTTTGGGACAAGCATTGTTGGAACCCTCAACAGACCAAGAAAGGAAAACAAGGTTAGTATAAAACAAATTATTTATATAAAACGGGTTGGATGGTCATTTATAATTTTTTTAAGGGCTGACACTCAATTATTTTTTTTTCCTCTTTTCTTGCTGTCAAATTTCCTTCGTGTTTTTGTCTGGTGGCCAACTGCATGTGTGATGCTCAATTCCTGCTCCCTCCAATAGTTTATTTGGGTAAGCATGGAACCTCCAATTATAAAATTTTATCTTGTTTGAAGCAAAAAAAAAAAATGTCTGTGAATTTTATTTTATATATTCGCAAATGTATTAGAATGTGAACAAGGGTCTCCAACGCAATGCAACGAGGGTAACTGTATTTACAAAATTTGTGGGTCCCGCATGCAACTGCTTACCACAAAAAGCACATCAAGAATTAAAAAATACTAACAACGAAAAAAAAACAACAATAAAAAAGCCCAAATATAAGTATTGTGAACTGTGATTCTAATGAGACATATATTATTATCCTTGACATTTTCATGAAACATCATCTGAGTAGAATGATTTCTCAGAAAAGGAAGGTCAAGTTTTAAATTGCATAGGCCAATTGCAAATGTACTTCTGCTTCAGTTATTATTTTTATTAAAGAGTAAGCCTACCACAAATGTACCACCTCATTTACTGCCAAATAACGACCTAAGATGCAACTTCTCCAAAACTTGTGTAGTAGTGGTCTCATGTCCTGAGTCTGAATCCTCTGCATTACCTCACCATTTGAGTTTGAATCCAGACCATCTGATCAGAATATTCCAGGCCAATCTGGCCCGAGCATGTAATGCACGGGGTCTCTTTAAGATTTGTGCCAATGCATAACGAACGGATCGGATTCAAACTCAAATGGTGAGGTACTTTAGGTGATATGAATTCCCTCCTTAGGGGGAGACCAGTTGTATCAGGAAAAGTTAGTTGGAAAGAAAAAAGTGTGAATTCTCAAGGACATCATACAATGTTTTCAAGCCATTGCATGCATGATTGCATGTTGTCAAGTTCAACCCTATTTTGGTGGATAAAAAATGCAGATTAATAGTCAAAGAATTTCATACTTAAATTCAATTACTATTAGATTTTCTTTTTAGTTAATTTCGTAATGGGTTTTGTAGGGGCTTATGATAACGAGAAGGATGCTGCACAAACCTATGACCTAGCAGCTCTCAAGTACTGGGGCAGAGAAACAATGTTGAATTTTCCCGTAAGTTGATTTTTTTTTTTTTTATTAATTTTGAACTGGTACAATTTGCCTACTAAATGCACTAAACCAAATAAAAAGAGTGAGTGTTAGTAAAGTAAAGAAGAGAATTGGAAGGAAAAAATGAAATACAAGCAACACTGTTGGTCTCACAAAAGACTGAAATTACTAAAAAAAAAATTTGAAAAGTCTCTTTAGACGAGTAAAAACACCCTCATACCATGAGGGAAATTATTTTCTACTAAGAAACAAAATAAACTAAGAGTATAACCATAGGACCAGTGTGTATCATGAAGGAAGGGCTACATGTCTATTTTATTTGTTTTTTGGAACACGGTATTTTTTTATTGAATGTTTTGCGTAAGCAATAAGCGTTATTTACTTGCAAATGTTTTGCGTTAACAATAAGTGTTATTTACTTGTAATGCCTTCTAAAACCCCAATTTTCTTTTAAATATGTTTATTAAAAATATGTAGTTTGAAAATTACATGGAGGAATATGAAAGACTGAAGCACATGACTAGGGAGGAGTACTTGGCCTCATTAAGGCGCAGAAGCAGTGGCTTTGCAAGAGGTGTCTCCAAATACAGGGGTGTTGCCAGGTCATTGCCAGCACCATAGCTATTTCTATACTGACAATATATTAGCTGCCAAAAATATATCTGTGGAAAGATTGTCAAAATGCCAACAAAGCAGATCATACCTTTCTGAACTGCTAACATCTTTTTACCTTTTTCTCTGTGATCTTATCATACCTTAATTAGTTTCCAGTGCTTAAATGACTTTTTCCTTTTTGGGTGTGTGTGGTCACTGACTAGATTGACCAATTTATTAGTTTTATTCCCAAGTTTTCTATTTTTCAGGGACGAATATCAGTTTCATTTTTTTTTCTTATTCTGATTTCATAGCAGGCACCACCACAATGGAAGGTGGGAAGCAAGAATTGGTCGGGTGTACGGGAGCAAATACCTTTACTTGGGCACATACAGTACTTATCTTTTGTCTTAGTCTTAGTGTCCTCAAATCAGCAGAAAATGCGATGTTAATATTTTCCCTTTCTTTGGGTGCTGATTTAACAAAGTAATTAACTGCATTTCAAGCTTGCAAAGTCAAATGGTTTTAAGTTGTTTACCAGAATATATAAACATTCAGAGCCTCATGTCAGCCCCAGTTCATCCAGAAAAGATAAGGTGAACATCTATTCGCATGAAGTTTATAAATAAGACAAGGATGCTGATGATGTTGTCAAACAGTAGAATGCAGAAGTCTTGGTTTTAGTTGCACAGTTACCAAGCATCAGTACTCATGCCAGCCAGCTAAAAAAGATAATAGATGAACACAAAATAGGTAGTGGATAAAGCTCAATCTAATTACGCAACATATTTTTACTAATAGGCACTGAAGAGGAGGCAGCACAAGCATATGATCTTGCTGCAATAGAATTCAGGGGCCCCCATGCCATGACAAACTTTGACATCAGCTGCTACACCGACAACACACAACTACTCTCGCACACTCAACCAGAGAACCCACCACGCCAAAATCCATGCCAAAGTGAACCCAAAGAATCCGATCCCATCAAATTAATAGAACCAGTGGGACTAATAACTGAAGAAAATTCAATTGGGCATCTCATGGGGGACTTGTGCATGGAGCAGCAACACATTGAGAAGTACCCTAAGATTAGTGACATGGAGATGGATGCCTCAGATTTGAGCGATATGCTTGATCTGTTTGATGCTGACAGGTTTGAAGACGACATAGCTAGCCTTTTTGGAGATAAGTAGGATTCCTCTTTCAGATGTCGTTATCCCTTTTGAAATATGTATAATCTAGCTTTCAGAGTTCCTATGCTCTTGTTGATATTTAGTCTGGTGTAACATTTAGTGTTTTGGAGTCTTAGATTAGCATTAGGATGCAGAAGATAAATGCTAACTAGGGAACCAGCGTTTGCTTGTTTTGTGTCTAGACATTAAACATCCATACCTCTCTCTCTCTCTCTCTCCTCTATTCTAGCTTGTTATATGTGATCTTATCCTGCATAGTTATCAGGTAGGATTCAAGGCGCTGTCAAGTAGGAAATGTCATTTAGCATCTAACAGCAAATTAACATAATACCTTGGGAGGGAGGAAGAAAAGGGATTACAATAATCAAAAGAGTAGAACTAGGGTGTTGTTCTTAAGTTCATTAAGTCCCTTGGTTTCAAATGATAAATTCGTTAAAACTCGTGTCTACTCGTACACTACCTTACGAGTGATACATCTATATGCGAAAATTTTAAATTTTAAAATTAATTTTGTATAAAGTCAAGTGGTCCAAAAATGTTCAAAAAATAAATGTATTAAAATTAATTTATAAACTTTCTATTTTTGATAGCTTGACTTTATACTAAATTAATTCGAAAGTTTTAAATTTTTGTATATAGACGCATCACTTGTAATTTAGATGGATTTTAACATGGATTTTAACAGTTCAGATTTGTCATTTGAGCCAATCCGATAAGTTTTAAAGTTAAGTTCACAAATGAGCTTGGTGAACTTAAGAACACCCTAGTTCTACTCTAATAAAAGATACCCAAGATTTACACGAGCGTCACATTTTTACGAGTTGATGTCTAATTTTGGTACATCTAGAAACAAATTTATTTTTTCAGAAGTTGGTGAACAAAGAAGCATATCATGGCTTATTCAAATCTAAAAATAGCATTTGAATTGAAATATAGACAATAAAAAAATAAAATGGATGATACCCAAAGATTCTCTCTACAAGCAAAACAGAACTACCTATTTTAACATTTTGAACGTTGGCAGGTCACTTGTGGTGAATATTTCATTCATCCCAAGCTCTTGTTCCAATTGAAGTCTTGTTGATTTCATCACCTCCTGAAAGAAATAGACAGAAATTCAAAATATTGCCAAAGCATTAATGCTTACAAATTGATAAGTTCATATTTTCTGAAATAACGCAAATCTCCAAGTGGTTGGCACAATTGAATATGACACAATAATACAAAATAATATAATGTGTACAAAGCATGAAATATTTGTATCGTTTTGAAAGGTGCAGAGAAATGCAGGTTCTTTTCCACAGGAGATCAAAAAAATTATAGAAGCCAATTAATTAGAGAAAATACAAACATTGAATTCCATGTAAGTAGCTCTCTTAGACAACCACTTCGAGTCCAGCAATTGAAATGCCACACAATAAAGTCTATCAAAAGCCATCTCATCTCCTCCCAGTAATTTCAAGAAGTGGATTCCCGCTTTAGTAGTTGGATGCCCTTGAACAAAGAAATAAACAATCACACACACATGCATATTAGTAGCATAAACTAAGGGTTTACAAACAAAAAAGGGAGGAAAAGACAACTATGAATTACAGCATGCATCACTCACGGAAGGAATTAGATCATTAGGTTTTGTACCATATGGCCCAGATCATTAGGTTTTGTACCATATGGCCCAGAAGCGGCTTCGCTACTAATTTTCATTAATTTTGCATTTGATTAGCCTTATTTGTGTAAATTGCCAAATAAAGAGCCTATTCTGTCTAAATTGCGCCAAATTGAGCCATAATATCAGAAATTAAGTTTCCTAAGAATAATTGAATTAAACCAACACCTGTTTTTCAAACCAAGACTTAAATTATCAACCTTTTTCTTTTAAAACAAATCTGGGTCAAATTAGAGTCAATTGGGCAAAGGTACAAAATAGTAGTAAAGTAGTGAACTACTAGTGATAACAACTGCTGCTTGCTTCAGTATGGAAAGTAGTGGTAATACCATTCTAATTTTGGTGTAGCACCAGCAATCAAAAGACTTGATCAGGTACACATCCAAATGGCATCTCATGTAGACAGCTCGAAAGCACGTCAAAGTTATCCAATCTTTTGCAGGGAAACCCAAAAACATATTATTCTCTGTACTATATACACTAATTACCCGAATGTAATCCCAGCATTTGTGCCAGATTATAAGATATGTTGATTCCAGCAGCCGCAAATGGGTATTCCCACTCAGATCTCACCCCGTCTTGCTTGTGCAAAAGCCTCTGGAAGGACTCCTTCAAAAGAAACAAAGAAAAAAAAAAAGCAAAAGATAGTTTCTCAGAAAAACAGCTATATTATGTGGGATTGTTTAGTTAGGTGACATGATAGCATACCACCACATATATAACAGTGGACCCAGCCCTTGAAGCCCCACAGCTTTCTCTGATCTGGCTTCACTTGAAAGGTTCCTTGAAACACAGATTCTTCATAAGAAGAATTTGTTTTTTTTTGTTATGTTTCTTTTTCTTTGAAGAACACAGTTTCTATTATAATTATGCTTCATTAGAACAAATCGTCCCAAAAATTTTAAAACCTTAAAAATTAGCCAGTTTTAGTCATTTCAGAAGATTGGAAGAAAAAAAGTACCGGATAGGTTCTCGCAAAGTAGATTAAGTTCTCCAGTGATATAAATCCACCGCCTCTGAAGAACAAAAAGGCCAGCTTAAATAAGAGTAAATAAAATAAATTTTAGAAATTATATCAGTTAGTCTATTGTCATGGATAAACAAATTGGGAAAATAACCTAATATCAGTAGAGGGGTCAACACCTTGCCACCCCATTTCCTTCCACAATTCTGATTTAAGAGATGGTATTTCTCTTTCTGGATAGGCCAGTCGCCACAGTTGCCTCAGTGCATCCTGAAAATTTACACCAATGTACCCTAATTAGTAACTTCATTATTTATTTTTTGCTTTCCACCTTCAGAATCAACAGGACAACAAGAATATTGTATGTTTTTTTGCAATTGCGTCCATATCTTAGCTTATTGGAACATAAAATTAAATATAATAACAATCTACTGGCAACTAACTCCATGACAGGCATTTTTGAGTGAAGAGCCAATATTTTTGCTTATCCTTATCAAGGTCTAAATTCTTTTTTTTTTTTTAATATTGAACAGAAGTCATGCTAAGATCAAGATCTAACTCAATGTCAGGGATAAATTTGTCATTTATATTTCTTCCCCAATTTCATCTGACTCCAGTAGTGAGGTGTTAGTCGTAAATGTGAAAATATGTGTTGCGATTTGAAAATGCACAAATTTTCGATGTAATTGCAACAGACAAAAATTATGTAAAAAAAGAAAGGAAACAAACCTGATGCTCAACCAATGAGGCATCAAAAGGGACCTCCAATCTATGCCTTAAATTTTGCAACCTTTCTTCCTGTTGCCGGTTCATAACGGAAAAGTTAACTAATTATATCTTCATGGTTAAAAAATACTTCAGTGTTTTGTACGAACAACATATATATTACAAAATATATGTCTTGACTCATGTATAACAAACCTGTAAAGGGCTTATCAGAAGAGAATGTTCCGCTTTGTTGTTCAAGCCTTGAATAGTAAAATTAAAAGCGAAAAGTCTTCGAAGAAAAGACCCAATGCTGACAAACAAATTAGCTGAAAGAAATTGAACAGCCACTTAAACAAGTAAAGAGAATGTCATATCAGTTAAAGATGCATTATTTAATTGCCACCAATGGTACTTTTTGTATGCATGTGGCATTAACAGTATCAGATATACCCCCTTCGACATCAATAATATGTGGCATTAACAGTATCAGATATACCCCCTTCGACATCAATAGTATGTGATATTTACCTGAAAACATAGAAAACACACACATAAGCCTCCCTCGATTTTTTTTTTTAATAAAAATGTACCATTATCTTCTTCCTAAGTTGCAACATAAACAGCATGGAAGGGTACTTAAGCTTCTAAGCTAATAAGAAATGGAAATTTACACAGAATAATTCCTTCTATCATTGCAGACCTCAATATTCCCTATATATTTTAAAGATATGACGTGTGCCTACCTCCAAACTACACACATACACAGAGTAAACAACCAACAAATTTTAGAGATCAACAGATCTGAGTTGAAAATCACGAATTAGCATGAAGTCTTACACAACATAGCCCAGCAAATACCAGCGATCCACTGGTGGTGTTGGCTAGGTGGGGTTCTTATGTAAGTTGTGCTGATAGAATCCTATATAGCAAGTTATGTGATGAGTTATAGTAAGTACCTATCCTTCTTGCCGAGTACTTAATAAAGTGTGACAAATGACAAATGCCATGGCAGAGAACGTTCCTTTTATCATCCCATGGATTTGGCCTAGGTATGGGATCGTTTATATTAACCTAAAACCAAAATAAAAATTAGAATTTGTAAACAAACATTTTAGTATAGTCGATATTAAAAAAAAATGGAAAAAAGGCCATGACCATTTCAGACACATCAATCTTAAGTACAGGGATTGCAATTTGGTTGCTGGTTGGAATAGAATATTTCATTTGTAAGGGTTTAAACATGATGTTTTAATTCCTGAGTAAAGTCTAAAGAAACCAAGATAACACAAAACCAACATTGAATCGGTACTAATACAGTATCATCCAGTACATACACCATCAAACCAAACCCAATTAATTCCTGAGTAAAGTCTATATAAATACACCATCAAAACCAACGTGAGGATTATTTTCTACATTGCAAATCCGTACCTGATCATTCAGTAAGAGAGGTTCTCTTAGAGGATCTGGCATAGATGAGGTGTTTTCCATATTTTCTTCCCTTCCCTGATATTTGTTGATACTAAGCCTCTTCCTAATAGCCTGAGTTGCCATGCGACACTCTTCCATTACTCATCATTCTGCTATTATACAACAAAAAATTTAGCTTGGATAGCATTAAAACAAAATATTATCCCAAAGAAAAAGAAGGCAAATTAATTAGCATCCGGCAAGTATCAAGTAAAATTTTGTCCTAATATAATTATTATTTTGGTTAAAGCTTGAAATGATGGAAGAAGAGATGTGATTGAGAGAATAGTACCGAACGTCAAGAGAGATTTATCAGCTCGAGATTCTTCGAAATGGATCTGTGCATGGATCGGAGCAGATCTAACCGCGGCCCTTTCGAACCGTTGCTGCAATGCTGCTGTTGCCTGTTAAAGCTTGTTCTCTAGCCTCTTTTTGTTCGGAGCAAAAAACAAAAAAAACAAATGGCAAAATTGAGTGGGTGAGTATGCCTGCGGTACCGCAGGGACTTCTATCCAACCTCAAATTATTTTCATATCTATTTGCTTATTTTGATTATCAGCCGAATTTTTTTTCTTTTGCCAATAAATCTGAATTAAATAAAAACCACTTAAACCCATTTAATTCACAAAACTCTACCCACGCAGATCCAATTCAGATACCAAATTTTTTGGTGTGCGGACTAGATATGTGCACTAAATTGTTTTTTTATTTTATTTTCTGGTGCGCGAACTGGATATGCGTACCAAATTAGTGCGTCGTCATTGGATCAACTAATGTTTTCAAACAGTTTAGAACAAAACTCAATATATATACATATATATATATATATATATATATATTTGTTGCACATATCCAATCTACACACCAACCAAATTTGGTGCGCATATTGGATCCGCGTGGGTGGCGTTTTGTGAATTAATTGAATTTGAGTGTTATTTTTTTAATTCGAATTTATGTTAGTGTCAACTAAATTTTTTTCGGGATTATATGAGTTACCTTTGAGATTCGTGTGAGATAAAACGGAGGATACAAATTTCATTCTATGCGGTAGGTACTGCACTGGATCTGAACCCTCTCACCCAGTATATCGATCAAATCTTTGCTATCTCTTTTAGATAATTACCCGTCAAAGTTTCAAATTGAGAGATGAAGTAACTTATGAATTAGATTAATTTATTCTCAGACATGAAATGGTTTAATCTGTTTAGAGAATGAGATATTGAGAACTCACCACATCCTACTGTTATAGACACATATTAAGTTCTCAATATCTTATTTCTTCAAATTAATTTATTCAAATTAATTTACGTCGTGATTTAAGTTGTCAAATAAAATGTAAAACATGAAAAATGGAATAAATAAACTTAATCCTTCTTAAATTTAGTAGAAATCAAACAGAAAGAAAGTATATAAATTGTGCCTTCATAATTAAGTGGCATTCGAGCAATTTAGGAATGACAGAGACGTTTATAGCATGAAGTGTAATCGTGTCCAATATGTTTGTAGATATCCATGATAATTAAATGAGTAAATAACTAAATATCTGAATTTGAAGTTTTGATGAGTAAATATTTAAACATTCAATTTCGTTAGAAATACAAATTGTTCGCAGCTCCAGAAAAATTACCCCAAGAATCTATCAAGTTTCACTGAGCTGTGGGACCGCCTCTGTAAGATGTCAGGAAGCGGAATGCGGGTAATATATTCGGATTTTTTTTTTTAACAATCCGTAATTCGTTTTAAATTAAAAACCACTCGGCGTTGTTTTTGTACCAAAATACCACCCGGCACAAGCATTTCGCGCACCTGCCTCTGTGGGTCCGCACAATAAATTCATGCACCCGGTTGGTTTACACAAGCGTTTCGCGCACCCAGTCCGCGCAAGAATTTCGTGCACCGACCGGATCCGCACAACCCTGGTGCGCACCCCCCCCATTGGTTGGTCCACAGAAGAGTTCGCGCACCGGGTGCGCACAAGGGTTGTGCGGATCCGATCGGTGCACAAAATTCCTGCACGGATCCGGTGCGCGAACTCTTCTGTGGACCAACCAATGGGGGGGTGCGCACCAGGGTTGTGCGGATCCGATCAGTGCACGAAATTCCTGCGCGGACCGGGTGCGCGAATTTATTGTGCGGACCCACAAAGGCAGGTGCGCGAAATGCTTGTGCAGGATGGTATTTTAGTACAAAAACAGTGCCGGGTGGTTTTTAATTTAAAACGAATTACGGGGCGGTAAAAAAAAAAAATCCGTAATATATTTGTCTTTTAAAAAATGGAAATTGCAGATTCAAAATCAACATTGACGACATTAATCTACAATTTCTCAAATTTCTTGAAAGGTTGACGCTGCCCAAAAAAAATGGATACATCAGTTTGAGACATTGACAGTTTGACACATGAATAAACATTGGGATCAGTCTATCAACTAGATAGTAATTTTCTAGTTTTACAGCTTTTGTTAATCTATGACATAAGAAATATATGTGATCAGAGCAATAAAATCCAATTAAAATGATTTTTTTTTCTAATTTTTATCTCTAAAATTTTGTAATTTGTTAGACGCGTATTATAGAGGTGATATAAAATATATGTCAACGGTTTAATTTAAACATGAATTAAAACATTGATACCAATTGATACCCGATAAATATTGGTACTTGCTCATTGCCATGTTTAGAACTGTATGTGTATTGTTTGTTCATTTGTTGAACTTGAGACTGCCCTTTGGTTTTAATTTAAAAACGCGACGTCTCTTCTTATTCAATCAGCAGCGTCTTTTATTTTAATTTCATAATTCGAACTGTCAATTTCATTGTCTCTCATCGATACGAATCTCTTTTATATTTTGAAATTTTTCATTGAGTGGAGACTTCTATCTTCACTTTCACTATCCCACGCTAGCGAAAATAACCAATCAAATTCACTCCCGCTCTCACAGACACATTCTTCATCACCGTCAATCAAGTATATTAATTTCAAATTACGAGTATACAGTAAATTAGTATTGTTCCTAACTGGTTGTTTGATGTAATTAAAGGAGCAAATTCAAATGCCTCACATCTTTCATACCTAAATTATGTTTCACATTCTTCTCTCCATTTTTAAAATCCATACAATCAATTTGAACTGCTCAACACGATCTCTGTATTAAAATGTATTTGGAGACCATAATTTATATATATATATTTTTTTAAGTTATTATCATTCTAGATAGATACAAAACCATTGTTATTAGATGGTCCAAAATCTTCTAAAAAAACAGTGATCATGTGAGTTGAGCGGTTTAGATCAATTGTTTGAATTTTAAAAATAAAAATAAAAATGTAAAGCACAACTGACTGAAACATAAAAGACAAACTATTTCAACCGGCTCATAATTAAAACCGAATGGCCAATTTTAAAATCTTTCTATGACTTTGGCTCTCTAAATACCAGTTACATTAAAATAAAAATAAAGAAAATTACATCCTTAAGTCTGAAGCATACTTAATATTCTACACTACAATAAATAAATCACTTGAATTTTTATATTTTGATGTGATGAAAAGACATGACCAAATAATTTTTCTCTCTATGCAATTTTATATTTTGATATGATGAGGTTGTTTCTTCAATTCTAAGTTTCTTTTGACCTTGCATTGAACTGTGAAAAAGAACCGAATTTTCTGTCTCTAGAAGGTCAAAACTAATATTTAAATATTTAAATTTGTCTGAATCCACATGTCAGCTATACTGGTGGCAGAAAAATTCTGTCCCTGAAGAACAGATGATCTCTTTCCCTATGAAAAATGTATTTAAGAGTTTATATTCTGTGAAAGAACAATTGTTTGCTGCTGTGGTACATTTTTGTCGCTGGTTCATCCGACATCACATCATGTGCGAATTTTATTTTGTAGAGTGCAAAGTAAAATGTAAATCCATACAAATTTTTGAAAATTTGAACCCTATATAATTTTAAATTTATATATAATTCACACTTATAAGAAAATAGAATATAGAGTGATGGGGTGTGCTGCGAGAGAAAAATATTCCGGACAGTTACTTGTTAGAGACCTCTGCAGTGGCGGAATCATGAATGAAAACTAGGAAGGGCTATAAATAATTTAGGGCCCATAACTAAAAAAAAAATTGGACCAGTATCCTCTGCGGAGGTTTGCAGTGCGGAGCTGATCAGACGGTCCAGATTTACTATTATTTTATATAGGTACAATATCACTATTTTAAAAAGATTATTGATCATCCGATAAAGTGATATTGTACCTATGTAAACAAATAATAAAAGAATCTAAAAAATATAAAATTTTGTCTCCAAGTATATTTTATTATGAAGATCATATTGAACGGTTTGGATCGACTGTTCCAATTTTGAAAATGAAAATAAAGTATGCGGAACATATTGGAGCACAAAAATAATAATAAAATAATGTATTTAAATCCAAATATAGAGATTACTAAATTTGTGTCGGAATAAAACAACGGACTCCGACCTCACTCTGACGGTCCGGCACTGCGTTGGATCTAGCATCACCAGAGAACAGACTCGCTAAGTCGCAACACGAAAAACATTTATTAACTTGTGGTCAACGAGCCAGAAGGAAATTTGTATCCAGTGGGGTACCGCAAAAGGGAATCTTTTAGAATAATTATCTTTTACGTAAATCTGGACCGTTTTTTTTACTTGACACAAATCTCAAAGTCCAATAATATTGTCCTCTATTTTTCTCCGAATCACAAACCAGTTAAGATTTAATCTCAAACCGTACAGTGATGCGCATCCTCTGTAGTAATAGAGGGGCTGTTCGGCAAGGGTGGATTAAGCCTCCTTAAAGCTTAATCCGCTTCCTTTAGTTTCCTTAGCCGCCTAATCCTGCCGAATACCAATTTTTTAGCACGGATTAAGAACACCCCCTTTAGTCTTCTTTTGCCCGGATCTTAATCTCCTATCCGAACTTTAAGGCACCTATACCCCATCCTTAAACACTTAATTCTCCATCCACATGTTAAGACAACTAAACATCGATTCCTTAGCTCTTAATCTTTACTCATAATTTTTTGTTACCGAACGGTCCCAGAGAGATACGGATCCGGTCAGAAGTGGGACATCCGGATCCTCTCCAGGATCCACTTCGCACTGCCTCTATATATTTTATTGGCCGAACACTTTCATTCACCTCCACAAAATTTCACCTCTCCCAATATTCTATTTCAAGCATATCTAAGCAAGAGAGAGGAGGAATCCATCCAAAGCGAAGCATCGCCTGGTACGTCTCTGGCACTACACCCGATTCGCTTCGTTAAATCAATTTATTTCCCTGTTTTCCCTTGATTTGAGTGATTCTCACTTAGATTGGATCAAAATCTAGGTTTTTTTCTTCGATCATCTGTTTTACCTCCATTCGATTTGTTTAGATTACACTGGTTTTTAACGTAGATCCGATCTAGTAGATTAGTCTCCCTTATCGTCGATTATACCTAAAGCTACCTCTCCTTTGACGACTCAGTAGATCTCGTTTGTTCATCTGCATCCTATAGATCCACTTACACAACCAATATTTCTCGAGCTTCGTGTGTGAGTAAGTCCGTTTGTTTAGATTTTCTTAGATTAAAATTATCCGTGGTAATCTACACTAAAAGCTGGTTTACTGTGTTCTTTATAGACCAAATATGGGGCTTACTTTCACGAAGCTGTTCAGTCGCCTGTTTGCAAAGAAGGAGATGAGGATTCTCATGGTCGGTCTCGATGCAGCTGGTAAAACCACCATCCTGTACAAATTGAAGCTTGGTGAGATTGTTACCACCATTCCCACCATCGGTGAGTACTTTTTAACTTATTGATCATTGTGTTTCTTTATCTCATTTAGCACAATAGTGAATACAAGTTAGCAATAGTTAGGTTATTCTTGTTGAGACAAGTGTTGACTAAGGAATAAGGGAAATGAGGAATCAAGATATTATTTCAAGGAAAATTAGGCTGTTTGATTTAACCTTGGTTTAGAGTTGGATAATATGCAGTGCTTGCTATGCATGCAAGTATTAAGAGATCTAGTAGTTCAAGAGGGATTTGAAAAATAACCTATTCTACAGTGATAGTTTTACTTACAGTGTGTTAGAATGATATTTCCATGTCAAAACATATTGTTCAACTGTTTATTTTACTGGATAATCTACAGGTTTCAATGTGGAAACTGTCGAGTACAAGAACATTAGCTTCACTGTGTGGGATGTCGGGGGTCAAGACAAGGTGATTTTAATACTTATTGCGGATTATTTTTTTTTTAATTCCATTCTAATATTTTCTTAGCATTTGTACATTGTACCAACTTATCTTAAGTTCATTTTTAGGCTTCTATGCTTATAAATATTTTGTTATTTTGTTCAGATCTTATGATTGAGGCATACTGAGATTACTTGATCAGATAATGCAATTCATTAAATTAAAGAGATAAAGAGAAAAATACTTTGATCAAACTGGCAACAAAATAGGGAACTATGATAAATTGGTAATCATTGATGTAACCATTTTATCTCCTTTGTGCATGAAGTACCAGTGAAGTTGTGTTACCCCAGTTCGTGTATCTTACCCCAGTTCGTGTATCACTTTTGCGATTGAAGTCTACCTAAGTTTCACTTTATGTGTCGTGTTACTCACATACATGAAGTGCATTAAGGTTACAACCCCAGATCATGGATTATATGTATGCTGAATCATGTGTGGTATTATGTTTTTCTATGATAACAGATCAGGCCACTGTGGAGGCACTACTTCCAAAACACTCAAGGCCTCATCTTTGTGGTTGATAGCAACGACAGGGAGCGTGTTGTAGAGGCCAGAGATGAGCTCCACCGCATGCTAAATGAGGTTTCTCTTATGGATACATATTTGCAATTTTTTAACTCTTCATTTGAGTAATGTTGATTTTAGTTGTTTCTAATGTTCTTCTTGTCTCCTAAAATTGGTGACAGGATGAGTTGCGTGATGCTGTGCTGCTGGTGTTTGCAAACAAGCAAGATCTCCCAAATGCCATGAATGCTGCTGAGATCACTGACAAGCTTGGTCTCCATTCCCTTCGCCAGCGCCACTGGTACAGCAGTTTGTTTTGTTATCTGACAGGAAATTATTGCTTGCTTTTTTTCATGTCTGGATGAATATTTAACAGTATTTTGATTTTAATATTTGGTACAGGTACATCCAGAGTACCTGCGCCACATCTGGTGAGGGTTTATATGAAGGCCTTGACTGGCTCTCCAACAACATTGCTAACAAGGTCTCCCTCTCTCTCTCTCTAACCTAAACCCAATTGATTAGTGAGTGCATTGTTAATGAGATTTGTGATTTTAATTGTGATTACTAAATTATTGCTATTTTTATTTGCAGGCCTAAAACCTTTGAAGAGTGTTGGAGGCACTAAATAAGTCTGGTGTTGTGTTTGGGTTTCTTAGATAATCATCAATATACATACAGATAACAAACTTGTGTGCTTCTGGATGTGCTCTCTCTTTGAGCAAGTCAGATTGTTTTGCTTTGCTTTGGTTGGGTCGTTTATTTTGTCAGTTTGTATACTTGTCCTAGTATAACAGCTGTGTTGCGTTGCCTGTTCTTTTTTGTTGTGGCTTCTTATAGTTCTTTGCTAAGAAGTTAGATTTATAACCCATATGACTCGTCTCATGCGCGCTTATATTTTGATCAGTTAAAACCTATATTGTAATGCCAGCTATGCTTATACTGTCATTGTAAAGACTCGTAACTTGAGAACGCAAAAAGGAACCGGGCGTCTGACTCAATGAAGTATAGACTCGGGTGAATTGTAGTTTTACTGTTTCGTCTATTGGGGAAATGGACGTATAAGATGGGTCGGGTGGCTGAAAATCACGCAATGTGCAAGGTTTTGCTCAAGTTTTAACTGATGAGGGTGCACAAAAAAAAACTCATTACTTATAACTTGTTCGGAATCAATTTTGATTCAACTTGTCACTAACTCGAGTTGAAATTGACTCAAGTTCGTTGATTAGGTTGTCTCATGAGTTGAATCCAAATTGCCTTCAACTCAGTTCAGAATTAATTTAGTTGACTCATTGGCTTGATAAATTATGTAATATTTTGTTAGACTTTGTACTATTTAATAATTTGATAAACTTTGCACTATTTATCTATATATTTATCGCTGTTTCATTATATAAAGTTTTAAATTGCGCATTATTTTGATAAATTATGTACTATTTATTTTGTTAGACTTTGTTTAGGTAATTTTTAATTTGCTAAACGATGTACTATCTACAAGTCACGAGTTGAATCAAAGTTGGAATTATTAACTTGAAACTAAAATAACAACTCGGTTTATGAGTTCACGAGTTGAATTCAAATTGCCAAAGTCTCAAACTCATGAGTAGCCCTACTGATGAGGGAGCGAGCAACCACCGCGACCTAGGCCCCACCTGAACGGTCAACTAAATCTTTCCTAAGGACGATAGCCAATTGGCGATAACTCTCATTTCACTATTTTCAGACTCAAAATTCTCTACAGCAAGCAAAAACAAATGAGAATGGGAAATTGGTAACGGTTAAATTTAGATCGGACGGTTGCAGTTCAGCAGTAGATACCAGTGTGCTGCTGAGGCTTCCTCGGAGCGCAAAACCCTCTCCTCTCTTAGGCAGAATGGCAGATCCACGCCAGACTAATCATCATTTCTTGCACCAAAGGCTCTTGGTTCTTCTCTCAGCCTCGAGATTATCTCCAATCTCCTCTCCCTCCCTTTCGTCTCCTCTTCTATTTCCTACGCTCATTCCTCCCCCCCTCTCCTCCCACACTCTGTACTCATTGTTACAGCCTCCTCATCCACATTCTCTCCACCTCTTGGCATTCTCCTCTCCTCTCTCTACACCACTTCCTCCTCTTCTAGTATATGGTCTCCTCAAATTTTGTGGTATTAGGTAATGCATAGAAAACAAGGGTATATGGACTAGGGCCCCTATACTAGACTCAGATTCGGCTCGAACCCGGCCCTTCTGAATTTTAAAATTTGAATTAGCGCCGAGTTTAGGCTTTAGCAGAAATAAAAATCAGCTCAGTTTTGACTCATTCAACTGTTCAGTTCGTTTGTACATGGACAGGCCCGGCTCATTAGCAGCATGGTGCAAATTAAGCTCTTCCCCGCTGTATTAATATATAATCCGTCATCTAAGATTTCTGAAGTTAAAAAAAAGTACCAAGAGACGCTAAAAAAATATCAGTTTACATCAACCAGATATGCCGTGGATGTCAAAATTAACAAGCGTACAAACAGGCCCTCAAAAAACCCACCGACTGAAGCTGTACATCAGATGAGCTAAAAAAAATATCACATTTGACACAATTATTGATTGACTAAAGTCCTCAGCATGATACAGTTGTAGCTAAAACCCAGGCATTCAGCAGCCCGTGAGATTTAATCCTGGAAGTAAAAGCTTATGTCAGACACATTCAGCATAAATGCAAAAGATATACCGTGCTATATGCATGCCATTTTCATTTTTATAAGAACTACGGTGGTCAGCATCGGATCATGAATCTAAAAGGGATCATGAATCTAAAAGGTATGTGCCAATTTAATATGATGAAAACTCAATAGAGGCACGCAACACCAGTATTTCACCAAACAGCCCTTGCTACATATATTGATAGTCCCGCCCAATGATAATCGATAGCAATTGCTGTCGCAATGTAATTTAAACATAGTGAAAAGAAATAGTCATCCAAAATGCAAAGACTTACGAGTATATATTAGCTGAATCAATTTCATTGAACAGATTGATGTAGAAGCGAAGGCCTTCAGCACTGACATCTCTGCACAGCAGGCCTGATTTGTAAAAAGAAAACACAGTTTAATTCTGTTCAAACATTTACAAGAATACACAGCTGTTATCTTTTTTATTTCATGTTCTTTTTAAACAATAGATTTGAACATATGATATCAACTCAGTTTCTAGTACCTCTGTTTTCAGCACTTAAAAGATGCTCCTTTGCCAAGGCTGGTGCAATCCCTAATGTGAATGCTGCATCACTGGGGCTTATTCCTTTTCTAAGAGCATCATGGTTCTGTGCTAGGGATGATATTCTCGCGAAGACCTAAGAAATAAAAAAGTAATAATATAGCTTCACAGAATTTCTCTTCTTCATTAAACTTGAAAGCAACTGAAAAACTAATGGAACATTTTAAAAAAAATATCAGTACCTCATCATCACTGTGTGACTTATTTTGAATCACTTTCACCCCACTGTCAAACTTTCTCAGCATTACTGGGCTGGTTGTCATAACACCAAAAAACTGAGGAATTTAAAAACCAACAAGCCGGAGCTCTTTTTTCTCCTCCCCAAATTAGCTGAGTAATTTAGAGTAATTGAAATTTTAAATAGAACTTACACGTCAAATTTCTCCCATAGGGCACATGCTTGCAAAAGGTCTTCTGGTGATATCAGCTCTGAAATGATAGAAGGAAATAAAATGCAGACAGTATTAGGTCGCTGAACTATTTATGAAATTAAATTGTCCATCACAAGGTTGCAAAGAGTTAGATATAAACTGTACCTGTTCCTCTAGCTCGGTTGAAGAGACAATAGATATCGACCAAAGTAATCATTCCACCTGCCTTCTCAAGTGGTACCTTAACAAAGTCTGCAAGCTAAGAAAGATCCAAAAATATAAAAAAAGAAAAAATAATTCAGTGATTTTGCATATTTCGGGATTTTCTTGTCCTTTTGGAGAAATGTTGCAGAAGAAAACCTAATAAATTCTCTAAAGTGGATCTCACAAAGATACCAGTTTCTGTATGAATTACACCATATAACAAGTCCACAACCATGTGCTTACACAGCATATATGGCATGCTGCGACAGTTATATGATTTTTTCCCTTCGGTGGAGAGAAAAATTCTACATGTACCTGGCGTGAAAGTTGTTGGTGATACAGAGCGCCAGCTGTCTCTTTCGTGACAGGCGATGCAATACCCACAATCAACAACCAATCTTGCATGTCTTGTTTTGAAACCGTTTCTTCATCATTTGAATTGGACTGAGAATTCGAGCCTGTAGTTAGTAGCTTTTGGCGCATTTTCTCTGCTAGCTGCACCATCTCCTTGGCTTTACTCTGTACAAATCACAATTTTTTCAATTTTTCTCAATAAATCCAAGCGACTTACATGCTCTGGAGCACCTTGACTATATCACCTCTTGTCATTGCATTTTATTAGGGTTTATTTTTTGAGTACTTGCTGTCTTGTTTTCTTCTTTTGTGACTTCCTAAGCAATTAATGTTATCCATACAAATAAAAGAATTAAGAAAATTTGCACACTTGGTATAACTGATAAAGTATTTAGGAAAAGGAATAAAAAGGAATATGAATAACCATGAGGGCATTAAGATCCTGAAATGCATCTTGGAGACTCTTATCCGTGCTCTCCCAGCTTTCCTGCTCTTTCCTAAGAATCCCAGAAACGCCCACCACAGGCATTGTTATTTTTAGATCATTGACCCTAGCACCCGAACTGGAACCTTCCAGTCCTGTATTCCCTTGGCTAGCTGATGCAGTCAATTCCCATTCTCTTGAACGAATCACCTCCATAAATCTCCCATAAAACACATCCGGATCCATGTTCTTCCCACGCATGACTAAAGTTATGACAGTTGATTTTGTTCCCTTTTCACTGATGGTGCCATCATTGGAGATGGCAACCTGGAGAGACAGAATAGCATTTCTACTTATTATTCATTTGTAAGACCAAACGGTTAGGAGAAAATTATTTACATGGAATTTAATCTCAAGCATTTAACACCAAATTTGGAAATTATGAGCATGGTCTGAAACATTCATTTGTTTAACTAGGCTTAAGTCCACCAAATTATACTCAGAATTATGATTAAAAAAGTAGATAGACAATTCATGTAATGAGAGGTCCAACTACAATTAGAAAACCCCCATTAAACTAAGCATTCAATACTGATTAAAGAAAGGACAGACAATGAATGTGTGCGAGAGTAGATATTGAACGAGAAGAGAGAATGGTTACAGTGCCTGGAGGCGGACGCGAGGCGAGGCGAACATGGAACGAATAGACATCGACTTCTTAAGAGGATATATGTGAATGATAGAAGGGAGAGAGATCTCGCGAGCAGAAGCGGATGCCTCGTCGATGAAGACCAGGCGATGAGAGGTGAGGACGAGGAGGGAAGATTGGAAAGGGAGGAGCAGCGTGGGGCGATCGGAGCCGTCGGATTCGAGATCGACGCCGGGGAGGAGACAGCGTTCGACCTCGCCGGGAAGAAAGATTGGGCGACATGAGGTAGTGAGCTCGGCGGCGGGGAGCCGGAATAAGGAGGCCATCGGCGGCGGTAATGAATGGAGAGGTTGAAGACTTTGAAGTTGAGTTGGCTGGGACTTGGGAGTTGGGAGGAACAAGGCAAGGCAAGACTGATGAGAGTCACAGCCTCACGAATTGAAATGGTACCCTCTGCGGAGCTTTTACCTGCGGAGTTCGTCCGTTTGTTTTAATCGGACGGATCAAATAACATTTTGGCAGGAAGTTCAAAGCAAAATCTGCCTCCTCCATCATCCCAAGAACTCACTGGTTGAGAGTAAATCTGGGCCGTCCGATCAGCTCCACATAATTCCGCACCTTAAAGCTCCACATATGATACTTTTCCGGATTAATAGGCTGAAATCCGAGATTGCTGAAATTTCTAAAATTCGAGAATTCAGCTATTAAACTTTTTTATTCTGTGCAGGTATTTCGAAATAGATGATTTTTTGCGCATGCATTTCGAAACAGTTTGACAGATCTAGAATTTCAGAGATTTCAGGGGATCTCGAATTTCAGCAGATTTAAATCCGAATTGGGTTCATAGAGGGGATTTTTTTATAAACCATACATAAAAAAAATTATACTTTTAGTTTTTACAAAATCTGTAAGTACCAAGATGGAAAGTCAGCCCGAACCATTTTAATTTTTTATGTGACGAAATGTTATATCGGCTCATAATATTTTCAATTTTTTACCAAAATTTGTGTGGCTGCACTTTTTTTGTGACTGTGCCGAGGTGGGGACTCAACCCCACCTTTTTTAATGTTTTTGTGTGCTGAATTGAGTACTCAGCCCAACATATATTCCGAATTTCTAATTCGTTCTGTGCTAAATTTCTAATTTGACACAGAGAATTTTTTTTAACCATTTCTATTTGGTTCATTCTTTTTTTAAATCATTTTTTTTGTGCTGAATTTCCAATTCGGCACATAGGTTATTTCTTTTTCTTTTTGGGTTAAAACTTTTTTTTAATTGTTTTTTTGGTTAAAAATAATTTTTTTCTTTGTACCTAATTGAAGAGCTGATTTGTCATCTTGGCACAAGAAAAAATTTTGATTTTCTATGACACTTTATTTGACGACTTGTAAAATCACGGGGCCAAAATCTATTTCAGCACAAAACAAAAAAAAGTAGTCCGGACCAAATTATCATCTCAGTACTTATTTTTTTGTAAAAATTAAAACCATCGAGTTAGTTTGTTAATTTTCTTTTTCTATTTATGGTTTATAAAAAAGCTCTCTCATAGAGAGGCATAGACGAGTCCGATGAGAGAAGGCCAATGGAGGGTACCGTGCCAATTTTTATCCGATTTTTTTATTAATAGAAAAATAAAATAAAAAATATCAATAATAGGAGACGATTCCAACGAAATTTGAAATATAAGAAAATCGTGATGGTATAAATCATAACGTCCTTTTGAGTGATTTCACTCAATTTCAAAGTTTTGGTGTCTGTAATTTAACTATATTTTGTAATGAAATAGAGCCTCGGCCTTTTTATAAAAAAATAAATAAATCATAACGTCCAAATAATTAAAATTAATTGATTCCTAATTAGTAAGAACATAAAAAAAAAAATACGAGACGTTATTAAGAATAACGTCCAGAGTTATCTCGAATCTTTCTCCGGACTAATATTGAATAAGATTTACCATGCATTTTATGGACGTTATTCTTTGTACGTAACATTCTTGTTTTTTTTTGTTGCATTTGTTAGGAGTTAATTAATGTGAAACTATAATGGTTTTCTTAAATTTCGAATTTCGTCATAATCGTTATTTATTGTCAATATTTTTTATTTTATTTTTCTATTCATAAAAAAATCAGAATTTTTATGGCAGAATTTTGATATGCACCCTCCTAAAATTTGGAAATTTATATACAAATTCATTACAAAATTATAAACAATATTTACTTTTTTTGACGATATATTTAATATTTTAAATAATAAATTTTATATTTATAGTAGCAAACATAAATGCTTTCGGAAAGATATTTACAAGTGCAGAATGTAATATATAGCTTTAAAGTTTTAGATAGATAAGTATGATTTTCTTCTTTGTGATCATCAATATTTCTAACATTAGATACTTTCAGTTAAAATTTTATAATACACAGCCAAAATAAAAATACCTAACAGCTATCTGTCTATCTCACCTCTGAATTTAACTAATTTAAATTACAAATATTAACTAAAAATAAAAATAATTTTAGTTTAATGATGGAATCTCACGAATCAATTCATGGAATACTACACTCGTGAATTGTGACAGTTATGCTGTATCGGGAGACCGTCATGAAAATTATAATTTTATGAAATGTGGTGTTTCTATATTTTTAACTGGTACCGTAAGGTACTTGTATTAATACATCTGATTTAATTTAGTACAGAAATGCACGTTGTTGCTCTCTTAAAAACAAATAATCTTGCGCATTAACTTTCATCATTAAACCATCGTGATACAAATTTAGCTTAAGTGCTTCAAATTGCAATTTAATAGCACGTTTTGTTAAATAATTGCGATATATCCAGATTTTTAATCTAACAACAAAACTACAAAAAAAATATACAAAAATGATATATATTATTTTTTTACAGAGTGCATTATGTAATACTAGTATCATGCCCGTGCGTTGCAATGGAGGACATATTATAAGATTGAATATAATATAAAAAGACAGGTCATTAAATGATTCAAATATTTAGAGAAATGATATGTAAAGAAACAAAATTGAGAAAGATATGATTAAATGATTCAGATAAAAATTTTCTCTATATATATATCCTTGATAGAAATTATTTTAACGATGAAAATTTCTCTATAGATCATCCCTCTACACGGAAGTTTTAGATATTCTTCATTTCTCTCCAGATTGGAAATATATAATTCTTCATCTATTCGCAAATATACAGTAGCCACAATAAATATTATTCCTCCTCTTGACACAATGAATATAACATATAAGAAAAAAATGACTTCCTCTAAGGATTCAGAAAGATTAAATAATTTTCATTGTAAAAAATATAGAGGAAGATGAGAAATGAAATAGAGGAAACAAAGAAATAAAGAAATAATTTAATAGCAGGAATCATAGATAGCTTTAAGGAGAAATAAAGAAATATATTGCTAGGGATTTATTCAATTTTAATTGTGACAAACCATGCAACAATATGTGTGGCGAATATGTTTTTAACTAAATTTAGACTTCTACACATAAAACAAATGTGTTTAATCAAAAGAATAAAAATTATGTTATTGGAGGGCTGATATTAAAGCTGAAAATTCATCTTTCAATCTCAACGGATCATGACAACTACGTGCATAATATAAGAATAGAGATACATATCAACTTGTGAGTATAATATACTGACTACTACTTGCCAGTATTGGATCAATTTTCTATCCTAAGAATTTTTCTTTGTAAATTTAAATATAGTTCAAACTAATAGGACATGTTATTTAAATTATTGAGCTAATAACACCTATTAGCTTATAGCTTCTTCTTTTAATGGAGCACAGATCACTTAAATAACTTATAGTGAAGCATATGTTATTTAAATTTGTCAAGTGATCCAACAACAAAGGAGTTCGTAAGAAAGAGAAAATAAAAGGTGAGATAGGCAAAAATGCCTTCCTTTAAAAAGTATACGAAAAATAGGGCAAATCTAAATGTGTAAAGAGTAAAAACTAAAAAGCAAAAAACAATCATTAAACAGTCCGCGGCTAAAAGAAAAGAGAGGTTCAGAAACATGCAACATCGAGGTGCTGATTTCTATATTATATTTTGATCGGCGGTAAGTGGTTACTTTCTCCATTTATTGATAAGCTTATACGGAAAAATCCATTTAAAACACGCAACATCGGAAAGTATTCTTTTATAATAGTGGAATCACATGAGAACGAACACTACTAGTACGAAATATTTCATGAAGGATAAAACATTAAAGCATCACTGGAGAATACTAATTAATGATCGGTAGGCGTTCAACTGCAATTAATGAGAAGTGTATATATGGAATAGAGTCGGTCTTCCTTTGAATTGTATGCATTTTATTAAAGTCTCCAACAAGTCTGAATTAATTAGTGGATTATTTATTTCCAATTGAAAATTTTAAATCCAATTACTGCAATTTATCGGTCTAAATTATTTATGTATTTTCAATTGTTTTTATTTGTTCTAGAAAAATCTTTCATTTATCTCAACCATCAAAATTAAATGGACGGTCTAGATTTTGTAGAGCTCTTATTAAAATCTGTATCAAAATTGGTTCATAGGAGGCTCTTTCTTAGGATTAAGACAGACAACTTCTGAAACAATCTATTTAACAAGTGATGTTTAGTTTACATCAAATTTAATCAGGAGGCTATCTACCTGTTCAACAATCTATCTATAAGTTTGGTTTTTAACTTTCAAATAATCTAAATTGATTCGAGGAATATTATCAACATTGTCAAAGTAATCACTTTTTAATTGATTTTTCTCCTTCAAAATATGTTTATTTTGAATGATGGAGAATGCCCAACAAGTTTCTCATTATATTGTCCATTAAAATCCAAAATATCTTAGAAACCAATTAGTAGCTCATTAGTTGAGCTACCAATTAGGGTTCTCCTTATAAAAATATGTAATTTTCATAATATTAGTTAATTTCTCACTTGCTTGTATCATACTATATAGTGTTTTTGAATTTATTTTGTGGTCGTTTTCATAACTACCACTAACTGAATCAATGCATAAAAAAATAGTTGAAGATCAAATCTCTATCTCCCACATATCAACAACAGAAAAAAAAAAATCCTCATTTCTACTGCTTCAAATTCCATTTGCAAAGAAATTATAAATGTTGATTTATATCACTTGCAATTTTAATTGGAGCCAGGGATACATAAAATTTGCTTATTTAACAATATTGCTAGTTAGTAATTAATTTGAAAAAAAATCACATAAATTTGTGTAACCGCTCTACGACTACAAGTGATATAAGCAGCTATATATTCAATTGTAAAAAAAAATGCTATTTTTTCTAATTACGAGACTTAATTTGTTTTTGCCACATTTGCGTAATTAGGGTTATAAGATGGAAATATTTAAAAACTAAAATAAAAAGGTTTTCAAATTGTTGTCTAGTAAATAAATTTAAAATTTGTAATTAACTAAGGCTTCACCCTTAGAATTGCATATTTAATGTAGTAGAGCGAGCTTCCGTTTAATTACAAAAAGATGCATATTTAATTTTAAAAATAACATTTAAAAATATATCTAATAAAGAAAGAAAAACTAAGGCTTTACTCTTCACTCGTAAGATCAGCTCCAGACGGGAAAGGAAAAAAGAAGAGAAAAAAAAAAAAACATATTACATATCACTAGACATTTACTTGCTCCAGAATAGAAAAGAAAAATGAGAGACAACAGAGAAAACGAAAGTGAATTGTGTATATAAATTTGATGATTTTGTTCATTTATGGTTTAATATATAAAGAAGGTAAACTCATCTCTTTCTCTCTCATTCTCTTTTCATTACACATTCTCTTTGTCTAGCACACCCTTAATTTATTTTTTTAGTAATAGCATGATATGATGAATTGATGATGATACTCTTTCATATCCACAGGGATAGGGTAACCCTTAATTTCATTCGCGTGTTTTACTGTTTTTCCTCATTTCTACCGCTCCAAATTCCAGACTTGAAAAGGGGGAATCACATCCTCTGCGGAGCTTTTACCTGCGAAATTCCTACGGTGCTTTTAATCTGTTTGATTGGACAGACCAAATAAGATTTTGACATGAATCTCAAAACAAAATTAATACTGCCCCCTTCATTGTCCTGAGTACTCACCAGCTGAGAGTAAATATGGACCATCCGATCAGCTCTGCAGATAAAAACTCCGCAGAGGATACTGATTTTCAAGGGTCTGTTGGACTCCTGTATTTACAATAGGGGATATATCAAGACCCGGATGCATTTAAAAAGCTGCTACTGGGTCCCAAATTTGTTCTGGCAAGACGAGAGAGAAAAGAGTACGCCACAGTGTCCCATGTTCATGCGTTGGAATATTTATTCTGTTATTCTGTACCAATCCTCCGTTGCCATTTCTTCGTCTACCTGTGAACAAGTGATAATTTCATTGTCTTCCAATATCTAAAGGCCACGTCATTATTAGTGAAACTACGTAAAATATCTCAACATGTATACCATTGGGGTACTGTACAGTAAAATATTTCCTTTGTGCGATTAAGAGCCATCTTTCCGATTATTACCATTTCGTATAATACAAACCGACTCCTTTTTTGTAGTTTCTGCTCAATTATTCGATCCTTTCTGGCCTCGACTCCCCAAAAGCCCTAGCTTGCGAAAACCCAAGTACCCCAGCTCTCAGTTCGCCGTTTTGAAGATTTTAGTCAACTTGTTAGGTTTCGGTGGTAAGATTACAGCTATTATCGCTGGTGGATTTGAATTACTGGGTTGCAAAAAATGAGTAGTAAGAAAGAAGATGATAGAAATGAGAAGATTATCAGGGGTCTGATGAAGCTCCCACCTAATAGGCGATGTATTAATTGCAATTGCGCGGTAATTTGTTTTCACAGAATTTTTTTTTTTTTTTTTGCGGTGGAAGGGCCGAAGGGGGAATTTTTACGAATAATGAAATAAATTGAGGCCTAATATGTTCTTACAGGGTCCACAATATGTCTGTACGACCTTTTGGACATTCGTGTGCCTGTCATGCAGTGGAATCCAGTAAGTAGTTAGATTTCCTCAATTGAAATATATTTAGATTGTTGGGATTGTTTCTTTTATTCTTGTTTCGTTTATTTTTTTGTAAGTCACAACCAATTTTGCCCATCATTCTTTCAAATAGACCAGGCTTAGTTTTTGAAATCATCGCTTTTCTCTTATTTGTTTTATTTATAAAAACACTAGTGACAGAGTGATTATAGCAATACCTATACTAGGTTCCTGGTAAAACTATTTTCTTTCTATATATTTTTTTTCCATTGTAGTTCAATTGTCCTTGAATGTTTAAATTTTTGATTGCCTAATTATACATGAGTTTAATTTATTTTACTGTTCATGCACAGTCGAGAGTTCACACACCGAGTAAAGTCAGTTTCAATGGCTAAATTTACCAAACAAGAGGTTGAGGCTCTCCAACAAGGTGGGAATCAGGTAAGAAACTAACTACTTATAATGATTTAAATCCAAACAACGTCTTATATATCTGAATTGTATTTTTTTTTCTTTGGTTAAGCGCGCTCGTGAAATCTATCTGAAGCACTGGGACATGACACGCATGAGGTTACCTGACAGCAGGTAAATTCAAATTGTTACTTTCTTCTTCTTAGTTTTCACTTTAGTAATTGTTTCGCCAATATATATAAGCAAACCGTTAGTTTACTTTTTTGTATATCTTTTACTTTCAGCCATCCTGATAGAATAAGAGACTTCATTAGAAGTGTGTATGTGAATAAGAAGTATGCTGGAGAGAGGTCATCTGAAACGCCTTCAAAGGACACAGAGGTAATCAATTGCTTTGTGCTCTTTCCCTTTTTATCTGTACATTAATTTGTTATTCAGATATACCCTGTTTTAATTGTACCAAACAGAGCCTCAAGGCCAATGAGGGCGAGCTTAGAAGGCCGAACTCATATCACTCCTTCTCCCAAAGCCCGCCATATGATAACCAATACGAAGAACGCCGGTATGGGAAAAATTCTGCCCTGGCACCAAGACGGTTGGCCTCTGACCGCGGATACGAAGGAAAGGTTCCCAGCTTTTTATTCAGCCCCGGCCATGTACATGAAAATGTCATGTTTGAAGATAGGTTTGCAAATGAGAGCTCTGGATCAAGGCTCTCTGATTTCTCTGTATCAAGTGCTGGAGATCAGTTCAGATATGATCCTCAGTCGCCTAATTCACCATACCAGTCAAACCGACACTCTAATGCGCGTCCACAGGTCTATAATCATTTTAACTTTTATATATAAAATACTTGTTTGCATTGGATTCTGGTACCATCTTAGCAATGACCGGTACTGCATCAATCTGTGGCACCTGTTTAAACCTCAGTGGCAAATTGTATCCCCTATGCACTGTATTTCTGCAGCATTTGATGTTCTACATATTTCTTTATATGAGTCTTGAGATACCCTAAATGTAGTATTTGATGAAATTAGTTTTGGCTACTACTGATGCTGTTCAAATGCAACAGCTCAAAGCCTAGATCAATGCCACAATTATGAATTGCACTTATGATCGTTATTTTCTTTTGTGAAACTTGGTTTCCCTGACAGCATCATGGTTTTCACTTTTCAGGTACCATTAATATAATGTACCAGTACTGGGGGTTACTATTACAGATGCATATTGTTACTATACATATTTTATGCTTTTATTGTTTCTTAACACAGAGAACCGCATCTTCAGGCAGTTTTGGGTCGTTTGATTCCAACAGCGTAACTGAGAGTACTTCAGAGCACCAGGCTGTGCAGTTGGCAAGTGGCTCCCAGCAGTCAGTTACATCACCGTCGTCTCAGCTCCCTCCTTTGAGCAGCAATCAAGTTGGTACCCGACCTGCTTCGGTCAGAGCGGTCACTTCATTCAATCAACTGCCTACACAACAACCAGCTGCCTCTACCTCTTCTGACACTTCTATAGATCTATTTGCTGGATTTAACGAACATAATACAACTGGATTAAATAGAACTCTTTTAGCTGGACCTGCAGTAACATCACCCACTGGACCTACTCTGATTAGACCGGTCACTTCATTCAATCAACCTCCTGCACAACAACCAGCTGCCTCTAACCCTTGTGATACTTCTATAGATCTATTTGCTGGATTTAATGAACAGAATACAACTGGATTAAATAGAACCCTTTCAGCTGGACCAGCAGTGACATCATCAACTGGACCTGCTTTGGGCGGATCAGCTGTTCAATTTGATCAACCGCCTATGCAACAACCAGCTGTCTCTACCTCTTCTGGTCCTTCTATAGATTTATTTGCTGGGTTTAATGAACAGAATACGACAGGATTAAATATAACTGCTTCAGCGGGACCGGTGGTGACAGAAGTGGGCCCTGCATCTACATCAATAGACCTCTTTGCCGGTTTCAACAACCAGGCTCCTGTAGATGTGAAGGATGGAGGGTGGGCGAACTTTGGTTTTTCTCAGCAGAAGCAAGTTGCTGCCGCTAATACAAGCATTCAGTCATCTCCAGTGGCGACCTCAACTGGAAATGATTTGACAAGGGGAATGCATCCACTGATAGGCCAGGTTCCAGTTAACAGGGAAAATGCTCCTTCACAGGTTCCACAAACAGTAGCAAAGGCACCATCTGTAAATCAAGAAAGATTTCAGGTTAGTCGATACACTCATACTGGTCTGTTTGTACATTTGGAGGCCTGGCTTAATATAAATTTTGCTTGTATTAGATGGCTAGAGTTTCAATTCATATTAAAGACACGTAATGAAGTACAACAAATTATATATTATATATAAAGGAAGCCCATTATTTTTTATAGCAATTAATTGTGCAAGTTGGTTATTCTTCAGCCTTGGAATGCTTTTGGTGAGTCAAGCAGCAGCGGCATGTATGCAACAAACACCCAGCCGTCTATGCCAGGCATGACACAGTTTGCTCCTGACCCTAGTGCTCAGTTCTCTTCCTTGGCACCGGTTGCTGGCAATGAAGTGGCTAAACTGAGCACTCCATCAGCACGACTGCCGGCACATACTCCCATGGCTCCAGTTTCTTCCCAAGCACAGTCGGTGGATCAATGGTTTGCAAGTGCACATGATGCTAATGTATCGGCATATCAAGGAATTTCACAGGTTACCTTTCTGATGTCATTTCATTCTTTTATTTTTTTATGGATGAAGTGGGTGCTGGATTGAGGCCAAAGTCCGAAAGGTAGTGAGGCATTAACTATGTCAGTAGTACTGTACCAGCTGACCTCACAATTTTGGATTCTATGTGATTTCAGGACTTTATTAAAAGTGGCATTCCCAGTGTAGCTGCTCTCAGTTCTTTAAATGGACCTACCGGTCTTACAGGAGAAATGCCTGCCTCCCTTCAGCCATTGCAGGTTGATTACTTTTTATATTTCAATCTCATCTTGCATTTGCCAGCTGGTGTAATTATATGAATTGCAATTGCGGAAGCCTACATTTTTTATTGATATGATAATATTAGAAGAGTATATATTTGTTACGTGAGCATGGTTTTAGTGTATTTGGCTCTTTGCAGTAATCTACACCTTACGGTGTATACGCTCGACGTGTTGTTTCAAAGGTGCCGCGCACTTCATTTCTTTTTTGAATTTATATTACGGAAGTTATTGCTTATGTCTTCATTTATGCCCCACTTTTCACCTTTGGTAAAAAACCTTGTAATTACATATTTCCCCTTCTAAGATTCATAATAGCATAGCTACCCTTCTAAATTAAAAAATAAAAAAATTCACAAATTCTTCCAATTTTTTTTATTTTATTAAAACTCATTTTAAATTTATAAAGTACTGATTTTACCCTTTATTAAAAAAAATAAAAAAATATGTAGCATGTGCAAAAGACCTAATTGGTCAAATTGGTTAAGGTAAAAGGCAGGTTCGTTTTTTTTCCGACGCATACGCAACATCTAGGTATACTTGTGTGTGTGTCACAAGTAGAGAAATGAATCATTTGTCCTCACAAAAATGCTAATTAGAAGACTGAACATTTCTCATGCTTCATATTTGTTTATTTTTTTTAATAATGAGTAATTAGAAGACTGAACATTTCTCATGCTTCATTTTTTTTAATAATGGGTAAAATGGGTGCTTCATAATTTAAGTGAGTTTTAATAGAAAAGATAAATTATTGGGTAAATTTGTGAGTTTTTGAAATTTACAAGGGTAAATATATTATTATGAATTTTAGAAGGGTAAAAACATAATTTCTAGGTTTTTGAGGGGGTGTACATGAAATTCCCCCTTAAAAGAAAATAAGTTTGAAAAAGTGATGATAAGAGGAGCTCTTATGACTATCTTGGTTAGTTTTGGACTCTTTTGAGAATGATAAAATAAGTAGTTCTTTTGAAAGTGCAATTCCTAGCCTTACTAATGTACCAACCAATGTCATGGGAACTATGCCTTTACCACTTCAATTGTTACAGTTTTATACCCGTTGATTTTTATATACCTAAATTCATCCTGAATAATATTATCTAATATTAGGAGGCATTAATCCTTTTAACACTGCTACTGTGACCAGTGCCAGACAAACAATGTGGTAATTTACAGTACCTGATAAGGCAATCTTCCATTCCATAAGTTATTAAGCAATTCCATGCCTCTTAATATTAGATGCTGCTACTGTATACCAGTGCCAGACACAATGTAATACACAGTACCAGATTAGGCAATTCTCGATGACATCAATATGTTATAAATTATAAGAAAATGTACTTTGAATTTTTAACTTATTTTCGTGTTTGTTTTTCGTGTAAAAATGCAGGGGATGCCATATCAGGCAATGCAATCGACAAATCCATTTGATTTTCCAGATGAATCAGATCTGTCAAATAACACGGTAAATGTTTAGTATTACCTACATTGATTATCTCCTATTTTTCATGGATTTGGACAGTGACTATGTTTCCTTATGATATGGGATAGCTCAGAATCTCAGGGCACGATACATTTTTTACATATTTTAGAATTATGATGTGTTTTATTATAGTTTAAAAGAATGTACAATTGTATTTATTTATAGCTGGAATAAATATAGTAGTTGCGAGAAAAAAATATAGGGAAACCAATAAAGAGTTCTGTTAATTAAATGATGTAAATGGCACAGGTATCTTTCTTCTGGAATGGGGAATATAAAGAACAATGGGAAGAATAACGAGTAATAGAAATTTACAAAATTTAGGGGGGGGGGGGGGGAGATAGTGCAAATCTTCAATTGAGACCAATGGATAATGAAAATCTGGAGCAGTGGAGCAACAGTCCCCCAATACTATCTAAAAACAACATTTTACTTCACGCTCGTATTCCAATTTGAAAATCCAAACAACCGATCTGAACCTCTCAACATTTTCTCCATATTGAAATGTGCTTGGAGACTAAATTTTACATTTTTGGAATTTTTTTTTACTATTTATTAAGCCACTTTGAAAATTGTAGATCCGGTTGAACTGTAAAAAACAGTAAAAAATTCTGGACCATTGGATCAGCGATTTTCAAAGTGGCTTAATAAATAGTAAAAAAATTCAAAAAAATGTAAAATTTGGTCTCCAAACATATTTCAATATGGAGAACATGTTGAGTGGTTCGGATCGGTTTGGATTTTCAAAATAAAAATATGAGCGTGAAGTAAAAATGACATCTTACTTCGCAACTCACCATAGCCCATCCCTATATATATATATATATATATATCGTGGCTTCTAGGAAGTATGCCCTTTTGTTATTTTCTCTGGCTGGATACACATATCCACGTGTATCAAAGGCCGCATCTTCTTAAAATTACAGAAGTATTTTGATATGCCAACTAGTGTGACAGGTACATATTATAGGTGTATTCCATTAGGAATCCATGTCGGATATGGAAATGAACGTATGTGGGTAACATAGGTAGTGTCTGATATGATCTGATATGGTGGTACGGCCTTCTTTAAAAATTTAGGATACTTTATGGATACTACAAGTTACATGCAAACTATATTTAACAAGTACTTGAATTTGTTTTTCTTTTTCTTTAAAAAAAGCAAACACAAAATAAGATTGTAGAAGATTTTATCTTCCAAAAATATCAATAGACAATGTAAGGAGAAAATTGGAGAATTGGAACAAAAGAAATTTCATGGATTAGTAGGGTAAAATGTGAAAAACAAAATACTAAATCCGATTTAGTGTATAGGTCATGTTTGGTTATGGAGTAAAGTTAATGAGGATTAAATTGCTTATTCCATCTTTCTCAAATTTTACACCTCGTTTGGTAGCTTAACTCGTGGATTAACCATATGGAGGAGTAAGTTGTTAGGAAATGAATCCATATCTATGGGTCTATGATAGTGGGCACTACAGATGGTGTAAGTATGGAGTAAGTTAATCCACTTAGAGAGGTGGAGTAACTTTGGATTAATTCACCTCTTACTCCTATTTTACTCCTCATTTGGCTCCTTAAGCGTGGAGTAAGGGGTTTACTCCACTTCTTGCTCCACAACCAAACATGACCACAGTTTCCTTAATCCCACAAGGTCCATAGAGACATTTCTTTAGATCTTTATACAACTAGAAGGGGTCTCCGGGTCTCAGCTCCTAACTAAGGGACCTTGTATATGGGATCTCCTGAGGACAAAGCACGTGTCATTGTATGCATTCAGGTGTATCTTGACCAAAGCTATCCAGTTAAATAAATTTAAATAAATATGATATGCCACATGGTGTATCTGAGATGTATCAGATACATCTATACCAGATATGTTTGTGATATCGATATGGTTGATTATATGGAGCATATGTTATCTTTTTTCTGAAAGCAAACCATGTTCTTTGTGTAGTCCTTGTTTGGTAAGATAGTTCACCTCAAGAGAGCAAGTGCAATAACACTTTTAAAGTTCTTCAATATCTTGTATAGTGCAAGTGAAGCTAACAAAAAGTAGATGATGAACTTATTTTTTTTTTTGTAGTTTATGGACATGAGCCACATACAAGCAGCATTGCCAGTTCAGCCGCCTGATGCTGATTATTACAGTAATGGAGCATTTCGCCCTGAATTCTACACTCAAAATCCTGCTTCCACACACGCCTCTCATTTGCCTCAAGGTATGTATACATTACTGAAACTAGGGATGTAAAAAAGTCGCGCCGTGACCGGATACGTCACAGCACAGCACATGTGCCGGTCACGTGCCGTGACTCGTGTGTCTTGTGTGTCCCGTGCCATGACCATTTGCGTGACGTGACCATCCTTGGGAAAATTGGCACGGCACACAAACTGGTTTGGTCATGGCACGGTACGGGGTCATGCGTGATCATTAGATCTAGATCTAATGGTGAATTTTGAATAAACCAACTTTAATTATGAAAAAATAGTTAAATGTGACCAAACGTGACTGGTCACGATTGGAAATGACACTTGTGATCACGGCACGACTAACATGCCTTGACCGTCCATCCCAGTTTGGTCATGTCATGGCACTTACAAATCTGACTTGGTCGCGGCGTGCCGCGTATTTACATCCCTAAATGAAACTATGCAAAGAGATTGTAAATAAAGATGGAAAGAAAATGGAATGTGCTGATTTTATCATCTTTTAGGTGACATGCAGCAAATGAGAGATCAGGCCCCTAATCATCAAATACTGTAAGCCCTTCACCTTCATCCTTCTCCTTGTATTTTTTTTTTTAATGATCAGACCCCCTTTTTTAATAGATCAGCTCAATAGGGACCTTTTTTAATAGGAATCCATCACCTCAAGGTTATCCATCTCTAGGCAGCAATCCATTTGCATGAAGAAAGTTTAGGGCAAGATAATCTTGAAGTTTGCTTTGTACAGTACCCAAAGAAGGGTGTTCAATTTTCTCTCTTTGTTTTCATTCTCTTATTGATCTTGGCATTTTATAATGTTTGGTAAAAAACAAAAGTTGCTCTTCATGCCTGGTACCATTTTAGTGGGGTTCTGGAGGGTGCTATGGCAGAAACTTTACAACAGCTGAGTTGAGATTTGGCATGTTTGGCCACCATATTCTTTGTAAAAAGACATAGAGCTTGCAATATATATTGATATTTCTTTTGTTTTTCTTGGTGTCCCTGGAATATTTGTCTTTTGCAACATTGTTGTTTGCAAATATACACTAGTAGATCTGTATATTTACTCGTACAGTTTGGTACATTCTTTATTGGATAATGTGTCTGGATGAATTTTTTATTTTTGGGGGTTGGGGTTGGGGTTGGGGTTGTGTGGGTGGGTGGGTGGGGGGGTGTCCGGGGTCCGGTAGTGGAAAGGTAGAAGTTTTATTTACCGTATCTCTATTCTATTATTAAGCACTATTATTAAGCACGTTGGGTGTCCGATCCGTCAACGGCTACGATTGAAAAATGACATTTAAGATTAAATCAAAGTCCTTCAATTACATAATACGTCTTCTTCTTGATTAAATGTATGTGAATAATGTGTAGAAATATAAATTTAATTAAAAGTGTACTCACTACACATACCGTCACACGATACATTACAAATTCTAAATGTACTTTTGGAAATAACACATTTATACGGTAGAACGGGAATATAATTGTCATTGTCCCAAACTTAGAAATA
Source organism: Carex cristatella (assembly GCA_024447775.1). Lineage (NCBI taxonomy): Eukaryota > Viridiplantae > Streptophyta > Magnoliopsida > Poales > Cyperaceae > Carex > Carex cristatella. The sequence goes on from JAJHPF010000022.1 coordinate 1,163,922, forward strand.
AAGCAGCGACCCAAACAATAATATTAGTTTCGTTTTATTCCTTCTTTCTTATTTCTGCCGATCAATGCCGTTAGTTGATTTAGAAAGAAATGAAAGAAATAAAGGAAATAAAATGCATAAATTAACGATCTCTGTGTGTGTGTGTGTGTGGGGGGGGGGTGGGTTGGGGTGGTTTAGAGAGGATTTAAAAAGAGGTGGTGGCTGCCATTTTACATCTTGAGTAGCTACGGCGAATCATCTCAGAGGATGTCGCCAAAAACCCTGTCATCAGGAGCAGGTCCCGCCTCCACCAACTTAACAAAGGACGTACCTCTTCTTCTTCCTAGGATTTTTGTCACTTCCCCGTAGCCACAAGTGAGTTGCATTTTTTTCAAATTGAAATTCAATTGATGGTAGTAGCTTGGACCAAAATTACAAAATCAATTGATGTATGGTGCCTTGAATTTTTTTTTTAAATTTCGATTGACTAAGTGTACCATATATTTTGCATTTGTCCCTTTTAGTTTGCACATTTAAATCATATTTGGTACTGGTACAACTTTGTGCCAGTGACTTGTACCATTTACAAGAGATTCAAAAGAAATAACAATTTTACAATTAAGACTATTTAACCCTTCGGCAACATGGTACAGTGCATTTGTAACAGTGATGCCCAAATATTCTTAATTAATAGATAAGCAATGGTATGAAAATGGTTCTGGTAAACTCAAATTTCAGAAGGGCAATATGCAGTTCATTTGGTAAACTCAAACAATATTAATTTAACATTTCTAATTTTATTATAAAAAAAATTCAATGGAGCAATTACAATTTACTTTTCATTTTTTTGTTCATTTTCAAAAATGTTGGACTACATCGAACACTGGCAGTGATACTTTAAGAATTTTTTCATGTTTTGTTTGAAATAATTTTTTCATTTGTTGTTGATTCTTTTACTACTATTTATTATTTCTCTTCTTTTTTTGCATTTGTGTTTTTTTTACTTGATTCTGGGTGAAATGTCAGTAAAAATTTCTTGATATTTTGTTGAAAATTATAATATTCCGTTGCAATGCATGGGCACGATACTAGTATACAAATAAATGCTTAAGTTTGATGCATGTTTTGCTGGTCAATTGAATAATTTGAACTTTGCAATGCTATGAATCTGTAAATCGTTGATGTATTATAAAATGATATGCAAACTGCACGGAATATGAGTTTGACTTCTAAATATGTTGTTAAGATCGTCAATTGACAATTCACATCTTATGTACAACTTTAGTACTTTGAAGGATAATAATTCATTTTGCTCATCAACCCAAAACGTATGCTTTCAACAAGTAGCCAATGATATTGTTCTTAAAACTTGCTTTTATTTTGATGCTATTTATGTGGACGAGATATTTAAATTATCTTTTTATGTTTTTATGGATAAGCCATAACAGACAGATTAGTTACTGGTACCCTGATTTTATCATCCGCAAGTTGACACTCTTGCTTCAGTTTGTCCTGCATAATAGTCTGAAGAGCACAACTAAAGAGGACCCCTTATTATCTACTCACATGACTATTTTTTATCTATTAAAAATAATTTTCCGTCTGTTAAATGGAACTACATAATTATTAACAATTATTTATTAAGTGAACTAATTATTTGTACGAATTTATGTAAATTTATAATATTTTTTTTGTTAACAGTTAAATATTTTTATGTAACATACAGACAATTATTCTTAAAGGAAATGCTATGGACAGTTATCTAGAAAGTAACGGATGAATGCATAAGATCTTCCTATCTGAACTAAGAAATTTTAATCGTACGGCTCATCAATGGGGCCACAGTTTTTTGTTTTTGTTTTTAATGACAGCGGACTTACTATCGGGTTTAGATCGCGCCTTAATGATTCGCAAGAATTTCATGCTAATGGGAAAAAACACGGGTTAAGATTTTAACAGAGTAGTTTTGGCTTTATTCAGTACACAAACCATATACCTAATACCGTGCTGTTTTGATTATAGTCTGTGCGCTGCATAAAGCTAAAACTGCTCAATTAAAATATTGAGGAGGGTTCGTCTGTCTCTATTTCTTGTGTTTCTATTATGTTTACATTTTTTAAAACTTTAATAACTCAAAATTTAAAACTTAAAAGTCAAAATAAAAATCATTGGATATGATCTACATCATTTTATCTATACACGTGTAAAAAATTATGACATTCCAACTGTGTTTTGATTGTCATCTAGAGCTTGTAAAAAAATATACTAATGTGGATAATTTAGGAACATTGATTTACATATAAATAAAATTGAAATGCGATAGTTTTTTATGAGCACATAAAAAAAATAACATAGATCATCCAAAAATTTTATTTTGATTTTTAAATTTTAAATTTTGAGTTATTAAAGTTTTAAAAAAATAAAAGCACGGTGTAGAGACAAAAAATAGAGAGGCATATGATTATTCCCAGCAAAATATTAGTCGCAGTCGAGCAGTGAATTCGTATCCCATGCATTAACTCAAAAGAATCTTTTGAGTAAATGCATCTGAACCATTCGGTCTGTTTTAAGATTTGTGCAGACTAGATCCGCACTAATATTAAAAGATCCCTGCGTTAAAATCACACAGTCAGATTGACTCTATTTAAAATCAGACGGCTGAGATAGATTAACTCAAAAGATTCCTTTTTGAGTTAACGCAGAGGATACGTGTTCCTCCAGCAGCAAGGGAGAATTCAAAACATAATGGGCTTCACTCAACCCGTGCATCTTGAACTCTTATCATATTCGAACATTAGTTGGGCCGAATCTATTCCAGGAACTATTCTCTTACGCCTGTAAAACTATATTCGACAGGTGGGTTCCATGTGTGGCGCCCGCTGTCAGTGAAAGTCGATGGGTTTAAGCAATGATGTTTGATGTTTCTTTCTCCAAGAACAATGAATCTTTTTCCGAAGGAGAATATCAGAGAGGTAAACTGAAGAAATTTGGGTTTTTGTACCTAAAACCCTACTTTCTCTTGCACCTGACAGCACCTCTCTCTCTCTCTCTCTATCTCCTCCCTCCTCTCTCCCTGTCTGAAAGCTAGTAACCATGCTTCCCTTCTTCCCTCTTGGTTCGAAGCCAAACCCGCCTAATGGTGGCGGCGCCTCCGACCCAAATCCCTCTCAGGTGTACCTTTTTTCTTTTAAATCTATTTTTTAGTATTTTCAATCAATTTTCCTTCTCCCCTACCCGTTACGATGTTTATTTTCTTTAATTGTATTAGGTCTCCACGCTTCCGCCTTTTCCTCTGAACCAAGCTCCCCAGTTTAATTTCCCCAACCCAGCCAATATGGCCATGGGTATGGCCATGCTCAATCAAAACCCTCAAGTGACCATGCAGCTTGGGTTGAATGCACTTGCGGCAATGCAATTTTTCGGTCAAGGTGCGAATATTCAACAAAACATGGGGTTTCACATGCAAAGCCAGATGCAAAATCTGAACATGCTAGCATCTCTTCAATCTGCCAGTAATATGGTTCAAGGATTGAATCAGATAGCCACAAATAATCCGATTTTAGCACAAATTGCAAGTGGTTTTGGGGTTCCTCAAGCTAATCAAGGATTAACTCAGCCATGTTTCTCTGGAGCACTACCGCAAGGGACAAACATGGTATGATTGTTGCATATTTTTTTCTCATTAATACGAAGTGTGAAAGAGAGAGGATACGAATTTGTATTAAGTACTGACATTTGGTATAGCAAAATAATGTCAGCCAAAGCTCAAGCATGGCAACAATGAGTGCAACTCGTGGCAATGCTTCTGGGAAAAGTTTTAACACAAATCAGCATAGCATCCAACAAACAAGGTAAATTTATCTTTATACTACTTTCTCATAGTGACTGGTTATTGGTATTCTAAAGTTGTAACAGGATTAAAATAGTTAACATTGATCCGTAGGACTGAGAATGAAATTTTAAATTTTAATTAATAGGTTCCTAAATAACAATTCGAGGCAGAATTCGGGGCAGTTTAGTGGAAGTCAAGGAAGAGGCCCTGGTGCACAATTAAGTCAAACCAGAGGAATGGGTGAATTTCCTTTTCCAAGTATTTTTTTCATTTTTTCTGAGTTATATATTATTTCTGTACTTGAGAACAGAGCAGTGCTATATACAGTTGTAATTTGTTCGGTACATTTCAGGTGCCCTTGTTTGCTATACGTAATTGCTGCTTGTATGCAGAAATTCTGATTGTATGTTTTGATCGCTCCTGTTATTATATTTTAAAGTGCATAGATAATAAATAGAAGTTTAGTAAATGAATATTAGTTAATTGTAATAATATCAGTGTAGTAAAATAATCAAACAAATCTGCAGGGCTAGGCGATAGGAGAGACCTAGCACCTGCGGTAAAATCTCCTGGACCTTTGGAGAATAATAAAAGGAGGTAAGGTTTGATATTTCTTTTATGAACATGTTGATTATTAGATAATAGAGCATGTTTTTTATTTTTTAATGGCAATAGAATTGACATAAGGAAATGCATTCCAGAGGCGAAATAAAACCTCAATCCCCTTTATCATTATACACTTTTAAATATCTTTACTTCAGTTCTTTTTTATTTTGTCTTTATTAGGAGACCAGCAATTAAGTATGATGAGAATGAAATTAAACTGTGGCGTGAAGCTCGCAAGAGAAACTTCCCTACTGCTTCCAACATAAAAAAGGTTTGATCTCTGGTCTGTAACTTAGCATGAGAATTGACTTGTTCCAGTTTGTTATGAGTACTAGCATGTTGTTGTCAGTTCCTTTTTTTTCCTTGTGGTATTGGGGAATGCATAAATGATACCAAACTTTCATATGACTGGTATGCTGTTTTGTACCAGAATTAAACCTGACTTGCATCAGAATTAATTTGATTAACTTTCTTTATGTAGAAATTGACTGTGAAAGGTAAAAAGGTCGAGAATGAGAATGATGATACTGAGCTTAGAAGACAGGTAAAATTAACTCTTAAATCTTTTTGAGGCAAAAAGGTCTCAACTTTTATATATTATCACAATTGCTTAATTAAATTCCTGATTTAGTATCACTTTTTGCTTTTCGCACTTGTACCTTGCTTCCGCCTGGTCATTTCAGTCTTTACCACTCTTGTTTTCAATTTTATTTGCAACCCTTTGTTACCAATTAAGAAAATTCTTTTTCTTGGTATGTATATCAGTGACCATACACTGTTTTCTTCACTACTTGTTTTAACTTCATTGTTTTTTTTTTTTTCCTTTTTCCTTTCTAGCAAATGAAAGAAATCTTGGCCAAGCAGCAAGAGCTAGGATTTGAAGCAGCTGAGGTGCCACAGCATTATTTTGTTGAGTCCAAAAATCAGACCTATAGTAGGGATCGAACCCAAAACCGCTTTAATAACAAGAGGTGCAGGCATGAGGGCCGAGGCAGATTTCATGACCGGAGGAGGGACTTCTCTTCACATCCCGATAATACCAAAAACGCCCGTGTTATGAAGGCTAGGGAACCAACCTTGCTAAAGAAGCTTCTTAGCACAGAAATTAAAGCAGATAAGGAAAGGATATTACATTCTTTTCGATTTATGATTTTGAATTCTTTCTTTAACCAATGGCCTGATAAACAATTGGTGTTCCCACCTGTGGTTAAAGAAATGGGAACGTGCAGTAAAATTACTGAAGGAAATGAAGAGGAAATACAAAAATTGAAAGGTGCAAGTAGATTAATTGGAAGTGAGAGCGAAAGTGAGAATGAGAGCGGAGAGGAGAGAGAAAATGAGAGTGTAAGTGGTATGAGAGGGAGAGAGAAAGGAGAGAAACCAGAGGAAGGAGAGATCACTGATTAAGTGCCAAGAGTAATTCCATATGCTTGAAACCCTAATGTTTTTAATTCATATTTGCTTTTGGTTTGCGTTTTAAATTCTGGAGGCTCCACAAGTCATACCCTTGTGTTGGATGGATATGTATATCTTTTGTTTGGTGAGGTATTAAAGCTGTCTCTTATTCAAATTTCTTAGTTGGAAGTTGAAGATTTTATTTTGTTGTATATATAAGCTATTTTTGTACTTGGAAATTTGACAATTTTTTTTGCTTTTATATGATTATTCGGTGTATCCCATGTGGAATAGCCCCTTTTTCTTGTTTGCAATTTAAATTTCTCAAACTGGTGTTACATAATGTGCTTCGTTAATTACAACCTCAATGTTATAAGAGTGCAGGTGAAATATTGCCAGTACTGTTATAAGCCAAAATTCAATGCACTGTCGAACCCACAACCCACGAGCAAATGATGATGGGAATACTGAGCATTAAATAGGCATTTAGGATAACAATTCGTTGTGTTGTCTTAAAAAATATGCTTTCTAAAAAAAATCTGCTAAAAGATGCTTACTGCTTACATTGACGAAAGCACAAAATTAGCTTGGTGACAATCACCAAAAAAAAAAAATAATAATTACTTGGTCATGCTTTTTGTTTTTATTTTTCTGTGGTCAGAACTCAAATAATTTTAGGATGCTTAAGAGTTGTGTATTAAATGACGCTGGTTTATGTAGGTCTCTATCAAATGCCCCCCATCTCTGTACCCAGCTTGGCTGAGGATGTGACATTCAACTAAAATCTTTCAATAATAGGTAGATTCAACAAAGGAGTAATGATTTATTCCCATTATAAATTGGCTTTGCTATTATGTGATGGGATCTCTTTTTTTTTTTTTTTTTGATTTTTTTTGGGACGTGGAGTTGTAAATTCCAGATTTTTTTTATTTGAGAAATGCAAAAATAAAATTTGAATTCCTACAAAAATTAGAAGTAAAATTCAAAATTCATGAAGGTTGGAATATAGAATCTCGAACTTTATTGTACCTTTTTTTTTGCCACATCTGTGATTTTATTTATATAATAATTTTTTGTAGGGCTGAAATTCAAAATAAAACACAAGAAGATGTCTCAATCTCTGGCTCCAACAACTTTCTTTAAGAAGTAATATAAATACTTTTAGTGCATGTTTGCATTGGTGATGGCATCTGCGTACTGAATCATGTTAAAATGAATGGCAAAAAAACAGTAGAAAATACAACCAAATGATACAAGTACTGAGTAATTAATCAAACAAAAACTAACTTAATAAATTGATACGTAATTTTTTTTATATAAATTTATTTTAAATTTTTAATATTTTAAAGGGACTGAATTCTCTGCCCTCTAGGGGGTAGGATTTTCCTGCCCCTGAGTCACTGAAACGTGGGCCACACCAAAACTAAAAACTAATATTTAAATTTATAAATCTATCTGGACCCACTTGTCAGTCTCACTGGAGGCAAGAAAATTCTGCCCCCGGAGGCAGGTGATCTTTTTCCTATTTTAAAATAAATATTTTTCCTTTTCAGAGCGAAACTTAAAAATTAGTTCTAATATTATTATGTAGTTTTAGGAGCAATAAGTGGACATTCTTCGACAAGATGTCGCATTACTTCATTTATTTCAACCTTAAATCAAAAGGCAAAATTCTGTAAAATCCATATCTACAAATCTCTTCCTTTTTCTCGGAGCGACGGATGCAAAACCATGTCCGTGAAAACTGATAAATACAGCTTCCAATAGAAAGTTCACACGCATTTCCTAAAGCCTATTTTTCTTTTATTTGAAACCTAAAGCCTAAATTGATATGGAACCCCAGTACATGCCGCTTATTAAGAACTAACGTATAACAATAACTCTTTACAAGTATATATTTATGGAGGGTCGTGTTAATAATTATCTTAGATATTTAAATTTGGACAAGTCAACATCAATAACGGATTCATGTATAGTGAAGGGACCAATTGATCTTTTTTTTTTTTTTTTTTGCAAACTTTCACGCCCGCATACCAATTGATCTCTCTCTCTCTCTCTCTCTCTCTGTATATAGAGAGAGAATTTTTTTTATAGTTTAGATTAAATATTATGGATAATTTTTCTATATAGTTAGATACTGTAAAATTAATCATCATATTCGGTATGAAAAATCTATATAATTAACTTCAATATGTGTTTGATCTTCATAGTTTGAAAAAATTAGTGTAGACCATATGAACAAAAATGTGCACAATATTCACATATGTCAATCATATTAAAAGTTTATTGTCTGGTTGAGGTCTGGCTGACGAAGATCTAGGGTTTGAGAGACTTTTTCTCTCTCTAAAATCTATTGGAGAAATGAAAGATCTCAACTAGATACAACAACCTTGCTCTCTCTCTCTCGTTTCTACCTCCTCAAGCGGTGAGGAGGGTGAGAGAGAGTGGAGGGAATAAAGCCAATACGAGGCGTACCATCTCGATCAGAGTTGGCTCCAGTCATTGGAGCGCGTGTAGTGGTCGGATGGGCATATTCGGAAGAGCTCCACAAGACTTTGTGGAGAGATGAGGAATAAGAGAATAGGGTGATTAGGAGAATAGTGAGAATAGCTAGAGAGAATATAGAGTGTAGATATGTAGGAATAAAAAAAATAGAGTGATTGACATAAATTGAAGAGAATATTTGTAGATCTAGAATATGAACAATTGAAGAGAATAATAGTAGATCTAGAATAGGAACAAGGACCATTTGACGTGCTGTAAATACCAGTGTTGTAAAAAAGGGCTTAATGGTCGATTAAATGTCCGTTTAATCGTTAATGACGGCCAAACCATTATGGATACACTTAATGGATGCCTATTTGCAGATGAAAGCGATTAATCGGCCGTTTTTCCGTTTAATCGTCCGTTTATTCTCATTTATTCAAGTAAATATTTATTTTCACATTGTTTTTTTTTCCTATGATAGAGTGTGATAATAAGTTTTATAAATCATGTATTGCAGTTTTATTTGTATTTGGATATACATCCATTATTATTTATATTTATTTTTCTTCTTACTTACTTTTAAATTGTTTAATTCTTCTATTATTTATATACTATATATTTTTCTTACTTATTGATGTAATTTTTTCAATTAGTTTGACATGTTCATATATGAAATTAAGTTGTTATTATAAACTAAATGTAGTGATTTTATATTGGAATGTTTCATTTCTTTCAAATAATATGTTATTAGTATTTGAAAGCTTATAATAATAGAACTAAGTTAAGTTTATTTGATAAGGTTGACGAGTTATATAAATCATTTTTAATAAATTATGAATATATATACATAATTTTAATAAAAATGATGAATTGTTTGTATAATTCTGATTAATTGGCCGCATACCGATTAATCACTTAGTGATAACCTGTCCGTCCGACAAGTGCATACCGTTTTTTACAACACTGGTAAATACATTTTTTCTACTATTAATAAAATTGGTAGTAGACATTTAAAGCCACCAACCTTAAAAAAATGTTAACATTTACAAACGTCAAAGACACAAACTTCGTACATACAATTGTATATATAAAATTGACACTTAATAAATAAAATATATACGAGATTAACAATTAACAACGTAAAATTAGAGAAATCTGTTCTATTAAATGTAAATCCTGTACAATTTATATTAATATAAAATTTACACATTTAACTATTTTGGTACATCAAAATTCTGGTTCATGGTGGCAATACAAATTATTTCTCATTATCCAACTTCTTTGGAAAAAAAAAAAAACACTATTTACATCTTCTCACATAAAACTTACATTCCATAATTTGTAATTTTATGGCGTCTGATATATTAAATAATGAGTGAGGCTATGGTAATATATATATTACACAACGGTTCACGTTATGAACTTATATTTTTATTTTTAAAACTAAATAGTTGATATGAACTGTTTTATATGATTTTCGTATGAAAATATACATGCAAATCAAATTTTATATTTTTTAAAAGTTTTTTTACTATTTTTATAGACAAGTAGAAAATCACTTGATTTAAAAATTCTTAACCATAAAAAAATAATGATTTTCTGTCTATCTAAAAAATTAGTAAAATTTTTTTAAACAATATAAAATTTTATTTTCAATTACATTTTGATGATATAAAGATTATATTTAGGCTGTTTAAACTTTAAAAATAAAAATATAAATCCGTAATATAGATTAATCCGTAATATGGACATTACTGTAGCCTCACTCTTAAGTGATTGCTTGATTGCCCATGAGATTATTTTTTTTCAAAATTCCATATAAGCAAATACCCAAAATGTTCTTTACTAGGGTGCCCGAAAAACCAAATAATGTCCAACTGCAAAAGCACACAATCCAATACCATAATTCACACTTCACAAAACTTAGTTCTGTTGGGACAGCTCGTCATAAATTCTCTTACCTCTTTCACACTATAAAGTACTCAAAATACCCTCTCATTACTCCAATAGATTACCTTCAAACCAAACTCACACATTCCCTCTCACATCTCACATCTCACATCTCACCTCTCAACTTCCAAATTCTCAAAGAATCAAAACCATGTCACACTTCCAAAAATTTCAAAGTTCATTTTTTTTCATATTGCTGTCTCTCACACTTATGTTAACATATGTCACAAATGCGCAAATGATGGCACCATCACCGGCATCGTCTGTGAGCTCAGAGTGTGTCACGGCACTGTTTAACCTCACCGACTGCTTGACATATGTCGAGGCAGGAAGCAATACAACTAAACCCGACAAACCTTGCTGTCCTGAGTTGGCTGGGCTAATTGAGTCGAACCCGATCTGCTTGTGTGAGATGCTTGCGGGAGCTGCCGAGTCATATGGTATTAGTGTGGACAACAAGCGGGCCCTTGCACTGCCAAAAATTTGCCATATCAGCACCCCGCCTCTTAGCACTTGTGCAGGTTAGTTGATAGGCTTATGTAGATATTGGTTATGTGTGCAGGTGAGTTGAATAGTTCGGGTCTATTTGAAATAGGGGACCTGCTTTAAGATTCTTGCAAACTTACATTGAATGGTTCAGATCTAACTTGACCCTGACCTAATTCGAATTTAAGCGTATACCAGCCTTTCTTCTAAAATAATGTAATTGAAGCAATTTGCTGAGTGCTTAAGTTCCAGTTCAATTTGTTTCATCCAAAAAAAGAGTTTAGTTTGTTACTGACCCTTCTTTTTTCCATTTTAAAGTAAAAAAAAATTGAATGCATTAGTAAATATTATCTATTATTTTAGTTAACATCATCATCATCCTTATTTTTTACTTTTAGTTTTTTTAGTTAATAATTGATTAAGATTGTTCTAATTTGCAGTTCTAGGAATTCCTGTAAGTGACCTTTCTCCTGCTGGGGCTCCGGGTCCATCTGCCAGCAGTGGCCCACTATTGCCAGCAGGTTGCGCTTTTTTCATGGTGCTTCCAACAAATTAAATTAATTACAATTCTAAAATAATCTGATTATCTGTAACTTTCCCCTCCTATAGCAACAATAATCAAAACATAATATGAATCAAAATTGTTTTAGGTGATTAAATTTATGTGATTTCGCAAACTTATCAAGTTGCTAAATAATCTTAGTCTAAAATAGCTCATGTAATTGTCAGATGAACAAAAGACCAAAACTTTTTTACTTTTTAACAACTAATTAATATTTTTTGTCTACTAAAACAAATTCATAGGATCAACGGCTACTGCACCCTCGTCAGGACAATCAGAAAACGGTGCCACAGGCATCGACTCAGTAAACTTGATTGTTTTGATAGCCTCATCATTTATCTTGACCATCATTGCCATTTCTGGAATCTTTTAGACTTCTCTTGCGAGTCTAACAACATTGTTCTTTGTTATTTATTTCCTAATCCCATAAACACATTTGTGATATTTGTATTTACTAGCTATATTCTATTGTCATTTCCTATGTTTATTTTTTTTTTCTTTTTCAGTTCATATGTATTATTGAATTGAAATAAATTTGTATGATTTGGGAGGTATGGTTGCATTTAGTGAGATCATTGAGATGTAAAACAACTGTACTCGCATTTAGGCACATTAAATTCTCATTAAATGCTCTGTAGGCATTTAATTTTCAACCGTATTTCCATGTGATGATGGCTGGAGAATTTATTCTTGCGGTAGTCTTAAAGTAGTTTGTTGAAGAATTGTTTCCAGTTTCCCCAAGGAAGCCTTAAATGTGATATAGAAGGCTAACTGGCAAAACGAAAAAAAGAAAATAAAATCCCAAAGAATGAGACAACTGGTCTGAAAAGATATCATTTTTCCTTTCCATTTGCTTTTTAAATATGGTATGGCTTTGTGAAGTATTAGGAATTGGTAGTATGGTCTCCTTTCAACTGAGTTTTTAGTTAAAAAAAAAGAGAAAGAAAAGGAGAAGGAAATAAAACTATACTGATAAAAATTCTCTACAACTGAAACTTCAAAGAAATGAAATGGGTAGTTTATCCACCTCAATATATTTCAAAAAGATAATTAAAATTATGAAACAAACAAATTTCGTTACAAAAATTGGACAAGCAAGGAATTACAAGAGTATTCTCAGAGTCTTTTGCTTGGAAATATAACAGAAAGGGAAGCTATAGACTGTGCTTTCACACGTACTAAAACAAAATTAAGTTGTAAAAAAATATGATATAACGACCTAGCTATGATTTAATTTTCAAAGTACGATAACTAAACCTATAAATCATCAGGGACACACTTCTTTACATATATTTCACACGTTTAATTTTTGTATTAATTGTCTTTACCAACAAGATACATTTCAACAAAATAATGCATGCTTACTCTGCTATTACTATAGTACAAGCACTTCTTTGATTACTCGAGTTAGCTATTCATCCTTTCCGACAGCGCCCCCTTTTTAAAATGAAAAAAAAAACAATATTTGAGTAATGGAAATATAAATTATATTTTTTTTTTCAGATTCAATTGATTGAAACTTGATGTTAGTAGTCAGCCAAATATATATGAAACAAAAAGGTAAAATGACTTATTAGGCCGAATTAACAAAAATACCACAAAAAGTAGTTCAGCAAAACCTTCTATTTAGCAAACATATCTTTCTTTCTTTTCTGACTATTCTATAGTCCGACTTGAGATGCATCCTTAACATGTGTATTTTTTTTATGGTAAGTTAGTTGCTGGTATATAAGGCCTCTAAAAGGAATAATACAACAGAGAATATATCATAATAAGTGTTTAGTATCTGCACACACATACACACACATGTTACCTTTATCAGGAAAGAAGCTGAAGCTATTGCTGGGGCCGATCCGCTCTTCAAACTTAGCTTGCAACGTTTGTGTAGGCTTTGGTTTTCCAGCAAGTACACCTACTTCCACTATAAACGCTCCACACACCGGTCGGTGATCTGAGAACTTTGATTCCCCTCTGAAATAGGATAGTTGTACTATTCCATCTCCATGCCATAGTACCCGATCACACCTGACAATTTTTTTTGGTTAATACTCATCTGACAATCACACCAGATTATGTTGACTAAATACTTTAGTTGATATATGTCTTATTGACGGTACCTTCAGATTTTGAGGATAATTAGCTTCAAAAACTTAATGGAATACCTAAGGGTTAGTGTGAAACTTATATTTATTGGTTTGCAAGTTGTAACATTGATGAGCTCTTACCATGCCGGGGTTCGTCTTTTCTTCTTAGATGTGACTGTCTCTCCGAGATATGAGTCGGAGTTAGAAGAGTATTTGTATGTAGGTGCAAAATATATCTTCCCTTCATTCCACCCCTTAAATACCCGTCCCGCTTCTCTCTCAATCTTGAGCTGCAATGTAAAGGATACCAATGATTAATTTTAGGATATTATGTCCTGGCAAAATATTAACAATAATTATCATTATTCGTACCGGTTGGGGTTATAATTAGCCAAGTTGAAAAAATGAGGGTTGGTTATATGGAGAAAGTCAGCTAAATTGCTTAAAAGAGGCAAAATTATTGTTTCTGACTTTCGAGAAAATTGTGTTCTTGCAATCCAAAAATAATTGACTTTATTGGGATTTCCTATTAACAGTATTACACACCACGGAATTTTTATGAAATGCCTTTAATTTCACATGAGTAACAACTGAATGAAAGCTTGTAGGAAGTACCTGATCCTTCTCAAACAGGGCATCCCAGTTGTTATCTTCTAGAAGCTTCCGGGCCTCAGCATAGTTCAGTGCAATCCTGTAATTTAAGTCCCCCAGCCATATAATTCGTCTGCAACAAAGAACAAAATTGAAATCATCAGAAATAAATAAAATACAAAACAAAACAAAAATAAAACAAAACATGTGGTTGTGTCTTTTGACCAATTAATAATCCGATCTACATCTTGATTACTGTTAGGTTCATTTGTGATGTGTCACCTCTAAGAAAATTCTGAAATCAAGCCCAAAAAGGATGTAATGTATTTCTTTGGCCACATTACACATTTTTGTAGCAGACTAACAACTAACAAGAAGGTTCCTGGTAAGATAATCCACATATAAAATACAGGCCAAATTTTTGTCTCATGATAAATTGATAGGTCAGGTTCTCATACAAGCTGTCCATTACAAAGTTAAGAACTGAAATTCTTACTCATGATCAGTAATTCTCTCAGGGATTCTCCTTCCTGATCTTCTACAAATCCTTTGAAATTGTGTATTTTTCAAAATCTCTATAACGTCATAGTTCCTCTTCAATTCATCCCCTTCTTTCTCTCCTGAGGCCAGGTGACTACATATAAAGCAGAAAGTAGTCTGGTGCAGAGACAAGCTCACTGATATACAACCCTACATATGAAATATAAAAAATTATAAAAAATTGTAAGAGATATTACAACACGTGTGAATTGCGATATTACAACACATACCTTATTTCCAAGATAGCCCATCAGGCCCCGGCTAACACAAGACACCCTCAAATGGCCAATGTGCTGTACCAGCTCCTTCCTTGCCCAGACAGAGACAAAAATACCCACCAATTTCTTGCATGCAACGAGGTCATACTTCCTTTGATTGACTGGTGTGGCCATGTACCCCATTCCATCTACTGTACAACTTGCCATCTCATCATCTCCCTCTTCCTCTTCTTCCTCTTCCTCGTCTGAAGACACTGTTTCATTATCAACAAGGTTTTAAACAAAATTTGAACAAAAATGAACAAAACTTTGTTTTGAAGCTAGTAGACTATATTAATCAAATACATTATTTACTAAGAAAAACCTGAATCTGGAATAATTAATAAGCTTTACTTCTGAATTATTAAAAATAAATGAAGGTACCAGTCTCCTGTTTCTTTGAGTGTTTGCACGAGAAAGGGGCAAAGCAAGCATCCCGGTACGATTTTCTGGTCATCTCCACAGGGCAATTGCATGTCTTTAAATGCTTTCTGTCTTGTGCCATGAAGGCTTTACTGAAAGATTTTAGCGACGGTCCTTGGAAGATCAGTGAATTGCCTCCACTAGATGTTTTAGGGTGGTGGGATGATGAGTTGTTGGATGCTGATTTAGTATCTTGCGAGGAATTACGGGAATGTGAGGTAGGGAATTGGAAATTGTCATTGTTTGGTTCGCCTTGTAGCGAATTGTTCAAAGCTTGGTTTATAAGAGCTAGCCAAATTGAGGCCGGTTCATGGTCTTCTATTACTAGCACATTTCCCGCATTAAGTGGTACAATTTCTTGAAATCTGTTGTTGCAAGGAAAAAAAAGTTTTTGTTTATTTAATAAATTAAATTGTGAAGAGATACACATATTTATGACTTGGCACAGGAACATACAGGCTTCTCTTTTATCAAAAAAAAAAGTGGCTAGTAAACTTACCCCAAAACATAAATATCTGAATGGTCATTTTCGGGAAGAAAGTCGTTCAAATTCAAGTCCATAGTAGGTGTTTTCCCTCCAACGTTCCATGTAGCAACGAATACCCTTTTTTCGATTAAGTTAAAAATAGTAAATAAATAAAAACTTATTTGTACTCAACACTATAAATTTTATTCTTGTTGAGATTTGTATTAGATTTGGGTCTTATTGGAAAATAGCAATTAGAGGAAAGTCTAGGGACTTTTTGATAAGATTGTAAGACACTATATAAAACCCAGGCAATCAACAAAATGTTTTTTGTTGGCTGAAATTCTATTATTCTTATTCTATAATATGAATTTAAAAATAACAAAAGAAAGAAAGAAAAACAAAGAAGCCATACCTGAAGGCTTCTGTCTTTACTGGCGGTGTTGTTATATGGTTACGGAAGCTGCTAAAGCGCAATGGTTTGTTCTCTGCATTTCTTTTATCTTTTACAAATAATTAACGTATATATTAGAAAATGAAGTAACATGAATTAATATATGGTAACAGACCTGTGCCATTCAGGTCGGTCCCAGTCTGAACCAACTCTACAATGGCTGTGGATTTCCCGAGTTTTGTCCAGAATATTTTTACAAATTGAATTATGGTCGTTAGGGGCTAAAGGTTACTGGTACGATAAATATGAAGAAATAAAGGAGAAGGAAACTACCTGAACCTGATAAGCTTCTGAAGTATGAAGGAGAGGCCGATGCTGTACGATTTGTGTTTTGCTCTTCTGAGTAAAGGAATTGAGAAATTTAGATTAATGATTATGTTAGTTAAAGTTATGCTACTTTTAAGTAAAATTAGATAAATAATTACCAGACAAGTATCTGAAGGAGGAAGGAGATGACGCCTTTTGACTCGGGCTTTCTCCAATATCAAATCCTGTTCATAAATAGAAAAACTAAATTATAATTTAATCCAAACAGTAAGTTTAAGAGCAGAGAGATAAGCCATAAAGACCGTTCTAATTAAGTCATCAATCATGTTGAATATAACCAAATATACCACATATAACCACATATATACTGAAAAGGATAGCAATTTGGTAATGTATTGTATGGTATCATCACATGCTGCTTTTTCATTATACTCTGTTAAAAAAATGCATTTCTTATTCAGTAAATTTGCATAACTTCAGATAAAGAAAATAGCATGCAAAAACTAAAAAATCATAAGCAAAGAAAACAGAAATGATAGAAGTCTGATATGAAAAACTATTACGTACCAGAGGGTTTGATAGATTTTTCATTTGTGTTTGATTCTTTCTTGTCTTTTGACCAGAAAACCTTCGGCCGAAATGGCTGAAAATTAAATTAAATTTTAATGTTCCTTATTTGAAAAAAAAATGAAGATAACATAGGTATAATCTAAAAAAGAAGAAGAAGAGAGCATACCTTCCTTTTTTCCTCGTATGCTAGAGCCATTTTCTTATCACAGACTCTGCTTTTTTTTTTGTGTCTTCACTCTTTTGTACTGATGAATTACCTCCTTTAAGCACCTGAAATCCCCAACGATTAATGTCAAGAATGTACGACATTTTGAGATCAATCAATGAAACGCACATCAAATTAGTGAAAAAGGGAAAATAATATGTAGTAGTAGTACCTAGTGTACCCGTTTGATGTATTAAAGCCAAAATATATGAAAACATAGGTTTAAATATGCTCCAGTCTAACTGCATTCATGGGAAAATTAATCAATGAAGCTAGAAAAGAAATTGGTTTTGGATGAATATTCATCATGCAGAAGAGAAGTAAGGATACTTCAGAAACAAAAATGTCTGATATATCTCCTTTGATCAGAAAAGATATTAGATACAACTGCATACCTAAACTTGGGAAAATGAAACTATGAACAATACATAAGACCTAATTTTAACTCTTTAGGAATCCAATATTTGAAAAGTTAGTCGTACCTCACTAAACCAAACGATAACCAACATTCCCCTTCTGTGCTCTTTAGTCTCAAATAACAACGCGCTGTGCCTATCCAGAAAAGGTATATATAAATTAGAAATGTTAGCTTACCCCAACTCGTCCCTACCTACATGCACTTATACTGATTTCTTTCTTTTTATATAAATGTAACAGTAAAGATTTCTTGATAAAAAGTAACAACAAAGATATATTTTTTATCCAATATATAGTTAAATGTCTTTGTTTTATTCTCTTTCACTAAACCAATAAAATATTATTAGGAGTGTCAATGGGTACAATAAGGATAGGATGGAAGCATTTTTATACCCATACCAACTAAAAATTGATCTTACTCATATCCTATCCTTATTTTCACCTTATCCTACCCTATTTTTACCCATTAAAATTATCGGGTAACGAAATAGTAGCGGGTGAATAACGAATAATACTATTATAATAATTAATTTTATTATATTTTATGAATAGAACATTTTCACACATATGCAATAACATTACTAATAAAAAAATAAACAAAAATAAATATGCAATCAATTCCAACTAAATTGTTTTTTCTATAAAGCAAGATAATTTAAAAACACGAATATTATTGCTCAGACATGTAAATAATAAAACATGTAAATAAAAATAATAGGATTAGCATTCTTCTTATAGCAAAAACCATCTACTAAATAACAAAAGTACATAACATATTATTGCTCAAACATTATCATATTAAATATCATACAAATAAATATTAACATCACTAATTATTACTCAAACATTATAATATTATTTTATTTTATATAATTACCCTATACTCCTATAGATAACGGGTACGAAATACCCTTACCCATTTAGCTAATTAAAAAAAATTTCTTACCCATACCATATCCAATTAGCTAATGAAAAAAGATCTTACCCATACCTGTCTTAGCGAATACGGTACGAGTAGGATAAACGGGTAAAAGGGTATCATTGACACCCCTAAATATTATACTTGGTGTCAGAAAAAGTATGGTTGAAATATTACAAAATCTAAAAAAAATATTTTGATCATCGGTCGAGTTATTAAAGCATCGATATCAATTTTGAAGAGTAATCCAGTGCTTTTTATTGCTAAAAAATATAATCCTACCAGATTTTGTTCACACAGTCAAAGAAGATAATCTATTGCATAAATAACATGACCAATAAATGTATTAATTGAACTGATATTAGAATGAGAATATCGCCTTCGACACTTAGATACTGATTTCAATATTAGAAATCACAGGAGGACTAATGAATTTGAAAGTGGAATGAAGTTCTGATGAAAAAAATAAAGGAAGTGTCATCAATGATAATGTTAGACAAGATAATTATGGTGATGAAAATTGCTATTTACATTTGTCATAGATACTACATTTAATGGTTCTATTTGCCAAAAGCTTTTTGTGTAAGCTCATTGTTCAAATACTTCTATTCTCCAACTCTAAATTATCTAATTTATTCTTAATTTTTTTCTATAACATACTACTTTATCCAAATTAAACGAACATCAAATCTGAATCAATTATGTGAGCTGTCCGGTTTTGCTAGCCTGTGGTGCAAGTTGGTAGTTCATAACGACTCCTTTTTTATTTATCAAACAAAGGAGAAATTGGATGCATAGTGGGGTCATTTGTGCTCGTTGGGAAATGAGAAAGAGGGAGCCACGACATTTGTCGCCTCCCAAATCCTTCCATGATGTGTCGAGTCTAATTTATGAAAGAAAAATATTATGAGCGACATAAACGGAATCTTATAAAATTTTGTGAAATATCTAATCATCAAAATAATTATTATTTTAAGTGGGTCGACTAGCTTAGCTATAGCTATTATTTATTATATATACCCTTAACTGTAGAGGTAAGAGTCAGAAAATAAAATAAGATGAGATATAATTCTCAGAATAAAATATAGTATATAATTATTTTAAACAGTAACATATAATTTTTGTTCTGAAAAAAACACGATAAAATTTTTTTTAGTCATGAGTAAACTCAAGTGCTTGATAAGAAGTATGCTACATATGTGAAACAAAATGGTATGGTTGCTTCTTTTTTTGAATAAATTAACAAACTTACCATATTTTTGTATTAATGAGAATAAATTGTTACACCTGTCGCTCTGCACTCCACGTCCCTAATTATGATAAAACACCATTGGTTTAAAATTTTTAAATATCTAATTATGATGTTAACAGCCACGCATGTATTTGTTTATAACTGTACTTTAAGCAATCCAACTAAGATTAGCTGGAACCTCATATCTTTCTTTTATTTGTTGGGAACCTCAATTTTATTCATCGAGGTTTAGAGGTTTGACAATTGGTTTCCAGGGATAATCTTTAAATCTCTATTACAAAAACGTTCCTTATAAATTAAAAAAGGAAAAAAAAAAATACGACATTGCAATTTCTGTAAGCAATCTAAATTGGATGAACGCATAGATTCTTTGATCCAAGAACGCGCAAGTATTAGAAATCTTTGACAGATCCATGCGCTTTTTCTTAGGCAACTACTTACAAGTTGCAACCAATCTCTACTTTCTTTCCAAAATCCTAGGGTTAATTCCTCTCTTCTCGGAGTGACCTTGAGTACACCCGTCAGGTGTTCGACAAAATGACCTGATTTGTTGAGGTTCTATGCTAGATGGCAGGGATGAATTGTATTTTCGAATAATTCGACTGAGGTCTAGAATTGTATTATTAAAAAATACTTTGTTTTATTATAATACACATTAAATTTTTCTGAAGTTCTAAGAAAAAATTACGAGTAATTCAGAAATAAATCTATAAAGTTTGTAAAATTTGCAAATAAATTGTGAGTAATTCGAAAAAAAAAATCGAAAATCTGTTTAATTCATATTGTCATTCGGCATGTAAAGTATTCAAATCCTTTATAACCTAATTTGGAAATCTGTTTAATTTGCAAGTAATTGACCTGTACAGTACGCAAATATGTTTATATGTTTAACTTGATATATTCAATTATAGCCCAATTTTGATTTATACGGATTGGGCTTATTTCCGGATTTCAAATCATTTGAGTTTTGGTGCTTCCCTGGAATTCTAACAGGCTTTAGATTTTATTATATCTTGCAAGGCCTACCGTAATTCCAAACTTTTTGCAAGGCTTTTGTTATTATATCCTCGCATACGAACTCAAAAGTTCTCCGACATTCGACTGAGGAAAAAGAGACAGACAACAACTTTTAACAGTTGAGAAAATTCCATCTGAGAGAACATGAGAAGAAAGAAATAAAACTAATTCGGTACAGTACTAATTAACGCAATAACAGAATAGCATAGTAACATCATGGTCTTGTCATATAGAGTCACATTTACTATACAAAGTAATAAAGTGAATAAAGAAATAGCAACACAGATAAACTGAGTTCAAAATTTTTCTCCTCATATTAAAGATAACATTAACACATTCACTTGATAAAGAAATATCAGTACTTAAGACCAACCATACATGATATCAGCGAGTTGGCAGATCTAGAGAAATCACCTCAGTTAGGTGGCCTCGGCCAGTGGGATGTGAACTGTAGATGTGACCGGCTCTCTACAAAAACTGGACCCGAACTTAAGCTCCTTTGTCTCACTAGTTGTTGCTTTGTCGTTTGCATTAATATGCGGTACCTTTTGCAGTGCCAAGCTATCCATGGGTGCCTTCCCTTGCCTACCTTGCAATCTAAATGTTTATTATATGTAAGAGGAATGATGCAAGGTATTTCACCAATTTTAATATGGTATAACCTCATATTACTAACGCACCAACTTGATGGAGACTAATACAGTTCCATTAGGACCCATTTGACTACCGATGTCGTAAATTGTCAAAATCCAACATACAACCCCATAAACCCAATCAATCACGGTTACCGTTAAATATCCATCGTGAACCCGATATGTGCACTCACAAATAAAGACTTCATATATGATGCCAGATAAAAAATCTATCTTTTACCCCAACCATTCCCACAAAAAAAAAATACCCAATCAGCCCTCTTTCTCAGTGTTTATCTATCTCTACACAACAAAGGAGGATTAATAAGAGTAATATATGTAATACATTTGTTTTTTTAAGAAAGGTATGTACAATATTGACCATTTTAGAGATCATATGTGATATTTTGCGCTCTTTTAATTCAATATATTGTTCATTTCAACTTCGAAGCATCCATAAAATACTTCTATGTGACAAACTATATTATATAATGAATGCCACAAAGTACAAAGCTTAATTATATAATAACAGAATCCTACTATCGTACCAAGAGGTGCCAGTAACCCCCACTGGCAACAAATTTAAAACTAAAGGAGAACACTCATGAACAATGCCTGCATGGGTACCACTCAGCGTCCATCTAACATGAAAGCCACAGGGTACAAAGCTATATAAAAACAGAACCCTGCTATTTAGCAAATAGGTACCAGCACTAACCAATGAAGTTAGAACTAAGACAGAAGGCTCATGAGACATGATAAATATCAATCAAAATCCCTAAAATACCCTAAAAGTACATCTTTTCCCAGGAAAGGTAAAGGAAGTTCAGATCTCAGCATATCCTGGTTATTGAAACACAACTTTACCAATTGAAGAAACAACAATAGATGAATACCTTAGCATGCGTTGGTCAACTGTCTTCTGGTTGCTACTTTTACTGGTATGTTGAGATCGACTTCTTCCCTGCTGTAACGTTTTACTTTTTGAGTGCTTGTGTTTGTGGCTGTAGTGCTCCTTTCTGACGGGCTTAGCCCGTGGCCTATAAACAACCTTTTTTAAAGTGTGGTCGTCAGAGGTGACAGGTGGGTCATATACGTCAGGGGCCCATCTCACCCTCAGACCAGATTCTACCTTGATTCCCTCTTTCACACGGCTTCCCTTAATTGCTGATACCACCCTTCGAGGCTCAGACTTCAGAAATAACAAAAGTTAACAAATCAACTTGTAAGACGGTGCCTCCAAATTCATAACAAAAGACTAGCAACAATTGAACAAAATAATTATTAAGTTGATATAAGACATCAGATTGTTTTAGTATGTATCGGAGTCACATAATTAAAGCTAAAAGGAATTTCCCAAAACACATAAGCAAATATTGAACGAGAGCAGATACTTGGTACTACACCCGAACGGTGTTTGAACCATATAATATTGTAATCTTAGAGCTGAGCTTACATTATTGGAAATACTTGACTTGGTTAGAACATTGTCAGATTTGTTTTCTATAGTGTCAGTTAACTTTTCTCCTTTTAAAGATGGTGATACTCCATCACTAGTTAATCCTTCAGTTGAGTCTGGATCGTTTGAGAGAGACTCAGAGTCATCGGAACCATTTCCGTCAAAAATATTCTCGTTTTCATCCACATCATGAAAAATCAGCTCCCGACTGAGATCAGTCACAAGCTCATCTAATTCCAAACCATCATCAATTTCGTCAGCACCACTTATGTCAAAACTGGAGAAGTCCAGTTCCTCAAAGTAATGGATGCAGAGGTCGTCGTCCGCACCCGGAACCTCACAACTGCAGTTGCGGGGAATGGAGCTGAGAGAAGTATCTTCACAGTTGACTGTGTTGCCCAGGTAGGAACCACCCATTCACGTGCTATTACAGTCGAGATTAAGATATATAAACTCCTGTAATAAGAAAGATAGCTAATCATATACAAACTCAAAATTCAACATGCTTATGCAGACAAAATTCATAGAACAAAAACCTTACCCAAATATGTACTTAGTTAGATAACAATGACCCCCATAGATACAAAACAACGGGCAAGCTTATCTGATAAACAAACATTATGAAGCATGCGACAAAAACAAAAATAAATCATGTGCAACTGCAAATATGAAAACATTGTGCGGGTTGGATAATTCCCCACTAACTAGAACTTTTGAAATATGAAATACGGACATCGCTTTTATTATAATACAAACAAGGATATTTTCTACATCTTTAGAGGGTGATTGCATATGAATAATCCCACTTTTGAAGATGCAGCGGCATTTTAGAATTAGGGCATTGATATCCATAATAATATATCTAAAGAAAGAGCATGTTGATGAAATGATAAGTTTCTTCCAGTCGTCAAATGAACAATTTATAATATTGGTAGCAGACCATGCAAACAACGTTATTCACTGTCCAAAAGGTCAAAATTTTGGAAAATTGTCTTTCATTTTTCTGCACTTTCATTCTCTCTCTCTTTTCTTGCTTTGATTTGCAAAACTTAATAATTTTTTTTTTTTTTGATAAAAAGGCCGGAGCCCTGCTTCATTAAGAAACATAGTTAATTTACAACCAAAAGTCACTAATGTTCCATTATCCAAAAGACATAACAAAAGCAAACAAGTCCATCTATGGTAAATCTAATTAATAGTTCTATATATCCAATTGTTTAAAGGTTTTTTACTTACAATTAGGACCTTCTATCATATAAAGCCGTAGTCCATCGTCGTTACCATGCCCACTATTCGATTGTTGAGAGATTTTTCCAAACGAACTAGCCGCCGATTCTACCTTCCTTCTATTTTGTTTGCGTCTCGCAGATTCTTCGGATTCGACTTTTTTTTTTTTACGGATTCTTCAATGGCATTTGCAAAGGTGGATGTGATTGATTGACGATCCGAATAGAAATTTGGGAATAGCGCGTTAAAACAAAAGGAGATTGGTCAGACCAGGTGGGCGTTCTTATCGTCTTTCCAGCGCAGGAGATCTCGATTCTCGGAGTTCTGTTATCTGAGGTAACTCAAATTTTGATTTTATATTTGAACCGTCCGATCAGAAACCGGACTAATCTGGTCCGATATACAATGCAGGTGTCTCTTTAATATTCGTGTTAAAAGTAGATCAGTCGGTCCAGATCTAAACCCAAAATTTGATATATCACAGAGGATCCTGACTCGGAGATCTCGCTCAACCCTTCTTTATTACATCTAACGGTGAATATTGCTCTCTTCAATTTGTTATGTCACGTGCTCCTTTTAACTCCGCACGTGCCGTCTTAAACTCACACATATTTCCTTGAAGGATTCTAAAAAAAGCCCGTCCCGTGACCCGGTCCGGTCCGCCCGTGACTCGGGTACCGCCCAGTCCGGTCCGTCCACGTGTTGGGGGTTCGGCGGGTTGGTCGGACCGGGTCAAAATCCGGATAAGGGTTCAGTTTTTGAAACCGAAGCCCGCTGAACCTGTGACCCGTGAACCCGCCTACCCTACCCGCCCGGTCCGCCCGCCCGCCTACCCGCAAACAATTCTTATTTTTTAAAATAATTCGGTTTTAAAGATCAAATAATTCGTATTTTAAAAAAAAAATCTAAATTGTTTTCAAATATTTCAAATAATTTCAAATAATTTGGTTTGAAAAAAAGAAAAAAACTGTTACCAAATAATATTATTTCAAATATTCTTTTTTTTCAAATATTTCAAATATTTCAAATAATTCGGTTTTTTTTTTTCCTTTTTTTTGGATTTTTTAAAAGACATGAGAACCTTAAAGAAAAAGAAATATTTCAAATAAATTATTTTCAAATAATTTTAAATAATTTCAAATATTTCACATATTTATTTTTGTTATCAAATATTTTCTTTCAAAAAAAAAAAAAAAAACAGAAAAAAAAAACCTGGTCCGGACCAACCCGTGAACCCGGTCCGCCAACCTGTGGGGGTAAGGGTCCACGGGTGGGCAAGGGTAGATTTTAAAAAAATTTACCCGTCTACCCGTCTACCCGTCTACCCGCCTACCCGCCTACCCGTAAACCCCCTGAACCCGTGCCCGGCCAACCCGTGAACCCGGGCGGGTTGAACCCGGTCCGTCTCGGTCCGGCCAGTTTTAGAACACTAAATTCCTTCTGAAACTGGAGCTCGACTTGTTTTGAGTTACTGACCAATTCAAAGAAAATTGGAATGATAAAAATAAGAGAAATGTTCTGGCTCCTCGAGCCATCATACTCCGAGCGTTCCCCTATCTAGTTTAACAAAAAAAATCTTCTAATTTTGTGTAACTTCAATTTTCAGCACTAATATTCAATCATTTAAAGTTCTGTCTATAATATTTATAATGTTACTTGTAAGAATTTAAAGATAAAAACATTTAAATTCTAAATCTAGATAGTTTTTTAACTTTAACTATTTTTGTTTTCAAGTCAAAAAAGAAAAAATTTCTTTCATCCAACTTTTTTTTTATTTTCTCTCTGATTATTCTTATCTATTTTTCCGACAATCCGTGATGAATTTTACGAATATAAAAATACGAACGTTTTCTATTCAATTTTATCTTTCAAATAAGATTCATAAATAAATATTTTTGATGTTATTTTCAAATCATTTATTTTGTTTTTTGAAAGTAAAGCTCTTATGTATATCATTGAAACTACTACTTTGAACCATACAAACCTCGTATGTATATCACGCAAACCTCTTATGAATATCATTAAAATTACTACTTTGAATTGTGCAAACTTTTTATGTATATCACGCAAACTACTACTTTGAACTGTGCAACCTCTTATGCAAACCTCTTATGTATATTATTGAAACTACTACTTTGAACCGTGCAAACCTCTCTTATGTAAATCATTAAAAACCTCTTATACAACACTTTAAATTTTTAAATTTTAAAACTCAGTCTACAACTATTTAAATTTTCAAGACTTTGTACATAAGGTTTATATGCTTTGTACATGAACTTTGTACATGAAGTGTTATTGTTGAGCTTTAAATTCTTTGTACATGAGGTTTATACGTTTTATTCTAGAGATTTGAATTGTTATTAATGAGGTTTATACAAAAAATTTGAAGGCTTGTAAACAGATGTTTAAATGGTATTGAAGCAAAATAAAAAAAAAGTCACAAAAATTTAAAGTGGTAAAAAAATGATGATACAAATATAATTCAAAAGTTATTTTTCATGGATCTCATTTGAAAGAAAAAATCGAGTAAAAAACGTTTGTATTTTCAGATTTGCAAAATTCATCACTGATCGTCAGAAAAATGGACAAGAATGATCAGACATTTAAAAAAAACGGATGAAAAGAATCTTTTCTTTTTTGACTTGAAGACAAAAATAGTTATGAGTTTAAACTACCCAGATTTAGTATTTTAAATGCTTGTAGATAGAGGTTTAAATATTTTTCAATATCATTTTAAAGATTATAAAAATAGTTTTAAATATTTTGGATATGAGTGCTGAAAATAAAAGTTAGAAATCAATCAAGTACTATTTATTCGGAATAAATTATGGGACTCCTAAAAATAATTCATTTAGTGTCAACCACCCGATTTTGCATTACTAGCCTTTTGGATAAGCCTTGTTTTTGACCCAAAGCTGTCACACTTGTCCATCAGTTTGAATTTTCATACCCAATTGAGTCAGTCTCACCAGTCACAAATGATTTTCATGCTTTTTAGAGAGATCTCCTCTTCTTTAGAAATTAAAAAAGGAAGAGCAATTATTTAAACGCAAACTTGAGGAAATAAGTTAGAATCTCACGTTGTAGAGCCGACTTCGGTGATAACGAAAATAATAATAAAAAAACTATACTAATATACTGCACTGGAGAAATCTCAACTTGTAGGAATCTTTTAGTGAGTTCCTACTTTCAGAAACTTTCAAATTTATAATTAAGCTGACATTGAATTTTGAAAGGGACTTGATCTGCCTTTCTTTTCTTACCTATTAAATTACTTTCTAGAAGACAAGTGGCTTTATGGAAGAGATTGAATTCCATTGGTGTACTGACATTGAATTCCATGTTTGCCTCTAAAAAATTTCGAAATTACGTATTTTCTCCTCCAACGTTCATAATATCATATTTATTCTAAATTTTAAAAGCTCACAAATTTAACTATTTTATTATCTTTTCAATTAAAACTCATTTTAAATTCATAAAAGAAAAATACTCATTTTACCATTTATTTTAAAAAAAATATATGCGTGTTTTAGAAGAAAAAAAAATGTCAGTATTCTAATTGGCCGAATTTTTAGAAAAAATGAGTAATTTCTCTACTTATGATGCTTACACAGTAACATTTAAATTACTCATTTGCTCTCGAAAACCGATTAATTAGAAGGCTAACATTTTTTCTGAAACATACTACAATATTTTTCTTCTTTAAATAAGGAGTAAGATGGGTATATTATGAATTTAAAATGAGTTTTAATTGAAAAAGCTAATAATAAAATAAATTTGTGAGTTTTTTAAATTTAGAAAGACAAATATAATATTATGAACTTTAGAGGAGATAATATGTAATTTCAAAAAAATTTAGGGGCATACATGAAACACCCCCTCCTAAAATATTTGATGCAATGTTTTCATATTTTACTTTAACATTTTGATCCACCTTTTTTTTAAATGCTAACACTAGTTTTCATACGTGTTGTAGTTTTAAAAAACCTCTATTTTTGAATTTAAACAAAAATGAGAATATTTCATGCATTTTGTTACTGTTGTGATGAGCGGATGTAGAATTCTGATCAGGGTAGGGCAAGAAATTATTGAATCGGATTTAAATAGATAATCAGGTCTAAATCTATTAGAGGTTTCAGACTCATTGATAGAGGTTTCAGACGCACATAATGCCACACCTTGCTTGCAAAACCATCGGACACAATGTACAGTAACATTTAGCTGTGCTCGATAACTTACTTCCTTAGCAACACTTTGTCTATCTAGCACATCCTGAATGCTTTGTGGATGGTTCATCAAATTAGAATATTTCTTTTGAGCCTCATGGTGCCAAGAATTTGAGTCACCAACATGATTCTCAAACTCTTTTTTAGTATTTTTTTTCAATTTCTAAAACCAACTACTACAAAGTTGGTTCCTCCACCTGATCCAAGATTTTCCAGTCTAAAAAGATAACAACCAAGGAAAATATCGTATCCTTTTCTTTGCTATACTCCAACCAAGTTTTGTACTGATTAAACTGTTCTTTGTTAAATCTTCTCATTACACCACTGAAATCTCTTTCGACAAATTCATTGTTGTAAGGTTGACATGGACTATTTATTAGCAACACTCAACATATACGGTCATGTTCATTTAGATTATATTGAGATATCGGTGGCATTCAAGCAAGATCAGAAGGAGGGAATTGTTCGACACTATTAATCTCATGAGAGTGATTAGAACTTGAAGATCAGCCTCTTGGAGGATTGAATTTCTTCTTAAAAAATCTTGTGCATTTTTTATATTATGAATGACAAATTAAAGAAAAAAACATTAATCAACTTAAATTATACCATAATTCAAGACTTAAATGGAAGGGATTAATAATTTATGTACCAATTAGGATTCTAAAACCTAATAATTCAATATACCAATTAATTAGGGTTCTAATAATTCAATATTACCGAGTACAAATTCAATCTATCAATTAATTAGAGTTGTAAGACCTAGTAATTCAATATTACCATTTACCAATCACAACTACAATCTACCAATTAAATAGGATTCTAACTCTAAAATCTAAAAATTAAATCTACCAATTAATTCAAATTCAAAGACCTAAATTCAATCTAAAATTTCAAACTCTAATTTGTAATTTCATAAGATCCAAAAATCTAAAAAAAATTGAGAAATCTAAATTACCACATAAAAAAGAGTCAAGGTATTTTCATTTTTTTTCGAGTCACTGGAGAGGGAGGAGTCAGAAGATTTCTGCAGTTTTACTCTCCGTATTTTTTTTTTTTTTTGTCTTGAGTTAGAGACGGGGGCGGTGGACAGTTGGTGTTTTTTTTTTGTTTTTTTGCGTTTCGATTGACAAAAAGAGAGAGAGAAAGAGATACAGGGGCAGCACTCTCCTCTTTTTTTCAACATTAGCTAGCTAGAACAGTTGAGTTTTTCCAAAAAGTCATGAGATATCTCAGCGAATTGAATTTTAATTTAGCCATCTCTTATATAATTTACAAAATTTGATATACAATGAACTATCTCTTAATTGGGCTGAAATTTTTTAATTCAGCCATCTCTTATATAATTTACAAAATTTGATATACAATGAACTATCTCTTAATTGGGCTTTTCAGAATAGGATAATATCAATTTTCAATTTTCAGGTTAGAGAAAAAACTCAAAATTCAATTTTTGTAAATTAATTTTGGATTGTAGATCCGCTCTAGGGTGGGGCACTTGCTTTGGTGGAAAAAAAATATTTGTTGAATCATAGTTCTCTAATTGTACTTACAATAAGAAATAATTGTGCAAATATGCCTATAATGCAAAATAATTATGAAATTACGTCCCTCTAAATTTTACACTTATAAACCCCACTTATAAACCCTATATACTGGCTCTAATCGTTAGTTATGATAGTGTGCGTTCAATATGCATATATTCTTTTTTTTGTTGGAACCGAATCCTCTGTAGAATTTTCCTGCTCCTGAGTCATTGACTTGTGGACCCACAACAAAACTAAAACCAATATTTAAATATTTAAACCCGTTTGGTCCCACATATCAGTCGCACTGAAAGCAGAAAAATCCTACCCCGGAGGCAGGTGATCTCCTTCCTTTTTCGTCAGTGGAATACAACACCAGCCCGAAAGAATGGATTTCATAAGCGTTTCCATCGGCCGAAATAACCCCCGTCAAAGGCGGCGTAAATCAGTAAAATGGAATGGTAAAGGGTCGAATTTTCTATACAAATGAAAAGGCATCAATATTTTGACTGAGAAAGGAACAAAAAACGGCCAACCTAACGTGTAGGTGTCAAAAAATTTAATTGCCTTTCTTAGTCACCCTCTGCCTTTTTTATACCCGTTCCTCGGCGAGAATTGCAAAAAAGCGACTAGCAAAGAGATTAAATTATATTGAAAATAAAACAGATGACAAGGAACAACACATAATTACTCATATTTTAAAAAGTATGAACGCAGGAGCAACATACAAAACTACAATAACATAGTACAGCATCCTTTATACACTTCCAATTGAAAATAAAAAATGTTAATTTTCATGCCTTTTTGACCTGTTTATTTTCATCCTTGATTTCGACCTCATTTTCACTGGTACCGACTGATCACCAGGGAAGGGCTGATATTTCAAAGAACGAACTGCCTCTTCATATTCTCCAAACCTCTGTTTTTCTTTGTTCTGCCAGAAAACATTAAGCTCAAAATTAAACTCATAGGAATAGGGCAATGCTCTCCGTGTGGGGGTTGCAGATTCGAAATCCGGATGGGGAATCCTTTATGGATATTAAAAACAGTTGGATGGCTTGATCTCCAACTTTACTCAAAAAAACTCATAGGAATAATAATGTGTATTATCTCATATTCTGAGTTCTCAATATATATGAAATGAAAATCACAAGACATACATAGGCTTTGTGGTATGTTGCAATTTGTTGCTTACAAACTTGAAATTCCATTTTTAAAGAAGCAAGACGGGACTTGATAGACACTGTGCACTGCTCCACCATCTGCTTCTGACGGCCACGGACAATTTCTGGCTGCCAAACATTTAGTGCCACCGATGCACTCCTACAAAATAAAATCAATTCAACAAAATTTGACAGTGAAAATTATATTGACAGAACATTTCGCAAAGGCAAAAAAAAGGAAAGGAGAAGCGACAAGGCAAAGACAATACTACCACAACCCTGAAACTTGCGAGCTGTGCAATTAGCACTCCGACCATTAGTTCAAGCTGATAAACAACTTTTTGGAAGGAAGTGCTAAAATACACCTGAATTTATTTGTTCCTATTGTAGATGTGCAATGAATTTCAAAATTCGAGTTATTGATATTGAAGTGTTTAGGTGAAATAACCCCAAAATATTCGTCAGTGTTTCAGACAGAATCTACCAGGACAAATGAAATTATAAGGTTTCAATTGTCCGTATTGAATTGCCTCCCAAATATTTGGTATAAATAAAAAGCCCATAAATAAATTATTTGGAACGAAAACGAATTCAAAATAATATACAACTAAAATTAAAAAAAAAATTATATTAGTCAGTTTCTCCAAACACTTAGCTGACTACTTGATATAGTTTTTTTTTTAAGAGAAATTAGACCTGGTTGTTTCCAAATTAGTGATCTCCTCTGCAGCAGCCTTCAATTTCTGGTTCTCTTGTACTATCATTGATTCCAAATCAGTTAATTTATTCTTGCACATTGCCAACTGACTCTCTGCATTTAGGACCCTCCTCTTCCATTGCGTAAGCTTCCTAGCTTTATCCCTCTCAAACCTATTACAATAAAAAATATATATATATATATATAGTGGGAGTAGATGTAATTAAATAAATACAATTAAAAATTATATCTATTGGGAGTAGTGAAAAGAATATTGTCCATTATGAAATTGTAATATGAGCTTCAATTTAGTTTGCATTTTTTTTCTTGCATTTATTTTGTACAATTACACCATTTTTAATTTGACCACATAAAAAATAGTTTAGCTTCTGCTAAAGATTGATCTTTATATATGGCAGAGGCTTCAAAAGGACAATTAAAAGATTAGTCAAACAGGCGTGAGGGGTGCTCTTACCACCTTATCGATTCAGTTCTCACAAAAATAGCAATGGAGCTAAATAATACCAAAATGGGTGGGTTTAAATTGAGAAATTTTGTTAGGTTGGGTGGTGGAAGGTGATTATGCAGACTGACTGATTTTAGGGTAGTGGCAATGATAATCCCATTAACCCATATCAACCTAATAAGTCTACAAGCAAAATACATAACTAAATAAACAATAAAGCTACAGCTCGTACTTGGTTTTGTAGAGGGACTTGGAAGGAGGCGGAGGAGGAGGATCAGAAGGGGGGAAATCGCGGGCGAGGAGGATGGCCCACAAGGTGGGGTCCAGTGAAAGGCGGTTGAGTCGGCGGGAAGCGATCGAGACGCAGCACAGGTCTCTGTAGTCCAGTCGGGAGGCCTCCGCGCCGATTTCTAGAATTCGCTGCCATATCTCGTCCGGTAAAATCGCCATGGTTCGGTCGCTTGCTTCGGGATGAAACATAGGGAGGTTCATAAAAGGCTAATGTTGGGTCGGTCAAGGCCCAAATTAGGTCCGGCCCGTATATGATGCGACTTTTTCCATCGTAACAGAGTAAGATAAGCTGATAGAGCTGACCTGTATATATGTATTGACCGTGGGCCGAGCGACCCGTACGTGGCGAATCACATCCTCTGAGATATCTCAAACTTTGCGTGACTTTTTGGAATATGTCAATCGTTGAAATATGTTTTGCACGAATCTCAAAGAAAAAATAATACTGGCCCCCTACGTTACCCCGAATAGGCACCGGACACGTCTGTCACACAAAAATTGAGATATCTCAGAGGATACACACCCGTATGTGGCGCCCTGCTCGTTGATCGAGTCCGGATCCTCTGAAGTAACTCAATATTTGAGTTTACGTTCTGACAGTCCGATCAGAGTACGGGCCAGTCCGTCCCGAAGTGAAATAGACTAGGATTCTTCAGTATTTGTGCTAAAACAGATCGGACGGTCCGGATCTAAACTCAAAATCTGAGTCAACTCAGGTGATCTGAATTCCTCGCTGACCAGTACCAAGTTTGTAAGAAAGAAGACAAAAAGGGTCCGCTTCCTCTCCAATTGTACAGGACAATTGGAGAGTCCCTCCCCATCCCTAAGAATTTTAACACATGAAATTTTATAACTCAACAGTACAAGTCAAGAAAAAAAAATCCTCAAAAAAAGAAGAAGAAAAAAATAACTTTTTAACGTAAAACAGTTGAACCAGCATACAACAAAGACAAAAAAAATAAAAAATAAATAAGGGCATGCATAATAATATAGAGCATATTTATGTATTTCTCGGGGGTGTTAAGCCAACCAAACTTTAAATTAATATATTGCTTGTTTTATAAGTAAAAGCCTCCCAATAATAATATTCAAAGTACAAAACTTCTTATTTAGCCCTCTTATACTCAAATTCTAGTTCCGCGCCTGCCACTTTATGTAAAATTAGAATTTGAAGACCAGTTGTTTTAAGATCATTTTTAAAATAAATTATATTAGTTTTTTTAAATGTTATATACATTATATACATGTATTAAAATGTATATTGAAATCATTTAAGAAAACAAGCATAAAAAATAAAATTCTTATAATAGTATCTAGATATGTATATAAATACTACAAAAAATTTAAAATTATATTTTATATCGTTCCTCCAAATTAACTAATTTTCCAATAAGCATTAGAAGTTTAATATAATGCTAAAACTGGCGTTACAATTTATTCAAATAATAATGATATGCGTAGAAAATTCATAACTTCCAATGGCACTTTTTTTTTTCATAAAAACAAAAACATGGCTCAATTTATTCTCCAATTAATTTTAATACATTAAAAAACCTTGTTGCAACAACAAAGATATTTAAAAAGAAATACATATATAATAATATAATATGTATAAGGACATAAGGGCGATAACTCCGGACCTCAAGATCCAAGAAGGTAAAAAAAAAATAGTTTATATATATCAAAAAAATTATCATTATATTAAAAATAAATAAAATATTAAAGCCCAAATTTTTTATAAATAAATATAATTTATTAATATATTTGATATATTAATAAAAAAAATTATATATATATATAAAGAGTCTAAATTTTTATTCTGGCTCAGCCTCAAAATCTTTGGAGCTGGCTTCGGCAAGGGACAAATTTGGATCCGATGGATTCTATAACTGTTCGATCTGTTTTAAGATCCGTGTGCGCAGATATTAAAGCAAATGCGTTCATATATTAAAGCAATAAGCACAGATCTTAAAGCTCATCGGACGGTCGATGGGCATCAGACTCAAATTTGTCCCCTCCGGCAGACGGTTGGGATTTGGAAGAGAGAGATTTGATATTCTATATCTTTTGACCGTCAATATAAGTAGTTTATGTGTTAACAGGATTCTCTAATTAACCCGTTCAATTGGAGAGGAGCCGGAGAAGAAAAAAAAAAAACAGCGGCACTACTGTTCTCCACGAATCATTTTTCTCTTCTTTCTTCAAGCATTGGGTTTCAATTTGAAGTTGCAATCTACGACCTCGCCAGATTCGCTGCGACATTCCAGGTTCTCTCGCTTTCTCTTCCTCTGAACGACATTTGCAATGCTTATCATTACTTGTTCTGATTTTTGCACTGGACTCGCTAAAATTTCTGTATCTGCTGGTGTTATTTTGGTTAGATCCCTGATTTGAGGTGCAATTCATTATTTCAATTTTCAATTCTGTAAGTAAATTCTAATCAAGCTATACGTTATTGTCAGATCCATCGGCCCAGATTTATTAGATACTCACTTCAGTACAGAAGAAAACCTCATTTCAATTAAGGGGTATACATTGCATATAAACTGCCTCACTAAATTCTAATGAGTGCTGTCCACTTAAAGCGATTATAAATAAATGCAGATACGATGGAGAAACAAGAAGTTGAACTACAGTCACCTTCTTCCCAATCTACCTCTCCTGATAATACAAAAACTGATGCTAGCGTGCAAAATCAAAATGTTGATCCCTCCACCCAAAATCAACCTGCACCGTCTATGTTCTCTTCATGGACCAGGAGTTTTAAAACATTACAACCGACGAGCCAACAGGGCCAACAGGCTCAGACCACGACACAGTCAGCCTTCACTCGCATAAGCAGTGGTCTTGGATTGAATTTCTCTGCAACTCCATCAAATTCTAGTACAAAGAGTGAGGCAAGTGGAAGCAGCATTATCGGGTCTTTGACCAAAGGCATAGTTGACACTTCGGCGAGTGCAGTAAAGGCTGTCCAGGTCAAGGCTCGGCATATGGTATCTCAGAATAAAAGGAGGTTTCAGGTAATTCAAATGCCATAATTAACTTTTAATGAATAAGCTAATTTTCGTGTAATCAATTTTTATTTCATTATTCTATGTGTATGTTCTGATCAAAAGCAGTGTCTGATGGCCCTAGATCTCGATTTATTATATTTTAATTGGTAATTTATGATTTTTCCTCTTTTACTGATACAGGAGGATGGATTTGATTTGGATATGACATATATAACTGAAAATATTATTGCCATGGGCTTCCCGGCAGGTGACCTGAGCTCAGGCTTATTTGGTTATATTGAGGTACTCAAATACTAGTTTAGTTTATTATATTATCTCCATATAAAAACAATATCATGGGCTGAATAAGTAACAACTCAAATGGGTCATTGGCTGATATAGGGCTTCTATCGCAACCACATGGAAGAAGTAATCAGATTTTTCGAATCACGCCATAAGGTAATTTATATATTATTTTGTCATATACCTTTCAAAATATGAGTTTGTTCTCATTAAACTTATATTATGCATGAAATGGTAGTAAGTTGTTGAACTTTGTCATGAATAGCTAGTAACTTCATTTTTCTTCTGGCAATAGGGAAAATACAAGGTGTACAATCTTTGTTCAGAAAGGCTCTATGATGCATCACTTCTCGAGGGAAAGGTTTATAGCAATATAGTTTTCTTTTTACTCTATTGTTTAAGTCTGATACAAGACATTTGAAGGAATTTCTTAGTAGAATTTTAATATAAATCGAGTCACAATGTAAGGATACCTATATAATTGTTTAGTTGCATTATTAATTCTACAAGCCAACTGAATTGTAAAGAAAATGGGTGAAAAGTCCCATTTGTCTCTTTTTATACACACTTGTTTATGCACCATGAACACCATGAATATGCTTTTAGGTGGCATGTTTTCCATTTGATGACCACAATTGCCCCCCACTTGGGTTAATAAAAGCGTTCTGTGAGAGTGCAAGTTCATGGTTAGAGGCAGATCCCCAAAATGTGGTGGTGGTGCACTGTAAAGCTGGTATGGGACGCACCGGTTTAATGATTTCCAGCCTTCTACTTTATTTAAAGGTAGTTGTCCCTTGTTCCTTTTTGCTGTGTGTGTGTGTGGTGGGGGGGGGGGAGGCCAATTTACAAAGAAACAAAATACGGGGTTGTCTTTCTAGTACTGTTTGCAAGCACAAAAGTTTCTTAGATTTTCAGGAAATTTCCTCTGAAATTCAAAATTAACCATAACTGAAGTAAAGTCTAGAAGAAAAAAAAAACGAGCTTAAGATATAATTTAAATTCTAACATGGGAAAACTTCGTGAGTATGATGCATCACTTAGTTAGTTAGTTATAGCTCTTCCTAGGAGATGCGCAATAAAGATTTCCAGTTTCATAGTTTTCTCTAAATTTGGTAATCTTCATTTTTCAGCTTTTTCCAACATCCGAGGAGTGTATTTACTTCTTTAATAAAAAAAGATGCATAGATGGAAAGGGACTTGTTCTGCCAAGCCAGATTGTGAGTTATCTTTGTTGCTGAATTATTGTTTCTTCCAATTTTTGCAATTGTTAATTAAAGTAGGTTTTCTCAAATTAATCTCTGTTTTTTTCCCCTAGAGATATGTAGAATATTT
Source organism: Carex cristatella (assembly GCA_024447775.1). Taxonomy (NCBI): domain Eukaryota; kingdom Viridiplantae; phylum Streptophyta; class Magnoliopsida; order Poales; family Cyperaceae; genus Carex; species Carex cristatella. The sequence goes on from JAJHPF010000022.1 coordinate 1,200,996, forward strand.
TGAGCACATCTTATTGAATCTGAAAGGAGAAGTTCCGGCAGGGCGCAGGTAATATATGAGTCCTAATTTTACCATGAGCTACTTCATAAGCTCCTTTTGTCTTTTTTTTTTCTCACTTGAAAACCAAAATAAGGTCAAAACTTCATATCCATATATATATATGCCTGCAAAATGAAAAATTCTTATATGCTCTGAGAACATGCAAAAATACATGTTCATTTTGTTTTATAAATGGCCAACTTCTCTCAAAGGTAAACAACAATCCTCCTTTTATGCACCTTTTTAAAGTACTGTGTTCAATGACTGTTTTGTGGACCTCTTGATAAAAAAAAATAAACAAATATTTATTACCAGTGAGATGTCAAAGTGTAAATCAAAATTCCATATGAGACTTATGAGACTTATGTTAAGGTCAATAATAGTTGTGTCATGCTCATGAACAAAACGATAGTAATTCCTATTGCACCAGAATGCTAGCATAATAGGAGATACATTCATCTTGGTGCAGCATGTATTAGACTTACTGATGGGATTAGGCTCTTGAGACAAACTGATTTATCTAGCAGACTGCATCTGAAAATAGAAACTGATTCATAGAACTAGAAACTAGTAGACTGATACTGATTTATGGACCACCTAAAAAATAGACTTGACTTGACCAATCAACCATAGACTACAAGGCTGCATTACTTCTTGTGATGTTTTTTTTTTTTGGGGGGGGTTGGGGGTGGGGGGTGGGGGGTGGGGGGTGGGGGGTGGGGTGTTAGGTACAGAGTCATAAACTGCTCATAATGTTTTAATATTTCAGAATTATCTTGTCTGGCAGATGTATTTGCTGTTTAGTTACCAGTAAGGGTTATATGTGATGTTATCCCCTTTTTCTGTAATTTCCTCCTGTAAATATCCATCAATAGTCTAGAACTTCACTTGTCAATGTTTTGGCAGTAACTTTTTTTTGTAGCATTTCAGCATTACGAAAAAGCATTTTAGGATACAAATGTTTAAAGAAAGCTTTTCAGGACAACACTCCCAAACATCAACAAATTTGAGGACTAAACTATGATTTGTTCATTTTTTTAACAGAGCATTTTTAACATATAATTTCTTGCTACATTTTCATCCTCTTCAGATGTATGCTCAGGGGATTTCGCCTCCATAACTGCCCCAACTGGATTAGACCTTCTATAATCGTCTCCAATTACAATGGTAATACTAGACCACAATGACCTAATTTTTCTCGGTGTCTTATGCCTTTCTTGCCTAATTTTTCTATTATACATGCTTATTTCATTTTTGGCTATGATTTTTTTTAAAAAAAAAAGGCATAGCCCGTTTCATTAGAAAATGAAACTTCAAAGTCTTACACCCTGCAAAAGAAAATTTGACTATGTTTTTCTCATATACATTAATGAAAAGCTTTTCCTTCTAATTATATAAATTTTATTTACTGATGTAGGAGTTCTTTTCTCAACAAAGAAGCATACAACTACGAAAGATTTGAATGTAAGATCCTTTCCAGCTTAAACCCTTAAGACCGGTACAGGTCGTTTGGTATTATAATAACTAGTATATATCTCCAATAGGTATTGTAACAAAATGGTTAAATCAGATGGTGTCTAAACAAAAGGAAATGATAGAGGCCAACTAAAACTAATCACGAGGGTTTCATGTCACTATTTTTAATTTTTTTGTTTTTTTGTTTTTTTGTTTTTTTGCATATTTTAGCCTGCTGAATTCTGGTTTAAGTCACCGAAAAAGGGGATTGTGGTGTTCGGTTTACCTGGCGAGCTTGGTCTAGCTGAGGTGACTGGTGATTTCAAAGTTCACTTCCAGGATGGCCAAGGAGATTTCTACTTGTAATTTATCAACTATTTGCATTTTCTCTTAATGTTGTTGAAAAAGAAACAAATGTACTGTTTATGCTTTTGGGAAAAAAGGTCTGGTTTCTTATTTGCAGAAGACACATGATTTTGGGTTCTTACAAAGCGTGATTTTAAAATATACGGGTAATAAACTAAGTACATCACTACAACAGTTGACTTGAGCAAGGGTGTTCCTTTCATCATGTTAGCACAACTGATTTTATATTAACTTTTTTTTTCTCATAAATAATTGGCTAGATTTAAGGTTTTTAATATTATCTTTGAATAAGTGCACCTATGAATACAGTCATTTCCAAAGCTTTCCTAACAAAGGCTAGGCTCCTGTCAACTACATGGGTGTTTTTTTGCATTTATCATTCACCGGGTGTGTTTTGTGCAAATGCTGATAATAGTAGGCATTTTTTCTTTTTCAGAACCTTTTTTTTTTGTTTGGGGGGGATGGGGGATGGGGGATTCCTCATTTACTACCTCAACAGTATGCTGCACTCCCATAATTTAGTTTTAAGACTTCATTGCAATTTCTATAAAAATATTACCCACTAAGTGCTGTATTTAGTATGCTGACTCTTCTTTGTGTAGTTGGCTGAATACTACAATGGCAGAAAATAGGAAAATGCTAAACCCTGAAGACCTTGATGGTTTTGACAAGGTACAACCTACTGTTATAACACATTATATATTGTTCAATATCCTTAACTTTTCTTTCCAAACTATAAATCTATACTTAAATTGCAGAGAAAATTGCCATCTCCAGGATTTCAACTCGAGGTCGTGTTACTAGACTATGATGGTTCTGAGCCATTAAAACCAACTCTTGCAAATGTTAGAAAATTTTTAAAGCCAACAGAAAAAGATCCTCCTAGAGAAAGCAAACCAGCACCTGAAAATACCGACAAAAGCATTTCAGATCAAGACAAAAATAAGGTCTTTTCAGATAGTGATGGTGAAGGAAATGGATCAAATAAGAATAAAGGGGTCAAGGATCTGAGTTTGCCTGACGAGGCACCTCAATCCAAGATCAGCCAAGTCATGCAAGGTATTTCTCTGAAGGGTCCAGTGACTGATGTGAAAGAACACAATGCAAGTGGTAACTCCAGTTCTGCAAATGATTTTAAGGCAATTGCAGCTGATACATCAGTGTTTTCCTTTGGAGATGATGAAGATTATGAAAGCGAATGATGTCTATTATATTACAATGTAATTGGATGGTTTAGGAACTTGTCTTATTTTTTCTTGATTTATTCTCCTTATTCCTGTAAATTTTCCAGTGGCATGTTGAAACTCGTATTCAGGAACTATATTACCAGGTCGGTCTTTGGGTCTTTTTCATTTCAATATGAATTGTAGGGTTCATTAGTTGGTAGCTTATGCTAATGTGTTACCTAGGGGGCAACAGTTGTTGAGATCTGGCCTTATTTATAATGAGAGGTTGACATGAACGTGAGCACAGACCATCTTACTTTACTCGAATAAAAAATTTAACTGCTGGAAAATTATACATATGGAGTTTAGTGCAGTGGCAAGAAAAATATAAATGAAGATTACAAGGTGCTAGACAATTGGTACCACTCATGCTCTTACCATAACAGTACTAAGCATAAACAGTTTGATCCTGCCAGTGAATTTACAATCGAAAGAAGATAAAGAAGAGAACAGAAACAAAAATGCCCAAGCAAAGTAAGAGGCAACAACGAGACCCAACATATACAAGTCTGATATCATATCGTACCATACAGTACCAGATCTGACTGGTAAATACTCTGACTCAATTCCTTACTAGCATGTCAAAATCAAGCTGGTACACAGTGAAGTGAAAATTAATGCGCATTGGTACCCAGAGCACTAAATTCTTGAATAATTGTTGCTATATCATAATGTGACTAGAGAGAATAAATGTGCAGAGCTACCTAGGTGTGACCCTCTCGCGACCCCATTACCACCTCCTGTGTCTCCTCCTCCTCCCTTTCTGTTAGGAATTGTACTAGCACATTGACGCATTGGTAACATGTCTGCTTTCTTATTTAAGCACTGAGTCTAACTTTTGATCCGAAAAACAAATTTTAATATTGGTACTCTCAGAGCCTGTCTGTATATATACACTATGGTGCTTTCAATGTCCAAGGAGCAGTAAATGCCAAGCACCTATCTGCATGTAAGGTGTATATATATAAGAATGAGTGAGTCTATGTTACTATACATTACGATTTAGTCTGTAATACGGATTAATATTTTAGTTTTTAAAATTCTAACGATCGATCTAAACCGCTCAAAATGATTTTCATATGAATATGTATTTGCAGGCTAAATTTTATATTTTTTAGAATTTTTTTTACTATTTTTTAAGATAGATAGAAAATCACTATTTTCGGATGATTCAGAATTTTCAGATCAAGTGATTTTCTACCTATCTTAAAAATTAGTAAAAAAATTTAAAAAAAAATATAAAATTCGGTACGCAAGTCGATATTCATACGGGGATCATGTTGAACGGTTCGGATCAACCATTAAGATTATAAAAACAGAAATATTGAATTGTATTATGGATCAAACCCGTGATATGCATAGTACCATAGACTCACTCTATAAGAATAACCATGAATCCCACAAACAATAATAAAGGAAGCATAATTATTTTTTATCAAATACTGAAATTTTTTAAAAAGTTTTTTATGTCCATTGAATTAGTCTAAAAAAATTAATACGAACAAAAATATATATTATTTTCAAAGGAAAAATAGAGAACATCGATCAGATGAACGGTTCTATTTATTATATATATATATATATATATATATATGAGTAGAACTAGGGTGCTCCTAAGTTCACCCAACCTCTTGTGAACTTGACTCTAAAATATATCGAATCGACTTTAAACGATGAATCCAAACCGTTGAAATCCTTCTATCTAATAATTGACGAGTCTACATGTGAAAATTTTAAAGTTTCGAATTAATTTAATATAGAATCAAGTGGTCAAAGAGTCCAAAAAATGAATGCATTAAAATTAATTTATAAACCTTAAATTTTGACCACTTGACTCTATATTAAATTAATTTGAAACTTTAAAATTTTCACATGTAGACGCATCACTCATTAGGTAGAAGAGTTTCAACAGTTTGGATTCATCGTTTAAAGTCGATTCCATATATTTTAGAGTCAAGTTCACAAGAGGTTTGGTGAACTTAGGAGCACCCTAGTTCTACTCATATATATATATATATATGATTTTAATTCATTAACCATGATCTGTGTATAAATTTTAATATGATCTGTGTATTCCCACTGCCAATCTAAAAATATTACCTCATGTCACAGTATTATTAGTTTTTTCAGGATTTGATAATAAATCGTAATTAAATCTGGATAAATATAAATTTGGCTGGAAAATATACTTTTCTTGTTTTATATATCAATGAGTTAGATCATCTATTCAGATCTTGAATTGCAAGATTCAGGTGCAAAGTACCAAGGCCTCTCCTTCAGCTAAGCTGCGCCTAAGCACGCAGTGAAACAATTGCCATTTTGAAATTAATTTCTGTGCTAAAAAAGAGGTTATTCTTTTCATCATTAGCAAATTAGCATGTGTAGCAAAACAAAAAAATATGATTTATTTTCTTAAGGTTGCTAGACGATTACTTATCAACAAATATATTCAAAATAAATCGAATTAAAAATAATGATCAAAATTAGGACAAAAGAAATGTAACAATATGAATATGAACGCTAACTATTAAGGGTGTGCTCATATGCGGAAGGAGAGGAAGGAAGAATTACTGTGCGGGAGTGAGCCTCAGCACATACCGTTCCTACCCGACCGTTTTACTTGCTCCAGAAGAGAAGAACTGAAGAGAGAACCGGGGTGAACGAGCACTGTTCGGAGGGGAGGGAAGCTCAGCACAGCGTTGATTTTTGACGACAATCTTCACCCCCAAATCGGAATGTAAGATTACTGTTCAGAGGTGAGCCTCACCCCCGATCTCTTTCCTTCCCCTTCCATTAATGGAGTTTCACCCCAATTTGTGAAGCACACCCTAAAGAAAAAAAAAAAGTAAATGTAAAAAGGATTAAAAAAGATTCAATCTATCCATCATTCCATCTAGCAATCGCCTCTAATTAATTCCTGTTATCAGCTCCATTGTTGGTATTCTACTTTGAATAGAGCTCTTGAATTTCCTTTTCTTTCTTTCTTTCTTTTTCTTCCATTTTTTCACCATTAGACGAGCAACATGACACTCCATTAATATACTTTTTGTATTTTTAGATAGGTGTTTACATTATCTCAAATACTTATATATATGGACTTAGCTTGTATGTAAATTTACTCAAAAAAAATATGGTATCAAATCTCTCCAGATTATAATGCAACAGAACAAGTACAAAGTAGCATCCTCTGATGCCCCTACACGCATTATTGACATAGAGATATTTAACTATGTCATTACTTAGGGAAGATATAGTCAACTAGGAAATATTTATTAACCTGTCCTATTTAACCTTTCATGTTATGATTGTACACAATTAAAAACGGCTTAACGTTATAAATTTGCCAGTACATTATTAATTAACAGATTGTTATGATTTTTCTTTATGTCTTTTATGAATTAATTACCAACACCCTTCAGCGTACACGGTCTCTATTTTGAGATTCTTGGACCTATAACAAATACATCTATGATAATTCCTCCAGGTCATCTTCATGTTTGATTGTATAAATCATTGCTTAAATTAATCTATCTAGAGGAGGAAGATGTTGAAAAATAATTTGTTGTCTATGAAAGTGGGCTCTATAGAGTAAGTGTGGAGCAAGTTAATTCACATGAAAATGTGGGATAACTTATTCCGGATTAACTCACCTCTTATATCATTTTACTCCTATTTTACTCTCCGTTTAACGGCTTAAGCGTGGAGTAAGAGGTTTACTTACACCTCTTACTCTATAACCAAATATGACCCCAAGCTTCAAGTGCTATACGTCCTAAATCAGGGGCTGATATTCTTAATACAAGCCAAGAGGTGCTTAGCCACCTCTATGATTTTTTTTAATTAAGTATATTGACACTTAATTAAATTTTATTTTCTTAAATGTGTTTATATAGTTCAGGCTGCCTTTATGAATTGTTAAATGTTAAATGTGTGCTTCTAGTTTAATGGTTATAGAATTCAATTTTGTGGTTGTCAAAACTTTGATCAAATTCTAGCTTCCACACATTATAAATAAATTTTACATTTCAGCCCCCAATCTAAATGTTTTTATTCTGCTCATCGTAAATAATTATGCTTTGTTCTAGTCTAGCATATGAAATTTAGCAGCTGACTTGTAGTAGGCAAACACTTCAGACAGCCATCTATTTTGGGCATTAAATACAAAGACTAAATTAAATTTGTATTTCCTTAAAAAATACTAAATAAAAAGAAATTAAAAGCTATACGTGATGGAACATCCAAAATACGAAGCAATAAAGAGTGTAGACCAGGCTATAATATAATAAACTGCTATGATATGCTAAGATATATACATGTCTAATTTATGTAAAGTAACAGTATATATCTATACATAACATGAATTGATTCAAACAACTCAATAAATACGCAATGGAATAAAAATCAACAACATGTGCAGTACGTTACCAATACGATGGTGATTGATGTTAACATGCAATTAATAGGGAAAAAAGAGTGAGATCTACTCACGTGTAATTACATTTAGTAAAATGCTAATAAATTACCGTTCTATATCTAAAGGAAACCTTAATAATTTGCGCATTTATTAAAAGTAATCATACACTTGAATTGGATCAACTGTTCCATTTGATATTTCTCCAGCACGAGAGCTAGCACATATATGTTTCTTGTGCCTCCTACAGTTTGATCTCTGTGTGGCACATGTCACCCCATTATAGCAAAGTCAGGATTAATTTGATAATAATTGGAAATTTTAAAATCCGTGATTCGGATATAATTAATACAAATATATTTTGTTTTCTTGTAATGCATATAAATATATCAAACTTTTGAAGTTTTAATAAAGTAATCAAATTATGTAAATACTTTAATCAGAAATTTATTTAATTCACTATAACCCTATAGTGTCACTATACCTGACACTCAAATTGCTACATGACGATTGCCACAGGAAAATTGCTTTCAATCTTTCTGCAGATTTGCACACAAGAGACAAAAAGGACAATTGAGGAAAACTCGGAGAAATTTATGTGATTATGGTAACATGTCAGTTAATAGAAAAAAAAATATATAAGTAAAAACCTCCCAAAAGCGCTATTCTCACTGTGCCACCTGGTTCATCCTATATAAACGCATTCACATGTTGATGAAGAGTTCTCAAGTCACAGAAAAAGAAAGCTTCATAATAGAGAGAGAGAGAGAGAGAGAGAGGGAAATAGAAAGAGAAAGAGAGAGAGATGGGAAGACCACAGTGTCCATGTTGCGAGAAAATTCGCGTGAAGAAAGGGCCATGGACGCCTGAAGAAGATGGCATATTGTTCTCTTACATCCAACAGAATGGGCCCGGGAATTGGAGATCAGTGCCAATAAACACCGGTAAATATTCATCATTTCTTTGTCTTTATCTGCAACAAATTTTTCATGGTGAATGTTCATTTACACTTCTTTTCTCATTTTTTTTTGGTTCTTAAGTCCCCTGGTTTTGTAAGTACTGTCTGCCATGGCAGGCAGATTCAAATACTGTGACAACTTTGATTGAACACTGCTGTGTAATTAATAGTACAGGATAATAAAGAAATGGTGTAATTTTATTTTGTTTAGTGGATAAGTGATGGTGTCATAAGTATCTCATTTGACACTGAAATTTGTGTGAATGTAGGATTGATGAGGTGCAGTAAAAGTTGTAGACTGAGATGGACTAATTACCTTAGGCCTGGGATTAAACATGGTAACTTTACTCCACGTGAAGAAGGGATTATCATCCATCTTCAGGCTTTACTAGGCAACAGGTATTAATTTCTCACTTTCTTCTCATTTGAGATAATAATTAAATTATACTGCTTAAAAGCACCATGGGTATGTTTATAGCTAATTAATAATTAATCAATGAAGTGAATGGTTTCTTTACTTATTAGTTATTATATATGCAGCACATCCCTGTTTTCTTTGTCAAAAAATTATATAGGCAGCACATGGAAATATTTATATGAAAATTAATCATATATTTTTCCCGATATATTAGTGTTGACAAAGTGACAAAGGCCCCTTTTTTTGGACATTGATAAGGCAATATTAGACTGCATTGGTTCTTTATATATATATATATATATACACACTTGAATATGTAGCTACCGCGCATTCTATTTCTATGTATGTGCGTAAATATTAGGCATATACATGTCGGCCAAATTCCGATTTTTTATTATGTAGCATTAAAAAAAACTAATTTAAACTTATAGCATTAAATATGAAAAATCTCGAAACATAGCACAAGCGTTGTCAATGACAGTGTTTGTGTGAAAAGAACGTTGTCATTGTCTGCATTTCACTATGCTGCTTCAATATTTCTATGTATTGTTTATTTCAGAGGTTAAACGCTTCTCTAGGGGTGATTCTCCTCAGTAGAGAAATGTTGTTTCACTATGCTACGTTTGGAGATTCTGTTAATTTCTTGTCATAGGTTATAACTAATATTTTGTAAATGCTACAGATAAAATAAATCGGGACAAAATATGTGCTAACTCTATTTGCTAATGTTAATTTAAAAGTTGTTTTACTTTCTTCTTGCAATTATTAATTAAGGTGTGTCCACAAGATGTAATTGAAGTTTTGAAGCAACAAGAGAAAAATATGGTGTCTCATTCTAACTGGCCGCATGCATCAACACTCGCTTTCAGTTTAAGTCAATTACATAGTATAAGTTATTGTTAATGAATAGTTCTCCTTAAAATATATCAAAGACATCTTAATTATTTCTATTTTTCATTTATTTTTCTTAATGTAGGTGGGCGGCAATAGCATCTTATCTCCCTCAGAGAACGGATAATGACATAAAAAACTACTGGAACACTCACTTAAAGAAAAAAATGAAAAAACAGCAAGCAACAAGTAGCAGTAAAATAACCACAAGCGGTTCAAGCACTACTCAGAATGAACTTATAAGTGCAGATTTATGCACAAGTACTCCTCCCATGGAAGTTAGTTCTGGTTCTTATTCTTCTCCTATAAACTATGCCTCAAGCACAGAAAATATTTCAAAATTACTAGATGGATGGATGCGATCGTATTCTAATGATAAACGATTGGAGGATAGGAGCAATAGCAGCGTAAACCTGGATCAGTATGGAGGAATTGAGGTGAAAGTTGATCCAGTGTTGCATGATGAATTTGAGTCATTGCTTGATAAATGGTTACTTGATGAAGCTCTAGGAGGTCAAAACGAAATATAGTTGTTCTTAATTATTTACTATATTGTTTTCTGTCAATGAGTAAAATACTTTACAGTTTCCTAATTAATTTTGTACTATGAATTCATTAATTTCTTCTTGTAAAAGAACTATGTTATGAACCAGTACCGTTTTTAATTAATTAAGCAAATAGCCAAATAGAGCTATATTTTATCCCCTCTATTTCTTTAATGGATTTTTCATGAGATATTTATTGATGTTTATAATTTGGAACTTAATTTTTTGCTTTACCCAATGTTTCCTGTAAAGTATTTTTTTCTTTTTCATTTTTTTTGTGTGAACATGAGTGGTATAAACGTACCACCTATTTCCTATTAATAGCTCTTACGTACACCACAACTACTTGTAAACAAACATCCTTCTCCCAAACACAATCAAACAATAATAAAATTATGAATGAAGCGCCTCAACTCAAAGAAAATGGGATATGCGACATCGATCGTACCATTTCCGTTTAGCCACCTACTAGTCACAAAGTGCAACATGCCATCAATCAAAGCAGCAAAAACCAGCAAAGAGTAGCTAGAGATGCCAGTCACAGCATATTAATTACAAAATGGCCCTCCAAAAAAAAAAGCAGCAAACACTTTTCTTAAATATTTTTTCTTCTGCAAAAGCTGCACTTCAAAATATCGAAAAAATCATAATTTAATGTAATTTAGTAATGCCACAAGAAATTTAGTGTTATTATTAAATTGTCTTAATTTCTATCAGTCCATGTAAACCTAATCTTGGGTTTGCATGAGAAAGAGGACCTGAGAAATGAATGAACATGCCATTTGAGTATTTGACTAGGAACTTACTGTTTGTCAGTGAGTACTGACTACTAAGGCCGCCAAGAATTATAAGGTAACAGTACAATAAAAAAATGTCAAGTTTGCATATTGAAATTGATGGGACCATTTTGTAAGACCAGCTATGGTGAGAGCCCCCTTGCCCGTGGAATTATTGCAAGAATTAATCGTGCCATATTTTTTTTTTTTTTTTTTTGCACATGCACATGCTATTTGAGTATGCAATGAAAAGAATTAATGCATTTTCCAGTTTAATGCTGGTCCTCTTTCACTCTTTGGCCTTTCATATTTCTGTATGGAGTACATAAAGAGGCTAACAAAGGCTGGTCTAATCATTGCCACGCAACAAATAAAAGACCAGCTGGTATTGAACTGAACCTTCCGTTAAGATACATGTCATGTGCTTCGTCTTCATTTGCCAATCCGATAAAATATAAATATTATATCAGATGATTTCGTTGAACTTATGTAATGAAATCTAGATATTATAAAAATTAATGCAAAATCAGTTCCTCAACTTCCGTCCTAAACACATGTTGTAAACATGGCATGCAGTTGAGGCATTTTAGCATGAGATGAGAGTAGGGCTGTCAAAAAAGCTCGTAGCTCGTGGCTAGCTCGTGACTCACATCTGGCTCGATCGGTAACAGCTCATTCGATAGTGGACCGAGCTGTTAACGAGCTGGCTCGCTAACAGCTCGGGCCAAAATTAACGAGCTAAGCTAAGGCCTTAGCTCGCTCGCCAGCTCACGAGCTAACTCGGCTAGGCATCAATTTGTGAATTTGTATGAATTTGTGTGTATTTTATACTGTCAAGCTTGGTCCAGCTCGGTTCAGCTCGATCCAAAAAGGTTTGTAAAATTTATTTTCCAACCAAACCCAGTGAGCCAGCTCGTGGCTCGTGAGCTGGCTCGTCACGAGTTTGAGCTGAGATTTTAGCTCGCGAGCTGTTAACGAGCTGGCTCGCTAACAGTTCGGTCCAGAATTCCCGAGCCAGCTCATTTACAGTCCTAGATGAGAGTAAATGCTTTTAAATCACCTACAGCCTACAATGGCATGCATGTACTGGATTTTGAACCAACGGTTTTCTATATGGAGATCAATATATTAATCAGATGTGGTAAGTGTACGTACAGCTTCAATAAAAATAAATTAACAAAATTATCAGATCGACTTCTACATTCCAAGGGAATGACAGCAAAACAAACCATCATGAAGCGTTGTTGGGTTGATTTCAGAATATGTGAAATTGCATTTCACATCTCTGAAAAGACAAAATGAAAAATAAACTGAACAACAGAGATATTGGAAAGCTATATTTGTATTCGTTTGGACTTGAGTGTATTTTTGTGCCCAGTTGTATCATTTGATAAAGTCAAATGTATATCCTAAGCCAATATGCCTATGTGAACTCAAAAAGGCAATCAATAGTACACTGTGCTCATGAGCTGGTGATGAAATCGACTTGTATGCAAATTTGAGGTCGGGAAAACGCCACATTTCTAATTGTCACAAGTCTCAAGCAGCTTAATCATCTACAGGTTTTGATAGTGTAACAGCACATGGTCTATAATTAGCTAATATTTAAGAAGGGAAAAAAATCTAAAGAAAAATTTAGAATGAAAAAGATAAAGATAGAAAGAAGAAAACTTTTCCATCTCTCTTGGAAAATACCCAACTGCAGACATATTTGGTCACTTCAAGACTACATGCATGGTGTCATCTGTTCATATTAAATCCTGATTTAACGCTCTTCATGATTTGTCTTGATGTTAATGCTTCTAATAACTGTAGTAATTGTTTTCAATGAAAATGATTGCCGCTCAAAACAAGCATCACGTTTTTTAGAATTCGTTTGCTTATTTTATTATTCATTAAATTCCTTTTAGTCCTTATCATCATATCCTTTGAATTATACTCTTTTGGTAAAGTATATCAATTTATTAGTGTATCATTCTTTTCTCCATGGTAAACATTTAATTTCGGCATTGATTTATTTCAGTTATTGCTAGTAATCTTTTTATTTGTTTTTGTCAATGAATATTATAATAGGTCAATATTCCATAATTTCATTTTCCGAAAGGATGATGCACAAAACTATTGTCTCTAGAGAAAAATGAAGAGAGAGAGAGGAAAAAAAAACAGAGCTCAGACAGCTAAAGCACTAAGCCCAAGAAAAAGAAATCATCAGTTGAAAACTAGTTCATTACAGCAAGTAATTGAACCTATCTCAGGTACCCGTGATAATATTTTCATCTTGAAAATGATTTCTAAATTTTCAATAAATGGCCTCACCAGTCACCCCTCTTTTGTATTCAATGTGCGCACAAGTTCCCCCTTCCACTTTCCTTCTCACCAGAAAGGCCTGCCCCATTCCTATTTAATGCCCCTTAAATAGCCCCCAGTGGGTCATACAGCACAGAGCATTCATCAAAAGACTTTGATTGACTACCTGATTTTGTTTTCATTACAACAGCATTAGAGAAAATCAAACGGCACATTTTTACCCTAATCTAATAGAAGAAGGACAAAAAGAAAGAAACAAATGAGAAACAAACAGATGATTTGGTACCAGCAAAAAAATTGAATGACAGATTGTTCAGTGTGGAGCTACCTCACAGGTGCTTGCTTAACTTCCTCATATAGGGAGCGAAAAAGGATTGTACGAATGTATCTCTCTCCGTAGCTAGGGAAAAGTACCTGCAATTTAATTTAAATTTCTGAATTCAGATAAGGAATCCGCTTATTTTTCAAGGTTTATAATGTAAAGTCACTAAACCGCCAACACCTCCCTCCCCCACCCCTGTACCACAAGAAAAAAAAAAAAAAAACAGAGAAAAAACAAAAGAAGTAATAGAAAAAATCCATTCCAGAAATGGATAAGAACAGTGGTTAATAATAACTTCTAGAAATGGGCCACCAAATAGTCTAAAGCTGTTGAGACTATTTTTAATTGAATGGAGAAGGCGCAAGTCCCACATCCATATAGAACTTTTAAGCTCATATCCCCCACCCAAAACTATGAACTGTGTACCACCTCAGAAGTCAGAACTTAATTGTAACTGTATATTTTATTGACAGAATCTGATAATTTTGTTATTAATTTTGAACATTTTAGTAAGATATGTTAAACTATTGGACTTGTTGTGCATGTTATTTCTCCCTCTCAAGCAAACTTATGTTTTATTTCATCTTTTGGTGTAAAATCACACAAATAGATTTTTTTTTTTTTCCAGGGAGACTGTGTTATGACATTCTTAAAGAAACCTTTTGCTGTGGCGCATCCATGCAACTTCGAAATTGGATAAAAGTAAACAAGACATCACAAAGGGGCTTACTTGAAAGGAATAAAAAATTTAATATACCACAATTAGCTTTTGAGAATTTTCGGGCCTTCTAGCCAGATGGATAGCTGCAGCTGCAGCAGCACCTGATGATATCCCGACCTAACCATATTATAACATACTTATAAGCAGAAATTCAAGGTCAAAAGTAATGCTCACAAGTCAGCATGACTACACAGGAAGAAACTCATTTGATACATCATGTCCATTCATTCAGACTGATAAAGCAAGGCACCACTATGAATTAACCGGTATGGTTATTATCATAAAATTAACTTACCAACAATCCTTCCTTGATTGCCAGTGTCCTTCCCATTGCCACAGCTTCAGCTGTGGTTATCTATCAATTCAATAAACATATGAATAAATGAACAAACAAATAAACAAACAAAAGTAAAGATAGGATGGCAATATGAGTAAAAGCCCTTTTTACTTGAAAAAAGGTCATTGACAAGATATAACTGGATGGGGACAATTAAGCATCAATGGGGATTGGTCTTAACCTAACCCAGTTCATGATTATATTGAGAGTTGAATAGTTTCTTACATTACATATACTAAAGAAGATACAAAGTTAATTCACGCTCACCTTCACAACCTCATCAAGCAATTTGACATCCAACATGCTGGGTACATAAGCTGCTCAATACCAAGACGGATTATCTTAGGTCAGTAGCATAAATCAAATAATACAGGGTACTTCTCTTGATTCTTTTTAGGGTCCATGGTATGATTTGAAGTATGACGACCTTCCAAAAAGAAAAAAATGCAACTAATTACCAGGTTTAGAACCAGAGATTGCACTGGTCTCAGCAGGTTCAACTCCAATAACCTATAAATGAATAGATAAATAATATTACCCGCAATACAATATTAATCAAATAAAACGTCACCAGTGACTTGCTATCAGTTTTGTTTGTCATAACCATGGACATGACAGTTATTGCAGGAGTTCAATTGGCAGTAAGCTGTACCTACTTGTAGTGAATCTGACCACTCTAATTGGTGTCTATATTGGTATTACTACTATATTTGGTACTCTCAATTTTTACTGTAGTGTTCTCAGTATAAACTGTTTGAAATGAAAGCATTTAACTAAGAGGGACACTCAAACCCTAACAGAGTATCAAAATATCAACTATAACCCAGAAAAAATGAGAAATATATTGTGCACCCATCAAAACATTGGAACTATCACATGTGCCTAACCTGTACCTGTTTCTTTGGAAGTAATAAACTACCACAACATCTACTTTCTCTTAAAGAAAGAAATGCTGACAAAGGGGGGACAATGTGGGTTTATTTTCAAGAAGTTGATTAAGGTTAGTCAAATAAATTAAATATACAGGTACATCCTTCTGTCTTGCACAGGCATGCAGAATATTTCTCATTTTACTCTGGCAACTGTAAGAATTTAAGATTTCTGAGTATACATAGGATTAACTCTTTAGTTAGTTGTCCTGCAATATAAAGTAAAATATAAATCAGCAGTTGATCAAAATAAGAAGAGTGAAAGGTACAAACCTTTATATTATCATTCCTTCTTTTCAAATATCTTCCTGTACCAGTTATGGTTCCACCTGTACCAATGCTTGCAACTAAGATGTCAACTTGACCCTTTGTATCGTCCCATATTTCTGGGCCTGTGGTTTCAAAGTGTATCTGTATATTATCGAAATTGTCCTTTTAATTAACTATTTAAAATTAGGAAGCGATTTATTGACAACCACGATAACCAACAATATGGTTATCAAAAGTAAAAAGGAAAAAAGAAAAGGTGAATAGATATTTTCTCTACAGTAAAGATAGGTTGTGGTCGAAATTAAAAAAAAAAAAGTTGCAGATGTGTTGTAGTGAAAGATTGTGTATCAAAATTAGGTGCAACTTGAAATTTTTTGGGTGACCGATCAAATGCCACTAAAACTGAATCGTTAATTATTTAAACCACTCAATGGATGAATAATTGATCTTCAAATTGCACCAAATTTAATACACCACCTATCTAAACCATAAAGAAGACATACTGTAATTTGATAACATCCAGTTAGTTTTGACAAACAATGTGTGTGCTAGCATGCATTCAAATACCTTCTTCGCAGAATAATTGCAACCAAAAGGAAAAAAATAATGCATTATGAAGTTTAACTGTTTAACATTTAGGTTTTATAATGGAAAAGAAACAAGATTTTTCCTCCTCACATGACCTTTAATAAAATTCTCTTTTTCATATGGCAACCCAATTCCTCCATATATATTCTAATAAACTCCACCAGATATAAATTTACTGAAATTGCCATAGTTCAATTAGCACATGGCAATACCTTAATGTTAGCAGGATTTTCAAACTGCTCAAACATGTATGCATTAGGGGTTTTTGCAACAATCTCCCTTGCTTTCTCAACAGCCCCTTGTAAGCCCTTAGCTGAATCAGTTAATACTATATCTGCCCCATATGCACGCAAAATAACACGTCTCTCCACATCAATACAAGCTGGCATGGTGACTATTAGTTTGTAGCCTTTGGCAGCAGCAACAGAGGCTAAGCTGATGCCCGTGTTGCCAGTTGTAGGCTCCACTAGTATCGTCTATATGAAAAGACAAAAACAAAAAAAATTATACGGAGAAAATGTCATATACACGCCACTGCAAAACCTTGAAAGTATCACCTAGACTAATAAAAGTATTGAGTCTGTATCCTCTGAGATATCTCAAATTTACAGTTAATCTAAAGCCGGGCCAAATTATTTTCGGTTCCTATTTGGAATGCACAGGGTCAGTATTATTGTGCTTTGAGATTTGTGCAGAAAGGGTTTGAACGGTCCGGATTTTCCACATATCAACTCAAAGTTTGAGATATCTCAGGGGATGCGAATTCTATAAGTATGCCACTACAGAAAATTGTGTATTTCCTATTCTGGTTTACTTCTAAGTATCAAAGTAAACCCTCTTTCAGCATAATATATCCATATTTAGAAAATAAGAAACTTTTTAAGAAATTAGAGAAATAACACATGACAATTAACGAACTGTTTAGCCATATGTGATATTCAGGTCTAAAATCAAGTGCAGATATTACTATGGTGCACATAAAACTATGTTTACCTCAGATTATTGTATTTTTCTTCCATTTTTCTTATATTTTAGTTTAATTAAAATCCTATGCATACATCACGAATAATGCATCTAGTTTTGATCAAACAGGAAAACAAGATTTAAAAAATTGGAACAGTATCCGGTATCAATAATATCAACTTGCATGTACTGGTATTGTCCCCCAGTACAATTAATAAGATGAATCGTGACTACTACCATAGTATTATTATAGTTTATTGTCGTTTATTAAAATGAACTGACCTGTTTAGGAGTAATTAGGCATTTTTCTTCGGCATCACTTATCATGCTATATGCAATCCTGCAAAAGTGTAAAGTAAGCAAAAACTAAAAAATATTAAACATGAACAACATAAAGTGAGAGAAAATTTATTTTTTGAATAGAAAGGTCAGAGAAAATTTATTAAAATTAACAATTCAAAGGGATACCTATCCTTAACACTTCGGCAAGGCTCCATGGATTCGAGTTTGGCTGCAACATTAGCAACACAACCTTTTACCACTTTGTTGAGATATACCATTGGCGTGTTACCAATCAACTGATCCAAAATAAATGTTTTTTCAGGTTCTTTTTCAGACAAATTAAAATTCCATTTTTTCTACGGTGCAACAAAATGAATTGACAAATGTGAGGAAACAGTTCAACCTGGGTAGCATCATCGGCAATATTGACCGCCTGGACCTCTTCCATGCTTTCCAAAGAGACAGCTCTTGCCGCGATGGAGCTTCTTTTACTTCGCGAGACGACGCCGTCAATGGCGATTCTCACAAAGGTCGGAGTAAGTGGAAGAGGGGAGCGAGTCGGATTCGGATGGGGAAGGAAGGACGGAGAGGGAAGAAGAAAAGGAGCGCGAGTCGCCATGGCTAGAGGGTTTTAGCGTGGGTTTAGACTCCAGAACTCGATGAGAAAGTGAGACTCAGGATAAGAGCAACGGTAGTGAGTTTGCTAATGGATCGGGTTTGGGTCAGGGCAACATATCTGGAGGCCCAAATTTCCGAGTATTTACACCATTTTTTTTTTAAATAATAAAAACTTTAATTTCTAGAAATTTTTAAAAGATAGATGTAATAGCCGAATACGTTCTTATCTATTTGACACAATTTAAAAAAAAAAAGTTCGAATTCTGTTCTTAGCCGAATACGTTCATTTGCTTGTGTCCTTTCATTTGTACTTGCCAGAGACCTTATTATTCTTTCTTTTTTTTTGAAATCATATTCTTTCTTTAATATATTGTTTCTCAAGTTCTTAATATTGCTTCTTCTTTTTTGTTTTAGAAGATTAAAGCTATTTGTATTTGTTGATAGTTCCATGTTTTCATTATGTGTGTGTTGAGATTCAGTAATCTATTTTTCCTATTAGCTTTCTTATTATATTCAATTGCCTTTTTATTTTTGTTAGTTTTTACTGTCAATTGTGCTATATTTATTAGCACAATTACGGAAAAAAAAACCATGGGATGGCTAGTTTTTGAGCCAAGCATGCTACCTTCAAAGAAGCTAAGTGGTGAAACAGGGAAACAATTGTGGCTTGCTCACTATTCCCTGATTAGCATTATTTCGAGCTATTATCTGGTATTTGAGTGTGTTTGGATTAATGAATAGTCACTATTCTTTGTTTGTCTTTTGTGGGATGGTCCACTATTTTTCTATTTCTACAAAATATTATAATAGCTACTATCCTAAAATTGAGGATAGCTCTATCCTTGTTACTATTTTTTATTCATCCAAACGCACCCTTGAAAGTACACATGGTCAGGCATAGTAATAAGGTCTTTGCATAGCATTTGTATTATACCCAATACAAATTTTAGACTTTGCCAATGTATTCTTGATTTACAAACTTGTTATTGTGGATTCAGGTGCAACACAGCTAATTACCGTTCTTGTTGGCATTAGTAATGCCACTGGGAGTACTAAATTATTTTGTTAAAATTTCATGTATATCCTTGCAAAAATCTCAAAATTTAACCTCACAGTGGCCTTTTTTTACTGCTCCAAAATGGTTCGTTTGAAGGAAAGCATGTTTTAGAATTGAGGTGGCGTGGAATTAAATTGCATAAAGTACCTTATTGTATTGACGCCTTATTCTTCTTCTTCCTCCCATTTTTTCAAATATTGAAATGCTGCTGCTTTTGTTCTCGGAAGTGTTTCTTACTCCATGTGTTTCTGGGGTCTGGATCCCCTAAAGTAACTCAATTTTTGGGTTTTAGATTGAGACCGTCCGATTCGAATCCGACACTCGGAATTGTCTCGGGATTCAAATTCATTTCCGAATGTGTGCGCTTCAAATCCAGATGGATTGTCTCGGATTCGAATTGGACGGTCCCGATTTAAAGTCCAAAGATTGAGTTACTTCACTGGATCTGAATTGGTGTTTCTGTTGCTTCTCCTTTCATGATATGACATATCTGGAAAATCCACCTGCTTAGTGCTTATAGTAGTAGATGCGTTAATTTTGTTTTTTTATTTATTTATTTCTTTGTATTGTAAATACCTGTTAAAGATGTATTGCAAATATATTAACTTCGTTTTTTAAATTTCTTTTACCAGAGATGCTGTTGCATAGCTTAATATTCTTGTAGTTGGGTTTAATGTAGAACATTTTTGCTCTTATACTGAATTCTCCATTTATATTTTCGTCATTCCTCTGAAGCATTTAGTATGATGCATAGAAACTCTAATTAATTGGGCTGGCTTTACTCTTTACCATGGGCCCCAATTAAGCCTCATTCAAGCATTTAAGCACTTTCTTTGAGTTCGAAAGAAGACAACCAATTGGATACTTGGTACAATCGATTGACACTGTCTTCGAATTTTTTTTTTTTTTTTTAAGAATTATTTTCCATGAAAACTATAAATAGCTTGACAACTTTATCAAATATCGTGAATAAAACTTCTTCTTTTCTTCAAAGTCTTTATTTTCAAACAAATTGGGATAGCCTTCCCGAGAGGTCACCTATTCTACTACTACTCCTGTCCAATTTGTAAGGGTTTTATTTCTAGACTGTTTTTTTACCGCTGGCTTGTCAAGCCTATCATCGTGAATAAAACTTGAATTTGAAAAACCAACATTTTAAGAGATGATTTATATTGTACAGGCTGATAAAACTGGATACATATTTGAACAAACTTTTCATAATGATCCTTGCTTCAAATATCGAAAGTACTCAAATTGCATGAATCCCATCATTATACCCAACAAATAATTTTATCAATTGTCATGCATAGTATCTTTTTCTTTTTCTTTAGCCGATAACCATGTATCATATTTGACATAGATATAGCTCAAGGAATTATGATTTAACAACACCACATTTAAAGGCCAGTAGATCGCTAGTCCCATCCAACTATCATGCATGACAGCTTGACGAACCTCACATTCAATACCTTCAATACGACAATGCCAAATTGCCAACATCATATTTAAGGGCACTGTTACCGTTCGCATTGAATTGATGGTACTCCAAAAATTGATAAATCAAATAAAGAAAGAAGAAAGAGCTTCTTGATAGACCAAAAAATATGACATTTATATACGATATGGATGTAAAAAAGTCACATTGTGAATGCATACTTCACGGTATGGTACAGTTCCATCACCAACGGTATGGTACAGTTCCATCACCAAAAGGCATGTGTGCAAGTTATATATCGTGATTCGTGTGTTTTATGACATGACTATCATCAAAAGGCATGTGTGCACGACACGACACCGTCAAGTGAAACATCTAGTCACGACACAACACACTATGTCACACGGTCATACATAATTAGGGCCATTAGATTTTTGATCGAATGAGAATCTTGAATAAATTAAATTAAATTAAAAAAATAGTTAAATATGACAAACTATTACCATTCACATTTAGACATGTTACACATAATCACAACGTGACTAACGTGTCATGATCATTCTTGTACAATAACTGCCCTTTCAAATTTAATCACGGTACATAAAAATTTAATTTAGTGACAACACATATTTATATTACAGCATATTAGACAGCTTGACATACTTCGCATTTAATACCAACACCATAGTTGAGGCCACTAGAGCGTTCGCATGCAGTTGATGATAATATCAAATTTTGATAGATCAAATTAGAAAAGAAAGGGCCTATTGACAGACCAAGAATACTAACATTTACAGCATCATACACAAAAAAAAAAAAAAAAATTATCTCAAATAAAAGAGAAAGGCAATTGACCGTCAGAAACCCTTGCGATTGGGAGAAATTTTTGTGTGCCCATGTAAACTTTCAAAACAGCTAATATTTCTATCAAAAAATTATAATTTCCCTAATATTAAATATTCTCATTAAAGCTAAACATCATTTCTTCTACCTCTTTAGTTATTTAACATATTATTTAATTAATTTAAAAATCAAATTGACAACTATACCTTCACGGGAAATAGAAAATAAAAGAGAACAAAGTTTCACAAATAAGGCAATTTCCAGTGATTATAAAGGTCATTTTATACTTTTTCGTGCAATTTCAACTCACTAGAGCTGACGATCCGTACAGGTACTACACCTGGGTGCAAGGACTGTGGACCTAGGATATTTAATCTCTCTTGCCTCCTCATTGGATGTTATGACATTTCCTTGGGGAAATTGGCTATTTTGAAATTTTAGATGGGCACACCAGAAATTATCCCAACAAAATTACCACGAGAAACCAAAATGAAACCAAATCCTCTGAGGCAACAGAATATTTCTATTAAGATCCAGACCGTCTGATCAAATTTCAGGTCAATCCGGTCTGAGGTAGAATGCACTGGAACCCTTTAAAATTCATCCCCCACATGATCCAGCAACAAATAAAAAAATCCATCACCAAATCAGAACTGTCCACAACAAATCCAAAGGGATAAAAGAATCTGATTTGAAAACATGAATTGCACATAATGCATCACATCCCTACACGGCAAAAGAGCCATCAAGGACAGTGCTCAGATGATAAGCAATGAATACACAACGGGACCAAAACACCATAAAAGGAACTGACAAAGCAACAGAGGGCTGATCAGTCCAGTAACACAGACTTCACTTGCCAAAACAAACACCAGAAAAAGAGATGAGCCCATTGAACAGAACAAACAATAAAGGACTTGCAGAATGACACTAATCATTTGGTACTGTTCATAAATAGTCTCCAAGAAGAACTAAGTTAATGTACTTTGATCAATATTCACTTATTCAGATAGAAGTTAATAAAGAAATTTCTTTGTACTGCAACAGCCGTTTGGAGGGACACACTAGTTCTCTCTTTTTGGCCCCCTCAATTAATTACCCAGTGTTTTCCAATAGCTCAATGACTAGACGAAATAAGTAAATAGTCAAAAGACATGGTACCAATGCCATCACAAACAGTATAAAAAATTATTGATATACTGAAGTAAAAGCTCCAGAATCTAAAACTGAAACTGCATCTCCTTTGTGTAACCAAGGTCATCAAGGTGTGCAGCCATAGCCTTGTTCATTGGTGGAGGTCCACATCTCAAAATCTATCAATTAGCATAAATAAAGAAAAAATGAATTCCATCATATAAACCAACCTTGAATAGAGATTCCATTTTCTATCTTCAACTTTCAACTAAAATTTTAGGACAAGATTATACCTGAATGTCAGATGCAGGGGGTGGCAATTGATCCTTGATCATATCCTTGGATACAAACCCAACTCCACCATTCCAGACCTCAGGAGGCTGAATTAAAATAAAGATAAAAGAGCAAATTTTTTTTTTTTAAACATTTAGAAAGCAGAAAACTACTAAGACAAAGTCAACTATATTAGAAGAAATCATTAGGTACCTGATTCAACACATAGTAAATTTTGAATTGGTCTGGGTAGTTCTGAGCCATCGCTTCCAGCTCATCCTACATTAAACTCTCTCATGCCATAATTAGTAATTCACTTCAACCAATGACTTTCAAGATTTAAAAGAATGAATGTGATAAGTAGAAATACCTTGAGAAGGATGTCTTCAGAAGTAACATTAGCATAGATCAGATGAACCTTCGTCTTGTCATTTGGGTTTTCAAGAATAGCCCGTGCCACCTAAAATATTAGAGGATGAAGGTATGGTACCAATTAATATGAATTAATTTACAAGAGAAAAAAAATAGAATCTGAAAAAATTGTAGAAACAAATTCAATTGCAGTTTCAAAATTAAAATTACTTGAAACATTGGTGTGATTCCTGACCCACCAGCCAACATTCCAAAAGCCCTTACTTGTCCTGGCTTGTATGAGAAACGCCCCTAGAAATACACGTTCTTGATTAAGAAGCTCACCATGATAATAAAATGTAAAAAACAAGATCAAGGACTCATGGTAATAGCAAACCAGAACCACAGCATCACAAATTCTCAATGCATTTAAGCAATAAATCACATAATTGATCAAATAGAGCTGTCTAGAATAAGGAGATAAAATAATTATGGCATTAAACAACGAGGGATGAATTGATATGCCATTAAATGAAAAAATAATATGATAATAAGAAATTAGAGAAAAATATGTAAAGAAAAATTATTACCTTTGGTCCTTTCACAGCCAGGTAGTCACCAACTTTCATCTCACGAAAATGGTGAGACATTCTTCCTTGTGGATACATCTAATTAGAGAATACACATGTACCAAGTTATACTATGTCAATCAAGTAATGGTGAAAGCATCAAATACATAATTATTGAATATTACCTTGATAACCAATTCAAAGTAACCAATATCAGAATCAAGTGTGGTTGGAGTGTAAGGCTTGATCACTTCATCACCCACATTATCTTTACCTCTATTGCATTAATAGAAACACACAAATAAATACAAATAACAAGAAAGACAAAATCAATTTCAGGCGAGATTCTAATTTTTATCCCTTCAACTTCACCAATTATATCGAGGTGAGATTCTGGTTTTGATCACTGAGCTTCACCATTGACTTATATCATTGTTTCAGACCAAACATGATTCTTCATAAGAACTTTAAAGACCAAAAGAAAAGTGTGAATTTAAATTAAATAAGAACAAACGCCCGACCTGCAGCTGATGTGTTGCCCAATTGGAAGTCCCAGAACAGAAGTTGGTGTAGGTAATGCAAACTTGAATTTGGCCACATTATGGCTCAATTGCTTCTTTTCTACAAGTTTGAATTCCTTGAAATTCTCTGGGTCGAGAGAACCTGACAAGTAATTATTTTTTGACTTAGTCATATAACCTTAATTACAAAAGGATAGCAACACCAAAGAGTAATAATGCTTCTAAAAGGGATATAAATAATAAAGAAAAATGTATGTATGAAAAAGTGCATGCTGGCTAATTCGTAATTAGTACACATTATTAAGTTTTCTGGTTAACTTACCAAACTTTCATGAAAGATTTTAGTAATATATCAGCACTCGATCTACATTGTTGAAGTTACTCAAATGAGCTAATCCTATCTCTAAAGAATTCCCTATCTCTAATGAAGTGCAAATAAGAAGGCATCCTATCAGATATTCAATCATACAAATTAAGACCCCCTCTATTTTTAAATTGGGTGGGGAACCCAAGACAACGGCTTATCTTGACAACCTTGCTAACACATGCTCAAATCATGCCAACAGAATTTAAAAAATAAAAATAAGAAAAACTTATAAACATGTCATTTTCCTAATAGATTGGTTCTATATTAATTCTGATGCAATTTAAATATATTTGGTATTCCATCAAATGCTGTCAAATACTTAAATATGAATCATTGCAAATTTCATGCCATTTGATTATCAGTGAAACTTGCATAAAATTTCATCATTTATCATGTATATAATATGTATAAAGTATAGATTATAATTTTCTTGTCGGATTTAAAAAATATAAGTTAATATTTACAGGTGTCAAGGTTGTCAAACTTATCAATGGTCTATAGATCCCCAACCTTTTAAATATATTGGATGATCCGTTTCATACAAGCAATCAAACAGTATTTACGCAAATATGCTTTACTGACATCTTTATCAGGACCAAACAAAAAGCAAATCAAATCGAATCAAATCAATCAATACGATAGGAATTGCATACAGGACAGATCGATTATTCATCAGATAAACTTGACCTAGAGGAAGACGAACCTTTCTGCTTCTTGTTGCTGTAGAAGTAGAAGGCAGCGGCCGCACCAACCGCCGCCACTGCCACGGCGATCGAGATGATTTCTCCTTGCGTCATCTCCATCTCTCTGCTCTCTCTCTGTCTTCTCTCCCTCCCGTCACAGTCTCTCTTTTCTCTTTGTGAGTATCGCTCCAAATTTATGGGTTTGGTGAGAAGAGGGATTCTAGATGGGTAGGTGAGCTTAGCGGAGAGGAGAAGCTGGGGGGTAATGCCGAGGTCTGGTAGAGGAGCGGGACCGTTTTTTTTTTTTTTTTTTCTCACTGTAAACTTCTACGGAAGTACACACAAATGACGTGGCCTATGCTTTGTTGAAAAATTTCCGCAGTATACATTCCTTTTCTTCTCCTTTATTAGAGAAAAATATCAAAATATACCTACTTATAATAACTATTTTTATGAGCGCATGATTTTTTTTATCTTTTTAAAAAAGAATTTCTCTAATATGGTTTTAAAAAAAATGAGGCTAAAATAATCGAATTTTTTTATAAACCATAATTAGAAAAAAATAATTTTAGAGAACCAATATGATTACTTGGGATTTTACAAAAACCATAAAAACTGAGTTGCCAACTCAGTCTGGACCTTTTTTTTATCACAGAAAGAGTTGGCAACTTGGTCTGAAGCTATTTTTCAGTTTTCACACGTTCTCGCCACAAAAAATCCAGAAGAGGTTACAGACCGAGTTCTATGGTTGAGATATTTCTAATGTAATTAATAGTGAACCAATTCTATGCAAAGAGAAAAATAATGGGTACCACTTTTACTTGAAAGTAAAATAGATGAAGACATGACGTGACTTATGACTGTCACCCCACATGGGCCGGAAAAAATATCAAGTTTATGGAATTCATATTCGGTGTAGTAACTTATTTTTTTTAGTTTTTCACAACAAATCTAAACCATTCGATCTGTATTTGTATGAATATTAAAAAGTCTGTGTATTACAGTTGTGAGTCAGATTGATCCAAATTCCTATCAGAAGGTCCAAATTATAAATTCAATATCTGAGTTATCGGTTTAGTCATGGAAGAAAATCCATTCAATACCAGAATCTGAGTTATCGGTCCAAATTATAAATCCAATACCACAGACCGAGTTGCCAATTCGGTCTGCACATGCTACACGATTGGCCACAGAGTAGGTCGTGTGAAAACTGAAAAATAGCTCCAAACCGAGTTGCCACTCGGTCTGTGATAAAAAAAAAAGGTCCAGACCGAGTTAGCAACTCGGTTTTTGTGATTTTTGTAAAAACCCAAGCAATTATATTGGTTCTCTAAAATTGATTTCTCTAATTATGGTTTATAAAAAAAAAATCAAAATAATCATCCTCTACAGCATTTTGATATTTATACAATACACATAATTGATTGAATTATGAGGAAGGGAGACAGTACATTTGCGTAATCCTCAACAGTCAACAGAGACATCTAATCTATACTGCAACTTTTATTAGATGCATGCATGAATATTGCCATTTGGCAGCCGTAACTGTGGATTATTAATAATTGTATTTTTTTAATTCATAAGTAATTAGTAAGAGAAATTGATGCAATTAGTTATTTTATGAGCATAGTCATGTGATTTTTTTATATATTTTTTTGTAAAATGCAAGAGTGTCGAAAAAAGTCTATGTGTAGAACATATTATAAAGATATGTTTGAAGTGTTTTTTTTTTTTTTATTAAAAAGATAACGTTATGTTTTATCGCTGAAGAGAGAGTATGTGAGTTGTTTTTCCTCGTATAGAACATATATGATTTCTTTTTTCTTAGAAGAAACATATAATAGAAAAAAAAAAATGACTCAAAATATTGCTTCACGAATGTATGTTGGATGGGTTATTTAATTAAATTTATTCTTTTTTGATAAAACTAAAACTTGGTCATCAGATTGGTTAGTGCAAAACAAAGTGTATTAAAAATTCATTTTATATAATCTGATAATTCGTCCAAATGTTACTATCAACATTTGATAGCTAATAAAATCTATGCAATGAGTTACTACACTTTTATAGACATTTTTGGAGATGAAAATTTTAGATTTTGATATCAGTTGAATCAAGGATTTGCCGACGTAAGATAAGAATTACATTGTTTCGTTAGAAGTCCGAAGTGCAAATAGACTCAGAGGGGATGCTTCTAGAAGGTTCTGATCCGCGTCTATTTTTGTAAACACTGATATGACGGAGGAGATTTGAATATCTAACTGAACATAGACTAATCACAAATCTCCAACGTGGGTCCGTCCTTCAGTCAGATATACAGTGCTTTCCCGTCTGCTCTCCAATTTTGGCTTTGTTTGTTCGTATGCTCCGGGTTCATGTGATCATGTCGACGAAAAAGTTGCTCAGGATCGTCTGATTACGTCTTGAGTTCCTCTCCAGTTTAAGAAGTTCCATAGAATGGGGCAGATCTTAACTGTCCATCACTCCATTGTCAGTTCTCACGGTCGAAGATTGCTCCCAGCTGTGACTAAACTTATAAACCAGTATCTGGGGTGGGCATTGGTGACGGTTGATTTAGACTTCCCGATCGGCACTGAATGGTTTAAGATTAGTGTGGAATATGGAGAAGAACATAACGCAGAGTGGAAGTGAAATTGAATATGGACCAGAACCAGCAGGTGAATACTGAACCGAGGGCTAGTCTCAAAATTAGTCTGTGGGCAGAAAAGCGGAGTTTAGTGAGAGTCCACAGTACATACGGTCAACTTGAAATTCAGATCCAACGCGGTATCGAACTGTGTAGATTTAGAGTGGACAAAACGTGCCGTGCCGTGTCGTGACGTGACGTGACGTGACACGCCGCGACTTTAGTCTCGTGCCGTGCCGTGACTAAAATGTGGAGGGGTGGTCACGGCATGCGAACGGTCACGCCGTGACTCCCGTGCCATGACTATTCGCGTGCCGTGTCCAAACGTAACTGGTCACGTTTCTCATATTTAGCTATTTTTTTCATAATTTATGTTAGTTTATTCAAGATTCATCATTTGATCAAGACTTAATGGTCATAATTACACGTGACTCGCGTAACCACGTGTTGTGCTGTGACCAGATCTTTCACGTGACGTGCCGTGTCAAATTTTCAAAAGATGGTCACGGCACGCGACACGCGAGTCCCGGCACGCAAACAGTCACACGTGTCGTGCTGTTCTGTGCCATAACTGTTCCGTTCCGTGACTGAACCGGTTCTGCTGTGCTATTTTTTCCACTCTATGTAAATTGAGATTTGAGTCTAGAGTGGAAAAAAATGGTACGGCGGAACTGGTTCCGTCACGGAACTGGTTCCGTCACGGAACGGAACGGTTACGGCATGGAACGGCACGGCACGTGTGACTGTTCGCGTGTCATGACTCGCGTGTCGCGTGCCGTAACCATTTTTTGAAAATTTGACACAGTACGGCATGTCACGTGAAAGATCTTGTCATGTCACGGTACGACACGTGGTCATGCGAGTCACGTATAAGTAGGACCGTTAAGTCTTGATCAAATGATGAATCTTGAATAAACTAATCTAAATTATGAAAAAAATAGTTAAATATGAGGTGACTCGCGTGCTGTAACCGTTTGCGTGCCGTGACCACCACTTCACATTTTAGTCACGGCACGGCACGGAAGTCTGGCCTTGAAACATAATCGAGTTAAAAAAAAATGGTAAAACCACAAGCCCCAAGAGCACCTATGAGGCAGTCGTTGACTCAGAATCAAACGATGCCTAACAATTTCAAGTAGATATTGTTCATGAATTGATGATCAACCTATCAATATTTCATTATAAGTTGAATTTACAAACTGTTATTCACTTAAATTTCGAGTTACGACTAACGACAAGAGAATCATCCTAGTAAAATCAACAATATCTAGAAATTAATTGACAAAAAGTAACTACGGAAGGTATATAGAGCAAGGTGCAGAGCTTTTTTAATGGTGGTTAAGAGATTATAACTAGCTTTCCATCTCTCTAACTGGATGACTCAGTTTGTCCGTATAGGAGAAACCTCACCTCCAGCTTGAATAAGAGATCAGTCCAGTAACGAACAAGTTGTTAGAGAGCGAGTAAGATGTGAGTTACGAACTTTTTTATCACTTCTAATTATAATAGTTATGGTGCAGAAATTTGCAGTTACTTGAGTGTGGAAACTGTTATCAGTTATCTGTTTTAAAATAAGTTCTTTTGGTTTGACTGGAAATATTCTACGTAATCTCATCCGATTTTATTAAATAAAAAATAATACAAATGTTCAAGTATTCTGAATTTTTTTTTAAATGTTCGGACCGCCGAAAATTACAATAGCCGAAAAAAAAATTAAGCCGGCGAAAAATTTCGGCCGAGTAATAAAATTTTCACTTCATTTATGTGGTTCCGTTACAAACCATTTTTTATATTTAATTAGAATTTTTTATGATTTTTTCATTTTTATTAAAATATTAAAAATATTTTATATATTTCTTCAAAAATACATAGAATACTATATAATTTGATTTATTAGAAATACTGTAACAAGTAACTCGGATCAATTTTTTTCAGGTCAGATTTTTTGCAACTGTAAGAAAAATTAAAATAGTTCTTTGTGTGTTACTGGAAATAAATAAACATATTTTGAATCTGAGTTATTGATCCAAGTTCAAAAGTCACTTCTAAGTAAATAAAGAAAATATATTAGTTCTTCTAGTACATTTAAATTATAAAATATTGTATCTATTTTGAATTTTTTTGAAAAGAAATCATTTCGTCCGACAAAAATCAGAGAATTTTTTTTATTTTCTGAAAAATATAAGGATTATAGTATTTTATTTATTTATCTAGAAGTGACTTTTAAACCGAGATCAATAATTTAGATTTAGAATATTTTTTTTTTCTGTAACACATAAAGAAATATTTTAATTTTTCTTATAGTTGAAAAAAATCCGACTTAAAAAATGTTGATTCGAGTTATTTGTTGGAATCTGATAATAAATCAAATTATATAATATTCTATCTATTTTCAAAACAATATATAATATATTTCTAATATTTTAATAAAAAAATAAAAAATCATCAAAATTTCTAATTAAAGAAAGAAAAAATAATAAATATAAAAGATGGTTTGCGACAGAAACCACATAATTCATGGGAAAAATTTATTACTTGGCCGCTGAAAATTTCGTCGTCCTAATTTTTTCCTTGGCCACATAAATTTTCAGTTGTTTGGTCGTTTTTAAAATTCTTCAGAATATTTGAACATTTGTATTTTTTTTATTTAATGGTAGATATTAAAAAAATCGGTAATCTCACTCACTCGCCAACTTAATTTTTGTGAGATTCGTGGATTTCAAAATCTCATATATATTCATTTTCAAGATGGATTCGGACAATATTTTCATGGGTTAATTTCTCATGTATCATTAAAGAGATCTTCAATTTCTTATTTACCCCTCTACTTTTTATTATATTCAATACGTCCTTCAACTTTTTTAATGACTTTCTATTTATCCATAAAGTTAATTACTCTTATTTAAATATTATTAAGAACTATCTTTTCCCATTATACCCTTACTCTTATTTATAAAGTTAATCTGCCTCTTCTTTTCTGCACTCTCATTCTTTTCCTTCTGTTCCGCTCTTGTTTTTCTTGCGGTGACTTCTATTCCAACTCTTTTGTTCATGTGTGGTGGTGACAGATCTACGATAGAGATTCATTTGGAGTTGGAACAATTTTAAGCAAGTGAGGTAAAACCATAAAATCTTCATTTTAAATTGAGGAAACAGTTATTGAACGAAGATTCCTTGATCGTTATTTCACTTGAAACTCCAAAAATTACCATCATCTAAAGAATATTTTATTCAAATTCGTTTGCTTGCTTGATTCAATTGGTTGATATGAGATAGTTTGATTTTGGGTGAATGAAGCTAAGGTAATTTGCTGATTTACATTACCATGCTGTTAGTAAAAGCACATAAAAACTTTACAAATAAGATCAAGGGTATAATGGAAAAAGATAGATCTGAATACTATTTAACTAAAAATAATTAATTTTATGGGTAAATGGACAAGCATTAAAAGAGTTGAAGGGTATATTGAATATAATAAAAAGTAGAGGAGTAAATAAGAAATTAAAGAATTCTTTAAGGGTACATGAGAAATTAATCCTATTTTCATTCGTTCATAAATTAAAATTTCATTGGAAGTGAAAAGTTGAGCTAAAAAATCATTAAGACTAAAATAATTTTTAATTTCTCACGGACAATACTACTTCGAATCAATAATTTGTTCATTAACTTGATGGGAACTAATAGTTTTTTTTTTTTTTTTTTGCGAGGCATATTTACAATCAATTTTATTTAACAATAGTGACAAATGACAATTGAAGAAAATGTTCAGCATAGATAAAAACTATTAGTTATTATTTAGGTATTATTATTTAGATACACGGTGTATCAAGTTGGTGCAATTAACAACTTTTTTTAATTATTGACCAAATACGTATAAATGTAATATATATATTTTTTCAGATCCGTTGATAAATTATAAATCTATTTTTTAAACTGCACCGAAACGTTTACATAATTACATGGTCTATCTAAGTCAGATTAATGCATCTATAATTTATTTATTTTAATATATATTAAGAAAGATATCGTGTAAGACTGTTAATTAGCTGTATAAACTATTAACTGATACTATAACTCTTCCTATTTTTCTAGTATCAAATTTAATTTAGTATGTTCATGAATCATAAATTAAAAAACCGTGTTGCGAAACTATAAATTTGAATTGTTTCATTATTTACTTTTACTAACGAGTTGGTTTTGATTCAAAAACTATTGAATTGTATGGTACTTCAAATAAAAAGATTCAAACTATTCTATTTACTGTGTAAATTAAAGTACAAGGCTATATTATTATTACTACAAAGGGTATTACTCGCTTTAGTTCATATGGTGTTGTTTTGTTGCTACTTAAATTTAAGAATGATTAAATTATTTTCTCCGTATTACTACACTCATATTTTATATCTTATTTGACGTGAATATTAAAGAGTTATGTACATTTTATCTTGGATTTGTCTAAATTCTAATTAGACGGTCCGGATTCAAACTCAAAATTTGAGCTACTTTAGGGGATCAGAGACATATGATTAAGCCTCATTTTTATATAATAGATTGCAACTAAATAATTGAACATAATTGATTAAGCCTCATGATTAAGCGTTGCTATTTAAATTTGACAAGGATTAGATTAAATTGCTTATTTCATTATACTCGTATAAATATGTTGTTTAACAACTTGAGTTATAAAATTAGTATGAAAAAGTAAAATATTAAAAAATAAATTTCCGTTAATTCTATAAATTATTTACTCCGAATTAATTTATCTCTTATTCCACCTCACTCTAATTTTACTTCTCATTTCGAACTAAAGAGTTTTCAAAATTATTTACTTATTATTATCTATATTGTTTGAATACGGATACAAATATTGTATCATAGAATACAACAATTTTCAATAAGATACGAGTATCAGACGATACGATACTGGATATCAATACAATAATATTATTCATATCGTACATGTATGAGACCATATATGAACTATGAAGTATCAAAATAACATGAACACGTATTCTCTGCATTAACTCAAAAGGGAATTTTTCGAGTTAATACATCTCGACTGTCTGATTTTAATACGGGGTCTTTAATATTAGTGTAGATCTAGTTCACACGGATCTTAAAATAGATCGGATGGTCCAGATGCATTATTCTCTTTTTATTAATGCAGAGGATACGAATTCGGATAACATAGCTTATCGTCCAAGTTAATACTCCACTGTTAATACTTCTGTTGTACTTTTCAAATACTGCTAGAGCCTAGAATTATAGGAAGAGATGAGATGAATATAATAAACAATGTTTTCAACGAACGAACAGAAAAAGAAACACGGAGAGGAACTTCCACTTTGTCGCTTTCCTTTCCTTCTTCCCCAAACAAAAACGATTACAGAATAAGAGAGCGCGCCTTCAATCCGTCGTAAAGCCTGTTCACACAAACTTCTATAAATCCGATTGTAAGATCTTTCTTTCTTTTTCATTTGCGAGACCAATTCAAACAACCAGTTGCTGTTTGAACTCTAATTTTGACTATGGACAATTTATTTTGGGTAGTTTCTACGGTTCCCATTTCCGACCTTGTTTTACTGATTTGTTCCATCCATGTGCAATTCTTGGTCTGTATTCAAACTATTGGAATTTGGATATGAGTAGCCCTGATTTACATTTTTCTCCTTTTGTTTCCTTCAAATGTTTCAGATTTCTTTTTTTTTTTTTCTTTCAGATCCAAACTTTTATTGTCTTAGATAGATTGGAAAGGTGGGTTTTCACATATCTAAAATTTTCTCGTATCCCCATTGGTTTTAAACCTAAATCATTATAAACGGTGTATCTTTGTTGGCTATGGCTAGCTCTTAATTCCTAACTTTACATACATACATACATATACATATACATATACATATACACATACACATATATATATATATATATATATATATATATATATATATATATATATATATATATTATATAGAGAGAGAGGAGGGATCAAGTTACAACAAATTTGAGTTACAATGAAGTTATAATAACGTTTTTTTTTTCATTTTCAAAGTCCAAATCGTCGATCCAAACCGTTCAACATGATTATCTAAATAAAATGTGCTTCCAGATCAAATTTTACATTTTTTTTTTGAATTTTTTACTATTTATTAAGATGGGTACAAAATTCAATGGTCTGAATTTGACTAGTTTTTGTAAAATACTTAATAAATAGTAAAAAAATTAAAAAATATATAAAATTTAATCTGGAAGCACATTTTATTTAGATAATCATGTTGAACGGTTTGAATCGACGATTTAAACTTTGAAAATGAAAAACAACTTTTGTTGTAACTTGATCCCTCCTCATATATATATACTACAGCTAGTTTGTGTTTCGTATTAGGTTGTCAGATTACATACAATTTCTTTTGTTTTTCTGTTTTTAGGGTAACGAATTGTTATTTTTCCGAGCTTGAGCTTATCTTTGTTTTTGTTCCTTAGAATTTCACTTTTCTGAGTAATTTTAAGGGGCTTTTTTTCCTGAACTGCTTAGTAATTTGAGGTTACTTTATTTACGTTTTGTGCTTTGAGTATCTTCAAACTGAACCCTTTTTCTTAATATCTTCCTCTATTCTATTTGTAAGATTCTTCATTACATTGTTGTCAAATATTTCTCATGGCTTCATATAAATTCTGAATTGCAGATCACATTGAATGGTCACCAGATAAATTACAAAATAAATAATTTCTTTCTACATTCATCTGGAATTTCAAAACCCTGAAAATGGCTGATTCTAATACTCGATACTGGTGCCACTTGTGTGAACGGGTTGTCAATACAATAAGGGACCCAGAAATTAAGTGCTCGCTTTGTGATAGTGGCTTTGTGGAGGAGATGAATCCAGGCACTGACATTGAACCTGCTTCAAACCCGAGATCGGAGCGGGCCCTATCGCTCTGGGCTCCTGTTCTTCTCGGTATGACGGGATCAGGTGGTGGTACCCGTACCAACCCTAGTACTGGATTTAGGCATTTAAGGACTCAAAATAGAGAATCAGAAGAAGCTGATGATGATTTGGATCGAGAATTTGAAGATTTCATTAGGCGAAGGAGACGTCGGTCAGCTGTTCGGCAGCTACTCCAGATACTGAGAGAAGAATCTGAGACTCGATCCAATCAGGATAGAGAAAGAAACAGAGAACTGGAGAGAGAAAGGACCTCTTTGCTGATCAGTGCCTTCAACCAAGCCATTGCTCTTCAAGGGAATTCAAATTCAAGTTCCAATTCTAGTTCCAGTTTGGATCTTAATCTGAGCTCAAGTTCACTCGAGGATTACTTTATTGGACCCGGATTGGATCTCTTGTTGCAACACTTGGCTGAGAATGACCCAAGCAGGTACGGCACACCACCTGCTAAGAAAGAGGCAGTGGAAGCATTGCCAAGTGTTAAAATTGAGGAGTTCTCTTTGGCTTGTTCAATTTGTTTAGATGAGTTTGAAATTGGGTCAGAGGCAAAATTGATGCCATGTAAGCACAAGTTTCATGGCAAGTGCATCGTGCCATGGCTTGATTTGCACAGTTCCTGTCCTGTTTGCCGGTTTGAGTTACCGGCAAATGAGTCGAAGGATTCCAATGGAGAATCCAGTGGAAGTGGAACAAGGGATGGATATGAAAGCAGTGATGCTGATGCTAACGAGGATAGCGGAAATACAGCAAATGGTGAGGTTGGTGAAAATGGTGGTAACAATGACAGTAATAATAGGCGGTGGGTTCTTATGCAGTGGCCATTTAATAGTCTCTTCTCTATGTCAGGATCTCGCAATAATGGTGACTCTTCATCTGGCAATGGAGGTAATGCAAATTCTGATGAGAATTGAGGTGGAAAAAAAAGTATTGTGCATATCATTCTTTGTTACTTTCTGAAATATCTTCTCTTTCTTTATCTGCATTTGTGTTCCTTTTCTTTATCACTACTCTTGTGTTTATCATTGTCAATACCAAATTATGAGCCCCTGTTAGGGCTTTTTTTGTGAATTAAACTAATGCGATATTGTACATAAGATCTTGTGTTTTGGTGAATTGAATTGGTGCATTCTTATTTCCTTGTGGTTTTTATATGATGACTATCTTTTACACAGTGTGGGAGCAACAAATTCACTTTAGAAGATGGAAGTTAACTTCTTTGTATCTTGATTCTGTAATTGAAATAGTTTACAGAGAATAACTGTCACCGGTTGTTTTTACCGATAAGGTATGTTTGTTTTTGGTATCAACAATAATAAATTGAGAGATGAGAGTATAATTTAATGAGAAAGGGTTCAAATAATCTCTATTTTTGTACCTTCATCATGCTTTCATTTTTTTAATAACAAAAATTATAGAATTTGCATACCAATTTAAAACTCTTAGATATGATCTATATTATTCTCTTAGATATGATCTATATTATTCTCTATAAGCACCCAAATGTTATTACTTTTTGAATTTGTTTTATATGAATCAATAAGTTGAGAAATTAACGTCTTAAAATTATCCATTATCCATATCATTATATCAGTATATTTTTGCAAGCTGATGATAATAATAAAAAACAAAAATTTAAACTGTCATAATTTTTTACATGTACATTGTGAAAATGATATAGACTATATCTTACAGTTTTATTTTGATATTTTAATTTTAAGTTATTAAAATTTTAAAATGAAGACAGAAAACATTTAAAACCCTCATCTATTTAATATTTGGTGCATATTCTGCTCTCAACTTAACGTGCATGTCTCAACTTTTATAGGGAAGGCTTTTTAATCATAGAATAGAAAACTCTAAAATTACAGTCATTGTTTGACACATTCAGAACCACTGTCCAGCTATTAACTATTTAGTATTCTTTTTGAAAAAAAAAATTTAGTATTCTTTAGTTGACACAAGTTCTCTACATAAAAACGGCCTATTATCTGGTAATCCTGTGAGTGACAACTGACAACCTTGTATGTTAGATATACTTCCACACGGAAGAAATCAATCAATTTTATTACTTCAAAATTTAAATAAGGAGAACTTAATTAATTTTATTCTAATGATCAGTTTATAAGTTTAAGCTTGTTGAGATATCTTAGTTTGAACCTAACAACATAGTTGAACATGAATGCAAAGATGAACAATTAAATTATCATGATAGGAGATGCTGGCATTTCATATCAAGGGACAGCATGATGCCTAAATTGACATCATACCTTCCCTGCTGCTTACTTTTCAGGTAAAGCAAACCTGATATTCAGCAATAATTTTCATCTATTTATTTTGATGAAATTGTCAAGTGTCAAGGTCTTATTTCCAAAATGATCGTATCCTTTGCCTAAAGCACAAGATAGGTAGATAGATCATAAATGGATATATTGTGTGACCGGTTTGGGTTGATTTCAATTATCAGTTAGATGGAACAAATTATTTGAAGCAAAAATGTTTTTGTTAAGCTAAGACCTTAAGGAAATAAAAAAAAAATCTACTTCAAAATAAAAGAAATAAACCCTCAAAATAGGACATAAGGGAAAAATAAGAAACAAAACGTGGAACCTCTCAAAAAGTAATTTCAATTCCAAGTAAGTTGCTCCTGGAATCACTAAAAGCTAAACTGTACCAGCTGAAAGAACTGTTTTAAGTTCCTATTCCCCTGGAATAAAACTTTTGAAAAGCTAGCATATGAGAGTGAACTTAGAAGAAGTGTATTGCTATAAACTAACCTTGACAACCGCACAAATTAAGATTTCAATTCTGGGTATTAGATCCAAATCAGGAATGGCTTCCTTCAGGTAATTTCACCACTGGTTATAAACTATATGCTCGGGATTATTCTCTATTTTAATTCTTTTAGCTGATAATCATCCATGGTTATCACATCTCTTTTAACTCTTTCCGCTAATGTGAATTAGTTGCACAAAAATTAGGCCATCCTGCAAGGACATGTCTTCCTAATTTCTTCATTTTATTTCTTCTTAATAATGAAAAGGTATAACCTGTATCTATTTCAGCATGGCAAAAAACAAAAAAGGAGAAGGAAGGATTCAGTAGGATTACCCTTGACATAAAAAATTTCGGAACTGTCTGAAAATGCAAAGGAAGAGTATTTCATAAAAGATGAAAACAATTACAATGCTAGTGAAACACACACACACACCGCGGATGTACCCTGTAATGAGGGAAGAAAGCTTCAAGCCCTGTAAAAGGTTTCAGAGTAAGAGCCTGTTCGACGGGCCATTGGGAATGGACATGGACAAGGGAATTGAACTAAAAATTACTGTTCACGTGGAAAAAAAAAATTGAACTGAATTTTTTTTTTTTTTTTCCGTGAGAACAGTGGAGCAGCCGAATAGGACCCAATAGATCAGGCTTGCACTAAAAATAAAAAGTAATTTGTTTTATGACATCTTGATGATATAATGTACTTGATATGCGGTAAGACGTAAATGAGAATGTCAAGGAGATGTTGATCATTTTTCCTTTCTTTTAAGGCGTATTTAACAGTAGCTGTCTCCTATCAAATGATCGATCGCCGCAATATAGTTTAGTACTCTCAGAGAATATGTTCTCTGATAGCCACTAAAGGATGAGAGGAATTATTCCTCCCCTCAAGCTAGGAATATCTCAAAAACAAGACTAAAACAAGAATCAATAAAATTCGCACAATTTGAATGAAAAAAATATGATTTTTTTTAGATGCTGTGAACACTTTCTTGGAGGAATATATGCCTCAAAGAATTTGAATTGGAGAATATGTGTTCAAAATTAGATGTTGGCGTTTTTTTTTTGGGTCAAAAAAGCTTCTGGGGGCGTTTTTTAATTGGTTTATTTTAGTCTTATGAAATTGATTCTATACTAAGCATAGGTCGGATCTTAGATAGTTAAATGGGATGGTTGGTTGGCTCAGATGAATGTCTTTTTTGTGAAGCATGAGAGAATATAGATGAAAAAGACAAAATGTATGAATATAATAAGATATTTATTGATTAAATTTTGTTTATTTTATTAAGTTATTGCAGAATCTGGCTGCAAATCAAAATGAAAGGTCAATAAGAAGATATAAAATAAGCGGCATTTTAGATAAGTATTTTGCAATGTGTTTCTAAAAAAAGTGTGTGTATATATATATATTTTGCAATGTAACAAGAATAGGTATTCAGATATTTTCCCAATTCAAAATGTAGAGGGGCACATTTTTTTTTTTTTCACGTTCGTTTTGCCTACTCAACTCTTAATCAAACAATCCTAAAAAGTTAAGCTAAAATATTAAAAAAAAGTGCTTAAAGAGTAACAAATTTTGTTTTAAAATAGTTCACGCGTACCTAATTATATACATATAGTTATCTTCAATGAGATGTGAAGATTTAAGTGCATCAATGTTGTTTTCGCTGTACGTAGCAGATTTAGGGGAGGTGAATGATTGTCTTTATCAAAATTTGAACCTTATTTTTTTTACTTAATTTACAATTTGAGGCAGAACAAAAAATAACAAAGAAAACGAGTCTTCATGCACAAATTAATAAAGTTCGCAAATAAAAACAAAATTTAAAATATTTCAAAAAAAATAAAATTTGGTCTCCAAGTATATTTTAATATGAATATTATGTTAGACGGTTCAATCGACAGTGTGAACTTTAAAAACAAAAATATAGAATATGAAACAGGATGAAGCATAAAAGGCATGAGGCTTTTGAGCCCTCCTCACAAATTAACCAAAAACATGCAAAATTGTTAACAAATTTAGCTTGGCTAACAATGTCGGATGCCCGGTCTTGCAATCGGCCATGCAAGAACAAGAAAAATCTCTAAAAAATATACACAATTAATCAATTAAGCACTCAACCTAACACTCACCGCACAACTTTTATGCTTGCGAGTGCGGTGAATTTGAGGCTAAACTCACAAAATATGGCTATGGAAAGCTAAGGACTCAAGTAATCATATTTCTTTTCAAAATGATTCTAGAAGGACTCAAGTTTCAAGCTGTTTTGAACGTTAAAATGATATCCTATTTATTTGAGAGGACAATCAGCATGTTAAATTCATAAATTGTTATAACTATTTCATATATCATTATAAATTTATGACTATTAGTAAAAAAACATTGTCAATGTTTTAGAATTGATTACTCCAACGGTTTGTTCATACCTTTGTAATGGTACTTTATATAAATTTCAAATCTAGCCATTGAAATTGTCAGTAAAATAGTCGTTATGTCTGAAATTTGACTATTTAAATTAGATTGTTGGAATGTGTTGATTATCCTAAAAGGAATAAGATTTGGTCCAAATGGCTTTGGACCGGACACCGTCCAAAGTCTCTAAAAATCGTACGATTAAAGTCCAAACAATCGATCCGAACCGCTCAACATGATTTCTATATTAAAATGTGCTCAGAAATCAAATTTTATATTTTTTGAAAATTATTTACTATTTTTTTAAATACACACAACATCGTTGTTTCTGAACGGTCCAAAAACAATGAATTTGTACATATCTAAATAAATAGTAAAAAAAATCTCCAAAAAAATATTAAATTTGGTCTTTGAGCACATTTTAATATGAAAATCATGTTGAGCTGTTCAGATCAACTGTTCGGACTTTAATTGTATGATTTTTAGAGGCTTTGGACAGTGTCCGGTCCAAAGCTATTTGGACCAAACCTCATCCCTATCCTAAAATAAACCGTTACTAATTAACTCTGGATTTCAGAGACATAAATGTTGTAACTTTCTAATAAAAAACAAATTGCGTATTCAAAAATCGTAGGCATAGGACTGCACTTTTGATTTAATCGTTGCTAGCTGTGTTAGCAAATTGTTGGCTAGTTTAAATAACTGTTGTTACAATATTGTGTTAGACTAACCGTTATAACTATTCTTGTAGTACAAAATAAATCGTTATTAAATATTTATGCAAATTCATGGTATTTATCAAGTTCTTGACCAAACCTTTGTAATGGTTTGTGTAGTACAAAATAAACTGTTTGTTAATATTTAGGCAAAAATCTTGTTTTGACCAAGTGTTTGCAAGTAGTGTGGAAAAAATGGCACGGTGGAGCCGGTTTCGTCACGGAACGGTACGGTTACCGCACAGAACGACACGCCACGTGTGACTTTTTCGTGCCGTAATTCGTGTGTCGCGTGCCGTTACTGTTCGCGTGCCGTGACCATATTTTGAAAATTTGACACGGCACATTACGTCACACTAAAAATTCGGTCACGACACGGCACGACACGTAGTCACGCGAATCACGTGTAATTAGGACCGTTAAGTCTTGATCAAATAGTGAATATTGAATAAACTAATTTAAATTATAAAAAAATAATTAAATGTGAGAAACGTGACTGGTTACGTTTGGACACGACACGGGAGTCACGGCGTGACTCGTGTCCCGTGATCGTTCGTGTGCCGTGACCACCCTCCACATTTTAGTCATGGTACGGTACGACACGTGTAACTGTTCACTTGATCACGGCATGGCACGGCACGAGACTAAAGTCACGGTGTGTTAATCACGGAACGGCACGACACTTTTTTTCCACTCTATTTGCAAAGGCTGTTGTAATTGTTTTTTATTTATTTTTTTAAGGTTAGACGGCTTGTTGCAGGCTTGCAGCTAACAAATGGATTAATTAAGAAAAAAAAAGTATTTACAAAGTTTATATGCTAGACTCCTCTAGCCTCATCCTGTACAAGTTGTAATTGTTTTTGTAGTACAAAATAATATGTTAGTAATAATTTTTTTATTTTGACCAAGTCCTTGAGCTTTCGGAATTTCTATTTTTTTACTTGTAGTAATTAATTCACCGTCTATAAGTTTCTAAGACTTGCTAAAAATGGGTGAAGATTCATTTTTTTAAATAATTTTGAACTCATATCTCTCATAAAATCAATTTTCACGCACTTAAAAGGATAGAACAGTTTTTTTATTCTAGTACAAATTTAGACGGATCTTTAACTACACGATTTTGTAAATAAATGCTATTAAAAATTATTGTGAGACTAATACGATATTATCTTGAAATTGTTAAATTAAGATTTGTTTAGAACAACAAATGTAAAAAACGGGAAAATGAAATAAAAATAAAAATAAAAATAAAAATAAAATAAAAAAACAAAAAGAAGAGAGAGAAAAAACTGTTCTATCCTTTTAAGTACAGATTCTCCCTTTAATGGTGTTGCTTTAGATAAGGTGAAGATATGGCCTGTCAAGTTGCAATTTGAAGTCTCAAATTGCAAGATGATAGAGACACACTGGTAATCGTTTTTAAAGAAGAGAAACATTAGCAAATTCCCGTGTCAATTTCTCTAAAAAAACCACAAATCAAACCTGATTTACACATTGCTAGGTGCAGTCTTAATCAAGAGCAATGCACGAATAGATGGAAGAAAAGTTTAAGATATATTCCCCGGACTAAACTTTTGATGAAAGGGGAAAAAATTCGATCAAGTTGTAACACAGTGCATTTGATTATTCTCTCAAATGGGCCCCACTAGTGTCGACACTTTGCATATGAGCAAAATTGAGGGAATATATTAAAAAGGTAGCTTCTGATTTTTTGAACTGGGGTAAAACTTGGTGCCAATAAGAAATTATAAGATTGTAGATTGCATCCACAATTTCCCGTCATTTTTATCCATGCCCATCAAACCTTACATTTCGCCAACTCTGTCCATCAAACTCAAATTTTATTAAAAATGTCCAAACCGGCGGCTATACTGCCGGTTTCTAATAGAATTTTTTTTTTTTTTTGGAAATATGGACAGTTGTTATATAATTTTTGAGTAATTTGTAAGTATCAAATTCGATCTGAATATTTGAAATATAATTTTGATATTATAGGTTACGAATCGTTTGAAATTCTCATTTTTAAGACGACGAATTAACAAAATTAGTTGATTGATTTATTTCAATTAAATTTATGATGACTTTAACGAGAAAAACGAGACGTAAATGACAAACATAACAGATCCAAATGACAAACGATAGAGCTAATAAACAGATTGAAACATAACAAATGACAAACAGATCCAAACATAAATAATCGCAATAAAATTATTACATCACAATCGCAATAAAATTATTACATCATAATCGCAAAAAGTACTGTATAAATTGTTAGTAATAAAAGGTATATCACAATCGCAAAATAATTATTACAGACATTGAAATAATACTACTTCTCAGAACGAGTACGAAATGTACAAGGAATAAAATCATTGTCTGAGTCTGGTTCAGTCGCAGCAGACGAAGAGACAGTCTTACCAGCATCAGCATTTTTCTTTCTTTTGACATCACCGGTACGAGTCGCACCAGGCGAAGAGATAGTCTTACTAGTATTTTTCTTTGGATTAATCGGATTTGGTTTTTTGTAAAGGCTTTCCTCAAAATCATCATCGTCATTGACTAGGATTTCTTTTTTCCAATGCTGAGATTTTTTTTTTCCACCACCAGACGATTGATTTGGTGTGTTTTTGCTCATCATTCTCGTCCAAAAAAAACTAATATCATAAGCCAAAAATAATATAAATGAAGTCATACAAAGTATATAAGTATATAAGTAAATAACAAATAAATAAAATGAAGTTCACACAAATTACAAGTTCATATAATAAGTTCTCAAAACATACAAAACAATATTTCACAATTACTATTATGTTCAACTATTTTTCTTGAAACGAAATTC
The DNA here is from genome assembly GCA_024447775.1 of Carex cristatella. Classification (NCBI taxonomy): domain Eukaryota; kingdom Viridiplantae; phylum Streptophyta; class Magnoliopsida; order Poales; family Cyperaceae; genus Carex; species Carex cristatella. The sequence goes on from JAJHPF010000022.1 coordinate 1,244,982, forward strand.
CTTGAACAATTTAGACCCAAATGATGGCTTATTTGATGCCTTTGGTTGCGTATCAGATGGCGCTGCCTGGCTACTAGATGCCCTTGGCTGCCTAAAAGGCGAGCTCCTTGTTTGTTGTACAGGAGCACTACTTGGCTCTACCTGCGCTCCAAATGGTGCTGCTTGGCTAACAAATGCCCTTTCTATCCTGAGAGATGATCGCCTTGGTTGCTCTACATGCGCACCAAAAGATGCTCTTGGCAGCCTGAGAGATGACCTTCTTGGTTGGGTAACGGACAGCTCTGCATGGCTACCACTGGCCTCTCCTGGCACTGAGAAGACCTCTCTCATTGCCTCGGCGTACATAATGGATGCATCCAAGGAACTTGTGGCTGTGCTACGCCTTGACATAGATGACTCCCCTGAACCTGTAAGAATTCGCTCATTTTCTTCCGCAGCTGTTGCATTTATTGTCTCTGCATTTCATATGTGTCAGTTAAATCATGAAATTGTAATGATATATAAGATTTTGTGAGTGTTACGTACCTCTCCTACGTCGGTCGGTAGTTGAACGGCGAGCAGTATGCCCCTTTGGGCGACCACTCAACTCATCCATATTCATTTTGAGTCGAGTGTGTTTTCTTCTGCCCTTTCTAATCCATTTCTTGTTAGGTATTATTCTAGGTCCATCGTAAAATGGCCATTCATCTGCATTTCCATAAGGGTGAAACATACCATTCCAAGTACTGAGAAGATAGTTGACACTATACCAATCGCAATAAACTGGTTCTCGTCCCAATTTCGTTTTCGACAAACTGCTAACACATGAACACACGGAATAGATGTTAATTGGATACCTCTGCATGTGCACTCCATATTTCTACCGGGTCCACGAGTCACAATGTACTGGAACTCCCTATGAATAATGTCCATGGTGCCATCAGAGCGCTTACAGACCGGAACATACTCATTAGGAGAGGAGACTTGGTAAACTCCTTCACCCTGCGTATACGGGACCAAAGTCATCTTTGTAGCTTTCTCCCATCTTTTTCTGAGCTTTTTTTCCACCCGTTCAGACCATTGTTGTTTTGCATCGGCTAGTGCCATGGCTCGGGCCCGTCTCTATACGAACCAGGCATTGCATTTGTAAAATGTTTCCTCAACAATCACAGCTACGGGCAGTATTCGGCTCTTCTGGAATACATGGTTCAATGACTCCGATCCGTTAGTTGTCATGATTCCGAAACGAAAACCTCCATCACATGTCTGGAAGATCTTCTCATAATTGGACGACTCCATCGGGTCATTAGGATCTTTCTTGCCATACTTTTTCAAATAAATATTACACTTTGGATTTAGCTGCACAACATTAGGTAAATTATTAAAGAAATACACGATAAATTATTAAAGAATTATGTAAGAAAATTTATAAAATGTACTTACCACAGCGAATTCTTCGAACATATCCTTCAACCTCCTTGGCTTCTTCTTCTTGGCTCCTCGTCTGAACCTCTGGCCGTACCACTTGTCTCCTCCACAATTCTGGACCAGGTTGGCTGCAATATGCTGTGAACAGAATCTGTGCTTAAAAAGTTCTTCCGACTATCCGTATTCTGGAGTAAGCGCAGCTCTAATTCCTAAGTGTTGATCCGATAGAACACATACAAACGTGTTAACTCCAATCACTTCCTTCCGTAGCCACTGTAAAAAAAAAACCCCATGTTGGGCCAGACTCCTTCTCCACAATTGCAAATGCCAGAGGCAGCAACTGGTTCTCGGCGTCATATGCGCAAGCTATCAGAAGCCTCCCTTCATAACGCCCAGACATGAAACATGCATCTATACTGATCACTGGTCTCAAGTATCGAAATGCTGCAATACATGGACCAAACGCCCAAGCTACTGCAATGAAGTGTTGAACACCTTGCATAATTGCACCTGTGCTTTCTCGGATTGGACTGGTCAAGAAACTGGTACTTTGAGCCGGGATTCTTATCGCATATACCTCTTAGTAATTTTGGCAAGAAGCTGTATGAACCCTCCCAACTCCCGAATTGTCGTGCTATTGCAAGCTCACGACCTCTCCACAGTCGGTTGTATCTCGGTTCACAGTTGTTGTATTTAACCCTCACACAGTTTGCGACTGATTGGATGCTCATAGCCGGGTCCTTTTTAATAGAATCCTCAATGATATCAACAATAATGGACGCTGTAAGCATTGCATTGTCTGTCATTGTCGAATCAGTCCTGCATGTGTGAGGATTGTCTTGCTCTGTGATAATCCATGCATCCCCCTCACCCGTTGCTTGAGCTCTGAGTTTGAAACTGCACCCTTTAGCCTTACAAACCACAACCATTCGGCTCGTGTCACTTTTTTTCCTTTGAACCTCCTGATTCTTATCAACATGGTACTCGTTTATCTTCTTATTTAGCTCAGTTTTGTTTCTAAAATATAGCCCGGTTGCCAACTCACTACTGTACTCTATCCGGTTACCGAAAAATCCGATATCAGCTTCTTCAAAGCCAGATGTATCATTGAAGCACTCGAACGGGTGCGTGCTGGCTAGGCCATTGAATGGGTTGATACGAACTGATCCTTCTCCACCCCCTGAAGCACCCCCCGAAGCACCATCTTCACGTAAACCCTCAAAGTGGTTCGAATCTCATTCTCCTTCATATTCATCCGCCGTTTCCAGTGTATATTCTGGAATTTCATTCATGTTTTCAAAATCCGACCCGGCATGCTCATCTGCTGGTACTGGTAACGGTCTGGAGTGAGGTGGTGATTTTCTTAGTGGTGATTGAGGTAGTGGCAATGGAATTGTGTTATGGATTGGTGGTTCGGGGGTTGGCTCGAAATATGGACCAACGGGGTTGTATGGGTCCCTGTCTGGTGATGGGTGTGATTTGAAACTTGGACCACCTGCGGTGTATGGGTCCATAACTGGGGCTGGGTGTGGTTGTAAACTTGGACCAGCGGTAGTGTATTGTTCTATGACTCGTTCTTGTCCATAGTTTGGCGTCACCGAATTTTGTCCCGAACTACTCCCACCTTCGTCTTTTTTAATTCTTTTCACGTACAGTTCCATAAAAGAAAACCCCTGTTCCTTAAACTTGTTGCACAATTGACTCCAAAATATATCACAATCTATCGGAACTTGGATATACATTGATCCGTTCATGGCTCGGGTTGCCAGCTTTAAGTCACATCGATTCGGGTTAAAACCCACACAATCATAAATTTGGGACTTCAAGGCCGAAAGTGAGGTACCCTCTTGAACCATAAAAGAATGTGATGGCGGTTTGGAGTAATAAGCTCCTTCTGGACCTTGCAGAAACTTTCCATTATAATGTAATGTAACAAACAGCGCCATTACCGACAAACTACATTGTGGTAAATGACAAAACATCTATCAAGTAATCCATTTTTTAGAGCACTGTACAAAAATACTGCAGATCACTGTAGCAAAATACTGTACAAACTGTAGCAAAATAATGTCGAAAAATACTGTACGTACTGTTTAAAAATACTTAGACCACTATAGCTTCGCTTCGTCACGTCGTCTCTCATCGTTTTCTCTTCCTCTCTCTTCTCTTCCTCTTCTCTCTTTCTCTTATCTTCCTCTTTTCTCTTTTCTCTCCTCTCTTCCTCGAGATATAATGTCTGCCTGGATAAAACCCTAAAACCGGCGGCTTAATAGCCGGTTTCTAATTTTTATTAGGAACCGGCGGTATAGCCGCCGGTTTGGGCATTTTTAATAAAATTTGAGTTTGATGGGCAGAGTTGGCGAAATGTAAGGTTTGATGGGCATGAATAAAAATGACGGCACAATTTCAATCTTGGTCTATTTGTTTTTGAATACGAAGGTTATAGTGAAAGAGGAAGGTTCAAATGATTTCATTTTTTGTGTCTCCACTATGTCTTCATTTTTAAAATATTAATACCTCAAAATTTCAATTATAAATGTTACAATAAAACCGTTAGATGTGATCTATGTTATTTTCTCTATGTGCTCATAAAAAATTATCACATTTCGATTTTGTTTATCCATGAATCAATAAATTGAAAAATCGACGTCTAGAAATTATCCACATTAGTACATTTTTATAAGCTCTTGATGACAACCAAAACAAAATTGAAATGCCATAATTTTTTACGCGTGAATAGATAAAATGATGTAGATCATATCCAACGGTTTTATTTTGACTTTTAAGTTTTAAATTTTGAGTTATTAATATTTTTAAAAATGGAGACATGATGGAGGCACAAAAAAATGGAGACATTTGAACTCTCATCATAGTGAAAAGCCTTTTACAATACTGATTTAAAAAAGAATAAAAATGCAATACAAATTGGTTCAATTTTTTTTTTTATTAAAATAGAGGGTCAATGACTTTAATTCATATAGGGTAGATCTGCCCATAGTTGTTAGAGCATTCTTCAAACGAAATCATGAAGCAACCACAATGGCCTACCGAATGAGTAGCACAAACAGGCACCATAAGACAGCCATGGTACCGGTACCATAGAATACAATGCAACAGAACGGACAAAAAAGAAAAAAAAAAAAAAAGATAGACATGAAATGAATTTTAATGGAACTGTTCACCAAATTCAGATCCAACGCAGTACCAGACTGTGCAGAATGAGATACGACTATACGAGCCATCTGTTTTATTTTGGCACGAATCTCAAAACAGATCCTCTATATTTCAAATAGGTTCCGAAGTGATTTTAGCTCGGCTAGAAGTATTCTATGAGGCCCTGACTCCCTGTTCGGCTGCTCCACTGTTCCTGCGGCAAAAAAAAACTGAATTTTTTTTTTCACATAAACAGTAATTTTTATTTCAATTTCAGTGCCCATGGTCATTTTCCAATGACCCGCCGAACAAGTTCTGAAGTATGGTACTGCAACCCATACATAACAAACTAGTCAAACTAGTCAGATAAAAAGGTACACTTCAATCATAAACCCCTAAAATGATGGTCAGAGAGAGAGAGAGGTCCTATGGGTCCCACGCTCTTTCAAATGGGTCGACATGAATAAGTACCAATCTTAACAAAGGAGATTAACCGGAATTTATTCTGAACTCCACAAGATTCTTCCTTTTGCTTTAAGATGGGTAAGGATATTGACGGAGTGATTTTGGCTTCACGCAGTGCATGATTAATAGAGACAAAATGAAAAAGTATATTATTAGTGCGCTGCATGAAGACAAACCAGTTCTGTCAATATCATTAACCTTTGATAAGATGGTTGACAGTTGAGCACGAATTTATTTTAGTATAGATTAGGTTTACAGTATAAGCATGGCTGTCCCCTGACAAGAATGAATAATCAGTCGATGATAAAGGGGTTCCTTTATTTTCTTAATTAAAAAATTATGCACCGTACACCATGCATTGGTGAATCAAAGTTGGTTAGACTTAAAAATTAACGGGATGCTAAGATAATTGTTAGCATTTGCAATTACCACATCCAGATTTTCAATAATTTGCAACAACATAACCACAGCACCATTTTCTTTATCTTTGTTGCTCTTTTGGCAAAAACCCTTTTTTTTTTTTTTTTTTTCTGAAAATGCACTGTCGATAAATATACAAAAATTAAATAAAATGTGAAAACTGAAGCTTGTAGGACCTCAGTGTAGTTAAGAAAGATTAACATCATCTAATGAGTTGTCATAAAGAAGGTTGCATGGATGTTTTGTTCCATTGATTCCATATTCATCTTTTCTTTTCTTTTTTTAAAAAAGATTCCATATTCTGTTTTTCCCTTATAAGGAGTGCTCATAGATCACTCTCCTTATCATCAGCACAAGGCGTGCGTTCAGTCTTATAGAAAATCAACCTTACTTCCACAAAAAGGCAACAACGCTTCGACAGAAGAGGTGAGGAGACAAATCCCAAGTTCTAGCAGTTCAAAGGGTTAGCAATTTTAGTAATTGGTACCAAACCTTTACCATACCAGTCTTTCAGTATCAGGATAAGTTTTGCACTGAAACGCTTTTCAGCTGACATGCCTGTCCCCATGCAAGCCTAGTTTTCAAATACGGACCAAATAAATAAACCCAACTCAAAGGGGACAAAAAAGAACAAGAAAAGTATTTCATAGTTCCTTTACTGATCAATAGTCCATCATACCAAGGCACAATGTAATCTAAGGTAGCTTTTAGTGACATTTTCCTATTAACTGTTCCTTTTCAAGTATCTAGTCAGTATATACTGGTATACCTCTACCTATATCGAACTGTTTCTGGGCTAATTATTTTTATTTAAAGACAATTTACATGTACCTGTGTACAAAACAAGGATCAATAATACAAAAATACCTTGTAAAATGAGAAATACCATGCATGACCTTATAAACATATAAATAACTCTATTAGACTCAATGGGCCATGAGAATTTACCTTTGGGTAAACAGGATAATGAGGTAAAGGTTTGTGATTCTAATGTTTTTCAGGGTTTACAAGGCATCTACCATTCAAAACACTATAGTCATAAGTTTTTCCCTTGTAATATTGGTGCAGGAAATGTATCATCAAAGTCACGGAGGTGGTGATATATTCTCACCGAGAGGAGCCTTTTCACAAGAAAGACATCTATTTTTACATGGCGGAAATGCGCATGCTGACTCAGGCCTTGTTCTTTCCACTGATGCGAAACCTAGGTTAAAATGGACCCCTGAGTTGCACCAACGGTTTATCGAAGCCGTCCACCAATTGGGCGGAGCTGAAAGTGAGTTCAGATAAATTTTCAAATTTCTAAAATATACTTTATTCCTTGAACCTTTTCGTATATTGTATGTGCAAATTACTCTATTTAATACATATAATTGTATAGTAGGAACATGCTAATTAGAAATGGGACAAACTGACAATGAGTTTCCATGTCAAATGTTATAATCCTAAGCTAAGGCTTACTTTAATTTTAGTTTAATCTGGCTTTAATGAAATGACCTCACAACGAATCAGAATAGTCAAGATTGAACAAAACATTCAGTTTTTATCCTCAGGTCTTAGTAAGTATATATTAAGTGTAATTTGCAACTTAATTTCATTGATCTTTATGTTACTTCAAAATTTTCAATTCACAGAAGCTACTCCAAAGACAGTCATGAGGCTCATGGGAATACCAGGATTGACCCTGTACCATCTAAAAAGCCATCTTCAGGTACCAATAATTTCCAAGTATTAAAAAAAAAATTACAAACCAAGATATTATTTAATTTTCTCATGCAACAACCACTAAATTACTCTGTTGCTTTGTGGCTTCTAGAAGTACAGGCTAAGCAAGAATCTTCAAGTTCAAACAAATAACGGGCCAACTAAAAGTGGTACATAACATAAATCAAGACATTATAAATAAACTTTATTCATACATTAACATGTATTATAGTTGGAGAGGTTATTTGACCAAATTTATGTTGAATTATTTACAGCTATGCCATGTGTAATACCGGCTGATAAAGCACCCCTTATGAGTGCACCCACAATAAGCAATAGCAATGTTCCACCACAGTCAGAGAGGTATGTATTTCAAAACTAATGAAACAGTTGTAGGAATGAAATGTAGTGTTATTTAACTTGCTGTTTGTTTGAACCTGTAGAACAATACAAATAAGTGAAGCTCTCCAAATGCAAATTGAAGTGCAGAGACAGCTAAACGAGCAACTTGAGGTAGACACACTCTAGACAAAATGTACAAGTACAGTATGGTACCACCCTGCCATCTGGAACTGAAAAAGAATTTGCAACTTATATTTAGGTACAGAGGCACCTCCAACTCAGAATAGAAGCCCAAGGGAAGTACCTCCAAACTGTCTTGGAGAAAGCACAAGAAACACTAGGGAAACAGAACACGGGCCCAACATGTCAGGACGATGCAAAAACCAACACCTCTGACCTGGGGTCCCAAGTGTCGACTGAATGCTTCACCAACAGATTCCAAGATTGTTCCATGGAAAGCAGCCTGACCACATGTGAAGAATTTGCGAAAGTTAATTACAATTCAAATTTAAATTTGAAATTTGAGGACAGTGCACCACCAGGCTATTACAATCCTTCACAAAAGGAAAAGGATAGAGATGTGAATAGCAATTTTGGCCTTGCAAATACAGGAGCTAAGTTAGATTTGAACTCTCAAGAAGAGAACGAAAATACTGATTCGAGTTGTCGGCACTTTGATTTGAACGGTTTAAGCTGGAATTGAAAAGATTTCAAAAAATTTCTTTAAGCATGTATTATACTTATAATATGTAAGCTGAGTGCTTATGTGAGGCTTTGATGTACATGAACAGGAGAAATGAATAAAGTAGAATTTTATTATTAATTGATGGAGCTGCCGTATCACATGCACTCTGATCAGATCCGAAGCATTCACTCTTTCAATTCAATTGAATAGAATTGGTTTAGAACTGAATTACCTTGATCCGAAAGAATATAATAGCGAAAAGAGTTCGTTATTTACCTATGGTACCATTGCAGCCCTAGTTAGGGTTTGCTAACAGAAATGAGGAAAGAACAATACAAGGGAAAAAACATTAAACAATATGGAAGTGATGAAACTGGGAGTAAGAGAAACAATACCTAGTTGGAACAAAGAAAGAGGGCAGCCAGCCATTTCACAGGCCAAATTCAAAATCTTCTTACAACCTTGGCATGATTTCACAAGCACCATTTTTCACTGCCAAAATGCAGTAATTCTTTCCTTCTCCTGTCTGTCTCTGCATTGCTGATCAGCCCAATCGCTAGAAAGTGAATTTGATCTCATGTTCAAGGTTACAGAGCCTTCACTAGTTCTCTTTCAGTTTTGTACTGTTATGGTGTCACTGTTTAACTCCCAACGGATTCAGTATGAAGCTGCACACATCCAAGATAGATATGAAGTTCCAACTGGTGGGCTGGTTGGTTGGTTGGGCAGGGGGGATTTTTTCATGTTCAAGGGTTAGTGATTTTCTTCTGATCAGAGCCTTCACTAGTTCTCTTTCAGTTTGGTACTGTTACGGTGTCACCTGTTTAACTCCCGACAAGCTGCACACATCCAAGAAAGATATGAAGGTCCAACTGGTGGGCTGGTGGAGGGGGGGGGGGGCAATTTTTACCATTTTTTCATGGCACCTCCCACCAACTACTTTCTGGTTAATTGGAATCTAAGTTTACATCACCTATTTTGGACTTCTAATGGTTGCTTAAATAATTGTATTTATTTTAGGTATCAATGAAGGGGCTTTATTCACCTTTTTGACAAATTCTAGAGCTCTCAGACTCCACCTTCTGTGAACCTTCACTGTTTAAAAAACAAGAAGTGAAGCAAAGTAAAATAAATGCACCAAAAAGCACATAGCTTGCCAGAAAACCAGTGAGAAATAATATAAACTTTTCAAACCATCAAAAGCAATACATAAGAAAAGCTAAAACAATTGTCTGGCATGTTAAAAAGAATATAAATTATCTGAATCATTAACACCAAAGTGCATCGATGATTTCCTTTATAGACAATTAAAAAATTAGCTCATAAGAAACACAATCCACAGCTGCCAAAATTTTAGAGCTACAAGGTGATGATTCAGGCTAAAAGTACAAAATAAATCCAACTATGCAATCCACATGCTCAAGTGCACTACATCTAGTATTATCAATCAAATATAAAATCTTTTGTTTTATGTAACTAAAGTTTAGTTTATCATTTTGATCAACCAAAATGAAAGCAAGATGAATCAAAGAAAAAATTATGATAATTAGAATAAACAAGAGATCTGATTATGTTGCTTTGTATCTGATGAGTACACTTATTATTCCATAAAGAACAAAAACATATACCCCCTTATTTTATCACTAAATATAATCTTTCAAAAACTATATTACTGGGTAATAATATAACATAAACTGGTACCAACAAACTCTATCTATCTACTTTTTAACTCGCCGAACTTTGCGTGGGCCCCACACCTCCATGCGTCCTTTGGGACACCCACAAGGGGACCTAAAAATTAACACGGTGCGGCCATTCAAAGGGGCCATCTTTCTTAGCTCAGCCTCAAGCTCCTTGTGATCAGTGCTGAGCTCAACAGTGTGGGCCTCGATCAATTCCCTTGGCAATGGCTTTAAATGCTTCACGCACTCCTCTGTCTCTAGCTGTATGTCGAATTCCACAGCTTTGCGCAATCCTCTGCAATTTGGGTTCCCACATTTTCTCACTTGATGAGTTACGAATCCCCACAACAGAATTGTTAATACAAAAGTAACGGCCAAGCCTATCAAGTAGGGTTTTGAGACGAATCTGAGGAAGTAATATGATTTGCTGAGAATAAGGGTAAGGTAGGGAAGGGTCAAGAGGGCGAGAGCAGAGAGAACTAATAGGAGGAGCAAGGCGTCAATTGCAGCAAACGGAGAGTGTTCGCAAAAGGGGTGCGACAGAGGATTCCAGAAGCTCCTGGAAGAGATCCGGCGGGACCGGGAGGAGGGGCGCTGCTGATCCGGCGAAGGGGAGGGGGGTTTCCGGCGGTGTTGCTCGAAGGCACGAAGGAATTCGATCAGACTCCTACAGTCGGCCATCGGATTGAAACAAGCGAATTCGATCAAATCGAATTGGATTGGACTTGATGCAATTGGCGGGGTAGATTGATCGGAGATCTAACCGATTGGGGAATTTGTTTGGCTTCTATCTGGTTGCTTCAGGGGTTGAGACTTGAGAGAGAGATTGGGATCACATTCAGTGACGTATGGAGAAGAGAAAGCGGCGAATTACTGGGCTAGAGGTGGAAATGGAAATAGAAGAGGAAAAATTAGGAAATGGAAAAGGCGAAAGTCAACTGAAGGAAACCGGGAAATTACGGAAAATATGTTGCTGCACTCATATTTCAGTTGAAATATGTGAGCCGGGTCATCGTTGAAATAAATCACGGCAAAATAAACCTACATGTAAACACCCGACACACGAGAAACCGATAATTTATGCAGGGAAACCGTAGCTGTTAAGGTAAATTTTGACGTGCTAGTTAATAATAGCAATCCAACTCGAGAAAATTGCAGTAATTTAAGTATATGACGTGGAGATCGATTATTGGAGGAAATTTATCCTGATCGGATGAACAGATATCCTCGTAGAAAATATGTGGAAAGTAGTAAAGAGAAAAGTGGAAATTAAATAATCACTTGTGGGGTAAGGAGCAGACCATTAATCGGCTTGGCACGGGATCTCGTTGATTTCATTGATTCGATATGAGAGAGGAAATGATGGCAAGACTCGAGAAAAAGAAAAAAAGAAAAAAATATCCATGGCACTTTGCTGCACCCTCGGAGAACCTGATAAATGATTAACGTTATTTATCGACATTTTTTTTGTTGAGGATCCGGAGCAAAAGCATGCACCTGTGACTTTTAGCCAGAGGTGCGGAGGGAGTATATATGATTTATGAATGAGGTCAACTGATCTCATTTATTTTTTTTATATTTACATATAAATTTTTATATAATTTAGAGTAAAATATTATAATTATATAAATTGACTCTATTTTTAATATGACAATTTATATATTTGACTCCATTATGTGTTTGACTCTCATAGTTGGAAAATCTGACTCTGCTGCTACTTTTATCAGACTATGTTTACTATTAAATTCTGAAATATCGATCCTCATTCTGTATGTATATTCTCCTACTTGTAAATTTTCACGTACATTGTAATTTTTTTTTTAACTATGGTAATACCATAAAAAAAATACATATGTAAACGTACGTAAAGTTTGCTAATGTGTTTCTATTAACATTTCATAATCATCCAATCAAATTAATATGCTGTTTTTTAAGTTTGCTAATGTGATATTACTTTACTTTTTTAAGTTTCAAAACATCACAAATTTATTCATTTTATTATTTTTTATTTAATTCCATTTTAAATTTATAATTATTTTAATGTACCCTTTATTAAAAATAAAAAAATTATATAAGAGAAACTTTTAGTCTCTTTAATGGACTGAGTTGTGTGACAGATGATTCATCACTCTATATATGGTGCATAATTAAACAATGACATTTAAGCACATGCTTGTTAATTTCTATGTTGAAAATTGACTCATTCGTCCTCAAAAACCGGTTAAACCAGAATATTTAATCTTGAATATGCTACATATTTTGTAATTTTTAATAAAAAAATAAATTGATTAACTTCATAATATAAAATTAAATTTTAATAAAAAAATAATAAATTTATGAGGTTTTGAAATTTAGTTAGACAAATATGTTATTATCAATTTTAAAATGATCCATAATTTAAATTTTAGAAATATATATATAGAGAGAGAGAGAGAGAGAGAGAGGTTGGCTAATATCAAATCAGTTGTTCCTAAGGTCCCGTGCAACCAAGTCGTTTTTCAATTATCAAAGTTCAAACTGTCGATCCAAACCGTTAGATGTGTTCTCTATATTAAAATGTGCTTGGAGACCAAATTTTAAATTTTTTGAAATTTTTTTACTATTTATTAAGCCACTTTGAAAATCGCTGATCCAACGATGGCTTCTAATTTTACTGTTTTGTTAAGCCACCGTTGGATTAGCGTTTTTCAAAGGGGATTAATAAATAGTAAAAAAATTCAAAAAGATGTAAAATTTGGTCTCCAAGCACATTTTAATATAGAGAACACATCTAACGGTTTGGATCGACGATTTGGACTTCAAAAATTGAAAAACGACTTGGTTGCACGGTACCTCAGGAACAACTGATTTGATATTAGCCAACCTCTATATATATATATATATATAGATAGAGAGAGAGAGAGAGAGAGAGAGAGATGGGCTACGGTACATTGCAATGTATAAGCCCCTTTGTACATCAGACTATAAATCGTCGGATTCAAAGTCTAAATAGCCGATCCAAACCGTTCAACTTGTTCTCCATATTAATATGTGTTTGGAGACCAAATTTTACATTTTTTAGAAATTTTTTACTATTTTTTTAGATTTATTGAAAATTACTGTTTTCAGACAAATCTGGACCATACAAAAAACAACGATTTTCAATAAATCTAAAAAAATAGTAAAAAATTTCTAAAAAATGTAAAATTTGGTCACCAAACACATATTAATATGGATAACAAATTGAACGGTTTGAATTGGCTATTTGGACTTTTAATACCACGATTTATAGTGCAATGTACAAGAAGACCTATACATTGCAATGCATAATAGCCCAACTCTATATATATATATATATATATATAATGCTCCAAAAAAAAAATACTTTCATCTAGTCAAAAGCAAAATACCTATACCTAGAACCTCTGTCATCTTCTCCCTCTTCTTTAGTTCAAGGCAAAAAGAGGTGGAAGTATATTCTCCTCTCTCTCTCTCTCTCTCCCTCTCCCTTTCTCTTTATTTTTTTTTTTGTAATTTTGACAGCGGCAGTCAAGGTCTCTTTCTCCCTTTCTAAAGTTGAGCGTTAAAATTATCCTTGCTCTAAAATCGTCTTGTTCTCCTCACCCTCTTCTTCTACCTATGTAGGAGCAAGTATGCATTGACAAAATTGGATGAGATTCATTGAAATTCAGAATTTTTTTAAGATGCAATTAGTGTAGGAAATTATTCACGCTATTACTAATTTTGTCACGTCAAGTCGCGTGTGTTGATAATGTGATGTGACTCACGTATCGTGTGGTGTGTCCATTCACGTGATGTGTATTTTTTCAATCGAAAATGGCATGTCATGACACACCACACAAATTGGTCCAGTCATGTCACGTGATCAATTTTTCCACTATTATTTTGTTATTTAAATTTATTTTACACTAGTTTCTTATATTTTTTTGCGTTTTTTTCAAACAAACTTAAAACCTAAAAAGGTTTTATAAATTAATTTATCACGTGACCATAGGTCTATGGCCATTCGCAACAATGTTGTCTTCTATTATTTAATTAGTTATTTCATGTCACGTTATGTGAAAAATATTCTAGTCACTTCCATTCGTGCATATTTTGAGAAATAATATTTTTTCGGAGTCAATTTTTTTTCCATGACACAATCAACAAATTAAATCACAACTTATTAGTCTCATTACTTTATGCTTTTATGCTTGTTAATTACTTCAAGATGCAAACTACAACATTCTAAATACAGCTGGTATAATTTTAAAACCACGGAATGAATTTCAAAGTTTGATTTTGGATTTGTATAATAGATGAAAATCATAACTTAATTAATATAAATGATAATGGGCCCGTTCTCTAGGGAAAGGCGTAGTTTAATATATCTATTAAAAAAAATTCAAAATAGATTTCACTATAAATAAAGACTCTTATTTAAAAAAGTTATAATAAATAACTCCTTTCAATGTTTTTATTAATAAGTTCGTCACAAGGAAATGATAACGTCATGTCTTATTATAAAATAAATGCGCTTAAAATAATAATTATACATATTGCTGCATGTCCCATTGACACAGCATATAAAAAATCAAGAGCCTGGGTTTCATACAAGGGGCAAAGTAACCATCGAAGGCTCTATGTCCTGATGCTTCCATCGTTCCACGGTTCCACTATAGCATGGACTCTTTGTCCTTTCTCGTTGTGCATCTTTGCCCTTTCCTTTTCAACTTGATAGCTACAGTTTCTGTATTTCAAACAAAATAAAATTAAATTAAATTAAAAAGCTACATTTATGGATTCTCTGCGGCTGGTGCAAACCACAACACGTCTGTCAATGACAGTTTATGGCATAGTGCCAAATCAATTATTTAGGTTTGGTTCGGCAAGGTCAAACATTCGTGATTCGGGAATAATTCGGATATAATTGGGGAATAATTCGATATTATTCGGATAAGATATCTCAGTTCTGTAAGAAAGCAAAAATAAAATTCTAGAAAAAATTCGGGAATAATTAGTAAAATTCGCGAATTATTCAGAAATTATTCGGTCAAAGTTCGGTCAACTGAATAATTCGGCGTTCGGTTTGGCATTACCAAAAATCCGAATAATTCGTGAATTATTCGTGAATCTTGTCACTATGCTGTAGAAGATGTGGATATTCTATTCAGGGACAAATTGACAGTCAAGTAAGAGGTCCTTAGTCACTCTAATGATTTAAATAATTTAATCATGTAAATTAATATTTATTTATTTTTTGTAGAAAAATACATAGCTCAGCCTATAGTAATATGGTTCGCAATATATTCACGAATTATTCGCATTTTATTTGGATTTTTTACGTTTCTATACTGAACAACGAATAAAACACAAAAAAAAAACTTATCCATACGTTTTATTCGCGAATAAAATGCAAATTACAAATTATTTACGAATAAAATACAATTTTTTTTTGCTTTCTTGTAGCACCGAATCATTCCCGAATTATACCAAAATTATTCTCAAATCACGAACTTTTGACCCTGTCAAATCGAACTCGAACTATTCATTTGTCACTATGGTCAGCCTCTCATAAAATACTAAATGTGTATTTCTAATTTAGTGATTAGAATTTCACATTATAATTGTGAAGACTAGAGTTCAAATTCCAATTACCACACATTATGTATTTTTATATTTCAAACCCTCCAATCTGAATTTTCTAATTATGTTCATAATTTTATTTAAAACTAGACAAGTTAATAAATTCATTTCGATATGTGAGCACTCGTTACATAGTATAGCGATCTTCAAATGTTGCAGAAGATCAAAGGTGAAAGCTCAACTTTGGATTACGATAGCCTCTGAAATCTGAAGTCTGAACTTGCTTTGCCAAGCCACAAATGCACGACCTAGACGTTACGGATAAAGAGTACAAGTCATAAAAAGGTGTTTGGTTGTCCTGTGACATAAACCTGTGCATGCAGTTGTATTTCACTATTTCAGTGCAGATAGATGGTATAATAATTGTTGTTCGGTATCGGTCATGTAAATACAGGACCCTATTTTGTAGCATTTGATGCTGGTAATGTAGTAATTACCTAGTGGTTAATTAAGATAGTTGAATTTATTTAAAAAAAAATGTTCCAGAATAGAATATTTTATTAAATAGTTGATATACATTTAATTTGCTGATTGATTTTTGAAATAAAATTATATGATTTATAGAGTAATTTTGTTATCATTCGTGAATATTCTCTTACTAAAGTCGGGTACTAATATTAAAAACAAAGTTTTCCAACTTAAATAGTAATTTTTGCGAGTTGATGTCAATAATTTTTTTAGAGCACTTACTAACTTTAGTAATTACGTCATGTAAATAAATCTTTTCTTATCAATATATTGTTGGCGGTTAACCGCTAACCTTAAAAAAAAAGGTTATGTTAATTTAATCGGTTGACAAAAATTAATTAATCATCTTTTTCTTATAAAATGTGATGTATTGGAACATTGCCTTTTTGTTGTATGTATAAAAAATAACTACTTGACGAAAATAATTATTCTGAAATTTGTGACATTATTTTTTAAATCAATTCAAATCATATTAAAAACAAAAAAAAAGTAAACATAGGCATGTTGTTTGACGTATGGATAGTTTAACAATTAAATTTCGTACAATTTATATATTGTTTGGTGGTGCATAAAAGAATTAATTTCAAACCACTGAATCTTTAAAAGATTTGATGTACAGTGAAAAATAAATCGAATATCACAATATTTTATAAACATGACATGTGCATCACACAGATCATGTCTTTAATTAATGTTAGATTTTAAATTATTATATTTTTAAATTTAAAATTATAAAAATAGATAAATATCAAATAATTATTTCTTCATGCATAACACCGTTACCACATTTTAAGTACAATTAATTACTTCTCAACTTATTTAGTTGTTTTAAAAATGCCACAACGCAACCGTTGGTGGATTAGGTGGAGTACATGAAGTTACTAGTCTAGAGAAGATGACTGCGGACTTTGAAAAATAAGACATCGGACACTTGCTATAGGACAAAAACACGAAGAATAAAGTGTTTTTATTTGAACCGGTGAGCAACATCACACAAGTATAAAATGGTATATATATTAGGGTGGTTTCTATAATTTGATCTACTTCAAAATATGTGCGTACGAATATTAAAGTAAACAACACGGATATAAAAGTGATGCACACAAATTTTGAAGTAAATTGAACAGTAAAAACCACCCATTGAACAAATTCTGGTTCGATGGACATTGGACACCCCCCTCTCCAATCATATTATACTTATTTTCTTGAACAAGTTTTCGCTTTCTAAACATTCGACAATTTTTATAATATTTGTATGTACTAAACATTCTCTAATTTTTACAGTATTTATTTTTTCTATTGTGTAATGGTTGAATGTACATTGTGCAATAGTCAAAACTCAAATGTGTATTTTGATCATTCGATTAATAAGTTCGAAAGATTTAAGTACGTTTTTACAATATTTCACTACACAATGAATAAGTGTGCATCGAGCAATAGCTAAATATGTATTATAAAATATTGATATATAAATTCTGAAATCTATAAAAAAAAAAAAGTGAAATATATATATAAAAAAAAAAAAAAATCCATTTGTGGGGAAGTTCTGTGTGATTGGTAGACTCAGGGAATTTATGTTTGCTTTTCACGGGCCTCACTGATTCAAGCAGGGAAGAAGGAAGTGGGATCTGGACACGGCCTAAAATATTAGAAAATTGTTAAACGGGTTGAATTCAAAAAGTGTAGCCTTAGAAGGCCCATAAATTGCAAATAAAAATGACAGGCCTTCCTTGCATTCGTAAGTCATGCGAAATAACCTCTTTTTTTTTTTTTTTTAACTTGACACTGCCAAGGTACAAGTGATGCAAAATAACTCGGTGCCCCGGGCCATCACGGATCCGTATCCTCGTAGGTAACGTAGAAGATTTACCTCACTTTACGGTTTGAGATTAATTCTCACTCGCTTTGATATTCGGACTAATATACATGGGACAGTATTGTTAGGATTTGAGATTTGTACAAAGTTAAAATTAACGGTCCGGATGCACTAATTGTAAAAGATTCCCTTGTCAGGTACCTGGGAGGATGTGAATTGGGTCATCACCCCCGGTACCGAATGTAAACTATGAGAGACAACTACTCTCTGGACCTTTTTTTTGGCTTATAATTTTTTATAACTACGCACTTAGTGCATCGGTACGAGCTCTTCTTCGTAGAGAGATGGATGTTCAATTATCAAATATAGCATCTAAAAGATATATGCTAGAATGTATCATAGCCCTATAATTACATTAAAAAAAACTACTAATTTTTTTTAAGATTCTTCTGAATAATTTTTTTTAAGATCGGTAGGCAATTATCTATCAACACATATATTTACAGCAAAAATCAACGCAAAGTCAATGATGCAGATTTAAAAGCAAATTTTATTACATGAATAAAAAAGCAAACTAACAAAAATAGTCATTGTATGAAGCGTGGATTCTTTTTTTTTTTTTCTTTTTCCTACTTTATAAAAAAGATTCAACTGAAGCATGAAGTTGTATTTTCTGCATTAACAGAACGTGCGTTAATGGATCTGGACCGTCCAATTCAGATCCACATTAATATTAAAGGACCCTGTGTGTCATTGGCTCTGATTCTGATTAGACAGCTGAGATGAATTAAACTCAAAAATACTTTTTTGGGTTAATGGAGTAGATGCGGACTAGAATTCAATTGGAGAGGCTCGTATAAGATTTGTTTAGCTAACAATATGACTGCCTATGCTTTTCAACATCACTTGACCAGAAACCTATCGCCCATACTCCTTTCTCTGCCTAAGAGGCCTAATTTCTCACAGTGAGAGAGAGTGAGTGAAATTAATAGATGGTCACATTCATGTTTTTTCTATTGTCATGGTAAAACGATGTCAGAAGGGAAAATAAAATCAAGGCCTCAAGGGTGAGAAGAACTAAATTCCTATCAGCAATATAATTTTTTTTAAGGTTAGCTGGCAAGGCCTGTTAACGAATATATTAGATTAAAAAAAGTTTATGCAGAGTTTTTAATTAGATTAAGTAGCTATCACAATAGACTTGAGTAGAAAACAAAACCACAATAAGTGCATGTGAAATCCCCCCTACAGTTAATGTGTCATGTTTTCAACCTTCTCCAATTCAATATTCCTTTCATTAATCAGACTAACATTCTTTTTTTATTTTTCTTGCTAACAACCAAACTTATGATGAGGGAAGGGGTTCATAGTGATGTCAGATTCTAGGCACCTAGTTACGTTAATGTGTTTCCATTTTACTATATTTTATTTTATTTTCAATTTCAAACCGTTCAATATTATTTAGAAGCCGAGACTTTTATATAAGCCACTTTAGAGGCGGAGTCAGATTTTCGAACTATGGGGGTCAAACATGTAAAATTTTCTTGCAGAGTCAGATTTTCAAATTATGAGGTTCAATTATATAAAAAATTTCGCAGAGAATGGAGGTCATTTTTACCGTTTCATGATATTTTATTGTAAAATATAACAAAATTACATATTAATAAAAAAAATTAAAAATGGAGATCAATTGATCCCATATAAGCTTACTAAATCTGCCTCTTAGCCACTCATTTACATATTTAACAAGAATACCTTTATTGCTCAGAGAATCTAATTTTAAATGTTAGTGCACATGTAACAGGAATTGTACCAAAAAAATTAGATGCTTTTCTTAGGATCCATGTAGCTCTTCAAATGTAAAATAAGAACTTCAGGTAATGTTTGATTGCTACTTAACTTTTTAAAAAAATTATTTATTCTCTCTTACTTCTCATATTTTACATCGTATTTGATAACTTAAGATATGATATAAAATATGATGTTGTAAAATGAATACCTACTTATGATAATCAGTCCACATAAGTATGAAATAAGTTAATCTACCTAAAAAATAAAATAACTTATTGATATAAAATAAGAGATTTATTCTGCCTCTTACTTTACAATGAAACGATATAAGTAATTAACAAGTAAGAGCATCCACAGCGTCGTTTGTATTATAATTTGCTATCTGGCGTGGCTTAATTTATATGAATTGCTGGGATGTGCACTAGTTTGTAAATTAGCAATTTTTTTTAAAAGCAAACGTTTGCTTAATGACATATCATCGGATTAATTGGCTGAAATTAATTAGCGCTCTCCTCTCTTACTATTGAAATTAATTGTTGGGATGAATTGATTTAGAAATTATGAGTCTTTTTAATTACTAAATTTAGTGACAGGATCAATTTTAATTGGAGATGCTCTAACAACAATGGATGTGAAATGAGCAAGTGGCACCAACTGTACAATGCCTTATTTCTGTGGGTTGTTCTTATCCTCTGCAGCATGCCCACCGATGCAGTGCCAAAGGCGTCCGGATCCAAATTGAGTGCCTTTCATAATGCAACAACTGGCGCTTCTCCAATCTCCAGTAGATTAAATGAAATAATGGATTAGTAATTTAGTATATATATTATAGAATAAAACAGGGGTCTGGTCCCCGGTAATAATAAAGGCTGAAAGCTCTGATCTTGGAAGATTATAGATACCAGTTAGGTCAAATCTTATTCTTTCTTTTTCTTAATGAAAGTTTATATATAGTACAGAGTCTACTCGCGACCAATGATGGGGATCGTGGATATGACGGCTCGTTGTATCTCAGCCGTCCAATTGTTTTCTGCTTGATAGCTGTTGATAGCAGCGCGTGGCGTGGGACTGAGGCTGAGTCAGATCCAAATCAAAATCCACCACCATTATTCTGAGGCCAGTTTATCCGTAGCCTTTGTTACAAAGTATCTATGTAAATTCATGTCGTTTTGTGATTGGTTACTCTAGATTACGTGAAGTGTGGTGATTACAATTTTTACATGGTGTGTTGTACTGTGATTAAATTTAAAAATCTAATCGCGACACGTTAGATGACATCACATGTTGACTACATGTGTCACGTTTGTCATGTTTAATCGTATATAATTTTTTTTTTGTAATTTAAATTAATTTATATACATATTGATTTCATTATCTAAAAGGTGTAGATTACTAATTAATCAATACTATATGAAAAATGGCACAAGTCAATCCCACCTTTATGATAAATATTGTATATTTATTTATTTATACTTTTAGAGTCTGTTCGGCGGGCTATTGGAAATGGGCATGGACACAGAAATTGAACTAAAAATTATTGTTTACGTTGAAAAAAAAAATCAGTTCGCAGAAACAGTGGAGCGGCCGAACAGGACCTTAAAGACAAAATTTAATACATGCCTATCTAAACTCCATCATTTAAATATATATACTCATCTAAACATCATAATCAGATAGTTCCCCATCAAAATCTCATTGGCTTTGATATTCTTTTTAAATTAACATAACCTTTGACTAAATAAACAAATGACAAATTTGCCCTTTCGGAAAAACTCGCTGCTTTTTGAGGGGAGAAAAAAAACATCAATGTCAGAAAAGATATATACTTGATTGTGTCCAAATCTATTAATTTTCTTTCTGGTGCTCCATTTGACTCAAAAAGATACCAAGTTTTTGACTGAAATCTCTTCATCAAATATATGGGAGTTCAAAAAGGCAATGCATATGTCAAAACATAAATTCGTTGCCGTAACGTGTGATAGCAAGAATAAAATTAAAAGAAATTCGAAATCAACAAGTAATGTTGTTACTGTGTTTCTTATCTTTAAACAGCAACGTGCTCAATTAAGTCACTCCAAACTAATGGTGGTACAATCTATCCATTAGACCATTATCTAACCATGCATGATATTATCCAAGGGCAAAGTTGTCATTGTAACATTCAATCAATTCATAATTTGAATTAACTTGAGTTGTTTAATCTCAAATGTGAAGAAGTTTTGATGAGTATGTACCCAATTTTGTCATTAATAACGATAAAAAAAATCATCATCTATAGATTAGTATTTATCAAAGATAATGATATATATGAAATAGATCTAATCCATATATTTATCTAATAAATTAATGGACAAAAAAACATTATATGTACCTGTCCTTATTAAATAATTGGATAAACAAATTTCATCACCTCTTGCTAAGAGAAATGAGAAGCTACATGATACCCAAAAATTGAGGGGATTCAAATCTGCTCATTTTATTAGAGAAAAGTAGAACCCTCCTTTTAGCGAGAGAGAAAAAAGACGAGAAGAGAAAGAAAGAAAACAGAGGAAGATCCTCATTTTCTTCAAGAAAAATAGAGGATTTGGTTCCGAGTTAGGAGTATTGCAAGAAAATGAGTTTGACTTGAAAGAAAATTAGTTGAAAAGAAAATGAGTAAACAAATTTATCCACCAATGAGCAATGGTAAAAGAATACACAGATAAAATTATTATTCAAAATTCAAGAGGAGGAAATTGGACCTTACTAAATCTGTCATATATGACACCCCTAGGTAGCCATCTAGTATTACTACTGCAGTGGATCTGAGATAGTGGCAGAGCCAAACTTTCAAGTTATGAATGTCAACCATGATATAAGTCAATCATATAAAATTTTCATGCCGTGAATGAAAGTCAATTTTCCATTGACCCATAGCATTTTACTCTATATAATGTAGAAAATAAGGTACACATACAAACTTTTTTCATAATATAGTTATGTTGTAACCTTTAAATTATGCATATATATACTTTAACTTTTTGTATTTATATATAATTTTTATATAGTTTAGAGTAAAAATACTATTTGAACAATGTAAAATTGATCTCATTTAGCATTAAATTTTTTATATAATTAATTTGAATATGTGTTTAACCCCCCTCCCCCTCACCCCCCACCCTCCGTAGTATGAGAGTTTGGTTCCGCTTCTATGCTTTATGTACAATTTTTTTTTTTGATGAAACTTTATGTACAATTATTGAATCAATGGGATCAATAATGGGATCAATTATTGTCTGTACTAGTCGACTAAGTATGATTACTGAGTTTCAGTCTAAGATATTCTCTATTTCTCTTAATCTATTATACTGTTGACAAGGATCGAACCCAATAATTTATATATAGCGTCAATTTTTGGAACACCTCATGACTATTTGTCAAGTGCTTTAATATTAAATTTTGAGTATTTCAATGTGTGAAACAAGAGTGCTTTAACATGTTTTAATTTAAAATAAATTTAAATAGCTCCGTATATATATGCTTAAAATTTTAAGCATCAAAATTAATATCTACTTTGGTCATATTTTTGTTCTTACTTCTTCATTTATAAACAAATATTAATTAAAATGAGGACATTTTGATTTTCCAACAATAATTCATCTAATTTTTCCAAAAGTAAATTCAGTTTTGATATGTCTTCAATTAGGTCGCATTTCACCCAAAAAAAAAAACAGAAAGTCAATTTAACAATTTTTTTTTTTTTGTAAGGAAAGGCAGTTTTAACATGCCCATTTGCATTAGCAAAAAATATAATTACACCCAAACAATATTCAATTCTACTCATTAGCTCCCTTTGAACAAAAGATGAATGATCCCTGACCAGACGTTTATTCCAATATTAGCAGATGCCTACAACTAATTAATTAAGACTAACTGGAGACATTGATCTTATATATTATCGAGAAGTGTTTCCGTTTGTTCTATATATAAAACATTTTAGTATGAAGTAATAATAGAAGTCCTTTAATTTATTTTCGGTATAATGATGTATTTCAAACATCTGATATCTCACGTAATAATGTTTTTGTTACTGATACTATTATTTGTTTTAAAATCCAGTTAACAAAAGTTCCAATTGCAAAATCTTTAATATAAAACTGGTGGTCATGCTAGATATGATAGCACAAAATATTAACCTTTAGAGGTTTACCCCAATATATATATATATCCATGTTAATTATCTTTGCTAATTAACTTATAAGAGATGCATACATCACAAAATTTCGATGATACAGCTCCAGACCTCTTGCTACATCGCATAAATAAAATTTAAAGTACTCAAATCTATAGCTATACCCATCAAATATACTAATAAACATCTAATATTTATTACACTAATTAATTAAGCTCTCCCCGGGCTTCTTGGATCGTGCCGTGGGTTTGCGCCTGAACCCGGGTAGTCGTTTATCTCAATATCCATTCTCGCCATTTTTTCTCCAAGATTTCTTTCTTCCTTTATTGGTATTGCCTGTAATTAGCACTGGACCGTTAGTCAGTTATTATTATGTTTTTTCATATTAATAGTGTTCCAGGTAGATTTGCTACAGTATCATCATCATGACTTTAATGCCATACTTGTAATATCTCTGGTACCAAGCCCTGTACCGGGGCAATAATATTGGATTAAAGGTTGGAGTGATGCTAAGGTTCTATAAATTAATTAACTACAAAAGGTACTAGTGACTAGCTAGTCAATCTACTTTGGATGCTATAGATATCATTTTGATAGAAAAGCTTGCCATCTATATCCGATCGAACATCAAAAGGAGCATATTCGTTGATATTAGATCTTTAAGATATGTTCAAGGTATCTCTCATTTTGTCTTTCCAATCAATTATTTTGTGTACTGTTCACACTTCTCGCAGCATATGAAGACAATATCTCGTGACTTACATAAAATTAACACCGGCCAAAATCCAATCCCAAGAAATTTGTTCTTGGTGAAGTTTAAATAAGAAAAAGACAAACTTGCAAAAGAAAATAATAATTTGAAGAATACTTGGTTAATTTCTCTAGAAGGAATTTTGAAAAAAAAATATGTGTACAGTGACCGTTTGTTAAACCAATTAATAGGCCGGGTCAGGTTATTTCCAAGCTCAACACGTGGATCCACCTGAAGACGACGTAATTAACAAAATTTATACATATATTATACCTTTGCTAGCGATATCAACGAGGTCTTTTTCATTGTATATTTAATTGGCACAGAATAGGGGCAAACAAAATCATTCAAGTAATTAAATACATAGAGACAGACCTGATTTGCAATCTCTGCAGCTGGTAAGTTTTGATTCTTCAATGCAAGGTTTCCTACAATGCACATGCATGTCTTGACGTTAAAAAAATTAGCACACAAAGGACCACAATTTCAGGAAAAAGAACTCAAAATTAAAAAAGAAAAGCTCAAGAGAATAATCAAAGAAGCAGAGCATTACTTGATAGAGGCACAGCTGAGAGAGGTAGGAGGTTTGACAGCACGAGAAATAGTGCGAAGAGCTTTAGCAAATACCTTCTATTCTCCATTATTCCTCTCTAATCTCGAAGTAGATATAAAATACAGCTAGCTAGGCCTTACTAGTAATGGAGGCTAATAGCAATCTAGTAGGCAAAGGGTGTGTAAACCAAAATTTATACAAGTACCTAAAGGGAAAAGGTCCCACTAAGTCTCTCTCTCTCTTGAAATCCACTCTGTCTCTCTCTCTCTTTTCACATAGCAAAGTCAACTTTGTTACTTATTTTTATTTGTAGGTTACGTCTGTTCTTCTATGATGGCACAATATGACCAATACATATACTAACAGATATGTATCTATCCTTGAAAGCTTTTCTCCTTGTCAGTCTTCCTTGTGTGCATCAGTGTATTTGTGTGTTGGAGGTATTTTTTATGGACCACTTTGACTGGGCATAAAGGCATGAATTGATAAAACCCCACAAGCATACAGAATTCAGATCCAGTGAAGTAACCCAATGTTTGGATTTTAAAACAGGACCGTCTGATTCTAATCCGAGACAATCTATCTGGATCTAGCGCACATTCCGAGAACGGATTCAAATTCCGACACGATTCTGAGCATCGGATTCGAATCGGACAGTCTTGATCCAAAACCCAAAAAATTAGGTTACTTTAGGGGATCCCCGGACCTGGCATAGTGTGGAGTTAGACCTAACTGATATATGTGGACGCCTTTTTCCAATGTCAATGCTTCTCATGTGCAGCACTTCAGATATATGATATATACCACAATGAACTAGACAATTGATATGTAAAAAGAATTTCACAGCTGTATTGCAATGTTATGAATAACCTCTTTTGTGAGGATATATTTTGAGCAAAAAAATCATGACCAAGTACATCCCCCACCCCCACAAAAAAAAAAAAAAATTAAATAAAAAGAGAATGAATTGTGCTCTAAACTGTTCTCCTTTTTATTCTGAGATTTTTGTTTATAAGGGAATTCAAATGTTGATCAGAGTTCCTTGACCAGACATGCACTTGTATTTCAGATAAAACCAACATAAGTTACTTTGAGTAATATAATTTTCTCTAGAGTAGTTTTCCCGTCTTATTTGAGAAGCTTTTTTTTTTTGTTTTTTTTAGTAAAGTTGGAGGTCTAAGTCACCTAACTATCTAATATCTTTGTTATTAATTATAACAAAAGATTTCTCCTATATGAGTTTCAAACTCATGACCTCTCATATAGAGACCATGTGCCTTAGCCACTAGACTTATTTGAGAAGTTTTTAAAAGCGCACAGTACTGCTATTAGTTATGACTTTATGCACGCGGTAGATGGAGAGATTTCTATGGATTAAGCACCAGTATTTGGTTTTGATTTGATATGAGGCCAACTAGAATTACCAAAAGAAAATGAGTTGATGACACAAATTGAGTGAGTAATCACATAACATAAGATTTTGAACTCGCACCAACTAATAAATGACTAAGATCCTTGCGAGGAGTTATGTGAGTGTACACATCATTTTTCATTAAAGAACTTCCATCTGATGATTAGTTTTAATTTCTATTTTTCTTATTAAATAACAATTTATTAAATTAGTTACCTGAAA
The DNA here is from genome assembly GCA_024447775.1 of Carex cristatella. Lineage (NCBI taxonomy): Eukaryota > Viridiplantae > Streptophyta > Magnoliopsida > Poales > Cyperaceae > Carex > Carex cristatella. The sequence goes on from JAJHPF010000022.1 coordinate 1,271,648, forward strand.
ACTGGTATTCGAAGGAAACAATTGGTACAAAAATTATTTTGTATTATACATAGTAGGAAATAAATCTACTGTGATCCAAAGGAAGTAGGGTACTTGTTATTCCAAATCCAACATTTCATTTTTTGAAATGCACGAATCTCAATAGAAGTTATTTTTATGCATGAATCTCAAAACAAATGAAAGTTGAATTTGGAATAATAGTCCTGCAATTTCTTTGGATCACAGCAGATTTATTTCCATACATAGTATTCTCATTGTTTATAAATAATCCTCAATTTCAGTACCTTCCTGTCAGAATAATTTCCAGTACCTGTCTAATTCCTAATTTTAAACTCAAAAATGTGATTTTGTTGTTATAAATTCGAACTTTGTGAACTGAAGCTGATAATTAAGATTCTACTGGTACAGCTTAGAAAAAAGAGTAGTAGATGTTTGGTGGGAAAGAACTGGAACTGATAAGAAAAAATATAGTTTATTGAAGCTGACAATGAAGATAAACCCAAATCCCCTGACCTCCTGAGTCCGGATCCTCTGAAGTAACACAAATTTTGAGTTTAAATCCGGACTGTCAGATTTGTTTTGGCACGAATATTAAATCCTCTAGAGTCCGGATCCTCTTTAATATTTGTGCCAAAACAAATCTGAACAGTTCGGATCCAAATTCATGCCCTCCTTCCTGGCTAAGGGAACTGGTACGGCTACTGAAATGCTGGTACAGCATTGAATATAAACACCGGTATGTCACTGGATTCGTCCAGTATTACCTCAATAAAGACTGATACTGACAAGTAACTGGAGTTGTTCTGTCCTCATAGCAAAGGGTCAAATATATTGATTTAATTAATAGTTAGAATCAACTGAGAGTCTGAGACGATGTAACAAAACGTGGGACCCACAGAATTAGACTCAGTTAGATAAATCTCTTAAGAAATACACCTATAAGACCATGTTGAAATCAGTTGATGAAAAACAGTAATAACAAATCAATTTTCTCCAAATTATCTCTTTTAAATCCTTCATAATTAACCGCCAAATATAAAGAAATTGCAAGAGCTGCTGACCAAAAACCATACATGATAACGTTCGTATTAAATTGATAACCCTGGGAGTTGCTGACAAGTGACCCTTAGAATATCAACAAATTCATGAGGATCCCGTGACAAATCAATTATTCGGGTTCAGTTCGACGAGATAAAAAATTTGTGATTCGGGAATAATTCGAATATAATTCGGTATTATTCGGATCAGAGATCTCAGTTCTGTAAGGGAGCAAAAACAAAAAAATAAAATTCTGGAAAAAATTCGTAAAATTCGGAAAAAATTTGTAAAATTCGCGAATTATTTGGGAATTATTCGGTCCACCGAATAATTCGGCGTTCAGTTCAGCATCACAAAAAAACCGAATAATTTGCAAATCTTGTCACTATAGTCCCAGATAGCTGCAACTCGGCTGGTTGCGACAGGATGGACTCAGCCACAGAAAATTCGACTGGACTTCGATGGATTTGTGGGCCCACTGAGCGGAAAGTGGGAGGTCACGTTTCAAACGACGGAAGCAAAGGGTAAAGAAAGTCTTCACTCTTCACTAAAAACCAAAATTTGATAGCAACCCTCCAGATAGGGTGGTTTCTCCAAAGAGAAAAACAAATTTAAAACAAGGAAAAAGTAACGTAGAGTTATGGTTTTATATATCATGTGTGAGATGCATTGATCACATCTAGTTGACTACCTGGGCTCATTGTTAATCTTTGGTTTTGTTCTCACATCAATTTTTAATGTCTTTTTCTGGAAAATAAATAAATAATACTTCTATAACTTATTTTGAATGTTACAAAAAAAGCGAAGAAGTTACCAATGCACGTATAAAGTATATATTAAATATCAGTGTCATTATGATGTGTACAAAAAAAAAAAACAAGCATTCCGGCAGCAGACTGAAACAAATTTATTATTTACATCCTTACTTTTAATAATTTCCTAGTTAAAAATAAATAGGAGGAGCAAAGCGAAAAAGTACATAAACAAGGATAGCAGGACCGGTGAACTATCCTTCAACTTGGAGCAGACCCGACGTAATAAAAGGTCCAAACCCACGGTGTGGTAACCACGTGTCACGAAATGCTTTGCTTGAAACGCGTCTGCGGGTCCCACCACGTCCCAAACAAGTTTTCTTCGTGGATCTAAAATGCGCAAATATCTGTGCATGTTTTGCGTTACAGACTATTTTTGCAGAAATACTCCTCATTTAAACCTGGTTCACTGGAAGTTACAAAGATCATGTTATAGTTATATTCCTGAACAAAAGTGTGAAATAATTGCCGTTGGATTTGAAAGGTAGAACGGATCGTGAAAAGATGTGCGGTTCAGATCGAACTACACACCAGCTCTGCTATGCACGCACTCATATTAAATGCACGGGTACAGGGGCGTATCTAACCGAATTCGCATGATCGCATCCTCTGAGATATCTCAAACTTTACGTGACTTTATGGAAAATCTCAACTGTTCTACTTTCTGCACGAATCTCGAAGCAAAAATAATACTACCCTGCGCTATCCCTGAATAGGCACCGGACACGTTGGTCGCGCAAAAGTTGAGATATCTCAGAGGACACAAACTCTATCTAACCCGTTGGATGAAATGGTCCGGAAAAAAAAATGACGTAGCATGCTTCCTTCTTCTAGAGTCTGGATCCACTCAAGTAACTCAAATTTTGAATTTAGATTATGACAGTCTAATCAGAATTCAAGCCAATTCAGCCGAGAAAGAATGCACGGGATTATTTAATATCCGTGCCAAAGCAGATCTGACGGCCCGGATCTAAACTCAAAATTTGAGTTACTTTAAGTGTTATGAATTCCACTGAAAGCGTATCCCCTCAGGCATGAATTCGCATCATCTGAGATATATCATATGTTGCATGACCTTTTGGAAAAACTCAACCGTTTAAATATGTCCACCACGAATTCCTAAGCTCAAATAATTTTGCTGTAGGATTGTACAATAATCTACTTGTCTGTTTGATTAGATTTGCAAAACATACATAAATTGAATTTTATAGTTTTTTTTTTGTCTTGAGATATTGTGCATATTCATGACTATAGAAGATGCAATACACACACATCAAGGACAAATAAATAATTGTTATATTTATCAAGAATGAAGTCATGAAACACAAGACATTGGACGCAAAACCATCATCTCAAGATAAGGATATTAAATATGTAACATTGATAAAACAAGCTTGAGACTGAACTAAGTGAGGCTTACTGGGATTTAGGAACCGTTGTAACGGATAAAATAAATATTTACCTATTGCATCACAGATTAATTCATTTGGACTCGTCATGCAACGGCAAGATTTCCAGATATTACCCGTTACGGTACTGTTACCACGGTTCATCTATCGTTAGAGTTTACAGTATACAAACCCGCCGTAAGTTGACCAACCGTTATAACGGTAATGGAACCGTTATAAAGGTAAGGCCAAATTACTTTCTTTTTATCAGCTATCTATAAATAAAAGTAATATTAAGGTTTGAATTATCACTCTAGCTGCCCTAACTTCAATATTTCGAATCGTTGTTGCTTGTGCACTTCAACTTCAATATTCACAATCAATCTCAAATTTATTCAACTAATACACAAACTCTTGGAGTGATCCTACGAGATCAACATTCTTCCTTGAGCCTTTGTTGCTCGCCTTGTTAATCTTGAGCCTTTAGTGCTCGTGAGCCAATTCCGTGCTCGAGCCGTGCGACTTCCCAAAAGATTGTAAGGGCTCACCGGTTCTACATTGTACTCCTTTCTATTGGGTAAATAAAGTCGCGCCATCTCGAAGGCTGCGAGCTCCGGAGACGAAAGCGTTAGTGCCGAACTCCGTAAACAACTCTCGTGTCAAGTGTCTATAAACTTTACTCTTTATTTTATCATATTTTAGTTTAAAACCAAGTTATTCGAGATTTCACCAAAAATAATTTTAAGACACTAAAAATTTACAACTTAGATTAAAAGTTTTAAAAGACCATATTCACCTTCTTTAAGTGTCTTTGGAACCAACAACTGCCCCTGCGTCATCCCCGAATGGGCACCGAATAGGCACCGGACATGTTAGTCACACAAAATATGAGATATCTCATAGAATACGCACTCCTCAGACATGCAATACATAAAAAAATGGTCTAAATTTAATTTCAGCCGGGCCCAAAGAAAAATGGTGCCTATTGTAAATATGAAAAATGGTCAAAATTTAATAATTTTACCTCAGGTAACACGTGGGGATGCGGATTCTCCCTCCTCTTAATGCTCATCACTTTTAGGAGTATAATTGGTAATGCTGAAAAATATAGGGGCAGACCCACTTGGGGGGAGGGGCAGTAGCCTCCATCTAGATTTTAATTCTCCTCTCTAGATTTTGAATTTTAGTGAAAATCTATCTGTCTTGGTCGAGTTTGTCCTCTCTGAATTTTTTTTTTGCCACCCTTTAGATATTTGATTTGTAATTTATGTTAAATTTAGAGTTAAAATTTGAATTATGATTGGTAATTAGAATTATATGTTAGAGCATCAGAAATTATAAGTTAGAGCATTGTAAAATGAGAAGAGATCCACTTACACCATTTTTAGTGACAAAATTACACTATTTATTTTTAATGTTTTCAAAGTACAAACAGTTGATCCAAACCGTTCAACATGATCTCCTTATTAAAATGTTAGAGACCAAATTTTACATTTTTTTTTGAATTTTTTTACTATTTATTAAGTATTTTACAATATCGTTGTTTTCAGAAGAAAAAAAAGTGATTTGATTGAATTTTACATTATTAACTATTTATTAAGTATTTTGATTGAATTTTTATACCCATCTTAATAAATAGTAAAAAAAATTCAAAAAAAAATGCGAAATTGATATTTTAAGCACATTTTAATATATCTAACATGTTGAATGGTTTGGATCGACTGTTTGAACTTTTAAAATGTAGGGTGTAATTCGGTGTTACTAAAAAATATTATAAGTGAATTTCTCCTCTTATTATTTTTTTTTGGAAAAAGTGGGAATCCCATCAGCTTCATTACGAAACTCAAATGTTCATACAAAAATAACGAAATACAAGTCCTGGAATATCAAACTACACCAAATACCTAAAAGCACTACAAACCATAAAACCCAAGGAAAATGCTAAGTAGTCTACGAATACAAACAAGAGGCATCATAAACTGTAATTCGAGTAGTGAAACTAGTAATTAAAAATAGCCCTATCACGGATTCAATGAGCTGAGGAAATTATCAAAGAGCCTACCTGATTCAATGAAGTAATATCCATAGGTAGAATGAAAGTTAGTTTAAAATAGGAGTCATCAAGTCTTGCTTTACACCAATACGAAGTTAAAACTATAATTGCAGAACCTACAGAGCTAATGGGGGGGACAGGTATTTGCTGAAAGCAAATCTTGTTTCTAGTAAGCCATACCAATTATAAAGTTGCAGCAAAATATAAAATATAAATTAAAATATTTTTTTTATCGAATATTAACCCAATTTGATATTTTTTTTTCCTCCTAGCAAAAATTCTGAATCCCTAGACAAACAATTGCTTAGTGAAACTGTATTTGCCATATAACCGCTGTCTTCTTTTATTTTGGACTATATGCTTTTCGTTTTGCAACTATTAAGCATAAAAAAGAGAAAAGGAGGGAAATTACTAAACTTTGCTTAGTCGTTTTTGTTTTCTACTGGCGGCTGCTTAATTACCAGCACATTAGAAATTTTGATATATTTTTTTAAAGATCACATGTTCGAAATATAGTGACCGTAATATTAATGAGGCAAGTTGAAACTCAAATCTTCATACCATGTTAAAAAAGAAGTCTGACAATCTTTCAAAAGATAAGTCCATAGCTAATATCTTAGCTTATCTAGACAAAAAGACACTCAAATTTTCCAAAAGGCACCGGAGCAAAGTATCCTCTAAACTCTTGACTTATAAATTTTGACACGGCCACTAGTTCTCTTTTTAAACAGCAATTTTTCCTTAAGAGTGGACTAGTGGAGTGTGACCGTGAATTCAAAAGACATGCATACGCACTATAATCAGATGGATGCTTAGTCGCAAAATCTAGTTATATAAACCCGTTATGTAATTCGTTTTGCTCTTGTTCAAAACTTTTCGCAATTGAACCTCCGTAAATATCTCTCGTTCCTTTTGTTTATGGAAGTCATTGCTAATTGGTGCACTTGTTATCGTTTAAAATTCAACCTTCATGCTGTCATGCATGATTTATTGATATTTTTTTTCAGCGTCTTTTTACCATTAAAAGTGGCAGAGCAAGTGAGTGACGTTCTTAACACGCACTGGTGTCTTCTTGTTGCCAAAGAAAGTGCTTTCTAGCTATAATCAATTACTTCATTAGATATTTGCATCATTGCATGCAGTGTTCTTCAATGGCGCCATCATTGTAAAATCAATAGTTAAGAATGCAATAAATCCTCAAAGACTAAAATGTAAAAGAATAACATGAACAAAATTGATCTTCAATTTGTGTAACTGCAACTAAATAATCGGTCCCATTTGATCTGAAATCGCATCCTCTGCGGAGTTTTTACATGCGGAGCTATGCGGTTCTTTTAATCTGGTTCGTTCATTTTTTATCGGACGGACCAAATAATATTTTAGTACGAATTTTAAAGTAAAATTAATACTGCTCCCTCCATCATCCGAGCACTCACCGGCTGAGATTAAATCTGGGCCGTCCGATCAGCTCCGCACAACTCTGCAGGGGAAAACTCCGCAGAGGATACTGGTCCCGTTTGATCTAGCAAGAGATGATTTTGTCATAATTGGATAAACACCATGCTCTCACTAAAAGTCCATATCTGCTGCAAGTACGAAAAATAACAGGCCGTATCATCTGATGTAATAACGGGCCCAATGTTAGCCCATCTGATTTTTCGAACTTGTACCCGTAGAGATATTTTTTCTCCCTCGGTGGTAAGCATCACGTTCTGATGCTGAGCACGGTGATACTGTTTAAACCTACAGCAGTACAGCCGAAGTCTCTCTCTCATGGGTGGCGCGGTCAAGGTGCTCTCGCTCCTCTCAGCACCATTGCCTCTCCTCCCGCGCCGCGCCACAGCCTTCCTCCGCCTCTCTACTGCTGCCGCCTTATCCTCCTACCGCCGTCTCAGCCTTCTATCCGACCCCGCTCGCCGCTCAAGCTCTAACGCCAGCGCCTTTCATCGGCTACAAAACCAGACACTCCCCAATGAGACTACCTTCCATGATTCGTTGAAATCACAGCCTGAAGCTGTAGCTCCTGCGTGGCCTGAGTGGGCACGGCTTGTTCAGTGGCTCACTGAGGAAGGTTACGTGAATCGAGCACTCGCTGATTTGGATGGATTGTGCAGAGATGATTTTTTTAGGAGAGCGGATTTGCCAGAGGAGTTTCTCAAAGCAGGCCAGGCCTTCATTTTGTTTGCCAGAGAAAATCCCGACTTGCTGAGGTGAGCTTTGTAGAGTACATGATGCATAATTGACTTGTTGGTCTGATTAAGTAAATATTACTCTGCCATTTTGCATAATTGATATCTAATATTTGTTCATTGCTCAAATTAGGTCCCTGTCAAAGAAGGAAATCAGGATTGTTATGGATAGTGGATCACCTTTTTTGTTCAAAGATGGAGAAAGTTCAACGAGACGATTGAGAAACTTCTTGAACAGCGACAACAATGTAAGTATTTGAAAGAATGACTGTTTTGGTGATATAATAACGGTCTGTTTTGAACTGTTATGCATACAAAATCTTAATTAATTACTTGTCAATTAACAACTATCATTATTTTAATCAACATCAGGTGCTCCAACAAGAAAAGGCAGAGACAATCGACCTTGTTTGTTTGTTACTGAGCTATGCATCTAAATTTGAAAATAATAGCACCAATGTAGTTAGCAATGCTTCTGTAAACAATCTACTGGTTGAGTTGGTTACTCTGAGCAGCACCTCTGATGTACCCAATTTTATGGATCCGCATCAAAGGCAACCTCTTTTGCAACAACAGGACCAGTTTTCTAGGCCTCGAAGTCAGATTATTTCCAGGAAACCTGGTGATTGGTTTTGTTCAAAGTAAGTGTGTTGCTTTCTTACTCCCAAACCCATCTTTCTATAATTTTTATTGATTACATTTGAATATTAAGCGGTTTGTTCTTTTCCATAAGCAGGTGTAATTTCATGAATTTTGCAAGAAATACTAAGTGTCTTGAATGCAGTAAGCCAAAGCTGAAGAGGATATTGACCGGAGAGGAGTGGGAATGTCCCCAGTAAGCATTTTTTTTTTTTATTTATTATTTTTGTAGGTTTCTTCATTCATTCCAATAGTAGGTGTGCTGACAACATTTGCATACGGTTGTGTTCAGATAGTTTAGGCTACTTCTACACGAGATCTTAATACTAATTAATTTGTGTTGATGGGTGTTGGTATCAAGCCTTATTGGTATACTGATGATATTTTACATTTTTTTTTCAAATGATGTGATCACATTGATTTCTTTAATCCAACAACTTCCATTTACTGTCATGAAGCTGAAGCAAATTTTGCAGACAAGTATTTGAGCAAATGACCAGAATTTTCCAAAGTGGCTAAGACTAGAGTAGGCAAAAGAATGGTGAGCATGTAATATGTCAGTTCTCAAACTTGTACATTGCAGGTGCGATTTCTTCAATAATGGAAGAAACACATCTTGCCTAAGGTGTGAGTGTAAAAGGCCAGGAGAGGTTCCCCTACCTTCTACCGGCCCCAGCAAAACCTCGACTCTTGAAGACATACTCAACAAAAGCACAATTGAAGTTTCATCAAATGCACCACATAACATTAATAAATCAGGTAGCAGGTACGCACCCATCAAGGATCCTGCTGTTAGCCAGACAGTAGACAGATTAGTTGGCCGTGAACCAAACAAGAGTTCTTGGGAGAACTTAGCAAACCAGAGACAGGAGTTAGGTCATGTCCCGTTTAATCCGCTACCAGCTGATATGTTTGCCAAAACCAAGACCAGAGAAATGGAGGTTAAGTCTAATTCCTTGGAAGATGAAGGACTTCCTCAGAAGATGCCAGTGCGAAGAGGAGAAAACCGGTTTGTTGTGAGTAGAAAGAAGGACCGTTCGCTGACCTCACCACAGTACAAGAGAAGAATGTCAATGGAACAAGCAAATAATAGCAATTCTGATTTTGTACCATTTGTGCCATTACCTCCGGACTATTTTGCAAAGAAGAGAGAGAATAAAGTATCGGAAATGGGACGTGTGAGTGAAAAGACAGAAGAGGCCAGAACTAAAGGCATTGACATAAATTCCTCCCGTGAGGCCAATGACTCAACAAAACAGAGAAACAGGTCAGAGTATAGCAATATACAAGTAACTAATAGCAATCTCGATTTTGGACATTTTGTGCCGTTCCCTCCGGAGTATTTCACTAAGAACAGAGAGAATAAACTATCAGAAATGGGACACATGAAGGAAAAGACAGAAGAGATCAACACTAGGGGCATTAATGTAAATTACTCCCATGAGGCCCCTTTGTCAGCAGAACAGAAAAACAAGTCAGAATATAGCAATAGTGGCCGTACTAATTTGTTTCCCATTTCCCATGAAAATCCGAATAGCCATTCAGGCAGTGGAGACTTGAATAGCAGTTACTCTACTCAAACAAGCAACCTTTCTGGCTACAATGGGTACTCTTATTCCAAAAACAGTTCTTCCAATTCAAAAGGGGGTTGGAATAAGAGCCTTGAAGGTTCATCTGTCAAGGAACTCAACCCAGTTGACATGTCCGAGGAGGCAAAGGCTGAGAGGTGGTTCAAGCGCGCTGCTCAGATTAAGGATATCTCTGAACTGGAGAACATTCCTGACGAAGATTTCCCGGAAATAATGCCAATGAGAAAAGGAGTCAATAGGTTTGTCGTTAGCAAGAGAAAAACTCCTCTGGAGAGACGGTTGGCTTCGCCTCCGTACAGAAGAAATCTGTCTACGCTAAAATCAGATCCAGAGAAGGATAAAGGTGTAAATTTGGATCGATCTTAATTTCTCAGTTGTTTTAGTATTGATCTGAATGGGCTGTTAGTTTCTTCTAGTATGGGAGTATTATCTATATAACCATCATTTCTAATTTGTCAAAAGAGGAAACTTGGTTATATACAAGAGAATTGTACACAACAGTTCCAGAGTTTGCCTCTCATTTTTTTTTGTACAATGCAAATACACCCGGCAAGAAGTATAAATGTATCTATCTGATTTTAGCTGCTTAATTAAATTTTGACATAACAGCAGAATACTGAATTCTAATCAATAAAGCTCTGGCCGTTTGATCGAAATAAAAATAAATTTAAACCACTCGGTCCAGAATTCCAAACAAAGAAGTCAGCATTAGGTTGCTTATTGAACAGGACAGCTCGTGAACAAACGGGCAGCATAAATGAATTGTTATTTAGCGAAACTTTAAACGAGTTGGGCTAAAAGAATTTCGAGAGGCCCGTCTAGCAGCTGGATTTGAAACTCTCTTTTGCAAAATCACAATTAATTAATTAACTCATGTTTTGATCATATTTTCAATTTCAAAATAATTGATTAACCCATGTTTGGCACTTCGTTTGAACATTCAGGCAATGAAAAATAAATGATGAATAAATAAGAGATTGATTAAAAAAAAACCATGTAGAAGTGTGCTAGCTCATCTCTAATTGACTTAAATTAAAGAACACGTCTAGAGTGGACAAAACGTGCTGTGCCGTGACTTTGTTCTCGTGTCATGCCGTGCCGTGCTGTGACTAAAATGTGGAGGGGGTCACGGCACGTGAGTCACGCCGTGACTCTCATGCCGTGTCCAAACGTAACTGATCACGTTTCTCACATTTAACTATTTTTTTATAATTTAGGTTAGTTTATTCAAGATTTATCATTTGATCAAAACTTAACGGTCTTAATTACACGTGACTCGCGTAACCACGTGCCGTGCCGTGTCAAATTTTCAAAAGATGGTCACGGCACCCGACACGCGAGTCACGGCACACGAACAATCACACGTGCCGTGCGTGCCGTTCCGTGCCGTAATAGAAGCTATTCTGTTAAGGCATATAATTGTTTTAGTTAGGCTTAACAGCCTCTATCATGAGGCCTTCTTCTCTTATCCTGTTATAGAAAACATTCTCCTTTAGGCGTTCCACAACAAATATCTCGAATCATAGCGTTCCAAACCAAAAAGGTTGATGCTTGTGCATCGGGTAGATTTTGTGGGTTGAGAGCGTAGGAGACCAGAATTTTGGGAAGGTGATTGGTGTCCGTGCAAAGTGCAAACCTGCACGTGAGGTTTGGAATTCATGGAGGTTTAGATTCAGCTCCAGAACGTGCAAAGTTAAGAACTTGTTTGTCTATAGAAGCTAAACAATCAACGTTTTTGTTTTATTTTTTTATTTTTTTATTTTGAGGTAAAAAGATAGAAATCTAGTCTATCAACTTTATTTTAATTGTTCATAAAGAATCTCCATTCGAATTTTAAATTTACGACCTTACACATGAAGTGTGTTGCCATTTTTCTACTAAATCAAAAATTGATTATTTCTTTTTTAAGAAAACAATAGAGGTCTAGCCTCTATTTATATTAATCTTGTTTGGTTATATGGTGTGTAGGTTCCCAAATTGGGAGCCTTGTGCTGTGCGGAGAAAATATAAAAAATGAGGAAGAGAAAACACTGAATCCTACTTGAGGTCTAAGTGTGGGGAGAAAAAAACATAAAAGAAAGTCTAAAATATATTATCTAATATTAAACTGTGTAATATTCAGCCATTATCTCTGGTGTAGTCTCTGTGGACCCTCTGTGCCAGTTTGTGCATGTCCACTATTTCTTGTACCGTTTGTTGTACTGTTCCTTCTCTTCCTGTGAAGACCCTTCTGCATCATTCTCTTCATATGACGAAGTTTGCTATGACAATGATTTACTTTATTTTCTTAGATATTTGGCTGTTAACCATTGCCTCTATGTAATCCATGTTGCGTGCTATGCAGTCCGGTACCAGTAGCAGTGTTGCTGCTACTCTGGTACGCTCTCTCTTTTTATTTTATTTTTGATTCCCACCAGTTTCATATTGAAACATAATAGTTCGTACAATAATCAATGAAAAGGATCTTCCATTGTACCAAAACTAATAAAGCATATCAAGCACAAAAAACATAAAAGACATACAGTAGCCCTTCTAGTACGCTCTCTTACTTAGCCACATTCATTAAACAGGTGTTTGCTGTCTTCATCACTCGCTTTACACATGGAGCACCTTCCTACTATAGTAAACCCTCTCTTTTTTAAGTTGGCCACCGTTAAAATTCTGTTGTTGTACAACAACCATGCAAATATTCTGCATTTTGGTGGTATCTTCAGCTTCCAAATACCTTCCGTGTTGTTTCCGATTGTTGGTACATACTCATTCTTTTGTAGACTGAATTTACTGAAAGGCCCTTTACCTGTTGGGGCATCCAGATGATGTTTCTTAACAATCAACGTTTTAATTACTGTTTTCAATACACATATGATTATCCTCTGCATACTACATAAATTTTATATGGATTCCTATTTTTTAGGATATATGCATGTGTATTTAAAAGAAAATCAAATTTTATGGATTAAACACAATTCTTTCAATAAATTTAGTTAAAAATAAGAAAATATAATAAGATGTTAATATGAGTAGAACTAGGGTGTTCCTGAATCCTAAGTTCATCAAATCTTCTTGTGAACTCAACTTTAAAATCTGTTGGATTGACTTTAAATGACTAATTCAAACTATTGAAACTCATCTACCTTACGAGTGATTCGTTTACATACAATTTTTTTAAAATTATCGAATTAAATTTGTATAGAGTCGAGTGTTCAAAAAACGTTAAAAAAATAAATGCATTAAAATTAATTTATAAAGCTTCTAATTTTGACCACTTGACTTTATACTAAATTAATTCGAAAGTTTAATTTTTTGCATGTAGACACATCACTCGTAAGGTAGACAGGTTTCAACAGTTCAAATTCGTCAGTTGAAGTCAATTTAATAGATTTTAGAGTTGAGTTCACAAATAGGTTCGGTAAACCTAGGAACTCTCTAGTTCTACTCTGTTTATATAATCTAAATACATTATAACTTAAATTTTTTTTTATTAAATTACATAGTATTTGTTAATTTTGTGTGCCTAATATACTGTAAAAAAATATAATTTATTATTTAATATGCTATGTATGTTTTTAATACGATCATGAGTTAGGGTGTGATGCGCTCGCCGAGAGAGGTTGGTGAGCATAGCTCTAAAAGTCTATTGAATTGGTTTCAAACTACAAATTCAAACTGTGAAATCCATCAACTCCATGAGTAATGTATGCACGTGCAAAATTTTGAAAGTTTCGAATTCATTTAGTAAAAGATCAAGCGGTCAAAATAATATTGAAAAATGAATACATAAAATAACTTATAAAAGATTTATTGTTTTGACCGCTTGCCTTTGTACTAAATAAATTCAAAAATTTCAAAACATTTCATGTACATGCATCACTCATTAGTAGATGGATTTCAACAATTTAAATTTATAATTTAAAAATAATTCAATAGACTTTCAAAATTACACTCACTAACTCTTTTTAATGAGCACAACACACTCTAACTTACTCCAATATAATTGTATGCCACTGTTTTTATACATTATCGATAACAACCAACACTATGCAACTATGTAATCATTTGTTCTTGGAAGTGTGATGAAAGAACTTATGTCATCAAAATTTGAGTTTAATGTTTTGGTCCCCATAGACAATGATGAAACTTCATATTTTATTTTAATTTTCAAATAAGTTGCTTGACGCCACCAGTTTCATTAATTGCCGAAACCAAAGTTTTATATCCTAATTATTATATACATACTATTCTTAACCCTTGCAACTAATAATTACATTCATGAATCAATATCTATCCTAGTACTCTATCTCGAACCTATACCTGTTATCAGAAGTTGCAGAAAAGAAAGAAAAAAGGGGAAAAAACATCTTGTGTTAGCTCTTGATCGTCTGTCTCCATCCTATTTTATCAGTTCCGCATCGCAAATTCAAGTTTTTTTTTATAAAAACAATAATAATTAGAAATCAAGATACTTAACATCACTTAATATTCACAAATAATTTCGCAATTAAATTTTAAATGACTCTACAGAGAGCGTTGCCCTTTACCACGAAATCAAAGATCAATTGTCACAGTGAACGTAGTAAGTATGAATGAAATCAATTCACCCATTTATTTTGTAAATTTGTATGTTTAGAAATAATTTTGCTACATAAATAAAGTAAAATGAAAATTTTATTTAAGAGCATCTGTATCCCTGAAACTCTTGGAGTTTCTAAATAATCTAATTTAATTTTAGAAATTTTAGAAATTTTAGACTCTCTGAATTTCTAAATCTGTACATCTCTGAAATTAAAATTAAAGTTTCTTAATTGCCACATTAGTGTTTAATTAAAACAGTATTAAAAATTGAGCGAATACAGGTTGATTATTTCCCCACGTCAGAGTTTTGAAACAGTTTCATATTTAGAAACTATTGAACAAAATTGCTAAATATGAAATCCATCTACATCCCTAAAACTGATTTAGAAACTACTAAATTAGCTTTAAAACTTCAAGAGTTTCATAAATACAGACACTCTAATTGACTTTTAATAGTTATTTCAGCCGAGACCCTACCTTAAAAGTTTTGCCGTCGTCTCTAAATTATCTCATCTTAAGTAAACTACATTATGCACCAGGACCAGAAGCCACAGGTCTAGCTTGGTGCCCTCCACATTGTCTTTTTTTGAAAGCTTGGTGCCCTCACGTTGAGAGAAAACCAAACATTAGCCAAAGAAGAAAACAAAGCCTATTATTTTTATTTTTTTGCAAAAGTGGAATATCCATCGGTTTCATTACGAAACAATATTTTTACAAAACTTACAAAACCGTGCATAGCACCCAAAATCCACTTATTCGAAACTAGAGAAAGACAAATATCCAACTAACACAAATATCCACAAAGCAAAGAAAAAATAAAATCCACTAAATCAATCACTAACATCAATCATACTAGGTGAAGATGAGAAACCAGTATCAACCAAAAACCAATCAGGAAACGACAATCCAGCAGCCTCCTCAATGGCTTTGGAGAACTCTCTATCAGACACAGCGAACCCAAGAGTAGGGGCCCCGTCTGTATCCGTACTGACCTGTGAATCCGAATCCGATAGAACAATCAAGGGCCTATTTTTCTTTGTTGTTTGGGATTGTGCTCTTAGATGGCATTGGTTATTTTGGCAGACAGGATCTCGTTTTGGTTGTGAGATAGCTCTGTTAACGATAGTTGTAACTTAACCACGGTTTCTTAATGAAACGGGCTTCCGCCTTTTAATCCAAAAAAAAAAAAAAAACAGAGTGGAGTTTGTAGGAGTTGATTCTAGCTCTAACTTAGATTTGATAATAAATTGATTATAAATTGAATCGATCAGACTTCGGTTAAAAAAATCAGTTGAGCTGTCATGCTCATATCAATTCTAGCTCGAACCTCGAGCTCTACATTATTTATTTGGATTTTCATATTATCTTAAAATAATTGAAATGTAATGTAAATAAAAATTATTCTTTGCTAATTATATTATTTATTTATCGATATTTTGTATAATGAATTTGAAAAGAATTTACATTACATCTAAAAAAACAAACTTAGTATGTTATATTAATGAAGAGAGTCAACCAAATTGATTTGTATTCAAAATTGAATTCAAATTGGCCAAGAAGTCTAATTCAGTGGGTCAATCTCGAACTAAGTTTAAATCCGTCCAAAATAAATCACAAACTAGGTACGAACTCTTTTTTATAGAGTCCTATCATATTTGCACTTTTCAAACAATTAAGAGTACGTACGTAAGACCATACAGTTAATGTTCATAGAGGATCTCAAGAAGCTTCCTTTGAATCTTCATATTTGCACTTTTCAAACAAGTAAGAGTACGTAAGACCATACAGTTAATGTTCATAGAGGATCTCAAGAAGCTGCCTTTGAATCTTCTTTGTATCCAAGGCAGCCATTCAGAGACGTAGGAGATCAGTTTGAGATCGAAAGAGATGCCGTACCCATAAACATTTTTTTATTTATTTAGAAATTAGTAAAAACAGTATGAGCTCCGCGCTGTACCGTACATATGAATTAAATTCTTTATGCAAATTTTATAAATGAGTTGCATATTACTAGTAGGTGGTTTCTTTCAAGTAGCTTGCAAGACTGGATAGCCCAATTTTTTTTTATAAGCTTATATATTTTACTATTAGATGTGGTGTATGTAGGGGGATCCGACTCTGCTGTTTTTTTATAAGAAAAGCAGGATTCTGTTTTTCCAATCCTAACCATTCCAAATTTTCTATTCGTTTATCTTGATAAAGAATTTTTTTCATGCACAAATCTCAACGAATTTAAATGGTTAAGATTGAAAAAATAGGATCCTTCTTTTCTCTAAGAAAAGCAGCAGAGTCTGATTCGTATGTAGGGTTAAAAAATGTAATTTTGTGGTGTAATTATGCTCTATATCTTTATTTCTTTTTTAAAGTCTGAATTGTTCAGTATTATTTTTATATTAAAATGTGTTTGGAGACTAAATTTTATATTTTTTAGAATTTGCTATCCTTTTAGAAAGATACAAAATCGTTGTTTGGGATGGTCCAAAAATTATCTGAAATTGTCTAAAAATAGTAATTTGTAGATATCTAAAAAAATAGTACAAAAAAATTTTAAAATTTAAAATTTGTTCTACAAATATATTGTAACATGATTATATTGTTTTAAAAAAAAATGACTGTTTGAATTTTAAAAACAGAGAAAAGAATACAGAGCGTGATTATAGCACAATACCAATAATACATTTTACCTTACTCTTAGATGTGATCCAAAATTCAAAATGGAGAAGTAATGATCAAATTATGACGTTGAAGATGTACAATCTATTAACAAAGGATCGTACTTAATTATATTCAATTATTTAGTAAAATGAGAATAATTAATGGTGGATCGAATAAACAATACAGCATTTAGTTGGAACTCCTCTTTCTAGAAAATAAATCTGTTGTTATTTTTTGGAAATAACAATAATCTATTATTTCAATTCCAACTATTAAATTTTTTTCATATGTGAATCTCAACTGAAGTAACTTTTTGTGAATGAATCGCAATGAAAATTAACGGTTGGAATCGGAATAACAGGTGCCCATTAATTATTCCTTGCAAATAACAACATATTTATTTCCCTCTCTCTAACCACCTGATTAGTAATTAATAAATATCCATTTCATAAATTAAGATGAATAAAATAAGTAGTTTAATTGCCATGTCGATCCAACTTCCCGTACCAATATTATTTTTATTTTGCTAATTATGTTTTGCTGGTACACTTCCGACCATAATATTTGTCTCCTCCATTTCTCGTCCATTTCTCGTCCAACAACTATGAATTTTTTATTGGCCAAAACAAAACAAAAAAACTATGAATTTTTTTTTTCGATCTGGATTTGCTGATCTAGCACAGAGAGGACACACCGTATGGTATATTACTGGTACGACAGTTCTACCCAATAAAAAATAAAAAATCAGGTATACCCCAAAAGTGGGTCCCAGATAGCAATGCCTTGGCCCTTGGCACACGGGTAGATATTTTAACAGAGTAGTTTTAGCTTCATGCAGCGCACAGACTATAGAATCAAAAAAGCACTTCATATGGTTCGGACGCTGCATGAAACCAAAACTACTCTGATCTTTATACCCTTGCCAGTTTCCATACTGGATAGCAATCAAAACCCGACCCGATAGCACCCCGTACCGGTTACGGTTGCCGGTTTGTTTATCCAAACTCTTAATTGGTTAGCGTGTGCAAGGAAAACAAGTAGCCCAATTCAAAGCTGAAGTCAGTTTGACGAAGAATGCAGGAAATAATTAAGGAAATAAATCACCCATCCCATTCAACGCCTCCATAGAAGAACTCTTCAAACATGGACAGATAGTCCCCTCCTACTCCCTCCCTCTACATATCAGACAATTCCAATACTCTATCTCTACATATTATTACACCCAATTTTCTCTTTCCAAATTCTCTCACTACTGCCTCCCCCCTCCTGCCCCCAAACCTTTGTACCGGCCGCCAGACCAAACACGTACCTGTGCCAACCCCAAAAATGCATATACCGCGGCGAAAATCACCACTAGGACCAGCCAACCAATTGTCTGTGAAACATGTGCTATCATACCTTGAAAAGAGCGGTCGGCTCCCTGTTTTCATCACGGCAGTCTTTTGTGTTATTTGTGTCATGGCCATGTATAGTGAGGACATCAAGGCTATTACTAGTTCCTCGCAATTAGAGAATTTGGTAAACACCGATATTCCCTTCCCTTTGCAAGATGTCCCGATCACCATTAATAAGCCCACACCGGAAATTAAGTTACGAACTCCAATAGAAAACAGCAAAGAGGAGCCAGTTTTGAAGAAACCGAATAACTCCAATAGAACCAAGAGGAGGACGGTACCTGATGGTACGGTACCTAAGAAGAAGAATCCAGTGACCTTGCCGGTTTTGAATATACCGGAGACTTGCGACTTGTCGAAAGGGGAGTGGGTGCTTGACAACACAAGCTATCCGATATACAAGGAGAACCAATGCGAGTTCCTTACGGAACAAGTTACGTGCATGCGCAACGGCCGGCAAGATGATATGTATCAGAAATGGAGATGGCAACCTAAGGATTGCTCTCTTCCCAGGTATGCAGGAGTGCAAATGCATTAATTGTTAAAGAATGTAGATACATTCTAAACATCTATTCTCTCACTGAATTTTCAATTTTTAATCTTTGGAGGATATAATTGCAAAAATACCTTAGAAAATAATGATTTTTTTTTTTTTTTTATTTATCTTTCTTATTTTGATCAAGTCTCAATTGGCAGTTCAGCCTGCTTTTTCCTTCTTCCAGTAGAAATTGTACGTGCGAAATGGGTTTTATTTGTTTTTATTTCTTCTTGAATTTTTTTTTTCTATATATGCACTTAATTCAACTAAGAAAAAGAAGTCCATGAACTAGCCACTAGTCTCTCTATCATACACTCATTCAAAACATAATGAAAAAGACAACTAGAGATCATCTTGCCAGATGGCCCTTCAAACATTAGGAGTAGCTTCTTATCCTTCCAGAAAAAAAAAATTGTTTTTTTTTTTTGACTGGGTAGAAGCATCCTATTCAGATGTAATTAATTTCAAGTCAATCCCTCTTATCAGTTATTATCCTTCTAAAAAATATATTAAAGGGCACCAATTTCAACCTATATATGATGGTGAAGATGTGATCTAAGCAATTATTATTTTATAATTTCAATGTGTATGATCAAATCGGCTCGAATATTCACATGAATTAATTATTGTACTAGTTAATTATGCCGCCTTAAATAATTTGACATAATTATATCATATTGTACATACATAAGGTTGATTTTGTATATTATTATAATGTCAACCAGGTTCAATGCCAAGTTGTTTCTGGAGGGGCTGCGAGGGAAACGGTTGATGTTTGTTGGGGATTCTCTGAACCGGAACACATGGGAGTCTATGGTGTGTCTGGTGCAAATGGCACTTAGCCCTGGCAAGAAGCATTGGCCCCACTGGGAAGGCCCACGTCAGGTCTTCAACGCAGAGGTACATACAATTCTTCTCAACATATTAATTATAACCATGTTACAAATTTATTGTTTTTGGAAATTCACTAATTTTTTATATATTAAATGCATATTAATTAACGTATAGTTATCTAATAAGGCCATAATTAGTCCCTAATATTATTGTTAATTAATTTAATATATGATTTCATATAATTATTTAACATATAATAATATAATAAGGCTATAGAATAATTAATTTTTAGTATTAACTCAGTTTGGTTACAATGACTGAAGTTAGAAGATATGATGGTCTCAATTTATTATTGCTTAATTTAGAGGTATGTTTAGTTTTAAAGTAACCAATTGAGTATTAGCTCAGCTAGGAAGAGAGAGAGACTAAAGTTTTTATTTTTCCTTCTTTAAAAATGTTGTGAGGTAAAATGTACCCCAACTAGTATGTACTTTTTTATATATTTTTTTTCCAAGAATTAAATGACTTGTAGTTAGAGTCTTTTGCTTGATTGGCACCTAATTAATTAATTCTAAGCATCGTTCAATTTTTATCCAATTGCAGGAATATAATGCAACGATAGAGTTTTACTGGGCACCTTTTCTTGTAGAGTCAAACTCAGATAATCCAAAAATACACAGCATACCTACTAGGATCATAAAGCCTGAATCCATCAAGGCTCATGCTGTCCATTGGAAAGACGTAGATTATCTCATCTTTAACTCTTACATTTGGTGGATGAACACCAGGAACATGAAAGTCAGGTAAACAACCCAAACTATATATACATACAAAATCCAGCGAGGCTGCCTATGGTAATGTGCACAGCATATATTGATCCGTATTATGGATTATATATTTTCATTTTTCATATTTAAACAGTTGGTTTAAAACATTCAATATGTATTGGCATTTCTTTTAAGAAAATTTACTATTTTATATATAAAAATTTGTAATTACTTATAAGTAGTGATTTTCTATCTATTTAAAAAAAATCTAAAAAATAAAAAAATTGTTCTCCAAATTTATTTTATATGAAAATTACATTGAGTGGCTCAGATTGACTATTTTTAACTTTAAAAATATAAATATAAATTCATAAATACGGACTTTCACTTTACGTAGTATCGTTACTCTATACGGACTCTATTAGGGCGTGTTTGGCTGCAAACCCACACCGTGGGAGAAATAAAATTGAGTCCGACTCAATTTTTTTTTCCACCAAAACAGTTCAACTTTTTTCTTTTTCTGTATCCATTCCTGTGCCCATCCTCTCTACGCCCTTAATTTGTTCATGACAATTGACAATTCTGTTAATTTGGTTTTTGATCTGGCTCCTTTTGTCTTCTTTCTTTTCAATGAAAATCAATTAGGAGGCCAAAGGCAAAGAGTTGGG
Organism: Carex cristatella; assembly: GCA_024447775.1. Classification (NCBI taxonomy): domain Eukaryota; kingdom Viridiplantae; phylum Streptophyta; class Magnoliopsida; order Poales; family Cyperaceae; genus Carex; species Carex cristatella. The sequence continues at coordinate 1,292,784 of JAJHPF010000022.1, forward strand.
AAGAAAATGACGAAGTGGAGAGAAGAGTGGCGTATAAAAGAGTAATGCGAACGTGGGCTAATTGGGTGCACCGCAATGTAAACCCAAAGCGTACTCAAGTCTTCTTTATGAGCATGTCGCCTCTCCATATAAGGTTTGCATTTTTGTCTTTTTATTTTTCACAAAAGATCTCATTAATTGCTTGTTAAATAACTTATGTCAGCATCTAAGTTATTGAATTATTGTGTACTTCCTCAATTGCTTCTGACGATTTGGACCAGATTAGCATAAAATACAAATGAAATTTGACAATAAAAATTATAGACCTAGCACGCAAGACGATAAACCTCACGTTTCTATGAAGAGACGTATGTTTAAATCCTACAAGAAGCATTTAAAAATGAATTGTGCATAACTAATAGAATATTTAAAAGGATGTGGTATAAAATGAGAAATTATTATGATAATTATTTATAAATATTTACATATTAATTTTTTATTAAATTTTAAGTTTTACTATTTTATTTGAACATTAAATATGTCAAAATAATGTATTTTTGGAATCTCAGAAACTAAATTTATAACCAATAAAAACATACCAAATTGTTTGAAAAGCACAGAATACGCATTTCAAGCGTAACGAATTCAAGAGCAGGATTTTTCCCTTTGTACTTTCTAGCAGATTCTTAGTTGCCCGTTTAAAAAGGGAATACACTACACAGATAGGTTGGCATTTGCTATAGTTGTCATGATGTGAAATATCACGCTGTAATGTGACGTGACAAACATATTGTGATTTGATCACGTGACGTGACATGATATGATTAATTTTTTTTTCACATGACGTGATCAATCTTTTTTTCACATGATGTGACGTGACGTGATCAAAATAGTGGCGATGGTCACGTCACGCATAGTCATGCCGTCATTATACATGACGTGATTACACATGACGTAACGTGTCGTGACGTAAATTAGTCATATCAATTTTTTTTATATTTTAATTTAAATTATTGAAAATTTGAAAATATATATATATATATATATATATATATATATATATATATATATATAAAATATGAAAATTTCTAAAATAAGTAAATAATGTTGTAAATTTTTTTTTTGAGAAAGACTGTTGGGCATCTGATATTATTTTAAAAATTCAAATTACAAATATTCATTAGTTTAAATTAGAGAAAATAAAAATAAGTACTACATGAGTACCAGTATTACTGAACCTACATTAAAAGAAAAATCTGAATACTCTATACATACTAAAAAAATTGGATATTCTATGTTTTATACCGTAACGTGACGTGACGTGTAATTTTCACTTGAATGCGGTCACGTCACGCGTCACGCGAATCACATCACGTAATCGACATACGTGACATGACGTGACATGACGTGACGTGATGTTCCGTGAGGTGATTAGTCCCGCCATGACAAATTTCCTTTCTTTATGATGGACTGTCCATAAATTGTACGAGGTTTTTCATCATACTGATTTTTCTAAAAGTAAAAAATACAACTTTAAGCTACGGATTATTTTCTTGATCATATATATTTCATCATTTGTTTAAAAGTAGTAGCAAAAAATGAAATTAGCCGGATTAGGTTGATATATAGTTGGTGGATTGGCAAGTAAGAAAGCGAACTAAAATGTATGGTATATCTCATGAGATTAGCAATACTTCGAAAAGGTAGAAAAAAGTTTTAAAATTCAGAAGTCAAATTTATGCAAGTTCAGAGCTTTAGAGAGAAGGTTTCCCGCTTGCATTGCTTAGAAGAAAGTAGAGTTTCTCTAAAGAAAATAAGTATTTAAAAAAGGAAAGTACTAATAATTGTCCGAAATATTTTCGTTTTGAAATTGTCCACCAACTAGATGTACCATGTCATATCTCTATCCATAATTATTAATTGTACATAAGTTTTAATTTGTAAATAATTAATTTATACTTAATAAAAAATTATAACATAACTGAATTTGTACAAATAATAATAAAATTGACACTTAACTTTTCGTACTTTGAGAAACCAAATCTTATATGTTCACACATATTGGCAAAAAAAATTATGCCCACATGGTTCATCTGTCCATTCATTCATACTTATTTTGATTTGGACGGTCCGTGTTGTTTTTTTTTTTTTTTTTTAAAATTTAAATATTCTTTATACTTTAACTATGACCATTAAGATTGAAGAAGACATGAAATGAATGGACGGATGGACTCTATGAGCAGGATTTTCCTACCAATATATGAGGAGATTAGATGCCAGAACCAGGGGCAGATCTAGTGTATTCCAGGGGGGCAGCCCCCTCCCCTCCTCTCTATCATAGATTTTAAATTTCAGTGGAGATTTATCGGTTCCGACTGATTTTGCTCCCCCCCTCCCTGGAAATTTCTTTGTGCTCCCCTCTGAATGTTTAATTGGTAATTCGGGTTAAATTTATAGTTAAAATTAAAATAAATTTCTTGAAATATAATTGGTAATTATAACTATAAGTCAGAATATCAAAAATTACAAGTTAGAGCATTATAAAGTACAAGTTAAAGCATTATTTTTTATCAAATACCCAATTAGTTAATGGATTTAAATCCGATTAGCTATTTAAACCTGATTCGATTTTTTTTTGCTCATCCAGACGAAAATCATGAATCCGCCCTGGCCAGAACCTCGTTTTCTCTTAAAACAAATGATATTATTCCAGCAACAGAATTATTATTCCTCTAAAAATATAATTATTTTAAGTCACATCCCTTAAATCATTGCGTACTTAGAAATGAGATTAGTGCGTTGTTACAGCTGGGGTCCCATATTGTACTTGCGTCCACAACTATAATAGATCCTTCAATTCACATGGGTGTCCCCAAAATTCATGAATTATTCTAACTATTTATTAACAGCTCAAACCTTGTGCAGTTGCCAGTTGTGCTTGTGCCCCTTCTAGGATGCTTTACAAAATATATAATGATTACTTCCATCTTCACTAACTTCCACGTGGGTACAGTATCTTACTCGTTTTTATGAGCTTCTGTGACCTAATCAATCATCAATGAGAAGAGTTACAAAATATCATCATTTTTTTTCAGAGATAGAAGTAGGTTGGATGGGTATCAGATCTACTTTTAGATTCAACTAGGTCTAGCACTATACAATTAATATTGAGATTTGCATGCACTGAAATTGAATCAGATCTGCACGGACTTTAATATACTAAGTATGGATCTTGATACAATCCAATGGTCATTTTACCCATCCAACAAAAGCTCTGAATTCTTTTTTTTTAAGCTCTTTAGCTAGTTTTCCTTTAATTTTCTTTGAAGTCATTGATCTGACATTGAAACTAGAACAACACAGAATAGTTTTTTTTTTTTAAGTATGGGAATTCTTTTGCAGTTAATTTGTTTCACAATTTTGACAATTTTTTAATTTCTAAATCATAAAATATAAATATAAACATAATATTGTTTTCCTTCATATTAATTGTGTATACAATTTAAATATTATTAGTATTTCATCATTTTTTTTTTGTTAATTATAATCCTTGAAATTTTATAACAATATTGTTGAAACTTGCATAAAATTTCATCGTTTTTTATATATATTAATATGTATAAAATATAGATTATATTTAACTTGTTGGATTTTAAAAATATAAATATTTTTGCAGTTATTATGGTGGACAAAACTAAATATTTTAAACTACTACTTTTTAATCTTCTTAGTCAATAACATATTTTATTTTCATAAACATTCAAGGTAAAAGACGATAAATACAAGTATACAAGCCGAAAATATTCAAAAGAAATTTAAAATTCAATTAATAACTTAATGATATTTTACTATATGAAACAACAACCAAAAAAGTAATTCAAATTCAAATAGATACAATACAATGAAGACTTGTAGCGGTCAAAAAGAGCACGAGATATTGAGCTTGTCTATCTTTATTTAGGATTAAAAAGGGTGATCGTGCCAATCATAGGTCCTAATAATTGATACTTTGATCAGGGTGATCGTGCCAATTATCATAGGTCTTTATACTCTTTATTTTAATTTTTTTATTGCATCACCAAAAGTCTTTATCTCTCCATAGTAATTTGCGGAGGAGAGAAGACCGGTTAGCAGCCCCATCTGTCTTTTATTTATTTTGTTTTATTCTGGTAGCCCCCATCTTTTCTCCAAAGACTCCAACACATATTTCCCGATTTCTTCTCGACGCACCTCGTTTGTGTTATTTCTATCTTTGTCCTCAAAAAAATTTAAAATAAGTTTTGTTATGCCACCCGCTTGAGTGTTGGTTTATTAAGTTTTTAGTATAGCGACAAGATTCGCGAATAATTCGGTTTTTTTGTGATGCCGAATTGAACGCTGAATTATTCGGTTGACCGAACTTTGACTGAATAATTTCCGAATTATTTCTGAATTTTTTTCAAAATTTTATTTTTTGGTTATTTTTTTTGTTTTTGTTCCCTTACAGAACTGAGATATCTGATCCGAATAATACTGAATCATTTCCGAATTGTACCCGAATTATTTTCGAATCACGAATTTTTAACATCGCCGAACCGAACCCGAATAATTGATTTGTCACTATGTTGGTTGATATTCGGTTCTTAGATAATTGATGACCCGCTCCATGATTTACTACATTCAACGTGCATCAGAAAATCAGGATTTCTTTTTTGCTTAGGCCCACATGTGGAAGCATCCATCGGAGTACAGTTTAGTTGTTTAACTTGTTATGGATTTGAGGAACCGAACAAGCTAGGAGTTGGCAACCTAATTATAATACCACTTGAGGTTACGGTCTTCTATTGGTTTCTCTCTTTTTTCATCATCTTATTTTACAATTCAAATAAATGATAGGACAACTTTTAAAATTATTCCTCCTTTCAGTGCAAGGATTTATAGCCGTCAATTCTATGATCAAAAGTGTGTGATCATTAAATTATTTTAAAATATAATTGTTCAATAGGTACAAATACAATGATTCGATCGAGCTACCTTTAGAATCTTTAGGATTGGATGAACCATGGCAACACAACAAAAGTTAATGAAACCAAACAATTAATTGATATTTTTGGTGAAACAGCACATCGATTCAGTAAGTTCCAAAAAATTTATTTAGGATATATTGTGGAGATAACATGGTAGGTCTCAGCAGTTGAGCCCACGATCGAGTTCGCATGACCTTTCCTATTTGCATACGCAACATAAATATAATAAAATTATAAACTTAATTTCAATCATTCGGATAGAAAAATAGAGCGATTAATTTATGCCCCCTGATTAATTCACCGAGGCATTGACTGTTGATTTTTAGGTTCTCTACGCAGTTGCTCTCAGCTCTCTGCCTTAAAAAAAATTAGTCAGTTGTACATTTACATATATTTCTCTTCCCAAGGGCCCATAGATTGGTATAATTCATCCAATGGGAAGATGAAAGAAAGAAAGAAAATATATATTTGCTTTATCGGAAAAAAAGGACAAACTTTTTCATTTGAACTTTCGTCTTCTTTCTGAAAATCTCTTTTGTTCTTTTAGAATCTCTTTTATTGTTTAAAAGTAATACTCCATAGGCGCATAATTTTCTATTTTGGAAGCTAGCGTCAAATCAAGATGATGACTATGACAGAGATTTTTGTATGATTGTTACTAGTCTAACTTTAGCAAGGAAAAATTTGTCTGCGCTTATTTATATCATGAATATGACACAACATTAGTGTATTGCATAATCCTATAGGTTGATTGATAAGCATATTATTAATGTAACAATATGTACATCTTTTATCATAATTCATAAATGATATAATATGATGTGGCTACTATTGAATCCCAAAATAGTACTTCAATTAAATTAATTTCATCACCCATTGGTCCCATTAGTCTTTTCCCTGATGCATCATTTAATGTCTCATTTGCTGCAACGAGCAACTACATTTGTTTGAAATTTGACAAATAAGTGATAGATTTTGTAACTAATTTTTGTTTTTATAAACAGTCCTCAAGTATGGGGAAATCCAGATGGAATTCGGTGTGCTAAAGAGACGACTCCTGTGACGAATTTCCAAGGCCCGCTATACCTTGGAACCGACTGGGAAATGTTTGATCTGGTGGCAAACGTTTCACGATCAGTTAAACGAGTGCCGATCACTTTTGTTGATGTAACGACGATGTCAGAATATCGCAAAGATGGACACACTTCAGTGTACACAATTAGACAAGGCAAATTGTTGACACCAGAACAGAAGGCTGATCCTCTAAATTATGCTGATTGCATCCACTGGTGCTTGCCCGGTGTGCCAGATATTTGGAACCTCATCTTATATACAAGAATCATGTCAAGACCTGCTATGCAGTGAAATTAACACTTGTTTCATTTTGCCTTTTTTTTTGTTTCATTATATTGGCTATTGCTTTATTAATTTTTTTTTTTCAGTGACCTTGATGTAAGGTTATATATAGATGGAGAAAATAGTTACTACACTTGTGTGCTTGATACAAGCCTCAAATGAATTGTACATCTCTATATCTGGGGTACTTGTTTTTCGTTCATTATAAGTAAGAAAATAATTCAATATTAGATTAAAAAAAAATTGATCTGGAAGTACGAGCATTTTTTTTTTGTCAAAACAGAACCGAAAACGGTTTATAAATCAATTAATACAGTAAAGGTAAAAGCATAAGTGCCATTTAAATGAGATGTCATGTCCTGGTCCTCCTGGATGTCACTTTCTTAATTTGCTCATGGACCACACTGTTTGCTATTTTTCATTACGGACATACCATGGAATATAGAAAGAGAACTTTTCCTTTGCATGATTTATGTACCTTTCAATAATTTAATGGCGAGATACAAGTGGCCCAACCAATCCAACACCTTATTAGGAAAAAAGAAATAAATAAAACAGAATTAAAAAATTGGAGAACCAATGGCCTATATTTCTAGAAGTACAGTACACCCCCAATCCCGGAAATATTTCCTTATTGGGCCATCATTGATATAGCCCGCACTAGTTTTGACGATTAGGTCAATGTTAAAGCCCGTTAGGTGCTAGCTAACTTTACATACTAAAAGAAGCCTATGGACCAGAGTCACCTGTGTCCTGTCTCAATTCTCAATCTCTCAAATAACATGATGCAAGCCTGATCTCAGGTTTAACATCGTTTGATGCTACCTACTGCTCGCCAGTCTACAGATTAATATGGAATTATGGATATTGGATGTTTGAATTTCGAACTACTAAGGATTTTACTCGTCTAGAGCAGAGGATTTTAGGTGTAAATTTAATAACATATTGCTTTTACCAGACATGAATCAACCGTACCCATCATTTTGTTTCGACGATATCATAGCGTCTGTTCTCATCTTAAATAAGTAACGTGTTATTACTTGATGAACGTGTTAAATTCCTGATTATTCCATGTCAGACGCATACTTGTTTGAAAAGGGACTCGATTAAAACATGGAAGAGATCGAGAAAAAAAAATAACAAAAGAATCATTAAGGTGAAGCAAATTAGCAAACCAATGAGCAATTTAAGCTTACAAAAGCTCAACAAACTCTGCAAACATATATATATGAAACATTGAAACTACAACTGAAACAGACGAAGTACAAAAGTATTAGCTTGGATAACACACTACCAAAGCAAAGGTGCACTCACTACATACAAAGACACTGAAAGACACCAACTCCTCATCACTTATTATTATTCAACAGCCTCAAACATAACAACTACACTCTACTTGTTCTCTTCTATGTCAATGGCTTCACGGCCGGCATCATCGTCCCCTCCAGTCCCAGTGCTACGGCCGCCCTTGCGGCCCATCTCCTGGTACCCTTCTGTCCCTAGTTGCTCCCTCCTTGTTTGTCCTCCACGGCTCCTTCCTACACATTAATTTATTCATTCACAATATCAATCCTTACTGTAGGATCTAATTCATTGCAGACATGTAAAACCAAATGCACAACCCTTATTTGTGTGTGTTTTTAAATACAATTATTGCACGGGTTAGAAACTGGATATATATATATATATATATATATATATATATATATATATATATATATATATATATATATATATACCTTCAGCCAGGTGCTCCTGGGCCTCGAGGCTTTTGCCACCGGTACCACCTGGCACGACCGTCTCTCCCTGCTTAGCCCGGGCGTCAAGCTCCTTCTTTTCTTGCTGTGATGCCATTTTTCTCGCTTGATGTTTCTGCAATTGTCCCTTACTATTTGAGGTGTATATATCTGTTATTTTGCTGCTGTGCGGCGGGGCGTTATTTAAGGAGAGGTAAATGGCGAGAGGAGGAAGGAGATGGTGACACGTCTACGAGAAGCGCAGAGAGACGGTGAAGCAGAGAGGCGTTGAGCTTGTAACACGTGTGACTTGTCAGTTCCTTCTTGGGTAAGAGATCTCTTACCACGCCTCCGGGCTTATCTTAAAAAAAAAAAAAAAAAAAAAGAAGAGATCTCTTACCAAGAAGGAACTGACAAGTCACACGTGTTACGAGCTCTAGAGTGACACGAGTTCATGCATGCAAAAGCAAATTATTTGGAGATTATACTAGCTAGCTCATAAAGCTGGATGCAAGTTTTTTTCTCCGAAATGTGTGATGATGACAATAGTTATCTTTCAAACCGATTACTGGAGCCAGACTATAATGAGAAATAGACTAATTAGGCCCACGGCCCAATACTATAATATATGGTCCCTGTAACGTATGACTCTGGTAAACCAATAGGCGAAGCCGAATAGTTCCAATGATCCAATCTTATATGGTATATTTAAAGCAATTGAAAATGAAAGCCTTTGAAGGAAGACTGCAGGGAGGAAGTTATAAGGGATACACATTCCCTTATCTTTCACGGGTTCTATTTATAGCATTCGATCTTGATGTATGGCAAGGAATGCATGTACTGATGTGTAGGGTGTCAATAAAAACCGCTTACCCGTTTATCCTACTCGTATTATATTTGATAAGACAGATATCGATAAGGTTTTTTTTCGTCAGTTTATTGGGTATTGGTATGGGTAAGGATCTATTTTCGTCAGCTAAGTAGGTATGGGTACGGATAAAGACTATTTTATATCTATTGGATAATGTGTATTTATATAAAATAAATTACATATAGATATATAAATATTATATTCAAATTATTCAATTTTATGTTTCTCGTATCATTGTATTGAACACATACTCAAATTTTGAGTTAATGCATTTCAATTATCTGATCAGGATCTGGACCAATTCGGTCCAAGATAGAATGCACATGACCTCTTTAATATTTGTGTCAACACGGATCGGATGTCCGGGTTCATTCTGCAATAACTCAAATTATGAGTAACACAGACGATACGAAATCGTTGAAATTTGGCATTGAAAGATTTTTTGCATGTGTTTATTTGAAGTTTATTTGAAATTGACGTCAAGAAAATAATTCGTGTAGGACAGAAAATAAAGAAAAGGAGATAGAACGAGAGAACAAAAAAGAAGTTTGCATGTGTATTATGATTAATGTAGAGTTGGTATTTTATCCACCCTCATTAAGATATATAATTTGATGCATAGTTCCCACTTCTATATTTGCCAAGTGTGAATTCAATAATCTTTTCCACAAATTATCTCGAGGTTCAAACATATTTAGTTCCTCTCTAGTAGTGCTGCACAACAAGATATTATAAGTTATAATAATCCAAAATACAAATTGACTATTTTGATTTTTATGCAGCACCTGGAATGGAGTTGAGCCGTATATTTTTAATAAATTGTATTTAACATCCAATACTAATAAAATATATAATATAACACTCGCATTCCTGTCCTGAACTTTATAAAAATATCATATTATCGGATTATCCGTAATCATATCGAATACAATATACGCACCTTCATCATCATCCATACAACATAGACTAGAGAGTTTTTTTTAGAGAAAAATCCGATACAACTAAACGAAAACTCAAAACACATGATATACGTAAATTATTTCTTGAACACGCCAATGGCCTTTTAGGCCTGCGTCAAATTTTCACAGGAATTTGAGTTTTTCAGCCCATTAGTTGTTTTTTATCCATGGCATGTTAGATTGATCTTTTTTCCCATCCAAAGCCCACGTTGTATTAAAAATTCTACGTATTCCCTTGGAATTGTGTAACTTTGTTGGAATTCAAGTTTAAATAATGTCTTACTTCTCTATTTACTTTAAATAATTATTATACCAGCAATAGGAATTATATAATATTGCAAAGCTGCTCTCAATTTCAATGAAATGTACATGTTATTAAAAGCACATATATTATACAAATTTATGCATTCTACGAAGATATATATTAATATAGAAAAATACGTGCATCATGAGCATGAACTTTTTATTGGTAGAGAGTATAATACTATTATGAGAACTAAAAGTAAAATAATAGTTATTCATATAGTAATCTAAAATAGTTAGATCTTGGAAATCTACTGTATTTCTCTTAAAAAAATTGTGCATCTGACTCATTCCCGTGTCTAGATAGCCACGAATTATATTATGAGATATATATCATGCATGTAAAATCTTATAACACACGATCGATAACAAACTAGTGAACATGTCCAAGGACTTGGCGGGTCTTTAATTTGGTCTTGGAATTTTCATTCTCAGTTTTTGAAATTAAGAAACAAAATGGCAGTTGCACTGACTTCATACAGACCGAGTCCCTTTCACAAGTCACAAATTGTAGGATTTCATACATATATGTTCATTGGTTTATTATGATTAAAATTAAGAATTTAAGATGATCCAAAGGAAAACAAAAGAGCATGATTGACTAGTAGATTGACGATTGGGACAGCTTTCTAGCTTGTGTATTATTATCATGGGCAGAGTAGGATTTTCAAATTATGAGAGTTAAATATGAATAGGAAGCAATCACATTAAAATTTTAGAGATAGGAGTAGGTCCGATGAGCATCGGACCTACTTTTAAGTTCAATTACGATTATCATTGAGATTTGTGCGCACGGAAACTGAAAAATACTTGCACGGATTTTAATGAGTTCATACGAATCTTGATGCAGATCTGATGGATATATATATATATATTTTTAAATCTTCACAGAAGCTGTGAAGTTGTGAGGGGGAATCGAACTCTCGACCTTTGGGTATAACAATCTTAGGACTTTTTTCTAACCAACTGTGCTACCTCTCCTTTCTCGATCTGATAGACATTTCACCCATCGAAAAAGGTAGGTTCGATGGGCATCGGACCTACTCTCAATTCAAAATTTTATAGTATGGATGAGAGAGGAGGGAGGGGAGAGGTTAATTTTACCGTATCTATAATATTTTATTCTAAATTATACATAAATTATATAGAATGAAATAAATACAAAAAAAACTAAAAAAAAATAGAGGTCAATTGACTCTAATATCATGTTAGTAGCTCTACCCTGATTATTATTCTTCTTTTTCTTTGGATCTATTTGACTATAAACATAGTAGTAAAATAATAGAAAAAAAAAGTGAAATTTGAAATGGAATTCTATTTGGTACTATTTTGATCGTATTCAGTTAAAGGTGAAAAGGTGGAACAGTGAGAGAGTGAGAAAAATAATAATATTGATTTTTTTTTAAAGAAGGGCATATGTGGAAAAATAATGAAGATTTAAAGGCGAAAAGGCGAAACAGTGAGAGAGTGAGAAAAATAATAATATTGATTTTTTTTTTAAAAAGGCATATATGGAAAAATAATGATATTGATTCTTTTTTTTTTAAAAAAAAAAGGCATATGTGGAAAAATAATGACGACTGGACAAATTCTATATTTTGAAAAGTATCAATTCGTATTCTACCGAAATTTTTATAAATATACAAAATTCGTATTTTATTTAATAATCTATACAAGTTCTGCGTTGAATTTCAAATCTATCCTTACCGCTCACACAGTTGCCGGTTCTGAACTCCAGAACCGGCAACAAAATTGCCGGTTCTGAACTCCAGAACCGGCAACAAAATTGCCGGTTGGAGAACCCAGAAAAATTGCCGAAAACCCCAAAACCGGCAACACAGTTGCCGGTTTCAATTTTTTTTTTTTAAATATTTATTTTTTAGAATTGGTAACTGTGTTACCGGTTTCAAATTTTTTTTTTAATATTTATTTTTTATTTTAGATAAATTAGTAAAAGCTAGTTTAAATTTAAAGTAGATTATTAGAAGATGTTAAAAAAAATTTAGATAATTAGAAAATGCTTAAATAATTTGAGATAATTAGAAGATACCAAAATAATTTTAGATAATTACAAAATACTAAAATAATTTTAGATAAATTAGAAAATACCAAAATAATTTTAGATAAAATAGAAAATGTCAAAATAATTTAAAGTAAATTAGAAAATGCCAAAATAGTTTTAGAAAAAATAGAAAATAGTAAAATAATTTTAGTTAAATTAGAAAATACCAAAATAAATTTAGAAAGTCTACAAACATACGAGTATGTTTGTAGACTTTTATTATGTATGTATTGTTGATCTGTTTCGGTATCCTGGGAATTTTCTAACTAATTCGGTATCCTGGGAATTTTCTAGATAAATTGTTTTTGGTATTTTGGTATTTTCTAATTTAACTAAAATTATTTTACTATTTTCTATTTTTTCTAAAATTATTTTGGTATTTTCTAATTTGCTTTAAATTATTTTGACATTTTCTAATTTATCTAAAATTATTTTGGTATTTTCTAATTTATCTAAAATTATTTTAGTATTTTGTAATTATCTAAAATTATTTTGGTATCTTCTAATTATCTAAAATTATTTAAGCATTTTCTAATTATCTAAATTTTTTTTAACATCTTCTAATAATCTACTTTAAATTTAAACTAACTTTTAGTAATTTATCTAAAATAAAAAAATATTAAAAAAAATTTTTGAAACCGGCAACACAGTTGCCAATTCTAAAAAATAAATATTTAAAAAAAAAAAATTGAAACCGGCAACTGTGTTGCCGGTTTTGGAGTTTTCGGCAATTTTTCTGGGGTTCTCCAACCGGCAACTGTGTCAGCGGTAAGAATTGATTTGAAATTCAACACAGAACTTGTATAGATTATTAAATAAAATACGAATTTTGTATATTTATAAAAATTTCGGCGTATTCTACCCCTCATGAAATAGAGAATTGACCGGTAAGGAAATAAATGAGGGATTGAATTGTAAAAAATAGAAATTTGATTGTAAAAATTAAATTGAATTTTGCCTTTTCAATTTCACAATTGTACTCAATTTCATCCATATTCAGATTGAATAAAAGCTTTATTTCAATCAATCAACTATATATCATTTTTCTAGCCAAAAAGACCCAAAATGCCAGCAGGATGAAATAAAAATATGTTTATTTTAGCAAACAAAAAGAGAATTATAACATTGCATTACGCCATTACCTATGTATAGTTAAGTTTATTTCGTCTTTTTATATCTTTTTGCAAATAGGAAAAAAGAGAATTATAACATTGCATAAAAAAAAAATACGCTGCAGATGCAAACATGTTTTGTTTTATGAGAAGACTTAATGACGAATTTTCCTCGGTGAATAATTACGGAAAATTAGTTTAAAAGCAACCTTCCAATTAAATCCTAAATTATATATACTTTTATTATACAATACAAAGATTTAAAAAGAAAATAACTACCAGTGAATAGCATCTCGAATTTTCCATCTTTACATGGACGTGCCTTGCACCATTCAACCGAGCAATAATCACCAAATTTAAATTATTAGAATAATTATCATGCAACTCTTGATCTTTTGCAATACTATGTTATAGTACTGCGAGTTACTGATATGTGGGTCCACAACCTTCATTTGTACTTGAGACATTTCATTTGAGTGGGTTATAGATTTATTATTTGGAAGGTACTCTTCGGTTAGACCTCACACATGACGACGCACCTCTTGTCGAATCCATATCCTCTGAGGTAACAGAATGTTTTTGTTGAGATCTGGATGTCTGATTAGAATCCGGCCCGAGTTGGAAACTTGGAATGCACATTGATCCTTTAACATTCGTGCGGATTCTGATCAAACGGTTCGGATCTAAACAGAAATATTCTGTTACCTTAGGTGGTCTGAATTCCCTCTTGATCCCAGGGAATTAGAATTCTTACTGCTTAATTAAACTTGTTACTCGACCAATTCATGAACAAGAACCAATCGGACAGTCGCGATCAGGCGGAAAGTTCTGTTTGACAGATCAAACGGCAGAGATTGACCATTCGCCAAATCCAGCTCACTGAAACTTGTCGCTTCCATCATATAATATCGACTTCATTTCACTTCTTCTTCTCCCCTTCTGTCCTTCAGATCCGCATCGTCTCTCTCTCTCTCTTCCCTTTTATTTTTCTTCTCTTCGCTCTGTTTCTCTCTCTAAAACAACAATAACCAGGGTTACGGATCTGAAGGGAGAGATCAACAGATCTCGCAAGTGGGAGTACAATATCTAGCCTTGGAGGCCACCAAGAAGGTCCTATCTGGTCGAGATGGCGGCTGCCAATGCTCCGATCGCCATGAAGGAGGCCCTCACGGTTAGTCTTTGTGCATCAGATCGTACTTTCCTTGATTTAATCAAATTCATGTCGATCTATTATCTGATACGGGGATAGTTTTAAGGAGGGATCTCCATATTTGAATACTTTCTCTTGAATTCGCTCGGTATTATGTTTTTAGAACTCGTTTTAAGCACGATTTAGCTTCTTTAATGGCTGCAATGATAGGTTTAATTGAAATTAAGTTGGAACTTATTTGTGAGTATTGATCCTCAATCTTATTCTGATCCATTGCCCCTGGTTTAGATGCATCTATGAAGCTTTGCTTATCAACATTAAGTTTTCTAATTGTGGTAGACAAGTAATTCTCTTATAGAAATGAGCTGATATTTTCTTCTGTTTTTCACAGCTGACAAGTCTTGGGATAAATCAACAGTTCATCACCTTCACTCATGTAACAATGGAATCGGACAAGTATATTTGTGTTAGGGAGACCTCACCTCAGAACAGTGTGGTTATAATTGATATGAGCATGCCAAATCAGCCATTGCGAAGGCCTATTACAGCTGATTCTGCTCTGATGAATCCTAATACCAGGATTCTTGCTCTCAAAGGTTTTACCATCTGGTCACTTATGTTTCATTTCCTGGATCTGAACTTTTTGGTGAAGACCACAAATAAATAATCAGAACTGCAAGATCTCCTTATTCAAATTCAACTAGACTGGGCCAGATTCTGGATATTTTGGTTAGCTATCTTAAATTTAGCATAGTTTATCCACTTGGAATTGGAGTCAACATGATTCGAAATGATCAATAAAGATAACGGTTTAGAATAATTAAGCTCTCTTTTGTATAGATCAAAAGTCCATATTACATTTTATGTCTTCTGTAACATCAAAGTTCTATATTATGCTTCTACACAAATACTTGCTTCCCATACTTGGTCACTGAAGTAAGATCCCGCATAACTTGATTGAGATCTACTGTAACATCAAAGGCTTACAGCATGCTTATACTTTTTTTGATTAAAATGGCTAATAGGCCCGTTTCATTAATAGAAACATGGTTAAATTATAAATTTGATGTTTCACTCAAGCCAATATATGTTGCTTTGAGTAGAATCGTTCTCCCATACACAATTTATGTGACGTCCATGCATGCGTTGTTCCACCAGAAAGTTAGCAGGTAGTAGGTCACTATCGATGGGATAAACCTGTAACTGACTGCGTCTGTAATTTGTGTCAAATATGCAGCTCAAATACCAGGAAGCACACAAGACCACCTTCAGATTTTTAACATCGAGGCCAAAACAAAGATTAAATCCCACCAGATGCCTGAGCAGGTGGTGTTTTGGAAATGGATAACACCTAAGATGCTGGGGCTTGTTACTCAAGCCTCAGTTTATCACTGGTCTATCGAAGGCAAGTAATGGTTTATCTAACAATGCATATGTTGTGTTTGACGTGAGACTATGTTTTCTAAATTGGGGTCCATAGTAAGAGTTTGTGTTGTTCTTTTGTTATCTCAGGCACATCAGAACCAGTTAAGGTGTTTGATAGGACTGCTAATCTGGCTAACAACCAGATTATAAACTACAGATGTGACCCGTCAGAGAAATGGTTGGTCCTCATTGGAATTGCTCCTGGTGCTGCTGAGGTATGAAATGTTAATACTAACTTTTGTTTATTAAAATTTCAATCAAGCAAAAGTATTACAATGTTATTTGTGAACCATATATTGGATTTTGTAGTACAAAGAAATAACAGAAATTATGGGTCATGATTTGTTGCAGAGGCCGCAACTTGTGAAGGGAAACATGCAGCTATTTTCAGTGGAGCAACAACGTAGCCAGGCTCTTGAAGCACATGCTGCATCCTTTGCTTCATTTAAGGTGAGCAACCCTGTATTATGCTCTCATTCTCTGTTAGCTTCATGGCTCTGAAAATCAAAATTGGAAGCCAAATTGGTAAGTTGGCCATGGAATCGGAATGGAAACTCGGATTTTTTTTTTTTTTTTTGAGAAAAGCTGAATTTATATTAAAAATATAAGAAAAACAATTATAAACAGTTATTTTGTAAATCGAATTATGATGGTACCATTTATGTAATTTAATCCTTTTATATTCCTTGTTATTAGAAAATCTGAGAATAAATTAAGAGGGATGAACTATGCCTCAACTCTTCTGTTCCAAATGCTACGGTCCAATTGAAGCTTTCTGTCCTTTAACTAATGATTTAAAATAAAAACTTAATGAATATTAAATAAGAACAGGCCCAATAAATTTGGCCCGTATACTTGATTCTTCTGATTGCAGTCCCACCTGTCAGAATTTTCTTCCTGAATTCGCACCTTTTAGTTTTCAAGCTAGGCCGAAGTAAAAAAGTAGAATCGGCAATCTAGGAGAGAATCTGTCCGATTCAGACAAAAAACTTGGTTGAATTGGTCCGATTCAATCAATCGATTTTCATGGCAAAACTCTGCCACTGCATAACTCCAATTGCCTCCGGCTGAATCCGGTCTGACTCGGCCGAATCAACTCAGAATGGCTGATTTTCGGAGCCATGGTTCGCTACTTATTTTTTATTTTTATAGTCTTAGGTGCTGATCTTTGTCCTTTCGATTTAGGTTCCTGGCAATGAGAACCCTTCAACTCTTATATGTTTTGCTTCTAAGACCTTTAATGCTGGACAAGCAACTTCCAAGATGCATGTAATTGAACTTGGTGCGCAGCCAGGTATGGCTGACCGTCAACTTGCTAAATACATGCAACATTTGTCAATCTATGTGTTTCTCATTACACATCATTAGTTTTTAGCATTTATATATTACTAATGAAGCTAGTTCCTTAACAGGGAAACCTGGATTCTCAAAGAAACAAGCTGATCTATTCTTTCCACCTGACTTTGCGGATGACTTTCCAGTTGCAATGCAAGTAAGCATCTAGATATATTCACGTTTAAATTAACAGCTTTATTTTATATCGATTGCTACATGCTACAAGTTTAATCATATTGCATCCCATCTTCCTTTTGCAGATTTCACAGAAGTATGGCTTGATATATGTGATCACAAAGCTTGGCTTGTTATTTGTGTATGATTTGGAGACAGCAACTGCTGTCTACAGAAATCGCATCAGCCCTGACCCGATATTTTTGACAGCTGAAGCATCTAATATTGGCGGGTTTTATGCTGTTAA
This sequence comes from Carex cristatella, assembly GCA_024447775.1. Lineage (NCBI taxonomy): Eukaryota > Viridiplantae > Streptophyta > Magnoliopsida > Poales > Cyperaceae > Carex > Carex cristatella. Next base: position 1,310,499 of record JAJHPF010000022.1, read on the forward strand.
CAGGCGTGGCCAAGTTTTGCTTGCCACTGTCAATGAAGCCACTATTGTTCCCTTTGTTAGTGGCCAGGTGTGCTTGCCTGCCTCTTTTTTTATTATTATTATTTTTAGTTTTTTACTATTACTATTGCTATTAGTATTATTATTATTGTTATTATTGTTTTGTTGTTGTTGTTGTTGTTGTTGTTATTACTATTATTATTATTATTATTATTGTCAAATGTTGTTTTTGGTGGAGCAATTCTTTTACAGTTAAATGAGGTTGTAATAATTTTCAGCTGAACAATCTGGAGCTAGCTGTGAATCTTGCTAAGAGAGGAAATCTCCCTGGAGCAGAGAACCTGGTGAGCTAAAGTTGATACTTTTTTATGCCTTTTCTCATATATGAGAGATTGTTTGTAACTGACATTTTGGTGCAGAGAGTTAATTATTTTATCCTTCGTATAAAAAGTCTACTTGCCCCTAGTACTTCTACAATTTTGGCATTCTTTTCTAATCTTGAGTAAGAACTAAGAAACTTCAGTATTTGGGGAATAGCATATCGCTTTTAGATGGAAAATACTGATAACGCATTCTATGATGTTTTAATACTTTTTTTTCTCTTTGTTCTGCTTGTGGCATGCTGCCTTATCACCTTTGTCTGTATTGTCTTTCTCTGGCTTTCTGGAGGATTTTAATGCCCTCATTTTTTGTGAGCAGGTTGTGCAAAGATTCCAGGAATTGTTTGCACAGACAAAGTACAAGGAAGCTGCTGAACTTGCTGCTGATTCTCCTCAAGGTATTCTGAGAACTCCTGATACTGTCGCAAAATTTCAGGTACATCTTGGTTCCTTTAGCTTACTTCTGTTAAAAGAAATAAGGAAATTTAGTTTGTGTTAATGTGATGTTGATTATAATCTCTTACTTGTGGTTCTGACTGGGGCTTACTATATATTTATGCTTTTGTCACTGATCCTTGTCAATGTAGAGTGTGCCTGTGCAATCTGGACAGACGCCACCTCTGTTGCAATACTTTGGCACACTTCTAACAAAAGGGAAGCTTAACGCCTTTGAATCTTTGGAACTATCTCGTCTCGTTGTCAATCAAAACAAGAAAAACCTCTTGGAGAACTGGCTGGCTGAGGACAAGCTTGAGTGCAGTGAGGAGCTTGGTGATCTCGTCAAGGTAATGACTGTATATTTAATATTTTGTCATTTATTTAATTTTAACTTTGCTGTCCTTCCCAGCAATATGGTTCATAAGAATATGGCTTGTTGCTAAGAAACCCATCTTTTTTTTTTTTTTTTTGTAGACTGTGGATAATGATATGGCCCTAAAAATTTACATAAAAGCGAGGGCTACTCCAAAAGTTGTTGCTGCTTTTGCTGAGAGGAGAGAATTTGACAAGATTCTCATTTACTCCAAGCAGGTATTACCTGGTACTCTAGGGAATGCAAATGGATCTGAAAAAAAATATTCTGTAGAGTCTCATGAAGCTTTTGTTTTACTAATCTCAGGTGGGGTACACCCCAGATTACTTGTTCCTCTTACAGACTATCCTAAGAGCTGATCCTCAGGTACCAATTAGTTTTTTGGGTGTTTACATTTTATATCCTTCGTCCTTTTTCTTTGCAGTTCTAGCATCTGTTGGTTTGCTATCTGAATTTTTCCAAATCCTTATGTACAGCTTCATGTTTATATCTGTGACTGACCAGAGTTTTTTAATTGCAGGGAGCGGTCAATTTTGCCCTCATGATGTCACAAATGGAGGGAGGTTGTCCAGTAGACTACAATACAATAACCGATTTGTTCCTCCAGGTTCATTGGCGGCACCTTTTATGTTTTGATTCATATTATATAGTGTATGGCACTGACTTGCATACTCACTTGTGTTGTGTTCATTGATATAGAGGAACTTGATCCGAGAAGCAACAGCCTTCTTGTTGGATGTTTTGAAGCCAAATTTACCTGAGCATGCTTTTCTTCAGACCAAGGTTTTCTTTTAGTTGTCTTGCACTTATTGTTGTCAGAGGCATGAAATTAGTTTGTCAGGGAACTCATTTTGTCACATTCTTTGTAGGTTTTGGAGATCAATCTGGTCACTTATCCTAATGTTGCAGATGCTATTTTGGCCAATGGGATGTTTAGCCACTATGACCGCCCAAGGATAGCTCAGCTATGTGAAAAAGCAGGATTATTTTTGCGGGCTCTTCAGGTCCTCGTTTTCTCCTTCTCTTGTTATGAAAGTGAAAGCTTTATTTATTTTTTATTTTTCCTTGGAATTAGCTTGATAATCTTTGATTTTTCTTTGGCTTTGCAGCATTACGCAGAGTTACCTGATATAAAGCGTGTTATTGTTAATACACATGCAATTGAGCCACAGGTGTGCTTTGTTTGAACTCTTAATATCTTAGATGCAAATAATATCAACATTCATACTTACCTGCTTATATTTCCAGTCTTTGGTTGAGTTCTTTGGTACCCTTTCGAAAGAGTGGGCACTAGATTGCATGAAGGATCTTTTGCTTGTCAACCCCAGAGGCAACCTTCAGATTGTTGTTCAGGTAAGCTACACCCTTTTATTTGTACTTTAGTTGTTCTACTTTGTATGTCAGAGGCTTGAAAGTCTTTGTACTTTTTTTTTTCTTCTTTTCCAGACGGCTAAAGAATATGCTGACCAACTTGGTGTGGATTCCTGTATCAAGCTTTTTGAGCAGTTCAAGACTTATGAGGGTCTCTACTTTTTCTTGGGCTCGTACTTGAGTTCAAGGTAACATGTTTATTGTAGAAGAACCACTTAATTTGCAGTTGCAGTTTTATTTATTTACCTTCTCTTCATATTGATGTTGCAGTGAGGATCCTGAAATACACTTCAAGTATATTGAGGCTGCAGCCAAAACTGGGCAAATCAAAGAAGTGGAACGTGTAACGAGGGAATCAAATTTCTATGACCCGGAGAAAACTAAGAACTTTCTGATGGAAGCTAAACTGCCTGATGCACGTCCGCTTATCAATGTCTGTGATCGTTTTGGCTTCGTCCCAGATTTGACTCACTATCTGTATACCAGTAACATGCTTCGTTATATTGAAGGATATGTCCAGAAGGTAAGTTTTCATCTTTTATGATTAAAACTTTTATAGTGTTATTTTTCTTTTCAATTTGGAAAGAAGTTCTGACTTCTAACTTCTACTGTATAGGTCAACCCAGCTAATACTCCCATGGTGGTTGGTCAACTGCTGGATGACGAATGCCCCGAAGATTTTATCAAGGGCCTTATCCTTTCTGTACGTTCCCTACTCCCGGTCGAGCCACTTGTTGAGGAATGTGAGAAAAGGAATCGATTGAGGCTACTTACCCAATTCCTTGAACACCTTGTTAGCGAAGGGAGTCAAGATGTGCATGTGCATAATGCTTTGGGAAAGATTATCATAGAGAGCAACAACAACCCGGAACACTTTCTTACCACGAATCCATATTATGATTCACGTGTTGTGGGTAAATACTGTGAGAAGCGTGATCCTACACTGGCTGTCATTGCCTATAGACGTGGTCAATGCGACGAGGAGCTTATCAATGTCACAAATAGGAACTCATTGTTCAAGTTGCAAGCTAGGTATGCATGATATTTCCTTCTTCTAACTTCATTTTGAATTACGCACCCTATAAGAAGTTAAAGAGTTTATTCTTCTTCTTATCTCTCGTCTTTTATACTGTAATTATTTTGTTACAGGTATGTTGTTGAGAGGATGGATTCTGATCTTTGGGACAAGGTTCTTCAGCCTGAAAATGAATATAGAAGGCAACTCATAGATCAAGTTGTTTCGACCGCTCTACCAGAGAGCAAGAGCCCTGAGCAAGTCTCAGCAGCTGTCAAGGCCTTCATGACGGCTGATCTGCCTCATGAACTAATTGAACTACTTGAAAAGATTGTGCTACAGAACTCTGCATTTAGTGGGAACTTCAACTTACAAAACCTTCTAATCCTAACTGCCATCAAGGCTGATCCATCCAGGGTTATGGACTACATCAATAGGCTAGACAATTTCGATGGACCTGCAGTTGGTGAGGTTGCAGTTGAGGCACAGCTGTATGAGGAGGCCTTTGCCATATTCAAGAAGTTCAACCTAAATGTACAGGCAGTTAATGTACTACTGGATAACATTCGGAGCATAGAGAGGGCTGTTGAGTTTGCCTTTCGGGTAGAAGAGGAGTCTGTCTGGAGCCAGGTTGCAAAGGCTCAGCTACGTGAAGGTTTGGTTAGTGATGCTATTGAGTCATTCATTCGTGCTGATGATTCTACCGAGTTCCTGGCTGTGATAAAGGCAGCTGAGGATGCGAATGTTTATGATGACTTGGTTAAATATTTGCTTATGGTTATGGAGCACATCAAGATCTTCTACACCCGTGTCAACATCCCCAAGCTCGCGTATGTGATGAGCAACAGCACTGGAAGGAGCTCACCTATATCTACATTCAATATGATGAGTTTGACAACGCAGCCACTACCATCATGAACTACTCGCCTGATGCGTGGGACCACATGCAGTTCAAGAATGTGGCTTGAAAGGAAAGGTTGCGAATGTCGAACTTTACTACAAGGCGGTGCATTTCTACCTCCAGGAGGAGCACCCTTATCTCATCAATGACATGCTACACGTGCTTTCACTTCGTGTGGATCATACCCGTGTTGTTTATATCATGCGCAAGGCGGCTGGAACCAACCATCTTTCAAAACCATACATGGTTGCGGTTCAAAGCTACAATGTGGCTGCTGTTAATGAAGCATTGAACGAGATTTATGTGGACTCTGACAGGCTACGCGAATCAGTTGATATGCATGAGTTCTTGAAATTGGTCTTTCTTGAACAGAAGCTTTAGAAACATGAGCTCCTTGAAATGAGGCGTTTTATATATATGATGAAGCATTGTGATTAGATTTGGTTTGTGTGGACTCGCATAACGTAACTGGCCTGGTACTGCCTGTAACTTTGTGTATAGGATTACTCTTTTGGTGGTTATAGACCTTGAGTAGCAAGTATGCCTTTGCTTTACAAGTCGGGTAGTTTTTCAGTTGTATAATTTGAAAATATTCAACATATTTATTGGTGCATGAGAATAGTACTTGATTTACTTAGTTGCGGATGATACCTGTTTGGATTATGTAATCTTATTGTTTTGTAGGTTGGGATTTTGCTTTTCAATTTGCTTTGTTTTAGTTTTAACGTGCTTTAATCCTTCGATCGTTTAGCATCCGCCACATCATTATGTGTGGATACGTATACAAATAATTTGCTTACCCATGCGGAAAATATATACAGATAATTTGAAAATATGGACATGAACGGAACGGATAAATGAATTCTACACAATTTTATAGTTTGTACAAATTTAACGGATTATGAAATTTTGTGAGAGAAATGACACGCTCATATTAGCGAGCGATGAGAGTGAATAACCTCTAGCGTGACAATTAGAAAGAACTGCTAATGAGTCAGTCTGGTTTATGAGCCAATGAGTTTAACAGCTCAATGTTTTATTTTGAATCAGGCTCTAAAATGAAAAAAGTTTGAACTTGACCTGACTCAAATTTTATCACTTAAACCGAGCCGAATCGGAGCCGAGCTAGGCCGGCTCATGAGCTGAAAAATATTGTAGTTATTTACTTTATGCATGAACCAGCCCATGAGTTTGGCTTTTGTCATAATAATTTGATGATGAGAAAAAAATATGCTGAATTAAGTTTGTTGAATATTTCTGTGATTTTTTTTTTCAACAAAAAAAAGTATTTCTATGATCACTACCATATGACATTTCAATTTATGATTGTGAATATTTTTATCTTTGTATTTCTTTTTTTGATTTGATAATAGGTAGCTTGAAATTTATATAGTTGAACTTCTGCACATGGTTCATTTTTTCTTTTGGTATTTTGCTTTGGGTTGAGTGAAAAATTAAGTTTTAATTGCTGCTACATGATATCGGAGCTGCAAAATTAGATGTTGCATATTTGAAACATCTAACTGAGCAAAATTTTATGATTGCTGAATTTTGTATAATTCAGAAGTCTACATCAGGTGTTTACGAAGAAATAGTAAGGGTATATTTGGAAAAAGTCAAATTTTCATGGCAGCCATTGAAAAGCCCTAGTTTGTTATGGCCTGACAATTTTAAAGAATCTTTGTAAATACAGCAATCAATGATAGTGACAATCTATTGTCCTCTTAATTACTTTATTCTTCGTATTCTGACAATTTTGAGAAATTATATTTTTGATGTATCATGCATTATGTAACATTTCTCTGATGTTATGCGAGAGCTTGTTTCATGTAATATTTAAACATAGCATTTTTTTTTATTCATTTCTTATATAGACCTTTCTGATTGTAATGTGGATTGCTAAATAGTTTCAGAAAATTGACAACTGGTCATTTCTTCTGTTGACTCGCTAACAGCTGTAAATTTAGCCGAAATTTTTATTAATAAGAATATAAATAAAAAAATATCGGTTTTGGGAAGAATTTGAACACTGGGAAAACTGTAATTGTTTAGAACGTCTTCTGGATGTGATTGTTTACAACAACCTGATTAGCGAAATATGATTAACGCTAATCAACGCCAGAGGAAAAAAAAATACTGCAGCTGGCCGTTATGGACGATAACGGCCAGCTACAGTGGTTCTTTTCCATACTACCATAGAATTGAACTGAAATGAAAAAAAAAATCGTCCATAACGGCTAGCTACAATGCTTTTGTTTTGGCGTTGATTAGTGCTAATTATATTTCACTAATCAGGCCGTTGTAAACAATCACGTCCAGAGGACATTTTGCACAATCACGGTTTTCCCGCTTTTCAAATTCTACGCAAATCTTTTTCCAAAACCGATATTTTTTTATTGATATTCTTATTAATACAAATTTCGTCAAATTTACTATAGCTATGTTTGCTATTATAACTAATTTGTTGGGCTCATGAGCCGAGTCGAGCTGAACCAAGCATTACATGAGCCGAGCCGAGCTTGACTTTTTCTTTCAAAACTAAGCCGAATTAGATCTAAACTTTCATACTTTTCTCATTGAGTCAAGCTGAATCTGACCGAACCTAGCTCATTATCTGGCCTAATTAGAACCATTCAAACTAAAACATCAGTCTATTCAGCTTACAGGTGAAGACATATAGCTATTGATCTCGACTATCCTTATCAGATCGAACGTTCCGAATTGTAGCTGATTAATATTCTATAGAATCAATAACTGGTTGCAAGTAGGGCTGTCAATAAAAAACTACAATCCAATGAATTCGCATATAAATCCTAAAATACACCTGATGGTTTATTGGATCCAACATACGGATCTTGAAAATGAATCAACCTTATTTATTTATTTATTATTTGAATCTATAATCCATTACGAATATGATAAGTAAAGAAGAAGAATCGTTTGACATATAGACACATATCTTGAATAAACTCGTTATTCAAGATATGCATATTTTATATGTAACATATAGACACATAGTTATTCACTATTATTTTATTATTCCAGACATTTAACTAAAGAAGAAGAATCGTTCGACAAATCTTTATTTTAATAATTAAAAAAAAAACAAAGCTTGAATTTGATATATTTATATGCAAGATTTATATTATCCATATATCATGTCTATACAAAGTAATGAAATTTGATATATGTTTTTACGATATTGATGCATCATCAAACCATACTTATCTATATATTTAATGAGTCCGGCTAGTATGATATCAGTGTCATTTCAGCCTATATAACACCAACTCCAAAAATCTACTGAATTGACTTCTAACGGTGAATCCAAACTGTTCAAACTAATCTATTTCATTAGTTGTGTTACATGCAAATTTTATAAAACTTGAAAAATTGATTGTATAAACTTGAAAAATTATAAAATTTGAATGAATTTGAAAAACGACTTAATTGTATGGAAGCTCAGGAACAATTGATTGTATATTAGCCAACCTTTCTCTCTCTCTATATATAGAGTCCGGCTAATGTCATAACGCTATAATTTTAGCCTAAGTTATAACGAGTCAGTTTTTGCGATTTCAAAGTCCGAACAATCGATCCAAACTGCTCAACATGATCTCCATATTAAAATGTGATTGGAGACCAAATTTTATAACTTTTGGAATTGTTTTACTATTTTTTACTGTTTTGGATGGTCCAGGATTATCTGAAAACAATGATTTTGTACCTATCTAAAAAAATAGTAAAAAAATTTCAAAAAATATAAAATTTGGACTCCATGCACATTTTAATATGGAGATCATGTTGAACGGTTCAGATTGACTGTTCGGACTTTAAAATCGTAAAAATTTACTCGTTATAACTTAAACTGAAATTATAACGTTATGACATTAGCCGGACACTCTCTCTCTATATATATCTTAAATATTTTTAATAAAATTATACTAAAATCCATTCTAAATTCGATCTATTTTTAGTCCTTACAATTCTCTGCTTGATCCTGGTCGTTTGATTTAAAAAGTAATAATCACTACAATTGGATCGAAGCCCAACCCGATCCGATGATATTATAAATGAACTCGATGAAGGGGTAACCCTAGAATTTTCTTTTGTTTCTCTTTTGTGTGCGGCGCGCCGGACCCGCCGGTGCCTTCCTCTCTTTACCTAAGCTCTGTTCTCACAATCTCTCTTTTTTTATCATCGAGTATTCTCTGTTTCTTTTTTGTGTTTTTGGCTTTATAAAATTGAAGTACAGGAGAATGTTTTTTGTTTGAACTGTTTTCTTTTTATTTCAACTTCAATGTCGTGTAGAAATACGGAAGGTACAAAGGAAATCGTGTGGAATTGATTGGAAAATCAATGGCGCTTTATCAAGAGGCGCTATTTTCATAATATTGCGTCTTCTTTTCGCGGTTGCCTATATGATATTGGCTAGAACAGTACAACTCCAGCTGGAATGGGCACTAATTCCATTTCGGTCTACATTTTTTCAGCCAACATTTGTACGAAATTGCTAATTCTTTTAAGATTCTTTTTCTTTTTTTATCAGCAATCACAATTGGGAGGAAGCTAATCTGCTGCGATTCTTCTGCGATAGAATCGCAGGGTCCTGCTTTTCCAAATCCAACCATTCATTTGTTCTAGGATTCGTGTTTATAAATCAACTGTCTTTGGGATTTGTGCATTTTAAAAAATGAATGGTTAGATTTGGAAAATCAGGACCCTGCGATTCCAAAGAGGATCGCAGCAGATTTATTTCCCAATTGGGATGCTTTTAATAGTTAATCAATCATAACGAGGGATTTTAATCTCAACTATCATGTTAATTTATAACGGCGTGCTGTGTGCAGATTTCAATTATGGCTGAATATTTGAATTTCATGCTGTTACCGTTATGCTTAATTTCCTCCAAAATTAATTTAAACAAGCTGATAATTATGAAACTAAAATTGTGAAAGAGCTAATGGAGAAAACCACTTTATTTAAATTTTAATACAATTTAGCCCTACTATTACACCTCCCAATTCCCAAATTCAGGGCAAACAAACAATAACCATACATTACTGGTTTGCAACAAACAATACTGGCATAGAGCTCAGAACTGAGCTTCTTGGGTTTTCATACAGTGTCCATATCACTCTGGGCTGAATTTAAGGTATATAAAAAGAGAGGAATTCATATCATTTAAGGTAACCTCAAATGGTGAGTTTAAATCCGATTTTAAAGGGACTTTTTGCATCACAGGTTTTGATCTGATTTTAAAGGGACTTTGTGCATTATAGGTTTGGATTGAATTGGGCTGGAATCTAATTGAACGGTTTGGATTAAAATTTTTAAATCAATCCAAACCACCATAATGAGGTAATGCTAAGAAAATCTCATAATTTCAATGCTGATAACAAGAGTATCACAAATCAAACTTCAATAAAACAGAAATTAATTATAATTAAACAAAAGATAATTCAATCAATCGATAGATTCCACTATTCCAGCTATCCAGAGATGTAATTGTACTTCAAAATTTTAATTAGCACTGTATTCAGCGACTTCCAAATGACTACCCTAAAGTAAACACAAATAAATAAGAGAAATATCCCCACAAAGGAATCTGTACAAGAAACTAAAACATCTAAGGAATCTGTACAAGAAACTAAAACATCTAGCTAGAGACAGCTTTAGCTATCTGAAAGCTTCCTCTAACCAACCACCATCCATATCACAAAATTATTTAGTGTTCCTTTGGCGTTACGTGTATAGATTTCTTACCAGGTAACACCATTGTTAAATAAAAAGAAATTCCTATACCATATCCTTCATGTCAGCAACTGTTTTCTTGGCAGCAAAAGCTCGGCACAAAGGACAGTTCGGCTGAGTCCTAAGCCAGGCATCGATACACTCCGGATGGAATCCATGACTACAACTCGGTAAAACCTTCACCTTCTCTCCTACAGTAAACACGCCGAGACATATAGCACACTCTCCATTTTTCTTCCCTTCACTGTGCAATTCCACTGGTATACTATTTATAATCCCTGCATCAAGGCCCGGTGATGCATGGTCAGCTCTATCTGGTGTGCTAGCAACAGTGGTCGTCGCTGTGGCGGCAGCAGCAGCGGAAAGGGAATTACTATAACATGTCCAGCGTAAATAGAGGTAGAGAAGAGTGATTAAGAGAAGGATGCATAACACTGTTAGGAGAATAACAGCGCCATGGCCATGCAAAGCAAAATCTTTGTTGTCTAATGAACCGCTATAGTGCCAGTTGAATGGTTCCGAGGCCTCCGGTGATGCCATTAAAATTGAATTTAAAATTTTGGTTTTCTTCTAATTTGGAGCGGGAAGGAAAGAGAACTGTGTGAGAAATAGTGGAGGATGTATGAATATGATCCCTTTCTCTTTCTGATCCTTATGGTTAAGTTGAATTGGAAACTTTTTAAAAGGAGAAACAGCAAGTGAATGCCTGAAAGGGCCCCCAAAAAGGACGAAATTTGTTACTGTGGAGAAAAAAAGGAGTGACCTTTTTTGGAAGCAAACAAAAATTCTAGAAACAATTTAGACACTAGATGAAGTTTCCTAATTGGTAAAGTATGATTTGAGATAAGATTATCTAATCGGGAAAGTTTAGGGTTCGTATTGGATTCAGTTAAAAAAGAGATGCAATCATTGCTATAGCAGAAATAAATAAGAAAAAGAATGACGTATAGTCTTATTTGTCTAACAAAAAATTATTAACAGAGTAATTGTTTAAGTATTAATTATTAATAAGAAAATATTAACTCTTAATTTTAGTTGAGATGATTTTGTGTAAAATGTGAATAATTTACTGAATTCTATTTAGGATATGTTATAGAAATTGGAATTAGTCAATTAGATCGAGGAAAAGAAAAGAAAGGGAAAAAAGGGATAAATAGGGCAATATAGAGGATACAAATTGGAGAGGAATATCTTGTCTATCTTTTCTTTATTTATGTTTTACTTTCAAATTTTAATTTGTAGAGTCAGACAATTTGATCATCCATCCTCTTCTCTCTACCTAAAAAATATTAAAAAAATGACCGCATTATTAGAATTTCCTGTCACGACAACGATCCGATAGCAAATAATATTAAAAAAAAAGAACAGAGAAATTTTAAATTATTCCTTTGAATTACACATGCCCCGATCATATAGGCTCACGAGCCCGTGATATCTTTAACCATGACAGCTATATATATTCGTCAATGTATTTTCTGTTGTTGTAAAATTAGCCTCGAAAGACACATAATCATATCCAATTAATCGAAATAAGGTTTTTTTTACCCCAACTTCTAACAAATCAAATGACCTCTGCATAAAAAAAATAGAAAACACACATAATCTAAATTTAAATTTTCATATATTCCATTTTTAAAGAAATGACTCCGTCAGTATAGTATCAAGGCAATACGTTTCCCTATTTTTTAAAACTCGTATCACACAAGCACAAATAATCATTTAAAAAAAAGAAAGGCTAAATGCCCGTTTCATATATGAAACTAAGCACAAATAATCATATCTCACAAGCAATAAAACACATAATGTTTGTAACAAAAACATGTTCTTTAATAATAGGCCTTATCTTAGTTAAGCTTGTACCAGTTCATCAGTACCAGTACCCTAGTCACTGTCCTAAAAAAAACAATATTCCTCAAGCCGAATCACATTTATGATAGAAAAATAGAGAAAAAATAGAGAACAAAAATCATTTTGCTCAGATTAGGAGTGCTAGAAAAAGAGAATAAAATTGGAGAGAAAACAGAGTGAGATCATGAGCTGGAGAGAAAACAGAGAGATAACAAATATCATTTTAGTCAGTTTAGAAGGAATAAAATAGTTGAACTACTTAAAATATATGAGTGCAATAATTAAGTTCATAAATAAATGAATAAATGCCATTGAAATTATGGTGTATGCACATTTTTCTTTATTTATTGAAATGAGACTATGAGACAGAGCAGTCCATATATGCCGTCTAGTTGTGGATAGCAGGATCAAGTATTTACCTCTTTTTTCCTCTTTTAATTGATATTAATCATGTTCCCATAGAAGAGAGATAGAGAGAGAGATTAATTGACTGCAATTGTCAATATTATATAAAAAAAAATAAAAAATCAAAACAGAGAGAGAGAAAGAGAGAGATGGGGATTTGGGGAATGGGATAAGCCATGAAAAGTTGAAAACCCGAATCTGGATTATTATACTACTTTGAAGCTTAAATTGACATACACCTACCCATATAACAGTTATGTCAAGTGCTTAATAAATAATGTAATGTCAAGGATATTTAATATTATAAATATTTATGAGATCACATTAGCATAATTGATTAAGACATTATGTTTTGTATCGAAGATGGATCCAACTGCTGCTCTCCAAATAGGAAAGCAGAATCCTGCTATTTTAATTTCATCCGTTCAAATTCAACAGTTGACATTAAAATAGTAGGATTCTGCTCTTCTATTTGAAGAGCAGAGGAGTCGGTTTCTTGGAGATAGTAGGTTCAAGATCTATTATTTATACTAGTGATCAATAATTTTAAAAACTTTGATTTCATCTCATGCTAAAATAAAACATATGTAATTTTTTTTTAAAACTGATCGTTAACACATTAAGATCAATTACATAGAGATTATTGCGTGAAGTCGTGAACCACTAAATTAAAAGCTAGCTCTCCGAGTTTTATACTTAGTTATGTACAAATAAGGATATAAGTAAATTATTTTTTGTAAAATAAAATAAAAATAGTAATAGATTTTAAAAGACAAATAAAGTATGTTCTAACAATAGTAACTTCTCTGTATCCAATCAAATAAAATTTTACAATTTTTGGAGTTTGTTTCAAAGCCAACAAGCTTTTATACATCGTTGTAAACTTGTAATGCATTAATTGTTTATATTGTCTTGATGCCTATTGAGTCAAAATGACATGGCGCATTCTTTTATATGCATATACTGATATAAATAAGGTGATGTCGGTCACATTATATTTTATTGTTTAACTTTAAGAAATATTATGATGAAAGCAAATAAATAAATAAATATGTCTAGAGCTTGCATATTACATGTCACATAGATGCATCTTTTGGTAATAGTGAGGTCACATTATTTTGTCTTGATTACCTGCACTTGTGCTTGTCGTGATCAGATTACGAGTTGATGTTTACCTAGACAAACAGTAAATTTGCCTAAAAGGGAAAACAAATGTTGATTTCATTGAAGATTTAGAAGTAGGTCAAATGAACCGGTAGGTGCACTTTGATAAATAATATTTTTTAAATGATATAAAAAATAGAAAGAAATGAAGACAAAATCAATCAGTTAAAAAAATATTTAAATAACATTTAAAAAATAGAAATAAATCAGAATTAATTAGAAAGATGATACAATTTGTATGTGGAGAGTACGTGTCTAAATAAATTTAGACATCTACACGTAAAATACCATAAAAAGATGCATATAATCAAAATATTTTATCGGAGGGTTGATAATCATTTAAATTTTATCTTTAAATTAAAGTCGTTAGCAGATCAAGACATCTATGTACTTAATATAAGAATGGAGATAAATATATGTAGTTTGTGTAAGAAAAATGCTCAGTCTTCTAATTTGTCGGTTTTTGATGACAAATGATTCATTTATCTACTTGTGACACATACACAATGACATTTAGGTATAAAATTACAAGTTAAAATAAATTATCTGCTCCCATAGCTGATCAATTAGAAAATTGAACATTCTTTTAATTAGGCTACACATTTTTTTATTTTATTAATAAAGGGTAAAATATGTACTTTACAAATTTAAATGAGTTCAAAGGCAATAAATTAATTGAATTTGTGAGTAGTTCAAATTTAGAAGAATAAATATAATATAATGAATTTTAGTGGAGAAAATATGTAACTTGAAATTTTTTGAGGGGCAAACGTTAAAGTTCCTCTTATTATTATTATTTTTTTAACTTTTTTTTTGTAGAAAAACAGCTTGCCTAAATAAGACGCACATATCTATTCATTGAATGTTAGTGATTAGAAGACAGAGATAAAGTCGGTATCAAAGACCTAAAAAAGGATTAAAAAGGTCGTCGCCAACAGGAGAAACAAACAAACAAAACCTAAACAAACATATTTGACTAGAAGGCTACGCACTCTGAGAACGAATAAATACATTATTTATGCTTTATATTTATATAAAAATAACAGGATGAGTGCTGACTTTGATTTATTAATTTCAAGTTTTCAGCTGATCTTTATCCAGTGTGAACACTTTGTTTGTTATAGAGGAGCTGAGCAAAGAAAGGAAATATCAAAAGGCCCAAAATGTTTAAACAATTGGGCTTAATTTGAACGGCCCAACAAAGTAACGCACTGCCTTCTGTTTATTTGCTTTGCTCTGGATTTCTTCTCTTTGTTTTCGTTTGGTTTGACTGCTAGAAAAATACAGAAAGACAAAATATGGGGAATATATGAGAAAAATTTCTTAATAAAATTATAAGAAGGAAATATACAAGATTTATTTTATGAATCTTTTGCTCCATATTTAGTCGAGTCAATTGACAAATTTTGCTTTTGTTTTTTGCCATAAGGAAATATGTTTGCGCACAATAACGAAAAAGAAATTAGTAAATAGAGCTGAAAGAACTAATTTCATTGCTTTAATGCTCACAAATTAAAATATCACAGTGTCGACACCAAAATATAAATATCACAACTTGTGCAGTAAATCAAGAATTCTAATTGGTCGGTTTCTGATGACAAATGGTTCATTTATCTCCTTGTGAATTGTGATGCATACACAATGACATTTAGGTATAATATTACAAGTTAAAATAAACTATTTACTCCCACAGCTGGTCAATTAGAAGATTGAACATTATTTTAAATATGCTACATATTTTTTATTTTATTAATAAAGAGTAAAATATGTACTTTACAAATTTAAAATGAGTTCACTGAAAGACAATAAATTAATTAAAGCTGTGAGTATTTAAAATTTAGAAAAATGAATATAATATAATGAATTTTAGAGGATAAAATATGTAACTTGAAAATTTTTGAGGGGCAAACGTAAAGTTCCTCCCAATTATATTTTTTTTTAACTTTTTGTAGAAAAACAGCTTGCCTAATATAATAAGACGCCCATATCTATTCATTGCCTGTTAGTGATTAGAAGACAAAGATAAAGTCGGTATCAAAGACCTAAAAAAGGATTAAAAAGGTCGTCGCCAACAGGAGAAACAAAAAAACAAAATCTAAACAAGCAGATTTGACTAGAAGGCTACAGACTCTGAGAACGAATAAATACATTATTTATGCTTTATATTTATATAAAAACAACAGGATGAGTGCTGACTTTGATTTATTAATTTCAAGTTTTCAACTGATCTTTATCCAGTGTGAACACTTTTTTTTTGTTATAGAGGAGCCGAGCAAAAAAAAAAGAAAATATCAAAAGGCCCAAAATGTTAAAACAATTGGGCTTAATTTGAACGGCCCAACAAAGTAACGCACTGCCTTCTGTTTATTTGCTTTGCTCTGGATTTCTTCCCTTTGTTTTCGTTCGGTTTGACTAGTAGAAAAATACAGAAAGGCAAAATATGGGAAAATTTTCTTAATAAAATTAGAAGAAGGAAATCTACAAGATTTATTTTATGAATCTTTTGCTCCATATTTAGTCAAGTCAATTGACAAAAATTTTTTTTTTTTTTGCCATAAGGAAATAAGCTTGCGCATAATGACCAAAAATAAATTAGTAAATAGAGCTGAAGGAACTAATTTCATTGCTATAATGCTCACAAATTAAAACATCACAGTGTCGACACCAAAATATAAATATCACAACTTGTGCAGTAAATTAAGAATTCTTTTTCTTGATAAAATTCTTGCTGTGGCTTATTGTCACCTAGCACCCTTTCTGATTTTTTCATGTTGGAAAATATATATCAAATTGAAAATGAAAGCTTTCTTATCAGACTACCATACCGGACTGTACCACTGGTCTTGCAACCAGAGAAGCTCTGCACAACGGGCAGCTTGAATGTGAGCCGAGCCACATGTCGATGCACTCTGGATGAAACACGTGGCAGCACTTAGGCAGCACTTTAACCTTGTCACCATCAACTAAACCACCTAAACAAATTGAGCACTGAGCGTCAGCATCCGACCCGGTCTCTTCCTTGAACAATTCTATGGAAGTACTTAGAATGTTCTTGGCATCAATACTGTCATGTTGGTTCTTTTGCATTGTACGATCTCTTAAGTAATTGCTTGTCTCGTTCAGCAGCACTATTGTTTGATTGCGGCAAAACAACTTGAAGAAGAGGAATATGAAAATAAGGACAATAAGGGGGCATGAAACTGTCAATACAAGAGTAAGGAAGCTGCTCTGGCCATCAACTGGAATCGGTGCAGATTCTGAGTCGTGGGAGTTGTTTAAATCCACCATTATTATCATATTTATCTCTACCTGCTAGTCTCCAAATTTATAGTGTCTGTGATTCTCAATAATTACATGGCATCTCTGTCTCTCTTAAATAGGCTGAGATATTAATCACTGTTTGGATAATTAAAGACAAGCACATTCAATTTTGGATTTTATCAGCTTTTGGCACCAACTAAAACATAAATTAACAGAAACCGAAATGTACTGTCAAATTTTCAGTTCATTAATTCGGAGTTTCGCTCAAATACTGTCATGTTTGATATATATTTCGTAGTCATTTTTTCTTTAAAATTCAAGCCCCAAATGGGATGGAAATAAAAACATATGATAGAGGGGAAAAGAGATAATTGATTTTATATAGCAAATAAGAGGGAGTACTGTTGAGAAGTAAGATGATTAGAGCACTAATTAGGTCTCATACCTGTTAGGGCTATTTTCGACATTGGCCATTTAAAAAGGAAGAGAGTTACTAATTATAGGGGAAAAAAACAGAACAGAGTGGGTCCGATGCCCATCGGACCTACTTTTAGGTTCAACGAACTCCACGACCATCCGATCCATCTTAAAGCATTGCACACGAATCTTAAAGCATATTGAATGGTGATTGAACCTGTCGAACCAAAGTAGATCCGATGCCCATCGGACCTACTCTAGTTATGTAACATCGGTTACCGTTAGAAGTTAGAACCATATAGGCTACCGTTAGATATTGGCTATAAAAGTCCTCAATGTATCAGAAAACATTATCAATGAAATTCATTTAAATTCATCATTTTCCGTATACTGTTTCTCAAAAATCAACAAGTAAGCAGAATCAATTAACTATGAAATGCAATTTGGACATCTGCAATAAGAGAATTTCTGATCCAGGTAATGGAACCGAAATCTACCAAAAAGTGTTTTAAATTTCTGCAGATACAGTTACCGATTTAAATGCATAACGGCACACTCGTTTTCAAATTAAATGTAGGAAGTCATGTGGGAAAGAGCTGTAGCCTGTAGGGAGAGTACTTGTTGTTATATTATTATTATTTAGGGAGAATTTCTTGTGTGCCCATGGAAATTTTCTAAATAGCCAATATCCTCATCAAAATATCATAATACAATATCTCCATAAAAACTAAACATTGTTTCTTCTATCTTATTTGACATGTTTTTTAGTTATTTTAAATATCAAATTGACAAGTATGCTCTTTGTCTTTTTTTTTTTTTTTTTTTTTCTACTTGTCAATTTAATTTGATTTCATGAGAAATAGAAAATAAGAAAGAACAGAGTTTCACAAGTGGGACAATTTCCAGTAATATTTAAGGTCATTTTATGTCACTCCGTATAGGTATTACATATGATTAGTAACATATGGATTTATCTCACTTCTTGGTACAATGTAACTGGTACGTCTGTAAGTTCATATCAATATTTAGTATTAATTTCATTCCCTCCTGAAATGCCCAAATTGAGAGCCTTTTCATTCCACCTTTTTCCATTCATGTTTTTATTTAGAGTTGTCAAGTAGCTGTACAGAAAAGCTTCAAAATGGCTCTCTCAACAAATTTAGATCGGTGAGTATGAATGCATTCTTCGATAGACAGTTGAACTTCTCTCAAAGCCTGAAGTACTTAGGATTCGGCATTCTAAATAGGAGAAGGTGAAGCAAGAAGATTTCATATGCTTGGACAAGAGGTCTAAACTAGTAATCTATAGCAGATTAATTTTATATTTTACTCAACACTTAGCAAGACATTATATGTGCTTAAATTTACTGTGTTCTTTTCAAAATTTGACAAACCGTTGCTTGACCAAAATAGTTTGGTATGAGTTAGATCATCAGATCCAACCTCAACGTTAATCAAGCAGTGAGCCTTACTAGCTAGCAAACGAATTAATGACTCCAGTAAGAATTCAAAAGATCAAAAGAAAATGAAAGAAGAAGAAAAATGCTCAACACTAGTGGTCAGAGAAATAGAGAAGAAGAGAAGAAGGATATACTTGTCAATTTAATTTTGAAAATAACTAAATAATATGTTAAATAACTAAAATGGGAATAGAAAGAACAATGTATAGTTTTGAGGGGATATCCGATATTATGATAATTTGATGGGGATATTGGCTATTTCAAAAGTTTGCATGAGCACACAAGAAACTCTCCCTATTATTTATTATTTTATTGGCAAACGGTTCATAGGCCTTTTGTTTTTTAATGGACTTGTTGAGTGACACGTCGAAACAGGACGCCTCACACACACTTGATTCTGGGCCTGGGCCCAATTCATTTATATAGATCTTAGCTTGGGTGAAAAAGAGGTGGATCTTTCTTTAATAATATAAAAATAATAAAAAAGGGAAATGATGGATCAATAATTTAATGATCATGAATGAAGTAAATAGAAAAAAAAATATCAAGTTGGCAGCAAGATAAATTAGTTAATGCCTGATTCATTATTTTTTTTAAAGAATGCCGGTATATATCATGTTAATTTTTTTATGGACATAATAATTAAAACAAACATTTAGTTGAGTTTTTTTTGCGTTTCCTAAACAAAAAAATCCAATGGTTGTTTAAATCAATCCAAATAAACTCTATAATTATGTTGATACTCATGTTTTACATGTTCAATCATGTCCCATTTTTTAATTTGAGGTTAATAACTAAAACTTAAAATGTCAAATAAGAAAACTGTGAATCGTTATATTTGTTCTAGTTCCGAGTAATGTATTAAATTCCTGTCCAAAATCATAAAATAGTAGAATTTATTTTGTACATGATCAAAGTGAAAGAATCAATACAAAAAAATTTATAATATCAATTAGTTGATTTTTCTACTTTTTGATGTTGCAAAAGCAAAACTCTCAACTGTTATGAATTTAACATATATTTGACTATTAGGATAAAATACAATAAATTATTCACAAATTTTCTTTAAAATTTTAATGCAAATAATGTGAACATGTAGGTGCCCTATGTTTCATTCTTATTGGGTAGTTCCTAAATTGGGCTTACAAAATTGGGCTTAAAATTTTAATGTAATTAGCACGGATCTTGATGCAAATCGAATGGTCCTTACAAAATTGGGGTTTAATGGGCTTTCAATGCTGGGTGCGCAAAACCTTTGTGCGGACCCCCTGGTGCGCAAAAGCATGGTGTGGATCCGGTGCGCCAAACTATGGTGCGGACCAATAGGTGTGTAAAAAGCTTGTGCGGACCCGATTTGGCTGGTGCACGAAACCATTGTGCGGGAGTGGTATTTTTTGATATAATCCCAGGGGCGGATTTACACATTGTCTGGGGGTGCTAAGCCACCCTATGATTTCGAAAATTTTAATTACGTACGTTGCAATTTGATTGAATTTTTTATTTCTAAGAAATTTTTATATAGTTTAGCCCCCCTCATAAATGTTAGATATGTGCTTGTAGTCTAGTGGTTATAACTCTATTTTATACTTGAGAGGTCTCGGGTTCAAATCCCACTAACTACAAATTAATAATTATATATTTTAAAATTTAGTCCCCCCTAACTAAATTTTCTAGTTTCGCCTCTATATAATCCGGTCCGAGTGGTTTTTAATTAATAACAAATTTTCAGGGTGTTAAAAAAAAATTCGGTGTTGATGAAAGAGGTATTTGCCAAGTAATTTGCTCGGGTTTTCGAAATTAACTAGATTATTTTTTGGATTCGTTGTATAAACATAACCATATATATTATACGCTAGGAAAAATAAATAAATTATAACTTGAACTAGGTCATTTCTTACTGTGGAGTAAGAGGTGGAGAGTAATTTTTTTAATCCACCTTTAAGCAATCAAACTAGGGTTGCAAACGAATTGAACTAAATTGAACTAAATTGAACTTATCTCAGTTTGAGTTTGAGTTGGAGTTTGAATATGATCCAAACCGAACTAACTTGATTTGTTTCAGAACGAACTAATTTCGAATCAAATTAATTACGAACTTTTTTTCGAATCAAATGGAAGTCAATAAAATTACGAACTACGAAATTTTTTACAGCCACCGGTAATTTATGCATTAGTTTTCTTCACGCGGAACAAAATTCATGCAGTTTCTTTTTATCTTTCACGAATTCACACTGATGGATTATATGGGCTAGTCCAAAATTATCTTATCTTTTACGTTGTTGGATTGGTTAAAATCACGGTATATATCTAGTCAAATGGAACTTATTTCATTATTAATTTGTTACACTGCTGAATCATTTTTCTATTATAAGTTACCATTATATTAATAATTTTGAGCTCTTGATATAAGTTTGGTTCTTGCATTATTAAAGATTGATAGTTGAAGCCAGTGTTGTAAAAAATTTCTATTTAGGCCGATTAATCGGCTGATTAGTCGTTGGCGGTGACCAAACCGTCATGGATTTTTCCGATTAATCAACCGATTATTTTCGATTAATTTCTTGGCGGTACCCTATCCATCCGATGACCGCATACCGTTATTTACAATACTGATTGAAGCTATTAGTTGCATTATTTGATATTCGAACCTAAATAGTTTGCAAACCAATTTCGAACAAACTATACCCAGTTTGTGTTTGAGTTTGAATAAGATTCGAACCGAACATGTTTGATTTGTTTCAGAACAAACTAATTTCGAATCGAATTCCAATCGAATCACGAACTACGAACTTTTTGTGCAGCCCTAAGTTAAACAATGAGTAAATTTGGGGTTCACGCTCATTCCAGAGGGCTCAAATGCTCGCAACCCACACCGTATCCCAACTCGATCATCAATGGTTAATGCGCGCGGTCACGTTGTTTCCACCTGAAAGGGATAAGGTTTGGTCCAAATGGCTTTGGACCGGACACCGTTTAAAGTCTCTAAAAATTGTACGATTAAAGTATAAATAGTCAATCCGAACCGTTCAACATGATTTTCATATTAAAATGTGCTCAGAGACCAAATTTTATATTTTTTGAAATTTTTTTACTATTTTTTTAGATATGTACAAAATCACTGTTTTTGGACTGTTCAGATACAGTGATATTGTACGTATATAAAAAAATAGTAAACAATTTTCAAAAAATATAAAATTTGGCCTCTGAGCATATTTTAATATGAAAATCATGTTGAGCGGTTCGGATCGACTGTCCGGACTTTAATCTTACGTTTTTTAGAGGTCTTGGACGGTGCCCGGTCCAAAGCCATTTGGACCAAATCTTTTTCCCAATAAGTAACTCAAAATTTAAGTTCACATTTGGACTGTCTGATCGATTAGAATTTACGCCAATATTAAAGGGACGGTCCGAATCCAAACTCAAATTTTGAGTTACTTTCGGGTACAGACCCCAGCACTGAAGGCACTCTAGCCTGATTTGCAAAAAATCAGAACTCCATTAGGAGTTCAGCTTAGAAACTTTAACATTAAACTCTGCAATTTTAATATTTTGTTTGAAGCTCTAGTGTTCAGCTGGTGGGAAATGCAGTTCAACTAGTCTTTCAATGTAGAGCTTAAAACTTAAATTATGACTTAATGGTTGAATATTATTTTGATTTGTCAACTAGATTGCATTAATTAATATATCTGGAAGCATTATCAACTTTTCATCCTTTAAAAGATAATTATTGTTCAATTTTTGAACTTTGAAACTACGCGTTTAAGTTTGAACACTTGAAATTACAGATACAATACAGTTTAAGTACTGTTTTAGCTCCGTTTAGAAAATTGAGGTGGGCAAATGGTACCTAAATAAAATTCTTTAATTTCATCCTTCTAATAGTTTCAATTATATATTATAATAAATAAAAATTTCTTGTTCTGTACATGAGTTTTATATTGAGTAAGACTTGGTATTATGGATACCATAAGGACATCCATACTATATATGACTTTAAAAATCTATCGAATAAATTTCAAGTTTTAATCTAAGTAGCTCAGTAAATTGGTTATATAATGAACTTATAGAATACTAATTTTTACTATTTTTGAAAAAAAAAATTACTATATTTTTATGATTTATGAAAGATGACAAATATGATTTAAAAATAAAAAATTGTTAATATTTTAGGCATTTTTTTGCCATCTTTCATTAATCATAAATAATAATAAAATATAATATTATACATGTTCATTATATAACTAATTAACTGAGCTACTTAAATCGAAATTTGAAGTTTATACAATAAGTTTTTGAAACCGTAGTACGGCCGGGTGACCTTATACTATCCATAGCACCCAAAACTTGCTCTTTTATATTTAGACAGTAAAGTGTTTGTACTTTGTACCTACTTTTAGCTATTTAATTTAGTGTATGTTGTTGTACTATTTTGATTTAAACTTCAACAGTTGATGTTAATAAATTAATAATATATTTTACCTGTTTATATTTGAATAGCCTGACGTTATGAGTGTCAATAAATCCATTAATTATTTGTATAACTTAAATACAACTATTTAAATATATATAGAATGACAATCGACTGTATATATTAATTAAGACGAGATATAGGAATTTATATTTGCACAAAGTAGTGTTTAATTATGTTGTTTTATACCACTGCTTATATTATTGCGGTTAGGACCATATTTTTTTTTGGAAGAATTGAACTAGTTTTTGGTCTAGGGATAAGAAGAAATCATTAGTTGTGATAACAGGAGTTTGAGAAAGGTACTTGGAAACCCTCTCACATTAAAAAAAAAAGACCATATATTTTAGATGTTCATATTTTATAAATTGGTGTTCAAACTTATATGTTTTCTTGCTCATGTGATAAAGACTGCATGTCTGCAAATTAATTTTAAGATGAAACATGATATATTCGGTGTTTTCTCTCAGATTCTTACAATTATAATAGAAATTAAATAATTAATGTGAAATTACAATATGCTGGATCTAGCCTAGCTCAACTAGATCAATTTTCAGTGTCTATCTCATTCTTAATTTTACTCGTATATCCATGCTCATGCAAAACATTCAATGTTTAGGAGAACAAGTATATTCACTTAATTAAACTTTCCCGGTAAAATTTTTGACCGGACTATATTCACTAACTGTCCAATTTACGGTGCATGTTGTACTATTAAATGTGAGAGTTTTTGTCTTTTGATGTTGCTAATCAAAGTGAATTAACATGCTAAACTAATTTTTACTAAGTCTCCAACATAACGAAAAACAATTTATCTCTCCAGGTTTGCCCATAAACATAAATTAAAATTGTAAATTCATAGATATCTGTCAAGTTAGAATATCTTTTCACCCTTGTCTCCTTTTTGGAGTCCTACTTTTTTAGTCAAGAGGGTTTGTTAAAAACTACAAATGTTGTGATTTTGAACAATTGTACCTGTTGTGTTTTCACTTTTAATTTAAGCATTTAAAATAGCCAAGCAAACATAATGCAATTGCATTTGGAAGGGCATAAATTAAATATATCAATCAGCAATGCTTCAGTGGACAATATATATATTATGAGAGAATATTAAGTAATTAATAATAAATGTTTATTGCTTTGCTTTTAAGGCTTCCTTTCAAATTTAATAAGAAAATATTCAGTGATAAATATATATGGATCATAATAACATTACTAATAACATCAAATAACCTTCTAATCAAATAATTATTAATAATTGGACATGCAAAAGCTTGATATACTGATCGAAGCAATTTGAATTAATCAAATGTAATAGATATCAATGACAATTTGATTGGAAAGTGTTAATTACTTGCAGAAAAGTAGACGATTTGTCCTCATTGCTCAAAATCTTGATTACAGCTATTATTCCTGAATTAATTTGATCCCTCGAGAATGTGTTGCAATATTTCTAAAATAATCATTAATCACAAACAAAAAAGTTCGCCAAAAAGAAAAGCAAGAACAATAAGAGATATAAAGGTCCAGATCCAATATAATTGATTTTCTAGAGTTTCCTCAAAATTTAGTTATCAAGAACTTATTTTTCAGGTTGGAAAAAAAAAATTAGCACAAGGAATTACGTCCTCTCAGAAAGATCATGTAAGAGACAAATATATTATGAGAATCCAAAGTAAAACATTAGTACTTGTGTCAAATAGTTTTAACTTTTTTGTTTGTTCCTGTCTTAACACATTCGTTTATTTTGCTCTTTTTATATAAAATATCATTTGTTATCGGGGTAA
Source organism: Carex cristatella (assembly GCA_024447775.1). Taxonomy (NCBI): domain Eukaryota; kingdom Viridiplantae; phylum Streptophyta; class Magnoliopsida; order Poales; family Cyperaceae; genus Carex; species Carex cristatella. Next base: position 1,335,538 of record JAJHPF010000022.1, read on the forward strand.
AGTTTCGCCTTAAGCCATCCTCATCCATTATTACCTTAATTCAATACATCACATATAGAACTGAATTTCTGTTTGGCTCAGTCGATGTCAATAGGCTTGTTTCACATCTAAAGTACTTGTATGAACGAAGTAATATATAACAAAACTCCAATAAAATGGATAAGCATGTGCTAGTAACCTAGGTAAAATTGATTATCCATCTCAAAATTAGTTCTTGAATATTGTCGTTTTACCAGTTTATAGTTGAAACAAAAAGAAAAGGTTAATATGAAGCATTAATGTTTTTGCAGAAAACAAACGGGTCGTCAGACTAATTCAACGAGGCTAAGTAAATTAATTTTTCAACTTAAAACTTTTTAGATAGTAAATATAATCCTAAAAGACAAATAAGTTGAACTTGAAAAACATATGCAGAATGCACGGGACAACAAAACAACAAAAAGCACGAGTACGTGAACAAGGTACTTTGGATAAAGCTAATAAATAATAGTTCCAACATGAAATCTTCACACCTAACAGTCTAAAACCTAGCTTGAACAGCACAAGTATAATTAAAACTTAAAAGTTCCACAGGAACAGCATTTTCTCCATATATTTCGCAAGTTTAATCAGCCAGGCACACATAGACAGGCATATTCTGATCTAGCACACAATCAAAAGAGAATCTCTAGAGATAGACATTAGATTAGAGACTGATAACGTAACCTAGTTAAAAACCTTACTTATTAATATGTAGGAGAGAGATATGCTGCTTCATGCATCTATTATGGTCTGATCATCTCTTCGTCGTCGTCTTCTTCGATAAAGCATGGCAATGGAGGAAGAGAGTGATCGGACTGTGCTATTGAGTAGTTCAACAACTCCGGACTAGGGTTTGTCATTTCCTGAGTATAACCAAACCCGTCGCTGGTAGCATTTAAACCTATACCATTGCACAGATCAACAGTACCAACTGCATCTTGGCTAGTGCTTTCAGTACCAGAACCCGAACCCGAACAAATCGTCAGCAAGGTTTGATGGAGCATGACCTGAGCCTTGAGAAACTTCACATAGTTTATTGCCTCTTCAAGCATTGCCACAGTATCCATTTTGTTACCACCAGGTACAAGGCTTTTAAGGATTCTAAACCGGTCGCTAATCCGGTGCCGTCTCTCGCGTGCTGCCACACTTTGTGGGTCTGTTGAAAGCCCACTACGTGGTCCCCTTCTCCCTCCATTTCTTCTTTCCCTTAGTTGGTTCAAACAAGCATTTTGCTGATCGTATTGATTGTATTGATCAGCATCCATGGGAGAAAGGAATATTAATTGTGTGTGAATGAACTATGTTAAGATCTTAAAACAGAGGTATATATATAAAGAGGAAGAGATGAAACATGAGAGATTTAGGGTTTTGGTTGAGAAAGTTAAAGAAGAGGACTGGATTAGGGCTAAGGCGAAGTGGGGAAGGGAGGTACGGCCAGACTGCCAAAATCTTCTTTTAAAGAAAGAGAGAAAGAAATAGTCTGTCTGACAGGTCTGACAAGGTAAGTGGGTCTTGAGTTTTCATTCAATACTTGTTTGTACTTTTGACCACCCAACAGGCCTGGAGATGAAGGCTATATATGTAGGCAATATTGCTCCTGTACTTCTGTTGCTTTGCCTTTGTACAAGAACACAAGTAAATTATTACTTCATTATAGGTAAATTTAAAAATTTAAAATTCAACATTATTCAGAAAAGTAATAGGATTTTGTATTCAACATTTGTTTTGCAAATTAATGATAGATCGAATTATATTTTTATATTAAAAGTATTGGATAAGGAACTTCACTTTATCATTCATCTCACAAATTAGAATTTTCAAGGTACATATAAAAATATTATCATGAAAATTACATGGTGTGTGTGTGTGTGTATATAGAGAGAGAAAAAAAATCTATCGGATTGACTTCAAATAATGAATCCGAACAGTTGAACCTCTTATATCTTATGAGTAATGCATCTACATGCAAAAAGTTTTAATTTTCGAATTATTTTAATATTAAGTCAAGCGGTCAAAAGTAGAATGTTTATAAATTAATTTTAATGCATTCATTTTTTTAACAATTTTTGACCACTTGCCTCTATACATAATTAATTGATTTTTTTTTTGGCATGTAGACGCATCGCTTGTAAGTTATAAGAGTTTCAACGGTTTGGATTCGTCATTTGAAATAAATCTGATAGATTTTAGAGTTAAGTTCACAAAGAGGCTTGGTGAACTTAAGAGCACTCTAGTTTTACTCATATATATATATATAACAAAGGTAGAGTGTGATGTGCTCACCAAAAGAAGTTGGTGTAATATGAACATTATTCGGAGCATATTGGAGCACAAAAAAATGGTGCATTTGAACCCTCCTATATATATATAATCATGAGATTACATAGATATATGTACAGTTAGAATTAATTTTGGATAATTAAACAAACAAATAATGTTCATATTACATGAAATTGTGTAAGTTTATTTACGTGTTAAAGCTTGGATCACTGGCAATTCCCTTTGTCCTTTACTGTACGAGGGTGTTAAACTTTTTGTATTTCCTGAAGCACATGCCAGAGGCTCATATTAATTAAGTGTCAGTTTCATGGTGCGGTGCTCCCCATCTACTGGGACTTTTCTTTGCTAACTGACATGGATCCTTGGCTAAGGCATAGAATGCATGTACATCCGAATATCGACATTTATAAGAGAATGAAGTAAAATTATCAATCTGCGGATTATCCTGATAATAGGAGATGTCGAACTTTTAGATAATCTGGTGCTTTCTTTTAATAATGGAGGTCCTTTTTTTAGCATGACATTAGAATTGAAGTTCTCAAATTATCTCAGTATCCACATTGCTTTTCAAACCGACAATATTTATATAAATCAATCATTTAGCCAACTGCTTAGACGTATTTCTGAAATGGAAATTCATAGTTAATTAGGGTTCATAAATTAACAAATTAACTTTATTTTTATTTTTAAATTGTTCTATCTTTTCTAATCTTTCTCTGTTCCCCCTAATTAAAATATGTAGTTTCTTACGTATCATATATATACAAGTATCAAGGGGCGGAGTTAGACTTTCATACTATGAGGGTCAATCTTATAAAAATTTTATGATATAAATGAGGGTTAATTTATTGTAGTCATAACATTTTACTCCAAACTATAAAAAAAATTATGTATAAATACAAAGAAATTGAAAATTAATGGGGGTTAATTAACCCCCATTCAATGTTACTGCCTCCGCTCCTGCAAGTATTTTTACATGACTGATAGGTCGAGAAACAACTTTCTCATGTTAATTTATAATTATTTAACTTGATTTTTAGAGAGTTCAAAAGCTTTCACCCATAATCAGTTTTATTTGGTGAAACCGAATTTTAATGTCCAATGACAATATCATGATCGATCCTTACCAAACGTGTATAATAAAATATTGAAGAAAAAGAGCAATAGATACGCGTGCAGTATTGTAAACTTCGTTCTGAGCTATTTCTGATCTTTCATCTAACTATTTTAAGCATGTGACAGTGATTTTAATATAAATAAATAAAAATGTGACAGTGACACAAGCTTATGTTTTAATTTGTCTTTCAGAAATTCACACCTTCTAAACTGAGTTCTAGTTCTGAGTTATTAATTTTCTGATCGTCCCTAACAACAATGCAAAAGACACGTACAATATCGGTCTTGATGATAAAGAAAATGCATCTCAACAACTTGTATAAAGATCTAATGCACAAACCAAGTACATGGCTACTCCCGTACCCATATGTTAAAAAATATTTACGGCCCAATAAAAAAAGGTACAAAATCAAATAAAAGAGAACCACAGAGATATGATTTTTGTGGAGAGCTCAAAACAACTTTATTCAGCATGGCTTTGAAAGAGTATAAAACACTATAGGAGACTATATTTATATAGAGTCCAGTAAATATAATATTATTGTCATCTCAGTCTATATAATATCAAATTCAAAATCTATCGAATTAACTTCAAACAAAGAATAAAAAATGTTCAAACTGATGTACTTCACTAGTTGTGCGTTCACATGCAAAGTATGATTTTTCAAATTTATTTAGTATCAAATCAAGTAGTGAAATATAAGAGTTTTTAAGTTAATTTTAATGCATTCATTTTTCAACATTTTTTACTTCTTGACTTGGTACTAAAATAACTTGAAAAAAAATATAAATATTGTATGTAAAGTGTAAACGCATCACTTATACAGTAAATCGGTTTGAACAGTTTGGATTTGTCGTTTGCAATCTATTCAATAAATTTTGAAGTGGATCTCATATGACATCGACTCATTTAATTAATTATATATAGGCAAGACGAAATTTGCACTTTCAAACAAAAGCCGATATAATAGTCGGTAACAGTCATAATTAATTAAAGATTAAAGAACCAAAAACATAAAGATTATTTCAAACTGTATAATCATTGTTACTTTCCGTAAACCATAAACCTATAGCTGTTACTTTCCATACGTAACCCTTATTTGAAAGTGGAGACGACAATCACAGAGTACAAACACAAACATGGTGTGTTCCAGTCGGAAGAAAGGTAATGACGCATTGACGCTTAACGTTATGTTATGATTGTTATTAACTATTACACATTCATTTTTAGAGATTTTTTTTTTTGATAAAAGGGATAGAGTCCGTTTCATTAAAATAACTCAGTAATCCGATACAAATCAAAAGGGAGGGGTAAGATACTTCCCTCCAGTATGAAGCCAAAAGACATACGACTAAAGCTAACCACTAATCTCCCTGTTCATATCGGGACTAGATATATATATTACCATAACTAATGATTCAAAATACTAAATCAGCTAGTATCCCTAGAGGATAGAATCAGAGGAGGCCTCCTCTTCTTCCCTGGACTGATAAATCACCATATTTCTGGAGGTGACACATCTGGTTCCCACACCTGTAGAGGCCGTATCATCTGAGTCTTCCGGCATCCAGTATTTTTAGAGAAAATTGACGCACATTTCTTCTTGAATAACCTTTACAATCTTCGTAACAAGGAATTTATGAAAATAAAGGATTAGGGCCTCAATGCACCATTCAACAAGCTGCTTTAAACTTAATTAATGAGCATAAAGACTTGATCTTGATATTCTTGATTTCTCTCAAGTCCATGGCAAAGTTATGCAATAAACCTTCAAATTCTTCACTCTTCTCTTCTAATTCTGAAAGAGCACTCAAGGAAATTATAATCTTCATATGATTTTTGTCTGGTATCATCGAATAAAAGATTAGTAAGAAGTACAACATTAAGTATCATCGTTACAAGTAATTCGTTAAATTAGATTAGAGAATTCTTCACAACTAGCATTATAAAATGCACATGCTTTGGCTATCTAAATTTGTGTTTGGATACATACAGTTAAGCTACGGTATCATCAAAAGTAACAATATTCTAAATTATTTTGCTATATTTAGTATAAGGATAATATCAATTTAAATTTATTCAACTGTGTAGAATATTTAGAACGAACGATTTTCCTTATCTAAAAATATAGTGCTCTTTCAAAAAAAACTAATTATATATATATATATTACAAAATTTGATAGGAACATCAAGTTAGCAGCTTAGATAAACTGTTTGACTCTCAAACTCAAAATTTAAGAATTGTAGTACGGATAAATAACCCAACTTGTTTGGGAATAAATGCTTGGTTGCTGTTATTGTTGTAGTAGTAGTAGTACGAATAGATTGATATATGCATTGTAGTATAGACGCACTGTTCATACACACATAAGAAGAGGGAGATGTATACGATTTTTTTTGTTAGTATAAATAAGATTTTGAATCTAAGATCTCAAAGTGTTTTTAGTGGGGACATTAAATTTCAAACTTGTAATCTCTTATGCAAAAAATATGACCTTTGTCATCACTAACCTAAACTTGATTCTCAAGCATACCAAGCTTTTAGAAAACATTTAATAATATTTATTGGCCGGACGTCATTTAAATCGTTGTTAATTGTCATTTATTAATAAGATTCGACTTTGCTGCTTGCCAAATTGACAAGCAGAATTTTATTTTTCCAAATCAAACCGTAGAATTTTTTTATGCCCTCATCTCAACACAGATTATGAGTTTGATTTGAAAAAACAAAATCCTACTTGCCAATTTGATGAGCAGCGGATTCTGATCGTTATTAATGGGGGTGCTTTTAAAGAATATTCAATGTCAGCAGGTTTAAAAAGTTTTTAACAGTAGATCATGTCGTCAAGCATAAACAGGTCAGCAATGACTAGAGCGGGGTGTTCTGTCTAGACGGTGATTATCCAGTCAGTCAGTCACCACAGTACTTCCGTATTCGGAGTATTATGTATATATCAGCCTACTAGAAAGCACGAAATTTGAATGCGGATTAGTTGATGATCAATCTTAACATTAGTGCCAAATACTATTAAATTGATTAACAACAGTACTGTTATCAAAATTTTGTGGTGATGTGTTGCTCTTTCGTTTTTTGGGCTTTTTGCAAAGGTGTGCATTGGTACCACCTGATACTGCTTTGTGTTTCGCTTTATTTTCCTTACTAGCTAGCTGGCATTGTTTACCACATTTAATTTTATAGCACTATTACTAGTTTTAAATTTAAACAAGGACGAATTAATTTTAAGAACTTATTTCATTCAAACCTTTTCTATGACTAGTGCTTGAAAATAGATCTCATGGTACACCTGAGTTCTTTCATTATTGTAAAGTCTTATAATTACCCATAGTCTGAAAGTCCGAGTCTTATATATTACATTTAGTCTTAAAAAAATTACTGTGCGTGGCAGGAAATTAGGTATACTAGAAATGTTTGGTACAGTAGTTCAATACAAAGGTTGGTTATATTACTGTGCGTGGCAAGCAAAGGAAGTACGTACTGCGCGCGGAATATATTTCTCAATAAAGTCACCATCATCTATCAAATCAGTCAAAAGAAAATAAAAAATAAAAATTCCTCAAATCAGTCAAATGTGATAACTGGATTATGTTGTCTCTCCTTGGAAGTCAGAAAGCACAGCATTATGTCATACTTTCGTCCTTCTCCAACAAAAGAATGTTTGAAATTAATTGCCATTATTTCTTTGGCACACATGTAAGACTACCAATTTAGGTTTTCTCCAACGTGGCACTTTCTTATAGGTTTGAATAGTTGCAAAGGTTGGGTGTGTGACATTTTTTGTAGTGTTTATTGCTTTGAAGACCCTGCGAGGGACTGTTGACTTTTGTAAAAGCTCCTTTTTAGGGAACAGGCCTCAAAGCCCTCTCAAGTTTAGCATACAGAATAAGGCCAAGTTTTTATATTGGATTCTACAAGGAGCTTTCATTCAGTAATCAATCCATATGTTTTTTTGAAACCTTCGCGGAGGCTGCGAAGTCGTGAGGAGGAATCGAACTCTCGACCTTTGGGTACAACAATCCTAAGACTTTTTCCTAGCCAACTGTGTTATCTCCCCTTTAATCAATCCATATGTTAATGAATTCTTTTCCATCCGATTTTGTTTAATTTTAATTTTCAACGATATCCTCAAAGAAAAAAAAAATAACAACTTTATTTTTGCTTTGAGTGAGACTATGGTATATTACATAATGGCTAACGATATGGACTCATATCTTTATTTTTGAACACTCGATCTAACCGTTCAACATAATCTTTATATAAAAATTTACTAACATACCAAAATTTTACATTTTTTAAAAATTTCTTTACTGTTTTTTAGAAAGTAGAAAATCACTTGATTTGAAAATTATGGACCATCCAAAAGCAGTCATTTTCTACCTATCTAACAAATAGTAAAAAACAAAATATATAAATTATAAAATTTTGTTTACAAATTCATTTTCATATAAAAATCATATTTAATGGTTCAAATTGGCTGTTTGAACTTTGAAAATAAAAATATAAGTCCACAACACAAATCAATATATTTAATGATTCAAATTAACAGTTTGAACTTTGAAAATAAAAATTTAAGTCCACAACACAAATCAATCTGTATTATGCATATTATCGTAGCCTTTGGTAAACATAAAACGGTAAAAAGGTTCTTCCTATAGAACTAATTAAGCAAATTAAACATAGGAGTCTGAACACATGATGCATTCGAAATAAACTACAAATGCATGAACAAATAAGTAGTTCAGTATAACTTATTAACACATACAATTAGAAAGTAAGCATGTATATAGTTATTAAACTTAATTTTAGTTCAGAAATATTATTGCTAAATATATATCTAAAAAAATCAGAACATCCCAACACAAAATTATTTTGGATTAATTTGATATTGCACTAGTTTTGATAACACTAAACTTTTGTTAACTTCTAATATAAGTATGTGGTGATCAAATATTGTATACATATCATGAGCGGGAGAGGGGGGTGTTCGATGCCCATCGGACCAAAGTCTGTTCGATGCCTGGTTTCTACTGTTCGATTCACTTTAAGATCTGTGCACAATACTTTAATATATGTGTTGTTTGTTTTAATATCCGTGCGCACATATTTTGAAGTGCATCCGACGATAGAAACCACCCATCGAACAGACTTTGGTCCGATGGACATCGGAAACCCCCCTCCCATCGTGAGCCGGCCGTTCAACTACATTTACTACAATATGAAGCTTGAGCAGTATTTCATAAATACTTAAAAAACTAACAACAAGACTTGAAAACTAAGTATTAGAGGGGTCAACATGTAGATTTTTTATATATATTTTTTTATTATAATTTATACGTATTTGATTCTTTGTTTATGCACACATATATATAGTCGCTACGCATATTGAAGGAGGGATTTTATATTTAAAAGAAAATAAGATAGGGGTGCATTTTTACTGATTAATTAAAAAGAAGATACAATTAATTAAATTAGTTAAAAAGCATGAAATTGCTCAACGCATGAATATTGAGAAAAAAAAAAGTTACATCTCTCGTAATATTGAAGGATGGAGTTGTCCACTTTGATTGATATTAAGCACATTTTATAAATACACATATTTATCCTTATATATTTTGAATGACAAGTAGTGTTCTAAAAAGGGGCGGACCGGGTTCAACCCGCGAGGGTAGGCGGGTAGGTGGGTAAATTTTTTGAAAATCTACCCTTGCCCGTCCGCGGACCCTTACCCGCACGGGTTGGCGGACCAGGTGGACCGGGTTCACGGGTTGGTCTGGACCGGGTTTTTTTTTTTCTTTTTTTTAATAACATACGCGGGTTAAGAGTTTTTAATAAACCGAAAAAAAAGAAAAAAAAACAGAAAAAATAAATTCCTATAAAATAAATGTACCTTCAAATCTTGTAGAACGAATTTGTAGAACGAATCTTGCGAGATTTTGAACAAACTTCGTAATTCCGTTTGCGGATTTGTAGAATAAATTAAATTTACAGCTATTTTTTTGAACAATAAATTTAAATTTTGACAATAATAAAAATATTGAGAGAATGAGTAAATGAAAAAATTATGAGAATATGAGATGTTGAGATTTGAAAAAATGTGAAGGATTGAGGTGTATTTATAGGGGTTTTGTTTGGAGGAATGAATTTTAAAAATTTTAAACCGCCATGTAAGATTTCAAATTCAAATTGTGAATTAAATTCTAACCATTCGATGTTTTTATTGCACAACTCTTAATGGAAATATTTTTACAAGTGCGAATCTCGATAAAAATTACTGGCTCAGATCAATTGGAATAAATTGATTTGATTTGATTAGATTAAAGGTAAAGGGGTGGGGGTCCGGCGGGTAGGCGGGTAGGGACTCACGGGTAAGGCGGGTCACGGGTAGGCGGGTACGGATAGGCGGGTAAGGCGGCCGGATCGGGCGGGTAGGGTACAGCTATTTTTTTGAACAATAAATTTAAATTTTGAGAATAATAAAAATATTAAGAGAATGAGTAAATGAAAAAATTATGAGAATATGAGATGTTGAGATGTGAAAAAATGTGAGGAATTGGGGTGTATTTATAGGGGTTTTGTTTGGGGGAATGAATTTTAAAAAATTTAAACTGCCATGTAAGATTTCAAATTCAAATTGTGAATTAAATCCTAACCATTCAATGTTTTTATTGTACAAATCTTAATGAAAATATTTTTACAAGTGCGAATCTCGATAAAAATTAATGGCTTAGATCAATTGGAATAAATTGATTTGATTTGATTAGATTAAAGGTAAAGGGGTGGGGGTCCGGCGGGTAGGCAGGTAGGGACTCACGGGTAAGGCGGGTCACGGGTAGGCGGGTACGGGTAGGCGGGTAGGCGGGCGGACCGGGCGGGTAGGCAGGCGGACCGGGCGGGTAGGGTTTGCGAGTAGACGGGTTGCGGGTTCGGCGGGTTTCGGTTTCAAAAACTTGACCCTTACCCGCATTTTTACTCGGTCCGCACATACCCCCAAACCCACAGACGGACCGGATCGAGCAGTACCCGGGTCACGGGCGGACCGGACCGGGCGACGGGTAGAAATTAGAACACTAATGACAAGTATCATATAATTATCTTCAGAGTAAATCTAGGGTGTGACGTGCTCACCAAGAGGGTTTGATGAGCACAACTTCAAAAATACATCGGATCGGCTTCAAATGATGAATCCAAACATTGAAATCCATGTACTTCGTGAGTGATGCATGTACATGCAAAATTTTGGAAGTTTCGAATTCATTTGCTACAAGGTCAAGCGGTCAAAGTATTGAATCTTTTAATAAGTTGTTTTATATATTCATTTTTCATCATTTCTTTGACCGCTTGACTTTGTAGCAAATGAATTCGAAACTTCCAAAATTTTGCATGTAAATGCATCACTCACGAAGTACATGAATTTCAACGGTTTGGATTCGTCATTTGATGACGATCCGATGTATTTTTAGAGTTGTGCTCACCAAACCCTTTTGGTGAGTATGTCACACCCTAGATTTACTCTTATCTTCATTCTTATATTAAACACATAGTTGTCATGATCCGTCAAAATTTTTTATTAAAAGATGAAATTTCAGATTGAATATCAGCCCTACCTCCAATCAAATAGTATGTTCATTTTTTTCTTTTTTTATGCGTCTTTTTGATGTTTTTTATATGTAGAAATCTAAATTTATATAGATATGTACTCACTATACGTACTCGCTACATGTAGATGTTCTGATTTTTCCATTATTTTTTAACTTTCCAAAATCTTATATATTTGATTTTCTGATTGATATCTTTTCATTTTAAAATATCATTTAAGCATACAGATTCACAATCATTATTGAGATTCTTAATTTCGTTGTATGTTAATGTGTCATGGCCTAATATTTACTAATATGGTTCGGTAAGAATAACTAATTAAGAAAAGGTGTTCAAAAAGCTCTCAAACTCTAGCCGCCTCCAACTCTCCCACCCTCCGCCCCCCTCCAATCAAATAGCCACTTCTATCCCCATCTCGATTGGAGCGTAGCAGTGAAAAAAATCTAATAGCACAACGGCTATTAGATGAAAGCGGATCCGGACGCGTCGTGGAAAGAGATGGAGAATGAGATAATAGATGATTAAGAGTGCAGATAAGTAGGATTAGATTATTAAAGCAATGTAAATGAATTCATGAGAATAAAAGAAATTAGATCTAGGAATTAGGGACAATTTACTTGTTGTAGATATATTTACTTATCAATTAAATTGTGAGTATTAAACTTAAATTCAATCTTTGAACTTTCTGAAAAGAAAAATAATTTTAAAGAAATATTTTATGAAATGCTGATCTACTTTTTTTTTTTAAATGATAAACATGCATTGTATTTGTTTTGTGGTGAAGACCCAGTGATGGAATTTACAAGTAGAGTTTCTGAAAAAAAAATATTCTCTGTTGAAGCCCGATAAGATGTACTACAAAATTATGATTGAGGGGCTGATTGGCAACCCTTATGCGTGCACTAGCATTATGCTATGAATTTGTCATTGGTATGAATCGCTATTTTGGATGATTAATTCAATATTTTTAGATCATGTGATTTTCTATCTATCTAAAAAAATAGTAAAAAAATTCTAAAAAATGTAAAATTTGTTCTAAGTATATTTTTATACAGAGATTATGTTGAAACGATTCCGATCGATTATTTGAAATTTATTAAAAGAGATATTGATAAAACTTTCTATAAAAAAAAATAGCTGCTCAATTGAACTTTGTTAACAAAATAAGCTGCTCAATTGATAAAACCTTCTATAAAAATATGAAAGTTAAGTTTTATTGATATGAAAGTAAAAAATATATATATTTAAAAATATTGATGAAATTTTTGTGAAAAATGATCAGCTTGTTTTGTTATAATTGGTAATTATAATTTTTTTTTTATCGAGAGAACATCATCTATTTTGGATAATCCTGAAAACAACATATGATCAAGTCCTAAATCTCATGTTCTCTTAGATTTATAACTAATTTATTTTAGTATCATTCATAAATATTGTTGAATAATTATTATTTTCATTGGTTAATTTTTTTTATAAAAATATGTCATTTTTCATGAGATTGTTTTGTTATCTTTTAATATGTTGCCGTTACAAATTTATTTACAATTTTATAATCAATAAAGAAAACATAGTTTAATAATTAAATCAATTCAAAATTATAATTCTAGTCCCAACAATATATTGTATAGGCTCTGCAACTTCGGATAAAAGGAGACGAGCAATTTATGAGCTTTTTTATCAAGTAAACGTTGGAGGTTAAGCTATCTAATTAAAAATAGACAATAACAACTATTCTAACTATTTCAAATAGCAAAAATATTGTTTAGATACATATTGTTATTCCGAATATTGCTTATTCTTGAATAGGTCCCTATTCTAGTTATTCTCACTTTATCCAAACATACCTATTAGAGTACGTTTGGATGAACTCTAGAATAGCTAGAATACCTAATGTTTAAGAACAGTGCTAACTTAAGCTATTCGGAATAGTGAAAAAATTGTTTGATTGCATATTTGGAATAGAGTTTGGAGGGAATGGATAAAGTAATAATTTATGTGTTAGATTAAATATAATACAATATAATATTAATTTAAATATTAAATGTAATATAATATTAGTTTAAATATTAGATTAGTATTAATATTGAAAGCAACAAATAATATTCTATAGTTTTGTAAGAATAGCGAATAGACATATTATTTCTATTCCGAATAGCTTTATTTCTTGTTTGGATTAACTTTGTTCTGAATCGGAATGCTATTTTAAGAATGGTGCTATTCTTAGTGGATACAAATCAGCCATGAGGTCTTACGATTTTTTTATTAGTTATGCAGGAATTTTACAAGCCAGACAAGAGGTCCAATTAAGACGTAGAAGAACTGAAGAGAGATCTCGACCTAGACATTTTTCACTAGTCATGAATAAATTTTACAAATCAGAATTGATGTCTAGTTCAGAGACAGGCAAATAAGTTATGCGGGTTCAAAAATTAATTAAAATCTCATGATGTTACACAATAAGGTTTGGGATTCTATTTTTCAAAATTTTAGGATATATTTTTTTTTATAAAAAATAGGGATCAAGTCCCTATTTATATAAAAATTCAGGATAATTAAATAACTGACTATCCTTGTTAGGAGCCGGTGCTTCCACTTGAGAAAAATCCACCAACGCTGGTTCTTCTATAGTTTATGTCATATTTTTTTTGTGTGGAATAATAAGAATCTATATATATATATGTTGTTTCATATACCTAAAATATATTCAGTTTATTTTACCTTTCCTAGTTCAATAAATTTATTAAAAATAAAATGTTATTTTCTCTCACTTATATATTATTTTGTACTATAATATGCTCCACAATATTTATCTTTGTTTTCAAAGTCCTAGCAATCAATATGAACTGCTCAACATGATCTTCATAATAAAATATACTTGGAGAAAATTTTATATTTTTTAGAATTTTTTACTCTTTTTTTTATAGGTACATTATCACTTTATTGTTCTAAAATAGTAAAAAAAAATTTAAAAAAATGTAAAATTTGATTTCTAAATACATATCAATATGAAAATTATATTGATAAGTTTGAATCAACTATTTAAATTTTAAAAATAAAAATATAAGTAAAAAATTTAAAAAAATCCTTACTTTCCAAAAATATCGTAACATCACTATGTATATATCATTTATTAACTGTTAAACAGCACAATTTTTTTTATTGGAAATCAAGTATCGCATTATTACCTTGTATTGGACTGATTACGTGCGACTTTTGGGTTCATTTTGTCAAGGTGACAGAAGATGAGATGACATGTAGGAATATAAGTTAGGTTGCAAGGACAGCAAAAGCAAGATATGCGGGATGCACTGTTTGATCGGTCAGACGCACGTGCATTCGCTCAGTCATGATCTTCTTGTACTATGAACTTCACGTTCCATCATTTGGCGGATTTATTAGCGTCTGCCTTAAGTGAGATGGAACTGATTTGTTAGGGTCTTGGGCTCTTGGCAATATTAATTATGGCTATGGACCTATTGTAATATTATAATATGAAGAAAAATAGATAAATGAAATGTTTGTTGGATTGTGTTGTTTGATCGTTTTAACTTTTCAACAAATGAAGGGATTGTTGGTAGGGGTGTTCATTGCATCCGGTTTAATCTGTTTTTGACCGAACCGAATTAGATCGGTTCGGATTTTTCGGTTTAATGGTTCATTTCAGTTTGTTTTTTAAAATTGAATTATAACTTTAGTTTGGTTCGATTTAAAAAATTTAAAATCGAAATAACCGAACCGACCAAACTTTTATATATTATGAATTTGGTTCGGACGGTCACGATTTATTTCTTAATATTCTGATTTATTTCTTAATCAATTACTTTAAATACTTCGGTTTATTACAAAACAATTGTTTTAAATTAAAAAATTAATATATTTCGGTTTGAACCAAACAAATCGAAATAAAACTTTGGCTCGGTTCGGTTCGGTTCGGTTCGGTTCGAACCGAACCAAACCGATAAACACCCGTAATTGTTGGATCAAATGGTCTATTTTCTTTTTCTTTAGATTGTTTTCTCCAAATTTTTGTCAAAAAGTATTAGGAAATATTATCCAGAAAATTTATTTTTCAGATCTTCTAAGATTCTCCTTTTTTTCTGTATATATCAATATATTATTTTATATAAAATAATGTTAGAACTTAGAAGAGTGAAATGCCGGCTTAATGTAATGGTACGAGTTCTCTTTTTTTAGGTTTTGTTCGGCTGCATTCCGGAAATGGAAATGGGCACAGGAACGGATGAATAGTAAACAACGTGTTACTGTTCACGAAGGAAAAAAAATTGCAGTTGAACTGAAATTTTTCCGCGTGAACAGTAACACGCGGGATGGCAGCCGAACAGGCCCTTACAGAGTGACGCGGGTTTAATTTTCGAAAATAATATTAAAAAAATATTAGAATGTACCGGAATAATTTAATAAAATAATTTGTTAGAATAGTGATAGTGTAAGAGTATGATGAAAAAACTCACATCCTCGAAAAAATACACTGGAACCGAATATATATCATTAATTGGGACTGGCTTATACGAAGAAGTTGCACAAAATATGTTTGTGCGTAAAATATGTATGTGTGCATAATCAGATAATTCGAATTGTGTGGACATACCGCTTGTAATGTATGTAGTACTTAAAATGTTGAAGAGGAGCGAACATGACCAATAAGGATGTAAATGGAGCAAATTTGGAGCGGATAATGCATACCAAATCTATATCCATATTTCATTGAATGAATGTAAGAATATATGCGAATAGTAAATGGATGTCAAAATATAAAATCAACTTCACCTTAAATAGATACAAATACGGAGGGAACAATTCACGAATACTAATTCAAATATATATACAAAATGAAAATTGTCAGCTAATTGAGTCATATGAATATTAAAATTCAAATACTAACTAAAAAAATTCAAATAAATAATTTTAGTTAGTTAAAAGCAAGTTTGAATAGTTTTAATTAACAACATTAAAATTTTGAGTGCGAAGATTAAGTTCATTTTTAGATAAAATAATTAGAGCACAAAAGTTTTATAAAAGTAGTTTGTCTTAGACTTGAGTCTATCTATCTATGCCTACGGGGTTATACGTATTGCAGTCTTTCGAATCAAAATAATGAGATAAAAATTAAAAAAAAAATGTGCGGGATGTCCAGACTGTGCGGACGATTAGTCCCACAAGCGAGAGAGAATATCACACGGTATATAAGTTATTAGACGCGTTGTCTATAGTTCTGTTGGTTAGTTAGATCACAGGGTGCAGAGCGCAAATCTCTACAATTTTGTTGACGCCGTCTATATTTATCCGATCCGAATAACATCCGTTACGTCTTACCATATTCAATATAAATAAATAAATAATAATAAAAATATCATGTTCAACATAAGTAAATAATACCAAGCAATCACATCCGTTACGTCTTACCGTATTCATATTCAATATAAATAAATAATAATACCAAGTAAATAATAATAAAAAAATCATGTTCAACATAAGTAAATAATAGGGAAATTTTTTGTTTGCCACTCTAAAACTTAAAAATTAGTTATTTGCCACTCCAAAACTTAAAATTAGTTATTTGCCACTCCAAAGTTATAAAATTAAGCTAATTGCCACAATTATACTTTAAATTCAGATTTTTAATTAAAATTATTCTCAAAAAGAGAGTATAAAAAAATATATTTTAGTATTTCCAATACTACCCTTGAATTATTCCTTTTGTCATTTCTCTGTCTCTCTTCTTCGATCATAAAAAAAAGCCTCCGCCTCATTTCTCTGTTTCTCTTCTTCTTCAATCATAAAAAAAACCTTCCAACTGCTGCTTCTTCGATCGCCCCTTCCTTGCTTCTTCTCCTTCGATCGGTAGTAGCACGGTGGTCTCCGACAATCCTCTTGCAAGGCGATCCCCTTCCCTTCTGTCGATCCCCTTTCCTTCTGTCAATCATCTCGCATAGGCGACATCGGAGCATGGTGTCGCCTCCGTCGGTTCTCTCCCATACAGCAGAGCAAGCGGTGATGGCAAGAAAACTTTTCTGGTAAATTTGCCTAAACCCTCTTATTTTTCCTTGTCTCTGTGATGGCACAAAATTCTTGAATTCGTCTAAACCCTCTTGGTTAATTGAATGAGCTGCTTGATTTAATTTCTTCTGTGGGGTACTGTGTACCGGTCTCTTACTGGTGATTTGAAAGAGATACTGTGGGGTACTGTGTATAGGTCTCTTACTGGTCTCTTACTTGATTCAATTTCTTCTGTGGTAATTAATTGAAAGAGATGCTTGATTTAATTGAATGAGCTACTTGAATTTTGTTTAGATAAACCCCTCCCTGTGTGTGCTGGTAGAGGCACTTTTGCATTCTTTCAAGTCCCGGTTTCCCAACCTACCCCAGACCTTTATGGATGTCATCAGGGTGCAGTATAATACTGTAAGATGTGCTTTATGCAAGTATGCATTATGTTCTTTTTTTTTCTTCATAATACAAAGATATTTTGCTGCATTATCACATATTATTAATTGTTACAGGTACCACATGGTTCATGCCCTTATTAATTCTGGTTGCAAGCATGCCATAAATTTTACATATACCAATTGTATTGGAAATCTCAAATTAATTCTGGTTCATACCCTTATTAATTCTGAATTTGTTATGGTGCTTGGAACAGTTGAGCCATTTTCCACCCGCCTTCCATCATGCATCGCCGTTGGTCACTTGTGGAGAATTAGCGGAGAAGATTAAATTCCTTGTTGCTATAAATGTCTTTGTGATGACTGTTGTATTAATTGTAATTATATGCAAGTAGTGTTGTTATTTAGATGTTAGAATTTTAGTAATGATGATGATCTTTATGGTTAGGTTAGAATTTAGAGTTGTATTTTAATTTTAGCTATTTTGTTGAAAATTGATGTATTGTCCCAAGAAGTTAAGCTAGTATATTTTAGCTATTTTGTTTAATTTTAGCTTCTCTGTTTGATGATATTCCCTCCAAATACTACATTAAATAGGTATTAATTATTCTTCTCTGGTATTGGATGTTCCTGCAAAATATTTTTGAGGCGCATATTGTCCTCTCTTCATTTTAATTCAATCAATTAGCAGAAATCACAGAGGCGCATACTGTTGGGTTACGGGCCGTCCAAACCGTTGATTAGCTTAATATGCGGAAAGAACGTAAAACAAAAATTTTACTTCTATATTAAGCCAAGGATTAAACGAGGTATGTCAGAATACTTTCCAAGGGGATCCACCTTCAGTATTCTTTGGCATCAAAACCCGATTTAATCCTTTTACAGATCTACTCCATAATTGATTTCTAAAACTTTAATCTATCTACAAATTAAATAGATTAATATAACATATGTATACCTTGATCCAAATTCCAATTGGATTGCAGTAGACCGAGAAGACCGAATCTGAGGAACGTCTCGCTTCGAAGTATCAGACGTCTGATACCTCTATTGGTTATCCACCAGGACTAACCAGAGAGCGGTTTATTTCTTTTGCCAGAAATACCGTAAACCGCGGAATTCTGCAAAAACACTATTCACCGAGAAAAAGACAAAATAAATATATTTACGACTCGCAGTTATTCAAATAGAAATACCGTAACTTTCGCAAAAATATATTATTTCTGAATCCCGTAAACAACCGTAACCGAGAAAGAGAGAAAATAGATTTATCGATTCGATCAGACTGATCAGATCAGATATGAGTGAATTGGTAATTTTCTCTCTACCCCTACCCCTCTATTTATAGGCAAATGAGGAGGTTCGCCCGATTACCAAAATACCCTTAAAGTTTGGCATATTTACAATTATGCCATTCTTAATAGTGGTTTGGTAAAATGGTAAAATCAAATACCATGGTAAAATCAAATACCATTTGAGAATACCATTTAAGAATACCATTTGAGAATACCATTTGACAATACCATTTGAGAATACCATTTGATTAATATATATATCATATATATATATTTGGATTTTTAATTTATTTAATTAAGGTTTTAATTTTACCAATATTCAAAACCAAAATTAATATTTAAAATCTAAATCAAATATATATAATTGTTCTAAACAATTATATTTCTCGGGGTCCGATTTCGGTACGATTTTATACAACGCATCGAGTACGCTTATAAATTAACCGTTGTTTCTGCTTGTCATCTTATATGACATTTATAATTTAATTATATCACGTATAATTAATTATAACCATCTTAATATTAATTATAATCAATTTATAATTAATCGGCAAGATTCTCCGACTAGCTCCTATACGGTGTGACCCAATAGGATCTGTGTTATGTTGGTAAATAGAATTAAAACCATTTTAACTTCTATAATCATAGGAGGCATCTGACATCTGCACTATGACCATCCAATTATACAGATGATGCTGTACTATACAATACCACGATCCAGTAAACTATTTTAGTCGTCTTAATTCTTATGTCTCGCAGTATCAGATCAGTTTCAAGGTGGGTGTGTGTCATCCTTACAAACTTAATCTTTTCCCGATCTTGAGCAGATTATCAAATATAATTACTCTTTTAATTATACTGCATGCAGATAATCCTACTCTATCAAGGGGCCCAGTGATACCGTAACTCGTATAGAGATACGAGGGACAATAGTACTTTTGGTAAACCATCACTACCTCAGCTAAGCTATGTATACTGAAAAGCTACCGTTATGACTGCGTTTTACCGACAGCGTTAGGTAACAATCACACATACACATCTCTCAGTAGGAAAGATGAATACCTCATGCTTTAGAACTTAACACTGAATGAAAACATTAATGACACCTACACAATTCCATTTAATGTTTCATTTGAGGTCTGTCAAATACCATGTTCCTAGAACATGTATCTATGTGATTAAAATGACATCTCATGTCAATGGTCTGTAAAACTTGACCATCTTTTAATCCACATTCTAACCTTGTAACGATAAATTAGTGTTCCTGCTAATTACCTCGGTTAGAGACTTTTAAGAGTATTTATCATCTATATTATAAAGCTCTACAATTTCAAGTCATGAACCCGAAATGATTCATAAATTCAATAATACTCAAGGAACAAAATGACAGTTTATTAATCACTCAATTCATGAACAAAGCTTTATGATAATTTATCGTATTATTGACTTCTAGATTATTACAAACTAACACATACAAGGCAGAGGCAAAATTCAATTGCTATGAATTGAAAGTCACAGAAATTAATGTTCTACAACAATAATAGCATCCCAACACCTACAATAACATTCTAACAATAATAATGTCATTCAAAGAAAAAAAAAACCAACATTCTCAAAATAACAAATAGAAACATAACAATAGCACTAAATCTTGCACTCTAGTTTTGCCTACTCTTGGTGCTTCTAGGTCTTCCTTGTTCTCTTCCTTCACACAAGAAAATCCAATTTATTATTCACTTGAACAATGGATTGGCACAATAACAATAAAAGACCATAAACAATGCAATAATACCTCTTGTTGGTGCTTGGTCTAGAAATTGAGGCGTCTTCTGTATCACCAGGAAGTGGAGATCTGCATGTCCTTTCTTGGTGACCATATTGCTTTCATCTCTTGCATTGGTGTTGTTTTTTGGACTTATTCTCAAGACAACCATGGATTCTTTCTTTTCTAGGCCTACCAGGCGGTCTCTTCATCTTAGGTGGATAAACCTTGAACCTCGGATCATGCTTGATCCAAAGTGATTTGTCGATCATGGGTTTGATCACACCGGCATATGCGACTCTAAATCTGTGAAGCGAATAGTAGTCGTGCACATAATTCTCAAGACAGGCTCCTCTAAGTGAGCAAATAAATGCAATCGCATGAATGCATGGTTGTCTACTGATTTGCCACTCTCTACATGTGCACTCTTGTCTATCCAGCTCCACCGCATGCCTCCAAGCACTGCCATCGGAGTCCATTCCACTTACTTCTGCACACTTATCACCACCTCTACTTATACTCACCTTCCCGACATTCCTACTTTTTGCATTCAATTGCTTGATCACGTTTGGAAGGATCACACCTTGGAGTTTGGCACCAACACTCCTCCTTTTGTCAAATGTCACTATTAATCGTTGTCTAATCTGATCAACGAGATCAACGATATGCAAATCTTTCAAGTCTTTTATCCAACTATTGAAGCTCTCTGATATGTTATTATTGACATACTCACACTTTGATTGCTCCAAAAACTTACTTCTACACCATAGTTGCTTGTGATTCTTCTCGAGATATGTAATAGCCTTGGGTGATACTTTCTTAATCTCGCTCAAATGGTATTGGCACTTTTCTGTGGTGTATGCCTTCGCTGCAGGCCACATGTGACTAGTAAAGACATCAACACGGTACATTTTTTTGAAGTTCTCCATCATATGCCTCATGCAATCCTTATGCTCAGAATCGGGAAATACGCTTGCAATAGCAGTTGCTAGTCCCTTGCATGCATCTGAAGAGATAGCCAACCCTGGTGGAGTTCCTATTGCTTTCCTTAATTGATTCATAAACCACGTCCAATTATCTGTTGTTTCCGTATCAAAAACTCCATATGCAACTGGGAATAACCAATTATGCCCATCAATACATGCAGCAGTCGCTAGTTGTCCCTTCCACTTGCCAGTCAAATGGGTCGAATCAATCCCTAAATACGGTCTACAACCATTTACAAAGTCGTCTATGCAAGATTTCAGGGCCACGAAGATCTTGCTAAATAACACCTTCTTGCCATTACTTTTGGAATCTATCTCAACAATGCTACCAGTACATCTGTTCTCCAACTCCGCCTTAAAATTATGTAGCAATTGGAAGCTCTCATCCCACAACCCATGGATTTGATCAAGAGCAACTTGCCTTCCCGCCCAAGCTCTGTTATATGACACCTTGACATGAAACACATCCGATAACTTGTCCTTTATTTCCTTTGCTCCAGACGAGGGATGCTTTCGTAACCAATCTCCAACTCTGTCAGAAACCCAATACTTAGAAGCCATCTTTCCGTCAACCATGGTAGTGGATGGGCATGTATGTTCAGCCGGTAATAACTTCACATGCAGTTACAAAAATTGAAATTTATCATTACATAATACATTTCATAGCACAATAACAAATAAATATACCTAAATTTGACAAGCATACCATAAATGTTTTGTTATCTTGGAGTATGGAAGCACGAATTCTCCAAGGACAACTAGGATGTTTGCATTCTCCTATGAACCTTTTATTGTCCGACTTCACTGTGTGTACTTCAAACTCATTTTTAATGGCAAAATACCGTAATGCCTTCCTAAAGGCATCGACATTAGGAAATAACGCATTAACCTCAATTCTGGAATTTTCATGATCAAACGCAATGATAGGCTCACATTGAACAACATCATCTACAATTTGCTCCTTATGCGCATTATTCTCAATATCATCTACTGTTGGCTCCTCATACACATTATCCGCTTCCGGATCAATGTGTACCTCCTCAATAGCAAAACCCACCTCAACATCAGAACTATACAGACCCTCCTCATTGAATCCAACATATTCATCAAGGTTGTCAGATTGCTCAAGTTGCCCTGACATGTTACATCCTTGGGAACTCTCCATTTGACTCTGACTACCAAATGCAATGGTTGGTGTTGGTTGGAATGAAGTGCATGGATAAGTAGAATTGGAACCACTACACTTTGAACTTCCATCCGAATCACAAACTACAACAAAAAGTGAGATTTTTCTTTCATTTTTGTACATCCTAAACATCTCTGGTATTTGTGACTCAGACACTACTCCTACTTCTCTGCCCTCATTTTTGTCAAACATCCATATTTTTGGTGTTTGACAACTCCCCCAACATAGCTCGTCGAACAAGTCACTCATCAAATCACACAAAGAGAATCTATTAGAATCAACGACCCATTTTAATGTCTTTCCCTTTATATAATTCTTTTCACCATCATCTTTCTTTTTGAGGAATGCTTCAATCTTAACCTCGATCCTAAATACAGTTTCAGAGTCATACCTATATGAAATTGTACAAATAATGTTAGTTGACGCACTACTCTTTCACTTACTTCATGAAACAACTATTTAAATTGAAATAAAAATCTTACCCACTAGGAATCCATGACTTGTCCATCTTATTCACACCTCCAAACCCGTTCCTAAAGCATCAATATTGGTGGAGAAATCTGCATTTCAAATGTACAAATAAATCAGTTTATATGAACTTTGAATTACCAGCGCTTTTTCAAATGTACTGGAGAAAGGTATATAAATGGCTTACCAGCGCTATTCTATGCCCCTGTATCTTCACCTTCCCTTTGATGTAGCATAATGTGAAGATAATGGAAAAAAAATTTTAATTAGGGCAAGATACTTGGATATTAGTTCCCTGGAAACACGGTTGAAAAAAAATTAAATTAGGGAAAGATACCTGTACTTGATAATTGGAGATCTAACTTGCAAAATTTTCCAAATAGAAATAAATAAATGTTTTCAAAAAATATTCTCCAGCAATGGTATGAGAATTAAGAAAATTAAATTGGAATACATGGATATCGAAATGGGGAATTGAGATATGGTTATAATATCTTACTTTACTTGAAAAAAATGATTTTGGTTGAATTCTGGATGAGGCAAACCATGCTTAAATGAAAAAAAAAAACACAAATTGGACCTTAAAATCAATCCAACAGAAATAAAATGACAATATCAAACTTTGAAGGCATGTGAAATTTCAATATCAATCAATAGGACATGTGAAATTTTTCAATGCAATACCGCTGCTACCAATTTCTATTTTTTTTTATTTCTCCAACAGTTTATATCAAACTTTGAAAGCTGGTACAAGGGAATAGTGGATGGAGACTTACCGAGTGAGGGAGAGGAAGCTAATGATCGGAGGAGAGAGGCAGGTGAAGGAGAGAGGAGGCGGAGGAGAGAGACGGCCGGAGGAGACAGGGTGCCCTACGGTGCTTAGGTTTGAACTGACAGAGAAATTTTTTTCTTCAGTATTTCACCTCTTAAGCAGGGCTATTTTAGTCCATAATATAATTTGTTGATTTTTTCAATTAATAATCTAAATTTAAAGTATAATTGTGGCAATTAGCTTAATTTTATAACTTTGGAGTGGCAAATAACTAATTTTAAGTTTTGAGGTGGCAAATAACTAATTTCCAAGTTTTGGAGTGGCAAACAAAAAAATTTTCCTAAATAATATCAAGCTTCTAAAGCTATTAACTTTATCTTATATCAAACTTCAAAATAGCGATCAACTTTATGTGTATAATACTTAGCTTTAAAGTTTAACATAAATAAATAATACCAAGATAAAGATCATGTTCAACATAAATAAATAATATCAAGTTTGCTTTCTTAAGTTTCTAAATAGTGATTAATCTTATGTTGTATAATCCCTCTTATGTCTGAGGAAGATCTGTCAGTGTCAGAGGAAGAGGAAGAGGAAGGGATACAACCCTTGTTGACAACAGAAGATATAACTCATACGCTTGGTACCATTCAAGTTATCTAGTTTAGTTGGTTCTTCATATGTATTCATATGGATGCTTATATTTGCATGTTTTTTGTTGTTTTTCGTATACTGGTTAGTACCAGTTTTTTGTATATGCTTTTAGCTCTAGTTGTTTGGAGCTCTAAATCATTTGAACTTTATAGTTTCTAATGAAATCAGCGGACTATTTCCACTTTATCAAAAAAAAAAAGTTTAACATAAATAAATAATACCAAACTTCTAATAGCAATTAACCTTATATTGTATACTATAAAAAAAAATAGCTATTCGCAAACCTTATATTG
Organism: Carex cristatella; assembly: GCA_024447775.1. Taxonomy (NCBI): domain Eukaryota; kingdom Viridiplantae; phylum Streptophyta; class Magnoliopsida; order Poales; family Cyperaceae; genus Carex; species Carex cristatella. The sequence continues at coordinate 1,360,391 of JAJHPF010000022.1, forward strand.
TCCAATACCAAAAAAGTTATTGCTATAGCTATCTTACATTGCATTTTTTTTTTCAAAAATTAGATTCTAAAATTCTACTAATTATCAATATTATCTAGTCTCATAAAGCAATAAGTTATATCAAATTGTTTAAGAAATTATAATATTTATTCCAGTGTAAAGTCCAAATTTCTATTCAAAATATTCTTAATTAGTAATATCATAACTATATTTTTTTTATTAAAAATAAGTTGAGCATCATGACATAAACTAATTAGTATTTTTCTATTCAAAATAACCTAAGCATCATGTCATAAAATATTTTTTTTTTTCTATTTATGGAAAAAGTTAGAGTGACCATGAAAAAATTTGGTCTTTAAAATAAATTTTCAGTTTGAGCATTGAAATAAAAACTTATGTAGAATAGCGTGTGCTATTTGCGCTACACGCTTTGTGCTATAGTGGATCGCTATTACTATTATAGCGGTCTGAAATAGCACATTTTTATTTCATAACTTAATGTTTAAAGCTTGAAAATATCATAGTGCGCTATTTAAAGCACTGTATAATACGCCCCAACTAAAAAAAACAGATAAAAAATAAGAAAACACGAGAAACGCATGAATCTCTAGAATTTTTTTTTATTATTACTGAGACGGAGACGCATAAATCTCTAGAATTCACCAATTGGTAACTGAGACGCTGAGACGGAGAAACATCTGGATATCGTCGACGGAGGGCTGAGATCAACTCGCCATCAGATCGAGAGAAGGAGAAGCATCAATTGTGCCGCACTGTCTAAACTACAGAAAAAGTGTTACTGTTGACTGTTGAGGGCATAGATGACAAGTCAACAGAAAATCAACGCCTCAGATCTAGAAGATACTATTCATTTGACTGTAGAAGCCTTGATTCATTATTATTATATATAAAAACTAGCAAATACATTATTCGCCTCCTTTTTAGAAAGTCCGGCGGCCATCTGGGCCCGCCATTTCCTTTCTGATCGAAACATTTCATAAACCCCATTGTCAGTTGGGTCAACTACGCCTACCATTAATCCATTATCATTTGACATTATCTGTTCCTTCAATGGGCTTTTTGAATAATATGGGGCCCCATAAATAACGTCAGAAATCAGAAGCAGGTTGTATTCGACCCTTTTTCTCTCTCCACTCAGAATTTTTAGATCTTCTTCCATCTTCTGGATCCGTATCCTCTCTGTTACTACAGAGGATGCGCATCACTTTACGGTTTGAGATTCGAGAGAAAGTAGGAGGCAGTACTATTGGACTTTGAGATTCGTGCCAAGTTAAAAGAACGGTTTGGATCTATAAAAAAGAAATCATTCTAAAATATTTTCTTTTTGCGGTACGATACGAATTCCTTCTTCCATGCCCATGGCCGACTTTACCTGTAGTGGTGCCAACCTTGGCGCTTCTAAAAAACCCTGGAACATGCTACGTGTCCGGGACCTTACACGTAAACTCTCGAACCTTCCCATATTGCACCACGTCTCCACTCTTTCCTTCTTTAAAAATCACCCCTGGAATCGCACTTTCGTCGCCTAGCTTCTCGCCTTTCAGAAACGAATTCAATGAATCCACACCAGTTATTGGGGCAACTAATGTCTGATGAAGACCAGACCTTCAAGCTAGTATCTCCAACCTTCGACCACGGAGGCCGGTTACCACGCAAGTATACCAACAGCGGTCAAGGTGCGCTTAAGGATTTGTCACCACCGCTAGAGTGGTACAACGTGCCAGATGGCACCAAGTCGTTGGCTCTGGTGGTTGAGGACGCTGATGCAACGTCAGAACCAGATGGGCCGGTTGTGCCATGGACGCATTGGGTGGTGGTTAATATACCACCGTCGGTTAAACGTCTGCCCGAGGGGTTATCTAATAAGGAAGAGTCTCTCGGACACGAGTATGAGCAGATTAAAGAAGGTTATAATGACTGGAAAGTGCCGGGATGGTGTGGGCCTGTGCAACAGTCGGGCAATCACCGGATCGTTTTCAGGCTTTACGCACTCGATGATGAGATGCACCTCGGGAATAAGGTATTTCAATTTAATTTCAAAGGCCTTCATGAAAGAAATTAATAATTAAATTGACAAAACTTTCCGTGGCTTGAATCAAATATCCTTATGAAATAGATAGGAAGTTAGGTTTTGAATGAGATTGTTTGAGTTCTGTTCTAAGAAAGCACAAGCCAGAAAAAGCATTTGTGTGCGCCATTATATAATTAGATGAATTTAATGAAGGTAATATATTCAGGTCATGTTCATATAATTTGTATGAAGCACTGAATTTTGATAATACAGGTGACCAAGGACAAGCTTGTCGAGGCGATCGAAGGGCATGTTTTGGCTGAAGCAGAACTGATGGCTGTTTTCTGAGGAATCAGTGATCCACTGAGAAGTTGATCTTTCATCATTTCGCGTTTATGTCTACTTCTAAGTTTTTGTTTTGTAGAAGACCTTTGCTGTAAATTTTCTGGTATTGTTAGTCAATAATAACTGGAAGGGGAATATAGTCTCCTTGCTTGATAAAAGGTTTTTCATCTCTAGGTATTCTTGTTATTTTTAAGGGGTGTGTCAATTCCGAGGCTAAAACATTGAAGCCCAATTTGTTTCAGCAGACCGTTCCATCCGATGGCCCATGCAAATCTAATCGAATAATTCGGTAATTAAAATGTCCATGATCCGAAGTTAAATTCACGGGAACTCGAGCCGATCGTAAATGGTCCTATAAGTTTTTTTAAATAATGAAAGTGGATGACCATCTTGTAGAGCACCTGAAAAAGGTACTTACAACATGCATGTTGTATTACATATATCAAGTATATTTATAGGACGAACTAAAAGTATAAAACTATCAGCATTCTAACTAATCAACCAAAATGCTATCATAACAAACGTATTGCTGCACATTCCTACAGAAGCATATAAAAAAACAAATATAGCTATTAAACCACAGTCATTTGTACTATCAGACATAGCAAAAACACAAAGTCAGTTTTTTAAAAATCAAACATAGCAAAAACACTTTAAAATCAGTAACCAAATTCAGTCCTAGACAGACTCTATGGTTTGGTTGTGGATTAAGATTGGTTATGGTTATGTTTGATTGTGGATTAAGAGATAGAGTAAATCTTGAGTCAAACGAGAAATAAAATAAGAGTAAGAAGAGAAATAAAATAAGAGTAAGAAGTGAGCTAATTCGGATTAAGTAACTTCAATTTTTTTTTGTAAATTAAAAGATGAATTAGCTTATTGTTACTCAATTCATCTATAGGACACTATTATAGATTTGAATTTATTTTGTAATATCTTACTCCTTGATATGTATTAATTTAATTTATGATATAAATTACTAATCAAATGTAAAATATGAAGATTAAAGAAGAGTAAGTAATATAATCCTCATTAATCATACTTCACGATCAAATATTAACCTATTAGACATAGCTTAGACATAGCAAAAATACAAGTCAGTCCTTTAAAATTTGTAACCAAATTCAATCAAGAGGCAGACTTTCTCTCTAAATGGGTCTATACATTAGACTGTATATTATCCCCGGATCTCCGAAAGATAGAAAATCCTCTGATTTTGTCATGGTCAATAGGAGACTTTCATAAAAAAAAATAGGAGACCCTCTTCCAAAAGAAGAGTTTCTATTGCTTGTGGTAGGTCTATCTGTCATTTTTAAGTCTTTAATATTAGAAGACAAAATACATATCAAATTTATGAGATCTAGATTTACACTAAAGGTGGTCAATAAAATTATTTTAAATGTAAATTATATTGGAACGTAAAATGCATAATGCATAATGCGTGATTGTTTAGATTGAGAATATTTGAAACTTTAAAATATACGTGTAACAATTGAGATCTGAAATTAAATCTTAGTCAAATTATAATCATTAAATTACATTTATATATTTAAATTTTACAAAGGAGGCATAATTATATAATATATATGATTAAAAAAATTAAAATTATAGAAATAACTAAGTATCTCAGACTTTGACAATAGATCCGTCGATAAACACAACCGGCACAAAAAAATTCTAATCATATTGTTGCCGGTTGCCGGTTGCCGGTTGTGTTTATCAATATTCTAATTATATTTTTTAGAACTATTGATAAACACAACCGGCAACAGTTGGTTACATTTTTGGTGGATAGCAAGCTATTTTCTCATTAGAATATGGAATTAATCAGGAATTGTCGAGCGCTTTGCGACAGGTGTGAAAACTTTCTGGAAATAACAAGGGGGCAGTAAGATCAATTTGTCCAATTTTAGAAATTTAAAAAATTGAATTTTTCAATAAGAATGACTATTATTTTCGATTTTGTAGATATGGCTAATTAATTTTGGAGAACCCATACTCATGGTATGCACGTAAATGGCTATTATTTTCAATTTCCTAGATATGAGTCTGAATCAATGAGAGCATGTTTGTTTGTCACATATTGTGCTGAATGAGATTTTACAGATTTAGGAACCTACTAATTAATTTTCAAAAACCAATACTCATGGTATGCATGTAAATGGTTATGATTTATGAGAAAGTGTGAATTAAATGTTCGGTTTTATGGTAGGAATAGTCGTGAAAACTATAAATTTGTATTAAAAATATGTGTATTTATTTAAAAAAAAAATCATCTACTTAAAATAAGAAAATATTTGTAAAAAAATAATTAAACCAAAAATGTGCAATAAATTTTCATAATTTGTAACAAACAAATGATGTCGGAATTCAAAACCGGTTAGTCCCACTAAGGAAATTTAAATCTACTATAGACATACATATATACGATCCTTATAAGTATTTGTTGTTCGGCATTATTCATTATTGCATTCCAAAAAAGAAATAGAGAATGAAGAGAAGAGAGTTAACCCATCATGATGGAAAAAAAAATAATCATTTTTTTTGAAAAAAAATAAATAAAGATCTAGCCTATCAGTTTCTATTTAATACTATAAAAAAAATTAATCTGAATTTTGAATCAAAGACTTCACTCAAAAAATGTTTGGTTTTTGGCTTTTTGCCACTTTAAATCGAAGACTCGTTCTTAAAATATCATCGTTCTTGTTTTTGAACAATTTGATTTTTAAATTTCTAAATAAAAAAACTGCAGCAAGTTTGGGTCCCACTTGCGCCTAAATTTACCACATCATGCCACAAACGGTTACTATGTTGATTCAGTTATTTAACAAATTAAAAAAGACAAGGACATGCAGATTGTACTCACAATAACTCGCTCTTAAATGGAGACATGGAGTAGGATTATATTTGACCGGAGAGCGTTAAAGAATCGACTGATTCGACTCGCCATCCGATCTATTCCAGAGAAGTAGCTATCAGTACTAATTATGATATCTGTTGCATCATAACTCATGTATGACGTTATGACCATTCCAGAATTATTCACGCAAGGTCGCAAGCAACATCTGACAACTACTTGTTGGGGACAGTCCCTGTCTGCTGCAATTAATGACACAGTCAGTCAAACGATATATCATATAATTTATACCTTTATTTCCCACAATATCTTTTTTTTTTTTTTTTTTGTCATTTTCATCATTTCATGACAATAGATGTTGAGTTATTTTTTGTTACAATTTAATGTCTTTCTCTGGCATATTGATAAAACGAATAGCATTTGCATTTTCGATTGGATAATTAAATTATGCCGAGAGTGAAAAAACTGAATACTTATATACACATGAACTTAGTATCTTAGATGCAGACGTTCAATTTTCTTTGAGGTATGATATTGAATGTATTCGTTCGGTTAATACTTAATAGTTTTAAATACAAATGTTCGAAATTTAAACATAAATTGTTTTCAATTTTGTAAAATCTTGGATAACGTAAATAAGTAACATTTTTATCATTCACTAAAGAGTGTGTAAGCAGCTTTTGATACCGACAAAATGGTATAAATTGAAATAAAAATTCGATTAAAGAATAAATAGTAAATCTTATGTAATTTTTAACATATATATATAACCTATCATTTCCTCTTGAGTAATAAAAATATAATCTCATTTTATCACATACAATATATATTTTTTCAATAATGTTAGAAGTCAAGCGCACTATCAAACAAATTTAATGTTTAGAGGAAATGATTTCTTCAAATTCTAAATCTGTAATTTTACATACAAAAAATATTGTCTTTGCTACAAAATTATAAATTAATCCCCAGATATAATAAAACTTTTATGGTAACGCGTAGGGCCATTTATTTTCATACTTAACTAGAAACTTGGACGAGTATAATTTTCAAGCTAAATACTAGATCAAATTATCCAGTGTTTATTTTATTATAATGGATCGAAGACAAAGTCTTTATGCATAAGGACTTTGCCTTCGATTCATTATCCGCCTAATACTTTTGTCTTCAATTGACTTCAACACGAAAACACTTTCAAAACCTGATTTACTTGAAAAGTGTAGGAGTAGTTCGGTCTAAACTTCCGACAGGTCCAACTGACTCGATCTTTGTTATTTTTGTGAGAATATACGAGTTAAGTATCTAATATTTTTGTGAGCTTAATGATAGGTCCATCTGGAACCTTCTGAAATTTATTTAATTACAAAGAATTACAGACATAAATGTATTTTTATTTTTTTAAATGTATATAATTGAGAAAAATCTCTGAAACAGTAGTGGAGTTATTTATTTATTTTACTCTTTTTTTTAAAAAGGCAAAAGTCCGTTTCATATATTGAAACTGGTAAATTACATCAACGAGATAGAATTTATTTATTTTACTTCAAACTAAAAATATTTACAAAGGATGGAGTTCATTATATCAAGGATATCTTATTCTTAAAAGAGTATCAATGTATCATTAATATTTTTTGAAACAACCTGCATAAGAAAATATCAATTCAATATTAAAAAAAATCGTAAACCGAACTTATACAATGCTACGCATCTAGCTCACTCATATATTAGTAGCATTAATGCAGGATACCAATTTTGGAAGTTACGCCAAATAGAGATCCAATTCATAATAGCTAGAATAGCTGCTGTTTAGAATAGTAGACAAAAATAGTAAAAAAATAACAATTTTCAGAATAATGTGAAAATGGTGCTATTCGGAATAGTAAAAATGTTATTAGGATTGTACATTTGAAATAGTGAATAGATGTAACTGATAAATAATAGTGTTAACAAAATCATTATTAAGAGAAAAGTTAGACAAATGAGGTCTCAAATGAATTGTCACATAGAGATAAAATAAGTTGTGTTAATTTTATCATTTCGGAACTGTATTGACGATAATAATTTTTTTTCTTTATTCACACTTTCAAATAGTAGCTCTTCCAACATTTCCAAAGAATAAAAAATAGTAGTTATTCTTGCTATTTCAAATAATAAAAATATCGTTTGAATACATATTGCTATTTCGAATAGCAGCTATTCTAGCTATTTTTACACACCATCCAAACATACCATGTATATTTGAGCCAGTTCATGGAATATAGTTCTCATTCTCAGAAAGTAAATCCTTTTTCAAAGTTGCGTGTGTGTTTCATCAAACCTTGTTGAGTCCAATTATTTAGTTTTATATATTTTTTTTTGCAACCATTATTTAGTTTTATATTAAAACAGAGATTCTGAGTGATTTATAAATGACATACGTATGGTAATAATGGTATGGAACCTAACTTTATTACACCGACCTCGGCCTCTCTGACTGTATGAATGTATGATCATATAGTATCATGTGATGGCCCTCAATTGAATTTTTATTGACATAATGCAACCGTACCTCTACTCCACCTTATTTATTGTTTTTGGATTTCTCTCTCACACACGGGCCATGATTACATATATATAATATAATTTCATCCTAAATCGTCAATTAAAATTATTATGGCCCACATGTCAGTCTTGTAAAATTATCGTCGGACTGCGTCGAAACAACAAAGAAAATACTGGTCCGGATTTTGCTCAGTGCGGAGAAGAAACCAGTGTATCAGACAAACCGACCAATAATACAATGAATTAATGGCTTGGTTCACGATTAGCGTGGTTTCTTTTATGTATGGGTGTGTTTCATGCAGGAAACATTGCAAAATACAAATTAAATATATTTGTTCTATTTTCATATATCACGCAACAGAAAAAAATAATAAATTAAAAAAATATTTTTTTCTAAATTTTTTAAAAAGTATCATGTCTGCAATTTTAATGGACGGATACAGAAGGACAATTCCGCCCATTAAAATTGTGTACAGTCTGTGAGTCTATTTTTTAAAATTTTGATGTCATTTTTAATATAAAATTTATATTTTAATATGAAAGTAATCATTACTTTTGTTTTTTTCAACATGGTACAAATAAAAATTTCGGTTTTAAGCTAAAAGTACAAGTCATTTTGTTAAATGAAGTCTCCAGTGGTAAGAAACTTGATGGATTGGGGAATTTCTCGCTGATTTTTTTTTATTTGAAAAAAACATTATCCAATAGACATAAATAGAGTCGGTACAAAATTAAGTGTATCGACTCAAAAAGTACCGAGTTCCGTTAAAAATTTCGGAAGTAATATTTGGGTGTGATTATTATTATTAAACAATCATGTGGGTTTAATTTTATAGAATTGAACTTTTCAAAACACTAATATTAATTTTGTTAGGTTATGGACAGAGGCAGAGGTCGACTTTCAAATTGTAAATGTCAAACTTCGGAAAGTTAATATAGAGATCAATCATATAAATATTTTATAAAAATATGATGACCAATTTTATTGTATTCATAGTATTTACTCAAAATTGTATAATAAAATCGTGCCAAAGTAAGAAAAATTTAGAAATGAACGAGCTTCGACCTAATTTTTATATTTCTATTATATTTTTTTTGTTACATATATATTCATATATAAAATTGGACTAATGAATAATAAATAAATAAATCTATAGTTCAATAATTCTTGTAAAATCTGATAATCTGTCAACATCCAAACAAACAATATTCAAAGAGCATAACTCTTTTTTTGCCAACCCTCAGACGACTATTAATATATTTTTTTTATCGCAGACCCAGCCGATTTTGTATCAATATCCTCAATTAAATAAAAAATTACAAAAACACCCACTGTTTTTTTATTTCTAAAATGCCCAGATAACCATGATTTCTGTTGGTCCATTTTGTTTTGAAAATTCTCAAAATAAAAACACTAAACTAAATTTTTGATAAAATACTAAACTAAATTATCAAAATAATTTGTTTTTTTTTATAACATATGCTAGATCTGAATATAAAAATACTAAACTATATCTATATTTCAAAATGAAAACATTTGAACTGAAAAATAAAAATATAGCAAAAAAATAAAATCAAGATCTTAGACTTTATAAGTTTATATGAACAATGTGTAGGAAAGAGTATGGTTACATTTCAAAATGAAAATATTTGAACTGAAAAAAAAAAAATATAGCAAAAAAAAAAAATCAAGATCTTAGACTTTATAAGTTTATATGAACAATGTGTAGGAAAGAGTATGGTCACATTTTTTTTAAAAAATGTACAACCTACACGTGCTTTTAAAAATGAGATATATGACTTGCAAAAAATTAATAGAGATGCATTATAACTTAAACGTACTAATTGATGAAGTGAAAAAATTTGTATTCTTTTATTACACATGAATTATACAATAAAATCGTATATAATGGTTGGAGCATTTTTATAGACCCGCCTGAAAGAATGATGGTCATTTTTTTCATTGAACTAATATAGTGTTTATGCTCTATTATTTTATTTAGGCAAGATTTTATATTATTCATTTGATATTAATGATTAAAAAATTAATTTATGAACAATTTTATTCTTCAATTACTATTCAATTTTCAAAAATATAACTAGGAACGCAAGGAATCCTGGGCATTTATAAAAATAAAAGGGTATTTTTATAATTTTTATTTAATTGAGGATACTAATAAAAAAAAAATCCGGTAGACCCGGTCCACGTGTTTAACGATTGTTGATTAAAATCGAAACAAATAATATTGCGTACTTGCTAGTTGCTCAGTTGCTCGTGAACACGAGTTCAAATCATGTTAACGCTAAAGCTTCTTTCTTCTCCGTCACTTTTGCAAGAAGTCACTTTGGCCTTTCGCACCTCTGTCTCTCTCTCTCGTCTCGATCCTTGCTTCTATTGCGAGGAAGGAAGCCTTTCAACTTCAACACTTCCCACCAAACCCCAAATTAAAAACCATCGCTTTCCCATTTATTCTTCTCCTCTCTTTAATTACCCACGTTTTCATTCCTTTTCATTTGGTTAATAAAAAGATGAGACAATCATACACCAAGCCATCACCTTTGGAGAAAGCAAACAGAGGAGGGGTTGATTGGGAGATCTGTCCAGGAGGAATGCTGGTCCAGAAGAGGTCCGGTCACTGTGGGGTGGGACCCGCTGCGCAGACAATCAAGGTTTTAGTCTCTCAGGGTTCGTACCTGCACGAGGTCAATGTACCACCTCAAGCTACCTTTGGTATTGAATTAATTTTTCTTGTCCATTTTTTTTTACTTTCCATTAGAAAAAGTTGGGAAAATAATTCTAGCTTTTTTTTTCACGTGGGTTATTTGTTTAATTTTGTTAAATTTCTTTGGTGAAGGTGAGTTGAAGATGATTGTTGCTAAACCCTCGGGATTAGAGATGTGTGAACAGAGGATTCTGTTCCAAGGGAAGGAGAGGGAAAATAACGAATTTTTGCACATTGTGGGGGTGAAGAATGCATCAAAGGTGGTTCTGATGGAGGACCCCGCGAGCAGAGAGAGAAAGATGGAAAACATTAGAAGAGACCATGGCATGACTCAGGCAAGTGAGGCTGTCGCGCGGGTCCGTGCTGAGGTGAACAAGCTTTCTGAGAAGGTAATAGTTAATAAAGCGATTAAAACTACTATTAACCAATTATTTGTTTTAATTTTGAAGTACTTTGGCTGCTGATGTAGATGTGATTTCTTTATTTGCTAATGATAATTCTAGAGGGAGAAAGTTAAGAGAGAATGAATCTTATATCATTATATAGATATATTTGTAGGCTTGATATTTTTTTAAACATCTCCTAATTATCTCCTACTTACTATTATATTTCTAATTATCTTCAACAATATGCACCTAACATCCCTATCTATTCCCTTATCTTTAGTCATATAATATTGTTTTTTGGCTTTTAGTTGATGTAAGCATTGACCGAAGTCATGAGTAGAAATAAATATTGGGAATTAATTAATTGATGAACTTGGTTGTGCACTTCTGCTTGAGATCAGGATCTCTTACAATAATATATTATGTTAATCAACAGTAGATTTTAAATGAGAATTAGCCTTTGGTCCTGTTGCCAAAGCACATGATCTTTATGTAAGAGATTATGAGTTCGAAATTCAGATGAGATAAATTATTTGTTATAATAACGAAGGTATTAAATAGTTGGATGACTTGACTTTCAACTTTACTAAAAAAAAACAGTAGATTTTAAATAGAAAAAGATACGTGAATAATGTGATTTTACAACTGTAAACTTTTAGCACTTGTGTATGGAGCCTAAAAATATATCAATTAAGCTGCAAGAACACCACATTTACGCAATTGACAGAAAGAATGAACCTTGAAGAAAAGTCATAATCCGGTATTTTAAGTATCAAATATCTCACAGTAATAAATCACAAATACACATGGGTATTGTGGCTATAATTGAGACTTGATTTTGTACAATACCCACCTTTTTCTCCAAAAAATATATTTTGAGGGCATGATATCATGATGTAGGTTTCTATTTTGGAATCCAGCATGCGTGGTGACAAAAGAATTCCTGAGAAGGAAATTACTGTTCTGTCAGAGTTACTGATGGTGCAGCTGTTAAAGCTGGATAGTATAGAAGCAGATGGTGAGGCCAAAGCTCAGAGGAGGATTGAGGTATATCTCAGCTACACTTCCCATCTGGTTACTATGCATTTCTTACTGTTCCAATTGCTGCGAAACCAAAAACTATCCAAAATAGAAGAACAGTTAAACTTAAAAGTTCTTTGTTGTTATTAATTGTTAATAGGTGTTCATTAGTAATTCTCTGCGTTTACAGTTTAATTAAGTTTCAGATTAATCAACTAAGTCTGATAATTTTAGGTGAGGCGGGTACAGAATCATGTGGAGAGACTTGACATGTTGAAGGCAATAAATGCAAACCCTTTCAACAAAACTGACAGTAGCATGAACCGGTTTGATTTGGCAACCAAATGGGAGGCATTTGGGTCTTAACTGGGCAGTTATAAACAGCAAGTACTAATATACCAAAATTATTGAAGTACTAAACAGGTATTTGGGTCTTGACTAGACCAAGCTATACCAAAATTATTTCAAGTACTATCTTTTCTCTGGGATTGCGTGTATGGCCTTTAGTATTGAATTTCTCTTTTAAGTTCTTGCTTTTGCTGTGTTGTAAAGTGTATATAAACCAGATTAAATATATTATCGAGTCTAAGCAGGTTTCGCATGTAATAGGCATAACTTTTTCCTTCTTGTTGTCAATGGGATCTCATGCGGGGGCGGCCCCATGTTAATCCCGGGGGGCTGCCCCCCCTAGATTTTGAGTTTTAGTAGAATTTGGGACGTTTCGATCGACTCTGCCCTTTTTTGAAAAAATTTTTACCCCTCTCTGAATGTTTGATTTGTAATTCGGGTTAAATTTAAGATTAAAATTAATATAAATTTCATGAATTTTGATTGGTAATTAGAATTATAGGTTAAAACATCAGAAATTGCAAGTCAGAGTATTGAAAAGTATAAATTAAAGCATTGTTTTTTATCGAGTACTGAATTAGTTAAATGAGTTTAAATCCGATTCGATATTTTTTGCCCTCTGCTCTGACGAAAATTCTGGGTCCGCCTTGGTCTCATGTATACCTTTTTATTGAATAAAAGCAGAACTTTATTTTTTTTTTAAAGTTGGCGGTGTATCACCCCAACAATGTATTGATAAAAAAGTGTATTTACAGAAGTACAATGCTAAGGTAGCATCTCACAAAAACTAGGAAATAATAATAACTAGAAACTAAGTAAAAATTAGCCGCAGCATTTCAGCTCGCAAAAATTGCCGCTAACAAAGCGCAGAAGAGAAGTTCGCACCATGGTTGACCCTATCTCTATCCAAATTGCAACCAAAAGATGATATCAACTGTCATATCATTTATGAGTAGATGCACCGGAAGCAAAAATTGTGCAACTTATAAAGTGATTGAAAATTCCCAAATGTATGTCGTATAGTAGTTTCATACACTGTTATATAAATAATTTGTCGCTGTGATTACAATGCGTCCATTAAGTCTTAAATATCTCACCAGTTCATGCCTTTGCTATTTAGTATGCATCCTCTGCATTAAAGCACCGTTTGAGTTTCGGTCCGCACCGTTTGATCAGAAGTTTAGCTAATCCGGCTCATGCTTGTAATGCATGGTAATATTTGTGCGAATTTAAATCGAAAAGTCCAGATTTAAACTCAAAATTTGCGTTAACTCAGAGAATATGAATTCTTTGCAATCCTACTATTTTTTGTTCTTTTTATTTATTTTTGTTTTCATTTTCTGTTAATCGTTTTCTTTCCTTGATCTTAGGAGATCAATTCGCATCCAGTGAAGTAACTCAAAAATTGAATTTTAGATCGGGACCATCTGATTTGAATTTGAGATAATTCATTCCAAAGTTGAGCGCACACATCTGGAGAGATGAATTCAAATTCCGAGACGATCTCGAGTGACGAATTTGAATTGGACGGTCTCGATCCAAAACCCAAAAATTGATTTACTTCAGAGAATCCGGACCCTTAGGAGATGGGAGTAATTGCAGAATGATTGTATCATGAGAGAAGCATTTGATCTAATGATGATATTTTTCTTTTTCTAATCTATGTTTTTCAATAGTAAAACTAAAAACTTCAATAAAATTTACTATGTAAATATATCTAACTAATTACCATAATGTTTTATTATTTATTAATATATTCTATTTATTATGCCTTGCTCATTCTTTTGATCTAAAAACTTTTTAATAAGATAGTAGTATTATGATCATCATTAAGCACCACATCAATGCATTTAGGCTATACAAAAGATATGAAGAAACTAAATCAACATGAAACCTCTTTCTCTTCTCATGTCTTCCCACAAACAAAATAAGGCTATTTTTTATATTATTATAAATCCTTCATCGACTATTTTTATGGACGCGTCCCTACAAAAAAAAATGCAACCCGCTGAATCGTACGGTGATTCCGGAGGCTTCACACGTGAGGAGAATACACCTTAGGACTAAGTTCGCTCACTCAGAATAACACATTTTAGCACAAGTATTTCATTTAATTTTTTTTTATTCTTAGTTATAATCCGGTATTTTTAGCCAATGTTCTAGCACAAGTCTTCAATAATTTATTATCACTGTGGGCATCTGACATAACTGCTGCTAATTGCATGCTTTCAACTTGTAAGAGAATATATGTCATCACCTTGATTCTCCCATCAATGGTCATACTAACTTGAGGATCATCGCATGCCTCTCCCTATGTGTGCTCAGGGGTGTTCATCGGTTCGGTTTGGTTCAAACCGAACCGAACTAGTCAAACCGAAATTATAATTCAGTTTCAAAAATAGAATCGAACCGAACCAAAGTTTTATTTCGGTTTGTTCGGTTCAAACCGAAATATATAAATTTTTTATTTAAAGCAATTGTTTTGTAATAAACTGAAGTATATTAATAAATAAATTAGAGCATTAAGAGATAAATCAGGATATTAAGAAATAAACCGAAGTATTTAAAACAATTAATTAAGAATAAATTGGGCGGTCCGGACCAAATTCATAATATATAAAAGTTCGGTCGGTTCAGTTATTTCAGTTTTGAAAATTTCAAACCAAACCGAACCGAAGTGTGCTTGTTCTATCGGTTTGGTCCAGACTGAACCGTAACTAGCCATGATGAATTTATTAAATATTAAATGAGTATATTTACCGTTAATTTTTTTAGCCACTCTAGTATGATATGGTTATTGAATAATTTATGGTACGTTTGGATGGGTGAAAAATAGCTACTATTCCGAGCTACTATTTTACATTTGGATGTGTTTGGATTAGCAAATAGCCACTATTCTTTGTTTGTCTTTTGTGAGATAGCTCACTATTCTACTAATCCAACAAATGTTGAAATAGCTACTATTCTTGATTCATCAGTACATAAATTTTTCATTATGTTTAATCATATCGGACCTAACAAAATGTTTAAACGAAAATAAATTTGGTTTTCCAAAGCAAAATCACTGAACTAAATGAAAAGATTGCTGCAGTATATAGTTCAGCTATTTTTCATTATTATCAAAAATGGGAGTTACATGGAAAGACAAACCTTATATATAAGTTTAATTTAAAAAAACAACGAGTTGGCCTATTAGCTCAGCTGGTTAGAGCGTCGTGCTAATAACGCGAAGGTCACAGGTTCGAGACCTGTATGGGCCACGTAATTCATTTTTTTACCTTTTTTGTAATCATTCTTTCCCATTCTTAATTCTATAATAACCTGAACAGTTCGGCTATATTAAACTATCAACTTTTATTAATCGGATCAAAACAGTTCGGCCTATTAGCTCAGTTGGTTAGAGCGTCGTGCTAATAACGCGAAGGTCACAGGTTAGAGCGTCGTGCTAATAAACTCTCTCTAGTTTCACTGTTCAACAAGATTAAAAGAAATTTGTCACGTCGTGCTAATGATCACGTCACGCAACATGCAAGTCAACGTCACGTCACGTGATCATGTTAGGTCACGTAAACATAGAATATCCAACTTTTTAGTATGTATAAAGTATTCAGATTTTTCTTTTAGTGTAGGTTCAGTAATACTGGTACTAATTCAGTACTAATTTTTATTTTCTATAGTTTAGTCTAATAAATTTTTGTAATTTGAATTTTAAAGTAATATCAGATACCCAACAACCTTCCTAAAAAAATAATCTTTGCAACATTATTTATTTATTTTATATATTATTTTTTTCATATTTTTCATATTTTTTTTCTAAATTTTCAACAACTTAAATTAAAATATAAAAAAAATTGACGTGACTAATTTATGTCACGATACGTCACGTCATGTATGGTCAAGATGTGACTACGCGTGACGTGACCATCCGCTATTATTTTGATCACGTCATGTGAAAAAAATAGTCGATCATGTCACGGCATGTTACGTATTTCCTTCTCTATGTCTGAAGGACTAAAAGACCCTCGGTTTGCCACGCACCAATGGAAATAAAAATAAAAATGACATGTGGATCCCACCGCATCATATTTAATTTGTTACCTTCTTTAATATATAATTTCCATATATATATTTTCATATTTTTAGAGTCAAAGTTCTAAATATTTTAATAATTCTACATTTATATTCTACTTTTTTTTCATTTCAATTAAATAGATTTTAAGAACTATATTAATCATCTCAAGACGTTTTGTATGAAACAAAAAAAAAAAAAAAAAATTCTAATTCTTCTTATTTAAATTATTAGTTAATTTATACTAAACATATATTATTTTTGGACTCATTTATTTTCAAAGACACACGGTCTTTATATGAGAGGTCATGAGTTTGAAACTCAAATGGAGAAAATCTTTTGTTGTAATAAGAAGTGTATTAGATAATTGGATGGCTTGAGCTCCAACATTACTCAAAACAAAACAAAAAATACAATAGCTCCTTTTTTCACATGTCAAATTTTGCATAATGTTGCAATTTGGATGTATCTAATCTTTTTTTTAATACTAATAGAATATTATGCACTTTGTTTTTAGATAAATATTATATTATTCGTCATTATAATTAGATAAATATTACGAACTTCGATAATTTTTAAGAGGATTCAAATGTCTCATGCTTTTCACAGCTCACATCCTATATCTCCATTTACAAAGGCCAAACTGTTGATCTGGACACTCAACATGATATCCATATTATAATTTTGTTGGAAACCAAAATTTATATATTCTATAACCATTTTTACTAATTTTTAGATATGTACAAAATAACTATATAAAAAAAATAGAATTTTTAAAAAAATATATATAATTTGATTTCCAAGCATAAATATGAATATTATGTTGAGCATTTTGGATCGACAATTTAACATTTGAAAGTGGAGTCAGGATGCAAAACATGAAAGACACAAAGTATTTGAACCCTCACTATTTTTTAATAAATATCTGATCCAATCCTTATTTATATTTGTCATCTAATATCCGTTCCGTTTACATATCAGAAAATTAATAACGTACACGAATACATCCGATCCGTTTTCACCCCTAATTGCATTGGATTTGAATTCCCTTCCACCCAAACCCCAACCCACAAAAAGAAAATAATCACTTGTCAAGTAACAAGAGACATGAACTTGTCAAGTATAGTCAATTATGTTAAATCACTTGTTAACAACTGGGCAAGAGACAAAAAAAAAATCCTAATTGGTCATGCACAGAGTTGACGGGTCCTTTAAACCAGTTTTTGTTATTGACAAAACATGATACCAGACTTTCAAGTTTCAACACCTCTACTTGCAAATTAGATGGGAATTGGAAGAGTGCTTCTTCTCCCACTTTGGTCCCAGAAGTTTATCTCATCTTGGCCCCTAAGCTTAGCAAGTAATTAGAAGAATTTAATGAAGCATTTTCATACACTATCCAATAAAACAAATCTGAAGTTCGGAAGAACCTTTCTCAAAGTAATCCATGATATATTCAGTTCATTTTTAACTCTAACGGTTCTTAGGGGAACTGAGATCACCCAAATGAAAGTGTTTAAACTTCAGGTACCAAAATGGGAATCATTTTTGTAGTAATTGGGCACAAGTCAATTTTATAGTAATTGGGCACAAGTCATTGCTTACGTCAGGTATCAGCCTCATACATCCCAGCACAATCACCTAAAATCCTATGATGTAACCTAGCTGTACATTTTTTTATCTAAGTCAACACTACTTTCCATGACAATTTGATCAGTTTTATCACTACTCTCATTTAATCCATTAGCTATATCGACATCTGTATGCAATTTTGGACCAGCGGGCACAACCTTTTCTGGAATGTCCACTGCCATTGGCTCAGAGGGGCGGATTTCTAAAATCTCATCTTCTATAATTTCATCCTTTTTATCATTCGATTTATCAACAGTCTTTTCTGCTCTGTTGTCAGCTCTGGCATCAGAATAATGATCTGTTTTTTCATTATTGGATTGTGGGTCAATATCCATCATAGAGGTCTCCGCCTCAAGATTCAAGCAACCATCACCAGTCTTTTCCACACCATCGTTTTTCTCTGATCTTTTCTCAGATGCCTCCAATTCATCATCTTTAGAAAAACTAGTCTCATTTTCTCTCTTTTCAGGGGACAGTTCAAATTCTCTTAATCCCAGTCTCTTTATCCTTCTTTCCCTTTGTAGAAAGCAAAAGGGCCAACTCTTCTCTAACACGCACTGCCAGCCCAACTGCATGGTCCCGCACCAAACAATCAGTAGGCACACAATCTAACACACTCATTAAAGCACGGTTGTAACAAATCATACTCATCGATGGACCTACAAGGCCCCTTTCACGGTAAACCCTAGTTGAGCTGACAACATGCTTGCATATGTAGCCAGCCTTTGAGCAGGAACAGTCGCATATGGCAAACTCAGAGCCCGGGTTGAGTACCACATGAACCACCTCTCTGTTCTTCTGACATACCACTTTAGCACAGTTTGGTTCAATTTTTATGTCTGCGGCTGGAATCTGTAACCCCTCCTTCCATGCACTGAGGCCTCGTTTCCATTCATGTTTCCAGTACCTAGAGAAGATTTCCTTTTCAGAGTACTCGTCTAGCCAGTAATAGGAGTGCACCTTTGTGCTAAGTTTCTGTACCAGCCAATCTACACGTTGGTACACATTCTGGTCTTTTTCATTAAGGAGTCTAATTTTAAAGAGGCGGTGGTAGCTCTCTATGGCCAAAGCAACCTCTGACGTAGCAGAAGGAAGGGATCTTAGGGCCTTGATCCATAACCCTGAAAAAAACGTGGCATGCATGGTGATTTTTTGTTCAGCATTGGTTATATTATTATTTCTACCATTTACGATGCACCATGTTGTTTCAGAAAATTATTCCGACTTTTGACTTTTATAGTATCAATGATGCACAGGTATCTTATATAAATATTTTCATTAAAGAGCTCATATTACAAACCTAGTCGAGGAAACCATGTAGCCTTAAAATAATCTGAAAATTCAGCACAACCCCCAATATGATCAAGAAAAGTCTCAAGGAGGCCCATGTCTCCTGTATCATCACATATGTTGTGCACTGCTTCTCCCAGTTGTTTTGAAATCATAGCACATATCTCCAAATTAGAGCATTTCGTTAATAGATTTTTGTGCCATGCATGGCGCAACCGCCAAAAGCTGATCAAGACTGAGCAATGCAGCAACTCCCTGTCCCACAATTTTCATGATCAGAAAAATATTCAGAATTTAATTGGCAGAGATAAGAGGGATTAAAATATTACTTGATGGAAAACACATCAGATAGTGGGTCATCAATGATAAAACCACCCAACTGCCATGTGGGGTCCTTGGTGCGAGCCCGGTGGTAAAGCGCTCCCAACCATCTGTGTATATCACCATTTGAATAATTCGGCGTTACGATCCATGCCACCGGAATAGCATTCTTATCAGAGTCAAATACAAGTACACTGTAAACAGGATACTAAACCAAAAAAAAAAATTTATATATATATATATATATATATATACACATGATATCAACAAAAGTAATATACTTCCAACCAAGCACATTATACCACAAAATACATGCTTACCTTGAGTTTGTTGGAACCAAACTTGGAGTCTGAGGCAAGGAGGCTCCGGTTGCCAAAGCGGATCATCTGTTGCAGTTGCCAATCGGTTTGGATACCAATAACAAAACTGTCTGACTTTGAGTAATCCTCAAAGAAAAAAACTTGGTCTTGGTTATTTTCTACCCACATACTAACACTCAGTGCATCATCCATGTCTAATTCATATGTAGTCCGTCTTATTTTCCTCTCCATCCTCCTTACACACCTAATTCAACCAATTGACAATAAAAAATGAATTATCAACAGTATCCATTAGAGAGATTTAAAATGGATAAAAACAAAACATCCTAACTACTTAGATTTACATAAATAAACACCTTATTTATCTCTTTGTGAATAATATTTTTCTTCTTTATAAACATTTTGACCTTGCGACTCCGGTTGGATTTCATTTCTAGCCTACCCCAACTTGTTTGGGACTAAAGGCTTGGTGGTGGTTGTTGTTGTATAAACAAACATTTTATAAATTTTTTAAAACACTAATACACCACTTTCAATGAATTTTGTCTTTTTTGGATCCTCATGAGAACTACAACAACCAGTGGCGAAACCAGGATTTGAGTCAAGGGTAGGCAGAAATCGAATTCGGAATTTTTTTTCTAGACAGGGTCGGGTTCGAATCGCGTCCATAACTCTCTTCCCGCCTCCGCCCGAGCCGCCTACCAAATCGCTTACCAAAAGTAGTATATTTTTCAATTAAGTCCCTTGATAAAAATGCATAGAAAATGCACAACGTCTAATTTGGAAATGCATAGAAATTCTTAACAGCCTCTAATTTGGAAATGCATAGAAAATGCACAGGTCCTAACGGCCACTGATAGAGTTACCTCAGATACATTCACAATCACACATTCACACAAGTCCTAATAGACAATAGAAGAATCTGAAAATGCACAAGGCCGGTTAGAGTCGAGCACAGCTAATTTCTCACAAAATCACAAGCAACTGTAAAGGGGTAGAGTCGGGCTGTGATTTAGAAATTAGAATTGTAAAGAGCTAAGATTTAATTTGTGTCAGGGGTAGGCAAACTTATATCCAGGAGTAGGCAAGGCCTGTTTTAGAACTGGGTCCAGTTAAAAAAAAAAATTCCAGGGGTAGGTAGTTGCCTACCCCTGTTGTGAGCTGTCTTCACCACTGACAACAACCAACAACAACCAAGCCTTTAGTTCCAAACAAGTTGGGGTAGGCTAATCCTCATGAGGACTACTAAGAAAAAACTAAACCAGAATCTGAAATTACCTGTGAGTGAGAAGATCATCTCTATTGGAGGGCCCACCTTGCCTCTCCACTGCCTCAGTATGCCTTTGCATGATCGTCTCAACTGGGACCCCCACATGTAGCAATGACATGACCTGAAGCTTAAACTCGTCAGAAATGTAGGGAGCAAACATGGCTCGTGTGCCAGCTGCCTTCTGATCCATAGTGCCATGACATGGTAACCCATTTTTGTCTATATGCTTATCTTTGTTGTATATTATAAGGGCAACAGAGGGCTCTGCAATTAGCCGTTTTACAATGAAGTGGCACGTGCAACCTCTTTTTGTATTGGGCCTGCCAGCTGGAGTTTTTCTACGTACAGCATAAGCCCGGCTTGGACGCACCGCACCACCTTTTCTGTGGTCATCAGGTCCGAATGAGCACCAGTACCTGATTTTATGAACTTGTCAGAATGTCTAGTTAGTGTTGCAGATATGTTTTTCATGCAAATTAAATGCAACATCATACTAGATTTACAAAACTACTGAGCAATTCCTTGGACTTTTTCAAATAAGCTCGATTAATCATTACATAAATAGTTTGTACCAAATAAAAAACCAACATCTGAACACCCAAGCTCAATTTTAATGTTGATCCTGCAAAAAATATGTTGCACACCGACTAACTAAAGAAAGGTGGAAAACTCTCATTATTTACAGAACACCAAATTTACACCGAAATAGTCTAACAATTTGGAGCAATCAACATATCTGAAATGAGGTCACTATCAGAAACAAATATAAGAAAATTTTGGATATTGTTTGCAAATGCCAATATAAAATACTGGAAATTGAAACCATACAAGAGAAGCATAAAAGATGGAAATGGTACTGACAGAATATATTCAAGGATGCCATCGACTTTAGGTTTACAACTCGACTCAGTGGGGCGCTTCCTCCTCGCCTCAACGTGAAAACGGGTTGGGCACTCTTTGTTGCTGGATTCACCTCTCACAAAATCACTAACCCGTGAATAAGGTATTAGTGCAAGCCGATCCATGGTCTCTTTCCAACCCTCCACTTTAGACCATGTGATATCAGCTGCAGAGAGCTCGGGAGTTGGTGGGTTTTGTACGGGTAAGGATAAAATCTCATCCCATCTTGCCATCTGTATAATTGGAATGTAGAAGCAGGGTGCGCCGTGCGGGTAGGCCTGCTAATGAGAGGGATTGAATCCAAACTTGGCCTGGCTCAATTTACGAAGTCGGCAAAGCCCGTTCGAACTCGGCCCGGATTTAAGAAGAGTAAGAACGAAATCAGCCTGTCCAATTCATGTTCAATATTGAGCCCGGTTTGGACTCAGCTTGTTTCACCTTAAGATCAGTTCAGAAAAGCCCGTCCAATTCACATGCGGTTCAGAAAAGCCCGCCCGATTCACAATTCATTAACATTGCTATACAGTACTTCTGTAAATGACACAAAATTGGGATGCCTGTACAACAAATTTTTTATAAATAGGATTATCAGAATATAGTAGCTATCTTTAAATAAGGGATACCAGTTTGACCTTAGTTGGTAATGAGCTGCAACATCAAGTTAAGTAACTATAGATAGCAAATGGTATGATCCAACTAATATATCCTTCTATGATGAAATTTAAGAAATGGGTTCACTGAGCCACAACAATAACAGTACCGGTACACTTTCCCTGAATCTGGTGTGTCCAATGTACCCCTGTGTAAACACTTTCAAATTTCCACCTTGTTTCCCCTTGAGACCAAAACACATTAGAAATTAAGTTCAAAATAAGTATATGCCAAATAGTTGTGTTTGTAGCATGTGACACTTTTTTATGACCTGCATATATGCCACTTTTATATGACCGCTTTAGTAATTTGACTTCACACAAGTAAAAACATATATTTGACTATGTACCTGAACTGTCAATAGCAAGTGAAACATATATGCGATTGGTAACACAATTACAAATTAACCGTTTTATTTAGATGAAGTTATATCTGTTCAGTCCCACCATCATTTTTTTCTTAATTAACTCTTGAATCCCCATAAGATTAATAATTATGAAAATATGATACAAAACTCGACACTCAAATACAAAGACCAACAAAATTCTGATAAAATTTATAAAAATGTGTATTGTACAATTGAGCAGACTGTGCCAATATCACAATATGTCAAGAATCAAATTATGTGCCTCATTGAATTGATAATTTATAAATAGTAAATAAGATTTTGATATTCAAAACATTACAAGCTACCACCCAATAGCAATAACAAAATAATAATTGTACACAAATTATGCTTTTCACTGATTGACTTGATTCAATAAAAAAAAAATAATAGAAACTTTTACTGACCCTCAAAATGAGCAATGTTGGATATACAGGCAGAGGAATGGTTATGATCCGATCAAACTGTCCCTTATAATTCTTGCACGTGCGGAGTGGACGCTGTCTGTTTCAGGCAGAGAGATTGATGCAACGGTGCAGTGGTCTAGAACGAGCAGTTGGACCTCCTGGAAGGGAAATAAGACTGAGTCTGAGAGAGACGGCGAGATCGATCTAACCAAACGAGAGAGGAGTGGCGGACTGAGAGAGGTGGCAAAGAGGGGAAATATCGTTAATTGTTCAGACGGGTTAGAGGCGCTCAAACGAGGGGGAGAGAGAGAGAGGCGTAACCTAGAGGCGCTCAAATGGGCTGCTCGAAGCCCGTTCATTGGATTTGTGGTGTTCAACTGACTATTCAATAATTGTTTCAGACTAGTCCTGAACATGAACCGAATTTTGAGCCTTGTTCGTATCATAACCTGTCCAACATTAATTTACCCACGGGCCGTGTGCCATAATATTTGGGTTTGAATTTAGTTAGTACTTGAGTAAGAAAAGCCCAATGGTTTTGATTCGTAAAGTCCAATTACATGGACAACCCCTAGTGGCCTTGGATTGGGTTTAAGTACAAGTACCCCAAAACCCACTTGTTGGGAGAAGATACTAGATTTGTTGTTGTTTTTTTTTTCTTTTTCTTTTTCTTTTTCATCCAATGTTACCTGGCTGTATCTGTATGATAGGACAAAATTAATTACCGTTATGAAACTTTTATTTTTTTGAAGACTGAATCATGCAATTTTAATGAAACTTTATTTCATCTAGTGAATTTATTTTAAATGAAAACCAAAGTGGAATTTGTGGGTATTTGCTAATTTACAAATGACAAATTATTGTTGGTTAATGTATAAGGCACAAAAGACAAACTTAATCATCCATCCATCTTGAGGTCTTCCTTAAAAAATTTCCATGACCAAGTGAGAAGGCTCGCAACCTTAAACGAAAGACATTGGGAGCTCTCGTCAAACTTAACAAATTAGGAGTAAGAAACAGTACAGTAGCTTTATAGATGTCACAATAAAAAAAAAGGAAATGTGCTGATTCCAATTTAACATAATTGGCAAATTATAAGCACCAATTCCTGTTTGACCTGTAAAAATGTCTCTCTAGAAAGAAATTTTCTTAATAATATTCCATAACACTCTCTTGCAAGTTACAATTCGCAATAATGGTCATTTGTTGGTCTCACACAAATACATGAACCAAGTTATGTTCCTATACAATTTAACATAATTTTCATTATCATATTTAATGGCCTCAAACCCCTGCTTTCTCTGTTCCTCTTTTTTTTTTTTGTGCGTTTAAACCACGTTAACGAACAAACATAGGATGGATGGAACCAAAAAATAAAAAATTAAATTAAAAGAAAGAAAACTATCAAAGAAGCTCAATGTTATGATCTCTCTTTCTTTACAACAGTTTCAAATCTACAACTGAATAGTGACTCCACGGGCGCCCATGATGTTGAGCTGCCGTTGCACATTATCCTCATCGCCGGCTGTATTACTCACCATCGTCTCGTGCCTGGTTGCATCAAACTTATCTCCATCCCCCCACAGCGCGTACGCCTCCTCCCCATGTGCTGCATCATCACCAATCATTAGCTGATCATCGGGCATCCTAAGGGGAATAAACAATCCAATTGCCAGCAATATGACGGTTGTCACAAATATGTTCCACCCGATGATGAACAAAGCGCCGACAATCTGTTTGAATAGTTGAGAGATGCCTCCGCCGTAAAATGTGCCTTTCTCACCAACGGGAAGATCGAAGCTGGAGAGCTCAGAGACAGCCAGAAGGCCGGTGAGGATACCTCCAAGCAAGCCGGCGACTGCATGAGTGTGGAAAACTGCGAGCGTGTCATCGACTTTTTGAAGCAATGCCGATTTCTTGTGGAGGACCATCATGGTGAACCAGGGTACGCAGCCAGCAAATATGCCCATGACAATTGCTGCCCATGTATGCACAAGCCCTGCAATATGAAGCATAATTTATTCTAAATAATGCTTGTTAATTAATTATTTTGTTATTTTTTTTCTTTTCACTCATTTTGATGCAAAGAGGAAGGTTCTTATATTGTAATATATTTATGATTAATTATGTAAATGCAAGAAACAATAATCTTTATTGTTAATTTAATAATTATCTTTCTAGGACTACTAGATGCAAGGATGGTAGATGTAGCTTTTTGGTTGTCTTTTATATTTTCTAACAAAAATATATAGCTGTGAAAAAGTTCAGAAGCTTTGGTTTAATGATTCTTTTCTTTGTTGCATATAATAATTGTCAATCTGTTTATGCTGCTATGACTAAAAAACAGAGCATACAACTTTTGACCGAGAACTTGGCATATTAGATCATCTTTAAGGTCAATGACAGGTTGGAAACGTGCGCACAAGAATAACTTCTATCTTCCTAATAGAACACCAAATTTCTATGTTCTTGTACAGCTAATACATCTGTTTTATTCTAATTTCAGTAATTAACAAAAGTTATTTTGTGGCAAGCGAGTAGTTTATGCATTAACAGCTCAGCTCAGCCATGCTCTAACATGCATGGTTATGCTTTATCAAATGTTACTGTACCGCAGTATTAATTAAATTGCTCTGCTAGCTATACTGGACATCCTCTAGCAAGATTCTCAATTTAGACCTTTGAATTATGAGTTTATATATATATAATGAGATTTCTATACCTGCTCCTGGAGTGATGCAAACGAGTCCGGTCATCATGCCCTGGACGGCACCGATGACCGATGGCTTGCTGAAGAAAATTACATCAAGAAGAGTCCACACAAGGAGGCTCGTGGCTGCACAGACGTGCGTATTCAGAATGGCCACTCCGGCGGTGATGTTAGCGGCGTAAGGTGCACCGCCATTGAACCCCGACCAGCCCAACCAGAGCATACCAGCACCGGTAAGCATGAGCAGGATGTTGTTCGGTGAAAACCTCTCCCTGTCATTCTTTAGCCTGGGACCCACCTGACAATGCCATGCGGGTGCATCATTAGAAATAGTCTACAAAGTTCTGTAGAAGAATATATGGAGAGTAGTTTATTTAGATCACAGGGGGGAATTGAGTAACATTTTTTATGTCAGCAACAGTGACAGATTTGTTTGTAACGTCAAATTTATAAATACAGCAGGACATAGCCTATTTGGTTATTAAAAGAACACTTAAAAGTAGCAGAATGGAAATTGCATCAGTCTTCTTGTATTAGAAAGATATTATTAATTAATTAATTAATTTTATCAACTGAATCTTTTCAAAAATGAAAAAAAAAAAAAAATCTTCGCCAAACATTTTATTGTGGTGGGACCTCGATTTTGACATTTTAATTCCACTAAAATCCAGTCGGTCAATATTATCGCTTGATTCCGTACCAGTTAGGCAGTTTATCATAGCCGCCTAAAATGGTACACGTGAACTCTTTACCAAGAAATTACCAAGTCAACCAAAAGCAGAAAACCAGAATTAAAAAAAAAAAACTGAAAACTGAAAACTGAAAACTGAAAAGGAAAACTAAATGGAAAAAAAAAAAAAAAGAATTTGTACCCAATATGCGGCGGTAAATCCAGAAACACCCGAAGCGAGATGGATGACATAACCGCCGGAGTAATCGATAACACCCCAGTGGTACAAAAACCCTCCACCCCAGAGACTAAAAGCTCCAATTGTGTACGAAAGCAGCAGCCACAGCGGCGCAAAAACCATCCACGCCTTGATGTTCATCCGCCCGAGAACCGACCCGGCGAGCAATATTACGGTGATCGCTGCGAATACGAATTCAAAGAATACAAGAGTCGCCTGAGGGTAGAACGGCTCCGTCATGGGCGTCTCTATAGTACCGTTTTTGTAGTGGATCACAGTGGCGGGGAGGTGCGCACGCTGGATGAGGTATGTCTGGGAGAGCGCTGTCCCCGCCTTGCCCCAGAAGGGAAGGAGCCGGTCACCGAATGCCATTTTGTAACCGACAAGGACCCATATGATGAGGGTGGATGCAAATGCGTATAGTGCCATAAAAGCCGAATTCACGGCCCATTTCTTCTTCACAATGCTACCGTACAGAACCACGAGGCCGGGCATCGACTGCATTCCGACCAACGTTGCCGCGATCATCTGCCATGCGTTGTCTCCCTTGTTCAACCAGTCTGGCACTGATGGTGGTCTCGACTGGTACGCGATTGAAATCGTTGCGTTGTCCATTGTTACGATTTATCAGCTGATGGAATTAGTGATTGGAGAGATTAATTAGCGTATTAGTGTTTTGAAAGAGAATGAGAAGTGGCGGATTGATTGAGTTGTGAGGGGAGAAAAGTAAAATGAAATGGGGAAGATATTGGTGGGTTTTTGCAAGGAATATATCATATGCTGCGTCCAGTAAGGTTGAAAGCGAGGGGAAGGGGATGAAAGTGATGGTTTAGTTTTCTCTCCAAACCTAACCAAAATTGAGAGCCCAGTATTTGTCGAATAAAATAAAGTATCTCCTTGGTATCCAATTGAATCTCAGATACTCGCGTCTTAGCTGGCAGTATGGTGAATCTAGAGGGTTTTTTTTATAAACCATAATTAAGAAAAAAAAACAGTTCGGATTTCAGCATGATTAGTCGAATTTTTACAAAAATCATAAAAAACGGTTTGGCAACCCGTTTTTCAGTTTTAATCTCAAAAACGGGCTGCCAAACCATTCTCTACAGTAACTTTTTTTTTTTTTTAGAGTTTGTTTATAAAATAAATCAGATATTTTGTTTGATTTTGTATATTAACAATAAAATTAATGGAACAATTTGAATATATTTTTTTTTTGTGTATTTTGACCATTTTATCATTTTATCAAATCAATAAATATATAAAAATCAATGGATTAGTTTTCAAATTTACGTATTATTTTTATTAAAACTCATTTTAATTTAAAAAATACTTATTTTTTTATAAAAATATAAAATAAGTGTTTTATTTATGAAAAAATATGTTAGTATTTTAATTGGTCGATTTTTTAAAATAATGATACATTGGTCTACTACATAGAGGATTTAAAACTTTATGTAACCATAAGTTTTGAAAATAAAAATAAAATAGAGTCGATTTTTGTCATAAAAGCTGTTAGATTATGGAAAATATGTCCATTAATCATTCAGAGACATTATTTCCTAGAAGAAAGTATCCAGAGATACAAATTTTTAGTATTTTTATTGTAATTCACTTTTACATTTTCTTTTAATTTTCTTCACGGAAATATTTATTGATTTTTTTATATAAAAAACCAATCAATTGATTTGATAAAATGATAAAATGGTCAAAATACACAAAAATAATATATTCAAATTGTTCCATTAATCTTATTGTTAATATACAAAATCAAACAAAATATCTGATTTATTTTATAAACAAACTCTAAAAAAAAAAAAATTACTGTAGAGAACAGTTTGGCAGTCCGTTTTTTAGGTTAAAACTGAAAAACGGGTTGCCAAACCGTTTTTTATGGTTTTTATAAAAACTCGGCTAATTATGTTGAAATCCGAACTTTTTTTTTTTTAATTATGGTTTATAAAAAAACCTCGTGAATCTACGTGTGGTTAAATGACTGAAAGTTGTGAAATGAGATCTCCGATTTTTGTGCTACTGGAGAACTGCTGAGGAGGAGGAGAACATAAGGATTGAGGCTTAAAGACTTGAAAGTCAACTTTGTTCATCTTAAAAAATAAATTAGAATCTTAAAAAGCAGATATGAACAACAGCAGCCCACAAGGTCTTGATAGGAAGAGCAGTTTGGGTCCGATGCCCATCGGACTCAGACTGAGTTCGATGGTTTCCATAACCGTCCGATTCTTTTTAAAATTCGTGCATTCTGCTTTAATATACGTGCATAGTGTTTAATGTCTGTCCGTAAGAATCTTAAAGAATATCGGACGGTTATGAAGCCCATCGAACTCAAATTTGAGTCCGATGGGCATCGGAACCAAACTGCTCTCGATAGGAAGGACGGGCCCGTATCAGTAAATTCAATAAATGATCGACACGCAATCAGGCTTCTAGTTCCAGATCTAAACAAAAATAAAACGAAATTCAAATGTGGAAAGAAATTTAGAAAAATAACTTTGTCCAGACAAAATATCTCCATCCCGCTCTTTGACCTTCTAGTAGCCAATTATTTTGAACAATTCTAATATCTCGTCTCCTCGAATCTCTTTCATATTTCATGTTCTATATTTTTATTTTTAAAATTTAAATAGTCGATTTGAACTATTCAACATGATCTCCATGTTAAAAATATGCTTGAGACTAAATTTTATATTTTTTTTAATTTTTTACTTTTTTTAGATTTATTGAAAATCGCTATTTTTTTATGGTCCAGATTTGTTTGAAAAACAACGATTTTCAATAAATCTAAAAAAATAGTAAAAAATAAAAAAATTGGTCTCCAAGGATATTAAGCTGTTCGGATCGACTGTTTAAACTTTAAAAACGAAAATAAAAAATATGAGGCATGAATGAAGCATGAGGAGATGAGGTACTGAAACCCTCCTCATATCATATAGAGTCCGGCAATATATAAACCTTTTTGTTACCAGTCTTCAGAACCTATATGCGGTCTTCAGAACCTATATAATAGGATTCAAACATCAAATCTAAACTGTGCAAATTAATGTATGTGTTTGCCTACAAAATTTATAAATTTTTCAAATTATTTAGTTTAAAGTCAAGCGGTAAAATAAAATAAAAAATGTATTAGAATTAACTTAAATATCTTTATTTTTTACCACTCGATTTTATATTAAATGAATTCAAAAAAAATTATAAATTTATATGTAAACACATAACTTGTGAAGTATATTGATTTGAACAGTTTAGATTCGTTATTTCTAGCAAATCTGATATGTTTTAAAGTTGACAGTACTTGGGCTAAAATGTCACCAAGAACATAATAGCCGGACTCTATTATATAAATAAAATTAAGTTAATTATTTTTAATATTATACTTTTTTTAGCATGAAAAATAACAGCTTGATGATACGGATTTATATGTTTGTTCATAATTGCTCTTGCTGTCTTGCAATAGTACTTAAAGAGACAATTTAAGTCTTCAAATGTCACTTCAATCAAAATTAATATTTTCTTTAGATAATTCTCTCCACATATTAATGACTATTGTTTTATTATCGCAAACTTGGCTAATTGCTTTTAACATATAAGTTTCTAATTAAGAAACAAATAAATTGTCTTATTTAGCACATGATATAAAGTTACAATCATCAAGGCATATAATATTAACAATTTTTATTCCTGTAAACACCTAACTGGTTTACTTTAATATCTGACAGTTATTTTTAACACGTAATACAAATATAAATAATAATTCTTAAGAAATTTCTGCATTTCTGGATAATTGTACAAACTTCATATATTTGACTATCATTACTTTAATAACAGCTTGATGATACGGATTTATATGTTACGTTAATTAAAATTATCTTTCTTTTTACACTGTTTTGAATTAATGAATATTGAATTGTATTCATAGACAATTAATAATGAGTTGTTCTGAATATTTTATTTTAACGGTTCGTTAGTTTCTTACATATAGCGTACTATGCTTATTGCTTGGTTGGATAATTGTACAACAGATGTTTGGTTGGACCATTAGCAACTGCTTTACATATTGCTGACAGGAAATTAGCATACTAGTTAATACCACTACCTCTACTTAGGGGATCCAAATATGCTGAAATCTAAAATTCATGAACAGTAACTCTGAAATTTTTGAAATTCGAGATCCAGCTATTGAATTGTTTCGAGATACGTGCACAGAAAAATTAGTTATTTTGAGATACGTGCACAGAAAAAATTGGACGGCTGGATCTCAGATTTCAGGGATTTCAGAGTTAATGTTCATGAATTTTTGGATTTCAGCAAATCTGAATACCTACTTCTGTGCTTGAAGTTCCAACTTGCCAGATATCAGAAGAATAGTAAATTAATCAATCATTTACGGTTCGACATTTAAGAGTTCGAAGCCACTTCAAATCAGTGTTGTAAAAACAACGGTATGCACTTGCTAACAATGAAGTATCGCTAAACAATTAATTGAAAATAATCAAAAATAATTGATCGATAAAAATTTCATCAAGTTTACATTAATCGATTGTAACGTCTGTTAATTTTTGTCCGTTAGAAAAAATAAAAGAGAAATTTATATATATGCTCATCATAACTTACTCATTTTATTAATATTCTCATTTCTTCATTTAATCACTTTAAAGTACAATTTAAAATTAATATAATTTTAATTGACAATTTACCCCCATCTAATTCTTCCGTCTCTCCTTCCTGTTACTTTCTCTTTCCCTTTATTTAATGCAAAATCCACGTGACCTGATTACAATTAAAGCAATTTGAAATAGACAAGACTATTGCCCAACACCAAGGCAAAGAAAATTCATTGAAAAGGAAGTAAACGGATTACATTGTTACATTAAATAAAGGATATAAATTAGGAAAGAAAATACAATATTGAAACTTCTTTTGTTTATTTTTCAGCCCTCACACATACCTCAAACTTTGTGACCACCCATGTTTAATATAAAAACAGGGGCTTTAGCCTTGTTCTTACTCAAAAAATAAGAAAATAAAAAAATTGAAACTTCTTCTCTTCTGACCCTATTTGTCAAAATATAAGAAACAATAATGTCCTGAGAGTTGGTACATATAGGAGAGCTTGCGAGAACTTGACATATGCAAAAATGTTGCCTTGAGTAGAGCACAATATGAATTTTCTTAGCATTTCTCAAGCGAGGTGTTCGACAATAGTCAAATTGCCTTGTAATCACGTCACATAAATTTTGCATTAAACATTCGGAAAGGGAGAGTAGTGGGAAGGAGAGATGGAAGATTTAGATGGGGGTAAAACTGTACATTTAAATTTTAATTAATATTAAATTGTATTTAAGATTACTTTAATTTTGACTTTGGATGTAATTAAATCATGTAGGCAGTCTAATTCTCTTTGTCAGATTTCAATACCCCGACGAAGTAAGCTCCCAAAACACAGAGGAAGTAGAACCTGAATACGGGGAGATAGACCTCTCGGCTTACCTGCAAAGCAGGGTTGACTCTGCAATTTTGAGTCCGGAATTTTTGAACCCAACAAATTACACTGAAAATTACAATTGTAGAGAGTTTTCATGAAAAATATTTGGCAAAAAAAACATAGGTTGCCGAACATTTCTATCCAACAAATTCTCAGCAGAAATAGTATGCCGAACAGAGCCATAGTGAGTTGCTTCATATCAATTTTATCATGATTCAAGGTTGTATTATTATTTATTCTCTCTTTCTAGCTTTTTCAATCAACTTTTGTTCTTTAAAAGAGAAGATAAATTCTATATACAAACAATTTAAATATTATAACTTTCAAATTATCAGTAGAACTAGGGTGTTCTTAGTTCATTAAACTCCTCTGTGAACTCAATTTTAAAATTTATCAAATTGACTTCAAATGACAAATTTAAATTGTTAAAATTCTTTTATCTTACGAGTGATGCGTCTACATGTGAAAATTTTAAAATCAAGTGGTAAAAAAACTTCCAAAAATTGAATATATTAAAATTAACTTGTAAACTTTCTAATTTTGACTTCTTGACTTTATACTAAATTAATCCAAAAGTTTAAAATTTTCACACGTAGACGTATAACTCATAAAGTAGAAGAAATTCAAAGTTTGAATTCATCATTTGAAATCAATCTAATAAATTTTAGAGTTAAGTTAAAAAAAAAACTGGATTAATTTAAAAACACTCTAAGTCTACTCTTCATTTTGTGGAGCACACACTTAATAGATTTTGCAGGTTTAGATACAACAAATATGAAAGAAAAAAAGAAAACAACAATTGCTGGTGCGTTATGATTTAAATATTCTATATTAGATTTGGCGAGATTCCATGTCCCGAGGTAGGCGTTGAAGGTCGTTTTTAGCTCAAACTGAGACTCTTTAAAATCATTAAAATAGCGAGAACTATTTAAAAAATTCAGGGAAAATATTAAATATGTGTCGCGCCGCGCCCTTGTACGCGACCATCCGCTTAGTTAGGAATGAGACCTTCATATTCTCTGCAAACATGCTCGTCTTTTATCGTGTCTGGTTGTATGTAATTAGGAATTTAGAGGTGCAAATTGGAAATGAATCGGATAGTGGTAAAATTATATCCGTATCT
Source organism: Carex cristatella (assembly GCA_024447775.1). Lineage (NCBI taxonomy): Eukaryota > Viridiplantae > Streptophyta > Magnoliopsida > Poales > Cyperaceae > Carex > Carex cristatella. Next base: position 1,394,123 of record JAJHPF010000022.1, read on the forward strand.
ATTTTAATTTTTCGAATACAGATACAGATTGAATATTAGACGGATATGTGCGGATATAAATCGGAAATATATACATAAATATTTCATAATATATATTAAACTATATGATATATATCTACTATTCAGATATGAATAATTAAAATTCAAAATCATATCTGTATCCGTATCCGCACGGATATTTGAATATCAGATATCCGTATCAAATTTTCGGATACAGATCCGGATACAATCGGATATTATCTGATCCGTTTGCACCCCTATATGTAATTACTTTTTATTTGTTTATGTATTGGTAAAATAATTAAATCTGGTGCAAAAGTCATACATCAGATGAATAGTCTCTAGGTTCTTATCAAGAATGAGTTATAAAGGCTCACATAGGCGCAAACAATCTTAATCTTGTGTAATTTGCTTCTTCGACGAAAATCTTCTTCTCAAAATTGCCACCTGTCTCACCCATCTCATTCTGGACGGGTGCGTATCCTCTGAGATTCATGCCGAACGTATTTGAACGCTTAAGATATTCCAAAAAGTCACGCAAAGTTTGAGATATCTCAGAGGATGCGAACTCATTCTGGACGACAATATATATGATATTCGGTGACGTCAATCTTATATTAACTTCGTATCATTTTTTCTTTTGAAGTAGACTAAGTCAGGGTTGAAATTAAAAAATTAGATTCTCGAGTCTCTATTAGCATCAAATAAAATTACAATTTATATAAGGAATTTGAATTATATAAAAAATTAGAAAAAAATAATTCAATATATATAATTATAATTTTTAAAATCATGGAGTGGTTAAGTAAATCTGAGCAAGTGGTATCATCTTATCACATAAAAGTTTCTAAAACTAATTAAAGGAGAGCAACAAAGGATTTTTGGCTCAATCAGAATTTCCCGCCGCTTAATTTCTTTTTAGAAGTTAATGAGGGTGTGTTAGAGTAGTTTTTTTTTCTTCTGATTGTACATTATTTTCCCGTCTCTTTGTAATTGCTTTCATAAAATTCATTAAGTAGTTTTATTCTGTTAATTACCTTCTTTTTGAAAAATAATTCTTACATTTTATATATAATATTGTGCGCCACTTATTGTATTTTAAAAAAAAAGTATACTTAACAACATGTAAATTGTTTCTATCCGAATCATATAAGTGTTGATTTATATTTAATGTGCATAGTGTTCACAATATTATTTTCTGAAAGTTAATTAGAAAGTAAAATTAAATTTTTTATAAATAAAAATATATCTTTCAGAGTTTTATTTTTGTTATCAATGTAAGATATACGAACTTTTATCATGAAGTACAAAGGCTATAAATATTTTTAAATAAAAAATATAAACACATATGGAGTGCCGTAACAGATGTAAATAAGATGGTGTAATTTTGATTTTTTTTTTTAAATGTAAATATAGTTTGGTTTAATCTGATAACTAGGGCTGTCCAAAAAGCTCGTAAGCTCGTGGCTCGCTCGCGACTCACATTGGCTCGATTGGTAACAGCTCGTTCGATAGTGGACCGAGCTGTTAACGAACTGGCTCGCTAACAGCTCGAGCCAAAATTAACGAGCCGAGCTTTTGCCCGGCTCGGCTCGCCCGGCTCGCGAGCTAGCTCGGCTAGGCATCAATTTGTGAATTTGTATGAATTTGTGTGTATTTTATACCGTCAAACTTGATCCAGCTTGATCCAGCTCGGTTCAACTCGGTCCAGCTCGGTCCAAAAATGTTTGTAAAATTTATTTTCTTCTTAAAACAAGGTCCAACCAAACCTAGTGAGCCAGCTCGTGAGCCGGCTCATCACGAGTTTGAGCCGAGATTTTAGCTCGCGAGCTGTTAACGAGCTAGCTAGCTAACAGCTCGGTCCAGAATTAACGAGCTGAGCTTTTGCCCAGCTTGGCTCGAGCCAGCTCATTTACAGCCCTATTGATAACTAACGACTGAAGTGGTTGAGATTAATTTATATATTCCTTTTAAAAAAAAGGAGGGTTTCACACTCAAAATTTTATGCTCCCATTTGCATCTAATTTTTTATTTCTTTTATCTTCATTTTCAAAGTCTGAATAGTCGATCCGAACCGCTCAACATGATCTTCATAATAAAATATGTCTGGAGACCAAATTTTATATTTTAAAAAAAATTTACTATTTTTTAAGATAGATACAAAATCATTGTTTTAAGGAGATTTTGGACCATCCGATAAAGTGATTTTGTACCTATCTTAAAAAGTAGTAAAAAAAATTTTCTAAAAAATATAAAATTTGGTCTGCAAGCATATTTTATTATGAATGTCATGTTGATCGGTTTGGATCGACTGTTCAGACTTTGAAAATAAAGATAAATAATTGGATGTAAATGAGAACATAAAATTTTGAGTGGATTGGAATATCTTTAAGTCAACATATACTTTGTTTTGTATATGCCTAGCATATACTTTGTCTGAAGCAGGTTCAGATGCCATCTCCATGCCACATCTTAATTTCGTTTGGCTCATAAACACAACATATAATTAATTAACTCAAGTCAACATAAATAATCCACTAATTTTTTGTTTTAGAGAAACCTGCCATACGAACAATTAATGTGGGGATGGTTTTTGACATTATCCTTGTTGGATCATGAAACCCCTAAAAGTCAAAGAGGATTATTAGCCTTGTTTTTATTTTAATAAATTAAGGATTGGAGAGGAGTGGGCATATATTTATCTAGCATGGGAGATCTAACTGGAGCAGCCGCTATATATTCATTAAAATTAAGTACATGCTTCTAGGGTTTCCATGCTTTAATTATTAGATCGATCTGAGAGCAGATCCTCTTTGGCCGCTATGAAATCGATGGCTCCGACGCGACTTTAGTATACCATAGTGATCGGACATGTGCACATTTTTGTCGTTGCAATGCAGAAATGTAATTCCAGAAATATGAATTATTCAGAAAATTCGGAGGCGGTTTAATGGACGAGGAGGGTTCCACTGCACCAAAAATTTCATGCTCACATTTGCTCCCGAGGAGGGTTCCACTGCACCAAAAATTTCATGCTCACATTTGCTCCCAATCGTTTATCTTCATTTTCAAAATTCAAATAGTCAATCAAGACCGTTCAACATGATCATCTTAATAAAATATACTTGGAAATCAAATTTTATATGTTTTGGAATTTTTTTACTATTTTTTAAGATATGTACAAAATCATTATTTTGAGAAAATTATTGGACAAAGTTATGTTTGTTTATAATATTTGTTATATTTTTGTTGTTTTATAGTTGTGATCGTAATTGTTACAATTTTCATACTTCATTGCTGCAGTATTTATTGTTACAGTTTTAATACTTCATTATTACAGTTTTCATAATGTCTTGTTACAGTATTCATTGAATATAATTTTTTTTGTTATTTTTGCAGTTTACGTAGCTATTTTTTATCATATTCAATTTCATTAGTTTGAATCCGTAAAACTTCTAGAACGATAGAAAATATTTGAATTTTTTTAAAAAACTTCCAGAAGTGGAAAGTACACAATTTGACAGATTTTTAAGTAAAATAAGTACAATTAACTGTCATTAACTGTCAAAGTACAACATATTTGAAAGTACAAAGTACAAAGATGTTGCAAGTTGCAAGTTGTTAATTTTTTAAAAATTGATCGCATCTTTTACATCATTCGATATTGTCTGTTACAGTATTATATTATATTGTTACAGTATTACTACTGGTCAATTGACAATTGGTTTGGATAAAAAGTGGGTACAAATTCTTGGGTACAATTAGAAGGATCTGAGAAAAGATTTTAGTACCTAATGTTTTGTACCCAGTTTTTATCCAACTTTTTGGATAAAGCTTCCTAACCAACCTAGCTATAAAAAATTTCCTGTCTCTCACATTCTCTCTCATTTCCTCATCTTTCTATTTCTCTAGCATCCACACAAAATCAAAGTTCTTCTCAAATGACAAACCTAGCTCTCTTCTTTCATGGTGCTTTCTCTCCGACCGCCTCCGCCTCCGCCTCCCATCTCGGTCCCTCCGCCTCTTCTCCACCTCTTTCTCACGTCATATGCATCCTTTCAAGCCGCACAAGCTCGAAGGAGCCATGGATCTGGGCATTTTCAAGGAGATCCGGAGCCATGGATCCAAGTTTTATCCAAACGGTTGACCACATCTCTCTTCACAGCCTTGATATAAATAAGTTTCTCAATTATCGTTGCTTTTTGTTTTTTTTATTTCCAGTCTCTTCCGTTCTCTTCTCTTTCTCTTCTCTCTCGATGGACCTCCTCTCTCCTTTCGAGTGCTTGATGCCATCGGATAAATTCCAGATCTGAGATTACAAATTTCAGATCGGAGATGATAGACACAAGTTGCGCATGTACAGTATTGGTTGACATTTGTTATAGTATTGGATCGTTATGTTACATTATTGAATTTATTGATTTTCATCTTCTACAGTTTTAATCATTAAATGTTACAGTATTCTTTTAAAATTTTACTGTATTCATGTTTTTGTATCAAAATTTACACGATAAGCTATATAATCTATACGGATCAAGTATGAATGAATCTTGATAACAATCAAATATTCCAACTGAACATCAGACTAAATTTAGTTTGATGTCCATCGGACCGTCTTTTTATTTTCAAATATAGTAATCTAGCTAAGCAAACAACGGAAAAAAGAAAGTAATTAAATTAATAAACTGTGTGCTACACTTGTGACTCAAAATGTCAAATTCAGCAGCAGATTTAGGGCTACATGACAGCAATTTATTTTCTCTAACATAACATTAAAATATGATATAATTAATATTCATGACGTACAAAGCAAAGTGGATATTCCTCACGCTCGTTTGGGCATTATCAATAGTAAAAGGAGACATCCTAGTTAAAGAATCATTAATAGGCAAATCATATACTCTTAAAAAAACTAAAGAGAGATGGCAATCAAGAACACATCTACGTGATAGCATGTAATTAATTGGAATCTCAAATCAATGAACGATTAACGAAGGGGAAGACCTAAAACTGGCTAAATAAAACTAATGGTTGAATGGCTCTTTTCAAATCAATGCACAAGACGACAATGTGCGTACATAACATAATGCTCGTATCCAAATTGTCACGTTATTTGGAGCACATGACAGCATAATTCCTAAATTTGATAATTTGATATAACGACCGTTTTTTTTTTAATCAAGGGAACATGAGTGATGAGTGGCCGTGCGTTGCTTGACCTAATAAAAATGGGCCATAATATGGGGCCTAATTGGAAAATAGATAATCGGCCTAGCCTAACGAATCAGGCCCATATGCATTTCAGCAGTAAATTCAAATAACAGCCGACCAAATGTATTATATTTCATTTTGGATTCTTGGGATAGTTTATTTTCATTCGATCTACGCGCGGTAATGTACTTACCATGCTAAATATTGTAATAAATCTCTCTAATTTATAACGATTACATGCATGATATTCTATTTCCATTTTATTATTAAATTAAAGACTTTTACAGACTACTCCATCGAAAGACCAATTTATCCACACCCTTTCACCCCTATCTAGATGAGTATAATGATCAATTATCATAAATCTTACGTGAATATAGAATCCTTGTCATCCTCTTTTTGACAAAGTGAGGAGACTCTCATCAGTTCATTACAACCAAATTAGTGTTTATGTCTGATATTAAACAGCTGGTATCTCTTAAGACAAACTCTCCAATATATAAAGCTATAATTTGTGCTAAAAGTAGGGGTGCAAACAGATCGGATATTATCCGTTCGTATTCGTTATCCGAATATCCTTGCGGATACAAATATAAATATGATTTTAAATTATAATTATCCGTATCCGAATAATACATATATGATATACATATATACCATATAGTTTAATATATATTATGAAAATATTTATATGTGTGTCTATAATTTAATATATATTATGAAAATATTTATGTGCTCCTAAGAGTACCAAGTCCCTTTGTACTCTTAATTCTAAAACTTATCGGATTAACTTCGAACGATGAATTCAAACCGTCGAAATCTTTCTACCTTACGAGTAATGCGTCTACATGTAAAAATTTTAAAGTTTCGAATTAATTTAGTATAATCTCTCTATCTCTCTCTCTCTACACACACACATGGATATCTGTCTGTATTAAAAAAATAAAAACAAATATAGATATAATTTTACCATTATCCGATCCGTTGGCACCCCTAGTTAAAAAAAACATTATCTTATTGATTGGGGGTATTAGACATGTTTAATTTAAGCCTACGTTTCAACATTAATTAATTGTGTTTGGTGGAGAAAATAAATAGATATACCGGTGTTGAAATTAAGAAACGCGCATAAGACCGATTACTACAAACGATTAATTTATAAAATGCAGCAGCTTGTCAAAGTGTTGAGCTTATATGTATGAGGGAGCTTTTATTTATGACGGAGATTACTTGATAATTATTTCTTTTGACAATCTTAATAATTTTTAAAAAGAATATTTAAATTAGAATATAAAATTATAATCATAATCTATATTATTCATATATGTTGTTTATAAAGTATGATGAAATTTGATGTTTGTTTTATCATAAATCAAGTGATTCGAATTTCAACGTTTTGAAATTAATTGTACTTAAAATTTTATGAAATTTAATTGTTAGTCTATCTATATTTCTAATAACAGCTCTTTATTTTACTTTCCAATTTCCAATTTTATTAAATTCTTGTGATAGCGATTGGGTTTCATTTCTAGTCTATTCCAACTTTTTGGAACTAAAGACTTGAATGTTGTTGTTGTTATAATCTATTGTCAAATAATCTTTCCTTTTTTATATTTTAATCACATAAGAAAAAAATTACTCAAAATGAAAGATTATACATGTTAAACGCTAGAAAAAATAAAATTACTGATTCAATATTAAGATTATTCTTTGGATCAAGATATTGGAGAATCATAAAGATCAAACAATTACGCTTTATCTAGAGATCAAACAATTTCATCTCATTTATGATCAAATACTTGTATTCTAAGAAATGAGAAAGTACAGTTTTGCATTTTAACTTATGAACCGTCATATACCAAAACCGACTCATAAAACATAATCACAAGTGCGGAATACAATACCTAATTCCATAACTTTGGCCATGGAATCCTCAAGTGCGAAGAGCCGTCTCCGTGAGCTCGAGATAAGTCTTCAATGGCAACAAACTCTTCTTGCATTTACATCGTATGGTCGTGGACTAAGTCTTCCAAGATATCAAGATGTGACTCTTGAGAAATTCTCTCTAAATTTTCTAATGGATTTCTTTTTTCAGTTCTTTGATAGTGGAAAAAAAACGAGAAGACATTTATTTCTTTTTTTCAGTTCTTTAAAATAACTGTTGTTTAGAAATTTGAGTTGGTTGTTATCTTGTGTCTTGGGGACACATCCTTATATAGGGGTGCACTACTAGGTCATATGTGGGCTGCACGAATTCTCTGACTAGTTAGCTTTCCAAATTTGTAGATCTCATAATAAGTTCATCGATAATTTTGACATTTACCTAAATTATTCTACACATTTATGAACTATCATATTGAATACATAAATTACCTAATATCTTAATTTTATATTAAATTACTTAATTTTGAGAATCATACGTAGCAGTATACAATTCATAATTATATTAGATATACGTTCAAAGTTGGAATAAGATCCAACACGAGATTCACTGAGATAAAGTATAACATACATATACTAAATTGAAACAGAGAATTGTTACGACATGCACCACCTGTTTTGTCCCATCGTTCCACACTTTCACATATAGATAATATGCATTACAGTAATATATATTATGCGACCCTCAAAACAATATATATTATAAGCCAATAACAATAATATATATGCACCCTATCTTAATTATGATATGATTCCATAAAGAAAAAGGCGCCTATAATTGGATTGTCACCCCATGGCTATCGTTGTTGCTATGGCGACTGTCTAGAGAGACCTCGTCATTGACAGGTACGTGGTGCACAATAGTCTCATGTCGGGTAGCATCAAACTTCTCTCCATCTCCCCACAATGCATATGCCTCCTCTCCATGTGCTGCATCATCACCGATCATTAGCTCATCATCTGGCATCCTCAAGGGAATAAACACGCGAATGATCAGCAAAAGAACAGTAGTAGTGACAGCATTCCATAAAATGATGAACATAGCGCCGGCGAGCTGCTTAAACATTTGGCCAATGCCACCACCATAAGCCATTCCCTTCTGGCCAGGGATGCTGGTGATGTTATCATCGCACAGCTCTGGTACGGCGAGTATACCAGTCATTAAACCACCAATCAAACCGGCAACGGCATGGGTGTGGAAGACACCTAGGGTGTCATCGACCTTTTGAAGAAGGGCTGATTTCTTGTGGAGGATCATCATGGTGAACCACGGTATACTGCCGGAAACTATGCCCATTAGGAGTGCTGCCCAACTTTGTAACACCCCTGCAAATTTTTTTCTTTTACTTTTTAATAGTAAAGAACCATCAAAACAGCACCTACTTACACAATTTAATAGGTAATAAATAGTTGGGTGGCTAACGAAATTAGAATTTAATCATTTATCGATAGATTAAAAATAATATTTACGAGAAGGTCGGGTGATTTTTTTTAAAAAAAAAATTGGTTAAAACCCACCAGTTTTTTGAACTCGGTAATTAATTAGCAAAACAAGCCAACGTACATATATATAATAGGAATGTGGCATGTTAGACTTAGAGAGATAGTGATATAATATATAGTACACAATAGTATAGATTTTGCCTTTGTTATATTTTGGTCGCCACTGCCAAGTTTTCAAAAAAAAAAAAAAAAAAATAGAATATAGGGGCTATGCTTCAATATGATAGATTTGAGGATCTTTATTGTAAATGTACCAGATCAGAGATATATATGTATAGTTTCATGGCACAATTAATTAATGCACCTGACCCAGCAGTGATGCAGACAAGGCCTGTCATCATCCCTTGAATTGCCCCAATAACTGATGGCTTCTCAAAAAATATGACATCAAGAAAAGTCCACATGAGAAGGCTGGTAGCAGCACAGATGTGTGTATTCAGAATAGAAATTGCAGCGGAGATGCCAGAAGAAATGGGTTGACCACCATTGAAACCAGACCAACCCATCCACAACAACCCGGCACCCGTAATCATGAGTAGTATATTGTTCGGTGAAAATCTCTCCTTATCACATTTTAACCTAGGACCAACCTAGATTTCTCAACAGTTACAAGAATGTTAATAATTATATATATATATATATCTGCGGCATATCAAATAAAAACTATTTCAATAATAATGTGTACCCAATAGGCGGCCGTGAATCCTGAAACACCAGAAGAGAGGTGTATAACATATCCACCAGAGTAATCCATGACACCCCACTGATATAGAAATCCACCGCCCCACAAGCTAAAAGCTCCGACGGTGTATGAGAAAATCAACCAGAGTGGTGAAAAGGCCATCCAAGCCTTGATATTCATGCGACCCAAGACCGATCCCGCAAGTAATATTACAGTCATTGCAGCATATGTAAATTCAAAAAATACCATTGCAGCCTGTGGAAAGAATGGCTCAACACGGGCATTTTCCAAGGTACCATTATTATAGTAATGCGCCGTCGCAGGCAAACTAGAACGTCTGACAAGATAGGATTCACCGAGTGCGGGTCCGGCTTTACCCCAGAATGGAAGAAGTTTATCACCAAAGGCCATGCGGTAACCGACTAACACCCATACTAGGAGGGAAGATGCAAATGCATATAAAGCCATGAATGCAGAGTTCACAGCCCACTTCTTTTTCACAATGCTTCCATAGAGAATTACAAGACCGGGCATTGATTGGAGCCCAACTAAAGTGGTAGCTATCAGCTGCCATGCATTGTCACCCTTATTGAGCCACTTAGGTAGCATCGGTGGGTCGGAATCATAAGCGAGTATTTCACCGGTTGGGCTTATTGCAGTAAAGAGCAAATGAGTATTGATTGTTCTTGGCATCTTTAAGTTTCTAGAGGATAAGATATCATGTCAAAAGTTTAGTATCCATCTGCCATTATATAGAATTATAGATTGAGATTCTGTGCATATATCCAATCCACTGCAAATTAGAAAAATTAGTATTGGAGAGGGAAATGAGGGTATTGGTTTAGTGGAAATCGTATGGTCAACATGACTCCACGAATTAATGAGGATCCCCTTGCAACTTGGTAAGTCCTACTACCAATGTAATTGTACTATTTTTTTTAAAAGATAATGTAATTGTACTTCTTTATATATTTATCATAACAGATAGATTGCAACGTTCTTTCTGGCTTTCTTCTTTTGAGATGTAGAGAATTGTTTATCGTTATATTACCTAATTCAAGAAAGTTTTGTTTCTCCTAAGCAATCTTTTATTTGTTTTGTTATCAAAATAGTAACCTCTCAGGTAGTGGTCCATGAATCAGTGAGACGATCGATGCATGTAATTAAAGGATTCCTGAATAGTGTGATTCATATTGTATTTGTATAAATTACATTGGGGGTGAGATTGTTAGTTCTATATTGTAACTGGATACTCAAATTGTTGAAACTTCAAATTTGGAGAACTCAAAATTTTATATCCACTTGTATTAATATTTGCAAATTCGAGTACTACGTCGAAAAAAATAATCTTATATCTAATCTAGTTGTTATCAACAATTGCAGATTGATTTGCATATATGTTGAAAGTGCTTAATGGACATATATGTTTTAATTAGATAGAAGGTAATCATCTACAGAGCATATATAGGAGAAAAGGTAACACTAATTGAATTTCAAAAAAATTATTAGCACTTTCAAAATATATGTTGGCACTTTGAGTTTCACTCTCACCAATGCAGTGTAATTGCTAATTTTAAAAGATTTCACTAAATAAAATATTTCACATATCCACGCTCACAAAATATTTAATTTCTATTGGTTGTCACTGTCGCTCTCTCTGATCTCTCTCTCCTCTCTTTTCTCTCCCTTCCTAAAAGCAATTGCATGAATGTATATGTGGGTTGTGAAATTAATTTCAAGTATTAATTTCAATTGACTTTATGATAACCGTAATGATTTTCCTCTTATTTCATGAATGGAGATGCTTATGGCCCTGAATTATTAGTCCTGCAGTATCAGATCAACATATAATAATCCAGCCCAGTGATCTGGTATTGCCTATAAGTTGGTGATAAAACTATAGATATCTGACTATTAACATTTGGAATAGGCATGAAATTGAGAATGCCACTACGGTTGTGTACCAGTATCAGCTTAATATTATATGTTCTGATATAAACATATCAGTTTCTCGCCTATGACCTATTACTGTACCAGCCATATAAACTAATTGGACAGATCAATATCAGCAATTTTAAGTCGCAAACCACATAACCTGAGTTGGCTAGCCATGAAAAACATATTTCTATTTTAATCTGAGAAGGACATTGCTAAACCATACCAATTTTAAGTTCAAAATGAAGAATACATACCTGAAACATAGTGATTTCTTACTATGTTATAATAAATCAGTAAATTTCCAAAAGTTGGAAGAAAATTTGGGTGATCATAACGAAAGGAATTGTGGGTTAGAAGCACGTGTGAAAATATAATAAAAATATTTATACAGTTATTTCCAAATTTCACAACAAACGAAAGAAAATCTCTGCACCAATGATATGCACCATTTTGCTTCCCTTTAGAAGATCTACAACTGGATGGTGACCCCACGAGCAGCAATGTTATTAAGTTGTTGTTGTACATCGTCATTACCACGACTGGCGTGCGGGATTGTTTCATGTCTCATAACATCAAACTTCTCTCCATCACCCCATAAAGCATAAGCCTCCTCCCCATGTGCCGCATCATCACCAATCATCAGCTGGTCATCTGGCATCCTTAGTGGAATGAACCATCCGATTGCAATCAATATAGCCGTGGTGATAAAAATATTCCATACAATAATGAAAAGTGCAGCAGCAATTTGTTTTAAAACTTGTGTAAAGCTTCCGCCATATGCAAAGCCCTTAGTACCGGGGACAGTGAGTTCAATATTTGCCAGCTCGGGAACAACTAGGATGCCGGTCAAGATGCCACCGAGTAAGCCAGCAATAGCATGAGTGTGGAACACTGCAAGAGTATCATCGACCTTTTGTAGGAGAGAAGATTTCTTGTGGAGTATCATCATGGTAAACCATGGAATGCTGCCGGAGAGTAGGCCCATTACTACTGCTGCCCATGCATGCACGAGACCTGTGGTTTAATTATTGTTAAGATGCTAAATTGCGACTGAAGAGAGTTATTTCCCGTACGTACGTCATACTGTAAAAGGACATACCAAAATAAGGGGGTTTTCATATGCCTCACTCGTGTCTAACATTCTTATTTTCGTTTTCAAAATTCAAATAGTCAATCCGAAGCTCTCAACATGATCTTCATATTAATATCTAATCAAATTTTATATTTTTTGAAAAAAAATTACTATTTTTTAGACAGGCACAAAATTAATTTTGGATAGTTGGTTAGCCGTGGATTTGTACCTATTAAAAATAATAAGTAAATTTTTCCAAAAAAAATATAAAATTTAGTCTCCAAGCACATTTTATTATCGAGATCATGCCTAGCAGTTTGAATTAACTGTTTGGACTTTAAAAATAGAGATAAGAATGTAAGCCATGAAAGACATGATAGTAATTGAAACCTACTCTACCAAAATATTTCTTCACAAAGATCAATCAATGCATGTCTAAAGGGAAAATAGTATAAAAATGTCAGATGAAAATGAGGTAGAAACGAGCTTTGGATTAAGAAGGTATGAGCATTGATACCTAGATTAATCATGTTGTACATAATATTTTTAATGCATGGTAACCGATGTTTATTTAAGAGCTTACAAAAACATGCATGAGGTGCACTTGGCAAATTATGAACACGTACTTTTGTTTGCATTTTTTTTTATCCTAATTAAAGAAGAGCTTAAATAAGATCATTGTAGAGACATGGGCTGCGCTAATGCCAGCTACTAAATAACATGTACACTTTTTTTTTTTAATATGCGGCCATCAGTTATAAATCTTAAATTTTTATTTTTTTTTAGAAGAAGGAACTCTTTCCTTATTATATCCATGATAACTAATTTGTTGAACATATATATCATTGACATGTACACACAAAAGTACCTAACAAGTACGCACATAAACATGGCTAGGTATGTGTTGACTTAATTAATTAAGTAGAGAAACCCAGACTTTGAAATGGTTAATTTAGATTTCGGTAAATGTACCTGCTGCAGGGGTGATACACACAAGGCCAGTCATCATACCCTGAATAGCTCCGATGACAGACGGCTTCCCGAAGAAAGCAACATCAAGACCAGTCCACATGAGAAGGCTGGTTGCGGCACAAATGTGTGTGTTGAGAACAGCTATAGGAGCAGTAATGTTAGCTGCGTAAGGAGCACCGCCATTGAATCCCGACCAACCCAACCATAGTAGCCCCGCACCGACAATCATGAGCAGAACATTATTTGGTGAGAAACGCTCTCTATCAGTTTTTATTCTTGGACCAACCTAAAAGCATCATTTCATACCAATTGCGGTTATTGCCAAGTTTGCACTAATAATGACATTATCAAATGAAATCAAATTAAGAAATAGAAGCTTCAAAGTCTTAATTACCCAATAGGCAGCAGTGAACCCAGCAATGCCAGAAGAGAGATGAATAACATAACCGCCAGAATAATCAATGACTCCCCAGTGATAAAGAAACCCTCCACCCCACAAGCTAAATGCACCTACAGTGTATGAAAAGAGCAGCCACAAGGGCGAGAAAACCATCCACGCCTTGATGTTCATCCGGCCAAGAACTGATCCTGCAAGCAGGATCAGCGTGATAGCAGCATACATGAAATGGAAAAGAACAAGCGTAGCTTGTGGGTAGAAAGGCTCCACCATTGGAGTCTCAACAGTGCCATTATTATAAAATTGCATTGTGGCAGGAATTCTGGCACGCTTGACAAGGTAGTCTTGGCTTAGTGCCGGTCCAGCCTTGCCCCAGAAGGGCAGGAGGCGATCGCCAAATGCCATCTGGAAACCAAGCAGCACCCATACTATCAGAGATGAGGCAAAGGAGTACAGAGCCATGAAAGCAGAGTTGACTGCCCATTTCTTTTTCACAATGCTACCGTAAAGAACCACAAGACCAGGCATCGACTGGAGGCCGATCAGGGTTGAGGCCATCATCTGCCATGCATTATCACCGTTGTTTAACCAGTCTGGCACGGCAAGGTCTGTCGGCATGGTTGTTCGATCACTTGTTCTAGAAAGAATTGGAGTTTAATTGGAGTTGTTGGTTATTATTGGTGAATTAAGATGTGATGCGGCAATTTGGGGGTGTGAACAGGCTCTTTATATGGAAGGCTATGGAGAGGGCCTTTGGAAATTAAAAAAATATATATAATATATTGAACCTTAATAATCAATTACCGTTTTCACGAATGCAAGAATTGATGTGATTTTGTACGATCATGCAGTTCATTAAAACTTTGGGTCAACTTGCTTAATGTTTAAAATAACAAGATGTAGAGTAGGCTGCCCACGTACAGACTGATATTGTGCAACTTCGTGATTCTGTTTAAACATTTAGTTGTCACATGTTAAGAATTAATTAAATAGCAATGCAATTTATTGCCTGTAGATTAATTGCTAAGAGTGGAGGCGTACAAATCCGCTATTGATCTTCTCTTGGTCAATGCAAAAAGAAAAGAATATAGTATATCGCGACAATTTAGAGGTGTACGAATCCAATTGTATTTCTTTGGAAGCTAAAGCATTAAAAAAATATATATATTTTTTGTATATCAGAAAATATAGGTATTTTGTATATCAGATATCTACAATTCATAAAATTTAAATATGGGCCATTATAAATTTTAAGTGCATGGTTTGATCAACAATAAAGCTTAAATTTGAATTTCATTTTTTTTATGTGTATGATATTCACAATATATATTACATTTAAAAATATCGAATTGCAAACAAGTTATTGATGATTGTTTGATTGTCAAACTAATTCATAGAGAATCTGAACTGTTGTATTTATTGCAATGCGTTTGACTTTTTCATTTTTCAGGCGGTTTCAGAGTTTTTTTTTAATATACATAAATGCATAAACTGTCCAATTTAAAGAAGTTACCGTAGTTTCTTTGGCAACGTACCTTTGGTTACATTAGCCAATAAGAGTCCAAGAAGAATATGTTAGCTGACAAACAGGGATTAATTGGAAATGATTAAATTGAAGGAAAATTTTGCGCCAAAATAAATAATTAAATGTAGCAGTCAAAATTTTGTACTATCAATCATTACGAAAGTACATAGCAAAAAAAAAAATATATATCTACCTGATTAATTTTGTACTATCAGTCAAAATTCGATACCATCAATCACATCTACCTGATTAAGATCATATTCCTTAGTGGCCGAAATTTTTATTAATGGGGAAAAAAAATATCAACAATAGAGAAGCAGTTCTCGAAAATTCGATATCTAAGAAAAATATGATGGTTTATAACGTTCTCTGGATGTTATAGATCACAACATCCCGTTAACTAAATTTGATTAGCAAAATAGCGTAAAAAAAAATTGTGAACGTTATAGTTGGGAACATCCAGTGTATAACATCTTGATTTTTTTCTTGCATTGTTTCGTTAATTAGCAGTAATTTGATTTCGCTAATCAAGACGTTGTGATCTATAACATCTAGAGGAGGACGTTATAGACCATCACGTTTTTCTTATATATCTAATTTCTGAAAACTGCTTTCTCATTGTGGATATATATATATATTTTTTTCCTATTAATAAAATTTCGGCCTTAGTGGAGGTCATGCAAGTTGAATCATTTGTTTGAGATGATACAACTTGGCATTAATTTTTTTTCTGTTTCATAATGTTTCACACTCAACTCAGCTTGCTTCTGTACTTGAATCTTTTTTATATCAATGCAACTGAACCGAAACAGGAAAACAATTCAAACTTTCCTTTCTTAAAATGCGACAACTGCAAATGTTCACTTCTGACTTTTTATTATGCCCTAACCACTTCGCATTTATACCAATCTAATGTGCTAAAATCAAAGCTGTGTGCTATTGTTGATCTTCAGACAAATTTTTGAATTAAATAATAGTTTGCAAATCATGGACTAATTATTCCCTTCTCTTGAAAGAAGAGAACAATTTCTTTTCCTATGGTGTAGAAAGGTGCGACTTTGAGAATAAATATTTATCCATTCAACGCATAGAATATCAATGTAATATTTAAGATAGAACAAAAAAAAATTCTGTACAAGGCAATCAATACGAGATTTTCATGGCTCCGAACAACGTGATAGCACGTTATTGGGTGCTAATTTTTATTTTGGAGAGCAAATTTGGATTTGACAATCAAAACCGAAATGCTGAGTGCACCGAAACTTTAAAAAATCACAATAATAAGTAGAAACTAGAAAGTGGTACACTAAAGCAACTACAAGTGCAATTTACATGAACTTTGCCCTCAAATGTATTAAAAAACAAAGCTACCAACTAAGAAGGAGGTCAAGGGAACTGTCAGATTATCATCCAGATCTGTGCTAATGGGCAATGACTCAACAATAGCAGCTGCAAGAGAAGTCAAAAAGAAGCCCAAAATAGTACTCTGATTCTCTTGCATAAGACCAAACAAGTGGAAGTAGTGCAAGTACCTGGATATAATTGATATCATTTAGAAAAATCTAAAGGTTCAAATGAGACTAGATTCATGGCATATTTGGACAACTGCTCACCAAAAATAGCTAAAAAAAGGAAGAAACGAGCAAGTGAGCAATCTTTTGTTCATCATGAACTTGTTCCTTTTAAGTTTTGGATCAATTTTTGTTTTGCAAAAAATAAATACAACATATGCTACAGGTGCAACTGTAATTAAAAATAAAGAATTAAACGAAACATCTCTTGCAGCTCGATCCAATCATTGTTGTCATATTGCACTATGTTCTAGCATTTCTTACCAAACAAAATCTATAAAAAAGGTTGCGTAGTTTTAACTAGGGCCTAATTTGATACAAAGAGCATATGGTTTGTTGGAGAATGTCTTTCTGCTGCACCTCACTTCAATATGAGTTTTCAGTCTCTAAAGCTATCTTAAACACTAATGAGCACATGACGCGTCAGTATGGGCAAAAATGCAACCAAAGTACTTTAAACATACAGTATACTAAGGCTTACCCTATAGATGCAATGAAGCCTGCTAGCACCATAGATGTAGTCCCGGCATACGACTTGTTGGGATTATAAGGCAGTTTCTTGTTTCCAAATCGCCTCCCCACTATATCAGCCACGCCTGAAGACATGCACACGAAGAACTTTTTGTTCAGGGCATAAATTATCAGAATTCTAGTTTGTGCATTTACTATAATCACCGTCGCTATATGTATTCTGAAGTTTAATTAAAACTAAACAGAAAGCAAACGAGACCACAAAAACTTCATGGAGCCGTTACACCTAACATCGCAAACCCATGGCATCAGATCCAACCAGTACTATGCATAGTGCGGATTGGTCAGTGCTATGGATCAATATCTCCATTTTTAAAGTCCAAAGAGTCAATCTGAATCATTCAACATAATCTCCATAAAAAATTTATTTGTAGATCAAATTTTACATTTCCTAGTTTATTTTACTATTTCTAGATAGGTAAGAAATCACTTGATCAACTATTTGAACTTTGAAAACAAAGATATTGATCCATAACACAAATCAATCCACGCAATGCATAGTATCATAGCCTCACTCAAAAAATAAAGCTAAATATTATAAAATAGAAGGAAACTAACCATCTCCAGCACAGAGATTGCAGATTAAAGCTATGGCAATAGGAGAAGTGCGCCATAGTAGGCTCGTTGCCAGAGTTATAGTGCATGCATAGTACAAGGGACCCTTCAGTAGCTCCCTAATTTACAAACAGAAATATAATACTTTATTTAAATCACATGACAAAAACAAAAGGCTGGAACAGAACACCATTTTAATGGCCACGTTAACCTTAAAGCTTACTGAAAGAGGCCAATTATGCAATATTTCTTTCCCCTTTCACTGAATAGAGAAATTATTTAAATGTGTTTGCAAAAGAATCTTCTTGGCAGCAAGCTTGAGTATTGAATACAACTATTTTTGACATTTAAAACTAAGGGTCATGATTCATCTCAAAAAAAAAAAACCTAAGGTCATGATATTTGAAAACATAATTTCAAATGAAAGGTAAGCTCAAAGTAAAAACCTATAGTTGCCGAATCGACTCATGGATTTGACCATAGCATCATTTTTCCATAGACCAAGACCCAGAAGAAGCATACGTACTACATTTATGCCAGGTGCTAAGGCAGCAAGAAATGGGGCGTACCTCCCTGGGCTGTGTTTTTATTACACACAAGTTATCCAATGAGGACATAATTCACATGAGAAGCAATTTTAAAAATAATTTATTTTACACATGTACCTAAAAAAAGGCCAGAAAAGTAAGAACACCAACCCAACGCTTATGTGCACAAGTTTCCTAATTAGTATCTGCAAAATCCATGAAAGGAGGAAGTTAAAATCATACTAACTCTACAACCCAGAAAAAAAAATGGACATTTCACATGTTATATGATTTTTTTTCTTGTTTAAATTTATCATGTTGTTGTTGTCGATCATTTTTATTTATTTATTCCTATGAAATTGTATTAACTTATCTATATCGCTAAGTTTTCCAATGAAGTTTTGTAAGGAGCAAAATAGAACCCTTAAATAATTTATTTTTCTGAAATTATTGGAACCTTTAAATAAATATAATCAGATAAAGACCCTACCTACATAATGCAAACCAAACAGAAGACAAATGAATGATCTCTTACTGGAGCAAGTTGGTATCAAACAGTGCATGATAGGTATTGCTTTTCCAATATGACAAAAAATTCCACGGAAATTTATTATTTTTCTTTTCTATCAGTGGATGGTAGGGGATTTTATGTGTGTATGTTGTGTGTTTGCATTTAGATCTATTAACCTTACATAAGGTGCATGCAGAAATTATCAACAAACAATTTGCATGAAACCATTAAAAATGTACATTTTCACTATCCATTGTTATGAGTTAGATGTTATTGATGTTATTTTTGTCAGCTTTAAATGCTAAAGTAGATAAAAAAAAATTATTGTGAACTATCGGGAGGGCCAAGTGGAACTTTCAAAGAAAATTCCAATCATCAGGCCTGGGTACCTGGCCCACCCTTTTCTCTGTCATTTAGTAAGAATATGATTATGAAACTCTGGCAAAACCCTAACAAACAGTGAGTATCAATAATGAGCTCCTCCAAGTCTCCAGCTTAACCATTTTGTATTTAGTATTTAGATGTCTTTGCCTCCAAATTTAGAAAGTGAGGTAGTAATGACAACTTGCTCTTTCATTTTTGAGAAATTTAGATCTATGCCCATCATAACTTGTTTAATTAGATATTTCCCCATCCAAATTTAAAAATTAGTTATTTCCCATCTAAACTCATCCATTTTTATTAATATATCCATTTCTGAATTTTTTTCACTAAAAAATACAGATTTATAATGATTAAAGGTTAAATTTACAATTTTACCCCCTTTAATTAATGATTAAAGGTTGAATCGCTGGTGGTCAATTGGGAGAGGGAGGAGGGGAGAGAGAGAGAGAGAGAGAGAGAGAGATGAGAGAAGAGAAACGGAGAGGAGAGAGAGATAGAGAGAGGATTTAGGATACAGAATTTTGAAAGGAGATAAAATTGTAAATTTAACTTTTTATTATTATTAATATGTATTATTTAGCTAAGAAATTCATTAATGGGTATATTAATAAAATGAGTGAGTTTAGATGGGCAAATAATTAATTTTCAAGTTTGAATGGGAATCTGTTTTGCTTGTATAGATCCGCCTAGATACCTCCAAATTAAGCAACATATCTAACCAACTCAAAAGATATTTTGCAATTAATGCGAATTACTGCTTTATTCTCCAGTGGAACCTTGCCATGATAAACTCTACACAAGTCTTAAAAAGCAGTCAAACACTTCTAAAACAACTCTTTACCAAATTAATCCAACTAATGGATCAAAATCGCTTATTTACCTGTTCAAAGACACTTCTCTTAGCGAGCTCCTCCCAGAAACGGAGGAGGCCAAGAGCAACCCCTGAAGCGAGCGCCGACACGCCTATATCGCGTAAGATTGTGCTCTCCGGCAAAACGGCCGCCATGATGGGTCTTCGACGGAGGCGGACTCCACCTCGGGCGAACCGGGAAGAGGGAAGGGGAGAGGTGAGAGAAAGAGAGGAGAAAGGAAAGGAGCGTAGAGGAGAGAGGTGAAGAGAGGAGTAAACGAGATGAGTAACCATTTCCACATGTCTCGACTGTCAGGCTAATTTTCTTTGGTCCCTAGAGAGAGTCCAAGATGGAGAGAGAAACAATATATAAAAATGTAATATTTCTTTTTGAATGGCATAAAACTGTAATATTTTTTTAAAATTTGTTATTTGAAAAAATAGAGGTGTCACCTAAATTAATTACTTTTGTTTACTTCGAAAATTCTTTAAAAAAATAATTCCTGTAATATTTAATCTCTCATGCATTGCCGAATAGTCCCTACAAAAAAGTTATTTTGAAAATTTTGAATTACATATTTTATTTAAAAATTATGCATTCATTAAATTAAAGTTAAATGAAAGATACAGAGGCGTCAAATTTGATGAGAATAAATAAGAGGTAGAGATGAGTAATTGAGGGCAAAAATATTTTATTAATTATATCAGAGAATGAACATTTTGTTAGAAAATTTGAAAAGTAGGGTAATTTGAAAATTTTCTCTCCCACATCACTCTTGTTCTCGCTCTCGTCTCATTGTTGCTCCCACTTCTGTCTTCTGTTTTATCATTGTTTCTCCATCCTGTCATCACTGCTCTCACTCCGCTCTCATTCTCGTTTTCGCCTCATCAATGCTCCCACTTTACTCTTACCTTGTTGTCGCTCCCACCTTTGTCTCCTCCCTCCTCCCTCCTCCACAATGTCGCGCTACCTACCTTTGCGTTGCAAATTTTTTGTGCTTAGCGATTTATATGATGAAATAATAGTTGTTTATGGAAAAGAAAAAGAGGAAAGGAGATGGATAAGAATATAGACTATCAACATGTGTTTTGATAGACTATTAAGATTTTTCGAAAGAACTTTTATAACTTTCTAAAAGCAATATTAAATATTGTCAAAAAAAAAATTAAGTCAGTGGACTTTCTAAAAATAATATTAAGACTTTTAAAAACATTATTAAGACTTGTGAGAAACACTGTTAAGACTTAAATGTGAGATATGAGGCTTTGGAAAAAAAAAAAAAAAAAAGACACTAAATAGCTTAAAATTACTTCATTGATGATCTCATTTAAAAGAGAAAATCAGTAGAAAATATTCATAGTTTTAAATTTACAAAATACCTCACATATCGTCGGAAAAATAGACAAGAATGATCGGAGAAAAAATAAAAGAGTGTGTGAAAAGATTTTCTTTTTTCTTTTTTGGCTTAAAGCAAATTTAGAAAAAAAAAATATTTATCATTATTAAGATTTTTAGAAGAAATATTAAGACTGACTGAAGCACTATTAAGACTTGCTCATTTTTTTAATACGGTTAGTGCGGAAATAAATATGTTGTGATCCAAATAATTGCAGAGACCCTATTATTTCAAATCAGCCTTTAATTTGTTTTGAGATTCGTGTATAAAAAAACAATTTTTATTGAGATTCATGCATTTTAAAAAATGAAAGCTTGAATTTAGAATAACAGGACCTGCAATTTCTTTGGATTGCAACATATTTATTTCCAGTCAGCGATGATTCGATGAATTTTGTTAATACAGTAGGTGTCAGAATTTGTCTAATCGTCAAAATTGAAGGATTGTAGTTGGAGGACGGGAGCAGCTTGGGTCCGATGGACATCGGACTCAAATTGGGTTCGACGGGTAAATCTATCGTAAATTTTATTTGATCAGCATCACGAAGATTAACGGAGCTTTGTAAACGAATTTGATTTATTAAATTGAAAACCCGATAACCACAGAACCCACGACCTTTCCTCTCTCTTTCCCCTCCTCCATTCTATTGCTCTTTTCTCCCTTCTACTACTGAACCAAAGAAGAAGAAGGTCGAAAGCACCGTGCGCGCTCCGCCACCCTCCTTGAACCTGTCTGCCGCGCTCTCCCTCCGGGCTCCGGTTACATTGTATCGTGGTTCGTCAAGATTTTCTTTTGCACGCTCCGTTTGCGATCCCCTGTGAGTAACCCCAATTCTCTCTCTCTCTCTCTCTCTCTCTCTCGTATCAATGGCAGTCCAATTTTATGAAATTTCCTAATTTTTTTGCTATATGGTACTATTGAAAATTGTAAAGACACCGAGTGTAGATCATGCGCAAAACTTATATAGGTTCAACAAAATAATTTGAGGTATCAGGATCAAGATATATCATCCGTATAAGATCGAATAAAGCTTATCCTGATCAGTACCATATATTAGTTTCCTTTAAATTTTCTAGAGTTTGGTTGCTTTGTGCTCCAGTCACTGTAAAAATCAAAACTTAAAATTCAACAGAGAACTGTGTCTATTAGTCAACTTGGATGCTTCATTAGTTAGAAAACTTCTATTATTATTACGAGAATGCTACTATTATTAACAGTTGCTTGGTACTTTATATTATTACGAGAATGCTACTATTATCAACTTGGATGCTTCATTAGTTTAGAAAGCTTTAAATTGATTGCATTACCAAATCTTGGCGGTCAAGTGGTCAGGTTAGTTCTGGTAGTGAATTGTGATAATTAACAGGCTGTAGCGCATTTCCATTAATATTTGCTTGAACTAGACCCTGACTGGAGCCTTACACAGTTGCAAAGCAATAGCAGAACCGATTGTTTTATTTCTGTCAGCTCAAGGATACATTATTTTTCACAAATCAGGATACAATGCATTTTATATCTGTCTACTTTTAGTGATTTAGGTAATGCAGGAAGTAATCAATATCTGCCCCAATTAGATTAATTTCAGGTCAAGAAAACTATCACATGTTTATATTGCTATCTATTTATCTCTTAGCTAAGCCTTGACAATGATACTAGAACTTGAAGTGATATGTAAAAACCAAATTAATGAACTTAATATATTTTTTTTTTTACTCTGGTAATTAAGAGTGAAGAATTTTATAATGCTTTTACATCAAATTATTTCCAGCTAATTTGCAAGGAGAAAATGGGTCAATGCAAGGGATACATTCACTGGCTTCTGATGAGTCTGGAGACCTCCACCTCTAGCTGCGTGTCTTTGCATGAGCACATTGGCAAGATGAGTTAAAACATAATTCAGCTTGTCGGAACAATGAAGAATGTTGTTGTATGCTTTACTCTTAGAGATTTATGTTTAGAAAGGCTGTATGTTGTATGCCTGTAAGATTTTTTTATATGCTTACGAAGGATGTATGACACTATTATTTTTAATGACAACATTGCCCTTCCTGTAATGGATTGTTCTTTGTATTATGATGTTTTAGTTCTATCACTGTACTTGTAATTTTGTATGATGTTTACTTTATGTATGATTGCTTTGCTCTTTGCATTATGAAAGATAAAGGGTATTTTTGGTACTGATTTGATCAGTAGGCATTTTATTTGAATTTTAAGCAAACATGTCTTATCTTTTTTAACAATAAAATGTTTTGAACTACAAATTAAATGCAGATTAGAAAAAAAAATAAGAAACATCAAAATTAACATACCAGCTATATCACTTTCTATAGAATCAAACTAACTATAGAAGCTTAACATACCAACACAGTAAGATGTTTTGAATTATCAACTGACTTGTGCCATTAAAATTAACAAGATAGCAAAACATACTAACATATGTCACTGAATTATCAACATTCCAACAAAATATCACAAAAAAATTCTATATAGCCACTAACAAAAAACTAAATAAAAGACAACATAAATAGTTTAGCCACTCTTTGCAGGCCACTCTATTGCTCTAGACCTGCAAAGTAAAGAATAAAGTAATTAAGAATAGTTCCAAAGAATTTAGTTGTGTGGAAAACAAAAATTAACTTATGCGCCATACCTTTCTCCAAGAGCGAGCTCCTCCACCTTAGACATTATTTCTCTCACCATTCAAGAGCATATCTATATGCTTTTGTACTATGTGCGCTATAGAAAACACATCATTGTACGACCTCGCCAAAAAACTATAACGCTCTGTCACATGAACTTCAGATTCGATTTTGAATCGCATAATAGAAAGATGGATCTTCATTTTGACAGTCTTGAAGATATTGCAATAGTGCCCCAGCATCTCCTAAGGTGATATCATGCTCTCTTTTCATTCTCAAGTAGTTTCTGTAGTCATATGGAATGAAAGTAAGATTGTGTCGCCCTCCAGCTTGTTTGGCCAAAAAATCATATGTTTCCTTTGGTTTAATACCAGCAACATCAGCCAAATATCCCAATGCTTTTTGTGCCTTGCTTATGCTTCTATGGAACTTCAACATTTTTGCTTTGGTTGGCGTTGAGGTGGCATGATTGTGGTCCAACTCAAAAGAAGTGACCTTGTAAGCTCCATTACTGCAAATCTTGATTTTCATGTGTGTATTACATCCAATTCTTAAATCTGGTCATTTAAATTTTGGTGGAGCTTTTGTTTGTGATCTTTCTCTAAATTTGCCTTCTCTATTACAAGTAAAGCATTTCATAGTCACAACATTTGACTTGTTCTTCCTGTCAAGATTTTTCCGCACACTAAATCCGACTTGTAAAGCATAATCATTATAAAAATAGTATACCTCTTCTACTGATGCAAACTCCATTCCAATTGTAGGTATCAGAGATTTTGGCAATTGATTTTCATTAGAAGTACCATCTTCAATATTGTTTGACATAGTTTCTCACAAGAAAAATATTATTAGTGCTATGTTAATTAAATCTAAACAATACCTCTAATAAAAAGATAGGCTATGAATTAATTAAATATCAATTGATACTAACCTTGAGAAGAGATTGACGGTTGATCGACTTGTAGGGTTGTGGTGGTTGTTTATCTAGCTCCATGGTACATGTACCAATAAATGATGATATATATTCTTTAGATTCTGAAAATTAGCAAATAAGTAAAATAATTAAAGAGAACTCAGTGATTCTTCAAAAAATATCCTTCAAATTCTTCAGATTCTTTTAAGGTGAAGAAGACTTGAATGTAAAATAAGAGTGATACATTAGACATTTATTTATAATGTAAACCTCCCAGCATATAAATTTATTTTTCCTAGCTTTCAAGATATGAAAGACAAAATTAAAAGTGATATCATTTGGAGTGATATGCTGGTACCTATTTTAATTAATGTAATAATCTGTTTGTAATGAATATTGTTACTTCAACAAAATTGAATTAGACTTTGCCTAAAAGGGCCTCCAGATTATCTACACTTCTCAGTGTCCTTACAATTTTCAATAGTACCATATAGCAAAAAAAAATTAGAAAATTTCATAAAATTGGACTGCCATTGATCCGACAGAGAGAGAGAGAGAGAGGGAGACATAATTTAGGTTACTCACAGGGGATTGCGAACGGAGCGCGCAAAAGAAAATCTTGATGAGCCACAATGCAATGTAACCGGAGCCCGGAGGCTCCCGTTAGAGAGCGCGGCCGACAGGTTCAAGGAGGGCGGCGGAGCGCGCACGGTGCTTTGGACCTTCTTCTTCTTTACTTCAGTAGTAGAACGGAAGAAAAGAGCAATAAAATGGGGAGCGGACAGGGAGAGAAAAGGTCGTGGGTTCTGTGGTTATCGGATTTTCAATTTAATAAATCAAATTCGTTTACAAAGCTCCGTTAATCTTCGTGATGCTGATCAAATAAAATTTACGATAGATTTACCCGTCGAATCCAATTTGAATCCGATGCCCATCGGACCCAAGCTGCTCCCTTGGAGGATTGCTATCACAGCCCATAAATATAATATTATTTTCAAAAAAGAAATATGTGATATATTTTCTCTGACTGACATTAGTTATACAATATTCCTCAAATTTTAAACCCTAAACATCACCCCTAAATATTTTGTCCGGAATTCTGATTTACATCTTCTACAAATTTCAAATTTACGTTTAGTTATAGAATATTCCTCAAATTGTTATGGCTTATTTAAAGTTCAAAATTAAATGTATACAATCATTTTCTATCAACAATTTATTTGGCTTGTGGTGCTATTGCATCAACAATTCATAGATAGGCTCTAAATTACGAATCTAAACGGTTGAAATCAATTTATTTTACAAGTCATATATTTACTATAAAATTTATAAATATTCGAACTAAATTCGTATAAAATTAAACAATAAAAATTTGAATGAACTAATTTGAATGTATTCATTTTTCTTCATTTTTTTTACCACTTAACTTTATACTAAATGAATATGACAATTTATAAATTTTGCATGTAAAGTTGGAAACTCATCATTTTTGAAATATATCGATTTCAATAGGGTGGGTTTGTCATTTGAAGCTTACATGGTAGGTTTTTAAACATTTCGGTTGGGGAGCAAAAAAATAGCAAATCGGGTTTAAATAGCCAATTGAGTACTGGATACTTTTCAATGCTCTAACTTCTAATTCGAATTACCAATCAGAATTCAAGAAATTTATCCTAATTTTAACCCTAAATCACCCTTATTGCAAATCAGAATTCCAGAGAAGAGCAAAAAAATTTCAAAGAGGAATAAAGTTGGTCCAAACAGTGGCGGAGCTCGGTGTTCCTAGGAGTAAGAAGTTGTCTATCTTTGAATTTGAAAATTTAATTATTACACTAAATATGGATTTTGCCTATCCCTGTAATATAAATTTACCTACATTATGACCTGAACTTGAGCCGTCTAATTCAAATCTCAGTCTGTATTAAATTAACTTGGTGAGGTAGCCCAAACCTAATAACCAATTTCAATTTTCTTCTCACCACTACTTGTTAATAAATTAATCTCACGTTACGTTGGCGCTTGCCTCCGCTCTAGAAAAAAGCGTTAAAAACCAAAAACACGAACGGAGAATTAGGGCCTGTTGGCCTGCTATCCCGCGTGTTACTGTTCACACGGAAAAAAAAAAAATTCAGTTTTGAATTTTTTTTTTTTCCAGTATGAATAGTAACCTGCTGTTTACTATTCACCCGTTCCCGAGCTGCACCCGAACAGGCTCTAAGGGAGATGCGATTTTGGTCACTGATTCGCTGATGTGCGCCTATGACCAATTTTCCTACACTCTGTGGCTCTATGCTCACTGCAGCTAAGGTAACCTATTTTTTTTTCAAATTGCAGATCTGCAATTTAGTTTGTTAATTGATATACCAATTGTTTTAGTAATATATAAATTACAACTTATTCGATTGACAAAGACACGATTCAATAGGCGGCTCGAGCAGAAGTAGAAGGGAGTTATAGAGGCGATTTGAAACCAAACCTGTTTAGAAAAAACAATCCGAACCCGATTTCTACATATTTCGGACTCAAATTCTAACTACGCCACTGAGTCCAAACCTATAGATCTCCATTAGGTTTCAAAATGTTACTAGGTCCGCTCCGCCCCTGTTTTCAAGACGATAGCACAACATGTTGCTATACACTCGATAGCACGCCAGCCACTCCCTTTCTAAAATTGTTATTGCACACTTTTTTTTTTAATTGTTATGGCATTGAACCAGGTTATACTAGTGTGTTTAAAGATCCAACTTTTTTTTAATGTTATCTTGGTATTATCTCGTTTATTTAAAATATTTTTACGGTAATAATGTACATGAGAATTAGTTGTTCATTACTATGTGGGAAATTTTAGGTCTCGTGGTAATATCAAATAATTACAATACATATATCAAGAGTCTCTGATGCGCATGTCAAATGTACAACTGAACAAGAAATAACAGCCTAATTATAGTACATAAGAATTAACATTTCCTTTTGCAAATTCTTCGCAAAGAAAGTCGAGCATAGCAAATAACTGAATAAGTGTAAAATTTTTACATAAATTTACAATAATCTAAATGGAGGATGCTGTGAAGATGGACCTCTAAATATCAATCTTGCAGCCGCTAATAAAGCACCAAAATTGAATAAAGAATCTAATGATTAGTAAGATGTAACTACAAATATACCATTTCCAACTTGATGTGTGATCCCTCCACATTGTATTTCCAGTACCAGGACCCGCTATCCACCAATTTAGTAGGAATCGGTTCCAAACTAATGGAAAAACCTAAGGAAAAAAATAAATAAACATTTAAAAAAGATTTAAATTTCATGGTAATATAGATGTTCTTTGCAAACTGCATGGAAATCAATTATCAAGCATACCGGATTCTTTGTTATCCCTGTATAGGCACATTCTATAACCATCTGGAACTTCAAATACATGGTCACCCTAAAAAAAATATAAAATACAAATATATGTAAGAATGAAGAGATTTCTAAATAAAAATGTTGAATTCAATTTAAATAGGAGCCATGCAGACCTCTAATGTAACATCTGAAGCTTCAAATTCAGCATTCCCATGAAGAATGACTTTTAATGATTCAAATCTCTCAACTTCATTCTTCCAGTAAACATTTTTAGGAGAATTCCAGTTCAATCCTTTGTTCCTGACCTTCACCTTTTGCAGCTTACATTTGCCGCATCTTTGGGCAAAAAAAAAAGAAAGAAAAATGATGATTCATCATTGAAAAGAGAGAAATTTTGAAGTATAAATTTGGTGCTTGATAAATAAAAAGATAGCAAGTACCGTGTGCCATAATGAAGAATTTGTTCACCATTGTTGCTCTTTGCAGTTGAACCCATGACATTGTCAGAATGAACAAGCAGGCTCCCCTCCAACTACATTTCAGGAAATATTTGAGACTGCTATCAATACGACTTATACGATAACCAGTTATTAAAATCTCCTGGCCTATGATGAATATTAAAAAATTTAAAAAGGATATGTATTCAATAAGAACCATTATTTAGCTACCTCGACATCCCTCCAGAAAAATTCAGCAATCTCCAATTGTAATTCTGACCCCTCAGTAATGGAGCCGCCCACAAACTACAGTCAATTTGAAGTTCAAGAAATATGAAAACTATGCACCTATTGTGAATAATTACATTAGTTAATGCACAACTTTTGGGAACAGAAACAATAAACAATACCTTTTGCCTAATAATTTCCCATAATGGACCTAAAGCAGGATGAAGAAATATAAGAAAAGGAGGACGAAATTTTAAGTAGTGACTGTTTTCTTTGACCTGAAAATAAAATCACATGTCAAACACCATGAGGAAAATATGAGATAAAAAGACACATTAAAATAAGTAATAATATTTTTTTTCTTACCTTGGGAAGGTTTACATTAGAACCAGACAAAATGTCGTAGGCATTGCGCATAACATCTAAAAGAGAACCCTCTGGTGTCTGCAGCTCAAGAATGTTTGATTACACTTTATGAGAAATAAGAACAAAAGAGGATTAATTTAGTACCTGAAACAGTTCTTAGTGAATGAAACCCAAAAGTGCTAACCTGGTGCAGTGATTTATCCTCTGGTTTTCTTTTTTTCTTGGCAGATGAGGTGACCCGTTTCCTTTCATTGTACACCATAAATGTATCAAGTGCACCTTTTAGAGAGAGTGAGGAGATTAGATTTGTTAGAAAAGTTCAGTTCTCGTTTTCACACTCTTTTTAGTACAACAAGCTTCTAACAAAAGATACAACTAACATACTTTCAATTCCAGCATTGCAGTGAGAGCTATACTTATTTATAAAGTGGTCAGCAATGTTTTGCATTGTGCACTCTAACCTCCCGCCTGAAGCACTACAAAGTTTGAAGAAACATAGAAACAAAAATATAAGTTGTATTACAGACATTCCTTACGAATTAGGATCAGCTTTCGAAAATTGGACCGACAATGGGAATGTACATACCTACACTCGAACCCAAGATGATCCACATAAGATATTTTCTTTTTCAAATTTAACACCATTCCTGGCAAGCAAGATGCATTACGGCTTGACCCCACTCCCTCAGCTGCTCTCAAGTCAACATAGAGAATGTTTGTATTTGCCGGGTAGTTCACTTGCAAGCTATAAGATATGATTCAGAGATATTCAAAGCAACAAGACTGGAATCTTTTTATTATTGACATTTTTTTTTCTATAACAAGCACAATGTTTGATTTTACAATAAAAGTACCTCTTGTGAGAAATGGAAGAGTCAATGATGCCATATTTCTCGAATTCAGTATACTCGATACATGATATTCCATACTCCCAATGCCCATTAGAGCTTTTCTTTTCAATAAGAACATTTATTCCTTCCGTTGCTCCACTGCTCCTAGCACATGATGCAAAACCTAATTTCTGATGCACGGTATAAATAGACAACAATAACTCAATAAGTGATAGTTTTGTCAACAACTGAATAATTGGTGGGTTAGACAGAAAATAACAAGAATTTTTAAGTTCAGAAAATTGGAAGGAGACAGAGATGGAGATAGAAGACAAACAGAGAGAGAGAGAGAGGACAAAGTAGTACCTTCTTATGGCGCAGACCGAATCCAGCCAAGGCCAAAAGCGTCAAATCAGTAGCTGCGACAACATTACTGCAAATTTCAAGGACACCAAACGATTTTAATTTCCAAATATTTCTGACCAAATTTGATGTTTAGCATTTATTTGGTGTTTATTTAACATCAATATGCAATTCAACAAAGCAAATAGGAGTATTCATTCAGTCAGTTCCAGTTCACAGACAAGCATAGATTTCTCTTCAGTTTGTAAAATGCAATCTGAGCCAAACTGAGTGGGACTAAAGCAAACAAAATATGCCAACTAAAATTTGGTATCTCAAATTTCACTGAATTGAGTTACAAAAATATGGTTCAATAACATATATAACACTTTTAGTATCGTCATTTATACTGCTGCAACTGAACCACTTGGTGACAGTTTGGCCTATGTGATTGGTTCTTCTTATTTAATTTTGTTATCAAAACTGGACAAATACATACTACTATAGCTTTTCAACCAAACAGTAAACAATAAAAAGAACCAACGTGATTGAATTCAGTTCAGTTACATTCGACATCGAAAAATTGAACCCGATGAAAAATTTATCCAGAAAACAAAAATCAAGAAGAAAGAAAAAATAGTAAAATAAAAATGAAAAATACCTGACTTGTCTCACTGTGGCGCCTTTTCTGCCATGATGATAGAACCATTTGAAGACACCTTTATCATGTGCGAGTTTCCAAATAGCACCATGACCACCGGGCTTGCACACCGGGAAAAGAGATCTTGACACCAACCACTTCCCATCTTCGGCCACCACAACTGGCACCAAAGGCTATGGAAAATAAATGGTAATTTAAAAGCCAAGAGAAAAGGCTGGTGTGAAATCATTACCATTATTTTAAGAAAGATGGCTTAATTTTCAATAATATTGGTTCAAAAGACCATGGATTTCATAACATAGGCCAGTGGCACCAGGTGAATACAGGATTGTATCAGCAGTGTACCAGAAATGACTTTTCTTGTACCGACTCTTTAATGCATGGTAGTTGGCTGTGCTATCAGAGGATCTCTATTAATATTAGGGAGTACTTTTTCTCTATTTTCTTATCCTATTTTTATTACCTGAGTATTGGTGGTTCTTTTATATTTTATATTAGAAAGTACTTCTCTATTTTAATTCCTTAGACTCACAGAAATTTAAAAGAATTTGTTCAAGTAAATTTGCAAACAGTATACAGAAAAAAAAGGTGTAAGTGAAATATTGAATATATAATACCTGTTCAAAAAGCTGAAAATTCTGACGACCTCTACCAAACCAGGCGAGTCGCTCACACAATGCAAGTATATGCTTATGATTGTTCTTTACCGAACTAGTCATTATTGCTACTGGAGTCGTGCACTGTTTTCCGAATATTTTATAGTAGAGAAACTCTCTAGCCTGCAAAATTATACATTTTTATTCCTCAAGGAACAACAGTAATGATTAATGTAACTAGAAAAAGAATCAAGATGCTGCTGAAGACTAAGGTTATACAAGGAATTTAAGAACTGTTAACTGATTAGATCATAACGGTTGCCAGTTCTCCCAAACTAGGCAACTATAAGCCTCAGTTAACTCCCAGTTGGAAAAAAAAAAGCCTCAGTTAAGATTAATTTTCCCTTCCAAATTAGCCTTCATTTATTTCCCCTTCAACTAAGAAGAAGAACAAAGAGAGGCTTTTGATCAACTTGGACAGCACTGCACTAAAGCAGTCCCATTTCTTAAATTCTAGTCCTTCGCTTTTATACAAAAGACGTACAACAGCAAAAGGCCACAAGGGGCAGTTTACCTGAAGATCTCTAATTAGGCCCTCTAACAAAGTTCTTCCACAGTAGGGTAGCAATGCTGCAGGAAGGCATTCACCGGTGTCTGGATTGACCAGACCAAGGCGGTCACCAGCCCCGCCAATCGGATAGATCTCACCCAGTTCTGGCAAACCCTAGAAACTAGAATAATTATATTTAGT
The DNA here is from genome assembly GCA_024447775.1 of Carex cristatella. Taxonomy (NCBI): domain Eukaryota; kingdom Viridiplantae; phylum Streptophyta; class Magnoliopsida; order Poales; family Cyperaceae; genus Carex; species Carex cristatella. Next base: position 1,426,801 of record JAJHPF010000022.1, read on the forward strand.
TGCAACTTGTCCTGTATACATATATATTTCGCAAGCCTCGGCTATCTGCTGGTAAAGAATATTATCATTCCAATATCTAACCAAAGAATTTTAGTACAATTACAAAATGAGCTCATTCTAGTTTGTAAAAACCACTAATCTGCCTACTGGGCATTGTCCAACGGGTTGAGCATTTAAAATACCAAATTAGTTTTGCAACGCTGTTCAGTGTGGCTATTTTAAAAAAACACTAATCTGCGTATTGGACAATGTCAGCTCCAAATTTTGAGTTCAAAGTGGCTAATTACTGAAAAGTTTGATCCAAAGCTACAATCTACACCACTATTGGGTGAAATGTTATTAACTAGTAAATGAATAAGTATATAAAGAAGTTAGTGGCACACAATGTTAAAACAACTGTGGAATTTCATATTAATAATCCACAAAATATTAAGAAGTCTCCTTTGCATAGACCAATTTGTTAACATAGCACGAAACCATTTCTTATTAACACAATGACACCGAGCCCTTATTCCAGCCAATGCTACTGAATCTACGATTTTTCTGGTAATTTTAATACCAACAATTAAAATGTTATTTCTTTTACTTGCTGCATCAAAAAGTAAATCACAAGCTTCTGATAATAACGAGCAGTTTTAGCAAGATTTGTAATATTTTTACCTCTACATTTGTTTGCGCTTTGGAAGGATATAAGGAGTTGGAACAAAATTATATCCCTTAGGAACCGCACCGTGCACCTTTGGATGCATACAGCTCAAAAAAAAAATTCATTGTGTTGATTCTAGCTTATTTTTCTTCTTCTTTTTAACTGGTTTTTTTACTGAGGGTTCTTTTCATCTAAATATAAATATGTTTTGACTCCTTTTCTTAAAAAAAACAAGAAAAATTTACTGAACTTATTGATTAATCTCTCATTGATATATTGTTTCATTGATATTAAAATCATGTTGTCATTTTCTTGTTCTTTAATGAATCCCTTTAGTAACAATGATATATTTTTTTAACTCAGCCTGGACACATACACACTTAAGTCATTCATTCACTTGCTATCTCCTGTTAAATTTCCTGAACTTTTCTTTATATATTATATAAAAAATTGCATTTACTGTCCTGAGTTTACTGATAATAGATGGCAGTCAGGACCTTCTTGTGTCTTCAAAGAAACAGAAGAGAACTAGTATATTGTGACATATCATCTCGAAAATCTAAATAAACATGAACTAATTATACAGGAAATTGCAAAGTTATGTCAGCTAACCTCAATTCCCCACAGAGCTGCTTGAGATGCTTGATCAGGGCTTTCTAACAGATTGAATCCACTTGGTACGTGAAGTTCAACAATATCACCAGTTGAATTATGGGATTTACTTTTAGGAGGTGAAAGAAGCTCTAGTGCAATAATTTGATACCTAGTATCAGGAGAGAAACAAATTATAAGAATAACTTCCAATTTCATCAAACAAATCACAGTTCAAAATAAGTTGAAATTCTTCTAAAAATCAAGAATTATAGGTGCTAACTGACCCGATAATTCCACCAATGCAATTGTAGAATTGCTCCATTTCACCAAGTAATTTGAGCAGCTTATTTAGCATCTCCATTTCAGCCATATCTACAACCTCAGTTTGATCCTCACCGCCATTATGTAAGCTCCATTTTTCTATCATATTCCCTAAAGCATTGAATGCTTTTCTTAAATCATCTTTAGCTTCAACTCTCCTCCCCCAATCAAACTCAAAACCCAAAACATGCTCTTGACCAGCTACAACCAAACATTTAAGCAAGAAAACCTCAAAAGGTTCCAGTTTTGACATCATAATGCCATTACCATCACCGAAGAATTCTCTAACCTTAGAATCAAGATCCAGAACCCTGATTTTCTCTTTCAAGCTTTTTGCCCCGCGAAGTTGGGATAGAATGTCCTTCAACCTGGTAATTTCTTCGTCAAAACCGAAGTCTGACGCTGGCGCTTGTTCGACTGGTGCAGTGGAGACCCGATGTGTTTGTGAAGGAAACAAGGGAGAATGGGAAACAAAGAAGAGAGAAGAATTGAGATTTTTAAAAGGGGATGTGTGTGGAAGGGAAGAGATGGAAAAAAAGGGGAGAGAATGAGACGAGGGTGAACGGGACGAGAAGAAAGACCCTCGGAGATTTGCACTAGGAGGAGCTGTCGCCATTTTTAGGCGCTCCGGAACTTGTAGAATTTTAGAGAAGTATTGAGTACCAAGGGACTTGGAGAAGATACAAAAGGAAAACGGTTTTTAATTGGGTCGAGGGGAGGAGAGAGAGAGTACTCTGTAGGATTGCTTGGATAAGCACTCTAATAGTGACTGTTTGATCTAAATCCAACGGTGAAAATGGGTTTAGATTTCGTTTCGAGTCCGCGTCAGCATGCAGGGAGCGAGGGACTGTGGTGTCTCGTCTGTGCGCATCCGGGCATATGCCGCGCGGGGATTCTCTTTGAGGTCTTGCACCCCGGGTCACCCGAATTCGCATCCTCTGAGATATCTCAAACTTTGCGTGACTTTTTGGAATATCTCAATCGTTCAAATACATTCTACACGAATATCAAAGCTAAATAAAACTGGCCCCCTACATCCCCCCGAATAGGCACCGGACACGTCGGTCACGCAAAAATTGAGATATCTCAGAGGATATGCACCACCGACCCCCCCACCCCCCCCCCCCCCCCCCGCCGACTGTTATCGTTTATCAGGAATTCGCAACTCAAATTTTGAGTTCAGATCTGAACCGTCCCATCTATCCCATCTATATTTGACACGAATATTACGGAGACAATCTACTTCGGACAAATTAGTCTGATTCTGATGAGATGGTCCGGATTCAAACTCAAAATTTGAGATACCTCGAGGGATCCGTACTCCTGTCATGGAATTCACATCCAATGCAATACTAAGGTGCAATAAACAGATCCAGACCGTTTTTCTAACATTGCACAATCTCAAAACAGACCCCTATAGTTTTTAAGGGCCGCTAACGAGCCGAGTTAGCTCAAGTTATGGACAACTCGAACTCAACTCGAAAGGTAGCGAGTCGAGTTGACTTGAGTTGAAAATATTGAGCTGAGCTGGCTCGCCAACTCGAACTGAACTTGCAAGTAACTCAAGTTGGCTCGTAACTCGTGAGTCAACTCGTTTAAAGTGTTGAAATGTTGAACACTTGAACTAATGATTGTTGTTATGTAATAATATGAAAAGTAAATATTGAATTAACGAACAATCCACAACGATTTAACAAACTAACAAATTTAATAAAAAAATCCACAACAATTTAACAAAAAAATTAAACGAAATGAGTCTACAGAATTATAATTAATCGAACGAGACGAGTCCACGAGTTGTAATGAACGATTTGAGCCCAACTTGAACTCAACTCATGAGTTAAACGAGTTACTCAACTCGAGTTTTAAATGAACGAGTTGTTAGCGAGTTCGTTACCGAGTTGAGTTCGAGCGGCTCGCGAGTCACGAACTTTTTGTACAGTCCTAAACTTTTTATCAGTACCAGATTAAATTTGACCTGCCTGAAATTAATTCGGGCCGTCCATTTATTTATTGCACCCCTGCCCCCTCTAATACCTGAATTCGCATCCTCTGAGAAATCTCAAACTTAGTGACTTGGTGTTTTTATGGAAAATCTCAACCGTTCAAATACGTTATGCACGAGTCTCAAAGCATTAATAATACTGCCCCCGTGCTATCTCTGAATAGGCACCGTAATACGGTTGTAAAAAACGGGCTTAATAGCCAATTAAACGGCCGTTTAATCGTCAACGGCGGCTAAACCGTTACGAATACACTTAACGGAAGTGTGTTTGCGAATGAAAACGACTAATCGGCTGTTTTTCCATTTAATTGTTTGTTTATTTTCGTTTATTTCTGTTTATTCTAGTGAATATTTATTTTCACATTGTTTTTTTTTCCGTGATAGTGTATGATAATAAGTTTTATAAATCCAGTATTGTAGTTTCATTTGTACTTGGATATATATCTAATATTTTTCATATTTGTTTTTTCGTCTTACTTGCTTTTAAATTGATTAATTCATCTATTATTTATATATCATTTATTTTTCTTACTGATGTAATTTTTTCAATTAGTATGACATGTTCATATATAAAATTAAGTTGTTATCATAAATTAAATTTAGTGATTTTATATTATATCGTTTCATTTCTTTCAAATAATATGTTATTAGTATTTGAAAAAACTTAATTCTTTAATTTATTTTTTCATTAAATAAAAATGTTACCTACTAATATAAAGTGCTTATGTGTTGTTATTAAGAAACAAGTGTAATGTGATGTTATAATAATAGAACCAAATTAAATTAAGTTTATTTTATAAGTCTGATGAGTTAAATAAATCATTTTTAATAAATTGTGAATATATACACATAATTTTAACAAAAATGATTAATTGTTCGCATAATTCCGATTAATCGGCTGCATACTGATTAATCGCTTGATGGTACCTCATCCGTCCGACACGCACTCCCTGTTCTTTGGTGTTAATTTCTTTCGTCAAATTTTAAGTAAAAAAAAATTCGAAAGACGAATGTAATGATCAATCAATTATGGCCCTTTTTATTAAGATTAAAATTATCAATCTATGAATGAGCAAGCTATTTGTAATTGTAAATTTTATTGAATTGATATATTTTCCAGTCCCTTACCTTGTATCAAAACCAATTTTAAAAATAGCAACTCCTCCTGTATGATCCAAATGTGGAAGAAAAAAATTAACAATTCCGATTCATCATTTTAGCTTATATTTTAAAGGGCAGGGATTTTGTCCAAACAGCTTTGGACAAAGGTTTCATTCAAATCCGGATCTAAACCGTCTGATATGTGACAAAGGTTTCATTCAAATCCGGATCTAAACCGTCTGATATGTATTAAAATTCATACGGACATTTAGATTCAAGGAGCCATTTAAATTTATTAAGTTTTAAATATGTTTGTACGAATCTCAATATAAATTGGACGTTTAAACTTGATTTTGAACAAGACTTTGTCCAAAGCCCTTTGAACAAAACCCAATCCCTATTTTAAAATATTAAAATGAGTAAAAATAAAAAAACTCAATCCCTATTTTAAATATATCCTTTTGCGTTAAAATATTTCCGCCGTAAGGTTCAAAAATCGTAGCAAGTAGCAGTCGAGCTTAGTGGTAATTGCCACCCAGCAATAAGAATTAACGGCTAAGTACAAAATATATGAACTTCGCTAAGAAGCTTTTGTTCATATATACTAACAGAATTAAGAATATAGGATTAATGGATTATTGATAAGCTGTACAACAAAAAAATGTGCAGAGTTTGTAATGTCCCTTGAATATCAATATAATATATACAAAATATTTTTTTCTATAGTACAAAAAAATCCTACTATTTGGAATTTGGTTCAGAAAAGGAATAAAAAAAGTGAAATTAAGGGTCGTGTTTTCTTGTCTCCTGATTCAATTTTAACTTTCTGATTCATATATCATGCTATTTTTTAAAAGGTAAGAAATGATGTATTTTAAATTCCTCATCTATGCATGCTTTAGAATTATTATTTTTTTGCTTTATCGATATTTTTGTTATTTCGTTGGTAAGAAGGAATCAAGGCGCCTTATATAGTGATGAGACAGTATATTTGATGATGTTGTGTTTGAAAGTATATAAGATGGAAACCCTCAATTCTATTAACCTTGATTTGGCACCTCCAAGTAGTCAGAAGAGGAGCTAGAAATTAAAATAGTAATAGAACATAGTTATATAATTATTTTAAACACAAGAAAAATTTATAATTTTTTTCCTGAAATAAAATGACAAAAAAGTATATTTTGAAAATTTCCTTGGACAAAGGGCAGGAACATGTGGCTCAACCATTGTTACTGGTAATGATAATTAATTATTAATTCAACTCAATTTATTATGAAAATTTTAAGTCACAACTAATAATACAAGTATTGAGTTAATATTGTTTGTATTTATATGTATGATATTACAACACCAACACAATATTCATTAATATTTTGATTCATTTGATTTTTATTATTAAAACTAATCTTAAATCGAAAACTGAATTATCTTAATTTTTAAACCGAACCAAATCAATGAAACTGAACAACCAAACCGTTTATTCAAAACAAATTAGTTTAATTAAACCAAATAAACTTAACTATTTGAACATCCAGGTCAAGGGAAACTTGTGTGATTCTAGCTTGTCGCATCAGACACCACAAATAAAAGCAAAAAAAAAAAGAAAAGGCGAAGACCCCTTTTTCCATTTCCTTATGAACAGTGCCTCTAAAATACCTGTTTTTTCAAATCTAGCTGTTCAATAATTTCGTGCACGTATCTCAAAGTAGCTGATTTTTTCTTGCACGAATCTCGAAACAAATTCAACAGTTGGATTTGAAAAGGCAGGAATCGTAGGTTACTGTTCATGAGCGAAGAATCGCAGCAAATTCAGATCCATACTGGTATTGGAAGAGTCTGCATCCTCTGCAGTAATGCACAATTTAATTTTAGCTCTTGACTGTCCGATCAGAATCGGAACCAATCTTACGGTTTGTAATGCACGGGACCCTTTAATATTTGTGCGGATTCTAATCATACGGTCTTGATTAACGCTAACTGTGCGTTAATGCAGAGGATATTAATTCATCAGATAATACCAGCCTTTTTTAATAAAGAAAAACAAAGTTGTTTTGGGCTCGGATCTCCAGGATGGACTTGAATTAGGCTGAAATGCAATATGGGCTGAACCCATGAAAAGCAGGCTCTTATACAGCCCCAAAACCCCAACCCGTAAGCCTCAAAGGCATAGTTATTGTTTCCGTTGAGATAATCAAATACCAGAAGTTCATCAAGTTTCGACTCTGCTTGGTCTTGACACTTTTTTTACTCTTGCCCCTGGAGGCCTGGAAAGTTTAGGCTTTCTAAATCCGTTTTAATGTAAATTATCTACTCGGATCTTATCAGAAATAGCATTATCGTTAACACAAGAATATCACGGAGAAACCCATAGATTTCTTGTAATATTGACATTCCTCTACGTCTTCCATTATGAAAGCCAACCGAGCTACTAACTGTCCATTGCAGTAATACAATACCTAGCAATGTTCAGGTAATGCCCATGAAATCTAACGCAATGAAAGATTTTACTAACAAAATTTAGATCACAGTAATACAATACCTACCAACGAGGCAAACGTTTCTGGGAACGGCGAACAGAGAACATCCAAAAATGGTTGAAAGAACAAAAATTATAGATCACAGTTACATTTATTCACGCAGTTTCTCCCTCAACAAAACAAGAAAATTCAAGAAAGCAGCAACCAATCGGTGCTAGATGCATCTCTATCTGTCAGAGCAATATGAACTTTTTATGAAAGCAAAAATAAATTCTAAAGTGGCGAGGAAAAGCTGAACTGTATCCCATTCTTCCCATGGTCATGCTCAAACTGCTTCAGAATATGGCAATAATTTATCTGCACAAAACAAAGCAATTTCAATTAACAATGCCACCAAAAATGAAGTATTTTGCATAAGAAAAAGGAAATTTTTAATTAAAGAGACGAACCTCAACACGGAAAAATTTGGTCGGCAAGATAACACCAACCCCAGCCGAGCTCCTAAAAGTATTCATAAACCTCTGAATGGATAAATTTTTAATTTCACCTTCAGTCAATTTCGCAAGATTACCAGCACAAACAAAGGCATGGCCATGAATGCCAGCATCCTTGAAAATCCTTAGGGGTAGATCAAAGGAAACATCAGCAAAGGCCGTGACCGCCAGATCACCCCCAACGTAATCCTGACCGTCACACTGGTTTGACAAGCCCTCATCCTTATTCGGGTTTATAACCCGTCTCATGTCAGTGGGACCCAGACCTCTTGTCCGGAAGCCCAACAAAGAGGAGGGCCCGCCTAGGCCGCAGACCAGGGAGGAGTGGCCGCCCAGGAAGAATCTATCAGGCACAGATGTGGATAGTTTGGTAAAATCCCTTCCCAGAGGCAAGATGGCACCAGCTGAAAGCCCTACATTAAGAGCTGCATTCCAAAATCCAAGTGGCATAGCAGCACGAAGATCAAACTCCTGAGGATCATATCAGAAAGTATGAATGCTGCCAAAAAAATAAAAAGGAAAAGGCTTTTTCTAACACAATGATACTAAGGATTTTCGAAAAGAACAAATGCACAACAAAACCAAGCAAATAATCCAAAAAGCATTCTCTTTAATGCAGCAAACCATCCACAATGTAATGTATTTTATAACTTCATATGCCTTCTTAATCTGAAAAATATTCAATTTTCTAATCAACAAAAACAGTTTTGAGTTGTAAGAAGATTTAGTTTACCTGTCCGGCCTTGATACTGTTAATTTTTCTTTTGTAATAACATTCCTTCTCTGTTTTAGTTTCCATCTAGTTATTTCTTTCATTTTTCTTAACTCCAACCAAGTAAAAATTTTCTCAAATACATAGACAAGACAACCTGATCAGAGAAATATGAAGTACCTGTCTAAAAAATTTGAGGCTCCTTATGTCCCAAAGGCCACTAACTTGCGAACTTGAAGAAAAAGCATATCCACTCCTGGGCCTTAGGTGTGAGTTTCTCCTATCAATTTTGTAACAATATTTTAATGCTGAGAGAACATTATGTCCTAGCTGCCGCCGAATAGATGGAGATGACATTCGGGTTGGGTCGGTCAGAGTACGCCAGGTCAGGTTATAAGATAGATCATGATTATTCAACGACAGAAGCCCAAAACTAAGGCCCATGAGACGCTCTTTATAAGAAGAGAACTTGAGCCAGTCTTGGGAAAGCAAGAAAACACGAGCTGAGAAGGGAGTCGGTACTGATCTGAACCTCGGGACCCACACACCAGTGCTTATTTCTAGGGATTGGTCCCACCCGAACGCACCTGAGGTGTCCCAGATGTCAGCAAAGCCAAAGAGGTTTTTTAGCTTTAGAGATCCTTCCAAGGACCAAGATCGCGCCTGAAAGAAATCAAAAGGTGCATTAGAAAACAAACCATGATCTAGTAACGATAACGAAAATAATGATATGCACAACCAACAGTTTCAGATTTATGGCATGCCCAAAATTCAGCCAGTTACAGTTTATAACAGGTGCTAGTACAACTATTGTTACTGCATTACCCTCAGTTCTGCAATTGCAGAGCAAGGAAGCAAGCCCTTCCAAAACAGAAGGGAAGCAATGTGTGTGTTTGTGTGTGATTAAACAAATACCCATACTACTACTGCAACATATCAGTTCAAATGGATGCCGGACCTCACTAAGGTAATGCAATATCTCACATTTTAAATCAGGTTATTAAAAATAAAAGGAAAAGACAAGTTTAATCATCATTTCTCGCTTAATACAAAACCAACATTACTAGCCAAGAATGTAAAGCCTCACCTCAGGTTTAGAGAAAACACCAACATTCCCAGTTAGTGGATTTGATGACTCCACCACCTCAATCACCACATTGGTGGTCCCGGGCAGCTCAGTGGGGCCCGCATCAAGTGTGATGGACACAGAATCAAAAACATCAAGCTGTTTCAGCCTAGCATTTGCAATGCTGGCCGCTGCCACCAGTTCTTGCATAGTGCCAGGTTTCTTAAACAGATCAGAAATCTCTGCCTGGATGATTGCATCCTTGGTTTTGGAGTTGCCTTTGACCACCACATCGTGCACCCGTATGTGCACTGGATCGGTGTTTAAGCGGCGAAAGATCGATTTCAGCCGCTCACGCTCTTTAGCTGGATCTAGTTCTTCCTCTTCTTCCTCTTCTACTTCTTCGTACTCTGTATCTTCTTCTTCTTCTTCAGGTATCTCATCTGCACCATTGATTTCGTCGGAGTCAGAGCCAGAGTCTGTTGGGGTAGCCATTCAATTCGAGGCGGTGAATTTGAGAAGAGGAGAGGGGTTTAAGCGGTGGTGATTGGAGAGGGAGGGATTGAGTCTTGAGTGGGGCAGTCGAGGAGACAGGAGAAGGGACTAGGGTTTTTTGGGCTGGAACAAACCAGGTTTCAGGGCTTTACAAGTGTTTGTAAAGGGAACAGAGGGGACTATATGGGCCTGATTTTGATAATAGAAGCTATACTTCCCTCTGTGTACTGGTATACTGTAGAACTAGAACTAGGTTGTTCTGAAGTTCATCGATTTTTTTTATAAATTAATTTCAATATCCATTTTCACTTTTTTTATAAGTTCAATTTATACTAAATTAATTTATAAATGCTTCGTGTAAATGTATTATTCGTGAATTAGATGATTTGAATAATTTTAATTTGTTGTTTGAAATCAATACAATTGATTTTGAACTAAGCAAACTAAAAAAAAGACTTTGTGGCCTTAAAACACCCTAGCTCTACTGCTTATATAGAAAGAGAGAGAGTTGGACTGTGGTGCATTGCAATATATAAATTCTCTTGTATATTGGACTATAAATTGTTAGTTTTGATTTAAAAAAAAATGATCCAAACTGTTCAATTTTATATCCATATTAAAATGTGCTTGGAAACCAAATTTTATATTTTTTGGAAATTATTTGCTATTTTTTTTATAATATTTGAAAATAATTATTTTTCTGTGGTCCAGAAATTTCAAAAAAACAACAATTTTCAAAAATTATAAAAAAAGAAATAGTAAAAGACTTCAAAAAAATACAAATTTTGGTCTCTGAGTACATGTCAATATGGAGAACATTTTCAACCATTTAAATCAACTGTTTAAACTTCGAATCCAACGATTTATAGTCCAATGTACAATAAAACATATATATTACAATGCACCATAACCCATCTCTGTCTATGTATTAACTAAAATTTTATTTCGATTAAACAACGAAGAAAATTTTCACCGTAGGTACCTCAAGTACCAAATGATTATCCTCAAGTACGTAGCTCATTCCGTAAGATAATCCTTAGTTGAGTCAGTAATAAATTCAGATCTGATTAAAATTCTTGAGATCATTGTAAAATTAATATCGACTTTTTTGACAAGAAAAATAATTTCTTTTTTTAGGAAACAAGAAAAATAATATCGATCTAACGTGAGGTAATTCACTTAATACAGAAGGCACACCAGTTATTAGTGTTATCGATAAAGTGGGAAAAATAGCACGGTGGAGCCGGTTCCGTCACGGAACGGTACGGAATGACACAGCATGTGTGACTTTTCTGTGCCGTGACTCGCGTGTCGTGTGTCGTGACCGTCTTTTGAAAATTTGACACGACACGATACGTCACGATACGTCACGCTAAAAATTCGGTCACGACACAACACGTGGTCATGCGAGTTAGGACCATTAAGTCTTGATCAAATAGTGAATCTTGAATAAACTAAACTAAATTATGAAAAAATAGTTAAGTATGAGAAACGTGACTAGTTACGTTTGGACACGGCACGCGAACGGTCACGGCACGGGAGTCACGGCATGACTCCCGTGCCGTGACCGTTCGTGTGTCGTGACCACCTCTCCACATTTTAGTCACGGCACGACATGACACGTGTAACTGATCACTTAATCACAGCACGAGACCAAAGTCACGGCATGTTTTTCCACTCTAATTATCGACTTATCGTTGAGAGAAATAAGGAAATTAGATTATTTTTTTCCGTTGAATTAGATAATCCCTTTCTAAATCGAACTACATATTGCATGACAGTTGGTCAAAGTTTCCATTCACTTCAAAAAACACTCCCGAAAATTTTAAGCTAATTAACTAAGTAAAATTACAAAAAAAGAGAGAAATTATATGTGTCCATCGTAACTTCTTGATTTACATTTTTTTCTCATCAAAATTTTAAAATCAGTTATTTCCCAACTACAATAATTTATTTTATTAATATTCTCATTTCTCAATTTAATCGCTTAAAAATAAAGATTAATATTAAAAAACAACTGTTTTGTCCTTAAAGTACTATGTTGTAAACTTCAGGGGCGGACCCAAGTGTATTCCGGGGGAGCTTGGATTTTGCGTTTTAGTGGAAGTTGGGATGTTTCAATCGACTCTGCTCCTCTTTGAATTTTTTTTTTGTCTCCTGCAGTCCTGCTGAATGTTTAATTTGTAGATCGGATTAAATTTAGGGTTAAAATTAAAATAAATTTCTTCAATTATGATTAATAATTAGAATTATATATTGAAATATAAAAAAATACAATTCAGAGCATTGAAATGTATAAATTAAAGCATTATTTTTATTAAGTACTTAATTAATTAATATATTTGAATCTGTTTAGTTATTTAAACCCGATTCGATATTTTTTTGCCCTCCTGACGAAAATCCTGAATCCGCCCCTAAAAACCTTTCTTGCTGTGACCTTCCCTTCGGTTCTTCCCCTGAACAAAAATAACAAAACTGATTTCGAATTTTAGTAGAGTGCACTTATAGGAGATCTTGTACAAATATCAGAACAGCATGAAAACATTTTATTCTATGGAGGTTTGATTTGTTTTGAGAAACTAAATCAAATGAAAGATGAGAAAATTATCCCTGATCTTTTAAATTAACTCAGTTTAATTAATCTGTATCCTATCTGCAACCTTTCAAATTGTTTCTTTAATCGACTTAATTTTTGTTCAGCATCAAACCAAATTTGCAGTATTTAAATTGTTTTTCTTTCAATTGTTTTTAAGTCATTCGACCATATCACAAAGTAAAGAAATATCACAATCTGGAAAAAAAACAAAAGTGTAGGTCCGATGAGGTTTGAATCTATCTTTAGTCTGATGGAGTATTGAGTAGGTTCGATGGGCTTTTGATCTACCTTTAGATTCAATGGTCACCAGAGCCATCCGATGTACATTGACATCCGTGCAGCCCCTCTTTGTGATTCGTGCGCACAAATTTTAAATTGTATCGGATGGCTCTGATGACCATTGAATCTAAAGGTAGATCAAAAGCCCATCGAACCTACTCAATACTCCACAATCTGATCACACTGGAGGTTACATTATATGCGGAATATTTTTTTCCTCCTTGCGATCACTTTATTCCAACAAAAATGAAGGTTTTTCTTTTAATGAAAAGGATCCATGTGCTGGGGTTTACGTCTTATATAGAGATCAAACAATTATATACACTTACACTCTAGAGAAGAAAAAACAGTTCTTCACCTTAACCTAAGGACTATTTATGTCAAAGAGACCCGAAACATAAATCATAAGTGCGGAACATAATATCTGATTTCATACCGTTTGTCATAGAAAATCCAAAGCCTTGGTAGAGCAACAACTGTCTCCATGAGCACGAGACAAGTCTTTAATGGCAAGAAGTCATTCTTGCCTTTGTGTCGTATAGTCAGGAAATAGGTCTTCCAAGACATCAATATATGACTCTTGAGAAATTATTTCCAAATTTTCTAATGAATTTCTTTTTTCTATTCTTTGATAGTGGAAGAAGAAAAGAAGTCACATAGAACTGTACTTTTCTAAAGAGAAAAACATATATTTAGTTTATGTGATTTTCTATGTTATCTTGTGTCTTGGAGACCAATCCTTATATATAATAACATTTATAGTTATCTGCCAATTTGAAAAAAGTATTTTGTGCGACTACATCAAAAATTGTATTGTATCATCAAAATCCGTGCAGCCGCATTAATATATGTGTGGCCCACACAATTATTTGAAAAAGACAGTTTTCTGAATTGCAAATCTCAGAATCAGTCCATCAATTATTTGATATTTGACTAAATTGTTCTACACATTTATGGACCACATCTAAATGAATATACTGTATATATTGTGCTTGATTTGATCATTTTAATTGATAACCATAATTGACAATAATCAATTCATAATTGTATTACATATTTACTCAACATTAGCATTAAATCTAACAAGATATGAAATTAAATCCAACACCATGAAGCATAACGAGGGAGAGATTCATTAAGATTTTTGTGGTAGCCTAACAAATGAAAACGGTGAGTTGAGAGAGAAAAAGGCAACAGAGCAGTCACACCATAATAAACACTTGAAAGAGTAATTATTGAAAAGAAATTAAATCACAGGTTAACTACTAATAGGCTCGGTCTTAGCTTTTGATTTTATTTTTAATCAACTGGAATGAAAATGATTGACGAACATACTGAAAAGAAGGTTTTGGGTTACAGAAATTACTGTCTAAAACAGATTCTTTCAAATTACTAGGTATTGCTTTGTTAGACAATTGTAATATAAGAAGAGGGATCAAGTTACAACAAAGTTACAATAACGGTTTATTTTTTTATTTTTAAAGTTCAAATTATCGATTCAAACTGTTCAACATGATTATCTAAATAAAATATGCTTCCATATCAAATTTTATATTTTTTTTTGAATTTTTTTACTATTTATTAAGATGGGTACAAAATTCAATGGTCTGAATTTGACTAGTTTTTATAAAATAGTTAATAAATAGTAAAAAAAATCAAAAAAATATAAAATTTGATATGGAAGCACATTTTATTTAGATAATCATGTTGAACGGTTTGGATTGACGATTTGGACTTTGAAAAAAAAAACTGTTGTTGTAATTCAAAATTGTTGTAATTTGATCCCTCCTCGTGTAAGAAATTCAAGCTTCAAATAATAAGAACTGTCGAATGCGATCATATCAGCACTAAAACACCGGATCTTATGGGAACTTCGCAGCTAAGCATGTTTGGGCAAGAATAGTGCCCAGATAGAAAAAATAATATTATAAATTTTAAATAATTGGATGACATAAACTTCAAAAACATTTGACTCATTCACCACTTCGTGAAATTAAAACAGAAAAGAGATTTGACTCATTCACCACTTCGTGAAATTAAAACAGAAAAGAGTAAATAGCCGAAAACTTTTACGAAATAAAAATTATGTACTAATTACTAAATGTCCTCATAAGACTCGAACTAATGTTATTCGTTTTCCTCCCTCTGACTTATTTAATATCAATTTTTACACTTGCATAATTCCAACTTGTCAATCATTATTATTTGGAACCTGTAATTTTGAAATGTTTTGTCTAAGTTTTAACTTTTTAGTATCATATATTTTTAATTAATTGCAATGCAAAAAAAAAATCTTGAATCCTGCGAATAAATTTTTCGAAAAGGCGTTTGAACTTTATTTATGAATTTCCACAAAAGGACGTCATTCCACGTCTAACTTCCCGGCCTTAATGGCAATAATCCTCAACACAAGTTATATGAAGGGGCGTGAAAAAAAAAATCACATATCTCCTTCTTAGCTAGCCCTTTTCAACAACGCTCTTAAATCACTTCACGGGAGCTCACATGAACTAAGCTTCTACGTACCACCTAATAACCAACCCCTACAAGCCCTGTTATAACTTCACCATGGTACCACTAGTTCATTACTTCATAACAATATGCAACAAATCAAACCCATCACCATGGAGAACAATCTCTCAAAAGATAGGCCCCATAGCCAGCTCCAACTAGATTCTCCACGGCTTCCATCCGCCAGACGCTCTGTCAGCTCCTCGATAGACAACAGCACAAACCAACCCAACTTGACCCGAGATGCCTCTTCTAGTAAGCTAAGCATGATGGTCCCTTTCTCTTGGGAGAGTTCACCGGGTATCCCAAAAGATTCGGGCCAAAGAGATCTGTTCTCTGATAAAGAGCTTGATCAACTTCCACCTAAACTACCACCGTGTAGGTGGCATCTTTCCAATGGAGATGCCGTCAACAACTGTGATCGTGATGTTAGCGAAGGAAGCAGTGAGTACAGTGATGCTTCCTCGGATGCATTTGATAGGGTATCTTTGTCTGAGCAACTTGGCATTGCGGGCAGGTTGAGTTCATTTCGTGGTTTGGGTTTAAAAGATATAGAAGCAATGAGAAACCAGTCTCCTAGTTTCATCATGGACCGGTTTCTCCCAGCTGCCAATGCAATAGCCAGTTCATCGGTTCTTAAAAGGCCGAAACGCACAGCTCAGAGGAATGAACAAATTACTAACAGAGAAATGTCAATCCCGCAAACAAACAACGGTATGGTTCAAATGGTGCCCATATCTCAAAACATTGAAATTCACAAAGAGATGTCATCTCGGGCTTGTGGTTTAATGGTTTTCTTCCCATGGAAAATGAAACCAATAGTTTGTGGGTTTAAAAACCCAGCCTACAAAAATCGGATACCACATGCAAATATTAGTTTCTTGGCTCCAAATAACCATAGAGAAGTTCACGATCTTCGATTGTTTGATAAGAGGCCAAGTTTTAGAGAACGCCTGTCACAAGGTTTGGGGTTGCCGTTCCTCGATACAAGCAGATTGCCAAGCAAGAAAACATTAAACAAGTTGATGCAAAGAGATGTTGAAGAAGACCATAGTAAGAGAAACACAGAAAAGAAAAATGGAAGAAACAATAGTCTGCCTGTGCTGAAGCCGCCAGCAGAGTCTTGGCTTTCTCATACCTTGGGTTCAGCGAATAAAGGAAGCTAAGATTTTAGAAGTATATATATGCAGTGTATTATACTCTGTATAAATACAGTATTATTTCTAAAAATGATTGGTTTAATATTTTTCTCGTTTAGTTTGATCAATGTAATGGAAATTTATACCCAGTCTTTAGAATAGTGTAATTACTGCTAATGAACTAATGAAGTATGGGTTGTGTTATGATTGAAAATAATGCAGTGCCAATGTACCTTTGCAGCGTTATTAGAACAAAATTGAAGATAGAGCAAACATACAAATAAAATCCCATAAAATCTACTTTTCTTTTCCTGTATTTGCCAAACAATAAAAAAATTCTGTGCAATTTTCCAGATAAGTTGAATATTCAGATATTCTACTGGAAAAACAATTGAAATACTAGCAAAACAATACCTATACTGTACAGCATTTCCTTCCTTTAAGCAATGAAAGAATGAAAGAATGGGCAACCAAGTTTTCTTTTCAGATCAAATATCAAACGAATTAACCTCAATCTCAGCCCACCATAAAGGCGACTTTCTCGGTGCAGCAGCCTCAGGTGAAATTCCCGTAATACTCCTCATCCTTGCAGCCACCTCAGCAATGCCTGGCCTCTCTCTCATTTCTGGCATTATGCACGACTTTATCACCTCAACCAACGCCATCACATGCGTCTCAGGCACCTCCTTCAGTGTGGGATCCACCATTGTCATAATAGGCCTTTTCCCATTTAGATAACTTGATGCCCAGAGAACAAGCAGCCCGTCATCTTTTGAAAAGGGAAGCCGGCCTGAGATTATCTCAAGCAAGAGAACGCCAAATTTGTACACAGCACTCTCCTCATCAGAGCAATCAAAATCAGAATCAGAATCCTTTTCCTCCAGGTGAAGTTTTGCGTCTGCAACCTTCGCTGCATAATCTTCAGTGAGGTAAATGGAGAGCGAGTTCAGAGTTTTTAGGGTTACAGGGGGGGTAAAAGAGTGCATGTAATCCAGGCAATAGATTACACCAGCTGCTATTCTCAGACGAGACGTCCAGTCCAGTTGCTCAGCTTCTTTAACTGAAATAAAAACAAATGAAAATAACAAAAAGATAAGAGACAGTTTACTCCCCAAGTGTCAGGTCTAATTTCTATAAATGTTTTTTGATGTTGTAATTTAACCAAGTTTTCTTTTAATTATGACATGATTATAACATTGATTTGTACCATTAATCTGTATTAAGAAATTAAATTTTAACCAATCCTGCAAGGCTGCAACCAGTCTTTAATTATGCTATGACTTTGCCATGGTTGCCTCAATTGGCCTTTTCATTTTGCACAATCTTAATTAAACATGATAAAAAAACAAGAAGAATCCCTATCAAATTTTTAAAAAAAAGGAAATTTAATATTCAATTGGTACCGGCATTGGTTCTGTACCATCTGACATGTACTGGTACAGAACTTAACAATACTGTGTTCCCTGTAGCCCAAGACAGCTACAAGTTAACATTGCAAAACAATTGCCATTACTGTCAGGATCTTGTGACACTTATCATGAAACATGCATTAACTTCAAACAACCCATTTAGTTTTATAGTTCCGTATGAAAAAAAAAAGGATACAAATGTACTTACTATGCAAGTGCTCAAAAAGAGTCCCATTTGGAGTGTATTCAAATACCATCATGCGGGTAAATGGCTCCTCATCTTCACAGTACCCAACTAGATTCATGAAATTCTTGTGACTAAATTCAGATAAGACCGAAACCTGAAAATAATAGACACCAAAATCATAAACAAACTCCAGTTGGTAAATAGATTACATTTTTCTATATTTAAACTAACAGTTTACCTTATTCCTGAAATGGGTCTGTAACTGATCTGACCACTCAGTAGCTGATGTCACCATAGTAGACACAACAGTAATTTCAGATCCACTTGAAAGAGTTCCCTTGTAGAGAACACAACCTGGCAATGTACCAAGAATGTTGCTAAAATCTTCACAAGCAGCTTCGAGTTCTGATCGATTAAGTGAAGGTACACCTGAAAAAGCACAGAGTGTATGCATATACAAAATAAATATCAATCTTCTAGATAGCTAACTGAAGTTAAGATAGCATATTTTTAACTAAATTAAAAAATATATTAAAAACAAAAACAAAAGAAAGGACTTTGAACCTGTCACAAAGGCATTTTTCAGATGTCCACTAAGCCCTGTAGCCCATGGATTTATCACACCAAACTTTCTATATCTAACAAAAATCAAGTAAACACCACCAGAAATGGCTGCAAGCACACCACAAATGGCCACACCAACCAGGACATAAAGAAGCAAAGAAGGTGAATGCTTTCTTCCCTGGGTTTTAGATGTACCTACTTTTGAGATGGGAGATTTTGTAGGAGTATTAATGAAACTATGTGTTTTGATTTCTGGTGAAAGATTGTTAGTGGTTCCTTGTGACGGAGATGGAGATGGCGATAATGATGTAGGGGATGGGGATGGAGAGGGGGACTGGGATGGAGATGGAGATGGAATTGGGGTTTGCAACGGTTTGATTTTGGGAAGTGTTCTCTTTGCTTGAGAGACTGACAGTGGATCCTCGTTAATTTGCAATACACGCCTTCTTATAATACCATCAGCAGAATTCCTGAGAAGAAATTATTTAATTTGAGAATTCCATCATAAAAGAAATTTTATGAAAGTACCATGGAAATGGAAAAGCTAATATAACCACGCAAAAAGGAAAAGTAGTAACCTAAACGAGTGGTCACTGTTAGACATTACAGTAGCCTTAGTAGACTTGAACTCTTTCGGTGGTGTATTAAGCCCCTGTGAAAGCCAACTTCCAGTGAACAAGCTACAAGAGAGTCACAAATTTGTGAAATCAATCATTTTTTGTTAAAATAATAATTAATAAAAAAATATTTCGCTGTTGTCTACATGCATCAAATATCACATATAGGTAAAAGTTTCTTCAAGGAAAACAAAAGCATTTCAATCTACTAAAAAATAAATTACACGTGCAAAATTGATACAGTAAGAAATGATTAAAGTGCAATAGAAACGTGTGTTCTAGAAGATTGCTACACTTTAATTTCATGAAAGATGATATGCAGAATCATTATACTACGAATTAGAGGAAATTGAAGTGAGAAAAGTCTCGAGCTTAC
Organism: Carex cristatella; assembly: GCA_024447775.1. Taxonomy (NCBI): domain Eukaryota; kingdom Viridiplantae; phylum Streptophyta; class Magnoliopsida; order Poales; family Cyperaceae; genus Carex; species Carex cristatella. Next base: position 1,446,390 of record JAJHPF010000022.1, read on the forward strand.
AGGTTAGTTAGAAATGTCTCGAGCTCGGGGTAAGTTGTCCCCCTGAGACCCAGATCCTTCAAGTGCCTACAAATAATTTAGAGAATCACAATATTGAGGAAGCAAACGTTAGTTGCTGCAAGAATCATTTAATTTATCTGAATGCATTTAATCATGCATATGGTACACCTGGACATGCCCATAAACTACCTTTTGATAAGTATTCACACAAGCTTTCCTTTCCCATTTGATGTTAAGTTTTTAGAAAACAATGTGATTATCAATACTCCTGGTTTCGATGTTGTGGGCATTTTCACGTACACCTTGCGTGCAAAGCATTGTACACTGGCTCACAGAATAAACTGACAAAAAATTCTTATTATAGGCATGGAAATTTTGCGAAAAACTTCTTGATATCGGCCAAAATAATACTCCTTATAATATCTTCATAGAGGCCGAAAGAAAAGTAATCAACAAGGCCAGAAACTAAATCTAACTTCCCTTTTTTGAAGAAATGAAGTAAATCTAAATTCAATAGCACTAGTTGAACGAACATCGAACTAACAGAAAAATATCTTGTGCGACTTACAATGCAACTAGTTTCCCATCTGTAGAGCACTCGACCCTGGACCAAGAACAAGGATCTCTACTCGCCTCACCCCAATCAGACGGATCAAGTTCTATCATCTCCTTGAACTTAAGAAGCATGCTCTCTACACGTGACACAGAAAAAAAAAATCCGAATTGTAAACGGATCATCTAGTAACTAAGCCTCAAGAACTACATATCAGATTCAAAATCGTACCTTCGCCATTGACGGATGCGCACAACTCCGTATTCTGATAAACCACGAGTAACCATAGCAATGGAAAGATCAGCCGGTATCTCCATCTCTCCATACGTCCAGCTTGAGAAAGCAAAATGTAAGAATAAGTTCGATTTAAATCGCACCTTTTCTTCTTTTATGGAAAGAACCGACAATAACCACGACATGAACCAAAGCAAGGGAATAGAAGGAATAGTGGGAACGCCAAAAGAGAAGCAGAAAAGGCGGGACTGGGCAAAAGGGGAATATAAAATATTAAATTATTAAAAAAAAAAAAAAAAGGGTTCATGCACGCGGCATTTGGTATTGGAAAGCTGACGTATATCATTTTCAAGGAAGGTTTAAGAATTGTCAAAGCATCTGATGGTAAAAGTATAAACTAAAAAAAAATTATTTCCCAAAGTGGATGCCGTGTCTACTATTCTTTTCAAAATTTCAAAAAAATTGACGATAAGAAACTGACCAGAGAGTCGTCATAGTAATAGTACTATTATGTCACATGTGGTACTTGATTGGATCTATGTTTTAAGGTTTGAAATTGTCTTCGCTCTAATTAATAGGTGGTATTTTCATAGACGATGACATTATTTTTTTAATAGAAGCTTGGTTCCTAGCTGGAGACTTGTAGATTTCGGTGCACATGCTGAGCCCATGAAATGAGATTGATCGCCCGAAAATCCGTAGAATGGATAAAACACGCGACAACACAAAAATAGCGAATATGAGAGATATCTTTATAAAAGGCATGGTTGAGTTGCACTCAATGCTGTAAGGTAAAATATAGACATTATTATGAGCCCCAAAAAGGAGAGAAAGTGTAAGTCCCAAGGGTTCGGCGGGGCCCGTTCAAAGCCCAAACACTAGTAATTGGTCAAGGGCCCAGGAGAATTCTCAGCCCATTGCAGCCTATATGCAGATCCAACAGAATTCTCATTCCATTCTTCTTCTGTTTTAAGGAAGGAGAGCCTGTGTTTTTATTTTAAGATAGAGATTCGTACATTTTTTTTTCAATTAATTTTTTAAGATAAAGATAAAACAGAAATTTCTTATTTTAAGTATTTTTAAAAAACGCCTCATTTGAATTTTGAACCTACAACTTTTTTTTTTAAAGTTATTTCTCATATCGTATTACTGAAATAGTATAATTACATCATTCAGTTTTAACCACAAGGATTACCTACAATCTCTCACGCATAATACATTGTTTTTTTGCTGTGAAACTGAATATTCTCATTCTATTTCTATTTCTATATCAGATACACACTTCAACATAAAACTTTATTACATAAATAAAGTTCAAGAAATATTTACACTGTATCTATATTCAGGGGCGGACCCGCATGTAATGGGGGGGGGTCAGTCGTTCCTCTCTGGATTTTGAATTTTAATAGAGATCTATCGGTCTCAACCGGCTTTGTCTCCCCATGATATTTTTTTTACCCCACTCTGGATTTTTTTATTTGTAATTTGAATTAAATTTAAGATTAAAATTAAAGTAAATTTATTGAATTATGATTTGTAATTAGAATTATAAGTTATAATACCATAAATTAGAAGTTAGAGCATTGAAAAATATAAGTTAAAATATTATTTCTCATCGAATATTCAATTATTAATGGATTTAAATCTGATTAGCTATTTAAACCCAATTCATTATTTTTTTTTTGACCCCCTGAATCCACCCCTATCTAAATTGCCATGAATAGAGTTTTTTACTGGTTAATAATTATTACCAATTTATGCACGCACGAGATGTTATTTTTTTTTTTTACTTACTTCTGGAGATGTTTTAACCTATAAACTAGTTAAAAACTCTATTCATAATATATGAAGGGCAATACAAACTGTCTAAAAAGATATATTTGTACTAAATATCATCTGATCCGTTCAAATTAGCAAAGGCAATTTTCTTTTTCCAAACTTAAATGTTTCAGCTTATCTATGGATTTGTGACTTTTTATTTTTTATTTATTAAGGCACAAACATATTGAAAATTTTATACTAGCATACATGGTTATATTATGAAGCCAATTCGAAAACGTTTGCAAAAAAATTTGATCTGATATGCATTACTTTTAATTTAAATTTAAATTACTTGGAATTTCTGACACATTTGTTTGTTTGTTTTTTAATTGATGTACATCCAGTGTTGTGCTGGATACGATGCATGTTTTGACAATATTTCAAGCAGATCTGACCGTTTTAATGATTTTATAAGTTGAAATATGGCTAGTGAGGATTATTGTGCCGTTCAAAATATGCAATATATGCCACGAATGCACATCAGCTTTTTTATTTTTGCACAAATTAAGAATTATCTAATATGTTCTTGTAAAGAGAATAATTATATAACCTATCTGAATTGGGGATCCAAATCTGTTGAAATTCATGGTCATGAACAGTAACCTCTGAAATTCGAGATTCAGTTATTGAATTGTTTTGAGATGCGTGCACAGAAAAAATTGGACTGTTGGATCTCGAATTTCAGAAATTTCAGAGGTTACTGTTCATGAATTTTGAATTTCAGCAGATTTGAATCCCTGAAGTGGAGTGAATCAAACTTTTGAAGCTCATGTCACCAAATTTTACTTTTTGTGTGGCTGCCTATTGGTAAATAATATATTTTTTTAACAATTATGGAATTGTGTTTTTCAGTTTCATGAGCTTTTACTTATCGAGATGATAAGCTTGTAAAAAAATTAATATTTACTGAGGTTAAGAGTATAAAGTTATATAAAAATATTTTGAGTCCGGCTAACATGCTTTTGCAAGCACTTTGACGAAATGTTTACAGATCAAATTTTAAAATTTTAATTTCCAAATGTCAAGTTTAGTAGCTCAGTAATTGGTTATATATTAAACTTGTAGAATATTAATTTTTACTATTTTTAGAATTATTTTACATTTTATTTTATGTTTTTTGAAAGTTGGTCATTTTTGACATACCAACAATGCATCAATATACGCACAAATCTTTATATTTTGACCGCTTGACTTGAAACTAAATGAATTCAAAAAAATTAAAAATATGTAAATGAAATTCTCTTGAAGGAGATCAGTTTGAATTTTCCATTTGAAGCTGGTCACATGGATTTAAAATTGAAAGCATATGAGTTGACATGCTACTGAGAATATATTAGCCAGACTTATATATTTGTATACAAAATATATTTCATCATAAATTATTCTTGATTGAATGAACAGGTGAAAAAATAAGAAGAAGAAAATAACATTTAAACTGTCGCAAAAAATTAAGATGAGATGATGATGTTGCTGCTGCTGCTTAATTCAGTGCTAATTATATAGATATTATAAGAGCGTGTTCGGCCGCTCCACTGAATTTTTTTTCTCTCACGTGAATAGTAATTTTTAGTTCAATTCCTATGTTCATACCCATTCCCAATGGCCCGCCGAACAGGCCCTAATTGAGAACATCCTCTGCTAATGGCGGATTGGCGGTCCTTTAACCAGCTACTAATAATCGAACAAATCATTGCGACTAAGAAAAACTATTGTTGCATGTTCATTCTCAGAGAAGAAAACAAGAAGGCCCACAAAACTGACAAATAGAACGCGAACCCAATAGTTCGCCTTCTATGGATCCACCTATCCACTCTTTTCGTACGCAACTTATTAGGGCCTTGTTCGGCTTCAAACTCACGCCGTGGAAAAAAAAAATTCAGACTGAATTTTTTTTTTCCCACTTAAACAGTAAAAATCAGTTTACTTTTTGAAATTTTCTATTTCCATTCCTGTTCCCATCTTACCGCCAAACAGGCTCTAGAAGTCTTGGGAGGCTTTTGGAGTTTTCAGCTTTATTTTTATATATTTGGAATGTAAATGACCCCATGTAACTTTTTTATGTTATGCAATCACCTGCGGTTTTCAACCAAAAAAAAAACAAAAAAACTGGTAACATCAGGATCTGTTATTGTATCCTAAATTCCTAATGTGAGCAAATTTCCTCATTTGTGTTCTTGCCAAATGTGCTTAATGGATCTTTAATTTAAGTCCCAATTCAGCCGAAATTAACTTTTGAGTCGTACAAACCACATGACTAGAAACAAATAAAGTTAGGCCTCAAAATAATAATAAAAGTTCGTCCCTGTTGCTCATTTACAAGAAACCTTACTATTTTGTGTAAGATATATATCCAGCGTATGCAACCGCCAAATGGCAGCTCATGAATTGCCGAGTTTGCAAGAAAGATATCAAGCAAATAAAATAATGACACATTAACATAATAAGAGACACACAGGACAAAGGCCCCGAGAGGTAATAGCAGAGGATTTTGTATTTATAGAAAATATTATAAAATAATAAAGGAAAAGAGAAAGAGTAAAAGTTTTAAAAGTTCCATGTAATAGATGAATCGGTAAAAATTTCTCCCTTCTAAATTTTGGACTGATTTTTTTTTACTGATCCAAAAGGTTATTTTTTTCCTTTTTTTCGGTTTTCTTGAACTCTCTGTAACAAGTTAATTCAGACTCCAAACTTATTGTTTTTGTATCACTGAAATTTTTACCGATTCATCTATGCATACAAATTTAAAATTACTCCTTCTCTTTTTCTCTATTATATTATAATATTTTCTAAAAATAAAAAAAAATTCACAAGAGCACATGCCCTGCTTATACTTTATCAAAAAGTATAGTACAACCAAGATGGCTTGCTGGTCCAGCTTACAGCTTTTTTAAAGGCAGGGATAAACATGATTACATGATTTTCCTTCCAGCATTATCTGTTTTAGCAAAACAAGTTTAGTTTATAAAAATTGAAAGCAAATCAAATTTGGTGATAGATAGATAGGGCCCCATTAAACCCTGCTACATGATCACTAAAATGTTGCGTCTCAGTCATTGCTTGCGCTTCATCATGTCTCCTCTATCAACGCATCCACCAAACTACCAGCAGTTTGCTCTCACATGATCAGTTAGCATGAGTTTTTGTTTCAGTTAGCTTTCAAAAGATCAAAACAACAACCAAAAAAAACTTAGAATTACTTTATGTGATTACGACGGGGAATGGAATAATTGTGCTAACAGAAATTTCAATTTAAATTGGCCCAAGTTTTTGCTTCAAGCATGTGGATTGTGGTGAAATCCAGGCAATAAATGGAAAATGGATGGATCCAAAAAAGCACAATGACAGCTATACATTCTCTATTTTTTAATTTGGACAAATCCCAATGGAATAATTTGGAAATTTGAAAAGTAACTCACATTCTCTATTTTACTTTGTAATTGATTAATAAATAATAAGAATTTGTAATAACTCACATTCTTGAAAAAAAAAAAAATTTAAGTCCTCCATCCCATCGTAGCAAATTTGAAATATCATAATTATTTACCTACACATGAAGAGAGTAATAAAATTATACTAGTGTTGTGACCGTACTTTGCAACGGCAACATGAAAAAAAAATCATATAAAATGACATATTTTCATCAAATAAAATAGGCTAATAAAAAATAAGTATTTAACAATAAAATTTAGACCAACAAATTCTCAGACAAATATAAAACTCATTCTTTAATGATATACATATGAGCTTTTTTTTTACCAGTACATACTAATTTTTTTTGTTATGCTGATTTACAGGTAAACAAGAGAAAAATTAAACATCATAAACATATGTTGTATTATTTGTTGTTGTCATATTATAACACATTCTGTTGACATATTATGCCAATTGTTATTATTATAAGAATCATCATCATTTTTCTATGATTTATATGCACTTGTGTATCTAAAATAAAGAATATAACATGTTTACTTAAATGAGATTGTTAAATGAAAAATATCTCAATCCTTATATGATATAAAAAATAATAATAAATGAAAAGAAATGAAGAGATGACTAATCAATCATCAATCAATTCAAAATTTCTTAAATAACATTTAAAAATAGAAATAAATCAAGATCAAAAGAAGACAGATTAAATAAACTTGTGGTGCGTACATATTTAAATAAATTTAGACTTTTATAGGTAAAAAACTCTCAAAAAGATATATAGAATAAAAAGAAGACATACTATTTAATCAGAAGCTATAATTCAATTTGAAATTTAATTTTTTAACCACGATTGTTAGTGGATCAAAATATCTAAGCGTTTAATATAGAGATGTGACGGTTTTTACTTGTCATTTGAATTCAAAGTTTTTACTATAACGAATTATTATAGTGAAGAACTGAAAAATAAAGACATTTATATAGAACTTTGTCCCGCTTACAATACAAACTTTGCAGTTTGTAGACATTTCTAAAGAATTATTACCTACAAACTTTTGTTTAAAAATACTAAAACTCGAGATTCCATTGTCCTGCTTACTATCACGTCATGTATAAACAGGGGTTGATTTATTAATAGGCTTGGTTTTTGCGGAAAGAATTTTTGATAAAATTCATATTTAAAATCGGGCCGAAACCATCCGATGCGTTAAAATTTGCACAGACAATATAAATTCACAAAACATTTAATTTTTTTTTAACAATAATCCGCACGAATCTCAGCGCATATCAAATAATTTGGGCCTGACTTTAAATAAATTTTGTCCAGAATTTGTTGAACAAAATTTTAATTCCTTGTTAATATCATCATTGTTAGTTAATTTGCAACCGTCATTTTTTTTCTCTTGGAAACGACGTGAAGCCATCTCGGACCACTAAATTTGAGGATGGTGGTGTAGCCCGTGAAACGAGCAAGGAGCCAAGGACAGACCGGAAGCACAACCCTTTACAATGTTGCTAAAAGTTAGATGGGTCTTCAGCCGTCCGATTTACAAGATATATAACTCAACTGAAGAAGAACCGTCCGATTGGTGCCGCAACTTGTTCGTTGCTATATATTCGCATCAGAGTTTTCGAATCGTGCATAGTCCCCCCACTATAAAACTGTTTACAAAGTCCTAACCAAATTGACAATAATTTAACTTAAAGTCCAGGGTCCACCATGTGGATATTGTTACATGCTTATTGATATGTTTTTCAGAACATCACTGATCAGTCGTACACTTTCGCAGTCTCTCTGTATTATTGAGTCATTCTAGAAGATGCACTGTCAGCAGAATACAGCATTACATATTTACATCATTACATGTAATTAAATTACAGACTTACAGTGCGACTGCATAACATGACTATAAAACGTCAAAACAGTTATTTCGAGGCTATTTCGAGGATGTCAAATCAGGAAACTGTGATTTGGCAGCAGAAATGATTGCAGAAATAAATAAATAAATAAATAATACTTTCACCCGTTCTAAAAAACAGTTATTTTGTTAGTTTAAAACGATATGCTCCAGTATCTCAAAAAATGTGGCAGAGACAAATTGTATATCACATAAGTGGGGTCAATTTATTTATTTAATAAGACATTCTTGTCATAATAAAACTATAATTTAGAAAATTACATGTAATTTTTGTCAATTGATATGTTTGATAACAAGGAGGAGGAATCGGATTACACTCTTTTTTTTTTATACATTTTGATACCTACTATTTTTAAAGTTCAAATAGTCGATTCAAACCGTTCAACATGATTGGTATATAAAAATGTGCTTGGAGATCAAATTTTACATTTTTTTTGAATTTTTTTACTATTTATTAAAATGGTTACAAAATCGTTGTTTTCAGACCATTGAAAAACAGCGATTTTGTAACTATCTTGATATATAGTAAAAAAATTCAAAAAAATGTAAAATTTGATCTCCAAGCACATTTTAATATACCAATCATGTTAAACAGTTCGGATCGACTGTTTGAATTTTGAAATAGCAAAATTGACCTATAAAAAAACAGTGTCAAGATGTGTCAAAAAAAAAGGTGTAATTGGATCCCTCCTCTATTACTAAATATATGTTGTTCAACGATAAATATCCGATCAAATTTCATCATTTCTACAAGCATTATATAAATATAGTATGGATCACGTTCTAGATGTCATACTCTAAAAAATTATGAAGTTATTTTTTTGTGACTGTGAAACTATCAATTTAATTATTGTGAATATAAAAATCCTTCAAAATTTCCATATAAGGTGTGATCAGGTGCGGAACCATTTGGATGTCACAAATTCGCAACCAAGTGTTCCCTTGCAAGGAACTGCATTTGCAAACTTCCATACGGAACAGATGATTTGTTTTTTTTTTTTTTTTTTTTTTTGAGCAAAGCTTCGGATCAGAGTTATTATATTCTTAAGAGTAGAACTAAGGTGCTTCTAGGAGTACCAAATTCTTTTGTACTCTTAACTTTAAAATTTATCAGATTAATTTCGAATGACGAATCCAAACCGTTGAAATCCTTCTACCTTACGAGTGATGCGCCTACATGTGAAAATTTAAAGTTTCAAATTAATTCAGTATAAAGTTGTGTGGTCAAAATTAGAAGGTTTCTAAATTAATTTTAATGCATTCATTTTTTGGAAGACCTTTGACCACTTGACTTTATACTGAATTAATTTGAAACTTTAAAATTTTCACATGTAGACGCATCACTCGTAAGGTAGAAAGATTTCAACGGTTTGGATTCGTCGTTTGAAATTAATCATATAGATTTTAGAATTAATAGTACAAAGAACTTAGTACTCCTAGGAGCACCCTAGTTCTACTCTATTCTTAATATTGTTTTATCTGTCTTTTTGCAAAAAGACTCGTTCCATGAATTATTGAAATTCCTAATCTGCCGTGGTGATTTTCATTCCATGTCAGTTTTTTTATTTAGAAATTATTCCGCAAAGTTTTCTTATTAAGAAACAATTTTTAATCGCCACACTGGTATTTGGCTGAGAGCAACAGTTTTACAGATCGAACAAACTGAAATTGTCAAAAAGGCACTGTTAGAAATTTACGTTATAAGAACTGCATCTAATTTAATATCTAAAACATTATACTCGGTATAAAATTTAATCGTCACCTCATTCTCACAAAACAAAAACAAAAACAAAAATAATAAAACATCTAGTGAATTGCAAAACCATGAGAATCAATCAAGTATAGTCCACAGAATTAAGATTCGACAAGTTACAAACTTCAAAAGGGAAGCAAACACGCTGTCCCCTCGAAGATATAAATCAGCCATCTTGCGATGGTCCAATTCGGCTTGTAAGGCTCCTGTAATTCTCCGCTTAATCGCGTCCATAATGACGCAACTTGGATTGCCTCATTGAACTATTAGGCTAGTTCGGTCAGTAACTTCTATTAATTTGTAACAGATTCTCAGTATAAAGGACTAGCTAAAAGTTGCATTATGCAATTCCGATTTACAAAAAAAATTCCATTATAACAAAAAGAGCACATCTTAGAAAAGGAAGTCGCTCTATTTTGGAAGAAAAGGACATGATAACGCGAGGGATGAAAAAATTAAGAGAAAAATTGATAAAAAAAGGTAACTCACCTTTTAAGTAACATAATAATATTTCAGCTAAAGGTACATTTGAACTTGTTAACTTAACCATGCTTAGAGGACCTCAAAATGGCAACTTACCTAAAGCTCATCTATCATTTTGAAGTAAATTAATTTATAGAAATTAAATATCGGCATGAATTCCAACTAATTCAAATTATCTTGAATAAAAATTTCGAGTAAAATGTTCAGCAATTGCAAAATCATAGACAATTAGAACATCCACAAACCATTGAAATTTTGGATCCAAATCATACCAGCAATGCACAGTTAGAAATTAAATGCACACTTCGTAGGAAATGAAAGCACTCCAGTAGAATTAGTATCTAATCCCTCAATTAGAAAACAGCATGACCAGTAATCACACTGGTACACCACCCATATACCCACATTTTCTAAAATCAGAAAGCCATAGGAATCCTAACCCAATAATCATCATAAAACTGAATGTACCTTTAAAATTAAAGTACAAACTAGATCAGATCAGATCAATCGTCGATTGCCGCCTTACAAGAATCAAATCAAGCACTTACACAATAGCAATCGGGGCATCGGCGGAGGCCATTCTCATTGCAATCGTTACAGACCCGAAACCCACCCCCTTTCTCACTGTATTGCTTCCTACTCCCATTACACAGCCCACAGAGCACAAATCTCTCACCACCACACGATTGACACACAGCCAGTGGCCCCATTGGTGCACCGTCAACAAGCCTCTTCAGCTCACCAGTCTCATGCAGCCGTCGGATCTCCTCGGCTCCACCAATGTGTCGCCCACCAATAAAGAGCTGCGGTAGCAAGATCTTGCCGTGACAGTGCCTAAGGAGTGACTTGAGCTCATCGAGAAACTGGTGGTCTAGCGACACATCACGCTCATCGAAGGAAATACGAAGGGAGCGAAGGATAGATCGGGCCGAGCGGCAGTCGGTAAAGGTGGATCTGACAATACGGAGGGAGGTGAAGTAGAGGACGACGCGGCGGTGGTCAGGGGAGTGAGAAGGGGAAAGAGGGATGGAGCGCTGGAAGGCGCGGAGAGCGGAGGCCGCGAGACGAACCCGGTGGAAGACGCGAAGAGAGGGGGAGGAGAGAGGAGGCGGAGAGGGGGAGGGGGTGGAGGGAGAATTGTCGAGGAGGGATTGGAGGTCTTTGAGAGTGGGGAAGGATAAAGAAGGTGAGTGGGGGATGAGGTGGAGGGATGGAGAAGAGGGAGCGGTGGAGGGAGCGGTCGAATCTGAGCGGGTTTTTACCCACCGCAGCCACATTAGAGAGCAAGATTTGGTATGTACTGAGAGTTCCGTGAGGATAGAGGGAGAGAGAGGGATCGAACGGCGGGGAAGGAGCTTTGGTCCTTTGGGGTTTCGGTTTTGGGGGGAAGACGGAAAAAGCGAAGTGCAGTAGTGCGTGTAAACTTGCATCTGAATTTACTCTTCTTGGGAGGAAGACTGATTATCTGAGAATGGTAAAGTTTAGAATATACGTGGCGGGTCGAAACGCCCGTAGCCCCATATTCTCTTGGATCCCTTGCGAACTGAAATCGTATGGTCTAATCTGTCGGTGATTCTTTAATATTCCCGGTATAGGCATAGAGCATAGTCACCATGTGCGCAAATAACACGAATAATAAGCTACGTTTTTTTGGAATTTCCGCACCAAATTGCGTATAAAACATTTGACCGAATAATTCGCGAATCACAAATTATTTGCGATAAAAACACGAAAAAAATAAATTTTTATTTTATTTTATTTTATTTTCTTAAGAGTTTTTTTTCAGATATATATATATATATATATATATATATATATATATATATATATATATATATATATATATATATATATATATATATATATATTTTGTTTTCTTGTTGTACGGAATCATTTCCGAATTATATTCAAATCACGAAATTTTTATCCTGCCGAACTGAATCCGAACTTCTGATTTGTCATTGTGCCATGAAGCCTCTGTTTTGTGGTCCCTAACGGTTGCTGCGTTATCACGATTATTGGGGAAGTTATTGTTGTAGGTCGGTCAAGTTATGGATGGTTTTGAATTTTGATTCCACTTCGTGAATTAGTGTTGGAGGCTTCCAGTTATCTACAAGCGTAACAGTAAGAAACTTATCGATAATAGATTTTTTTTTTATAGTACTTTATATCATTTAGAAAAAAAAATTCAGTCGTAACAGTAAGAAAGCTCCGTTATTGTATTGATATTCCGATCATAATCAGATATTATGTTATGAACGACATGATTTTGTTCTTGAGTCTGAAGAGAAGTCATTAAATAAAGCATTCTAATTCTCTTAATATATTTTCCTCGAGTCTCTTTTTTTCTTGACACTTAAGTCCATAGTCATTTCAATTAACATTAAAAAGAAATAACGAGATATACAAAAATATATGTATATTGTTCACAAAAATAGTAACCTTATAAAGTCATGTTATAAAGAGTTTATGCTAGATGCTTTGTTTTAGGCTGTGTTCCAGTAGATAGGAAAAGATTCTCATTAAAGAGAAGAAAAGGGAGAGGTGAAGAACGACCAGTCTGTGAGGTGTCCAAACTCTGTCACCTGCTCCAAAAGCGAAAAAGCGATGAGGGAGCGGAGAGGAACGGAAGGAAACTGTCACTGTTCAGAGGTGAACACTGTGTGTAATTTGCTGAATTTTGTTACTCTCAAATCTGAGTGTAAGAAATGATGTTCAAAAGTGAACGAACACTGATTACTTTCCTCTCCGTTCCTTCTCCTTCCTCTCCGCGTACGATTTTTGAAGCACAACCTTAAGGATGGACGTCAAAAGCACTAAGGATGGACGTCAAAAGCACGGCACTAGAATATTTTTCTAATTATTTCTGGGAAGGCTTTGTTACTTATCCAATATTGAATGGGGGTTTTCTGCTGAGAGCAGTTTATTCGCATTTGAAATTTAGCTTGAGCTTGAGCTTGACTTGATAAATTAAACAAATGACAAGCACGAATTCAAACTCTCTCGAGCTCAAGTAAAACATAACTCGATTAATATTTATTTTAGAGAGGGAGTCACTTGACAATGATTATTTAACAATTTTGTGATTTAAGAAACATAAATAAAATAAAATTGATAATTATGTTACTAAACATATAAATAAACGAATAATTTACAAGTATGTTAATGCAATAAAAATCGTTAATTTTGAATGAAATTTTAACTCTCTTGATATACAATGGAAACATACATCAAATCTCATCAATTCATGTCAACATGATATGTGTATAATATAAATCATGTCTATAACACTGAATTTTAAATTTAAGTTCTGTTTTGAAGATTATCTAGATTGTCAAAATAAAATTATCGTGTGCTCATCAACTTTGCCATTTTCAAATAATAAAATATTTAGCTATTTATAAGAAAATATATGCTTAAAATCAATATAATGTCGACAATAATTAACTTCATTTAGAAACAATATTAGTTATTTTTTAATAAAATAGTAAACAAATACGAAATAATTAATATTTTGAATTCCGATAAGACAATCCTTTGCCTTTACAAAATTTCTCTTCGTAATTGTAATTGCTAATATTTTGTCTTCTAGTTTTCAACGCCCCGACATTTAATTTTAATTACTAATCCGTATTCAACAAATTTATTTTATTTTTAATCCTAAATTTAGTCCAAATTACATATCATAATTTCTGGAGGGGGCAATATTTTTTCAAGAAGAGGTCCCAATCTATATATCTCTGTAAAGTTCAAAATTCGGAAGGGGAGGAGGGCAAATATCACTGTAAAAAGTATTTCGCTCAATATTAATATATAATTTATTTTTAAATTTATTACTGTTTTATTGAAGGATGATTGAGGTCCAGCAGTAAAAATCATTTATTTATTTATTTTATTTTTTTGCTGAGATGACAGTAAAAAATCAATTTCGGAGTTCGGTTATTAAACTGTCATCACTGCACCCATTTGTTACTTTTGCACTTTTTCAGCTTTGTTTCTCTTTACAGGGATTGTCTCCATGCTATAAAGGACGCCGCTTCAGTCCTTTCCCTTAAATAACACAAGATTATTCAAAAAAGAAGAAAAATATCCCTGAAATAACACAAGATGATTCAAAAAGGAAGACAAAACACAAAAATGATGTTCAAAACTTTTCTCTTTCGTCAATGTGTTTCTTGGTTCCTGATGGTAAAAAGTTTCTCCTTCGATTTCTACTTTCCAAATTAATCATGATCTAATTGGAAGAAAAGAAATTACAATATTATGTTGAATTTTAAAACACGAGCAAAAATAAGAAAAATACTAATAAAATACCTTTTATCATTTGATGCATTCATACATAACATCTTATCTAACTTAAAAACATAATCTTACAAAAAAAAAAATATACGACTCTGCATAGTTTATAGTTAAATAATCATATCTTTCTTCGGAAAATTTCAAATGACATCAAATTTTAGCATTTCAAATGTCATCGGGGTAATGATATCAGAACAATTTGGCTACAAGTCCGGAAGGACCTGTTGCAGACTAGAAAAAAATTGTGGAATGTGGTCCGAACAGCGGGTGCCTGGGCACTATGGTGAGAACGAAATAGAAGATTGTTCTCCGATACCCGAAAGGAGCTGCCCTGTCTCATAACAAATACAGAAGTTGAAATCGAGAAATAGATCAAGAACTTTTAGATAGATTTTAATTGCAACCGAGAGCGGTGGCATTTATGTATAGAATAAGATTAAGCTAATTTGTTTTAGGAACTTTTGTAATTAATATTTTGTTTATTAATATATCTGTCAGTTGGCAATTGCCACTGACCATAATTTTTTTTTTTTAGCATTTCAATATAGACTTGGAAACCTTTTAATCCCATACTGTACTAGTGAAATGGTCAATGTTTTCTTTCCAAAACACGTCTTAAATTTGTCTCAATTTTTACCCACCACAAAATTCAAAGATAAACTCAATTTTCAACAACCTCCAACAAATACAATCGGTAATTATCACTTCTTTATTCACTATTTTTCCAGGATAAGAATATTAACATTTAGGAAGCTGATAATACCTGCACTTAAATATTTGCAAAATTTCTGAATCATAACTACCAAAATTACCTGGGAGTTGGGAGATCGACCATATTTTTAGTGGGAATCATAGTACATCATTTCTTTAATGTTATTGTAGAAATTTTGAAAGTACCGGAGTGCAGAGATTCTAATAATTATTCTAACATTTAATCGGTCAAAAAACTAATTAATGCAATATTTTAAAATTATATCATTT
This sequence comes from Carex cristatella, assembly GCA_024447775.1. Classification (NCBI taxonomy): domain Eukaryota; kingdom Viridiplantae; phylum Streptophyta; class Magnoliopsida; order Poales; family Cyperaceae; genus Carex; species Carex cristatella. Next base: position 1,461,862 of record JAJHPF010000022.1, read on the forward strand.
TCTATATGAATATTTAAAAATGACATCATTTCTTGAAGATTTTTTTTTTAAGTTAGAAGGCTAAATGCAATATTTAACCGAAACTTTAATGCACCAAATTTGCGTTACTTAATAGAAAAGTTTTTTCTGACTATTAAGTAAAATGAACACGCACGTGTTTTTTTTTTATTTGTTTATTTAAAAAAGTGCATGGTGTTTCATATGGATTAACGGCGCTGGGCATGTTCTTGTATCTGTTTATTAATTCTTTCGAATTTTATTAACGGTGAAAATACAAAATATTAGAGCCCAATTGCAGCGACTCCATCCAAAACTAATAGTTTTAAAAAATATATACCGAGTTACAGACACGACAAATACTGATGATACGCCCCGTCCAGGTAGGAGCGAGCTGTACTGCTGGACCTCTTTCTTACTGGACTTGTTCCGCTTCGAGGCAGCAGGCCGAAATTGAAGGGTGGAGTGCAGCGCTAAGAACGCAGTGTGTGTGTGAGGTACTTTAACTCTAGCCTATCATGCCTCAGTAAGTGTGTTCAGAGTCCAACCTGTAATAAATGAAGCTCAGCGCCTTAAATAGGCTTAGCTGTCCGTACGGACGATAATAACACCGTATTTACTGTCGGTGGAGACAGTTATGGTGAGTGTAAGCTGAGGCCGAACTTGGCCTTTCTGGACTGGTGCCAGATGGAACCTAGTTCGGGCGTATCTTTTTCCAAGCCTTGTCAGGCCGACTTTGACCGATCCTCGCTCATCTCGCCAGGTCCCGGCGTGGGAGCCTGGTTTGAGCAGCTTTCAGTTCGGAACTGTTCATGGTGGTTCAAGGGTTGGTTCTTGGCCCGGACTTTTTTCATGACTTCGGCCTGACCCGTGTTAGAAGTCTGAGACCGAGCCTATTCATAGTCCGAGACCTGTTTTCATTATGAACCATCGGTACATGGTCCTTTGAACTGAAAACGAGGGACATATTTCTAGGTAATATAAAATTATGTGTGGCAGCCACAGCCAAGACATTTCAAAATTTATATATATAAATTTTTTTTATTGGAAAAATAATATTTCTAGGTAACGTTGACCATTGAAAACTAGATTTTGCAACTGCTGGGGCTTGACATGCTCCGGGCTATCTCACCCAGGAAGCTTGGGCACTTAGCCTAATACCAGTAAATAGCTCCAGGCCCAATTTAGAAAATCTAACCCGATTGGATTTTTTCCTGGTATAGGCCGACTACGCTCTTGACAAGAATTCAGTAGAATAGAGTTTAATAAAAGAGTTAATTTTTCCTATATCTTCTTCTTCAATTTCTTATTTACTCCTCAACTCTTTGTTATATTCAATATATCATTTAACTAAAATATATGTAATTTCAATATATATATATATAGAGGAGGGATCAAGTTACAACAATTTTGAGTTACCACAAAGTTACTACAACGGTTATTTTCATTTTCAAAGTCCAAATCGTCAATCCAAACCGTTTAACATGATTATCTAAATAAAATGTGCTTCCAGATCAAATTTTACATTTTTTTTGAATTTTTTTACTATTTATTAAGTTGGATACAAAATTCAATGGTCTGAATTTGACTAGTTTTTGTACCCATCTTAATAAATCAAGACTACTCTAATATCACGTTAAAAAAATTCGGACCCAATCCTTTATTTGTCTAGAGCAAATCTGAACCGTTCATTCAATAGATCCGAGTCACTCATCAAAACACATCTCAATCTCAGCCTTTAATAAATAATTTTGATTTTATGTATCTATTTCACGTTGTCTAGCGTGTAGAAGTATAAATTTAATTTAAAACGCACCCGCTACATGAGAAGCTACACGAGAAGCCACATAGGAGAAAAATCCCGACGCGTTTTCTTCTCAATTCGTATCCTCTGAGATATCTCAAACTTTGCATTACTTTTTGGAATATCTCAATCGTTCAAATACGTTCTACACGAATCTCAAAGCAAAAATCTGGTTCTTTCTTCTCCACGCGTTCAAATCTGGTTCTTTCTTTCTTCTGAATTCGCCCCCTTTCCTTCTCCTCCACGCGTTCAGCGAGATTTTTTTTTCTTCCGACGTCGCCATAGGAGAAACTCTGGTTCTTCGATTCCCTCGCGAAAATTGTTTTTCGATCTCTCCTCTGAAAAAGCATGCGAAATCAAATGTCCCGCCATTCCAAGTTCAAACGACGTTGGTTCTTCGATCTCTCCTCCATGGATTTGACAGGTAATCGCTCCCGCCATTGCAATTTCAATTGAACCGACTCTTCTATCTTTATATATCAATCAAATTCGCTTCTCGGTTGGGAGTAAGTTTCATCCTTTCTGTTTGAGGATTACTAATTTGAGAGTTGGAAGATTGATTCCAGTGGTTGCTGCGATTTTTGTTGGTTTTGCTAATTAGGTTTTTTTCTATTAAATTCTGGTTCTGGTGTTTATTTGTAAAGGGTTGATTTTTCTGGTATTTTCTGGTATATTGTACCAGTTCAGGTTTGAGAGGAGTTTTGAAATTTTTTGGTATTATTCTTTGCCAATGACAAGCCGTGTCGTGACCTTGTGGTACCGTCCGCCTGAGCTCCTTCTAGGGGCCACTGAGTATGGTGTAGCTGTCGATCTGTGGAGCACCGGCTGCATATTAGGAGAGTTACTTGCAGGAAAACCCATTATGCCTGGAAGAACTGAGGTGTGTGTGTGTAGAAAAGGCCGCTAATTTGCATAATATTTGGTCGGTACAATATATAGTACCGCAACATACACCTCAGAGGTCGTCCTGATAGATGTTCAGCGCACACTGTAGATGCACAGAATATAATCTTCTGTAAAGCTATTCCTAACCACTTATGGAGTAATGAATTCATATAATAGAGAAGCTCACATGTATGTTGCATGAATGAACTTGTACTTTGTGAAACTTTAATGTGTTTCATTTGTTTCATAGGTTGAGCAACTCCACAAGATATTCAAGCTATGTGGGTCTCCGCCAGAGGAATATTGGAGGAGAGCAAAGCTATCACATGCGACAGTCTTCAAGCCGCAAAACCAATACAGGCGATGTGTTGCTCGAATCATTGCTGGCCATTGAGCCCAAGGCTCGTGGTACTGCCTCATCTTCCCTCCAAAGCGATGTTAGAATTTTTTTCTTCCTCTTTCTTCTAGAAATCCTGCTAATTAAAGCTCTATCTAATGATTTTCTTCCTCTTTATGATGATGATGGCACTGGTTTATGATTATGTCGTACTACCTTTCGCACTACATACTTGTTTTTGGGTTCAGCCGGTTTGTTTACTTATGCTGGTTTACTTGAGCTTTTTTTTTCCAGTGAAGCACCGGCAAGAATGCAGTCACTTGCTACCTCTCTGTCTTGGACTTCATTGGCACTGGGGGTATTATTTGAGTTCGATACTTGTCAAGATAGGTAATGGCACAACTAATAAGGGATCACTCTTCCACGGCTTAAGGGTACCAACTTGAACTGTTATCATCTCGAGAGGTTTTATTTCGAATTTTTTATTTATAGCAAACAAAAAATGGAGAATTATTTTGGTCTGAATAAAAAATTGGGGTTTTATTGTCAAATTTTGCTACAGCTGAATTTAATTTCAAATCTAATGGCTTCTGATAATAGTTTTTCGAAAAAACCCCAACACTTTTGCACATTTAACTATAAAAGGAAAACGAAGAGATAACTAAATGAATATGTAAGAAATTTGGCCAAGAAGTGAACTTACTGATGGTTGACTATTTTGTTTGTGGTAATAGTAAAGCATGCCTCGGCTGTCAAGCACAAAAAACCGTCTCTTCCAGTCACCTCTTAGATTTGATGATCTTTTGGAAAGATAGCCTTGCCTTATTGTCTGGACCTGTGGTTGTTTGATTGTTTTTTCAGGGAAAGAGAGGTATTGAGAAACAACCTTTCCAATTGTCTGACTTCATTGCTGCTACTTTCGATAGAGAAAATCAGACAGGTTAGAGTTCTTTACTCTAGACAATTTTCACACAGTTTCTTATATCTTGTGCTCACTCAAGGTGGAGCTAATATTAAATGATCATTTTGACCTTTCCAGGCATACATAATAAAAGAAGACAGTAAGAAACTGAAACAGAAGCAGTGCGAGCACATGCAACCCAAGATGGGAAAGATGGATATCGATTATCAGGTACTCTTTTACACGGGATGTATCATATTGAGTTTAACCAGTTGAATGTTCATCTTTATAATTGCGTCTGCCATCTTGTCAGGTTTTGCATGATGCATTTTTCAAGTATCAAACAAAGCCAAAGCTAACTGCGGATGGTGATCTCTAATATGAGGTAACTTTTTTTTTTTTATTTATTTTACATGTTTACAGAAGATAAACTATCATGCTTGGCTTTAATCTGGTCCTGCATGTTTTAAATATCCTCACTGTGTTGTTAAATTCCCATTCAGGCCTAATATTTTACACACTCATAAAGAGATCAGAAGATTAATTCTGGAATTCTTTCAATTTTGCACACTCATATATCACTGATTTATTTTAGAAGGGTTTTAGGGTTTTATGGCATTTTATAACTTGAGATATCTCAATCCCGTTACAATTTTGGACACTCATATGCAAGGATTTATGGCATTTTATAACTTGGGATATAAAGATTGGGTTGATGTTTGTGTCTTAAGATAGAGAATTTAATTTAAATAGTAAGCTGCATGGTCAATGGTTAATAGCAAAACTTAGTATTCAAGAACAACAAGCATGAAATTTGGATATTGGATTCTCTGATTTGTCATGGAAAGATTCTATACCAGTTTGCTATTTCACCCATTTTTTTTTCTATCAAATGAGATTCAACAATTGATTTAAAATCATTAAAAATTCGTAAAAATCTGACATTGTTCGAATGACAGATATGTGAGTTTTTCTAGGGGTAAAATGGGAGTTTATTGGAGAGAGAAAAGCCGACATTGTTAGAAGCTAGCATTAATATCCTTATAAGTTCTTATAAGGGTAAAATGGGAATTATGAATTTAAATGGTAAATGAATTTATAATTAATGAAAAAGAGGAGGAATTGGGCAAATATGTGAGTTTTTCTAATTTTGAAGGACAAATATGATATTACAAACTTTTGAGGGGGAAATATGTTATATTGAGGTTTTTGAGGGGAATACATGAATTTCCCCCTAAGTGTAAAAAGCAGTATTTTATGAGTGGTACCAAAAACAAATAATTGTTTGTAATGGTATATACCAGTTGGTACCAAAACAATATAATTGATAAATTTGGAAGACAACACAAACCGACTCACATTTGCTAACAGATGCTGATGGTACCAACTGGTACACAGGTGATACTGATATATACTGCTACTGCACACGAGGCATTGAAATTGTTGTTTTCTTCTAATTTTGGCAAGTTTGTGGTCATTGTCATAAGGCCATACCGTTTAGATACAGAACCAACAACTACATTAGTAGTGGCAGCAATTGAACTTCTATCAGCAACTTCTACGGCATCCATGACTTTCAGCAACTTCTTACAGCAAGGTAACCTTTATGTCATTTTAAAACAATATAATAAAATGTAGTTCCTATTGATGGCATCAAGAGAGGCAAGGAGAACCTCTCCAGGGACCGTAGAAAAAAATAATTTCCCGACTGTTGATTGAAATAAAGGTGCAGATATAGACCCGGTTACAGAGACGACTACATCAAGTAAAGACGCACTCATCTTCTCTACCATCTCTGTTAACTTTCTAACCTTGCATATATTAATACATAAAAAGTCGGTCCATAACATTTCGAGATAATAGCAGAGGCAACATGCAAACAAACAAAACAAAACCAAAAACAAAGAACAAGCAGCCATATTCAAGAAACTAAATGAAAATGACAGTAGTTTTTCTATTAAATAGCTTGTGCAGGAAAAGACCAGCACAAAGTAATAATTTTCACATTTATGTGCTTGTTTCAACTTCTACATGTAAACTGTAGTCAAATACCTTTTGATGCTTTTATTGATCTCACTGTTTTTCTTGTAAGCCTCAGAATGCTTGTCTGTCTTGTCTCTTCCATTAAAACTACCATTAGTGGTGTTGCTGTGAGGACCTTGAACCTGGATCATGTTTGCTCCTTTTTGCACCTATAATAATAAGTTCAAGTCATTGTATGATTATTTAATCTGATTAATCTATACCTTTCCTTCTAACCCTTTACAGGTTTCTCGGGCTGATATTCGTCGACAATTAGGTACATATATTGTTTGATATTCTTGTGAGTACAAATGGATACAATTTATAATCCCAGCATATTAGGTACAATTTATAATACACCAAGTGGTATCAGGCCTTGTGCCAGCTAAAAACATAAAGAAATCCAAGGTGGTACCCGACTGGTACAGAAAAACCAAAAGAACAGCTAATAGAAATAAATTAGAAACCAGGGGTAAAATAGTCATTTAGCAAAACCCTTTCATAGGCATATAGGAATCTTCAAAATAAACACATTAGAATTTGATTTTGCACTTAGCATTTTTATACTGTTTTTTATGCACTTAGCATTTAAACACATATGAATTACACATTAGAAATTACTCTTAAAAAATACAAAAAATGCTGACAAATAAACTTGGTATTACTCTAACTTTACCTTAACAAAAATTTGAACAATAACTTTGGCTTAATTTGCAACCAATTGTAAACCTAAATTCATAACTCAGTTAACATTTGTGTCATATTACTTTATTCATTGATTCCAGTAAGAGTGCCATTTCTATATTCCATGTTGGAGCTATGCAAAATGAAAGCCTTCTGTTATTTTTTAGGATGAGATTAGAGATGCTTATTAAATTATCTTGTGTTAGATTAATATGTTGTTTGTATATTTTTTTTTTCTAATGCTTGGTATTAATTTGAATATGTTGTTTGTATATTTTAGTGAATTTTTTAACTTTAGTGGATTTTACAAAGCACATGAATGTTTAGTTTTAGTGTTATAATTTGAACTTGAAACGTGATATAATAAATATCTCATAATTTTTAAACAAGCAAGCAATAAAAAAATATAAAATAGATGGTATTTACTCATTAGAATTTAGAAGATACGCAAAATAAGCTGTTGTTATACTGGGGAGTTCTATACTACAAATCTACAATCAATTGGTTTTGAGCTAGAGTTTTGGGTTTGAGCCGAGTTCGGGTCGAGCTTAGATAATCCAATGGACCGATCCGAGTTGGGCTTGACCCTTCAAAGTTGAGCTGAGCCGAGTCAGATTTTAATGAAAAATTGAATGAGTTGAGTTGAATTTTGGGTTTGATCTGGCTCATTAGCAGACCTAATAGTTATTGATAGTTAGTAATAACTAATAACAGTTAAAAGACCTAATAGTTATTGATAGTTAGTAATAACTAATAACAGTTAAAAGTCAGTCATTCTATCTTTAATGAATAAAGAAACTAATTAGATATTAGATTGTATGAAATTACAAATGATATTAAATGAATTGAGGAGACCGATGCAGGAAAAGGAAGAATTATCTGATTCATACATTTATGATTTTGTGTAATTCATGTATAATTTGAAAAATTGAAATGATTTTTTAATTCATAGACTACAATTTCATGAATTGTTAAATTTAAATTGAATTTTAATGGGGCTGTTCGGCAAGTATGGATTAAGCCTCCTTAAGGCTTAATCCGCTTCCTTTAGCTTCCTTAGCCGCTTAATCCTGCCGAACACCAATTCCTTAGTGCGGATTAAGAACACCTGTTTTAGCCTCCTTTTGCCTGGATCTTAAGGCACCCATACCCCCTCCTTAAGTGCTTAATCCTTCACCCACGGATTAAGACAACCGAACATCGGTTCCTTAGCGCTCCTTAAGCTCTTTATCCTTCACTCTTAATCCTTTGTTGCCGAACGGCCCCAATAGAAAAGGCAAAAAATTGGTTAATTTTGTGAGTTTTGAAATTAAGAAGGGTAAATTTGATATTACGAATGTTAGAGGTGAAAATACTTAATTTTGAGGTTTTTGAAGGGTATACATGTAATTCATGCATGAAATTTCTCCAAATTTTTATTCACCTAAAGAATAACAACAGTATTGTGGTCCAATCTGATTGGTACTGGTATGTATCAGTCAATACTGCAACAACTTGACTGGTGCACTTATTTTTTGATATAATAGGCACATTTCCCTCTTTAATCTATGCTGTGTATTTGGGTAAATGTGTTTTTGAAATTTAGAAGGGCAAATATGGTATTGTGAATTTTAGAGGTGAAATATGTAATTTATAGGTTTCTGAAGGGTATACATGAAATTCCTATAAACAACTATATTGCGGTTTAATCTGTTTGGTACCAGTTTGTATTAGTCAATACTGCGACATTTTGAGTGGCAGATTTGTCATTTGGTATAATAGGCACATTTCCTATTTTAATCTCTGGCAGTATTTTTTTTCATTGAATTATTATTTTTATCTATTTTTTGACTGACAAATAACAGAATATTATTATCTGAGTACAGTTTCTACCGAATGTGGAGGGTAAAGGAATGGGATCTAAAGAGAAGTAACAAACAAACAAGATACTTAACAAGTTGTTCTCTAAGAGCTCGCATGAAATTCTTGATGTCAACAAGGTATCAAATTATTAAATTAACCCCTTGTATATTTTTATCTTGTAATATGTAAAATATATTATCTGTTACATGTTTTTGACAATTTTTTAATTTATTTTTGTTTTGTTGTTTAGACTGTCACTATGTTTAATGTGAAGAAAGAGAAGCAAAGGAAGAGGGAAAAAGTATCAAGAAACTGATATGAACGATTTAATCTATGCCCCTGATAACTGACAAGTATCAAGAAAATCCTGCAAAATATAACCACCAATGTTCAAGGTGCTACTGAATAGGCTCATTTGCATTGTAAGCTTAGTTTAAGATATCATTAAGGATAAACTAAATAAATATTTATATTTCTATCATTGTGTATGGTGCCGTGGGTAGGGGTGTTCATTGGGTCCGGTTTAATCAGTTTTCGACTGAACCGAATTAGTTCGGTTTAAACGGTTCAGTTTTTTCGGTTTAATGGTTCGATTCGGTTTAAAATTTTCAAAATTGAAATAACCGAACCGATCGAACTTTTATATATTATGAATTTGGTTCGGACCGCCTCGGTTTATTTCTTAATATTCCAGTTTATTTCTTAATCAATTGCTTTAAATACTTTGGTTTATTTTTTAATATCCCGATTTATTTCTTAATACTCTAATTTATTTCTTAATATACTTTGGTTTATTACAAAACAATTGCTTTAAATTAAAAAATTGATATATTTCGGTTTGAACTGAACAAACCAAAATAAAACTTTGGTTCGGCTCGGTTCGGTTGCAATGCTAATTCGGTTCGGTTCGGTTCTATTTTTAAAACCGAATTAAAATTTTGGTTTGCTTAGTTCGGTTCGGTTCGAACCGAACCGAACCGATGAACACCCCTAGTCGTAGGTCTTGTCACTAAAGAGGAAACTGCAAAGATCTTATTTAAACTAAATAATTAATGGATGTATTTGAGTTGCCGCAATAACTTTTTCTTTTTGGGGGGAGTATAGATATTTAGTTCTCACAAGTTTATAAATAAGATTTTGCTTACAAGTGATCTGGGGAACTAACTGAGGTTTAACACCAAATGACAAGGATTGGATATTTTGATGTCACTGTGCTGACTTTATGCAAAATTATTTTTCAGAGGTTCTTTTTCAAGTCGCAAGTAATTGGTACCAATGAACTTGACATGAACTATGCATGGGTTACAAAGGAAGAATTGGTCGAGTATTTTCCTGAGCATGCTCTTTGATAAGATGCTTATTAACATCAAGTAGCTGTTGTTTTGTTTCCTTGTGATAGTAGCTAGGGAGCTCCTATTTAGCATTGTAATAATACGATTGGGAGGCAACAAGAGAGCTTATCTATTGTCGTGATTTTGATAGAATTCTATGTTATTTTAATATCTTTTGATTCTTTTTACTTGAGTATTACATCAGCTTCAAACCGTGACTTATTTGAACCTTTTTGAAACTTATTTACTTTTAGTCATTCTTCAATTTCTTGGTTGATAAATTATAGCCTTCATTCTTTATGACTTGTTTGAATTAAAACTGGTCTTTTACTTTTCGTTAAGGGCTTTTCAAAGCAATTTTTTTTTTTGGATTATTTTTGTGAAGATGGACATCGTAGAGAGAGAGAGAGAGAGAGAGAAAGGGCGCAAATGTGGAGCGGAGACTAGCTTTATTAAATCTCTCGGGTTGCGGAGAAAGGAAGGGGTCAATTTGGGTCAACAAAAATATTCTTTGACGTGGCGTTGAAAAAAAATGATTTGCAATTGCATTATTGCGGGAGTTTTGCAATTAAGAAATGAAATTGATTTCAATTACTCTATGACAGTTGTTTGCAATTACAAATCAAATGCATCATTGGAGATGCTCTAGTATAGTATTAAGCTCTAAGTTTATCATTTGCTTTTATTATTGATGAATACATAATGAAGAAATTATTTAAAGAAGGTGATTAAAATAATATTTCAATTTCCGTTGTAACGCACGGGCACTTGATTAGTAGTAAAAAAATTCAGAAAAATGTAAAATTTGAACTGGAAGCACATTTTATTTAGATAATCATGTTGAACGGTTTGGATCGACGATTTGGACTTTGAAAATGAAAATAACCTTTGTTATAACTTTGTGGTAACTCAAAATTGTTGTAACTTGATCCCTCATCATATATATAGGAGGAATCCAATTACACCTTTTTTTGACACATCATGACACTGTTTTTTTATAGTTTAATTTTGCGATTTCAAAATCCAAATAGTCGATCCAAACCGTTCAACATGATTGATATACTAAAATGTGCTTGGAGATCAAATTTTACATTTTTTTGAATTTTTTTACTATTTATTAAGATGGTTACAAAATCGTTGTTTTTCAATGGTCCGAAAACAACGATTTTGTAACCATCTTAATAAATAGTAAAAAAATTCAAAAAAATGTAAAATTTGATCTCCAAGCACATTTTAGTATATCAATCATGTTGAACGGTTTGGATCAACTATTTGGACTTTGAAAATAGTAGGTGTCAAAATGAGTCAAAAAAAGGTGTAACTTGATCCCTCTTCATATATATATATATATATATGTCAATGTCTTTTCTATTATTTTAGTATCAATGTTGCCGAAATATTTCTCTTGAAACAGCTATATGTTACATCGAAAACTTAAATATATGTAATTTTTAGTAATTAATTAGTACTTACTCTAGTTTTTAAATTAATAATTAATTTCCTATTTGAGTACTTTGGTGTGTTTTTCCATGGGGATGAGAATTTGTCCAAATGGCTTTGGACAAGAATCCTCTCCAAAGCGTATCTTTACCGTTTGATTTAATTTCAATTAAATCTTATCAAGATTTGCTATTTAGTACTTACGGAAGTTAAAATATTTCCGTTTGACATATAAAGGAACTACTCCTTTCGTCCTTTCCCTATTAGACAAACAAAAAAATGGTTCCTACTTGATTCAGATCAAATAGCTCCAAAAACATAGATTGAAACAAAAAGTCCGAACGCATGATCCAGAAGCATTGAGTGAATGCTTTACGGCTATGGTTAGATTTACCTTAGGGCCCAGTGAACAAAGATGTGTCCACTAATTCATTTCGGCCCAATTCAATTGTCCTGATAACCATTTTCTTATCTTCTTCATCCTGATTCTTCACCAAGTCCAAATTCCTAGCAGTAATTTTCAAATTAGTTGTGACATGGAGAGTATCTTAGGAGGGCACAAGGTGATGGAAGATGAATAGAAGAGTTATTCGTAGTGTATTTTTCTTTTTTGAGGCTATTTGATCCGAATCAAGTAGGAAGAAGGAAAAATCATTTTGTTGTTTGTCGAATAGAGAAAATGAAGAAATGAGTACTTTCTTTATTTGTCTAACGAAGACATTTTAACTTCTGTAAGTATAAAATAGCAAATCTTGATAAGATATTGATGAAATTAAATCAAACAACAAAGAAATGCTTTGGAGAGGTCTCTTGTCCAAAGACATTCGGACAAATTCCCATCCCTTTTCCATGATTTATGGGAACCTTGTTTTCCTGCGGTTATACTAAATCAGGCCATGTTCAATCAAGTGACTAAAACACATCCTAAGTTCTGTTCCAGAAAAAGCAATTTGAGACACTAACCATTTTTTGTGATAAGAGAAAATTTTGTTGCTCTCTAATGTCGTTCATTGTCACTTTTGAGTTTTATGCACTGCAAGTATTTAAGTAACATCTTTTCTTAGTCAACGGGTCAAGAATTTATTTTTTCCTGTGTCTTAGCCTATATACAGTTTTATATCCATTGAAACAAGAGATCATATCATATGAGAATTTACTTATGCGAATAGGTTCTTGACAAGAATCTACGCATACTACTAAATTACCATCACGGGAGGAAGTAATATCCATTGGGTTTGATCTACAGGAAACCAGGGAATGACATGAAGGGAAAGGACGTTCTAGGATGTGATTTGGATGACAGGCGTTTGGGTCTCTGGAAGGAAAAAAAAAAGATATTCTTAGATAAAAAATGACTGACGGACAATTAATTAATGATACGACACTAGAAATTTTCCTTATGGATGCACTTATACGATGCGAGTCACCATGTTTTCTTCTTGTGGCTATTTGCGAGAGCTAGAATAGAATTGAACCACATAATGTGAAATGTCTTGTATAGGAACAAGTGTGGTTTTTATTTTACTTTCTTTCAAATTTTGTAAATAATCTTTTATTTTTGTTAATATAATTATTAGCGGCAGTATTTGCCGCTGACAATTAATTAAAGACGTGCAGGATTGTTGAGAATCCCACTCCTATATATGTTAGTATTTGAATAAAATAAAAGTCTTATAAAATGTTGAACCTAGCGTCTGTAGTCCAACGGTTAGGATAATTGCCTTCCAAGCAATAGACCCGGGTTCGACTCCCGGCAGACGCACTTATTCATATTTTAGTTTTGTTATTAATTAATTGTCCCGTTCCATCAGCTTCCTGCAGCTTTTTTTTTTTCTTATTAGATATTGCCTAGAAAATTAAAGCACCATGATTTCCAGCCTCGAGTCATGACCGGGTCTGCACTTAAGGCCATGGTGCTAAAAAAATATATTCAAACCATGACATTTTTTTGGAAGAAAAATATGGGTTTAGTCCGTATTTCATTCAAGATTATGTAATGTAACAGTAAATTAAATTAACAATGAGCTCAAAACAGTTGAGTGTAAAGGCAAATGAAAACAAAGGAAATATGAAAGAGCCTAACTAAAAAAAAGAAACATAGAAGGAAGGAAAGTAAAATAAGCTTTTAGATGAATTTAGCAAAATGTAATATCTTCTTTGATGCTCTGTGCGCCCTAATCAGATTTAATTCAGATTCTAATCAGGTTCTCTTGTGTAGAACTGGACTGCAACTGCCAAATTACCTCCTCTAAGAAAAATGTGATTGTTCTCATTGGTCTGTTACTGGACAAATGAGTTATTTCTCCACTTCGGATGCTTACATGAGCATATACATAAATATCACTGTGTATATGTCGAAAGTAGAGAAATGACACATTGATCTTAGAAAACCGACCAGTTAGAAGGATGAAATTCAAATAGATATTTTCTGAAGTAACTTTATTTTTGAGTTCCCCAACAGATGCATTATGTGCAGTCAACAGGTTCTCAATCACTCACGGACAAGTTAGAAGAGGAGACATTAGCACGATACAACAGCTCATGGACAACAACATTAGAAATAATTTAAATAAACCGATGGAAGTCACATTGATTGCACACTTCATTATTTGGAGAAGAGAGAACGATCAACGATGAATATTAAGAGATAACAAATTAATACACAGCATGAACTGACAGAAAAAGTTTTTGTTCAATGGTCACTGCTACAATAGTTTAGAATTCATTTCACCGTCTTTATTTTGGGAATCCAATTATATTTTTGTAAATCCAGGTTTTAGTTCAAAACTTGAAACTCTTTCTTATATGATCATCAATATATAAATAAGGATTAGATCCTGACTTGTCATTAAAAACTTTACTCTTGAGTTCGTTCAAAATCAGACCAGCTGAAGAGTTCGAACTTAATAAGAATTTACAGAGCAGAATAATTTAAAACGAACAGCTTTAAATTCGTGCCAATTTATCCTGATACAGACTTAAAATTTGAATTATGCCGTAGTACTTGAACTCGATGGAATCCCAGGAATGCACAATGCAAATACAATAATGCATATATTGTATAGATCCGAGAAATTTCCAAATAGTTTCGGGGTTGCAGTTCACGTGAATAACAGTATAAACACTCTGTTTGGACCTTTACATAAAATTGGTGAGATGATATACAATTCTTGGCCTCTTTTTAACCAGTTGCCGTCTCCATATCGCTGATGTAAACATTCTCTTGGAGTTCGGATTTTTGTTACTTTTATTTTTATTTTGGATTATGCGAAGGGTATTTCTCGGTCTCTGACGGATAATATATGCGTATTCTTACTCTTTTCTTATTTTGGTCATACTGTGACAGCTGACCGCTGACCGCTATCATTCCCAATTTGGCTTTGTTCAGAATTATTACGCTTCACTCCCGTCTGTGCTGTCCCTCATTTTGTCATAGACCGAGCATCTCAATCTCTCCGACCACGCCGCAAAACGAAAAGAAACTCTCTCCGTTTAATCCCCACATCCTCCCCTTTGTACGAATCCATGGAAACCACCACTAACACCATTGAAGAGCTTCTAGAAGTGATCGAGCAAGAAGTTTCAATTGACTTCAAGCTGAATGCCAAGTGCCGTTCTGACCTCCACCTGCGCTCCCTGCACCCCTCTCTCCCCATTTTCTTCAAAATCCAAACCTCTTCTCCTGACAAATTCCATGTCAACCCCCCGAGCGGATCCCTCCCGCCTCTCTCTGCCATAACACTACAAGTCATTCTTCGGCCGCAATTGCTGCCTCCATCAACCTTCCCCCGATCATCCACTGACCGGTTTCTCATTCGCTCCGCACTTTCCCCAGCCGATCTCGATCGTCCGATTGTCATCTCGTCATTTCCTTCAATACGGCTCCGTGTTTCTTATGTTGGTCCCTACCTATTACGGCTAGCCACTTCATCTGGTGACTCTGACGCAGCGCGCCTTATCCTTCATCGTCAGCCGTACCTTCTGCCACTTCTCGATCCATATAATGAAAACAATAATCCCCCACTAGAGCAATCATGGCTACCCATTCATGCATCAGCGGCAGCTGGAGATTACAACAAATTGGTCCAGTTGATTGAAATGGATGAAATGGGCAAGGGATTACATGCCCGGGACAGGGATGGTCGTACAGCACTGCATGTGGCGGTATCAAGAGGGCACGTTAGGTGTGTGAAGGCGCTGGTGGAAAGAGGTGCCGAGAAGGATGCGAGAAGTCATGATGGACGTACTGCATTGCACCTTGCAGCTGCGAATGGGGATGCCGAGATGGTGGCTTTGCTAGTTGAGGCGGGAGCTGATCCAACAGTGGTCACTGACCGGGCGATGGTGCCAGTGGACGCGGCACGGGATAAGGGATACGTAAGTTAATTTGGATTTTCTTATGAATTTATGTGTGATTAATTTGTGGTCATTCTATTGGAATTTGTGTTGTTAAGTTGCTGTCAATTATATACCTCGGTAAAATAAATTCACTTGCGAATTAATAATATCAAATAGAAATCGTCATGTCCTGACAGCGACAAAATTATGAGAATTTTTCGACTGGGGACCATCAAAAGAATATTAATGGTTCCGACAAACTGATATACTGTCCAACAGCATGGTGCTATTGCTTTGCTAACATGCTGATATTGGATCAATAAATTAGTGTTTGCAAAAGGGCTTAGAAGCAAAATAAAATATGTATGTAATAATAAATAAGAGTCTTGGCATCAATGTACAATGCCATGCATTGGTACCCAAACACACTACTCCTTTCTCGCCTCCCTAATTCAGAATAATTAAAAAGAGTTAAGAAAAAGCATTAAGGTTAACTGTCAAGAAAATTGTAAACGTTTTAACTGATTTTAATCATCGTTTATATTGTACTTGCACTATCCTAGACTGAAAAAAAAAAATTGGGGCATCTTGTTATAATTCAATCAGCAATCAGAATATTTTTTTTTATGTAGCAAGACGTTGTGGATATTTTGGAACGGTGGGAACTCGTAATGGCAGCCACCAGACAAGGTGACCTCCGTCGTCTAGAATCCCTTCTAAGAAAACGTGCTGCGATCCAAGGCCGTGACCAATACGGCACAACAGCTCTACATTTAGCGTCCATCAAGGGACAATGTGATATCATGGCAGTTTTGATCAAGCATGGCATTCACATAAATTGCAAGGACTTAGAGGGACATACGCCGCTCCACCTAGCCGTCGAGGGTGGATGCCTAGAGGCTGTGGAGCTGCTTGTTGGCCTGGGAGCAGATGTCAATGCACAGACAAAACGAGGTGCGACACCACTTCAAATGGCGGTTTACATTAACTATGATGAGATTGCGAGATTTTTACGTAGTAGGGGTGCAGTGGCAAGCTCTTCGTTGGGTCTGGTTGCATCTCCTCTTCCATCTCAGCTCCTAGTGTGATTTTTTGTGCAACTGATTTTCAATTTTGAAAATGTCTCAATTTTATAGTTTTCCGTGGATCCTTTTTTTTTTTTTTTTTTTGGGATTTGTCATGAGCAGCTTCATCTTTATTGAGTCACTAAGCCATAAAGGCCTATATTTTGTTAGTCTGCAACTTTGTTATTGAATACATGACTGAAGTATTCTATATTGGGCCCATTTGTTGAAAATTAGGCAACGAGTTCTTTGTTTTTTAGGCCCACAAAATTTCACCAAGTATCCTCGCCCACTAAAAAAATGCACCTTTACAACTTTTAATCATCAGGAAAACAAATGAAGATTAATAAGGCACCGAATAGGAAAATGACTATGAATGCTGGGCCGATGTTTCTAGCAGATTTTTTTGGGGGATTTTGAAGATGAGCCCAGCACGAATATTGATGCACATAAAACGGTCCAAAACTTCAAATATTTGTTAAACAAAATTCCAGCACGAATCGTGATAGAACTCGTACATGTGTCGTAATGGCATCTCCACAGTACGGTAGCAAGCAAAATGAAATGGGTCCAGATCCCTAAAGTAACCCAATTTATGAGTTTAGATATGAACCGTCCGATTTGAATCCAAGCTAATCCGGTTTGTGATGGAGCTCACGAGATCCCTTTAACATGACGGTCCAATTCAAATCTAACAATTTAGATCTAAATTCAAAGATTGAATTACTTTAGGAGATCTGAACTCTGCTGAAAGACGGAAGAAAGTTTAAAGTTGAACACTCGTCTCGATTCGTATTTTGTTTTTGATGAGTCATGCCAATCATCCGATTATTTGGCTTAAACAACACTATTTCGATCTATCCAAAGAGAGCAACTTGGGTCCGATGGCTATCGGATCTAAAGTGGTTCCAATAGATTCTCTTACTGTTGAATCTGCTTTAGGATTCATGTCTGCTTTAAAGCCTGTGTGTTCGGATTCTAAAACCAATCTGATAGTGAGCAAACTCGTTAGATTCACTTTAGGGCCGGTGACCATTGGACCCAAGCTGTCTCCCTATCCAAGACGATTACCAATTGTCCTTCGTGTTTGGACAATATGATTTTTATATGAAAATATACTTGTAGATCAAATTTTATATTTTGTATTTTTTTACAATTTTTTTCTACCTATCTAAAAAAAATTCTAAAAAAACTAATGTAAATTTGATTTGCAATTAAATTTTTATATGAAAATCATTCAAAATTCAAATCAAATGTTCAGACTTACAATTAAATATACTGATTCATAGTACAGAGTACAGACTAATATTTGCTATGTATAGTACCTAGTCTCACCCAATTATAATATAATTATAAAAAAAGCATCAAGATTAAGGACAAACGAACCTTGGTGTGGAAGGTTTTTAGTTGGAATTTTTGATTGGGAAAGGTCAATTGTTATAATTTGTGGATGTAGGAGAAAATGTCAAAATAACATGAAGGAAATAGTTGACCCAACTTAAAATTTTGGAGATAGCACTACCTTCCAAAGTTTGGATACTAATTATACTATGAGGGTTTAAATGCACTCAAATTTCTATGCTCCATTTGTTTCTAATTATTTATCTCTTTAATTTTTATTTTTAAAGTCTGAATAGTCAATCCGAACCGTTCAACATGATCTTCATAATAAAATATGCTTGGAGAGCAAATTTTATATTTTTTGGAATTTGTTTACCATTTTTTAAGATAGGTACAAAATTATTGTTTTAAGGAGATTTTGGACCATCCGATAAAGTGATTTTGTACCTATCTTAAAAAATAGTAAAAAAAATACAAAAAAAAAAATATAAAATTTGGTCTCCAAGCATATTTTATTATGAAAGTCATGTTGATCAGTTCGGATCGACTGTTCGGACTTTGAAAATGAAGATAAATAATTGAAAACAAATGAGAGTATGAATTTTTTTTTTCTTTTTTACTTTGAGCATTTGTCACAAGTTTATACCAAACCCACGGGATAGAGACTGTCAAGCATTTCTTAGCCTTTTGCTGTTTACAAATGACGAAATCTAAAATCTTATTTTTTTTCATTTGGAACCGTTCGATAAACAATCGGACACTTAACCGTACCGTACAGTGCAATTTATTCAGCGGCTGTGAACCTCCGTAAATGCTCATCTTATTCTCAATTCCAACCGAATTGTGGATAGCAGGGGTGTTCAACCGGTTGGTTCAGTCCAAACGGAACTAAAATAACCAAATCAATATTTTTTCGGTTTTTGAAAATCCAACCGAACCGACCGAACTAAAATAGCAAACCGAATTAAAATTGAACCGATTAAACCGATTTAAACTTCAATTTGTTCGGTTGAACCGAATAGAGAAATAAATAAATGGTCTCAAACTATTAATAAATAGTTTGTTCGGTTGAGCCGAATAGAGAAATTTAATCTAAAAAAAATCAAAACACGTAGATTCAAAACAAAAAATAAACAAAAATAATACACAAAGTTTCAAATTATTAATAAAATCAGTTGGTTCGGTTTATTCAGTTTTGAGAATTCAAAACTGAACCGAACCATTTAAATCAAACTATTAAATAAACCGAACTGAACCAAACTATTTAAACCGAAAATTTTCGGTTCGGTTTAAAACCAAATAAATCGAACCATTTGAACACCCCCAGTGGAGAGCACCGAGACTGACATTTGTCGGGGTGTAAAGCTGAAAGGGTTAAAATGGAACCCATTTCTATTAAAAATAAAATAAAATTTGAACCCATTTCCACTAGAATCTTGGTACTCAAGGGTCCATTCGCCTGTTTTAAATTTAAAATAATGATGCAGACCTTCTGGACTTAGTTTCCAATCCACTTCTGTATTATTGGGCCCCAATAGATGGGAGATCTCTCAATCAATTTATGTATGCGGTTCGCCTTCCAAACCGCATAACAACTGATAATAACAAGATATGATATGATTATTACCAAAATATGGTACATATAATAACAGGTATTTATTATAAATTATTAACTGTTGATAGAAGAAGTTACCAATTCTAGCACTTTGTGAAACTTCCTCACAAACTTCAAATCCTAAAATCTTGTAATTTGGAGCTGTCTCAGTCAACATATTTTTCAATATTTTGTTTTTGGGCTTTATTAAATCCTCTCCAGTTCTGACGAGATTAATGTGGTCTCCCGCCAACAAATTTATCTCTTGATATTTCTTCTCGTCAAGTGTTCGATTCAGTTTTGTACACACGATTTTCAGGCATTTCGTCAATCATTGTTGAGAAATGATCCACACGTGAGCTATTGCTAAGATCCCAGTTATGACATCTTGAAATCCAACCGCTTCCATTATGATAATTACCACCAATTGGATAACACTCAAAGAACCATGTCTGCATAAAAATAAAAATAAATAAAGTACCAAAATAAAGCATCGAAAAATAACCACAAACTGTTCTTTGTGCACACATGCACCACACAAGATAGATGGAGATAACAAGCTCTACAAAATATATCAACTCCCAACACTAACATACATGCGACTTGACCATGGAGATGATAAGGCAAAACATTGTGTTGGAGATTACCACTTCATGTTCTCTCTCTTTTGCTTGTAAAGTGCATGATTAGTGAAATTACAAAAAACGTCCAAAGAAAGTTCAAGCAGTTACAATTCTTCCGTCTCTGGTAAGCACATTGAAAAATGGTAAGCTTTGGAAACGAAAATGATAATTTGGAGTAAAATCACAGAAACAGATGTTTATTTTTCAATTAAGGTAAAGAAAAAGAACAATACAAAAAAAAAAATACACAACCCACTAAGTAGCTCCTTGGTTTACCATTCATGTAGCGAGATTTACTTATGTTTTGACACCATGTAGCATTTTTAGGTATATGACGTATCATCAAGCCATGTATAGTCTCGCCCCAATTGTACTTCTTAAAGAAATTGATATCATTAAGGTGAAGAAACATATTTCCTGGAACACTGCCAGTAGATTGTGGAAAAAGAACCATTGTAAATAAATACATTATTACTAGTCCAATTATATCATCTGGAGGAACATGTGTTTTAGCCCCTAATAATTCTATTATTTTATCATCTAGATTATTTCTAGATATGTCTCCAAGTTGGAACAAAATATTTTCCTCTAAGATTGAATTTTAAGAGATCTTATTTTAATTTTACAGAAAGACCGTCGTTATAAAATCCCATAACTAAACATATGTCATCTACAGTGCATGAAATTTATATATTCTTATGAAAAAATAATCCATTTTCTCGATCCTATCTCAAAAAGATGTCATGCAGTATAGGACGGCACAACTCAGTGTTCTTGTCTAAAATGAAAAATATATTTTCTGTAAGAGGTTAGAATGCTCCAGCTTGAGATTTGGAAAGACTATGTAATGTAAAAACTCTAATGCTGATTTTACAAAACAACGCGTGTTAATAGGATATTTTTTACGACCTATTGTCTTAGAATTCTCACCACCATGGCTCATTCCAGCAGATGAAGTATAGAGAAGAAAATATATGGAGAGAAGAGAGAGAGAGAAATGAAAGTTAGTTTGTAAGAAAAGAGATAAGAATATAGTATTTAATTGAGTCAGTTTGTTATTTCTCAACCGAGATGAGAATTTAAATTCATGTGTTTATGTGAACCACCTAGATGTGTATACTCCGACCTCCAATGATTTACGATTTAGTATTTTAGCATTTAGGTTTTCGAGTTTTGAGTTTCTAGTTTAGGGTTTTTATTTTCGTTTTTTGGTTTTCGGTTTTCAGTTTTCGATTTTCGGTTTAGCATTTTGGGTTTCAGGTTTTCAATTTTCAGTTTAGCATTTTGGGTTTCGGGTTTTCCATTTTTGGTTTTGAGTTTCGATTTTATCAAACACAGAATCAAATAAATAATACATTTGTCTTAAAAAGTTGGACTTAAACAAAATGATATTGCAGAAAGAAGTCATAGGATTTACAAGTTATGTTAATAAAAGTACAACTTTTTTGTATTTATGCCTCCTAGAAACTTGTTAATATCAGAGTTGCCAGTCTTAATAAGTTGAGTCGATTTTTTCAAAAGTCAAGCTAAATCGAATCATAATAAAAATTCTAAAACTGGTGCATCTTTCCAGCCAAATTCTTTTCCTCCTTCCCAAATTCTCATTTTCCATCACCTCTCTCTCTTTTGAAAAACTTGACAGTGATTGCCAAGGTCATCATATCTCTCTCTAATGGAGATCATGACAAAGGTCGCACTTGGACCAAAGATCGCAGTGGCAATGATTTTCGCTCTTCTCATTTTCTTCATCTTGGCACAGTGATACCACGGTGACTTGAAGCTATTATCACAGTCGCACCACGACTTAGAATCCCTGAACCCAAAATTGCAACAAATTTTAAAACAAACCACATCGAATTCCTTCTACACGCAGGGAGTTTTACAAGCTCTTACTTCCTTCTCTCTAACATGGCCCAATCTCGGAGCTGGCGCCGCTGCACCAGTCAAACTGAATTCTTATTTTCCTATTTCTATGTGTTCGTAATCGGGCAACGAGAGGTCTGTGGGTGTTTCGAACCAGGTTTATGATGGAGTTCAGGTTGAAGATAAGATTAGTACTCTGTTTGAGACCCCAGATACCTCTCCTTTGCAATTTGCCAAGGAGGGAGAATGGTCACTGCCACTTGGGTATACGAAGAAGCAATTGGTTCAACCGTGTCATCATGGGTCGGTTTGTGTGACTGACACAAACCGGGCTTCATCGTCTAAAACACTATTTGTCACCTACCACGGGTATCTCTTCTTTGCAATTTGACAAAAGAGAATGGTCGCTGCCGCTTCATTATATGAATAAATTGCCACGATCTCAATAGTGCAACTGTGGTCTCATGCGTCTAATTGGGTGACCGACACGCCAAGGGAACCCCTGATAAATGAATGCTACTAACTTTCCATATTTTGTTGTTAGTTTAATCCTCAGCCCTCTGTTATGTGGCTTAAAACTAGTTTTTTTAGTTTAATTATGGTATCTAGCTAACTCTAAGCTGTGGTTATTTTGTTGGTTACTTGAATGTTTAGACTATATGTCTTTTGAGACACAGTGGTTCCAGGAGTTTTCCCCTCTTGGCTAACTTGGTGATGTAATTAAACTATTTCAATAATGAAAAGGGTTTTTAGCCTATTTTTGTTTTAAAAAAAACTCTGTTTCTCATCTTGGTAATTGATTTGGAGAAAAGTTTCTACTTTTTAGTGTCTTGTTAGAGAGAAGAAAGTAGAAGTTTGTAAAACCGCCTGCGTGTAGAAAGAATTTGATGTGGTTGGTTTTAAAATTTGTTGCGATTTTGGATTCAGAGATTCTAAGTCGTGGTGCGACTGTGATTGTTTTTTCAAGTCATCGTGGTGCTACTGTGCCAAAATGAAGAAAATGAGAAGAGCAAAGATCAGTACCACTGCGAAGATGAAGAAAATAGTGTGCCAAACCCTAGGAATTCACATCCCTATATTTATTTTCGCCAAATACATATTGATCACAATTGCAACTCTCAACTTTCAAGTTTTGTTTACTCAGTTTGAAAGATTGTGATTTGATCGCTCGAAACTCTAAACCAATACTCTCCGTGGATCGACCTCGATTATACTACTCGATATGATTGTGCACTTACAATCCGACCCGATAGCATACCGAGTTTATAAATATTAAATGTAACCATCATTTTTTGTAATACCAATAAAAAGTAGCATATCATATTGCATATGTATCTAGAGACGCTGCTTAAGTGTACTAATCAAGAATATAAAATGACTTAACAAACAACAGTGTGAGATAAAAATTAAATACAAACTTGATGAATGCCTCGCGTTGCTTCGGCAATATTGATTGCAATAGATTTTATGAGGTATTGATAATACAAAATATGAAAATTACAGTACCAATGAATAATAAAAACAAAACATAATACCGTGAAAGCAATCTAATTGTTTCAAATGTACATCATTTGCTATCATCAACATTCAGCATATTTATATCATATATATTAATCTTGCATGAGTTTGGTTCTGCAGATGAAACGTATTCAATACATTAGCATGTTTGGTACCGCAGATGAAACATATTCGTTACAGTATTTCTATGACATTGGGACCTATAACAAAATAACATTTACAATCGACAAAACATGTGAAACTTTTTTATGGGGATGATTCAGTCGCTCTTTTCCTCTTCTCTTGCTCTGCAAACAAAAGTCATATTGTCCATTTATATTGAGAATTTCTTGGCTTCATTGTTTTGATCAACTATTAAGTTGGAATCACTAATGGTACTGAAACCATAACCAAAAGAAAAGCGTGCATGCTACCTACAAAATAGAATATTATTCTCATTGACTAATGATCCACTATCGTATAAGCCAGATTTTCCAACAACCCAATAATCAGATTCATCTCACTTGCGTGCAACTTAATTGCGTCAATCCTCAACTTTTTGGTCCTCACTTCTAATTCACATGCCATCAACACCCCAATATGTTGAACAGCTTGGTCGACTGTAGAAAGCCACCTGGGACATTTGCTTGTACTAATCATGTCCTTCATCAGCCCATCAAGGTAAAAAAAAAAGACCTCACTACATCACCACCATTCTTCACGCACCATTTTTCACAGCATAAGTCAGATTTTCTAACAACTCAGCAATCAGTTTCATCTCCTTTGCATGCAACTTAATTGCGCTAATCTTCAACTTCTTGGTCTTCGCTTCTAAATCACGTGCCCTCAACACCCCAATGTGTTCAACAATTTGGTCGAAAGTACTGGAGAAGGTCGTGCTGACTGAAATCGTCTCTCGCACTTTGTTGCCGATCAGGCGATAGAGTGGAGGGGTTTTAGCTGAGTCCGGTCTGTCCCTGAAGGGTTGATCAGGCGATTAGAGCGGAGAGGTGGAGATGGATTTAGCGGAGGATATCGATTTGGCTGGGGCGAAGGATTTTGGCTGAGGGGGCAAAGGGTTTTGGTTGTTTGGCGAAGGGTTTTGGGTGGAAGGGAAGAGAATGGTAAGGAAAGGGCGGAAAGGGTGTGAAGGATTTTATTTTAGCACTCACGCTTTTTTTTTCTTACCCAAACCTTTCCGAGACCGCTAAATTATAGTTATTATCTAGTTTACTTTAATTTGTAAATTTACTCTTTAGTGTTGTTTCAGCTACTTCCATTTCATCACTACTAGAATTTTCGTTCTTAGCAATGATAGGTAATAACATTTCATGCATGTGAAGGGTCCATGAAATTAAAATGGGCTTTTCTAACACCATAAATCATTTCCAAATGTAGTCTCATGGAAAAAGTAGCATATGAAAATCTTACATGTGTGCCCATGGAAATGTATTATTTTTGCTTTTGAAAAAAGTTTGACATGACCAGCGACCCGCCAAATACTATATTTTATGGATAGTTCATGGAAATACCTCACGTTCTGCACATGGAAATAAGTGGAAAGAAGTTGGACATATTATTTCCATGAGCTGACACTTGGAAATGTCTTGTTTTTTCTGTTTATATTATTTTATAGTGAAAGTTCATGAAAATATTAGAGAAAATACGAATATAAATATTTTATTGATTCAGTTTATATTATTTTATAGTTGGACATATCGAGTAGGTTGTGTTTTTCAAATTTGAATTGTATGGTTTGAGTTGATATACAAGAGAGAATGTTTTTTTCTTTTTGAAATAGGAGTTTGTTAATTAGTACGACATTTATTTATGTTTTGACGTCTTTTGTGAAAATTGGGTTTGTCTCTCTCTCTCTATCTCCATACAAACAAGATCTATAGTTGACATAAAATATTTCTTATAAATTAAAAACTAGCAGCCAGTGTTTATGTAACTATTTTAGACTATACTTTTCAGATTTCAATCTTATTTTAGCATAAAAACAAAATAGGAGCTGCATGTGTACTCATTTGTTATTGATAATTTCGGAGAGTACAATCTGCTACCAGAAAATAATGTATAGCCATACAACTTGGCGCCTTAGTGCAGATTCTGATTCAGGATCAAACAAGGGGTAAAGATTTTAACATGACAATTTTGACATCATGATAAGTAAAAACTATTATGTTAAAATCTTTAAGAGTGAAGTTTTTTTAACAACATCTGGAATTTTGATCATGGGGCATCCCACTCAAAGGAGAGGATTTAAAAAAAAAATCAATAAATTTTCAAAATTTACGAAACCAACATGAATCATTTCCACCGAATATGGCGCTCGGTATGAAAATTTGAAAAATGAATACCATATTTAGTATTATATGCTACACAATATTACACAGAAAAACACAACCCATTTCAATTAAAACAATACCGAATATGGAAGCTGGTTTTCATTTTGAAAAACGGAATATCATTGTGGGTTTTCTTTTCACTTTTTTTTTCTCTTCTAAAATTGGCATTTTTTATATTAATATAAACGTTTGAAAAACTACTTGAAAAACTGAACTACTAATTTTGTCTGGTTTTTTTTTTGGCCAAACCGGACCTGAGGGTCAGTTTTACTCTTTTTTTTTAATAGGATTGCTATAAATATCAAACCGAAATTGGAATTCGGTTTCTAATTTCTCAAACCGAGAATGGTTTCCGGTTTTTAGTTCTTGGATTTTTTTGTAGCAATGACAAGGACCGGCAACAAATTGTTCAAATTTAATATCAAATATCATATTTGGTTTTTAAATTTTCATACCGAGTGATGACAATTTTGGTGGAGATAATTTTTGTAAAAAAATTGTAATCATGTTTATTTTGTAAATTTTCAAAATTTAGTGATGCTTTTTAAAATATTCCAAAGGAGAGTGTGCTGTTGTTTAGATGGCCCATGGTCCTTGCTATAACTGTTGTTCTCACATCTGAACTTATTAGGCAAGTGCATATCTATCAGTGCTAAGATGGAGTCCTGGAGGTCTAAAACAAAAGTGAGGTCAATTTGGAAGAAAAAGTTGTTTCAGGTGTTTTTTTTTTTTGAATCGTCAAATGGAATGGTATTGGCCATTGTTAGGCAATACAGCATTTCTGACGGACGCTCTCTCAGCACACTACTAAACAACGCAGTCAGCGCATAGTCAAAAAGCTTTCCTTTGTATATTTGTACTTCCCCATTTATTCACTTCATGAAATAATCCGGTCAATTACCAAACATTACATTGATATGTACTTGGTTCTCCCCATTTTAATTTACTTCACAAAAAGGAAAAATCCAGGCGAAAGAACCACATAAATTTTTTATATGTTTGATGAAATTACCCGTGATCATGACTTTCATGTGAAAATGACTATAATTAAGAAACACACTGTAGAACAAAAATAAATGCACTCTTCCGACAGAAAATCGTTACCGTATCCATGTTCATTGTTCAAAGATACACGGCTAGAAAATATATAAATAAACATAATTCTGCAAAAATATAATATATATGAAAGTAGATTTATCTGTATGTATAAATATTCAGGGTATGAGAGTGTGTCTCTCCATCCCGGGGGCCACCACGTTAATTCATTTTTTTCTTACAAAAATCTCACATTATTCACCTCTCCCCTTCCCTCTACTCCCATTCACTCCCCCCTCCCTCTTCCCGTCGCTCTCTCCACTTTTCCCGTCCCATCTCGATTTCTCTTCCATGAAACAACCATCTCTCTTTCTCTAATCATACTCACTGTTTAATTTTCACACCCTCATTTCCCCATCCACAGAAAGGGAAAACAAAAAAAAGAAAATATGGATCCCGAACCGGGTCCATCATCATCGGCAGGTGCCGACCCGCCTCCTCCTCCTCCTCCTGATCCATCTCAACCGGCCTCGCCTCCGCCGCAACTCAGCCGATATGAATCTCAGAAGCGGCGAGACTGGAACACCTTTCTGCAATACCTCCAAAACCACAAGCCACCGCTCACTCTCGCCAGGTGTAGCGGCGCGCATGTGATTGAGTTCCTGAAGTACTTAGACCAGTTTGGCAAGACAAAGGTGCACGCAAATGGGTGCACCTTTTATGGCCAGCCAAACCCTCCCGTACCGTGCACATGCCCTTTGAAGCAGGCATGGGGTTCGCTCGATGCACTCATCGGCAGGTTGAGGGCTGCATATGAGGAGAATGGTGGTGCACCTGATTCTAACCCGTTTGCGGCCCGTGCTGTGAGAATCTACCTCAGAGAGGTACGCGATGCTCAGGCGAAGGCACGGGGGATTCCATATGAGAAGGTAAGGAAGCGCAAGAGAGGTGGTGATGGTGGCGGCAGTGGATCTTCCTCTGGTGCCGCTACCGGCGGATCTTCATCTTCCGCTGCTGTGGCGGCACCAGGAGAGGCCTCTGGTGGTGGTGCTAATTCTTAATTAATTAGTTCGCATAGACGCAGTAGGTCTTTATCTCTTCTCGAACTCCTCTATATATTGTTTTCGAATGATCTTCTTCTGACAGTTGATCTCGAGCTCAATCTCTCACCGTTTTCAGTTTTCTTTTCTTTGTTAATTATTGATCTTCTGTTTTTGTTGGATTATTCTTTCCGAATTGTAGGTGGTAATCAATTGTATGGCTTTGTTGTTGATTCTTGTTTCTACTTAGAGGTTTTTTGTCGGACGGAGATAATTGAGCAAGTAGCCAGTATCTTGATAAACTTTACTGTTCATGTTCTTGTTGGAAACCTTGCATTTTCGCTTGCCAGTTCTTTCAAGGCAGATGTGGTTGTCGAAAACTAAAAGGAGAAATAATTATAGAAAAATATAAATATTGACATAATGATAGTTCAGTTATCTGATTGAACCATTCTGCACTGCATATATATATCTAGCTTGGCTATATATAATATATGGACCACAATTTACACTGACATGTCTTTACATTCTCTTGGGATTAATGACTAGAGATGCAGTCACTTCTTTGGTTTTTATTGTTTCAAAGCTCGTGCTGAATTAGCTTGGGAAATGTTCTAAAACCATGCATGCATGATGCATCAATATAATTAATTAATAACTAGCAGGCCACCATGAGAGAGGAACTGAAGCATATAAGACTATCTCTGTGCTTCCCAAGAAGTTAATCTTACTAAGAAAAATATTATTTATTTAACATAGCTACTCAATGAAGAAAGACCCAATTGATTTATCAATCATCAGTATGTAGTGTCCTCTCTCCTTCATATTTAGATTTAGTGGATATATGACTTCCTCTCTCTAATCCATAAATAATTTAAATTAAGTCAATGGTCCATCTCCATTACCCTTGGCGTACGTCCTGCCTATATTGAAACAACAATTTTTATTTTTATTTTTTATATATGAACAAGTTTATATATAACAATGACTGAGTAAGCTTATTCCCAGCAATTGAAAGTTTGAAACCTATCAGGGCATCTAAGTTCTCTCACTCCCGATCAAAGAACTAAAGAAGAATCTGGTGCTAATGCTCAAATCTTTCCTTTTCGGCGTCGCCTTTTTTTAGTTCTTCACTTCACTTCTTTTATGGAAGATGACATGAAGTGAGGGGTCATGAAAAGAACAAGCACAAGCATAAGAGTTAATATGAAGCATTACTGGTCCCCCGCCGATCAGGTTCTGTTGTACGCCAATTGTGTTTGTATCAGTTTTCGTTTTAATGGCCTCTCTTCTCCCCACGTGTGCCTGTCTCTCTCTCTCTCTCTCCTCCTGTTTTAGTCTGAAAGAGTGAAAGACTGAGAAAACAAGTCCTCTCTTCCTTTTCTTCGGAATGCACTTCTCTGCCAATAGATACACAGCACGGATTCAGGTACTCTCTCTCTCTCAACTGATTTCTTTTTGTAATTTATGGTACCTCGCCTCTTTATCTGAGCCATTGATTTTCTGATCATAACTCAGTGGCTGACCCAGAGAAATTTAGCACAGTGCGCCACTCCGATTGGGTCTTATTTAGCAATTTAAGGATCTGATCTGAGGGGCACTTTTTCTGAATTTTCAATTTCATTCAGTGGGGGTAAATTTGACCAGGTGATCCGAGGTATCCCGGCTTGAGGTTATTATAGACTGGTAGTATCAGTATCGATACAGGATGTAGCTAGGTCTCTTGAAAGCTTTCTCTATTTTCTAGCACAGTGTGGGTTGGGGGTTGCCTTCTTCTATAATCATTCATTATTATTATTCTATGTTTAAATCTACCTACACATCGCTTTCAACCTTCATAAATAAATGTCCTTGCTCTATCTCGTGATCTGGGGACTAACTTCACTGTTTGCTCAGCTGAGCTACAGTTCCAAGTTCTTTCTCTCTCTAGACCGAGTCTTGGCCAAAACTCAAAGCTTTTGAAGCAGAAACAACAAGCAAACGAAAAGAAAAGAGAGAGATGATTTGTTTTGTTTATCTTTTGCTTGCCCCCACCTCCTCCCCCCTCCACCAGACATCTCTGAGCATGAACTGTATCCTGGATTCAAAAATTATTATGCTTTTTTTGTCTTTAATTGTTACTATTATCATTATTAATTAATTAATGAGAATTTTTTATTTGTTCTTCTCTCATCTTCGGAATTCATCTCTCAAACATAATTGTTTTTTTAACACTAACCTCTTTTATTAACAAATATTTTAAAGTTCATCATTTATTAATGTCTTATCTTTTTGGACAAAACTTAATTATAGATATCTACAATTAAAATACAAGAGATTCATTTACCAAATATATTTATAAACAGATATATTCAATAATTAGTATAAACATCTAATTCAAAAATGTAAACATATATATGATAAAAAATTATATATCAGCCTAAGTTTTTTTTTTCTAACAAAACAACATTTTTATTGTCTGCTTTAACTGATATAAATGTATGTTATAATAATATGAACACTTATTGAGTAGAACTAGGGTGTTCCTTTGTTCACCAAGTCTCTTTGTGAACTAAATAAACTCTAAAACTTATCGAATTGGCAATTCAAACGATGAATTCAAACTGTTGACATCCTTCTACTTTATGAGTGATGCATTTACATGTGAAAATTTTAAAGTTTCGAATTAATTTAGTATAAAGTCAAGTGATTAAAATTTGAATGTTTATAAATTAATTTCAATGCATTCATTTTTTAGACGCCTTTCGACCACTTGACTCTATACAAAATAAAAAAAAATTAATTTAAAATTTAAAAATTTTCACATGTAGACACATCACTCAGTAGAAGCATTTCAGCGGTTTGGATTCATCGTTTGAAGTCAATCTGATAGATTTTAGAGTTGAGTTCATAAATAAGTTTGAGGAACACTGTAGTTCTACTCACACTTATCATACTATAGTATCAAATTAACATATCTGATTAGAAAAATATAAGCACGAACTTAATTTTTTTTAAATAACTTTCTTATTATTTACTTTCGTTCGTATAAACATACACCATAATTGTATAATTATACATTGAGGGTATGGTATAAAGTGTGGATCTGTTTGTGTTATAAATTCATATATTCGTTTAGAAAGTTCAAACGGTTGATTCAAACTGCTCATCATGATCTCCATATGAAATATACTTGGTGGCTGAATTTTACATTTAAAGAAAATATTAAATAGGTAAAAATTTATTACTTTTGAATAGTTAAAATTTTTTTTGGATTAGATTATTTTCTACTTATCCAAAATACAGTAAATAAATTCAGAAAATATAAAATTTGACCTTCAAATATATTTTTATATAAAAATTACGTTAAATGATTCAGAAAATTATAAACAAAGATCGATATATTGATCTCAAATACAAACCATTCCGCGCTTTGCAAAGTATTGTGTCCTCAATAATATATGTTAGAATAGTATAAATATTGTGTACATTTTTTTCGGCATGCAGCATGGGAAAAAGAGGTATTTCTCTCTCTTTTAAAAAAATAATAATATATAGAAGGTCACTCTAGTTAATTTAAATAGTTAAACGGTAAGAACGGTACAGATCTAATTGATAGGAGTTAGAGACCGTTAGACGCTGTCTTTATTCTTAATGACATGCACTGTCCAGTCATGTCCGAGCTCTACTTGGCACAAGAAAGAATGTAGGCCAATGTATTTATGTATATATGGTTTGAAAGGAATATATACTTAAAAATAATGGTGGTTAGTTTGGCTTTATGTGCATCCAATCACAGCTCGTTATCTTTTGATCCGAAAAGGAGATATACTGGGGAAAGCAACTCCATAAAAATTATTTGTCTTTCCTTTGGTTTGCCGTGTGCTCTTTAGTTTTGCTGGTGCAAATTGGCTTCATTATAAATTCCTGTTATTTCATGTGATGGTGCGTGTTGTACGGTAATTGATATTATATAGATAATATCGTATTGGATTCTTAAAGATGATGATAATTAATGATAATTACATCATTGATTTTTTTAATATTATCTGGAGACATCATTGGATCTTCAATTATTACATGAACGCGCGCTCTGGTTTAAACTATAACTTTGATTTTATTTCCGATTAAAGTGGATATTTCACCGATTTTATTAAATAAACACTAAAAGGTACCAGATACACAATCACCTATTACAACCTACATCTTAAAGTGTAATTTCAAACAAGTCTAACTTGATACAATTCCAGCAACATAGTTAATTTCAGTCTTAGCACAATTAATATATAAAATAGTACAAACCAAAAGCAACCTAGCTATTACATATGAAAAAATAAAATAGGGAGACAAGTCCAGCCCGGTGCGAGAGGCGAGAGCAACTGTCAGACGTCGGATCTGGATCCATGATTCAGTTCGGTACCGAGCAAGACAGGTCTCTCTCATTTCTGTATGATCTGAATTGACTTAATTACAATGTAAGCTCCATCACATTATTTGGTAAAATTAGGGTTAGTTTAAAATAAAACTCATCTTTTCTACTTTAACATCAAAATGAAGCTAAAAAGATAATTTAATTTTATGTTTTTGCAGTTACACTTATAAAACAAACATTATTTCTCCCAAACCAAATAATTCGACAAACTGCTCCACTAGAATCTATCTCAGCGGTATGTCAAGAAGTCATAATGCATCCAAGGTATGGTAATGAAAAGTAAAATTATTATAATTAGCCATCTACAACCATATAGATTTAACATATGCACAAGATGTTAACAAATGATCAATTGTACGTTTCAGGATCCCCTAAAAAACACAACCAAATTAATAAACATGAAAATAATTAAATTAAAGAAAATGACATGTTTTTATGAAATTTCCAGAAACAAAATTTCCGCTGGATAATCCAATCTTTTATATATTTAGTTACATGACCAGTTCTGCTGGATAATCCAGCAGAATGCATGACCAATTATGGGCCAATCCGTGCTATGCAAGTATCATATACTCACTCTTTTATATTTTTAATTTACAATTTTATTAGATAAATAGAAAATCACTACTTTCACATGGTCTAAAATATTAAAATCAAATTATTTTCAACCTATCGAAACAAATAGTATTTTTTTAAAATATAAATTTGGTCTCCAAATAATTTGATTATGAAGATTGTATTAAACTGTTAATATTAATTGTTCTACCTTAAATATCAATCTGTCCGTTGCAACATGGTGTGAAACAAATTGCAAGTTATATCTTTTCTCCTAATCGTGAGCGGTCATATATATATATCGGTCATATATATATGTCTGTCATCACGTCGTATATATGTTCTAACATGTTAGAATATATAGCTTGGATGTGAGATAGTTTGTAAATTAGATTGTAAATTAACAAATTTTCTGGTTTGTTGGATTGTGAGATAGTTTGTAAATTAGCAAATTTTCTTTAAAAGCAAACGTTTGCTTATTGCCAACGTGACGAATTGATTGGCTCAAATTCTTTATAAGTCTCTTTAATTGCAATTGCTGGAATGGAGTGATATATAAATTATGAGTCTTTTTAGTTGCTAAATTTAGTGACGTGATCAATTTTAATTGCTAAGCGTTTGTTAGAATGAAGATGCTCTTACGCTGTATATTATTATTGTGGGTATATATATATATACAGTCATAATTACGGCTAGTTTTGTAATACTTTCCTGATTAGGCATGCTTTACCGCCTTTTTATTTTATTTTGTAGTCCCAGGTCACTAGATTTTAGAGGAATTATATAATATGAAGTATTAAGTATATTATAATATATAGCTAGGGGCATCTAGGCCTACTTCTCCTGTTTAATTGTTGGATCATGATGACATATCATATGGTAAAGCTATTCTGAAAGGAAGTGAATCTGCTGCGATTCGCAGGATCCTACTTTTTCAAATCCAATCAATTATTTATTTTAAAATTAATGTATAAAAATCAATTGTATTTGAAATTTTTGAATTTAAAAAAATGAATGATTAAATTTGAAAAAATATAATCCTGTGATTCCAAAGAGATCGCAGCAGATTTATTTCCATTTTGAAAGAATTCTTGGCTACAACTTTTATATGGTACAATATAGTGCAGATGTTTTGGTACCCTAATTATACTAATACACCCTTAAATTTAAAAAAAATGCACTCGATCTTATAAATTATATATATATATATATATATATAGAGAGAGAGAGAGAGGTTGGCTAATATACAAACGTTTGTTCCTGGGCTCAGGAACAAACGGTTCGGTTCTCTGATTTTCAAAGTCCAAACGGTCGATCCAAACCGACAGATGTTTAAAATATATTAAAATGTGCTTGGAGACCGAATTTTACATTTTTTGGAATTTTTTTACTATTTATTAAGATGGTTTGAAAATCGCTGTTTTATTAAAATTCTGCACCACTGAAAACAGCGATTTTCAAACCATCTTAATAAATAGTAAAAAATTCCAAAAAATGTAAAATTTGGTCTCCAAGTACATTTTAATATAGATTAAACATCTGTCGGTTTGGATCGACCGTTTGGACTTTGAAAATCAGAGAACCGAACCGTTTGTTCCTGAGCCCAGGAACAAACGTTTGTATATTAGCCAACCTATATATATATATATATAGGTTTTGGCTAATATGCTACGCGTAGCATAGAGACCTCTGTGCAACGGCTCAAAATTTGAATTTTCAAAATTCTAATGGTCGATCTGAACCGTTAGATGTGTTCTACATATTGAAATGTGCTTGGAGACCAAATTTTATGTTTTTTGGATTTTTTTTACTATTTATTAAGCCACTTTGAAAATCGCTGATGCAACGGTTTCACTGTTTGGTTAAGCCACCGTTGGATCAACGATTTTCAAAGTGGCTTAATAAATAGTAAAAAAATTCCAAAAAATATAAAATTTGCTTTCCAAGCACATTTCAATATGGAGAACACATCTAACGGTTCGGATCGACCATTAGAATTTTGAAAACACAAATTTTTAGCCGTTGCACGGAGGTCCTCTATGCTATGCGTAGCACCGTAGCCAAGTCCTATATATATAGAGAGAGAGAGAAAGAGAGAGACAGACAGACACACACACACACAACCTACATAATCAATATGCAATTATATAAATTTAGATCTAGATCACTTGCTGATGTACGTGAAATATTTTTTGTTGGAATTGGACATATATATATATTAAAAAATGTACTAGTCAGCATAATCGATTCTAAAGTTAGAATAGACAATTTAGAACAAAAAAAAGGATAGAATAGACAAAAATAAATGGTTCTTTTGTAGGTGTCATGAGCACTTGTGAAGAATATTGGTGGGTCACCGAAGTTAATAATAATAAGAGAAACATCATAAATGATTTTTTGGATGCACAATGAGACAATGGTAGTGGGTAGAGGTGATTTCTTTTACTTCCCGGAACTGAGAGTGATGAGTCTCCGTTAGGGTGTAAACGGAGACGGATTATCCGGGTGGATATCCGCTCCGAATGCGCTTTAATCCGAATCCGGATTTAAACGAAATTCGGATAATCCGGATACAGATCCGGATAATTAATGGATTTGTAGAACTGGCGTGGATTCGGATACGGATAATTCTTTATTACCGTAACCGGAGCGGATATCCGCTATTATCCGTTTAGCTTTATCTGCGCGGAGCCGAATTTTTTAATTTTCAGCTCATCCGCTTACCTCGGCGGACACGTTAGACAATAGCGCTCTTTCTGCTATTTGGCGTTGCTAAGGGGTTATATATAACCCCTTCAGCTCTGATCCATCCCTTGTGGGACTAACAACAATCTCATCGTATACTTAACTTTCCGTATTATTCCGA
The DNA here is from genome assembly GCA_024447775.1 of Carex cristatella. Taxonomy (NCBI): domain Eukaryota; kingdom Viridiplantae; phylum Streptophyta; class Magnoliopsida; order Poales; family Cyperaceae; genus Carex; species Carex cristatella. Next base: position 1,497,683 of record JAJHPF010000022.1, read on the forward strand.
AAGGAATTGGGCCGGACCATCGGAGCAGATTCCCATTTCAAAAATGTTTTTAAGAGGCTTATCTTTATATCAAGGTTATTAATCTAATAAACAAAAGCCCTCTCATATACGTAGTCTAATTGAACTGTGAAAAGTTTAATTCATTTAAGTGACCATTGCCAGTTTAATGCAAATAACTAATTGAATTAAATTTGGACGTGGATTTAATTTTTTTTATTGGTTCACCAGCTTTGGATGTGAATTAGTTTTTTGAACGATAGTTCGTATGACTCAATTATCCGACTATTATTCGTTTTGTATCCGTATTCGTATCCGTATCCATGGATTATCCGCTCCGTATCCGTATCCATTTAACGTGGATTTGATTTTACATTTTGATATTCGTTTACTATCCGTATATGTATTCGTATCCACTCATTGAAATGTGGATGTGGATATGGTATCAGCATTATCCGCTCCGAATCCACTCCGTTTACACCCCTAGTCTCCGTACGTAAAATGAAATATAAAGGTTGATTATTGAATTTTAGAATTAAATGTTAGAATTCAGAAATGCCATTATTTTAAAATAAAATTATTTGTTGTCTTAATTAAACAAAAATTTACAAGTTTTTATTGCATCTCCATCCCAGCAATTATTACGATTGTACACATTGGCAAAAAGACACAAAATTATTGGTTTTCCCTGTCGCTGTTGAGTTCAAAAGAAATTAAAAAGAAATTTCTGGGATGGAGGGGTTAACTTTAGTTTGTATTATATAATTGGCAGCGGTTATAATTTCTAAAGGATATATGGGTTGGAGAAACATATTTTCAGTCGCCCGCAACCTAATAAAAACAAACCTAAAATAAGGATGAATGAGTGAATGAATGAGGTAGAGCCATCATATATTCATATGCATCATATAAATATAATTTATTATAGATTTCTTTTTAACGGACATAATTTAAAATTTAAAATTATTTTTTATCATCGTCAAATTGTCAGTTTTATGCAATGTAGATCAAATAAAATTAAACGTAAAAAATCATAGAAGTTATTGCCAGTTACGATCAAAGTTTCCGACAAAAGCAATTAACTAGATTTGGACTGGACGTGTGAAATTGCTTATTTTTTCATAAAAACAGAACAGTCAGAATAAAAGAACAAACATGTACTCTTAGTCTCTTATCGAAAGCGGAGGAAAAAAACAGAATCCAATAAAGGAAAGCTTTCAAAGCTTCATCCGGCTTCTTAGTGATAACTACTGTTCACAGTTGAAAATGCAGCATTGCTTTACGAGAACCCTTTTTTCAGTCTCCTGTTTTCTTTTCTTTTTCCACGTCATTTTCTATAACAATAAATGCTAAAGCCACACCTTTTATTATCACTCTTTTTAGTCAGACAGGGACAGTCCTATCAAATCAGGAAGCAGGATAAAAAATTTCCTTAGATTTGAGAATAAATTATATGACAATTTCAGCAAAATTTTGTGTCCCATAATAAGCTTGTCAAGAGCCCATCTCTCTTTCTTACCAGAAGAAAATAACATAAAGACTACTAACAATCCTCAGTTCCTCACAAGCATAATTGCTTTAGACCACTAATGAGGATAAAATATTCGGAAAAGAATGAAACCATATTAAAAAAGTTTTATCCAGGATATGGCGCTCAGCTCGACTAGTCATTGACTCTTGCGTAGATTTATGAGCCGGGTTGGGCTCACTTCGCCGGATGTGGGCCTAAGATAAGATCTAAAGACCCGCTCGCTCTGTTCAAATATATTTCATATATGCAAATAAAGTTGTTATAAACTACGGTGTAAACGGAGCGGATTCAGAACGGATAATGCTAATACTATATCCGTATCCGTTTTTCAACAAGTGGATACGGATACGGATAGTAAACAGATATCAAAATTGAAAACCATATCCGTCTTAAACGGATACGGATACGGAACGGATAATTCACGGATACGGATTCGAATATGAATACGGAGCGGATAATTATTGGATATTGAGTAATTCTACTAAATTTCATAATTTTAAATTACTAATTTGATTACCTAAATTGACAAAATTTAATAGACTTTTTAAGTTTGCACAGTGATAATTTTGCATGACTAATTGCTTATTGGTTCAGAGAACCAATCCATTATCCTAATATATTATATGATTTTTCTACCAAGATTCTTGAACTTAAACAAATATGTAATATTTTTGGAAATTTCGCAAGAGTGAAATGAATTGAAAGTTGCTAAAAGATTAAATTTCGAATCCGGATATATACGGATATCCTCTCCGCTTATTATCCGTATCCGTATCCATATTATTTTTTCATATACTAAAATTATCTGTATCCGTATCCGCAAGTATCTGTATCCATTTAATCCGGATACGGATAATAAGCGGATTCGAAGCGGATTATCCGCGGATAATCCGTATCCGTTTACACCCCTATATAAACACAATAAAAATTCACATTTCTATGTTTGACTCATTATCTGTAGGGGTGAAAACGGTATAGATAATATCTGATATGTATTCAAAAAATTAGATGTAGATATCCAACATTTGAATATTCGTGTGGATATAGATATAAATATGATTTTACGTTTCAATTATACATATTCAAATAGTAGATATATACCATACAGTTTAATATATATTATGACAATTATGCTATTCACTATTATTATGAACTTTAGTATTTTTTAATAATATTTGTATATTTTTTAAATAAATATCCAATTCGATCTATATTCGTATCTGTCTAATATATGCTTTTTATCTAGAATATGAATATGGCTTTACTACTATCTGGGATACTCTGTTTTGATTCCTAATAATCTGTCCATTAATTATCAATATATATTTATTTTTAAGAATTATAAGTATCTAATTTATATAAGAGTGAGGCTATGGTGCTTTGCAAAGCGCATAATGGTTTGTGCTATGGATCGATATCTCTGTTTATATAGTTAAAACAATCAATCCAAACTGTTCAACATAATCTTCAAATAAAAATGTACATGAAGTTCAATTTATGTTTGTTTTGGAATATTTCACTATTTTTTTAAATAGGTAGAAAAATCATCCAATCTAAAAATTATGAATCGTCCGATCTAAAGATCTAAAAATGGTTAAAAAAAAATGTAAAATTAGGTTTCCAAGTACAATTTCATATGGACATCATGTTGAGTGTGATTCAAAACTACTCTTTAGATTTTGAAATTGGAATATAAATTCATTGTACCGATCAGTCAGCACTTTGCAAAGTACCATAGACTCATAATCACTCTTTATGAGTAATAAATGGTGACAGAATTATCAGTATCTGTTCTATTCCATACCTGTATCTCTATGTATCACCTCTCTGCTCCTAACATGGCATACTATCAAAATGAAGAGAATCAGTATCTGTTCTAAAGCTTCACAGCTAAAAGCTCAAATTCCGAAACGCCTGTACACTACGCTAATTTTGTACCGCGCCCCATTTCCCAATTGTTTTATTCTTGTAACAGTAGGCTCATGGTATACTTTGTTACCTGCTTAGACTGATTGGCCACAAAACGTTTTTGAGTAAGAACAAGAGTCAAGCTCCTATTTTATTAACCACAGTTGGTAAGGCTTAAAGGGTTTTGAGAATTAACCCTTTGGTGGATTTACAGAGGATGACGGACGTAATAAAAAGAAAACAAAATGAGAAAAAGAAAAGGTTGCACTGTAGCGCTACAGTGCTCTTCTGTGCAATCTACGAATAATCCAGTAGTAGCATTGGTGCTACAAATCTGACTAGATAATTAACTGTTTGGTTAAGAAATAAAAGGTTGCAAATTAAAAATTTGATGCACAGGAGCAATTCTCTCAAATACAATAATGTGATTTCTAATAATATAAGGGCAACCGTGTAAGAATTTACTAGCGAATCATCACCCTCACCCTTAAAATAGGATTTCCCAAGCAAATTGAACATAAAATGTAAAACCTTTGGAATTAATACTGAAATCAGTTGACCAACAGAATAACCTGTGCAGATAGTAAAGGAACCAATTAAATGCTTAAGATAAGATAAAACAAAGCCTTTTATCTCATTTTGAACTGAAAAAAAAAGAATTGTAACCATCAAGTTCCTGCTATTTTTCTTCTAATCTTTAACTAGTCTATAGATTTTTTCTGTGTTATCATGGACGCTAGAAACTCTTTCGACCTACGAGAAATTTGTTCTTAACAATGGTGGCTTTGTAATGAAGGGAGAGAAATATCGGCTTTATTTTCTTCAATATATCTGGGCTCTCTTGTAATACTACCCATTTTCCTGGTCTCAATATTCTGTCTATCTCACTTATGACTTCAATGACATCACATCTGAAAAATATTGAACACATAAATAGAAAATAAAAAGCCAAATAATGCCTCTAGATCAAATAGACCAATATAGTGGGTGGCTTCGCAAATTGGCACTTTATAATGATGGTATTTCAGAAATTTTTCTGCAATTATAACAATAGAGAGGGCGGGTTTTGCAAGGTTGCAATTCTTGCAATAATTCTAAAACTTAATTTAAGAAAAAAATCAGGGCCAAACAAACCATGTATTTTACCTTGTCATGATATTCCCCAAGAGATTACTGGAATGAAGCAAATCATAAGTCCGAGGATATGTATTAAACGACTCACACCAGTCATGATACACTCCAATCAACCCTCTACTGTAGATAATTGGTAGAGTATCGGGTCCACTGACAGGAACCACATTCATGACCCAGAGAGGCATATCAATCAATGTTGCTGCAAATCTGATTTAGTAAAATTCAACAAAGAAAAAATTGAAAAGCTTGTTTCTATAATGATCTCATCTGAGAAAAGCAGAATTTTTTTTTTTGTGTGTGTAACTATACCCGCCAAAACCAGCATTCAGGTCCATCACATTTCTGACACTTGACCAGTTGACTCCAAGATTGGTCATATACATATTCGAAGTAAGTTCCTTCCAGTGTTTCCTGTCAGTAATGAGATTTTCTTCTGGCAGGAGACTTGAATGTACGTTTTCAAGTCTCTCTGGCCATGAAGCTGGCCACTCAACAGGTTGCTTTTTATTGATTTGCAAAATACAGCTATCAAGAGGCGAATACCTTAGAAATTCGCAAAAAATGAGCATCAGTAGTTTGAACGGATATTTCATGATGAATATAGGTCATGTAAATTACCAAGGTATAATCGAAGAGTCTTTCTTGGGACAGACAGAGGGATCAGTGGCCGTCCTCTCAAAATAACAAGAATTTGAGACTGGTTTTTGGTATATCACAACTCCAATTCCATTTGACTGAGTTGATTTCACTACTGTCTTCCAACAGATTGAATTCGTCAGAGTCACCATTGCTGGCATACAAGGAAAAAGATGAAAAACACTGCTTAGTGTAACTGAAGTTTGTCCCATTTAAACAAAATAGTACAAAACAGGCTATCAGAACAGGAATCTGACTCACCTCTCCATACAGATTGATCCTTTTCATTTTTGCGATAAACTGGTGTTGCTGACCAGACAAAAAATCCTCCTGGTCTGAGAACTCTGTTCAGCTCCAACAATGGTGCACCGCCTGTCAGTCAGGCAAGTAAATGAAGAGAGCCAAATTAAATCCCACTAGTCTAAATCAGCTGTAAATTTGAAGAATCAGAATGGAAACTGTACCATCTGCGTCCCAGTGGACCCTACACCTGGCACAATGAAGCATATCAAAAGAATTGTCTGGGAAAGGAAGCTTCTGGGTCCCAATTACAGAGAGAAAAGCAGGGATCCCGCGTTCTAGTGCAAACTGAATCTGCGCCTCATGTTCATCCTTTGGTGCAAATGACATGGTTATAACATTCTGATCTAATAAGTAACCCCCAAAGCTTGCTACGCCGCATCCAACATCCAAAATCACCCTCGTATGTCTCCCCCAACCTACTGCTGGAAGAATCTACAGGTATAAAAATTAAATAAACCAAATTAATTACTATGATATAATGATTCGATCTAAACATCTGAATTGTTGATTAGGTACCTGCTCAATGAAACGTATGTACTTTCTTACTCCCTGCTTGAACTGGGTCCCACCTCCCGGGAAAACAAGAAAGTTGCCAGACACTTTGACCCAATTCTGATCCTTCTTATACTCAGCGAGCTTGGGATGAGGTACATTTTTATACCATATCTGAAAAATGGCACGATTGTTTAATCATGAGATCAATTGGCTAACATAAGAAAAAATTGGATGGCAATGAGTAAACTAGATGGTGATTTTCAAGAGTGCTTACCTACCATGTCTCTGCTACGGGGCCATGGCACAGGATCCATGTAGCCACGTGGCAGTGGAACCAAGCACCGTGGCGGAGGCGATGGACAATGCCTCTCTCTATGCTCCATGTGGCGCCTTGATTGGAGTGCTTTAATCGCCTTTATGTTATCCAAGCATGGGACATAATCAGTCGCCTGCACTCCCTTCCCCACGGTACAGAGCTTCCACTTGAAATTGAATCTATCATTTTCTTCTCTCTCCTCTTCTTCGCTGACTGGTCCGGTGATCGGCTGAACTGGAGGAGGAGTGAGGAGAGAGGAATTGAGCTGCTTGCGGGAAGCAGAGATGGAAGGCGAAGGGGAGGATGAGATTATGCTACTAAACGAGGAGCGGGAAAAACGATCGAAGTTACTGGATACGAGAAAAAGGAGAAGGGAAGAAAGGATAAAAATGGAGAGGATTGAGATAATGGAGCGCCTTTGCTCGGAGAGGAGAGGGAGGAGGGAAGCCATGGGAGATGGGGAAAGGATGATATGATGGTGATGTGGGACGTGAGATTGTTTTGGTGAGACCCTCGTCTTCTTTTACTTGAAATAATTTGCTAATTACTAAATACTAACTATGGAGTTGACTACGCTGTAGAGAATAGGGATGCTATGCGGCACATACTAACTCGTATAATATGTTACACTTTATTGTTTATACAGACTGGGTGGCATGGTGACAATTGAATTGTTGGAGTTCGGTTTGACTGGTAAAAAATTTGTGATTCGTGAAATAATTCGAGTATAATTCGGTGCTATAAGGAAGAAAAACAAATAAAAAAACCCTAAATATATATATATATATATATATATATATATATATATATATATATATATATATATATATATATATATATATATATTTTACAAATAAGTTATTATGTTCATAGAAGTCTTTGTCTATATATATATATTTTTTGTATTTTTTGCGAATAACTCGTGATTCGCATTTTATACGCATAAATGTATTATACATTTTTTTTTTTTTTTTTGCGTTTTATTCGGTGCTGGATTTAGAGACGTCGAAAAAATGTATTAAATGCGAATAATTTGCGAATTAAACGTGTATCTAGTATACTGTGCTGGGTGGTACTAATTCAAGGAATTAGATTTTATTTAAAGAAATTTGCACAAATTTTATTTAAAGACTTAAACCGTTGGATCTGTATTGAACTTTGTACGAATAGATTTAAAATATAATAAATTTAATCGGTACCGTAAATCTAAACTATTCATCCAATTTAGCGAAACAAAAACCCTCTAAACAAAGTCATTTGAACAAAAACTCCACATCTAATTTAATGCATTAATTGAAGGAAAATTAGCCAAATTCCACGCCAAATTCAAATTTAATAGGGAATAATTGTGGACTATTACCAAAGAAAAAATTTCCAATACAACTTTTGAGCACGAATTCTAGTAAATTTTCTCATTTTAATGACATAATCATATACACTAAGATGATAAATTTTAACAGCTCAAATGCTTACACAGTATGTACATTTCGGGAAATTTTAACATAACAATTCTTGCTGATAGTTATTCCAATAACTATAATTGTTGGAGACCAAATGCTTAGACCGTATACATCAGTGTAGATATATGTAGATATATGCTGAATTTTGTAATTCCAGTATGTACATGTATTAAGCTTGTAATATTCACAAATCCTACCTATACTCCTTAGTCCTTACTAATTATATGTTATCTAAGCTGCTCTAAAAGAGCCTGTTCGGCAGACTATTGAGAATGAACTGAAATTTTTATTAATATACAAAACAACAAATTAATTTAACAATCTATGCAATTTTTATAAAGAATTTGAAAAATTCTCATACCAATGACAGTGTCAACGGTTTCAGAAAATAAAACTGATCACAAACTCATCGGTCCCAAAAATTTAAAACCGCTCACAAAATATTTAACTGTCGGAATCCGATGACAATATCATCGGTGCCAAGACTGTGCTATACTTTCATGTATAATTTAGATACATTTGAGTGATTGTTGGTCAAACTTTTGAAAATTTTACTCGGTCAAAAACCTGTCGTTGCCATGTGAAATATATATCAAAAAGCTGTTGTTGCCATCTCAACCATTCAAAGTTTTGGAAGGCAGCAGCACCTTCAAAAGTTCAAATTTTTTTCTCATCTGTTGCTCATGGATTGGCTACTGACCCGTGAGAGATTGCAGAGATTGGGATTTAATTGCGATTTTCATTGTGTGATGTGCGACACTTGCTCACTAGAATCAGCTTTTCACCTATTTTTCCAATGCCCAAATGCAAAGAAGGTGTGGAGTCGATTTGTCAGTTACCTACAAGAGGGAGAGGCTGTGTGTGATACATGGGAGATATCAAGCAAATACTGTGGCCGTGCTAGGGGTCGACAACAGCATTGGATATCCACCTTCATGTCTGTGCTATGGCCGATATGGAAACAACGAAATGAGGTGATTTTCCGAAACAAAAAACGACCGTCCTTGTTAGTTGCAAATCAAGCAATTGAAGAGGCACAGTTGTGGCAGCAGTTTTGTGGGAAGGGGCATAAAAAGGTCCCAAGGATTGTTCTGGGGGTTGATACGATTAATCAGGGAATTGCTCCCATCACTTAATCATGTAATAGAAGTGCTTAGAATATGTTGTTGTAAACATCTTTATTAATATAGCCTTGGTAGCCACTACCAAGTTTTCAAAAAAAAAAAAACCATTCAAAGTTTTTTATGCGCGAAAGTCAAAGAATTTTTTTTTCATGTGCGAATCTTGACAAAACTTAACAGCTGAGAATAACAACTGATTTATTTTCATTTCCTGATTCAGTTTTGCCACATATGATCTGAGACCGATGACTTTGTCATCGGTTTTGGAATAGGTGACTTTGTGAGCGGTTTCAATTTTCTGGGACTGATGAGTTTGTGATCGGTTTGATTTTTTAAAACCGATTACACTGTCATCGGTATGAATACTTTTTAAATTCTTTGTAAAAATTGTATAGATTGTTAAATTAATTTGTTGTTTTGTATATTAATAAAAATTTTGGGAGAATGGATATGGGCACCAGAATTAAACTAAAAATTACTGTTCACGTGAGAAAAAATTCAATTAAACTGAATTTTTTTTTCTCGTGAAAACAGTGAAGCAGCCAAACAAGACCGAAAAGAAAACTCAACAGCTTTCCCATCAACCATTTGCCTCAAGCTAACACCTAATTTACCAATTCAGAATTTTATTTAGTGCAATAAGGCAGTGTACCGGCACTGGTCCAAGATGTAAGGATAACATTGTCATTCATTTTTTATTAGTATTAATTTTTTTATTAATTAAATAAAAATGAGAATATTAATTAAATAAGTAAATTTCGTGGGGAAAAACCTAATTTTTTATAATTATATATTGGAATGATGAAATACTTATATGATGAAATAATTTTTTATTAATGAAATTTCATGCTCCTATTTGCTCCCAATTCTTTATCTTCATTTTCAAAGTCTAAATAGTCAATCCGAACCGATCAACATGATCTTCATAATAAAATATGCTTGGAGACCAAATTTTATATTTTTTTTTGAATTTTTTACTATTTTTTAAGATAGGTACAAAATCACTTTATCGACTGGTCTAGAATCTCCTTAAAATAATGATCTTGTACCTATCATAAAAAATAGTAAAAAAATTTCAAAAAAAATAAAATTTGGTCTCCAAGCATATTTTATTATGAAGATCATGTTGAATAGTTCGGATCGACTATTCGGACTTTAAAAATGAAGATAAAGGAGATAAATGATTGGAAGCAAATAGGAGCATAGAAATTTGGAGATTTTTTTTTTAAATAGAACTAAAAAAAAAATTAACTAAAGCAGCCAATTGGATAAAAAAAAACTACAAAAATAGCCTACACCGGTCTCCCAAACTGGTGTAGAATTTATGGGCCTTGCCACACCGGTTTCCCAAATCGGTGTAGGAACTTTCTACTCTGCCACAGCGGGCACACGATTTACTACACACAATTTGCCTACACCGGTTTTCCAATCCGGTGGAGCCCAAAAAAATGCCTCCACGTGCACAGTAGTGTGGCCGAATAGAGCCTTAGGGGATCTTCTGTGGCAATGCCACAGACGGGGTAAAAATGAGTCAGCCGGGTGGGAAAATAGCTCCACCGGATTGGGAGATTGGTGTAGTCAGGTCCTCTCAAGTTACACCGGTTTGGAGATCTGGTGGCGACTATTTTTACAACTTTCTTAGCTGCAGTGCTCCTTTGGTTAATTTGTATTTTATGATTTCTATTTAAAAAAAAAAAAAATCAAATTTGGATGCATTTGAAACCTCATCTCTCTCTATATATATAAGTTCCTCTATAAAAATACCAAGGTGGGGGCGAACTTGGGAGTTAGAAACGCATTTCTCATTATCGGACAATTAGCTTATAATGATTACCTTATGCTTAACTATTTCCATGGCCACGAAATCAATCGCCTTAACTCTTCAGATTCAATTTGATTCAATCGGAAAACATAATAAATAAGTAAATAACCTAGCAATTATGATGAAATCAGTAAAGATTGGATCGAGTGGTGCTATTGCATTTATTTTGGTCCCGGAAGATAATTTTTCAATCGATCCGTGATGAAAGCAAATATGTTGTTCTTTTTTCAGAAAAAATTATTCTGTTTATTTTTTTTTCATCTCAATCAGTTGTTTTTTTTCTCATCTCAACTATTTAAATACTTTTAACAGTTCAAAATTATTTGTTCTATACAATCTGAAATCAATGTTAAAAAGATTTGAACAGTTGGATTAAGAAAAATAAATTTCTGTTTTCTCATGGGAAAAAAACAACAACAGATTTACACTCACTTGAGACTACTTTCAAAAAGAGATTTAATACATTTATTTTTAACAATTACTGTGGCAATCTGATCACAAGTTCGGTCCAACACTTGCTGAGCCATCTCACTCCTATTTTGCATGAACTACTCAAAGCCGTGAGGATTTTTTATCTTTAGAAAATATTGAAAAAAAAAAGAGAAACAACAGAGAAATATTTTAATTTTTTCATACATAGCAAGATTGGTATAATTTTTACCGTTTCAAAAAAAAAATTCACATAAAATTCCACTGATTCTTCTATGCATGAAAAAAAATCAAGATTGTTGGTCAAGTCCAATATCGATAGTGATTTACTAAGAGCTAAGAATAGCTATCAAGATGCTGGTTTGATTGTCGAGAAAGAAAGTCAAGAATACAATTAGAAAATCCTAACAAAGATTGTATAGAAATCAAGATTCACATAAAAATTCTCCAAAACCGCTGCTACCTATTTACTTTTTCTTTATTTTTTGGCGAATGGTCAGCTCAAACAGAGTGTCATCGCGAATTTCGCAGCCCATGATTCTAAAATATCAATGTTTGTTATTACTTGTTCTATTTCCCAAAATATAAATCTGAGACTTAACATTTAACATGATAAAAATGTCGGTGCTTGGGCCTACAATGTACCTTTCTGCTGTTTTTTTTTTCTGGGAAAGAAATTTCATTTCTATTCTAGATTTGTACAAAATGCTTTGGTTCAGTGACAAAGGGAGGAATATATTCCCCATTGTGCTATATCGTCTTACTAGGCTACTACTTGCTTTCTCTATCTGTCTTTTCCACTGTCATCATAGATCCATACCCCATAGAATAACCCCCGCGAGAAGCCAAATATCCGTCTTACGCATATTTTTCTGTATCATAATATAAATTTAATCAAATCCGGCTGTCGGAGAAATGTGAAGGTAAAATATATTGCAAGTTTAAAATATATAAAGCCTATTATATATATAACCAGTTTATGCACTATGTTGTAAGTTAATGAAAAATGTAAAAGTGAAAAAAAAATGCTGATTAATCATGCTTTAAATAGTCAAATGCTACTAGGGGTAAATGAGCTTGCTCGGGCCGAGCTGGGTTTTAGCTCAGCTCGTTAATTCTAGACCGAGCTGTTACCGAGCGAGCTGGACCCAGGACTTCCGAGCTAAAATCTCAGCTCAAACTCGTGACGAGCCAGCCCGTACTAGCTCGCAAGCTAACGAGCTGGCTTACTGGGTTTGGTTGGACTTGTTTTAAGAAGAAAATAAATTTTACAAACCTTTTGGACCGAGCTGGATCGAGCTAAACCGAGCTGGACTAAACTTGACAGTATAAAATACACACAAATTCATACAAATTCACAAATTGATGCCTAGCCGAGCTAGCTCACGAGCTGGCGAGCAAGCAAGATCCTAACTCAAACTCATTAATTTTGGTCCGAGCCAGATACCAGTCATGAGCGAGCCACGAGCTACGAGCTTTTTTGACAATCCTAAATGCTACCATACAGAAGGGGGTAAAATTGAAAGCAGAGAAGAAAGTGAAAACATTAATTGGGAACTCTCGTTTAAAGGTAGACAAAATGTCCAAGATAATTTAGACAAATCTACAAGTTTAATTCTTTTTTAATCTTCGTTTATCAATTAACGAAGGCCGTGTAGATCATGTTAAAATTGTTCCAGGTCGACACACCTTATCTCCATTGTTTGCTCTCGTCTGCTCAGAAATAGTTAATCGTTGTCCTTTACAAACTTTAGGAAGCACTCCGTTATAAGCTTTACAGATGTAATGTTCAATTTTATCATAGTCCTGCATCACAAAAAATAGAAGCAAGGGAAGAAACTAATATAAAAATTATCTGATCAAGGGTAAATCGGTAAGGAATTACTTGGAGCTAAAAAAAATAAAATGAAAATGCATCCTAGCAGTTACATTGCTAATCTGGTTTACTGTACCATAAATCCATAATGATAATGATATGTCACCTAACTTATTTTGTATCTGTGATTCTTATTCTACCAGTACAAAGGCTAAGCTGGCTGTTACAACGACCCCCAAATTTTACTTCAAAAAAAAAAATATATATATATATATATATAGCCGTGTGCTGGATGTTTGTTATGAAAAATGAAATTGAGATAGAAAGCTTTCATACCTCGTAAATAGGCTGCCCGTTCACGAGAACCCAAGGCACAAATTGGTGAGGCGGCTGAAGGGAATTTGTTTCCTTCGCATATTGTAACTCAAGCTACATGGTATCCACGATCGATTTCGTTAGTCTTTCACGACAAAAGGAGCAATGAACTGCTAGAATTTACTAAATTTGAAAAGCATATCCTAATAGCAATAATAAATGCAACGACCCTGATCTTTCTGTTTCCCAGTGTATCATATATATATATATACTCCTATGATCTGAAATTTTTTTGTTTGCGATATAAATGATGAACATGACTAGTCTTAAAATTGCCCATTGGAACAAAATGACTATTTGCCTCCCATATGAATACTAAAATTTCTCGATATCTTTTTGCCTTTTGAATTCAATGTGCATTCTACCGGTGAAAATTAACATACCTGTTGGCCGTACCCACTGTTGTAGCAATTTACAATTGGTTCTGAACTCAAGCCGGTGGCTTGGAAGCATGATCGCCAACCGTTCTCTTGCCGAGCCTCAACTGATTTCTCTACACATTGGATGAAAGGGAAGTGTTGTTGCTGTAGTGGGAAATTTTGAAAAGCAAAAATGGACTTAATTAGTCCCATGTTTGTTTGCATTTATTATTTCTGTTCCCTGTAAAGAACTTTGTCCGGTGTTAAAATAAAATAAATAAAGGAAAATGAGCAATTGTGGTATGTAGAAAAGAGGCGCTAAAAGGAAAAAAAAAATAGTAGTATAAGACTATAAGTTACCACATCAGGCCAGACTCTAATTGCACAAGCCTCTATGGCATTAAGCAGACATTCCCCTGTACCATGCTGCATGAGGAAAAAAATTGCAACTAAGAAAGTTCACTTCATAGTTTTCTAGACCTTTTATAAAATGATGGTAATCAACAATTCAAAATTAAAAGACATATTTTTATTATTCAAAATTGAAAGCGTAGCAGTTGGCAGGTTTTGGTTTCTGTTTTCCTTTCTTTTTGTGAACCAAGAATTAGTTGATTATTCTGCAAACAGGGCGGATCCAGATTTTAATCCGGAGGGGGCAAAAAAAGAGCGAATCGAGTTTAAATAGCTAATTCTTTTAAAGCATTAATTAATAAGATACTAGATAAAAAAAAAAAAAAAACAATCCTACTTCTAATTTCCAATGCTGTGATTTCTAATTTCAAATGATCTAACTTCTAATTCAAAATACCAATCCAAATTTAATGAATTTATTCTAATTTAACTCTAATTTTAACCCAAATTACTATCATAATTCAAGAGGGGGGCAATATAATTGATAATTCATAATTCCTAGTCTTATATTAACTTCTAACCCAACAAAATATATATAAAAAAACATATTCTGGAGTTATTATCCTCAACAAAGACTACAAAGAAAAATATTTTACTGATCTAACCTGACAAATAATAGACCCATCAGATGTGACCACGGCATTGCCAAAAGGAACGAGGCTAAGATCCACGATTGAGATCAACCCATTTTGAAATATCTTGGCAAGATTATTGACTACAAAATCGGAGCAGTACGGACAGAGAGCCTCATAGTAGAGAGAAACAGAGACTTTATTACTGGCTGACGCAGGGGACCGGGTGAAACAGAGGAGAGACAGAAATAAAATAGTTGAAAGAAGGGAGGTAAAAGACGCCATTAAAAGGGAAGAGTGAGATTTGCAATTCAGAGTTGGGGAGCGGGAAAGGGAGATACCAGTCCATGTGTACTTAATGTAGATAAGGTTTCAGACTGAGGAACTCAACTTTTCCATTTTTCTGAATAAAAGATTGTAGGCCAGACTGCCAGGCTGCCAACCCGGATGTGGACCAGTAGATAGCTTATAGACAAATTGCATCTCTTATATACTATTGTTTTTAGCATCATCATAATTCGGTCTTTAATATTATTATTATGCCATTCCAATATTACTATTTTTGTTTTATAATATTTCCCTAAATGTAGCTCTTTTGCTTCCACTTTACTTTTTGCATCTTCACTTTTCACGAGTCCTATACAAAGTTCGCAGGTTACTTTTGCCGAGTTAGATGCTTGAAACCCTTGTCACGGCAGTTGTTTACTTTAACAAAGCAAGAAAGAGTACAGTAAATGAGCGCTTGAGTTTGAATCCATTGAGGTCATGAAAGTAGTATAAAAAGATACATGTATACCATAGATTCCCCCTCAGCTTGAGTTTGAATCCAAACGGTCCGATCAGATTTGAGGCCAATCCGACCCATGCTTCTAATGCACGAGGCTCCATTATGATTCGTGCTAATATATAACAATGGACTGGATTCAAACTCAAACGATTAGGTACCTTAGGTAATATGAATTTGGTATCTGAGGCGATACAGTGGATACAATCTTTAGCCTTTCGGCTAGTCGAATGACCCACCAAGGTGGGGGAATAAAAAAAGAATTATACTAAAATTATTCAAATCCTATCCCTCTTCGTTAATATTTTATGATCTTATTAATTTCTCCAAAGTGTTAACACATATTAGCAAGCTATTCTGAACTCTATTTTGTATTTGGAGTAAATTTAAAGGAGTAAAATAGAGTAACATGTGAGTTAATCTGGAGCAAGTTGCACCACCTCTTCATCTCATGATTCGAATAACATCCCTCTTACAATTTTCTCTCTCTTCATCATCTTAATATACTAAACTCCAACAAAATATGATTAATTTAACCTACCTTGTCTTAAAATAAGCAATTTAATTTAGAGTAACTTTACTCCACACCCAAAAAACACGACTTATGTTCTTTTTTTTTTTTTTTGAAATTGCTTGGTAGTGGCTACCAAGTTTACAAAATATATATATATATATATATATATATATATATATATATATATATATATATATATATATATATATATAGATGTTTACAACATCATATACAGCCTCTCAAATCTAAACCATAAGAAAATAAATAAAAAAACCAGCTATATCCGATTTCTCCCTCCATAACAGTGCATCCACAATGATGTCTCCTCCCGTATCTTCCTTGCTAACAACCATGGAGGCATTCTTTTATTTCTGAAAATGTATGCATTTCGCTGATTCCAAATTACAATTCCACTATTCCAATATTCCAAATTGCAACCACGGAGGCATTCTTTTAAGAATATCTTGAGTTAGCTACTATTTCACTATTCCAATGAAAAATTGAGTTAACGGCTATTTCAAACTCTTGGTTTAACTCCTAAGAGCATCTGTATCTCTGAAACTCTTGGAGTTTCTAAATAATTATTAACAGAATTTTAGAAATTTTAGAATCTCTGAATTTCTAAATCTCTACATCTCTGAAATTAAAATTAGAGTTTCTTAATTGCCACATAGAGTTTAATTAAAACAATATTAATAATTAAGTGAATAAGGGTCGATTATTTCGCCACGTTAGAATTTTGAAACAGTTTCATATTTAAAAACTATTGAACAAAATTGCTAAATATGAAATTCATCTATATCTTTGAAACTGATTTAGAAACTGCCAAATCAGTTTTAAAACTTTAAGAATTTTCAGAGATGCAAATGCTCTAACCCATGATTCAAGAACAAAAGTTGGGAATTTCTCTGCTGTCCTTTTAAACATTGTAAAAAAAAAATGTTCTTTTTTAAATAGAAAGACAAAAGTCTAGAGTTCCAACTTCCATTCAATATCCATAAAGGTGTACGAACCCAGGTCCCATAACCTCCTAAACAAGATATTTTCCATTGCCACCAAATAAAAATTGGTTCTTAAGAAGTCTATTAAATGCACATATTTAGCAAAAGAACTAGAGAATCAACATATTTTGCGGCATCCAGTAACAATTTTCGGTTGCTCTGACTTATCATGATTATTTTTGTTCACCCTCCTAGAATCAAGTCAAATTTTTTTAATAATGCTTAATTAATATGGTCTTGTGGGCATATCTCTTTGATTATGTAAGCTATGATCTTATTCTTATAGCCTATTTGACCCACATATAATCATTTGTCCTCGCAAGTTTTTTGGACGGCTGAAAAAGGAGAGGTAGCACAGTTGGCTAGAAAAAAATTCTAGGATTGTTGTATCCAAAGATCGAAAGTTCGATTCCCCCTCACGACTTTGCAATCTCTGTGAAGGTTTCAAAAAAAAAAAAAAAAAAATTACTGATTGGCGAATGAAGATATATATTTGGGTGGCATGGAAACTGCAAGTTCAGGAGAAAAACAGGCTATTAACAGTTTACCGTAGCAGAAATAGTTCTAGGCTAGAGATAGCACATAGGTTAGCACAGCACGGGAAACTATATGGATGGGATACCGGGGGAAGCAATGTACCAGTATTTAATTTGCAAGAGCAGTTGCAGACCTACGGGCCATGTAAGAACCCAAAAAAAAAAAAATTATTAAAAGGAGCTTGATAATTACTCTTCAAATAAATCTTCGAGCGTACCTTTCAAATATTTAATGTTTAATTTTTATTTCAATGCTTATATTTAATGTTTTAAATTTATGTTTATAATATTTTACAATACTACTCGTAAGCATTTAAAGCTCTACATACAAGAATTTAAATTCTAAATCTGTGTAGTTTTAACTCCTAATTAATTTTGTCTTCAAGCTAAAAAGGAAAACAATTCTTTCACCCCCTCTTTTTTTTTCTCTGATCATTCTCGTTCATTTTTCCAACAATTCGTGATGAATTTTGCGAATCTAAAAATACAAATATTTTTTTACTCGATTTTCTCTTTCAAATGAGATCTATAAAGAAATATTTTTGAGTTTTTTTTTCAAATTATTATTTTTTTAAAAGTAAAGCAGCACTTAAAATTTTTAAGTTTTTAAATCTCAGTATACAATCTTTTAAACCTAACTTGAAAACTATTTAAAAGATGTTTGACACAACTACTTAATATGCATGACATAACTACTTCAAACAGTTTTAGACATATTTAAAAACATGATACTATATAATCAACATGTGAGGTTTAAACGCTTGAACATAGTAATTTAAATGGTAGGCCTCAGAGATTTAAATGGTTGTAGACTGATTTTTAAAAGCTTGAAAATTTAAAGTTCCCATGAGATTTACTTAAAAAAAACAATGACTTCAAAATAACTCAAACGTATTTCTTCATGAATCTCATTTAAAAGAGAAAATCGAGTTGAAAACGTTCTTATTTTTAGGTTCGTAAAATTAATCACGGATCGTCGAAAAAATAGACGAGAATGATCGGAGAGAAAAAAAAAAAAAAATGGGTGAAATGAATCTTTTCATTTTTGTTTGAAAATAAAAATAATTAGGAGTTAAAATTACACATATTTAGGATCTAAATGTTTGTAGATAGATGTTTAAATGCTTACAAGTAGCATTGCAAAATATTATAAACATAACTTTAAAAATGAATATGAGCATTTAAAATGGAAGTTAGACAAAATTGGAAGGTTTTTTTTTTTTTTTTTTTATGTTAAACTAGTTGGAGGTCGCACTCAGGTACAATGGCTTGAGAGGTCAGACCATATGACATTTTTTATATGCAAATTTTCTTATAACTTCTATTATTTTCAGACCAATCTTTCAAAAGTTAAAAAATAAAACTCTTTTGTAAATAATAAAACACAATTTCTCAATTGATACGTCAATTAAATTGAATAAGTTGCTACCTTTCCAACATAAAAAGACGTATTTTGAACCGTTAACATTTTCTACCTTCGACTTGGCAGCTTCTGCCTATTTTTTTTTTTTAAAATCATTTCGACCTGAATATTAAAATTAATTCATAATCCGATCTCCAACCAACCCCCAAAAAAGCGACTCAGAGAAATTTGAATTAATCTAAATGTAATTCAGTATAAGAAACAAAATAATTTAATTATTCAATCGGAGCTAGAGGTGTAAACTGATTGGGATTGTCCGCTCTAAATCCAATCCGTATTCGGATAACCGGATTCAAAACCAGATATATTTCAGATATGCAGTTTTTAGCCGGATTCGGATTTAGAAAAATATTCTTATCAGGAAACCGAGCGGATATTGTATGTACCCGAATATATCATATATTCATATTTTCTACCCAAAATCCATCTATAAATTCAAGATCCAATTCGGAGCCACTGTATTCTATCTCCTCTTCTCAAGTGAGGAGCGTATTTTATTATTTGCGCGCACACACGTGCATGCGCTGCCACACGCGCACCTGTGCGCATGCACACACAGGCCCGTGCATGCATGAACCTACACCCACCCACACACATGCACGCACACACACCCACACACGTGGGCGCACGCACCCCCACACATGCGGACACACCCACCTCCCCCGGATCAGAATCTGCTTCTTTTCTAAAATAAAGGAACACCCTTCTATTCTCAAATCCGGATCGTTCAAAATTCGTCGTACGGTCTCAATTATTTTTCATTTTCAAATCAATTTAATCTATTAAAATGATTCAGATTTAATCAAGACCGTACAATGAATTTTGAACGATCCGGATTTGAAAATAGGAGGGTGCTCCTTTTTTTCAGAAAAGAAGCAGATTCCGATCCCCTCCCCCCCACACACCCACACGCGCGCACCTCCGCGCGCAGGCGCACACACCCACCCACGTTCCTATCAATCTCCTCCATTGTGAGCGTAAATGGAGAGACCGTTTACTGTAGAATTCAAGTCACCTTCCTATCAATCTCCTCTGCATCATTTTTTTTTCTTAAGGAAACGATACATCATGTTAAAAAAAATACAAAATATTCATTTAATTTATAAGTAACCATGTTAAATTAATGTAAGGACTTAATTATCCGTTTCGTTTTTGTATTTAAATTCGTATTTGTAGATTATCTGCTCCGTATTAGTATCTGTTAAGGTGGATTTAATATTGACTTTTAACATCCGTTTATCGTATCTATTCGTTGAAAGGTTGATATGGATTTAACATCAGCATTATCCATTCTGAATCCGCTCCGTTTACACTCCTAAACTAATTAGCTATTTAGACTTAAAAACTATTTAATGCATTAACAATATGTGCATGTTCAGACCTGAATAAACTGGCCCAAATTAGCCCCATATTCGGAGGCATCCATATATTTGTCATACAAATTCGCTGTGAAAATAAATATGTTTTGGAATAACAAACATGTCATTCCGATTTATTGAGATTCGTATATAGAATAACTTTTTTTTTTTTTTGCAAAACTAGATAACTACTTGTTTCATTACGAAACAAAAATCCATACAAAATTGTACAAAGTACCAAAAATAAATTATTACAAACTAGTGAAATCGTATATAGAATAACTTACTTTGTTGAGATTTGTATATAAAAAAATTTGAACCGTTAATTCCTGTTATTCCCAAGAAATAACAATAGAGTTGTTTCCAATTGGGATAAGAAAATTTCTCTTTGGATGACATGGTGTAGGTAGGTTTTTTTTTATTACAATGCGTATTCTTTGTTGTACCGCAGGAATATATAGAATAAATTTGGTTGAATCATAATTTTTTTGGATCTATTTAAAATATTATAGAGAAGTTCATTTTAAGATTCGTTCAAATTTAAATTGGATGATTTGGATTTAATATGAAAGAATCAGATATCTTATATTTCTATCTGATCTGAATTCTGACTAGCTTGCCATATATATGAGCATCATAAATCTATTTAATTAGCCGCCTAATCAAACATGAATATTAAGGCCCAAAGTTTTAAAAGGCTAGGGACTGACCAAGCCGTCAGTTGCTAGCATAATGGTAGGTATAATCCAACTTTTCTCTCAAATAAGAAAATTGTCAAATTGATTTTAAAAAAGAGAGAAAATTGTCAACTAGATAGAGTTTATTATAATTAAATTAAGATTTTTATTTCAAAAACAATGAGCTAGCAAATAAATCCAAGTTCAAATTCAGACATATCACTGCTTACATTTTCAAACAAATCTAATATTGTACGTAACGGATACCTTGCATTACAATAACCGAAATTTTTATTAATAACATATAAAAAATTCAAATTCCAGAAAATAATTTGTGTTTCTGAGAAATTTCAGAAATAATATTTTCCGTTAGATTATTCAGTGAATACTCAGACCAATTCAACTAGATAATTCAGCCGAACTGAAAATCCTCCTCCTTCTGGATACCATGTAATTAAGGATCCAATGATGCTGGTCATTTAGACCGGCCTTCCAGAATATAAATGATTTTGAAACTGTAAAAGAGCCAGCTAGCATTTAAATTGATATATGAACATGTTCAATACTAGTTTATAACAGAAATTGTGTAAATTAAAGAGCTCGCAACCTCTGGATATTTTTTAGCGTTATAAATTAATAGCCCTAAAGTAATCGATCTTATCCGTACTTAGTTACGTACGTACCTACTATTTCTATTCTTTAAATTAAATCTTGTCTGACAGCTTCCAAGTGCATGCATCTTTCGCCGACTTATTCATATGCAACAACTAACAAGTATCTAGAAGTTTCCCCAAAATTATATCTTCCATATAAAACTAAAAATGAGCGTGTGGCCACAGTAATTTGACCGAGCATTTCCTTTTTTGAACTATCCTGGATGATCATGTTTGGTTGTGCAAGTGGAAACTATGAATAGAATAAAAATAAGACAAAAGTAAGATGTGAGTTAATTAAGAACTTGTCCACTTTGTTGTTCTTATCTTGTCAGTAGATGTAGATGAACAATGATGTTTTTCTTATTTCAAAAACTGTTATGTTAGATGTATGATCCCTGCATATTTTGTGTAGTTATTAATTAGGTGGCAAGGTATTTTGGAACTGATTAAGTGATGTAATAGGATATTGGAGGCTACCTGTAAGGGGACTGGTTCCAGTGGTTTGGTACCGGTCTCTAAAAAATGCGTTTATTAATAGAAAATCGGGAGAGTATACCTACTTTTATGGAAAAAAGAAAAATATGTGAGTTAATTTGAAGCAAGTTATTTTATCTCTTTAGATGATTTTACTTAATTAATATAACTTTACATGTTGAACTACTGTTATAGATACAAAGACATGTTTATTTGTTAACACCATACTCTTTTTAGACTGATTTATATAAATCATAACTTAATATGTCAAACGAGATGTAAAATATGAAAAATAAAATGAAGTAATTTAATCCTTCTTAAATTTAAGTAGTAACTAAATATATATGACCAAGTGTTCTTGTTATTAGTAACTAATTTTTTGGGCATATATATTGTACTAGTAAGGATGTAGTTAATTAGTCATCTTTAATATTAAGTCATTAAAGGTATGATCATTTCACTCTATGTTTTTAATATTATACCTAATAATTTTTAACGAAAAAATTATTTTTAAAAACACTTAATTAGTTTTTTTAACATTTAGTTATTTATAAGTTTATAACACATATTTATAATTTTTAATGCATATATGGTGATTGTACAAACAAAAATCACATATCAATTCTGCTTCAATAAAATCATCAGACAAGTCTTAAAATTTTTAATCAAAAAAAATATTGGAAGAACTATATATAAGACCTAAAGAAACTATAAGTGTTTAAAATATAACATTTCTATTAAAGTTGGGGTGACAAAAAAGCTCGTAGCTCGTGTATCGATCGTAACTCGCATCTGATTCGCTCACTAACAATTTATTCGTTAATGGACCGAACAATTAACGAACTAGCTCACTACTAGCTCGGTTCAAAATTAACAAGTTTGAGTTGGGGCCTAGCTCGCTCGAGAGCTGGTGAGCCAGCTCGATCCAAGTACGAATTTGTGAATTGGTATGAATTTAATATGCATGAATTTTTTTTATGAATTTGGAGATTTGGTATTTTGATAGAGTTCGGCTAGTATGACATTGGTGTCATATGACATTAACTCCAAAATTTATTGAATAGACTTCAAACAACTAATCGAAACTATTCAAACCAATTTACTTTATTAGTGATGTGTTTATATGCAAATTTTTTATTTTTTTCAAATTATTTTAGTATCAAGTCAAGGGTAAAAATTATTAAAAAAATTAATGAATTAAAATTAATTTAAAAACTCTCACATTTGACCTCTTGACTTGATACTAAATAAATCCAAAAAATTATAAAATTTGCATGTAAACGCACAATTAATTAAGTAGATTGGTTTGAACAGTTTGGATTCACCGTTTAAAGTCGATTTGATAGGCTTTAAAGTTGGTGTTATATAGAATGAAATGACACTGATGTCATACTAGCTAGACTTATTTTGATATGTATGAATTTAGTTGCAAACTTAATTTATGATAGTTGACTTTATAATACATTATCTAATATATTTGGGCTTTTGGCCCACAAGCTGGCTCGACTCACTCGTTGCCAAAACAAGCGAGCCATGAGCCATTTTTTCAGCTTAGACCCGAATATTGGCTCGCTCATGACTCGCTCGTTGCTAAAACGAGCGAGTCATGAGCTTGATCTAGCTCGGACTGAGTCGACTCATTGCCAGCCCAATATTGAAGTTATCTAGTTTCATACTAGTGTGTGTGTGTGTGTTAAATAATTATTAAAATATTGAAAGGTACGTAGAGGGGAAACGAACCTTAATTAAGCGATCTGTGATTAAAAAGGAAGGGGCAAAAAAGAGAGTATGATACTAGATATAGACCAAAAATCCATATTTTCTTAGTCAACTCTCTTTTGGGATTCCACAATTTCAGCTAGCTAGTCTCAAAGTAAGCCTTCCAGTTGCCTCAATATATGCCGTGTAGATTAATTGGTAAAGTTGGAGTAGCCAATTATATATTCGGACAAGCTCTCTATGTTCTTCTTACTTTGTCAATGCGTCTTGTTTTCAACTCGAGCGGTCACCCCGATTTTTTTGTTACCTATTCGTAGTTAGAAATTTTCTTGGTCTGACCCGGCCGGCCACTTTGCATTATCTCAAATATTTAAAAAAATTATCCGTTGCCAAGTGTATTATATATATATATATATATATATATATATATATATTAAAACTATCAAAATTGTATAGTGTATTATTAAATTGTTTTGAGCAATAGTGGTGAATCAAGTTGGAGCCTTTTTTTTGTATATATATATGCCAGCAAATTAAAATTGCAACAACTCACTGTTGAAAATAAGTTATGGTCACAATGCATGTACCGCAACTCAAATGTATGAATTTGATTCTACTAAAATGAATATACATACACCTAATGCTTTGCTTATACTCGATGCAATGTTAGTGCAACATTTTATACTTCAATTCATATGGCACTATATATTGGTGTCCATATAAGTACTTTGATCAAATATACCGAAAAGTGGAGACAAGCAGACTAATTAAATGATTTTTAATAACGAATGATTTATTTTCCAAATTGCCTCGCAAAAAAAAAAAAAAAAAAAAGCATAACGTCTACTTAATTAATTGTTGTTGTAAGTAATTTTTTGTGTTGTTTCGCTAATTTGTAAAATATATAAATATTGAATTTTATAGTTTCTTTATTTGAGATGTGTGCAAGTTAATTGTTATATTCGAAGGTCAAATAAAATCAAAGATACATATTATGACAAGCTGTACAAAATAATCGGATACATGATCTATGCAAGCTATAAGGAATGATTTGATAAATGATGATCAGATATTCACACAAGCTATTTGGAATGGTCGGATATTGATTAGATGCTGGATAATAAAGACCACGAACATCATGTCAAGATGATTATGAAAATCACGCTTTACCATTTTTATTTTGTCAATTTTAATTTATGTCAAAAAATATAGTAAACTAGATCTGAGGTTGTGACTGCTTGAGTTTAGCCGTGGCGTTGAAAACCAAATTCAAAATTCAAATTAACCAGGCAGGTCAAATTGGAAACTAGGCACAAGCAAAATAGACTAATCTAT
Source organism: Carex cristatella (assembly GCA_024447775.1). Taxonomy (NCBI): domain Eukaryota; kingdom Viridiplantae; phylum Streptophyta; class Magnoliopsida; order Poales; family Cyperaceae; genus Carex; species Carex cristatella. The sequence goes on from JAJHPF010000022.1 coordinate 1,522,845, forward strand.
AATTCTATGGATCTTGAGATCTGCATCGAGTTGTTGGCTCTCATTTGACATTATAAATAGTGGCTTGGTCATCTGCCTAAGATTGATAGAGATCGAATACCCTCACATAAAATACAACTCTTTTAATTCTTTTAAGAGGTTAAGCGTAGTACATTGTTGCTTATACTTAGACTTCAATTATCTTTCCAACAACCTCAAATATACTTCATCTAAATTGATCAGTGTTGAGATTAGAGCGATAGTTAGTGAGTATCTGGACTTAGAGGTTTTGTTGCTCGCCTACTCCAAGCTGTTGTGCTTGCTCTTGAGTCGTGTGTGCTCATTCCTCTGTTTGAGCCTTTAGTGCTCCTTTCTTCTTTGGGCAGCTGGAGTATCATCTGCCTGTTCCAACTTGTATTCCTTTCTGAATTTGGTAATAGAAAAGCACGCCTAGTTTTGGTTGCGTTGGCCCAGAGACATAGTTTCTTCAGTTGGCCGAACTCTATTATCAACTCATGTGTCGCTTTCTTTAACTCTATCTATTTACTTTATTACACTTTATTTATTTCATTATAATTTAAATTTATAAGTTCTTGATTCCGCCAAGAACTACATAGTTAGACGACATAATTGCACACATGAATGTTTAGTACTTGAATACTAACCGGGGATTTAAATTTTTAAAAGACTTCATATTCACCACCCCTCTCCCTTCTAGGTTTCGTTAGTGACAAAAAAGTAGTATCAGAGCTAGTTGCTTATTTGGTAAATTTGAATTATCTAGAACCCGTTCCATAAAAGTCCAATAATCAATCAACTGTTCTAAAAAATAAATCTAATCCTAGATTGTCGAAATCCTCAGGTAATCTGAATCTAATATATAATTATATATACTATAAGAGTAAAGATTAAAACTTAACAAAGATAGTGAAATCTCTTACTAAAATATGGTTATACACACACACACACACACAACCGAATTAATATTTTCTCTGACCAATTAATTGCCATAAAAATTACAATTAAAAACATGAAAAGTACTTAAAATATACAATATGAATTGTTGTTGTTCATGACTAATTGCATTGTTCTGAGATTTATGCATAGAGTTCCTTTTGCTGGATTTTCAAAAAGAGAGAGAAGACGCAAGGTGCATTGGTGCTAAAAAACATTGAATAGGCAAACAAAAACAAACACGAAAAATAAAAAAATATGCATTTGCTTATAGTATATGTTTTGCAAATCGTCAAAAAGAGGAAATTGTTGTTGTAAGCAATTTTTTGTACTATTTGACTAATTTGCAAAACATATAAACATTGAATTTTAGATTTTCTTTGTTTGAGATGTGTGCAGGTTAATTGTTATATCCAAAGATCAAAGAAAGTCAAAGATAAATATCATGACAAGTTGACGTGACAAGTTGCACAAGATAATCAGATATATGCTCTACGCAAGCTATAAGGAATGATTTGATACATGATTATCGGATATATAATTCACAAGAGCTATTTGGAATGGTCAGATATTAATGAGATGCTAAATCATAAAGATCATGAATATTATGAAGATCACGCTTTACTATTTATATTTTATCAATTTTAATTTATGTCCAAAAATATGGTGAAGTAGATCTGAGATTGTGACCGCATGAGTCTAGCTGTTGCGTGGCTGGAAACCAAATTCAAAAGTAAATTAACCAGACAGGTCAATACTTCATTGAGTCATTGGCTCTCCTTTGAATCCCATTGTAAATAGTGGGCTCAGTAATATGTCTAAGATTGATAGAGAATACTCTCACAGAAAATACAACCCTTTGAATCCTTCTGAGAAGTTAAGCCTAGTCTATTGTTGCATGTGCTTAGATTTCAATTATCTTTTCAGCAACCTCAAATACAATTCACCTAAATTGATCAGTGTTGACATTAGATTGATAGTCAATGAGTGTCTGGACTTAGAGCTTTTGTTGCTCGCCTACTCTAAGTTGTTGTGCTTGCTCTTGAGTCATGTGTGCTCTTTTCTCTGTTTGAGCCTTTAGTGCTCCTTAATTCTTTGGGTTGTTGGAGTGTCATCTCACCGGTTCCAACTTATACTCCTTTATGCATTGGGTAATAGAAAGGCGCACCTAGTTTTGATTGCGTTGCCTCGGAGATGTAGGGCCTTCAATTGGTCAAACTCCGTTATCAACTCCTGTGTCACTTTCTCTAACTCTATCTATTTACTTTACTGAACTTTATTTATTTCGTAATAATTTAAATTTATAAGTTCTTGATTCCGCCAAGAACTACATAATTATCTGCACACAGGAACGTTTAATACTTTAATATCTAACCAATAGGATTTAAATTTTTAAAAGGTCTCATATTCACCTCCTGTAGGTGCCATTAGGGACAACAATTGTAATATATGCATGTTGTATATGCATCATGATAGAATATTAATTAGGAATATGATGTTCTTAAGCCCATCAAGTCTCTTGATCTCAACTGTTAAATTTATTAGTGTTCGCACACAAAAGTGTACTACTAAGTTTCAGTACAGCAAGCTGTACATTTTAATTTCGATTCTATCTTTGATTGAGACTGCAAGTGCACAGTCCTATCGTTGGTATTGTCGGGTATCGTATCCCACAGGGACGGTAAGAAAATAACCGGACTTCACTTAAATTAACTAGAATTCTAGAAGTGAGAAAATGTTGGGTTGGTTTTGTTCTAACAATTATACTGAGAAATAAAAGTATTAAAGACAATAAAAGAAGATTTAAAGTTGTTTTCAAATTATAAAAAGGGTTTCCAGGGTTTCAAATTTCATTTCAGTTCAGCCCCGAGGTATACGGTCCGTATAGAATCCTATACAGTCCGTATAGGCCCCTGAGTTAATACTGCAGCTACTGTTTCTGTGTTGGTATTTTTGTCTAGGGTTTCTATCGACCGTACCTAGATTCCTAGCCTCAGCTGTTGCAATTTTGGCTTAGTAACCCGATTACCGGACTCAACTACTCCCCTCTTAGGTGCCTTAAACCTCAACTTTCGCTTTTTTGGTCTAATTTACCTAAATCACTTGTTGGTTTACTAAAGGTATCCAAGGACTTTCGCCTCAAGGAAAGTTTCGCTTTTCGGTACTCCTTGGTTCGTGAACCTACCTCATATACTTGGTTCAGTTGGATTGAATGTTATAGACTTGTAACCTATCGACTTAGACGTGCGCATTCGTCTAACGGGTTGACTATTCGATTCAAGCAAGCAAAAACCAAGCAATTAAAATACTACTCAACAAAGTGAAAACAAAGCATTCAACACAAATCCAAGTAACTAGCAAATAAAACCAAACATGAAACTACATCTTAACCCTAGAAACAGTAAGTTTAGCCAAACATGTTCACAAAACAAAGCAAAGTAAAAATTGTAATGGAGTTCATGGCAAAACTATAGAAGAAATCGAAGAATCAGGAAAATAGAAGCACGCACACACAAAACCTAGCTATTGCTACGTACCAAGTTCATAATTAATTAATACAATATATGGGCTAGCTGGAAAATCAGGAAGCACATATGCATGTTACTTTCTGTGGGACAAGAGAGAGCGGGAGTATTTTACGTTTGGAAATCACAAAATTTGAACTGCAAATAGATATAGGATCCTTGCAGATGCATGAATATAAGTATAATTATTTTTAGGGTAAATACCAAGATTAATTATGATATTTTCATGACCAGATACCTTGCATTCTTGCCTGCGCTAAAAATAAAATAAAATAAAATAAACTTCGTGCTTAGCCCCTTCATTGCATTCAAGTTGTATTTTCTTTATATATCTTAACCTTCCTTTAACACCTTGTTTGGATGGAGAGTAAAGGAAGGGAATGGGAAGAATAAAAAGGAATAAAATGGAATAGAAAGGGAGATTAACATATTTAACTTTATTATGTTTGGATGATTAATGAGTGAAAATAAATTTAACTTTTCTTTTCGTCTTATTTCTTGTTTGATTAATTAAAATTTATAAGGTTAATGAAACATTTGGTAACTGTTATAGATTTGTGACAGAAATACTTGTATAAGAATTATATAGGTAAGATATAGAGGTGGGCATTTGTGTTATTTTTTCTAACAATATTTGCAACAAAATTTATTTCCATCCGTAACATCTCAAATCAGGAGGAAAACCAATTATATTAATTTTAATGATACAACGTTAAATCTTTCACCTTCTTTACTCTTCACCTCCGACATAATTTTGTCAACCAAACACGATTCGACAAAAAGTTTTATTTTCTTTCCATTTGCTCCCTTCCTCTACTCTCCATCCAAACAAGGTGTAAATAAAAACCTTTCTCAACCAAAACAATCATGTGCATGCCGGATCAACAGGCAAGAAACTCGGTACTTTTTCCAGTGAATAGAAGGCTGCAGGCTATTCCCCAAATGATGACATTTTTTTTATAACTGACTACAAAATTTAATTACAAAAAGCAGAACTTTAGATAGATCAACTCGTATATATATTTTGAAACAAGAAGCACACTACGTCTTCAAAGATAATATAAATCAAGAATATTGTTTAATCAATTAATCCTTTCATAAGGTTTTGTCTATTAAAAGAGATAATTAGTATGAACAAGAGCTAGGGCTCCTAGGCATTATCCACAATGGTTGTTCTTACATAAAGACCAAACAAACAAAAAATGAAAAAGAAAAAAAAAAGGAACATGCATGGGAATAAAATGATAGCGGAATAAAAGTACAACTATGCACTTAAAACACCTTTAATTTTGCAAGATCCTCAGCAGTGCGTGCTAGTGACTGGAGATTGCACCGCACGATCGTGTCGACAAAGACGTGCGTCTCGTCCCTTGTGTTACCCGCCGGTACATCAACCACATATGACTCTACCACAATTGTTTGCTCCTCACCTGAATAATGTAAATCATTTGGTGGTGGAGCGACCGCATGAAGTGTCGTAACTGACCTATAATTCTTCAACCGGTGCTCCCCTCCAACCACACTAAAACTAATAACGTGTTGCTCTTCGTCTAATATTTCTAATCGCTCCCGGCTTGAAGTTGCAGGGAGACCTGAAACGACATGAATCTCCCGTACAGTTCCGACGTCACCATCTCCATCGATGACATTGCAGCTGCGTATGAAATGCTTGTAGGTTTGTGGTTGGTCAAAGCGGCGCACGACTGACCAGACCGACTTGACTGGTGCATCAATGCATTGAACGACAGCAGAGCAGCACTGGTTTGGTCCGACAAAGTGCTCGTGTTGCCGCGCTACTACTGCTGGCACTGCATGACCAGTACAACGCATGGCTGGCGCCATTCCAGGTGAAAAGGTTAGTTTCGTGGCCGGGCCTCCACCTATCCTGTGGTGTTGTTGCAGTGATGGCCGCGAACACGAGCTGGTCATCTTCTCTCTCTCTCTCTCTGTCGATCTCTCTCTCGATCTGGATAAATCTTTCAAGCTGGCAGTGATATTGAGGGGAGGTGCGATGTTTGCCTGTTTTCATAAATACTACGATACGGCTGGGAATTAAAAAAAAAAGAAAAAGAAATCGTACTGTTGATTCGGACCATCATTAAATGCTTAGACTATTTATGATTCAAACTAAAAAAATCTTTATTAAAATATATTTTTGGTTAACTTTTTTATTTTGAAATAAAAACCAAATTACTCAAAAAAGAATTGTGTAATGTAATGTAACAATTATTCGATGTATTATTGGAAGTCAACATATTCCACTTTGTGTCGTTTATTAGTTAAGAATGTATTTTGCATTGTATTTTGTGTCGTTTTATTAGAGAATTTGTTTGGAAAATAATTTGATGTCAAAAATTTGTGGTAGTAAAAGTTTGTTCAGACTACATAATTTGTAGGAGATCACAGTTGTATGAGAGGTTAATTAGATTAATTTATTAGATAAAAAATTTATAAATCGGAGAAATCTAGTTTATTGAATATACAAAAATATTATATTTATTTTCAAAAATTAAGTAATGATAAGAAATATCATATTGCTTTTTTTGGATAAAAGGCATAGAAATATCATATGGCTCAATCATGTTTTACTTGCTATTTGACTTGTGAGAAAAAAATATTATCACGTCTATTAATTAATATAATAATAAGTACATTAATTATCAGCATAATTAACCATCCAAAGTGACTGGATGAGTTTGTAATATACTAGAATGTAAAACATAATTATTGCACCAGGTTTGTTTGAAAAACCTACACGAAAAATGGTTAAGAACAACAAGGTGTATTATATTAAAGGAACGACTATGGCCTATGGGGCATGTACTGTTAAGCAAGTGGACATAATATATGGATCTACTGGCATCTTTTAGTAAGGCAGTGGGAGTGGTTTCGGTGTGCTTCCAGTGGGTGGCATGGAGGAAAGGGAAATCTGGTTTTTGACAACTAAATAATATTAATATCAGCCAATTGACTTTGGAGAGACCAGCCATCAGGGAATTTAATAAGAGCAGGGATCTGTATAGAATAATTTATAATTTTAAAATTCGGTCAGTAGTCGATATCTTCGCATATTATTATATATACGAGGAGATATTTATTTACGATATTTATAAGTTACCACAGTAAAATTAGATTGTGATGTGCTCACTAAAAGAGTTTGATGAGCACAACTCTAAAAGTATTTCAAATTGACTTTAAACGACGAATTTATATTATTGAAATTAATGTACTTCATGAGTGATACATATACATGAAAATTTTTAAAAGTTTCGAATTTATTTACTACAAGATCAAAGTGTCGAATTTATTTGCTATAAGATCAAAGATATAAACATTTTATAAGTTATTTTATAAGTTGTTTTATATATTTATTTTTTTCATAATTTCTTTTACCGCTTGACCTTGTAGCAAATAAATTCGAAACTTTTAAAACTTTATATGTATATGCATCACTCATGAAGTATATGGATTTCAACGGTTGGAGTTTGTTGGTTGATGTCGATCTTTTCAAGTTATGCTCACCAAACTCTCTTGATGAGCACATCACACCCTAGTTTTGTTCAAGTTATAATTTCTTATAATAAAGTAGAACTAGGGTGCTCCTAGGAGTACCAAGCTCTTTTGTACTCTTAACTCTAAAATTTATCGGATTAACTTCAAATGACGAATCCAAAATGTTGAAATCTTTCTACCTTACGAGTGATGCGTCTATATGTGAAAATTTTAAAGTTTGGAATTAATTTAGTATAAAGTAAAGTGGTCAAAATTAGAAGGTTTCTAAATTAATTTTAATGCATTCATTTTTTGGAAGACTTTTGACCACTTGACTTTATACTAAATTAATTCAAAACTTTAAAATTTTCACATGTAGACGCATCACTCGTAAGGTAGAAGAATTTCAATGGTATGGATTCGTCGTTAAAAATTAATCCGATAGGTTTTAGAGTTAAGAGTACAAAGAGCTTGGTACTCCTAGGAGCACCCTAGTTCTACTCCTTATAATAAGTTGATTTTGTAATTTTGAAAATCCAAACAGTCGATTCAAACCGTTCAACATGATTTATATATTAAAATGTGCTTGGAGATCAAATTTAACATTTTTAATTGATTTATTATTTATTAAGTATTTTACAAAACTATTGTTTTTCAGTGGTCCAGATTTGTCTAAACACATCAGTTTTGTAAATTGTTTAATAAATAGTAAAAAAAATTCAAAAAAATATAAAATTTTATCTCCAAGCACATTTGAATATAAAGATCATGTTGAAAGATTTAGATCAATTATTTGAATTTTGAAAATCACAAGACCGAATTGTTATAAAATATTGTAAGTGGATCCTCCTCTCTATATACATGATAAATTATAACATCAAAATAATATATATTACAACGGTCCATATATTTATTTATCGACATTTGATGAAATACAAAACAATATAAAATTTACATAAAATTCATAAATAACCAACCTAAGAATATAATTAAGTTGTAGAAATATTCTATCGGCATTTTATAAAATTTGTACGCAAAAATAATTGTAGTATATAGGTTTTACAAGGATTTGCACGCATGACAGATATTTCTAACTAATTCTCTGCAGTAAAATCAAGTGATTAAACCACCAAAATTTATAGTTATATTTCAAGCAATATTGTTGTAGAAATAATTTTTACAACATTTCAGAATATGTAATACATATCTAGTGCAAAAAATTTCTGTGTTTATGCAGGTTGTTTGAATAATATTTATGTCAGCCAATATATAGTTATATTTCAGTCAGCTATTATCTAGTGCAAATAGTGTTTCAGCATATTTATTGGCAAAATTTAGTGCAGCAATCAAATTCATATTTTTGCAATTTAGTGCAGCAATCAAATTAGTGAGGCAATCAAATTTAGTGCAGCAATCAAATTCATATTTTTGCAACCATATCAGATGGCCCTATTCAATCCAGGCCTCGGGTATGTTTGGATGTTTCAGGATATGTTTGGATGTATTAACAGATGATATTTGAGAATAGGAGTTATTTATTAGATCCAAACAACATTTTTGTTTCAGGACATTTTTATCATATTTTCAGAATGCTTAAGTACATTTCTGCTATCTTCATGTCGTGACAATTCGTTTGAAACCCCATTTGTCTATTTTTCCATAATTAGCACTTTGTTAACGTTATTTTGTTTTCTCTATTACAGCTATTAACTATTCCAAATGTACAATTCAAACAATATTTTTATTAATCCGACTAGCACAATTTTCACACTAATATGAAAATTACTATTTTTTCTCTATTCTCATTTACTAATTTTAAGTTTCACTATTTTAGCTATTCTAACTATTTTAACAAGTTCCTATCTATGTCCAAAAATTGTGAGGCAAAATAAATACCACACACATTTTTATCATATTTTCAGAATGCTAAATTCAAACTTATTTGCAAAAACATTATTTTCATTTCTTGATTGTTTTAGTTTATTTACAAAAGGCTCGTGTCAGATTTTATTTTACATAATAGTTATTTTGTTTTCATAAATCAAAATTTTGAATTTACATTACAATTTTTGTTGTTGTTGTTTTTAATGTGCTTTGTCGTACGGATGTTCGGGATTATCAGGAATCCTCAATTATTTATATTGGATCTGAATCTGCGGTGATTCTTTACCCATAAACAGTACCTTATAATTCATGTTTTTTTAAATCTAACTGTTGAATTGTTTTGACATTCGTGCACAAAAAATCAGTTGTTTTGAGATACGTGCACATAAATTATTGGACAGTTGAATTTGAAAAAGTAGAAATTTTAAAATTACTGTTTATAATATTCGGATCACAGCGGATCCAATTCCTATATAATCATCCCCGATCTCTCTCTGTTTTTTTTTTCCTATTAAATTAACTCGACACTTTAATTCAATTTCTTTATTCCAAAATATGAGAAATCTGGACCGGCCCATTGTATTTGGTTAATTCTCGGGTCTAGGAGGTTTAAATGGGGCCCGTCATATTATAAATTTGAGTGATGCTTCTATGGACATAAGGACCTATTTGTAAAATGAACATATTTTTATTTTCAAAGTTCAAACTGTCGATCCGAACCGTTCATCTTGTTGTCCATATTAATATGTGCTTGGATATCAAATTTTACATTTTTCTGAATTTTTTTACTATTTATTAAGATGGGTACAAAATTTGGTAAAAAAATTCACAAAAATGTAAAATTTGGTATCCAATCACATATTAATATGGAGAACAAGATGAACGGTTCGGATCGACTGTTTGAACTTTGAAAATAAAAATATGTTCATTTTACAAATAGGTCCTTATGTCCATAGAAACATTTGCCATAAAATTTTATGGGTTATACAATTTTCAACTTTCGGCCCATATCAAACAAAATCCCACTCCCCTTTTTATTGCTTTCATATTTCGGTTGAGGCAGCCCACTTTTTGAAACGAGAACATGAGCGTCGTTTCAACTTACAACATTCAGGGAAAAAAGAGAACATGATACTGGGAAAATAGTCATAACCACATCTCAGCCCTTTTCCTCTCCTCGAGAAATATAAATAGGATTAAAAAATAATACTGGGAACATAGTCATAGCCACATCTCAGCCAGGCCCATAGTTTCAACGTCAAGTTTGAAGCCCAAAATATTGATTTATATCCCCTGTTTACCATTTCAGCCGTCCGATATTTATTTATTTATTTATCTTCCCCTCGAAGGAAGCAACTTGGGAGATCAAAAATGGAGTCTTTACCAGACGATGTTTGGCACAAAATCCTGCAAATCGGCATCCAAGCAAAACGATTGGATCACACCGACCTCTGTTCCCTTGCAATTGTAAACAACCACTTTGATCAGCTAACGGAGGACCCTGCCTTGTGGGACACCCTCCTTTCTCGTGATTTTCCCTCATCCGACCATTTTTTTCAAGTTCCTTCAAAAGCCCTCTATGAGAAGAAGCATTGGTAAGTTTTTTTTTTTTATTCTTTCATTGCAATATCATTGTAAGATAGCCAAACTTGTGAGGCAAGCATATAACATACTCTGACAATTCAATTTTAACGTGTGAGATTGGGTCAGATATAGGTTACTGGTTTGAAAATTTGAAATCAAGTATAGCCTATCTGTTGCTTTTCCTATCTGCAATATTTTTTCTGTCAAATATGTCAGAAGGGTATAGGAAGAAAATGAGATATCTTATTGCCTTCACAATATGATGCTTTCAATCTCACAAGTTTGAGATATCTTATTGCCTTCACAATATTGTTACTTGCAACTCATTCTATGTTCTTTTTCCCTTCTTTAATTCCTGCACTTGCCATATTCTTACAACATTCAGGGTAAAAAGAGAAAATGAACGTCTAAACGAATGGTATGACAAATGGTATGACAATTTTTGTGACATATGGACTGTTGTGCCATTTTGGTCTTTCGAATCATTCCACTATGCTCCAAGACGATTTACTCTTTCAGAAAGACTAGTCAACCGTGAACCCCAAGTGAATTTGTCCGATCTCAACAATCTTATTGAACGTCTGAGCTTAAGGTCCCATGAAGAACATGATCCAGTACTGCCTCAAGCCAGTCAAACCAGTTTGAGAGAAGCATGCGATAGCTACAATGGAAACAAGCTAAGTAAGCGTTTTGATAAGTCATCAAGGCCAAAGGTCATTCCGAACTCTAAATCATACATACCGATGAATAGGCCACCACGCAGGTCTATGCCAAGGAAAATTTGAAGAACTGGCTATTGTTCTGCTTGTTCTTCTTTAATGATCTACTGTATATTGCAATGCTATGTTTAAATAATCTTCCTTTGGTATGTAAATAAAGAATATAAATCGTCATTTGATGAGAAAACCAAATTACCAATTACTTTGGCTTTGAACATTGTATAATACTGGTTGCAAATCTTCATTTTGTTTGTCTTGTTAAGATTTCTGGATGTTTCTGTGTGAGTACGGATGTAAAATTTAAGTGTGCCGCTGCCAAAGGTTGGAATTTTAATTACTATTGAGTGCATATGATTTGATAAAATTGGCTTTGCTTCAACCAAAGTTCAAGGCTGTGTGGTTATGTTAATTTATGATATATAAAATTAAGATGCCTATTTGAAATTGCAGTTTATTTCATCTTTTTTCTTTCTTTCTTCTCTTCTGATTTTCTTTTGTGGATTTCATTAACAGTTCGGTTTAGATATGGTTTTGGGTTTTTTTTTATTACTGCTCTAAAATAGACTCATTGTAGAGTCTAATTTTGTGTGTGTGTGTGTGTGTGGTGGGGGGGGCACAGGTTTTAATGCAAAACCTGGTAGTCAACAGGATCTCTATTTTTCATCAAAACAGCAACAGCAAAGAGACAGATTTGTAAGAGAAAGTGCAATCAGAAAATTGAAGAATGGAGCAAGCAACACAGTAATTGGGTGAGGGAAACAGCGCACAAAACTGATGACAGGAAGAGGTAATGGGGACCGGTACACATCAGAACCAGTACTGGTACGAATAGAAACCAGTACTGGTGCGTTTCAGACACGGAACAAAACTGACAAGACAGAAAGTCATGAACTGGTACGGGAAATCCGGTACTGGTACTGGAAGTTGTTGAAATTGGATTGGTACGTACTCAACCCAGCACTGGTATGTTATGGACCTGGTCTGACCCAGACAATATTCACATGAGCTACTGGTATTTGTAGCAAAGTACTGGTACGGTCTGAACCCAATATTGGAGGCAGACTTGAGTTTTCATGATTCAACATGCGGTTTTTGGTTTTCTGTCATTTTCAAATTGTTAGGGACTCTTCTTATTTTTCTTATTTTCTTGTAATCCTTTTCTTCCTGTTTCAACTCAAATATATTGAGCTCCTTGTTTTTACTTTATTTTAATTGTAGGTACAAACTTTGTAGCAACAAATTATTAATCAAATGCGGGCAAAGACCCATATTTTTCTTCAAAAAAAATTAAGATGCCTAAACCATTAATAAATACCACCCTCCACAGCGAGCAGCGCTGATTCAACAGTCTAAGATTTATTGAGATTCGCGAGAACCACAAGCACAAATAGAGTTGTGATTGTTAGTTTTGAAAATCTTTACGTCAATTCTCAAATTAGTATTTTTTTGACATAACATATATACGATAGATAAATGAGGAGGGTTCAAAGCCCGAGGTTCTGTTGTTTATTTTCTTTTTTAATTTTCAGTTTCAAATTTAAAAATGAACTCAGAAGTAAATGTTTTTTATTTTTTATTTTTTATTCAAAGCCCGTAGGCAACTCAGAAATAAATTTGAAGCTAATAGATGCAAGGGTTGTGTGGGCCTTATAAAGAGTTAAATAAAGCCTCATAGGTACCGACCGAGAAAGAGGCAACAGATAAGCACTGAAATTAACAACTCCACCCTTGTTGTTAGCCCGTTATTTTAAGTTTTTTCATGCTTATTACTTAGTTTCATACCCATAAAATTTTCAAGAGTAGAACTAGATTGTTCTTAAACTCACCAATTTTTTTTTTTTTTTGAAAATGTTGGTAGTCAGTACATTGAAAATAAAAAGCTACGCATTAGTCAAACAATCAAAATTATAAGTTAATTTTAATTATTTTTTACCGCTTAACTTTATACTTAATTAATTAGAATTAACTTTATACTTAAGCGGTAAAAAATAATTAAAATTAACTTATAATTTTGATTGTTTGACTTTAGAGTAGTATTAATGGTGAATTACTGGTGAATTACTTTGTTTTATTTTGTAAATTTTGGTAAATTTTGGTGAATTACTGGTGAATTACTGGTTATATTAGAGTAATATTAATGGTGAATTACTTTGTTTTTTTTTGTAAATTTTGGAGTGAAAAAAAGGAAAAGGAAGTCAGTTTTGTTTCCCTTCACTTGATTAATTGTTTGCACTTTGGCAAGATCAATATTGTAAAATATGGTTGTTTAGTCCAATTAATTGCCCAATTTTCCGATTAATCGTCGTTATATGCACTATACTGTATACATTATGTTGTCTTATATGGATATTTTCTAAATAACAATTTCATGAAACATCATTAATTAACAAGGAAATTAAGTTAATAGCTAAGTAAGATGATCATATCATTCTCGTGTCTCAGGTTAATAAATCAAGTATCTGGCATTGGTGTTGCTTGCGCAATCAGCATGGTCAAGGTACAGCAGCTAAATAAATTCTAAGAGAATTCAAAAAATGTATACCGAAAGCAACTTTAAACGTAACAGATTTCCTAACGAATAGAAAGAAACAAAAACAATGAAAAACGTAGTCTGGAAATTTAGACTTGATTTTATATATGATTCAATTAATTTGATCCCTCTGAGCTATATTATGAATAACTAAAAGGAGTTACAACATCAAAGGAAAAAAAAAATAGACAGACCTCATCTAATTTTAAATAAATTAGATGAGGTCTAATTTATTTAAAGTTTACCTAATTTTATTGGAGAAATAAAAAAATTAACATACTGAACAGCACACAGCTTTCCACGTTGCTTGTCTCCTTCCGTCTCTTTTCGTGTAAGTATCTTATAATGATTCCTTTCTTCCAATTACAACTAAAAAAATGAAATTAATGCTCTGAACTCTTCTAGATTATCTATAAAGTATTGCTATACTAAATATTTTATAATTTTTCTACTAAAATTCCTAAGAAAGCTTTCCAGATTCCTTCATATTATATATTTCATATGTATGCATGTACGATCGCCAATAGTATATTCCAGTGGGATGAGACAATTCCAAACCTAGTTAATTGTAAGCCCAGCTTTAGCTTCAATTGAATACCTTGAAATTTTGTTTAAGGTACTTATGAAGATATTGCCAGATGATCTATGGCTCCGAATATTTAAACTCGGAATAGACAACCGCATATTGGACCAAACCGACATTTGTTCTGTTGCAATAACATGCCACCATTTCGATCAGATAACACAGGAACCTGATTTGTGGGCTGCACTTCTTGCACAGAATTTCCTCTCCGGTGTTTTATCTGATCAGCATGCTTCAAAAGCCCTTTTCAGGACTGAGTATAGGTAAGCGCACTCTTGTAAATCCTTCTGTTCCTCTTAAAATAAATTAATCATGGCGCTTCTGATTATATACATGGTTTGTGGTTAATTATTGTCATGATTGTGTTAGGCATTCTCCGTTAGTCATGATTGTGTTCATTTTATCTTCCAACTTTTTTCTCCCTAATTTTAAACAAAATTTAATCCTGGAACTGAGTTTGCCCTTTTCTCATTAATGAGCATGCTTAATTTATTCGCATTACACAAAGCCAATGGCTTCATATCTCAAGTAGTGAGGAGATATAACATCGATCTAGTTAAGGATTCAAACTTGCTTGCTTACAAATTGTGGATGCAGGATATAACAGTCATATTTTCTAATATAAAAAAAATATTATACTAAGGTGAAGCCTTTTATCTGGGTTAATCAGGAAGATGAAAGAGAACGAGCGAGAAATGGAAGAAATGTTTGACGAGGTGATGGAGTTCGTGATGTGGCTGGATAACAATTTTCTTGATCAAGATCAGGAGACTTGCATGGACGATGACGCTTCTAGGGAACACACAGATTTTGGCAAAGAACCATCTGAAGATCAAGCTCATTTGACTAATGCGGATACATCTGAGACAAATAGATCTAACCGTGCCTATCCAGAGTCCTTTTGGACTACCATTTCCTCTATTTTATTACCGAAAAGGCACTACCACCAGAGTGCTCGCAAGAGTCGACTTGGCAATGAGCAAAACTGATCCCTGCAAATTTCATACACCAATTGAGCAACATGGTTTGCATCATGGTTTGCATCCATTACTGAGCATGTTAAGGATGAAGTTATCCTCAACGCACAAGCAGAACACTTCTTTCAAGAAAACAAAATTTGGGCAAGGAATTTATGCCAAAAGCCATATAATTCTTACCTCATCTAGTGATGATTAACCTGCTATGCACTGCAAATTATAGATATTTCTCCTTTTAATTATCTGATTCTTATACTAATTCCACTCAATGCAATTTCTGAGAATACTCTGCTTATGAAATTGACATTAATTACGTACAGAAATAAATGGCATATTCTAATGGAATGCACATTAATACCTCTTCAATAAACCCCACAATACACTAGATGAACATAATAAAGAGAATAAGAGATGCTCCCGAGTAAAATTATAGTTTCAGTCTATTTTAATACTACTACCGAGATAACCGGGTTTAGTTTCAGGGTCCTCGAAATAAAAACACTAACTCGACAGGTGGACTTGAATGAACCAAAGGAACTATGTTTTCTGTGACTCGAGAATAGTTCTATGGTTGTTCTGATTGACACTCCCTGGATGTCTGGAGTCCACCTTGTGGGCTAGGTTATTATTGTGCTTTATCCCTTTTTTGGTTATATGATTATATTGATCGTTTCAGAAATCAGTATTGATCATTCTTGTGTGCTGAACAACACAAATCTTGAAGCTGTAAATAACAAAAACAACAGAAATCAGTATTGATCATTCATAAGCTCTACAGTTTTTTATATGTGTGATAAAACATAAAAGAAATACTACATCCCTCAAGAGATTACATTTTTTTTAAAAAGGCAGAAGTCCATTTCATTGCTGAAATATAATAATTACAAAAATCAGTTAGCCAGTAATGAAATCTGGGAGCTTGACTCCCCTGTTTCTACCTCAAGAAAAAAAAATCAGTTAGCCAGCAACAACTGGACTGATCACCTCAGACAGAATAGGTTAGACAAAATATTCATGACAGCATAACATGCATAACAGCCAGAAAATGTATCATGTTTTTGATATTGATAAACACCAAAAGTATTCTAAAGTAGCACTAACTAATCCACAAAGTAATGGGCTGGGATAATAACATGAAGCAAAAATTGGTACTTCTTCATTCATCTGGCAAATGCTTAGTAGGTGGTTGGTACATCATCATTTAAAGAGGCATGAACTGATCCAGTGGGATGGCATCCTCAATCATTGGGAGACATTCTTCAGCAGCTAATTTTGTCTTTTTTCTTGAGATTCTCTATCCAGTACAAAACCAGAGATTTAATTAGCAGGATGATAGATCTATTGCTTTCGGAGAATTATTGTTAAAGGAAATATCATTTCTGTGTTTTCAAACAGTCCAGCATAAGACACTTAAAACCAGTAAAAAAAACCAGATCTGTGTACAGAGGGTAATTATAAGGCAAAGTTAATAATATCTTCAAAAGTGTGCCATGTGTGCATGATATCTTGACTTTTAGTTAACTAAAACTATATTTGTTGTACCAGAATAAATTTTAAGAAGAGATGAGTAACTGTTTCAGGTTCATAACAGAACAGACTCCAGCCTAATCTTTGATTGTCAAATTATCTCTTGTGAGAATATTGTTGTGCTGGATTTCTCAAGAGATTAAATGGGAGAAATAATCCCGGCCCATAGTTTCAAACTCAAAAGTTTGAAGTCCAATATTGAATTGGATCCCTGTTCTCCATTTCAAGGACATTTTTTTTTATTTCTTATTTCTTGAAGGCTTGAATTTAGGAGTGAAAACAGAGCGAATAGTGGTAAAATCATATCTATATTTTTTTTTATTTTCCAGATACGGATATATATGGATACAGAGCAAATATCAGACGGATACATATACGAATTCGGATCAGATCAGATATTTATTAAAATAAGATTAAAAATATTAAGTTCATAATATTTATCTAATTATAATGGTGAATAACATAAATTTTTCACAATATATATGTATATATTAAAATATATGGTACATATCTACTATTCGGATACAAATAATTGAAACGTAAAATCATATCAGTATCTTTATCCACACAGATATCCATATCTAAGTTTTTTAATACGGAACAAATACGAATCAAATATTATACATACTATTTTCACCCTTACTTGAATTTGTATAAAGAAGACCGCTTTTCACCATCTAAACCTAAAAAATATTTAATGTGAACGCAAAAAAAAATTTAAAGGAAAAAATAACAAAATAATTGTTCAAATTCATTTATCTTTCCCTCGAAGGAAGCAACTTACATAAAATCCTGCAAATCGGTATCCAAGCAGAGCTATTGGACCCCGTCGATCTCTGCTCCCTCGTAATTGTAAACATCCACTTTAAGCAGCTTAAGCCTTGGAATCGTATCCTGCAGAGTTAAAAGGTGAGGAATTCTGCAGTTTTTTTAATTTGGTCTATTCATTTTGATCGGACGGATCAGATTAAATTTTGTCCGAATAGAAAAAAAAAAAATCAAATTTCTAAAATTTCCAAAATCTAATCCGATCAGTCCGATCAAAATGACCGAACTAGATTAAAAAAACCGCAGAACTCAGCACCTTTTAACTCTGTAGATGACACGATTCCGCCTTTATTACGGTTAATTTCTGGAATATGCAGTTAATTCCTTGTTTGCGTGGTGAAAATAATATTGCATCTCCACAAAATTTTAATGGGAGAAAACAATATTTGAAAAAACGGTCAAATCTGCAAAATTTCAATGGGAGAAAACAATATTTGAAAAAACGGTCAAATCTACATCTCGGTCTGGTTCATAATTTTTTTTTTATTATTAAAATGTAGGAGTCTAGCTCCTATATTTCATTAAAAAGAGACCAGGAATGTCAAAGTAGAGTTACAAAACATGACAAAAGAAGAAAACATGAAATATAAAAGAACTAGTTTGAAGTCCAATGAAGAACTAGTTCCCCTGTTCACCGTTTCTAACTGGATCTGAATTACTCTTTTGACTTTTCTCACCCTCTTAAAAAAATCAACTCAAACAAACTATTTAAAATATAAAAAAACAATTATTACTACTATTGGCTACGAGTCTACGACTTCTTCTGGCTGCTATGGGTCAAAGTAAAAAACTAGGTTTGAAAAAAAAACAGCAATATAATTGTCCAAGTTCATTTTCGTTTTTCCAAAAGAAGCAACTTGGAAGACCAAAAATGGAGTCTGTAGACTCTGTACCAGATGACGTTTGGTACCAGATCCTGCTAATCGGCATCCAAGCGAAAAGATTGGACCACATCGACCTCTGCTCTCTCGCAATTGTAAACAGCTACTTTAATCAGCTGACGCAGGACCCTGCCTTGTGGTCTACCCTCCTTTCTCGTGATTTCCCCTCATCCTTCCATCTTGTTCAAGCTCCTACGAAAGCCTTTTATAGGAGGAAGCATGCCTGGAAGAGTAAGTTCTTTAATTATTTCACTACATGTTCATTGTAAGATAACCAAACTTGTGAGGTATGGACATAGTTTATCGGTTTTGAAATCTAGTATGACCTTTTCAATGATTCTCTCTCTCTCCCTCTGCAATCAAATCGCCAGTTTTTTTGTTCTATCAAGTATGTCACAAGGGCATAGGAAGAACAGATCCGAATTCCTCTCAGGTCCATGACCAATACCTAACCAGTCTGATCCATTCATTTGAATACTTTGAGATACATGTGCACACTAATCTCGATGTATCTGGTACCAGAGAGGACATGTGAACTCTAGGTAATCCCTAGAGTGAACTCACCCAAGTTGCTGACAAGAGGGTTCCCTTCTTCATTGTTGTGGGATTGGATTGTCAGCGACTTGGATACTGAGGTTCATGCTTGAGCAATCAGGTGAGGTATATGTAGCCACAGAAAAGAAGTACCAAAACTTAAAACCATTCATAAAGCAAAACATATTCTAATTTGATGCTCTCATCATTTCACAATTTTGAGAGCATAGATTGGAATTCCAATTAATTGGATGTATACAATTTGATAAACTTGGCTTGCTCCAATATGTTCTCCAGCCAATACTGAAGAATCAAATGACCATTTATTTCTTAAATGGCAGTTTGTGAGCCAAATCTGGAGTTGGCTAGGTGACTGTCAGTATGTGTATCAAACCTGAAACAGCTTAGATGATGATATATGCCTTGTCCAAACTAAACAATCAAAGTCAACCATTTTATATAATTTTGAGGGGATTTAGTTGGAGTATTCGGAAGATAAGAAATTCAATATGTTTTCATTAAAAATTATTGCTATTATGTCTTCCATCCTGACTATTAAGAAAAATTATTGGACAGGAGAGTTGAAAGAGCAAATTGAAAAACGCCTTGCCAGGCGAATGCCATAAAATCTTGATATGATCCCTCTTCAGAGCTTGTCTCCTGTTAGGGCATTATCAGAAGGAAAGACGGAGGATACCAGTGTACCAGTACCACTACTTCTGACATAAGCCTGATTTTACAAGCTACAGTGGTTGTTTTAACACTTTTGTTTAGTTGCTTTAATAAGTTGACATCTTGTGTGCTAATTCATTGTGATGCTTGTGGTTTGGTTTTGTCTGAGATATGTTTTATTGGTAAATTGGTAGGATTTTCAAGGCGATAAGTTTGAGTGTTGTTAGCAACATTTTAAGACGAGGCAGGTATTGCCCTACGGTAAATTCAGAACTCTGAAAATGAGAAATTGTGTGAATATATTATTTTTGCAATGTAATGAGATTAAAGGTTCAGTTTTGTCTTAGACTTCAAATTTGAATATATATATATATATATATATATATATATATATATATATATATATATATATATTAATAAGAAAATGAGGTTATGAAAATAAATTCCATATTAAAAAATTATGACGCATAAACGATTCATTTTATTTAAAATTTGTAAATTTGTCCAAGGAGCTCACCTTGTTTGGATGGAGAGTAGTGGAAAGGAGGGAAGAAAAAAAAAGAAAATTTTATCTCGAATCAGAGGTGAAGGATACAGGAGATTAAAGGTTTAGTCTTGCATAATTATAATTAATATAATCTATTTCTCTTCCGATTTGCGATGTAACAGATGGAAAAAATTTAGTTGCAAATATTTTCAGAAAAATGATACAAATATCCAATGTTATATCTTACCTATATAATTTCTATCTAAGTTTTTTTTTATCACAAATTTGTAACTATTACTGAATTTTTCATTAATATTCTAAATTTTAATTAACCAAATAAGAAATAAGACGAAAAGAAAAATTAAATTTATTTTTTCATATTAATCATGCAAAAATAAAGAGATTAAATATATTAATCTTCCTTTGTATTTCATTTCATTCTCTTCTTATTTTCACCTCCCTTCTCTTTCTGTACTCTCCATCCAAACAAGGTGTAAGAATGCAAGGTATCCTCAACGGCAAGAAGCACACTTCTTTAAAGAATTCAAAATTTGGACTAGGAATTCATTTTTGCCAAAAGCCATATATAATTATAACCTCATCTAGTGATGAATAACCTGCTATGCAATGCAAATTATAGATAATTTTTCTTTTAATTATCTAATTCTTGTACTTATTCCTGATCAATGTAACTTATGAGAATACTCTGCTTACGAAACTGACATTAAGTACAGAAATAAATGGCATATTCAAATCTAATGCGATACCTCTTCAATAAACCCAACAATACACTAGATGAACACAACAAAGAGATGCTCCCAAGTAAAATTCTAGTTTCAGTCTATTTTAGTACTACTTCGGCATCTAAAATACCCGGGTTTAGTTTCAGGGTCCTCAAAATAAGAAAAAACTAACTCAATAATTAGGGACTTCAATGGACGAATCAGAGTAGGTCCGATGTCTATCGGACCTACTTTGGTTCAATAGGTGAAATGACTATTTGATTTCATCAAAATCCGTGCTAGATACATTAAAATCCGTGCAGGTTTGTTTCAATTTCCATGCACACTATCTTGATACTAATCGTACGGTGTTAGAGCTAATTGAATCTAAAATTAGGTCTGATGCCCATCGGACCTACTTCTATTTCTGAATGGACCAGACGGAGGAGCAGACAAAGATAGGATGGTGGACTATCAAACCCTCTTAACGAGGGAACAGACCCGAGGTGAAAGCACAACTTGTGGCGAGACAACGGAACAACGACGGCTATATCCGAGGTGGAACCGTCGGCTCAATAGAGACGAGATGGTGGTGATTGGCGACCAAATTTGAGACAGAAGCGCCGAATGAGTAGAGGTGAAATGGTGGAGAGCAACGATCAGATCCAAAGTAAAAGTACCGACTCAACAGAAGAAAGATGGTGGAAAAAGATGATGAGAGAAGGAGGATCTCGTCTGCTCTGTAGGTGGATGGACAGTGGGAGTCACTCAACAACTCTCAAAGCAGCAAGCTAGGGTTATACTCCCTTATCTCTTCGTGCTTTTAGGGTAACAACAAATCTGCAGCAGCTAGGTTTTGCTGCCTTCTTAAGACATGTTTTAAGTAGCTAATAAAGTATATTTTTATGTTGGTATTACTTGCCAAGTCTTTGTTGTTCCTACCAATTTTTTTATGAATAATCTCAAAAAAAAAAAAAATTAATAAAAATAACTAGAATATTTTTTTTTAAATAACCCAACCGCCTCACTGAATACAGAACCGCCACCTAGGGGGCTGTCCACAATTTTTTTTTTATTTTTTTTTTGATAGTTATACAAATTGTGGAGTTTATATTAAGAAAAAAAAATTGATATTATTTGTTGTACATGCATTGACTAATTAAGTCCACAATTAGTCAATGCATGTACAACAAATAATATAAAAAAAATTGTTTTAATATAAACTCCACAGTTAGTACAACTATCTCAAAAAAAAAATTGTGGACCGCCCCACAGGAGAACGGTCTGGGGTGAAGGGTGGATCACCCCTCAGTGGGTGATTTGGTTATTTTTAAAATTTTGTTAATATCCCGGTTATTTTATTATTATTTTTTTGGACTTATTAATAAAAAAATCGGTTGTTTCAAAGTTGATTTATGTGCATGTATTTTTTTTTAGTGTTTTGAACCAGCAGTTTGTACAGTACAAGATAATAAGCAGTTTTGTGTTAGTACCAGTTTTTTTATTTTGTGTTGTTCTCTTGTGCTGTAAAAAATAAAAGATAAAAAGTATAGTAACAGGAGGCCATGATTATAATGTCAAATATATGAGTGTTGCTTTAAACAGTGCAGTATGCGACAGGAGGCCATATTATAATGTCATTAGGTGTAATTCTGATGTCTATTTTGAAATCATTACGTCAATTCTGAAACCAGCATTTTGTGACATAGTATATATGAATGATAAATATACATGTATGTAATAGGGGTGGAGCCATATGTAGTAAATGGGAGTTAATTGATTTTCAATAAGTTTTTAATTTTTTTATATTTCTATATGATTTTTTCTATATAGTTTAGAGTAAAATACTAAGTGTACTGTAAAATTGATTCTCATTCGGCATGAAAACAATTATATAATTGATCTCCAATCTGTGTTTGACTTTCATAACTTGAAAATCTGACTCTATTCCTGCATGTAAAATATGATCAGATGTGGAACTTTTTATTAGCTGTCTAAATTTGCAAACTTCGATGTATAATCAAATTACCAACACTCGAATTTTATAAAATTCAGTAATAGGCTAGCTAAATATTTCATATCACACATATAAATTTCTCTCAAACTTATCATATAATTGTCAATAGACCTTAATCCTTATATCTATTTATGCATAGTCTTCAAATATTATATGTTTTATATGTACAACTTCTAGTATAATATATAGTCATGAGTAGAACTAGGGTGTTCTTAGATTCACCAAGTTCTTTTGTGAACTCAACTCTAAAATTTATTGAATTAGCTTCAAATGACGAATTTGAACCGTTAAAATTCATCTATCTTACAAGTTATGCGTCTACATGTAAATATTTTAAATTTTCATATTAATCTTACAGAGTCGAGTGGTAAAAAAAAATTCAAAAAATTAATTAATTAAAATTAATTTATGCGCTTAACTTCACATGTAGACACATCACTTGTAAGATAAATGAATTAAAATCCATCTATATTTTTTATTTATCATTTAAAGTCAATTTTAGAGTTAAGTTTACATAGAGTTTGATGAACTCAAAAACACTCTAGTTCTAGATTTTTTTTTTTTAAATAGAACTCAATTTAAACAAATTAACCAAAGCAGCACAGCAGGTTGGGAAGTGATGAAAATAGCCTCCACCGATTTTTCAAACTGGTGCGGCTTAAAAGAGCTTTGCTACATCGGATTCTCAAACCAATGAAACATTTTTATTACTAAGATGATCCATTTTCCCACCATGTTGTAACTTGCCACAGAAAATCAACAAACAATGCTCCACCGGTTCCCAAACCAGTGAAGGCTTGTTTTATTTATATACATACAAATATTTTGTCTGGGAATTGAGCTCTGATCTGAACAAACAATACAAATATTTTGTTATGACCCCTAGCTCGGATAGTCTATTATAAATACATTGTCATTTTCGTCTGTTTGGTAAATAATTAAAAGCTCGCCATTAGTTAGTTAATTTGTATCTGATCGAGGTGGTGCCTGGATTCGTGAAGAAGGCTTAGCCTGATAATTATATAAATGCACATATCACATATGTTTTTGTTTGACCAGATGAGAAGGCTGCACCAAGTAATTATATATTATTATTAAGAGAACGTATATAATTAAAGGATAAATTGTTGTGGGTGTCACGTACCTGCATGTATTACCATTTTGGCATTTAACATGTATATATATAAATAAAATAAGTCTCCGCTGGTTTCCAAACCGGTGGAACATTGTTTGTTGATTTTCTGTGGCGAAGTCACAGCCTGGTGGAAAAATGGATCATCCGGATAATAAAAATGCTCCACCGGTTTGGGAATCCGGTGTAGCAAAGCCCTTTTAAGCCACACCGGTTTGGAAAACCGGTAGAGGTTATTTTTATAACTTTCCAGCCTGCTGTGCTGCTTTAGTTAATTTATTTAAATTGAGTTATATTTAAAAAAAAAAAAAAATCCTAGTTCTACGTAGACACCTCAAAATAACAAACATCGTAAAAGGAGTAGAAACCATAACAAAAAAAAATAATAATAAAAGGAGTGGTCTTCCGGCTGCACCCCATTGAGACCGATCCATAAACTTAGAAGCTCGTTTATTTTCGGCTTGCTTTCAATTTAGGAAATAAATAAATAACTGAAAAAAAAAGTCGGAAGGGTAAATCTACAGTGTAGTTTCCCAATTTAGAAGCTCTTTTATTCGGCTTGCTTTTAATTTAGGAAATAAATAAATAATTAATGAAAAAGGAAGTCTGGAGGGAAAAAGAACAGTGCAATTTCCCAAAACCTTTCTAATTTTTACCGAGATTTTACAAAAAGAAATAACAAATATTTGCACACTCAAATTTCAACGACTCTTTGACCAACGTGGTTCAACTTCGGCGCCAAGAAAACGATATCAGAGGGGGCAAAAGGAAATTTTGACTGGCTCAACTTCTGTCGAGAGCAGTTTGGGTCCGACGCCCATCGGACTCAAATTTGGGTCCGATGGGTTCCATAACTGTTTGATCTACTTCAAGATCCGTGAGCACGTACATTAAAGCGAATGCGCACAGATCTTAAAGTGAATTAAACGGTTATAGAACCCATCGAACTTAGTTTGAGTCCGATGTCCATCGACCTGCTCTGCTCCCGGAAACAGACAGACAGCTTCAAAGTTCAAGCTTTATCTATACAACTTCGTCACAAATTTGTTTTGTTCAGAAACGCTCTTCCTTTATCAATTTAATATGTATTATAAATATATATGCGATAAGATATACGGATGTATAATTTAGACTTTTTCAAAATTTATGAACGAAATAAAAAAAAAATTAGAGAATTTTAATCCAAAATAAATATATATATATAGTAAAATATTGATATAATCTGATTAATTAAATGATAATATTGTCATCAATTTTATATGTCTAATAAAATGACTTGTGTATCTAATAATATATTTTAAAAAATAAAAAAATACTATTAAATATGTGGTACATTTCTCTTCGTACTAATACATTTTTAAACTGGAACTAATGACATTTATTTGAGAGAATGACAGATACTGGCCTATAATAAATAAGGTAATATGGATGTTACAAATAATATATTATATTGTAAAGTTTGGCTTTAAGCTTTTTTCCAAAGAAGTCAAGTCAATCCTTGGATAAACTACTATTTACATCAAATTGATGCTAAATTGTAAAATTTTAATTATTTATTTATTTTTCTCTAAATAATAAAATTAATCCTCCAATTTTACATTTATTTTTAAAGTTTAAAAATCAATTCGTACTACTGAAAGTTCAAAAAATAGTATATTAATTTAGAACTATATACTTTTTAGGAAAGTCTAAAATAAAATAAAAAATAATAATTTTTGCCTTCTAAGATTTACGGAACCTTGAGGGAATAATTTAGAAATTGTTTGCTGTACCTATTTATTAATACGTACGTCATTTTCCTTCCTTATTAAGCAACTTTTTGCGGCCAGAAATATCGAGATAAACATAAAAATAATTAAAAAGGCTGTTTGGCTTGGTCCCCAAGATTTCGCTCGATATAGAAACAGAGGGTGCCTATTTATACAGAGGTATTGAAGGTCGATAAGGAAATTTCTCTGATTGAGACTTGTGCAAAAAGGAAGAAACAAGAAAAGCTCAGAAGTTTCTTTAGAGTTTCGCTCTTCTCTAGCTAGTTCAATGGCACCGAAAACTTCAAATCGTGACGAAGGTGGCAATGTAGACACATCAAGGTAAAATTTCATCCCTAGAGTAAAATTAAGATTATTAAGGAGGAGGAAGAAGAGGGATTGTTTTATTTTTTTTGGTTTGCTGGAAGATAATGCGCTAATTGGCCCTGTTAGGCTAATTTAAACGCTTTACAAAAGTTGGTAGCTAGAAAAACAAGAAAAAAGTTTCCAACTTTTGTGAGGGTCATGTGTTTGAATTAGAATAGAGACCAGAGCGGGATTAGCACGTATCATGCGGATGCTTCTACAACCTACTATGGCATGTTTCATGCAATTATGAAATTCAGCAATTAGGATAGCTGTTACCTCTGGTATTCCGATTTTTTAAGATTGCTCATCATGTATCATATATCTGTGTTCAAACGCTTTACAAAAGTTGGTAGCTAGAAAAACAAGAAAAAAGTTCCCAACTTTTGTCAGGGTCATGTGTTTGAATGAGAAACCAGAGCGGGATTAACATGTATCATGCGGATGCTTCTACAACTTAATATGGCATGTTTCATGCAATTATGAAATTCAGCAATTAGGATAGCTGTTACCTCTGGTGTTCCGATTTTTTAATATTGCTCATCATGTACCATATATCGCTGTGTTCAAACTCTTTACAAAAGTTGGTAGCATGAAAAACAAAAAAAAAGGTTCCCAAGTTTTGTCAGGGTCATTTGTTTGAGTTAGAATAAAGATCAACGTGATTAAATATATGTCACGTGGATGCTTCTACAACCTACTACGGTATGTATGCAATTATGAAATTGACCAATAAAGATAACTGCTATCTCTGGTATTCCATTTTTTTACAAAGAAATGCTAAAAAGAAATCAGATGTATTTGATATAAGAAACCAGCAAACAAGGATCGATGAATGAAAGAGTAAAAACACCAGGTTCCCGAAATAATTAACCTTAATTGGCTTAGCAGTGCTTGATCCTCATTGCTGCATCATTGTGTAAAAATAGGAACTCGGCTTTCCACCCCTCTAGATGCTAATGCAGTTTGTTAAATGGTAGGAATGTAGTCCTGTTTGTTAGGTTTTCATATTGTTAGCTTACTATTTTTTTGTTTTCTAGGAAGAAGAAATTGCGACCATGTAACAAAACTGTAGCAGAGATCCTGGCCAAGTGGCGAGATATCCACCATTCCAAGAATTTAATGAATGCGCAAAAACCCAAAAAAGCCCCTGCAAAGGGATCGAGGAAAGGTTGCATGAGAGGAAAAGGTGGCCCAGAAAACATCAAATGCAATTACCGTGGCGTGAGGCAACGCACTTGGGGCAAGTGGGTTGCTGAGATTCGCGAACCCAATAACGGGGCCCGCCTTTGGCTGGGGACCTTTAACACCTCAGATGATGCCGCTTTGGCCTATGACGAGGCAGCTAGAGCTATGTACGGAGATAGCGCACGTGTCAACTTCCCAGTAACTGATGCTAGTGCAACTACAACTAGTGTTTCTGGCATGGAGGCGGCCGAAATCAAGTTGCCAAAAGTGGAGTTGCAGGATGATGATATGTTCAAGGCATACGACTTGCCGTCTTATATGTTGGGCGAAAGTTTTGCTGATGGCCATGATATAGTTGAATACATTGACAGTGCATTTGATGTATTTAATTTTGATGATCTAATTAATGTTGATTAATGGCCATTTTGTGATTAGTTTAGGTAAATTCTGGTGTAATTTGAAGTGTTCTTTGGGTCACTAATGTAGTAGAAACTTGGGGTTGATAGTATTTAGAATTAGATGCTTAGAACAGGAGTTTTCTGCATTACTTTGTTTTTTTTTTCGTTTAACCAGCAGATACTGACTATTTGATTGGATCAAGTAATAGCATATTAATTTTGTGTAAAGAGCATTGATAAGAAAGAGAAAAGGCCTCTGTGTTGTTAGACGAAGTGGACAAATTAATTTAATTGTTTGTTGAAATGAAAGAACATTTATTTGTTCTAACAATTGCAACGTTTCTTTAGAACATATAATTACATATGGAGAAAAGAGTAAGAATCCTACCTTCTGGTAAAATAACTATCTGTCAATTTAAGACAGGAAATATATGTCCTATGCCTAATTGTATTGTTCTTTATGTAATACTGCAGCCTGAGATCATTACTAAGTTTTGAATTATAGATCCTAAGAAGTTGATAAGAAGGTACCAGGAATTTCTTCAGAAAGCAAAGTATTCAATTGAAAGTAGATGTTGAATTTGATTTCCCATTAACCTGAACAATTGAAGAAAAATCTCCTAAATTAAGTCTAAAGCATTGACAGATATGTTTACTATTATTAGTTTAAAATCTGAGGAAATAATTGAAATCAGAAAAAAAAAAATTGCGTTTTCAAAAATATCTTTCGTGTTCTTTTGCATAACTACCCTCCAAAAAGTCTAATATTAGATGATCAATGTACACAAGTAATTTCAACGGTTTAATTAAATTGCAGAAATATTGCCTCAATAAAGTACATCACTATTCCTGAAATGCATCTCAATTATTGGCTACTTCTGTTCCTGTAAAATAAAGTTTGTTAAACTAGTTATTTGAAGAGCTTATTAGTTCTCTAAGCAAGTCAGCTATAATTGAAAACATTTAAGTAGGTAAGGATACTTAATTTAATTAAGAGTACAAAATGTAAATACCAAATCTCCAGGGATAATTATGCAACTTTACGAAACCGTCACTATTATTCATGCCTACAAAGAGCATTTTTTTTTTCTACATTGTGTATTTCTCCATTTTTCTTGGATTCTCCATCGTCATTTTATTAGGTGATGAATATTTTCCACTTAAAGATAGAAGGATCTCGTTGGAAAATCACCATGGAAGAATACAGAACATAAGCAAATCTTTAGAATAAAAAAAAGCTTTAAAATACCCACGTTGGTTAAGAGAGGTGATTATACAAAAGCTCAACATTTCTCCGGAAAAATGGATTTGCAATGCTATAGAAGCCAAGATGAGAGCACATTCAATGTTGGCATTTGGGAAGGGGCGAACCCGCTCACCTCATCGCTCTCACTTCTATCCATGCAGCTTGTTTTCATCATTGTTCTTACTCAACTTCTCTTCTACGTCCTCAAGCCTGTCAAACAACCCCGTGTTGTTGCTGAGATATTGGTACATGTTCCATTTGCCTCGTCTTAAATTACTAGAACACACAATATTTCAAAATTGTTAAATTGTCCTTCAAACTTGAATGTTTTTTTTAGATCAAATTTGTACCATTTTCTGTGGTGCAGTTTTGGTTTTAGCCTGCAATTTGTTCCACGCTAATCAAGGTTCTTATTCAAGTCGTTCCTTATTCTCGTTTTCTTTTTCTTTTGTAAAATGTCTTCTCAATTTAATTCAAATAATCCAGGGGTGCGCGCACTATTTTAATTTTATTCTTTTTGGTTTATTTGACAAATGTCTTTCTCCCATATCAGGCAGGCATTATATTGGGGCCATCATTTTTGGGAAGTAATAAGACATTCAAGAAGATTTTCTACCCGACACGGGGCGAACAGATTCTTGAGACACTTGCAACATTTGGTGTGATGTTCCTCATTTTCCTCATTGGGGTCAAGACCGATCTCCGCATCCTCTTTCATGCTGGTAAAAGGGCACCAATTTTGGGCATATCTGGCTTGATCGGTGCTCTTGCGATCATCTTTCCAAGTTGCCTGATGAATATGAAATCACTTGAGCCGGATATACTCAAAGTCCCCGCATTCATGTTCTCTATGTCTGTTTCCCTTTCCATGAACTCCTTTGTTGTGATCGTGCCCATCCTTTCCGACCTCAATTTACTCAATTCTGACCTAGGCCGGATTGCCTTGTCTGGGTCTGTAACAAATGATTTTGTTGGTTGGACTATGTTAGCTAGCATTATCATTGGTGACGCTTCAGCTGTCTCTGCTCAGACAGCTATTTGGGCGGCGTTCTCCATCGTTGCATTGGTTTTGTTTATTGTGCTTGTTGTGCGGCCATTTGCGTTGTGGGTTGTTGAGAAAACACCCCAGGGGAAGCCAATTGAGGAGGGGTATATCTTTTCTTTCCTCCTCCTAATACTCCTAGTGGCCTTCTATACTGACATTATAGGCACCAACTCAATGACCGGTGCTCTCGTTCTCGGTTTGGTGATACCGGACGGACCACCACTTGGATCCGCATTAACCACGAAGATTGAAATCATCATGAAAGGGCTTATCGTGCCATTGTACTACACCGTGGCAGGGAGTAAAGTAAACTTATGGCACCTGACTTTTGCAAAGTTGCCTGGCATCATCTTCTTGGGGGTGCTCGGGAAAATTGCAGGAACTCTTCTACCTTCTCTCTACTACAAGATCCCCTTTCTTGATGCACTTGCTCTTAGCCTCTTTATGACCAGCAAAGGAATTATAGAGGTTATGACTTATAACTTTTGGATGAGCAATAAGGTATATGTAACTCCAAAAAATTAATTAAGCTGTTGCTCTTACTTTTCATTGAACTTCCATACCTTGCTTATTTGTTACAAGTCTTGTTGCTTAAGAGAAAATTTCTCTTCAAATTGGCAATGATTTCTCAAATGACTAGAAATGTCATATCTAACTTACCTCACTTATCTTTAATTCAAATTACTAGCTTATCGAGAAGAATACCTACAGCATCCTGATTCTCTCAGTCATCCTGGTCCCTGCTGTGTGCGTACCCATAGCGAGCACACTCTATGACCCGGCACGATGCTACGCTGTGTACAAGCGGCGAACAATACAGCACCTCAAAACAGAAGCAGAGCTACGCATCCTTGCATGTGTATCTGACCAATCACATGTACCAGGCATGCTTAACCTCCTTGAGGCATCTTATCCTACCATACAGAGCCCCATATGTGTGTACCTCTTGCAACTTGTAGAGCTTGTGGGCCGTTTGGTTCCAGTATTCATCCCACACAAAATTGACCGGGCCAATATGGCGGATGGTAGTACTGGTTTTGAGGCTGACCCAATCATAAATGCATTTGTATTGCATGAACAAACCAACCAAGGCGTGCTGTCAGTAGCTCCATATACATCAATATCACCCTACGCATCAATGCATGATGAGATCTGCAGGTTGGCCGTCGATAAAAGGGTGTCATTGATTTTGCTACATTTCCACCAAAGGAAAGATATAGCTGGACATGTCAGGGCAAATACTGGTCTCCGCAACGTTAATCGCAAGGTGATAATAAAACTTCTCTTATCAAGTCAATCAGAAACAGACATAAAATTCAAAAGAAAAAGAGAAATCAGGTAGAGGGTTCAAATGACTCCATTTTTTGTGCCTCCATCATGCCTTCAATTTTTAAATGTTAATAACTTAAATTTAAAACTCATATATCAACATAAAACCGTTAGATTTGATGTATATCATTTTCTCTATGCACATATAAAGAATTACAACATTTTGACTTTGTTTTGATTGGTATCAAGAGCTTGTAAAAAGTAAAATACATTGATATGGATAAATTCTTGACGTTGATTTTTCAACTTAATGATTTATATAACAACAAAATCAAAAAGTGATAATTTTTTTATGTGCATGTAGAGAAAATAATATAGATCACATTTAACAGTTTTATTTTGACATATAAGTTTTAGAACCTTTGTTATTAGAAAATTAAAAAGTGGAAGCATGACGGAGGCACAAAAAAATTGAGGCATTTGAACTCTCCTCAAACCAGTATAATTCTTATCATTACTCTGCCTGGTATGATTAACAATTTATCCACAGGTCATATCTAGTGCACCCTGCTCGGTTGCGGTGCTGATAGATAGGCAAGCAACTGACACAACAACTGTCACTACTGAATTCATGCATCAAGTGGTAGTACTATTCTTTGGTGGTGGCGACGACCGTGAGGCACTAGCATATGGTGAACGCATGGCCAAGCATCCGGGTATCAACTTGACAGTGATCCGGTTTTTGCCTAGCCGGGGGATCAAAGATGATCAAGCTGAACGGAAACTGGATAACCGTATTCTAGATGACATGAAAGCAATAGGGTTGAGAACCAGGAAAGTGAAATACAGGGAAGAATTGGTAGGCGACATGGAGAATATAGTTCAAGTGATAAGAGCATTGGATCAGGAATCCTATGATTTGGTCATGGTAGGGATGAGGCACACATGGAATGCGGTCATGTTGGCTGATAGGTTGTCGGACTGGAGCGAGTGTCCTGAATTAGGGGTGGTAGGAGATTTCTTGGCTACCGCAGAATTTGATTCAATGTTTTCAATTTTAATATTGAAGCAGCAGGATCAGGGTGGAATGCTGGCGGTGACTGCATATAATGTGCCGGTGCATGCAGAGGAACCACCTACACATTAACAGGATTTATTTTTTATTCACATGTATTATTGATATTATGAGGTAGAGAGGTTTTTCTGTTTGTTTAATGTAGATTATTATTGTAAATGAAAATAGCATTATTGTTATTAAAGAATATGTTCGTTAATGTAGGACAAAAGAGACATAAACCTTTTTATTAAGTTACTATTGTAGACAGTACAATGCTAGAACATTCTTTTTCTTGCTATATATGAGAATTTTGTTGTTCCTTGGCTGGTTTTTTCTTTCTTTAGGTCACAGAAACTACTCACAAGTTGAAAACGTTTACATTTGCATTTTATATTCAAACTAATTAAAATGCAATTAGCAGTTAATCCTACCTCTATTTCTTTATGACAGAAATGTCCACTAAAATTACGGCAAATATGAAATATGGAGGTATCCATTCAGCTTTTTTTTTTTGGTGGGGAACTGCTGCAGAAACAGCAGCTACCTTGTAATGGCACCAATTTATAATCCAAATTGATAATCCTAGTCGCAAAGTAATTAGTTAAATCCCCCTGCAACAAGAAACAGAGCACTGGAACCCTTTATTGTCCTAAATTAACAATGGCGCACTAAAAATTCCAATCTAAAGAAATCCTATTAGTTACTCAAATCACTGCACGGCTGGACCATATTATAAAGGGACCCAACTGCCTCGCCTATAGATACAAAAATAAAAGGGCAACCCCTTCCAATGGCAACTGATAGTCTTTTCATATCAATCCTTCTCCTTTTACTTGTTATTACTGTCAGTAGCAATAAACCAGAGACTAAAGCACGTAAACTTGAGGCCGTGTTCTACTTCGGTGACTCCACTTTAGACACTGGTAACAATGGTTACATCCCCACAATTATTAATGCGAATCACTTCCCATATGGTCAGGACTTTCCTGGAAACAAACCGACTGGTAGGTTCTCAAACGGGCTTCTTGTGCCGGATCTCCTAGGCACGAAGCTTGGCTTAACAAAATTTTCCTCTCCTTTCTTGGATCCTAGCTTGTCAAAAGATGATATGAGATTAGGGGCCAATTTTGCATCAGCTGGGTCGGGTTTCGACGAAGCCACGTCCCACCTATGGAATACAGTTCCTATGTCAGGGCAAGTGAAGATGTTTAAATCCTACATCACAAGGCTTGAAATAGTTGTGGGAAAAGAGGAGGCCTCTAGTATTATCGCCAATTCGTTGATTCTCATCAGTGCTGGTACCAATGATTTTACAAGGAATTATTATCGTGCATCCAATAAAAGCAGGAAAAGCTTAGGGGAGTACCAGGATTTTGTACTCCATAAGGTGGAGATGACTCTCAAGGTAAATTCTTATCTTATAGTTAGCTTTTATTAACAGAAAATAAAGCCATTTTTACAAGTATCCTTATTTAGTACGACTCGGAAAAACAATGTCAGTGGTGTTTATCCCTCGCGCCAAAATCTTGAGTCATTTGGCCAATGGTTGGTTCGACAGGATAGTCAAAAAAGGCAACATAAAGCAGCTCACAAGAAGAGCAAGGAGCACTAACTTCCAAAATTACACTATTATTTAGATTTTGAATTGTCACTATCCGAAATTCCTCATGCTGAGCTAGACTTCTCAGTTTCACAATGAAGATTGTGTATCATTTCTGACCAATACTGACATTTACCGACCGGATTTTTAACAGTGTGTTAAGCTATTATTGAAAAAAAAATGTCCACTTTTGCCGAGTAAAGAAATGCATGACCAGTTCCACATTTAAGAAATCAATCATTTAAGCAATATTTTACATAGTTTCCTGTAGTAAATAGTATCCTTTAACTGCTTGATGCATTTATCCAAATCATTGTATCTGCAAAGGCTATTTCCCTACTTTAAAGGGGTAAAATTAAATGTACTCTCAGAAAAAGGAACTGAAACTATTATACAACAGGAGCTCTATTATCATGGAGGTAGGTCATTTTCCGTTGCAAACCTCCCTCCTTTCGGTTGCACTCCTCTCCAAATAACACTGAGCTTCAATGGCACAAAGGAGCGAGAATGTGATGGTTATTTGAACAATGATGCAACACTTTACAACTCTAAGCTAGGAAACCTATTGCATGATTTGCAAGAGAAGCTCGATGGAAGCAAGTTTATTTACATCGATGCATACAGTGCTTTCATGGACATTCTTGAGCATTCGTCTCATCATGGTAAGTTTAACAGACCTGATTTTCAGTTTGTGCATATTACTGTGTATTCCAAATTATGATCAAACAGTTGGCTTTCTGACAATTTTGCACTTCTGCTTTTCATGCATTTATTAGTATTTATTACATACAACGCCATATAACACGTTAAACTAAATAGAACCAACCTAACAATAGGAAATAATAGTTGTGCGGTTTCTGTAGATGTACCAGTATTTTCGGGACTACTTGCTACCAGCTATATCAATACGGCTCGAAATTAGCCTCACAGAACTAAATCCTAGAGATTCTTTGTCTATGCCAGGCACCAATTTTTATAAGAACTCAGCGTCATTCTAATTGTTAAACCCAAAACTTAAACTTCCAGCCACTCATAAACAGTTGCAAACAAAAAAAAAATATATATATATATATCTATACATACATAAGTAATACATTCTTTCTTTCACCAAGTTAGGTTACTGATAAAAGCAGGCTGCCCAGTTGTCTGCCCTGACATGTCTCGGTATAGAACCAGATCAGTTCAATACTGATATATCAAAGTAAAATTTACTGTCCAAATGAAAAAAGTTGGATTTTCAATGTCTTTTGAAAGAATTGCCAAAATAGCACATCAAGATTAATGAAATGTTACAGGTGGTGTAAGTATCACCATGGGAAATACCTAATGTGAATATTCAGATGTCCCGAGGGTAATGATGTGCGAACGAAGAAGTCAGATCTACATAGCTACTTGAGCATTATTTCTGTTTTTCGTTAACAACTTTCTTTATAAATGAAAAAAGTAGCAACCTACAGCTCTTTCCTTTTTCAAATCGACTTTTTAAGAGAATAAAAGACAGACTATTACTCACAGGTTTTCAAGAGACCAAAAGAGGATGCTGTGGGACTGGACTGGCAGAGGTGGGGCCGTTTTGCAACTTCCTGACTCCAATCTGCAAAAATGTTTCATCCTACATATTTTATGATGCCGTACATCCAACCCAACGAGTTTACCAGTTATTAACTGATTCAGTCATGAAGACTATTATGCAACTACTCTAGCCAATCTTGTTTGATTGAGTATTTCTTTTTTACACAGAAATGAGGACATTGCTGTTTCTCAATAAAATGAAATGTGGGTGTTTAAAGCTTTCTTCTAGTTCTTAAAGAAACAATGATATTTTGATAACCTGATCATTTGTTTCTCTCTGCATGTGAAATATTGTTGATTAAAAAAACTGTCATTATAATCTTACCAGATTCCATATTCAAGTAATTATACCCTAGATATAGGCCTGCCAAAAGATGCATCCGTAGTAGTTCATAATAAGATTAAGCATAGGCCTTTAAAAACCTCAGCTTATACTAAAATGAAGGTTTGTCTTTCTTTTATCTTAATGAATGGTTACAGTCAAGCTCATATATTAGTCACCACAAAAGAAAGAGATGGACTAATAAGCATTAGCTGTCAGTGTTATAAAAGTTTGGTCATGGTTCTCTTTTTAGCACAACAATGTTGCACATAGTTTATTTATTGCTTTATTAGCCACTCAACCAAAGCTGGAGATAGTTGGTCAACCTTTAAAATAATACTCAATCATGCTCTGTAAGGTTGTTTTCCCTTAATATGCAGTCAATCTTGCTAAAATAAAGCATTTTATTCTAGTTTTGGACCAAAAAAAGTGGTTAATACCATGGATATTTTTAATCTACAAAGAAAAAGAAAAAAAAAAAACTCCAATTTGATCCTTTGTAGTAGAGATAGAGAAGTATAGCCTGGCGAAAGGATTTGCTTGCAGCACAAACTTGACCAGATCTTCTATTAAATTCAACTACCCAAATTTTACCTGAGCAACCTGCATCGGATCCGACTAGACCCAAGCTGACCTGCACTCGCATTGCATAGACCAAAACTCCACAACTGAGAGCACAACACAAAAACTCAACCTAGTTGAACATAATTTTAATGACCCGTTTTGACCCAAAAAAAAGACCCAACCCACTGTTTCATACTTAATTTTATCAAAAAGATAACCCCAAACAACAATTTGACTGAAACCCAACTGTCCAAGATCAACGGCCTAGAAAAAACAACCTCAGATTATGGATAAGCCCAAACCACAATGACCCGGGACCCAAACCAGCCAAACCCAAAACAAGCATGTATTAAAATTATTTAAGGTAAAATATGAAATGATAAGACAGTACTGAACATATCTACAAAATTGAAGCATTAAACAAAAAGCTGGCCCAACAGAGCTCTGAACTGATTAGTAAAGATGCATTTAAGATATAGAGAAAGCAAAAAAGGAGTTAAATTCTTCAGTATTACAGAAACAAAATATAAATAACATAAAATTGTTCCAGCTAGTAATAAGATATGGTGAAAGCCTAAACTCAATATACAAGACACCTTAAACCGACGGTTTTAGCTCAAACAACTAACATAAAAAGCACACAATATTACACGCATTCCTAGATGATACAACTACATTTCAAGCAACATAGTAAGAAAACCAATAGGGGACCAAACAATGAGACAAAAAGAGAAGCTTATCTCTTCTCAGTTCCTTGGAATAACTCTCCAATCCATGCCTCCACATCCTCTGGTGTATACTTGACATACACATCTCGGCTATCTGAAATGGCTTTCAACCTCGACAGGAATGTTCTATATGCTGGAACCACAGAATCCATTATGGACATTCGCAAATCAAGTCGCATTTGCTCATCTGCAATCACCCACTCAGTTTGTGTCTTGCAATTCTCCTCCAAGTAGTTATTGAACACCCGCAACTTCTCTGGTCTGACCCCACCATCATTTATCTGTAACACACTGACGATCTTGGCCCACACACGGTGATACTCCCGGGTCCATCGTCTGACCTTACTGTTCATTTGCTTGCTCCATTCCTCACCTAACAAAATCCCAAGTTCACTATCCTTCACCTTCTGGAGAATGTACTTACCGTTGTTCATTAGAAAAACACAACTCAGAGCAGGTTCACGATAAACCTCTGATTTTGCGTCGAGGTTTTTCTGCAAAACATCCATGATCCATGCAATATGGATGGCCAAAGATGAGGTTGGACGGTCAGGATCGACTGGTCCTACTGACATGGCACCAAATTCCCCACCTTCCATCACTTCTTCAAGAGTCTGGCGAGAGCCGCATGCAGCACGGAGGTAATTCATAACATAACGGGTTATTGGGTGTAGACCACCACCATGCACAGGTACAGACACACGAACTGGGTCACGCCTGATAAGGTTCTCTAATTCCATAAATATACCCTTGATGGATGACCCCACGGCACTGCACACGGTGGCAACCTCATTTCGAAGAGCACAAGAGTATTCATCAGAGAAAATGGTTTCAAGCTCTGGAAGCAAGTCCCGTGCAGACTCATACATGTCAACTACACGAAAGAGCCGCTCAGGTGTGCGACTAGCAGCTGCCACAGCATCAGCAAAGGAGAGAAGTTGTAAAGCCGGTGGTCGGCTGGCTCCAGCAAAGGCCATGTCACCATAAGGAAGAAGCCCGTCAAAAAGACGGTCACAGAGCCGGCGCTCACTTGGAATCAAAATTTTAAAAACCATATTAAATGCCGGGATCCACCGTGCAATATCAAGCTCAAGCTCATCCCAAGGGATTGACTTCACCTCCTCTGACGTGCGGGAGCGAAGCCCGAGCCTTGCCACGCTCTCCTCAAGGAATCCCTTACGAGCTACTACGAATGTCTCAGCGCACTCCCTGCCAAATCCAGCAGCCACCATTCGGCGTGCAATTTTGTGAAGATCTGAGACAGATCCCGGTGGAAGGGCATCAATAACCACGTCATAGTCAGTGACTGGTCGTGCAATTGGGATCCGCGCATCCTCGATGTCTTCATCATACTCATACTCATCACTCTCATCGGAGTCAAATCCAGTTGGCCGGGAGGGAGCAGCCGGGGCAGCATCATCAGGCCGCTCGATAAGGGACTTGAACTCGCGCTCCAGTCGAAACATGCACTTCTGGAGCAAATCGTCAGCTCGATCCAGCAAGGGTTGGTTGTTTCCAAGAGGCGCTGCTTCCAGATCTTTGACTGTAGCAATTAGATCATCCACAGCTTCGAGGAAACCCTCTGCTGCATCTGAATCAGACCAGATCAGACGTTCCTGGTTTATTACCTGAGTTACCTGACGGTCGAGAGTGCGTAGAGTACGCTCAAAAGAGGTCATCGGCACGTGCTGCTGTTCCTCACTTGAACCGCCACCTCCGCCGCCGCCGGCCGCGTCACGCTTCCCATGGAGCTTGTCAAGCGACAATCGACCGTCGTAGTTGGAAAATACTTTGAGTATGTCTTCAGTCATCGAGTCCGTACTACCCAAGGTCTTAATAATATGCTGTACAGTCGCGATCAGCTTGTCTTCACCGTTCTCAGCCATGGCCTCTGGTTTGAGAACGAATCAAAAATAAGATGTGGATTTACAGAGATCCTTATTAGGCCATCTAGGATCGTTGTTCGATGGGAGGTTTTGAGGAAAATTAGGGATAAGAGAAACACAAGGCTTTGCCGCTTTGATCAGAGAGAAGAGGTTGGGGAGAAAGAGAGTAGAACGCGGAGGGAAGTGGGAGAGAAAGCGACTGATGACGAGCCTAATGGCAGTTTTGTAATTACAGTTTCGGTTATGACTAGTTAATAAGCTTACTGGCGCGATTAGCCTTTTGACTATTATTTAATGATGAAATGGCATCATTTATAAGGACAGGGGGGCGCCAGCGCCATGGAATTCGCATCCTCTGAGATATCTCAAAGTTTACGTGACTTTTTGAAATATCTCAATCGTTCAAATACATTATGCACAAATCTCAAAGCTCAAATAATACTGGCCCCCTACGGTTCCCCGAATAGGCACCGGACACGTCGGTCACGCAAAAATTGAGATTATCTCAGAGGATACGCACCCCGCACCATGGAGACTTGGAAAGTATTAACGGCCAAGATGGGAGAACAGGAGGCAGTGCAGCGAGCGACGAATCCGTATTCTCTGCATTAACTCAGTATTTGAGTCGCTGCATCTCGGCAATTCGATCAGAATTCAGATCAATTCGGTCTGACATGAAATGTATGATATTTCTTTAATAGTCGTGCTAACACCGATGAGATGGTCCGGATTTATTCTTCTTTAGCTTTAATGTAGACATACGCGACAGATGCCTCGGAATTCGAAGCATAATTTTTTTCTGTAAAAATTAATAAAATGAAAGATAAAAAATATAAAGAAATAAAGAATACATCAGATATTTTATTTTATAAGAAGATCAGAAGAATTTCTACTAATTTTAAAAATTAAAAAGCTTGAATCAGTAAAATTCTACTAATTTTAACCTTTTTATTTTAAAAAATAGAGATCCTATTAATCTTTCTACTAATAAAAAAACTTACGTACTTTTTCTGTTTCTCTCTTTCTTTTTATTAATTTCTACATGAACAAAATTTCTAAATTCGGATCTCCAATGTGACTCAAATTTCGAGTTTAGATTTCGACCGTTTGATCTATATTGGCACGAATCTTAAAGGCCGTGGTGCATTTAACCTCTGATCGGAATGGCTTCGATTCTGATCGTGCAGTCCAGATGTAAATTCAAAATTTGGGTTATTTTAGAACTCTGCGTTAGGGTTTTAGACTCGGGATTGGATTAATTGTTTCTTATAATGTAACACAATTTTGTGTCTAAATATCAACCATCCGATCAGAATCTCGACCAATCTACTCCGCGATAGGATTCACGTGACTCCTTTAATACTTGTGTATATTCCGATTGGACGATCTGGATTAAAATTCAAACATTGTATTACTTGAGCGCATCTGATTGCGGTGGGGGTGTTAATGGCACCATTTTACCTGTTTATCCGACCTGTACCGTATTCGATAAGACGGGTATGAGTAAAAAAACAAAATTCGTAAACTTATCGGATATGGGTATGAATAAATATTATTTTTGTTATCTAAACGAGTAAGGATACGGGTAAACTTTATTTCGTACCCGTTATCCGATCGGATAATTATAAAAGAAAAATTATATATATTATATATGTTATTAAACATTAAAAAAAATATTTTAATTAGTTTACTTGTGCTTATCATGATAAAAAAAATTCAATAAAGTATTATTATGCATGTGTCAAATGAATGTACATATTTTAATATTTTATTTAATAAATAATAAAATAATTATTACATTATTATTACTCGTTATCTATCCGATAATTGTTATTGTTTAGTTATCCGATAATAATTATAATAAGTAAGAGTAACGTACAAATAAGATAATTTATAGAAATTACTGTAACCGTTGACACCCCTAGATTTCGGAATTGAACTGTGTGCGCCAGGAAAAAGACGAAATAGCATCATAGAACGAGGAGAGATGACAGTGACGGGACACAGACAGGTATCGGCTGGCCGCTGGCAATTACTAAAGAATCCAAGATAGAAAAGGCGTTACAGCCGTGATGGACGGTTCTTTAGTTGACCGGTCAAGTAAATTTTTTTTTTTTTCCACTTCGATTCTGTTGGAAATAAATCGTTTTAAAACTTATTCTATAACTTTTTTTTTTAATTTTCGAACAACAAATTTATAGCTGTTAAGAATACTTCAGCTTTATTTTTTATTGCCTTTATGTTTATTTTACTAACGCTTTTGAAAATGTCAGATATATCCTAACAATTGTTAGAAATCACAGTTGTAAAAATTAAGACTTCTATAATATCGAACGATAATCCTTAGTTAAATAACTACGAATGAATATTTATTTTTTTATTTTTATGAGCAAAGATTTAAATTAAAAAGAAAACCCTATCAAATTTTACTCGAAATTTTTTGTCGTAATTATCATATTTCCCTAGTACTAAATATTTCTTAGTTAGCAATACATACACGAGAAAAAAAAAATACTTTGAGGAGCTTTTCTGGGATTGATAAAACAATATATGATATTTGAATTATTTGTGAATTTTTTTTAAATTTTAATTTAAAACATAAAGTTACATTTTTTTTTCTTTATTGAGCTAGCAAACGATATTGGCATATTTCATTCGGCCTATTTAAATCCGCTGCTTTAGTCTACTCCT
This sequence comes from Carex cristatella, assembly GCA_024447775.1. Classification (NCBI taxonomy): domain Eukaryota; kingdom Viridiplantae; phylum Streptophyta; class Magnoliopsida; order Poales; family Cyperaceae; genus Carex; species Carex cristatella. The sequence goes on from JAJHPF010000022.1 coordinate 1,564,552, forward strand.
TTTTTATTAAAAAAAAATGTCAAAAAGAGAACACGCAGTCCAATGTAAAATAAAATTTAAAACAAAAGGAAAAAAATCATGCTTCCTTCAACATATCAATCTAATTCATTCTTAACTTCTTGCCCATACAATACATAATTTTTCCTTCTTTTTTTGGGAGCTTTAATTTCCATAGATCTTATTCCTAATCGTATGGTGCTAGAACTAATTGAATCGGATGCTCATCGGATCTACGAATTCGCATCCTCTGAGATATCTCAAACTTTGCATGACTTTTTAGAATATCTCAATCGCTCAAATACGTTCTGCACGACTCTCGAAGCTTAAATAATACTGCCCCTATGTTCCCTGAATAGGCACCGGTCCGGACACGTAGGTCACGCAAAAATTGAGATATCTCAGAGAATACGCACCCCGGATCTACTGCTATCTCCTTTCTTATGAGAGCAGTTTGGGTCTGATGCCCATCGGACTCAAATTTGGGTCCGATGGGCTCTATAACCGTTCAATCTGCTTTAAGATCCGTGCGTACAGATATTAAATCAAATGAACACGAATATTAAACCGAGTCGCACGAATCTTCGAGTGGATTGGATGGTTATAGAGTCCATCAAACTTAGTATACGAATCTTATTTTATACAATTGGAAATAAATCTGCTGCGATTTTGAAGAATCGTAAGATTTCTACAATTCAAATCTCAACTATTCATTTATTAGAATACATGAATTTCAAAAAAAATTAATTTCTATGTACGAATCTCAAAACACATTAACAATTGACAATTGAGATTGCAATCGCAAGAATCGCAGCAGATGTATTTCCTATACAATTGGTCTCGCCTTTCTTCCTGATCAATTCACGTGGGAACAAATAAGATCAAATTTAAGCCAAAATATTACCACAAGATCTGCATGTTCCTTTGTATACCGTGGCAAGAAATTGCAAACTCAATTAATCTCAACATCCCATGAATCCTCAATATACCTCTGAAAAACATATCTTCCTATTACTCCTCGCCAACGACAATTTTTTTTTGCAAGAGGTAAAAAAAAATTATCAGAAATGTTAGTGTGAAAAAAAAAAATAACATAACAGTTGGCTCTATCACGAAACAGTACAGCATGCATGTCAATTATATGCTGTGACTTACGTGTTTTATATCGCGACTATTTATGTGCCATAGTCATCTTTTGAAATTTTAGCACGACAAGTCAAAAAATTCAATCATAGCACAACATATGATTACACGAGTCATGTATAATTAAGATCATTAAATCTTAATTAAATAATTAATCTTGATAAACTAAGATAAATTATAAAAATAGTTAAACATGAAAATCAGCAAGTCACATTTTTTTTCTCCTCTACCCGGAAATGCAGTTCGCGTTAAGAAATCAAATGCTTAGGTTCTCATCAATATGACGGAGTATAGACGAACCTAGTGTTTTACAATCGGGCCGGGCAGGGCCCCACGGGCGTGGGCGGTGCGCGGGCACGGGCGGATGCGGGCATGCAGGCACGGGCATCACGGGCAAAAATTTCAAAAATCACGTCCTGCCCGTGTAATGCCCGTGCCCGCCACGGGCGCGCGGGCAGGACGGGTAGGGCTAGGCACTTTTTTTTTTCGGTTTTTTTTTCTGTATTTTTTTTCTGTATTTTTTTTCTTTGAAAACCAATAAATTATAAATCCAAATTCATGCCAATTTAAATTCATTTGACATGGTTGTAACTCGATGATTTTTGTTATAATAAAATATAAATTAAAAATTTCTTAAATCAATTACTTTAAAAATAATTAAGCTCTTATTTTAAAACAATAGATTAAAAAATAAACGACATTTTTTGGCACTAAACAAACGACGTTTTTTGGCACTAAAAATCTTAAATTTAATTTTTGAGGCACTAAACGACGTTTTTTGGCGATTCTGATTTTTTCAATACTCGGGGTAAACCTTGGGGTGACGGTGGCGACCGTCTCCTCCTCCCCTTTCCGAATTGACGTCATACGCGTCAATCCGACTTTCCTAGCAAAAGTTATGGCCGTTTAAAGTTTTAAAAAAACATATTTCTCATTTTTGAATTTAAAAAAAAAAAATGGAGAGGTGGGGTGGCCGGGTGGGGTCCGGCTGGGGTGGTGGCTGGCTGCAGCCGTGGAGGGGAGGGGGAGGGGTAATGGGGGGGTTGGGAAATTTGAATTTGAATTCAATTTTCGGAAAAAAAAAAAAAAAAAAAAAAAAAAAGGACACGGGCACGGGCAGGACACGGGCACGGCGGGCCGGGCACTCACGGGCAGAGAAAAAAAAAACGAATTCGGCCCGTTTAACGTCCGTGCCCGCATGCCCGTGAGTGCCTGCGGCACGGATACGGACCGGATGGGCACGGGCGCGGGCAGAACACAGGCAGGGCACGCCCGCACGGTCATTATTAGAACACTAGACGAACCTTCCTCATTTTGTAAATGGACATGTTGCGTGCTGCTACAAAGCATCTAAACCAAAGCATATCACAAATCCAATTAGTCAACCAGAAACTAAAACGCGTTCCTTCGACCTTTCCCCCAATCCAACCACGAAACCCCTTCCAAAGTTCCAATTCCACACGCTCTCTTCTAAGTTCTAACTTCTAATAATAGTCGCTGCCAAGAAATTTTAGTTAAAAGTCCTTCGCTGAACAGGATTGACCATTCAACCTCTCATCAACAGGTCATAGTCAAACAACTTCATCTCTCTTCTCATCTCTTTGACAACAATGGCGACCACAAACCCGCCTCTGCTGCCGATCTCCACCACAACTCCCGCCTCACAAAATCCCTCCACCACCGATCCGGCCACCACACCAGGTCTCCGCTTCTTCCTCTCGCGCTTCACTGATTCGATCCGGAGATCCCTCTCCGACCGCCGGCCCTGGTCGGAGCTCATCGATCGTTCCGCCTTCTCCCGCCCGGATTCCCTCTCAGACGCCACCTCACGCGTCCGGAAGAATCTTGGCTACTTTCGAGTCAACTACGCCGCTGTCATAGCGCTGTGCCTTGCCGCCTCTCTCCTCTCTCACCCCTTCTCTCTCGCCGTGCTCCTAGCCCTCCTCGCTGCATGGTGCTTCCTATATCTCTTGAGGCCTTCAGATCCGCCCCTCGTTCTCTTTGGCCGAACCTTCTCTGATCGGGAGACTCTTCTGGGGCTTGTGGTTGTCACATTTCTTGCGGTTTTCCTCACATCGGTTGGATCTTTGATTATTTCTGCCCTTTTGATCGGGTCGGCATTGGTTTGCCTCCATGGGGCGTTCCGAATGCCGGAGGATTTGTTTCTTGACGAGGTTGATTCTGTCACCGGTGGTGCCGCTGGAGGACTGCTTTCTTTCCTCGGCGGTGCCGGATCAACAGGTCGGATCTGATCTGATATTAGTAGGGTATTCGTTATTTTATTTTGAAGTCAACAAACGAGGAAAAATCTGATTCTTTGGTTTAGGGCTTGATTTGATTGTATTTTTGAGGTTTAATTACGGTCTTGAGACTAAGTGTAGTGTAATTCATATTTTGATCAAAATATTTAATTTTAGTTTTAGTTTTGGTTGAGCTAAGAACTTAGTTGATATATTTAATAGAGCAATTATTCTTTCTAATTATGTGGTTGTCTTACTTGTTACTTTTATGTTTTTTAGACATGAATTTTATGATAGTATATGAAAAAATTAAAAATAGTAACACCAGAGTATCACATTACTCATGTGGTTAGTAGCTGTCCTATGTAAAACTCCTGGAATGGGGAAATGCTGCAATTGTAAAGGGCTTGCCCAGGGAGATGTTGATCAAGCCGTGCCAACAAGTGGAACCCAAGGAGTTCCGGATCCTCTGAAGAAACTCAAATTTTGAGTTTAGATAAGGACCATCCGATCTGAATCCGGGCCAATCTGGTCCGAGGCAGAGTGCACATGGCAAGGCAACTTTAATGTTCATGCCACAACAGATCATATGATATGGATCTAAACTCAAAATTTGAGTTAACTAGGGTGATATGAATTCGAACCGAAGTGGTTTCTGCTTCTCTGGGGACAGTGTCATTTCCCCTCCATTTCCCTCTCCAATCTCCACACAATCTTGCACTCTTGGCTGGTTCACTCTCAGGTACTTCCTGACATTTATGCGTTACTGATGACATTTCAAGCAAGTATTTTGAATTCTAGTACCTGACATTTATGCATTACTGACAACATTTCAAGCAAGCATTTGGAATTCTCTAGTTTCCTTTTCTGTGATTTGCTTTGAAACCCCATGGAAGCCTCATGGGTCATGGCACACATCTGCAATGACGCTGTATTTACAACAAAACAAACACAGCCTGCTGACATTCTCATCTATGTAAATCTGTTAAGTTCAAGAGAGTTGCTTGGAACTCGAATTAGCAAAGGTGAAACTGAATGAAAGATCAGCAGTACAAGAGCACTGCAAATTGCATGCTTTCAGAGTTTCAGTGATGGATCCTGGAAAGGAACGGCAAGTGAAGCTGCTTATATGCTATTTATCAGGAGTAGCTTGAATAGGTAAATGGCACAGGTGGTGTGTTATCTGAGGACATTGGCTACCATCTCCCTGTTTTGGACCAGCGGTACTGGTAAATGTATTGTTGAGATGTACGTTTGTTGGGACTTATACTCTGCATGGGTAGCGTTTCTCATTGTTTAAGAAGTTAGTATTTACTAGTGACTTAAATTTGATTTTATTGTGGAAGTGACTGTGAATATTGATTTTATGCTTTTTTCACAAAATTCACACACATTTCAAAGGGATAACCATTTTTTATATACTAGCTTGCCACTTCCATTTTATCGGGGGGATTTTATAAACTAATTTTTCTTTGAAACAATCAAACAAAATTCTCCATCACAAAATTTTCTTGACAAAATACCCTTTGAAACCCACTCATGTAAATATTTTGCTCTCCTCCTAGTTTATTCCCGTTCTTTTTTGTTTCTTTTGCCTCCCTTCAAAATTCTGATATCTTCCTCTTAACTGATATTTGTACGCTAAGTGCTTCTTGCTCTACGCGTCACTAATCTTCACACTCTTCTTGCTGCCATGGAAGTTGAACAATAGGAAATGGTACGTATTCGTTATTTATATTCCGTGTAAGTTAAGGCAGTGAGGCAAATATAAATCCCTGACATTGCTCTGATCGGCAAAGTGAAACACAGCATTGAGATATTGGAATAACAAATTGGGGTGTTAATGACACCCGTTTACTCTATCCATATTGTATTTGATAAGACGGATATGAGTAAAGTTCTTTTTTCATTAGCTGATTGGGTATGGGTATGAGTATGGGTAAGAAATTTTTTTTCATTAGATAAACGGATATGAGTACGGGTAAAGACTATTTCGTACCCGTTGGGTAATAGATAATTATATAAAATAAATTACATGTAGATATATAAATATTATATTCAATTTATTCAATTTTATGTTTTCCATATTATTGTATCAACGCTGATCCATGAGAAAATGTATGTCATTTTGTTGTAAGAAAAATATTATGTTAAATATATTACTTTTTTATTTGAATGTTTTGTTATTTAGTTAACGAATTGAATTTTGAATTTGTTCGAAGAGATATTTGTGTTTTTAGTTTTTTTTTTTTGCTTTATAAAAAAATTGTTAGTTAGAATCTTCGAGCTTCATGTCTTCTGACTCTCTTTCATCTCCTGGCACTTCCTCATCTGCAGCATCATCTATGGACTTTACTTACTAGTGTTCTTTAGTGCTATCATGCTTTTGTAGCTTCTTATATGAACTATATACTATGTTTTAGCTTCTGTTGTTGGTTATGTTTTGGGCAGCTCTTGTTTTGTTGATTTAGCTGCTTTATGTCTTAGCTATTGCTTAGTTAGTTTGGGTTAGCTGGATTGCTTAGTTAGCTGTTTTTACTATTGATTTTGTAAGAACAATTATCGTTTCAATATGAAACTGGTGGGGATACCCACTTTTGTCAAAAAAAAAAAATTGTGATATGATGAGTTTTAATTGTCTATTTGTAAAAATAATATAACTATTATATTAATATTATTCGTTATTCATCCGCTACCGTTTTGTTACCCGCTAATTTTAACGGATATGGGTAGGATATGATAATGCAAATTCTTAACAGATAATGGTAGAATATGGATAAGATCAATTCTTAGTGAGTATATATATGAAAATACTTTCACATTACTCGTATCATACCCATAGACACTCCTATAGCAAATATAGCATGCTTAAATAATTATTAATATTTATTTAAACTTCTTCACTATACTCCATTTCTATCCATATAGATGCATTGAAAGAAAAAAGAAAAGCATCACATTATTTTGATGTTACTGAACCCTCAGAACTTCAATTTCAAAGATGAGAAATGAGTTGCGTATAACACCCCAAGTAGGAAATGCACTAGCTCCATAAGCATAATCTGAAGTGCACTGCAATACGCAAGTATTCAAAATACAATATCTTATTCTAATTGAAAGAAAAATGTAAGATTAAGAATAAAGGATTTCAGATTAATATTAGGAGAGGTAAACCAGAAAATTGTAGACAATGTTGGTTGAAAATACATTACCGACTAATCTATATCTTCTCATTTTTATTCTAAAAATATGAGAAAAATAACATATCAACCTACCAAGATTAATTGCACACAGGAACATAATGCAGAGGCAGATTAGGCCACACAATAGGTACGAGTGTGTGCAATAGAAAAAAAATTTAAACCGAATGTTCTCAGTGATTAGATTATATGCCCACCAAGTAATCCTTCAATGTTGATAAGATTAATCATATTGAATTAAGCATCCAACTCAGATATGAGAAGGATATATTTAGGAACTTGAAAAAAAAAAAAATCTTCCAAAAATAAAAAAATAAAAAATTGGAAATTTTAATACCTCAAGATGAGCAACTTCATCAACTTGCATTCCCAACACCCTCTCATCTTATCCTTCAAAATTAAGGTTTTATATTGGTCAGTAAATAGAATATTAGACAATCAAAATCAAAGCACTCAATACCATTCAATGATAGTATATGAATGAGAAACACAAAGAAAGATAATTTGTGTGATAAATAACTTGTTACCAAAAATTGAAATTACCACAATTCTTGATCAAAAGGAACAGCTGTCTTTGAACAATGGTTTGATGTACAATCGGTGCAATAGAGGTGTTGATGCGATGAAAGGATCTAGAAGTGTATCCTACGCAAGTCGGTCTTAACCATGAGCGAGGAGCAAAAAAACCACCAATTATGAAAGCTCTAAAAAGCTGTAGCAACAGAATAGATCAGCAACTAAATTGGTTATAGAACCAGTTTGTTATAATAATTCTAGCTTTGGTACCAGTTTGTTAGAATATTGACAGAGAAGCAGAAATTAAATAGAAATACAGAATGACAAATTTGTATTCACCTTGATTGAGCTAACAAGATATATATGACTTATTCAATTAATCATAAGAAAAGATATTCTCTAAATAGAGAATAACAAAAATAAATGATTAAAACTACTCTGCGTATTGAATACAAAACCCACTTCTTAATTAAGATGCCATGTTCTAGTCTGCTCTTTAAATTGGCCCACTAACAAATTACTTGTCAAATACAATCTGTCACTAGTAAATTGTGAAATGGGAGGCACACCTAATATATATTTTTAGGCACTAATATCAGAAAGTATAAAATTTGCCACTCTTAACATTTAGAAACAATATACCAGATGCAGGACTAGATTTTATGAAGTTGACACTAAGATGCACCTCAAAATTGATATTTCATTTAACAAAAAAAATTTATCTTCCTTAATGCTTCCTCTTTTATAGAAATTACGATTCAGAAATAATCGATTTCCTAATTAATAGTCGAGTTTAATGAACCAAAGTTCGTTTAGCAACTTTTCTGAAGCAATTTCGCTCTAAAGTCGCAGTTTATATTGTTTTTTAGACATTTTGCATACGGTTCGTACAGAAAATTTAAGCGCATATCTAGATTTCCAATCATGTTTTTTAGGGCAAGTTAAAAGAAGAGAATATTATTGAATTTTAACAATTCTTTAAAGAAACCCGCCATCCAAGTATTTAACTTTGGTTGTACATCAGAGAGACCATTACCAGTTGCCAAACCTTTATCAATGATTCCCACCAAAAATGACTTACAAAGTTGTCTGATACTGTTCTAGTTGAAAGTTTGGTAAGATTTTCAGTAAATTGTACAGAAACACTTCTTTTTTTAATAAAAACAAAAGATGTGAAACCAAAAAAAAAAATGGAACAGAGATTAACACTCAATATCCACAAACAGTAAGCTATGAAGGACTGTATTTATTGTGAAGTAGCTTTAGAACATGAATAAATGGGTGAGCAAAATGATATATCTATTGTATAATTACCAGGTCTTTTTAATGACCTGGTCTCACATATTGTTTGGTTTCATCTGCTAGTTTTTCCCACTCAACTGCCATCCTCTGTGAATAACCAACCTGCGGTTAAAGAAAAAAAAAATTCATTCAAAAATGTATAAAATTATGAGCACGATCAATTCACAGGAAATCCCAAGAGTATCTTTTATGTTTTTATTTTTTATTTTTATGTAATCATTACCTGACTATTTACAAATCCCTTTAACATGGCCATAAAATCACTACGCCTCTCCTTCTCAATCCTCTGCATTTCAGATTTGTTGTTTTCCTGCTTAACGCCAAATAAAAAATAAGCCAGAAAGCAAGAGAACTAAGTAAATTAGTATACACTATAAAAAAAAAAAGTTACCTTGATGCGCTCATATTGTCTAATAGCATTGTTTTTTGCATCTTCAGTGAATCTTATAGTCTCCCTCAGTTCCTCTATCTTAGAAGTTTTCATCCTGTCCTGGCCAAATACTTTTACTGAGGCAACCTCAAGTTTATCCAACCTTGCACTTAAGGACAATATATCTCCTGAGAGCGTTTGCACGGTATTCAAAGCGTTGGCACGATCCGAAAATGCATTATTGATCGGGATCATCAGCCCCAAATATTCATGCAGCGTATCCTAAAAGAAAAATAAAAGCATCAAATAGAACCTGTCAACTAGACGCTCTTGTAAGAAATTAACAAAAAAAATGTAATGACAATGCACAAAAGACGAACCAATTAATTGTAATGACTATGCATAGCGTGGATTGGTCTGTACTACGGATCACTAACTCCATTTTTAAAATCAAAGTCTTATTTGAACTATTCGACATGATCTCCATATGAAAGTATACTTGTAGATCAAATTTTACATTTGTTACTATTTTTTTAGATAGGTAGAAAATCATTTGATCTAAAAATTCTAGACCATTCAAAAGTAGCGATTTTCTACCTATCTAAAAAAAAAGTAAAAATATCCTAAAAAATGTAAAAATTTAGTTCTCAAATATATTTTCATATGAAGATCATGTTGATGGTTCAGATCAACTATTTGAACTTTTAAAACAAAGATATTGATTCATAGGATGGACTAATCAGCACTTAGTATAGTACCACAGCCTTACTCATCAAAACTAAAACTAGGTCTATGGTTCATTTTTCATTTAATGGTTTTGAATTTTGTTATACCTAATCACATATTAGTACCACAATACAAGTCTCGACTAAAAGTTTGGGACCTGCAACTTAATGTGTTTGTAAAGGGAGAGCATTGCTACAATACCCTGATAACAAAACGGGCTTTCTGTACCGGTTTACAGGTACAGAGTGTTGTGATATGATGAATACTTAACTAATGAAGAATGGTGTGAGTGGTTGAGATCTCGATTCCAAGGGTTTTTTAGGGTAAAGTTTAGGCTTTTAGGTTTAAGTATAGTAGTTGTTATGTATTAACAGTTTCATATTAATGAAACAGGTTTTATGCCTTTTTTCGAAAAAAAAAAAGGGCTTTCTAAATTGAGTGCAAAGAAGAGTTAACTAACCAGATGTGTGACGGTTTGTGAATTAAGTGCTCGCTGAAGCCGGCTGACCTTCACAGCAGTGAGCGCAAACTGTCTGGTCACATCAGCACGCAAGGTCTGAGACTCCCATTTGGACTGCTCAGTTTCAAATTTTGATAGCTTGATAAAGGTCATGCCCATTTCCCCCATCGTTTCCCCCATGTCTTGTTGTGCTTTAACCAGTGCTTCAGCCTGTCAAGTAAACCAGCCAATGTTAGGTTCAATTGACTCTAAGTTCCAATATTTAGAAGAAGAAAATACTAGACCAGAGAGAATAAACTAAAGAAAGAAGACAATAGAATCTCAGACTGTATCTTGACTGTGCACGGTATTATGTTCTTCCATAATCTGATGAGTTTACTGTCTTATATTGTCCACAATCTTGTGTGTTTCAAGTCGCAGGTTGTAATTTTCGTACTGGCAACAATGTTCAATCAATCTAACTGGTTTTTATCAGAGACGATGTATACCCAAGGAAGCGTACCAGTACACATCAGCACAAATATCAGAACATCAAATACTAAAACAGCCAGAAAATAATTTCATAGATGTGCATTGATTTAAACCTGCTGAGAGATGGTAGTCAGCTGTTGCGCCAAATCAAGAACCTTGGCCTTTTTCACCAAGAACTCCTTGTCCTCCTCCAGCACCCGGGACCCGGCTACAGATCCACCTCCTCCCCACCCGTTAACCACTGTCTGTTTAATATTACTAAACATGCCAAAAAAGTCCCTCCCGCCTTTTACCGGCACACCCCCCACCAAACCATCTCTCACTACCTGAGGCCGGCTTGGCACTGGCAACCCGTCCTCTGAATCCCCCTCATTGTCTGTTTGGGAATGAGATGAGGCTGACGCTGGGGCTCGCAAGAAGGTGCGTAACTCCTCGCTCCGGCCCACGATAGGGTGAGCTGCGAGGCGGCGCAAGTATTTCTCCAGTGAAGTCCTCCGTTGCTCCACAAACTCATGCCTTTGCATCACCTAAATCAAGTTTTAATTTTTAATACACTTTCTGTGCATAATTTGGAATTAGTTTGATGATTACACCAATTATTATGAATATGCATATATTTCAGTAGGACATTGTCATTGCAGTTTCAAATTTTCATTGGGACCAACTTTTTATTATTAAAACTATGTTTGAAACTACAATCCATGATTTATAGCATAAGCTGCATTATGTAATTTTCATTACATAGAAGCCTGACTAATTGAGGACTATAATATAATCTAATCCATACAACTAATCCTACCAAAATATTTAATAATTGAGATTCAATAAGATAGTTGCACAAACCTGGCCCTCCACTACACTCTTGTCAGGCCTAGCGGGTATGAAATATCCCCGATAAGATTCTGCTAACTGATCTGCTAGTGTGACCACATCACGGAACCGCCGCCTCACACGAAATTCTCTCCCATCATTGACAGACTTAGCTGTTATCAGGTAACTGACATAAGTGCTTGAACCAGCCAAAGACGGGTTTGGGTCAATCTCCTTCAGCGGGTCTGTAACGGAGATCCGCGTAAACTCCAGCCCCAAGCGTTCTGACCCGCCGTTCTGGATCTTCTGTGGCTTGAATATTGGGGGCGAGGAAGGCGAAGAGAAGCTTCCCGTGGAGGGCCCAGGAGACGATGGTGGAGAAGGGGAGAGAGGTGGATTGAGGAGGGGATCTCCGCCGTTAAGCTCGGAACGAGTTGCCGAGATTAATCGAGGGGCGAACAAAGATGAAGTGCTGGTTTGTTCATCCTCGTCGTCGTCTAGGTTTAGAGATTCGAGATCTTCTCTAGCTTGTGATGGCGAAAGGCTGAGAGGCGACTCAGCTGCCATCATGTCGACTGGTCGGAGTAAAGAGAAGGAACGAAATCAACAGGGTGTTTTTGACAAGAAGGGTGAGATCGGAGAGAAGACGAGTACGGTCTGTTGAACCGCGGGTCAGCGTACGAGCAGCAGGTTAATACACTCGAGGAACGATCAATCGTCACGTGGCCAGTATTATGTGCTCCGCTCCTGGTTACGATTTGTAAACGAGAGGGAACAAAATTAGCGATTTTTTTTGTTCTTGTCAATCCGGTTTTCTAAATTATAATAATAGCGATGAATCATGAATCCAATGGCATTTATTATTTATTGCTCTTACGTGCACCTCTTATATATTAAATATTATTCTAATCATGAAGAGGGTTTAAATATATATATTTTTTTTTCTGTTTCCTTCTACTTTTTATAGAATTTTTAAAACTTATATGTTAAAGAAAATGTTAAATGTAATATATATTATTCTTTCTATATGCAAATATAAAATTTATTACCTTTCGGTTGCTTTTATATAAATTAATATGTTGAAAATTAACATAATTTATCCATTAAAATGTTTTTGGCAAACTTTTGATACAGATCAAAACAAATGTAGTCAAAAATGTAGTCATATTTTGTATGTGCATAGAGGATATGATATAGATTATATTTATTGAAATATGAGTTTTAAATTTTAAGTTAATCATGTTTAAAAAATGCAAGTATGGCGAAGGCAAAAAAAATGAAGGTGTTCGAATCCTCCTCTTCAATTATATGTACTTTTTGATAAGTTTTTTTAATATTGTACATTATTAGAAAGAAATAAAAAAAAAATGTAATTACTTATTCGACCAAATTTTTAACTTCAATTTTGTTATGGTCATTTAGAAGAAAAAAAATGATAAAACTTTGTATATTAAGTATAAATATTTGTGAATTTAATTATAAATATAACATATAAATACTTTCATAGTGTGGTGAAGGAGTGCATAATATGAGTGCAAGCATAATTTATCTCTAATTAATAATATATTTCTAACATTTTCAACTTTATATGCATTTTTTCTGAATGAATACGTTCATAGATATATTTAAATGTATAATAATAGTTTTTTATCTCCTAAATATCTTTTTTTTTTACTTAAATGTTGAATATCACTGAAATATTAAATGTCAAATGTCAGAATATATTTGTTCAGACAATATTTTTATAATAAACCAAGTGCTAGTTTGTTTTCGAAAAACATTATGCAACTTCATACGTTAAGACAACTAACATTTAATACTTAAAACAAAAATCATAAAATTTTATGAGTAGAAGGACGTAATTGCATATATTAAAAATATTTATGATACGTCAAATATATTTGGGAACATCTTTGTTCATAATTATCAAACATTTTATAACGAATATAATGTTATAATTAATTTAGAAAACCGAAATAGATACCAAAAAATATTTAAAATTAGCTGCAACAAGTAAATTTATGATAGTGAATAGTTGCAAAAAAAAATGTACAATGATTTGAGTAAATTTGTTAGTTGCTTTTGCTTTGGAATCAGATATATTCAGAGACGGAGCCAAACTTTCAGATTATGGGGATCAAATATAAATTGAGTCAAGTATATAAATTTTTCTTATTACAAATGGGATCAATTTCATACAATCCATAATATTTTTCTTTAAAATATATTAAAAATAAAATATAAATATAAAAAAATTGAAATTGAATGGGTCAATTGACCCCTTTAAATAGAGAGAGGGGGGTTTCTGATGCCCATCGGACCAGAGTCTGTTTGATGGGTGGTTTCTACCGTCCGATCCACTTTGAAATCTGTGCGCACATATATTAGAACAAATAGCACGGATATTAAAGTGATGCACATAGATCTTGAAGTGAATCGGACGATAGAAACCACTCATCAAAGAGACTCTGATCCGATAGACATCAGATAAAAACCACCTATCGAAGAGACTCTGATCCGATAGGCATCAGACACCCCTCTAATTCAAATAACGTGGATTCGCCTCTGGATATATTAGAAGTTATCTGTAGGACCGACCATACGAGGAAGATTTTAAGTGGACTTGGTTTACTTTATATATATTTACGATATGAAAACGTGGTTTTGCTTACTTGGCATCTCGCCATTGGAGCTTGAGGACCCACGGACTGTCCTTGTATAATTCATTCATTCATGGCTCTGAGCCTTTGACTTGATTAAGATATTTTTTTTTTGTCAAATAGATTGATTAAGATATTATGTGTCATTCGACTCATTCTAAGATGATAAAATCGTGTCTTTGATTTAGTATATAATTGTCATCAAATTATTGAAGCACTATTTCACTGAATTATGAAAATTTTAGAAATAATTATGAAATAATATTAAGTAAAACAGGAGATAAATAGTAGGATTCAAATGTCTCATATTTTTTAATGTTAATTGTGCTTTGTATGTTTTTTTTTTCTTTATCTTTAAAGTCTATACTATTGATCCGAACTAATCAACATAATATTCATATTAAAATGTGTATTGAGACAAAAAAAAATTATATATATTTTTAAATTTATTATTTTTCCAGATGGATATAAAATAGTTTTTTTTTTTATGATTCGGAAATCTGTTGTTTTGTACCTATAAAAATAGTACAAGATTAAAAAGAAAAACTATATAGAATTTAGTGTCCAAGAACATTTTAATTGGTTGGGATAGATTTTGAATTTTGTAAATAAAATAGAAAGCATACAAAACACAATGAGATATAAAAGATATGATTTCACATTTGAACCCTCCTCTTATTTAAGTTGGAATTAAAATTGTATTATTTTTGCACACTTTCGAAGAATGAAATATTGTTTAGTAAATATTTTTTTTGAATAGTAGATCGATTAAAAGCATGCACATAAGAAGAAGAATAATAACAACAATAAAAGTTGTAAATAAGAATAATGGAGTGAGACTGCAATAATGCGCATAGCGCATACTTGTCAGTAATATGAACTAATAACTTATTTTTTAAAATTTAAACAGTAAATCTGAACCGTTTAACATGATTTTCATATACAAATATACTTATAGATTAAATTTTACATTTTCATATATATTTTTTACTATCTTTTTTTAAATAGATAAAAAATCACTTGATCTAAAGATTCTAAATTATTCAAAAGTAATGATTTTCTAGTAAAATATTTGTAAAAAATATTAAATTTAGTTTGTTTGTACAAATTACAAAACTGTTCGTGCAAATTTCAATACAAATCAAATAGTTCTTATCGGACATACCAAATTTGGTCCGATTCCTGTCAAACTGTCCCATCCCAGTTGCGATAAGCCTGTAGAAGGAAAAGTGCTATCATAAGCCCATATCTAGAATATCTGATTTCTGAAAACCTGTCATTCTAAGCTGAGTGACAGTAACAAAAGCCCATGTAAGATTTCCAACTAATAGAAGGCCATGGCCCAACTCGCCCAACTAATAGAAGGCCATGGCCCTTTAAGACCCTCTGTTTAGATTGTAGGGGTGCAAACGGATTGGATAATATCCGACTGTATCCGGATCCGTATCCGAAAATTTGATACAAATATCCGATATCTGAATATCCATACGGATACGGATACGGATATGGTTTTGAATTTTAATTATCCGTATCTGAATAGTAGATATATACCATATAGTTTAATGTATATTATGAAATATTTATATATATATATACGGATATCCGATATTCGATCCGTATCCACAGGTATCCGTCTAATATCCAATCCGTATCCGAAAAATAATAGCAGATACAAATATGATTTTACCACTATTCGATCCGTTTGCACCCCTATTAGATTGTCATGACTAATACCACAACATTAATTGTTATATATTTATGAAGAGTAGAACTAGGGTGCTCCTAAGTTCACCATGTTTCTTTGTGAAATCAACTCTAAAATTTTCCAGCTTGTTGAAATCTTTCTACCTTACGAGTGATGCATCTACATATAAAATTTTTAAAGTTACCAATTAATTTAATATAAAGTCAAGTTGTCAAAATTAGAATGTTTATAAATTAATTTTAATGCATTTATTTTTTGAAAACCTTTTGACCATTTGACTCTATACAAATTTTATTTCAAATTAAAAATTTTTTGCACGTAGACACATCACTCGTAAGATAAAAGAATTTTAACAATTTGAATTCATCGTTTGAAGTCAATTCGATAACTTGGTAAACTTAGGAGCAACCTAGTTCTACTCTATTTATGAAATTCTTGCACTGATCTTTCTGCAATTCAATTTCATCGGAAAGAGTGATTTAATGCTTCAAATAATTTTGTTTCTATATTTCTCTGTCAAATTTAATCAGTTTTTATTCCAATAACGGGGTTATAAATTTGAGGCAGTGTCTTAATCACGTGTACAAAAGAACTGCCAAATCACTGCACAATTATCCATAACAATATATGGAATGATAAATTAATTAGGTTTGCACAACTAAGCTCCTCTTTAACTTTCTGGTTGTTGAAAAACAATTTTATATGCCAAGGAGATTTGGACTTAGTAGTTACAATATAATTAATATGAGAGTTGAAGTATTTGAGGTTTCAAAGAGGACTCTGTTTTTGCTATTCTAATTCTTCCTACCATCTCTTCCTAACCCCACCAAATAGCTTTTTGTTTGTTTACTTTTTCGTTTTCTGACATGAGATCTAAATTTTGGTACGTATTCAGATTCGAAATTTGATTAGAAATAACTAACTTGGAAGACTTAACACTCTTCTTTATTAAAAAAAAAAGAGAGGAAAATTATGATATCATAGGTAAGCATATATTGTTCACCAAATTAAATGGTGTCCAATGATTGTGGAAAGTTGTCAAAACATTTTTATGTATTTTATAATGGGCATTGCATTAATTCATTTATATGAAAATTACATGTCCATAAGCTTGTCATGCCAGAGAGGAATTACATTGAATGTATTAATTAGGATCCAATGAATTGTGATTAGATAATGGTATGAAGTATCAAAGGTATACTTCCCTTCATGATCTTAGACCTTATTTCTAAAAGAATGACACACAAAATCATTCTAGTAGAACTAGGGTGATTAGATAAATGAATTTAGTCTTTTTGTGATCTCAACTCTAAATTTATCGGATTGATTTCTAATGACGAATCCAAACATCTGAAACTCATTTAAATTTGTGAGTGATGCGTCTAAATGCAAAAATCTGAACTTTCGAACTAATTTTGTATAAAATCAAGCGGTCAAATTTAGAAGGCTCATAAATTAAACGTTTTTTTTTACCGCTTGACTCTATACAAAATTATTTCGAAATTTATAAATTTTGTATTTAGACAAATCACTTATAAGATAAATGAGTATAAATAGTTCGAATTCATCATTTAAAATCAATCTGTTATATTTTAAAATTTGAGTTTACAAAGAAACTCAGTTAACTTAGAACCACCTTAGTTCTACTCAAATCATTTATAGGTGAAAGAAGGTCCACAATGACGAAATAAAATTAGTTGGTAAAAGGATATTTAGACACGTATGTGTACAGACTGTACATTCATGTTTTTTTACAAGTCTACTTATTTGTAACACATCCCTCTTTTGAATACTAATTAATCAGAATACTTCTGTCATGCTAATAAACTCTGTTTTTCTTTTCTCTTTCTTAATTGTTTTTTTAAACCTTGACAGAGGCTGTGAATTTTGCGAAGTCATACGAGGAAATCGAACTTTCAACTTTTGAGTAACTAACAATTTTAGATTTTTTTTTCTAACTAACTGTACTAATTTTCCTTTCTTCTCTTTCTTAATTGTTACTTCAATTATAAGGATTAAATGTAAATTATGGTGATAAAATGAGGTGAAAATTCGAACAACGTGTCTTTTATTCCGTGCAACACAGTATAGTATTGTCTGATAAAGTTAGAAAATAGTATACCGAAACTGATTCCGTCATGAAGTGGCACGGCATGTGTGCCGGTTACGTCTGTAACTCACGTGTTCCATACCATAACTATTCGCGTACCGTAATCAATTGCTGACAAAAAAACACAACACAGTAGGAAACAACACATTTTTTTTCTAACACTATTTATTTATTTTAATATTTTAAAAAATCATCTCACAATTTTTCAAAACTTTTCTATATATTTTTAGTAAACAAACTTAAATTATGAAAAAATGGTCAAATATGATCAAACGTTTAATTTGGTCACAATATGGTTAGTCACGGCACAACTTGATCACGACATGACTCACGCGGCGTGATCATTTGCGTGACCACCCCTTGACATTTTGATCACAGCACGTGAAATATAGATTTGATCACAACGGCATAATAATTATACAAGACTAAAATTACAGCGTATTAATCACAATATGACACTGTATGATTTTTTCACTCTACAGTCTCAAAATATTTTTTTTATCCTCAGCGCTGTGTGAGCCAAAAAAAAGAAGAAGGAAAATGACTGATATTTCTTTGTTTCCTTTCTTAAAATGGAAAAAGTAATGTAAAAAAATTTAAACAATATCACATTAACTAGACTTGTTAGATCCTTCTGACTCAGAATCAGCGGGAAGGAAAAGAAATGGAAAAAAAAAACTTATTAATTTTAGAAGAAATTGTCCAGAAATTAAGTTTCTAAATTAATTGTTGCTACTGGAGATTTCAATGGGTAAAGAAAGACTATTAATAAAATGTCGCACCTCATGGTACAAGTAAAATTCTGTCATTGTAATTAATTATGAAGGGCCTGTTGGGCAGACTATTGGAAATGGACATGAGTACGGAAATTGAACTAAAAATTACTGTTCATGCAGGAAAAACAAATTCAGTTCAACAAATTCGGTTGAACTGAATTTTTTTTTCACGGAAAAATAGAGCGGCCGAACATACCCGAAAAGAGGAGGAGGGAAAGGAAGTAATTGGCAGAAAGGAAGAGGAATGGGAATGGAAGAGAAAAGTTGGGGTCTATTTTAAGGGAGCAGTTTGGGTCTGATGTCCAGTCCGATGGATTTTATAACCATCTAATCTGTTTTAAGATATGTGTGCACATATATTAAAGCGAATGCACACGGATATTAAAGCAAAGTGCACCTATTTTAAAGCGGATCGAACGGTTAGGAACCCATCACACTCAATTTGAGTCTGATGGGCATCAGACCCAAGCTGCTCTGGATTTTAAAAAGAAAGTATTTTGTAAAATTTCTCAAAAAAAATGTTACGACGGAAGTGAGAAATATTTTGGTAATAAATTGATTTATTATAGCTCTATAAACGACTGGTTAATTGTACAAAAATGAAAGCAAATAAGATGTATTTCTACTTGAAAACATTTCAAAGGGTTTCAAACTTTCAAAGGTTGCCATATCGAAATCAATCAATCAAATATTTGACATGTTGAACTTCCAATTAAAGTGGTTGATCTATTTAGTTCGGAAAAATTGACAACTATATGATGTTGATACTCCTTGGCAGCATTATTTCTACACGTGTGATGACTCCAATGAATGTCCAATTTCCTTCTAACAGCATTCATTTGAATTTAGAGATGTTAACGGTCCTGTTGTTCATTAATTCTAATCATTACAGTCGGGTTTTGCAAAAACATTAATTATTTAGAGAACGTACTAATTAAAAATCAAAATAACAACTATCCAACTATTTAAAATTATATTACTATTATATATATAAAAATAAGAGTGATGCTTCGATAGACATAAGGACCTATTTGTAAAATAAACATATTTTTATTTTCAAAGTTCAAACAGTTGATCCGAGCCGTTCATCTTGTTCTCCATATTAATATGTACTTGGAGACCAAATTTTACATTTTTCTGAATTTTTTTGACTATTTATTAAGATGGATACAAAATTCAATGGTCTGAATTTGATATTTTTTTTGTACCCATCTTAATAAATAGTAAAAAAATTCAGAAAAATGTAAAATTTGGTATCCAAGCACATATTAATATGGAGAACAAGATGAACGGTTCGGATCGACTGTTTGAACTTTGAAAATAAAATATGTTCATTTTACAAATAGGTTCTTATGTCTATAGAAGTCTTTGTCTAAAAATAAATGTTTGTAAGAAAAATAATATAAAACGGTTTTATTGGATTTTATTCAACGTTACTTCCAATATTCATATAAAGAGTACAACTAGAGTGTTCCTATGTTTATTAAGCCTCTTTATAAACTCAACTAAAAAATCTATCAGAATAACTTCAAATGATGAATCTGAACTATTGTAACCCATCTATCTAATGCGTTTACATGTAAAAAATTTAAACTTTTGAATTAATTTAGTAGAAAGTCAAGCGGTCAAAATTAGAAGATTTATAAATTAATTTTAATGCATTTATTTTTTGAATGTTTTTGACCACTTGACTCTATACAAAAGTAATTCGAAAATTTAAAATTTTCACATATATATGCATCACTTATAAGATAAACAGATTTCAATGATTCAGATTCGTTATTTGAAATCAATTAAAAATATTTAAGAGTTGAGTTATAGAAACACCATAGTTCTACTCTCCATATAAATATAAATATTCGTTTGTTGAGTAAATCAAAATTCAATTTATACCTGACCAATTAAATTTTAAATCCATAATTTTTCGAGTCGGTTCAGTTAGATTGATCTAGTTTATTAGGTTATATATATTTACATTCTTACATTTAATAAATTGAATGATTTTACTACATTTGTCCGAAAATGAACAATAAACAAATTAATCTTTCATGATGCAAAAATGCTAAAAATATAATGTGAACTGTGTAAACAAAACAAAACAAAATATCGAATCTATAATTTTAGAGATTAGTGCTTAAATGACGATGCTATTGACAGGCGAGTCTACAATGAATGCCCTCTAATTAGCAGACCACACGAATATTACACGAATAGTGCATCAATACATTTATAGGACTATTCGGCAACAAGAAATTAAGTTTTCTTAAAATTTAATTCACTTTCTTTATCTTTTTTAGTTCCTTAATTTTACCAAACACCGGTTTCTTAGCGCGGATTAAGATCACCTCCTTTAACCTCATTTTAGTCCGGATATTAAGGCAACCCCATTTAACCTTATTTAACCTTAAGACAACGAATATCGGTTTCTTACTGCTTCTTAAACTTTTAATCCTTCAATCTAATCTCTTATTGCCCGGTATTTTTTTCCATAACCAATAAATAAAATAAAATAATATTAATAACCAATGTTTCAAAAAAATTTCACTCATAACCAAACCGCCCAACCGTGGGGCGGTTTACCATTCATACCAAACCGCCCCCCCAGGGGAGCGGGTTGCTACAGTAACTTTTTTTTTTAAAGGATTTGAATGTTTCAATCTAAATAATTAAAGTATTTGTTTGAAATTACAGATATGAAATTAATGACTAAAAATAATATGAAATTAAAAGAAAGGAGAAGTAACATCTCTGATCAGTAATCTATTAGTACCTCCTCAGGACAAGTGCTTTCATTTGGTCAACTAGATCATCGCTTTTGATTCACAACTTTTCTTTGCTTCACTTCAGTGTTCATTGGCACATTCCTTTAGAAAAAAAATTAATCAGAAAGAATACAGAAACACAAACTAAGATTTACTTAATTTAAAACTGCACATAAACATGCAATGGTATCTAGAGGACATATTTAATAGTACATGTCTTGTTTATAACAAGAATTCTAATAAATTGACTCACAGTATACAAAATGCTTTGCAACAATCAAACACTTGCAGTACTTCCAATAAATAATCCAGTATTGCTGAAATTTACAAAAAACACCAATTATCTACAAAATTGCATGCCAATATACAAAAGTTCATAATCTAAGGCATTGTACCCCAACCCTGCCATCTTCATGCTTTAATCACTTGGGAACCAACAGTTACCGTACCTCAAGTGATGTGTCAATTGCAAAAATTTGAGAAATACTCAAAATTTTAAAAATATTGTAATTTTTTTATGTTTTGATTGCTAAATGAAAAATAGAAGGAAAAATAATTAACCACTATAAACAGATAAATTTCTCACATGCTACGCATCCAGAGCCCGCCATAAAGACATGAGAAACACTATACCCCAAATCGGTCCAATTCAAAGTGACTGGACTCTCAATTTCATCATTTACTTCAACAAAGCCGTAACAAAGTCAGAGGGTGTAATTCCTTCACTTGACTGAGACCGAACCGATGTTAAATTTCTTCATTTTTTTTTTTTTTTTTTTTGCAAAAGTGAAATATTCACCGGTTTCGTTACGAAACAATGTCTGTAGAAAACTTACAAAACTGTGCATAGCACCTAAAATCCACTTATTCTAAACTAAAGAAAAACAAATATCCAACTAGCATCAATATCAAACTGCAGAGACGTAATGGAATGATCTATAGTAATTCTAAAGAGATTAGGGAAAGAACAATATCAAACTTGATGTAATACTTCATGAGCACAAATTATATTATCTCTAATTAATCGACCTTTGAGAAAAGTTGACTGAGAATCATCTATAAGGGGATCTAATACTAAGAAAAGTCTACTGGTTAATAGTTTAGTAATCATCTTAAAGCTACAATTAATAAGACTAATGGGCCTAAATTGTTTAATAGTTGAGACATCTGTCTTTTTAGGAATCAAACATATAGAAGCGAGATTCAGTTTGGAAATATCTAAAGTTCGATTATGAAAAGATTGAAATAACTTGAAAATATCTTGGATGAATCAGATCCCAAAATGATTGATAGAAAAGAAAAGAAAGACCGTAAGGACCTGGAGCTTTACCAGGATTATACGGAAAAATAGTTTTCCTAATTTCATCAATAGTGAAAGGAAGTTCAAGAGAAAGTTGTTGAGAAGGAGTTAAACGCTCAGAAAGAGGCCATAGATCATGTTGTAAACTGAGTAATCTAGTTGACATATATGAAGCTTAAGAACCATAGGATCAAAGACAGTAATATCATCAATATCTAATGACAAAATTGCATTTTTCTTCTTTCTAGTAAAAGCTGAAATATGAAAAAAGACAGTATTGAAATCACCTTCTAAAAACCACCTTAAACGAGATCGTTGGTGTCAAGAAATTTCTTCCTCTTTATAAAGCCTATGTAAACTAGATTGGCACTCTTGCCAATGAGAGTAATCAGAAGGAGATAAAGAATTAGAATCTTCACTTAACCCTGGCACCATATTCGTGTAGCAGTTCACATATATGTGATACATGTATCAACATAACTTAATCCCCCTTCAATTACTTTTAGATGCATCAAATAACAAGGACAAGATGTATCATTGATACAAAATCATTTGAGCTCGGTATCGTAAGGTAAAGATTATAGTTTGAGTTCTAAGTTAAAAATCAAGAATTTAATCAAATTAACAATCTTCATACTTCCGAGAGGATTTCAAACTAAGTCAAGAAGAACAATCTCAATCACGAACCATGACAAACATATTAAAATCTGATAAAGTAAACAAAGTGAAAGGAAGAATATTTTCCAATCAATCAACTTGTTTAACTCGATTCACAATACCGTAGGGCTCGCTTACTCATTTTTCAATCTATCAACATATAATATATATAACTCAATTTGATATTGGCAATCTGATAACAATTAAGTTCAAAATAACTTATAATTTGTTATGTACAATAATATTTCACTCTAAATGTTACCAATTTCATTCAAACAAATACATTCAAGCATTCCGTATATTATTTTTAGTCTTAATTTCATATCTGTATTTTCAAACAAATACATTTATTATTTAGATTGAAACATTCAAATCCTAAAAAAAAAAAAAAGCTACTGCAGCAACCCGCCACCCCGGAGGCGGTTTGGTTATGAGTGAAATTTGTTTGAAATATTGGTTATTAATATTATTTTATTTTATTTATTGGTTATGGAAAAAAAATGCTGTCTTATTGCCGAACAACCCCATATATATAACATAGTTTAACAAAAACTAGCACAAAATAAAGAAAACAGAGGTCAAATTATCAGCGTTCATATTTCAATGCATTGCCAAGCATGTAAAAATATAATGTGATGCAAAAATGAACAATAAACAAATTAATCTTTCATGTTGCAAAAATGATAAAAAAATATAATGTGAACCAGTAGACAAAATAAAATAAAATAAGGAATCTATAATTTTAGAGATTAGAGCTAAATGACCGATGCTATTGATGGCCGAGTCTAACAATGAATGCCCTCTCAGCAGACCACACAAATGTTACATGAAAGTGCGTCAATTAATACATAGTTTAACAAAAAGTAGCACAAACAGAGAAAACAGAGGTCAAATTAGCATTCTTTCTTCAATGCCAAGCATGTAGAGATAATTGGCTTATAATTAAGCTGATTGGCAGTTAATTAACTAGCTAAAAGTAAACATATAATTAATCATGAATGGGAACGAAAGGCTAATAACTTTAGACTTAATTTGCAACCTTTTTCATTTGATATTTCGATTGCGTGGTCAAGTAACGCCTCTACTAGATCAAGGGATACACCCAAATCCAACAACCCCAACAGAAACAGAGACCTTCTAACCCTTGTTTGGAAGAGATTGGTTCGTTTTCCTTTTGACAATTTGAATTCTGCGTGCCTTTACTTTTCAAAACCACTCACACTTCAGGGTTCAATTTAATGTCTAGGAAGTAATTGAGAAATTATATGCATGCCTTTTTAACAACTTAATAATATATGGTCGTCTCCACTGTGCATATATAATTTATTGAAAAGTCCAGCTAGTATGACATTAGTGTTATTTCAGTTTATATAACATCAATTCTAAAATTTATCGAATCGACTTCTAACGGTGAATCCAAACTGTTCAAACCGATCTACTTCATTAGTTGTGCGTTACATGCAAATTTTATAATTTTTCAAATTCATTTAGTATCAAGTCAAGTGGTCAAAAGTGTGAGTTTTTAAGTTAATTTTAATGCATTCATTTTTCAACATTTTTGACTACTTGATTTGATACTAAAATAATTCAAAAATATAAAAAATTACATATAAATATATCACTCATAAAGTAAATCAGTTTGAATTAGTCTTTTGAACTATATCCAATCAATTTTGGAGTTGGTATCATATGATATCGATGTCATACTAGCCAGACTCTTTATTGAATCGCATAAGACATTATTTATCTGACGGTTTAGATGAGTTGACCATGCCGTCCTACTCGTTTTTTATAAAATGATTCAATTTAGACCGTTCGATCCAAATTAGAGAGTTCAGTTATTTTTTATGTCATCCAAATGTTACATATAGGGACCTTGAAGGCTTGAACCCCGCTTTTTCATGTATAGCTTGATTCGCACAAGACTTCTCTGTAATATGGTTTTTCTAAAACATCTCATGTGTCCAGATTCTTTTTTTTTTCTTTCAAAATCATCAGAATTAAACTTCAAATCATAAAAATAACTTATATTATTTAACTAGTTAATTAGTCCTTAAAAGTTAATGTATGAAAATTTGAAACCACATTTAAAAAATAATGTAAAAAAATATTGTTTATTCAATAAGTTACATTATAAAAATTTATCCTGAATAAGTTTATAAAAATATTGTTTATTCACCTTAAGGTAAGATTTGTATCACCTCTTTCAATTCTACAATTTATACATATAGTTAATACTTAAATATAGTTGGCACTTGCTGCCAATGTACAGCATGTGTATTAATTAAGGGATAAGTAAGTGTAATAAAATTAGTGGACATTTGCTGCCAATGTACGCATTAAAAGTCTTTGACAGTATGAATTTAACGATCTTTTATACGTACATTTATCTAACGATAATAATATTAGTGGACATTTGATGTATATGATAAACTCAACATGAATTCATTTTTGTTTTGGAACTCTAAAGTTAATTAATTGTTGAATTTATAATATTTTTTATTATTATATTGGCGTACAATTACATCCGGCACTATATATAGAGTATATATACTTTAGGCTATTTTGGAATACAAACAAATTGGATTTCCAAGAGCTATTAACACATGAGATTTCACTATCACAAGTTTTTGGAGTGGCATCAAAACTCCATACAATCTCAGCTCTCGTTTGAATTTATGTTTCAAAATTTAAAAATCTAAACATCGTATCCAAACTCATGATGTTCTCGATTTTTTTTTCGTTAAAGATGCATCCACATAAAACTTTATAATTTTTAAGTTTAATTTATATTAAATCAAAAGGCCAAAAAAAATTCATTAAAATTAATCTATTCCATGTAATTAGATTCGTTCAATTTGGTACCATTGATATTATTTAAAACGAAATCAAAATATTATAGAACTTTTATGATAACGTATATCTATAAAAAAAAAAAAAAGAAGAAGATCGAATTCGATGTTTAAATTTTAATTAAATTTTTGGAATATAGATATGTTCTCATGTTAAAAAGAGATCGCAAGCGCTTAATGGGTTATTTTTTTTATGGTCACATCAGCAAATTGCTGATGACATGTGTATTAATTAAAAAAGTTTATTTACATTTGCGGTCTTGAATTAATCTAGTGTACCTAACTAGCTTGTATTAATAGCCAGAATAAGTTTACAAAAATCTGAACCCCTCATTCTATTACTGTTGCTTAATGGGTTATTAATTACTAGGTAGCTCGACAGAAAGTAAATTTCCATCTACATCCCAACAAAAAAAGTGATAATTCTAATCAATTATGAGCAGCATTATACTTAATTGTTGACAAATCCATGCAGTAGTTATGTAAACCTCCGTGCATAGACAACGGAAAAAAGAAGGTTTGGTTAATTAAAAGTCCATTTGTCAAAATCATTAATCATTAATTAGTTGATCAAGACTTTGACAGGAAATCAAATGAGAAACGCGCCCGTATACTACTAAAAGGAGTCAAGTGGGTGCACCAACTTATAACCATGAGGTTGAACAATGAAGGACTCAGGAGAGGTCTCTTTAGCCACACCTCTTTTGAAACCAAATTTAAAATCTTTATTATTGAAATACAAATTATCAAAACAACCTAATCTACCCACAAATAAACAATCATGCATCTAGATATCGATCCCACCTGGAAATCTATATATATAAATACCTGCCCCCCTCCGTTTCATTTGTACTACAACTTGCTTCAGTTTGGCACACCTCTTTCTAGCTAGCTAGATATATTTCCATATATACAATTGTTCTAAACAAAACACCCCAAACATGGCAACTTGGTTCATTTCTCTCTTGTTAGGGTTATTTTTTCTCTTCTCAAACACACATGGAGAAGAGCATTACCACGACTTTGTTGTACGTATTATTTTTGTTGCTTATTTACATCATTTGGGTTCTTGTATGCAAATTTACATGACTTGAATGCATTTCCATGATCAGATTCAGGAAACACCAGTGAAGAGGCTGTGCAATACACACAACATTATTACGGTGAATGGGCAGTTCCCGGGACCTACCATCGAGGTCAAAGAGGGAGACACTCTTGTTATCAACGTGGTCAATAAAGCTGAGTATAATGTTACAATTCACTGGTGAGTAAATTAACATTTTAATATCTCCACAGATATTCCTGTCGCCTGATATATAAGTCTATTTCACCAAGTAGAAGAAAAAAAGTGGTCTCAATTATTTTTTAATGTGAGATATATATAATAATATATACAATTTTCCTTTTTTGCAAGGCATGGGATAAGGCAGAAGAGGACAGCATGGGCAGATGGACCCGAGTTTGTGACGCAGTGCCCCGTCAAGCCGGGAGAAAGTTACAAGTACAGGTTTACGATTGAGGGACAGGAAGGCACTCTGTGGTGGCATGCTCACAGCTCATGGCTCAGAGCAACTGTCTATGGTGCACTAATCATATACCCTCGAGGCAACAATTCATACCCCTTTGAGAAGCCTATCAGAGAAGTTCCTATCCTATTAGGTCTCTTTCTCTTATCTCTCAAGCGTCAATTTTTGTCAGTTGGAATGACACTAAGGGTTGCTTACACGAATTAGCAACTAATAGTTCATGAATTTAATAGTGTATATGCAGTATATTTATATAAATATATTAATTCATGCAGGAGAATGGTGGAATGCGAATCCAATTGATGTCATTAATGAGGCACAACGCACTGGCGCTGCCCCGAATGTCTCCGACGCCTTGACCATCAATGGCCAACCCGGCGACCTCCTCAACTGCTCCCGCGATGGTAAATCACACTTCAATAAGCCCAAAAATATTATTGTGCATACTGAAATCTCCAGAAATAACATGTATATAAAAACTATATGCAGAAACAATAACAGTCCCCGTAAAGGCCGGCGAGACCACCTTGTTCCGGTTCATCAACTCAGCTCTGAACACTGAGATGTTTGTTACTATTGCCAACCACAAAATGACAGTTGTCGGGGCTGATGCTCTCTACACGAAACCGTTTACCACATCTGTTATCATGATCGCACCAGGACAGACAACTGATGTACTGGTAAAAATGGACCAAGCAATAGCCTCCTATTATATTGCTGCTCGTGCTTACTCCAGTGCGCAGGGTGTTGCCTTTGACAATACCACCACCACTGCCATTTTGGAATATGATTGTGGTTGCAGCACTAAACATGTACCTGGTGGAATCTCGCCGATTTTCCCCTATCTCCCAGCCTTTAATGACACTGCCACTGCGACCGCCTTTACGACCAGCCTTAGAAGCCCGGCAAAGGTTAAGATCCCAGAGCCAGTTGATGAAAATCTTTTCTTCACAGTTGGTCTTGGGTTAATCAACTGTCCGAAGAGCCAAAAGTGTGGCGGACCAAACAATACCCGTTTTGCTGCAAGCATGAACAACTTCTCTTTCGTGCTTCCATCACAAGTTTCCATTCTACAAGCGCACCGGTACGGCCTTGAAGGAGTTTTCACCACTGATTTTCCATCCAAACCACTGGTACAATTCGATTACACGGCTCAAAACATCAGCCAGGCGTTAAATCAACCTGTCAAGGGAACCAAGGTCTACCCGCTCAAATTTGGATCGGTTGTGCAGCTCGTGCTTCAAGGAACTAACATCGTCACCGGTGAGAACCATCCAATTCACATCCATGGCTACGATTTCTACATACTAGCAGAAGGTTTTGGTAATTTTGATCCGAAGAAGGACACGTCCAAGTTTAACCTAGTTGATCCACCACAAAGGAACACCGTTGGTGTGCCGGTTAACGGCTGGGCGGTAATACGGTTTGTGGCGGATAACCCGGGGGTTTGGTTAATGCATTGCCATTTGGATGTGCATATCACCTGGGGACTTGCCATGGCTTTCTTGGTGGAGGATGGCGTCGGTGAATTGGAGTCGCTCGAGCCGGCACCGGTTGATTACCCTCTTTGTTAAAACTTGTAATGTGATAATTTTATTTTTGTAATTTTTGTACGTTCGTTATTTTTCGTTTTCGTTTTGGATATATTTTGAAAGCACCCTATGTAACTTTTTGATTCTTACATGCCTTTTACCATATTTTGTATTTTTTGTGAGTAAAACATCATGCAGTTGTTGAGTAATTATTGTTGTGACTCTGTTTCTTGCTTCATGGAAAAATAAGTGAAGGAATTATAATATAGCGTATTATTCCAAAAAGATAGTAGTAGTTCTGACTTAATAACATTTTTCATGTTAGATTAACGAATTAGCTCAACTAAATTATTGAGTCATAGCTACTTTCATCGAATCAAAATTCGTTAATCTAACATCAAAGTTTATTTATCGGATCGGGTGGCATTTACTTTCTAAATATGAATGTTTGTTCCAAGATGTAACATTTACTTTTATGCGACCTGTTTGTTCTAAATAGAAAAAATCAGATTGTTTTATCCTTAAAACATTTCTAATTGGTTTCTAAATTTCATTTGTATTAAATTAATCTTGAACTTTCAAAAAAAATATTATAAATTTCATTTGAATTAATTATAACCTTCAATGTAAAGTTATAATATTTCATATTTATTCTCGAAATAGTTATTCTAGAATGATCAATTAGTTTTTTCTTTTAAATTTAAGAACCAATTGTACGAACAAATTTTGTATTTTTCTAAAGTTAAAGAATCAAATAAATTTTCTTTGGAAGTTGTAATAAAAATTTAAGACTTAAGTTAATACTTAAAAAAAAGAAAACTCATTGATAGTCAAAACTTGCTATTCAAGTGATTGATACTTGACCTGAATAGCTAACTGCTACTGATAAGGTTGCATCGTCAGCACTCACGTACTCCCCAAACAAAAAGAGTTCGTTGGTCCAAAACCAAGAAATTTGAAGCCTACGTGAAGAGATAAAGATGGAGACCGAAAGAGGCTAAAATTTGAGGTTCAACTCCAATTTCTCAGCCACACATTCATAAATTTGCAGTCTTTTCATCTCAAACAACTTTTACTGACCACATTTTTCTTGCTTAAATTGCATAGAGACGTGCCTCTCTGTGGTTCACGAGTAGGGGTGTAAACGGTCGGATATGGATCGGATAGTTGTCAAACCGTATTCTTAACCGTTATAATTTTTCGGATATGAATATGGATAGTCTCGAATACGGATACGGATCAGATATTAAACGGATACAGATTAGATATCAGATGGATACGAATACATAAATATAATTCGGATAATTAAAAATAAATTACTAATGTACATTCTAGTAAAGAATATCATCTAAATATAATTTTTGTCATTCATAAATTAGATCTAATATTTGTTATAATAAGTTTGTTGGTTACAAAACACACATTAAATTATTAAAATATTAGTCACTAATTTTATTATAACTAATTATATAATAATGTTATATTGTTTATCAGGATATATATATATATATATATATATATATAGTTTAATAAATTATTAGTTTGTATATACAATTTAATAAATTAATTAAAGAATCAACATATAGTATATTTTGTAGTTTAGGAGTTAAACGGTCGGATACGGATAGTTAAAAGTCTTATCGTATTCTTATTCGTTAATTTTTTTCAGATATGGATACGGATAGTCTCGGATACAGATACACATTGGATAATTTAAGTAATTTTTCAGATTTGGATCCGGACGAAATCGGATAATATCCGATCAGTTTACACGAATCACGAGGCAACACTCGAGAGGGGAGAAATTCACCTTTGAAAACATTCATATTTTCAAAAGTACACGTGATATTCACCTTTAAAAACAGAGTAGCGTACTACCATCTAATCAGCGTCTAAAAGCTGAGGCAGTCATCTCAATTCTCGAAACAAAACAAAACAAAAGCGGGGGCAACCTTGACCCCAGGAAAATAAAAAAGTTGCAAAAAAGAAACCGCGAGGAGGAATAAACTATCTAAAAAATCTCTAGAAACGTGACGCCCAGAATTGGATTCTCCGCTTGTAAGCGCTCAGTACCGCCGGCTTACAAGCGGTGGTAACAGCAGCCAACCATTCTCAAATCAACAAAATTTTGACATAGCGCAACTCCACTGAGACCTGAGCTGCGCGCGCTTGGTCCAGTAATGTTAAACCAATAGCTGCTGCTTAATGTAAAAAAATGCTTCATTCACAGACCATTTCGGATCTCAAGTACTTGCCTTCTCCTGTCCGACCAAAAGCTACCGTCTCCACTTCCACCTCCCTCCAACGACCTCTCCGCCGCACAAGAACACTACGAACAGCCGCGCTCGGCCGCGACCCGACCGGAGATGCGGACGCGTGTGAGTCCTCCCCGTCCGTCTTCCGCCGACAGTTCCTCCTTGTCCCCTCCCTGGCTTTTGCCGCCAGCTGTCTTTTATCCGCCGCCAGGGCAGAGGAGACAACTTCACCGGACCCCGCCCCCGCGCCATTCACTCCCGAATCTGATGTAGACACTTCAAAAGAGAAGAAGAAAGAAAACGAAGCGGAGCCGGAGGTGCTTTCTAGGGTTTACGACGCGACTGTGATAGGGGAGCCACAAGCGGTGGGGAAGGACAGGAGTAGAGTGTGGGAGAAACTGATGGCGGCTCGAGTGGTGTACTTGGGGGAGGCTGAGATGGTGCCAGATCGAGACGATCGGGTTCTTGAATTGGAGATTGTGAAGAACTTGAGGAGCCGGTGTGCTGAGCTGGAGCGGCCAGTGTCGCTTGCTCTCGAGGCATTTCCGAAGGATTTGCAAGAGCCATTAAATCAGTTTATGGATGGGAGGTTAGTTCTTTCAATTTGAGAGATTATTAGTCAATTGTTCACCGGTAGAAGCAAATGTTTGTAAGCAGGCATCATTTTTCCTCAAGAGTTGTTAGAAACATTATGTTATATATAGTTGTTAGTTTTACTTAAAGTTGGTAATATGCCTGATATATGTGAAGTTGTGAAAATAATTTTTTTTTTTTTCAGTAAAGGTTGGAGGGTAAGCCACTCAACTATTTAATACCTTTGTTATTACAAAGGAGGATTTCCCCCATCTGGGTTTCGAATTCATAACCTCTCACATAGAGGCCATGTGCCTTAGCCACCTCTCCTTCGACATAGCCATCAGAGAAATATACCTCCCATTTTATTAAACATCATCTAATACATCCGCACAATACAAATTATTTAGAGTAGAACTAGGATGTTCCTAAGTTCACCAAACTCTTTTGTGAACTCAACTCTAAAACCTATCGAATTGGCTTCAAACGAGAATCCAAATCATTGAAATCCTTCTACTTTATGAGTGAAGCGTCTACATGTGAAAATTTTAAAATTTTAATCCAAAAAATGAATGTATTAAAATTAATTTATAAACTTCTAATTTTGACCACTTAATTTTTAATTACTAAATTAATTTGAAACTGTAAAATTTTGACATGTAGATGCATCACTCATAAGGTAGAAGGATTTCAACGGTTTGGATTCGTCGTTCGAAACCAATTCAATAAGTTTTAGAGTTGAGCTCACAAAGAGACTTATTGAACTTAAGAACACCCTAGTTCTAACCAATTTTTTATATGAGGAAATACTTAAAGATATAAAAATAATGCCACTTGAAAATACATTTTGTGCTAATAGATTAACACAACCATTCAATTTTCTTTCGGTTCGCATGATCTTCACCTCCCAGTCTTTAGCCAGCAACGCCCGGATTTACTCCAAGGTGCTCTTCTCAGTTAAGAAAAGAACTCCTTTAAGTGCAAGTATATGAACTATGGTCTCCGTCATTTGTGTAATATGAATTATCCCAGTGCAAATTAGAGAGGTAGGCTCATAGTCCAGGTCCTACTGGCTAATGAAGTTGAAGTAATCATTTGGTCTAAACTAGTGAGATAATGAGATGCTTGGCAACATTGTTCATGACATGTCAATATTTTTGACAGAATTGATGGGAAGGGATTGAAATCGTACACATCTCACTGGCCTGAACAACGCTGGCAGGAGTATGAACCTCTTTTGAATTATTGCCGGGAAAACAAAATCAAGCTTGTTGCTTGCGGCACTCCTCTTCAGGTAATTTGTCAGCTTCACTTTATACCCATCCAGACCACAGAATAGGCTTTGTTCATTTAACATCTGAGAGGTTGAGTCTCCATGCTGAATAAGTTTAATATCAGTAAAAAGTGGGTCCCACTTGTCAGAGAGGTACTGTATCGTATATTGTAGATGAACAGTATATCTGGATCAAAGATTAATATATAAGATTTATGGAGCAAAAGAATTTAACAGTCATAACAGTCCTTGTGCAAGATTTGCATAATTCCCCTCAATTATTGAAAATATAAATCTGCTACCTTATCTCTTCAGGAACTTCAATACCTTCTGAATAGGTCACTGCAGTGCGAAAATTAAGGAACTCCTTTTGCAACTTCACATAATGCAGAACCCTTGTAAAATTATCATTTGAAAAATCCATCTGAAAATTAATACAGAACAAAGTTTTTATGAAATGCTTAACAAGTCCAGATTGAACATACGTCGAGCTTAAGTTTTCAATCCAGAAACTCTTTTTTCTCATGATTAGGTCTTGAGAACAGTCCAGGCTGAAGGCATCCATGGCCTCTCCAAGGCCGACCGCAAAATCTACACTCCTCCTGCCGGGACAGGGTTTATCTCAGGCTTCACATCCATATCAGGCCGATCTTTAATTGACCGAATCTCTTCCCCTAATCGTGAAATCCCCTTCGGCCCAAGTGCATACTTGTCTGCACAGGCACGGGTTGTAGATGACTATACCATTTCACAGACAGTTCTACAAGCCATCATGGATGAGGACTCCACTGGCATGCTGATAGTTATCACCGGTGCAAGCCATGTCATATATGGGTCCCGTGGGATTGGTGTGCCAGCACGTATTTCAAGGAAAATACAGAAGAAGAGCCAAGTGGTGGTTTTACTCGATCCAGAGAGGCAGGATATAAGGAGGGAGGGGGAGATTCCTCTCGCTGATTTTCTGTGGTACTCTGCTGCTAAGCCCTGTAACAGAAATTGCTTTGATCGGGCTGAAATTGCACGGGTTATGAATGCAGCTGGAAGGAGAAGAGAGGGCCTGCCACAGGTTTCATTCATATTTTATCCTTAATCATTGATTATAGATTTATTTTGCTTTAGAGAGAAATAGATAGCTATTCTTATATTATTATTTTTTTTTTATTTTGTATGGCCTTGTTCAGGATATACAAAAAGGACTGGATCTTGGTGTGGTCTCACCTGAAATATTGCAAAACTTTTTCGACCTTGAAAAGTATCCTGTCATTTCTGAACTCACACACCGATTTCAGGTAATGTTTTTAAATGATCATGTACATATATTTTCCTTTTTATTTAATAAGGATGTTCAAATACCTTTATTTCATGCCTCCATCATATCTCCACTATAAAAATCCTTCATGACAAAATTTTTGGAACTCAATGAAAAAATAAATCTGTTAGATGCAATTTATGTTACTTCCTCTACATGTTCATAAATTGTTGCATTTCAACTTTATTTCATTGGGATTAAGAGTTTGGGGAGTTAACATTTCCAATTACCCGCATCAGTGATTTTTTTTAAAACTCTTGATGTTTATCAAAACCGAATCAAAATGTCATAGTTTTGGGTTCATGTAGAAAAACTGATGTAGATCACTTCTACATATATTTTTTTTTATATCAGACTTTTAGAATTTAGTTAAATTTGTAAAAATAGAGGCATAGTGAAGACACCAAATATAGAGAGTTATCCTTCCTATTTATTATTTAGACACAAAAATAACTAAACCTTTCTTTTATTATTTAGGGTTTTCGCGAGAGATTATTAGCAGATCCCAAATTTCTCAACAGATTAGCCATAGAAGAGGCCATATCCATAACAACAACTCTACTGGCACAATACGAGAGGCGCAAAGGCCGTTTCTGGGAGGAGATAGACTACGTCTTAACTGACACAATTAGAGGCATAGTAGTCGATTTCTTCACTGTGTGGCTCCCAGCCCCAACCATCTCCTTCCTCTCCCATGCAAATGACTCCTCCCCTACCGAAAACCTTGAGTTGTTCAAAGGCTTCATTGGTTCCTTCCCTGACAATGCATTTCAGAAAAATGCTGTAGGTACTGATTGGAATCTAACTCAGAGGGTTGCAGCAGTGCTTGTTGGAGGCACGAAACTAGCCAGTGTTGGTGTAATTTCAAGTATAGGTGCTGGGGTGGCTTCTGATGTTTTGTATGGGTTGAGAAGGTTTTTGAACCCTTCACTTGCTTTAAAAGATGTGCGCAGAAGAACCCCTATCCTTAAGTCTGCGGCTGTTTATGGAAGCTTTCTTGGTACTTCGGCCAATCTACGGTATCAGGTAATTGTTTGTTAGGATATTAATAGTTGATGACATCTGGTGCCCACTGCCATTAGATATGATGTATTGATGTTGCAACTTTTTTGGTTTTTGTTAAATCTTTTTCTCTGGTTTTTCTGTTTCTAAATCGTACACTTGAATGCAGGTGATTGCTGGGTTAGTGGAGCATCGATTTTCTGAATACCTGATATCTTATTACAACCAACCATTCCTTGCAAATGTTTTGTCATTTGTTGCACGCACAATCAACTCATACTGGGGAACTCAGGTTAGACTTTCTTCTCCATTTCTATTCCTTTTATAGAACTAACACTTTTGGCCCACTCTGAGCATGCAAAGTTTTTTTGTGGGCCTTTTTCTTTTTTGAATAACTATTTAATTGTGTGTTTTTTATTGTTGAATGAAGCAATGGATTGATCTGGCAAGGTATACTGGAATACAGAGGAGTAAGGACGAATCAAGTTCAGTTCAGGTTTCCACTTCACCAGATATGCCATTGCTAGAGTGCACCGCAACAGAAGTGCAAAGGAACTCAGTTCAGGCTTCATCTGAAATGCCAGTGATCGACTGCTCCATTACAGAAGTACAAAGTGTAGAAGACAGTAATAACCAATCAGATGACAGTCATAACTTGTAAACACAACATCGCAGGAGAGAAGTATAAAATTTGATGAGGAATATTTCTTCATGGATGGAAAGGTCATAACAAATTAACAATTGTTCACAAAATATACCAATAAAGAAGAAAAACAATAGTTTACAAACTCTGGATGGAGTAAAGAAGAATTTTGGTGCTGCATATAAATATTGAGGTTTTGAGGCCGTATGCAGAGGCGGATCTAAAGCCATTCAAAAGGTGGCTAAGCCATCCCTATGATTTTAAAATTTTAATTATATATACTAAAGTTTAATTAAATTTAATTTTTTTTGGAACAATTTATATAGTCCAGCCTCTCTCATAAAAATTACATGTTTGCTTGTAGTCTAGTGGTAAGAGTTTATGTTTTGATTGTGGAGATTATGGGTTCAATTTCCACTAGCTATAATTTGTGCATTTTAATTTTTAGCCACTCCTATTAATATTTTCTAGTTCTAACCATGGCGGTATGTATATATATTCTTGGCAACTGACCTTCGCTGTATGGCTGAAGTTTTGATGGAGAGAACATTTATTTCTGCAAGCCTTGTACCTATCATTTTTGGCTTATAAATAATTCTGGTGAAATTTTTGGATAAAGATTTATCAGGCATGTGTGTTAACGTCTTTATATGAATTATTTTATCCATCCAAAACATGTTTGGTATTTCCTTATGTAAAATTATAACAGCATAACGGATCAATAATTTTGCCGAAGGCCTTAGTTTATGATTTCACATTTTTAGCTTAGATATAACAATCCTTTGAAATTGTGTTCGATATTTAATTTTAATATTACTATCTTAAAAATTGTAACACATTTAAAATTTTGTGATTTAATGTTACCTTACAGTAATGTCCAGTCTTTGACATCAATATTTGTTTGTAAAGTTAAAATAACTGTAAAAGACTGGACATTACTGTAATTTTTAATGACATCAATATCTTAAAAATTTAGTCTTTTAATGATTATAATTTTTAAAAAATTGATGTCCAGTCTTTGACACCAATATCTTAAAAAATTAATGTTACCTTACACTAAATTTTATATATTTTTTTTCATTTTTTAGATAGATAAAAAATAACTACTTTGAATGATTATAATTTTTAAATGAAGTGATTTTCTATCAATTTAAAAAAACTATAAAAAGAACTTTAAAATTTTTAAATTTAATCTAAAGTATATTTTTTACATAGAGAATATATTAACCGATTCATATTGACTATTGAAAACAAAAATGTTTTAAAAATATTGATCAATATTACAAAATATTCCGCTATGTATAGTACCGTAGCCTCACTCTAATTTATGACTAAAACATGATTATAAAAGATAACTTTCAAAAATTTGAAAAATAAAATTCACTTTCATCTAAATATCCATTTAGAGTATAGCTAAACGTCTGAACCTAACTTGAAAAAAAAACGCTTATTTAGATCTTAGTCTCATCTTTATCTAATAAACTGAGCTGAACCGTCCGATCAAATCAGACGGTTAATAGTACGTAACCAGCAACCGCTGTTGCCACGATCCACTGGGTCCGTCTCTTTTTCCTCTAGTTCAATACTTTGATATAAAAAATTAAGCTCCTAGTAGCTTCTCCTTTCTAAAAACAAACTCCTAGGAGCTTCTTCTCATTCATCCTCTTAAACAAACCATCCCACCACGTGTCCACTTCAAGCTAACACCTGTCCTGCCACCTTGAATTTCCATTTCCCATACCAACCTTTTTTAAAACCCCTTCCTCCTAATGATTCATGCTATCCAGGTCCAGCCAACCCCATACAACTATACAAGCATATTTGTAGAAGTTTTTTTGTAAAGAAAGGGAGAGGGAGATAGAGAGAATGGCAATGGCACAGGAGGTGAGAGAACCACATATGCATGCTGAAGCAGAGCACTTCACTCTGTTCAGCGGCCACAAGATCCCCTCAGTTGGGCTCGGCACTTGGCACTCCGGTTCGGACGCCGCTAAATCCGTCATCACTGCTATTACCAAGGTTCTCTACCTCTCTCTTTTTGTCTGTGTATGTGTATTCTCAATTTCATTAACGAATATTTACATGTTATATATCAGCACACCAAAGATGAACAGTCTTTATTTATTTCATCCCCTATTATTATTAATAGAAATTTTAAATTTTATTATTAAATATAGTAAGGTTGTTTCATACGAAAAACATATAATATGTTGAAAATTAATTCACGAAGTGAATCTAGAATACCTACAGAATCTTTCACATATCTTAACGAAAACTTATATAAACGAATATTTACATCTA
This sequence comes from Carex cristatella, assembly GCA_024447775.1. Taxonomy (NCBI): domain Eukaryota; kingdom Viridiplantae; phylum Streptophyta; class Magnoliopsida; order Poales; family Cyperaceae; genus Carex; species Carex cristatella. The sequence goes on from JAJHPF010000022.1 coordinate 1,603,023, forward strand.
AGAAACAGATGAAAATGAAACGAAAGAGTGACACTTTGACTTATGCCTAGGACGTGACAAAATATCCAGTGATCCATGCTTTCCTTTTACTTTGTTCTAATTGCACAATGCTGGTGGTTCTTTAATTTGGATGCTTGGAACTGAAATTGAGATTAGATAAATTGACATAATGAGCTTCAAACTTTCCACAAATCATTGAACTAGAAGCAAAAGAAGAGAAAATTCATGCAATTTAATTCTTCCAGACAAATGAAATGTCTTTTATATGAACGCTATTTTATCACAATTGAAATGCACAGGCTGGATATAGGCATGTCGATACAGCGGAAGAATACGGCGTACAGGAAGAGGTATAGTATCCCGCCTTGTTTTAATTGCAACAAAAAATAAATAAATAAATAAATACCAACATGTTCATTTTCCTTCCTAGAACATATGTAATTGCTTTAACCTACAGGTTGGTAAAGGACTAAAAGCTGCAATTCAAGCCGGCATAGCTAGAGAAGATCTCTTCATCACTTCCAAATTATGGTAAATACAAGCTCAATTGTGCTCTTATATTGTAGCTTTCCAGTAAGCATTGTTGATTTGGAAATAGTTATCTTTATAGCTTAACTTTTTGGAAATGTTTTTTTTTTCTTTTTTTTTATGTGTAGGTGTTCTGATTTGGCCCCAGATAGAGTAAAATATGCATTGAAGAATACACTAAAGGAGTTACAGCTGGACTACCTTGATCTGTACTTGGTACCAAAATTAAAATTATCTGTTGTTAGGACTAAAGCGATAATCTTTGGTGTCGTCTTTAACTAAAGTGAATATGTGAACTGATAGGTACATTGGCCATTCCGCTTGAAAGACGGCGCACATAGACCTCCAGAAGCAGGGGAGGTGTTGGAGTTTGACATGGAAGGTGTGTGGAAAGAAATGGAGAACCTAGTTAGAGACGGTCTGGTAAAAGATATCGGTGTGTGTAACTACACAGTTAAAAAGCTCAACAGGCTGTTAAGCTTTGCACAGATCAAACCTGCTGTATGCCAGGTGCTTGTAACGTATATTACATATGCATTACTCGTAACTGTTTGAAATTATTGTAGATTGATTGATTGATTTTTTTGTTTTTCATGTAGATGGAGATGCATCCTGGTTGGAGGAATGATAAAATGCTTGAAGCTTGCAAGAAGCATGGAATTCATGCAACTGTAAGTAATAACAATAAAAGGAGTTGATGGCATGATTCTATAATTTAGATAGTTGATAGGTTCTTTCAAGAAAAAAAGAATCGAGGACCATGCGAAAAATACTAGTACAGTTAATCTATTTCATTGAAGAGTCCGGTTAGTATGACATGACATTGGTTTCATATGACACCAATTTTAAAATTGATTGGATAGACTTCAAACGACTAATCCAGACTGTTCAAACTGATTTACTTTATGAGTGCATTAAAATTAAATAGATTTGAAAATCAAGCGGTCAAAAATGTTGAAAAATGAATGCATTAAAATTAACTTAAAATCCACACTTTTGACCGCTTGACTCAATACTAAATAAATTCGAAAAAAAAAATATAAAATATCTATGTAAATCTACAACTAATGAAGTAGATCGGTTTGAGCGATTTGGATTCACCGTTTAAAGTTGATTGGGCAGGTTTTGGAATTTGTGCTATACGCGACACTCATATCATACTAGTCAAGACTCTTCATTGAAATGATAACTAGGAGTCACAAAAATGACTATCCACATGTCCTTTGGACATTGGCCCACTTCAAATACACAGTGGCCCATAAACTGACCCGGCCCAAAGATTATCACATTGATAGCAGGTTATAGTAGATTGCTAGCTGAATCATGTTTTGTTTAAATGTCAGGCATACTCACCTTTGGGATCTGGCGAGAGGGACCTGATACATGATCCAGTCGTCACAAGGGTTTGTTCTAATCAATCCAATCTATGAAATCCTTGAATCTGGGATTAAGTTGTGCTTTATTTTAGTTTGCACTTTCTACAAATAATGCAGGTAGCTAACAAGGTGAACAAAACTCCTGGACAAGTGTTGATAAAATGGGGAATTCAGAGGGGAACCAGTGTTATTCCCAAATCATCACATGAGGAGAGAATAAATGAAAATATTCAAGTCTTCAATTGGGAGATCCCTGAAGAGGATTTTCAAGCTTTGAGCACCATTAGTGATCAGGTATTTGTTTTTTTTTGTTTTTTTCGTCTTTTGTGTGTGTTGTGCACATATTTAATTTTATTATTTATTTACCAGTGAAGTTATGGTATTCCTAGCAAATATGTTTGTGCTATAGGTTTTTATTTTTATTTTTTAAATTCAAACAGTCTGAAAATGTATCTCAAATTTATCATTTTACATATTTCTTTACTATATTAATCACATGATTTAAAGATTATGACAGTTCGGAAGCAGTGACAATAAAAAAAATTAAAAAATATATGAAATTTGGTCTTAAGTAAATTTTCTTATAAAAATCACGTTGAACAGTTAACAATTATTTGAATTTTGAAAACAAATAATATTAATTTATAATTTGGACTAATATGTGCTGCATAATATCATAGTCTCACTCTTTATTATTCATTTTGTTTATTTATGTGTTTATTTATTTTGACAGGGGAGAGTTCTGGATGGGGAGGTTCTTTTTGTTAACAAGGTTCATGGTCCGTACAAGAGCACTGCTGAGCTGTGGGATAATGAGGATTAGAGCGTGTTATACTTATATCCACCTATGTTTAGGTTAGGGCTTTAGTTTTTTTTAGCAGAGTATGCAAATAAGGTTTGTTTAAATGGTCTTTAATTTTTTTTTGAAAGGAAGTCGTGGTACATAAATGAAAGTTCGGCATGTATCTTTTTCATTTTAGGGTGAGCACCGAGGATAGAGTTGTTATGGTTGGCGCACTGTTATTTTCTGTTTGGATCGAACAAAAACCGGGCTGTTTTATGGTTGGCGTTGTTTATGCTAATTCGTTAAGGGTGTGTTTGATTACAAAATAAGAAAATAAGAAATAGCTACTGTTTGTTTTATTATTAGAACAGTCAAATTTTAAAATTTATTACGATAGTTAAATTTTAAAATTATTAAGAGTAGTTTTAAGGATAGTCTATTAATTTATTAGAATAGTTAAATTTTAAAATTTTTAAGAATAGTTTTAAGGATGGTCTATTTTAATAAGATAAAAAGTTTGAATTCCTAGTTATTTTAATTCAATTAAATAAGGAATAAGTTATTTTTCAATAGTTCAATTTCAAAAATAGTTTATTCTCTATCTAACTAAATATATCTTAAAAATATTAGTATCAAAACAGTATTATTCTCGCTATTTTTTATTGCAACATCCAAACGTCTCTAATAAGTAATTCGTCAAAAAAAAAAAAATGAGTTAGCACTAATTTCAGAACAGCTTCTGAAATAGCAACATCCAAACATCTCTCTAATAAGCTGATATAATTTATATTCTTTTTGAGGATTAGTATTTTATTTATGTTTTGTTACGGATTTAATAAATAAATAGAAAATATAAAAATTAGAAGCAAATTAAATATTTTCATCTTTAGCAGTATGTAGAGCTATTAAAAAAAATCTTAGTTCGTGATTTGATTGACTTTAATTTGAAAAAAATCGCAATTAACTCGTTCGATTGAAGTTTGTTCTAAAACAAATTAAACCAGTTAATTTGGTTCAAATCTTATTCAAACTCAAGCTGGGTATAATTCGTTCGAAATTGATTCACGAACTATTTAGGTTCGAATATCAAATAATGTAACTAAATAACCAATAGTTTTAACAATCAATCTTTAATAATGCATGAACCATTAGAACACAAAATTATTAATATAATGGTAACTTTACTAAATAACTAATAGTTTTAACAATCAATCTTTAATAATGCATGAACCAAACTTATATATTAGAGCACAAAATTATTAATATAATGATAACTTATAATAGAAAAATGTTTCGTAGTGTAACAAATTAATAATGGAATAAGTTTCATTTGATTAGGTCTATGCTGTGATTTTAATCAATCCAACAATGTAAAATGTAAGGCAATGTAAGGAAATTTTGGATTGGTTCATAATTCATCAATGTGAATTCATGAAAGGTAAAAGGTAAAAGGAAACAATGTGATTGTTCTACATGAAGAAAAATAATGCATAAACTACCGGTGTAACTAGGGCTGACAAAAAATTCATAGTTTCGTGATTCGATTGACTTCGATTTGAAAAAAATTATAGTTCACAATTAACTCGTTCAATTGAAATTAGTTATAAAACAAATCAAACCAGTTCGGTTTGAATCTTATTCAAACTCAAACTCAAACTGGAATAAGATTGATTTGGTTTGATTTGTTTGCAGCTCTAGTGGTATGTGTCCTTTTATATTTTTTTTATTTAATGATAAAATGAACTATTTTTTTTTACTTCTAAATATGTTAATTATTTTTTATTTTATTCTAAACTATAGCGTTTTTAGATTTAAAATATTATAGTGTTTTTAAACGGTGTTAGACTTTAAATATTATAGTGTTTTTGAACCTTAAACGCTATCGGTGTTCTATGTTATAATTATAATGTTTTTGAATTTTAAACGTTAAACTATGAGATAAAAGTGTGTCATTTCAGATACGATCACTATAGTAGTAATAGTAGTCGCCATAGTGTGTAGTACAAATAGTGTACGCTGTGTTACATAGGATTTTATTTCAAGACTTCAATTGAATTTTTGTAAGGATCATATTTTTTAAAGTCAAATTGTTTTTGTTTTTAAATAAAAAAACTATAATTAGTTTATGATATGATGTTTATATTATTTTAAATAGTAAAAAATAATTAGTTTATGTCGCGATGTTTGGATAATTTTGAATAAAAAAATACATATAATTTACGATATTAGAAATATTTTGAATAGGAATTTGGATTGTACTGGTTATAATTTTTTAATCAATTTGGCGTTACTTATAGCTTTATGAGATTTTCAATAATGTTTGATAATTAGTAAAATTATATTCTATAATTTTTGAAAAAAAATTGTGTAGGTTAGTTTTCGCTGAAGCTACGCTATTCTCGGTAGTTTTTTATTTTTTATTTTCTTGCGATGATGCTTTCATCGATAATCGCTATTTAAAAAATTAATATTTATTAAGATTTTGACTTTAATTTTTTAAAATTTTTCATAATTGATCTCTTAATTAGAGTTGTCAATGAGCTGAGTCAAGTTAGACAAAACTTGAACTCGGCTTGTGTTGACACGACACGAGTCAAATTGGGCTTGATTTTAGATAAATCTAATATGGGTTGAGTCAAGCTTTAGCTCGTTCGTATAAATAGTATTGTGAGTTAAGTCAAATTGAGTTTGATTTTAGATGAATCTATCACAGGTTGTGTCGAGTTACAGCTTGTTCGTGTTGTGCGTTACGTTTAGACTAAAGAGTTTGTCAATTAATATTGTGGTTTTGTTTGCAAGTTAAAAATCGTGGTACATAAATAAAATTTCTTTACGTGTTTTTTTTTTATTCTAATAAGTTAGTATAGTTTGTACTGTGTTAATTTCAAAATATATTTTGTCATTTTGTATTGATAAGAAATTGCTTTCAATTGGCGGGTATAGAAGGCTAGTATTCTTTCATGAGGTAAGTGTTATATTTTACTTTTATGTTTATGTCTCTTTTGTTAAAGTTATATCTTACTATTAGGCTTAATTGTCTGTTTTTTTAAGTTTTTAAAATTCAAATATCATAATAGTTTGAGAATTTCTTTTTAGAAAATTATTGTGTTTTATGGTCTAAAATCTTTTTTTTTAAACCTTCGCAGAGGTTTAAAGTCGTGAGAGAGAATCGAACTCTCGATCTTTGAATACAACAGTCCTGAAACTTTTTTCTAGCCAACTGTGCTACCTCTTCTTTTTCCTAAAATCCTTTCCAATGTGAACTTTCGAACTACTTTGGAAGTTTTAAATCATTTAAAAAATAATTACAAAGTTGCAACAACAAATTGTGATTCTTCCTTCTTTTTGTTTATTTTATTCACAATTGCCTTTTTTTTCATTCTGTAATCATCTCTATTTTTTTTTCAATTAATATATTGTTACCTGATAATTACAAGCCAGTATTTAGTCTCTTTCATATCTTTCTTATTTCATCACCAACTAGTAATCATATAATCAGCAATATCTTTGATTATCTCATTTTTTGCTTGTAATTCTTTTTTCATTCTTATGAAAACAACAGCAATGATTTGAAATCAACGAATAAGGTCATCCACTATCAGAAAATATATCCCTTAAAACACAAATCATGCAGTACCTAACAGATCTCAATGATTTGAACTCAACGAATCCTCCGCATTCATTTATACATTATTAGTATGCCATAAAAATATGCTGAGCAACCACCAATAGATACCCTCCAGAACTAATATTATAATAACACAACCACCTCTCTGATACGAGAAAAATAAGCGCACGGACAGCAAAGCATCATAAAGTACATACAGGACAAGCCATCAAAAATTAGTTGAGAGATGGTCTCGATTAATAAAATACCCAATAAAATTTTTCAAAATAATATTAATGTTTTATTAGGAAAATTTCATGCATGCCCCTGAAAATCTCAAAATTACATCTTCCACCCTTTAAAATTTGTAATATCATATTTATCCATCTAAATTTTCTATTCAAACTCATTTTAAATTTATGAAGTTACCATTTTATTGTTTATTAAGAAAATAAAAATATGTAGTTTGTGATAGGGCTACAAACGAATCAAACCAAATCGAACTTATCCTAGTTTGAATTAGGTTTGAATTAATTTCGAATCAATTTTTGTACGAACCCAATTTTGAATCTTCTACGAACTTGTTTACGACAAGGAAGAGTGATTGTAGTCGCCGAGAGCGAAAGGTGGAAGTCATTTAGGATTTCAGAACTGAGAGCAAGGGTAACGACTTACGAGTTATGACTTATGACCGGACGGTCTTATGTTTTAACCTTTAAGTCATCAGCGAACATAAGTCATTAGTGAAAATTAACAGTTCACATTACTTTGAGATTCGAACTAGAATAGTTTGCGAACGTATTTCAAATGAACCAGGTCTAGTTTGAGTTTAGTTTGAATTAATCTCGAACCATTTCGAATTGAATTTTTTACGATCTTTTTCGAATCAAACTCGAATTGAATCACGAACTACGAATATTTTATGCAGCCCTAGTTTGTGAAAGAAAAATTTTCAGGTTTCTAATTTGTAGGTTCTCAAGCTCTTTTTTAGGGGTATACAAGAAATTCTCTGTATTATTATAGTATATGACCCACATGCCCGCACTGGCCCACATAGTAAACTTGCAAAGCCCAACTGAGTTGTCATGTGTGTTGGTGTCAGACGGAGGCCGTAATTTAATCAGCCATAGGCCCAAACCGTGTGAACCATTAGATTAAGTGGGATCCAGATATAAGGAGCAGATCAGTCCAAGTTGTGAGCTGTTTAGGTCGGTGGCTCGGTGCCTTGGAATTCGCGTCCTCTGAGATATCTCAAACTTTGCGTGATTTTTTGGAATATCACAATCGTTCAAATAGGTTATGCACGAATCTCAAAGCAAAAATAAAACAGGCCCCCTACGCTGCCCCGAATAGGCACCGGACACGTCGGCCACGCAAAAATTGAGATATCTCAGAGAATACGGACTCGGTGCCTTGGCCTTGCTTGCACCAAGTTGCCAGGAAACTTCCTCTCGCTTGGCATCCGTTCCCTCAGCACGTGCACCGCACGCGTGCCCAGAATTATTTTCTTGAACTTCTTCTCATCAAATCTGGTAAACTATATGAAAATTAAAAAAAATTAGGAGTGATTTATAACTTAAGATTTAAATTAATTATAAAAATTGTCAGGTCATCGTATCTTTTTCATTTTTCAATATAATAAATCGGAACTTGCCCGCTATTTTTGTTTGTTTTGCGAAAAGAACAAATTAACACCGCTGATTTTAGTTTTCTTGATAAATGAGAAGAGTTACAATACCTTATTTTGTTCTTTTGTTGTGTCGATATTTTTGAAATTTTAATAACTTTAAATTTAAAACTCAAATGTTAAAATAAAACTATTAAATTTGATCTATATCATTTTTTCTATGAAAGTATAAAAGATGACAATATTTTAACTTTGTTTTGATTGGTATCAATATTACAAAAATACACCAATGTAAATAATTTCTAAATATTGATTTTTTAACCTATCGATTCATATAAAATAATAATTTTTATGTGCACGTACTTAAAAAATATATTGATAAAATAAACGTTTTTATTTTGACATATACATTTAAAAAAATTATTACTGTAAAATAAAAAAATGAAAGCATGGTGGAACTCATAAAATGGAGACATTTTCAAGCCTCCTCTTGATAAATTAATTAAATATTTACGTTTCTAATTTTCATATTAAAGCTCGAATTGTATAAATTTAAGACTAGATGACAATCTATTAAAAAATAAAATAAAAGACTAGATGACAATCAATAGTTCAATATCATTTTTTGAAACCTAACTACTGAAGTTTGAAGTTGAACTCATAAATCACTTTGATAAGCTTAAACTCATACTAATTTTATTTATTATTGAAGTTGAACTCATAAAATCACTTTGATAAGCTTAAACTCGTACTAATTTTATTTATTTTTAAGTTTGATTTAAACATTGTCGGTGCACAATTTGAAATACTTGTGAAAAATATGCATGATTTAATAGTTGTCCAATAAATGAACACGTGTGAAAAATGATTAAATGACTCTAAGGTGGTACAATAAAAGGTACAATGTTAGCATAAAAAATAGGATTATCTTTTAAAATTTAAGAAAATAATAAAATAGTTTTAAAAATAGTATTGTTAGCTATCCTACGATTTTTTTTATGTTTAGACTTTTAGATTTTAATTGATTGCTCCAATATATAAAAAAAAATTAAATCATTTGTATTTTGACATAAATATCAATATCTGTATATTAGTCTAATTCTTAATGTTTATATTATAATTCTTAAGTTAGGGGCCTCATTAATGACCTTCTTACTTTCATAGAAACTTAAAATTCGTGCTCCACAAATAAAAAGATCGATCGGTAGACAGTGGTGACCACCTATTTATCCAAAACTAATAGGATTTGGGGGTATGTATTTCTGTATGTATACTTTATTTTTTATGTTTTAAGTTTGCATCTCCCTATGTATAATATTTTATGAGTGAGTCTATAGTACTATGCATATCACGGTTTAGTTTGTAATACAAATAAAAAATGCTTTTAAAATTCAAATAGTCGATCTGAACCGTTCAAAATGATTTTCATATGAATATGTATTTGCGGACCAAATTTTAAAATTTTTAGAATTTTTGTATTATTTTTTAAGATAGGTAGAAAATCATTGTTTTTGGATAGTTCAAAATTTTCAAATCAAGTGATTTTCTACCTATCTTAAAAAATAGTAAAAAAAAAAAATCTAAAAAACACAAAATTTGTTCCGCAAGTAGATATTTATATGGAGACCATGTTGAACGATTCGGATGAATTATTAAGATTTTGAAAATAAAAATATTGACCTGTATTACGGATTAACTCATAATATGTATAGTACCATAGACTCACTTATATTTTATTGTTATTTTCTAACATTATATGTAGAATATATTCTCTCTCATGTTTATTTTTTTTTTAGCTATACAAGTTGCTTAAAAAAAAATATCTTTACTCATATATAACAAATCTTCTCTGGGGATTGTGTTCAAGTTCCAATGTAGGTAATCTAAAACAAAAATATTAAGCTTAAACCGATCAAAGCAAACTCTAATCACACATTTCTCCAACAAATAAGACAAAAGAGCTTAATTTTTTGGCACGTTTCATCTCCTAACTCATCGGCTTTGTTGACACCTAGCCGTTGGAACGGAATTCAGTGACTTGATTTGCTCAACTTAAATCCATTTAGCCGTTAAACAAAAATCCCATCCATAGTCGGCAATATTCTTTACTTCAATATATGCTAATTACCGAGAAAACAACACAAAACGAAGTGAGATAACTTTGAAATGCTGGTGAGATTTGGCACATATGAGTTGGGAATTGTTGTTCTTGCACAGTTGCACAGACCCGTCTCTTTTTGGATGAGTCTGGCCTCCATTCTTGAAATTTGAAGTATCTTTGTTTTTGCTACGAAAACAAAATATATAACAAAAAAAAAGGCTTTTGCTATGGGGAAAGAGATCACCCGTCCCTCGGAGGACAGAATTTTCTTGCCCCCAGTGAGACTAACATGTGAGTTCAGACGAGTTTATAAATTTAAATATTAGTTTTTAATTTTGGTATAGGCCCACGTGTCAGTGATTCAGAGACAGAAAAATCCTGCCCTCTCGGAAGCAGAGAATTCGGTCCCTTGCTATGGAGCAAAATATATCACCCAAAAAAGTAGCCTCGCTAAAGTGTGCTACTAGAAAAGGACTATCCATCAAAGAGAACGTTTTGATGAAATCTTATTTAAAAATCATTCTTTTTTTTTAATATAATTTCAATAATTTTTTAAGAGGAGGGGCCAAATACCCTATTGCTTCATGCCTCAATCATATTCCAACATCTTCATCTTCAATTTTAAAGTTCAAACGAACGATCCAAACTGCTCAACATAATATCCACACTAAAATATGATTGGAGACCAAATTTTATATTTTTTGAATTTTTTTGAATTTTTTTTACTATTTTTATAAGTACAAACTCACTATTTTTCAGGAAATTGTAGATCATCTAAAAACAATGATTTTGTATATATTTGAAAAAATAGTAAAAAATTCTAAAATATATAAAATTTGGTCTCCAATCTTATTTTAACGTGAATATCATGTTGAGCGGTTCGGATCGTCAGTTTAAACTTTAAAATTGAAGAAAAATATGGTGGGGTACAATTTGAAACATGAAGCAATAGGCATTTGAGCCCTCCTCATCTTTGAAAAATATTTATTCTGAGCTCTTATCATTATGTCATTATATAATTTCAATAGTTTCTTATTTACTCTACATTATAAATATTATCATTTTAATACATTATGTCATTATATAAACGAATTGAATCTAAATTTTTTTTTACTTACGTTCAATTTTTTAATTAAAGTTTTAAATACTTCGAATCATTTTTTAATTTCGAATTTAATACTAAAATATAGTACACTTTTTATGGCAAAAAGAACATTGTTACGTGGATTCTTAATTAGTTGCCCACCAATGGTACAATTCAAATCTTCTATAACATACTGCATCGACAACCATGTGTCAAGTCATATATGAGTAAAGAACAGCAACTATTCGGGAAACACTCTGCCAGTGACTTGCAACACATTTTGTTTACAAAATACGTAACAGAGAATCTGACTAGTCCATCAAATGATGAGGAGGCAACAGTACCGAAACCAGTGCAAAGTGTTTGCCTTTACATTGCAGGATGTGCAGAGATGAGATTTCGTGCGGCAAACAGGGGACGCACCCAGCCGTAACGCACAGCTTTAGACCCCTTACGCTCCGGCAGCGTTTGTACGGAATGAATGAGCGCTTGAGAATTGAGACCCACTAGCATGCATGAGACTATTTACTAGCCCTAGATTTTAGGCATGCCAGCTTAAATTAGACTTATCATCATTGGTTTCTTTTCTTTTTGTTTGATGATTTTTTGCTTATAACTCAAGAAAAGTTGGCCGCTTCTTCCTTTTTGTCTCCCTATAATTATCAACCTGTTTAGTGGGTCTTATTGTAATTATTATTTTCATATGAGGATTGATGTAATGTGTAGGTAGAGGTTATCAAATGCTAGCTTTTCCGGAGACAAACCGTGCGTTTAATCCCACAATTTTTGGACACTCAAAATCTCAAAATGTTGCACTAATTCATCATCTAGTTGCACATTTTTTATTTGCACTTTAATTCAGTTTCAGTCAATAAAATAGGTTTAAAACGCGATTTAAAGTTTTAAACACATTATAACGAAGTGATGTATTTTGCACATAAGAAATTAAACACATTTAATTTAGAAATATAATTATGTTATTTTAGAAGTTTGAATAATTACACTATGATTATGTTACAAAATTATCATTTCTACCCTTCAAACTCGATTTGTTAGGTCCTGTTCGGCTCTCCTTTGGACTGGGGAATAGGTCTGGGAAGGGAGTTTTTTTTAACTGATTTTTACTATTTACGTGAGGAAAAAAATTCAGTCTGAGTGAATTTTTTTTCCCACGTAAACAGTAAAAACTAGAGAGTCGCCGAACAGGACCTTAAGGTTTAATTAAGAAGAAGGTTGTGCTCCGGTTTCCGCATTCTCTACAGTAGCACACTCGGTTCAATAAGCTGAGATTAACGAGTAATTGAAATTTGGTGCCTGTTTACCCAAATTTATTTGGTTCAGACTGCACCACTTCATTGGTGGAATTAGACGAGCAATATTTTTTTTGAAATTTTTTTTTTTGAAATTATTAGACGAGCAATAATTATCCTCTAAAGTTTGTCAACTGTATTTATATCTGAAATTTCCTAGATCTGTAATTTTGCTGTGAAATTAATGTGGGCACAACTTCATAAAAGCCCTAAGATCATAACTGACATTTAACATTTTTTTGAGCGGCGAGACCTTAATAACTTATTAATTTTTCAGAGATCAATAGGAGTCAAAATAGGTGGTAACAGTGCACCGTATTACAGTAATCCATCCGTACTGTCCGATACTAATAACTATTGCTAAATTCTACAAATGATTGAGAAAGGCAGCTTCCTGGAAACATCCCAAGTTCATAACCACCTTAACTTACTTCCTTAATCAACATTGCATAAAACAGTTTAAAATTAATTGTTATACGGTCATAGATCCGAACTCTGTATATTCCCTCTCCTAATTATCTAGCAGGTGGCCACCCTGTAAAAATTAATTACAAAACCCTCAGCCAGTGCAGCAAAGGAATAAAATAGTAACCGGCCTAAACTCTCTATTATTAATATTGATCTGGATTTGCTGTGGCACAGAGGAATATAATTACTATGCAACAAGTCATTAGTGTATAATATGTTTATTATTATTATTATGGAGCGTCTATATGATTCTCCTTATAACCAATAACAGGAGCATTCTTACTTTTTTTAGTTTAGTATTCTTGTTTTATTTTTTATGTTTTAATGTGGAATTTTATTCTTTATTATACCTTTATCCACAATAGTACTTTACAAAAAAAAAATCAGTTATTATTTACAATATATTTATACATAGAAGTAAGCATACACTAATATATATTTTTATGTAGAATATATTTATTATAATTTCTTTTATTATCCGAATCGACTTGTTGCATAAAAACAAACACTATGCGCTCCACAGAGAAATTTAAATTTTAAGAACATGATGGAGGGGTGCTCCTTGTTCTATCACGAGCTAGATAAGATTTTAAAACACAACAAAAACAATATTTCTGAGTTCTATTTTTCTAAAATCGTTTTTGAAATTTTGATTAGTTGGGATTCTGAAAGTACCAACTATATAAGCCCCCATCCTTCCTTCTTTCGCATTCCAAACGAAAACAAGAGAAAGAAAAACAAGAGAGAGAGAAAAAGTGAATATAAACAGAGAGAGAGAGAGAGATAGAGAAACAGAGAGAACATGGGAAATAGTCTGAGATGTTGTTTAGCTTGCGTTTTACCTTGTGGAGCACTAGATGTTGTGAGAATTGTGCATTTAAATGGTCAAGTAGAAGAGTTCAGTTGCCAAATCACAGCAGCACAAATACTCGAAGCAAACCCGAATCATGTCATAACGAAGCCGTGCTCGAATAGCGGTGCAAAGAGGATCGGGATTATGTCGCCCGATTCAGAGCTCAAGCGGGGGCATATATATTTCCTCATACCGAATTCGTCAATACCAGAGAAAAAGAAGAAGAAGAAGGAATTAAAGAAAAAACACTTCAAACCAACACCTAAAGTGGCGAGTTCTTCGGATGATGATAATTATTTGAGAGAGTTGCTTTCAGAGAAGCGAACAAGTCAACGACGAAGGAGGAGTAGCGCAAGAGTTGCGGTATGGCGGCCGCAACTCGAAAGTATAGTGGAGGAATCATAATTTGGTTTATAATTTGTGAAGTTTGTTTTAACATGCTGACTGGTTCTGTTAGTGAGGATTAACCCATTTTTTGTTGGTCTTCAATATTTCTTTCTTTCTTTTCATCTTTTTTTTTCCTCCTCTTGTTGATATTTGAGGGTTCTCTCGTCTCTGTTTCTCTTTTGTTGTTGCAATTGGTTGAAAGAAAATTGTGGGATTAGTTCCAATTTGATGGAGATCTTTCTTGATAATTATGAGAAAGATCAGGGTCAGTGTGGGAAGAAGGCAGGGGCTTTGCTTTTGTTGTGTTGTTTCAAAAATTGTACAAAATCATAATGCAATGAAGTATTTTCCCCATTCTGTACATTCTAATTCGTCGGATGATAAAATAAGATAATGTAGATTTTGGAAGGGAGTTGAATCATTAATGTTTAAATTAATACAAGTTGCTTAGAATTTTGAGTGGAGATAACACTATAAAATTCTGAGACATAATTCTAATTACGATGCAGAATATGTTGCAAGAAGTACGAATCCTTCGTGAAATTTGAAATTATACATAGTCAATGGTAAACAAATCGTGATGAAAAGAGATGTACGATTTCACAATTGTTGGTTGACATCTTTATACAATGCTTTCATCTCTTAAATATTTTATGCGTAACTTTTATTTGTGAAAAAAAAAATACTTGTTCATTAGAAACTGAAAAAAAATATTTTATGCGTCTTTTATAAAAGAATAAATTATCCCTTCAGTAGATGACAAACTGTTTGTAAATGAGAAACTTTAATGATTATGGGACTTAATTAGAACACATGAATAAAGAACCTTCAGGCGAGTGATGTTTCAAATTTAATGATCTTAGTTGAAATAATAATATGTGCTTTATTGTGCATTATTTGGCTAAAATGTATAAGAAGGTGTGTTTCGATCGGCCATTTGCACATTTTCACTATTTTTCGAAAGCAAAATTACAGAAGGATTATTTTTATGTGTCTTGCATATTTACATTTCGAAAGCAAAAGTACAGAAGTATTTACATTTCAACATTGGGATCAAGTTGTTGCTGGCTCCGTACTGGGATTTATTTTTATTTTTTGGTTTATTGAACTTATTTTTTTGTTATATAGTAGCACTAATGAACTAATATTTCTGTCATGTGTGATATTTAACCTTATTATCGTCACATCTTTTTTTTTGCCAAATAGTAGCACTCATAAATTGTCAATAAAGAAAGAGTGAAAATAATATAATAAACAAAAAAATAATACTTATTTATTTTGTGCGTCCTTTTCTTTTTCCTCTTTTGATTATTGTTAATGACATTTTAAAATTTAATTAAGTATATTGTTGTAAAAAATTATTTGAACTTGAAACAGTTTAGGAAAGACTTTAGTTTAAGGGGTAATGCATTTACCGTAATAATAATATTACCGTAAGCACTTTTGGGCATTTGCATCACCTCCAATATCATTCAACAATAAAACAGTACTTAGCTTCTTAAAAAAATTAAACATGTTATTTATCGAAAAGAGCCATTATTTTATTGTCTTCATTAAATAACATTAAATATTTATACGAATCATTGCAAAATCAGGTGAACTGGAAGAATTCTCAAATTGAGGAAAAAAAATTGAAATTGTAGAAATTTTAATATACAACTAATACAAATATGACGGTGTTATTTTCAATTTATAATATTTCTTTCTTTTTTTTCGTCTTTTGCTGATTTTGTATTGGGTTAGCCCATTATAGTAATCTTTAGAAGGGTAGAAGCCCACTAAACTCAATGAATCTTGTAATCCAATCATAATGGATGCAAGATACAGGCTGGCCCTTTTTCCAAAAGCCTAGTCTACAATTTGAAAGTGTTGTAACAGTTCAAATCTCAACGCTTGTCGATTCATTCAAATCTGTGCTGCACACTTGCATGTTAACGTAGATGATATGAATAGTGAAGCTTTACTGATCCAAACAAAGCCGCCTGGATGGAATTCATATCTAGTACAATAAGATCTGAGTCGTTAGTTTTAATCTGATATGATCTTAAACAGAGGCGAATCCACGTTAATTGAATGGGGTCAATTGACCCCCATTCAATTTCAATTTTTCTTTAATATATTTTAAAGGAAAATACTATGGATAGTATGAAATTGACCTCCATTCGTAATAGAAAAATTGTATATATTTGATCCCCATTCACGTTTGACCCTATAGTCTGAAAGTCTTGGCTCCGCCTATGATCTTAAATCGAACCTTTCTATATTAAAATAGACATCATATTACTTTTGATCCGGCTGAGAGTACTGTACTCAGTTCGGTACCTTAGGGTATACGGATTCGTTTGGATGTATGCCATTTTTTCTAAGCAGGGGAGTCCAGTAATATGAGGAACTGTACTGGTAAAAACCATGAAGCTCTGTTCAAGAATCAAACCGAACCCAACCGTACCGATTGGAGCCCTTTTTATGTTTCTCCCCTCTGAATGTATTATATGAATTTTAATTGAATCCTGTTTCTCATATTTCTTTCATTTAGCCAGAACTATCCCTGTCTTTCATTAATTCCCAAGTTCCCAAAAACTAAGGGCATAGAAACTTATTGTCTAACAAAAAGATTTGACTTGGTTTGGTCAAATCTTTACTCTGCAGTCAACACTTGAATTTCCAGAGGAGCCACTTCAGTTGAACATTCCGGTCAAATATTATAGACCACAGGACAAGATAGCAGTAAAAGAAGCATTTAAAAATAATAATAATAAAGAAGAAAGGTTGGTGGGAAATGAATCAGTCAACTTATGTTGGTATTTCACCCATAAAGGAACAATGTACTGGTAATTTGCGAAGGAATCGTTAGTAGTTCCATAGGCATAATATCAAATTCATGTGAGATCATAGTCGTCCGATTCGCATCAACATTTTCAACGGATAAGTGCATACAAATCTTGATGCGGATCGACGGCTCCAGCAAAATATTTGACCAAATTTTATCTAATGTCCATTAGACTGCTGATCACTCCTTTGTGAATATATATTTTAGTATAAATAGCGAACAAACCCACACTCACATAGAGGAGTACATGATAATAAAATTAATATATTAATATGAATAGTCAACCTGAGTTATTTAGATTGTACTAGAAGAAAATCAGGTCTGATTTGCCCCAAAAAAGCAAATGGGGATGTCAATGCTATGAAAGAGAACAGGTTCTAGAATCTAAGATCTAAGCGTATAGAGCAAGCATCCAAATTTCAACAATTTGTCAAGCTTATCTTTTGTTAATTAGGCTGCCAATATTGGCAACAGAAAACATCACATCCTTATAAAAATGAATCAATTAACAATTAAAAACTGGAGTGTTTGGTACTGGTATTTCCAATGAACTATGTTAAGTTTCAATGGAAACTGATGGGTCTACCTAGGGGTGCAAACGGATCGGATATTATACGGATACGGATCGGATATTAAACGGATACGGATATGAATATCTGCCTTTTATAATAGTGAATAACATAAATTTTTCAATATTATATATTAAACTATATATATTATATATCTACTATTTGGATACGGATAATTAAAATTAAAAACCATATCCGTATCCGTATCCGTATCTAATTTTCGGATACAGATACGGATACGGATACGGTCGGATAATATCCGATCCATTTGCACCCCTAGGTCTACCTCCACATTACTAAAAAAACCAATTATTTCTAATGAAATAATATTTTTCATGATCATATCCATAATATAATCAAAGGATTCATTCTCAAATTTTCATTAACTTTCCCATCCTGATGGGATCCCATAAAAAATTATGCGATTTTGTGAACACAAAATTTTATCTTATATAATTCCGTGATTGCCGAATGTTATAAATGTTATAAATTAGAAGAACAATATTGATTGTTATTAATTCATTGCAAATGAATTCTTTTTTTTTTTTTTAGAGAAAAGAGGCATCTAAGTCCCTTTTCTATTGATCATAAGTTCTCATAGCTGAGAACTAAGGTAAATTACAAAAGCAATTAATTGCAAATGAATTCTTTCCGATCAAATGAACTTTAATCCGAATTGTTTACATTCTATTCTCTTGACAAGTTAGTTCCGATCTGAATACTACTCATCCTCTGCTCCGCACAAAAATTATTACAAAAAAATGTACACATTTTATCCCTAGGCTTTGAAAATTAGCATGTTCCCTATGTTGACTGCTGAAAGAAGGTTTGATCGTTGAACAAGACAATCCTGACCTTCAAAGATTCTCTTAGAGTTTCAATATTTCTAGAAAGAGCAACATCAATCGTTGTATCAATATTTACTTCACAAAGAAGGTCACTGTTAATGTCCTTATTTCTTTAATTATCAGAAACATTATACAGAGGTAATATTGGCAAAGCTGCGGGTGCAAAATGCAAAATTTAACAACTCGTCATCTTTCTAAATAAATAACTACACATCCAAAGATTTTTTTGTTGTGTTTAGGAGAATAATTAGTTTCACCCAAAATTTAATATTCGCACAGGATCTTTCTGGAAAGAGTACCTTTTTACTACTATTATTTTATAGAAAAAGCACATCATTGGAATTTATAAAATATATAAAAATTAATCGTTAATATCGTTGATCCAAATTGATTATACGGTAATCTGATCTAAAAAGCTTATCCCATGAAAATAAATACTAAAAAGATTAAGGTCCTGTTTGGCCGCTCTACTGTTTCTACAAGAAAAACAAAATTCAATTCAATTAATTTTTTTTTCATGTAAATAATAATTTTTAGTTCAATTTACATGCTCATGCTCATTTTCAATGACCAGCCGAACATGTTCTAAACGAGAAAGAAAAAAATATGAACAGATTAAAGCAAACAAAAACAAACTTGGGCCTTTTGAAATCCCATCAGAGGCTACAGCTGAAGTACTGCTACCTCTATTCTATCAAAAAAGAGCCTTTCTGGGCCCTAAAACAAATTAATAAATTAGTGCGAATCTTCTCCTCATACCCCTTCTCTCTCTCTCTCTCTCTCTCTCAATTTACATACAATCCTAAAACAGAGAAAGACCAAGAACTTGAAGTCAACCCTAGGTTGACCAAAGTCAATATAGTAAAGTATCGTCATCAAAAAGCATGTCATCCCTTGGTTCTTCTTTAGCTCTTGATGCTGTGCTACTGCCATCCCTTTCTCTCAACTCTTCTGATTGCTGCTGTTGCTGGTTCATATAAGAGCTTGTCGGGTAACTGAACCCGGAATAACCGTACATGCCCGCATTTTGCATCATTTCAAGCCCGAATTGAGCTTGACTTGTACTTGCTGATGGGTCTGTTCTGGCACCAAAAAATGAGTTGGCAATGAATGGGTTAGGATAGTTTGGCATTGCCGATGGTCTAATCGCCATGCCTAAGTTATTGCTGTTTAAATTTATACTAGTGTTCTCTGCCGATGGTCGGTACAGCGCATGTGCCGTGCTTCCACGGGCTGCGGGTACATCGTGGTTATGTTTTCCCTCATAAGTTGTGATCACGGCCCTCAGATCATGTGATGCTCTCTCCACGTGCTTTCTCACCGGGCAACTGGTCGTCGTGCACTTGTAGTAACTCCTACATGCAATAAAAGTAATACAAAACAATTAATGAACCTATACATAGCCTATTCAGTTCGTTGGCCCCAAAAACTGTTTTCTGAGATCAATAACTTTTCCATTAATTTAAAAAGGTTTAGTCGTTTTCTTGATTATTTGTTATTATGAAAGTTAATTTAAAAAATCTAACCTCGGATTAGGATTTCCCTTGACGACTTTCTGACCGTATTTCCTCCACCTATACCCGTCGTCCAGTATATCGATATCGCTCATAGTCTGAACTACTACTCTTGGTTCTCTAACTGTTCTATTTCCTGAAATTGTTATTCCCTCACCGTCGCCTTCTCTCCTCCTGAAATTATAAATGAAATAATTTAGTTCATATAATAATTAAACATCATTGTAATCATGATCTGGAAATTTTGTTTTGAAACATAAACTGAAATAAATTAACACAGCAGCCTACCATTTCTTAGAATCAGGTTCGTCCTCATCGAGTTCATCCCCGACATTCCTCTGGGTGCTGAGCTCCATCTCATCATCCCCAAAAGATGCAGATGAATTCTCAGGCGTGGCAACTTGAGTTCCAGATGGTGCACCGAAAGAATCTGATGCTTCCCCTGCAGCTGATGCTTGCTGAAGCACTTGTACAGAACTCGAGTTACGCCTCGTCGGTTGTGGTTTAGGATGGTTATGTGCACCTTTGTAGACTATTTCAGTTATCTGCCCATCCAAGGATCTCTCTACCTTTTTCTTCGTCGGGCAGTTCGGGAAGGTGCACTTGTAGTAACTACGCGGATTCTCACTTCCTTTTACTTGTTTTTGCCCATACTTTCTCCAGTTGTAACCGTCGTCAGATCTCCTATTTAAAGTTTGTGTGGATTGGATTGGAGCTTGTACTGTTTGAAGTTCCGAAGAATCTGTTTGAATTGTTCCGGTTGTGTTGTTAGCGTTTGTTTCTTGATAATTCCATGGGGCACTTACCTGTTTCATTGTAATCATAGATTTATAATCATAAATGTTATTGACGAGATCAGTACTACAAATTGGAATGGATAATTTGCCAAAATTTACCGATGGTGGTACGGAAGCAGAAGCCTGAAACATCGATGATTGCATAGTTTGATTTGTTGGTTGGGTCTGAAATGAGAAATCCGGGTAAGATCTCTGTTCATCTTTGACTTGCTGCTCTTCTCTCCAATTGAATGCTTGAGATGACATAGTTCCAGTTGTAGGAGATGGAAATGCCTAAGGTGAATATAAAAAGATGTTCACTACATGTTAATAGATGATCATACAATTAGGATACACATAAGAAAGAGGATGCAATATCTACTTACACCAGATGATAGCAGGATAGGCGAGTCTAAGAGATCAGCTTGGTGGGGCCCAGGTGTCAGAGCAAAGAATGAAGAAGGAGAAACAGGAGGAGGTGAAATTGGAACTGAAGTAGGTAATTGTCTAAACTTCGATGCATAATCACCTCCGCTACTCCCGGGAAAGAAATCAGAGAACGACTGATTCGAGAAAGAGAAAGATGCCGGCCGAGAATTGGCCGAGGTAAGGCTACCCGCAGGAGAAGTCATTGAGAAAGAAAAAGGAACTAGAGAAAGAGAAGCGGGTTTCAGGTTTTGAATGATCGGTGTCAGATGTGTTGCTAGTCTCTGTTTTATTAAAGCATGGAAAGGAGGAGGTACGAGAAATTGAAGATGTTATGAGGGAAGCAAAGACAACTTCAAAGGAGGGTTATATAAGAGGTTTAAATATTTGACCATTGACTAGTCAAAGCTCGTGCTTTGACTGGCGGCTTTGTCAGGGAATTTTATTCTGCACTTATTCGATGACACGTACAAATTACATCTCTAATTGGCAGACGCATGTTCCTGGTTGAGAATGATGTGGTAGGTATGCGAGTGGGGTTTGTGAGAAATCGTAGATCATTCGATGTGAATATTTAAATAGAGGGTTTTAGCTTAGTCATGGCAATTTATTTGACTTGTTCCATGAGATTAATTAATACTAAGATATGGTTTAATTTGTTAGATTATGCAACAGTAGATCCGCTGTTGTTATGTTTGGTCCAGCTGCTGCTAGTGTACTACGTCACAGTCCATACAAAAGGGGATACCAAGCAAATATACAGAAGCTTTGTTGCCTCTGACACCTTGTTTGGATGGAGAGTAGAGGAAGGAAGGGGAGGTGGAGAATAAAAAGGAACGAAGTGAAATAGAAATGAAGACTAATATATTTAATTTTTTTTATGTTTGGATGATTAACGAGGGAAAATATATTTAACTTTCCTTTCTTTCTTATTTCTGGTTTGGTTGATTAAAATTTATAAGGTTCATGAGAAATTCGGTAGCTATTGTAAGTTTGTAATATATTTTTTTTATGAGAATTATATATGTAAAATATAAATTTGAGCATTTGTGTTATTTTTTCTAACAATATTTGTAACAAAATTTTTTTCCATCCGTTACACTCCAAATCGGGAGGGAAACCGATTCTATTAATTATAATGATACAAAGTTAAACCTTTCACCTCCCGTACCCTTCACCTTCGACATAATTTTATCAACCAAACACGATTCGACGGAAAATTTTATTTTCTTTCCATTCCCTCCCTTCCTCTACTCTCCATCCAAACAAGGTGTAAAACTAAGGCAGCAGCAGGAGTTGACCAAGCCAATGTCTCATTTTTTACGGAATTAGTTTTTTATTTTTTTTTAAGTAAAGTTGAAGTTCTAAATATTTAATACTCTTATTATAATAATAAAAAAATTCCTTATTTAAGTTTCAAACTCATGACGTCTCACATAAAGACCATGTGCATTTTTCACTAGACTAAATACTAATTCTTATAATTAGTTCGTTTTTAGTAGT
This sequence comes from Carex cristatella, assembly GCA_024447775.1. Lineage (NCBI taxonomy): Eukaryota > Viridiplantae > Streptophyta > Magnoliopsida > Poales > Cyperaceae > Carex > Carex cristatella. Next base: position 1,625,614 of record JAJHPF010000022.1, read on the forward strand.
TTTTTTTTTTCCGGCAATATAATATTTCATAAACAACTTATTCTCAGAATGAAAAATACCTTCACTTTTTATGTCTCTAGATTTTAAATTTTAATAACAAAATTTTTAAGATGCAAAATTTTCTACATAAGTGAAAATTTTGGTGGCATTTTACGAGTACATAGCCAAAATAAAATATAGGACCGGACAGACGTTTAGAATGAAATGTATTTTGATAACTATTTTAAATTACAGGCATAAGTTTCTAATTATATCTAAAAAAGTCAAACTAAAATAGATATATTCGGAATTTTTTTGAGCCAAGAACTGGCACCTCTGTTCTTACTTCGCTCCGCCACTAACATGTTATATATATATTTGAGAGGAATTAACTGTATGAAAAAATAAGTAAATCTAGGGTGTGACGTGCTCATCAAGAGAGTTTGGTGAGCACAACTCTAAAAATACATCGGATCGGCTTCAAATGATGAATTTACACCGTTGAAATTCATGTACTTCATGAGTGATGCATGTACATGCAAAATTTTGAAAGTTTCGAAATCATTTGCTACGTTGAAATTAATGGGTGGTTTCTACTGTTCGATCCACTTCAAAATATACGCGCACAGATATTAAAGTAAATAGCACGAATATTAAAGTGATGCGCACATATCATAAAGTAAATCGGACGATAGAAACTACCCATCAAACAGACTCTGATCCGATGGGCATCAGACACCCCCCTCTCCCGCTCGCACTAAGAAGCATAAATAACACTTCTTTTACAAACACAAAAAAGTGATATAAATCAGATCTATTTTTTTTTATATTTTTAATATTCTATTACTAAGAAATTAAGATTTTTAATTCTCCTAAGTTGGGTCTTGTTTCTGCTACTATAGAAATTGAAGCTCTATTAAATTTAGTTTTGTGGTAGCTCAAAAAATTTACTTGAAAAATAGCAAATTTTGTTGTCTCTAACGATACTTAAAGGGATGAATAGATAGTCTTAAAGACTTTTAGTTATTTTCCAGTTTAATCCTATAAATTAATAAGTTAATTAATTAAATAAGTAAGTAAATATAATATTTTACGCTACACCGGCTTCAAGCTTCTGTTCCGTCAACCTGTCACACCTGACGAAGCATATTGACTTTAGCCCTGCTTTGCCGCAAAAGAACTACATACATTTGGACTGGATTTTTATCAAGCACTAATTTGTTGACGAGGGTCGTGCTGATGTGGTCGAAGGATAGGGATATCAAGATGGATTTCAGCAATACCACCTTGCAGCCGGAGATAATAACCTAGCCTTCCATGCGTGCAGTCTATTGTCAATCTTTTACAGAAGAGGGTTGAAAGCCGACGGCCTCGAGACATCCACTGGGCCTCTGAGATATGTTTTTGATGCCTCTGCAAATTTTGCTCCAAAAAAGCAGATTGCAAATCTTATCTCCGCCAATGGTGTAGCTTTAGAAAACCATAACTTGGATTTCTCGGGGAGATCTTCTGACCCGACAAGTCGCACAATCTTGAGAGGATCATCTTGATGCGCTGAAAGGCTTTCGAAAGATGTGACTTCAGACAGAAAGACGCTTGCCAATGTGACTTCTCAATGAAACCCCAATAGTTTCGCCGGTGTGAAGTTTATAAATAATTTCGTAATAAAAAAATTTATTTCATTAAGAATTAGTCTTTGATTTAGTGGCTAAGATACATGACTTCTATGTGAGAAGTTATGAGTTCGAAATCAAAATAGAAGAAATCATTTGTTATAATAACTAATGTATTAAATAGTTAGGTAGCTTGATTTTCAACTTTACTAAAAAAACAAAAACAAAAAAATAAAATTTCTTTCATAGTTTCTAAATAAGAAACTCTCGTATATTCATTAAATCAGAATAGAAACCGTCATCTCATATTAGAAACTCTAATAATAACATAAATGAATTACAACATTTAAATTTTTTTTACATTTGATATAAAACCGTAGCATTATTACGAACGTGAATTGATAGTTTTAAAAATTCGTAGTATTGGTACAGTCCGAAAGTAAATATTTATTTTACTTTTCTATTTAGCAATCAGATTTTAAGCCTATTTTCGGGCTAAGGAAATTGACATAATGTTTTAATTTGACGCAACCCAACAATCACTATTTTCTTATTTTGTCACTATCTTGTGCAACGTAAAAGTAATGTACATCTGTCAATATATTTGCCTCATTCACGAGAATTTGTTGCTACGTAAAAGTAATATACATCTGTCAATATATTTACCTCATTCACGAGAATTTGATGCATTAAATCAAAATATTACGTTTGTAGTTGTAAATTATCTATTCATATGCCTTGTTTGTCAATATACAGGAGCAAAAATTGGCAGCAATACACTAAATCAACCAAACATCAAATTAATTCTTATAATATTATTTTAGAAAAAAAAAATCACAGTAAGTTTGAAACAGGGGACTCGTGTACCGGAGCATCATTCAAAATTTCATTTATTAACTGACATAATTATTAGAAATTTCTAGCTAAATTTTGAAACTTCTTTTTAATAAACAGTACTCCGGTATCTCCGATATGATAATATTGATAGTTTTTTTACGAAAGTAGAACCTGCACTTCTTCGAGAAACATAACTCGACCCACTTCACTAACCACTAAGCCGCTAAATTTTGAACTTCATCATTGAAAATTTCTATGCCAAATTGCTAACAATGAACCAAAGAGAACATTAATTAGATGAAACCCTGTAGTTTTCAACCTTTCATAGTTAAATAATTGAGTTTGATCCGACTAGAATTTTATTTGGACCGTCTGTTTGTATATATTATATATATTGCACCTCAGTAATGGGAAATACGGACTCGGTATACTCGCGTGAGGTGTGAACACATATGTAGTTATTTACTAAAGACAATTTGATGTTAGCAGTTAGATCAAACATTGACCTAGCTCCTGCTAGTCTGCTACTGATAGTAACTTAAATACATTGTACCCATTTGCTCCTTCATGCAGGAAATAAGGAAACATGGGAAAACCGACACAAGTGATATTTATGGGCCCCAATCGACATTAATTTGGCATGTGGCATAACTAGCTGAGAAATTTAAGTTTCCTATTAGATATTTATTCAAAGAAATCATTAACTAAAAGGAGTTGTTAAAATGCTAATAAAATTCTACCACGAGATCCACGACTATTTCTTCCAGCATAATTTATCACCGATCTTTGAAGAAAATTTTATGATATTTGGTTTTGTTATTAGTATCTATATAAATCAATGTTCTAAATAGCTAGCTATAGCTCTGCTATAACTTTTTCAGACCATAAAGGCTACGCTATGAGTTAAAAGTACGCTATTTTAGCTACAGCTGCTATAGCTGTAATACCTGACCGCTTTTACTGCTACGCGCGCTATTGCTACCGCTATGCTACATGGCTGTTTTGCAATTTACATGGGCTTCTGTACTTCTGTTCATATTTCTAATACTACATGCTCTGCTATAATAAGTATGATAAACCAAACTATATATGTTTGTTCCTATTTGTAATTTAGTCTCTCATTCTATATCGAAAAATATTCAAATATTAATTCTTCCTTTTGTTTTCTCTTCGTCTAGTATTCACCTGTAAAATTATCGTCGTTCGTTTCATTGAAAACTAATTTTGATTATTATAATATATAAAATATTCAAATAGGTATACTAACTTTATTTCACTTATAAATTAATTGCTCTTCGCATATTACAATCTGTAATACTATAAAGTATGAACTATTAAATAATGTTATCTTGTATATATCTTTCTTTTTTTCCTTCTTATTTATTTTTTTCCTTCTTATTTACATGATTGAAAAAAAAAATATAGACTTAGATCAGTTATCATTTAGTTATTACTCCAATTTTCCAATATTGATTATGTTGATAATTAGTAGAAATATAGACTATAAATTTTGAAAATTAAAAAAATGTTATCTATGAAAGCTTCCGCTATAGCTTTTTTATTTGTCTCCCCGCTACGCCGCTATAATTGCTATTGAGAACCTTGATATAAATGAATAACAATTACAAATTAATGTTATTATGAAACCATTAATAATGTCTATGACTGGTCACCTGCCAGTAATATCCCAATATCTTAATTAGACATTTTATATCTTGACACACCTAGTTTTGTTAACAGGCAAAAAAAAAAAATTATAATCCGCTTCCTCATTTAAATGAATCCTTTTCAGTTAAGCCCATTAAATAGTGAAATTGTGAACACTTCCAGATTTTCTCCCCTTGGCTTCATAATTTGTGCAGAATCATGATGCTTATTCCTCACTCACAGATGAAGCTGTTTTGCCAACCTTTTGTAGGGCTTTTATGACCTCTTCTGTTGTGATGTTGCCAGTAACTGTGATCTTGTTCGTTTCAGAATCAACTTGGTAGCTCTCCATTTCTGCTCAGTTTTTATTTTTTAACAAGATTTTAGAGGAGAAAAAATATAATTTTATTTATTGGGAAATAAAGCAACTAATTTACCATCTATTTTTTTTATAGCTTTCTTGATTGCCTTGATACACTTGTCGCAATGCATTCCGACCTTTAGCTCCACCACCTGTTGGTATAATGCAAAAATAGCAAAGTTGTTTGAAAATTAAATGGAATAATGGTGCCTTTTTGAAGTAATTCGATTCATTTGTAGTCCTTCAGAATCTCTGTAGTGATACTAAATTCTAGTACACTGATTTTTTTAAAAGATTCAAGAGTAGGTTTTCAAGGAAAAAGGGGGGGAAAAAGAAGCAAACAAGCTATTTTCTCTCTTTCTGTTTTATTTTACTTCTGAAGAATAAGCAAATTAAGAGTACTTACAGCCATTGATGTCAGTGTGGAGGTGCAAATTTGATCTGTTCTAATTGAAGGAGAGATGGTAGCTAGACAATGGATATATTTATATATAGAGCAGTATAGATTCCTTTCTTGTATGTTATACAAAAAGGTTATGCCTTTTCACTTCTCTACTTCCTCTTTAGATATGAAAGACATTTAGGTCAGGCATTTCACACAGGAAAGGAAGCTTTTGGGCCACTTTGAGGTAGAAGAATCTCTCTTTAATCTAGCACCTATTATTTCTACAACTTTTTTGTCGGTCTATTTCGGATAAATCAATTATTATATTTGAAGAAAAATGGAAGTGTGCTGGAGACATGGCCGAAACATCGTTGGCTACCGATGCTGTCTCTATCATGTGATCGTTCGAGAAATTAAAAAGATGTTCCTACTTTTATAGCATAGGCTGCTGCATAGTATTTATCAGCATAGATGCACTTCAGATAGTTGAGCTTAATTTAAACTATGAACTAAATTGGGGAGGTAAATAAATGTTCGCTCAAAGAGTTACAAAATGTATTTTTATTACTGATTATTTTGGAAGCAAATCCAGGTAAAAAGGATGAAACAATAACATGATAGTTTCTTGGAATGGTTCATGTTTATTATATTCTAATAATTGACTAACTGATTCATCCTTGTAGAATACAGAAACACGACAATTGCAAAATAGAAAAACATCAAAAAGAAAAAATCAAGATGAGGACAGTTGCGACTGTACTTTTCCTTCATTTTCAGTACCAGTCGAAATAGTCTCTCTTATATCGGCTAATGCCTCACCACCACCTTGAATTGCTATTACCAGCTGAACTGGTGCAATCATGACATCAACAGACTCAGCATCTGTCAACTTCTCATACAAGTTTTCATCCTCTACATATAGATTACCTGTGCGGATCTCTTGAGCGAGAGCACAAGACCAACAAAACAGCCATTGCACATAATCGGTCAATGATGCAGAGCGACAACAAAATTTATTACCAGGCAATTTAAGTTTCTTTCTCATCTGAATTCTCCAATATCCTCCATATAATAACCCGTAAAAACAAAAGAAAATTCCTGCATAGCCAATGACATCTGAAAGTACCATATCGCTTATGTTAAGGGCTGCGATATTAAGTACCCAAAATGGAGCTATACATAGTAGAAGAAATGTGAACATGTGCACATACATGTTACCAAACCCAAGCCTCTGCATGTTCCAGCCAAACATGCAACAAGTGCAAAAAAAGGAGAGGCTCCAAATAGTAGGATCACCGGTGCAGTCAAACAAACCTCCATTCCAATTCGGATTAACTGGTACTTCCTTCAAATTGGTTTTGTCAGGCTGATTAGTGTCTTCAATTGAATCGGATTCAAATTCTCTTCCAAGAGGGCTAAAGACCATATACAAACCAGCAAAAACTGGTGCTGTTACTCCCAAAACAAAGAAAAAATTCTCCCAAAACTCAGGACGGGTTTTACTGTTGTATCCCCAGTAGAGGCCGCAAAGTGCATACTGAAAGAAACAGGTGGTATGTAGGAGAACTACCACAACTGTAATATGGGCCCATTCATGCGGTCGGTACGTGCCTGTTTTGCAATATGTTTTCCTTAGTTCTATAACATCTTCAGATCTCCACCTGAAAAGTAGGAACAAATGATGGAACAGGTCTGGGTGTTCAAGTAGACTCATAAGGGTAAAAAGGCCATTTAAGACTTGGTTGTTTATTTCGATCCAACGGTTTCTTAATGATTTTGTGGGGAATGCTTTGTTTAGTGCACCGATTAGAAGTAATCCCAGCATCACTAGAGAGGCACCGACGCATAGAAACCAAAGGAGAAGTCCAATGTTCATAGGATGTTTTAACCAATTCTTGAATTTGGAAAAAATTAATTTCCAGTTGAACTTTCTTACAAAGTGGGTCCCAAAATATAGACAGGTACCTGATGAGGAGGGAACTGAAATTGAAATTTCCTCTTTTCTATTGACAGTATCATGAAATCTGTTTAATAGATTGAGATTGCTTCTTTTTTCAGGTTCTTCCTGCAACAAACACTCCTCCATGGATGGAATACTTACGGCGCAATATTCCAATTCAGGTGGAATATATGGAGAAGTTTTGTGCTGTTGTTCTTGTTGCATATCTATTATTTCACTATTTTCATTAATGGACATTTAGTCCTTTTTTCAGGTGTAGATTCCCTTATGCCGTATGTTGTTACAATTTACCTGCAATTGGAAATAATTGTTAAAAGACCTTTCTGTTCAAAGCACCAAAAAAGTCTATGTTGTATTAATATAAATTAATCAAGAAAAAAATACTAATAAATGAGAGATTCATCTTTCATGTTTGACATTTTTATTGAATGAACAGACTTATTCTTATGACAATGATGGGAAGAAAATAAATATAGTGGTAAGGGAAGTCAAAATTCTAAAGATGCAATACTAATTATGTCAGATTAGAGCCGTCCGATCTGCAACAAGATTTGTGTTGACAACTTTAGTTCTTGTGGATCAAGTGCACACGAATTTTGATGCGGATCGGACGGCTCCAACCGGACGTACCAATGCCCATTGGACGGCCCTCCCACTCCATGGTGAAATACTCATCTGGTTAAAAGATTGCTGCTGTTTAGCAAAATCAAAAGCAACCTGGTGAATAAACTGTACAGACCCAAAAGTTCCAAACTATAAACAAAATTTTCAACTGATTGTTCTTCTTAGAACAATACCAGCAAAAAGCTACGCAACTAAAATGATACTGCTCCTAATTGGTTCTGAAAATGAAATTACAGTTATGGAGAGAGTATTTAAAGAATCAAACCGAAAAAAAAAAAAGATAATTGCATTAAGTGATACCTTTGAAACCTCAATGGAGTTAATACTTCTGTTTCCTGAGAAAGAGAGCAGAGGAAAATTATTTTTGAGCTAGAGATTTATAATTATATTCGCTCCACTTCACCAAATGGGAAAAGAGAATAAACCAAGCTGTGTGACCTGTGAGAACGAAAAAAAGAGTAGGTAAGGAATAATTCTGTCACCTAACGGCCAAACTTCCAGAGTTCACAATTTGACAACAACATCATTGAATGTATAATTGATTACACACTTAGTTACTAATAATCGACCTAAAAGTACAAAGTTGATTAGGTTTGCAAATTTTTTAACGGTAACACGTTACGCGCACTGACAACCATCGTATGTACTTTTTCTCATTATTTATATTGTAATAATGATTGAACAGTTCATTTATTGATTTTTTTTTGTCTCATTTCAAAATGAATGTGTGTTCGTTGTCTTACTTGTCTAACATAAAAAATACAAAATGAAACACTTAAACGTGATTTCACTATTTTCTATTATTCCACAAAAAATCTCATGGGATTCTTTAAATTTATTCCATTATACAAAATTTTATCGTTTAAAAAAAAAGAAAATATTTCTTAATTTACAAAAATTACTACATGCAAAAAAATTTAATAGAAATCATTTCATTTTAAAAAGTGAAAATTCAAATTTTTCTTTCAATAGATATCTCTATTGGATTATAAATCGAACATTGGACTAATATGTAAAATATTTTGTATTGTATAGTGTCAATTTTATGCTCTATTAAAGTGGGCACATGTGTTATATAATATATTGAGCATTAATGTGTCATATATGGTGTGGATCTTTAATGTGTAGAACTTAAGATGTAATATTCAATTTTGTGATGGGTTGAATTGAATAATTACCACATTAGGCAGCCAAGAGTTCCTTGGGTTATATATATAATTTGGTCTAGAGACTTTGGAGAAGAAAAACAAATGAGACTCTCTAAATGACCTTGCTATTACAGAAGAACCAAATTGGTGGCGTTCTCTCACACAAGACAGCAATAGATTAAGGTACGCTTCCGCTATTCAGTTTTATATTCAACACAGATAGTCTTGCGGTGATCGACGATAGTTTTCGTCGATTCCAACAAATGATATCAGAGCCTCTCTTTGTTGAAATTCGGATCTTAATTAATCACCGCTGTATCCGATTGATACGGTGAGTGTGTCGGTATTTTGGTATCGCTGGTAAATTTCTGTGTTAGAAATCTGGTTTGATAGTCGGACAACAAAAATTCTCGGTTTCTGTGCGAAATTTGTTTCGCCGGCGGGGAGAAGAAAGGTTAGAAGTCGTGGACCGCGTATGGGCCAATGACATACTTCTCCAGCGCTAAAACAATGCATCGAATCACGGTAGACCACGCATACACCGGAATTCAGTTTTGAGCCAGTCTGTACACCGCGCAAACACCAATTCGGTCTCATTTTGCAATTCTAGTACGCTGCGCAAAGACCAAACCTGGTCCCTGATTTGATGCGCTAAAGACCAAACTCAGTTTCCGTTGTCCCTAAGCCATTATTGATTTAATAAATTTAATTAAATCTTTCTCGTTCAGTGAAATCAGAATATGAAAGGGTACTATTTTACCAAGATAGAATATGAAAGGGCGTTATTTTATCAAGATAGAAATAATGAAAGGGCGTTATTTTGGTCAAGTCTTTTAACAGAATACGTTTAATATTTTTTCTGGATTTGAGCCTTCATTTTTAGTTTTGAATTATGGTTTCAAAATTAAGCCCTTACTTTAAAGTAGTTTAATTAAGCTCATGATTTATGTACCGTATAATCAAGCCATTGGTTATAAAGCTTTTGATACACAGAGACCAATTTAAGCTTTTGATTTTTGGTTCTTAAGTATGATTTAATTTTAATGCTAAAATGATTATGATTAATCTCAATTCCTGTAGAAATTGAGAATCAAAATAAGAAAAATTTGTATTTGATTCTTAATAAAGTTGAGATGAATTTAGATTTTGAATTATAATATGGTAAAATATACATTTATGAGTAGAACGGAGACCAACCCAGCGAAAGAAAATATAATTGGATTTTGATACACCTTTATTGGTGATAAGATATAAAAATCCAAGTACGCTGGGAATTGAGATACCACTTATGTATATTTTCAGTATAACATAAGAATTAAGTTAATTACGTTTAGACTAAATCCATATAGCAATAGAGAATCAAAAGAGGAAATATATATTTGATTCTTAATAAATTAATGATGGATTTAGATATATGTTTAAAACATAATTTTAGAATTTTGGATATAATTTTAAGTTCGAATAAAAGGTATTAAGGTTATATATTATAAAATAGATTAGTTTCAATCACACCTCGCCAAAGTGAGCTCTCCTTTTGAAATTAATTTATTTTAAAATATAAAAGGTTTAGTTGTGTGCATGAAATGAGTGTAAATATTCGTCGGCCCAAAGGAAGACCAATATTTATTAAAGTTGCATGTGCGCCTTGTGGTAATAAGTGCAGTGATGATTGTTTGGTTATTTTTACGTGTGATCAATTTAATCGGCCCAAAGGAATGTTAATTGATTGACATGTTACTTAATTATCAGCGCTTGATTACTGCGCCAAGATACCATAAGAAGTTAATATTTTAGTCCAAAGACAACTTATTAATGGAAACCGGTATCTTGAGGTAATGAGTTTACCTTTATTTGAACTTATTATTATATATAGATATTTAATGAGTATGTAGTATTTGTTTATTGTTCTAATTTTAAGTTAATATCAATTCTAGCATCAAATTTAAGGAAATGAAAATAGAACTTATTATTAGTTTATAATTATAGATTTTGACATTGCGTTAAGGATTAATTCTCCAATACTTATGGTTATGAGTACCTCTGATTTCAAGAGGGAGAAAGAAAAAGTAGGAGAATTCAATTTGCACATGTCATATAATCATAATAAAAGATCATTCCAAGAAGCATTAGGGAAATTATTTTAGATAATTTAGTTCAGACTTGTGAATTCTTTCTGACTATTGAAAATATATTTGTTAAGAACGAAAAGGTTCAAGTTGATACGATCTTGACATATCATATTTTAATAAGGTATAAGGTCAAAGAAATACATATAAGAAAAGAATATGGTAGCTGCATATAAAAGTATAAAATTAAGCAATTAAGTACTTGTCATGATTTGCGTGTCAAGAAAAATATTCTTATTAATATGGTTTGTTTTAAGGTTTATTTAACTTCAATACTTACACAGATAAGTGTATTTATGCAAGGTTGTTTGAGTAGCCGAGACCTAGTGATGGTGAAAGCATCTATATTGGCAACGGTGAGAATATTAAATTTGAGGCAATTAGAAAGTTAGATTATTATGTAAAAACTGGATTTTATTTGAAACTAAAAGAAACATTTATAGTTTCATCTATTAGATGGAACTTAATTTCTATTTTTCTATGGACAAGTATAGATTTACTTGTTATTTAAAAAAAAAAATAGAAAATTCGGTTGTTTCATGATTCAAAAGTGTTTCAATCTAAGTCTAGTTTCAGGTTATAATAATCTAAATTTTACAAATATAATTTTATGATACATATTTGAAGTTTTCCTAAAAGTAAAACAATGAGAATTTTGGTTGCATTATGGCACACATATTTCGATTATATCTCCCGATGGAGATAAAGATTTGTGTCAGAATAGAATTTTCGAGCATTTGCATAACACATATTTTGATATTTGTGTTGATTGTATTAAGATAAAAATGAACCAATTAGAGGTGATTTATAGCCAACAAGTCTCAGGCTGTCTTGGAATTATTAAAATTTAGCTTTTTGTGGACCAATTTTTACGGATGTTAAAAAGGTACATTATTTTCTTATGTTCATAGACGAATAGACGAATATTTAAATATGGCTATATTATCTCATTTATAAAAAATAATAATAAAAAAATTTGGATGTTTTCAAAATAATAAGGATTTCAAGTGTCAGGTTTGACTGTGATGTTGTATACCACAGTGGTAATGAATGGCATCCATATATTTTTATTAAATTACTAAAGTACAATAATATCGTTTTACAGTACATCATGTATAGTTTTATCCATTATGAATGGTGTGACTGAAAGACGAAACAGAACACTTAAGACATAATAAAGAAAATGAATTATCATATTTCTTTATCATACTTACTTTAGGAATAAGAACTTAAGACTGCAGCTTATATTCTTGAACATTATAGCAATATGAGTTTTATAATCCCATAACAAGGTCGATTATTTATTTTTTTGGAAGAAAAATGCAAAGTTCTTTCAAGATGTTGAGTTTGAGAGGGGAAATACGGTTCAAGATTTATCATCAATGAGAAATATGTAAATAATTCCACAGGTGTTTTTGGCATTATTTAGGATTTCGATCCTGATTTTGTGCACGACACAATAATCGATGATAATACCGAAAATCAAACTTTAACATCTCAAGAACATGTGTCATTAAGGATATCCACTAAGTTACGTGGATCGATGTCATGATACGGAAATGAAGTTCATGGAAGACAGAGACATTTGTGATATCGTTCATTTGCCCTAAGGTACAAAATTTATTAGTTTTAATAGAATTTGAATGGCAATGTGGGAGCAATACAAAGTATGTCTTGTAGCAAATGACTTCACATAGAAAAATGACATTGGATATAAAAAGACTTTCTCTTCAGTTACTTGAAAGTCTTTCAAGATAATAATGACATTAAAGGTGCATTTTATATCTTGAGTTGCATTAGATGGATGTTAAGATATCGTTTTTCAATAGTGATATTGATGATATGATTTATATGGTGCGACCATAAAGTTTCAATTTATTAGGCCTAAAGTATATAGTTCGCAAATTAAGAAAATCCATATATAAACTCAACCAAGTATATATATATCGACAATGGTATTCAAAATTCATCAAGTGATCATCTCGTTTGGTTTTGAGATGAATTTGGTTGATGAATGCATATACCATAAATTTATGTGGGAGTAAGGTTACTTTCTTGGTTTTATATGTCAGTGATATATTGCTTGTCAGTAACGATATAAGTTTGTTGTTTGACATCAAGAGATTTCTATTTAGGAATTTTTGAGATGATGCATCTTTTGTGTTAGGTATAGAAATACATAAAGGGCAATCTCGATATATTATCAGGTTATCACAAAAGAACTATATCGTAAAAGGTTTACAAGATAACATGTATTAAAATAGACCAAGATATATCTCTATAAATAAGGGAGACAAGTTTAGTTTCAATCAATGCTCTAAGAATGATTTTAAGAATAAAGTAATATAGAAAATTTCCTATGTTTCGGTGATAGGAAATCTGAACTATACTCAGGTTTGTACGTGTCTAGAAATTGCGTATATAATTGGGATGCTAGAGTGATATTAAAGTAATTCGGAAGCAGACTATAAGATAGCAGCCAAAAGAGTCTTGCAATTTTTAAGAGAAAATAAAAACTACATACTCATATATCGAATATCATAAAAGTTTGAGAACATTTGGTATACTGATTTCGATTTTAGTGGATGCCAATAAAGCATGTTATAACATGTGTATGAGGTATCTAATTGGAAATTATAACTGTGAAATTTTGTCACATGGCTGTACGAAGTAGATAGGAATTAAATACCACTCAAGTTATTTTGTGACAATAACTCGACAGTTTTATATTCCAACAATAGAAACTTGACAAAGTCAAAGAATATAGATCAAGTTCTTAGTTCCTCCTTATGTCACTGCTAAAGTATTACTCATTTCCAATATTACTTTCCTTAGTCCAAATTTTTTTGATTGATTGTTGAAAAATTATTACCAGTATACAAGGAAAAACAATGTTGCTATATCTGGTGCTACAGTTTGAAGAGCGAATATTTGCAATAATATTGAGTGTTCGAATATTGGCAGCAATTTTCATCCTAACATTTCTTTTTTTAATTGCTCGCATTGCTTTCGCAGCTAAAAATGAAAAGTACCAGTTGAAGATGCAGGCTCATAAAATAGGCAAATATTTTATTACATAGTGTTTTGATAAGCTCATAATACATGTTGACTATATCTTTGACGAGGCAAATCAAAATTTCTTAAATTACAAGACTAAATTTGACCTAAAAGTTAGTACCAGTAATACAACTTTTAAAGGTAACAGCCCTACATTGTTGAAGCTTTAGGACGAATAAATTAATTATTTTTCCCCGCATGCAGCTCATAGTTTATCTATTTTGGTGCTAAAAAAATATTGTTGTTTGTCAGTCTTTCTATATTAAATATGCTATTTACAAAGACAAAAAGGTAATCTTGATTAAAAAATAATAACAACAAATTCTCCAGCAAAACTTAGACAGGCACAAAAAAACTCAACAAACTCAAAATTTATCCTTATTGAACTATAATAATTTGCACAGTGGCAGATATCCGCTTATAATACTTCAATCCAAGCTATGCAGCTGAGCTGACTGTCAGATACTCCAATGGTGTGCATGCAATCCAGTCATTGTGGCCTCTTTCAATTTCTCATGCATGCAGATACAAAATTTCAAACAACTAAAAGAAGCCAAAAGTAGACCTAAAGAACTCATCCAGCAGGTATGGAGGAGTTCCACCATTCATCTTTAATTAAATGGTACCAACGCTGGTAAAAGTTGTATATATACGCATTACAATCTAGCTGAACTGAACAGAAGAACTTTTGAAAAGTGAAATAAAAAAAACCTTGACCATAAAAAAAATATATGAATTGTCATAAGTCATACCTTCACCAAAAAAACCAACCAAATCTAACCATTTCAATTTTTCCAATCCCAAACAATTGAACCTCAATTAACCCAAAACAAAAGCAAATCAAACAACACATGTACCAGTAATGGCCAAAATATTAATATACATAGTCATCTTGGTAGTGTAACCGGGTTCAATGACCTCAATTTTTTCCAAAATATATTTTAAATTTGAAGAGTGAATAATTGCAATAGTATTGAGTATTAGAATATAGGCAGCAATTTTCATTCTAACATTTCTTTTTTTAATTGTTCGCACTGCTTTCGCAGCTAAGAGTGAAAAGTACCAGCTGAAGATGCAGGCTCATAAAATAGGCAAAGATTTTATTACATGTGCTCTGATAAGGTTATAATACATGCTGACTATATCTTTAACAAGGCAAATCAAAATTTCTTAAATTACAAGAATAAACTTAGACTAAAAGTTAGTACTAGTACTACATCTTTTAAAGGTACCAGCACTACATTGTTCGAGCTTTAAAACAAATAAATTAATTAATTCTCCCCATATGCAGTTCATAATTTATCTTTTTTGGTGCACATATCTAAAAAATATTATTGCTTATCAGTCTTTCTATATTAAATATGCTATTTACAAAGTCAAAAAGGTAAAACTTGATTAAAATATAATAACAACAAATTGTCTGGCAAAACTTAGACAGGCACAAAGCAACTCAACAATCTCAAAATTTATCTTTATTGAACTACAATAATTTGCACAGTGGCAGATATCTACTTATGATACTTCGATCCAAGCTGTGCAACTCAGCTGGCTGTCAGATACTCCAATCCAGTTGACAAAGATGGGTACAAACCAATGGTGTGCATGCAATCCAAACAGTATGCTCTTTTTTCAATTTCTCATGCATGGAGATACACAATTTCAAGCAACTAAAACAAGCCAAAAAGTACACCTAAAGAATTCATCCAGCAGGTACGAAGGAGTTTCACCATTCATCTTTAATTAAATAGTGCTAGCGTTGGTAAATATTGTATATCTTCACCAAAAGTGAAATTAAATAAACAGAAGAACTTTTCAAACATTACTATCTATCTGAACTGAACAGAAGTACTTTTCAAAAGTGAAATTAAATAAACTTGCCCATAAAAAAAAAAATTGTCAGAAGTCATACCTTCACCAAAAAAACAACCAAATCTAGCCATTTTAGTTTACTCAATCCCAAACAATTAAACATCAATTCATCCAAAACAAAAGCAAATCAAAGACAACACATGTACCAGTAATGGCCAAAAATTTTAGGTACAAATTCATCTTCATAGCATAACCGGTTTCAATGTCCTGAATACTTTTCAAAATATGTTTTCAATAGGCAATTTTTTTTTAATTAAATTGCTATTCGTATTTCAAAATAAGATACCATCATTTAAACAATGCATATTTCCAAATAAGATCGTGCATGTTTTCTTCAGCCATAAAAACTTTTGGGCAATAAAAAATACAGTCATTGACAAATTCATAAATCATTTTTATAAAGATGCAAAATATTCTTTTATTTAATTACTTTTCTTTATATCCACTATATAACAGGAGTGCCAAAGTGTTTGGTCTTAAATAAATATATCCAAAAGGAAGACGATGAATAAAAAACAAATGTTCTCCTTGCATTTAGCTCTCCAATTAATATACTTCTCAGGTAAAAATTTATTCATTGCTTAGCAAATCAACAATAAATATCACCTTACTACTATTTTCTCGAAATGAAACAATCTATATACACAAAAAAACATTTATCTAATAAAAAACATTCATATTCTGTTGTTCCCTGATTTGTTATGTTATTTACATTAAATGTACATTGAAAACAAACAAAATAAATTAGAGGAAATGTAGAAATTTGTGTCTAATTAGATGGAGCTCACATAATTAGGTCTTCTTATGGCTTTACTTTTATTGATATTCATTAAAAAAAAGGCAATTATTTGTCCACGTTTAAAAACAAATACAATATATGGACCTAAATTGGTTTTTGTGTTTTAGAGAAGAGTATTCTTCGGCCCTATATTAAACACTAGTTAATTATAGGAGTCGATGGCTGCTAAGTTGGTTTGCAATTAAAAGAGAGACGCCAGCTCACAATTAAATTGCTGCAAAAACTACATACTGGTACGAAGTGAAATTAAAAACCTCAAACAATGGCTGAACAGGAGCCACCTATTTCATGGTATGTAGTTCTCCAGCTTGGTTAATTTGATTTATTAAAATAATATGTGTTCCATTTATGTCTACGAAAGAATTGTCGTCTTTGAGTTTCTAACCAAAATATATGAACAAGATTGTGTAATACTGGTACATAAATTAGTTCCTTCCATTGCATTTCGGTGCCTGTTATTTATGTTTTCAGAAGTTGTTGGATTGTGCTTTTATTTAATGTAGGGTGATAATTTAATGAGAAAACTGACAGCAGCGACAACTACAGTGGTATTATATATATCCATGTAATTTATTAACTTCCTGTTCAACAATTCTTACTATATCCCTACAACAAATTATTAATTTTGACTGTGCATAAAAAATATTTTATACACTTTTCTTTCCACTTCAAATTTTTTTTGCTAAAACATGACTGTGCAAACTTCAAACATTCATTCTTAAACCTGCCATTATCATCTGTGATTTGTCTCAACTTTCTAACAAAAAAATTGAAATTCAAAACATTACATTTCTTCCTCTGCGTGATCAATACATATTTATTATCTCTTCACAATGTTTTTTTTTTTTTTCTGCAGAAGATAATCAAATCAGGCAGCAGATACCCGCAAGTGCTTCAACACTCAGATCTTAAAAAGCAATAAAAAAACTTGGAAAAAAAATAGAAAAAAAATGTTGACTATTACAGTTTCTGTACGGACATTGTCGGATTAGTGTTGATTGTTCAATAAATTTGTAACTTCGTTTGTATCCAGCTTTTGTTCCGTATGTAAATTAATACCTACATGATATATACAATCTTTTGTTCTGTTGTGTGCATTGATCGATACTTGCACATGTATTATTTTCCTTACTGTTTTTGCATATATAAACTAAAAACTATACTCTTTTACTATTGTTATATTACTATCACAGTGGGGAACAATACAATCTTACAACTTCTGAATTATTTGTGCCACAGTGGTGCATTGGTGGTCAATGAGTTTATAAACAAATTATCGAATTGATCCTACAAATATAACTTGGTGTGTGATAAAAAAATACGGTTGCAATTTACCTAAAAGTGATTAATTGAATATTGACAACGTTGCTTAAAAAATTGTATTCGGCATGGCTTTGCTATCTTTGTTGGTTAGCTCAGAAAATTTTAATTGAAGCTAACTAAATTTGACATACGCCCTAGAAAAATCAAATTTAGACATATGCATACTTATACGTTTAGGCCATACATGTTAAAAAAAAAGCCCCACTTTTATGCCCTGTACTGCTAGGAACATAATAATTTAAAAATATTATTATATTACAAGCACCGACATACTTTTTTCCACTCCTCTATCCACCTGCTCCGCTTTTTACCATACCTCACTGGAGACTTGACAAACATTACAAATGTCGCTCTAGAAACTTCCCAACACTCTACCTCTTCGCAAATATCGCTATGTTCTTCTTCTCCATTTCAATGACTGCTCTCTGACTCTTTATCAACTACAACTAAAGTACTTTTGTTTCTTAGTATTTCTCCCTCTCTTGTCAATCTATTTGAGATTTTGCGATTGATTGCTTAACAAATTTATCGATTAGGGTTTTAGCCCCTCTCTATTAGGTCCATTTGACGTTTTTTCAAAATGCAATTAACTGCTCGCCAACTTTAGATTTATGGTTTTACAAAATCCTACATATTCTCTGTTGATCATTTACAGTGTCAAATTAAAATATCATTATCAATTTAGTATTTCTAAAATTTGTATGAAAATTATTTTTATGTTTTAAATCAATAGGTTAAAACTGGTTCCTTTGTTTTCTTCCATAAAATTTATACTTTATTATTAGACTCTTATATCTTTCTATAAGCCCAATAATAGTGCATTAAAAAAGCTCTAACATTCTCTAAAAAAATGCAGGAATAAATATACATATAAGAAACCTTAAACATCTTTTCTTAATTCTTCCTACAATTTTATTATTATTTCTTTCTTAATTGGCCTTCTATAACTTTCAGCACCTTTAATATTAGGTCGTAATTTCTTAGGTAATTAAAAAATAAATAAAATGCAAACAATACTACTTTCTATTTTTCCTAACATTTACCATATATTTTTCTAAATTTTTAGATGGCTCAACAGAACACAATCACCCCACTTGCTGAATTGACTGATGACATGCATCGCCCAACAATAATGGGTAGAATAATCAAGCTATGGACAGCACACAATCCAGAAACTAAAAAAATATATTCACATGATTTTGTGATGGTTGACGACAACGTATGCTAATAATATTCTAAACCTTTTACAACACTGACTACATGCAATCATCAATTTCTTATGTCATTGTGAACAACAATTTCTTTTGTTTTAGGAAAATGCAATCATCAATTCCTTATGTCATTGTGAACAACAATTTCTTTTGTCTTAGGAAAAAGCAATCGAAGGATTTATAAATGTTGATGATCCATATGTCGAAACCACACTTCAAAAATTACAAGAGGGATCACTCTACAAAATCTTCAAGTTCAGAATGGACAGCAAAAGAAAAACATTCGCAACTGTTGATCACAAGGTGCGAATCCAGCTCACAGGAGCAACAAAAATCACAAAAATAGAAAACGATGATCCAGCATTCCCGCAATACTATTTCGACTTCAAACCTTTAAAAAGCATAGGTGTCACAGTCACACAAGAAAAATCGGTCATAGGTAATAACACTTACAACAAACCTTTCAATACAAAATTTTACAAAAATACTTCACAGGCATCTCACGTTCATGATACTACTATCATGATTGAATTTTAAATGAACAGATATCATAGGACAAGTAGTCTCGATTGGACCATTAAAAAAAATCCCACAAGGCAATCGATCTGTCAGCCTCAGAAGTATAGAAATAGAGGATGAAAGGTAAAACTATCTACTTTCCTCAAAAATATCTTACAATATAAACAAAAATATTTCTCCTCAATTCTGTTGTTCTTTTTTAACAATTATTATGAATGTCTCTCATATATATAATAAACAAAAGAAACTCTAGGCATCATTCGGTTCTCAACAAAACAGCTAGGCTCAAACTAAACTAATGCCGCTTTGCACTTGCCATTCAACAGCAATGACAAGGACTTGGTCACCTTATGGGAAGACTATTTGGCTGAAATCAACGTCCAGAAAATGCACGAAGACTTAAAAACACATCACATCGTCCTTGCATTTAGTTCTCTACTGTTGAGAGTCTTCTCAGGTAATAATTTATGCACCTTTTACAAATTAATACAAATTACTTATTTCTTATCAAAAAAGCTGCGTGCCAACAAATTATATATATATAGTAACTCATTTATAAAATTATAGGAAAATATAGCTTAAGGACTTATCCGACTACGCTAATTTATCAAGACAGATTGCTTCCACAGACAGCAGAATTTCACAACTGGTACTTTTCATAGACAATATAAAAAGGAAAAAAATTCACTTTTTCAACAAATAAATAATTCAATATAACAAAATCATACCAACATCCATATCTAGAATATCACAAAAGAAGTTACAATTCATACTACAAGAAGACACTGGCCCACCAAGATCTGAATGTGTTTCTGCTACAATTTCTATCAAAGAACTTCGCAACATGCGCTCACCAGAATTTGAGGTAAAAAATTTAAATTAAATTTTTTCACAAACATCGTAAAGAAAGTATTCTATAAAGCAACAATAACACTTTGCAACAATACTAATTCTATAAAGCACTGCTAAACAAAACAAAAACAATGCATAACAAAGTATTCAATGTTGTTGCTGAGATTACTGAAGTGCTTGACGAGCTTCGATGGTATTATGATGCATGTCCAATACACAAAACACGCGTAAGAAGTGCAGAAGCATACACATGCCACATATGCAAAGTACCTGTGAAAAATCTATACCATGGTAAATTTATTACATTTTTAAATGAAAACCCAAAATATTTCTATCATTTCCAACATCCTTCTTAGTATTTGTATTATTGTATTAACTAAATTGTTCAAATTTCAGGTACAGTTTCTGCTCAAAAGTAACAGATGGTAAAAAAGAAGCTGACTTTGTTTTTATAGAAAAGTAACCAGAACACTTGCTGGGCTTCACTGCACAAGATCTTTTGGCCCAACCCAAAACAAACAAAGATGAATTCTTGCCAACAAAATTTAACGACTTAATCAATCAGCAATTTTGTTTCACTGTGCAATATGGAAACAACAAATTCCGGTCAAACATGATTACCTATCAGGTACAAGAGGTAATTCCCATCCCACCATCTGCAGCAGAAACAACATCACCTCATCCACCAACAACACCAGCTGAAATCTATGGAAAAAACAGGTACCAAATATTTTCTATTATGAACCAATTTTGAACAATAATTATAAACTTCAAAATAAATATCAAAATGCAAGACTGATATCCCACATCTCTAAATTTATGTCTTCTGCAGCATTGTACAATACAACATCGCCTCACTTACGGATAAGTTTTGACAAAGACACATACATAAACATTTTTTTTTCCTTTTCTTTCATTTTATTTCCTCCTTTTATTTGATAAAAATTAGAATCCTGTAATTATGTAGGTTGACACACACACACACACACACACATCTATTTATTTCTCATTGCTACTACCAATTTCTTCTCACAGCTCTGAATCACACACCACAATAACAACAAATATTAAGAACATAAGAAGACAACTATACTCAGAGCAGCAATCCAAAAAGTCAAAGACCGGGTAAACTCCACTCTAATTACATTAATACTTTCGTAAAACAGTACGCAAAAATATAAGCATAACAAAGGTTGTACCTCAACTCATATATGCATTCAATCATATTCAAGATTAGGTCTATTATGATTTAAGATGACTCTGATCTTGATTTTTTTTTTCCTTTCAAGTTTTGCATCAATTTTGCTTTACGTGTTCACAACTAAGATGATAAGCATTGTTGAGATAAAATCATAGACTATGTTCAGTATAGGTCTAACCTTATTGTAAACAGCATGTTTATCAACCTTATTTAATTTTTCAACATAATTGGGTTTCAAGTCTTTAACAAAAGGAAGTGGAACATAACATGTATTGGTCCAATGATTTAATAGTGATCCATATTATAATTGTTTACATACAGTAAGCTTCTTCAGAGGCGGAGCTACAGTGTAATAGGGGTAGGCAATTGCCTACTCGTGGAAAAAAAAATATAGTTTGAACCAGATTCTTTAATCGGCCTTGTCTATTCTTGGATTTGATTCTGCCTACCCCTGGCTCAGATTATTTAAGTCAGTTTTGCACCTTTTGAAGAACGATAATGGTGATTGAAAAAAATTGTAAAGGTCAAGGAGTCCGAGTTAGGAAGAAGAATCTTCAACTATTTCTGTGGCTAGACTTGGTGTATAACTTTCTACTATAAAAAAAATTGAATTTCTAGTGGTTCACAGTAAACCTTACCGTTTAATGAATACTTTTCGTATTTGGTAGCATGTGGCCTGTGAAGTGCCTATTTAGGTTATTTATTTTTTTATTTAACTCAAGTGAAAAAAAAGTACATAGTTGTTAATAAAGATTGTTCACTTAAAACAAAATAGTGGTTTGTTTATTTATTTTTTGTTTGATTAAAGTAAAGAATGTGACTATACTCGACTACAAATTTGATTGTTATGAAATATAACTGTAGAAATTAAACTTTTATTTTTTGTGTGAATATAATTCAAACTTTCTAATATTATATGGAATGTATATTTTATTTTAAAATTAGATAAATTTTAATTTTTTAAGTAATTATATTATGAAGGCGATTTGAATCCGGACCCGTTTAGAAAAAAAAAAAATCCAAACCCGATTTATGCCTACCCTTGACTCAAATCCTGGCTACGCCATTGCTTCTTTGACTTACATAAATACATGTTTTTTATTATTATACATTGTAAGCATACATGCACAGTTTCTTGCAATGATTCATCATATATAAAAAAACATTGGATCACAAAATGTATTTCAAATATATCAATTTTGCATGGTACATGTAAATATCATACCCTTTAAAAAAAAAATTTCAAATCCCAGTTGTAAAGCATGTTATCAAGCCACAAATAAAAAATAGTACCAAGGTTTAACAAGTTCTGACAAAAGCTGGTTCATTTACTTTCCAATTGGGACCTCAAAAAATACATCAAACATTGTAAATCATATTTACATATCAATTTGACATTGCAAAGCAAATTAACTCATATCCTCATTTTGAACAGTGGTGAAAGCAGCAAAGGAAAGGAGAAAGAAGAATAATGATATCAGTCGTCATATAAAACCTTCGACGTATTTTGATACATATAGACAATATTTTGTGTTCATATACCCATCAAGAAAGTTGTTATCACTATGTTTGGAAGATTGTCTCAAAGAAATAGCACACTTGCATAAAGTCGTTATTCCTCTTCCAAACATATTTTATAGAATAATCTTAACTATAACCTATTGTAAACTTTTTTTGCGACAAGATCAGGACATGATTGTATATATATCTATACAACTTATGTTATATCTATGAATATGGATTATACATATCTTTTATATATACATGCATACATACATAAATACACACACACATATATATGAACTTTCTTTGTATGCCAAAACAAATTTGCCGAAGCAACGCGAGCTATTTATCTAGTTTTAATTAGTTATTGATTATTGTTTTTGTTTTGGCGTTGTGAACCGCTTTTCACATTTCTCTGTTTAATAAAAGTAGGAATTGCCTGAATTGTTATAAAAAAAAATGAGGAATTGTTTTTGACATTTTCTTTGGTAATAAATAATACTTTGTAGAGACATAATTGTTTATTTATGACCTTTAAAAGACGA
Source organism: Carex cristatella (assembly GCA_024447775.1). Taxonomy (NCBI): domain Eukaryota; kingdom Viridiplantae; phylum Streptophyta; class Magnoliopsida; order Poales; family Cyperaceae; genus Carex; species Carex cristatella. The sequence continues at coordinate 1,649,173 of JAJHPF010000022.1, forward strand.
TCGTTTAAAAAAAAAGTCGAGTGGTAGAGATATTCTACGATCGTTTAAATTACGGTCTTATAGGCTAGTAGATATATAATCTGGGATGGAAATGTTACTTGAGATGAACGGTATCATCTACAGTAACGCCTCTATTTTCCACCGTTAGATCTGTTTTTGACGATATCATTTGAACACTGGTTCATTTGTAAATAAATAGACAGGCTCCTCTTTCCATAGATGCATTTATTGGTGATTGGGTCCCTTCTTCCATAGACATCTTGATTTCTTCTTAATTTTTTTAAAGAACCTTCCAGTTCCACCGCCTCTCCATCTTCCAATAAACGCCCCACTAAAAAAATCTTCCCTGATCGATTTCTTCTTTCTCCCTCTCCTCTTCTCGACGCCGTCAATTTCTGCCGAGATTTCTTCTTCCGTCGCCGCTCGATTTTGCCGTTCTCTTTTCTAGAATCTCCGTGTCATGAGGAGCTTCTCTGCAAAGGTTAGTTTTCTTCGACTTTCTCCCTTCTTTTACATGATAGATTTAGTTGCTTTCGTTGGTTTTGTTACTTTGTTTGCTGGAAAATTGTATTTTGTCTATTGTACCCAATTTTACGTATGGATTTTGTAGAACTAGCTAAAAATTTAGCATTTACAAACTAAATTTTCTGTAGATTGTTTGTTAATCTTCTGTTCTATTTTTTTTGGAAAATAAGTTATTGCCTCAGTCGAACACTAAACAACTATTCTTATTTGTTGAACACATTTTCAGTAGAAAGGTTCGTTAGCGCTAATGCTCTCTTTTCACCCATCCACTACTTCTCCTTCCTTTCTTTGCCACCCAGACTTTTGGCCAAGCTTAATCCAATGGCTCTTACAAGTTTGTCGATTTAATCTAACACACCTTTTCAAAAAATTGTTGCTCTTGATATAATTTTGTGTTGTGCTCCCTGTTGAGGATACTGAAACATGGCACACAAATTGAAAGTCTATTGTGGTTAGTTTTCTCATTGGAAGAAATTATAAAATAGCCAGGTACTACCTCAGAAAAAGAAAAAAAAAAAGGCCAGCAAAAAAAAATTATAGCATGTAATTTAACCAAACAAGGTTATTTGACTGGCTTTATGTACTACAAATTGATTTGATCGAATGATTAGGTGTTAATTTTTAGGGTTTATCTGTTTTTCCAGAAAAATTGAAACCTTAAAACTAATCTGATGCTTCACCAATTTAAATGCATCTTCTGTGCAGTTATTTGAAACTACGGTGTCAAACAAGAAAAAGTATAAAAAAAATGAAATTTCTCAAAAGCAAAAGGCCACCTTTTACCATTAACAAACCAATGCATTTCTGCTGTACAGGTATTAAGTCCCATTGTCAAATTAATAAAGAGTAATAAAATTAAATATATTAAAGTCTGTAAAATAGGCCAAGCAATTGAACAAAAAGATAGCTTTTCAGGAGCTTAGTGGGTTGTATCAGTTTTGGAAGTCTACTCAAAGATTTTTTTCCAATAAGAAGATCGAGCTGGTTGTGCAGTGTGATAAAAAAAACACCCATACAAAGCAATAATAAACACATTAGGTCAGAGCAAAGGTAACTCAACTTCTTATTTGAGTGACCTCTGACTAGAAGATACAAAATTGAACAATTTACGTAGTATTTGTGAAATGTGCATAATTATATGTGTTTATTATTAGTTTTTCATGTTGTTTGTATAATCAATGTATAATCTATAAATTGGCTTACTCATGCTTAGCACATGGAAACTACTATTTTATACAATTAGTTTATAAGATTGTATTGGCTGATGTTGATAATTTATTGTTTTTTAAATTTCTTCCAGGGAGAGCTTTAAAACGCATCAAAAGTTGATGGTTGCTTTTGGAACATAGGTATGTGAAAGTAATCGATCAATTTCTCTCCTACCATTCTTACACTATTAATTTATTCTAAAAGAAAAGGGTGTACCCAGTGCCAAAAGCTCCCACACATTGAGGGGTCTGAGAAAGGAAATTTCTAGATAGCCTTCCCCTTGCATTTTTTTCATTCTGTTGCTTTGTTAAGCTCATCACCCTTTTCTTTCCGAAAGTAGAGAATTTTCATTTTAGTGGTCATAATTTGTGGCTAATGTAAATAGAAAAATGCATCAGATAGAGAATGAGCTAGGTTTATAGGAAAGCTGGCCAATGCATTTGTTGATCTTTCTTGAGTTTTTTTTTTTTTCAAATTCCCATTAATTATGTATAGTAACCTAAGAAATTTCATTGAATGTGCTAGATCAATATGATGATAACCGGTACTTATTAAAGGATTCATACAAGTCTGCACCAATATAATTTTAACTATGTCAAATTAATTTGTTAATAACAAGTGGGCCCTCTTTTCCACAGATTTTCATAAAAGAACTTTCCAGTCTCTTTCTTTTCCATCTTGCGTAAATTGTTCCCCAAAAAAAATTGCTCTTTTTTTTCCACAACACAGGATCGATTTCCTTCTCCGTTTCTCCTCTCTCCATCACCACAAGGTCAATTTCCTTCTCCGTCCATCGTCTCTCTATTCCGCTCGCTGCTGTCCATTTGTCCCGATTTCACTGTTCACCGTAAACCCTAAGCCCTAATAGGCTGATCGTGGGATCCATTTGTCTATTCCGCTCTGATTCTCTGGTGCACATTCGATTTAGCATTAGGAAATGAAATTTTAATTTTGTTCTGAAATGAATTGAACTTTGTTCACATTATTCGTTGCTATATTTTACTGTCATATGTTTTTCTAATTGATTATTTATTTGTTCAAACAGGAGATTAAGCGAGAATTGCGTTATCAGTGTTTCTTGCAATAAAGGTATATACCAAGCTTAAATAATTATAGTTTCATTGGAGGTCCTAAATGCCAGATACCTAACACCTCACCAATTTATGAAGAACTATCCCAAGAGCTCAAGGGTAAGTACTGTTGTTGCCGGCACCATATCATTTTCTCTTTGTATCTCTTTACAATTGACATGTTAAATTTTTCCTTACCAGCACAATGTTTTGTTACGGTATCAACATCATTTGTCAATTAATAGATATCTTTAAACTACTTCTCAAATAAGAATGAAAACTAATGGATATAAATGCATTAATGAATATTTTTTTCCTATTCACCGTATTTCAATTATGTATCAATCTTTCTTTATTCGATTTTTTGCCTTCTATATTTGCTTTGTCCACTCATATATCTACTCAATTAGAAACAAATAACTGGTTCAAATTGGCACAACTAATTTGCCAACTTATTGGCAATCGTAGCCCTCAGGCCTCATTTAACAAAGCACCAAGTGATGAGATTAGCACAGTGTTATCATTTAACAATCTGGACCAACTCATCATTATACTCAATTGAAATCCTCCTTTTAATAATAACATTTGCATTGATGTCTATTGAGTCAGTCATTGGAGCTATTGTTGGTGTTGGTGTTATTATACTAAAACCATTAGAGATTGCATTTGCTACATCAGAAGTTTGTTGCATAAAAGCAGTACAAGGGAGGTGTACCTCAAACTACAACACTTGCAAGAGATGGAATCTTATACGACTTAAGACTACAAATTGTACAGCTTTTGTAGCATCCAAACATAACTATGTCAACCATCTATGTAATTTATTAACTTTTTTTGTACAGTTCTTATTATGCCGTTGTATTACAACTCCTTCATTATTAATATGCTTTTTATACATTTTTTTCTCTGTTGGAAAAATTTGCCGAAGCGTAGCGAGGCCTCTGGCTAGTAAACTATAACCTAGAAAAAGAAAGCTAAATGCCAAAGTGTAGATGAAATGGAAAGAAAGTAAAACAAGAAAATTTTACTTGTCTACCACCATGATCAGAAGGCATTGGTACCGGGTTTGTACCAGTTACCAGTTGAATTTAGGATGTATGACCTCTATCAAGAAACACTGATCGGATCCGTACTTGACAACACTGGTACCAAACTGTTGCTCTTACCAGTTCCTTACCAGAGGCACTGATCCGTACCAGAAAACACTGTTCCGTACTAGAATTGTGTTAATTATGATCAGGATAAACACTGTTCCGCACTGATCCATACCCAGATTGGTTTTATTTTTAAATAAAAAAGATAGATAGTTTATGTCATGATACTCATGTTATTTTGGACAAAAAATGATAGATAGTTTATGATATAATTAGGAATATTTTGAATGACAATCTGAACTTTGTACTGGTTCACCGTGAATATTATAATTCCTCAATCAATTTGTTGTTACTTATTGTTTTATGAGACTTTAGATAATGTTACTAATGAGTAGAAATATATAATATAATTAAAAAAAATGCTATATATGATAGTTTTCATTATAACTATACGCTATTTGCGATATATTTTTTTAACCTTTCTACGATAACATGATAATTGCTATTTGGAACTTTATTTCAAAAAGTATAACATTTTAATACAACAAACAAAAAATATTTAAAATGTTGTAAGGTGGAGCAAAGGTAATGCACCTCTAGAGGTAAGAGTAAAATTTACACATCAATTTTTAACTTTTGACACTTTTTAGCTTTATTACTTCTGTTAACATAGAACATCAGAATAAATTGGCCTTGCATTCAATGGTATTATATTACTACCAAACGTTTCTATTTTAAAGTGATTTAGTATCAACATTACTTTAATTTACTTCACTTGCTAAATAAGAACAAATGTTAATGTTTTGTCAAAGAATTTCAAAGTGATTTGGTATCAACTTGTTTATGAAATGCGAGATAGCTATAGATAGTTGACATATATTCCAATAGACCGCATAGTGAACAAAACTTAAAAAAAAAAATTTGCATCTAATAAACTAAGGATAATATTGAGAAATTGAATATAATAAGTCTCATTTTTTTTTCATAATAAGTTTTATAAAGAAAATCAGAAAAGATAATGTCTCGTGTTTTGTCAATGTTGATTCTTTTCCATATTTATATATATATATATATATATACACACACACACAAAGAGAGAGAGAGAGAGAGGAGGGTTCCAATGCATCCAAAATTTCATGCTCCCATTTGCATCCAATCTTTTATCTTCATTTTCAAAATCTGAATAGTCGATCCGAACCGTTCAACGTGACATTCATAATAAAATATACTTGGAGACCAAATTTTATATTTTTTGGAATTTGTTTACTATTTTTTAAGATATGTACAAAATCACTTTATCGGATGGTCCAAAATCTCCTTAAAACAATGATTTTGTATCTATCTTAAAAAATAGTAAAAAAATTCAAAAAAATATAAAATTTGGTCTCTAAGCTTATTTTATTATGATGATCATGTTGAACGGTTCGGATCGACTATTCGGACTTTGAAAATGAAGATAAAAGAGATAAATAATTGGGAACAAATGGGAGCATAAAAATTTGGGTGCATTTGAACCCTCATGTGTGTGTGTAGAAACATCATCTATTTCCGTCTCCTTTATTGCATTATTCAACGGTAGGATCAACTTTGTATGAACTGAAAACATTAAAAAGGACATTTTTTTTTTTATAATTTAAAGACTAAATTAGTGAAACCATAATAAGATCATTCATATAATTTAGTCAAAATATAAAATTCATCTTCTTAGCTGAAAATAAGCTACTCTGATTGAGTATTTGTATTATATGTCGTTTCTGCGGATCTAACATGTTGAAGTGACTGAAAAGGAAATTAATGCAAGGTGTTGTCTCATTACGTTCTTGTTTTTATTGTATTTATCTAATCATTTTTGTTACTATTTATCATAATCTCAAAATTGAGAACATTTGAGGATGAGCTTCCTGTGCATAATGGACGGATATTATTAATTTGATTGGACAATTATTAATTAACTAGAAAGTTTTATAATAAAGTTATTATTATTATTATTGTTGTTGTTGTTATATAGAGAGAGAGTGTGCGTGGCTCAGCTCAAAACGTTTGTTCCAAGCTTCCGGAACAAACAATTCGGTTTTCCGATTTCCAAAGTCCAAACAGTCGATCCAAACCGTTAGATGTTCAATCTATAATAAAATGTGCTCGGAGACAAAATTTTACATTTTTCGAATTTTTTTAAATCGCTTTTTTTCAATAGTGCAGAAGTTTAATAAAATTAACGATTTTCAAACCATCTTAATAAATAGTAAAAAATTCTAAAAAATATTAAATTTGGTCTCCAAGCACATTTTAATATAGATTGAACATCTAATGGTTTAGATTGGCTGTTTAGAATTTAAAAATCTTAAAACTAAATCGTTTGTTCCCGGAGTTAGGAACAAACGTTTTGAGCTTTGCTACACTCTATCATTAAGAACAATATTTTTTTTAGATGAACTTTGTTAAATAGATGGTATCTCACTGTAGAATAAAAAAAAAAAGAGGGAGAAGCAACGCTTTGCACGAGGAACATTTAAAGTATTACGAAGAATTTAAAAAATGTCTAGACTGCCCATAATTTCGGCAGCCGAAAAAAAAAATTAGCCGCCGAGAAGAATTTTAAAAATGCTCAGACTACTAAAAATTACGACGGTCGAAATTTTTGTTTTGAACCACTGCTGAAATTTTCGACGGGACGAATAACATAATTTTTTTTTATTTCAATTCGGTTTCTGTGTTTTTTCTCAGAAACCTTTTTCTATATTTTTTATTTAATTAGAATTTTTCATGATATTTTACTTTTCTATTAAAATATTATAAATATTTTATACATTTCTTCAAAAAATAGATAAAATAATATATAATTTGATTTATTAGAAATACTGCAACAAATAACCCGGATCAACATTTTTCTGGCCGGATTTTTTGCGGTTATAAGAAAATGTAAAATATTTCTTTGTGTTATTGAAAAAAAAAAATTTTTTTGAGTTATTGATCCGGTTCAAAAGTCACTTATGAGTAAATAAATAAAATATTGTGGTTCTTCTAGTACATTTAAATTCTAAGATATTATATCTATTTTAAAAAAAATTGAAAAAAATCATTTCGTCGGATCAGAGAATTTTTTTATTTTTCAAATATTGAAGGATCACAATATTTTATGTATTTACATAGAAATGACTTTTGAACCGGAATCAATAACTCAAATTTAAAAAAATTCAGTAGCGCACAAATACATATTTTTATTTCTCTTACGGCTGCAAAAAATGCAGTCTAAATTTTTTTTATCTGGATTATTTGTTGCAGTTTTTCTCATAAATCAAATTATTTTAATTTGGTTGCATAAAATATATAGAACATTAAGATACGGGAGTATGATAAATTGTAAAAACATGAGTAAATTATTTATTTATTCTCCTTTTATGAAAAAAAAAAACAGAACATTAGCAATTTAGGAAAAAAATTTATCTATAGAAATTATAAATTCAGATGTACGAAAACAAAAAGAATATCTCGTTTTCGACAAATATGATAAGATCGGAGACATTGAGTCTGATCCAAGTTTATGGATCGGTGTTAATGATTAAGATCCATAAATAGCCTGATTTTATGTGGCATCTATATTCCAGAATTTCCAATCAACGTCTATGGATGTCGCAGAAAATCAGGTTATCTATGAATCTGGATCATTGACTCCAATCTATAAACTTGGATCGGACTCAATGCCTCCGATCTTACTACATTTGTCGAAAATGAGGTACTCTTTTTATTTCTGAATTTTATAATTTCTATAGATAAAAAATACTCAGCAATTTATTAGAAAAAGAAAACTAAACTCACTTTGCACAGACAGGCAGACTGACTGGAAATGACCAGAGAAGAGAATTACCGCGGATCAGTCCCAGTTTATCCTTGCTAAGACTTGTCTGTATTAACTAAGTCTTAACCCGTGTTCCCGTCTAGGTACACCAATCATTTCTCTCTAACCATTAACCAAATCATCACTAGTTGTTTTATTCTCTTCGCCAAGCTCCTTTCTTCCATCGCTTCCACCAGAGCAAGTAAGAAAAAGAAAGATAAAATTGCAATCATCTTCGGTCTTCCTCCCTTAAAAAGGCCATTAATCCTCTATTTATTACCTCTTCTCCATTGTTTCGTATTTCTGTCCAGATGGCGCCAATACTAAAATCTCAAGCAGCAGACTCATCAGAGCCTCTCCTTGAGAAATCACCGCTAGAGGTTGGCTCCTCAGGTGCTAGTGCATCAGTCTCTAGTGCAGTGTTTAATGTCTCGACAAGCATAGTCGGTGCCGGGATCATGTCAATCCCAGCAGCCATGAAAGTGCTTGGTGTGATCCCTGCTCTTATTCTAATCGCGGCCGTTGCTTTCTTATCTGATGTTTCGGTCGAGTTCATGCTCCGGTACACCGGGTGGTCCCTCGCCCCCCCATCCTATGCAGGAATCATGAGGGACGCCTTCGGCCGTGCGGGGTCCACCGTGCTCAATCTCTGCGTCGCGCTCACCACAGCTGGCACTTTGGTCATGTACCTCATCATCATAGGTATAATTAAGTAAATCAAATAATCAGTTACTATTTTTGTACTCTCCTATGTTTTACAATTGGTTGCAAAAATTACAATGTTATGATATGAAGGCGATGTGATGTCTGGGACAACGGTGGGAGATGAGAATCACGGAGGAGTGTTGCAGGAGTGGTTTGGGCCTCAGTGGTGGAACGGCCGGGAGATTACGCTGCTAATCATCTCCGTGTTTGTTCTCCTTCCCCTCGTGCTCGCCAAGCGTGTCGGTGAGTTAATTCTTCCGTAATTCCTGACCGTCCATCATTTATTTTGACCGATCTCACGGCTGAAGAGTATTCTTCATCTTTGTAAATTGTAATTCTCCTGTGATTATTGGTTCAATTAATGGTTAGATCTATATAGCAATAGACGATAGACAAAAGACCTGCTGCCGCGTCCCACTATTCCAATTTAATAATATTGAGGAGTTGTTATGGACGGCTGATATCTGTTGATGGAAAGAGACAAAGTGATCTCTAGCGTTGCTCCAGTGAGCCCCAAGGCAGATCTAATGGTCCCAGTAGATCATTGATGAAAATGAATTCGTTTTGTTTGTATTGTACTGTCTGATTTGGACGTGTTGAGATCATCATCTTTTGGGCTTTGGGCTATGGGCTAGACATGTTATTTATCCGATTTTTTTATAAATGGACCGGGATTATTATGTTTTTAATATGTGAGGAATGGCCTGGACATAAATTTTAAATTTGTACAATAATAAAAGGCTTTTTATTTTATTCATTCCTAAAAATTTAGTCCGTCTAATTTGATAGTTCAAATCTTGTGATTGTTATTGAAGCCAGATTATTTGTTTTAATAATCCAAAGAACTGAAAAGAAATATATTTCGTTTGCAGATTCATTGAGATTTACATCAGCATTATCGATTCTGCTTGCCGTGCTGTTCATGTGCATAAGCTTGGGAATAGCTATTTATGCTCTGTTTCAGGGAAAAACTAAGACCCCGAGGCTCTTCCCTGACTTCGATCACTTGCCATCATTTTTTGATGTGTTCACTGCCGTCCCCGTCATTGTCGTAGCATTTACCTTCCATTTCAACGGTAATCACCTTGTCTCGCCTTAGCCAAAAATGTCGAAATACATAATAAACTTTTGTTAATAACATAAATTTAGCTCCATCTGCTGGTCCTTGTAATTTAGTGAGATAAAATCTTCATAAATTTGTACTCTTTTCTTTTCCAATCTCTGCATTAATACAAGATTATATAGTTCTCTTATGTACCTTAACAAACTTTTTGTATAACATATTTACCGTATATAGTTTCTTAATAGCTTGAGCATTTGCTGTGACATTGTAACCTATTAGTTCCTTTAATCATCGATTCAAGTGTTCTCTGAAAACATGAGGTTCTTTCAACTGCAGTACACCCGATCCGTGGCGAACTAAACAAGACATCTGAAATGACATCAGCGGTGCGCATCTCCCTTGCTCTATGCTCTCTCATCTACTTTACTGTCGGCTTCTTTGGCTACCTTCTCTTTGGCGAGTCCACTATGGCAGACATCCTCTCCAATTTCGACAACACTGCCTCCTCCAGTACCCTTGTCCCTCCATTCCTCAATGACATTGTCAGACTCAGCTATGCACTCCATTTAGTTCTCGTATTCCCCTTGTTGCACTATTCTCTGAGAGTAAACATGGACGAGTTTCTTTTCCCGCAAAGAAGGCCGCTTGTCTCAGATAATTTGAGGTTTCTTTTTCTCACTGGGGTTTTGATGGGCGTGTTATATGTGGCGGCCATCGCTATACCAAACATATGGATAATTTTTCAGTACTCTGGTTCTACCTCTGCTGTTTGTGTGTCGCTGATCTTTCCTGCCGTGCTTGTGCTAAGGTAACTTCTTTGTTTTCAAATTTGAAATTCTAGTTTGTCCCTAATATTGCCCCAGTTTTTTTATCAGTACAATTTGGAAATATGTGAAAATTTGGTTTGATTTTATTTTAAAAGAGGTGATCAAACATTGTCAGATGAGTATGGACTGTTGCTTCATGATTGTTGATTGTTGAATATAGGCAATGTTGCACCAGGGGCTCAAAATTAAAATTAAACCAACAATAATATTTACTTCAAGTTTGAACCTATTTTCTAGAAATTTAATTTTTTTTAGTCCAAGATATTTTTAGAAACATTAATATTTTGGCTAGATATTTTCTCTAGATATATTAGAAAAAAATAGTTTAATTATACATGAGCAACCATTTCTTTCTTTCTTGTTAATTATTTTGTACAAGAACAATTTCAAGACTGTAACTGTAAGATTATACAGGGATGTACATGGGATTGCAACAAGAAAAGACAAGGCATTGGCAGGGACAATGATAGTTCTGGCAGTGATTACAAGTTCAATTGCAATTGCTTCCAATATTATGAGCTCAGTAAGAGAGACAGTTACCTCCACTTATGGAGTTTAGCAACACTGATATGATGATGATCACTTGTTAAGTCATACAAAGCTAAAATAAAGAGATGGCTTGGTGGCATGCATCATCAGGTGATTTAGGCTACATAAATGATTGATTCTGCAATTTTTTATTTGGGTGAGGCTACATATGGTACTATGCATAGCACAGATTGGTCCATACTATTGATTAATATTTTTATTTTCGGTGTCCAAATAGTTAATCTAAACAGTTCAACATAATTTCCATATACAATGTACTTGCAGACTATAAATTTTTGAATTTTTTTAGTAATATTTAGATAGAAAACACTACTTTTGAATGGTCTAAAATCTTTTAGTGAAGTGATTTTCTACTTATCTAAAAAGGTAGTAAATTTTTTTCTAAAGAATGTGAAATTTGATCTACAAATACATTTTCACATGGAGATTATGTGGAATGCTTCAGATTGATTATTTGGACTTTAAAAATGAAGATATCGATCCATAATACAGATCAATATGCGCTCTGCACAGTACCATAAGCTCACTCTTCTTTATTTATTAAGGCTGCGTGAATCATATTTTTGTTACATTTGTAAATGGTATTTCTGGAGCGAATACTTTATTTCCCCACATTTGTATATTGCTTGTGATAAATGCAGAAAATGTAGAAGTTCAAGGCTTTTTTTTTAATTTATTTATTTTGAGAGAATTTTTTGTGATTTATTTTTAGTCAAGCGCTTGCCAGATAATAGATTTTTGTTCATGTAACATTTGTTCTAGAGTTCCAACTTTTGTAAATGCGCAATTTCTTCATGCAATAATTGTTTACTGTTATCTGATACCCTTTTATAAAAATGAGCAATTGTTATGTTTTATGTGATATGCAATGTTCCTTCATGCAACATTTAATCATTAATTTTGAAGATGTTCTTTTGACAATTTGCGTGATCTATTTGAATGGTAATAATATTTGCTGAAAATTATGGACAAATCTTTTCGTAAATAAAAAAAAATATCCTTGTAATGTTCATTATCTACTGTTATTCTTATTCTGAACATGCATCAGACAATTAATTTTTGTCCAGACTAATCCAATATAAATTAAAAAAGCAAATCGATTTGTAAACAACATCAGAATTAACTTCCAGATTTGATCAGACGCGTTCGTTTTAGATTTAGTAGTTCAGAGAAAAAAATATATATCATGTAATACTACCATGAAACAACAGCAAATACATACTCTTCACCAGAGTACCTGCTAATTCTGAAAAGTAGATACCACCTTTCTGATCACATATTAATAAATTCAAAAAACAATTCAGTCGAGTAGAATCCTGGACTAAGTGCAATGGCACCAGTCTTTGTCTCTCTTCCAAAATGATGTAGATTCAATTCTAAAAAAATAATATCTAAAAGATGCTAAATACCTTGATGACAATGGATTGGAGCGTCCTTAACATGATAAAAATTCAGGCCCAAGACAAACTATTGATCGCGTTAAGTTGGTTTCGATTTTATATTATGAATAGTTCGATAAAGTCTTGGAGGTTTGGTACAAACAGTTAAGGACTGCGGCATCATCCGAAAAATATGTAATGAGACTTAATTTGAACTTCGGATGTGAATAATATGGAAGGAGTTAATAAAAAGAAAATTCTAACTAAAATCAATTTGGCTAAAAGAGGATGGCAAGAAAACACTATGTCATTTTTGTGAGTATAAGGAGTTAATAATTGTAATATACGAGTTAAAATTTTTAATTAAGTGTTATATGAACAATATTATTATTAAAGTTAACTCGATCAATTTAAATACACACACACACATATATAATTAAGTGTTTGTATGAACAATAAATTATTGGAACACGATCAATAGTAGAAATGTTTTCATATGCCTTCCAAAATAAGAAGGAGAATTGATCAACTTAGACGGAGATTTCTTTGGTTTGGGGGCAATTCAGTAAGGAAAAAAAAATATTATTTGGTCTCTTGGGACACTGTTTGCAAAAGTAAATCATAAGGGTTTTAGGTTTAATAAATTTAAAGAGACTTAATCAGTCTTTACTTGTCAAATGGTGGATCCGGTTCAAGGATCAAAATGTTCATAGCAAGTGGAAATCAATTGTATTGTCTAAGTATGGCCCCTTTGGTTATTCTTCTATATGTTCTCATTTTTGGAAGGGTATCCTTAAAGGGGCTGATGTGGTCGATGCCGGTCTTACAAGGAAATTGGGTAATGGAAGCACCATCCACTTTTGGAAAGATAGATGGTGCTCAGAGCTTACTTTAGCTTGTCTATATTCTAATATTTTTCGTATTGCAGTAGATCCTGATTTGTTGGTTATTGAGGCTTTTCAACATGATTCTTATCTATTTCCCTTTTTTTTTTAAAAAAAAAAAAGAGGCTTGTTGCCCATTTCATTGCTGAAAAAGTTAAATACATGTACCAGTTTTAACCAGCAAAGCTGGGCTGAAAGCTCACACCAAGGAGCACAAAAAGAAAAAGCCAAAACGTAACACAACAACATAAAATGCATAACAGCCGCATGTACCAAGCAACATTAGCATCTAATTGCCGAAAATATTCTAGATTAGATAGGACTAAGCCACTCATTAAAGGGCTAGGTATAGGAGTTAGAGACAAAATTTGGTGGTGAGAATCATGCTTCATATGGCAGCAAAGGGAGCTCCTAGAGGCTGGTACAATACCATCTCCAAAGGCATGAAATGGTCTAATGGGATGGCATCTTCTTATACAGGTAGCCATTCTCCAACAGAGTCCTGAATTGCGAACTTGAGATGCCCTGTCCAATACAATACCAACGATTTAATTAGCAAAATCAAAGTCCTAGCATTTTGAGAAGTACAATTATTAAAGCATATGTCGTTTCAGTGTTTCCACATGGTCCAACAAACTGCACAAAAAACAATTAGGAAACCAGTACGACGATCGGCAGGTAATGGAAGAGCAAATTGTATAATATCGTCAAAACATGTCCAATTTTGCATAATATCTTGGGTTTGCCCTAACCAGAACCAAACTTGTTGAGCTAAACTACAAGACAATTAACAAGACAATTAACAGGTGTTTTATTGAATGATTGGCATACTCTGCACAATCATTTATTACTTGTTCGTCCTAATACTAATATGGCAGATACATTACTATGGCGATGGTCTTCAGGGGGTAAATTTTCAGTACATTCATACTATGTGTGGCTTGAATATGGAGGGGTACCAAATAATGAGTTTACATCTATTTGGTCTTCAAAAATTCCTTTAAAAGTAAAAGTTTTCCTTTACCTCCTCAAAAGAAATAAGATTCTTATAAAGGAAAATCTGATTGCGAGAGGATGGGTAGGAGATTCTTCTTGCTCTTTTTGTGGAGATTTTGAAACAACTGGTCATATTTTTGTGCAATGTCATTTTACTGTTCAATTGTGGTTTGGATTGCAAATCATAATAACTTTATCTTTGAAGGGCAAACCATAGATGATATTTGGTTTCTTAATACACCTATTCCCCTTAAAGACAAGCTTCTTGTTGAACTTGTTCGGGGTACTGTTCTCTGGTGCATATAGCTTGAGAGAAATAAAATTTATTTTCAGCATACTAACATTCCTACTTTGTAGGCTGTTGGCTCAAGAATTATTTATTTATCCTCTTTTTGGTGTAAAACTTTGAATAATGGATCTTTGCTCAAGTTGTCATTAATCCTACCTTTGAACGCTAATGATATGCCTTGTCAAGGTAATGACACATGCGGTAGGTCAAGAGGATGGGTTAGTGGACGTGGATGGGGCAGAGCCGGTTATGCAGGTCCAAGAAGGTTCAACCCCTATGCTTGGGATAGGATTCCTGAATGATGTGCTTGATTAGATTTCTTATTGCGGTTGATTTTTGTTTATATGATTGTTCTTGCTTTGTGGTTTGGCTCAACTTTGGTGGCTTTGTTTTGTAAGAGCCTTTACGGCTTTGGTTTGGTTCAATCTTGGTGGCTTTCTAACTAGTATGGTACTAGTTTATGTTTCATATATACATGTTTCTTACTCCTGTTGTTTGAAGTTAGAGACAGAACATCTATTTGGTTTCTAATAATATCGGTGGGCAACCACTTTTTCAGAAAATAAAAAAATAGTAGAAATATTTTCTAGCTTCGTACTAAAAATAATAATCTGAATATCTAAAAGTACCGCACATCAGTTAAAAAGTAATTTAAACTGGACATTTAAAATTGAACACACAATCAGCACTATGGACTGTTCTCATTCTTCTATATCATGTTTTCCAACTAAACCCAAGTTGAGCATGATCGTGATTTGGTCATAGTTCGATGTGCACCTTATTCAGGTTGACGAACAAAGGAAGGCTCCCATTCGCTTCGCGCGCGGGAAGGCAACGAAGTGAAGTGAAAGAGACCCCAGTGTAGAGCAGGAAAAATGACATGACGGAGCTGGTTCCGTCACGGAATTGTACGGTTACGGCACGGAACGGTATGGTACGTGTGACTTTTATGTGTCGTGACTCGCGTGTCGCGTGCCGTAACTAGGGGCAAATGTACATAGATTGAATGGGAATCAATTGATCTCATTCAATTTCATTTTTTTTTTATATTTATATCTTAATTTTAATATATTTTAAAGAAAAATACTATGGATAGTGTGAAATTCACCTCTATTTATAGTAAGAAATTTTTATATACTTGACCTCCATTCACGTTTGATCCCTATAGTCTGAAAGTCTAGCTCCACCCCTGGCCGTGACCATTCGCGTGCCGTGACCATCTTTTGAAAATTTGACACGGCACGTTACGCTAAAAATTTGGTCACAGCACGGCACATGAACACGCGACGTGACTACGTTCAATTAGGACCGTGAAGTCTTAATCAAATAGTGAATTTTGAATAAACTAATCTAAATTATTAAAAAAAAAAATTAAATGTGAGAAATGTGACTAGTTACGTTTGGACATGGTACGCGAATGGTCACGGCGTGACTTGCGTGCCGTGACCACCCTCCACATTTTAGTCACAGCACGGCTCGTGTAACTGTTCACTTGATCACGGCACGAGACCAAAATCACGACACAGCACGGAACGATACGTTTTTTCCACTCTACCGCAGCAGAGTGGAGAAGCTGCGGCACGGGTTTCGAGACAAAGAAAACAGATTCAACATTCTAACGTAGCAAGTCACCCTCGATGCCAATGGGAACTGCTTGATCAATGCGATCAAAACACTTCACAAAGTCTAACTGGATGAGTCACCCCCAATTTTATTATGTTCTATTTTCAAACACTATCTCAAAAAGATGTAAATGGTCCCCATGTACAAATAAGAAAAAGAATTTAATATGTACTACTGTTTATCGGAATGGCGATTCTCTGGAAGACTTCCCCTGTCAACTAATGATTTGAGAGACAACTAGCACCAGAAATGAGCAACTAAGACAAAAATGATATTTGGGACAAAGCGCAATTGTCCTTCGCCTAGACAATGTTAGATCTGACTAATGCATAGTATCTTTCTCACTCGGAGACATCTTGAGTCTATTCGAGAAGACTTGAGTGGAGGGTGTACCAACTCAATAATCAATGTTTCTTCCTTTGGTGTCAATTTTTATAATTTTAGAAATTTAAAAAAATTATCAAAAAAGCAAATGGATTGTTTTTTTTTGTCAAATAGATAACATCAAACTAATAATTCAGATTCATTGGATTCTAGTAACCAGAAGTTGCATTGTGTTTTGGTAACAAATAATATGGATAATATTAGAACTGAACTATTAATTCAAACCCATTACGTAGAAACTATGAATTTAGTGTATAAAATAGTTTACATTTGAGTTAGAAATTAATGAAACCGAACAATTAGTTCAGTCTCATTGATTTTTTGCATTGTGTAGTTGTTGTTGTGAAAATTAGTGAAAACAAATTATTAGTTTGGTCCCATTGACTCAAAATATGGTTGGGTCACGTCTATTTAATAATAAAAGAACAATAATTTTGTTTCTGATAATTTAATTTTAAATCTAAAATTGAAAACCGAATAATTAGTGCAGTCTCATTGATTTTTTATTGTTGTTATGAAAATTAGTGAAAACAAATTATTAGTTTGATCCCATTAATTTCAGATATAGTTAGGTCACATCTATTTAATGAAAAAATAATTTCGATAATTTAAATCTTGTCCGTTCAGTCGCTCGGAAACCATGACAATGAACACGAGAGTCGGACATGCACATTTTTCTTGCGACTGGTTGAAATCAACGATACTATCATTCTTGTTCTGATTTTAATTAATACTGTGAGAAATTTAATGTTACTCTTGTTGTTGAGCAGTGGCTCCTGTTGGTTGCTCCTCATGCCATTCTACATGTCAAGTTACTGTACTACAAGGGTAAATACATGTTGTTTTTTTTTCTGAAATTGAAAGATGGAGATTAAACAGACCAATTTGGATTTCGAGCCTACAACCTCCTACACGGAGGATGTTGCTCTTTATACTTGACGATGGGACAAATTTGGATCCGATGCCCATCGGACTCAAATTTGAGTCTGATGGGTTACATATCTATCCGATCCTCTTTAGGATTCGTGCACACAAATATTAAAGTGATATGCACTAATCTTAAAGCGAATCGGACAGCTATAGTGCCCATCGAACTCAATTTGAGTCCGATGGGCATCGGACCCAAGCTCCTCTCCTTGACAAAAATATTAAAAAGGTAAGAAAAAAATAACAAGAAGAAGAAGAAATAAATTAACCATAGTAGAATTTTTTTTTCTAGATCCATCTTATTAAATTCATCAAGGCACATGTATGTGAGCCCCAAATGGTGCATGCCGCATATGTTTTATATATAGAGACATATAGTTTCAAATATATGGTTGGACTTAGTGGAAACACGTTAAGATTTGGTTGTTTCTTGACAATCATGAGAAAGCAAAAATAGTGATGTCATTATCACTCGCATAGTTATCTTTTGCCCTGCTTCTCTGGAATGTCTAGCTGGCCTGTCCCCCTTACAACAAAAAATAAATAAAAGATATATCGACCCATTCATGTACATTGCGCAGGCAACAGTGTAAAAATGAACGAATTGGTGGTTATTTGATTTATGATCATAGCTGTATAATCTGGAATAAGATTTGTGTGGGAAACTTTAAGATTTGTTCGGATGACTTCAGGATTCGTATGGATAAAGTGTGTGCGGATCTTGATGTAGATCGGACGGCTTTGATTAGACATTGGACTGATTTGGTCTGATGCCCATCGTATCGCCTCCCCCTCCACAAATGAAACCCTCAATTCTTCGAATTCGCATCCTCTGAGATATCTCAAACTTTGCGTGACTTTTTGAAATATCTCAATCGTTCAAATATATTCTACACAAATCTCAAAGCTCAAATAATACTGGTTCCCTACGGTTCCCTGAATAGGCACCGGACACTTCGGTCACGCAAAAATTGAGATATCTCAGAGGATACGCACCCCAATTCTTCTGGGTGCGTATCCTCTGAGATATCTCAATTTTTGTGTGACCGACGTGTCCGGTGCCTATTCGGGGGAATATAGGTGGCCAATATTATTTTAGCCTTGAGATTCGTGCAGAACGTATTTGCACGATTGAGATATTCCAAAAATTCACGCAAAGTTTGAGATATCTCAGAGGATGTGAATTCAATTCTTCTCTTGATGTAAGTCTCATGCTTTAGTGATATTACCGTTGTACCTTTTTAATTAATGACAGTAGTGGGCAAATAGCATCAAATTGGGCATGGTACATCTCATATGGGACCAGATACGGGATTACATAAGGCATTGACATGATGAATGAGAAGAATTGAACAAGTCAATTTCAGATTTCTTTTTTTTATCTTCTTCTTTTTGTGCTGCTCTCTTGCTCCTTTGAGGTGCACTGTACCGGATGGAGAAGCAGGGCACGTGCACTACTATTTAGAAATCCCATTTCGGCTATATAGTTCTTCATGTGCCTGTTTTCTCCATCTCGTGCAATCCACCTAATTAATTTCCTAAAACTTATGTTCTACATGAATGAGCACCTTAGAAAGGGATTGATCAGAGATGTAGTTCATCTGCAACGCAATTGCTGGTAATTTCTCTGATCTCTTTGTTGTCTATTTTGTCAGTCAAATTATTAGCAAAATCTTTGCATGTTTCTTGAATTTACTGAAGAAATAATTAGTTTTTCTCCTTTTATCTTTATTTTTTTTATTAATTATATTCTTAACACCATTAAAAAGGCTGTAAACTTGGTCTATATTTATATCTTGTACCCTATTCCTTTTAATTATTGCTTATTTATGGTTTTTTTATCAATGTTAAACGAAATGCTTGCAACTATTTCTAGCCTTTGGTATTTTGATGATAACTTTTCTCATGAAGCAGATGCCTCATAATTTACTAGATCAGCATACAGCACAATTACCAGTACGTAATTGGAGATACAAATTATATAATATACAAGGCTGGAAATTAGTTAATTCTGTTTTGTAATAACAAAGTTGATTATTATTTTTTTTTGTTTTATTATTTTCCAGTATCTTCTAATATTAAGATGTTGTAGACCAGCCTACAGCACGGCTACTGGTATGCAATTGGAGCTTTATATAACTTCAAACATCAGAGGGTCTAAATTAGTTACTCTGTAATGCCAAATTTGATAATTTTAAGTGCATTTTGTTTCACTATATTCCATATTTTTTATTTGTGTTTTAATTTTAAGAGTAGTATTACAGTGTTATTAAGCTTACTATTTTTTTTTTGTGAACTTCACTTCAAAAACAATCGTAATAGTTTCAACGACAAATTCAAAACAATTAAAATCAATCTACTTATAACTCTCGGAGAGAGAGAGCGCCTGAGTCGGAGAAAAGAAAATAGCAATAAAACTCTAGCCGCGTCTTCTACCCATCAGCTCCTCTCCTTCCTCAGCAAACTCCTCTGCCAACAATCTCTGCGCCCCTGTCCTGCCCGCTAGTGACCCAACCTATGTCTCCCGCTCTCCTTTGGAGGAGCGGGGTGACCAGCAGAGAGAAACTACCAACACAGCACTACTCCACTCCTCTCCCTTCACCTTCTCTCCAACAAACTCTAGCCACTAACAAACCCTCCCCCCTTCTTGATGTTGCCGCACCTCCACCTCTGCGCCTCCTCCGCCATCTTCCACCCATATGGAGAAGAGACAATTAACGACAATAGCCCTAGCCACCAACTCTCTTGTTTCCCTTCCCGTCCTTCTTTACTGCGTCGGGAGAATCAGGAAAAGTTGGTCGACAATAGCCCTAACTGCTAATCCTCCCATCTCCTAGCGCCTGCACTCTCAAACTCACACCCCGCGCCTCTTTGCCCTTCTCTCCTCATCCCACTAACCTCTTAAGTCTCTCCATAAAAACCCTAAATAGGGCAGGGGAGGTCGAGGTCCGCATCGGCCTCTTCTGCCCCACAACCTAAATCAAAAAAAGAATATCTCATTTCTCTGGTCGTTGGCCAACCGATGTTGAACGTTGTCGGTGTCTACTATCGAATGAGAGGATTTGTTTATTTTATTGTTGTAGTTAGTTTGTGTTGTTAGATGTTAATGTTTCATTATTGATGTGTTAGAATGGATGTAGTTTGATGTAGATAATGTTCTAAATGGAAAATGACGGATGTAATTTATGTTTGATTAATAAAAAATTATACTTGATAGTCACTGCCAAGGTTGAAAGAAAAAATAGATCTACTTATTTACATGTCAAATTTATAAATTTTCGACTTATTTTAGATAAAATGAAACAGTAAAAAAATATTTATAAATTAATTTTAATGTATATCTTTCATCATTTTTTAACCGCTTGACTTTATACTAAATTGATTTGAAATTTTTTATAAGTTTGACATATAAATTAATTATTGGTAAGTCAATTAGTTTCAAAATTTTAGATTTGTTTTTAAAATTAATTTAATAAATTTTAGAATTAAAGTCAAGTGAAGTTAAATTCGAAGTCAAAATAATATTGTCCATACGAGAGAACATTATTGTACTAGCATAGTCGATAAAATATAAGAAATGGGCCTAGAAATAGCGTTTCGGTACAATTAGCATGAAGTAACCTACAAATAGAATAAGAGAAAATATAAAAAGCTTAAATAGACAAAAACACAAAGTCCCATGGCATTAAATTGGTTTCAGGTGCTTGCACATTATGTTTGTTTTCATTTATACGGTCAGTTGATTATTTTTGTTATTTTTTGTATTTATCTGTTATATATATATATATTTTTTGTTTTCTCTTATCAGACTTTTTCTAAATAACAATTTAATAAAAATTTACTAATCAATAATGAAATTAAGTTAAAATCAGTTATTTGATAAATTTGATGACTAAATTAATTCTTTTAAATAATTAAAAGTAGATGCATATAATTTTAATAAAAATATTAAATTTTGATTAATCAGACTGCATAATGATTAATATCTTGACAATATATTATTCGGTGACATACTGTTATTTACAAAAAAAAAATTAACAGAGAAAATAAGAACGTAGGATTCATATGCGTGTCGTGTGCAAACAATCAACTCATTCGATCTTTTCAAATATAAATAAGTAAAAATAAATAGATCCATAAAGCAATAAAAGCCCTTTAAGTCACATTTTTAGCCTAGTAGGCCTTTGGGCCACTATTTTGGCAATAAAAAGAAGTTTGAAAACGAAAATAACCTTGCTTAAAATTCAAAACCTTACCCTTTTTCATGTAGTCTAGTCTTTAGAGTAGTCTAGACTCGCCGCCCAAATTGAAAATTCGTCCCTAGATCATATTTCTTTTATCCCGCTTTTATATGTATATTTTCATACGGGTCATTGCAATTTCAGTTAAAAAAAATTATATATAAAAAGGAGAGTTATAAGTTAATTTTAATATATATTTTTTTAAGATATTTTTACCGCTTAAGTATATACTAAATTAATTTATAATTTTGATTGTAAATGCATTATTTGTAAAGTATATTGAATTTGTTGTTTGAAGTCAATTCAGGGGTACAAATGGATTCAGATTATCCGCGGATAATCCGCTCTGAATCTGCTTATTATCCGTATCCGAATTAAACGGATACGGATACATATATTTTTAGTATATGGAAAAATAATCCGGATACGGATAATTCCGTGAGGATATAAACAGAGCGGATATCTATATATATCCGGATCTGAAATTTAATCTTTCAGCAGTTTTCAATTCATTTCACCCTTACAAAGTTTCAAAAAACATACATATTCGTTTAAGTTCAATAATTTTGATGGGAAAATCATATAATCTATTAGAATAATGGATTAGTTCTTTGAACCAATAAACAATTAGTCATGTATAATTGTTGCAATCAGACATTTCATATTGATTCAAAAAAAAAAATTTATGTTATTCGATTTGTGATATTGATCAATAATTCACCAAAAGTATAGCTTATATCAAGCCAAATTTCATGAGGTCTAAAAAGAATGGTCCAAATGTAGGGGTGTACTTAAACAGATCATTTATCCACCCAAATCCGAATATCCATGCAGATACAAATACAAATATAGTTTTAAATTTTAATTATTCATACTTGAATAGTACATATATTTAATATACATTATTTTTTTTTGTTATTTACCATTATAAGTAGATAAATATTATGACCTTGATTTTTTTAATAATATTTGTATATATTTTTTAATAAATAATAGTATTGAGAAAAGACATATGTACCCGTTCCATATCTAATTCGTATTCGAAAAATAAAAATAGATATAAATATAATTTTACCATATCCAATCCGTTTGCACCCCAGACTCTTTGTATACTTTTGTGAATTTATAATAAATAACAAAAAAAAAAAACATGTTGCTGACTCTTTCAATATCAATTGCATGACCAACACAAGCTATATACATTTCTGTCACATTTCAATTAAGGTATAATGTAAAATCAATGAAGAGTTAAAAAGAGTATATATGACATTAACCCTTCAATTGATTTCGTATATTTCAAATTTTGTCGTCTTATATTGATCAAATAGTCCAAAAACATAGGTGTATGCTTACATATTTTACAAAGAAAATTGTTTTATTTATTTATTTATTTTGTATTAACCCTGGTCAACAAAAAAATGGGTTGTATAAGCAACATATACTTAATAGTTAAATATTGATCGGATAATATAAATAAATATGGCGGGCATAGTTTTTTTTTTTTTTTATCTAGATCCACAAATTCTAAAATAAAAAAAATATGTTATGACCATTTGATAGCGATGGCATGACGCCAAAAAGTGGGGTCACAAATCATAGTTTGAAATTATGATATTAATTAATAAAATGTCAGAAGGACTACGGTATTTATACATTTTTATGTTTATTTTTAAAATTTTCAATTCTAATTTACATACATGAATTTTACTATGAAATTAATCGCAGCATGCATAAAAGTGCATTATGTATATTTCTGTTTTCAAAACAGACTGTAATCCAATTGGGGTTACGTGGAGGGAGAAAGGAAAAAACACTGTGCGGAGAAGAACCGTGATTTGGAGGAGAACTGTGACTCAAACCACAGCTGTCCGAAGATTTCACCTGCTCCAGAACAGAAGAAGCAGAGAGGAAGCAGATGTGAACGCGTGCTGATTTTTGGCGACAATCTTCACCCCAATTTGGAATGTAAAGATCACTGTTCGGGGTGAGATTCACCCCTGAACACTTCTTTCTCCTTTCATTAATGAGGATTTTCAAATTGAAGAACAATAAAAAAAGAATGATTTAACTGTCTTAAGATAAAAAATACCATTGGTATATTTTTACGATATCATACAAAGCTGAATAAATAAGACATTCCTAGAACTGTATTTAACCAATTCATTCAGTCATACGTTCTAGAGGAAATAAATTTTTTTATTGACTGGACAAGTTGATAAAAATAAAGCTTATAAATATTTTTAAAGTGCATTAATTGTACGCTATATTTTTTTTACAAGATGAGTTATCATGAAATTGTTCGATAAATTAACCTAAAGGGTCAAGAGACTTGAAGAAAATAAATAAGAATGTTTACACTGCTCCACTTGGTTATTTAATTTTAAATGGGTGATTTGAAAAAAAAAAAAGGAATAGTTATTTATAGTTTCTTTACTTGATAATTTGAAAATAAAGATATTGATGTTGTTTGGTACTAATTTCATGGTTTAAAAACAAAAATATATAATTTTCTTTTTTCAGAAAAATATTATATTATGTTATTTTATATCTTCATATATAAAATATACAACCACGAAATAATTAAAATATCAAAACCTAAAAGCAAAAATTGTAATAAAAAATAAAGTGTAAAAAGACACCATTCGTGCTTAGAAATTATGCAATCATTTCTCTTGTAGACAGCAATAGTTTGGCAATAATTTTCATAAAAAAAAAAATAGTTCGGCAATAATACCAACAAGTACCCTCTGCCCTCTGGGAATCCTGCCACAGAGACTCGATGACTCCTCTCTATGTTCCTTTCTTATCATTATTTCCTGCAGCGGGTCATCAGCGCTGATAAATAGGTTACAATGATTCTCTACACGGATGTGCTTGAATTTTAAACAACAGGAATCTTCAGTGGTTCCAGGGTTCCGAATGGCTGGTCTGTAGGCACGCGTATTGGGCTAACCAAAAGGAAAAAAAAAATATACATAATATTTTGACTAGAGGAGCCATATTATTGGGCTGAGCCGGGTCTACGCAATTATGTAATTGTTTCTATTTTTTAGTGTAGCCTTTTATTGACCTGACCCTGACGCTCTAAAATGTTCGTCAGTGGATAAGCCCTTTAACCCTTTTTACGCCGCTGCGGCAAAACCGACTAATATAAAAAGAGATTCGTGCAATATCTATATTACACAGTCAGATTCAGAGTATGTCCGATGCCCATCGGACCTACTTTGGTTTGATGGGTGAAATGACCATTCGATTGCATCAAAATTCGTGCTAAGTACTTAATGATGTGTTTTAATTTCCGTGCGCATCAATCTTAATACTAATCGTACAGTGTTAGAGCTAGTTGAATCCATCGGACCTACTCCTATCTCGTTACAACCTACTCCTATCTCGTTACAACGAAGATAATAATAAAATTCTTAAATACTTTTAGAACCTACTTGTGAGGAATTTATGAAATACATAAAAGCCACACAAAATTAGGATTTTTTTTTTTTTTTAAAAGTAGGCTCAATGGCGGGAAGGTAATTACTAGTTTTATGAACTGATCAAGACACATTTCTGTTACTTACAAACAACTTAATTATTTTTCAAATTATGTTGATGTCCTAATATCCTAGTTATTTTCTGTTATAATAAAATATTATGTTCGATAGGAGGCTACATTATTATCTAAATATAAATGTACCGCTATTTTATGTTTAGGAGGTTCTATTAATAGTTAACAGCATTTAATAATTTATTAGACTTTGACATGTGTCACTGTCTTGACAATATTTCGTAACATATTTCTATTTGTGAAGTTGATTATCATAAAATAGTGCCCTATAAATTTAGACAACAGCTAAGTAAAATAAGGTCCTAAAAAATCCAAAGAACATCTTCGGTATTATCTAAGTTCTCCGTAGAATAATTTTTTGTACACTACACTCTTAGTATGCTCTAAGGTATTTGATCGTGTATAGTATTTACAAACGGTCAAAATCAATTCAATATGCAATAAGAATATAGTGTACATTTCGAGATTTGTGCCGGGTTAAAATGGACGTCTCAGATCTCATTCTATACGGTCAAGTATTGCACTAGGATTGAAGGGCAAAGCCCTAACTTCAAAAGCCCTCCCCACCCCAGTGCGAATTCGCATCCTCTGATATATCTCAAACTTTGAGTGACTTTTTGGAATATCTCAATCGTTCAAATACGTTCTGCACGAATCTCAAAGCACACATAATACTGCCACCCTACGTTCCCCCGAATAGGCACCGGACACGTCGGTCACGGAAACATTGAGATATCTCAGAGGATACTCACCCAGTGCGCCCCAGTGCGACACGCAGCAGGCTTAGACCTCCGCCTAAATCCTTTTTAATTTCTTTCTTTACAATAGTTGTAATTTCTCTTTTTTCCTCCTTCCCCACTTGCTGCTTCGTTCGTCTTCCTTTCTCGGTCCATCGAAGGAAACAAGAAAAAAAGATAGAATAAAATAATAATAAAAGATATACCTTCCTTTGCAACTGTTTCGCACTTTAGAAAAGGCGAGCTATTATTTTCTTCTATTTTCTCCTCTTTGATCGTTCGATCAGAGACGATGATGTCTTCTCTGGGTTCTGTCTCGGCCTCTTCGATGGTCGAGAAGGCCACAAGTCACCTGCTGATTGGTCCCGATTGGGCCATGAATTTAGAGATATGCGACATGATCAACACCAATCGTTGGTAAACTTTCCATCTCGTTCTTTCTCTTTAGGAAAATCAAGTCGGTTGAACTTCGTCTTTTTCGCTCATGATATTTCAAGTTTGTGATGACGAGTTGCTTCACTTATCTCTGTTATATGTGCTCAACTTATCCACCTCGATTTTTTTTTTTGTTCTTCTTGTTCTTTCTTTTCGTGATAAGTAGAAGAAACTAGGCATTTTTAAGAGTTGACCTAAGGATATTTGGGAGGTCTGCTGTTTTTTATTATTCGTGTGATTAAATGAGCTGGTTTGAAGCATAATATTAATTACTGGCCTTCTTCTATCTTGGTTTTTTTATGTATGAATATGAGGTTGTTCAATTAAGTAGTATGCACATATTTGTGATACTGAATTTGGTGCAATTACTTGAAATTGAGTAAGAGTTCACCTCTCAGACACTAATTTTCCAGTATGTGTTCATTATTTTGTTCAGGAAAGCAAAATTTTGAGAAGGAACAAAAGCAATTCTATAAACTGATGTTTCTAATTGTTTAGATATATATTTTTTATTGTTGATAATAAATCAGGCATTCAAAAGAAGTTATTAAAGCAATTAGGAAAAGGTTGCAAAACAAGCATTCTAACGTTCAATTTCTCGCACTAACGGTAAGCATCATGACTCATTTGCTAATTCAAGAAGATTAAGGCCCAGTATAGTCAAAATTTTCTCAAAATTAAGTTTAATTATATTTTCTGTAGCTTTTAGAGGCTATGATGAAGAACTGTCGTGAATCGGTTCGTTTTGAAATAGCTGAGTATGAAGTTCTCCCAGAAATGGTCAAAATTGTCAGAAAACAGGTGCGCCTTTAGCAATATTTAATGTATTTTGTACGTTTAATGTAATATGTTGTATAATTGGCTTTATATTATGTTTAGGCCAGTATTTTGTTACTCTTGAGAGTCTTGTTTTGGATAAGACATTGAAATCACTATCTTTGTTGGCGATCAATTAATTGTTATGATCTTCCTTACTATAAAAAGGGAAGACAAACAAAAGGATCAGTGGAGTTGATTGTTAATTAGCAATATTAAAGTGTGTTCATTTACTGATTTTGTTTTTTCCTGTGAAATTTCTCAAAGAATGATTTTCAAGTGAGAGACAAAGCTTTGATACTGCTTGATTCATGGCAAGAAGCCTTTGGTGGGCCTGGAGGGCAATATCCCCAATATTACTGGGCCTACATTGACTTGAAGGTATCTATCTATCCATCCTATATTGTTTTCATTAAATTTGGATGCAAATCTTATGAATAATAGAATCTATAATTCTAACAATATTTTCAGAGATCTGGAATACAATTCCCACGACGGGCCCCTGACGCTCCTCTGACATTTGGAAATGCCACGTCATCTTCCTCACCTCATGCGCAACCTTATGCTTCTTCTGGCTATGTCTCTAATTCCCAAGCACCAGGAGAAAGAGGTGCGCCTGTTGTTGCAAACGTGAGGTAAATTCTTGTCTTCTTCATTTCATTTTCCTTTTTGTTTATTATATTTAATATGTTTCAACTTTCAACGTGGCCAATACCACCAAAATTTCCTCTTGTTTGTAAGTTAAAACCAAATCGTTTGGGGTAATGTACAAAGGATGCTTGTACATTTGGTTTGGAGGATAAAATTATGTTTGGTCAATTTTATCAATTTGCCCTCTCCTTTGATAAAACCTTATCTTTCTTCTTCAAAGCCTTTATTCCAAAACAAGTTGGGGTAGGCTAGAAATGAAACCCAACCGAAATCAGCAACACAGAGACTGGGAGGTCACCCATCCTAGTAATACTCCTGCCCAATTCATGAGAATTTCATTTTCATAAAGAGTTTTTTTTTTACTGCTGGCTCGCCAAGCCTATCACGAACCACCCTCCTTTTTTCTGGCTTGGGACAGGCTGTGTAGAAACTACACAGTTGGAGTTGATAAAACCTTATCTTTGAATTTGAAAATTACATTCTTGCAAATGAGAACTACATGACATAGTTTCAAATGGCATATTTTCCTTTTGTGTTGACAAATTTGCCCTTCCTCAACCATGAAGTGCCTTTGGGTTATTTGACTAAAATCCAAAAGTTTTTATTAACAAAAAATTGTCAATCAAAATTTTGAGTTGAAATAATCTGGTAATTCCACAGGGTGTAAAGTCAGGGCAAATTAGTCCATTCTGCTCTTCAATTATAATATTTGGGTGTGTTGTGGTACAACAAAAGAAATGAGAAATCTCCTGTTCTGGACTTTTTAGTTAAAAACTACGATTAAATACTGGGTTGAAATTGTGAAAGGCTTAGAGTAAGAAACCCAGCTTGTTCATTTTTGAATACTTGTTTATAGAACTCATATCTTGCTTTATGTCTTTTTCTTATTAATGGTTGGTTAGTATGGGGGAGTTACATAACATGAGGAGTGCAATGGAGCTCCTTACTGAGATGTTGCGAGCTGTCAACCCTCGCGATCGTGCAGTGAGTACTAAGTGCCTTTCCTCTCTTTTCTCTATATGTATTTCTATTTGGTTATTAGTTCGGTTAAAATACAATTTCTATCTCACAGCTAATTATGCACCATTTTGTCCCTTTTTATCCCTTTTCAAAGGCCATTCAAGATGAAGTGATCACTGACCTTGTGAGCCAATGCAAGTCTAACCAAAACAAGCTTGTGCAATTGATCAACTCCACTGGGTATGTGATTCCCTTCTTCCCTTTAATCTATCTAGATAAATTAAAATCCGAAAAACATCAATTCAAAGAAAGTTGGTATATGAGCTTTACAACTTTCATGTGGGATTATTGCAGGGATGAGCAAGTGTTGGCAGAAGCTCTTACCCTGAATGATGGCCTACAAAATGTGATTGCAAAGCATGATGCCATTGCCTCAGGCAATTTGCCACCTGAACCAGCTCCAGTTGCCGCACCCCCTCCAGTTGCACTGCCTCCAGTTGCACCGACTCCAGTTGTAAAAGAAACCAAACCTGAGGAAGATGAGGATGATGAATTTGCTCAGATAGCACAAAGGTGGTCTCAAATAGCATTCAACTTTATTTGAATTACCTCTTTATTTGTGCAATAAATTGATAATCCTATCTGGTTCACAGGAAATCAAAAGGGAAAGGGGTTGAACAGGAGGCATCATCAAGCCAGAGTGATGTTACTGTAGAAGAATCTGTGGCAAGCAATGCATTGGTAGTTATTGACCCGCCCCCACCCACAGAAGCACCAAAGCAGCCAGATATGATCGACCTTTTGACTCTTGCCCTTTATGACCCCAATCCTTCCTCCACTGAAAACTCGACCCCACCTCAACCAGATGCCAGCTCACCTACCTCTACGTTCACCACTGACTCCAACCCCTGGGCTTTAGTTCCTGTTTCTTCCTCTACTAGTCCTCCAAGCCCCCAAATGCAACCCCAAACTTACTACCCTTACAATCAAGGATACAATTACAACCCGTACAATAATTACGTTGCATCATGGGCCCAACCAACTGCCCCTCCAACTCAGACTCAATATTACCCCTCCAATCCTTATGCATATCCATCAACTCAGTACCAGGTGCCACCTGCATCAGTACCAGCACCAGCAACTGCTCCTGTGCAAATGCAGAGATTTAATTCATTCGGCTCTGCTGCTGGTACAAGTAATGCTCCTGTGACTCCAGCAGCGGTTACAGCTGTTCCATTCGGCAGTTCTGGTGTGGGTAATACTGGTACGAATGTTTCGCAACCTGCTCTGAAAAAAGAGATGCCTGCTGGGTCCAAGCCATACTACATGCCAGATAATTTGTTTGGAGATTTGATAGACATCAAAAGCTTTGGTTCAGGGAATAAGGTGAACAACAGAGGATCTAGTAATATGTCAAGTGTGCCAGGACAGCCTATGGTTAATGGTAAAAAGTAGTCTAGGAGATGTGCAAAGTTGGTACCACTGGTTTGTTATGTATATGTGATGTATATCTTCAATTAGCTGGGGCTCTTCTTCTCTTACATTAGTTTGTTAAAGGGGTGATGCTATACACACGAGATCATATTTTCCTAGTTCTTGCATGTTTTGTTGATAAAGTATTCATTAATTAAATTTAATTCTACAGTTGTGTTATACTGGAAGCAACAATGTTGGCCTGAGTTTATCTGGACAATGCTTTTTTCACTTTTCTTTTGGTTTTAATTAGTCACTGGTTGACCTAGCTCTTGGGGAGGATTGTTGATCAATAAGTGTTACTTTAAGCAAATATTAGGAAGATCATATTACATCTTCTTTTCTCAAATAATCTATTGATTTACTTCTATACGATCTGGATTATTTGCCCTTTATTTTTATTTTTGGTTTATTTAC
Organism: Carex cristatella; assembly: GCA_024447775.1. Taxonomy (NCBI): domain Eukaryota; kingdom Viridiplantae; phylum Streptophyta; class Magnoliopsida; order Poales; family Cyperaceae; genus Carex; species Carex cristatella. The sequence goes on from JAJHPF010000022.1 coordinate 1,679,821, forward strand.
TTAATTTTGTACGTTTTGGCATGTGCAGTGAAAAGGTTTTATGCGACCTATACGCAATAGCAAAAAATAACAAAGGTTATGCCCTTTCATAACTAACTGCAGGTGAGATTTATGCCATGCACATCACATTACTCCAATTGTAATGATTTACTAAATTTGCATTTGGTAAGAAATTGGGCCATGCTATGTATTGCATTTCACTAACCAGCGCACCAGTGCACTGGTTGATGCGAACAGGAGACTGTAATGTACACTTAACAGTGCACCAGTCGCATTGTGACACATCTAGTCGAGAGAGTACCAATATTGTAAGTTTGTAGGCTATGTTCAAACTAAAAAGGATGAACTGGACCATCCATGATAATCTAATCAGAAACAGTTCAAATTCGACCATCCAAACAAGAGCTATTCAAAGTAATACAAACAATACCAATGTAATCGAAATAGCAGCAGCTGATAATAATAGGAATAAAGAGTTCATGCAAAGAAAAAGATGTGGTGGCCATTAAGCAACCATATCCTAGTCAAAACACTACGAGACAGCGAGGTGCTATCTCTCAATACACCAAGATGTTCATTATCATCAAAATTATATCAAGAAGCTCTTATTATTGCACTAATTTCCCTATACAACACATCTACAAACACTTTGCACATAGGGAAATTTAATCATAAAGGCTTCACAACTTAGCTAGTGCAGTGTCCATCACATCCACAAAGAAGTCTGCATCAAAAAAAAGGGGGAAAAATAAGCTTACATTTGCTTGGATAATTTGCAAAATAGAGCTTGTAAATTTATACATTTCTTGAGGAGTAAAGACTCACCTGCATCCTGCTTTGTGAAGCACAGAGGAGGAGTTATTCTAAACACATTTCCATAAAACCCACCTTTTCCTACCAACACTCCCATATCTGTAATAAAAAAGGGTGTCAACAAACTTTAAATATGGCAAAAGAATTGGGTCACCTTTCCATACAATTCAACGGTTGGTTACCTTTCATGAGGTCTAGTACATGTGCTATCTCAGCTTTAGCTGGTGTCTTCTTTTGCCGGTCAGTCACAAGCTCGACCCCAAGCATCAGGCCTCTTCCTCTGACATCTCCAATTACTGTTAAACAATCACAATTACTAATTCATACAATTTGAAGTAGATATGACTCGTTACTACTAACTTTATACTTACTCTCATGCTTCTCTTTGAGCTCGGAGAGACGGTCTTTTAAGTGGGACCCAACGAGATGTGCATTCTCTTGCAGCTTTTCTTTCTCCAGCACTTTGAGAACCGCATGGCCTCCGGCAGTGCACACAGGATTCCCTCCAAAGGTGTTAAAGTAGCTCCTACGGGTCAAAACCTGAGCTATTTCTGGGGTCGTCACAACTGCTCCTATAGGTATCCCATTTCCAATTCCCTGTAAACAGATAAATATAAAAATGCAAGGTATAGTGTTGATATTATTATAACATAAGAGAAACTAACACAGGTATTATAAGTCAGAAAAAATCACCTTAGCCATGGTTACTATATCTGGAATTACATCATGCGATTCAAATCCCCAGAAATGTTTGCCAGTGCGTCCAAATCCAGCTTGAACTTCATCAGCTATGCAGAGTCCACCGGCATTTCTAATCATTTTGTAAACTGCTGGTAAATAACCAGGTGCTAGCTCCATAATTCCACCAACTCCCTGTCAGAACAATAATTTAATTATTTTGACATTTTTTATTTTTATATAACTTCAGGAATTATTGAAAAAAGAGCATACTTGTATGGCTTCTGAGATGAAACCCGCTATCCTGCCGGTGGTACCAAAATCTATGATTTCTTGAACATCTTTCGCATATTTCTCTCCATCAGAGCCAAAATGACCTCTGTATTGGTCAGGGTTCAATGCATGATGTACTCCAATCTGTTTCACATGGAAAATAACATCAGTAAAAGGAGTATAATATTTGTATAAAAATTTATATGATCGGGGGGTTTTAAAACTTTATCTGCACAATCCTTTACCTGAGCAACATTGAATTTCCAGTTCGATTGTGCAGTTGCTCCCATTGTTGCAGCTGCATTTCCATGGTAACCATTTCTGATTGAAATAATATCTTGACTGCCAGTGTAAAGTCGGGCAATCATTAACGCCAGCTCATTTGCCTCAGTACCAGAGTTGGTGAAGAAAACAACCTATAATCATTAAAATTACAGTTTTATTTGGTCTAGATACAAGTATAATTTAGATATTTGCATAGGAAAACTATGACAAGTTTCGTTTATTTCCTAAATAAATTGCTTAATTAACAAAAGCAAATATAACTCAGTTCTACAAAGCCCGTCTCATCCTAAATTATACGAGTGAGGCAATGATACTATACATACCGTGGAGTGGTCCGTACTATGGATCAATAATTCCATTTTCAAAATCCATATAGTCAATTGAAACCGTTCTTCATGATTTTCATAAGAGACCAAAACATTTTTTTTAGAATTTTTTTTACTATTTGATTTTTCTACCTACCTAAAATAATAGTAAAAATATTCTAAAAAATGCAAAAACAACTCACCTTAAGATCACCGGGCATCTTGTTGGCCAAAGCCTCGGCAAAATCAGCAATGGCGCTGTTGAGATATAACACGGTAGAGTGTTGAATTTTCTTTGTCTGATTAATAATGGCCTCAATCACATCAGGATGGCAGTGCCCGCAACATACTGTTGCAATGCCACCAAATGCATCCAAATACCGTCGGCCATCTTCATCATACAAATATTGCATCTTTCCTTCTACTATGTTTAACTGTCATAAAAAAAAAAGACAGAAAAAATTAAAGAGTTGTAAGTTGTTTACTGTCATGCATGTTTAAATTAACTGGTATCACTATCATACATATTTTTGAGGTTGATAAGTCCAAGTCCATTAGGTACTACACCTGTCTAACCCATGGGCCATGAATTGTTTTTTAGGTATGAAGTATATTGCTCTAAAATGGCCCAAGATGTTATCATGGTGTTACTTTAGCGGGGCACAAAACATTGTTTCCAGTGAAAACGACAAAGCTGAGTGAGTTGGCAACTGAGAGTAGCTACCAACTATATATTTGATGTTTCTCACCAAAAAAAAACTTTATATACATTTGATGCACTGTAACTCTGTGAGCAACCCAGATTCCTGGAGAAAAGAAAGAAAACAAGCTAAAAACAAATCTCCCCAGCCCAAACATTTATTTCGTTGCCAAAAGTGCCGATCCAACGACCAAACAAAGCAAACTACGAGAAAACCTTCCCCAACAAAACAAACCCTCTTCTTTTCTTCCGTGAAGGCGTGAACTAACCATTAATTTGAACGACCCAAATAAAGGCAAGAGAACAGAGCAGAACACTACACCGTTCAACTCTTTCAATAACCAACCACCCACCCAAACCTCTGTTTTAGTTGTTCAACAATGCCTACTAAATTTAAAAATTCTAAAAGAAATTAACGTATAACATGCAAATAGTATTAAAACTCAAAGGGGCAATCGAAAAAAAAAAGTATAAAAAATCCTATGAAAAATACCAAAAACAAATAAAAAAAGGAGGAATTGGAATTTTTACAGGTTTGTTATAGAAATGGAAGAGAGAGGGGCTGAGATACTGGAGTCTCTTGCGAAGGATATCAGCCGCTCGTGGCCCATCGTACGGTGGAGGAGTGTAGTCGAACGGGGGCATTTTGGGGATCACCTCCGCATGTTCATCGTGGTGAGATGCAACCACCTCCGCGGCAGCAATTCCAGAGTGGCCTCGCTTGGACGCCAAAGACGATAATGCCCTCCGAAAGAGAAACCTCTGCATCTTAACAAAGATTTATTTTTCTGTGCACAATTTAGAAATTAGAAGCCCTCTTTCGCAAAAGAAGAGAGATTGCTTGAATCTCTCTCTCTCTCCGTCTATTTTGATTTGGAGAGAGAAGGAGAGTCGAGGGGTTGGTATTTATAGGAGCGTAAAGGGAGGGGGGGGAGGGGTCCAGTTCTGTAGAGCTTGATGATGTGAGGTTACCATTTTCTTGATAACTGACACGTCGGCTTTCCCGTGGATCGTGTGTCCGTTCCAATATCATGATTCATAATTTCATTTTCATAATAATACTATAAACCAACTATAGGATTACTCTTATCTGTCTATAACTCTATTGGTTTGTAGTTTGTACTCTGTTATGAGTAAATCTATGATGTGATGTGCTCACTCAAAAAATTTGGTGAGTATAACTTCAAAAGTGTATCAGATCGGTTTTAATTGATGAATTCAAATCGTTGAAATTCACGTATTTCATGAGTGATGCATGTACATGTAAAATTTTGCAAGTTCCGAATTCATTTGCTACAAAGTCAAAGTAATGAATCTCTTAATAAGCTATTTTACAAGTTGTTACATTTTCCATCATTTATTTGACCGCTTGACCTTATAGTAAATGAATTGGAACATTTCAATTTTTTGCATGTAGATGTATCACTCATGAAGTACATGGATTTCAACAGTTTGGATTCGTCATTTGAAGTCAGTCCTATATACTTTTGGAGTTGTGCTCACCAAACTTTTTTGGTGATCACATCACACTCTAGCTTTGCTCCTCTATTATTACTTTTTAGAGAAATAGTTACGTTATTACCAACTCGTCATGGCATGTTACAGACACACCACGACACGTATGTCAGTTGCATGAAGTGACGTGTATGTCACAAGACATGTCCGTTCGTGTGATATCTTCTTTTGATTGAAAATAACAAGTCATAGTACATCTCACAAAATAACAAAATTATGTCACATGACACGTGAAGTATCTAGGGGTGTTCATCGGTTCGGTTCAAACCGAACCGAGCTAGGCAAACCAAAGTTTTAATTCGGTTTCAAAAATAGAACCGAACTGAACTGAATTAGCATTGCAACCGAATCAAAGTTTTATTTCGGTTTGTTCGATTCAAACCGAAATATATTAATTTTTTAATTTAAAGCAATTGTTTTGTAATAAACCGAAGTATATTAAGAAATAAATTATAGTATTAAGAAATAAATTGGGATATTAAGAAATAAACCGAAGTATTTAAAGCAATTGATTAAGAAATAAACTGGAATATTAAGAAATAAATTAACCGGGACGGTCCGGACCAAATTCATAATATATAAAAGTTCGGTCGGTTCGGTTATTTTAGTTTGAAAATTTCAAACCGAACCGAACCGAAGTTATCATTTGGTTTTAAAAAACAAACCAAACCGATCCATTAAACCGAAAAAACCTAACCGTTTAAACCGATCTAATTCAGTTTGGTCCAAAACCGATTAAACCGGACCCAGTGAACACCCCTACAAGTATCCAATTTGTTGATATTATTTTGTTATTTTAATTTATTATACAATATTTTTTTTCTTCTACAAACTAACTTAAAATTAAACAAATAATTAAATAAGATATGTGCCATGTCACGTTATGTGTGGTCTCACACCTAACACCACGTAATTATCATCTACTATTTTAATCAAATCATGTGAATTATTTTTGTGTTGATCACGTTTTTCTTTCACTAATTATACTGATGAACTTTTTTCTGATAATCACGTCACGTAATTTATTTTTTTCTTTTTTGTGTTAGCGATGTTTTTCATTCAAGAATCATTCTATCATTCTGATGACTGTTACTCTTATCTGCAATAGATTTCGAGTTTTCTGTTGTTTAGAACTATGTAGTCCCGTGTGTAGCTGGTCAATCGAGGAAAAACCGATGTTTATCCAAAAGGTTAAAAAAGGATAGCCAGCTGTAAATTCTCTGACTAGATTTAAACATTAATGACTTATATTCTGGTACAATATTAAAATAATAGAATTCAAAGAATCTGTTTTTTATTTAGTGGCAAAAATCAGTTTCAATATAAAAAGTCATAAATTCGAAATTCATAAAGTGGACAATTTTTTTGTATTAATATACATAAATTTGAAATAATAATATATTTGGTAGCTTGATTTCTAACTCATATTTAAAAATAAAAATAATAATAGAATTCATAGCTTAATTTGTTGTCGTACTTATATATATATATATATAATTATTCTGAATTTAATAAATATTACTAAGTTCATAGCTGAATTCATCACTTATATTCCGATGTTTTGAACCAGCTTGATTATAATAAAATTGTTGGAAGTTGGATCGACTCTATTTTACACTTATTTGTCACTTATTATAACGGGATAATATCAGTAGCAGAACTAGAATTTTTTTATAAAGAAAGTTAGTGAAATTTGAACTCAAGATCTCTCAACTACAAAATAGAGCTCTGACCACTAGACTAAAAGTAAACATTTGATTATTATCGAAGGGGCGGGACTATATAAAAAGTTCTGAAAAAATAAAATTAAATTAAATTTCAATATAAATAATTAAAATTTTAAAATCACAGAGGTAGTTTAGCTACCTTGCCAATACATTGAAATCCGCCCCTGGATAATAGTGACATAAGTAATTTTTTTATTAACACAACTTCAAACTTTTTACTTGTGTGAACAACTTTGTCGTTGCTTAAATTATCTATAAATAGTAAATAACTAAATACCATATCTTTTTTTTTACACATACTTTCTTTATATTAATGGTCATTGATTATTTATTTTATTTTCATAACTAAAACTTATAGTAAAATTTTCAAGAATTTATTGAGAATGTTTCATTTTCTTTTTTTTCAAATTTGAAAAGTACAGTTACAAAATTTTAAGCCATTTAAGCCATCATTTCTTGCCACAAATAAAAAATAGAGAAAAACAAACTTACTTTTCGTGACTTTAGTCAACTTTTTTAAATCTGTAACATTGAATGCATCATTAATTTATTTCTTGCATTATATGTCGTTTTAGTTTTCTTATTTTTATTTATTATGTATTAGGTTGTTCGTACAAATTTTATATTGTTGAAAACATGAGTATAAATTACATTCAAAATATAATATCATAATTCAATAAAGAGGAATTATTTGATAGAATGATTTTTTTCATCCGTAAAGAATGAGATTTCTAATTTATTATTTTATGTTATTTGAAATGAAAATATTTTACGAGGAAGTTTCAGTTATAGATATAAAACAAACAACAAATAACAATTTATATGAAGAAATAATTAAACATGTATCATATTAATTAGTTGGCCATCCATATACAATTTGGTTGTTCTTTAATTTTGTTCTTTCACAAGTTTTGGCATCCATAATTGTCTAAATTTATTTCCACAAATTTAATTCATTAAAATAAACATGTATTTTATGTGATTTCTTATTTGGATTGAAATTAATTTAAATCTTTTTTGTCTTTATCTATTGCAATAATCCAAGTTATCATGTTTCTATGAGATAAATTTATTGTTATTTTTCCTATCTTTAACACTTCTCCTATCCTTTATTAATATCTCCATTCTTATATTAAGTACGTAGATGTCCTGATCCGTCAACGGCTGTAATTAAAGGAATAAAATTTCAGATTGAATATCAACCCTCCAATTCAATAATCTGTCTTCTTTTGATTCTATGTATTTTTATTGATATTTTTCTATATGTAGAAGTCTAAATTTATTTAGACACGTACTTGCCACATGCAAATTGTATCATCTTTTTGATTGGTTATTATTTTCTTTTTATTTTTTAAATGTTAATTTAACCAACTTTTTGATTGATTCATAATTGATTAGTCATGTCATTATTTCTTTATATTTTTTATAACATGTAAAGAATGTTATTTATCATTTAATAAGTCATTTTGTAAAAATATGTCAAAAAGATTAAAAAAATATGTATATTATTTAAGGAATGTTAATTATGTGTAGATGTTATTTAATTATATGTCATTTAGTAATGTTATTTGTTATTTAGTATATTTTTTTATGAAAAATATATTATTTTACATGAGATTTGTTTTTGTTCTCTTATAATATGTCATCGTTACAGCGCACGGATACAATAATAGTACAAATATAATTACTTATAGTTTATATTGTATTTTCAAAAATGGCAATGTTCAAAATTTCCGTGAGCAAAAATAAGTTACATCCGTATCTTGTATTATATCAAATTTTAATGTGTATTGTACTTTTTGTTATAAAAAAACCGGTTTCTTTATTTTAGAATATATGTAAAAGAATAAGTTGATTATATTTTTTTTGGGTGCCTTCGTCTAATAAAAAGTTAAATGCACTAAGTTGAATAATTGATGACCCATATCTAATTAACGAATCAAAGACGTACATTTTACTTTTCTCAACCAATTAAAAATGCCATTTTCATTCCTATATTTAAACAGTTTACATGTTTTAAATGACAACAACAAAAAATCAAGCAATATGCATGTATACATGATAAAACAATATTCAGAACCACTATGGATGAACAAGAAAATATAACATTTATATATCTTGTTCTAGATTCTGGATTTTAGATTATTGAGAAGAGTATAGTATTTAAACTAATATTATATTATATTTAATATAATATTTTATTTAATACTAATATAATATTTTATTTAATACTAATATAATATTTAAAATAATATTCTATTATATTTAATATTTAAATTAATATTATATTGTATTATATTTAATCTAACACATAAATTATTACTTTATTCATTCCCTCCAAACTCTATTCCAAAAATGTAATCCAAATAACTTTTTCACTATTTCGAATAGCTTGAGTTAGCACTGTTCTTAAACAGTAGCTATTCTTATTTACTATTCTAAACAGTAGCTATTCTAAAGTTCATCCAAACGTATCATATACTACTGCTATGAAAAAAAAAAAAAGTTGAAAATTAGTACACCGCTAAATAAGTTAATTAGGTTTGCATAATCACGCAACCATAAGGTCATAAAATGTTTGTTAATTCTCCTAAAAGTATTTTGGAGCAGAACAATCAAGCTCCAAAAAATATAATATCGGTCGCGTGGAAGGAACGCACATTGCAATTACAAATAGTAAGATACTATGCTTATTTTCAACATCATTTCACTTCAATCCATGATCATCATTTAATTCATGAATATTTTTCAATACATCATTTCACTTTACAGCATCTCATTTTACAGTTGCAATTCTGTTTTTATTCGATAAAGATGAAATAGAAAAAAAAATATTGAACAGTTACTATTCGACGCGAACGTGACGTGATAAAAAATCTTAAATTTTTTATATTACTGGTAAACTGTTACTATTTTTATTAGTATAGATTTGATTTTTATTATTAGTAACTGACTAACTGTTACTGTTTATTACATCGTAACCTCCTTGTACCTTTTTTTTCTTTACAGCATAATTATTTTACAACGAATTCGTGAATGCTCTTCAACCTTCAATGCACGGCCTTCTTTTCCCTTTTGTTTGAAAAAAATAAAATCTCAGTACGCAATTTTTAATCTACGAGTTATGACGTACGTGTGGTCCATTGACAGAGTACATAATTAATGCGGTTGCGAGGTGAGGAAATAAGGGATAAAAAAAAGGAGTGGGGGTGGTCCGATGTCTATTCGATTCATATTAAAATTTTAATTTGCACAAATCTAAAAGCAGTCTGCGCAGATTATAATGTTGATAGAACTGTTTTGTCCAGACATCGAAGTCCTCCAATTACAAAAAGGACGTTATTATCTCTTAATATTTTTTTTATAAAAAGAGATTGAGGATCAAATCCTCCAATTGTCTAATTTTAAAAGAGGATGTCTATAGTGCAGCAAAGGTAATTTGGCTATAGTACAGTAAAGATTTTAAATAAAATCTGACCGTCCGATTGATGTCTTTCACTTTAAATTATTTAGGGATAGAATAGTCTTTTTCTTGCTCCGTTAGATCTTTCTCACGGAGGAAATAAGACATCGTTAGATCTCTCCTCCAGTTCGATCAGAAGACACAAAAATGCGAAACTATTTGAAGTAGCCATGGCGGAGAGACCTCCAGTTCGATCGGAAGACCCATCCTCGCCTCACTCTGCAGCTTTCAAGCACCCCTCAGCCTTAGAGACCTCCAGTTCGATCGAAACGATTTGGAGGTCTCTCTCCGTCATTTGGACTTGTTTGTTTGTTTTCAGTTTGTGTTTTGAACATGAGATGATAGCTTAAATGAACATTCTTTGTACTGAAGTAAATGATAATATTCTCTCTCTCTTCTCTATCTATTTGTGTTTTAACGATAGATAAATTAGCTGTGTAATAATGGATGAATTCGAAATTTCAAAAATAAAACAAGGCAATAAAACCCACAAAAAGTACATGTCACAGCTTAGAACCAAGTTTGAAGAATTGAAGGTCTACCTCCCTCCGACCTCAGATCCAATCGAGATACAAAAGCGAAGCGAATACGATGAAATATACACATATCTCAGATAGAGATGTACTCACTTTTAACAGTATTTTTGGAAAAACATAATTCAACAAATATTCAGAGGGTCTTTTAAGATGAAAAGATCAATTGCAAACTAGTGATTTCTACAAGGTTAATATCTTTTAAGAACCTGCAATGATACATAATTACATCTCCAGTATTGGACCGTTACTAGACAAACAACTAGTACTGAAAAAAAGCATTGGAGTTCAATCCCATGTTGCTGAAAAAAAAGCCCGATACTGTTCCAGACATCCATTTATTTCTCACAAGTACCTACTGCTATCTGAAACAAAAAGGTCCTACAAAAACTAACTTGAAACATAAATTCCTAGAAAAACAAAGAAAGTAAGGAATCATCTAAGTGCCAGCTCCTTTCATTTTTTAAAAATGTGAAAAGGTGGTGGTCTCCTTGCAACTTTCCCTCTCTTTGTCTAACAGCGTTTGTTTACCAGTAAACTGAGATCAGGGCCCATTTCATCGCTTGTGACCCTGATTTTACCAGCGAAGGCTGCTGATTCACTATCTTGGTATGACGAAGACCTCCTGACAACCTTTTCTCCATTTACCAGCAGCTGCAACACCTTTTCTCCTGACAACCTTTAAGAATTACATGTAAGCAGTAGGCGGCTTCTCCTCCGCGAGCATAGGCGCACAACACAGGCGAGGCTAACAACAGGTGGCGACGCGAGAGAGATGGGTCGGGATGGGGGTTTGATGCGAGAGAGCGAGAGAGATGGGTCAGGATGGGGTCTCAGGTGAGAGAGCGAGAGAGATGGTGCGCCTATTCGAGTGAAGGAGGAGAGATTAGCGACAATGTAGGTCTCTAAGGCTGATCAGTGAGGCGAGGATGGGTATTCTCTCTCTCCGCCATGGCTACTTCAAATTGTTCCAATTAGCGGCGAGAAAGAGAGTGGAGGAGAGATTCTTATTTCCTCCGTGAGAAGGCTTATCGGGACGAGAGAGACGAAGATAGAAGTCATAGAACCAGTGAAATAGACGGTTCAAATTGACAATTTTGCCCTTCTATTAAATAGTCCGTTAAATTTGACGGAGAATGTTGTAATGATCTCAATCGTCCGATCAAAAAAATAGATGGTTCTGATTAAATTTAATTTTGCCGCACTATAGTCAAAATAACTTTGCTGCACTATAGACATCCCCATTTTAAAAATATCATTCAATTTTAAACCTGTGATCTCTCACACAAAAATAATTCTTTTACAACTAAACAAAACACTTTCAATTATTTAATAAAAGAGCAAGATTTAAATGTCTCTTAACTTTCATGCCTTCATCGTATCTCATATTTCTATTTTTATTTTTAAAGTCCAAACAGTCAATTTAAAGTTTCGAATCAATCAACATGATTTCTAAATTACAATATGTTAGGACACCAAATTTTATATTTTTTAAAACTTATTTTACTATTTCTTAAACAAGTACAAAAGTGTTGTTTTTTTTATAATCCAAAATCTTCTGACTAAACAGTGATTTTATATCTATTTGAAAAACATAAAAATTAAATCTAAAATAATATATAAAATTTGATTTCTATACACATTTTAATATTAAGATCATGTTGAATTATTCGAATTGACCGTTTAAAGTTGTCATTAAGGTATTCAAAAAATGATTGATTTTGTGAAGCATAATAAGATCAATTATCATTTTTGTAGATAAATTAAGATATATAATCTTCAGTTGTCATTTAAATGTCAATTGTATTTAGATAAATTTTTATTGACTTTATGAAGTACAATAAGATCAATAGATCAATCATCTTGACGAGTAGGGATGAAATGTCCAATTTGAATTTGCACTCCATGATCAATCATGTTTTATACTTTTATTTTTAAAATATAAATAGTTAATCTGAATTGCTCAATATCTCCATATTAAAATGTGCTTGGAGACCAAAATTTATATTTTTTAGAATTTTTTTTACTAACTTTTGTATAGATACAAAATCATTATTTTTGAATCTATCTAAAAAATTAGTAAAACAATATTTCTAAAATAATATAAAATTTAAAACTAAAAATAAAGACGTGGGACATAGTTGGATTTAGTGTTTTAAAATTTGGTCTATTCGGCCGAATATTCCTATTCGGTTGCAATCCGTCCGAACAGAAAATCTATATTCGGTCCGAATATGAAGTTTATAGCATATTACCGGTTTAGAGTATTTAATAGTGATAAAATACCGGTTTAAAATATATTAACAGTGATTTATACCACATATTACCGGTTTAGAGTATATTAACAGTGAGTCATGCCACATATTACCGTATGCTTGTTTATATATACGAATTTTCATTTAAAATCTGCATATATAAATCCAAATAAAAATCTACATATGCGGCTGCATACCGTATATGCAGTATGCAGAGACTTTCCGCATATCGAATAAAAACTGAATTTCAAAATACTGGCTGGATTACAACACCAATGAGACAATTTAATGCTACTCAATCTTGATTTCTCATCTACATGCGAACCGTACTTGGTGGAATTTTTCGCCAGAAAAATTCCACTTGCCAGTGCCGTTTTTTCTTGTTATTCTTTCTTAATTTTTCCATATTTTTTTTTGTTAATAGTGTGATGTAGCTAATTCGTATCCTCTGCATTAACTCAAATAGGAATTTTTTAAGTTAATTCATATGGATAATCCGATATGCTTTTAGATCCGTACCAACTAGATCTGTACTAATATTGAAGACTCCTGTGCTAAAATCAGACGATCTGATTGACTACATTTAAGATCAGACAACCCCGATTGATTAACTCAAAAGATTCCCATTTGAGTTAATGCAGAGGATACGTGTTCGTGATGTAGCCGTATGTGATACGTGAGCAATGATAGAATCAGTATTGTACTTATATGAGAACTAAAATTTCAAACTATGAGGATCAAAAGTAAATAAAAATTAATCATATAAATTTTTTAAATTCTATTTTGAGAGTGACTAATATGTTTTTGGTAGCACAAGTACCGAAATACATCTAACTCGTTTTTTAATTTTTAAAGTCCAAACGGTCGATCCAAACCGTTAGATGTGATCTCTATATTAAAATGTGCCCTGGAGACCAAATTTTACAATTTTTGGATTTTTTTTACTATTTAGTAAGCCACTTTGAAAATCGCTGATTCAACGGTTTCACTGTTTGGTTAAGTCATCGTTGGATCAGTGATTTTCAAAGTGACTTAATAAATAGTAAAAAAATTTCCAAAAAATGTAAAATTTGGTCTCGAGGCACATTTTAATATAGAGATCACATCTAACGGTTTAGATCGACCGTTTGAACTTTAAAAATCGAAAAACAAATTGGATGTATTTTGGTGCTTGTGCTACCGAAAACATATTAGTCACTCTCTTCTATTCTCTATTCATAGCATTATACTCTAATCTATATATAAAATTATGTACAAGTACATAAATTTCCTCCGGCTCTTAAAATGTACATCCAACTCTTACTGCAAGACATTTACTCATCTCTGAATTAATTTTGTTTTAATTTTTTTTTTATCACATTCTTAAAATATAGTATACTTTTATCTTATCATATATCCTATTTTTTTTTATTCCGATATACGTTTGCAATACTTTTGCCGTGATTGCAAAACTTTTGTACTGGGCCGAGTCAGATGACGCATTGGCATTATCTTTAGGAAGAGTTCTGATGGTTCAACTAATATGATTATGATTTTTCTAACATTTTTAAGTTTACTTTACAGGGTTGATCTATTTTTTGCTTTGATTGGATTATTTGGCAGTGTCAGATAACAGCAACATGCGGTCCTCTTCAGTGGTTAATATAAAACTTTGTTTCATGACATAAGGGATGACTCATTGTAGGGCCACTAAAAAAATAGGATCTTCTGTGGCGCATATGGAGATTTTGTCTCCATATGCTTGGGGACAAAATCTCGTATGCGTCTGTGCATGTCTGATATTAAAAAATCACGTATAATGTTGGTAAATAATAATAAATAATTTTCTATTATCTGGGCACTTTGTCAAATTTTATAATTTTATGCGTCTCCTTTTCGTTGGCGCCATCAATTTTCAATTATGAAATCAAATTTCATCTGGATTGTCTGATTTAATTAAATATCTCTAATGAATTTTTCACTTATGAAATCTAATTTAATCAAGATTGTCTGATTTAAAAAGAATGAATGGGTTAGCTTTAATTAAAATTTTCTAATGAGTAAATAGTGGAGAATCAACTTCTGTTTAGTCGTTAAATCCAACGTTATCCATGTAGGAGGTTGTAAGTTCAAAACCAGATTGAAGAATTCTTTGTGGACATTTTATGTCACCCAAATATGATCCGTATTGTATTTATACAATTTGAATGTGAATAATTTATTTACATATTTACAAATAATTATACGATTAAAGACATACATAGTCAGAATATTCAATAGAGCAAGACAAAATTTTAGAACGAGGCATAATTTTAAAATTAATTTGAATACGGAGTATAATTGTATAAGTTTTTTTTTTTGAGACAAACATAGAATAGAAATATATTTTGAAAATGAGGAGAGTTTAAATGCACCATTTTTTGGTGCTCCAATATACTCCACTTCGTTTATCTCTATTTTCAAAGTTCGAACGGTCGATCCGAACCGCTCAACATGATCTTCATAATAAAATATGCTTGGAGACCAAATTTTATATTTTTTAGAATTTTTTTACTATTTTTTCACAAGTACAAAATCATTGTTTTAAGGAGATTCTGGACCATCCGATAAAGTGATATTGTACCTATGAAAAAAAAATAGTAAAAAAAAAATCTAAAAAATATACAATTTGGTCTCCAAGCATATTTTATTATGAAAATCATGTTGAGCGGTTCGAATCAACCGTTCAGACTTTGAATATAGAGATAAATGATGTGGAGTATATTGGAGTACCTAAAAAAATGGTACATTTGTACCCTCCTCTTTGAAAATATTTGTATGTGAAATAATTTATAATTTTTATATATCGAGTATATGATACTAACTATATTCTTGTGGTTTTTTTAAGCAAAGACAAGTGTCTTCCTGCTATAGATGTGGGTTCGCCTCTAATGTGGGGTTTAATAGTGTCACGCCCATACGGCCCAATCTGTCATTGATAGCTACAGATATTTTATTTAAGCAAACCAACGGGCCGCCACGTGTTGCGCATGCCCGTATGGCAGTATTGATCCAAATCTCCAATGAAACAAAATTAGCGCACGGAAAAAAAAAACCAAAATTTAAAAGCTTCTCGACCCTTCCTGGTTTTCTGCTTTCAATATGCATGAGCAATTCCTGTTACGAGTTACTGTGAGACCCACCAAAACTAAAAGGTAGTTTATGACTAATACCAGTGACTTGCATGATTCTCTGTTTTTGTAAGTTCGGAGCAGAGAATCCGCATGCTGCTTCGTCATATGGAATTGAGAGTAGGTCCGATGGGCATCGGACCTACCTTTTTCGATGGGGAAATGACTATCAGATCTGCATCAAGATTCGTGCGAACTCATTAAAATCCGTGTAAGTATTTTCAATTTCCGTGCCCACAAATCTCAGTGATAATCGTATGGTGTTAGAGCTAATTGAACCTAAAAGTAGGTCCGATTCCCATCGGACCTAGTCCTATTCGACATATGCTTGTTGGGTGCGTATCCTCTGAGATATCTCAATTTTTCCGTGACCAACGTGTCTGGTGCCTATTCGGGAAACCGTAGGGGGCCAGCATTATTTGAGCTTTGAGATTCGTGCATAATGTATTTGGACGATTGAGATATTCCAAAAAGTCACGCAAAGTTTGAGATATCTCAGAGGATGCGAATTCATGCTTATTTGCAGTCGGAGCTTGTTCCAGAGCATCTCTGTCTATTTGTAAATTGTAATAATATTATAAAATTGTTAATAAACTAATTATAATTTTATATTTAAGAATGTAAAATGATTGTTTTTTCTTTGGTTCTTACATGGCCGTAGGCCTACAAAATTTCTACCAGCTGAAAAACTGGTTCAGTGCTACCCCAATTGTCGTCCGGATTCCCTAAAGTAATCCAATTTTTGGGTTTCGAATCGAGACCATCCGATTCGAACTCGTCGCTCAGAATTATTCCAGGATTCAAATTTGTTCTCAGAATGTTTGCACTTCAGATCCGGATGGATTGTCTTGAATTCGAATCGGACAGTCCTGATTTAAAACTAAAAAATTAGATTATTTCACTGGATCTGAATTCCCCAGACATCCTCCCCTGATTTGCTAACTTATGTGCTATAACCAGATGATTAGGATGGTCTCTTGAGCAGTGTACTGTTTCAAGCATGTCAAGTACATTGACTCAATAGACCAAGCTTTCCACATGTTCTCGTACGATCTCCAGTCTTGGATAGCCGGTATAATTGTGCTAGAAAGGGATGCCACAGTTTCTTTTGAGTCTGAAAACACAGTTCCCACCCCACTCGCCTTAGAATTCGCATCCTCTGAGATATCTCAAACTTTGCGTGACTTTTTGGAATATCTCAATCATTCAAATACGTTCTGCACGAATCTCAAAGCTCAAATAAAACTGGCCCCCTACGCTTCCCCGAATAGGCACCGGACACGTCTGTCACGCAAAAATTGAGATATCTCAGAGGATACGGACTCCTCGCCTTATCCACCAGCTGTTTGTAGCCTTTCAGAAAATTTCGTTGGTTATTTAAAAATATGCATATTCAAATTTTATTTGTCGGATGAATCAAAATTCAATCCATATATATCTAACCAATTAAATTCTAAATATACAATTTGTTTAGTCAGGTCGGGTGTCGGGTTAATCGGGTTAGGCTTACACCCCTATGACGTGGTTTTGTGCTGCAGAATTTCACTATGCATTTATAGTGCATTTATAGTGTTGTCGAAAATCTCACGACGAATGACAATGCCACGTCTTTTGTGGCTCAAATTTTGCGTTAAAACATATCATAACCGTATTGATGGAAAATTAAAAACGGATCTCAACTATATCATACGATGTATTTATTTTTGCAGATGGAACTGTTGTCGTTGAGTTGAAGCACCACCCCCTTTAGGCTATAAGAGTAGGCCACATTAAGGATCTGTTCGGGTGCTGCATTGTTTCTGTGAATTGAATTTTTTTTATCACGTAAACAGTATTTTTTTAGTTCTATTCTCGTACTTATGTCCATTCCTAATAGCAAGCTCTCAGAAAGTAGAAAACGGGGTAATAGAAAAACTCATAACTCGTGCATCGTTTGAGATCAATTCTAATCTGACTCAAATTGGTTCACTTTATATTCATTTGATTAGTTCGATGTCGATTTTTTTTATCGTTTCAGCTCAACTTAAAAATTTCTTAAGGTGTATGTTTTCTATTCAATCCGGAGCAACATAATATGCTTCTTCCTTAGAATTTGGAATGGAAATATAATTTGGGAAAAATGATTGTGAATGATTTTACATTTTAATAATTAAAGATCCTAGAGAACTCATGGAAGCAGGAGTTTAGGAAGAATTTGCAGTCAAGATTGGATTCATTAAATGGCATGTGTAGATTATTTTTCATCGGCCTTCGAAAAGTACTGGGCTTTAGAATGGGCCTCGCTTAGAAATTATGTGCAAGACCATCATTTTTTAGGGAGAGGGGGTGTCCAATGTCCATCGCACCAGAGTCTGTTCGATGTGTAGTTTGTAGCGTCTGATTCACTTTAAGATCTGTGCACATCACTTTAATATCCGTGCTGTTTGCTTTAATATGCGTACGAACAGATTTTGAAGTGGATCGGACGGTACAAATCACCCATCGAACATACTCTGGTCGAATGGGCATCGGAAACTCCCCTCCCCATTTTTTAAGGACGATCCAAACATATTTTAATACAATATTACAATGCACTGCTAAACAATAACATTTTTTCAAAACTATAATACATGCAAGATTGGTTATAATCATTAATCACGACTTTATTCTCGGGAGATAATATTCTCTGGCAAATATACATGGGAATCACCACCAATTAATATGGAATTTGAAAGCACAAATTCTTTATAAGTAAAGATGAGAGAAGTTATGACCAAAATAATCAGAGTCACCGTACATTGAACCGCAATATCACTAAATAAAATCAGTGTAATTCATTGCCATTTTTTCCATCATTTCCAATATTATAATGGGAATAATTGTCTGTCTCTTAGATCACTTCGAATTGGAAATTAATTCCATTTATAATTTCCAAAAATAAACGCTCAGTATTGCTCCAAAACCAAGGAAAAAACTAAAACAAATCAATAGAAGAAAAAAAATACATGGCCCTTTGCACTCTTATTTCCTTCTTTCTCTCTACATTCTTCCTTCAAACGCTATCTTCTCTAGATTTTCCTATTGGAAGCCAAGTTTCTCTACCAGTAGCATCTATATATCAACCTGGTTTCAAAGGGAGAGCATATGTTCTAGATTCTTCATCAAATTCTTCAAAATTTAGAGTTGCATTGAATGTGGAGGCGATAAGCGGGAGATATTTTTGTTCTCTAATATTACTATTTGATGATTTGAAAGTATGGGCATCTGACCATGTGGTCAAGTTCATACCGGCCAGTAAATGTGTTCTCGAGCTAACCCGTGATGGAAATTTGCAACTGATGGATCAGTTTGGGTTCATTGGGTGGCAATCTGGCACTTCCTATCGAGGTGTAAAGGTGATTTTAAAGCATTTTTTTTTTTTGATGAAAAAAAAAGTTTGTTACTTTTAGTGTTGCTTATAGTCCCAGTGCACTGGGATTAGTTGTTATGGTACAGTGAATTGTAAAATGTTAATTGTGCATTTCAATATGTTAAACTTGTGACCGAGATGATCTAGGCATGCTATTTTGGGAAACTTAACTGGTTCATATTGTAGTTTGGAAAACTTAACTGGTTCAATCTGTTAAGGTTCAATTTAGAGCCACTTCAACTCTTTGCATTATTAATGTCAGAGTTTAAGTTGAACCTATAGATACACGTAATATATATTTTGTCCAAATTATTAAGGGACCGTTAAAAAAAAAAAAAAGGTTAGTTATTACCTGATATGGTGCATGCTGTTGTATTCAGAAGCTACTAATGAACAAATCTTTTAAAGGAATGTCCTTATTAATTTCATTAAAATATGTTACAATATTACAACTCAAATAAAAAATGAAGATAAATTGAAATTCTACTGGTTTCTTCCTAATGCTGTCAAACAGATGCTACACCTAGAGGAACGCATTGGCAATCTTGTTTTAATTGACGAAGCAAATCAAATTATATGGCAGTGCTTTTCTCATCCAACCGATACAATCTTATGGGGTCAGCAGCTCAAAGCACCATTGCCTCTAACTGTGTTCCCGACAAACTCGTCAGTATTCTACTCATTTGAAATTATCCAAGAGAAGGTTGTTGCATACATAAATTGGCGAAAGAATAAGTATTCTTATTGGCAACTCAAGCCACATGGAAATAGAACAATTGAATTCATGAGGCTTGGTACGAGAGGACTTAAAATTTTCAATCAAGATTCTCATAAAATTGCACAGATTTTATCTGATGGCACTGATCCAATTCAACTTTTCACAATGGGAATTGATGGTAATTTAGGATTCTATCATTATTCTATGGAATTAGGGAGGGTTAAACCCTCTTATAAATTACTTGGCTCATGTGATTTGCCATTGGCATGTGGATTATACGGCATTTGCTCACCTCAAAACACATGCAGATATCTTCAAACCGGGAGCATAAGAGATGAAATTAATGATAGATTTGAAACAGGTATGTACAATGGAATATGTGAGTTATTTGGGGATGAGGTGGAAATGGTGCAACTTAAAGGTGTAGAAAGTATATTAAGACCCCCCTTTTTTATTTTAAATATAAGTGAAGAATCCTGTGTGAATTCATGCATGGAGAACTGTTCATGTGATTCTGTTGTTTATTCTGATCAAGAGAAAAGATGCTTTCAGTTTGGACTGGTGGCTGGTGCAAGAGAGGTGTATGGTGAAAATGGTAAAAGTTTCTGGGTAAAAATGCCAAAAGTGAAAAGGGATGGCGCTTCTAATGATACGGTGAAAAAAATTGTGGCAATTGGTGGGGTAATTGATTTAATTGCAATTTTTATTATCATTGCTGCTTTGATTTATTATTGTTGGAAAGTTTGCAATAAGAAGATAAGTGTTATCCCTCCTGGCACAGAGAACAATTGAATTTCAAGCTACAAGAAATGATCACAGATTAATGGCAAAGCCATTAATTTATTGTAAATTTTCTATCTCAGGAAATTTTAATTGTTCTGTTATTTTTGTTTTTGTGTTTTTTTTATCAGAGGAGCACTATATGTAAGCAGGCAAAACAGTATCATCATGAATATCTACTCTTTTTTTCATTAAACATAGAACAATAGACTTTTAAGTTTTAAGTCACACATATAAATTTGCATACATGTATGCTTAAATTTCTGACCTCTTGGAATTCCCAATACCGAATCGGGTTCTTCTTCTACCAGTATCTAGAATTCAAGGGGCAAATTCTCAAGAAATTCATCAATTTTTTGTTAATAAGAACTTTTGGATTTTAGTCAAGAACTTTCGCATCCTAGTATTTTTACAAGTTGAAAATTTACCATTTGTGAAGTTTACTTCTTAGTTGTAGAGATTTCATCTTATTTTTTATTTCTCTTTATAGGGTCTTCAGAGTTCAGACTGGTATTCTATATTACTAGACCCTGTACCAGGTAAGCTCTAGGCTAGAATTGAATCTCCAGCATGGGCAAATAAAATGAAAATTGGTTAAATAAATGGATAAAAAAACATAGTCGTTATATAGCTCAGTAATAAACTAAAAGATAAACTTCTCTCCGTTGCCTTTATAGATATTTTTTCTTTCTAAATCATAGTTTTCTTCTTTTTGTCTCCAAGACTTTTGTTTTTAGGACACTTAATTCTGTGGGTCTTCTTTTTTGTTTCACCTTTCTAGTTTACCTTTCAATGGGCCCTAGTGGGCCGAATCAACCCAATTTCTCTCTGTATATATATATTTCCTACATCCTTTTTTTCGGTGAGAACTTTCTGGAAATTATTTCCTATTGGGCTGACTTTGTAGATACACCTTTCCTTTTCGTGATGAAATTGTACTAAAAGAGTTCATAAGTAAACTAAAACTAGCCAGTAGCCCCCCATTAGACTGATTGACTTCTACAACAACATATCCACTTATAGGAAAAATATGAAGAAAAAAGGACAACAAAGTAGTCTTTAAAAAGTATTGCAAACAAACAAGTCTAATTACTGGAGTTTCTGTACGTTTTATGTTTACTGGTATTGTCTTTTCTCCCATGAAATTGTGACAAATTATTCCCAGTGAGATGACAGTACCAGAGAGATTTATATATTTATTTGTGAGTTGTCAATCCTTAACTGGGTTAATTCCTTCAATGTTTCTGTGTACCGTGCCGCCCTCACCAAATAGCTGTACCGGACCGTTATTCTTCGAGTTGATCAACTCGTTAAATTTGACTTTTATATGTTTATTTGTTCCGTTGCGTATTAATCTTACCATTTTTTTTATAGGAGTTAATGAGCAGTTCTGGCTTCTAATCACATACATTATTTAGTAATTCATTGTATATGGCCAAAACTTTTTCAAACTTTTGCCATCCAAGTGATTAAAGAAGGATTCGACTGTTTTTTCTTTCTTATTCAGGCTACTGGAAAACCACATTTTATGATAATTGTGGTGCTTATGCATCCCCATTTTCATCCCTATGATAGATATATATTTGCTGTGACACTGAATTCTATTAATTGCAACAAAATTTGTTCGGCAGTGCTCTAATTTGACAATTTACTGATGATTCATCAGCTAATTGCTGCCGCAACGTCCCTTCGAAGCTGTCTGAGTTCAGTGAATTTATTATTTCAATTAATTTTTGGACTTTTACACCAATAGTTCATCTTAAATCTTCTGAGGCTTCTCAGTTATTCTGTCTGAATCAGCATTCAATTAAATTTAATATGAATTTAATCTGTTGTACTCAGACAAGACTGGATTGTGATTTCTACCAAAGAAAGCTTGGTTAAGATTTCCTCAGATAACTTAAGGCATTTATCTACTGTTCGTGTCAGATAAATAGCCCTAAGTGCAAAACTGTTAACATCTCTATCATTTGCTAAAATGGGCGTAAGCATGATCACATTATTAAGTAGGCATTAATTTTAAACATCAATGAGAACTTAAGTGAGCAAATATTAATAGAACAACAATTCTTGTTTCACAAACTGGAAAAGGTGACGCTCTCAACAGCCCTTAAAAAAATTAGAAATTAGTACTGATCATTCATTAAAGATGTTCCCAAGCACTACATGGAAAACACTCCATAAAAATAAATCAAATTTGAAAGTTTGTAATGTGCGAAGCAACATAAGTTGCGTGAAATGTGTAATATATATTTCCTCTTCTAGCTAGCTGCCTATCTAATAATTAACTCCTCAAAATTTTTGTTTCTATATATGTATAATTTATAAACAAAGTGTCCAAGAATGGGTCACCATTTCTTTTGATATCACCTCTATACGCCTCTTATATGCACCTTTTGTTATATGATCAAACATCACAAAATTCCATACTTAACGGCACTCAACTACTTTTTCAGACTGGCTAACAAGAAACCACATATTTCTTTTACAAACCACACCTATCACAATCATACATTAAAGACACTTGTTTGTTTCCACTCTTTAAACTGTATACCAATCCTCTTTAAATACATAAGCACCGAATTCACCTTCCAATCTAAACTACTTCAAATCTCTTCTCCACTATGTCTTCTTCTTCTTCTTCTTCTCTTCACTGGTTGAGCTTAGTTGGTACCATATGGCTTCAAGCCATTAATGGCCCCAATTCTGATTTCCCTGTTTACTCATCCCAGTTGAAGGATCTAAAGAATATCTCACAAGTGCAACTCAACTTCCTTGCATTTGCCTCAGATGCGGGAAAACTCTTTGGTTGGTTTTCTGGAGTGGCCGCCATTTACCTCCCTCTATGGTTTGTGGCGCTCACCGGTGCGGCGTTTAGTATGGTTGGTTACGGTGTTCAGTATCTCTTCTTGGAAAACTCTAAGTTAAAATACTGGCATCTATTTGCTCTCACTTCCATGGCCGGCAACGGAATATGCTGGATAAATACCGTGTGTTATCTTATATGCATAAAAAACTTCACTTCTGATAGCAGGGTGGCAGTTGGCCTATCCACTAGTTATCTAGGGTTAAGTGCTAAGGTTTATACCGTTATAGCCGATGCTGTTTTTTCGAAAGCCAAGCTACAAGCTAAGTCATACCTCCTCCTCAATGCCGTTCTACCTATGATTGTTACTATATTAGTGACGCCTTCTCTGAGAGTGCTTAAGACTACCAAAAAAAGAACCAACTCTGCTTTCATTTTCATGTTTGGTATCACATTAGCTACTGGAGTGTGTGCTGTGGTTGGGAGTATCGGGACAAAATCGTACGGGTTGTCATCAAGAGAGCACATGGTTAGTTTGGGAGTACTGTTAGCTTCTCCCCTGTTTGTACCGGTTGGTATCAGCCTCATAGAAACCATGAGAAAGATTCTAAGAGATAAGAAAGAGAATAGGATTTATGATTTGAGAATTGAAGATGTAGAATCCGACAAAGAGATGAAGGAAGATGGAGAAGAAGAGGTGGTACCTGTTATTGTACCTGTACCGGTACCAGTACCGGTACAACCCGTAGAAGAGAAAGAGTGCGATGAAGTTAGTGGGATGGAGATGCTAAAGAAGGTGGATTTTTGGCTGTATTTCATGAGCTACATGTTTAGTGGTACATTAGGGTTGGTATTTTTGAATAATTTAGGTCAAATAGCAGAGTCGCGGGGTTTAAGCCAGACTTCAACTCTGGTGTCTTTGTGCTCGTCTTTTGGCTTCTTCGGTCGCCTCATTCCATCTTTCTTGGACTATTTCTCTATCAAGTAATTCTCTTTTTTCTTTCTAAATCAATCTCTTTCTTCATATTCCATTATACTTTTTATTTTTTGATTGACTATTCCATTATACTGATATTGGATCTGATAAAGTAGTTTTTTCTTCTTCTTCTATCTTTGTCTCTTCACATGTTTCGTATGATTTATCTGAGAGGTTGTTATCATGTGTTTCAGCATGCTTCATTTCAAATAGTTCATGTGTACTTCCTAATTATAATTGTAGGAGATGAGAAATTGATTTATAGGGATACTATTTTTTTTTTTTTTTTTTTACTTTTATATTATGTAATTGTTAGATTTTGAGCGTTTTATTAGAAATTAAGGGTGGCAAGAACGCTGGTGATCCTTTGAAATAGCCAAAATTCTAATATCTCCTATATATTTTATATTTGCTAAATACTATAATGGGAATAAGAAAATTAGATTGGTTGTACATTTAATACACCAAGATGTTTTGTTCCTTGTCCTACTCTGGACCACTTTACTATCAGAAAATTTATTGTACCAATAAATTAATGTTTTCTTATATCTGTATATAGGAGGGGATTCTCTATTTCAAGAATAGCATCAATGGCAGCACTTATGGCACCATCAGCAGCAGCATTTTTCCTCCTCCTACACCCAAGCAGTTACACATTATTCATCAGTACTGCTATCATTGGTGCTTGCACAGGGGCAATTACGTCATTTGCCGTATCCGCTACATCAGAATTATTCGGCACGAAAAATTTCGGCGTAAATCACAATATAGTGGTTGCAAATATCCCGATCGGGTCGTTTTGTTTCGGGTATTTTGCAGCATTTCTCTACCAAAAAGGAGCACAAGGAAATTACAAGTGCATTGGAAGCAAATGCTATGCTAATACTTTTCTTATCTGGGGGTGTACTTGTACAATTGGTACCATATTATGTACCGTGTTGTATGTACGGTCTAGGAATTTCGGAAGAAGAATACTGTCTAATTAAAAAAAAAAATCGGTATATGTAGATTTAGCTTATATATAGTACTAGATTTTTTTAATATAGGGATAGAGATACAGTTTTTCTTTTTTGTTGGTCTCCTTAATTTGTTTCTTAAATGGAGACATCATTACTTGAGTCTTATGTATTATACTCTTGAAGTGACTCCAATAATAGATATACAAAAAAAATTCTCTTGTTTTATTTTTTTATTAGTATAAACAATTCAAACTATTTACGTAGACGATTCTTCTCGATCGGACAGAAAACATCTAACTAGACTTGTAGATTGGAGCTAACAGTCCTTAGAATGCATGTTGAATTGACTTGTGGTATACAAATTAAGCAAAAAAAAAAAAAATAGTGCAATAAAATTGACAATGTAATTACTAACTGCAAGTGTCTCTGTTCTGTTTCAATTCAATGTCTAGTGCTTGGAAGGGTCAGGAGATTATTCTACAATCGTCAATGCTATTGAATTATATACTTAATCGTCATAACTATTGAAAATGATTTTAAATATTTTTGAAATAGTCATTTTATTAGAAATATTTAGTTAAAAAGTCTATTTTGAAATTGACATGGCTATTTGTTTCTAATTGCAGCATTTACTCTATTAAACACATAACAACTATACATATAGATAGGCAGGAGCGGAGCTACATACAATGAATGAGGGTCAATTGACCCCATTCATTTGCAATGTTTTTTTTTTTTATATACTCTATTTTTAATATAATTTAAACTAAAATATTATGAATAAGGTGAAATTGACCCCCATTCGTAGTAGAATTTTTTTATATACTTGACCTCCATTCATGTTTGACCCCCATAGCCTGAAAGTCTGGCTCCGCCCCTGTAGATAGGCTGTGATCGTCATAACTCATAACTATTGAAAATGATTTAACTAATTTTGAAAATTTTCTTTTATTTGAAATATTTAGGTAAAAGTCCATTTTTAAAATTTTCATGGATATTTGTTTCTAATTGCAGCATTTTTTCTCTCTATTAAATACATAACAACTATACAAAGGTTGTGACTGTCATAACTATTGAAAATCCTTCAACTATACAAAGTTATCATTTTCTCTATTAATTTCGTGCGCAGTTTTTAACATATGTAGGTCCACCCCTTTTTGTTTTGTTACTTCTCTAGTTTTTTTTTTTGAAAGATTGGTAGAAGTTACTAAATTACAATAAAATAGCTTTGTTTATAACCACAAAATAAACCACTACATCTCAATGCCTTAGTCAATCAATTGCCTTTGCCCAACAGAGTCTACACGACCTCGTCTATAACAAGACAACCACAACTCGGTCTCCTTTTAAATTCTTGCCGCAAGTACAACCGGATGAGTCCTTTTCTCTCTGAATATAATCTCATTCCGCTGCCTCCATATACTCCATATACTCTATACTACCGACATAAATCTCATTAGTCACACGCGCTTGCTTTCCTTCACCACACACTTAATTATATCGAGTCCATGACTTGTCCCATGTATCAAACATCGAGTCACCTCGAGCAAGAAGAAGTCCCATATCATCTCAGACCCGGTTTTGTTCGTACTTCTCAGATATCGAAATTAGTCTAATTATTTTTGAAAATTTTAATTGTCAATTAAATATTTCTTATAATCAATTTTTTTAGCTAATAGTTATCCATAAAATTGAAACATCAATATTTAAGTCCCTTCTATAACATAGGGAGATCCAATTATTTTAATCTAAGATCTGAAAATATTGGAATTAATAATGTAAACCAATTTAATTAAAATTTCTTGATGAAGAATAAAAAAGAATAGAAAGATGAAGGAAATGCTATCTCATATAATTAATGGAGTACTTAAAGGACGCTGTAGTTTTTCAGCGTTCAAGTTGTTGTTTTTTTAAATCTGGGAGTCAAGTTACTCAACACACTTTTAAACTCCTATATATATTATAGAAGATTTTTTCACTTTGTGATTTTCGAACCCATGACTTCTCACATGAAAGTCATGTGTCTTTTCCACTAGACTAAGTTGTTATTTGTGAATGTTAGCATCCAGATGAAATTTTAAAATTCTGAATTAATTTAGATGTTTAAATTGAATTTTTGTCTGAATTAAATAATTTTTTTTCCAGTAAATTGATAGTATACGTACTACAAATGATAGCGTACAAGTGCATTGGAAGCAAATGCTATGCTAATACTTTTCTTATCAGGGGGTGTACTTGTACAATTGGTACCATATTATGTACCGTTTTGTATGTACGGTCAAGGAATTTCGGAAGAAGATTACTGTCTAATTAAAAAAAAAATCGGTATATGTAGATTTAGCTTATATATAGTACTAGATTTTTTAATATAGGGATAGAGATACAGTTTTTCTTTTTTGTTGGTCTCCTTTGTTTCTTAAATGGAGACATCATTACTTGGGTCTTATGAAGTGACTCCAATAATAGATATAAAAAAAAAATTCTCTTGTTTTATTTTCTATTAGAATATACAAATCAAACTATTTACGTGGACGATTCTTCTCGGACAGAAAACATCTAATTAGACTTGTAGATTGGAGCTGACAGTCCTTAGAATGGATGTTGAATTGACTTGTGGAATACAAATTAAGCAAAATAAAAAAAATAGTGCAATAAAATTGACAATGTAATTACTAACTGCAAGTGTCTCTGTTTCAATTCAATGTCTAGTGCTCGGAAGGGTCAGGAGATTCTACAATTGTCAATGCTATTGAATGGAAATTTTTTATCCGTAGAAATAAAAAAAAAAAGAAGAGAGAGAACAGAAAGAGTACATTAAAATTTTGATGGGTAGTAAGATCGGTAAAACTCCTACCGATCCTAAAACTAGTTTGATTTTTTCCTTTCATTTTTTTCTAGTAAAATATAATTATTTTTACGAAAATAAATAGAATATCTTAACATTTAGATATCATAGAAACATTACATCGATTGTTTGAATTTTTTTTCATATTTTACTAGAAATCTAATAAAAGAATTTCCTCCATCTATACTTTAGATTTAAAAAAAAACTAAGTTTGGATCGGTAGAACTCCTACCGATCCAAACTTTTTTATTTTTAGGATCGGTAGGAGTTTTACCGTTTTTACTACTCATTAAAAAATTAATGTACTCTTTCTGTTTCTCTCTCTTCTTTTTCTTTGATTTCTACGGATAAAAAATTTCCCTATTGAATTATATACTTAATCATCATAACTATTGAAAGTGATTTTAAATATTTTTGAAATTGTCCTTTTATTTGAAATATTTAGTTAAAAGTCTATTTTTAAATTGTCATGGCTATTTGCTTCTAATTGCAGCATTTAAACACATAACAATTATACATATAGGCTCATAGGCTGTGATCTTCATAACTCATAACTATTGAAAATAATTTAACTAATTTTGAAATTGTTCTTTTATTTGAAATATTTAGGTAAAAGTTCATTTTTGAAATTGTCATGGATATTTATTTCTAATTGCAGCATTTTTTTTTCTCTATTAAGTACATAACAACTATACAAAGATTGTGATCGTCATAACTATTGAATATCCTTCAACTATACAAAGTTATCATTTTCTCTATTAATTTCGTGCGCGGTTTTTAACATATGTAGGTCCACCTCTTTTTGTTTTGTTCGTACTTCTCTATTTTTTTTTGAAAGATTGGTAGAAACTACCAAATTACAATAAAATAGCTGTGCTTATAACCACAAAATAAATCACTACATCTCAATGCCTTAGTCAATCAACTATCTTTTTCCAAAAGAGTCTACACGGCCTTGTCTATAACAAGACAACCATGACTCGGTCTCTTCTCGAATTCTTGCCGCAAGTACCACTGGATGAGTCATTTTCTCTCTGAATATAATCTCATTCCGCTGCCCTCCATATACTCCATACTCCTGACATAAATCTCGTTAACTACACGCGCTTGCTTTCTTTCACCACACGCTTATATTGACCCCATGACTTGTCCCATGTATCAAACATCGAGTCACCTCGAGCAAGAAGAAGTCCCATACCATCTCAGATCCGGTTTTGTTCGTACTTCTCAGATATTGAAATTAGTCTAATTATTTTTGAAAATTTTAATTGTCAATTAAATATTTCTTATGATCAAAATTTTTAGCTAATAGTTATCCATAAAATTGACACATCAATATTTAAGTCCCTTCTATAACATAGGGACATCCAATTATTTTAATCTAAATCTGAAAATATTGGAATTAAAAATGTAAACCAATTTAATTAAAATTTCGAGATGAAGAATAAAAAAGAACAGAAAGATGAAACAAATGCTATCTCATATATATAATGGAGTACTAAAAGGACGCTGTAGTTTTTCAGCGTCCAAGTTGTTATTTGTGAATGTTAGCATCCAGATGAAATTTTAAAATTCTGAATTAATTTAGATGTTTAAATTGAATTTTTGTCAGGATTAAATATTTTTTATTCCCGTAAATTATAGTATACTATAAATGATGGCTACTAGGTATCTACTAATTGCGGTCCAAATCTAGTGTGTCTAGCATCAAACAAATGTTGAATAATTAATATGAAAGGTAGATATTAGATACTAGTTTGACACTGAAAATGGCATTCAACACCTCTGAGAAAATATTTGACTACCCAAAAAAATTCCCTCTCTAGACCAATACAAGTACATTCTTTTTTTTTTTTTTTTTTTGAAAAAGATTGGCTTTTATTGCCTCCCGGGGTACCTTTCTATTATTTAAAAATAATAATAACTCAAAATCTAAAACTTGAACATCAAAATAAAATTAATACATTTAAACCATTTAATCTACACATATAATAGAGTTTAACTTATTTTAAAAGTTTAATAATCTGAAATCTGAAACTTGAACATCAAAATAAAATTAATATATTTAAATCATTTAATCTACACATATAATAGTGTTTAATTTATTTTTAAAACTTTAATAACTTGAAATATAGAACTCGAATATTAAAATAAAATTACTTATGTTTATATTACTTAATCTACACGTATAATAGAGTTTATGATATTTTCGCATTATGTTGGAAACTTTCAAGAGTTTATAAAATTTATAGATCTGGACAATTTCTGAACGTTAAATTTCCAAAACTCTTATATTCTATCAAAGAAAAGTTCAATTTTATCGTCCAAGTTTTTATTTGTAAATGTTAGCGTCTAGATGAAATTTTAAATTTCTGTTTTAATTGATTTAGATGTTTAAATTATATTTTTGTCGGGCTTAAATTTAAAAAAATTCGGCAAATTGATAGTATACTACAACTACAAGTGATGGCTGCTAAGCATATACCAATTGCTGTCCAGATTAGAAATGACCACCATGAAATATGTTGAATAATTAATACGACAGGTAAATACCAATTTTAGAGAATTTTTGTCTATAAAAAATAATAGAAAAGAAGAGAAATAAAAAAGGTGCATTTGATTTTTGATTGATAGTAAGACCGCGTCATTATAATTTCCTTTGTTGAATTTTTTTTTATTGGTAGTAAGCTCTACTGATTCAAAAAAAAAGAATAGCGTCACCGATCTTACTACCCAGGGGCGGAACTAAGGCAAGAGTCAGCCTGCCCCCCCCCCCTCCCTTGACCCAGAAAATATACATAATTTTTTTTTTTGTTTATAGGTTCTTGGCACCTCCTAAATTATTTATGGACTCTTGACACCTTCTAAATTTTTTTTGTTTATGGGTCTTAAATTATTTATGGTCTTCTCTAATTTTCATTCTTGATTCCGCCACTGTTACTACCAATAAAAATTCTGATGAACTCTTTTTATTTCTCTCTCTCTGTATTATTTCCTATGGATAAAAAATCCTCCTAATTTAACTGAACTCTTTCTATTTCTCTCTCTCTGTATTATTTCCTATGGATAAAAAATCCTCCTAATTTAACACTAAGTAGTTATGGCATTTAAGACGTCTTATCAAAATATTTGACTTTAAGTGACCACTTACTATTAAATTTTTGAAAAGCGGACACAAACGTTTAAAAAGTAACTGTAACATTTAACAAAAGGATTTTTCTTTCCAAAACAATCTCGATTGCCTAGCTACTTAGGTGACAATGACATCTATCAATTATTTGCTCACACAGTGATATATTCAGGTTAGAGAATATCCCGAATTTTTTTTTTTCACACCTTCAAAATTCATTATTAATTAAAAACCACTTCAACTGGATCATATCAAAAAATACCACTCTCGCAGAACCATTTTGCGCACCAACCAAACCGGATCCGCACAAGCCTTATGCGCACCTATTGATCTGCACAATAGTTTGGCGCACTGGATCTGCAGACTCATTTGGCGAACATGGGATTCGCGCGTCTTTGATCGGCTTGTCACATCTATTCACAGTCCATTCAAAACCCAATTTTGTAAGGACCATCCGATTTGCATCAAGATTCGTGCTGAGTACATTAAAATCCGTGCAAGTATGTCAATTTCCGTGTGTACCAAGATGTGCGCAAAATTATTGTGCGGACCCAGTTTGGCTGGTGCGCGAAATGGTTCTGCGGGACTGGCATTTTTTGATATAATCTGGTCCGGGTGGTATTTAATTAGTTAATAACGAATTTTCAGGATGTCAAAAAAAAATTTCGGGAGAATATCGGCAAATATAAAATTCATAATTTAGATATAGTAAAATATATTTTGTTTCTTTTATAATAAATAATTTCAAGAAAAATTGAGAAAAACAAATCTTAAAATTTGTGGAAATAGAAGAATTTAGAAATCCATATAATTTGTCTATTAGTTTGAAAAGGGTCTGAAAACAAATAATTTATGAATATTATTATTATTATTCTTGCACAACACATCTTATCTTCTAAAACTTTAAGCAATCGGCAAGAGGAGACTGTCATAGTCGATTGGACGTGTTTCGTGATTGGAGAACTAAAAATTCCAACAAAAAATATAATTATCGAGAACCAATTTTTTGAAATAGTAATAAAGACAATACAATTCGTATAGAATATCGCATATTTGAAATTCAGATGAAGAAATTTCTTATGAATATATATCAAATAATTGGATAGCTTAACTTCCAATCTTTATTTTAAAAAAAATAGTGTCTCATGCGAAATTTTTTAGCTTTCACTTCAAAAGATGCGAGAAAAGACACTATAGACTCATATTAGGTCGAGTTTGTTTTTTTTTTGTTTGGATTGGTTCGGTTCACTTTTGTAAAATCGGTTTAATTGTTTAGTTCGGTTTAGAAAATTTTAAAACCAGTTAAACTAAACCGATCGAAAATTTTAAATCCATCTTCCGTCCAAACCAAACATTATAAAAAATTAATACTTATATAATGTATATTGCTTTATTCTGTTTAAAAGCTGTTAGACTCAATCAAACAAATTTTTTAAATTCATATTTAAAAATTCAAAAATTAACATTTTTTTTTATTAATCTTCTTATTTCGAACCATACAACTGAAATTCAGTTCGTTTTGTTCATATGAATTTTAATTCAATTTATAAGTTTATTTCATTCGAACTTGTATTTTTAAAAACCGAATCAAATTTTAATTTGTCTTTTATATTTCAGTTTTAATCAAACCGAACTGATAGACACTTGTACACTCAGACTTCCTTTGAGATTTTTAGCATCGATCCGTTCCCTCTTGTGATTAATATTCGAATACCTTGAGAGCGTACATCATCACGTAGCTCCACAAACAAAATACAACAACTTGGCTTCAGCCGACAGTTTGACATGCCTTACTTTCTTCTCACGTTTTGTTTTGTCAGGAGTACTACACCAGAGAATTTCAAGTAGATTTACGATAGTATGTATGATTAGACAAATCTAGGATTTTATTTCCTTTCATATTCTTTGTATTTTATCTGTTGTCTACGAATCAGTAGGCTGCAAATATGGTCGATTTGCTTTTGGAATTTTGTGTCATAAGTCATGTGAATGACTACTAAAATGTGCTCACGTAGAGCGACTGCATCTAGGAGTGTTCATCGGTTCGGTTCGGTTCAAACCGAACTGAACTAGGCAAACTAAAGTTTTAATTCGGTTTCAAAAATTGAACCGAATCGAACCGAATTAGTATTGCAACCGAACCGAACCGAACCAAAGTTTTATTTCGGTTTGATCGGTTCAAACCGAGATATATCAATTTTTTAATTTAAAGCAATTGGTTTGTAATAAACCGAAGTATATTAAGAAATAAATTGGAGTATTAAGAAATAAATCGGGATATTAAGAAATAAACCGAAGAATTTAAAACAATTGGTTAAGAAATAAACCGGAATATTAAGAAATAAACTGGGCGGTCTGAACCAAATTCATAATATATAAAAATTCGGTCGGTTCGGTTATTTCGGTTTTGAAAATTTTAAACCGAACCGAACCGAAGTTATAATTCGGTTTTGAAAAGCAAACCGAACCGAACCATTAAACCGAATAAACCGAACCGTTTAAACCGATCTAATTCGATTCGGTCCAAAAACCGATTAAACCGGACCCAATGAACACCCCTAACTGCATTAATATGCAGTCGTATACTGTGAAAGATAAATAATAAATTAGTATAATAATTAGAGATCAATTAGTATTAAATAACATATATTACAAATCATGTAGTAAGGGAAATTTTAATGACTCTTTATAATATGTAGCATATAAAAGACTGAAATAAGATTAGAAATCAATAAAAATAATTTGTTTTCTCTTAAAATTTAACGTGATATTAGAGCAGGATTAGATTTTTTAGAAATTAATCAAGAAGAAAAAAAAAAGGGAAAAAAAAGAAAGATGTTCAACAATTCAAGACTCAATTTTAAAGATCCGATCGCTCAAATAAGCAAGTGTAAAAAACACAAACTAGCTTAAGAGAAAGTTAGAACGACCAATCAAGCAGCAAAATATAGAGGGGACCGAATTCTTTGCCCCTCAGGTGGTAGGATTTTTCTGCTTCTGAGTTATTGACACGTGAGCACATACCAAAACTAAACACCAATATTTAAAGTTATAAATTTGTTTGAACCCACATATTAGTCTCACTGAGAAAATTCCTACTCTCAGAAGACAGGTTATCTCTTTCTAATGTAGAGACACATACTAGTTTGAAAAAAAAAAAAAACTTAAATATGGCCACCTAAGCGGCAAAGTGTGAAGACGCTATTAAAATCGAAAAAAGAGTCGGCAAAACAAATTACACTTAAGTTGTATTGTACGATTCTAACTTGAAAGAGAATGTTGATTATTATATCTAATCATGTAATAAGGAAATATTTTAATGGTTCTTCAAAAATTATAAATAGACACCGTATAAGAGGTATCTAATCATGTAAAAAGAAAATACAATTAGAAAACAACAAAAGTACTTGCTCCCTCTCAAAATTCAACACATATACTTGCACAGTACAAGGTTGCATGTATAAAAGCATGCACCACATTCAATAAAAGACTTATTTTAATTTTTTTTGTCTTGTTAAACTTATAAAATTGATGTTATAGTATATATAATTTAATCTTTATCGTGGGATGCTACGTTGCTGTTATGATTCCTATATTTTTGGATGTTTTTGTTCCAGCTTGCCAGGATGTAATATCTGACAAAACTGTTCTCCTGTAATTATGCTTTTCTTAATAGAATAGGTTTTCTGACTTTTTAAAATATATATATATATATATAATTTAATAAATTAAAAATTATACTGGTATCTTCTTATAATTTTTTTGACTAAAATTTACAAATTTATATTTAGTACGCAAGTTTTGAAACATCGTAATCAATAATATGGATATTGAAAATCACATTATAACATATTGTCAATGACATGTTATGTTATATAGACACTTATCATTTGGCGCATCGAAAATAGTTTATGGAGTCAATTTTGTGGGTACAATAGGGTCAATTATATCGTCCGTGTAACAAGATTTTTCTTACGCACGCGGCGAGGTGGTATGTGAGGGGACTAAAATCTTGAGCATAAGATCCAACTCAAATAAAACAATGCTTATTCACCTTTGCACTTAGGTAATTAATTTCCTACAACTGTTTTCGGTTTCTTTTTTCTATATTGTTTTCTTGTGCTTGTATTTATATGGTCACTAGTGGAAAATGTAACATCAGTATCAGCACATTAGGGTCGGATATAGGAATCGGGCGGTACTGATTGTCTTCTGTAAAATAATAAGCCGTTACTAAAAGTAGCAATCAGGAACGATTGTTTATAAACAACCGTTACTGATTGGGTCAGACAAATCAGGGACGGTTGTTTATAAACGACCGTTACCGATTATAACTTTTTGTAACGGTCATTTATAAACAACCATTCTTGATAGTCCATATACTATCAGTAATGGTTGTTTATAAATGACCGTCCCAGATTGTCATTTTTAAGAACGGTTCTTTATATAACCGTTACTGATTGTCATTTTTTTTTTGTCTTTTTTCTTCTTAATCGTAATGACTTTTTTCATTTAATAAAATTCTAGTAGGCAAAATTCCTACCCTTTAAAAGAAAGAAAAAACCATTCATGACAAAGCTTCATCCGACATTTTTTTTAATATCCAACATTAAATAAAAAAATCCAAATGTGCCCACGTTTGACGGAATTTTTTTAAAAATGCCCAAACTAGCTAATTATTGACCGATTTTGAATTTAAATAAGAACGACCGGTTTTGAATTTAAGTGAGAACCGGCCAATAATTGACCGGTTTTGAATTTAATTAATTTTTTTATGTTTAGGCAATATAAATACCCGTTTCTCTTTCTTTCCATTCATAACTCACTCAAACTCAACTGAATAGAAAGAGAGAAAAAGGCAATTTCTGAGACGAAAATGGCGATTTGGATGCAAAAAAATGAACAGCAACAATCGGGTTAAATCTTCCAATCGCGATGTAGCGAGAGGAGGGTCAACAAGCGAACGAGGTAGAAATGAGAAAAAAACAAAATAATTGTTACTGTAAGAATAGAAAGAACTGTCACATTTGTGTAATGGGGGATTTTTTCCGATGGCCTATTCAGTATGAAATTTCAGATGATGACTTTGTGGAAACCCCAATGGCTATGATTTGAAATAAAAGGAAGGTTGATTCAGATGCTGTTAAAAAGAAGGTTGATCCAGAGCCTGCAACATCGGACAATGATTTTGTGCCATGTACTTATACTGGTAAGGTGAGCATTTTGTCTATTGTCACTGATCCCAAGCCTGCTTGGCTACTAAGAAGCAGGATTACAAGTGCTTCTTTTGTTGTACTTTACTCTCTAATGCCCTTGCTTCTCAATTTAGTGTTCCAGTTGTAGTTGGATGTAATAATGTAACTGAAACTTAATGTATTTTGGAAATTCTACTACTTTAATTCCATAACCTAATTGAAAGTATACAAATAAATAAAGTCATACAAATAAATAAGTTATTCATATCTTAGTCATAAGTTAGTCTAAATAAATTAGTTCAAAGCATACAAATAAAGTTCACACAAATTGCAAATAAAATAGTTCTCAAAGCTGATGAATATGGAAATAAGTTCAACTACTATGCCTAAAACGAATTCCCATAAATCGACTAGTTCCAGAAGATGGCCTACTAGATGGCCCTGCCTGCCTACCAGATGGCTCTGCCTGCCTACTAGCTGCCCTTGTTTGCCTAGCAGATGACCTTCTTGGTTGGCTACCAGACGACTCTCCTGGAATGACAAATACCTCTCCCATTGCCTCTATAAACATAGCATATGCATCCAAGCGACTCGTAGCCGTGCTATGTAATGATCCGGATGACTCCCTGAACCTGCAAGAATTCTCTCATTTTCTGCCGTATTTGATGCATTTTTGGCATCTACATTCATTTGTTCCTTAGTTGTAATCACAAAATTAGAATGAGATATAAGATTTGGTGAATGTTACGTACATGCCCTACGCCTGTCGGAAGTTGAACAACGAGACTAATGCCCCTTTGTTCTACCTTGCAATTCGTCCATAGTCATTACCAATCGGGTGTGTTTTCTCTTGCCAACTCTAATCGATTCCTTGTTAGGAAGTACGTACTCTAGGTCCATTGTAATAAGGCCATTCATTTGAATTGCCATAATGAAAAAAACATCTTATTCCAAGTACTCAGTAGATAGTTCACACTGTAATAATCAGCAACAAACTGGTTCTTGCTCCAATTTCTTGCTTGACAAACCACTAAGACATGTACGCACGGAATGCCAGTTAATTGGATACCTCTGCATGAACACTCCATTTTGTTAGCAAACCCACGCTCCACAGTGTACTTGAACTCCCTATGCATAATGTCTATACTTCTATCAGAGCCGCGGGTGACCAGAACATACTCATTTGGAGAGGAAACTTGGTAGACTCCTTCACTATGCTTATATGGGACCAAATTCAAGAGTTGTAGCTTTCTCCCACCATTTTCTAAACTTGTTCTCCACTCGTTCAGACCATTGTTGATTCGCATCGGCTAGGTCCATGGCTCGCTTCTGCCTCTCTACAAACTATATGTTGCATTTATAGAACTTATTCTCCACAATGGCAGCCACGGGTAATCTCACGCTTGTCTTGAAAACATTGTTTAGTGACTCGGAGCCGTTTGTTGTCATAATCCCGAATTGATATCCTCCATCACTTGTTTGAAAGATCTTCTTATAATTGGACGTCTTCATCACATCATTGGTACATATTTTGCCGACCTTTTTCAAATATGCATTAGTCTTTGGATTTAGCTGCATTACATCAAAGAAGTGTTATTATATGTGCATCAGTACATTATTAAATAATTAAACGAGAAGTTATAAATTATACATACCACAGAAAATTCTTGGAACATCTCTTTCAACTTTTTTGGCTTCTTCTTCCTATCTCCTTGTTTGAACCTCCATCCAAACCACTTGTCATTTCCACAATTCTGGACCAGATTGTCAGAAATTGCCCTTTCTCTCTTTCTCTTCTGGTGATTTTGAGTGAGTTATGAGTGGAAGGAGAGAGAAAAAGAATATTTATAATGCCTAAATCGATGTTTCCTAAAAACCGACTAATTATTGACCGGTTCTTATTTAAATTCAAAACGAACCAATAATTGGTCGGTCTGGTATTTTTAAAAAATTTCATCAAACGTGGACACATTTAGAATTTTTTTAGTTAATGTTTGATATTAAAAAAAAAATGTCGGGCTTCATTGGGATAAAAGAGACTATAGCCTCCCAAAAATTTGAATTAGTTACATTTTCTTATATTTTTATGTTATTATACTATAGAATATTATTCCATTCCCAAACTCAATGTACAATTTAATCTTTTGTAGGAGAAGTAATTGGTAAGTTTATAATTTTTTTAGCCCTCTATTATTCAGCCCAATTTTATTATACTTCCAAGTTCTTAAGTAGAAGTCGGTGAGTTTACAATTTTGACATTTTACTTTCAACGGACAAAGAAATTGGAATTAATATCACCTAAAGTAACCCAAAGTTTTGATTTTATATCCGGACCACCCGATTAGAATTCACACAAATATTAAAGAAGTTCCAGGAATTCCAACTCAGATCGGATTGATGTGAATTATGATCAGACGGTCTGGATCCAAATTCAAATTTTGAGTTACTTCAACGATCTGGACCCAAGAAATTGTGGTAGTGGGGGTCCGGTTCTCTGCTTTAAAGTACCCTATAAACAGCGAGATAGGAGTAGGTCCGATGGACATCGGATCTACTTTTAGGTTTAATTAGCTCTAACACCGTACAATTATCATTGAGATTTGTATGCACGGAAACTGAAAGATACTTGCACGAATTTTAATGAGTTCGTACGAATCTTGATGCAGATCTGATGACCATTTCATCCATAAAAAAAGATAGGTCCGATGGACATCGGACCTACTCTCAAGTCATAAACAGCTAACCAACCTTAGTCCCACACTGCCGTACAGTGAAATAAAGACAATTATATTTTACCCTACGCTATAAGCCACTAAGCTTCATGCAAGTGTTGCCTCTCTAGTTAGTAGCATGTTTTATCTAGTGACTGTTGACATGTCACCGGCCAGCGATCGACCGCTAGCTTCATATGCATGTT
Source organism: Carex cristatella (assembly GCA_024447775.1). Taxonomy (NCBI): domain Eukaryota; kingdom Viridiplantae; phylum Streptophyta; class Magnoliopsida; order Poales; family Cyperaceae; genus Carex; species Carex cristatella. Next base: position 1,719,231 of record JAJHPF010000022.1, read on the forward strand.
ACCAGAGATAGCTTTTGCAGAATTTTTTTTTCATGAAAGGCTAGCAAATGTCATTGTTAATAAAGTTGCATGTCTAACTACAAGGTGCTAAGCAACAAACTATATTGGAACGTATACTAATCCTTTTCCTTTTGCCTTCATCGCATATGTTTTCATTATTTGTAATTGTCACACTTACGATCATTATTCAATTATTGATACGTACAGTTTTATTAAATAAAAAAAAATACTACGAGACATAGCTTTTGGAGATTTTTTTTTTTCATGAGATGCTAGGAAATGTCATTGTTACTAAAGTAACATGTCTATATAAAAAGGTGCTAAGCAACAAACTATATATGGAACTAATCCTTTTGCCTTAATCACATCTGTTTTCATTATATATATATATATATATATATATATGATTAATTGTCACACTTACGATCATTATTCAATTATTGATGAAGTTTTATTAAATAAAAAATACTACAAGACATAGCTTTTCATGAGATGGTAGCTAGCTAGGAAATGTCATTGGTACTGTCTACATATATAACAAGGTGCTAATATGGAACTAATCCTTCTCGATCCTTAGCTTGTCAATTCATCACATCAGTTTATATATATGATTGTCACACTTACGATCATTATTCAATTATTGCTAAAGATTGTATTAAATTATTAGTTACGTGCACTATAAACAAAAATTAACTACAAGCTAGACAAACTAAATCCTTGCATGCAGGTAAATAAAATGCAAATATGTCATCAAGCTGCGTGTTGCTGACTTGCTGCTGCTGCTGTGCTTTTTTTTTTTTTTTTTTTAAATTAAAGAATTTCGGTATACTAATATTTTTTTAGATGTCTCAAGAATTGAACTTGCATCTCTCTAAAGATAGACATGAGCTCATGCAACTGTACTAAGCCCATTGTTCTCAGGTGTTTGCTTCTAATTGCTGCGTTAATTAATGTATTTACAAGTCACATACAATGTCTCTTACATTTTGAACAAAGATCATATATTTTCTCTCTTATTAAGCATATGGATGTCATGATTTGCCAACGACTGTGATTAAAAGATGAAGTTTCAGATTGAATATCATACAATAATGGGAGTACTATTTGCGAGAAATTCTATCGGTATACCCTCACAGATACCACCATCGCTAATAGAAAAAACATCTTTCTGTCGGTATACTCTCGCGGATAGTTACTTTTACCCTCGCGAATACTCTCACATTTTTGTAGTGTATCACCCTCCAATTAAATAGTCTACTTTTTTTATTCTAAGCTTTTTATTTTTATTTTTGTAGTGTAGAAGTCTAAATTTATTTAGACACATATTCGTCGACGCCTTTTCAATCTCTATCTCACGAAATCTACGCTTCTTCCTCTTTTTTCATTTTTTGAAAGCTTTTTAAACCTCTTTGATTGTGAGATACTTCATTTTCTGATTGTTCCTCATTTTTATTTCATTTTTTAAATGTCATTTAAGGATTTTTGGATTGATTGGTATTTGCGGGGTCATGTCTTCATTTCTTTCCATTTTTACATGTCATTTAAGAAAACTGAATTTGTTATTTTTCTAAACCCCTTATTTGATTGTCAGAAATTGAAAGATTTGAACAAATAATAACGCATCGAAACATTTTGTTTTTGTTATGTTGCTTAACGGGAAAACAAGAGAAAATAAAAAAAAATCATCAAAATAAGTTATATTATTTGTTGTTTATCATATTATGGCTCTTTTTTTGTTATAAAAGTTATCCTCCTCTCCCTAGGATTTATATGCATTGGCAGGGGCGGATCCACCTTCAAAGAATTAATGGGGATCAATTGACCTCCATTTATTTTCAATTTTTTTTGTATTTATGTCTTATTTTATATATTTTAGAGTAAAATATTATGGATAGTCTAAAATTGACCCTCATTCGTAACAGAAAAATTTTATATGCTTGACTCCTTTGTCTGACTCTGGCCCTATGCATTTGTGTATCTAAAATGGAGAATAGAATTATGTTTACTTATAAATGAGATCATTACATGACAAATAACAATTCTTTGACATATACAATGTGTATAGTATGCTACTACTATCATATCTTTAATTTGCACTAACTCGACATTATTTCTCATTGGACTTCATTATACTAATTAACTTTTTACTTATAATTTGGATTAGAACCAATCTATTTTAATATCTTTTATGGATATTGTTGAATTATTATTCTTTTCATTGGTCTATTTTTTTTTTTATGAAGATATGTTATTTTATATGAGAATTTATTTTATTCACTCATAATATGTCCCGTTGCAACATACAGATACGATACTAACATACCACAATGCATTCAGACAATTCTATACTAGGTATATATGCATCAATAGGCATAGGCATGGTATATGTCATATATGTAATAATCTGACTTCTTGCCACTTGTTTTGCAGAATCCATCAAACTTGATAGATATACAAGTTAAAATGGCCCATTAATTATTCTAATCTATTTGCAAAAATTGAAGAAATGAAAGAATATTTATATCACATCTTACTTCATTTATAGGACAGACATGCATGCAATAATTGCACGTCATTTGCTCCCACATGCAAAGCGCTTTAATTTGTTAGTTTGATTCTTGAGACGGAAGCAGATTTGATTGATGCAAACCTGAAGTTAGAGGATGCAATCAACCAATTTCCGCACTGTAGATTGTTGGTAGGTAAGCTTTTAATCGGTGATGGACATATTACATATATATATGTCTCTCTCTCTATATTTTTTTGAGAGAAATAAAGCTTAATTTAAACAGTGAATTGCTTTTCAGAAAAAAAAAAGACATTGAATGACACTTGATTAAATGTAACAATTACAAGGAATTTCGTTAATTATTTGGAGTACGTAGGGTTTACTATGTGATATGATACTATATATATATGTAACAAAAAAATGCAATAAATTGAGGCAGCAAGAATAAAGTCAATAAACTAGCTTAAGCATTTAGCTTAAATAATAACATGTTGCAATAAGATGGTCGTAGCATACATATAAAGAATTGCAATATATATTAATATAGTCTTAAACCTCGCAGGATTAAGTAATAAATTAAGTCATAAACCATGGAGCCTCCATGTCTATATTATTTCATGTACAAGTCATAAATCAAGTAGTCATGATCATTTAAATTTATTATTACCATTATTTCGGCAATTATTGTTACCGCCTCAATCCATAAATAAATATGGATTAATTTTATTAACATCAGAAGCTGTTGCCTAGCTAGGCACTTTTTTATTTGAGTGAAGGAAGGTTTCAGCCTCTCTCTTTTCCATAATTTAGCTAACTAGATTTTGAAATTTTATATCGAACTTGAAAATCAATGATTGAAATGAACTGTACAATATATGTGTTCTCACTCTATGTAAATATTGTCAGCAACATTTTCAAAATTTTCCAACATTTGGGGCAAGTTGAGTAGATGTAAATGTATATTGTCAATTGAATTTGACAAATAAATCTACTTATTTTGCCAAAAATGTTGACAAATAATTAAATGTAGTCATTTTCTAGTATGTAGGTTGTAAGGTATGTTTGAAATTTGTCAGATATATAATTATCTTAATTCATATGAGGAGCAAAATGAATGGTATACATATACAAAATGTCATAATCTTATTTTTTAGAAACTGTCAAGTCAGCTTTGAAACTCCAAGAATTTCAGAAATGTAGATACTCTTAACTATAATCTTAATTAGTAGTGGCGGCATTGGATTTCAATCTTGCGGCATTTCATATAAAGAATAATATCTTAATTACTAAATTAAGCGTGATTATATTTATAATTTTATTTTATCAATTTTAATAAATATTTTAAAATTAATTTCACAAATATCATATAAATCTGTATATTGTTAATATTTAATTTCACAAACTATTGATATTGTGTCATCCATTTATAAAGAAAAAGCAATCCATTTTGTTTTCGATAAATTGACTTTATTAGTTTCTAAAACAAATTAAAAAAAAATGTTGTTGTTGTGCGGTGCACATGGGTTACGACTGATGATGCATGAAAACTATTAAATGACCGAAAGCATTTCTAATAATTGTTTAAATGAACATGAGCAGATTGTTCTGGTAAAGAATTTATGAGATGCAGAGCCCACTTCAGTCAATGCGTCCCATGAACCCATCTGATAAACTGTTCGACATTTGGATGGCTCCAATTGATTGGGACTTTTCTTTTCTTTTTTATAATTTGAAACCCGTAGGTATTGCTTTGATTGAAAACTAGGCTATTACAGAGTCTTAAATTTCTAGGTTTAGCGTTTTTAATTGATTGGGACTGGTTTATTACATATACGCTCCCCCATGCCAGACCACAAAAAAAAAATATTATAACACTACTACAAAAAACGTCTTCCTACACTGTACTTATACACGGATTTTCTCAATTTTACAAAAAAACGTGTATGAAATAAGATTTTTCCAGTGTTCTAGGAATCCTACACGAATATTAACTTAAAAATTAGTGTCGTGTGGAAATTAATCTTTTATACACGGATATTTCATTAAATATCCGTGTAGGAATGTTGAGAGAGCTACACGGATTTTTATTACAAAATCCGTGTAGGAAGGGGTTATTGTACACGGATTATTGTTTAAATAACAGTGTAGAAAGGCTAGAGAGCTACACGGATTTTTACTAAAAAAAAAAAAAAAAAAACGGTTCAGCAACCTTCCTACACGGATTTTTAAATAAAAATCCGTGTAGGATAGCTAAAAAAAAAAGGTTCAACAACCTTCCTACACGGATTTTTAAATAAAAATCCGTGTAGAAAGGCTAGAGAGCTAAACGGATTTTTATTTAAAAATCCGTGTAGAAAGGCTAGAGAGCTACACGGATTTATAGTGAAAAATCCGTGTAAAAATGTAGTTTTAGGGTTTTGGTTATATAAGAAGGCCTTTTTCCCTCCAACGCCGTTTTGATTTCAGCTCATAGCACAACTGGGATCTGAGATATTTGAAGTTGTTATTTTCTCCTCTCTATCTTACTAAGGTTAGCCATGAATATATATATTTTAGGTCATGTGTAATTATTATTACTTATTTCTCTTTTAATTTTATTTTCAGTTTTGTATGGTCTTGCGTATGCCTCACGAAAAGGGGCGTAACTTTTGATCCGTCCGTCGGATCGGGCTGAAATTTTGACAGGAGCTCCACAACCTCAAAACCAATCATGGATCCGACCGTCGGATATAGATTTTTCGCGATCCGAGTCTTCCTTCATGGACTTTTGGACTTTTTGGACTTTTGGACATTTTTTTTGCAAAAGACTATGTATATTCAATCTGAAATATATAATTACTGACTAGCAAAACCGGAGGCCGGCTAACAAAAAAAAAAAAAAAAAAAAACAAATCAGCAAACCTTCCTACACGGATTTTTAAATAAAAATCCGTGTAGGAAACAATTCTACACGGATTTTTACTTAAAAATCCGTGTAGGAATGTTACTGAACCCGGTTTATTTATTTAATATTCTGTTGAGGAGAGCTACACGGATTTTAACTAAATATCCGTGTATGAATACTCTTCCTACACGGATTTTTAATAAAAAACCGTGTAGGAGGAAGTTTCATACACGGTTTTTTTATTACAAAACTGTGTAGCTCTGAGTATTTCCACACGGCTATTTAGTAAAAAATCCGTGTAGGATTAGTATAACCGTACACGGATAAATACTGGACTTTCCTACACCCCAGTATTGCACACGTTTCCAAATCCGTGTAGCTCTCCAGTTAAAGTCCGTGTACAAACTGTATTTTTTGTAGTAGTGTAAAGAATGAGACAATTTCACCCGGACTTGTTTTATCTATGAAGATTAGTCACGTGTGGATGCTGTGTATACAGTATTTACACTTAAGTATAAATTACGTAAGTATATATAGGATTTATGTCACACATGTACATTATGGAATTCTATTAGTAGAGGAGCTAAAAAATTAAGTTGGTTCAGACGAGGAAATAATTTTTCTAAACATAATTAATGTGATTTGTAGGTCTTATACATAGGGTTGTCAAAAAAGCTCATAGCTCGTGGCTCGCTCGTGACTCACATCTAGCTCGATCAGTAACAACTCGTTCGATAGTAGACCGAGCTGTTAACGAGCTGGCTCGCTAACAGCTCGGGCCAAAATTAACGAGCTGAGCTAAGGCCTAGCTCGGCTAGGTATCAATTTGTGAATTTGTATGAATTTGTGTGTATTTTATACTGTCAAGCTTGGTCTAGTTCGGTTCAGCTCGGTCCAAAAAGGTTTGTAAAATTTATTTTCTTCTTAAAACAAGGTTCACCCAAACCCAGTGAGCCAGCTCGTAGGTCGTGAGCTGGCTTGTCACGAGTTTGAACTGAGATTTTAGCTCGCGAGCTGTTAAAGAGCTAGCTCGCTAACAGCTCAGTCCAGAATTAATGAGTTGAGCTAAGGCCCAGCTCGGCACAAGCCAGCTCATTTACAGCCCTACTTGTACAGCTTTATTCATAGGATTCAAATGGCTCGTATCTTTCATTCTACGCTGTGTCTCATATTTTTTCTTTTTGTTTTCAGATTTCAAACAATCATTTCAAACCAATCAACATGATCTTCATATTAAAATGTACTTGGATACCACATTTTATATATTTTTTAAATTATACTATTGTTTTCGATAGGTACAAATTGTTTTTGGATGGTTCAACAATTCCTAAAAATATAAATTCGGTCTCCAATCAAATTTTAATATATAGAAATCATGTTAATCGGTTCGGATCAATTATTTTTTAAATTTGAAAACAAAAATAAAAAAATATGAGACATGATGAAATACAAAAAAGACGAGAGAAACTTTAATCCTCATTATTCTGATATGAGGAATCAGGAATACATCTTCAGTTCAGTAGAGAGCAATTTAGGTATCAAATAACTTACCAAAATTAAAGCTAATCCAGTCAGGGGATATTTATAGATTTTGGCAGTAAAAGCAGCTAGATATTTCAGTTGAGTGGAGGCATGCATTATATGTTATCACTACATCTAATTATTTCGTTCTGGATATAGCTATATACTCCTAGTACCTATATACGTGGAACTCTCTTTGTTCTATTAATGGTCCATGCTTGAGCTAGCTTCTCTGCCTCCTCTGAAGATTTTTTTTCTTTTATATTAAAGGTTCAAGTATTTCGTTTATATTATTCAGTTAAGAATTTTAATTTTTATATCATCCTCAAGAAAATTTTAATTTACTCAAATTTTATGAAAGATGAGACCCCTGTTTATAAAGCCAAGTTGAAAAGCGGAGTCAGAAAATGAAATGAGAGAGATTGAATAATAAATATAGTATTATTTTAATTTTATAAAATTATGGCAAGGAAACATCTGAAATTGGAAGAGACTTTGGGTTTGACGATTTGCTATACTGTGTTGTATGTGAAGAACATTCAGAAAAATATAGAATTAGAAACAAAATATAAGAGCATGTTCGGCTGTCACTGTTTATGTAGGAAAATAAAAATTCACTCAATTTTTTTTTTCACAGAAACAGTGTGTCGGCAATTCAAATTGGACCCGAGCCCAAACCTATTCTTGTTTCTGCCTGGCAGCCGAACACACCCTAAAAACTTGTTCGGCCACCGCTAGGGAATATGAATGGGCATAAGAACAGCCACACAATGAACTGCGCTTTACTATTCACGTGGAAAAAAAATTAAAATGATTTTTTTTTCACATAAACAGTAATTTTTTAATAGTAGCCGAACAGAGCCTAAGGAATACTTCCCATGGTTTTCTTTGATGTTGTTTTATCTCAACCATTCAAACACAATATCTCACAATATGCTCAATTGGTGGTCAAAATTACGCCTGGGAGCACCACAAATTAAATTTGAAGCCAATTCTTAGTTTGCTGCTAGATATATCTAAATTCTAAACTAGAGTTCATGGTACGAACCAATCGTATCAACCATGGTAATAAATTCGAGGCTCAATCGTCTAAATGCACTGAAGCAATTTCAATTAATTTTGGAGGCAATCTCTTTCAATCAATTTATTATTGAAGTTAACAATTTGACCTAGTTAAAGTTGCAATTGATGCCACTACCAAGATTTTTTTTTTTTTTTAAAAGTTGCAATTGATGAATGTCGCTTTTAGTTGCCAATTTTACCATTTATGTCTCACACCATATGGTGAAATTTAAAGGGACATCCCACTTTATTTATTTAGAGTATATGTACTTAAAAGGGAAAAAAATAATAAAATCCTCTATGGGCTTTGTGTTTAATAAATTTTACTAGGTTAACTAATAAGTTTTGCTTCCGTTAAAAGAAACAATTAACTAGAAAACAAGGATAAGTGGATAACTGATTGTTGAAAGGTGGTAAAAGGACAGAGAGAAATATACTATTATCTGAATTTGATTGATTTATTGATTTACACAAACTCACAGTGGGACATACTTTAAATGTCGACTAAGTGGAACAATTAGTAGTGCGTATCATTGAAAATGAAACGAATCTAAAATGCACACGTCCGAGATCAAATCAATAAAATTTTTTTTATAAAATACACAAGTAACACAAAGAGTGAGATCGACGCAGAATAGACAACATAATTGCAAGGATAAAAGGTTTCCAAGTGGTCACATACACAGAAAACATTCAACATCGGTTTAACTTTACATTGACGCTAGTCCAATAAAAACAGAACATATCTTTGATCTTCTATGGCAGATATAGCCTGTGCAAATGTGTGGGAATAGGCATTGGGACCCACACACCAGCGTTTCAATATACATTGTCAGCAACTCAGCACAATAAATTTTTTATAACGCAGGTGTGTGGAAAGAGTCATTGGTGACGCGGAAGATATCATGGCCCATGGGACCTTTTTTGTTCACATCCCCATTTTTTTATGGACCATAATAAGTTACACACAGGTAAATTCTCTGAATATATATATATATATATATATATTTTTCTAAAAATCCGAGAGATTTTAAGATGACTGGAAACCTTTCAAACAATCACACCAAAGATTTTAGATAAAAAAAAGATATCTTTTGTTTTTTTCTCTGAAGTACGAGTACAAAGATTCAAATTGGTGAACAGAGTTTACGGGGGGTGGATCAGGGAGTCTCTCCTTGAATTTTGAATTTTAGTAGAGATTTATCAGTTTTGACTGATTTTGTCTTGCTCTGAATTTTTTTTTGCCCTCTTCTGAATGTTTAATTGGTAATTTGAATTAAATTTATAGTTAAAATTAAAATAAATTTCTTAAATTATGATTGGTTATTATAATTACAAGCATTATAAAGTATAAGTTAAAATATATTTTTTTTTATCAAATATCCAATTAGTTAATGGGTTTAAATCCTATTAGCTTTTTAAACCCGATTCGATATTTTTTTGTCCCTTTTGTCGAAAATCCTGAATCCGCTCCTGAGTTTGAGTTTACCGTGAGTATGATCATGTAGTTAGTGACAATTTTTGTTCATAGAAATTGGACCAAGATGAAATTCATTCATATTGCTTTTGATGATTAGACAACAATAAGCAGTACTATTACATATTGTCAGTGGGAAAATTTGCAAATTTGTGATATGATTAGTAGTGGGAAATTTTGGATGAGAATATGATTTATATGGGTCCATTAGTAGTGATATACCTTTGTAAAGTTTGTATTAAATGCTAGCAATATAGCTATGTGGAGTGAACTCTCGATCTCAGATATAATACAAAAGCATGCAGATGCAAAAGATTAAAACATGCAGATGCATGTTTTTAAAATGATTCACAAAAGCACTTCTATGGAATATAATTATTATACTAGTAGTGCACTAAAGGATATGACTTAAAATTATTTACAAGCCTATATTGCTTTTAAAATGATTTACAAGCCTACAACATATCGTTAAACATGCAGATGCATGCTTTTAAAATGATTCACAAAAAAACAGTCCAAAAAGTTCCTTTCTATGCACATACTGATAATATCTTTTTTTTTTATTGAATTAAAGATATTAAAATATTAAAACCTGTCCCGTGATCCCTTAAAAAACTATATCCACACGCAACATTATATGGATTTTGCTGATACCATGGAGATGCATATCCTATCTCAAATCCCAATCAACCATTTTATTCTCAGAGCAATTCTTCATAAGATCTTTGCTGATATCATGATGATGAGAAAATGACGCAATTGTCAATAATTAATTTTGGGGGAGCAAAGTGCCAAACTATTCTATCATGACAGCAAATAAAGACGCATTAAAGAGGTGAACTCTTGCATGATGCTTTCTTGAATGCTTGTTTGCTTATTGCCGCTTATATGGGCCATTTTTATTTAATTAGGCACCTAGTACACAGGGCCACTACATAACAAGTGAAAGCTAAGGCCGGGCATGAGTATGGCCGTTTAATCTCCGTTTTTTGAGCAACCGGAGACTGCCATTCGCATTTTATGGCCATTGAACAAAAGTATTTACTTGTTATAAAACCATTTAAGAAGATTCTTTAAAAAAAAAATGGTATGTGAAATATTGAATTAAGCAGACTTATTGATTTTGTTTGAACATTTGTAGTGAGATAATTATATTACTTTTTTAATGAAATAGTTTACAGTAAGCTTAATTGGACATCCAATAGGAGTCCTAATAAGCTAACATAGGATGTTTCAACTTTCAATGGAAAAAAAAAGGTTCATAACATTGCTTTATGTGGGTTACATTTGAGCATGCAGATCCCCCACAATGCACAAACAACATCAGCTGACTATAATACAAAAGCACTTCTATGGAATATAATTATTATACTAGTAGTGCACTAAAGGATATGTCCATTTAATAGAACCATAGAACAAATGATCAGATAATTGGTGGTGTTGCCGCTTTGAGATGTTAACCCAGTAAACGGCCATAACTCGCTTTCCTTTCACATGCCATAGGGAATATTTCTTAAACTTTAGTCAGAGAGAGAAGGAAAAACCAAAAGAAGATACAGTCTAAATAAAGAGAAGAAAATAAATTCTTTGTTGAAACTTGCATGTCAAAATCAGTCTGCTGGTGTCAGTATGACGTAGCTAACTCTTATTGAAAAGAAAAAAAAAATTGTTTCCTTATGTTAGAGTAGAGCAAATCAGTTCTCTACTTTTGTTAATCCTCTTGCGAAACTGAGAGTTTATATAATGGGAAAGTGGGAGCAGACCGGACTTCTGATCAGTTTGCGTAAGGAAAGAACTATTAATTAAGTTCTTGAAAATTATACTTTAAACTAAAACAGCGGTCAAGAATCAAATAAAAATTAAGTTAGAAGTGAGTTATGGTATGTATAGAGAAAATTTGTATTTATTATGAATTAATATTTTTGATATTAAAATTCAAACATTTGATATAAATTGTTCAATATAATTCTCGTATGAAAATGTACTTTTAGACTATATATTCAATATTTTGTTAAAATTTATCTTTTTAGATAGCTTAAATTGAATGACCTATAATTTTTAGATCAAATAATTTCTTATCTAAAAAAACAGTAAAAAATACAAATTTTAATGCAATAAGTACATTTTCATATGAACATCTTGTTGAGCGGTTCATATCAACTATGTAGACTATGATAAAAGATATTGATCCATAGTACAAACTAATCCATGCTATGCATAGTACCATAGCTTCACTCCTTAAGTTAATTCTAATTTATAAATCTCTACATTGCAATTAAATTTTAATTATTTTTAGCGGTCACGTGAATAATTATTACTAACGAAAGAGAGATCAATGGGAACGAGAGCCGATAAATAAAAATGTTCTAAATTATAAATTGTGTGACATATACAAAAGTGAAATAGGAAGTGCCAGTTTGCCCACAATCCGTAAGAATCTGGACCAATTCGCCTGAGGTAGAATGCATGTGACATCTTTAAATATTTATGCAAATTATGATCAAACAGTCCGAATCTAAACATAAATATTAGTTACCTTAGGTGATATGTAATTCCTCAACAATGGGGTAATCCCATTTCATCTTTTATCCCTTTTATTTTTAGACCGGGCCGTCCTCAATGGACCTCTTCACCTAAAGAAAAGGAGTAGAGGAAAAAAAACAGTTAACCGTCTCTTCATTTTTCAACCTTTTATCCATTTTCCTTTGAAGACTGGACCATGGTAATTAATGGGCCTTCACAGACCCAAAATAATAAAATACAAGATAATCTTGATATTGTAGCGCATATTTAAGACTGATTCCAAAAAAATTAATAAATCCAACAAAGCTGAAATAATAGTTGATTTTTAGAATTTATTAAATTTTCATACATTTTATTAAAGCTTCTACGAAACAGGCCTACAAGACCTTGATGAAGGGATAGGGTCTCCCAAATTTGAGTTTGTATCCTCTGAGATATCTCAAATTTTTAGTTTATCTAACGCCAGGTCAATTTTTTTTCCGGTGCTTTGAGATTTGTACATAAAGGATTTGGATGGTTCATATTTTTCACATATCAACTCAACGTTTGAGATATCAGAGGGATGCGAATTTCCCAAATTTAGTCTGATCAGTTTCAATTTTGTGCCCATTTATTACGGCCATACTGTTTTGTTTGTATAAATGGGCTGAATTAGGTTGAATGGCCTAGATGCGCTGAGAATTTACTTGGGCCAATTGTGTCTCAGCATATACAATTTTAAGCACATTTGAGTTTGATGACTTCTGAACTTAATTGTTAACTTTTACGATAAATATGGAGGTTTAGCATCTCAAATTTTAATACTCATCGATGATTCAGGATATTTGTGATCTTTCACACAGATGATAGTCTTTTTTTGTCACTAAACCAAGCAAAAGGAGTGCGTGCATCGAACTCAAGATAAATGGAATCTGATATGATCTGATTCGCATTAAGATTCAGACGAGTTGCTTCAATATGATGCGAGTCACTTCAATATAAGAGGTGGGTCCAGTAAGATGGAGACAATCAGACAACTGCACTCAATTTTGAAATTTAATGAAAAAAATACATATTCAATTATTCTTTGCCTCTTCCTACAAAATTATTTTTCCACTCTATTGACCTGAATTCACATTCTCTGCGGAGTTTTTACCTGCGGTGCTTTTAATCTGATCAGTTCGTTTTGATCGGACGGAACAAATAAGATTTTGGCACGAATCTCAAAGAAAATTTAATACTGCCCCCTCCATCATCCCGAGCACTCACCGGCTGAGAGTAAATCTGAACCGTCCGATCAACTCCGCACAGCTCTGTTGGTAAAAACTCCGCAAAAGATACTGGTCCCTATTAACCCAAGCCCAAAAAACATTGCTAAAAATAAAATTTTAACGGGCCAAGCTCAAAACCAAATTCTCGAACTGCTCTCTTAGCGCACTGATCTGATAAAGATACAATTTCGAATCACCACTGACAGACTGACAGTCTTACTCCGAAGAAATCCGATCTCTCTATTAGCGATAAAATTTATCTCTATGATTCAAATTCGATCTCTCTCTCTCTCTCTCTCTCTCTCTCTCTTCTCTGTTAGCGAAAAATTTATAGTTAGTTTGGTACTGGCTCATAGTATGTACTCAATATGCGTTAGTTTGGTACTGGACTGGAGCCAGTTGCTCTTCTAGCCATGCCCATTGTAACACACCGATAATTTTAGTATATATACCTCCTATTTATTATGTAACATTAAAAAAAATACTTGAACAAAAATAATTTTGGATTTTATATATCAATTCATAAAACTTTTAAAGAGTTATTATAGAATGTGTTTAATAAATTTCTTTCAAATAATTTTGGATTTAACTATCATTTAAGAAAGTTTGAGGGTTTATATTATATATCTGTAAACAATAAAAGAAAGGGGGAACACCGTGGTATTGAGCCACGCGGCACTCATGCTTTAAGCAAAATCCTGTAACCGACCTTTCTAATTCAGTTAAATGAGTTTGTCTCTCTGTTCGATTCTCTTAGAAAGTTAAAGAAAAAAAAACTGAAATGAAATTGGAAAGGAAAAAGAAGTGTGGAAAATGAGAGAAATTCAAGAAAATATTTTGATAAATAATATGATATTTGATTTTATGTTCGACTGGAATTCCGACTACGTCGCGTTGATTCTGAGCAATCGTTGCAATTCGGTTTGAATTTTCTGAATTGATCGCTGTCAGGTAACATGACTTCTCTATAATTTGTGTTTTCGATTTGTTTGGTTAAATTGGATTTTGAATTGGGTATTAGATAATTATGAAAGCATATTTAACGGGATAGCGGATCTGAGGTTTAAATTTGATTTGTGAAATGATATGACTGTGTTCTGAGAATTTCTCAATGATTGTGTGAAATAGAATGATATAGATATTGTGTGACTTGTTTTATTGATAACCCAGACCCAGGTGCTATCGTTGGTTAAATATGCAGGCATAATTTATCTGAAATTTGTATGGATTAATCCAATATGTTTGAATGGTTGTTTAATTAAGCCAACTATAGAAAAGCGCGTCGTTAAATAATCAGTTACTGAGCTTTGTAGCTAACTCTATATTGTTTTTGTTGTTATTTTTGTTGCGATATAGGTTGACGGGACGATGGATGGATGCGAGGGTGCGTCTCTTGTTGCGTCTCCTGGCCCGGTGGCGGGGTCATGACACCCATATTATGTACCCAATATAAGCATTAGAGTAGAACTAGGGTGTTCTTAAGCTCATCAAGCCTTTTTGTGAGCATAATTTAAAAATCCATCGGATTAGTTTCAAACGATACATCCAAACTGTTGAAACCGATCTACTTCTCGAATGATGAGTTTACATGTCAAATTTATAAATTTTCAAACTAATTTAATATTAAGTCAAGTAGTCAAAAAATGATAAAAAAAAAATGAACACATTAAAATTAACTTATATATCATCTTTTTTTTTACCGCTAGACTTTATACTAAATTAATTTGAAAATTTATAAATTTGATATTTAAACACATCACCCGTGAAGTAGATCGGTTTTAACGGTTTGGATGCATCGTTTGTAGCCAAATCAATAAGTTTTTGAATAAAGCTCACAAAAGGACTTGGTGAGCTTAAGAACACCCTAGTTCTACTCAAGTATTGAATCCGATCTTGAAACTATTTATTTTAGTTTTTATTTTTCTACATCTCAAAACAAATGGTATTGACTCAAGAATCATGTTATTTTTAATTATATTGATTGTTTTTTTTTTTTTTTTTCTAGTACTGATTAGCTAATGCATGAATTTGAATCTGATTTCTGCTCCCACCTCCATCGTCTCCGTGACAAAAATTATGCATCCACCCCTATTCAATATGGTTGTTGACGCAAGTTAATAAATTAAGCACTAATTGTCGTACGTCTTATTGACAATTGATTAGCAACTGTACTTAAAAAGAGACTAATTATGTCTAGGACCAAGAAGATGCGCGCAGGACTGCATGATTAATTATGACTTCTTTATTTTCCTCTTTTCATGTCATGGATATGCTTCTTCTATTTCGCCATGTCCCATTCATGGAGAAATCCACACGCCAAGGAAAGCCCAACTATAATTTTTTTGACTCAGCAATATACACAATCAGCTGGCTACTTGTTAATTTGACCACTCAACCTGTAAACCTATTTTTTTTTTTTTTTTTTTTTTTTTTTTTTTTTTTTCGTTTTTTTCTTTTTTTTTTTTTTTTTTTTTGCTGCTGCTTATATAACTCCGTTTTAAGTGATGACTACATGTTTGGTTTGGCCAATTAATCCTATATACATTGTGCATTGGTCCCAGTAATAAGCTGCCATGTGCATTCATGTTTACCCACATGGGCAATTTCTTGGAAGTTTATATTATACGTTTGTCATTTCTCCAATCTATCATTGGGAAATCAACTTGCATGCCTTGTGTCCCCCGCTGTTAAACTCTTTGCTTAGCGAGATTAAATATATAGAGAAATTTGAATGGAAACACGTAAACTCCTCTTAATATATATTTAACGGCATGTAGAAACAATCACTAAAAAAGTTAGTTTGACTATTTTATGATATGAGGCGTATTAGTACGGTATTAGTCACCTAGCTAATAAAATCAAAATTAAATTCCACAAATACATTTCTTCCCTTGCTTGGCATGTAAACATGTTGCTTCTTTTAATGTATAATTAATCCAATCTTCAGTACATCTTTGTATATGTGCCTAGCTAGCTTGAAGAATGCCAAAGGATGTACATAACGTGTTATATATACTAACTTAAAATTAAAGAGTCACTTAACAAAAACATAAAGTTTCAACGTTGACATCTTCCAGAGGGTTTCAATTTGAACCCTAAGAATAATAAACCAATAAATTTAAACAGATTTGATCATGACCATTATGATCAATTATTCTAATTAATTGCCAATGGATCTACAAAATTTACAAGAATTAATATGAAGTACCTCGACCAAAAAATGTCATATTCTCGCTATTCGAAATGGAGTTATAGTCTGTGTCAGTAGAATTTGGAGTTGCATTATACAAAGATGAGGATGAAGCTACTGGAGCTGCCGGTGCAGCCGTCACAGGTGCTATAGGTACAGCCATTGACATGTCAGCATGAGGCAAAACCAATGCACTTGTCCTGATAACTTGTTGATTTGTTACTTGACTAGTTTGTTTGTACTTGTGCTTCATTATCTCTGTTCTAACTGCTTGCAACTCAGCTTCTAGCAATTGTACTTGCTGTTGTAGTGCAGAGATGGTACTCATGCATCCATAAACTGGGTCCTGTAGCCGTAGGGTTGCCTCGTATACGAGGCTGTTGGCCGCATCAGCTCTCTGAGACTCAGGAACCTCCTATGTAATTAAAAAGGATACATTTTGTATCAGTAACCTAAACCGTGGCAAAACAATTACTGATAAGTTGATAATAGTGACCCAATGATCATGTTATAGTTATTCATGCATAATTGTGGATAAATAATGTTTTGCACAAACATATTACAAAATCATTTAGTAATATTGATTGGACAAATATTTAAAGATCTTATGATGTTTAGATTTTCTTTACTAGAGCAATTGTCCTTAATTCGTAATCACTTCATCTCTTTTGATATTGAAAAATATCAAGTTTAAGTTTTGTGCAGGAGGCTTTTAGTAGTGTATTATTTTAAGTAGAGCATACCTTCTTCGTTTGTAAATTAATTAACTCAAATAGTATATATCTAGCTTTTTAAACCAAAAAAAAAAACAAATTGACAGAAAGAGGTTAAAGGCTTTAAGCTACCCTCTGTAGCTAGATTATCTAGTTTTCCTTTTAGATATATTACCATTAGCTATACTCTTTACTTGTGTAAATTAACTTTATAATATATATCTAGTGTTTTTCAAACAAGATAAGCAAAGTAGTAGAAAGAGGTTTAAAGCTTTAAGCTACCCTCTGTAGCTATATTATATATCTTCTGATCTTTTAGGTATATTACCAGTAGCAATTTGGAAACGTTGCTTGCGCCGAAGACCTTGTGCACGGAGGCAAATTTGTGGGGCTCATGAGGGGAGAAATAAGGGGAGAAAGGGCACTCTTGAGCGCACCTACGTCTTAGGAGTTTGCATGCGGCGCAAGGTGTAATTATGTTTAGGGTTCCTCCCGAGCTCATATGCCTTGTGGTTCTTTGCTCGATCGATGCTATTATCTCTGCTTCTCGCTTGATCTTCTTTCCAATCTCATCAAATCTTTCCCTATCAGATATTAATTCAGACAGCACGTGAATTTACAGGGGGGGGCTACTAGGGGTACAAGAGGTATATTTTCTTGAAAAGTGTATTGTATATGAGAAAGGATCTAGTGTACAATATGGTGATAATATTGATTCATGAGGTCAAAAAATAAATCTATGCTGTCTGTGAGGGATTTATACTTGTCAGAATTTATCCCTTCAATTAATCAAAGCAATGATGAATGAAGCATATATATGCCTAATTCTAAATGAAGTGGGAATGAAGCTGACATGAGAAAACATAATTAGGCTTAAACTTAAGCTTCTAACAAACAAAGATCATTGAAAGAGTTTGAATATAAGAAACGAAAAGGAAAAAAAAAAAAAGGAATCAAATTCCTTTCATAAAAAAAAATTGTATAACTAGCTATTCTTACCTTTCCATGGAGATTGAGGCATGCTCTAGATAATAAGAGAATCAGAGAGAGTTAGAGCTGTTGTACTAATGTAGTAAGGAGGAATAAAAGAGAAAGAAAGGAGTGCTTAAAAGGCAAGGTATTTAGAGAAAGTGGGGCTAAAAGCTTACATCTAAATAAATAAATGCACGAGGTGAAAGAGGCAGAATTGCTGGTGAACAAGAAAGAATATATGCTGATGTCTGGCTGATGTCAAAGAAAGCAACTGGCATATGCTTGGTTGGGGAAGAAACTAAACTTGTGCATGCGATTTGATTTGAGAAAGAAAATTATGTAATTTATAGTTAGAATTACTGTGTGAAGAGAAGAAATTTCTGTATTTCCAATGACAGCTCTTAATTAATTAGTTGCTTACGCACATGGTTTGCTTGTGTATTTTGACTTCTGATATGTGATTTTTTTTCTCTCACTGAAAACATCTTTACAGCCAACAAATATGTTCAATTCAATGTATCAAGAGTTTCTGTATATAAATTTCAAATAATTAGAATAGCATTACAATGGATCCTTTTTGTCTCTATACTTTTTGTGAATCTAACTAATCAAGATGTGCAGACAAATATCTTGACATGCACATAGCTAACTTTTTTAGACAAATTGATTTAAACTTTACGCTTTTCATTGATAATAAAATTTTGAAATTTCAACACATAATATAACACTGAGATCCCTTGATGTTCTGCAAATTAAACCGTATTTATAATTAATCAAACAAAACTTCATAACGTTGAAAACACGTAGCTTAAATTATTCTTGTATATATAATATTTTTTTAGTCGATCTTGTCAACGCCATAAATAAAACACACATCTTTTAAGCCCAAGATGGAATTAATGCACGGAGTGGTCAGAGCCCCTTGAATATTCGCGCTAATTCTGACGGAACGGTCCAGATCTAAACATAAACCTTTTTGTTACCTTAGCTATTATGAATTCCTTCCCGTAACTCTCATTAACTCTGTGCTTTCTTCCATTCCTCTATAATGGTTACAAATGTTTAGAATGCCCGCTAAAATTAGAATGAAGATTGATAAATTGAGAATACTCCTCAATTTGGTATGGTAGTAATACTGTTAGAAAAACAAATATTGCTTAGTTTCTTGGCCTTCAATGTGTAAGAGCAAATCTCAAGGAGGTTTGGATGTGATAGATTTCGATAGAATGAATAAGGCACTTCTTGGCAAGTGGTGGGTCAAATTTCGAGATCCACAAGTGCTTGGGCTTTGAAAAAGTATAATTATTGATAAATATGAGTCTGCTGGACAAATATGAGTTTGCTGGACAAATTACTGGTATTTAGTAAGTCATTAGGTAATGGTGCCACTATCATGTTTTTGAAAGATAGGTGGTTCTCAGATAATACCCTTTGCTCGTTGTATCCTAATATGTTTCAGATTGCTAATGATCCTGACTTGTTAGTTTTTTTTATTTATTTATTAAAAATAGGGATCGAGCCCATATTTAATTGCTCCTGACTTGTTAGTTATCGAGGCATTACAACCACAGGCATTTGTGTTGATTTTATTAGACAAATTACTGGTATTTATCTTACAGAATGACACCATTTACATGCAAAACTTACAAGCTTAACACCTGACCCTATAACACCTAATTCTCTTCAATGGAGATGGTCCAATTCTGAGATTTTTTCTGTACATTCTTATTATAAGTGGTTAAGAGTATGGAGGCATAGTAAATCATGAATATGAGTGACTTTATTTGGGAATCAAAACTTCTTCTCAAAATTAAATTTTTTTTTATGGCTACTGAAAAGAGATAAACTACTAATTAAAGATGTGCTTAGCAAGAAAGGATGGCAAGGTGACACTAGCTGTAATTTTTGTGGGGACTTTGAATATGTTGATCGCTCGTTTGTACAATGCAATTTTATTAGACAACTTTGAGCATGGATAACTACTCGTAATAATTTTAATTTTTTGTTGTTTTTTTTTTTTTTTTTTTTGAGCAAAAATAGGGGTCAAGCCCATATTTGATTGATAATGTTTGTTACAAGGGTTTTGTAACTCTCGATGGTGGATTGATACTTTAATCCCTCTTAAAGATAAGTGTATGGTCGAATTGGTTAGGGGAACTATTCTTTGGACTGTCTGGCTAGAAAGAAACAAAATTTATTTTCAGAATACTTCCATTCCATTCGTGCAAACAGTTTGAGCCAAGATTATTTCCTTTGCTACATTTTGGTGTAAGTCTTTAGGAGATAATCAATTACTTAAACTATCTTTGCTAATGTCTTTAGATGTTGTTGACCTCCCTTGTCAGGATTTAGTGACTAGAGAACTAGTGGAGGATTGGCAAGAAGCAGCGGCCGAGGAAGAGTTCAGAATATGGGAGTTCAGCGAAACCCATATGCCTGGCACAAACCCAAACCAGCATGATGAGTGACATGAACCAATACTTGCTATGTGACCTTCTGTTATGTTTCATCTCGTTCTATTTTGTAGGGCTATTTCTGCTGATACTTGGTTGTTTTGATGTTATTTGTGTATTGATGCTTTATTTTAGTAGATACTGATAGTCTGATACTCTATGTTAGTAGGTACCAATTGCCAGCTGGTACAGTAGAATCTATGCTTTGTTTCGGTTTGCTATAGTTATGAACTGTAATTCTGTTTGGTAATCATTCTGAGAAGAGTTCCAGTTGATTGCAACTTTTTTACATAACACTGATCTATGGTTTCTAATAAAATCGGTGGATTTCTCCTACTTTCTTTTAAAAAAATTATGAATTCCTTCCCTGAAAAATGAAGGAGGTAGTTCTTCAAACCAACCAACCATGTTCCTGAAGCACTTTGTCATGTTCGCGTCGAACTTCTTTTTCTTTTTGAGAGAGGGTTTCCAACGATTCACTTTCACTTGCAAAATTATATATATGTATATATAGCATATGTTGTGTATATGTATATTCAGGTCATGGAGTATGGAAATACAATATGGTTTAGGAAACAGGTTTAAGTTTAACCGACTGATCTTGTTCTTTCCATCTCCTTTTTTCTATATATTCTTTAAAAAATAATCCCTTCGGTATTACAGGGATATAATACTCCAGCCGAGTTAAAGTTTTTTCAGAACCTATTTAATTATAGGAAAGTCTGCTTTCAGATTTGTGAAAACTTAAGATAAATGATCTGGATCTAAATCAGACACCTTACAATTACATCATCTTAATTCCTCTTTTTAAACGTCAGTCCTATTGATTCTACCCCTACCGTTGAGCTGTATAAAATTCAGAGTTACTGTAATAATTTTGGGCTGAATTTTGATTATTACTTCAGTTAGGAACAGAGATTTCTTTACTGCCATACAAATTTTGGGCTGAAGAAAATTTCAGGCCTATATTTTCTTCTATAATAAGTTAAGGGCTTATGACCTTAGCTGGATTTTGATCTTACTTGCAAATTATTATACTGAATATAAATAATGAGTAGAACCAATGTTATTAATAAACAGCCGTATAGACTGATTAATCAACTTATTAGTCATTGATGGCGATCAAATAGTCAAGGATTTTTCTGACTAATCTGCTGATTATTTCCAATTATGGCTGATTATTCTCGATTAATCGCTTGGCGGTACCTTGTCCATCCAACGACCGCATACCGTTATATTTACAACACTGAGTAGAACTAGAGTGTTCTTAAGTTCACCAAGCCCCTTTGTCTCAAATTATCATAAAACTCATCTACCTTACGAGTGATGCATTTACATGTGATTTTTTTTTAATTTTCGAATTAATTTTATATAGAGTCAAGTGCTAAAAATACGTTCAAAAAATGAATGGATTAAAATTAATTTATGAACATTCTAATTTTGACCGCTTGACTTTATATAAACTAATTTGAATGTTTAAAATTTGTGTATGTAAACGTATTACTCGTAAGATGAATGGATTTCCACATTTCGTCATTTAAACTCAATCCAATAGATCTTAGAGTTAAAACTAAGAATTCAACTAGCTAATGAATTATTAAATTCAACCAAATTTTGCTCGGCCTGGCACGCTGGTGTGCTTTATTTTTTGCAATTGAAGTAAATTGAAAATAATCTAAACATATCTGAAAATAACTTTGAAAAATCAGAAAAAAAAAAAAAAAAAACATAGGAAAGTTTGATAATCAGAAGAAAAATAAACATAGGAATATGTACAGCTAATATCTAGAATTTATGTTTTTTTTTAAGATTCAATGCAATAATTCCAAAAAAAATGAAAATTCAGTAAAAATAAGTTAAAAGTTAAAGAAATTTATTATAATTATTTACAACTAATACTTAGTAGTATGTAGAACCGAGAATAGTGTATTAAAAAACATATTGGCATGCCTAACGACTTTTCATCAAAAAAAAAAACATATTGGCACAACATGTTTTATTACACGTGTCTTCTCGTGGTTCTTCAAAGTCCGTACGTTTCGACACGTTCAGGAAATATTCCAGATCCCGTGTGGTATCACCACATGGCACTTATGCCAAACACATCGAGCTTTTCAGAATCATGACATGATACAATCCGTTCTTGGAAACATATTTTTCGAAGTAAAATCTGAGGAACCAAATTCTTGTTTTTTTATCCATATGTAACATGCTAAACCACTTTTAGGGTAAAGGTATTGACGGAGCAGTATTTGATTCATGCAGCATACGTTTTATCTGTAGAGTTGTTATGATTCTATTGTCTGTGCGAGTTGTATGAAACAAAAACTACTATGTTAATATCTTCTTCCCACATTTTAGACACAATCGCGAGTTTGTGGTGCCTTGTGCCTAACAAATTAAAATGAACCTAATTAGATTTATGGGTCGCAGACTGCAACGGTTTTTGCAATGCCAGTATACGCAAATCGATGTACATACTGAGAGACTTGTTTATAAAACATTATAATTTAATCATGTTCATTATAGATCAATACCGTCTACCAGCAAGTTCACTGTTGTAAAACATGAAAAAAATTAAATTTGGCAAACAACATCTGCTTCAGAAGTGATTTGTTGGCTTTGTTAGATACATCCTTATAAAGATTAAACTAATGCAACGATCGGTAAATAAAAAGCGTTTTATTATTTTGCATGTCTTTTTTTTGATAAAAAGGCAATGAAGCTCATTTTATTAGTATGAAATCAGAGTTAAGTTATACAAAACTGTTTTGTTCATCGAGCTTACTAAATCACCTCCACATGACTTTAAGATTGCACAAAACACAAAAGATCGTCTTTTGATCACCCACCAAAAGACAGTTATAGAGAATATAAAACTTAGGATTAAACTGCTAAACTCAAGACTAATATAAGTACTAAAACCATATACTGGAGCATAACAAAAATAGTTTGCAAACTTCATGTTGCAACTGATGGAGACCCAGCTTCGTATCTTAACAGCAACAGATCCTCTTCTGGACTGGCCGTCTTGCGAGTTTTTTCCAAACAAAGGGTGATTATTGTTAAAAAGATTCAAGATGAAAATTATGAGTAGAACTAGGGTGTTCCTAAGTTCACCAAATTTCTTGGTGAACTCAACTATAAAATCTATCGGATTGGTTTCGAATGACGAATCTAAACAGTTGAAATCCTTCTACCTTACGAGTGATACGTCTACATGTGAAAATTTTAAAATTTCTTATTAATTTAATATAAATTAGTCAGTTGGTCAAAATTAGAAGGTTTATAAACTAATTTTAATACATTCATTTTTTGAATGCCTTTTGACCACTTAACTCTATACAAAATTAACCTAAATTCTAAATTTTCACATGCATACACATCGTTCATAAGGTAAAAGAATTTCAACAGTTTAAATTTGTCGTTTGAAGCTAATCTGATAGATTTTAGAGTTGAGTTCATAAGAAGACTTGGTGAACTTAGGAACACCTTAGTCCTACTCATAATTTTCATCTTGAATCTTTTTTTAACAACAATCACCCTTTGTTTGGAAAAAGACTCACAAGACGGCTAGTTCAAAACTTTGAAAATTGTGTCGGATATTCAATTTTGTTAAAATATATAAACATCATTTACATTATTATTCAATAGTGTGGTCTTCATATTATACAAATATTAAAAAAAATAAGTTAACAATAAATTAATAAATAAGATAATAAACTAATTATATCATGTAAATAATATTCATATTAAACATAATATATAATAGATATTTTTTTCACCGACTTCAAATTTCAAATTTGAACAACTTTGAAATTTGTAAATTTCAAAGCATTTTGAACTTCAATTTTTTTCAAATTTTAAATTTCAAAATTTTTGCAAATTTAAAAAATCCTGACCTTCCCTCTCAATCTGATCCATCCAATGTGCTTTCAAAGTTTTCCAAAATTTAAATATTTTTCAAATTTCAAATTTGAAAAAAAAAATGAAATTTGAAAAGCTTTGAAATTTAAATTTCGAAATTTTTATTACATGAACCGGCTCACGAGCCGAACAAATCGTAATGTATTGTTATAGCAAATTCTAAGATAATAAAATACAAGATTTTTATATATATATATATATATATATATATATAGGACCGGGCTACGGTGCTACGCGTAGCTAAGAGTCCCTACGTGCTACGGCTCAAAATTTGTGTTTTCAAAATTCTAATGGTCGATCCGAACGTTAGATGTGTTCTATATATTGAAATGTACTTGGAGACCAAATTTTACATTTTTTGGAATTTTTTTACTATTTATTAAGCCACTTTGAAAATCGCTGATCCAACGGTGGCTTAACCAAACAGTGAAACCGTTGGATCAGCGATTTTCAAAGTGGCTTAATAAATAGTAAAAAAAAATCCAAAAAATTTTAAAATTTGGTCTCCAAGTACATTTCAATATGTAAAACATATCTAACGGTTTGGATCAACCGTTAGGATTTTGAAAATTCAAATTTTGAGCCGTAGCACGGAGGTCTCTTAGCTACACGTAGCATATTAGCCAAAACCTATATATATATATATATATATATATATCCAGTAATTAAGGTATATCATTTTCTAATTACATATGTAATTCAATAAAATATTGGATAATTTTTTTTATATTGTACTCTCTTTAAACATGAAAAAAGCTCGGCTTGCGAGCCGAGCCGAGTCGAGCCAAGTGTTTACATGAGCCGAACCGAACTTTTTTTCTTTTAAAGCGAGCCGAATTAGAGCTGAATTATTTTGCTTCTCTCATTGAACCGAGCCGAGTTGAGCCGAACCTTAATCATTAGCCGCCCTACGCAGGGGCAGTATTATTTGTCCTTCGAGATTCGTACAGAACGTATTTGAACGGTTGAGATTTTCCATAAAGTCGCGCAAAGTTTGAGATATCTCAGAGGATCCGAATTTAACTTGGTGTATTTTGGCTGCGGGGTCCGTGAAAACATATTGAGCAGATTCTTGTAACGAGTTACGAGTATCATTTTTTCTATGAGAAAAGAGTCGCCGCACTTATGGCTTCGCGAATTAAGTTGCAGATGAAAATAATTTGGTTGCGTACTAAATAGTAGAATAAAAAAATTATATCTTATTTATTCTGTTAAGTGTAGTTTTTGAGTCGGACTAAAATACAATAAGCCGATTCTTACGATTATTTTTTCGAAATACTTGATGAAAACTAACAATTTTTTTTTTGTTTTTTTATGCAAGTAGTTAGAATAAATTTAACACTTTACGACGAGTTTTTATTTTATTATTATTATTTTTTTTTTTTGAGAGAACTTTAGGAGGAGTTGCTCGTGCGATAGCTTCAATAGTAGTCTACGGATTTAAATAAAAAACAGTAGACTATTAATTTAATTTCCTCGATTTGCTCATTCGTACGTTGTACTTAAGAAAATAAATATTTTAATATTTAAAATAATAATATCTTTTGATACTGGAGCATTTGCATCTTCGGCTGACCTACTAATTAACATTTTAATTTTAATTTTGTTCTGTCAAAATATCAACTCTAAATTTCAACCTTACATCAATTTTAATTTATACAAAATCAACACTCAGCACCGGGCCCTCCTAACAGTACTGACCCTTGTTGCATAATTAGTATGAGCAAAGTATTGTGTGCTTTTGCTACGGATTGCTTTTGCAATTATTTCATGATGTTTTTTTATATAGAAAATAAACCAATGGCCCGTAGACCTAATTATTTCATCAGTAGACTACTAATTTTACTGATTAGTAATGATTCTCTTGGTCTGCTCACTCGTTGCATTATTTAAAGAAGAATAAAATAAATATGCTTGATTATTCGTGAAAGTTTCTTACAATGCTTCAAAACCAATTAATTACTTTTGAGTATATCAATGAATATATTATAACTCTTAACAAAAAAGAAAATCTGCACAGTCAATTATATATAACACATGACGCAAGTAATAAACTGATTTAATACCAAGATCAGAACTGGGATCCTTTAATTATCATCTAATTAACCGAAATTATACTTCAACACAAAATAATTAACACATCAAACAGTAGCTTACCTTAGTTATTTGCGACAAATGCAATTCACTTTTCAAAATCAACCATGGAAATAATCAACTATGATAACAAAGAAACATAAACCGTGGGGCCCGTCGCACAGAGAAACACATCGATCCATGACGAGTCGAAGAATTGTATCTTGTACTGTCTCCTTCTCCGGTAGGCAAAGAAAACAACCACCGTGAAGAACTTGAAACCACATTCAAATTCGCAGTATTTGCTTTCTTTAGCCTAAACCTTCTAATAAGAGCTGCAATTACGCCAATTCGCATTATAAATCTCTTGTTCTTCTTCTTCTTTCTTGGGCTCGTCTCGTTACATTGGTACCTGTACGAAGGTGGTGGCGTGATTGTTGGAACTTGTATTCCTAACACAGCAACTTTCGGTGTACCGGGTTCAGTTTCCCAGAGAAACGGGACTGATCCCGGCCCCACACCGTAGTATCTAAAGGAAGGGTTAGACATGGAGCTCTCCTTTGTTAGGAGCCTAGCAAAAAATTTGCCTTCATGCTTTATGTGAATGGGGCTATGTGGTGCGGTCATTATACCGTGAATTGTATAGATCTCTAAACGATGGTTTAGAGGGAGAATGTGGTTGCATTATATATATATATATATATATATATATAGTAATATAGACCAAGTAGTAAAGAAGAGAGTACTTAAATGATTAATAAGCACATGGTCTTGACTTAGAGTTGAAGAGGTGACATATTATTTGTGAAGAATTATTTAGGTCTCCAGTTAAACTGACTAAAGTGTGGTAAGCTAAGCATGATTAATTCAGAAAACGGTATTTATAAGGGGAGATGTTGACCCGCCAACGGAAACTAGGACATAGATATGTGTGTGTGAGTTGGGGCTTGGAGGGCGCGCGGGGGGGGGGGGGTGGGTTAATGGAAATTTGTTATCAACAGAAATTATAAAATTCTTATTAACACAAATAGAAATAGTATCTTGATTGCAACAAATATAGTAATGTTGGAGTCGGTAATTCCGATTCATAACTTTTTTTTATTTTATTTTTTAACTTCACAGAGAATTTGCAAAAAAAAAAAAAATATCGATCTTGAATAGTGATTCCGATCCATAAATGGGTTGATTTTCTGTGACACAAAAATATCTGTAACTATTGTTTTTTTTTATGGATACAAGAGTTTTTGCCACAGAAAGTCATTTTTTTTATGGATCGAAGTCAATAATTCCGATCCATAGTTTTTTTTTTTTACAAATTCTCTGTGCAGTTAAAAAGATAAAAAAAATTCATAGATCGGAATCATTGACTCCAATCTAACTATATTTGTTACAATCAAGGTACTCTTTCTATTTGTGTTAATCAGAATTTTATAATTTCTATAGATAAAAATATTCCGGGTGTAATAGTCAATTTTAAATTTTTGATGGAAAATGTTTAGATCATAAAATTTTAATGAAAACACATACAATATTTCTAGAAGCTAAGATAACAAATAACCAAGCTCCGTAGTTAAAAAGCATTTGTATTTTTCATTTGAATTTGTATCAAATGATTATTTTAACGGTGGTCCTACCAGCTGTTACAACTTACAAGAGTACAATGTTCTTTGGCCCAACGCTAAAGTCTATGGCGGTCGGTGTAGCGAGTTGCTTCCATCTTGGATCTGAAGTTCTGAACTTCTGATTTCTGAACTGGTCACTGGTGGATTGTTTACATGTCAGCGACACAGTTGAATTCGGATTATCAGATACCTAATGCGGTCAAGTTAAATCCCAACCGTTCGTTATGCCTTCGCAATAATATCAAAGCTGACTAAATAGGCCTCAAATCTAAACCGGTTCATCGGGAACTTAACCTGATCGTGTAAGGTACCGCAGAGAATGATTACTCAGACACAGTGATGAGGTTACAAGGAGCTTCTCCACCTATCAGGTAGGATCCAAAGATACTTATATTGGTTGGAAAGGGGTTGTTAAAATAGTAGCAGATGGATGTACATGTACTGATAATTACAATAGTTCACCAACAACAAAAAAAATAGTAAATGCCTAAACGGCTACAGTAATTTCCCCACTGAGCACTGGCTCAAGCGATGTCGATTGGCTTAAGCCTGGTCCATATCAACTGGTAGGTGAACTCCACTGTTTTTCTTTTACTTTGTAATAAATAATGCATGAGTTCCTATTAATTTTGCCTTTCGCCAGAATAGTTCAACGCAAATTGAATGGTCTGTATGTATCAGATTTGAGTCGACGAGGTTTAATTTGAAGGATTACCAGATTATAAATTAGATCGTATTTCTGATAGTTTAAGTTCAGATTATTTTCGACTCTTGAATTGGGTCAAATTGGGATTTTGTTGTCTCGGCTTTCAGGTAATTCAAGTTAAGAGTAAGGTCAAGTTTTCAATTGTCCGGTTTTGGATCATTTTGGAACATGGTTCGGTTCAAGTTCGAGATGTTCGATTTCAAATTGTCTTGAATTTCTTTTTTTTCCTTTTTTAAAAAAAGTTGAAAGTTAAGTCTTTAAATTCCACATTCTTATTGTTACAACAAATAATTTTTCTCATATGAATTTCAAACCAATAAGATTGTCTTGAATTCTGTGTTCAGATTATTTTTTGCAGCTAACAATTTAATATGTTTAATTAGATTCATACCGTTATACTACTGGGTTGATGCTTAAGTATAGCAAAATTAGCACTAAATACAAATTAATATTTTACGTCCGGGTTATCACTTTTTTTTTTCCTTTGAAAATTATAAGCATGTTTATTTAATTCAACATGCATTTTATTTTAACAGAGACAAGATTCATCATTATCTATATTAACATTACGCAAAACCATCTAAAATAAAACCAAGTAAATGCTTACATTAGATGATGTTTTAATTGCCACAAAAAAATATTCTTTATATTATAAATTAACTTACAAGCCCTTTGGAATGGAAGATATTGTTAAAAAAATACATAGAGAGAGATAGAGATTGGCCAAGTCATCGTGTGACTAATATCTTAGATACTAATTTGTTTTTGTAATTTTTAAAGTTTAAATAGCTGATGTGAAGTACTTAACATATTCTCCTTAATAAAATGTACTTGGAGATCAAATTTTTTATTTTTTTAAATTTATTTACTATTATTTTAAGATTTTTGAAATATACTTTTTTCATAATAATAAATAAATAAAAATTTGAAAAACAATGATTTTTAATAATCTATAAAAAAAAATAGTAAAAATGTTCGAGAAACAAGTAAAATTTGGTCTCAAGTATATTTTAATATGAAGAACATGTTGAGGACTTCAGACTGATTATTTGAATTTTGAAAATTGCAAAAATGAATTGGTAGCGTCAAGATTTTGATCATATCACTATGATCTTAGTGTGTGTGTATATATATATATATCAGTGTTGTAAATAACGGAATGCTCATGTCAGACGGGGTGCCGCCAATCAATTAATCAGAAATAATCGAAAATAATCTACAGATTAGTTGAAAAAATACGCGACGGTTTAATCACCGCTAACGACTAATTGGTCAATTAATCAGCATAAACAGCCATTTTTGACAACTAACATCTTCTTTATAGAGATAATATACATTTATAGTTAGGGATGATATTGGGATTCACATATGCTGCGATTCTAAAAGGGTGAACAATAACTCTAAAATTCTTGTTTTTTCAAAACTAACCGTCTAATAATTTCATGCACGTATCTCAAAGCAGCTGATTTTTCTTTGTAGGAATCTTGAAACAATTATTGGATTTGAAAAAGCAGAAATTGTAGATCACTATTCATGAAATAAGAATCACAGCAGATTCGGATCCATGATATTGGTAGGAAGGCGTTGCACAATTTGCATGGTGCGAAGTTGGTTTTTTTTTTATTGTTTATTATTATTTTTTTAAGAGGGAGGGCTGCATACCTAGTATATATCAAAAAAGAAAATTATGTGACGTGCATTTGAGTTTTTCATGGAAAAAAGATGAAATCAGTCCATCTAAACATACCCAAAAAAACCTACAAATGAGAGGCAGATCAAACCATTATTTTATGAAATGGTATTAATTGTAATATTAATTGTTAAGGAAATTAAATCTAAGTTTTTAATTAGCCATGTGGAGTACGTGATCTCTATTAATGTTTAAAAAATTAAATCTAAGTTTTAAATTAGCCATGTGAAATGCACATCCATTAATTGGAATGCAGTTTTTCATTGAACAAGAAAGATAATTTTTTTTTTGAAAGTCTGGCAGTAGCTGCCAAGTGGTAACAAGAAAGATAATTATCAAAGAAATTGGGAGCAGTCTCATGAACAAACAGATCAAATTCTATACAATATCAGATTCAAACTGTTTGATCCGTATCAAGATTTGTGTATATTGCCTCAAAATTTATAAAGATCAAATGAGCACGAATTTTAATATGAATCAAACATTTTCAACCGAATATCAAATCAAATTTAGTCCTCTGCCTACTGAACTGTCCCACTCCTTATCATAGTGATAGGATTCACGAATTATTCGGTTTTTTGGTGATGCTAAACCGAATGCCGAATTATTCGGTTGACCGAATTTTGACCGAATAATTCGCGAATTTTATGAATTATTCTCGAATTTTATGAATTTTTTCCGAATTTTTCTCAGAATTTTTTTTTTTGGTTATTTTTTTTTTGCTCACTTATAAAACTGATATCTCTGATCTGAATAATACCGAATCATTCCCAAATTATACCCAAATTATTTTCGGATCATGAATTTTTGACATCGCCGAACCGAATCCGAATAATTAATTTGTTACTGTACATGCTCCTTATCAAAAGGATTCACAATTGTTACATTTAAGAAACCTCGCAAGCTGCATTGATTTATAGATGGTCCCATCTCACAGCGTGGCAGGTTGTTTGGTCCTTCCCGAACTATATTAATTATTCAAAATTTATGAAATTTGGTTGTTGTCATTTAATTTCTTTTATTGCATCTGTAGCTTATATCCTCTCTGTCCTTATTTATCCTGATCAATTATTTCTTGAGCAAAATTTGTAGACATTTGTAGGAGTCCATCCATATTTTGCACACTCAACTATTTACTAATTTATTAACAAGTAATATATATATCTTCACTGAGAATACATAATTAATTATTTACAATTAAAATTTATTACAAAGAATACATAAATATAAGTAATTATATTTTATTATAAGAGTCCGGCTACCGTGACATCGGTGGTATTCAACTTAAAAACCACCAACTCCAAAAACATATCTAATTGACTGTGAACGACAAATTCAAGTCGTTCAAACTGATATGCTTAATGAGTGGTGCATTTACACGCATAATTTATTATTTTTCGAATTTATTTAGTATCAAGTAAGCGGTACTTTTTAAATTATAATTTAATATATTTATTTTTTATCATTCTTTTGACCACTTTACTTGATACTAAAATAATTCAAAAAATTATAAATATTGCATGTAAGCACATCACTCATCAAGTAATTGGTTTGAATGGTTTATTCTTCGTTTGAATCCTATTTATAAGTTTTTGGAGTTGGTGACAAATACTATACCGATGTAATGACTAGTACTATTTTAATAATTATATAGTTTAATTAATAAATAGATAATTGCAATTAACAAATGGATAGACTTGTCAGAAAAGAAGCGAAGGGTCCTCTACTGTTATGTATATGAAGCAGAATACGTATTTGAGAAGAGTTTATTGGATTCAATTGTACCACGTAATAAGTGTTCTTAGTGAATTATATATTAAGATATATTTTATTCAACTATTAAGATCTATTTTTATTATTTTTAAAGTGATCATTTTAAATCACTCATCACTATTGTCTGGCTACTACTATAGCCTAAAGTGTTGAAAATAAAAGATAAACAATTAACTTGAAATTAGACATTCCCCCTAACAAAATTATTCTTTTGTTAAAGGATTACATGTTTGTAACTTCCTTTTATTTTCATAAATTATATAAATGAAGGACATAAAGCATAGATATTAGCTTCCTATTATGATTTTGATTGCTACTTTCACTTCTGATTAATACTAAACTAGTATTGTGTTTGTGCACTGCAACGAGACATATTATAAGAAAACAAAATAATATATTTTTATAAAAAAAAAAAAACTAAATTACCAATAACATTTCTTAAATGACATACTAAATGCCATCTACACGTTAATATCATTCCTTAATTACTTAATTAATATATTAAGTAACATATTAAATATCATATATTGTTTTTATCCCTTTGACATATTTTCATAAAAAAAAAATCTCAAACAATATGACAAACAACATTTCTTAAATGATATAAAAAAAAATAGAAGACATGACCAATCAATTATCAATCAATTAAAAAATTTCTTATATGACATTTAAAAAAAAAAGATCATGATCAATCAGAAATCAGAAAGATGATACAATTTGCATATAGAGAGTACGTGTTTAAATAGATTTAGATTTCTAGACGTAAACAAACATAAAAAAGATGCATAAAATCCGAATATTTGATTGGAGGACTAATATTCAATCCAAAATTTTATCTTTTAATAAAAACCATTAGCAGCTCAGAACATTGAGCTTAATATAAGGAGGTAAGATTATTACTATCACTTTAAGAAAAATAAATCTAGGTCTTGGAAATAAGAATATTCAACTATTAAGATCCATTTTTTTTATTTTTAAGTGATCATTTTAGATCACTCATCACTGTTGTCTGACTAGTGACTACTACTATAGCTTAGCCTTGAGTGTTGAAATATATAAAACGAGCTACATTGATTTCTTACCTCCCGCTTTTACATAGATCTTAATAATGATTTCTTACCTCCCACTCACGTAAAAATAATTAATTGTACGAGTTATTCTTTTTGAATAATTTGTAAATAAACCTCATAATCATTTTCAACTTATTTCTGATGCTTTTTAGTGCGATGGAATATTTTTTTTATTAACAATCCGTAGGTATTTTTTATTAATCTATATATCTACGGATTGTTAATAAAAAAAATTCATCACACTAAACAACATCAGAAATAAGTTGGAAATGAAATATTTTCGTTGTAAAAAGACAAGATGAAGGTTCCAATGCCACAAATATCAATGCTGCAAATTGTCACAAAATCAATTATTTTTTATATTCAAAATTTAAAATCTAAATATTGGATCCAAATAATTGATCTAGTTTATTTACATGAGTGATAAATCAACATAATTTTTTTATGATTTTTGAAGTATATATTTATGTTGATTTATATCTTAATATTGTGACAAATTGAACACATATATTAATCTATGATATATTAATTTAAATATATTATTATTATTTAGATCTTAATATTGTATAAATGAAGTAAAAAAAATCATAAAATACATGGACACATTTCTAATGAGAATAAACAAAATTAGCAAGTTCAAATTTTAATGATATTAAAACTCACCTAAAAAAAGTTCTAAATATACAAAGGTTTATTGTTTCTTAGCAAATATCGACCGTCTAATTTCTTATATTACCTGTATATATGAGGATAATTTATTGTCTTCTTAATTTTTTAAATAAAACCTCACATCCATTCTCCAAACAATTAAATTCTAAGTCTTAACGTCAACTGACAAGCTATTTTTTGTTTGTTTAGAACTATCCTTTGTTTTGTTTAAAAGGATCATTTATTGGTACATAGTATAGACTAATATGTGGGTCATTATTATGGATCAATATATTTATTTTTAAAGTTCAAACAATTAATTTGAACAGTTCAACACGACTTTCTTATAAAAATGCACTTGTAAATAAAATTTTATATCTTATAATTTTGTATTTTTAGATAGGTAAAAGAATCACTTGATCGACCATGACCATTCAGGAATAGTAATTTTCCACCTATATATAAAAAATAGTAAAAAAAGTAGTAGTTTGTAAATACATTTTCGTATAAAAATAATATTAAACAATTCATATTAGTTATTTAAATATGAAGAGGGATCTACTTACATTATTTTTTGGTGACACTGAATTACACCCTATATTTTTAAAGTTCAAACATTCAATTCAAACTATTCAACATGATGGATATATTAAAATGTTCTTGCAGATCAAATTTTACTTTTTTTGAATTTTTTTACTATTTATTAAGATGGATACAAAAATTCAATAGTCTGAAAACAACGATTTTGTAAAATACTTAATAAATAGTAAAAAAAACAAAAACAATGTAAAATTTTGTCTCCAAACACATTTTAATATGGAAATCATATTAAACGGTTTGAATCGACTATTTAAATTTTGAAAACTTTAAAAATAAATAGTGTAATTTAGTGTCACCATTTTTTGGTGTAAGTGGATTCCTTCTCTTTAAACATAAATATGATCTGTAGTACGGACCAATCTCCCGTATATAAAGAACTATAGCATGAAATAAAAAATATATTTTTATTATTATTGATAATTTGAACTTTGAACATGCGAACATAACTAATTTGTCCTCATTTACAATGCTAATTAAATAGCTTCGTAGACGACTTTCACAAACCTTTTAGTGATCCCATACAGATGCTAATGCCGATGTATTTATTATCAAAAAGCTTAAGCTTTACTTAAAATGTTTGCCTTTTCAGTGTCACAATCAATCCGTGAAATTAACTAGCTATCCCTGTTTAAAAACTTCAACAATTTTTTCGATAAACAGCTAATTGGGACATGTTAACTGGCCCATGAATTTAAATTGACAAATCTGTCCCAATCCAATGATACAGTGATTGGGGGGCTTGGGGTGGCCTCGTTTAGAATCTCAATTTCTAATTTGGTAAGGTATATTTTCTCATGACAAGCTCCTCCATGTAGATCTGCATAAAATATTTGTAGTTTGTGATTAGATTCGAGTTTGATTCGAAAAAGTTAGTAAAATATTTAATTCGAAATAGTTCGAAATTTATTTAAACCAAACTCAAACTGGACCTGGTTCGTTCGAAATAGATTCACAAACCATTCTAGTTCGAATCTCAAAGTAACATGAACCGATAATTTTCACTGATGACTTATGTTCGCTGATAACGTAAAAGTTAAAACATAAAGTCACCCAGTCATAAGTCATAACTCGTAAGTCGTTACCTTTGCTCTTAATTCTAAAATCCTAAACGATTTTCACCTCTCACTCTCAGCGACTACGATCACTCTTCCTTGTCGTAAAAATGTTTGTAAAAGATTTGAAATTGAGTTCGTAAAAAAATCAATTCGAAATTAATTCAAATCAAATTCAAACTCGAGTAAGTTCGATTTGATTCGATTCGTTTGCAGCCCTACCTCCATGTAGCGTATTTAGACTATTTTAGCATAGCCAGCACAACTAATCAGGTGAGTCTTGTTCATTAATGATCCTTTAACATAAAATTTATAATTTTTTTTATTTAGTGATGAAAATAGTGCTATTGTGAGAGATTGAATGTTGGAAATTTGTTTGAAAAATATATCTAAAGAATATTTAAATTGTTATGCTTGACCTTCTTTTTTTTTTTTTAATATTTTAGTTATAGAAATTAAAATATTTAAAAATTAACATGCTAAATTTATCCATTGAGAGCTACTCCTGAAATTTGTATTCATATCCTCCATTAAAAAAAAAAAAAATCAACCAATGCCTTTTTTTAAAAAATTCTCAAAAAAATATCATATGGATGAAAGATTAATTGAGAAGGAAAATTATTCATAATTTTTTTAATGATGAATATCACTGTATATAATTCTGACTAAATAATAGAACAAAAAAAAAACTGTATTAGTTCAAGTTAAAAAAAGTAAATGATGCTTCTAATTTTTTGTAATATCAATACTCAATTTTAAAATGTTTATTATTTGTAAATAAATTTTTCTAATGAATAATTAGTGGTAGAATCAGGAACAATTTAAATTGAAGTTTTGAGGTCTTGAATGATGTTTTTTTTTTTGGCAATTCTGATTCTTCCAAGGTTTGAAGGTTTTTTCCTCGGACACTAGGCCCTCCTTCTCTTCGCAACCTTTCCAAATTGTGGCCAAACAGTCAAATCAGAGTTTCTTACTAACATTTATGACCGTTTCAAGTTTGGAACAATGCATCAATATTTTATAGAAAAAACCTCGATGACGATACCCTGGTTAATTCCAGCACAAGTGCATCGATGACGCACCGATGCTTTATAAATTTCAATGGTTGTCTATTTTTTTATAGCATACCTTAGATCTGAATACTAAAAACGCCAAACTAAATTTTAAAATGAAATATTGATATTAATAACATTTTAACTAAAAAATAAATCTTTGTTCTGTCATATAGTTAGGATTATATGTCGTGAGGTTGATATTAATTATTAAAAAACTAATTAATGAATAATCTTACTCCTCAATTAATTATCTATATACTATTTATTTGAGAATTAAAAAAAAAAAAGGAATCGCCAAGATTCTGAACAATTCACTTAAAAGAAATAATAGAACCGTTCACATTCTGAACAGTTTACTAGAGAGTGAAGAAAATTTCGGTTGTCCTCTTCATATTATATAAAACAATCTCAAATAATTTTTGCATGAATTCAATAATTACAGAATTTTATACAATGAGCAAACGACAGCTTGTAATTGTAACATCGCATCTACATTTTATTTTTTAAATAATACAGTTTTATTTTTATTTGTGTCAAACAGTCAAACCTGTAATTTTAGATGAAACATAAACAAGAAAAAGAAATACTACCCAAAAAGAGGAAAAGAGTTAAACACCGACATGCGGGTCGCTAGAATCCAAACCTTCTTTTAACACTCTCTCATGTGACCTTGTCTTTAGGCCCGGACTCTTTTGGGCCTTATGGACCCCGTTATTCCCTCCCCAGATACCTACATCCCCGCATACATCTGTTTTACCACGTTTCCATACACCAGCCAACTGAGAGTCTAATATATGCAGATTTATGTATCTAAATAATTAGTGTTATATAAAAGAAGATAAATGTACTGTCTTATTCAATAATAATAATAATAATAATCAATTTTGATTATTTTGCTTGACATTACGGCAGAGAATTTTAATACGACATAAAAACAAATATACAGTATTTGGGTGCATGGAATCCGCGGTAGACAAGGTCCAGTTTCAAACTACAAGAAGTTTTCCCTTGTGTAAGAAAATTTAATTGCACCTGGATCAATCCGTAAATTAAAAAAAACCAAATAATTCTGATAATTGGGCCTCACTTCGGTCAATGTAAGAGACTGTTCTACAGTTCCAGTTGCATCCTTCATCTTGAGCTAAGTCAGATCCCATCCTCCGCTTTCACAGTTCCCATAAAAATTTACATCTCTCCTGGTCTCTCAGATAAAAAAATAAAAAAATTATTACCATTCACGGGGTTTCGTATCCCCCGCTTTCTGTCTCCCGTCACTCTCAACCTCCTAACTTCCCTTCACTGCACTAGTCTGTTGCCTTGCAAGTAGATAACAACAGCATTCTCGCTTTGCTTTAGCTAGAATCTCTAATGGCGGAGAGAGGAGAGGTGGACACATCGTCTCAATTTGTGTCGGTCAAGGAGGCAGTAAACCACTTCGGAGGAAGCGCCGCCACCTCACCTGTGGTACCGTGGCGACCCAATGTAGCTAAATTCCATCTCCGACCGGAGGTTAGTTTCAGTGTTTTTTTTTCTTTACTCCTTTCGCATAGAGACTCTCATTTGTCTTTTTAGTGGGAAGTTCAGGGATGTAATCAATGAAGCCATTAATGGCTGATGTTATTTCTTTTAACAAAAATAATTGGTTGGCGTATACACTATTACACTATTCAGGGGTTTGCTAATTGCTTTCTTACCAGTTACTGAGTTTGACGTAGTAAAAAAAAAAGGTGTGGTGTTCTGGCGTTGCTTTACTTGCCTAATTAAATGTGCGCCTTTAATACGGTTTCTCTTTGTAGCACTAGCAGTTGAGGAAAGAAATCTTATTCGACTTCTGAGGGTAGAGCCGATAGCATAATGAAACCCATAAAAGAAGAAAAATTTAAGAAACAAAATTGATTACTTGATTACGTAATTTACATTGGGCCTTGCTGCAAGTTTAATCCAACCCAAAAGTGAATTGGGCTTGTAATATGATCAGGGTGTACATGTATTGGGTTGTGATTAAAACTATATTATACGGCTGTATATGCAATCCAACTGTTGTTCTGGCCTGGGTGGTGCATTGAATATTACATTTGGTGAAATTTAGATACTAACGTTACGCATATGGAGTATTGTGTACATGGAATTTTAATAAAATATTATTGCCGATAGTATAGTAAAGCAATAATGAGATGTCGACACAAATTATATTTGATTTAGCTGGTTGTAGGAATTTAAACCTCCAGCTATTTATGGGCAAGTACCCCCCCAATCACCACCCTGCCAATGAATTATGAAATCATTATTTAATTTTAGGTCAGGTTGGATAGTCGGGTTGGCAGATTTGAATAATGAAGGATTAGCTGGATTTAGTTAAGCTTAAACATCAGGGTTTTCTTAAAAATAACATTAAAAAAATGTCTATTTAGTGGTACTCATATTAGTTGTGATGTTAAAAATATCTATTAGATCAGTAACACTCATTATATACATTTTTCAGGAGATTGAACTCATGAAGGTAGAAGAAGAAGCTGTCAAGTCTGAGATGGAACTCTTTGCTAAGGAAAGAGAAACATTTAAGGTGTTAAGAGAACTAGAAGTTACCAAGCAGAGAATTGATAATCTAAATTTACAACTAGAGAAGGGAACTTTCCATAACAAATTGCCACTAGCCCTTCGGACAAGCGAAAACAAATTCCCTGTACTTTTGCGTTATAAAGATGCAACCATTCGAAATATGGGCAGACAAAAATCTCCGAATTCTACTCTGATAGAATTGCAACAAGCAAAGGTGAACCTAAACAGAAACACGGCTCAAATTCTAAAGAATAAAGTTGAAGAGGAGAAATTATTAATGGAGAAAACCCGTGAAAAGATTCGATTGAAAACTGCCAAAGCAACCACTATGGAGCAAGATTTAAATAAAACAATTTCTGAGATAGAACATAAAAAAGTTCCCAAGTTGGATATACAGGCCCAGATCAAGCAAGCAAGTAGTGAAAAGGACAAGCATTTGGAGATGAAAGAGGTGTATAAATCTGAGATTTCTAATTTAATTGCCGAAATCGAAGAGGTAAAGTCAAGAACAAAAATAGTGCAGGTCAGAGTGCTTGTAGCACAAAAGATGAAGGAAGCATCAAACACGGCCGAAGCACTTGCTCTTTCAGAGATCAAAACACAGATTGATGCAAAAAACCCAAGCACAGTAAACACAGGAATTACTCTATCTCCAGAAGATCATGCAGAGTTAATCCACAAAGCACAAGAAGCAGATGCAACTTCTCGAAAGAAAATTGAGACTGCAATGAAAGAAGTAGAGGAGGCACGTAAATCGAAAAGGGAATTACTAGAAAGAGTAGAGGAAGCCATGACAGATGTTGAAACAAGCAGAAAGGCTTTAAATAATGCATTAAAAAGAGAAGCAATAGCTACAAAAAGAAAACTCGAATCAGAAGAGGCGCTTAGGAGATGGCGCTCTGATCGCTATGGCAATGATAATTATCAGAAAAACACTTTGCAAAGTTCAACCAAGTTCAAAAACTCGGTTGCAACACCAAGAAAAGGTGGTCCCGCTTTACTAGATGTGAATGGATTGAGTTTGGTGAAGAGTAAGCCGGAGATTTCTATTGGCCAGATTCTAAACATGAAACTTATGGGGACCCAAGAGCGTGAAAGGAGAGTCAAGGGAAAAAATAACACAAAACCAAAGGTTTCTTTGGGTCAGATTTTAAGTCAGAGCTATGAGGCATATTCGCCATTCATGATAGATGACGGTACTCGTCAGAGCAAGGCACCAAACAAGCGAAAGAAGCTTGGGTTAGTCATTTTTACACTTCTCTTGGCGAAGAAGAAGACAAAGAAGAGGCAGGGGTTTAGCTCTCAGGGTAGCTTTAGTAAACACAAAAGTGCTTAATTGCTTCATCCAATAAAAAACCTGTGTTCCCTACATAAATGGTATTTTTTTGGAATTCAATTTGTATTGGATAGAAATGAGGGCAGTCAAGAGAATCATTTATGATTAGTAAAGGATGCTGGTTTGGTTTGGGTCCTTGCCAGTGGTCTGTCTATAAATAAGTTTCAACTTCCCAATGATGTCTAATAATTTAAATAATTATCTCCTTTGTTCAGTTTGGCTACTTTGTCTTTCACTAAATCTTTGTTTGCTTCCTTTTGTTTCCAATTTTCAGTGTATCTCTGCTTGAACTTAAAATGAGTAAGACGTATGTATTATTAGCAAATTTAGGACCTGTTCTATGTTCAAGCCCAAAAATTCCGGGCTATGTTTACTTGGTTCCGTTCGCCAATGGAAATCAAGCCCAAAAATTAAGTCTATATATAGACTCTAAATAATTATAATCATGCAAAACAATGAAAAAGTTACTTAGGAACCAAGTTTAGAATATTTTGGTCCAACTGTTACGTAAATTTCGATTCTGACCAATTGATATTTCACAGCCAATTAATCAATTTGTGTGGTGCTTTTAATTTGACATCCGGAATTATGAGATAGCTTTTGTCATGGACTCATGCCCGAGCCCGATTTTTTTTTATTAATACTCTCAATAAAATAAAAATTACAAAAATACCCACTGTTTTTTTTTTAAATTCATATCCTATATCTGAATATGTTGAATAATAATCTTAGAAACAATATATCATGGGTTTATATGCAAAATGTACAAAAGAACTTAAATAGCTTACTGTAGCAAGAAGGGATATAATTCCAACGGTCATATTGACCTTGTAAGATATATATAGCCATTGTAACAGTAAAAAAGATACAACTTTTTAAAATACAAAAATTCTCTTGCCTCCTCAGCTTTGCATCTCTAAAAATAACATGGTATCAGAGCTGTAAGATCTCTGACTACAAAATTCATAAAACAACAACAAAATCAGCAAGAGCAAATGACTCAAGAAAGGCAACACGAGGCTACAAACAATTCCTCCAAGATCACAAATACGTTGCTTAATGGCAGAAATTATCTTACATGGGCAAAGGCTGCAGCGAGAGCGCTCAGCGGTCGAGAGATGCGTGAGTACATCACGGGAGAAAACAAAGTGCCCGAAGTTGTAAATTCGCTTTTGCTAACCGAAGCGGAGAAAAAGGAAATGAAAAAATGGAGAACGCAAAATGACAAAATTATAACATGGCTCACGGATTCTATGGAGCCATCTATTGCAGAGTTATTCCTCCTTTCCGACACGGCCTTTGAGCTATGGCAAGCCGTGAAAGGTATGTACAGGCAAGAGAATAACTACTCTCGTATATATCAACTCAAATTAGAAATTCAACAAGAAAAACAAGGCAAGAGAAAACACGTAGAGTACCTTGGTGCTCTACAAAAGAAAAAAGATGAACTTCGGTCGTACCGACCGGAAACCACCGACTTGGCAATAATAAAAAAAAAGGCAAGAAGAGGATGATATATTTGAGTACCTTGCCGGTTTAAATCCCACATATGATGCCGTACGAGTTCAGATTATGAACACCATCCCTCTTCCCTCTTACTCCCAAATCAAAAATATGATTCAGCAAGAAGAGAGCCGAAGTGAACCAATGGGTGGTCCACAACTCGCAATTGAAGAGGGACACGAGATCCATAGCTTCGTAGCAGTAAAAAATTCCAATTTTCTCAAATTCGGCCAAAACCCTAGATCTCAAAATCATTCAAATAACAGTGAAATCAAGAAGTGTACGGGATGTAAAAAGGAGGGACACACCCATGAAAATTGCTGGTTTCTTCATCCACACTTGAAATCGAAACACTAGAAGAATCAAACCACCGGAGGAGGAAGAGGAGATCTGAATGGTGGGAAAGGCAAAAACGGAGATGGCTCTGTGCGTGGGTGCTACGCAGAGCAGGGGTTAAAAGAAGCGGGTCCGACTTCTTTTAATGGGTCTGCTAATTGTGCTGTGCGGGGGAACTACGCAGAACAGTGTCTGATTTTTCCTTTTAATGGATCCTCACATGGGAGCTACGTAGAACAAGGCCCAAATAAGACTGGAGGCAGCAGTTTTTTTGCTGGCGGGTCAGGATCTGGCCGAAACGGGTCAAGTGATGCTGGGGATCAACTGCAGTCTCTAATTCAGCAGATGTCTGTGCTGCTGCTCAACAAAATCAGTCTAGATTTTCTGGTATATCTTCATACTCAAAGAATTTTAATTTGTTAGATAAAATAATTATTGATAGTGGTGCTACAGACCATATGTTTGGCAATCAAGCACTTCTAAAAATTTAGATATGACCAAAAATGACCAATTTGTCTTGGTAGCAAATGGTATGAAGGCTAAAATAAATGGTATAGGTGAAACTATATTTTGCAACAAAAAAATATTTAATGTGCTATACCTAGATACGTTCCCTATAAACTTACTTTCGGTTCAAAAATTAACAAAAAAATTAAATTGCGACGTGATTTTTTCTTGTAAAAATGTTGTATTTCAGGACCAGAAAAACCGGGACAAAGATTGGTGAAGGGTTTCTTGAAAATGGACACTACTTTTTGAACTCAAAAAATTATT
The DNA here is from genome assembly GCA_024447775.1 of Carex cristatella. Taxonomy (NCBI): domain Eukaryota; kingdom Viridiplantae; phylum Streptophyta; class Magnoliopsida; order Poales; family Cyperaceae; genus Carex; species Carex cristatella. Next base: position 1,762,509 of record JAJHPF010000022.1, read on the forward strand.
TTTGTGCTTCCGCTAAATCCATCGATATTGGACTTTGGCATAGAAGATTTGGGCATCCCTCCGACAAAGTTTTAAATTATATTTTGGATTGTAAAAATTTAAATTATGCTAATTGTGAAGTTTGTAAGTTGGCAAAACAAACAAAACTTCCTTTTACTCATTCCAATAGTAAAAGTAAAGCTATGTTTGATTTAATTCATTCGGATGTATGGGGACCGGCCCCAATTGACTCATACAATGGATTTAAATATTTTGTTACTTTTATTGATGATTTTTCAAGAACCACTTGGTTATATTTACTCAAGTCAAAAAATGAAGTGTTTAGTAGCTTCAAAGAATTTTTTTGTTTTATAGAAAATCAATTTAATGCCAAATTAAAAATATTTAGATCAGATAACAGAACGGAATTTGTAAACAAAAATTCTGAAACATTTTTTAAAGAAAAATGAATTGTACACCAAACCACTTGCATTAATACACCCGAGCAAAACAGAGTGTCGGAAAGAAAAAATAGGCATTTGTTGGAAATGACAAGAACCTTGATGTTCCAAAGTAATGTTCCCAAAATATATTGGTCAGATGCCATACTTTGCGCTACACATCTAATTAATAGATTACCAAGTTCAAAGTTAGAAAATAAAATTCCATTAGAAATTCTTTATCAACAAAAAATTACCTTTGATCATTTAAAAATATTTGGATGTATAAGTTTTGTACATATTAAAAGGAAAGACAAATTAGATTTTGTATCAACAAAAACTATTTTTTTAGGATATTCACCATTTAAAAAAGGGTACAAATGCTATGATCCCATTAATAAAAAATTATTTATTTCTAGAAATGTTGTATTTGAGAATGAGCCATACTTCAAAAAATTAGGAGAAATACAAGAGCCTAATCAAATCCAAATTGAAGGAATAAATTCGGTAACACCCTATATTGCACAAAATAATTTAGAAGAAAATGAAACAAGTGATGTTGAAGACGAAATGGATGATAATAATAATGACACAAATGAAACCGAAGTTGATAATAATCCAGAGCTTAGACGGACAACTAGGGTATCATAACCATCAACTAGACTTAGAGACTATGTTACTAATTATACCGTCCAATATCCTATACAAAACTTTGTTTCATATGAAAATTTTTTGCCTTCATACCAAGCTTTCCTTACTTCCATAGAAAAAGAAATAGAACCAACAAATTATCAAGAGGCCATTCAAAATCCAACTTGGGATAAAGCCATGAAAGAGGAGCTAAAAGCTCTAGAAAAAAATGAAATATGGGTAATAGTTCCATTACCAAAAAATAAAAAATCCGTTGGGTGCAAATGAGTTTACAAAATTAAATACAATTGTAATGGTACCATAGAAAGGTATAAGGCAAGATTAGTAGCCAAATGATTTACACAAACATATGGAATATATTATAATGAGACTTTTGCACCGGTTGCAAAAATGAATACCGTTAGGGTATTATTTTCCATTGCCATAAACAATGGATGTAATTTATACCAAATGGACGTAAAAAATGCATTTCTTCAAGGAACACTTGAGGAAGAAGTTTATATGACTCTTCTACCGGGTCATGTAAAAGAAAACAATACTAACATTGTTTGTAGGTTAAAAAAAATCAATTTATGGACTTAAGCAATCTCCAAGGGCATGGTATGGCAAACTATCTCAATATTTAATTTCTTGCGAGTTTAAAATTAGCAATGCCGATCACTCCTTGTTTACCAAAAGTGAAGGAAAAAATATAACCACTGTCTTAGTATACGTAGATGATTTAATAATTACCGGAAATAATTTAGAAGCAATTAGAAAAATCAAATTCCAATTAAAAGAAAAATTTGACATTAAAGATTTAGGATATTTAAAATATTTTCTAGGAATAGAAGTAGCATTCTCAAACAAAGGTCTATTAATTTCACAAAGAAAATATACCTTGGATTTACTAAAAGAAACCGGTAAATTAGGTTGTAAACCGGCCTCTACACCAATAAATAATAAATATAAATTAAATACCGAAGATGGTGAACCTTTAGAAAATATAAACCAATTTCAAAGACTTGTCGGAAAATTAATTTACCTCACGGTAAACCATCCGGATATTTCTTTTTCCGTAAGTCAAATTAGTAAATTTATGCATTCACCAAGAACACCACATTTAGAGGCCATAAATAGAATTTTGAAATATTTGAAAGGAAATCCCGGAAAGGGCATTTGGATGAAGAATAATAATTCTAATGCAATATGTGGCTATTCCGATGCAGATTAGGCCGGTAGTTTTGATAGAAAATCTACCACCGGCTTTTGCGCATTTGTAGGCGAAAATTTAGTCACATGGAAAAGCAAGAACCAAAATGTCGTGGCACGATCAAGCGCGGAAGCGAAGTATCGAGCTATGGCATCAACCGCAAGCGAATTGATATGGCTCAAGCAATTGCTCAAAGACATGAGAATCAATGTTGATCAACCCATGAAAATGTATTGTGACAACAACTCCGCACGTCACATTGCTCAAAATCCCGTATTTCACGAACGGACCAAACACATAGAAGTTGATTGTCATTTTATTAGAGAGAAGGTCCAAGCCAAGGAAATAGAAAGACCATTTGTTCAAAGTAAAGATCAACTAGCGGATGTGTTCACAAAAGAATTGGATCCAAAGCCGTTTGAAGAAATCACAAACAAACTAGGATTACTCGATATTTATAATCCTAGCATGAGAGGGGGGGGGGTGTTGAATAATAATCTTAGAAACAATATATCATGGGCTTATATGCAAAATGTACAAAAGAACTTAAATAGCTTACTGTAGCAAGAAGGGATATAATTCCAACGGTCATATTGACCTTGTAAGATATATATAGCCACTGTAACAGTAAAAACGATACAACTTTTTAAAATACAAAAATTCTCTTGCCTCCTCAGCTTTGCATCTCTAAAAATAACAGAATATCAAAAACGCTAAACTTAATTTCAAAATGAAAACACTAAACTAATTTTTTTTTGATAAAACACTAAACTAAATTATCAAAATGATATGTTTTTATTATAGCATACTCTGGAACCAAATATCAAAGATGCTTACTAAATTTCAAAATGAAAACATTTGAACTAAAAAATGAAAATATAACAAAAAAAATAAGATCTTAAAATTCGTACGTATACATGAACAAAGTGTAAGAAAGAGTATAGTACAAGAAAATCTAAAATTAGACCGAAAAAACTTAATCAGAAACTTAAACTCAAGTTTTGATGGTCTTCTCTTATTTTTTACAATCCTGACTACACCATTTGTGCGATGAACGATAATGGTTCGAAACTTATATCTTCTTCTCACAAGTTTTTCAAAAAGTGGTCATAGGTTGAAATTAGACACTCGAGTTCTAGCCTTATCAGTGAAGATATCGTCTCTCTTACCTTATCATTTGCTATAACCTCACATATTTACAAGACATGCCTCAGATAAATACATGTATAACCTACAGGATTTAGAAATGAGAGAAACGACTTACAAAAAATAGATAGAGATACATTATAAAGGCAAGGATTGATGACGTGGAAAAGTTTGTATTTTTTTAATCGCACACAGATGATAAATTAAAACCGTGTACAACTGTTGGAGTATTCATATATACCCTGTCTGAAAGAAGGACACTCCTCATTTTTTTAATTGAACTAATACAGTGTTTCTGTTTTATTCTGTCATTTAATCAGGGTTTTATATTATCAATTTGATATTAATCATTAAAAAAAATAATTGATGGACAATTTTAATTCTCAATTACTCTTCAATTACTTCTAAATTTCCAAAAAAAAAAAATCATCAAAATTGTCAGGATTCCTGACGGTCCATTTTTTTTTTTTCAGGATCGTCCAGATTCGTGATGATCTTGAAGAAAAATGGTTTGCCAGAAATTTTGGCGGTCTGTACGTACATAAAAAAAAGTGGGAATTTTTGTAATTTTTTATTTAATTGAGGATATTAATAAAAAATTCGGTGCCCGAGCTATTATTTTTCAGTTGGTCCTTGTGACCGATTTTAAGAAAGCTACATTTGTAACTTTTGTGAGTTTTTTTGTAATTTTAGTCGGATAATTTACATTAGAAGAAGTTCATAAAACCTCCTATTCTCAAAAGACAAAATAAGATATTCTTCTAAGTTCTTTTTAACAAAATACTCCCTTGAATTCCATTAATTTCATTCACTCTGCCTCACTCACTCACTCACTCCACAATTTATATAATTATTACAAATTAAAAAAAAAATTCATAATAATTTGCAATTTCCACATTCATATATAATTCGAAAAACTTGAGCTCCACATTTTGAAAAGTATCTGTGAAATATGATATTTCATTAAAATGCACAATGCCAAAGTTGATGTCATTTCAACAATTTCAAGCTCAAAATAATTAAATAGGCACCACAGGTTAAACAAGAATAATTATAATGAGAATTTATTTATTTTTGAAATGATTGGTAGAAGTTTAATTATCATGAGAATTTTCAAACTTTAAATTTGAGATAGCAAATTGTTGTTTTGAAATTTGAAATTAATACAAAATTTTGGTTTTGATTTAATATAAATGATTACTAGAAAAGTCAATTTTGTAAGATAAGGTTTTAATTTTAAATGTAACATTTAGATTGTTTGCATTAATCAAAAGTATAAAATGAATCTAACATCAATTGACACACTGGAAACATGACCTAGATATTCACAAGACAGAGTAGACGTAGCAAATAGTGCGAATTCAATATAAGAAATATTGATTGTTTAATGTTTTTTAGTTTTACAAACGTCATATAATATTGATTAAATTTTAGAAATATAATTACTGAATAGTTTACATTATTTGATTTGGGTAATATAAACGATAAAAATCAAGTTTTAGAAAAATGAAAATGTAACTTTTTTAATTTGACAATTCAAAAACAAAATCAATTCAATTTTGAGAAATTCATATAAAGTTGTCTTGAATGGTAATACTAATAATTTTGTTTTGTGAAGCATGAAAAAAGTTGGTCAACTATTAAATCACGAAATTTAATGTCAAATTTGAAAATTTGGAAGGACCGTATTATACTATTGAATATAATTAATAAAGAATTAATAAGAAAAAGAGGAAAATAAAATTAAATATATGTGACCTCAGAAAGATATTTTTTGAAAATTGGAAAAAAATTTTGTTATGAACTTTTAATTTTGTTCAATGATGTATATTTTGTTAAATTTCTCATTTAATTAGTCCTTGCAATTGTCAGCATATGGCTAATGTCATTTGGAGGCTGATCATGTTTGATTAAGTTGATAAATTCATCATCAATGTGAATTAGGAAGCTTCTAAGAGGCATCAGTGTGAACTATGAAGCTTCCTCTTTGGACAATTTGAGCCAGGTGACATCATAATATGCTTCATCTTAATAATTATAAGAGATATGTTTGTCACTTAAACTATCTTAAATATTCCTATCATAGTTGTTACTGGCTATTTTTAACCTCATCCTCATCATTATTTATCTTCTTTTCGTCACAGCCTCATTACGATCTTAACTAGGAACCGATGAGATCACCTATCGCGTCATCTCCCTTATCTAAACTCCTGCGGCGAATGAGGTGCAAGTCAACGTGCAGCCTGTAACGATTATACGGTTTCCCGTTCCTCAATTGCCATTTGCCACTTGCCAGAGCACGCTATACAATTCTCTTTATCCGAATAATGATGAGTTACCTTACCTGTATCTGTGACAGCACAACATTTGGGCAAAACACAGTAGGCTGTCGTTTTCAAGTTCCCTTAATTTTTAATTTTTTTTCATGTTTCTGTCAACTGCCATTATTTTTACAACTTTTTTTTTTAGGATATTATTTTTACATCTTGCACAGTCGGATCTTATCTGTCAACGGAACCGATTCTGCTATTTTTTTGAGAAAAGGTGACTCTTCTTTTCTCAAATCTGAATCGTTCAAAATTCATCGTACGGTCTCAATTACTTTTTATTTTTAAATCAATTTAATCTATTAAAATAATTCAGATTTAATTGAAGCCGTACGATGGATTTTAAACGATCCAGATAGAAAAAAAGAAGAGAAAATGAGCAGATTTTAATCCATCTGTCAACTACCAGAGTTGAATGACTCATTGAAACTTGAACTCTACATAATTAGTTTTTATTATAATTTGATTGAAATTGAAGGGCTTATCTTGATATATAATATTTCGTTGCTCGAGCGTTGAAATCAGGCAATTCTACTTTCTACTTGACTATATCTGTCTTGAAAAATGCCTGCAATATATAGCACAGTTGTAAACCAACTGCAGAAAAGAAAAATGAATCGAGAACAAAGAAGAAAAGGGCGCCATCATGCATAAATGGCAACAAAAAAAAAATACAATCGAGGAAGTCCAATTAGGGGGTGAAAATGGATCGGATACATATTCGATACAAATACAGATTTAATATTAGACAAATACAGTCAGATATTAAACATAAACGGCATGAATACATATATTATACAAATACCTAATTTAAATTGTAACAAAATGTGTATCTCGTTAAGAAAAATTAAACACCAATGTAATCGTATTTTTAATCAGAAACAAAATTTCTTTCTAACCAAATATGATCCTAAAGAAATACGAATACGATAATTATATGTGTTTAGACAAACTAATATTAAAAAATTTAAAAATTACGGACAGATCTAATCATTCGTATATGCAAAAACAGATCTTCCAAAAATAAAAAAAATATGGATACAAATAATTATCTATATTTGTATCTGCATAAATTATATATGTATCATTATCTGTATCCATATCTATATAAATTATATTTGTATGTGTATAATTTGTATTTAAATATCTGAATTTGTAAAAATTTGAATATAAATCCCAGACGAATAATATCCGATTTGTTTTCACCCCCGTCCTAATATTATTCTGATGTGCTTTCTGTAGCAGAATTATAAAATGGACATGTGCATGCACCAGCTGGCAAACACTGCCAAAACGATTAATATATTTTTAGTCACGAATGGTTAAAATTTTCAAACCAAGAGTACCAAGCTTCGTGCAATTCTCCACAGTGTTAATGATTTGTAATTGAAAATTTATATTTCCGGATTTGACTTCTATTCATCTCCTTTGAAACGGTGACGTTTTCGCTACTGGAATTGGTGACTTTTTTGCACAATAAAAAAAAAAAAAAAAAGTGGTGACTTTTTTATTTTTATTTTTTATTATTATAAGGAAGCGAACCAATTGAATAACTTGATGAAATTTCGTGACTTGATGAATGGTTGGAGGTGAATATGCTTCGGGAGTTGTCTCGATCTCTTGGACGTCATTTTAATTTGTCATAATGTGTGCGTCGATCGGTATTATTTTTTCAATTCGGATTTTCTAAAATAATTCAAAATTTTAGTTTAAAATCGGACTGTCCACTTAGAATGCACACCAATAATAAAGGAATCGTGTGAATTTTAGTTTGTACCATATTAAACCGAATTCTAAACGAAAAACTCAAATTTGAAATTTGAAAAATTCGAACCCAAGTAGTTGGGTGTTCAGAGGACGTATTTTTTTTTAACGTCCTTTTTTTTTAAGGTTAATGGTTGTTTTACCTTTAACATTTGTATGGATGAAAATGATATAATTACATGAGTAGAACTAAGGTGCTCCTAGGAGTACCAAATCGCTGAAATTCTTCTACTTTACGAGTGATGTGTCTACATGTGAAAATTTTAAAATTTTGAATTAATTTAATATAAAGTCAAGTGGTCAAAAGTCTTTCAAAAAATAAATGCATTAAAATTAATTTAGAAATCTTCTAATTTTGACCACTTGACTTTATACTAAATTAATTCGAAACTTTAAAATTTTCACATGTAGACGCATCACTCGTAAGATAGAAGGATTTTAACGGTTTAGATTCGTCATTCGAAATTAATCTGATAGGTTTTAGAGTTAAGAGTATAAAAGGAGCTTGATACTCCTAAGAGCACCCTAGTTCTACTCTAATTACATAGTCCTATATTAAAGTCCACCTCTCTTTATATACATGATGAGAGATTCGACCTACGTAAAAGGTAAAAGAGGAGTGATCCATTTACATTATTTTTTGGTGACACTAAATTACACCATTTATTTTTAAAGTTTTCAAAGTCCAAACAGTTGATTCAAAACCGTTCAACATGATCTCCATATTAAAATGTGCCTAGAGACCAAATTTTATATTTTTTGAATTTTTTTACTATTTATTAAGTATTTTACAAAATCGTTATTTTCAGACCATTAAATTTTTGTACCCATCTTAATAACTAGTAAAATAAATTAAAAAAAAATGTAAAATTTAATTTGTAAACACATTTTAATATATCCAACATGTTGAACAGTTTGGATCGAATGTTTGAACTTTCAAAATATAAGATTTAGTTTGGTGTCATTAAAAAATAGTATAAGTTTATCTCCTCTAGGTAAAAAGAATATTTACAAATTTTGACGTCCTTCTTACTCTTGTGATTACCTCACGTGACAACTCGAATGATTTTCTACTTTTGATTTATTATTAAAATAAGTTTCAATTCTAATGACGATGGATCCTGATTCCTGGAGATTTTTTTATAAACCATAATTAAAAAAAAAAAACAAATTTACCAAAACAATATGATTGCTTCAAAATTTTGAAAAACCATAAAAGCCGAAAACAAAATTCGGTCTCCATTTATTTTCAGTTGTTTTATCACCTGCCACACCTAATCACACCCCTATTGTGTAACTGTTTGTGCTGCAAACCACTCCCAAGACCGAATTAAAATTTGGCTAGAGACCGAAAATAAATTTCGGTCTTGAGAAATATTTTTTTTTCCAGATCAAGATTAAGTTTCAGTTTTTATAGTTTTTTGAAATTTTAACGTAATCATATTGGTTTCGTAACTTTAATTTTTCTAGTTATAGTTTATAAAAAAAAACTCTGATTCCTGGGTCACCGTCACCGACCTTTTTTAGCAAAAGAAAAGGGAAGAAGGATAAGTTTGAAAAGTGGAGATAACAAGTCATATCGCTGTTCTGCTTTTTATTCCACATCAATATATATACAAGCCATGGATAAATGCGGGCTATTTTAAAAGAAACTGCAAATTGCATTACCAGCCACTCAGTGAATTTATTTGAACATACAAACTCAACTGAGGAACTGTCATACATGATTTATTATATCAATTTGATTATAGTTTATGTTTGGCTTTATACTCAAATAGAGAATTAGCATTAATATAGCTAACATTTTTTTACTTTAACTTGAAACCTCCAGAGTGTATTTTATCCTTATTTTTCACAGGTTGTACTAACATAACTTTTTATTTACGCCACCTGTTAACTTGCTGGGTAATTAATAAATATTATATTATATATGATACTTTTTAGTTATACGTATATAACTTTTTGTTATTATGATTAGATTCAATTAATACAACATTTTATCGAATAAATTATGAAATATTTTATGATAAAAATAATTTATTCAACATTTTATATTATTTTTTAATTAGTAATTTATAAAATTGAATTATATTGCAATTTATATCGTTAAATTTGATGTAACATTATCGCAATATATATATATGATATTAATAACAAAATGAAAATACAAAATGTTTGTATGTATTGTTGTATTTGTTTGGTAAAATATCAATTGTTTAAAGAACCAATATTGTTTCTTGTACATATCAATGTGATAGCTAAATTATTTTGAAGCTAATTAAAATTAAATTAATCGTCTAAAAGTTCACTTAAGCAGAAACAAAACAAGTATAATACTAAGTTGGAGTTTTGAAGTATTTCAAAACTAATTAGTAATCCTAGAAATCAAAAATTAAATTTGTGGAACTTGATTAAAAGATATATTATAATAATTATCAAGCTAACTAATTAAGGATTAAGTTCTTAAAATGACATGTGGATCGCAATTTTAATTTTTCTCTGTCATATGAAGATACAAGGAGAGATATTTTATTTCAAAAAACTTTATTAAGAGGTGTTTAATAAATATGTTTTCAAACAATTTTGGATTAGTTATCAATTAAGAAAATTTGAGGGTTTTTTTTGTAAAATGTGTAACCAAAATAATAAATAAAAAAAAGGAACACCGTGGCATTTGTGCCACGCGGCTCTCCTCCATGAAGCATCACCTCTAACCGACTCCCTACCATTCTCTATTTCTCTGAAGAAGAAAAAGAAAACAAATAAAAAAAAGAAGAAGAGACGAAAACGGAAACAGAGAAAGGAAGAGAAAAAAAAAAGACAATGGACAAGAGAGAAAAATATTAAAAAGAGATTGGTAATATGGTTAATTGAAAGAAATTAGAAGCTATCGCTATCTGTCGTAGTTACAAAGAGATGGACGAGACGAACGAGATGGAATTTTTCAAAGAGTAGCCATTGTTTATGAGTTCATTGTTTTGCCTAGGTGCGGGGTCACTGGACTTGTTTGATATTTATTTTTAAGAATTAAATTGATATTCAATTGTCATGTTGAATGATTGTTTGTTGCATTATTTGATATATGTGAATCATGTGCATAGCCCAATCAAATTATAACTGGATTTGTATGATATTGTTGACCTGTCATTTTGAATGGTTTACCGTTTGATGTGTTCTCCTATTTTGGATATGAATCTTCTATTCTGAATTATGATTGAGTCACCACAAATTTATGTTTATGGAAATCTATTGAACTCTGCAAAGTCTAGGAGCTATAGACTAGACTTTGGCTATGGAATCCTTATGCGCATATGGTGAACGGCCCTCGCTAATCCCAGTATCGGTTGGGAGGGAGAATTTGATTCTAATTCTGATTCTGACGGTGACTATGGGTGACTTTAAAGAAACGTCTGAGTGATGTCATATCCAGTCTAGGATCGGAATGACAGTTTTGTTTAATGTGTTGAGAATTACGAATTCTGAGTTTATTGCATATGAAATATTATTTGACTATGAACCAGACCTTAATGAACGGTATAACCATAAACACATCAGATGAGGGTCAGTGGAGGGTACTAAGTATCGGCACGTGTGGGTTTAGCTTGGCCACCTGCATGACAAGTTGGTGGGTCATATGTATGTGTTACCAGACCAGATAATCTGAGGTTAAGCTAGATATATCTCCGTTGAGCTTCATTTGAGATTCCGTGAGTTGAGATTCAATTGAATATTGTGATTGAGCATTTGCATTCATTTATATATATAAATTGAACTGATAATGTCAAGTTGCGTGGATTTAATTCTGGATATGGATTGATTGCAAGTCCAGTGGCCTGATTGTGGCAAATTCGCATTGGGAGATGTTATTTTCAGGTTTATTACACAGATACAGAGAGACCGTTCTAGATTGCATCTGACAGCATAACCACATAAAAAAATGGAATTTTGGGTTGTTGAAATTGACAGGATACCGGAGGCATTTCTAAAACATAGCTTGCCGTAGTCTGTTAGATAATTCTGTAAATATTTGGGATGTGGTTAATATGTAATGGTTTTATTGGTAATGCATATAAAAGATCCAAGGCATATATGACTTAATAAATATACGCGACAGGCTGTTATACCCATATTTGGAGTGTGACATTTGATTAATAATTTATAACTTTTAAACTAATGGGATAAATTTTATTTTTTAAAAACTTGGTAGTCACTACCAAGGATACTAAGGGATAAAAATAATACTTTTTTTTAATATTTTCTTTACGTATATGATTTATTTAATATATTTTAAATTATTTTATAAATTAAATTCTATAAATAAAGATTTTATTTGATAATTATTTGTTATTAGTCTTGTTAATGTTATCTTAATGAATGAAGGTAGAATATGAGTATGACAAAAAATTTCATTCCGACTTTAACACTGTGGTCCCTAGAGAGCTAATATCTGCTCCAACTGGCAATTGGCGTCATTATTTTGACAAAAAGACTAAAATAATTTTTTTCTCTTTATAAGCCGAACGAGGAAACGCTTCTTCCCGCACCCTCTCGATAATATTTTTTGGGGAAGAAAAAAAACTCTCTTCTGATGGATTCTCAATCGCGTCCACTTCTTTTGGTAATTAGCTAGTCTTCTGTTTTCTCTTTTATATTGTTGATGACAACAATTCATATCTAGATCTGTATTGTGCATATGCATGCAGTTTTTCTTTGCTATTTTTGTGCAGAACTAATTTTCCCGCCAGACAGGAAAAGAATTTAGTATACACTTTTCTGTAGGATTTGCTAATTTACTGGTAGCTCCTTTCATTATGCTAAAAGTGTATACGTAAAACTGCAGAGTACGTTTGGCATTTTGATATTAGTACTTTTTTATTCGATTAATTAAACATTGTGCAAGTAATTATCTTCAGAAAAAAATTAATTCCGGGATCATATTATTGTTGTCCTTCTCAAAGTTAAATTCATTGACAATTTTGAATGCCTGTTAATATATATATATATATATATATATATATATATATATATATATATATATATATATATATATATATGTAGCTCTGTACTTCCAAAGTGGCCATTTGTTAAAGTAAAAGAGGACATATATTATGATTGCCGAACTTTGGTGGCAAGATTGACCCCTTGGCAAGTTCTAATGTGCATGAAATATCAATACCGTGGAAATAAATCTGCTGTTATTCCTATTGAATAACAGGACCCTGTCATACCGATTCCAACCATTTAATTTTATTGAGATCTATGCATGAAAAAGTTTCTACATTGAGATTCGTGTATGGAAAATTTTGAATGGTTAGGATCAGAATAACAGGATCCTGCTAGCTGTTCCATTGGAATAACAGTAGCTTTCGTCCCCAATACCGTCAGTAAAAAAAAAAACAAATCTCAATCTCGATCGAACAAGACTTGTAAGAAAAATCTAATCAACAGAATACTACATCTACGAGATGTAACATTAACTAAGGCTCTTGGCTGGCTTACTCTTTTGTTATCAAATTTGTAGTCTTAATATTTCATAGTTGAGAAGTTCCGTTGTATTTCAAGCATCTTACCATTTTAATTAGTTACAAATAGAGTTTTGATCATAAGCTGTTAAAACTACGAATTTGTTTTCATGATATCGTGAAGAACTTCCACCAATGTAATATTGTAATTAACGAATCACCAGATATGGAAAATAATTTCTTGGGATTTGCAAAAATTCTACTTGTACTAATTTAAAACTAATGACTAATGAACGGTTTTGATCTATGACCAGCGAGAACAAAGTATAAACAATGGAGCAAATCAAGAAGAAAGTACTATGAAGGCATGCTTCAGCCGGGTTGACATCCTTGCAAAGGCCTCCATCGCAGCCGTAGGTATAATTGGTGCAATGGCATTCTCAGGATACAAGGACATCAAACTGCCGGTCGATTCTCTCACCTCAGCAGCTGCTCTCTTCTTGATCCTAACATTGATTTCTGGTTTCGGGTTAGCGAAGTATGTTCTTTGCATGTCTCACCACATTAACCTTACATACTGGCAATACATGCTTCATGTAGTGCTTGTGTCATGCGATGGGGTTAGCCTCATGTGCACCGATGTTTTGCTTCTTGCTCTGGTAAACCATGTAAATGCTTTCTTAGCTTGTTTTCTGGTTGTTGTGCCATTTGTCATAGGCATGCTTACTTATGCCGGAAGTCAAATAAATGGCTCTGAGCAACAATCCAGAGATCAAGCTTTCGAAGCAGCCATGAAGAGCTGCTCTGACGTGGCTTTTTTGACAGTCGGAGGTGCTTTTTCCATGCAACTAGCTATATTTTTCGAGTACTCCAAGAATCCCTCATTGAGGGTTAACCAACTTCCACAAATTGATCTTTCGGTCACATTCTTGGCATCAGTACTGGGAGTTTTCTCAATGATGGTCACTGCACTGCCCTTGGAGTTGTTGCCGCTCGCTATGAGAACTAAATTACTTCTGCTAATAAAGTTTCTGAAAAACTCCATGCTGATTCTTAGTGCAGCTGCTGCAATTACACTGGGCGAAAAATTCATTCATGGGCTCGTTTTGTTGGCCCTGATGCCTATTTTGGTTGTCAAGGTGTCATACCTAGCAGTGCTGCTTTTCACTGAAGAGCGAGCTGTTAGCCAAGAGCCGGAGAACTTCAATGACGAACCAGAGATCCCGACCATGTTGACCGGTGTGACAACCACTTGCATTGTTCTGTTATCAGCAGTTTATGCTTTGTACCCTGGGGATGAAGATATCGATGTTTATCTCAGGATCGGTATCTTGGTTCTCATTTCTATTAGCGTATCAAGTTTTAGTTGGATAGCATTTCTTTTGATGCCTTTAATGAATGAACAGTGGGCCAATGTCACAAAATTGGTCAGTGGTATCCTCCTGGGGTTGGAGATCATCATTGCTGCTGCTTTTCTTCTAAAGATATATGTTGATCTTTATAACCAAAAGAAGTAGTTTCATAATTTTCATTAGCTCATGTATTTTGTAGAAATATGATCATGAGAAGGAAAGAAAGTTAATTAGGGATAGTAGTAGTAGAGGTACTTCCTGATCATGTGATGTATCTTACGTTTTTTTTTTTTAATTCATGATCTATTCTATTCTACTCGTCCTTCATTACTAGAATTTTTGGGTTCACCACACTCTTAACCTATGTATGTGAGATCTTTTAGCACAGTAGCACTCGTGCAAAACAAAATTCAAACCCTGCCTAAGGCGAGCATGTAAAGCACCAGCATATAGCTGTCTTATATCCTAGATTACTATTTTACTATATCACAGCTAGCTGCAAGATTCTTTTCTCTGACTATGACTGCCTGAATTACAAAAGTACTTCATTTCATTGGAATTTGGAAGTCATATTTACCAGCAATACCAATACCTTTCTGTACCAAATTTGTGTTAGAGTTAAATTAATATTTCCCTGTAAAGTTTTAACAATACAGTAGAGAAGAACAGTAAAAACAGAGAATCAGATGTTAAATCGTCTTAATTGGGATCGGTTCCAGCTAATACCAGAAGAGACCAACTAAGTTATGTCACTGCTGACGTAGCAATCAGTTAGGTGGAACCGACCTGGAGCTGACTAAGCATATTAGAGAGGAGGCTCATGAGCTGGATAAGTGGATATAGTGAAGTCAGCAAAGAAAAATAACAACGTTGTTTAAGCAGCAAGAATTTTAAGAATTGATATTAATGTCATAACTTATCACAAGAATGGGCTCATCACAAGAGAGTAATAGATTAATTAGATGGTTAGAAATCCAAAAAATTAATGGTCAGAAGATAGTATACTGATTGTGGCAGCTTACATGTTTAGTCGGTTGAGAAAGTTTGTAAGTATGCATGTTATACCTCTTGTAACATCTGTAATACCAAAATGGATGAGCGAGCTCATACTCAGAAAAATAGTGCTATTTATAAATATTTGTGAAATATCCAATAGATCTTTCAACCAATCAAATATACTGACTAACCTCCATTTTTTTTTTTTGAGAAAGCTGACAGAGGCTATCAGTTATATGTAAACAAAAACAAAAAACAAAAATAAACCACATAAACACTCACTCAATCCTCACACACTTTCAACATTTCCTAAGCTAAGAGTTTTGCATCATGCAACATGAATTCCTCAACCACCTTCACTGGAAGTTCTTTTCCTTCATAAAACTAGAATATCGGAGATATTTCTGCTGACTCAACCAGACAATTCTAAATACAAAAATTAATGCTTATGTTGTGTTATTTGTGTCAAATTCTACAATTGTATCAGATTGGAGAGTTACTAATATGTTTAAAACGTTTTAACAACTTGACCCCCCCATAGTTAGTGCCTTCTCAATAACAGTCAGGGCACCATGATATTTTGTCATTCTGAATTTCTGATACCTTAGGAGAACTGTGCTGCATCGTTTAATTATTTAGTAAAATTTGAAAAGGATGGACCGATGTATACCTTACCTACTCAACTGTTCTTTTTCACCATTGCTATTATATTAAGCTATATATATATAATATATTATATAACACTCTCTTTCCATCCAACATGCAACAACGAAATGCCTAATCTCGTAGTGCGTGTAAATTAGTAAATTACCCCTTACCAATAGTGGAAGCACTGGTAACTGGTAGGTCTAGTTTTGCACTGCATGCTTTTCACTGTGATCTGCACGCATATAATTAAATGGATTATATGTAAGCAGTGCCGGAAAGCCTATCCCATTATAATAAATGGGGCACATATTGCTGGTACAATTCATGGACATATCATTTGCAAATTACCAACTTGCAATTATTCTATACTGATCGCTTCATCTTGGACAAACATGAAATATTTTTATAACCATGCATGCAATTTATGAGAATCATTGATAGATCCTCAAATTCTTGTATTATTTACTAGGTGAATATTTTGAAGACAAGTGAACGTAATCCTACGCAAATATTTTTATTGGAGAGGAAGCGAATGCTGGAGTAAGCCTGCTTGGATTGGGGTGAGTGGCGGGTGATCTTAAAATCAGCATGCATTGGTTGAAGACAGAATTTTGTCGAGAGCAGAGATCAAATTCAGGGAAAGAGAGAGAGAGAGAGATGGATGGACGTGCATGTAATTGTTGTATTTTGTTATTAACAAGCTGTAAAACTTTTCATCCGCAACAAATTAAAATTCATATCTTGGTAACTCAAATTTTGAGTTTGGATCTGGACTTGAGTCGGATTAATTTCGATTAATTTGGATTTCACCTTGAGTCGTGCGTGTATTTTACCTTGGGTCGGATTAATTTGGATTCTGATCGGATGGTTTGAGTCCAAACTCAAAATTTGAGTTACTTCAGAGGATTCAGACTCGACAGATTGTGCCCCATGCATGCTATCTGTAACGCCTCTAAATCCGGGTATATTTTAAATTTAGAATCCAATTTAGAACAAAATAAAAAAATAAGAATAATATATATATTTTATAAATATATATAAAAAGGGCAATCAAATAAATAGCCAAAACGTTTTATAAAAATACATGAAAATGGTAGCTAAATTCAGCATATAATTTTTATTATACATTTCTTAGCCTAATTAGTAAGCCCAAATTAGAAATATGCAATTCTAAGTTTAGCCCACATTCAATAATATAATCAACCAAATCCTCTCCTCTCTTCTCATTTCCTTGCTCCCTGCCTCTTTCAATTTTTCTGTAAGTCTCTCTCTCTCTCTCTCTCTTGCTCTTCTTGGCCGCCCCCCCCCCCCTCTCTCCTTGGCTGCCGCCGGCCACAAGCCCAGCCCACCACCCGACAGCCCCTCTCTTCCTTTTCCTTGGCTGCCGCTGACCCGAGGAACCCCAGCCGAACCCCCACCCCCCTGCTCTCTCTCTCTACCCCGCTCTCTCCCTCTCCTTTCCCTTTGACTGGCCGAACCCTCCTCTCCCTTCACTTGGCTGGCCGAACCCATTAACCCTAGACCCAAAATCCTATGAACCAAAAAAAAAACCTAAACCCAATAACCCAATATCAAGAACCGAACCCCTTCCCTCTTAAATTTCATCTAATTAGTACAAGAATCAAGGTTATTACTCACTTTAGTTATGCCAAATTGAATTAGTAGGAAGAATCGAGGGTGGTAGTTTATTTTGCTAAATTGAGTATAAACCCTTTTAGATTAAATAGAAATAAGAAACTAATCAAACGTGTAAAAACTTAGGAGCAAACCGCGAGATTCTAGGAGACGCTGTAGATACGCGAGAATACGACACACGCACAAACGAAGTCACTGAGAGTACAGGTGCGGGTTCCTGGTCTCTTTACAAATAATATAAAAATGCAGGGATTGAGGTAAGTAATCTTTGTTTCAAAATCTGGTAGATAAACTGCATGTTGTGAACATCGAACATTCGTTTGATTTTGTGTAGAACTGCGCGATAGGAATTCTTGATGCATGACACTGAATTGACAGGGATTGTGATTGTGAATGTAAATGAATTGTTTTGAGAATAGAATCGCCCTTGTGTGGCGATTCTCCGATCTGCCCATGTGTGGCAGATTTCAGATTGTGATGTGTGAACAGAACGGGTCGCCCTTGTGTGGCGGTTTGCCGGATGGGTCCCCGAAATGGCCCATCTAGAGTGTGATTGAACGGGTCGTCCTTGTGTGACGATTCGCCGGATTTTCATGTACGGGCATGGATTTCCAGAGTGTAGAATTTAAAAATATTTAATGTGATTTAAAAATAAAAAGGGGTGGGAATGAAAATTGTTTTCAAAATGGTTGCATATCCGAATTGATAGGAAATTTAGGGGTAAATTTGAAAACTTTACTTTTTGAGCTATTTGGGGAATTGAATGCATTGGTTTGTAAAAACACCCGGGCTGGAACTAAATCCCGCACTGAGAGGTAGTTCGATCTCTCACCTTACCACTTTTTATGTGGGTTCCAGGAAATGAAGAAGGAGACATAGAGGAAGGCCGCGAGTGAGGGATTAGCGGAAGTTATTGAAGTAGCCACTATTTGTTTTAAATTTACATTTGTAAGAACAATATATTATGTAGACATGGCGGTAACTGTTTGACTAGCCATGTCTTGACATATTTTCCCTTTCTATTTGTTGTGGACCCCATATATTTTTAATATAGTGGCTTGTTAGTTGTGTTATTGATGATGTATGTGATGTGCTTAACGCTTTGCGCTTGAAGGCGCGGCGGGTTGTCCGGGGGTGTGACACTATCTTACATCATAAGCTCCAAATTAAGAGAGGGAGAGAGAGAGAGAGAGATGCTTCGCGCATCCAAATTTTAAACAATATATTTAAATTAAAATTTAAAATTATAAATATATTCTACAAAATTTAAATAAAATATGCATTAAATTTACATCAATTTGAAAATTTTCTCTGTCATTACAAAATCATTAATACTCTCTTTTTTTTTAGTGTTAGCAATGGCCTCCAACCTGGGAAACTCTATTGTTAAAGACTTAAAAGTTTTAAATTGGGCAATGAACAAACAAACGTCTTTTAAAATTAGCTCTAATTGAATACATGCACTATTTTAATTCATTAAAAAAGACAGCTACAATATTTTTTAATCTAAATAATATTTTTCAAATATATGTACCATAAATTTTACACGTATGTTATTTTTATTATTATTTAAGAAATACTGAAATAGTTATGTTGATTAGTTATTATCGGACACTCTTAAGTCTTAATGTTGTTCACAATAAAGGAGAAACGAGATTATCCATATTAGGAACCAATGAGTAAATCCGGCCCATTTAAGCCTAGTTGACGGTCCGATGGAATGACAAGCCCATATAACTTCTTCTACTTTGTTCAATTTTTTCTGTATTTTTTTCTTTTTACCAAATACATGGGTTAATTTGGGCCCATTATTTGAGCAAGATAATAAAAACTAACTTTTCGTCTTAAAATTGTAAAAAGGTACTCCCAAAAAAAAAATTGTAAAAAGGAAACGAAGTAACATTACAGGAGTTATTTGAGACTGAAAATTTGTTTGGGATATGTAGTCGAGAAAAAATTATCACAACATCACAGGAGTTTATTGAAATGAGTTTATTCAATTCTGTGCCTTGTAAAGCACATCCACATTTTAAAGCTACAAAGAGAAAGCTGAGACAGGAAATACTAACCTCTTCTTTCTTGGTGCGTGCTCATTTCCTGAAGGAAGCAAGAATTTGAAAGAACCTCATTTTTTTAGAACTTCAAGCACAAAATTAAGCTCCCGGGAAGAGCAGGGAAGAGATGAACTCCCTGAAAGTCGAGTCAATGGATTATTTCATTGTAATCACCCCCCCCCCCCCCCCCCCCCCCGAAAAACAATTGACTATTTCGTTGTCAGCTGTAACGTACCAGACCTGTCATTAATTTTTTTTTATTATTCTAGTGGTGTTCCGAACTCCAATCATTAATGTGTTAGTGTGCTATTTTTTTTTTTTTTATTACTCTAGTGGTGTTCCAAACTCCAATCATTAATGTGTTAGTGTGCTATTTTTGTCTGTTTCACTCATCTGCGTTCTCCTCCTTTCTCATGAGGTGGTAAAATGTTGGAGTGAAGAAGTGAACGCAAGTAATCAAGTGTAGAAAATATCTGCTTGTCAAATTATATTGGTTCAAAATTAATAGTTAATTTCTAAAATTAAATATGCATTCAATTATATTGGGTTGTATAAAAGAGTAGGGTTAAAAATGTAAAAATTGGTTTTGTACTCCAACCATACTCCACGTCTCTATCTCTATTTATAAAGTTCTAAAAGTCGATTCAAACCGCTCAACATGATATCCATATTAAAATATGTCTAGAGACCAAATTTTATATATTTTTTAATTTTTTTACTATTTTTTTAGATAGTTACAAAATCATTGTTTTTGGATGGTCCAGAAACAACGATTTTGTGCCTTTCTACAAAAATAGTAAAAAAATTTCAAAAAATATAAAATTTGGTCTCTAAGCCATTTTAATATAGAGATCGTGTTAAGTGGTTTAGATCGACTGCTTGAACTTTGAGAACAAAGATAAAAATGTTGGGTATGGCTGGGGCACAAAACCAATGGTGTACTTTAACCCTACTTTGTATAATATATGATTCGAAATTTTCTGTACCCTTTCTCAGAAAAGATTCGACTGAATTGGTGCAAATAATGTGGTGTTAATAAACTGGTGCGACTGAACATGTGCCGTGATTTTTATTGATAACCAAAAAAAAAATATTATTAATAACCAGATCCCCAAAATATTTTTACCCATACCCAAACCGCCCCCAACCCTGCCCCAGGTGGGCGGTTTACCCCCCCCTAGGGGGCGATTTACCTAATTTTTTTTTTAATGCGATGATGTTTATAATTATGTTTATAATTTATGTATTTTGTAATATTATATATTTGTTTATATTTTTAATACGATGGATTTTATGATTTGTAAATAGTTTAAAACATAAGTGAACAAAATAATCAAATAACGTCTAATCAACATAAAATATAGAAACGAAAACAAAGTAAATAAAATCAGCAAATAACATCTAATCAACATAAAATATAGAAACGGAAATATAAAAATACTACTGTCAAGTCTACAATATGAAATATAAAAAACTAGCGACGACGACGAGGAGGAGGACCGGACAGTGACAGTCTGGGAGCCAGCCCGCACGCCCTCGGCGGCTGCACACGGGTCCTTTGTCGCTGCACACGCCTCCTCCGTGGCTGTGGAGGATCCTCGTTATGAGTCAGATCCACATGCATGTCCTCCTCGTCATCAGAATCATCCATATGCATGTCCTCCTGCATTGTGCCCGTGGATCGTCGGTATGAATCGGGCCATGGATCATACTAAGTAGCCTGCGATGGATCGGTCTCCCATGGATCGGTCTCCCAGTCCCCAGTATATGTGCTCGGGGGCTGTGTCCCGAACGCAGCAGTCTCCCAAGCATTAGTGGGCGGCTGTGCCCTACTGCCACTAGCCTCGTGGTCGTGCTGCCTGGGTGTGGCTCCGGTGAGATCCTCTACACCGATGGCGGTGAGGCCAAAGTCTGCTGGAGTGAAAGTGGGTTCAGCACACCATATAGGATGACCATCCTGCAGTTATATAATGTTAGTTTTTCTTTATGAAAATAACGAAAATTTAATTTATACAGAGATGAACCAGATTACCTCGCTAAGCTGCACCGGCACATTATATTTATTGTAGTAGGCGTGCCATTTTTTGTTGTCGAGCACCCAATCGTGGAACGCCCAATCCGGGTTGTCTTCTGCAACATTTGAGTTGAAGTTGTTAAGAACACACTTTGAAAACAAAATTGACGTGTATTATAATTTAACTTATAATACCTTCGAGGGCTGGTGGTAGGTCATCGTCGTATACAAGGACCCGTTCTTAATTTGGCTGGTTCGGAGCTTGTGAGTCTTTCTTGATCTCACGCCAGTTGATGTTCTCACCAGCGTCGTGCAACATGCCAATGAGGCGCCCATTGAACTGGGAATCCTCCACGATCGGAGCAGTGTGATGTAGCATAATACACCCGAACGCCCGAAAACTTTTTTTCGCCATGCACACCAAGCTGTGTGCAACTCCTCGGATCCCCGTTAGTACCTGTTCATAACGATTAGTTAGAAAATAAGTTGTATGGAAAAAATTAATACTACAAGCAATCTTTATTACTTACCGCTCGAGTACTGGTTGGGCCCCGTACGAGATACCCGCCGTCCCTCCCCTCGGCGTATTAAAATAGCGGAGGCGGCTACCCCATATGGCACCGTATGGAGGGCTTTTGTCGATGTCGGAGCCCATTTGCCACTTCACATTCGATGGAATTTCGGGTCGAGACCGGTAGGTGCGACCAGGACCATTGCTATAGTAGAAGGAGTGGCCCATTTAACTACTGACTGCCTCTCTGAAATTGTAGATGTGTATTTTTTATTATCAAATTAAAAAAAAAGTAAAAAACATTAATTGAAGAAGACTTACCAGACAAGCGTGACACAGTCCTCTGTACAAACATGCAAGCACGACTCCACCCCAG
Source organism: Carex cristatella (assembly GCA_024447775.1). NCBI lineage: Eukaryota > Viridiplantae > Streptophyta > Magnoliopsida > Poales > Cyperaceae > Carex > Carex cristatella. The sequence continues at coordinate 1,785,056 of JAJHPF010000022.1, forward strand.
TTCCACTGCGATTGCTTATCGAGTAGCTCCAGCTGCTGGAGGAACATAATCGGAACCAAGTCGCCACTAGAATCGACAAACATTGTGGTACCACATAAGTCAAGTACGAATGCCCTAACATACCTACAGTTTCAAGAGAAAGTAAATAACTTTTTATTTTTTTCAAAAATATTTTTATTGTGATGTAATGGACTTAGAAATTACCTCTTGACAAGCTCCACGTCAGACGTTAATGGGGTAATGGCAATTTCGGCGGCATATTGGCGGAGAGCCTTAAGACTGATGCAATACTAGGAGAACTTCTCATCATCGTTCTCATTCTTCCGTTTTAGCTTTTTTGCCACCCCCTTCACATGCACACCCAACAGCTCTGGGATCAACGTCGGGAGTGTCTGATGATCCGAGACACCCCCTACCGGATCACCATCGATCCGCAGACCCCATAAGGCACTCACGTCCTGTAGGGTCACTGTCATCTCCCCCCACCGGGAGATGGAATAAATTGGTCTCAGGTCGCCATCTCTCCACGAGACCGCACATGAGTGCCTGGTCAATCCGCCGTGGTTGTTTCATTGTGGCTAGCTGGTACAACCCGAGATTAATGAGGTACCGATCCATCAGTGGATTTGCGACATACTGTACATCCGGCGAGCGGTGCCGCACCGTCAACATGGTCTCATCCTGCATTTATCAATGTTTTAGACCAGTGGAACTGAATAACTATTTGTTGTTTGAAACGTACCTCTATCGAAGCAAGTGAGACACGGTGAAGTCTGTGAGGGACCCACAGGAGAGGACTAAACGTATCTGCACGATGTGGTGCGCCATCCCATGGATCGACACCCTCCGCAGTGGGATCGGCATGAGCCTGTGAACTCTCGCCGATCTCCGATGTATCTCGTGGTCGCTCACATCGAGGTCTAGTCCTGCTGTATTTGAAACAATTTCTAACAATTTTATTTAACAATTCCTATGAGATTGTACAACTTAATTTCATTCAATTAAATTTCAACCCTGTTATTTTCTCAAATTTTCATCTAATTTTTAAAACCTAATTTCAATCATAACCAATTCCAATATAACAATTTCTAACAATTCCAATGTAACAATTTCTAACAATTCCAATCAAATAATTTCTAAGGATTCCAATCAAATAATTTCTAACAATTCCAATGTAACAATTTCTAACAATTTGTAAAAATTTCTACCATTTTTCAAACATTTCTAACTATTTCTAACAACACTAAACAATTCCAATCAATTTCTACTAAGTTCAATAACAACAATTTCAAGCAAATCCCGTAATTTCTAACAATTTCATATAAATCCCGTAATTTCGAATAATTTATACAAAATGCCAAACAATTTATAAAAAATCTAAATAATTTATGAATAAGTTAAAGAAATAATTTCGTACCCAAAAATGAAATCGGAGCGACGGCGCGGTGGCGACTACGAACTCGGATGGAGAGAGAGAGAGGGAGAGAGAGGGTGGCCGGTAGAGAGAGGGAGAGAGGGCGGTAGAAAGAGAGAGAGGGGTCAGGAACGCTTGAGAGGTGTGAAATGTCGCATCCGGGACGAAAAAAATGAGGTTTTATGGCCAATTCCGGCGGGTTAGGGGGGGTTCGGGTTGGCGGGGCTGTGGGGGGGCGGGTAGGGTTTGGTTTGGGGATGGAGGCTATTTAAAAAAAAAATTTGACTAAACTGCCCCCTGGGGGGGCGGGTTGGGGGGGGAGGGTTAAACCGCCCAATGGGGAAGCGGTTTGGGCATGGGTAAATTTTTTTTGGGATCTGGTTATATATATATATATATATATATATATTGGTTATTAATAAAAATCACGGGAACATGTGCGTTTTGTTAGAAATATATGCAATAATTCGGATTTTCTATTTATCTCATAATTTAACACGCATCCAAAACAAAATTACACAATTTATTATCAATTGTTTGAACTTTAAAATTGTAAAATATGAGTCGCATACACTTAAAATTGTAAAGCAATCCTAGTGTGATTGCTTTAAGTGATTCATCTTAGTGGATTTTACTTGTTTCTTTTCTTTGCTTTGTGGATGTTTGTACTAGTTGGGTATTTGTCTCCCGCTAGTTTGGAATAAGTGGATATTTAGTTTTGTAAGTTTTGTAAAGATATTGTTTCGTTATAAAACAGGTGGAATTCATTCCACTTTTACAACAACAAAAAAAAGAGTCGCATACACTTAAAATTGATTGTTTCGAATTTGAAAAGTTTAAAAATGAATGGTGTAATTTTATGTCACCAAAAAATAGTGCAAGTGGATATCTCCTCATATATATGTATGTATATGTTTGTGTGTGCGCAATTTAATATGGAATCAAGTTGAACAATTTAAATTGATTTTTTGAACTTTAAAATCGTAAAATATGAGTGTAAAGTAAAACACTCGTTTTACTTCATGAAGCACAATAGTCACTAGTACAAAAAAACAGTTTGTACACGGACAAAAAATGAAGGAGCTATACGGATTTGGAATCGTGTGCAATCTTAGGGTGTAGGAATATGCAACCATTTACACACGGGTAATTACCCGTGTACGATTATGCTAATCCTACACGGATTATTCATAAAGAGCCGTGCAGAAAACCTCCCACAGGACATCTCACCACAAGAGAGCTACATAGATATTGACTAAATATTCGTGTAGGAATACTCTTCCTACTAATTAAACAATCTGTGTTGGATGAGATTCTTACACGGATATTTAGTCAATATCTGTGTAGGAAGAGTGTTCCTACACGAATATTAAGTTAAAAATCCATGTATAAAGGTTTTGGACTACTAATTTTTTATTGTTACCTCTTCCTACACGGATTTTATTAAATATCCGTGTAGGATTTTTTTTTTTTTTTTTTTTTTTGCTAGCCTCCAGTTTTGCTAGCCAGTAATTATATATATTCAGATTATTTTTTTTTTTCCAAAACAGAGCCTCCATTTTTAAAAGCCAGATTTGAGAACAATTTCCAAAACATAACATAACAATTCAAAATTGATAATTACACTAATTAATTTATACAAATCCATATCATTCATTACAAAATTCGAAAATAAACCACCTTACCTATATCTCTCTCTCTATCTATGTACACTTGTTGGCTGCTCTACTTATATAAGCATATGAGGCCATGATGACATATAAATTATTTTTGCTCTTTCAAAATTCAAATTTTCGATTTGAAGCGCTCAACATGTTCTTCAAAAATATATGCGAGGGTAAAAAGTGACTATCTGTGAGGGTATACCAACAAAATGTGTTTTTTTCTATTAGTGACATGAGTATTCGCGAGGATATACTGACAGTATCCTTTGCAGATACTGTCCATTCTTGTCCAAAATTGAGTTATAATTAGATATTCAGTAATTTATTAGTAATTTAGATTTCAAAACAAAAACTCTCAATTTCAGTTAGTTTAGATATTAGAACAATTGGAATTTGGTTGTACAAAACTCATGCTATACTAAATCGATAGGATTATAAGATTGTAGTTCAATCGACTAGAAAAATTGAGTTATAATTAAATTTATTAGTTAATTTCTAGAATTTTGACAGCCATAATACTTGTGTCAATTTTAATCTTTCTTATTTAGTACTTGATTTTCTATTGGCGTTTGAGGTTTCTAATATAAATTAATAACTATTCACTTTAAATTAATAACTATCCACTCTAATATAAATTAATAACTCATCGCAAGAACAATTTTTTTTTCCGAGGCATTACAACAATCCTCTTTTTTTATTTTATGGTTTTTTGTTTGGAGAGATTCTGTGAAATCTTTTTTATTTCTCATAAATTTTTAAGAAATATAGTAACTGATAGTAATTCAAATTATATTGTTTTCTTCAAAAACTATCAGTTGCATTATATCATTGTGAACAATTGAAACAGGCAAAATTAAAGTGCGACCTAACTTATTAGTGATTCAGCTCTAAACTTTAATATAGGGGTCAGCGTTTATTAATTGTCAATAATGTGTTTTTGTCTTCGATCAAGTTTTGGTTGCATACAGGGGACATTTAAGATGGGAATCAAAAGGCTAATCATGCTAACTAGATATTGACAATATATCATACTTTTGTTGCGGTTTATGTAATTTTTTAAAACAGGAAGAACTTGTTTGTAAATTCATAAGAATATATATAGAATTTTTTTTGGAACTTTTTTTATTATTTTTTTAATAATTTTTGAAAATCATTGTTTTCATGAATTTTACTATATCAACACAATGATTTTAAAAAAATATAATAAAATAGCAAAAATTTCTAAAAAAAATGTAAAATTTAGTTGCCAAGCAAATTTTAATATGGAAAACATGTTGAGTGCTTCACATCGACTGTTTGGGCTTTGAAATCACAAAAAGCACATTATAATGGACAAAGGTGCTTTATAAAGCACGGATTCTCTTGTGTTTTTTACGTACTTATTTTCGTGTTCATAATTCAACATAATCTTCATATTGAAATTCACTTGGAGATCAAATTTTACATTTTTTTTAGTTTTTTTACAATTTTCTTAGAATTTTTTAATATCACGGTTTTTTACAAAATTCTGGATCATTAAAAAACAAGTTTTTTAATTTTTTTAAATAGTAAATAATTAAAAAAATATAAAATATAATCTCCAAACACATTTTAGTATGATTATCAATATTGAGTGATTCGGGTAAACTATTTTAGATCTTGACAACATCACAGAAGGACATAAAGTAGCAAATGGATCAATGATTGGAATCAATTTAATTAATTTTAATATTATGATCAGCAACAATCTTCACAAAGGTTCGAGTTCATATCGATTTCACTCGAAAATATTTGGGTGGATCCAGCACCTCCATTCCACCAGTAACGCCTCCTTGATTACATACCACTTGTTCACGGGAGAGGGGGGTGTCCGATGCCCATCGGATCAAACTCAAATCGATGAGTGGTTTCTACTGTCCGATTCACTTCAAGATCTGTGCGCATCACTTTAATATCCGTGCGCTCTTGAAGTGGATCGGACGGTAGAAATCACTCATCAAACCGAGTTTGACCCGATGGGCATCGGACACCCCCCTCTCCTCTCGTTCACTTCTTTACTCCAAACATTGTACCATCACATGCGAATAGCGGAGGATGCAAAACAGACAAAAAAAACCACACTATAACAGATATCAATGATTGGAGCTCAGAACCCCACTTGAATAATCAAAGATTCTAGTTGCAGGGCTGGCAGCGATTACAGCTAACAATGAAAATAATAGTCAATTATTTTTGGGGTGAATTCCAATGAAATAGTCCATTGACTAGACTTCGAAATAGTCTATCTCTTCCCTGCTCTTCCCGGGAGCATTATTTTGAGCTTGAAGTTGTTCTAATATTTAGGAGTGACCAGAAGACCATAAGGTTCTTGCTTTCTTCATGCACTAAGTAAGAAGAGGTTAGTCTTTATTAATTCCTGCTTCACCTTTCTCTTTGTAGCTTTCAATTATATGTGCTGCTTGTGCTTTACAAGGCACAGGGTTGAAAGCCAAGTTTCAGTTCTTCCAAGTTGCAAAGCGCGAGTAATTTGAATCTTCCTTCACCTGGCTTGTTCTAGTTCATAATAAAAATATATTAAAATAACAATTAATATTGTCATAAATTAGATTAATGTATATGTACCAGTGTTGTAAAAAACGGCCGTTTAGACCGATTAATCGCCGATTAGTCGTTGACAGAGATCAAACTGTCACGTATTTTTCTAATTAATCGATTTATTATTTCCAATTATAGCCCAATAATTTCTGATTAATCGCTTGACAGTACCATGTTCGTCCGACGAGCGAAAACCGTTATTTACAACACTGATACACAATCTGAAAACAAATCCTTGGGCTCTGATGCGCTAAACCTTAGTGTTATTTGGGTTGCTTTTCACGATAATTACAGTTAATAAATTAGCTTTGATGCATAGTTTCGATTTTGATCAATTTTTCGTATATGGATTTGTGAACATTTGAAGGCTTCTTCGTGCAAGTTTGGAATTCAGTGTTTCACTGAGAATAATTCGAGTACTTTAAAAAAAATCACGTCTACATTTCAAACATCATAGAGTTTTAATCTCATTTGTTACATATAACATATTCATTGACTGTCTTTTCTCTTACAAATTTTAAGACTTAAAGTTAGGGAATTAATCACCTAGATCAAATATAGCTGGGGAATTTACAACCCATACATTGGACCGAAGCAAAAAAAAATTACAGCCCATAGCGGTAATTCCGTCGGACTGTCCATTAGACTCAATATGGGCCGAATTTGTTCCTGGGTCAATAAATACACTATCCTCCTTTACTGTGACGAAACGGCCTTTATGACTCCAAAAAATAGAAGTTATAGTTTTACACTCTCCGAGCCGTTTGCACCCCTAGCTGGACTGAATCTCTCTGAATTTGATTCTCAGCCCTCTTATTGAAGAGATTTTAAAGGAGTGCTTCGAACCCTATAGTTAGCAACTGATTTTAAGCTCGATCACCACTCACTCCAATTCCAAGCAGGCTTAATTATGTTTTCCAATAATAAAATATGTACGTAGACAATTTTCTAAAATTTAAAAACTGTGGATAGTGCACTAGAGTGGCAAGGACAATTATTAAATCTTGTTCCTTATTTTTTGCTTCTTAACTAATTAGAATTATTTCGACTTGCCATCAGAATGCACGAGTAGCTAGCAATTAATGCAAGCATTTGGCATATATATAAATGTTTTGCTTAAATTGTATGCATGGTTATAAAAACGTTCATGCTGATCCAAAAGATGTCCCTGGATTTAAAAAAAAAAAAATTTGAGTAAAGGTTGGAGGTCAAGCCACCCAACTATTTAATACATTTGTTATTATAATAAGAGATTTCTCCTATCTGAGTTTCGAACCCATGACCTCTCACATAGAGACCATGTGCCTTAGCCACTAGACCAAAGGCAATTTCTCAGGATTTTTAAATTTTTATGAAAATCTTTAAGTTCGGATCAACTTTGTTCCACTCTAAAATTTTATTTAAATTAGGATAATTTTTTGAAATTTTGATTGATAATTAGAATTAAAATTTTGAGCATTAAAAAATAGAAGTCAGATCATTGAAAATTAAAAATTAGAACATTATTTTTTATCTAGTATATGATTTGTTAAAGGTTTGAATCTGATTAGGTCTTTAAACCTGATTTAGCTATTTTTTTGCCTTCGAGGAAAATTCTGAATTCGCACCTATATGTACTCCATTATTTTAATGGGGTTCAGGGCTTTGGAGCACTGCTTATATCTAATCCATTTATATACGTGCAGATCGCAATTAAAAACATGCAGTGCAAGACTTACCGGTGCTTGCACCGTTGGTACGGAGTAATTTGCACTCCCTGCATGCGAGCTTAAGCTTCTGGCGTGCCGTGGCATGCTGTACTGAAAGAGAGCATCTCATATATATAGCTGGAGAAAATAGAAATTATGAAAAAGAACACCTGAGTATCTTGTAAGATAAATTTATTTTTTAACATTTTTAACTGCTTAATTTGATATTAAAATGATTTGAAAATATAAAAATTTGGAGTAGAACTAGAGTGCTCCTAAGTTCACCAAGCCTCCTGTGAACTTGACTCTAAAGTATATTGAATCGACTTTAAACAATGAATTCAAACTGTTGAAATCCTTCTACCTAATGATTGATGTGTCTACATGTGAAAATTTTAAAGTTTCAAATTAATTTGATATAGAGTCAAGTGGTCAAAAGAGTACAAAAATTGAATGCATCAAAATTTATTTACAAACCTTAAATTTTTGACCACTTAACTCTATATTAAATTAATTCGAAACTTTAAAATTTTCAAATCTAGACGCACCACTCATTAGGTAAAAGGGTTTCAATGGTTTGGATCCATCGTTTAAAGTCGATTCGATACATTTTAGAGTCAAGTTCACAAGAGGTTTGGTGAACTTAGGAGCACCATAGTTCTACTCTAAAAATTTGCATGTAAACACATCACTAAATCAGTTTGAACGATTTTGATTAGTCATCTATCTAATCAATTTTAGAGTTAGCGACACCGACATCCAGCCGGACTCATCCATCCTTCCCAAATTTACCAAATAATTGAACCGTACAGCACAGTCATCGAGGTATCAGAAAGTAAAAGAACTCATGGTACGTACATGCCCTGACTGGCTGATTGTCATTGAGAACTGAGAAGGCACTAACTATGGGGGTCAAATTGCAAAAATAATTTAAACATATTAGCATCTCAGATACAAATGTAGAGTTTGACACAATTAACACATGCAACAGAAGCATTAATTTTTGTTTTAGAATTGTCCAGTAGAATCGGAGGAGATACTCCGATATTCTACATATTTGAGGTTAGTATATTTGATCGGTTGATAGATCTATTGTATATTTTACAAATATATAAAATAGCACTATTTTTTCTCACCGAGACTCGCTCAGCCACTATATATGGTATTACAGATGTTTGAAGAGGCATATCATGTACACTAATAGACTTTCTCAACCGATTAAAACTTGCAAGCAGCTACAATCAGTATTCTATTTTTTTTTACCATTGTTTGAATTTCTAACCACCACTACTTGTGATTGGCCAATTTTTTGTGATAAGATTAATATCTCTTCATCAAATTCTTGCTGCTTAAACAACGTTTTATTTTTCTTTGCAGACTTCATTATATATATCCAGCTCATGAGCCTCCTACTCTGTCGATCGTATGTGTAAACCCCAGCGCTGTTCCACCCAAGCAACTGGTTGTTACATCATCAGTGAGTAGTGACATTACTTAGCTGCTCTCTTCTGGTACTAACTGAAACCGCTCTCAATTAACATTATTTAGCATCTTATTTCTTCTCTGTTGTACTGTTAAAAAAACTTAAATAGAGAAAATTAATCAACTCCAACATAAGTTTGGTACAGAAAGGTATCGATATTGTAGCTAGCTCTAGGATATAAAACACAATCTGCTGGTGCTTTGCATGCTTCGCCTTAGGCAGTGTTTAAATTTTGTGTTGAACAAGTGTAAAAGATATCACATAGGTTAGAGTGTTGAATACCGAAATACTCTTAGTAATATATATGAAAGATGAGTAGAGTATAAATAGTATATCATGAATTCAAAACAAAAATATAAGATACATTACATGATCAGGAATTGCCTCTACTACTCGTCTACTCCTATGTCTAATTAACTTTCCTTTTCATGATCATGTGCAAACAAAACTACTACTTCCGATTATAAAGATCAACATATATTTTTAGAAGAAAAGAAGCAGCAATGATGATCTGCAACCCCAAGAGGATACCACTGACCCATTTTGTGACTTTGGCCCACTGCTCATTTATCGAAGGCATCAAAAGAAATGCTATCCAACTCAAACTCGATGCGATAATAGCTACGAGAACCAAGATACCGATGCTGAGATAAACATCGCCATCTTTGCCACCAGGGTATAAAGCATAAACTGCTGATAGCAGAACAATGCAAGTGGTTGTCACACCAGTCAACAGGGTCGGGATCTCGGGCTCATTATTGACGCTGTCCGGGTCTTGGCTAACTTGCTCTTCAGTGAAAAGCAACACTGCCAAGTATGCAACTTTGTCAACCAATATAGGCATCAGCGCCAACAAAACGAGCCCATCAAGGAATTTTTCACCCAGTATCATTGCAGCAGCGGCCGTAAGAATCAGCATGGAGTTTTTCAGAAACTTCACTAGCTGAAGTAATTTAGATCTCACAGTGAGCGACAACAACTCCAAGGGAATTGCTGTGACCATCATTGAGAAAACTCCCAGTACTGATGCCAAGAATGTGATCGAAAGATCAACCGGTGGAAGTTTGTTAACCCGCAATATGGGATTCTTGTAGTACTCAAAAACTATGGCTAGTTGCATGGAAAAGGCACCTCCGACTGTCAAAGAAGCCACATCAGAGCAACTCTTCATGGCCGCGTCAAAAGCTTGATCCCTGGATTGTTGGTCAGTGCCATTTATTCGACTTCCAGCATAAGCAAGCATGCCTATGACAAATGGCACGACAACCAGAAAACAAGCTAACGATAAATTTTCATGGTTTACAAGTGCCAAAAGCAAAACATTGGTGAACATTAGGCTAACACCAGCAAATGACACAAGCAGAACATGAAGCATGTATTGCCAGTTTGTGAGGTTAATGTGGTGAGACATGCAAACAGCGTAGCTTGCTAACCCGACACCAGAAACCAATATGAGGATCAGGAAGAGAGCAGCTGCTGAGGTGAGAGAATCAGCTGGCAGTTTGATGTCCTTGTATCCTGAGAATGCCGCTACAACAATTATACCTACAGTTGTGATGGAGGCCTTCGCAAGGATGTCAACCCTGCTAAAGCATGCCTTCATGGTTCTTTCTCCTTGATTTGCTTCATTATTTATGCTTTGCACTCTCTGGTCATAGACAAAAATCATTCATTAGTACTATTAAATTAGTACAAGGAGAATGCTTGTAAATTAATACCAATTTAAGGTTTAATAATCTTGGTTGAAGTTCATGTGTGGATATCTTGAGTGTGTGTAGTTTTATTTTTAACAGCTTATGATCAAACCTTTTTTTGTAATTAATTAAAATGCCAAGATGCATGAAATATAGAAAAATTCTGAACATCGATGAAATTTTAAGCCTACAAATTTGTAAAAAAAAAAAAAAAGATTAAGCTAGACAATAGCCTCAGTTACTTACACATCTTGTATCCATATATGCATGGTGTTTATCTCTTGATTAAATTTTTCTTGCATGTCATGTTCAAGATTGAGATATATAATTTCATTATTTTATTTGCACTAGGTATTGATATTTCATGCACGTCAGAAATTCCAAATTATGGTACATACATCCTAATATAGAAAATTAAATTGAATAAGAACTGAAATATCTTGATCTCTTAAATTGGCCAATAAGCATGTCTTCTTTTAGTTGAGCTACATGTGGCCATTTAGAAATACAGAACCTCATTTATACTAATACACATTGAGAATGCAAATTAATATAACATTGAGAATGACAACTACAATATAATCACGAAATTAAAACTTTTATAAATTAAGATAACTAGAATGATGTTTAATTAATCGAATAAATATATACTAATGTCAAAATGCCCAACTTACTCTTCAGTTGTACATACACACTGTCAGAAACGATTGAGCCGTCAATAATAAAAAAGAAATATAAAAGAAAATCAGTAATTCTATTTCAAAGAAGTTAAAACTAATTAGATCGAACAAGCTAGGCGCCTTTGAGCTAATTTATTCATAGTTTACTAAAATTATATGTCGAAAACATTAAAAAAGTTCATTTAGTTACCAACAAAATAGATCTCTAACTATATAATTCTAGAGAGAGGAAAGGTTCAACATCTGAATTGTTAAGTTGGAAAAAAAAATCCGATCTAGCTAGCCAATCCCCAAAAAAGTAAAAGAAAGGTGATCGAACTTCAGAAAAATAAATTATGCAAAGAAAGCTCTTTTTTGCATATCAAAATAGAACGGAAAAGGAAAAGGGTTGACAAAGAAAGCATGAAAATGAAGAATTTCTATTTACCAAAAGAGGACGCGATTGAGAATCCATCAGATAAAGGCTTCTTTTTCTTTGATAAAGGGAAGAAGCCTTGCTCGATCGATGCCTTGATGGAGTTTATAGATAGGCAAATTGTTCCTTCTTTTTGCGAATTGATAGAGGCCATGAATGAGTAGTAGGTTATAGTTGACTGATGAAACCAAGTCAACTGTCAACTGATCGATTTTTCTTAATTTCTTTTTTTTTTCTTTTCTCCCTTATTTGCTTAATTCTTTATGATTAATTTCATACTCCACAAATCAAAATTATTAGTTTTGTTCCATTCAACGCAACTTTACATAAATTTCTCAATATTGAATTTTGTGACCTTATTTTTGAATTGTCAATTTAAAAAGTTACAATTCCATGTTTCTAAAACTTCAATTTTAGCATTTATTTTTTTCCAAATCAATTAACATATAATACAAGCTTTTTTGTTGACCATTAATTAACTCGGGATGGCCCGGCCTCTCCATGTTTTTTTTTCCTCTTGGTTATTTTTTTATTTTTAGGGTTGTGTACAACGGTATATATGTCGTACGTTATTTAACCAGGGGTTAAAAAATTGTCAGTGGTGGTTACAAAAATATTATTTCACGACCTTATAATATATATTATTTTCAGTTTTTAATAATAAGGCTACTAGATCCGGTTCTATTAATAGAAAACATTGTTAAATTATATATATATATATATATATATATATATATATATATATATATATATATATATATATATATATATATATATATATATATCAATATTTTGAGTAGAACTAGAGTGTTCTTAAGTTCGCTAAGCTTATTTGTGAACTCAACTCTAAAAACTATTGAATTGGCTTCAAATGAGGAATTCAAACCGTTGAAATCATTTTACTTTATGAGTGATGCGTCTTCATGTGAAAATTTTAAAGTTTTGAATTAGTTTAGTATAGAGTCAAGTGGTTAAAATTAGAAGGTTTATAAAATAATTTTAATCCATTCATTTTTGGGATGTCTTTTGACCACTTGACTCTATACAAAATTAATTTTAATTTTTTACATGTAGACGCATCACTCGTAAGTTAGAATGATTTCAACAGTTTGAATTTGTCGTCTGAAGCCAATCCAATAGATTCTAGAGTTGAGTTCACAAAAGAACTTGGTGAATTTAGGAACACCTTAGTTCTACTCCAATATTTTTGTTTTCACAGTTTAAATAGTTGATATAAACTGTTCAACATGATTTTCGTATAAAATATACTTGCATACTAAATTTTATATCTTTTAAAATTTGTTTATTAGTTTTTTAAATAACTATAAAATCACTACTTTTTGAATAGTCAATAATCTTTAGATCATGTGTTTTTCTATATATCTAAACAGATAAAATAAAAGTAATAATAATAAATCTGACATACAAGTTCATTTTCATACAAATTTTTTTTTTTAACAATTTCGACTGATTGTTTAGATTTTAAAAAATATATCAATTCATAGTAGACAATATACATTATTGTATAGTACGTACCAAGCTAGCCTCACTCATTATTACTTCTTATTATGAAGACCATCAGGGACGGATGTATAATCTTGATCAGGCAAGAAATTATAAAATTGGATTATTTGAAATTATAAAATTGGATTATTTAATAGCTAATTAGGTTTAAACTCGTTAGAGAGAGCGCACAGAGCATCATTTGTTTTTCATTTCTGAATCAGCGAATTGGATTTGGATTGTTGGGTTCTGCTTTATATCTATTTAATTTGTTGGACTATGCTTTAGATTAAATTGAGCTCTACTTCTAAAATATATTGGATTGTTAGAATCATAGGCCAAGCCACCAAGGTAGAGCAATATTATTTTTTAGAATAGAGCAAAGACTCAAAACTCAGACTTATAAATTAGTTTTCGATTTTCAGAGTAGAACAATTGCCCTACCATATATTAAACGGCATCCGCCCAACTGCATCCGCCCCTGAAGACCACATATATTATGATAATCACCAGGTGTTTTTATTTTTGCTAGGTTTTTATTCAGTAAAACCTAAAACAAAAAATTAATCCTTTTCAGATCAATATACAATCTGGGGCCAGATCCTATTTTTGCTAAAAAAAACAAATGGTGGTCCCCCGTGTCAAATTCTTCAATGAAGAAGGTTCATAGTTCACACTGATGCCTCTTAGAAGCCTCGTTCCTTAGTTTAACCGCCGTGAATTTATCAATTTAATTTATCAAATCTTGTAGTCCCTACCAAGTTTTCAAAAAAAATTAAAAAATTATCAAATCTGGATCTGCCTTCAATCTGAAGCAGGCGATGACGATCAATGACAATAGGCATGCAGATGATATTTTATTTCGGCTTTTGAGAACAGGAGGTCTTAAGAAGATATTTCACTAAAACATATATTCAATAAGATAAAATGGTTCAAAATATTTTGGCAACAATTTGAAAATCACGTAAAACATTTTGCATTAGTTGTGAATAGGAAGAATATCCTAGTCTTTACGTACAATAGAATGTAATTATGTGAAGCCAATTTCCGGCACAACAAAGGAGACATAGATTGATTCTTTGAATATCATATTTAACGTTAGATTGATATTTTAAATTTTAAAAATAAAGATATGAATATGTACTAGAGTCGATTCGTAATATGTATATTATCAATTTATCATAGTCTCACTCATAATTTTATTATTGATCCTTGATAATTGTAATTTATATTTTCAAAATAATCAATATATTTCCTAGGATAGTTTTTGGATATTTCCTCCAAAAATTAAAATACATATTGGAGAGTTAATTTAATTTTTAAATTGAAATAAAAACTATCAAATAGAATATTGCAACATAAAAAATTAAAAAAATAATTGTCACATAATAAAGTAATTAATTTCGTGAATTGAATTGGGTATGACATTTATTAGTAAATAACTAGATATTAAATCATTGTTAGTCATATGATTAAATTTTCAATTAATTAATGGTTGATCCAACAATTAAAAAAAACATAAGACCATCGGTCTAGAGGCAAAGAACAACAACACTCTTTTTTTCAGATGGAGATTTTTATGGACATTAAATGAAAGTTGGAAAGCTAAATCTTCATCATTCTATCTCAAAAAATAATTTAAAAAACTTGATAAGATGACACATATGGACAGATTTTAATACAAATCAAAGAGTTCTTAGCCACTCTTATGATTTTAAATTTTTTAATTATATATATTAAATTTTAATTGATTTTTGTTTTTTGTTTTTGTATAGTTAATTCCTACTCATGAAATATCAAATATGTATTTGTGGCTAAAATTCTAAATTGTGGATATGGATATTGAGTTCAAGTGTCACCTCCCACACATTAAATATTTTGGCATTTATATTTCAAACCCTAGCTAAAATTTCTACTTAATGACATTTAGTATGAAGCATAAAGTAGAAACTCACACCAAAATTCATCAAATAGGTTTCAAACAATGAATTCAAAATGTTCAAAATCTATAAATTCTCTAAATAGATGTATGTAATTTTAAAATTTTAAAATTTTAAAATATCAAGTGGTCAAAAGATGATGAAAAATAAATGCATTTACATGGCAGCAAGTGGTCAAATCCATCACTGATATTTTAGTTTCGTCCTTGATGTATTTACATACAAAATTTATAAATTTATAAATTCATTTAGTATGAAGTCAAGTAATCAAAAGACGATGAAAAATGAATCCATTAAAATTAACTTAAAATATTTTTTTTGTCACTTGACTTCACACTAAATGAATTTGAAAATTTATAAATTTTGCATGTCAATTCATCGTTTGTAAGGTAGATCGGTTTGAACAGTTTGAATTTGTTGTTTGAAGTCTATTTGATGAATTTTGGAGTTAGTATCACTACGGTTGAAATATAACTGATATCATAGTAACCGAACTCTCAAATGTACGTAGTATTAACTTGTAGGTGTTAAAAATATTTCACTCTCAATTAATATGATCTCTCAAATTGTACTGTTGGGTGTTTTTATCAAATTAATAAATTCATTTCTGAAAGATTATTATAGCACGAGTAATATTACTCTTTTGAGAGCTTAATATAGTCGTAAACAATAAGAGGACTTGTTATATGTAGCGAGAAAACGCCATACATGATACATCTGTTCCAAAAATTTAAAAGAGAGCCTTGCGACAGGTAATTAAAAGATTGAGCGATAATATTTTGTTTTTTTTTTACTCAAAACAAGATTCTTTTAGTAGTAGTAAAAGGTCGTCATTTAATTTAAACCAGAGGGGATTTAGTTAACTCCGTAATTTTAAAAAAATTAATTATGTATTGAAATTTAATGATTTTTTAGAAGTTTTATATAGTTCAGTCTTTTCATCTCCATTCTCTTCTCCTCTCGGAAGTCGGAAGTCGCACATTATGTATTTATCTTTCATCTCCATTCCCTTCTCCTCTCCAAATTAAAATTTTCTCGTTCTATCTCAGATGACACTAGTATTCAGGAGTATCTGACCCCCTATTTTACACACACACAAAATTGATGACACTAACATATAGTATACACACCCATTATTATATCATTATATATATGGATCGAGCTATGAAATATTACAATTAAATTATAATTTAAAGCTCAAATACAAATCTTACAAATTTAAGGAGGTTGGTGTAGTTAGATGAAGGAAAGGAATTAATTTGATGGAAAAACATAAAATTAGCATAAGTTGCGCCAATTTACTTTATAATAATTAATCTATGATATGTTATAAGAAGTAAAGATCGGGTAATAATTACATGTTCATCAAAATGAAACATGAGTCTAATTTTAAAAATTATTCTTGAAATTCAAATGTAAAATCTAAGTGTTGACCTTAATGTACTTCATAAAATTAAACATATAATTTGAGAAGTAAATTTTGAGTAAATGTTAGAGGTCAAAACCAACTAACTATTTAATATCTACAAGAGATTCTTACATTTGAATTTTAAATCTGTAATTTCTCATATAAAAAGTATTATTTGTGTCACTTGACTAAATTAAAAGCTGATTCTCAATTCGAAAATTAAATTAAGATCAAATTGTACCAATTCATCAACTGAAGTCTATATATATATATATATATATATATATATATATATATATATATATATATTGGTTTTCAACGTTAATTAACTTGTTCACTTCCTTTATAAACTTCTGATTACATATATATACAACGAAAAATTAAGAAAATTGAAAATTTTGAACGGGGACGCAAGTTTTAAATAGATTCAAATCAATGAATAGAATTTGTCACTTGAAAATTGAACTCACACATATTTTTGATAATTAATCTTCATCACATGCTAACTATATTTTGTTATCTGGAATTTCGTTAGAAATAAATAAAATCAAAGATACGTACGTTCAGATTTTGAAATTGTGAAAATATGGTTTTTGAAACTTTCGTTTCATCTGACTTATAAAAAAAATAGGGTTAGATCTACTTAGCAACCGCTTCTCACTTTGCACCTCTTTTTTTATTAGTTTTCACTTCCGACACAATGATGCTTTCTCCTCTCTTTCTCTTTCTACCTCATTGAGTATAGAGGAGAATAAGGAAGAGGGGAGGCACCCGTGCCGAGCGGAGCCAACCAGAGTTGAGAGCGTGATATTATCGGAGTTCGGAGAGTAGAGTTTTCATCTCGATTGGAACATTAGCGGATCCGGTCATGGAGCGAGATAGGAATTAAAGTATTAAAGTAATTATGAGTGTATATAAGTAGGAATAGAAGAGTAAATCTAGTAAAATAAGTAGATATAGGATTTTAGATGGTAATTAAGGGTGATTAGAGTAATTTAGAAAATTTTGTGAGAATAAAAGAGTAGATGTAGGAATTAGAGTCACTTAATTTAATGTAAAAACCAATAACTTTAAAAAGAAATTGGAAAAATATTTGGAACAAAGAAACTATTGGAGGAATAAATCGAAGTTACCATTCAGGCAAAGGTAGGCCCCGACTTTCAAAATATGGGTTTGTTTTGCCACAAATAAAAGAGTGAAGCTATAAATCACTATGCATAGTGTATATTGACCAGCACTATGGACTCAAATTTTTAATTTAAAAGTTCTAATGATCAATTCTTATCGCTCAATATGATTTTCATATTAATATGTACTTGTAAATTTTAGTTTACAAGTACATATTCAACCATTACAATTTTCAAAACAATAATATTGATCTGTAATACATACCAATATGCGCTATTCATAGTATCATAGACTCACTCCAAATACAATTTAAGATAAATTAATTTAAATCAGTGTTCTAAATAGCTAGCTATAGCGGTTTTGGACCTTATAAGCTAAGCTACGGAGTAAAACTGCGCTAATCGAGCTACAGCCGCTATAGCGGTAATAGCGGTCCGCTATAGCGCGTAGCGTAATAGCGGTCCGCTATGCTACATGGACTTATTTTTCTTTTCTTTTTTTCAATTTAAATGGGCTTTAAAATCCAAACCGAAATTAAATGGACTTTGGGTCTCAGTCTGACTAATCTAAAGAATGGTTGATTTGAATATGTAGTAAAATGATACTTAATATATGATAGTATGATATTTTGAATAGCAAATGTATCGATAGTTTATGAATTATAGAATTAGGAATATTTTCAATGACAATTTGGACTTTGTATTGGTTCAATATGAATATTATAACTTCTTAATCAATTTGGTGTTTTTGTTACTCTATGAGATTTTACATAGATAATGTTTATTATTAGTAGAAATATAAAATATAATTTTTAAAAAGAAAAATATACTAAGTAAGAAAGCTTTCGCTATAGCTCCGTTATTCGCTATAGCTTTTTTTTTTGTCTCCCCGCTACACCGCTATAATCACTATTTAGAACCTTGATTTAAATGTATTCATTTTTTCGATGCCTTTTAACCACTTGATTCTATACAAAATTAATTTAAAATTATAAAATTTTCACATGTATTTGCATCACTCGTAAGAGAGAAGGATTTTTAATAGTTTGAATTTGTCGTTTAAAGTCAATCTGATAGATTTTAGAGTTGAGTTCACAAAATAACTTGGTGAACTTGACAACCATCCATGGATGGACTCTGAAAGTCCGCCCAATTCAAAATATTTAATTCTTAATTTTAATTCTCAAGTACTAATGAATTTATTTATTTTAAATGCAAATATTTTCCCTTCATAATAAATAAATAGAACTAACAGTTCGCGCTCGTTTTGACGTGGCAGAAAAAAATGCTAGAAGAAACCAAATTTGTATGTGTTATGAAATAAAGATAAATAAATATAAACAAGAAAAGAGAAAGTAAAAGAAGACAATCTCTTTATTCATATAAATCTCATGTGTGTACAATACAAGATTACAATGCCTCTATTTATAGGCTACAAATTGTAAATGAAAGTCATTACAATAATAAAGAAGAAAATAAATTCCAAATAGTGGTGGCTATGAATTCCAATGGTAGTGGGGTAGTGGGAGGTAAATGAGGATTAATATTGGAAGTTAATGGACCATCTATTATATTCATAATACTTCTCCTTGGATGTCCATTACATAAGAATATGCCTCATTAAAACCTTACTAGGATAAACCCTATGGGATAAAAACCTAGTGAAGGAAAAAGAGTACAATATTCTTCTAAATATGCAACTATAACCTTACTAGGAAAATCCAGTGGGAAAAACCATAGTTAAGGAAAATATAGTGCATATTAACTCCCCCTCATAATAACATCAATCAAGTTATTTAAGTCGGCGAACTCCAATATTACGAACTAGCTTTTCAAATATTGTAGTAGGGAGCGCCTTAGTGAATAAATCTGCTAGATTCTCACTTGAACGGATCTGCTGAACATTAATAGTATTGTCCTTTTGGAGATCATCTGTGAAAAAGAATTTTGGTGAAATATGTTTTGTTCTATCTCCTTTAATATATCATTCCTTTAATTGAGCAATATATGCAGTATTATCTTCATATATGATCGTCGGGATCATTTCTCCAGAAGACAAGCCACATGTCTGATGAATGTGTTGAATCACAGATCTTAGCCAAACACATTCTCGGCTTGCTTCGTGTATTGCTAAAATTTCTACATGATTAGAGGATGTGGCTGTTATAGTTTGTTTTACAGATTGCCACGAAATGGCTGTTCCACCACATGTAAACAAATAGCCTGTTTGAGATCGGCCATTATGTGGATCAAACAAATATCCAGCATCTGCATAACCAATCAAATCTGATTTAGATACATTTGAAAAAAACAAACCCATATCCATTGTACCTCGGAGGTAGCGAAGTATATGTTTAATTCCATTCCTATATCTTCACGTGGGAGAAGAACTATATCTTGCTAATAAATTTACATCAAATGATATATCAGGTCTTGTATGTCCAGTAAGATACATAAGTGCTCCTATTGCACTAAGATATAGTACTTCAAGACCAAGTAATTATTCATTATTTTCTCGAGGTCTAAAAGGGTCTTTATTCACATCTAATGATCTCACAATCATTGGAGTGCTCAACGGATGTGATTTATCCATATCAAATTTTTTTAGTACTCTTGCAACGTAATTTTCTTGGTGCACAAAAATACCATTTTTTAAATGTTCAATTTGCAATCCAAGACAAAATTTTGTATTTCCAAGATCTTTCATCTTAAATTCTTCCTTTAAACAATTTACTGCTTTTTGAAACTCTTCAGGAGTTCCAATGATATTTAGATCATCAACATAAACTGCAATTATAACAAACTCGTTGTTAGATCTTTTCATGAAAATACATGGACAAATTGTATCATTTTTATATCCATGTTTCAATAAATATTCACTGAGACGGTTATACCACATGCGTCCAGATTACTTTAATCCATATAAAGATTTATTCAATTTAATAGAATAACGTTCTCAAGAACCTAAATTATATGCTTCAGGCATCTTAAATCCTTCAGGAATTTTCATATAAATATCACTATCAAGCGAGCCATATAAATAGGCTGTAACAACATCCATTAGGTGCAAATCAAGTCCTTCATGGACTGCCAGACTAATTATGTACCGAAAAGTTGTTGCATCCACCACAGGTGAATATGTTTGTTCATAATCAACTCCAGGTCTTTGCGAAAAACCTTGGGCGACAAGCCGCGCTTTATATCTTACAGTTTCACATTTTTCATTTCTTTTCCGTGTAAATACTCATTTATATCCTACTAGTTTTACACATTCAGGTATTGGAACTACAGGTCCAAATACTTTTCATTTTTCAAGAGAGTTTAACTCTACCTTAATTGCACAT
The DNA here is from genome assembly GCA_024447775.1 of Carex cristatella. Taxonomy (NCBI): domain Eukaryota; kingdom Viridiplantae; phylum Streptophyta; class Magnoliopsida; order Poales; family Cyperaceae; genus Carex; species Carex cristatella. The sequence continues at coordinate 1,805,990 of JAJHPF010000022.1, forward strand.
TTCCATTTTGGCCAATCATTTCTTTGTCGACATTCATTAATAGATTTTGGTTCATGATCCTCATTATTCATTACATCTAGCGCTATGTTATATGCAAATATATCATTAATATTAACTTTATCTCGGTTCCATCTTATTCCATTCATGACATAGTTTATCGAGATCTCTTCATTTTCATGAATTTTACATACTTGAGTTTCTGCTGGAACTCCAATATTAGTTATAATTTGATTTTCTTCTGGAATTTTTTCTATTATATCATCGACTTGGCCATTTTCATTCTTTGCTCATTTTCTTTTTCGAGGATTTTTATCTTTGGAACCGATTGGTCTTCCACGCTTCATGCGTGTCATAATTTCATTAGTTTATCCAACAGGGACATCAACTTTTATTGGAGCATTAGCAGCTGGTACATGTGATTTGGTCACTTTCTTTGACTCTGTAAATGCGTCTGGCAATTGGTTAGCTAATCTTTGCAAGTGAATTATCTTTTGAACATTTAGTTCACATTCTTTAGTACGAGGATCAAAATGTGCTAATGATAATTCATTCCAACTAATGTCTTTTCCCAACTGATTATTTTCTCCCCCTAGTGTTGGAAATTTTGATTCATCAAAATGACAATCAGCGAATCTAGCCGTGATTAAATCTCCTGTCATTGGTTCTAAATATTTTATTATAGATGGAGATTCGAATCCAACATAAATTCCCAACCTCCTTTGAGGTCCCATTTTAGTGCGTTGTGGTGGAGCAATTGGAACATATACTGCACATCCAAAAATTCTTATATGGAAAATATTGGGTATGTGACCAAAAACTAATTGTAAAGGGAAAATTTTATTATAGCTAGTTGGCCTGATGCGAATTAGTGCTGCTGCATGCAAAATAGCATGTCCCCAACAAGATATTGGGAGTTTGGACTTCATAAGTAATGGTCTTGCAATTAATTGTAATCTCTTTATAAATGACTCCGCAAGTCCATTTTGTGTATGAACATGAGCTACAAGATGTTCAATATCAATTCCAATAGACATACAATAATCATTAAATGTCTGAGAAGTAAATTCACTAGCATTGTCTAGACGTATTTTCTTAATTGGATAATCAGGAAAATGTGCTCTTAATCGAATCAATTGAGCAAGTAATCTTGCAAACGCCAAGTTGTGTGTTGATAATAAACTTACATGTGACCACCTTGTTGATGCATCAATTAAAACCATAAAATATCTAAATGGTCTACATAATGGGTGTATTGGCCCACAAATATCACCATGTATACGTTCTAGAAATATAAGAGATTCATTTTGTATTTTTGCTGGTGATGGTCGAATAATCAATTTTCCTTGAGAACATGCAGCACATGACAATTCATTAGTTTGAAGAATCTTCTGGTTCTTTAATGAATGTCCACATGAATTCTCTATTATTTTTCGTATCATTATTGATCCGGGATGGCTTAACCAGTCATGCCAAACTATAAATATATTCTTATCTGTAAATTTCTGGTTTACAATAATATGTGCTTCAATTGTACTAATATATGTGTAATACAAACCGGAGAAAAGCATAGACAATTTTTCTAATATGCATTTTTTATCAGACATTTTGCTAGTTATATAAAGATATTCAATATTTTCTTCATTAGTTGTCTCAACATGGTATCAATTTCGACGGATATCCTTAAAACTTAATAATTTATTTGAGACTTAGAAGAATATCATGCATCATCAATATAAAGTTGAGTTCCTCCATGTAATAATAATGTAGCTCTTCCGGAGCCTTCTATTAAATTTGTACTACCCGAAATATTACTAACATTGGCTTCTTGCATTACCAAATAAGAGAATTTTTTTTTATTTTTAAGAATGGTATGAGTTGTTGCACTGTTGATAAGACATATCTCTTCATTATTGATGCCGTTGTTAACCAAGGGAATATTCATTCTTTATGAAAACATAAAAAAAAATTAATCAATACAAAAATATAACCAAGAATATAATAAATGAGTAGATAAATTTTATTTCCTTGATAAAAAAAATTACAACAGATACTCCAACAACAAAAAGAAAAATTTATTATCATTTTTTTTTATCATCACTAATCCAACAACAAAATAAAAATTTATTAATCTATTTATTTTATATCCTCTCAGGACTAATCAAGTGATTAGTTTTTATTTTCTTCGATAAAGAAATCAGCAACATCCAATGAGTAACATCAAGTTGGCTAATATCGAAATTGTCATCACAAACCAAATTTGTTTCAATATTTTTCTCCTTATTCTTTAGTGATGCTTGATATAGGTCAACAAGATGCTTCGGCGTACGACAAGTACGCGACCAATGACCTTTACCACCACAACGATAGCATGAATTCTCTTGTTCTTTGTTGTGCCCACTTTTTTCTTTCTCAGTTTTTTCTTCATTATTTTTTCACTTCTGGTGGGGAGATATACTTTTAGAATGATCACCACGATAATAACCTCGACCGCGACTTCGGCCACAGCCACGGCCGTTGCCACGTCCACGTCCTTGAAATTGTCTAGAATTGTTATGCATTGCAACATTCACTTTAGGGAATGAAGCAGAACCAGTTGGACGGGATTCATGATTTTTCATCAAAAACTCGTTATTTTGTTCAGCCACAAGAAGACAAGAAATCAATTCAGAATATTTCTTGAAACCTTTTTCACGATATTGTTGTTGTAAGAGTATATTGGATGCATGAAAAGTGGAGAATGTTTTTTCTAACATATCTTGATCAGTAATTTTTCTCCACATAATTTTAATTGAGAACTAATTCTAAACATTGCTGAGTTAAACTCACTCACAGTTTTAAAATATTGTAATCTCAAATGCATCCATTCATAATGAGCTTTTGGAAGAATTACAGTTTTCTGGTGATCATATCTTTCTTTTAAATTTTTCCATAAAGTAAGTGGTTCTTTTACCGTAAGAAATTCAGCTTTCAATCCTTCATGGAGGTGGTGACGAAGAAAGATCATTGCTCTGGCCTTGTCTTGATTAGTGGCGGTATTATCTTCTTTGATTGTTTCTCCAAGGCCATTTGCATCTAAATGAATTTCGGCATCTAACACCCATGATAAGTAATTTTTTCCCGTAATGTCAAGAGCCACAAATTCGAGTTAGGCAAGATTCGACATAACGATACTATCAGAAAATTTTTGAATAAGTTAAATAATATTCACTACTTATGGAAACAAAATTATTTAAAATAATAATATTCTATTTTACATTTTTAACAAGCCCTTTATGTTTCTGATTAATTATAACTTGTAATAATGAATAAATCACAATCAGAACAGGTAACCAAAAGGTCGTATGATATATGATTAGTACTATTGTATAAATCTGAAATAGATGGTATTGAATGTATATAAATTTTCAATAAAATCCATTAATTGCAGAGGAAACCGATTGTTGAATTTTCAAGTAAATGTTTCATGTTTGGAATTTGCGAAATGGTTGTGAAATAATAAAAGACAAGTTACCAAAGAATAAATTAAACTAATACCTAATGGATCTAAAATTTTGTGGTTAAACAAAAAAAAAATCAGATATACATTATAAAATTTATAATTAACATGTGACTTCAATAATTTAATTTTATAATTGAACTTCGGACCAATTGATAAAATTGCTGAAATAGCTTCAAGCTATTAATTACCATAATAATATAATCAGATGGCTTCAGGCCATTTCATATTTTATGTTTAACACAATAATATAAAATAATATAAAAAGATAACATAATATTATCATAATATAACATACAAGGTAACATAATTAAATATTAAAAATAAATTACTTTGAATCTTCAAATAGTAGAGCTTTCGTGCTGATAATGTGTTATAAAATAAAGATAAAGAAATATAAACAAGAAAAGAGAAAGTAAAAGAAGACAATCTCTTTATTCATATAAATCTCATGTGTGTACAATACAAGATAACAATGTCTCTATTTATATGCTACAAATTGTAAATGAAAGTCATTACAATAATAAAGAAGAAAATAAATTCCAAATAGTCGTGGCTATGAATTCCAATGGTAGTGGGGTAGTGGGAGGTAAATGAGAATTAATATTGGGAGTTAATGGACCATCCATTATATTCATAATAGCATGATTAATATACAAAATTTTTGGTATTAATACATTTCAGTTAAGCTTCTTGGTTAAGCAATCTGGGGCCTAGCCGCCTAGGCCCACACGACCGACATCAACTCTTAAAAAACAAAAATAAATAATAACCAACTCTTGACTTCTTGAAGGAGGACTATAGAACTTTGATTAAGTGTACTTTTGATGGGACTTTTAGGACCTTTTGTTTTCTTAAAAAGATTCCCGTTTTAATGGATATTTCTTCGCTTGGGATGGTTTTTCGAGGAGCAATATAATGCAATTATCATAACTTTCGATATCCTATCATGGTGCAATCTGTCACTGATGATTAAAATTTAGAGTTAAAAGCATATACATGATTCGTTATTCTTATTTTGTTATTAAAGCTATGTATTAATGTTAAAGATTATAAAATTTTGTGAGTTTGTACAATATCAAAAGATGGAAATATCAATGATGCAAATTAATTACAACAGACCGTTGACCTTTTAACTTCTAAATCTTATACTGTGCGATTTACAATTCTCTGGGTTATTTTTTATGTGAATGCATTATTTTTAAATAAGAATATCATTATTCATTTTCTTATTTTTGATATTCGATTTTGAATTATTAATTAAAAAAATTGATGGTAATGGTAATAATCCCTACATAAAATTTTTGTTAATATTATATACCAGTTGATATTCCCAATTTTTGTGTCAAAAAAAAAAGGGCCGTATATTTAAAATTTTGCCAATATACCAATGGGCTGAGCTACATGCCGCTTTTTCACTATTTCATGGACTGGGCCGGCCGGATTAAAGAGAATTTCGATTTCTTAAATTAACCCAAATTTTAATTTGAATCCGGACCGTCCAACTAACTTCGGTCCGACTATTAAAAAATCGCGCGAATTTTTACTTAGACCGCATTGGTTCAAATTAGGTCGCTCAAATTCGTAACTCGCTCATAACTCGCTCGCTAACTGTTCATTCATTTACTTAAGTCATTTCCAATTCGAGGTGGTTGATTCATTTAATAAATGAGCTGAGTTTGAGCACGCTCCCCAACTCGTTCATTAATAACTCGAGTTACACAAGATTCATCACAATAAATCTCATGCTTTTGTAAATGACTCCTAAATTGTTGTTTGGATTGTTTATTTTATTAGTTGTCTTGTTAATTATGTTTGAATTGTTTGAATTTAAATAAACTCATACTAATATATAACTATAACTAAGAAAATTGACTGATCAAACAAGTTGTGAGCCAACTCCAATTACGAATGAGTAAACTCGAGTTGGCTTTACATTTCATCATTGATATCCCAAGTCGAGTTGATTCGCTCATTAATTAAATGAGCCTAGTATAAATTGAATGTAACTTGCTCAAACTTAGTTTATTTACAACCCTAGTCCAAATGTTGATCCACGGTCAGGATTCAAATTAAAATTTTAAATTATTTTCAAAGATCTGAACCCGATTAAATAACCTGGATTGTCATGGCACTTGCACGATAGTACTTGAACATGCTTGTGGCATTAAATAGGCTTCCAATTCCAGCTCCTCCCTCCCCCTTCTATCTCTACGAATTATGTGCAATAATGCATTATAATCCAGGCTGTCTACCAACCTTCACATAAAATATGTAAAGATATGACTCCTATCGGATTAAACTCGGCTCAAATCTCAATGGACAAACAAAATTGTTGAATTTAAATCAGATTAAGAGTACTATTGTTAATAGAGCGCTCTAGTAATTAAATCCGAATTCATATAACCAAACTCGCTTAGCTAAGTTTGATCCGCTGGGAAAAGGAAACCCCCCGCCGCACCCCCCCCCGGCCCACACACACACACCAACATAGAAAATATTTAAGATAGAACAAAATATCAAGCAAATTTAGGAACAAATGAAATGTATGATAGCTAAAATTGCCAGAATTAGAAATCTAGACATTTATATTCTAACTTTACAACAACAACAAAAACGAAGGAACTAATAAAGTAAAACTAAAAATGTTTCTTCCATCAGGATGCACCAATTAGTGGAATTGCACCAACCAGTTTGTTTCCACTGGTATTCACACCAAGAAAACAGTACACGGCTTTTATTCGACCGATCTCATCCAGATTAAAAATCCCCTATATAATCCATCCGTGTCATTGATCCTGATTTATATGCTGTTAGATCCGAAAACAAAGAAGCATGTCAATCACAGATCACAGTGCTGAGTCAGGCTCATGATGTGTCGTCTCTTGGTTTGAGTTTTCTGGTGGCTTATCGTGTTCTAGCTGGTAATTATGGTCACCTTGCCAAGCCCACACGATATCTTTCAATGCCGGCCGTATCTCCTCTTTCATAAGATATTTATACTCCAACGTATCCCCACTCGTCTTTTTCATTTCAATTAAGTAAAATTCAGGGGCTATCTCAAATATCTCTGCATCTAGCTCCACTACCCCCTTTCTCCCTTCCTTTGTTCCAGCCAATTTGAAAAGCCCATTATCCTTCTTTTTAACCCGTAGCCGCAATCTTGCGGCCAAGTCCTCCAATTTAGATATAATTGTCGGAGCTGGTTGTCTTGAGGTGAACCTCACCTCCCTATGGCTTTCCCTCTCCTCAAAAAGGCGGGATAAATCAAACCCAGTAGAAAGAGAAATTATATCAAAAGCATTCAAATTAGGGAGTCTCAATGATTCATGCATACCTCCTCGGGACCCACTTCCTGACGAAGTGGAAGCCCCTGAAGATTCATCAGAAATTACACTCTTATTCCTGCCATCTTCTTCCCCGGCATTCACATCCTTCTGGTACCAAGAAGACTCTTTTATCTTTGGAATGGTAATGCGGGTACTTGGATCTGGGTCCAGAATCCTGGCAAGAAGCTTTTTCAGCTCAAATGAGAACCAACTGGGGCATCTATAATCAGCTCGGCTTATTTTCCTATACATCTCCATTAAATTTGTGTCATGAAAAGGTAAATAACCAGCAACTAGAACAAATAAAATAACCCCACAAGACCAAATATCAGCTTTAGCACCATCATATCCCCTTCGACCAATCACCTCAGGCGCCACATATGCAGGGGTCCCACATGTTGTGTGCAACAGCCCATCTTGCCTCTTGGATTCGACCAAAGCACTTAACCCAAAATCAGATACTTTCAAATTGTCATTCTCATCCAAAAGTAAATTCTCGGGTTTCAAATCCCGGTGAAAAACACCTCTACTATGACAATAATCAACAGCTACGATCAACTGATGGAAATACTTCCTCGCCACCTCTTCTTTTAACCTTCCTTTTGCTACTTTGTTAAATAACTCACCGCCCTTGGCATACTCCACTACAAAATAAATTTTACTTTTACTGGCCATTACTTCAAAGAGGTGCACCACATAGGGATGTCTGACAAGTCGCATAATGGATATCTCCCGTTTAATTTGCTCCATCAACCCGACCCGCAAGACCTTATCTTTGTCAATCATTTTTATGGCCACAGCCAGGTTGTTTTTGAGGTTTCTGGCATAGTAAACCTTTGCAAAATTGCCTTGGCCTAGTAGTCTACCAATTTCATACTTTTGCATCAGAATGGTACGCCTAGAATCCATTATTGGGTTTTGCTTTTATGTTATTTAATCGCCTATCTACACTCAGAAACCAAAATGGTATAAATCTCGTATCTAACCTACAAGGAGGCCTTTCTGGAACTTTCTTAGTTTCTTTTTCTGAATCAACCTTTAATGAAATATCAACCGTCGTCACCAATATAATGATTTATCACTTGCAATTTGCAAAGAATCAGCACATAAGCTCTTTTATGAGGAAACAATGATAAGTAATCAGATTGATTTGGAATATAGCTCGATTCAGGGAAGATGTTCTCTCCTTGCAACAGCATCTTTATGCATTCCACGGAAGTTTTTGGTTCCTCCTTGCCCCGATTATCTGAAAAACAAATCTTTTACATCAAGGTTACTACAAAAAGAGGAATTTGAATAACAAACTGTTGATAGGAAACAGTAGTCATGCTGTATATGTTTCATTCACTTATAACAAAAAAAAAATTACCATACAACTAAACAAATATAACTCTTCAGCTAACAGTTCAGAGACTACTCTATGATGCTAACAATCAAAGATCTTGTTGTTGTATATAGGTAGCTAAAAAGGTTAAGAAAAAAGAATGAATATGAAAAACTTTCTGTTCTGACAATTACAGCTATACAAAAACATTAATTTAAGGTAATAGTGGACTAATTGAGATACACAAAATAAATAAATAAAAGTTCCCTACTGAAAAATAAATCAATATTCAATGTCAGAATATATCGAGATAAAGAGACTTAGAATTAAAGAAAAGAGCAAATGCCAGATCCCAGAGTTAGATCATCCATACAACATTATCAAACCCTCTTTTGTCGCAATTACAAAAGGATGAAGTACTTTTGGTGGAGATATTACGACATTTCAAATCAGAAAGCAACTAAATCGCCCACAATGATACTAACAATAAATCATCAAATGATCAAATTCAAATTCAAATAAATTCATCGTCTGGCATATTTTCCAAATTATGTACTTCTAATAGCATTAAGCCGGAAATAGAAAAAGGACTCGCAAAAGTTTACCTTTTCAGCGCTGGAGCACCTCCATCGGATCTAAATCAATACCAGAACTGAAGTGCTTCAATCTGAAAGTGTGAGAAAGATCGAAAACAAGGCTGATTCGACGACAATTCTCAGAAAGATTCTTTTGACAAAGAACTAAAAAATTCGAATTTCTCTTTTGACAATCTCTTCGCGACTTCGCCTCCCTTTGTAAGGTGAAAACTAGTGGTCTCGTTGAGTTCGCAATTCAATGAATCAATACGATTGTGTCTTAAGAACCCAGCGATTAGAGGGGGTTCATCTTCGTCGTCCAATCTTAAAATTACCTTTATACCCCTGAATTTAGTCATTGTTACGAATGAGTTAAAAAGTCTAATCTACTGGATAATCTGGATTCAGCGGCCCAATAGCTAAGCCTACTCTTCAAGGCTTCACAGAAACCGGAATCAAGTTGAAATTAGCAACGGAAAATGGTCAAGTGTTAACGCAAAGGCTGTTCGGCAACAAATATTAATTCTTGTTAAGAAGAGGCAGTTCGGTAAGTTAAAAAAAAAAAAAAAAAATTAAAATAACTAAAAAAATACTAAGGTCATGCTTCATAATTGAAGCTAGGAGAGGAGAGGGGAAGAGACAGAGAGGAAGATAAATTGAGCGACATTTTCGAACAGCAGAAGCTACATCTAATTTGAGAGTGGTGGATTTTGTCAAAAATCAACGCAACTTAATCTCTCAACAGTAACGCGTAACCTTCGCTCTTTCTCCGATTCACCTCTTCTGGAGCAGGTGACCTCGCCCGGTCAGGTGCGATTTGGCGAGCTCTCACCTCCACATAGTAGATTCGCCCTTCCCCTCCCTCCGTGTAATCTCGTCTGAAGCACCCTCTAAAGAAAGAGAGGAAGGAGCCTTAAGGAAAGAACAAGAGATTAAGATTCGGGCAAAAAAAAAACTAAAAAAAGTTGTCTTAATCCATATTAAAGAATCGGTGTTCGGTAAGATTAAGCGACTAAAGAAGCTAAATGAAGCTCATTTAGTCTTAAGGAGTCTTAAGAAGATCCTTGCCAAACAGCTCCAAGAAAATATGTTACTGAACCGGTTTTTACGTAATGGATATTGCAATCTGTTTTATTATTCTTTTTTTTTTATTTTTTTCATCTGAAGTTTTCATCTCAACAAAAACTAAAATTAAATTTATAAGGAAATATTAGAATGTCATTATATCTTTGTTTTTAAAGTCTAAACAACCGATCTAAACTGCTCAACATGATTTTCATATTAAAATGTACTTGGAGATCAAATTTTACATTTTTAAGATTTTTTTACTATTTATTAAGATGGGTAGAAAATCGTTGTTTTTGGATGGATTATGAACCCTTAAAAAACAATTATTTAAAAAATTCTAAACAAGTACTAATAAATTTCCAAAAAATTTAAAATTTGGTCTCCTAGCACATTTCAATATGTGGATCATGTTGAGTTGTTCAGATCGAGATTTTGATCTTTCAAAAGTAGAAAATATGGCCTAAAGTAAAACAAGCATCTTACTTCACAACTCACCATAGCCCAACTGTGTGTGTGTGTGTGTGTGAGAAATGAGCTACGGTACATTACAATGTATAGACCCTTTTGTACATCGGACTATAAATCGTCGGATTCAAAGTCCAAACAGCCGATCAAAACCGTTTAACTTGTTCTGCATATTAATATGTGTTTGGACACCAAATTTTATAGTTTTTTAGAAATTTTTATACTATTTTTTTAGATTTATTGAAAAAAAATACATTTTTTGCTCATAAGAGGATCAAAAGATTGAAAAGGATAGCATGGAAAGAAGGTAGCGAGTTGGACTATTGTAGCGGTGGCCAGAGATTATTTATTAAGTTACGTTGAAAAATTAGAACTGCTAATGAGTTAGATTCGGCTCACGACTTGATTCGATTCAATAAGAGAAGTACAATAACTCAGACTTTTTGGATTGTATATATTTGTGTGCCGTTATGAGAGAGGAAAAAAGAAAAATAAATATAGAGGCATAATTGTATATATAATTGTGAGAATTAAATAAATGGTCGGACAATCGTACCAGTGCAGAGCATATATTTTTTTGAGGATGGTAAGACAATTGTAACTAGAGTATAAAAGAGAAAAAAAAAGAAGATAGAAGGATAATTATATATAATTGTGAGAATTTAACAAACTAAATAAGACAATAAGAGATTTTTTTCGAGCCATAATAATGTTTTATATTTTTTTTTTCAAGAGTCAAAATAGTCAATTCAAACAGCGCAACATGATTTTCATATTGAAATGTGTTTGGAGACCAACTTTTATAATTTTTGGAATTGATTAATATTTTTTAGATAAGAACAAAATCACTATTTTTTAAAAGATTCTAAACCATCAGAAGAAGAAAAAAAAAAAAAAAAAAAGATAAAAGATAAAAGATTTCCAAGAAAAATACCAATTTTATTCTGCAAGCACATTTTAATATGAAGATCATATCGACTGTTTAAAAATATAAAACAGAGATAAATAAGTGAGACATGTTTGGGTCACAAAACCAAAAAAATATTTTAACCCTGCTCTATGATATTTATCAAGGATCGCTTTAGTTGTCATAGAACTATGTGAGATAAGGTTTTATGGGCATGAGATCTCACAAATTAATTCGCAGGGATGCGCTAATGAAAATGCATAAATAATGAGTGAGGCTATGGTATTTTACATAGCATACACTGTTCGGTACTTTGAACTAATATTCTTATTTCACAGCTCAAACAGTTTCTGAACCAGTTAACATGATATTTCTATAAAAATATATTTTTACAACTTTTTTTAACTATTCTTTCAGATTGGTAGAAAATCACTATTTGTTTATATTCTAAAATCCTTAGATGAAGTAATATTCTAAAGTTTCTAAAAAATATAACATTTGATCTACACGTATATTTTTATATGAAGATTACCTTGATATTTTAAATCGTTCAGACTGTGAAAATAAAGATAACCCATATTGTTTCCCAACAAAAAAAATGTGTAAAATTAATTGTTCAATTGTACTATCAGAACAATTGCCTGGTTATTATTTTCTTATACTATGATGTTAATGCAGTATGCAGATACCAAAATTTTTGTTCATATCCTAAAAAAAATATATAAATTACAAATCTGCATTAACAGGCCTCTAAGTGTGTGTATATATATATATTTTTGGCAAGAAGCCTGTAGGCATAAAATTTTGTTTTGTGATTGTACCAATATAATTTAAGAAAAGCGAACCGCATCTACTTTGCCATTATCACCTTCATATCCGCCATTTATCATCCATACTTCCATAGTTACAACTCAGGAAATAAAAAATAATAAGTAGAACGTTGTAGGTGGCGAAAAGAGTTGTCTAAGAATTTTAGTGAAGGGACAAAACAATTTACAGAGTGGGACATTTTTGTTGGCTGAATGGTAATAATTAATTCCATTTGACACTTGGCAAGATTAGTTGGAATGTCATATATATAAATTATTTAGTGTTCATTGTTTATTAAGCTGGCATTCCTTGGTTCCCCATCTATCATCCCATAATGCAATTAGCCAGTAGCACATGATCTGGCATGGTATCGTTATATAAACAACATTCTTCTTCTTCTTCTTTTCTTTTTCTTTTGCTTTTTTCTTTTTCTAAGAAAATGCAGTTCGTCGGAGAAATAACTTCGCCCTGTCGACACAATTAGAAATTAGAAATTAAATTATTAAAATAAGATAGATTATTTTTTTTGATCTCATAAACGATACTGAACTCATGATTTCCTATCGAGTTCTTTTTCTGAACCGAATCAATAGTTCAATTTCAAAAGTTTATGTAAATTTCAAGAGTATCTTTGCTATTGAAAATTTGAAAACTATTCGTACCTAATTATTGATTCTGTCACAATAATAGTTGTTGTAAGACTTACAGGTAAAAAAAAAAAAATAGGAGTTGTGAATTTCACAAGAATTCTCTTGTTCATTCTTTTCTCACTTACATCCTAATCTTCATTGGAGACACACCAATGAAAAACGAACTATTCACTTATTGAGAAAAAATAATTAATTTTATTTCCGATAATTTAATTCTTAGTTTCTAAAAACAAAAAATATTGTGGTCGATGTGTTGGAGAAATTATGATATATCATAATGTCAACCAGCTACGGTCAAAAAATAAATCTCCTTTTATCATAAAAATGAATAATTAATGAAACCAAAATTTGAAACTCGCGGTCAAATTATGAAGTCATTCGGATTGAATATGTGGTCATATCGTAATTACAACGAACGAGGAGGGTGCAACGTAGCATGGTAAAGTGAAATGGATTTTTGGACCGCCAAGCCAGGTGGTTTACAAGTGTCCAAGGTTAACACAAGCGCCTCGTGAGCCGCTCATCCACTGTCCACGTGGACCTCGGTTCGGAGAAATGCTGATCACTGATCTTACATGGTCTTTTATTGTTGTCATCTCTATAACGGGTCGTCAAAAACTTAGCTACTAAGCATAGTGACAAGATTCGCAAATTATTCGGATTTTTTATGATGCCGAACCGAACGCCGAATTATTCGGTTGACTAAATTTTGACCCAATAATTCCCGAATAATTCGCGAATTTTACGAATTTTTCCCGAATTTTTTCCAGAATTTTATTTTTTGGTTATTTTTTTTGTTTTTGCTCTTTTACATAACTGAAATCTCTGATCCGAATAATACCGAATTATTCCCGAATCACGAATTTTTGACCTCACCTCACCGAACCTGAATAATTTATTTGTCACTATGCTACTAAGTCTTGGCACTAAAGAGGTGATATGTTGTGATGCTTAATTTCAAAAACTAGTGCTCGAATTTCATAAGCACAAAGATATAGTAACAGAGAGAATTTCACTACACAAATCACTAATTTATATAAACAAATTTTGTTATACTAAACTATTTATTTATTTTCACAACAAAGCTTAATAGAGACTGTCATAGAAAAACGATTGCAGTCCCTATGTTCAAATTTTTAAAAATTATTTTTTAAGTTTGAGTTAATCACACTATAAAATTTTATTTTCATTCTACTTTTATAAAACTCGATATACAATGAGCTGTTATTGTTTAATTAAGACGGTTATATTATGATCTCTTATTTATTTAACTTAACATTTGTTGTGAATTTTGAAGAAAAATATTGGGCTTGGACTTCTTCCACCGATTTTATTAATGAATAATTTAGAAATCACTATAATTGTCTTGATCGACATTAGCTAGTAGAAGCTGATGTGTGTGATATATATATTAAATCCTTGTACTTTTATACTCTTACACTGTCTTAAGTAATAAAAAAAATTACTTCTCTATTCAATATCCACAATCCAATTTAATTTTAACATTTACATGCATACTTTAATTATGTTATTTTGTTTTTTTGATGAAATAATATGCTAAATTAATAGTGTCAATTTTTTCTTGTATGTTATCAACTAAATTGAGAAATATTAAAAACAAAATAAGTTCCAAAAAAACACCAATTTTGAGTCAACAACAGTAAAATTGCATACGAGTACAATATGTACACGAGGTCTACAGTATATCAGTATATTATGTTCCCATCGTCTTGCAGAAATTTACTTGCTAAAAAGCAAATTTACAAAAGCTAAAAAAAAAAAAAAATTATCAATGGAGAAGTGACTCACTACACAAGCACAATCATTCGTTATTATAATTTTTAAGTTCGAACTTAGACCGGATACCACCGTCCACCGTACTTTTTGTAATTTGGATTAATCAAAATACTTCCTTTCTTCTGTTAACATCCTGGGAGAGATATGGAGGAGATATTTGCGTGTACGCTAGATATTATTAAATTTGTTTCAGATCAAAGCATAAAAAATTGAGAAGAATATTCAAAAGAAAACATTTTCAGACTAGAGATTTATGTTAAAAATCGTGAGACTTTCCACGTGTTCCTTTTTAGTAGGAGACACAATTAAATTGTACTCTCTTTTTAAGCCTCATAACAGCGACACAAACCCAACCAAAAAAAAAAAATCTCCTAAGATTAGTCAGAAATTAAGGGGGAATTTCATGTATACCCTTCAAAAACTTCAAAATTACATATTTCCCCCTCTAAATTTTGAAATTACGTATTTCCCCCTCTAAATTTCAAAAACTCACACATTTACCAATTTTATTGTATTTTATATTAAAATACATTTTAAAATTCACAAAATACCCATTTTACCCTTTTATTAAAAGCATAAAACATCCACCTCACTCCAATTTGAATCTGAAAGGTTTCTCTACCGTTCGAATTGCTTTAAGATCCGTGTGTGCTAGGTCAGCACAAATCTTAAAGCAGACACACATGAATATTGAAGCAACATGCACAGATCTTCATGCGATCCACGTGGATCAAATTGCTTTAAAATCCGTGCGCACTAGATCAGCACGAATCTTGAAGCGAATACGCACAGATCTTATTGTGATGTGTGCAGATCGGACGGTAGAGGAACCCTTCAGATTCTAATTTGAGTTCGATGGAGTGTTTTATACTTTTAATAAATGGTAAAATTGGTATTTTATAAATTTAGAATGAGTTTTATTTCAAAATACAATAAAATGGGTAAATATGTGAGTTATTGAAGTTTAGAGGGGGAAATATGTAATTTTAAAATTTAGAGGGAGAAATACGTAATTTTGAAGTTTTTGAAGGGTATACATGAAATTCCCCCAAAAATTAAAATAACAATTGTGTTGTATGGGCCGGAGATAGAATGGGCCCATTGTGACCGACAGGCTATAAAATGAGCCAGTAAGCCCAGTACAAGATGTAGTACTAGGTGCCATGTGCGTTAGTTCAGTCAATGGTAATGCATGCAACTTGCTACCAATACTAAAGCAGTCAAACCAAACAATTGTGGGGACACGATAATGATATCGCCAAGAAATAATTGCTGGGGAATCATGGATGATCAGTGAGTGCATGCAATGCTATCTGCTCATTGTTAATTCACTTCCTACACCCTGTAAAACCAGTAAATTAATTAAACACACAAAAAAAAAAAAGAGAAATGAGGATTAAAATTTTGTTATTATGAAATCTCATTTCCTAGTTTCTTTAGATAAATCTTTATATACACGTACTACGTATAAATGAAAAAATGGCCTTATCTCATGGAGTCATGGTGGGGCCAGCTATATCTCTCATGTAATGAGTGATATACTGATATGCTGATAGCTATCTAGCTTTCTAGGTAGCTAAACGGACAGCAGACAAACTGTTTGTAAGTAGATTTACTTTCAGCAAGTTCACTTGCTTGTAACTATGGCAGGAAAAGCTTGTTACCGCACTTGCAACGCCATGCCTCTGGGTAGTACTCGGTAATGACAGGTCTGCCTGGTGGTACAGGCACGTGTACTGGTATGCATGGTGTACAGTCGCCGCACTTGCCGGTGCACCTTGGTGGATATGAACCCGGCCCGTCATAAGCGGCATTTTGGGTCTTTCCCTGCAACAACAGTATGAAGTTACAATTTCATATTTAAAAAAATTGTTCACTTTTTTTTTTTTTCCCTTTTTAATGTTTATTTTGGCACAAATGTGGAGGGCGAGACTGTACTGACATTCCAGACCCCGAACTTATTTACCATTGCCGATACAACTTTATTAAACATGTTTTTGTGTAGAAACGGAGAATTAGAGGATTAACTTGAACCTGGTGGTTCTGAATACTTGATCCTAAATTTGTGCGCTCTGCCAAGATATATAACAAAAGAAAAAACAACTGGTTAGCTAAAGTTTATACGTACATTGCATAAGAAGACAAAAAAAACTCTAGTTACACCATTGCTGGTGGAGGCTATTGCAATTTTAAACAAGTACTTTTTCTCTGGTAAATTTTTTGGGAGTTCCAATGTTTATAGCAACTAGATTTTGTGAAAAAAAGAACGAATTCAATAAAAAAAACTAAATAAATAAAACAAGAGAATTATTTTGGTACAAGAGCTAGTGGTGTTTTACAAATTTAATGTATAATGTGAAAGAATATAGCTGCAAGCCGTACATACACAAATTTAAAAAAGAAAAAAAAAAGCTGTTATTGAAGCAAGTTAATGTACCACAGCAAAGGCTATGTTTGAAAGCATGAGGCAATGTGAAAAGAGAAAGAAGAGCACACAAAAAGAGAGCCTCTTTGACCACAAATCCGCAATTCCACATTCTCTCGCCTCTGCTCATGTAAAGAAACTAATAAAAAAAGAATTGCAACCAGATCTTTCTTGAAATCGAATTAACTAAGGAGACGAATTAGAAAAACGACCAGCGTTCGTGGGTTTGTGCGTGAGTGTGTGTGTGTGAGAGAGAGAGAGAAGCAGAGATCCAGGCAATCAGAAATCTTAGCAAGAAAAAATATGTGAGTTTTTCTCCTGTTCCTCTCACTCTTTAACTGTAGCTGTAATCACTAATCAGAGAGAGATCTATGTTTGTGTGTGTGTGTGTGTGTGTGTGTGTGGGTGTGGGTGTGGGATCAGTTGCATTAACAAATACTGCCTCTGAGACAGAGACAGGCGTGTCAATTTATTACCACCTTAGTACTCATTTTACATATTATAAATCCATATCAATCCCTGCTGTCTTGTTTCTTCTGCTAGTAATTTTACTGGATGTGCAGATTTTACATTTTACAGTTTCTGCATTTGTACAATTCTATGTTGCCAAAGTATTCCAATTTATTATTCTTTAGCTACGAGTTGTCTCTGGCTACCTTTAAATATATACGGTTTACAAAAGTTGGGGATATTGCCTTTATTTAAAACAAAAAAAAAAGAATTTAGTTATTATCCTCTTCCTGCTTTGGAAAAAATAAGAGGCGCACGTTAGATGCGAACTGAAATTAAGTGAATAGTTTATACAGAGTCCGGCTACGGGTTAGTATGATATTAGTATCATTTTCAATTTATATAACAACAATTTTAAAATCTATCGAATTGATTTTAAATGTCGAATCTATACTGTTTAAGCTAATTTACTTCATTAGTTCTGTATTTACACACAAAATTTATAATTTTTCAAATTTATTTATTATTAAGTCAAGCAGTTAAATGTGGGAGTTTCTAAGTTAATTTCAATGCATAGATTTTTCAACATTTTTGACTGCTTGACTTAATTGGTATTAAAATAGTTCGAAAATAATATAAATTTTGTATGTGAAGGTATAACTCATACAGTACATTGGGTTGAACAATTTGGATTTGTAGTTTGAAGTTCTATTCAATAAATTTCGGAGTTGGTGTCATACGACATCGATGTTATAATAGCCAGACTCATTTAAACAAGCAAGTTAGTTTAATTTTTTTTTGTTTAATAATTACAGTATTGCAATTCATGTCTCCAACTTTTCATTACTAACAAAAAAAAAAAACAAATTCCTCAAAAAAAAAATCTTAAAAAAAATAAAGTTACATATGTGATGCATGAACACTGAGTAAACAGATATAAAGAGAGGACCACTGTGCAGTTTGTACCAAAAGGTCACTGGTACTTCCCAGTGGTCCATGTTTAGTTTCTTAATTATCACAATATCCAATCAAGGAAAAATAAAACTGATGCTGTCAAAGTCCAAATAAACAAATGCGACTTTGGTCATGGAAATTTATTTCAGCAGTAGTAGACTTGGTAAAATTATAAAGTTGTATATTCTGATGAGGCATCTCAGTATCTCACAGCTTGATCAGTTAATTGAGAGAGAACAGAGAGGCTGTTTTGGAGGACACATAGGTTAGTGGTGTGTGCAGTTGGTATCAGGCTTGATCCAAGATCGTTTGTCGACCAGTACTTTTTTTACATCGAATTTTTTACTTCTTTATAACCATAGCTGACTTACTCTTTTTTCTACAATTTTACCATGATTGTTATCTCCGACTAAATGTTGCTTTCAATGGAAAGTGAGGTTTACTAGAGGAGAGCAATTTGGGTCCGATGCCCATCGAACTAAAACTGAGTTTGATAGGCACTATAACTATCTAATCCTCTTTAGAATCGTGTTGCTTTAATATCTGTGTGATTTTATTTTAATATCCGTATGCACGAATCTTAAAGCAGATCGGACGGTTGTAGGACCTAGAGAAGGAAATACGTGACACGCCGTGACGTGACGTGACAAACACGCCATGATTTGGTCACGTGACGTGATCAATTTTTTTTTTCAAGTGACATGACGTGACGTGACTAAAATGGTGGCGGATGGTCACGTCACGCGTAGTCACTATACGTGACATGACGTGTCGTGACGTAAATTAGCCGTGTCAATTTTTTTATATTTTAATTTAAATTGTTGAAAATTTAGAAAAAAAGATAAAAAAAAAATTATAAAACAAATAAATAATATTGTAAAGAATATTTTTTAGAAAATATTACATCTGATATTACTTTAAAAATTCAAATTACAAATATTCATTAAACTAAACTAAAGAAAATAAAAAATCAGTACTACATGAGTACCAATATCACTCAACTTACACTAAAATAAAAATCACAATACTCTATACATATAAAAAAAGTTGGATACTCTATGTTTCATACCGTGACGTGACGTAACGTGATCACGTGACGTGACGTGACGTGATGGTTCACATGACGTGACGTGACGTATATTTTCACTAAAATGTGGTCACGTCACGCGAGTCACGTCACGTAATTGACACACGTGACGTGACGTAACGTCTCGTGACGTGACTAGTCACGCCGTGACAAATTTCCTTCTCTAGTAGGACCCATCAAACCCAAATTTGAGTCCGAAGGACATCAGACCCGAATTAATTGCTCTCTTACTAGAGACCAATTGACCCCTCCTAGAAAAGCCGTTGCTGGTACCGGTCCCAATTAGACACATCAAGGGACAATTCATAGGACACCCATTATCAAATAATGATCGTTTGTCTACCTAACAAGTGGTGGCGCGTACTGGCGTGGCGATTGCTCAATTCAGGACTCACAGGCATATAAATTTTGCATGGTAGATTTCTGGTAAAGTTTGTTTTATTTGGGCCCATATAAATACCTATGGGCCATATGCTACATAAAAGGATATGAACTTTTTTTTGTCTATTGTGATTTTCAAAATTTGTGAAATTAATATTCTTATTTTAAAAATTTTAATTATACTATTATTTATATTTTAAACACATGTTGTTATTCTAAATTCATAGATTCAAATTTTAAAATATGAAAAAAATATGTTTTCAAGTTCGGAAAGTTTTTTTTGTTACTTAAAAATATTATTATAGCATTTTCAAACTTTTTGAACGCATAAGTTCAAAAAAACTTATAAATTCGTATGTTTAAAAATACACATAGCGTTGTTCATTTTTTCAACATAAAAATATTATCATTAGTGTGAGGCTATGTTAATATGCAAATTAAGGATCAACCCGTGCTATAGATCCATATCTCTATTTTTAATGTTCAATCGATTCATATAGTCCAAAGTATAGTTTGTGATCAACTTTTTTTATTTCTTAGAACTTATTTGCTATTATTTTAGATAGGTAGAAAATCACTACTTTCATATAGTCCAAAAATTTTAGGTGGAGTGATTTTCTACCTATCTATAAAAATTGTAATAAAAATTCTTAAAAAATGTAAAATTTGGTCTTTAGTACATTTTAATTTGAAAATCATATTTGAGATTCGAATCGACTATTTGAATTTTAAAAATAAAATATAAATTTATACTACAAGTTGAAACGAAATATGCATATAGCCGTAGCCTCTCTGCTATTAACTTTTTAAAATCATGATAGTAAAAAAAAAATATGCAAAGAAATCCGAGTGAACAGGCTACAGTAGACCTTACAATAATAGACAAGCTTTTCCGTTATTACACGATTATAGTTCTATTTATAGCTTACCAGCTATATAGGACAGCTAGAGGGACCTGTTCCACTTTTCTGTTACTGACTCACTGTAATTCTATTTATAAAGCACAGTATGCATCATCAAATTAATAAATAAATCAATTTTAATTTTTGCAGTCGGTGCTAGAGAAGGAAATTTGTCACGGCGTGACTAGTCACGTCACGAGACGTCACGTCACGTTAACGTCACATCACGTCACGTGTGTCAATTACGTGACGTGACTCGCGTGACGTGTGACGTGATCATTCGCGTGACGTGACCACATTCTAGTGAAAATATACGTCACGTCACGTCACGCGAACCGGTCACGTCACGTCACGTCACGATATGAAACATAGAGTATCCAACTTTTTTTATATGTATAGAGTATTCAGATTTTTATTTTAGTGTAAGTTCAATGATATTGGTACTCATGTAGTACTAATTTTTATTTTTTTTAGTTTAGTTTAATGAATGTTTATAATTTGAATTTTTAAAGTAATATCAGATGTAATATTTCCTAAAAAAAATAATATTTACTTGTTTTATAATTTTTTTTATCTTTTTTTCTAAATTTTCAACAATTTAAATTAAAATATAAAAAAATTGACACGGCTAATTTACGTCACGACACGTCACGTCACGTGTGATCACGTCACGTATAGTCACGGCGTGACTACGCGTGACGTGACCATTCGCGTGACGTGACCATCCGCCACCATTTTAGTCACGTCACGTCACGTTACGTCACGTGAAAAAAAAAATTGATCACGTCACGTGACCAAATCACGGCGTGTCACGTATTTCCTTCTCTAGTCGGTGCCAATTCAGTAATACCGTTATTGCAGGTTTCCTGCCAAATAAGTAGTAGAAATGAAACAATCAAATATTAAAGAGAAAATACTCTGCGGACCAATTTAAAACTTAGATCCAATCTGAGAAATACATAGCAATTGCGGAAATCATATAACTTGGAATGTGTTGTGTACAAAATTAATTAAAACCATAGCAAACTGCACAATACATGCCGTAAACCCTTATGTGTCATAATAGTATGCTTAAAAATTGATATATCTTTTAGTAAAATATGTAATATTTTTCTTATGATATTTTGAAATTACATATCACTTATTATAATTTGTGGATCTGTAATGCATTCAAATCGATTAAATCACAAATAGATACAAATAATTTAAATGGATTTTGTCTGTAATTTACTTGTATTAGACTTTCATGAGGATATTTTATGTTATTTTATAAATATATGTTACCTATAATTAATGATTTTAGGACCGACAATTTATACAAATTTAATTAAAATTATTAATCGATACGCACAACAACATGCTGTAAATATATTTCACTAAAATATATTGCAATATTTTTAAGTATTACTTAAAGCTTAGTACATATTTGGTGATTATATTGTTGTACACTAATTCAAACTTAAACTTATATGAAAATAATTATATTGTTCTTGTTCTTGTGCTTATCAAGCGCTTGTTTTTAGGAACCTCATTTTTCTTGTTCTTGTGCTTAACAATCTCATTTGTCGTGGTTTATGTGCTTATCAACTCGTTTTGGTATTGTTCTTGTGCTTAGCAACCACATTTGCCTTTTTTCTTGTGATTAACAACATCATTTGTATTCGTTCTGATGCTTATTAACCTCATTAGTCTATGTTTATGTTCTTGTGAACCTAATTTGCCTTTGTTTTTGTGCCTAGCAACCTCATTTGCCCTTGTTCATGTGCTTAAGAACCTTATTTGCCCTTGTTAATATGCTTAAGAACCTCATTTGTCATTGTTCTTGTGCTTTGTAACATAATTTGTGCTTAAACTTGTGCTTATTGATCTCAATTGCATTTGTTTTGTCCTTAGAACCCTCATTTGTTTTTGTTCTTGTGATTAACAACCTCAATTGTCATTGTTCATATGCTTATCTACCTCTTTCGCCCTTATTCTTGTTCTTAGCAACATCATTTGCATTTGTTCTTATACTTATCAACATCATTTGCATTTGCTCTGGTGCTTAGAACATCATTTGTATTTATTCTGGTGCTTAGCACATCCTTTGCATTTGTTCTTGTGCTTAGCAACATCATATGCATTTGTTATGGTTCTTAACGCATCATTTGCATTTGTTATTGTTATTGGGAACCTCTCTTGCCCTTATTCTTGTGCTTAGGAATCTCATTTTCCCTTCTTATGCTTAACAATCTCATTTGTAATTGTTCATGTGCTAATAAACTCATTTTGGTCTTGTTCTTGTGCTTAGCAACTACATTTGCCCTTTTAATTGTGCTTAGCAACATCATTTGCATTTGTTCTAGTGCTTATCAACGTCATTAGTCTTTGTTTTTGTTCTTAGCAACCTCATTTCCCTTGTTATTGTGCTTAAAAATCTCATTTGTCGTTGTTCATATGCTTATAAGCTCGTTTTGGTCTTGTTCTTGTGCTTAGCAACCACATTTGCCTTTTTTTCTTGTGGTTAACAACATCATTTGCGTTTATTCTGGTGCTTATTAACCTCATTAGTCTATGTTTTTGTTCTTATGAACCTAATTTGTCTTTGTTTTTGTGCTTAGCAACCTCATTTCTCCTTGTTCATATGCTTAACAATCTCATTTGTCGTTGTTCTTGTGTTTTGTAACATCATTTGCACTTGAACTTGTGCTTATCGATCTCATTTGCATTGTTTTCTTGTTCTTAGGAACCTCATTTGCTTTTGTTCTTGTGATTAACAACCTTCATTGTCGTTGTTCATATGCTTATCTACCTCTTTAGCCCTTATTCTTGTTCTTAGCAACATCATTTGCATTCATTTTTATACTTATCAACATCTTTTGCATTTGCTCTTGTGCTTAAAACATCATTTGCATTTGTTCTGGTGCTTACCACGTCATCTGCATTTCATCTTATGCTTAGCAACATCATATCCATTTGATATGGTGCTTAGCACATCATCTGCATTTGTTCTTGTTATTGGGAACCTCTCTTGCCCTTATTCTTGTGCTTAGAAATCTCATTTTCTCATGTTTTTGTGCCTAACAATCTCATTTGTCATTTTTCATGTGCTTATCAACTCGTTTTGGTCTTGTTCTTGTGCTTAGCAACCAAATTTGCCCTCTTTCTTGTGCTTAGCAACATCATTTGCATTGGTTCTGGTTCTTATCAACCTTATTGATCTATGTTTTTGTTCTTAGGAACCTGATTTGCTATTATTTTTGTTCTTAACAACCTCTATTGCCCTTTTTCTTGTGATTAACAGCCTCATTTGTCATTGTTCTTGTGCTTTACAACATCATTTGCGCTTGTTCTGGTGCTTAGCACATCATTTATATTTGTTCTTGTACTTAGCAACATCATTTGCATTTGTTACGGTGCTTAGTACATCATTTGCATTTGTTCTTGTTATTGGTAACCTCACTTGCCCTTGTTCTTGTGTTTAGGAATCTCACAAGCACAAAATAAAAAGGCAAATTATGTTGCAAAGCGCAAGAATAATGACAATTGAGGTTGTTAAGCACAAGAACAAGTGTAAATGATGTTGCTAAGCATAAGAACAAGGGCAAAAGAGGTTAAGAAACTTGGGAACAACGACAATTGAGCTTGTTAAGCACACGAACAAGGACGAGTGAGCTTCCAAAGCACCAGAACATATGGAAATGAGGTTCATAAGCACAAGATTAACGGCAAAAGAGGATGTTAAGCACACAAACAACGCTAATTGAGGATGTTAAGCACACAAACAACGCCAATTGAGGTTGTTAAGCAAACAAACAAGGGCAAATGAGGTTCCTAAGCACAAGAACAAATACAAATGAGTTTCATAAGCACAAGATAAAAGGCAAATTATGTTGCAAAGCGCAAGAACAACGACAAATGAGGTTGTTAAGCACAAGAACAAGTGTAAATGATGCTGCTTAGCACAAGAACAACGGTAAAAGAGGTTAAGAAGTATATGAATAACCACAATTGAGGTTGTTAAGCACACGAAGAAGGGCAAATGAGGTTCCTTAGCACAAGAGCAAATGCAAATAAAGTTTATAAGCACAATATCAACGGCAAAACAAGTTGTAAAGTACAGGAACAACGCCAATTGAGGTTGTTAAGCACACAAACAAGGGCAAATGTGGTTCCTAAGCACAAGAACAAATGCAAATGATGTTCATAAGCACAAGATAAAAGGCAAATTATGTTCATAAGCACCAGATCAAGGACAAATTATGTTGCAAAGCAGAAGAACAACAAAAAATGAGGTTGTTAAGCACAAGAATAAGTGTAAATGATTTTGCTAAGCAAAAGAACTAGGGCAAAAGACGTTAATAAGCATAGGAAGAACGACAATTAAGGTTGTTAAGCACAAGAACAAGGACAAATGAGGTTCTTAAGCACAAGAACAAATGCAAATGATGTTCATAAGCACAAGATCAAAGGCAAATTATATTGCAAAGCGCAAGAACAACGACAAATGAGGTTGTTAAGCACAAGAACAATTGTAAATGATGCTGCTTAGCACAAGAACAAAGGTAAAAAGAGGTTAAGAAGTATATGAATAACCACAATTGAGGTTGTTAAGAACACGAACAAGGGCAAATGAGGTTCCTTAGCACAAGAACAAATGCAAATAAAGTTCATAAGCACAATATCAACGGCAAAACAGGTTGTTAAGTACAGAAACAACGCCAATTGAGATTGTTAAGCACACAAACAAGGGCAAATGTGGTTCCCAAGCGCAAGAACAAACGCAAATAATGTTCATAAGCACAAGATAAAAGGCAAATTATGTTCATAAGCACAAGATCAAGGACAAATTATGTTGCAAAGTAGAAGAACAACGACAAATGAGGTTGTTAAGCATAAAAATAAGTGTAAATGATGTTGCTAAGCAAAAGAACTAGGGCAAAAGACGTTAATAAGCATAGAAAGAACAACAATTGAGGTTGTTAAGCACAAGATCAAGGACAAATTATGTTGCAAAGTAGAAGAACAACGACAAATGAGGTTGTTAAGCACAAAAATAAGTGTAAATGATGTTGCTAAGCAAAAGAACTAGGGCAAAAGACGTTAATAAGCATAGGAAGAACAACAATTGAGGTTGTTAAGCACAAGAACATGGGCAGATGAGCTTCCTAATCACAAGAACAAAAGCAAATGAGTCTCATAAGCACAGGATCAATGGAAAAAGACATTCTTAAGCACACGAACAATGCCAATTGAGGTTGTTAAGTACAAGAACAAGTGTAAATGATGTTGCAAAGCACAAGCATAAGGGCAAAAGAGGTTAAGAAGCATAGGAACAACGACAATTGAGCTTGTTAAGCACACGAACAAGGCCAAATGAGCTTTTTAAGCACAAGAACAAATGGAAATGAGGTTCATAAGCACAAGATCAATGGCAAAAGAGATTGTTAAGCACACAAACAACGCCAATTGAGGTTGTTAAGCACACAAACAAGAGCAAATGAGGTTCCTGAGCACAAGAACAAATACAAGTGAGGTTCCTAAGCACAAGATATAGGGCAAATAATGTTGCAAAGCGGAAGAACAATGACAAATGAGGTTGTTAAGCACAAGAACAAGTGTAAATGATGTTGCTAAGCGCAACAACAAGAGCAAAAGAGGTTACGAATCATAGGAACAACGACAATTGAGATTGTTAAGCGCACAAATATGGGCAAATGAGCTTCCTAAGCACAAGTACAATTGCAAATGAGGATCATAAGCACAAGATCAAGGGCAAAAGACGTTCTTAAGCACACGTACAACGCCAATTGAGGTTGTTAAGCACACAAACAAGGGCAAATAGGTTCCTAAGGACAAGAACAAATGCAAATGAGGTTCATAAGCACAAGATAAAAGCCAAATTATGTTGCAAAGAGAAAGAACAACGACAAATGAGGTTGTTAAGCACAAGAACAAGTGTAAATGATGCTGCTTAGCACAAGAACAAGGGTAAAAGAGGTTAAGAAGTATATGAACAACGACAATTGAGATTGTTAAGCACACGAACAAGGGCAAATGAGGTTCCTTAGCACAAGAACAAATGCAAATAAGGTTCGTAAGCACAAGATCAAGGGCAAAAGAGATTATTAAGTACAGGAACAATGCAAATTGAGGTTGTTAAGTATACGAACAATGCAAATTAAGGTTGCTAAGCACACAAACAAGGGCACATGTGGTTCCTAAGCACAAGAACAAATGCAAATGATGTTCATAAGCACAAGATCAAGGGCAAACTATGCTGCAAAGCGGAAGAACAACGACAAATGAGTTTGTTAAGCACAAGAAAAATTGTAAATGATGTTGCTAGTACAAGAACAAGTGTAAATGATGTTGCTAAGCGCAACAACAAGAGCAAAAGAAGTTAAGAAGCATAGGAACAACGACAATTGAGGTTGTTAAGCACACGAACATGGGCAAATGCGTTTCCTAAGCACAAGAACAAATGCAAATGAGGTTCATAAGTACAAGATCAAGGGCAGAAAATGTTCTTAAGTACACGTAAAACGCCAATTGAGGTTGTTAAGCACACAAACAAGGGAAAATGAGATTCCTAAGCACAACAACAAATGCAAATGAAGTTCATAAGTACAAGATAAAAGGCATATTATGATGCAAAGCGGAAGAACAACGATAAATGAGGTTGTTAAGTACAAGAACAAGTGTAAATAATGTTGCTAAGAACAAGAATAAGGGCAAAAGAGGTTAAGAAGCATAGGAACAACGATAATTGAGCTTGTTAAGCACACGAACAATGCCAAATGAACCTTTTAAGCACAGGAACAAATGGAAATGAGGTTCATAAGCACAAGATCATTGGCAAAAGAGGTTGTTAAGCACACAAACAACGCCAATTGAGGTTGTTAAGCACTAGAATAAGTGTAAATGATGTTGCTTAGCACAAGAACAAGGGTAAAAGAGGTTACGAAGTATATGAACAACGACAATTGAGATTGTTAAGCACACGAACAAGGGCAAATGAGGTTCCTTAGCACAAGAACAAATGCAAACAAGGTTCGTAAGCACAAGATCAAGTGCAAAAGATATTGTTAAGTACAGGAACAACGCCAATTGAGGTTGTTTAGCACACGAACAATTCCAATTGAGGTTGTTAAGCACACAAACCAGGGCAAATGAGGTTTCTAAGCACAAGAACAAATGCAAATGATGTTCATAAGCCCAAGATCAAGGGCAAATTATGTTGCAAAGCGGAAGAACAATGAAAAATGAGGTTGTTAAGCACAAAAACAATTGTAAATGATGTTGCCAAGCACAAGAACAAGGGCAAAAGTGGTTAAGAAGCATAGGAACAACGACAATTGAGGTTGTTAAGCACACGAACATGGGCAAATGAGCATCTTAAGCACAAGAACAAATTCAAATGACGTTCATAAGCACAGGATCAAGGGCAAAGGACGTTCTTAAGCACACGTACAACGGCAATTGAGGTTGTTAAGCACACAAACACGGGCAAATGAGGTTCATAAGCACAAGAACAAATGCAAATGAGGTTCTTAAGCACAAGATAAAAAACAAAAGAGATTGTTAAGTACAGGAACAACGCCAACTGAGGTTGTTTAGCACACGAACAATTCCAATTAAAGTTGTTAAGCAACACAAACAAGGGCAAATGAGGTTCCTAAGCACAAGAACAAATGCAAATGATGTTCATAAGCACAAGATCAAGGGCAAATTATGTTGCAAAGCGGAAGAACAATGAAAAATGAGGTTGTTAAGCACAAGAACAAGTGTAAATGATATTGCAAAGCACAAGAATAAGGGCAAAAGAGATTAAGAAGCATAGAAACAACGACAATTGAGGTTGTTAAGCACACGAACATGGGCAAATGAGCATCCTAAGCACAAGAACAAATGCAAACGACGTTCATAAGCACAAGATCAAGGGCAAAAGACGTTCTTAAGCACACGTACAACGCCAATAGAGGTTCTTAAGCACACAAACAAGTGCAAATGAGGTTCCTAAGCACACAAACAAGGGCAAATGAGGTTCCTAAGCACATGAACAAATGCAAATGATGTTCATAAGCACAAGATCAAGGGCAAATTATGTTGCAAAGCGCAAGAACAACGACAAATAAGATTGTTAAGCACAAGAACAAGTGTAAATGATGTTGCTAAGAACAAGAATAAGGGCAAAAGAGGTTAAGAAGCATAGGAACAACGATAATTGAGCTTGTTAAGCACACGAACAAGGCCAAATGAGCTTTTTAAGCATAAGAACAAAATGAAATGAGGTTCATGAGCACAAGATCAATGGCAAAAGAGGTTGTTAAGCACACAAACAACGCCCATTTGGGTTGCTAAGCACACAAATAAGGGCAAATTAGGTTCCTAAGCACAAGAACAAATACAAGTGAGGTTTATAAGCACAAGATAAAAGGCAAATTATGTTGCAAACCACAAGAACAACGCAAAATTAGGTTGTTAAGCACAAGAACAAGTGTAAATGATGTTGCTAAGCACCAGCACAACGACAAAAGATGTTAAGAAGCATTGGAACAATTACAATTGAGGCCGTTAATCACACAAACAGGGACAAATGAGGTTCCTATGTACAAGAACAAATGCAAATGTGGTTTATAATCACAAGATCAAGGCCAAAGGAGGTTGTTAAGCACAAGAACAATGCCAATTAAGGTTATTAAGCACACAAACAAGGGCAAATGATGTTCATAAGCACAAGATAAAAGACAAATTATGTTGCAAAGCGAAAGACAACGACAATTGAAGTTGTTAAGCACTAGAACAAGTGTAAATAATGTTGCTAAGCACAAGAACAAGGGCAAAAGATGTTAAGAAGCATAGGAATAACGACAATTGCAGTTGTTAAGCACACGAATAAGGGCAAATGAGCTTCCTAAGAACAAGAACAAATACAAATGAGGTTCCTAAGCACAAGATAACAGGCAAATTATGTTGCAAAGTGCAAGAACAACGACAAATAAGGTTGTTAAGCACAAGAACAAATGTAAATGACGCTGCTTAGCACAAGTACAAGGGTAAAAGAGGTTAAGAAGTATATGAACAACGACAATTGATATTGTTAAACACACGAACAAGGGCAAATGAGGTTCCTTAGCACAAGAACAGATGAAAATAAGGTTCGTAAGCATAAGAATAAGGGCAAAAGATATTATTAAGTACAGGAATAATGCAAATTGTGGTTGTTAAGCACACAAACAAGGGCACATGTGGTTCCTAAGCACAAGAACAAATGCAAATGATGTTCATAAGCACAAGATCAAGGACAAATTAAGCTGCAAAGCGGAAGAACAACGACAAATGAGGTTGTTAAGCACAAAAAAAAGTGTAAATGATGTTGCTAAGCACAAGAACAAGGGAAAAAGAGGTTAACAAGCATAGGAACAACGACAATGAGGTTGTTAAGCACACGAACAAGGGCAAGTGAGTTTCCTAGTCACCAGAACAAATGCAAATGAGGTTCATAAGCACAAGATCAAGGGCAAAAGATAAAACAAGGGAAAATGAGGTTCCTAAGAACAAGAACAAATGCAAATGAGGTTCATAAGTACAAGCTAAAAAGTAAATTATGTTGCAAAGCGCAAGAGCAACGATAAATGAGGTTGTTAAGCACAAGAACAAGTGTAAATGATATTGCTAAGAACAAGAATAAGGGCAAAAGAGGTTAAGAAGCATAAGAACAACGATAATTGAGCATGTTAAGGACACGAACAATGCCAAATGAGCTTTTTAAGCACAAGAACAAATGGAAATGAGGTTCATAAGCACAAGATCAATGGCAAAAGAGGTTCTTAAGCACACAAACAACACCAATTGTGGTTGTTAAGCACAAAAACAAGGGCAAATGAGGTTCCTAAGCACAAGAATAAATGCAAATGAGGTTCATAAGTATAAGATAAAAGGTAAATTATGTTGCAAAGCGGAAAAACAACGATAAAATGCGGTTCTTAAGCACAAGAACAAGTGTAAATGATGTTGCTAAGCACAAGAATATGGGCAAAAGAGGTTAAGAAGCAGAGGAATAACGATAATTTAGCTTGTTAAGCACATGAACAAGGCCAAATGAGATTTTTAAGCACACAAACAAGGGCAAAGAAGGTTCCTAACCACAAGACCAAATGCAAATGATGTTCGTAAGCAGAACAACAAATGCAAATGAGGTTCATAAGCATAAGATGAATGGCAAAAGATGTTCTTAAGCACACGTACAACGCCAATTGAGGTTGTTAAGCACACAAACAAGTGAAAATGAGGTTCCTAAGCACAAGAACAAATACAAATGAGGTTCATAAGTACAAGATAAAAGGCAAATTATGTTGCGAAGCACAAGAACAATGATAAATGAGGTTGTTAAGGTCAAGAACAAGTGTAAATGATGTTGCTAAGAACAAGAATAAGGGCAAAGGATGTTAAGAAGCATAGGAATAACGACAATTGCAGTTGTTAAGTACAGGAACAACGCCAATTGAGGTTGTTTAGCACACGAACAATCCCAATTGAGGTTGTTAAGCAGACAAACAAGGTCAAACGAGGTTCCTAAGCACAAGAACAAGTGCAAATGATGTTCATAATAATAAGATCAAGGGTAAATTGTGTTGCAAACCGAAAGAACAATGACAAATGAGGTTGTTAAGCACAAGAAAAAGAGTAAATGATGTTGCTAAGCACAAGAACATGGTCAAAATAGGTAAACAAGCTTAGGAACAACGACATTTGAGGTTATTAAGCACACAAACAAGGGCAAATGAGGTTACGAATGCAAATGAGGTTCATAAGCACAAGTTCAAGGGCAAATTATGTTGCAAAGCGCAAAAACAACGACAAATCCGATTGTTAAGCAAAGAACAAGTGTAAATGATGTTGCTTAGCACAAGAACAAGGGTAAAAGAGGTTACGAAGTATATGAACAACCACAAATGAGATTGTTCAGCACACGAACAAGGGCAAATGAGGTTCCTTAGCACAAGAACAAATGCAAATAAGGTTCGTAAGCACAAGATCAAGGGCAAAAGAGATAGTTAAGTACAGGAACAACGCCAATTGAGGTTGGTAAGCACACGAAAAATACCAATTGAGGTTGTTAAGCACACAAAGAAGGGCAAATGAGGTTCCTCAGCACAAGAACAAATGCAAATTATGTTCATAAGAACAAGATCAAGGGCAAATTATGTTGCAAAGCGGAAGAACAACGACAAATGAGGTTGTAAAGCACAAGAAAAAGTGTAAATGATGTTGCTAAGCACAAAAACAAGGGCAAAAGAGGTTAAGAAGCATAGGAACAACTACAATTGAGGTTGTTAAGAACACGAACATGGGCAAATGAGCTTCCTAAGCACAAGAACAAATGCAAATAATTTTCATAAGCACAAGATCAAGGGCAAAAACGTTCTTAAGCACAAGTACAACGCCAATTGAGATTGTTAAGCACACAAACAAGGGCAAATAAGGTTCCTAAGCACTAGCACAAATGCAAATGAGGTTCATTAGCACAAGATAAAAAGCAAAAGAGATTGTTAAGTACAGGAACAACGCCAATTGAGGTTGTTTAGCACACGAACAATGCCAATTGACGTTTTTAAGAAGACAAACAAGGTCAAATGAGGTTCCTAAGCACAAGAACAAATGCAAATGATGTTCATAAGAATAAGATCAAGGGCAAATTATGTTGCAAAGCGAAAGAACAATGACAAATGAGGTTGTTAACGACAAGAACAAGTGTAACTGGTGTTGCTAAGCACAAGAACAAGGGCAAAATAGGTGAAGAAGCATAGCAACAACGACAATTGAGGTTGTTAAGCACACGAACTTGGGCAAATGAGCTCCCTAAGCACAAGAACAAATGCAAATGAGGTTCATAACAACAAGATAACACGCAAATTATGTTGCAAAGCGCAACAACAACGACAAATGAGATTGTTAAGCAAAAGAACAAATGTAAATGATGCGGCTTAGCACAAGAACAAGGGTAAAATAGGTTCAGAAGTATATGAACAATGACAATTGATATTGTTAAGCACACGAACAAGTGCAAATGAGCTTCCTAAGCACAACAACAAATGCAAATGAGATTCATAAGTACAAGATAAAAGGTATATTATGTTGCAAAGCGCAAAAACAACGATAAATGAGGTTGTTAAGCACAAGAACAAGTGTAAATGATGTTGCTAAGCACAAGCATAAGGGCAAAAGAGGTTAAGAAGCATAGGAACAACGATAATTGAGCTTGTTAAACACACGAACAATGTCAAATGAGCTTTTTAAGCACAAGAACAAATGGAAATGAGGTTCATAAGCACAAGATCACTGGCAAAAGAGGTTCTCAAGCGCACAAACAACGCCAATTGTGGTTGTTAAGCACACAAACAAG
This sequence comes from Carex cristatella, assembly GCA_024447775.1. Lineage (NCBI taxonomy): Eukaryota > Viridiplantae > Streptophyta > Magnoliopsida > Poales > Cyperaceae > Carex > Carex cristatella. The sequence goes on from JAJHPF010000022.1 coordinate 1,838,998, forward strand.
GGAAAATGAGGTTCCTAAGCACAAGAACAAATGGAATTGAATAAGCACAAGATCAATGGCAAAAGAGGTTGTTAAGCACACAAACAACGCCAATTGAGGTTGTTAAGCTCACAAACAAGGGTAAATGAGGTTCATGAGCACAAGATCAAGGACAAATTATGTTGCAATGCGGAAGAAGAACGACAAATGAGGTTGTTAAGCACAAGAACAAGTGTAAATGATGTTGCTAAGCACAAGAACATGGGCATAAGAGGTTAAGAAGCATAGGAACAATGGCAATTGAGGTTGTTAAGCACACGAACATGGCCAAATGAGCTTCCTAAGCACAAGAACAATTGCAAATGATGTTGTTAAGCACAAGATCAAGGGCAAAAGACGTTCTTAAGAACGCGTACAACGCCAATTCAAGTTGTTAAGCACACAAACAAGGGCAAATGAGGTTCCTAAGCACAAGAACATTGCAGATAAGTTTCATAAGCACAAGATAAAAGCCAAATTATGTTGCAAAACGCAGGAACAACGGCAAATGAGTTTTTAAGCACAAGAACAAGTGTAAATGATGCTGCTTAGCACAACAACAAGGGTAAAAGAGGTTAAGAAGTATATGAACAACGACAATTGAGATTGTTAAGCACACAAATAAGGGCAACTTAGGTTCCTTAACACAAGAACAAATGCAAATAAGGTTCGTAAACACAAGATCAAGGGCAAAAGAGATTAATAAGTACAGGAACAACACAAATTGAGATTGTTAAGCACACAAAGAATACCAATTGAGGTTGTTAAGCACACAAACAAGGGCAAATAAGGTTCCTAACCACAAGACCAAATGCAAATGATGTTCATAAGCACAAGATCAAGGGCAAATGATTCAAATGATGCAAATGATGTTCGTAAGCACAACAACAAATGCAAATGAGGTTCATAAGCACAAGATGAATGGCAAAAGATGTTCTTAAGCACACGTACAACGCCAATTGAGGTTGTTAAGCACACAAACAAGTGAAAATGAGGTTCCTAAGCACAAGAACAAATGCAAATGAGGTTCATAAGTACAAGATAAAAGGCAAATTATGTTGCGAAGCGCAAGAACAACGATAAATGAGGTTGTTAAGCACAAGAACAAGTGTAAATGATGTTGCTAAGAACAAGAATAAGGGCAAAAGAGGTTAAGAAGCATAGGAACAACGATAATTGAGCTTGTTAAGCACACGAACAATGCCAAATGAACCTTTTAAGCACAAGAACAAATGGAAATGAGGTTCATAAGCACAAGATCATTGGCAAAAGAGGTTGTTAAGCACACAAACAACGCCAATTGAGGTTGCAAAGCAGACAAACAAGGGCAAATAAGGTTCCTAAGCACAAGAAGTGAGGTTCATAAGCACAAGATAAAAGGCAAATTATGTTGCAAAGCACAAGAACAATGACAAATTAGGTTGTTAAGCACACGAACAAGTGTAAATGATGTTGCTAAGCACCAGGACAACGACAAAAGATGTTAAGAAGCATAGGAACAATTACAACTGAGGCCGTTAATCACACCAACAAGGACAAATGGGGTTCAAATGTAGAAGAACAAATGGAAATGTGGTTTATAATCACAAGATCAAGGGCAAAAGAGCTTGTTAAGTACAAGAACAATGCCAATTAAGGTTCTTAAGCACACAAACAAGGGCAAATGTGGTTCCTAAGCTTAAGAACAAATGGAAATGATGTTCATAAGCACAAGATAAAAGGCAACTTATGTTGCAAAGCAGAAGACAACGACAATTGAGGTTGTTAATCACTAGAACAAGTGTAAATGATGTTGCTAAACACAAAAACAAGGGCAAAAGATGTTAAGAAGCATAGGAATAACGACAATTGCAGTTGTTAAGCACACGAACAAGGGCAAATGAGCTTCCTAAGAACAAGAATAAATGCAGATGAGGTTCCTAAGCACAAAATCAAGGGCAAAAAAGATTGTTAAGCACACGAGCAACGCCAATTGAGGTTGCTAAGCACACAAACAAGGGCAAATGAGGTTCCTAAGCACATGAACAAATGCAAATGATGTTCATAAGCACAAGATTAAGGGCAAATTATGTTGCAAAGCGCAAGAACAACGACAAATGAGATTGTTAAGCACAGGAACAAGTGTAAATGATATTGCTTAGCACAAGAACAAGGGCAAAAGAGGTTACGAAGTATATGAACAACGACAAATGAGATTGTTTAGCACACGAACAAGAGAAAATGAGGTTCCTTAGCACAAGAACAAATGCAAATAATGTTCATAAGCACAAGATCAAGGGCAAAAGAGATAGTTAAGTACAGGAACAACGCCAATTGAGGTTGGTAAGCACACGAACAATGCCAATTGAAGTTGTTAAGCACACAAACAAGGGCAAATTATGTTGCATAGCGGAAGAACAACGACAAATGAGGTTGTTAAGCACAAGAAATGGTGTAAATGATGTTGCTAACCACAAAAACAAGGGCAAAAGAGGTTAAGAAGAACAAGAACAACTACAATTGAGGTTGTTAAGAACACGAACATGGGCAAAAAAGCTTCCTAAGCACAAGATTTAATGCAAATGATGTTCATAAGCACAAGTACAACGCCAATTGAGGTTGTTAAGCACACAAAAAAGGGCAAATGAGGTTCCTAAGCACTAGAACAAATGCAAATCAGGTTCATTTGCACAAGATAAAAAGGAAAAGAGATTGTTAAGTACAGGAACAACGACAATTGAGGTTGTTTAGCACACGAACAATGCCAATTGAGGTTGTTAAGCAGACAAATAAGGTCAAATGAGGTTCCTAAGCACAAGAACAAATGCAAATGATGTTCATAAGCATAAGATCAAGGGAAAATTATGTTGCAAAGCGAAAGAACAATGACAAATGAGGTTGTTAAGCACAAGAACAAGTGTAAATGATGTTGCTAAGCACAAGAACAAGGGCAAAATAAGTTATGAAGCATAGGAACAATGACAATTGAGGTTGTTAAGCACATAAACTTGGGCAAATGAGTTTCCTAAGCACAAGAACAAATGCAAATGAGGTTGATAAGCACAAGATCAAGGGAAAAAGACGTTCTTAAGCACACATACAACGCCAATGGAGGTTGTTAAGCACACAAACAAGGGCAAATGAGGTTCCTAACCACAAGAACAAATGCAAATGAGGTTCATTAGCACAAGATAACAGGCAAATTATGTTGCAAAGCGCAAGAACAACGACAAATGAGGTTGTTAAGCACAAGAACAAGTGTAAATGATGCTGCTTAGCACAAGAACAAGGGTAAAAGAGCTTAAGATGTATATGAACAACGACAATATATATTGTTAAGCACACGAACAAGGGCAAATGGGGTTCCTTAATACAAGAACAATTGCAAATAAGGTTCGTAAGCACAAGATCAAAGGCAAAGGAAATTATTAAGTACAGGAACAAAGCAAATTGAGGTTGCTAAGCACACGAACAATGCCAATTGAGGTTGTTAAGCACACAAACAAGGGCACATGTGGTTCCTAAGCACAAGAACAAATGCAAATTATGTTAATAAGCACAAGATCAAGGGCAAATTATGCTGCTAAGCGGAAGAACAACGACAAATGAGGTTGTTAAGCAAAAGAAAAAGTTTAAATGATGTTGCTAAGCACAAGAACAAGGGAAAAAGAGGTTAAGACGCGTAGGAACAACTACAATTGAGGTTGTTAAGCACACGAACAAGGGCAAGTGAGTTTCCTAAGCACCAGAACAAATGCAAATGAGGTTCATAAGCACAAGATCAAGGGCAAAAGATGTTCTAAAGCACACGTACAATGCCAATTGAGGTTGTTATGCACACAAACAAGGGAAACTGAGGTTCCTAAGAACTAGAACAAATGCAAATGAGGTTCATAAGTACAAGGTAAAAGGTAATTATGTTGCAAAGCGCAAGAATATCGATAAATGAGGTTGTTAAGCACAAGAACAAGTGTAAATGATATTCCTAAGATCAAGAATAAGGGCAAAAGAGGTTAAGAAGCATAGGAACAACGATAATTGAGCTAGTTAAGCACACGAACAATGCCAAATCATCATTTTAAGCACAAGAACAAATAGAAATGAGGTTCATAAGCACAGGATCAATGGCAAAAGAGGTTGTTAAGCAGTCAAACAACGCCAATTGTGGTTGTTAAGCACACAAGCAAGGGAAAATGAGGTTCCTAGGCACAAGAACAAATGCAAATGAGGTTCATAAGTACAAGATAAAAGGTAAGTTATGTTGCAAAGCGCAAGAACAACGATAAATGAGGTTGTTAAGCACAAGAACAAGTGTAAATGATGTTGCTAGGAACAAGAATAAGGGCAAAAGAGGTTAAGAAGCATAGGAACAACGATAATTGAGCTTGTTAAGCACATGAACAATGCCAAATAAGCTTTTTAAGCACAGGAACAATTGGAAATGATGTTCATAGGCACGAGATCAATGGCAAAAGAGGTTCTCAAGCACACAAACAACGCCAATTGTGGTTGTTAAGCACAGAAACAAGGGATAATGAGGTTCCTAAGCACAAGAACAAATGAAAATGAGGTTCATAAGTACAAGATAAAAGGTAAATTATGTTGCAAAGCGCAAGAACAACCATAAATGAAATTGTTAAGCACACGAACAAGTGTAAATGATGTTGCTAAGCACAAGAACAAGGGAAAAAGAGGTTAAGAAGCATAGGAACAACTACAATTGAGGTTGTTAAGAGCACGAACATGGGCAAATGAGCTTCCTAAGCACAAGAATAAATGCAAATGATGTTCATAAGGACAAGATCACGGGCCAAAAACGTTCTTAAGCACAAGTAGAACGCCAATTGAGGTTGTTAAGCACACAAACAAGGGTAAATGAGGTTCCTAAGCACTAGAACAAATGCAAATGAGGTTCATTGGCACAAGATAAAAGGCAAAACAGATTGTTAAGTTCAGGAACAACGCTAATTGAGGTTGTTTAGCACACGAACAATGCCAATTGAGGTTGTTAAAAAGACAAACAAGGTCAAATGAGGTTCCTAAGCACAAGAACAAATGCAAATGATGTTCATAAGCATAAGATCAAGGGAAAATTATGTTGCAAAGCGAAAGAACAATGATAAATGTGGTTGCTAAGCACAAGAACAAGTGTAAATGATGTTGCTAAGCAAAAGAACAATGTCAAAATAGGTTAAGAAGCATAGGAACAACAACAATTGAGGTTGTTAAGCACACGAACTTGGGCAAATAAGTTTCCTCAGCACAAGAACAAATGCAAATGAGGTTCATATGCACAAGATCAATGGCAAAAGACGTTCTTAAGCACATGTACAACGCCAATTGAGGTTGTTAAGCACACAAACAAGGGCAAATAAGGTTCCTAAGCACAAGAACAAATGCAAATGAGGTTCATAAGCACCAGATAACAGGCAAATTATTTTGCAAAGCATAAGAACAACGACAAATGAGGTTGTTAAGCACAAGAACAAGTGTAAATGATGCTGCTTAGCACAAGAACAAGGGTAAAAGAGGTTAAGAAGTATATGAACAACGACAATATATATTGTTAAGCACACGAACAAGGGCAAATGAGGTTCTTTAGGACAAGAACAAATGCAAATAAGGTTCGTAAGCACAAGATCAAGGGCAAAAGATATTATTAAGTACAGGAACAATGCAAATTGAGGTTGTTAAGCACACAAACAAGGGCACATGTGGTTGCTAAGCACAAGAACAAATGCAAATGATGTTCATAACCACAAGATCAAGGGCAAATTATGCTGCAAAGCGGAAGAACAACGACAAATGATGTTGTTAAGCACAAGAAAAAGTTTAAATGATGTTGCTAAGCACAAGAACAAGGGGAAAAGTGGTTAAGAAGCGTAGGAACAACGACAATTGAGGTTGTTAAGCACACGAACAAGGGCAAGTGAGTTTCCTAAGCACCAGAACAAATGCAAATGAGGTTCATAAGCACAAGATCAAGGGCAAAAGATGTTCTAAAGCACACATACAATGCCAATTGAGGTTGTTAAGCACACAAACAAGGGAAAATGAGGTTCCTAAGAACAAGAACAAATGCAAATGAGGTTCATACGTACAAGACAAAAGGTAAATTGTGTTGCAAAGCGCAAGAACAACGATAAATGAGGTTGTTAAGCACAAGAACAAGTGTAAATGATGTTGCTAAGAACAAGAATAAGGTCAAAAGACGTTAAGAAGCATAGGAACAACGATAATTGTGCTTGTTAAGCACACGAACAATGCCAAATGAGCTTTTTAAGAACAAGAACAAAAGGAAATGAGCTTCATAAGCACAAGATCAATGGCAAAAGCGGTTGTTAAGCACACAAACAACACCCATTGAGGTTGTTAAGCTCACAAACAAGAGCAAATGAGGTTCCTAAGCACAAGAACAAGGGCAAATTATGTTGCAAAGTGGAAGAACAACGACAAATGAGATTGTTAAGCACAAGAACAAGTGTAAATGATGTTGCTAAGCACAAGAACATGGGCATAAGAGGTTAAGAAGAATAGGAACAACTACAATTGAGGTTGTTACGCACACGAAAATGGGCAAATGAGCTTCTTGAGCACAAGAACAAATACAAATGATGTTGATAAGCACAATATCGAGGGCAAAAGACGTTCTTAAGAACACGTACAATGCCAATTGAGGTTGTTAAGCACACAAACAAGGGCAAATGAGGTTCCTAAGCACAAGAACATTGCAAATAAGGTTCATAAGTACAAGATAAAAGCCAAATTATGTTGCAAAACGCAGGAACAACGGCAAATGAGTTTTTAAGCACAAGAACAAGTGTAAATGATGCTGCTTAGCACAAGAACAAGGGTAAAAGAGGTTAAGAAGTATATGAACAACGACAATTGAGATTGTTAAGCACACAAATAAGGGCAAATGAGGTTCCTTAGCACAAGAACAAATGCAAATAAGGTTCGTAAGCACAAGATCAAGGGTAAAAGAGATTATAAAGTACAGGAACAACGCACATTGAGGTTGTTAAACACACAAACAAGGCCAATTGAGGTTGTTAAGCACACAAACAAGGGCATATGTGGTTCCTATTCACAAGAACATAAGCAAATTATCTTCATAAGCACAAGATCAATGGCAAATTATGTTGCAAAGAGGAAGAACAACGACAAATGAGATTGTTAAGCACTAGAACAACTGTAAATGATGTTGCTAAGCATAGGAACAATGGCAAAAGATATTAAGAAGCATAGGAACAACGACATTTGCCATTGCTAAGCACACGAACAAGGGCAAATGAGCTTCCTAAGCAAAAGAGCAAATGCAAATGAGGTTCATAAGCACAATATCAAGGTCAAAAGACGTTGTTAAGCACACGTACAACGCCAATTGAGGTTGTTAAGCACACCAACAAGGGTAAATGAGGTTCCTAAGCACAAGAACAAATACAAATGAGGTTCATAAGCACAATATAAAAGGCAAATTTTGTTGTAAAGAGCAAGAACAACGACAAATAAGGTTGTTAAACAAAAGAATAAGTGTAAATGATGTTGCTAAGCATAAAAACAATGGCAAAAGATGTTAAGAAGTATAGGAACAATTACAATTGAACTTCTTAATCACCCGAACAAGGACAAATGAGGTTCGTATGTACAAGAACAAATGCAAATGAGGTTTATAAGCATAAGATCAAGGGCAAAAGGTATTGTTAAGCACACGAACAATGCCAATTGAGGTTGTTAAGCACACAAACCTGGGCAAATGAGGTTCCTGAGCACGAGAACAAATGTAAATGATGTTCATAAGCACAGCATAAAAGGCAAATTATGTTGCAAAGCGGAAGAACAACGACAATTGAGGTTGTTAAGCATTAGAACAAGCGTAAATGATGTTGCTAAGCACAAGAACAAGGGCAAATAAGCTTCCTAAGCCCAAGAACAACTGTAAATGAGATTCATAAACACAAAATGAAGGGCAAAAAAGGTTGTTAAGCACACGAACAACGCCAATTGAGGTTGTTAAGCACACAAACAAGGGCAAATGAGGTTCCTAAGCACACGAACAAATGCAAATGATGTTCATAAGCACAAGATCAAGGCCAAATTATGTTGCAAAGTGCAAGAACAACGACAAATGAGATTGTTAAGCACAAGAACAAGTGTAAATGATGTTGCTTAGCACAAGAACAAGGGTAAAAGAGGTTACGAAGTATATGAACAACAACAATTGAGATTGTTAAGCACACAAACAACGGCAAATGAGGTTAAGGCACATGAACAAATGCAAATAAGGTTCGTAAGCACAAGATTAAGGGCAAAAGACGTTCTTAAGCAAACGTACAACGCCAATTGAGGTTGTTAAGCACACAAACAAGGGCAAATGAGGTTCCTAAGCACAAGAATAAATGCAAATGAGGTTCATAAGCACAAGATAAAAGGCAAATTATGTTGGAAGCGCAAGAACAACGACAAATGAGTTTTGTTAAGCACAAGAACAAGGGTAAATAATGTTGCTAAGCACAAGAACAAGGGAAAAAGAGGTTAAGAAGCATAGGAACAACTACAATTGAGGTTGTTAAGCACACTAACATGGCCAAATGAGCTTCCTAAGCACAAGAACAAATGGAAATGAGGTTCATAAGCACAAGATCAACGGCAAAAGAGTTTGTTAAGCACACAAACAATGCCAATTGAGTTTGTTAAGCACACAAACAAGGGTAAATGACGTTCCTAAGCACAAGAACTAATACAAATGAGGTTCATAAGCACAATATAAAAGGCAAATTATGTTCCAAAGAGCAAGAACAACGACAAATGAGGTTGTTAAGCAAAAGAATATGTGTAAATGATGTTTCTAAGCATAAGAACAAGGGCAAAAGATGTGAAGAAGTATAGGAACAATTACAATTGAAGTTGTTAATGACCCGAACAAATGCAAATGAGGTTTATAAGCACAAGATCAAGGGCAAAAGATGTTGTTAAGCACACGAACAATGCCAATTGAGGTTGTTCAGCACACAAACCAGGGCAAATGAGGTTCCTAAGTACTAGAACAAATGCATCTGATGTTCATAAGCACAAGATCAAAGGCAAATTATGTTACAAAGAGCAATAACAACGACAAATGAGGTTCTTAAGCACAACAACAAGTGTAAATGATGCTGCTTAGCACAATAACAAGGGTAAAAGAGGTTACGAAGTATATGAAAACGACAATTGAGATTGTTAAGCATAAGAACAAGGGAAATGAACTTCCCTAGCACAAAAACAAATGCAAATGAGGTTCATAAGCAGAAAATCAAGGGCAAAAAAGGTTGTTAAGCACACTAACAACGCCAATTGAGGTTGTCAAGCACACAAATAAGGGCAAATAAGGTTCCTAAGCACATCAACAAATGCAAATGATGTTAATATGCACAAGATCAAGGGCAAATTATGTTGCAAAGCGCAAGAACAACGACAAATGAGATTGTTAAGCACAAGAACAAGTGTAAATGATGTTGCTTAGCACAAGAACAAGCGTAAAAGAGGTTACGAAGTATATGAACAACGACAATTGAGATTTTAAGCACACAAACATGGTCAAATGAGGTTCCTTAGCACAAGAACAAATGCAAATAAGGTTCGTAAGCACAAGATCAAGGGCAATAGAGATAGTTAAGTACAGGAACAACGCTAATTGATGTTGTTAAGCACAATGCCAATTGAGGTTGTTAAGCACACAAACAAAGGCAAATGAGGTTCCTAAGCACAAGAACTAATGCAAATGATCTTCATAAGCACAAGATCAAGGGCAAATTATGTTGAAAAGCGGAAGAACAACGACAAATGAGGTTGTTAGGCACAAGAACAAGTGTAAATGATGTTGCTAAGCACAAGAACAAGGGCAAAAAAGGTTAAGAAGCATAGCAACAACGACAATTGAGGTTGTTAAGCACACGAACATGGGCAAATGAGCTTCGTAAGCAGAAGAACAAATGCAAATGAGGTTCATAAGCACAAGATCAAGGGAAAAGACGTTCTTAAGCACACATACAACGCCAATTGAGGTTGTTAAGCACACGAACATGGGCAAATGAGCTTCCTAAGCAGAAGAACAAAAGCAAATGTGGTTCATAAGCACAAGATCAAGGGCAAAAGAGGTTGTTAAGCACATGAACAACGCAAATTGAGGTTGTTAAGCACACAAACAAGGGCAATGAGGTTCCTAAGCACAAGAACAAATGCAAATGAGTTCCATAAGCACAAGATAAAAGGCAAATTATGTTGCAAAGCGCAAGAACAACGATAAATGAGGTTGTTAAGCACAAGAACAAGTGTAAATGATGTTGCTAAGCACAAGACCATGGGCAAAAGAGGTTAGGAAGCATAGGAACAACTACAATTGAGCTTGTTAAGCACACGAGTAAGGGCAGATGAACTTCCTAAGCACAAGAATAAATGGAAATGAGGTTCATCAGCACAAGATCAACGGCAAAAGAGGTTGTTAAGCACACGAACAACGCTAATTGAGGTTTTCCTAAGCACAAAAACAAATACAATTGAGGTTCATAAGCACAAGATAAAAGGCAAGTTATGTTGCAAAGCACAAGAACAAATGCAAATTAGGTTCATAAGTACAAGATAAAAGGTAAATTATGCTGCAAAGCGCAAGAACAACGATAAATATGGGCAAAAGAGGTTAAGAAGCATAGGAATAACGATAATTTAGCTTGTTAAGCACACGAACAAGGCCAAATGAGCTTTTTAAGCACAAGAACAAATGGAAATGAGGTTCATAAGCACAAGATCAATGGCAAAAGAGTTGTTAAGCACACAAACAACACCAATTGAGATTGTTAAGCACACAAACAAGGGCAAATGAGGTTCCTAAGCACAAGAACAAATAAAATTGAGATTCATAAGCACAAGATAAAAGGCAAATTATGTTGCAAAGCGCAAGAACAACGACAAATGAGGTTGTTAAGTACAAGAACAAGTGTAAATGATGTTGCAAAGCATAAAAACAAGGGCAAATGATAAATGACAAATGAGGTTCCTATGTAGAAGAACAAATGCAAATGAGGTTTATAAGCACAAGATCGTGGGCAAAAGAGGTTGTTAAGCACACGAACAATGTCAATTGAGATTGTTAAGCACACAAACCAGGGTAAATGACGTTCCTAATCACAAGAACAAATGCAAATGATGTTCGTAAGCACAAGATCAAAGGCAAATTATGTTGCAAAGCGCAAGAACAACGACAAATGAGGTTGTTAAGCACCAGAACAATTGTAACTAGCGAAAAAAGGTTAAGAAGTATATGAACAACGACAATTGAGGTTGTTAAGGACACGAACAAGGGCAAATGAGGTTCTTTAGAACAAGAACAAATGCAAATAAGGTTCATAAGCCCAAGATCAACTGCAAAAGAGGTTGCTAAGTACATGAACAATGCTAATTGAGGTTGTTAAGCACACGAACAATGTCAATTGAGGTTGCTAAGCACACAAAAAAGAGCAAATGATGTTCCTAAGAACAAGAACAATTGCAAATGATGTTCACAGGCACAAGATCAAGAGCAAATTATATTGCAAAGCGGAAGAACAACGACAAATGAAATTGTTAAGCACTAGAACAAGTGTAAATGATGTTGCTTAGCACAAAAGAACAAGTGTAAATAATGTTGCTTTGCACGAGAACAAGGGTAAAAGAGGTTACGAAGTATATGAACAACAACAAATGAGATTGTTCAGCACACGAACAAGGGCAAATGAGGTTCCTTAGCACAAGAACAAATGCAAATAAGGTTCGTAAGCACGAGATCAAGGGCAAAAGAGATAGTTAAGTAGAGGAACAACGCCAATTGAGGTTGGTAAGCACACGAAAAATGCCAATTGAGGTTGTTAAGCATACAAAGAAGGGCAAATGAGGTTCCTCAGCACAAGAACAAATGCAAATTATGTTCATAAGAACAAGATCAAGGGCAAATTATGTTGCAAAGCGGAAGAACAACGACAAATGAGGTTGTTAAGCACAAGAAAAAGTGTAAATGATATTGCTAAGCACAAAAACAAGGGCAAAAGAGGTTAAGAAGCATAGGAACAACTACAATTGAGGTTGTTAAGAACACGAACATGGGCAAATGAGCTTCCTAAGCACAAGAACAAATGCAAATGATTTTCATAAGCACAAGATCAAGGGCAAAAAACGTTCTTAAGCACAAGTACAATGCCAATTGAGGTTGTTAAGCACACAAACAAGGGCAAATAAGGTTCCTAAGCACTAGAACAAATGCAAATGAGGTTCATTAGCACAAGATAAAAAGCAAAAGAGATTGTTAAGTACAGGAACAACGCCAATTGAGGTTGTTTAGCACACGAACAATGCCAATTGACGTTGTTAAGCACAAGAACAACGCCAATTGCGGTTGTGCACACAAACAAGAGCACATGTGGTTCCTAAGCACAAGAACAAATGCAAATGATGTTTGTAAGCACAAGATCAAGGGCAAATTATGCTGCAAAACGGAAGAACAACGACAAATGAGGTTGTTAAGCACAAGAAAATGTGTAAATGATATTGCTAAGCACAAGAACAAGGCAAAAAGAGGTTAAGAAGCATAGGAACAACGACAATTGAGGTTCTTAAGCACACGAACAAGGGCAGGTGAGTTTCCTAAGCACCAGAACAAATGCAAATGAGGTTCATAAGCACAAGATAAAGGGCAAAAGATGTTCTAAAGCACATGTACAATGCCAATAGAGGTTGTTATGCACACAAACAAGGGAAAATGAGGTTCCTAAGAACAAGAGCAAATGCAAATGAGGTTCATAAGTACAAGATAAAAGGTAAATTATGTTGCAAAGCGCAAGAACAACGATAAATGAGGTTGTTAAGCACAAGAACAAGTGTAAAGGATGTTGCTAAGAACAAAAATAAGGGCAAAAGAGGTTAAGTTGCATAGGAAGAACGATAATTGAGCCTGTTAAGCACACGAACAATGCCAAATGAGCTTTTTAAGCACAAGAACAAATGGAAATGAGGTTCATAAGCACAAGATCGATGGCAAAAGAGGTTGTTAAACATACAAACAACGCCAATTGTGGTTGTTAAAGACACAAACAAGAGAAAATGAGGTTCCTAAGCACAAGAACAAATGCAAATGAGGTTCATAAGTACAAGATAATAGGTAAATTATGTTGCAAAGCGCAAGAACAACGATAAATGAGTTTATTAAGCACAAGAACAAGTGTAAATGATGTTGCAAAGCACAAGAATATGGGCAAAAGACGTTAAGAAACATAGGAATAACGATAATTTAGCTTGTTAAGAACACGAACAAGGCCAAATGAGCTTTTTAAGCACAAGAACAAACGGAAATGAGGTTCATAAGCACAAGATCAATGGCAAAAGAGTTCTTAAGCACACAAACAACGCCAATTGAGGTTGTTAAGCTCACAAACAAGGGCAAATGAGGTTCCTAAGCACAAGAACAAATACAAGTGAGGTTCAGAAGCACAAGATCAAGGCAAATTATGTTGCAAAGCGTAAGAACAAGGAGAAATGAGGTTGTTAAGCACAAGAACAAGTGTAAATGATGTTGCTAAGCACAAGAACATGGGCATAAGAGGTTAAGAAGCATAGGAACAACGACAATTGAGGTTGTTAAGCACACGAACATGGCCAAATGAGCTTCCTAAGCACAAGAACATTGCAAATAAGGTTCATAAGTACAAGATAAAAGCCAAATTATGTTGCAAAACGCAGGAACAACGACAATTGAGTTTTTAAGCACAAGAACAAGTGTAAATGATGGTGCTTAGCACAAGAACAAGGGTAAAAGAGGTTAAGAAGTATATGAACAACAACAATTGAGATTGTTAAGCACATAAATAAGGGCAAATGAGGGTCCTTAGCACAAGAACAAATGCAAATAAGGTTCTTAAGCACAAGGTCAAGGGCAAAAGAGATTACTAAGTACAGGAACAATGCAAATTGAGGTTGTTAAGCACACGAACAATGCCAATTGAGGTTGTTAAGCACACAAACAATGGCAGATGTGGTTCCTAACCACAAGACCAAATGCAAATGATGTTCATAAGCACAAGATCAATGGCAAAAGATGTTCTCAAGCACACGTACAATGCCAATTGAGGTTGTTCAGCACACAAACAAGTGAAAATGAGGTTCCTAAGCACAAGAACGAAAGCAAATGAGGTTCATAAGTACAAAATAAAAGGCAAATTATGTTGCGAAGCGCAAGAACAACAATAAATGAGGTTGTTAAGCACAAGAACAAATGTAAATGATGTTGCTAAGAACAAGAATAAGGGCAAAAGAGGTTAAGAAGCATACGAACAACAATAATTGAGCTTGTTAAGCACACGAACAAGGCCAAAAGATCGTTTTAAGCACAAGAACAAATTGAAATGAGGTTCATAAGCACAAGATCAATGGCAAAAGAGGTTGTCAAGCACACAAACAACGCCCATTTGGGTTGCTAAGCACAGAAACAAGGGCAAATGAGGTTCCTAAGCACAAGAAGTGAGGTTCATAAGCACAAGATAAAAGGTAAATTATTTTGCAAAGCACAAGAACAACGACAAATTAGGTTGTTAAGCACAAGAATAAATGTAGATGATGTTGCTAAGCATCAGCACAACGACAAAAGATGTTAAGAAGCATAGGAACAATTACAATCGAGGCCGTTAATCACGCAAACAGGGACAAATGAGGTTCCTATGTACAAGAATAAATGCAAATGTGGTTTATAATCACAAGATCAAGGGCAAAAGAGGTTGTTAAGCACTAGAACAATGCCAATCAAGGTTGTTAAGCACACAAACAAGGGCAAATGTGGTTCCTAAGCTGAAGAACAAATGCAAATGATGTTCATAAGCTCAACATAAAAGGCAAATTATGTTGCAAAGCGCAAGACAATGACAATTGTGGTTGTTAAGCACTACAACAAGTGCAATGATGTTGTTAAGCACAAGAACAAGGGAAAAAGATGTTAAGAAGCATAGAAATAACGACAATTGCAGTTGTTAAGCACACGAACAAGGGCAAATGAGCTTCCTAAAAACAAGAACAAATGCAAATGAGGTTCCTAAGCACAAAATCA
The DNA here is from genome assembly GCA_024447775.1 of Carex cristatella. Taxonomy (NCBI): domain Eukaryota; kingdom Viridiplantae; phylum Streptophyta; class Magnoliopsida; order Poales; family Cyperaceae; genus Carex; species Carex cristatella. The sequence continues at coordinate 1,854,095 of JAJHPF010000022.1, forward strand.
AGGGCAAAATAGATTGTTAAGCACACGAACAACACCAATTGAGGTTGTTAAGCACACAAACCAGGGCAAATGAGTTTACTAAGCACATGAACAAATGCAAATGATGAACATAAGCACACGATCAAGGGCAAATTATGTTGCAAAGCGCAAGAACAACGACAAATGAGATTGTTAAGCACAAGAAAGAGTGTAAATGATGTTGCTTAGCAGAAGAACAAGGGTAAAAGAGGTTACGAAGTATATGAACAATGACAATTGAGATTGTTAAGCACACAAACATGGTCAAATGAGGTTCCTTAGCACAAGAACAAATGCAAATAAGGTTCGTAAGAATAAGATCAAGGGTAAAAGAGATAGCTATGTACAGGAACAATGCCAATTGAGGTTGGTAAGCACACGAAGAATGCCAATTGAGGTTGTTAAGCACACAAATTACGGCAAATGAGGTTCCTAAGCACAAGAACAAATGCAAATTTTGTTCATAAGCACAAGATCAAGGGCAAATTATGTTGCAAAGAGGAAGAACAACAACAAATTAGGTTGTTAAGCACAAGAAAAAGTGTAAATGATGTTGCTAAGCACAAAAACAAGGGCAAAAGAGATTAAGAAGCATAGGAACAACTACAATTGAGGTTGTTAAGAACACGAACATGGGCAAATGAGCTTCCTAAGCACAAGAACAAATGCAAATGATGTTCATAAGCACAAGATCAAGGGCAAAAAATGTTCTTAAGCACAAGTACAACGCCAATTGAAGTTGTTATGCACACAAACAAGGGCAAATGAGGTTCCTAAGCACTAGAACAAATGCAAATGAGGTTCATTAGCACAAGATAAAAAACAAAAGAGACTGTTAAGTACAGGAACAACGCCAATTGAGGTTGTTTAGCTCACGAACAATGCCAATTGACGTTGTTAAGCAGACAAACAAGGTCAAATGAGGTTCCTAAGTACAAGAACAAATGCAAATGATGTTCATAAGAATAAGATCAAGGGCAAATTATGTTGCAAAGCGAAAGAACAATGACAAATGAGGTTGTTAAGGACAAGAACAAGTGTAACTGATGTTGCTAAGCGCAAGAACAAGGGCAAAATAGGTGAAGAAGCATAGCAACAACGACAATTGAGGTTGTTAAGCACACGAACTTGGGCAAATGAGCTCCCTAAGCACAAGAACAAATGCAGATGAGGTTCATAAGCACAACATCAAGGGCAAAATACGTTCTTAAGCACACGTACAATGCCAATTGAGGTTGTTATGCACAAAAACAAGAGAAAATGAGGTTTCTAAGAACAAGAACAAACGCAAATGAGGTTCATAAGTACAAGATAAAAGGTAATTATGTTGCAAAGCGCAAGAATATCGATAAATGAGGTTGTTAAGCACAAGAACAAGTGTAAATGATGTTCCTAAGATCAAAAATAAGGGCAAAAGATGTTAAGAAGCATAGGAACAACGATAATTAAGCTTGTTAAGCACACGAACAATGCCAAATGATCATTTTAAGCACAAGAACAAATGGAAATGAGGTTCATAAGCACAAGATCAATGGCAAAAGAGGTTGTTAAGCACTCAAACAACGCCAATTGTGGTTGTTAAGCACACAAACAAGGGAAAATAAGGTTCCTAGGCACAAGAACAAATGCAAATGAGGCTCATAAGTACAAGATAAAAGGTAAATTATGTTGCAAAGTGCAAGAACAACGATAAATGAGGTTATTAAGCACAAGAACAAGTGTAAATGATGTTGCAAAGCACAAGAATATGGGCAAAAGAGGTTAAGAAGCATAGGAATAACGATAATTTAGCTTGTTAAGCACACGAACAAGGCCAAATGAGCTTTTTAAGCACAAGAACAAATGGAAATGAGGTTCATAAGCACAAGATCGATGGCAAAAGAGGTTGTTAAACATACAAACAACGCCAATTGTGGTTGTTAAAGACACAAACAAGAGAAAATGAGGTTCCTAAGCACAAGAACAAATGCAAATGAGGTTCATAAGTACAAGATAAAAGGTAAATTATGTTGCAAAGCGCAAGAACAACGATAAATGAGGTTATTAAGCACAAGAACAAGTGTAAATGATGTTGCAAAGCACAAGAATATTGGCAAAAGAGGTTAGGAAGCATACGAACAACGACAATTGGGCTTATTAAGCACACACGAGTAACGGCAAATGAGCTTCCTAAGCACAAGAAGAAATGGAAATGAGGTTCATAAGCACAAGATCAACGGCAAAAAAGGTTGTTAAGCACAGGAACAACGCCAATTGAGGTTGTTAAGCACAAAAAAAAGGCCAAATGAGGTTCCTAAGCACAAGAACAAATACAATTGAGGATCATAAGCACAAGATAAAATGCAAATTATGTTGCAAAGCGCAAGAATAATGACAAATTAGGTTGTTAAGCACAAGAACAAGTGTAAATGATGTTGCTAAGCATAAATACAAGGGCAAAAGATGTTAAGAAGCATAGGAACAATGACAATTGAGATTGTTAATCACCCGAACAAGGACAAATGAGGTTCCTATGTACAACAACAAATGCAAATGAGGTCTATAAGCACAAGATCATGGGCAAAAGACGTTGTTAAGCACACGGACAATGCCAATTGAGGTTGTTAAGCACACAAACCAGGGTAAATGAGGTTCCTAATCACAAGAACAAATGCAAATGATGTTCATAAGCACAAGATCAAAGGCAAATTATTTTGCAAAGCGCAAGAACAACGACAAATGAGGTTGTTAAGCACAAGAACAAGTGTAAATGATGCTACTTAGCACAAGAACAAGGGTAAAAGAGGTTAAGAGGTATATGAACAACGACAATTGAGGTTGTTAAGGACACGAACAAGGGAAAATGAGGTTCTTTAGAACAAGAACAAATGCAAATAAGGTTCATAAGCACAAGATCAACGGCAAAAGAGGTTGCTAACTACAGGAACAATGCCAATTGAGGTTGTTAAGCACACAAACAATGTCAATTGAGGTTGTTAAGCACACAAAAAAGGGCAAATGATGTTCCTAAGAACAAGAACAATTGCAAATGATGTTCACAAGCACAAGATCAAGGGCAAATTATGTTGCAAAACGGAAGAACAACGACAAGAAAAGGGCAAATGAGCTTCCTAAGCATAAGAACAAATGGAAATCAGGTTCATAAGTACAAGAACATGGGCAAAAGAGGTTGTTAAGCACACGAACAATGTCAATTGAGATTGTTAAGCACACAAACCAGGGTAAATGACGTTCCTAATCACAAGAACAAATGCAAATGATGTTCGTAAGCACAAGATCAAAGGCAAATTATGTTGCAAAGCGCAAGAACAACGACAAATGAGGTTGTTAAGCACAAGAACAAGTGTAACTAGGGAAAAAAGGTTAAGAAGTATATGAACAACGACAATTGAGGTTGTTAAGGACACGAACAAGGGCAAATGAGGTTCTTTAGAACACGAACAAATGCAAATAAGGTTCATAAGCCCAAGATCAACTGCAAAAGAGGTTGCTAAGTACAGGAACAATGCTAATTGAGGTTGTTAAGCACACGAACAATGTCAATTGAGGTTGTTAAGCACACAAAAAAGAGCAAATGATGTTCCTAAGAACAAGAACAATTGCAAATGATGTTCACAGGCACAAGATCAAGAGCAAATGATATTGCAAAGCGGAAGAACAACGACAAATGAAATTGTTAAGCACTAGAACAAGTGTAAATGATGTTGCTTAGCACAAAAGAACAAGTGTAAATAATGTTGCTTAGCACAAGAACAAGGGTAAAAGAGGTTACGAAGTATATGAACAACCACAAATGAGATTGTTCAGCACACGAACAAGGGCAAATGAGGTTCCTTAGCACAAGAACAAATGCAAATAAGGTTCGTAAGCACAAGATCAAGGGCAAAAGAGATAGTTAAGTACAGGAACAACGCCAATTGAGGTTGGTAAGCACACGAAAAATGCCAATTGAGGTTGTTAAGCACACAAAGAAGGGCAAATGAGGTTGCTCAGCACAAGAACAAATGCAAATTATGTTCATAAGAACAAGATCAAGGGCAAATTATGTTGCAAAGCGGAAGAACAACGACAAATGAGGTTGTTAAGCACAAGAAAAAGTGTAAATGATGTTGCTAAGCACAAAAACAAGGGCAAAAGAGGTTAAGAAGCATAGGAACAACTACAATTGAGGTTGTTAAGAACACGAACATGGGCAAATGAGCCTCCTAAGCACAAGAACAAATGCAAATAATTTTCATAACCACAAGATCAAGGGCAAAAAACGTTCTTAAGCACAAGTACAACGCCAATTGAGGTTGTTAAGCACACAAACAAGGGCAAATAAGGTTCCTAAGCACTAGAACAAATGCAAATGAGGTTCATTAGCACAAGATAAAAAGCAAAAGAGATTGTTAAGTACAGGAACAACGCCAATTGAGGTTGTTTAGCACACGAACAATGCCAATTGACGTTTTTAAGAAGACAAACAAGGTCAAATGAGGTTCCTAAGCACAAGAACAAATGCAAATGATGTTCATAAGAATAAGATCAAGGGCAAATTATGTTGCAAAGCGAAAGAACAATGACAAATGAGGTTGTTAACGACAAGAACAAGTGTAACTGGTGTTGCTAAGCACAAGAACAAGGGCAAAATAGGTGAAGAAGCATAGCAACAACGACAATTGAGGTTGTTAAGCACACGAACTTGGGCAAATGAGCTCCCTAAGCACAAGAACAAATGCAAATGAGGTTCATAAACACAAGATCAAGGGCAAAAGACGTTCTTAAGCACACGTACAACGCCAATTGAGGTTGTTATGCACAAAAACAAGGGAAAATGAGGTTCCTAGGCACAAGAACAAATGCAAATGAGGTTCATAAGTACAAGATAAAAGGTAAATTATGTTGCAAAGCGCAAGAACAACAATAAATGAGGTTATTAAGCACAAGAACAAGTGTAAATGATGTTGCAAAGCACAAGAATATGGGCAAAAGAGGTTAAGAAGCATAGGAATAACGATAATTTAGCTTGTTAAGCACACGAACAAGGCCAAATGAGCTTTTTAAGCACAAGAACAAATGGAAATGAGGTTCATAAGCACAAGATCAATGGCAAAAGAGTTGTTAAGCACACAAACAACGCAAATTGAGATTGTTAAGCACACAAACAAGGGTAAATGAGGTTCTTAAGCACAAGAACAAATAAAATTGAGATTCATAAGCACAAGATAAAAGGCAAATTATGTTGCAAAGCGCAAGAACAACAACAATTGAGGTTGTGAAGTACAAGAACAAGTATAAATGATGTTGCTAAGAACAAGAACAAGGGCAAAAGAGGTTAAAAAGCAAACGAACAACTACAATTGTGCTTGTTAAGCAAACGAGTAAGGGCAAATGAGCTTCCTAAGCACAAGAATAAATGGAAATGAGGTTCATAAGCCCAAGATCAACGGCAAAAGAGGTTGTTAAGCACACAAAAATGAGCAAATGAGGTTCCTAAGCACAAGAACAAATACAATTGAGGTTAATAACACAAGATAAAACGCAAATTATGTTGCAAAGCGCAAAAACAACAACAAATGAGGTTGTTAAACACAAGAACAAGTGTAAATGATGTTGCTAAGCATAAAAACAAGGGCAAATGATGTTAAGAAGCATAGGAACAATTACAATTGAGATTGTTAATCACCCGAACAAGGACAAATGAGGTTCCTATGTACAAGAAAAAATGCAAATGAGGTTTATAAGCACAAGATCATGGGCAAGAGAGGTTGTTTAGCACACGAACATTGCCAATTGAGGTTGTTAAGCACATAAACCAGGGTAAATGAGGTTCCTAATCACAAGAATAAATGCAAATGATGTTGATAAGCACAAGATCAAAGGCAAATTATGTTGCAAAGCGCAAGAACAACGACAAATGAGGTTGTTAAGCACAAGAACAAGTGTAAATGATGCTTTTTAGCACAAGAATAAGGGTAAAAGAGGTTAAGAAGTATATGAACAATGCCAATAGAGGTTGTTATGCACACAAACAAAGGAAAATGAGGTTCCTAAGAACAAGAGCAAATGCAAATGAGGTTCATAAGTACAAGATAAAAGGTAAATTATGCTGCAAAGCGCAAGAACAACGATAAATATGGGCAAAAGAGGTTAAGAAGCATAGGAATAACGATAATTTAGCTTGTTAAGCACACGAACAAGGCCAAATGAGCTTTTTAAGCAGAAGAACAAATGGAAATGTGGTTCATAAGCACAAGATCTATGGCAAAAGAGTTCTTAAGCACACAAACAACGCCAATTGAGATTGTTAAGCACACAAACAAGGGCAAATGAGGTTCCTAAGCACAAGAACAAATAAAATTGAGATTCATAAGCACAAGATAAAAGGCAAATTATGTTGTAAAGCGCAAGAACAACGACAAATGAGGTTGTTAAGCACAAGAACAAGTGTAAATGATGTTGCTAAGCACAAGAACATGGGCATAAGAGGTTAAGAAGCATAGGAACAACGACAATTGAGGTTGTTAAGCACACGAACATGGCCAAATGAGCTTCCTAAGCACAAGAACATTGCAAATAAGGTTCATAAGTACAAGATAAAAGCCAAATTATGTTGCAAAACACAGGAACAACGACAATTGAGTTTTTAAGCACAAGAACAAGTGTAAATGATGGTGCTTAGCACAAGAACTAGGGTAAAAGATGTTAAGAAGTATATGAACAACAACAATTGAGATTGTTAAGCACATAAATAAGGGCAAATGAGGTTCCTTAGCACAAGAACAAATGCAAATAAGGTTCGTAAGCACAAGGTCAATGGCAAAAGAGATTACTAAGTACAGGAACAACGCAAATTGAGGTTGTTAAGCACACGAACAATGCCAATTGAGGTTGTTAAGCACACATACAAGGGCAGATGTGGTTCCTAACCACAAGACCAAATGCAAATGATGTTCATAAGCACAAGATCAAGGGCAAAAGAGGTTGTTAAGCACTAGAACAATGCCAATCAAGGTTGTTAAGCACACAAACAAGGGCAAATGTGGTTCCTAAGCTGAAGAACAAATGCAACTGATGTTCATAAGCTCAAGATAAAAGGCAAATTATGTTGCAAAGCGCAAGACAATGACAATTGTAGTTGTTAAGCACTACAACTAGTGCAATGATGTTGTTAAGCAGAAGAACAAGGGAAAAAGATGTTAAGAAGCATAGGAATAACGACAATTGCAGTTGTTAAGCAAACGAACAAGGGCAAATGAGCTTCCTAAAAACAAGAACAAATGCAAATGAGGTTCCTAAGCACAAAATCAAGGGCAAAATAGATTGTTAAGCACACGAACAACACCAATTGAGGTTGTTAAGCATACAAACCAGGGCAAATGAGTTTACTAAGCACATGAACAAATGCAAATGATGTTCATAAGCACAAGATCAAGGGCAAATTATGTTGCAAAGCGCAAGAACAACGACAAATGAGATTGTTAAGCAACGACAAATGAGATTGTTAAGCACAAGAAAGAGTGTAAATGATGTTGCTTAGCACAAGAACAAGGGTAAAAGAGGTTACGAAGTATATGAACAATGACAATTGAGATTGTTAAGCACACAAACATGGTCAAATGAGGTTCCTTAGGACAAGAACAAATGCAAATAAGGTTCGTAAGCATAAGATCAAGGGCAAAAGAGATAGTTATGTACAGGAACAACGCCAATTGAGGTTGGTAAGCACACGAAGAATGCCAATTGAGGTTGTTAAGCACACAAATAAGGGCAAATGAGGTTCCTAAGCACAAGAACAAATGCAAATTTTGTTCATAAGCACAAGATCAAGGGCAAATTATGTTGCAAAGAGGAAGAACAACAACAAATTAGGTTGTTAAGCACAAGAAAAAGTGTAAATGATGTTGCTCAGCACAAAAACAAGGGCAAAAGAGGTTAAGAAGCATAGGAACAACTACAATTGAGGTTGTTAAGAACACAAACATGGGCAAATGAGCTTTCTAAGCACAAGAACAAATGCAAATGATGTTCATAAGCACAAGATCAAGGGCAAAAAACGTGCTTAAGAACAAGTACAACGCCAATTGAGGTTGTTATGCATACAAACAAGGGCAAATGAGGTTCCTAAGCACTAGAACAAATGCAAATGAGGTTCATTAGCACAAGATAAAAAACAAAAGAGATTGTTAAGTACAGGAACAACGCCAATTGAGGTTGTTTAGCTCACGAACAATGCCAATTGACGTTGTTAAGCAGACAAACAAGGTCAAATGAGGTTCCTAAGGACAAGAACATATGCAAATGATGTTCATAAGAATAAGATCAAGGGCAAATTATGTTGCAAAGCGAAAGAACAATGACAAATGAGGTTGTTAAGGACAAGAACAAGTGTAACTGATGTTGCTAAGCACAAGAACAAGGTCAAAATAGGTGAAGAAGCATAGCAACAACGACAATTGAGGTTGTTAAGCACACGAACTTGGGCAAATGAGCTCCCTAAGCACAAGAACAAATGCAAATGAGGTTCATAAGCACAAGATCAAGGGCAAAAGACGTTCTTAAGCACACGTACAATGCCAATTGAGGTTGTTATGCACAAAAACAATGGAAAATGAGGTTCCTAAGAACAAGAACAAACGCAAATGAGGTTCATAAGTACAAGATAAAAGGTAATTATGTTGCAAAGCGCAAGAATATCGATAAATGAGGTTGTTAAGCACAAGAACAAGTGTAAATGATGTTCCTAAGATCAAAAATAAGGGCAAAAGAGGTTAAGAAGCATAGCAACAACGATAATTAAGCTTGTTAAGCACACGAACAATGCCAAATGATCATTTTCAGCACAAGAACAAATGGAAATGAGGTTCATAAGCACAAGATCAATGGCAAAAGAGGTTGTTAAGCACTCAAACAATGCCAATTGTGGTTGTTAAGCACACAAACAAGTGAAAATAAGGTTCCTAGGCACAAGAACAAATGCAAATGAGGTTCATAAGGACAAGATAAAAGGTAAATTATGTTGCAAAGCGCAAGAACAACGATAAATGAGGTTATTAAGCACAAGAATAAGTGTAAATGATGTTGCAAAGCACAAGAATATGGGAAAAAGAGGTTAAGAAGCATAGGAATAACGATAATTTAGCTTGTTAAGCACACGAACAAGGCCAAATGAGCTTTTTAAGCACAAGAACAAATGGAAATGAGGTTCATAAGCACAAGATCAATGGCAAAAGAGTTGTTAAGCACACAAACAACGCCAATTGAGATTGTTAAGCACACGAACAAGGGTAAATGAGGTTCCTAAGCACAAGAACAAATAAAATTGAGATTCATAAGCACAAGATAAAAGGCAAATTATGTTGCAAAGCGCAAGAACAACAACAAATGAGGTTGTTAAGCACAAGAACAAGTGTAAATGATGTTGCTAAGAACAAGAACAAGGCCAAAAAGAGGTTAAGAAGCATACAAACAACGACAATTGGGCTTATTAAGCACACGAGTAATGGCAAATGAGCTTCCTAAGCACAAGAAGAAATGGAAATGAGGTTCATAAGCACAAGATCAATGGCAAAAAAGGTTGTTAAGCACACGAACAACGCCAATTGAGGTTGTTAAGCACACAAAAAAGGCCAAATGAGGTTCCTAAGCACAAGAACAAATACAATTGAGGATCATAAGCACAAGATAAAAGGTAAATTATGTTGCAAAGCGCAAGAATAACGACAAATTAGGTTGTTAAGCACAAGAACAAGTGTAAATGATGTTGCTAAGCATAAATACAAGGGCAAAAGATGTTAAGAAGCATAGGAACAATTACAATTGAGATTGTTAATCACCCGAACAAGGACAAATGAGGTTCCTATGTACAACAACAAATGCAAATGAGGTCTATAAGCACAAGATCATGGGCAAAAGACGTTGTTAAGCACACGGACAATGCCAATTGAGGTTGTTAAGCACACAAACCAGGGTAAATGAAGTTTCTAATCACAAGAACAAATGCAAATGATGTTCATAAGCACAAGATCAGAGGCAAATTATGTTGCAAAGCGCAAGAACAACGACTAATGAGGTTGTTAAGCACAAGAACAAGTGTAAATGATGCTACTTAGCACAAGAACAAGGGTAAAAGAGGTTAAGAGGTATATGAACAACGACAATTGAGGTTGTTAAGGACACGAACAAGGGAAAATGAGGTTCTTTAGAAGAAGAACAAATGCAAATAAGGTTCATAAGCACAAGATCAACGGCAAAAGAGGTTCCTAAGTACAGGAACAATGCCAATTGAGGTTGTTAAGCACACAAACAATGTCAATTGAGGTTGTTAAGCACACAAAAAAGGGCAAATGAGGTTCCTAAGAACAAGAACAATTGCAAATGATGTTCACAAGCACAAGATCAAGGGCAAATTATGTTGCAAAACGGAAGAACAACGACAAGAAAAGGGCAAATGAGCTTCCTAAGCATAAGAACAAATGGAAATCAGGTTCATAAGTACAAGAACATGGGCAAAAGAGGTTGTTAAACACACGAACAACGCCAATTGACGTTGTTAAATACAGTAACAAGGGCAAATGTGGTTCCTACGCTCAAGAACAAATAAAAATGAGGTTCATAAGCTCAATTTAAGGGGCAAAGCGGTTGTTAAGCGCACGAACAACGCCAATTGAGGTTGTTAAGCATATCAACCAGAGAAAATGAGGTTCTAAGCACAAGAACAAATGCAAATGATGTTCGTAAGCACAAGATCAAGGGAAAATTATGTTGCAAAGCGGATGAACAACGACAAATGAGGTTGTTAAGCACAAGAACAAGTGTAAATGATGTTGCTAAGCACAAGAACAAGGGCTAAAGTGGTTAAGAAGCATAGGAACAACGACAATTGAGGTTGTTAAGAACACAAACAAAGACAAATGAGCTTTCTAAGCACAAGAACAAATGCAAATGATGTTCATAAGCAGAACATAAAGGACAAATTATGTTGGAAACTGGAAGAACAATGACAAATGAGATAGTTAAGCATAAGAACAAGTGGAAATGGTGTTGCTAAGTACAAGATCAAGGGCAAAAAAGGTTCTTAAGCACACGAACAATGCCAATTGAGGCTGTTAAGGACAAAAACAAGGACAAATGAGGTTCCTAAGCACAAGAACAATTGTAAATGAGGTTCATAAGCACAAAATAAAAGACAAATTATGTTGCAAAGCGCAAGAACAATGACAAATGAGGTTGTTAAGCACAATAACAAATGTAAATGATGTTGCTAAGGACAAAAACAAGGGCAAAAGAGGTTAAGAAGCGTAGGAACAACGACAGTTAAGGTTGTTAAGCACACGAACAAGGGCAAATGAGCTTCCTAAGCACAAGATAAAATGTAAATGAGGTTCATAAGCACAAGATCCATGGCGAAAGAGGTGTTAAGCACACGAACAATGCCAATTGAGGTTGTTAAGAACACAAACAAGGGCAAATGATGTTCCTAAGTACAAGAACAAATGCAAATGATGTTCATAAGCACGAGATGAAGGGCAAATTATGTTGCAAAGTGCAAGAAGAACGACAGTGAGGTTGTTAAGCACAAGAACAAATGTAAATGATGTTGCTTTCCACAAGAACAAAGGTAAAAGAGGTTAAGAAGTATATGTGCAACGACAATTGAGATTGTTAAGCACACGAACAATGGCAAATGAGGTTCCTTAACACAAGAACAAATGCAAATAAGGTTCATAAACACAATATCAAGGGCATAAGAGGTTGTCAAGCACAGGAACAACACCAATTGAGGATGTTTAGCGCACGAACAATGCCAATTGAGATTGTTAAGCACACAATCAAGGGCAAATGAGGTTCCTAAGCACAACAACAGCAAATGATGTTCATAAGCACAAAATCAAGGGAAAATTACGTGGCAAAAGAAGTTGTTAGGCACACGAACAATGCCAATTGAGGTTGTTAAGCACACAAACAAGGGCAAATGATGTTCCTAAGCCCAAGAACAAATGCAAATGATGTTCATATGCACGAGATCAAGGGCAAATTATATTGCAAAGCGCAAGAAGAACAACAAATGAGGTTTTTAAGCACAAGAACAAATGTAAATGATGTTGCGTAGCACAAGAACAAAGGTAAAAGAGGTTAAGAAGTATATGTGCAACGACAATTGAGATTGATAAGCACACGAACAAGGGCAAATGAGGTTCCTTAGCACAAGACAAATGCAAATAAGATTCATAAGCACAAGATCAAGGGCAAAAGAGGTTGTTAAGCACAGGAACAACGCCAATTGAGGATGTTTAGCGCAAGAACAATGCCAATTGAGATTGTTAACCACACAAACAAGGCCAAATGAGGTTCCTAAGTACAAGAACAAATGCAAATGATGCTCATAAGCACAGTATCAAGGACAAATTATGCTGCAAAGCGATAGAACAACGACAAATGAGGTTGTTAAGCACAATAACAAGTGTAAATGATGTTGCTAAGCATAAGAACAAGTGCAAATGATGTTGCTAAGCACAAGAACGAGGGCAAAAGTGGTTAAGAAGCATATAAACAACGACAATTGAGGTACACGAACATGGGCAAATGAGCTTCCTAAGCACAAGAACAAATTGAAATGTGGTTCATAAGCACAAGATCAAGGGTAAAAGAGGTTGTTAAGCACATGAACAACGCCAAGTGAGGTTAAGCACACAAACAAGGGCAATGAGGTTCCTAAGCACAAGAACAGATGCGATTGAGGTTCATAAGCACAAGATAATATGCAAATTATGTTGCAAAGCGCAAGAACAACGACAAATGAGGTTGTTAAGCAGAAGAACAAGTGTAAATGATGTTGATAACCACAAGAACAAGGGCAAAAGAGGTTAAGAAGCATAGGAACAACGACAATTGATGTTGCACACGAACAAAGACAAATGAGCTTCCTAAGAACAAGAACAAATGGAAATGAGGTTCATAAGCACAAGATTAAGGTCAAAAGAGGTTGTTAAGCACACGAACAACGCCAATTGAGGTTGTTAAGCACACAAACAAGGGCAAATGAGGTTCCGAACACAAGAACAATGCAAATGAGGTTCTTAAGCAAAATATAAGGGGAAAAGAGGTTGTTAAGCACACGAACAACGCCAATTGAGGTTGTTAAGCACACCAACAAGAGAAAATGAGGTTCCTAAGCACAAGAGCAAATGCAAATGAGGTTCATAAGCACAAGATCAAGGGAAAATTATGTTGCAAAGCGGAAGAACAAGTGTAAATGATGTTGCTAAGCACAAGAACAAGGGCAAAAGAGGTTAAGAAACATAGGAACAACGACAATTGAGCTTGTTAAGCACACTATCAAGGGCAATGAGCTTCCTAAGCACAAGAACAAATGGAAATGAGGTTCATAAGCTCAAGATCAACGGCAAAATATGTTGTTAAGCACTCAAACAACATCAATTGAGGTTATTAAGCACACGAACAAGGAAAATGAGGTTCCTAAGCATAAGAACAAATACAAATGAGGTTCATAAGCACAAGATAAAAGACAAATTATGTTGCAAAGTGCAAGAACAACTACAAATGAGATTGTTAAGCACTAGAACAAGTCTAAATGATGTTGCTAAGCATAAGAACAAGGGCAAAAGATGTGATGAAGCATAGGAACAATTACAATTGAGGTTGTTAATCACCCGAACAAGGACAAATGAGGTTCCTATGTACAAGAACAAATGCAAATGAGGTTTATGAGCACAAGATCAAGGGCAAAAGAGGTTGTTAAGCACATGAACAATGCCAATTGAGGTTGTTAAGCATATAAACTAGGGCAAATGAGGTTCCTAAGCACAAGAACAAACGCAAATGATGTTCATAAGCACAAGATCGAAGGCAAATTATGTTGTAAAGCGCAATAACAACGACAAATGAGGTTGTTAAGCACAAGAACAAGTGTAAATGATGCTGCTTTGCACAAGAACAAGGGTAAAAGAGGTTCAGAAGTATATGAACAACGACAATTGAGGTTGTTAAGCACACGAACAAGGGAAAATGAGTTTCCTTAGGACAAGAACAAATACAAATAAAGTTCGTAAGCACAAGATCAACGGCAAAGGAGGTTGTTAAGTACAGGAACAACGCCAATTGAGGTTGTTAAGCACACGAACAATGCCAATTGAGGTTGTTAAGCACACAAACAAGGGAAAATGAGGTTCCTAAGAACAAGAACAAATGCAAATGATGTTCATAAGCACAAGATTAAGGTCAAATTATGTTGCAAAGCGGAAGAACAACGACAAATGAAGTTGTTAAGCACAAGAACATGTGTAAATCATGTTGTTAAGCACAAGAACAAGGGTAAAAGAGGTTAAGAAGTATAGGAACAACGACAATTGAGATTTTTAAGCACAAAAAATGGGCAACTGAGCTTCCTAAGCACAAGAACAAATGCAAATGAGGCTCAAAAGCACAAGATTAAGGGCAAAAGAGGATCTTAAGCACACGAAAAATGTCAATTGAGGTTGTTAAGCGTACAAACAAGGGCAAATGAGGTTCCTAAGCACAAGAACAATTGCAAATGAGGTTCATAAGCTCAAGATCAAGGACAAATTATGTTGCAAAGCGCAAGAACAACGACAAATGAGGTTGTTAAGCGGAAGAACAAGTGTAAATATTGTTGCTTAGCACAAGAACAAGGGCAAAAGAGGTTAAGAAGTATATGGACAATGACAATTGAGATTGTAAATTATAAAAACAAAGTACTCAAAATTGTATAACCATAAATTTGTAAAACACAAACATATAACCAAAAATATAACAAAATAGAAACATATAACAAAAAACAGAAATTTGTAAAACACAAACATATAACAAAAAATGAAAAACAAAATAATATAACAAAAAATGAAAAACAAAAAAATATAACAATGTAAATACAAAAAATAGCCAAAAATATAACAAAACTTAACAAAAAAAAAAAGAATTGAGACCGCCCCCTGTAGGGCGGTTTGCTCTGTATTGAAGACTACTCCACGGAGGGGCGGTTTGGTGCTCATGGAGGAGCGCCCCTCAGTAGGGTTGTTTGGTTATTTTTAAAATTAATTTGATATAATGGCTATTTTTATAATTTTTTATAGCTGTGAAAAAAACACAGTAATTCTAGTATATATAAAGATTAATTTTGATTCATCCACAAGAGAGTTAAATTTTCGATATCATTTAATTTGTTGCTGAAAACCATCAATTAATTTTCGCTTTTGTTATCCGGCCACCAAAAACAAATGATAGAGGCCCCAAAAAATTACCGTTCATATAGGCAAATACCTGATTTTCATATTTAGCTAATTTTATTGTAGTAAAATGAGCTGATATCTAGTTATCTACTACACAAGAAATACAAGCAATTTACAAATCTTCCATCAACGAAAAACTTAAATAGAAAGAATATGGGCTGCACTTCAGACAATAACCATACATGTTGCGTAATAATTTGTGAGGTAAAAATTGCCAAAATTCAACCTGAGTAAATAGGAGAAAAAGATGAGAGAGGGATAACTTGTACATAGATGCACACGGCCGATATTCACAAAATGCTTTTCTCAAAAAAAAATATTCACAGAACATCCTCCATCAGAATACACAAAAGCTAGGTTTTATTGTCAAACCCTCTCATTCGCTACCTGGTGCAGGTTGTTGGTAGGGGTGGCAACGAGTTGGCTCGTTATGAGCTGGATTCAGCTCGTAATCAGCTTGTTTATTTATCAAACAAGCTGAATCGAGCTTATTTTAGAGGTTCGAGTTGGAATTTTAGCTGGTAATCGTTACTAGCCAAATCGAGCTGGTTCGTTGGATCTGACTAAATCTTGTTTTAAAAAGAAAATAAATTCTACAAATTTTTTGAATCGAATTAGACAACATAAAATGCACACAACTTCATACAAATTTATAAATTCATACTTAACCAAGTTAGACTTCAGCTTGAACTCGTTTAATATAGACCGAGCTACTGACGAGTTGCCTCGTTAACTGTTCAGTCCAATAACAAGCAAATTGTTAACAAACGAGTCAGAAGCGAGTCATGATCGAGCCACGAGCTGCGAACATTTCTTTTTGCTACCCTAGTTGTTGGTGACACCCTCTTTCTCTGTCTCCATGGAAGCTTGATTTTTTTTTTTTGCGGCAACTCCATTTTGGTGAGAAAGGCTGTAAACTTTGGGCTACAGAAAACCAGAAACAAAATGCTAGCAAAAATTAAGGAATAGTTGGGGAAACGCTGTAAACGGGTTTAGGGAAATACATGCACGATTAAGAAACAGGAAAAAATGGTCTGATACAGACCGCGGGCCTAGAATTTGGCCCATTATATATAGTTGAAAAAAAAAAATATTAGGTAAACAATGGTTTGCAATTTGCGTTGCTCTCTGGCCTGAGCATTAATTACTGAGCAGCACATGTAAGAAGCACACATACAGAAACAATGAATCAATACATGAGCAATTTAATATCCAAGTATATATTATTTTCTTTCATGTTAATATATACTATTGTTGTTATTGTTGTTGAGAACAAAATATATCAATCTAAATGTAAAATAATGCATGATTCTCCCAAAACATAATGACTTGTTTGCATACGTATATGGTCTATCATCTTATCCATTTTTAGGAATTGTAACAAAACCAAACAAATTATCTTATAATTGACAACAACAAAATTTAGAATTTCAGAAACTTCGTGCAGTACACTCAAAATTATATATGAACTCTTATCAATTTAATAAAAAGGACTCTTACGTTACTATGTAAATTTATTAAACCAACGAGTAGTTTTGTTTCTTAATTTCTTTTATTTTTCAAATAGAGATAACATATATATGAATTTAGCCCATTAGAAGAAACATAAGTACTTCAGATGCTTGAAAAAAAAAAATAGTCTTTGATCTAGTGATAAAGACTCTTTATGTGAGAAGTTATTAATTCGAAATTCAGATAGAAAAAATTATTTATTGTAATAACAAAAATATTAAATAATTGAGTAGTATGATCTCTAACTTTATTAAAAAATGCTGAAAAAACCATGATTGAACTTTCTACGTACTATTAAAGTAAAAGAGGTACATTGGATGTTTGAGCCCAACGATGTAAAGAGACACCCTAAAATGGTTTATACAAATACCATTTAATAAAAGCCCTATGCGGCAGAGCTCGTGATAGAATTTACATGAAAAGCCCTCTAGCATGTTTAGGAACTGGAGCAATAACTGATCTGATAAAAACTCGGGTCATTGACTTACTAGTTAAATCATTGGGCCGAATGGTTGAAACGTTAATGTTTAGCGAGCATTCTAAGTAGAGTAGTAAAAATGTACTGTGCTAAGATTAAGTGAATAATTACATGTGTTGTGCTGTGCCATGACTAAATATCGAAGATAATCACGGCACGTGAGTCATGTCGTGCTCAAATCGTCGTGTCCAAACGTGACTAATCATGTTTGTTTGGTCACGTTTAATTATTTTTTTTTCATAATTTAGATTAGTTTATTCACGATTCACCAATTGATCAAGATCTAACAGTCCTAATTAAACGTGACTCGTCGGACCATGTGTCGTGCTGTGCCATGACCAGATCTTTCACGTAGCGTGTCGTGCCGTACTAAATTTTCAAAAGATGGCTACGACACGCGACACGCGAGTCACGGCACGTAACAGCCACACATGTCATGCCGTTCCGTGACAGAGCCAAATATGCATGCCATTTTTCTCACTCTACATTCCAGGCTCTAGTGTTTAAATAAACAAGATATTTCTCACAAATCACTCTAATTCTAATCAAAATTGAGATTTGGTGGAATAGATTTGAAGTTGTTGAATGAGTATTAAAGTTTTAAGAACAAACAACAATGGAAGCTCTTTTTCAGCAGAGAAAGACGAATTTTCGGAATGTATGGTGGTTGGGAGCTATTATGAAAACCTAATATTTATTTCTATAAAGGGAGGGAAACAAAATATAGTAACTAGTGACAACTGTTGTGACGGTTGAATATAACAGTTGTTTCTGACTTTTTGACCTTGAAAAATTGAGGTATGTGGGGTTAACCGTTGTGACAACTGTGACAATACTTATAAGAGTTGTGGAATTTTAGCAATCTTCAAATTTGCATATCTCAGCACTCAAGTATCTAATTTCAACATATGACCACTTTTCAAGAAATTATATATTTTGCAAATTAGTCAAATAGAGTATTAAAGTATTGCTTATAAGTTACAACAACATTTTATTCTTTATTAAAAAAAATATGTACCATGTTCAAGAAAAATATCAGTATTCTGATTGGTCGATTTCCAATGACAAATGGTTTATTTATCTAGTTCTGATGTTTTCACAAGTCTATACCTAAATATCATTGTATGTGTGTCAAAAATAGAGAAATGAACCATTTGTCTTGAAAACCAACCAATGAACTGAATATTTCTTATACATGCTACTTATTATTTTAATATGGGGTAAAATGAGTTTTAGTAGAAAAGGAAATAACATGAGTAAATTTGCGAGTTTTTAAATTTAAAAGGTTAAATACGATATTTATGGAATTTAGAAAGAAAAATACATAATTTTGAAGTTTTTTTTAGAGATACATAAAATTCTCTCAAAAAAATTTAGTGTAAAACACAGCATGGATATTATGAAATTTAGAGAGAAAAATACATCATTTTGATTTTTTTTTTTTTGATACATAAACTTCACCCAAAAAAATTTAGTGCAAAAACACAGCATGGCATTATAATCTTTATAATTTCGCAGAACGCGAAAAGATATGACATTATAATATATCTAAATTTTATGATTATTTCAAACTTTTTCCTACTTTTCTGACTTTTCCCGTTTTTGCGATATTTTTTTTTATTTTCCCACAATCTTTTGATCTGGAGTTATGGACCATGATATTTAAAATTAACGATCCAAATCAAAGCACAATTCACTACAAAAACACAGATCCTTAGATTGGGGTTCCGGATTCCAAATTCTCACACATTAAATATGTAACTACAAACTAATATAACAAAAATATTTAAAAAGTTTATTTTTTCTGAATATTCTGAGAACCATTCATTTTTCTTACACATCAAATGGACCATAAGTACAGTACAATCGCAATATAACATGCTTGTTGGGAATTTATGAAAATGGAAACTGGAAAGCTTGCTGGTGTTTTTGGTTTGTCGGTTTGTGGTCCAGTCATAATAACATTGATAAGCGACTGTTCTTCCCACAAATAAGGAAGATTTCATCTATATCCCTCGTAAATCATGAAATCACATATTTTTCCTTCAAATTCATAATGTCATATTCATTCTTCTAAATTTTTAAACTCATTTTAAATTTATAAAGTAATTATTTATCTTTTATGAAAAAAATAAAAAATAAAAAATATATAGATGAGTAAAAGACTTAATATGGCAGTTTATGGAGGCAGATATTCCATTTCTCTGCTTCTAACACAAACTATAGTGTGTTGTAAGTAGAAAAATGAATCATTTGTCCTCGCAATCAAACTAATTAGAATACTGAACATTTTTTACCTAGATTGCATACTTTTTATTTTTTTAAGAAAGAATAAAATGATAACTTCATAAATTCAAAATGAGTTTAAATAGAAAATACTAAATTGAGCACATCAATAAGTTCTTTAAATTTAAAAGAGCAAATACGATATTATAAATTTTAGAAAGAAGATATATAATTTCGAAAATTTTGAGGGATATATTGAAATTCCCACAACCAATAATTTATTAATAGTCACTTTATATGTACTGTGAAAAAGAAAGACACTACAAAGTCACTAACGCGATGTGTGAGCCGCTCCCATGTGCTTGGTGAAGTGCACCGACACCAGGATCCGTTTCGCATGGGTGAGCCATGACTTTAAACCAAAGACGAGCATGCGATCTATGCACTAAGTGTTGTAAAAAATGAACTAAACGGCTAATTTAATGAATTGTTTAGTCGGTGACAGTAGTCAAACTATTACGAATATATTTGATGAAAGTATATTTGTGAATCATTTTCAATTATTCGGCTGATCATTATAAATTATTTATGTTTATTACTGTTTAATTGGCCAGTCATTTTCGTTTAGTTGTTTTTTTTTTTGGTGATTACAAAATTCGTATGCTTTTTAGTCAGTTATTTATTGAACTATGATATGGTATATTTTGGGCTGATTTGTCTGATTAATTCGTTACATGATTTGTCTTTCTTACTTGGACTATTTCTAAATGATAATTTCATGAAACTTAATTGATTAAAACTAAGTTAAAATTTTTCTTTTCATAAATTTGATGAGTTGAATCAATCAATTTTAATAAATTATAAATATATGAACATAACTTTAATGAAAATACAAAATTATCCGTAAAATTCTAATAAATTGCTTGATGGCATACCGTTATTTACAACACTGCTATGCACATTCAGATTGGATTCTAAGTTGTTTGGGTATCTCAACCAGTGACTTTTTTGCAGGGTGGAGTGTTTTTTACATGTGCATCAATTTATTTGTATTTCAAAAAATTATACACAGTAAATGTATGAATAAACTTTTTATAAAATGTAATTTACAGTGTGTTAATATGTGTCTATTTATTTTTTTAACATACATTTATTTATATAATCACCAAAACTAACAAACTCTAAGTAATATATTTTAGATGCGCAAAAATCTTATTTGCTAAAACAAACATATACAACCAATGTTATTCACAAAATTCTTGTAAAATACATCTAGCATGCGTTTTTGGGTGTTTGTTCATGTTTTTTAAGTATTTTTTTTTGTCACATTTATGATCGTCAAATCATCAAAATTGACAGATTAGCTCTTATTTTATGTCTATTTCCAAATGCATTATAATTTATGTAAATAATATTTTTAATTAATTTATACTGACACAAATATTAATGCTAACATCAAATCAGTTGATATGTGATGCATTGAATTTCTACGTTATTTATATTGTATGACAACTGCATTCGCCTTAATTTCGACGGAAAAAGGAGAAGGCTCGGTAGATTAAAATGTTATTTCTTTTAATGGAGGTTAAACATATTACTCATATAGTACAAACTCAAAGAATTGTGGACCAAAATAATATGGCGATTATTGTAAAAACGATAAACAAGTAATACTTTAAGAATCAAAATATTATATTTTTTAATTTAACGATAAAAATAATTAAGCGACTGATTGTTTAAAGAACAATAGATTTGTGAGGATTGGTTCTTACAACAAAAAATAAAAGTTAGGGTGTGTTCGGCTATTCTATTGTTTCCGCGAGAAAAAAAATTCAGTTAACTAATTTTTTTTCCACATAAATAGTAATTTTTAGTTCAATTTCCGTGTCCATACTCATTCTCAATAGCCTGCCGAACAGACGACAAATCCCACGCGGCTGAGTGTGAGGGGTCCAACCAACCACGATGTTTGGTAATTGAAATATTTTATTAGACAGTATGTTAATATTTAGAAGCTTCATATTCGTTTGCTAGTACTTTTATTAAACGGTGTCAGTCGGAATACAGTCTGTGCTCTAATAAACTATTGGTTGATACCATGTGAGGATAAAGTGTTAAACACAGATAAATCCGTTATTGTGTTTTAATTTTAAGATATTAGGTTATTTTTTAAATTTGGTTTCGTAAAAATAACTGGAGGAGAATTTTAATGTCTCATCTCCTCATATTTCATTCATGTCTCATATCTTATATTTTCGTTTTTAAAAGTTTAAATAGTAAATCTGAACCACTCAATATGATCTCCATATTAAAATATATTTGGAGACCAAATTTAATATTTTTGAATGTTTTTTTACTATTTTTTAGATTTATTGAAAATCGTTGTTTTTTAAACAAATATGGACCATAAAAAACAACGATTTTCAATAAATCTAAAAAAAAGAGTAAAAAAATTCAAAAAAAAATATAAAATTTAGTCTCCAAGCATATTTTAACATGAAGATCATGTTGAGCCGTTCGGATCGACTGTCTGGACTTTAATAATGAAGATTAAGGATTTGAGACATGAATGAAATATGAGGAGATGAGGGATTGGAAGTTGGAACCCTTCTCAAATAACTATATATTAAAGTAATAATTTTAAAAGAGTTGAGTCTATGGTACAGTGTATAGCACAGATTGGTCCATACTACAGTTCAATATTTTTATTTTTAAAATTTTAATGGTCGATCCGAACAGTTCGATATAATTCCTACATAAATATGTACTTGCAGACCAAACTATATTTTTTAGAATTTTTGTACTATTTTTTAGATAGTTGTAATTTTCTACCTATTTTAAAAAATAGTAAAAAAATCTACCGGATATCTGCTCTGTTTACAAATGCAGAAATAAATCCGTATGCGTATCCGGATTGTTTCTAATTCTTCTAAAATTGTCCGGATCCGTATTCGTTTATTATCCGATCCGTTTAATTCGGATACGGATAGCAACCGGATTCGGAGCGGATACGGATCGGATAATCCGGCTCCGTTTTCACCCCTAATTGGAACCCTTCTCAAATAACTATATATTAAAGTAATAATTTTAAAATTGAGTCTATGGTACAGTGTATGGCACAGATTGGTCCATACTACGGTTCAATATTTTTATTTTTTATTTTTTAAATTTTAACGGTTGATCTGAATAGTTTGATATAATTCCTATATAAATATGTACTTGCAGACCAAACTATATTTTTTAGAATTTTTATACTATTTTTTAGATAGTTGTAATTTTCTACCTATCTTAAAGATAGTAAAAAAATCTATATAAAGTTTGATCGGCAAGTACATATTCATATGACAATTATGTGGAACGGTTCGGATGGACAATTAAAATTTTGAAACGAAAAAATTAATATGCATAGCACTGTAGACCCACTCATTTTAAAATACGACAATTCGTTTGAATAAATCTTATAATTTATAAAATTTTAACACAACTAAGGGAAAAATATATTTGTGCATAGTAAAAAAATAACACGCAAGAAATTCCGTTTAGGTAAACATTAGGTAAAAGTATTATTATTTTAAATGTTCTGGTAAACATTAGGTAAACATTAAGTAGATCAAATACATTTTTTTTAAATGAGGAAGAAGCATACAAGAATACGTCCGATCGTACTAAATAAAAAAATTATAACTTTACGGTTAAAAATTTGAATGATGTGAAAAACGGAGTCGAATTATCCGCTCCATATCCGTTTATTATCCGAATCCGAATTAAATGGAGCGGATTATTCGTAAATATGGATCCGGATAAATACTGAAGCAGATGAATGGATCCGGATACGAATTCGGATAATTTTCACAGATGCTAAACGGAGCGGATATCCGCACTATCCGGAAGGAATATTATATAGATTTTCAGTCGGTGATTTTGCAACCCGCAATTTGTACATTTCTAAGCGGAAGCGCTTATATACTGCTTTGTTTCTTTTCTCTATCTATTGTGGGATTAACAAATATAACCAATCCGGACAGGCAGTGACAAGCGCATTAAAGCTTGGCTAGCTGACAGCTACAGACCTTTGAACTTTGTTCCATTACCTATTCCTCTTATTTATACTCTTTTCCATTTCCGTATTGAAGAACACCTCCATTTTTCTTCATCTATGTACTATTTTTATCTATGCAAAAATGGAGGTAATTTGAAAGCTACTTAAGTTTTCTTTTCACGACATATTTCAAGGCTATTGTTTCCATCATGCATCATTGATTGAATTTTGGATACATCTATATTACATATTTCATATTTAATTTTTTATTTATTTTCATATTTAAATTTTATTAATTATTATTTATATCTTAAAGTTCATATAACTCAATTATCCGTCAATTATTCGTTTTGTATCCGTATCCGTAGATTATCCGCTCCTTATCCGTATCCATTTAACGTGGATTTGGTTTTACATTTTGACATCCGTTTACTATCCGTATCTGTATTCGTATCCGATCATTGAAATGTGGATGTGGATACGGTATCAGCATTATCTGCTCCGAATCCGCTCTGTTTACACCCCTATGTGATATAGTTAAAAAAAAATTATGACACTCAATTTCTTGCATATTTATAACTTATGTAATTTTAAAATTTAAATAAATTTATTTTTTAATTATTGGTAGAGGGCTAGAGGCTAGGGGTGTAAACGGAGCGGATTCGGAGCGGATAATGCTGATACCATATCCACATCCACATTTCAATGAGCGGATACGGATACGGATACGGATACGGATAGCAAACGAATGTCAAAATGTAAAACCAAATCCACGTTAAACGGATACGGATACAGAGCGGATACGAATACGGATTCGGAACGAATAATTGTCGGATAATTTAGTTATATGAACTTTAAATCTTTAAGATATAATAATAATTAATAAAGCTTAAATATGAAAATAAATGAATAATTGTAAGTTGATGGAGAGATTGATATTGGAAAGATGGGAGATATAAGACATTGGAAATATGAGAGACATAAGATATTCTATTCATATAATATATAAAGAAAATAAAAAAGTAGTACATATAATATTCTATTCATAGGGCAAGGATCCGAGTATCCGGAATTATCCGAATCCATATTCGGAATTATCCGAATCCGTTTAATCCGGATTCAATTTGCCATACACAGAAATTATCCGAATCCGTATCCAGAATTATCCGAATCCGTTTAAGCCGGATTGGTATGAAAATGAATTCGGATACATGCGGATATCCGCTCCGTTTAGGGTTCGCGGATATTATCCGAATCCTGAACAATTTGCCATACACAGAAATTATCCGAATCCGTTTAATCCGGATACGGATTTTGCTCGGATTCGGAGCAGATTATCCGGCTCCGTTTTCAGCTCTAGTGCCCCATTTATTGTCAATCTCTCTCTCCTAAAAGAGGGAATTCGCATCCTCTGAGATATCTCAAACTTTACGTGACTTTTTGGAATATCTTAAACGTTCAAATACGTTCGGCACGAATCTCAAAGCACAAATAATACTGCCCCCCTACGTCCCCCCGAATAGTCACCTGACACGTCGGTCACGCAAAAATTAAGATATCTCAGAGGATACTCACCCTAAAAGAGGTGCTCGCTGCTCATGCTTCTTTTCCCGCGCTTGCCCCCAATAGTGAGATCTTCTATGACGCATCGACGCTAGGCTCGTGGTGTTAGCTATGTGGCTAATTCGTTTGTCTTGTGAAAATTTTGATATATGGTCGATTGGTTGTGAACCTTTTTATTTATAAGTTTAGTAACATATATTGATAGGTGTGGTTTTATATTTCCAATTTATCCTATCTACGATCCTGTACGTATCCACATAAAAGACAAAAAAAAAAAAATTCAACTTTCTTAATTATTTGATAATGTATTTAATCTTAAGCACGCATACATAAAAAAACGTCAACATTTAGTAAATAAGATTTGCTCTCCTCTTATGATTGAGGTGAAACGATCAATATATAAAAATTTGTTGAATTTTGTTTAAAGTCTTACGTAATTTCATTAAAAATAGATAAAAATATTTTTCTAAGGAAAAAATAGTTTTTATTTTTTCTATTACGTGATTGTACAATTGTACAAAAATCTATTTTTAAAGTCAAATATTCTGTACAACATATGACATCATAACATGTATATTTTATCATAAGTAATAGAGTGAACTTAAAAATACTTAACATTTTTCATATACAAATAATAAATTCTCTTCCTACTACATATGCTATTCAAACACTCTAAAAAAATATGTATACAAAGAATCCGAGCTACTTTGGAAATAGATAGTCAGAGATGGTCAGATTCAAACAATCAAATCGGACCGAGTAATGTATCATATCAGATTCTCTTTCCTCTCTCTGGAAACTGGAACCCCTCGAGTAACGCATCAAAATTATTACAAAAATTTATTATGCATTAATCTCCTCTTCCTTTGTCTTTCTTTCATTAAATAAATATTTGAGAAACCCAAACCCAAATCCATAACCTTCTCTCTCCCATTCTCTCTTCGTTTTATATTCTAGGATCACAAATTAGGGCTTCGCGATTCATCGGTCGGCCGCTAATTTTGAAAAAGAGCAATAAATTATTCGACGCACGGATCCCACGTCCCTGCCACTATCTCTTTTCTTATTAGCTTGTTGCAATCCACATGGTTTTGTTTCTTCGCCTTCGCTAATTTTATACTATACCTATACCTCTACTTGTACAGTTCTAGCACACTTTTGTTGTTCCTCTGCTTCGTTAGTAGTCTCTGTTGAAGGTTCGTTGGATGGATTTTTTGGCGAAGAAAGGCGGCATCTTGGTTCCTTCTGATTCTTCAATCAAGGTACTTTGATTTCGAATTTTGTTATGGTATTTGATTTAGCCATTGATTTTTCGAAGAAAAGGGTGTTGTTTTGTATTTTTTTTTCCTTTTCATTTCTGTTTTGTCGACAAATAGGTAAAACTTAAGAGCTATGGATATAAAGATCCTCTAGCGTATTATTTGTCAATAATTAGGCTAAACCAAGAGTCTGATTCTTGGACCACTAGATTGGAAAATAGTACTCATAAAATACAAGTTGGGATTTATTGAAATAACGAAACCATATATTGCCTCTAATTAACATGTACAAATTAGGATGTTATTTTCCTAATATGGGTATGTTATATATAAATGATGCTATTTCTGCATAGTATGTTATTTATAAAATCCCAGCTATTAACTTTGGATGGTGCTATTTTGGAATATTATATGAAGTTATATCAGTACTTTTTTTTCTTTTTCTTTTCATTTTGCTCCCTTTTTCTTTTTCCTGTTGCTCTTTGGTATAGCAGATTTCCTGTTTCAAATTAGACAATTGGATTATTCCAAAGGTAGGTTCATCTTTTTTGTAAGGTATTAATATAAAACATGCATTTCCTTTGCCACTTTAACTCCTTAGCTGTAACTCTGTGTATATTCTAATTAAAATTTGATTGATTACAGAGAGCTTTCTGAACATTCTAGAAGTCTAATGGAAACAACTGTACCAAGGGCAGCAAAGAGCTCTCTCAATGCCATTTTTCGCATATCGGATCTCTGCAAAGTGATCTCAGTTGGGGCCCCACCAGTTTCTTTGAAACCAAAACCCAATAACCCGAAAGATCCGGCTTTCTCTGAAGAAGAAGCTATCCTTTTGAAATTACTTGATTCTATTTCCTCTCTTAAATTAGCCTATGTTCAACTCCAACAAGCACATATCCCATATGACCCAAAAAAGATAAAAAATTCAGATAAACTCATTACTTCCCAGCTTGAATCTTTGTCTAAATTGGAGAATTTGTACAATGAGAAACTAATCGACAAGCCCAAGAGTCAAACTTCAGTTAGCTTGAAAATTAAAGAGCACGAGAAATTATTGGTTGTTCTGCAAAGTATAGTTCATGATAAAGAATCAGAAATCGAAAGGTTGAGATTGGAGATTCACAAATTGGAAAGAGAAAATTCTGAATTGAATGAGAATATTGAAAAGAATCCTTCTTGCAAGAGGAGATTGAATCTAGTCAACAGGGAACTAACACCGAATTTATTTGCGGAGGCCGTTAGTTTTGCATCGAGATCATTGCACGATTTTACAAAGCCATTGATTAGCCTGATGCGGGTTTCAGGTTGGGACCTTGATTCGGCCGTGAGGTGCATGTACACAGAGACTGTATTTCATGAGAGGTCACACAAGAAATTTGCCTTTGACTCGTATCTCTCTAGAGTAATGCTGTCAGGTGTTCACGAGGAATTCATTTCAATGGATCATTTCGACCATGTCATGGGGATTTTAGACCCCTTTGAGATTCTCATAACTGACCCAAACTCTGAGTTCAGCATGTTTTGCCGGGAGAAGTATTTAGATGCAATCCCGAAGGAAATGGAGGATTCCTTTTTCGGGAACTTGGATCATAGGGCCTTTCTAATGAGCGGGGGTCATCCGAGGACCCCGTTTTATGAGGGGTTTGTAAAAATGGCAAGGTGGGTTTGGGCACTGAAGGTGATGTCACTCACTTTCATACCAAAGGCCGAGATATTTTATGTGAGAGAGATGGATTGGTTCAAGAATGATTTTATGGAGAGTGTGGTGGACGAGTTGACGCCGAAGAGAGGTCAAACATCGAAAGTTGGGTTTACTGTCATGCCAGGGTTTAAGATAGGTGAAAATGTCATTAGGTGTAGAGTTTATTTGTCAAAGAGTTAAGAAAAGTTGGGGTTTTACTTAATATTAGGTGTTAGATTTAACTATATCATAGCACGTTGAACTAACATTATGTATGTATCTCTGTTTTGTTCTTGGATGGATTCAAATGTAGCGCTTACACATCTATAGAAATTCAACTAGTTGTAAATTTGCAACTCTATCTCTGCCTTTTTATTGAAAGCAGTGCTCAACAAATTGTTAGATTCATTTTTCTATAATTTTGTCGTCAGTTTTGAGTGTCCGTATCTATGAGATAACTGAAGATTTCGTACTTAATGCGGTGTCTATTTGGAATGCACAGAACATTATTATTATTGCTTTGAGATTCATGCTGAAAGGAATTTAATGGTCCACATTTTTCATGGATCAACTCAAAATTTGAGATATCTCAGGCCCTGTTTTGATCTAAACTGACTCTTCCAAATCAATCAGAAAATGAACATTTATAGCAACTTCTTTAATCATTCGGTACGAAATGGAAGGAATAACAAATGATTCACTGTGTAGTATCTATCTGGCAAAGAACTTGGAGAAGAAATTGGTCGATTTGGATTTCTCTACGCATGCCACGTGGACATATCGGCCCAATTTATCGACTTGACGTGGCTCGCCTCGAGTGTCTTTTTTGCACACCTTGCATGTCTTGTCGACCCAACCTTCCTCTACATATTCCCCATCGACTGTATGGATTGAAATCATAGATTAAGACACTGACTCAAACAAGTTTAACACAAACAAGAGAAGGAAAGATGAAGAGATGAGGTGGAGAATATAGTCCTACTGTGAATTTATACATTACTGGTCTAAATTTTGATAATTTTTACAATATTAATGGGCTTTTTTTTTGTAAAAATATTTTCTGGCACTAAACCGGCGCCCGAGTAGTTGGGTCAGAAACTTGTATCTGACAAAGGCATGCTTAGTATGTTAGCAATTCTTTGGTCTCTGTTGTGTAATCAAGGCATTTGAATTTTTATTGTGTTCTGTAGATAACTTGAAAAAATTTTAAAAATTAAAATGACAAGAAGAAGTTACCATCAACATATGACTTGAAGAAATCCTTGTATGTGCCTCCTATTTTCCTCCGAAGTGCTCCATACTGCAAAATCATTAAGCAAAAATAAATAAAACAAATGAGAATCTGAAATTCAAATTCAAGATGTTCATCATGAAAGTACTATTGGGTTGAACATCAAGATGAGTCCGGATCCTCTAAAGTAACTCAAATTTGGGTTTAGATCCGGACCAATAATGCACGAGCGGGGGCAGAGCCAGACTTATGGGAGACAAGAGAGACTTATGGGGGTCAATTTAATTAGAGTTACTTTGGGTTATATGAATTCATATAAAAATTACCTGATCTTTTGTCATCCTGCCTCCATCTTTTGTAGTCTCTCTAGCCTCATATAAAAGCTCGGCATCCTTCTCTGATCTTATCTGAGAGAAATCCAATGCATCTGTTAGAGTTGTGAAGAGTGATTGCTTGGTCTCTCCTTTTTCCGAGCTGTCTCCGCCTTCTTTGCTTGCATATACTTTAATCAAATTCGGTTTAAAGCATGAATTTCTATTTTTACTTCCAAAACTTGGGGGAAGGTAATTCTGTGAAGAGGACAATGAAAGAACTCTCATTTCCATTCTTACTGTTTACTTCTTCTTCTTTTTTCTGAAAAATGGTTTTGAAAAAGGGGTTAATTATGCCTCCCCTTATATACCCGTTGTTAAAATTGAAAACAATTTGAGTAAATAAATTGTGGAGGTATCAGTCTGTGCCACGTGGTCAAGGAGGATTTGTGGTGCTTGGAATGTGACGTGGCTTAAAGGGAGCCGATTGAACCAATAGGAAATGCTGGTCCAAATTCCAAAGGGAGAAACGAATGGCAGATGAAATATCTTTTCTGGGTTTTCTCTGGCCCAGAAAATTTTTGTAAATATTTTAACAGAGCAGTTTAGCTCTCATACAGCGCATAGCTTATATAATCAAAACTGCACTATATATGGTTCATCCACTGCATGAAGCTAAAATTATCTATTAAAATGTTTCCCCGAAATTTTGGGAGCAGAGAGCGATGGTTTCCTTGGCAGTTCTTATGACAGGATCCAGTTACTGGTATTATGGGCTTTGGGCTCATTTAGTAATTATGGCTTATGAAATTAAAAAATTCGTCGTTCCAGAAAAGAAATATTTATATGGATAGTATTTTTTTCGTTTATTGCTCCTGAGTTTACCGCCTAAAACTAAAAAGAAACAAGCTTAATCCAAGATAAAATAATCATCCCATTAACATACTATAAAAAATTAAGCTAATTGATTAATTATTTGACACTTATTTTAGTGATTTTTTTTTTTCTTAATTCTAATCGTGAGATAGTTAATTTTGTTAATATGTAATTGATATTATAAAGTGCATAATCCGGTGGTCAGTTTAGGTTGTTTGAAAGTACAACATCCATGACGAGAATATAGATGTGGTGATCACAGGAAGAAATGAGGAGTTTTGTTTTTTGCTGGATGCTGGTATCTCTGGAAGAACCGCAACAATAAAATTTTTGAAGGAAAAGGAGCTGCGCCAAGAGCTGTAGCAGAACAAGCTTGGAGAGAAGTTCAGCTTTGAATACGATATTGTTAGTGGCATACAGTCTAGATGTATTTTTCTTTTTGCTGGTGGTTTTGTGCTGTTTTCTTTGTTGTATTGGATGTATATAAACTGATAGCCGCTATCAGTGTTTCAAAAAAAAAGAAAGTACAACATCCATGAAATTGCTCCTGAATGCGTACTAATTTTATGAATCGTCAATCTGGCAATTTAATTAATTGTCGTTGATCGAGCCGTAATTAAGTAATATGCTTTCGATTTGTTTTTACCGTTGAAATCTTGGTTTTCATCTTGAAGGCAGTATAATTGGATTGATTTACTGTACTGATCATCTTTACGACAGTAAACTGAAAACCAAAATTTTTATAATAATAAATCTTTAAACTGTAATTATAATTTAGAAAATTAAATTATAAATATATCTTTCTAGGAAATATGAGATTGCCAGTTCTGTCATTCCGTGTAAGGCTCTTAATTTTTATCTAGAGCAGAGTAGGTTGGATGTCCATTGAATCTATTTTGAATTTGATGGATCCTGAATCTATTTTGAATTTGATGGATCCTGAATCCGATTGATTCGCTTCATGATCCGTGCACTCTGATCTACACAAATATTTTAATGAGCACGCACAAATATTAAAGCAAAATACATGAATCTTGAAGCACGTTAGATAGGCGCGGAGTCCATCAAACTCCAAATAAGTCTGATATTTACATCCGACCTACTCCGCTCTACTTTTTTTCCTGACTCCATTTCCAAAAAAAAATCAAGAAACGGAGTTGGAAGTCGCGAGCCCAAGAAATTCGGATTGTATAAGTTAACTCAAATTGTGAGTTTGGATCCGGACAGTTTAATCAGTCATTCAGTCTGCAAGAATATTAAAAAGATTCTTAATTCTAATCTTTGACAGATTTTTTCTGAATTCTAATCGGACGGTCTGGATCCAAGCCCAAAGTTGAGTTACCTTAAAGGATCCGGACCCGATCGCAAGCTCCTACCAAGACCCATCAGCACCGACTCTGGCATCCCTTGGCGCTCAATATATACTTGTGGGACAATTAGTTTTATGCTTTATTAGTTGGATAATTAGTTGATGCTTTATTTGTTGGACATTTTGTTCATGTTTGTTTTATGCTTAATTTTTTAATGACTCGTGTATGCTCAATTTGTGACATCGATTGGTAGTTTTTTTTGTCTGCATTCCCTCAACGATTCAAACAAAACTTAATTCAATTGATTATGCAACGACAAAGAACGTAACAAATAATCTCACGTAACTAGATAAGCATAAATAACATAAAAAAAATCAAATATGAAACTAAAACGCACGACTAGCTAGGTAGGCCATATAAAATGTCCAAAATAACAAAGACACAAAACTAGAAAGTCCAAACATAATAATTTCGTCTGGATCCGAACTCTGCCTACTTGTATCATTTTGATCACACCGCATCATTTTTCAGTCAAGCTGCTAATCAATTATCAAATATTAATTATATAAAAATTAATTAACATATTATAATAACATAGTAGTACAAACTTAATAATCTAAAGTTTTTTTTTTCGGATTTTAACAAACTAAATTAACTTATGTATTGAAAGCAATGTTTTCCGTACGGAGAAGTGCATGTTCGAAATCTGAAATAAAAATCTATTGTGGATATTAGACGGGTGGTTTCACCCTAAATTTTTTCTAAAAGGAAGAACAAACTAAACTTATATTCCACATCAACTCAAAATTTGTTAAAATTATTTCAAACAACGACCTAAATAAAATTAATTCAACATTACACCATGGTAGTGGGCAGCAAGAGTGTGGGCACTCTGGAGAGAGAAAAATAGAAGACTCTTCTCGAACAAACGACGGGAGGTGTCCCAACTACTAGAGAATACATTAGGGGAGATCTGGCTGTGAACACGAACTATTTAACTAGGGCCGAAGTAGTCATGAGACTATTCTATGTGCTTGCTTTGGTCTAGCCATTTAGACTAAAGAGACATTGTATAGGGAGAGGGGTTCTCTTTTTACTTTCTTTCTTTACATACATTAGAATAGTTGTGTAATAAAACTTTTTCTCTTATTATAAAATTTGTTGGCGGTTCCCGCCAACCATAAAAAACAAACATCACACCATGGTACCATTAAAACATTTCTGACTTGACTTCCTAACCATAACACCATAAGGGTGGGAAAAAAATTTCAGAATAAAACATAATTATATAATTATTTTAAACACAAGCATAATTTTGAAAAAAAAAATAACATATTTTGGAATTTTTTTTAATCAAGAATAGGCAAGTGCCTTTTCCTAGAACCTACTGGCTCCGCCTGTACCGTTTTGCTTCATGAAAATGGTTCTTAACTACATATGGTCTAAGAATTTGCAAATTTCATCCCTTGGAAAGGGCTATAATACCGGTCCAAGCCCCGAAATTATGAAATAAAATGTTGGTTATATATTGTGACATCCCAAATCAGAATTTCGGTATTAAGGTGTGATCAATCCCGCCTCATGTTTATTAATCATTTAAACACGCAAGGCTATGAATAAAATAACAGCAGAAGCAGAATATAAAATAAAACAAAATATAATAAACGAGTCACATCAGTCACATATCAGTAAATACACATACATATATCATACAACAATCCACGTCAAATGCTACATCAAAATCTAGTATACACAAGCGACAAATACGAAATCGCAGATCAAACAAAGTACTAATTCTAATCATCAAACAGGGTGGTCCTTGGGGACAGCTCCTGACAGCTCCTGCTATGGATCGCCAGAGTCTGTACCTAAAACCCACGAAACAACTTGTGGGTGAGCAACAAATCGCTCAGTATGTGACCCAGAACTATATTCTCAATGGTCCTCTAAAGTCAAGACACTTTAATTATAATTTATGCACGACCATGCTTGAAATTTAAATATGCACATGTGTGATCTTACCTCAATATCTAATAAAATGGAAAATACTTTTAGTCATTATCATGATGCGACTATACTATTATGCCAACATGCGAAAGTTCCCCAAATGAAAATCCAAGCAGATAACAATATACTAATCAAATCGGAGAAATCAGTATCGGAATACTGAGTGTAGAATTTATATAATAATAGTACGAAATAAATTCACCCCGTGCTGTGCTAATCGGATCAAAGACCCTCAAGATATGTCTAAGGACTGCGATCAGGGAGTCCAATGATACACGTTGTCTATTGACACCGAGCATTGCCTCATATGATTAGCACGCTAGCCGATTGACATATCTCAATTCGGTGTATGCTCCTTTCTCTCAAAACGATCCATAACCAAACATATAAAATAGGAGAAATCATACAATGTAAGTCGTAAAAATTGTCAATCTCATCCCTCATGAGCAGGTGAGAACTTTACCGTCTGGCCAGATCAATAGGAAAAAGGGGCTCGAGATCGGCCTTCGGAACCGTTCTAGGCAATATAGCTCCTAATGTAGGTGGAGATCACTCCAGAATCGTTCGTGCCTCTGGGCTCGAGATCGGCCCGCACGTAATGGTAAAATGATCGAAAATTATAGATATAATCAAGATTTATACATATAATATAAGTCCTAGAAAACCATCCGGAAAATCAAGTGACACCCCGGCTCAATGGCTGCGAGGCCGACTCATGTCCTATTCCACGAGTCGGAGCGCAGTCATTCGGTCTCTACTCAGCTCTAACCAAATGCATGTGTATGATTATGCAATAATATATATATATATATATATATATCTACGAGAAGAAGGCAATCTAATAATCTAATATTCTAATAATAATATATATAATATTATTTAATTACCTTACTCCTAATAAAACGTAAATTCTTTTATTTATCGGGGTTATGCAATTCTATCTATTGTGCAGAAGAGATAAACATGCTCTACAGTTTAATGCATCTATTTAAAATAAAGTACGAATGACAGGTCAGGTGGAACGACTTGGTAAGAGTACGGCCACAAAAGAAAATAATTCAGATATCCCACACCTGTAGGCTGAAGACGCAACGACTAACCCTCAGCGAAGGCAGTAGGATCTGCATTTGCTCCAACCGGCGCGTCAGTCGGCTCAGCCCACGGATCGGGTTCGTACGGGGTCTGCGGATCTGAAATTTGTAATTTAAACCAATTAAAATTCTAACTAGATTACGTACCCCTTCCTCTTATTTTAATTTGGCATTTAATCGTGGTCAATCGCACTCGTTCGATCGGTCGGTCGATTTTTGATTACCACATTAGTATTTGTTATTGTCTTAGTCAGATATTGATCATTCACTTTCATTTAATTTAACTTAGTCTATATCACATTTAGTCGTCCAGTTGATTAGATACGGGTGATTGGCGTTAATCTTTATTATTATTATTTTAGTCAGATACTAATCATTCACTTTCATTTAATTTAACTTAAGTAAAATGAAGAATTAACGTTGTTTTCAACAAACTCGACATGAAGTGGGTTGTTGGTAGTAATTCAGAATGTCGAGGTATTCGTAACTAATTAACCGCGAGTTACGATATTCTACGCGAGAATTTTCTTACGTCTATCTATTTTAAATTTCCCATTCGTATCAGATTCACTTATCTCAATTTAGTAATTAAATTGCGCGAGGTCGTTATTTTATTACTATTAAATTCCTATCGTAAGTTGATTGTCTCGAATTTAAAGAATACGTGAAAAGAATGTATCTTGTTGCTAATTAATTGTCCTTATTAATTAGCAACGAAATTTATTTAAGTTATTCAATTTAACATTATTTATTTAAATCTAAACTTTTGTTCTAAAAATATTTAATTGATTTAATTAAAAATTAAAATCTACATTTAAATATTTGTAATTAAATGTGTTTCGGAATCATACGGTGTCCATTTTGGTCTTTCTATCTGCTCAAGTTATGTTAGGAGGTAACGTACCAAGGGCTAGTCTAATCATCCCCCGATCTTTAAGTTTACGTAATTTTTCCGATTTTAAGTTGTACCATTTTTAATTTAATTTGAAAACAAGGTTTTAAAATATTGTGTGGCTGTATATTCAAAACCCCCAAAGCACATTTTAACGATTTTTACAACTTCTAGTCGAGCCTACCGAAAGGAGGCTTCAAGACCCTAAATAGTTATTGTCACATTTTACTAGATTAATTTAATTAATCACTACTCCTAAATGTGCGTTCTACTTTTACCTTTCCTATTCGTATCTCGATCGGATTCGTGACGAATTTTAATTTACATGCTAACCTATTATTTGTATTGCATGTCTCACATTCCCCTTACACAAATTATTTCAAACAAGCCCAAAATCCATATTAATTTTTTTTTTTTTTTTTTAGAAATTTACCCAAGGCCCAATTGAGTTTCTTTACCCCGTTATAATTAAAATACTACCAATTTCGGATTGGGCTTACACCCAAAATATACAAGGCCCAAATGCATTTAATCTATATATACATATATACATATTTATATAGAGCGGCCCCAAACCCAAATATTTTTAAAAATCCAATTTTTGCATTTAGGTCCCTAAATTTTAACAATTCACAAAGAATCGGTATTTTTCATACTTAACCCCAAATTAAAATAAATTGCAATAAGGTACCTGTCAATTCAAGGACTAGTTTTCACATCACAGAACCACACACCACTAGTACCAGTGGTGTCACTGGGCCAGTACCACTGGTACTGGCATCGCAAAAATCACCACAAGCACACCACCAACAAGCACCGGGTACAACACAAGCAAACCAAAGACAGTACCAGATCGGCACAAACCGGACCCAAGCACAAACAAGCACAACACAGGGTTGCCACGCAACACCAGAACCAGGCACAACCTTCACAAACCAGCACAGACCACAAGCACAACAAGCACAGACCAGCACAGATCAGAACCAACCCCCACAATCAACAAGCACAACACAAACAGCCCCCATAGCAACACAGGCATGTCACAGTACACAAGAAAGGAGGGTAAGACGGCACCCTCATCAACAGAACTGTTGGGTTTTCATGGTACTTAAGGCAGCGGAATTTCAAAAATTTTGACAAGAAAAGTACCAAAAGATCATTATGTATGACTAAAATCAAACCAAAATCAATTTCCAAATCAATAAGCATCATACTTTTAGTTTCTTGTCTCCAAACAAGAAATGAAGATCCTTGAGATGTAGGGTTGTAGCCTCCACCTCCTTGTTGATCGATGCTAATGGTGGTTGATGCTTTGCAGCGCCCTGGTGGTTGATGTGTGCGTGACCTGGAACGCCTTGTACCAAGATGAGACTCCAAAGTAGAAGCCCTCCACGGTATCCACCAAGAAATTAATTAGAAACCAAACTTTCTGCTTGCTAGAGAGTAGTAATTTGGTCGCTCCTTAATCCCTATCCTCCAAGAGAACAAGATCTTGATTCTAGGGTTTGTGGGTTCTCAACACATGAGAGAGAAACAAGAAAGAGAGAGAGAGTTTTGGCAGAACTTCAACTCTCAAAACGAATTGCACTCAAAAGGAATGAGAGAGAGTGCATATATAGCAAATAAGGAATGTAAAATTCTGTTTCCAAAATTAACTCCGTGTTCTACCACGTTTTTGACCACGATCTAATTCGAATTAGATTCTGCTCTCTGAATAAAAGTTATAGATCTTTCTTTTACCTTTCATCCATATGTGGTACGCTCAAACCAAACATTGTATGGGGGTGTTATGGTCAAAATACGAAACATGCGCAGCAGTTTCCAGAACATGGTAGTCTAAATTTAGCACCACGTTCTACCACGTTTTTGAGCATGATATATTTCTAATTTGGTTTTCTTCGAGAAA
Organism: Carex cristatella; assembly: GCA_024447775.1. Classification (NCBI taxonomy): domain Eukaryota; kingdom Viridiplantae; phylum Streptophyta; class Magnoliopsida; order Poales; family Cyperaceae; genus Carex; species Carex cristatella. Next base: position 1,891,749 of record JAJHPF010000022.1, read on the forward strand.
TACAAAGTTGTAGATTTTTCTATTACCTTTCCAGAAAGATATAGAACGCTAAAAACAAATATCGTATTAGAAATATATGGTCCAAATAAGAAACATTGCGCAGCAGCTTTCAGAAAACGTGGTAAACTATTTTGGGCTAACTTTTAATTATGGAAACAATTCTTTAAATAAACATGAGCCATAATTAACAACAGCCATTAGGCTTTGTTTATTGGGCCAAGTTTCACTTTCCTTGTTTGAATTAATCAAATACAATTAATCTAATTAATTGTAGTATCATATATAATTATCCAAATAATTATATTTCTCATGTTTTAATGGAGAAACCAATTTATTTGTTATGTCGTACATGTCAAATAAATTAAGGAGCATTTCTAATTAATTCCTTATTGGTGTGACCCTGTGGGATCTATGTCATTCGGCAATAGAATCTGAAACTCTTTTCGATTCCATAAATTACAAGCGGCACCTAGCAATATGCATTGTAATTACCCAAATGACACAGATGATAAGTACCATACTGTATCACGATCCCTAAGCAATAATTGCCTCGTGTCAATTCCATGTCTCATGATATCATGAATAGATCCAAGGTAGGAGTGTGTCATCCTTGCAAATCTACTCGTTTCTTGATTCCGAAATAATTCAGTAATTATAATTAACTCCTTAATCATATGTACACATACTTGTATTATTTCATCAAGGGGCCCAGTGATATCATCGCTCATTATATGAGGGACATTGGTATTCTTGATAATTACTATCCCTCCACATAAGAAACACATACTGAGATAGAATATGTATAATTGCCAGTTACGGACAACGTTGGATAATATCCACGAATATATATTCCCATATGAGAGAAACAATCATCTCATATCTTAGAATTCCAGACACAAATAAAACATTAATGACACAAACACAATCCATATTAAATGTTTTACTTTGGTCACGTCCAATCCCCTGATCTCCATCAGGTATCCATTTGATCAGATTGACAACTCCTTGTCATATGATCTCGCGTAACATGATCATCATCTAATCCAAATGCTAATCTTATACCGGTAATTAATGTCCCTTGTTAATTACCAAGACTAGGGACACTTTAGAGTATTTATTAACACATGTATAGAGTTCCACAATTTCAAGTCCTCAACCTAAATGATCTATAATTAATAAAATACTCAAGGAACAAAATGATAAACATAATTATCCAATTAAATAAACAAAACTTAGAAAACAATTATCCTATGATTGGTTTCTAGATCACAACACTAACAAGAACAAGGCACCAAAAGAAGAGGCATCACAACAAATCAAGCAACAAAATAAATAGGAGGTGCTTAAGTTACCGATTAGAGGGTAAATTGCAAGAAGGCAGTGATCGGTCGGTATCAAGCACTACCAGAATTGAGAGCCTCCAAGCACCAACAACAGCACCCAGAGGCGACAGAGAGGGATCAATCGCAAGCACAAATCACCAACACAGAAAGGCACCACCAGGCACAGAGCTCAGCACAAGAAGGTCACAGAGGCAAAAATCGCAACACAAAGAACAACCCAAAAACCCTAGGTTTCTGGGTATCAGCAAGCACAGCGGAAAAACAGAAAGAGAGAGCGAGAGAGAGGTTTTTCTCAACACATGAGCGAAAGCAAAAAGAAACCAAAACCCAAGCGAAAGAGAGAGAGAAGATTTATAACCCGGGGAGAAGAGAGAGAACCACGCAATGTCAGGCGTCAGAGGCTCTGACAGCTGTACTACCAAGGTCGTAATGCACGAGGGAGACGCGACGGGGGCAGGTGAAGCGAGGACTAGGCCTCGTGCGGGAGAAATCTAAACCCTAGCGGTTTCTCTCCAAACAGAGGAGAGAGCGAAAGAGAAAGAGAGTGGGGCGCGAGGGTTAGGGCGAAAAGAGAGAGAGTGATTTGGGGGCGAAACGGGGGGAAAAGAAAAGGGGAAGGAGGACCAGGAGAGGAGAAAAAGAAGAGAGAAAGGGAGGGTTTTCCTTGCTTTAAGATTTGTGCAGAAGGGTTTGAACGGTTCAAAATAAATCACACCTAAAAAAAATCATAACACACAAAATAACATAACTAATAATTAATAAAATTAAAATTTACATTCATTTATAATTACTCTTAATTACTCTTCATTTAATTTATTTTAAATTCTTAAATTTTTAATTAAATTTTATTAGTTTCAATTAAATTTTAGTAATTTGACTAATTAATTTAAAATTTTGAGTTCTTATCTTAATTAAATGAATTTTAAAATCTCAAAATATAACATATATAGAAGTAGTTTCTCCATTTAATGTACATTTTGGAGAAGTGAATTAAAGCATAAATCAGCGCACGAGGCCATGCATAGAAAACAACTTAGTCAAAGGAGTTCATGTGAAGCATCTACCAGGATTTAGTGTTGTTGAATATATAGCCTGGCTTGTCTGTTTCACATTTTGTCTCTTTTGTCAGAAACAGAGTGCTTCCCTATCTGTCTCTCTTTTTTCTCTTGGCAATAGTTTTTATATGGTGATTACACCACACCTAATTTTGTCAATTTAAGAGGGTTGTTTTCTCAGTTGTAATAGGTTAGGAAAAAGAATGTTTTGGTACTTTTATTGTATTTCTTGGTACCCAGTCTGTGGTGATTTTTTGAATGTATATATCAAATAATAATGACTATAAAACAACATTGTATTGTTTTGACCATGCGAGCTAATATACTGCTGTTTTGTTTAAGATAAATCCCTCTAATTTAATTGTAAAAATGAGACTTACATAGCAGATTACACTTAATGGTAATTAAAAGTAATCACTATAAACATTTTCAGTTTTGTCAAATATCCAGTAAGATGCTTGTAAATTGAACTCTCACCACAATTAAATTGTTGTATTGTTATAAGAACTCACATTGTTATATAAGATACTTTTTTGAAGAGAAATATGGGTCTGGCCCACATTTGATTGATAAAGTTATATAAGATACTTGATTAGAAGAAGCTAATAATGCCTAGTTGGCTATTAATTTAAGATTCTTACAGGTTGCATTTTACTGTTTTATTAAGAAGATCACAAAATTTGGAATTATACATTGATTATACTCATCTGGAAGAACAGCAGTGTTTTTGTCGCATATTAATTCGTCCGATGCTTTTTGAGTAGAAATAAGGGGTAATGGTATTGACCGAGTTATTTTCGCTTCACGCATCGCACCAGTCACCAGTGATATACCTTCTCATTTTATCTTTTATTGATCATGCGCTGCGTAGTGTCAAAACAGCTCTGTCAATACCTGTATCCGAAATAAGACTGAAAATGAATTTTGGTGACTAATCACCGCAAGTTACCATAGTAAGGTCTTCGTTTGCAACTAATTATTGCGCCAAGTCAAGAAAAGCGGTTTGAACTAATCAAGTAGGTGAAGATGCAACTTAAATATGCACCCGACAGGATATTAAAAAACAATTTTCATCTGATGCACGAGTTATCTGCATTTGTACCTAATCTCATAATTTGTTTCTTTTTTATATAAATTTTGCGTTCCTTAATTGAAACATAATTGCACTTAATCACGGTAAAGGCAAAAACTTGGTTGTTTGTTTGCATCTACACCCTTGAAAATTTTATAATAATTCGTTGGCGACCACTTTTAGATACTTAACCAAATTAACCCTCTGTCTCTTTGCACTTGCATTCAATGTACTATAACTACTTGTAATTTCTGCACCACCATCGGTTACACCATTTATTCTAGAGGGAGGGAGGGAGATTTGAATTTCTTTATAATTTGTAGTGAGAAGCAAATTTAAACTTCTGTTCCGTTGGTGAAATTAAGCTTTTTGTTGTGAGTTACAGCTTGAATTTGTTCCTTAGTGTAATTATCATTAAAGCTTCCATTTTAAAGCCCTCTCACTATATATGTTATAGTAGCTACCCCAGTAAAAGTCCAACTTCCATTCCATTAAAGAGAGAGAGAGAGAGAGATTGAGAAAGAGAGAAATGGGGAAATACAAATTCAGGTTCTCTGACATGGTACCAAATGCATGGTTTTACAAGCTGAGAGACATGGGTAGTCACAATAGAAGAAGAAACCAGAATTATTGGGGTACCAGCACTTCACAATTAGCAAAGAAATCCTTCACATCTCAATCTTCATCACCCAAAATATCCCTTGTTGCAAATAGGGCTTCTTACTACTACTCGACTGCTGTGCTCGAGGCGAGATTGAGCCTAAATTCTCCAGTTCACCTGACAAGGAGACAAGATGTCGATCTTCCCGTGGACCCACCGAGGAGATCCAAAAGAAGGCACCGCAAGGTATTGTTTAAATGCCACAGCCCAAAGCTTGTATCTACATCTTCCTCAATCAGCTGCAATTGCTCTGATGGTAGAGATAAGCATGGAATAAACATTACGAAAAATTATGAAACGCGTATATTTGATAGTGAAAAGCCGACCGGGTTCGCAGATTTCGGTTCCGATATTACAGATAGGAAAAGATCGACTTCTAAGAGATTGGAGAAGACCAAAAACTCAAGCAACTTGATAGAGCTTGCACTGTCTCCGATTCGAACAAGATCAGATCAGGCATTCAAGGTAAATGATAATTCCTTTTATACAGAAAAAAAGAGGCCTGATTTGAAGACCAAGCGAGCATCTCTGGCAGTACACCGAATTCGCAAGCGGGTGGTGAGTCCGAGAATTGCGACAAAAAATGCAACTAAAGAAAAAAAAATGAACAATGACATGAAAGAGAGTCTTGCTGTGATGAAGTATTCATCTGATCCGCAACGTGATTTCATGGAGTCGATGATCGAGATGATAATTGCTAACAATATGAGATCATCAAATGATCTAGAAGACCTCCTTGCATGTTACCTTTCTCTCAATTCTGTTGATTACCAGAGTGTTATTGTGAAAGTGTTCAAACAAGTTTGGTTAGATCTTAATAGATTGAGAATCATAGAATAAAAATCAAGGTTTTATGGAAAATAACAAATCCTTGTGTAAGTTCAGAAGAAATTATTACCTTTTCAACTTCTTATTTTTTTTGTCTAGTTTTCATATTTTCTCATCAAGGATACAGTATGTGCGTTAAATGTTCATAAATGTGTATATAGGCCGGGCTTTTGTTCTCTTTATTTTATTTGCTGACTGCATATCTTTTGTTTACTGGTATGCATATTTCATCGACGCCATATCATGCCTCATTTATGGTTCAGAGCATTTTTAGACATCTGATGATGTTAAATCGTAACTTAATTCGACTCCACTCGTTTACAACCTACTACAGTGAATAAGTAATCTCATAATACAGTTGATGTTCTCAAATTTGCATATTTAAAATAATGTGTGACTGCGAAACAAATTAATTGCCAGTTCTGTCTCAGTGTCTGATAGCGATGGATCATGACTTTTTCTGTAGGCTCCTTTATACAACTGATTATAAATAATATTATTTGTTTATACTATTACTATATATATAAATCAATAAGCCTTGCTACATTTTTGGCACTTGAATAGTTGGTAAAATTTCTGTCCCATATATAACTTAGTTTACGTGCATGTGAACACAACCTTCGGATGTTCAACTTTGAACATTATTTATTGAATATTAAGTGCTTGCACGGACATTTAATTCGATGTCAGGTTTTTGCAACTCGATCGCCAGATATATGGTAATATTCCATATCAACTACTACAAGTTTGAAATTTTTTTTTATTTTGAAATAGTTTTTTGCAACTTGAGTTTTTAGATTTTTATCCTTTTGTTTCTTTGCCAACTCAAAAAAAGACAAACGAACCATTGTTTTTTGAGTCGGTTCATTTGGAAATGAATGAGATCGAGCACGGATTTTACTATTCAAACGAGTCAATTTTGAAGGGCTGATCTGCAGCTTTTAATTTGGAAAAACGGTCTTAAAAAAGTTTGTTTTCCTTTATATTTTATGACCCCATATTTTACAAAATTTTATAAAGCGTGCGTGTACATTGAAGCGACGTACGAATTTAAAACGGATTGAACAGTAGAGAAAACTATCAAACTCAAATTTGAGTTCATCGGTCGCAATCCGTTTTTCTCCATGTTACAGTGTTAGCCTGTAATTTGAAAACAGTTCCATTTAATCGACCTTTTCTCATTTTTAGTACGAACCCCATAACGAGCGCCCCTTGAAATTTAAGCTCTAATTAGGAATATACAAACAATTCAATTTCTAATAATGCGTCAAATTCGATTGATTTGTCTAATCCGTTCAACCTGACTTAAAATATTACGAATTAAATTGATTAGGTAGGGATTGGAATTTAGCTAACCCCTTAAATATATAATAGTTACAATATTTTGAAAAATAAAATATACCGATTAGAATTCAACCTAACTCAAATAACATATAAATCTATATGTATTTTAAGGTTAGAACTTATATTGCCAAACTTTTTTAGTTAGCATTTAAAAATATTAAAAAAAATCTCAGAAATTAGAAGGAACAGAGACTTAGTCTGTGCATTGCTGAAAATTGGCACACAAAATAGACCTGCGCATCTTTCATCTAAAAAACAAAGAAAAAAGAGATGAATTCATAATCATTTGAAAAATGGATGAATTTATATTTTATAATTATATCAGAGCCATACAATCAAACTCTGAAGCAAAAGTCCTATGTACACTCAATCCTCCTCACATCAAGACTTCCTAAGCAAAATCATGAGTACTTTTCACAAGACTCGTTCTAAAATAAAATAAAAAATCGAACCATACTCCTGCATCCCTTCTCTAATTAAAATAGATTACTTCTTCACATTTTAAACTTATGTTTTAAATAGATAAGTTCTCTCATCAAAACTAATACTAATACGAAATATACATCTAAAAACATAAGCTCTCTTTGCACACATATGAAAGCAACACAATCAAAACAAAGAACAAAGAGATGAATTCATAATCATTTGAAAAATAGGTGAATTCACAATCATATGAAAGCCATACAATCAAACTCTCTTCTCAAGCACAAGCCCTATGTACACTCAATCCTCCTTACATCAATACTTCTCAATCAAAATCAAAAGAATCACGAGCACTCCTTTTCGAAAGGCTCGTTCTAAAGTAAAAAAACAAAGCAAACCATACTCCTGCATCCCTTACTTTTGTCTATGTCAAAATATCCATATATCTACACTTAATCAATCAAATCGAAATTTTCAAAACAAAACTCCTATACGAAAAGCCCATTCCTAAATCATCTATTGCACATTGTGTGTTACTCTGTTTCCTTTATAATTTTGTTCATCACTATGCCTTCTACTTTTCTGATATAGAGACTAATCAAACTTGAAACCAATCCAAAACCAAAGGAACTTAAAGAAATATATAGCACCAGCTAAAATCAAAACCTGATGCTTTATAGAGATTGTATTTTGGTGCAGAGTTTTATCTCTGAAACTTGTACCAGTTTTGTTGATTGTATCTTCAGTCATGTAAAAGAACTCCATAGAATAGAACGAGTCTGGATCTTCGCTCAGCTCATATAGCACCTCTGCTATTGCGCTCTTATACTCTCCACTGGACCAATCCTGAATAAAGTAAAGAGAATTAGTAAATTGGAGTTAATCGAGCAACAATATAGTGTGTATTTAGTAAGATACAGTATAAGCACAGAGCTGTTTTTTCAGAGCATTTAGAAATGAATAAAGCAATATAAAGCACCTGATGCCAAGGGAATGAAAAATACATCGACCTTAACTGGTAGGAACAGTCTGAACCAGCACTTCCCAATTCATACCATACCAATGCCAATATATTACAGTTATATTAGAGGCTCTTACACTGTTAATACTGGTAAAAGGAATGGTACAAACAGGCATATACGTATACTGTGCTAGAGCAGTACAAAATCAAATTCCAATACTAATTGTTACTGCAATTACCTGGAGTTGTTTTCCAACAGTAACAAGTGCAGATCCAGCAGGTGTCTTACAAAAGTTTGACCCATCTCGGGTGCAGAGACGAAACTCTTGGTCGTGGGGAGTGGCATGGAGACAAATAGCATATGACATAGGCTGCTCAGCATCTCCCAGCTCATCCCATGTCAGGTATGACTGGTTCACATTGAATTTCGTTAAACAAAGCACAGAGGGAGGTTTATTTAAAATCAATGCAGAAATCCTCTCCTTCTTCGCATTGCTACAGAGAACTTCAGTAACCATGGCTGCTATCTTCTCCATTTCACTTGCAATGCTCTCCATTTTCTCTCTGTAAATATTTATTCAACAAACACATAATAATATGTAAAACACTAAAACTTGAACAACTTTGTACATGACCAGAAAACGTGACAAGTGAAAAGAAAAGGTACCTAAACATCTGATAAGATTGAGGATCTGGAAAGGCTGATAAAAGAACCCGGTCCATCTCAGGGCTTACCGGATGATACCAATAGAACTCCTCTTCAACCACATCTCTTCTACGAAACCACTTCGCGAGGATATCCCTCTTCATCTCCTCTGACACGCTGAACACCTTCCTGGCAACCTCAATCGTGGATCTCACCTCTTGCAAAGACATCGACGTGGATCCGACCTGAAAGGCGCCTGAGTCTCTAACAGCGGCCACGACCCTTCCTGCGGCCACAATGTCTCCTTCTCTGAGCGAGCTGAAGCTGATCTCATCAGAAATCGGGGAGGGTTCACGAGGAGAGGAGAAGTGGGATCGTGGGAGCGTCAGATCGGGTATCCTAAGCGAGACCTCCAAGAAATCGGTGAGGATCCGATCATCAATTGCGGCGGAGCGGTTACCCTTACCCGTCCGGATTGGCGTCGGCGGCGGCGCACGGAATCGCGACCGCCGGTGTCGCGGAGTCGTCGCTGGCATCTCTCGTAACGGTCTTCGATCCGCTCCTCTCCGATTTTAATGGGACGGAGAGTGAAGTGGAAGGAGGCCGTTGGAAATATTTTGGCTGTTTGCGGGATTGCGTGGGTAAAGAGAAGAACAATAGGAATCCGTATCCCCTGAATTAACGCAATATTCGGGCTTAGATTTTTCACCGTCTGATTATACGTTCGGTTCAGATTTAATATAATCCTTCTCGAATGTGTAATCAGACGGTGAAATCTAAAATAAAATATTGCGTTACTTCTGAGGATAAGGATTCAGAATAATAGTAGGTGAATGGGGAATGTTGGGTTGGAGCGATCTTGATCATTGGATTAAGATTCAAAGGGTGTTTGTACGGTAAGGATGTACATTGAGTAATTAAGAATTGGGAAAGTGGAGAGAAAGGCGGCGACACGATGGGAACACGACGCGCTCTGGATAATGTTAGTTGGTCGGATATTATGCGGCATATGTGATGTTTGCAAACAAGTATATTTGAGCTGTTATTGGATGAGATCGAAGCCCATTTTTATGCTTCCTCAATAATACTTTTTATCTAATGGGCTGGGCTAACTGGCATAGTTGGGCCTTCATTGGAGAAAATTCATGAATACAAGTGCTGGATTTTATATTTACAATTCGAAATAACATTTTCATAATGCTATAGAGTTATTTCTTGTATAAATTATAGTAAGAGCCATTGCTACAAAGGTTCCTTCGAAAATATGAGAACTTTAAAATTGGATGCTACGATTCATCCCGTTCAACAATGTCGAAATAAATAGAAATTAGATGAGAAAAACGTGAGAATTAGAAAAGTAAATTTCACCAGATGGAAGAGTAAAAAGCAAAACTTAAGTGTGGAATTCCAACTGAACAATATTGGCCGATCCTGGTTATTGTGAACAAACTAGTATTTATCAATTTTAGATAAATAAAACTATGCGCCAGGTGCAATTGAGGCCTTCAAGAAACAAGAAAGTTTTTTTTCCACCCATTTGGTTTGCAAATTGAGGAACTTTATATTTGATCCCTTTTTTTCTAAAAAAATGTTAAAATAACTTGTATTTCCTTTGAAATTTTAAATAAAATGTTTTTGGGGTCATGTTTTAACTCTCCTCTTTCATTTTCCTGATGTTACTTTATTTTTCTTTGAAACCGTAATTGCATTCCTTGAAAATTATTGGAAAAGAAAAAAAAAGGGAAAATTAATCTCTTGCACCTCTTATTTATATTAGGTCCATCTTTTTTTCAATTTTATTTATTAATTCAAATTCCGAATTAAATATTTAGAAATAAATGTAATAGCTTTGAAAAAGTGAGCGACGCAGATTTTTTTTTTTGCTTGTTCGGCACCTCATTGACGGATTTTTTTTTTTTTTTTTTTTTGCCATGATTTCATATTTCTTTTACTAAGAAGACTAATAATATCACAATTTTTACAAAAATCTGTTAAAAAAAAATAAATTTTATCAATTCCCAAAAAAATGCTTCCTAAACATCAAAATAAGAAAAAAAAAATCTAAAACACTTTGCTGGAGTTAGGGGTCCACGTGGAATGGGTATTATTATTGATATTGACATTCATATTTGTGAAACTATTCACAAAGTATTATTTATTTTGGTACTAGATAAAATAAAAATTATGCAAATACATATATAGATAACGGATAATCTCTTATAAAGATGCAAATATTGTATTATCCCAATTTTAAATATCTATCTCAGATCCTTGTTTTTTTAGTTGAAATAATTTCATTATTTTAATACTTATTATCATTGTGAATATCAATTATCCTTGTTTTAAAAATTATATCATTCTTCTGTAATATTTATTTTTATTATAGTTTACATGTTTGTTAATAACATGTCTATCTTAATATTTAAATTTATATTTGTAAATTATTTGGTTTCTATCTATAAATTTTTAATATATATATTTTTTTTAATTTTGACATTTATCAAATATTCACAATAATTTATAGGCATACATGCATTCGTTCAATTAAAAATAGACATTTATATGATTTTAGCACTTTCAGATACACACCCCTAGTTGGAACTTGGAAGCATATGAATAATCAAATAAAAATCACATTATAAATCTTCAAATTTTCCAAACCAAATACAATACAAACATGAGCATACAGCAAAACAATGCAAATTTAAGCCCCACAAAAGTTAACTCATCGATTTGATGAGAACTGAAGGCTACGTACCAAACCAAATAAATACTACCATGACTCAAAAAGTTTCTTCGCCATGGCAATTTTTACCTACAAAGACTCCGTACCAAGCAAAGTCTAAGCCTATCCTTACACTGCCATCTCAATTATAAATACGAGATGGGCTTTAGCGGGTGCTCTTTAACAAAGCAACCTCAGCATAGCCTTGATATCTCTTCCCACTGTATATATTTACTAAAAATATACTAAAACATTTAATTGGACTAAAAATTGTCCGATTTGTGACACAATCTAAAATTGGCCACCTGTGAAGGTTTGCCCGAACTGCCACCCAGCTGGTACGGCATTGTTGCTTGTGACGGTGCGGCCATCGCTGGCGGTAACTTGGAAAGAGAGGCTCTGGCCGTCAAGGTACGAGTTGCTCTGCCAGTTTTGGCCCCAGTTCCTAGACATTGCTTGCCAGGAAGTGCCCGACCCCTTGATCGAAACAGCATTTACGTCACCGGCACCGGCCACGTTGGTAATCAGGACTAGGTTGAAGTAAGAGTGCCCATTGATGGTGAACCTGATCCCGCCTTTCTTCACACAAGGAACTCTGCATTTAAGTGCAATTTGAAAAAATTAGTAACAAAAATAACCAAAATTTTCAATTAGATCCTTTCTGGGCTTGTGGGCCCACTTAACTAAACATGATATCCAAGTACAGCGTAATGACCTGTGAACTGAACTGGTCCATGTCTACATGTTAAACACTGACATACACCGCATCTCAAGTGGGCCTTAGAATCAATTTATTTATTTTTTTTATAAACAAAATTCCAAGTTAATTGTTAAATTCCAGAAATGGACGAAATTAGCTCCTTTATGGAACTCCAGTAAAAATATTCTGCAGAGAAATACTTTTGTTCTGTCCAGTTTAAAAAGAAATGTTATAATATTCCTTTCTTTAATAGCATCAATTTATATTTTTTTTTCCTTTTTTTATTTGAAAACTAAAAGTGAGCAGAAAATGTCGATTAAATATTTGTTCATGTATCTAAATGAGGAAATATGGTCCTACCTTCTGAAGGCCACCGGCACAATACCAGCCCGGTACTGAGCAATCTGCAAGAAAGCCGGTTCTGCCATGTCAAAATGCGGGCGGGGAGGGTTGCACCAGCCACCATTGTCACTTGGCAATGCGTAGTTTGGCGGGCAGAAGTTGGTTGCGGTCACCATGATGGAGCCGGGAAGGCACCATTGCTGGTCATTGTCGCACTTGAGCTCGTAGCAAGAGCCGCAACTGGCACCGTCATTAAATAGCGCCGTGCTGAGCGCTGCCGTGTTTGTGCCGTATCCTTGGCTGTACAGATTCCCATAGCCACATGCTCCACCTGCACATACACCAAAAATGATGCTCATTATTGTTTTTCAATGTGCCATTTACAATATGTGTGAAATTGGTAAAGTTGTTGTGTGTATATATATACCCATTGTGCCAGAAGCATCACTGCCACCATAGAATGTGGCGTGTGCGCTTTGCCAGTTGCCGTAGTCGCCGAAGGCCTGTTTGGCCAGGATGCAAAGTGCATTTAGTAAGAAGAAACTTGAGAGTGAGAATTTGGGGATTGCCATTTGGAGAGGAATATTGTAGAGGACTGGATTGGCCTTTAATTTTTGGTTAGACAGTTGAGATGGTTGCTTGGTGGTGGAGAGGAAAAGGAGAAAGTGGGGGAGTATTTATAGAAGGGTTTGGGGGGTGTTAAATGAATAATTAATGCTAGGGGAAGGGGCAAGTTGACGGTTCTCACGTCCAGACCGGCCATGGCCATATGCTCCAAACAGGGGAAGAGAGAGAGAAAAGAGAGCAGTTAATACTTCAAATCAGAGCTGCACATGGAAATGTTCGGTTGGGAGTACCGACCAAACGCGAATCCTCTGCATCAACTCAAAAGGGAATCTTTTGAGTTAATGAATATTAACCGTCTGATTTTGAACGGAGCCAATCCGGCTCTTGCCTATAACATAGGGAATCTTTCAATATTAGTGCGGATCTATTTCATACGAATCTTAAAACAGATTGAACGGTTATTTTTCATCAACTCAAAAGATTATCTTTCGAGTTAATGCAGATGATACGAATTCGTACAGACCACCATGCACCCTTTTGAGGGCCCACCACTATCTACTTTAACCTTATGATTATCTCCATTTTGTATTACTGGTGAGATCCATTTTTATATTTCATAGATTATTCAATTACAAGAGGTAATTCATTCTTGCAAGCAAATATATACGTGAAAGAAATGTATAACCTCGAAAATTGACTTCACTCCGAAAGCATTTAATATAAAATCAATTTGGCAACATGTGAGGTCAAGATAAAAGGAATTGTTGATCTTATTAGCTGAAATGTTTGGTTCTTTGACAAATTAAGAAATAGTGTTTGGATAGTACTATTTGAGTAGTAAAAGTTGGATAGTTCTACACGAATAGGACTTCGTTTGGCAACCGTCGAAATAACATAATATCATACAATTTGAAAAAAAAATATTTGTTGCTAAACGCATAATAGAAATTTTAGAATGTTTGGAATAGCATTAGAATAGGCTAATTAATTCACTAGTATGTCAAGTAGATTGAATAGTAAATTAGCGATCTACGGAATAACAATTATAAATATTATTTTATATCACATTATGATATTCATTAATTATTCTAATTGATATTATTATATGAGATGGACTATTGTCTATTGTTCCGAGCAGTATTATTTTAATATTATATCATATTATTGTAATTATTATAATAATCATTATTTATCTTGTGTTATTCTATAAATATCAGTAATATTATTATTATCATTATTTATTTGAGTAAAATTATATTTAAATTAATATTAATATTTTTGTTTCATTAATATAGTGATTATCGTCATTATTATAATTTTTTAATAATTAGTATTATTATTACTACTATTATAGTTTATATTATTTTATACAAATTAACTTTTTCACTATTCCAACTAAAATTTCAGCAAGAACATTTAACTATTCCGATCTTTGGAGTTTGTACCATTGAGAATAGGATCCGAATCTGCTGAAATTCGAGATGAATGAACAGTGTTCCTGGAATTCCTGCAATCCGGATCCAGCCATCGAACTATTCCGAGATGCGTACATAGAAAAACCAGCAGTTCTGAGATACATGCACAAAAAATGTTGAACGGCTGAGATCTCGGATTTCAGAGATTTCAGGAAATCCTGAATTTCAGCAGATTTAAATTCTTTACAAACGACTACTATCTCATATTAAAACCATCATAATACAGAATAGTTTTTAGCTCCAAACGGGTGAAAAAACCATCATATTATAAGATCAAACCACATTGTTACAAAATTATATAGCAAAAATATTAGAGATAAATCAATCTCCAAACGGGTGAAAAAACATGCATGATTAATTAATGATGTGTTGTTTCATGTTTGCTGAGAGCGGCGCGTGCAGTAGTTCTCTTTATGACAGTCTCTCTAGGTAAAGGAGGGAGCTCTCTTTCCGTCTTGCTCTTTGTCTCTTCTCTCTCTAGTCCATAGGGGCACATGTGCTTCTTCAATTCTTACTGGCCTTTCTCTGTGTTTTTTTTTTTTTTTTTTTTGAGAAAAACCCGTAGGCTGTACTGCTGTAGTGCTGTACTGGCCTTTCTCTCTTCTCAACTGTCTCGCGTTGGCTGTACTGCTGTAGTGCTGTACTGGCCTTTCTCTCTTCTCAACTGTCTCGCGTTGTGTCACGCGAGTATCGGTTTCTCTGTTGCAATTTTGATGTCGGATGGATCACAAGTCAATAAAAATCCAGACACAAAAGATTGTATTAAATATGGTATTACTGCCATTTAAATTATCTTCTCTACGGAACAAGCATAAAATTTGAAGAAGATTTGAAAATTCAAGAATATCGATGATAATATCTTCAAAATATTTAGATATCTTTGCTTGTTTTTATTATTATTATTATTAGTAGTAGTATTGTTGTTGTTGTTGTTACTTTCTAAAGGTACAAATAGAGACTAGATCTCTATTTCTTTCTAAAAATAAATTATGATTACTTTCTTTCTTTGTTAGTAATATTGTAAATTTGCAATGTTATTTTAAAGATTGAAATATCATGTTATAGAAGATAATTTTTTTTTTAGATTTAGATTTATTGAATGTTGACATATAGTCCTAGACGCCCTTTATTATCTTATAATGCACTACAGTTTTAGTATTAGTAATAAGCTCTATTTTAATTTAAGAGCTTAACATTTTCACATCCTGTATCTTTTATCATGTCTTATTTCTATCCTTTCAAGTTCCAAATATCTGAGGCGTTGTTATCAAATTCTTTAGAAAAATATGTTACAAGTCATGTTGGCCTAGTACTGAAAAAAATACCAGTACAAATTTATAGCAATAAAGAAGGACCAGTTATTGGCAAAGACAATTTTTTTCGTGTAAAAAATCACAGATTCAAATTCAAATAATTTTTTTTTGAATATTAAATAATTAGATGGCTTGATCTTATTATTTATAGCAAATAAAATTATAGCAACAGAGTAACAAGGAGTCGGTAACATGATTGCAACAGAAGATCTTGGTTGCATGTGCCGTTCTAAATAGATGCACGTATATATATAGAGAGAGGAGGGTTCAAATGCACCCAAATATCTATGCTTCCAATTTTTTATCTTCTTTATCTTCATTTCAAAGTCCGAATAGTCGATCCGAACCATTCAACATGATTATCATAATAAAATTTGCTTGGAGACCAAATTTTATAATTTTTGGAATTTTTTTACTATTTTTTAAGATAGGTACAAAATCATTATTTTAAGGAGATTCTGGACCATCCGATAAAGTGATTTTGTACATATCTTAAAAAATAGTAAAAAATAATAAAAAAATTCCAAAAAATATAAAATTTAGTCTCCAAGCATATTTTATTATGATGATCATGTTGAATGGTTCGGATCGACTATTTGAACTTTGAAAATGAAAATAAAGAATTGGGAGCAAATAGGAGCATGAAATTTTGGGTGCATTGGAACCCTCCTCATATGTGTGTGTGTGTGTGTGTGTGTGAGTTGCTCCATTGTACCGTAGGTGCTTGATACAATGGTAGTATCTCTCGGGAGAAGTTTAAAAATTTGACATGGTCAATGCAACAGTTATTTAACCTCAGTTTATTATTTCCATCTGAGGACTGTTTTTCAACATTTAGAAATTAAATATTGCTTGTTGAACATAAAATAGGGGTCAACTTTTCTTCTCAATTTTTTTTAAAATCTTTTTCAAGTCAAAACTCACAAGTTTTCTATATACGCCTCTCCGCTCACGTGCAGAATCAGCTAATTCTTCAAATTATTTGCCCAAGAGAATAAATTTATTGAAGAACATGATTATCATTATATGGTAGTTGAGCGTGTGAAACCTCTGATTACTTGGGATGCGGGCAATAATTTTTTTGACAATATAGTAAAAAATTATATATGTTGTCCAAAATCAATGTTAAGGATATAAAATACTAAATCGCATACCAATCACAAATGATGACAAATATCACATCTTACAATTACAAGCTTACCTATAAAATATTAATGTTGAAGAAAAAGAGCATTGCCAAAGTACTTCATATTTTAGTTTTTTATTCCAAATATCAAATTTATTTGGCTAGACATTAATTTGAACTCATACGTTGTTCATTTTTACATTTTAACAAATTTACTATAATATATTATATATGAGGAGGATCAAGTTACAACAATTTTGAGTTACAACAACAGTTTTTTTTTTTTTTTTCATTTTTAAAGTCCAAATCGTCGATCCAAACCGTTCAACATGATTATCTAAATAAAATATACTTCCAGATCAAATTTTACATTTTTTATAAATTTTTTTAGTATTTATTAAGATGAGTACAAAATTCAATGATTTGAATTTGACTAGTTTTTATAAAATACTTAATAAATAGTAAAAAAAAATTTTAAAAATATAAAATTTGATCTGGAAGCATATTTTTATTTTTTTTAATGGATAACGGAGCATTTTATTATCCGTTCCGAGTCTCTTGGCGAAATTCCAGTGGCTGTTGTTATCATTTGTAGAAGATATTGATATATATAAAGGATATTAAGCTAATTAATATATATTCTTAGGGAAGGGTTCCAAAAGTTTAATTGTGCTGATTATTATGTGTACAGACTACAGACTCACATGAATCATGATGGAATAGGCTAATTAGGTTTCGACAAAAACATGTCACGTTATAGAGCGACGTCTAACTGTTTTTCGGCTGTTTTGCTTTTCTCGTGATATAACAAATCTAATTAATAAAGTCCCAAAAGTCATGCCTTGAAAGTAATTTTAGCTAGCTGGAAGATCAATACTTATTATTAACATACAATAACATACATATTTATTATTTTCGAAATAAAATCTAGGTTTTTCAATTTCAATTCCATAGAGGACTTGTTATCTTTTGTCACAAAATAAAAAATTAGTTCATAATAACATGCAAAATTAATATTACTAGTTGAAACTCTAAGACCCCATTTGATACTATCAATTTTATTAAACTAGAATATAGTTTAAAAATATTAATCTAGAAAAAAAAAATTACTCCATTAGCAAAATACTGTATAGTACTTAATATATAATTTTAGATGAAGACAGATTCAATGATGTCCGTATTGCCCAATGATTATGAAAAGTAGAATTATAGGTCAAACTAGATTTTATTTGAGATATGTAGAAGGGGGCCGGATTCTGACATATTAAAAAATTTAGGGGTTGATCGTCACAAACAAAATATTGTGAAACAATTTTTTCATAAGTAAAAAGCTTAGAAATATCACATGACATTACCAAAAATAAATATAAATAGTTCTACATGCCGAAAAGATATGAATTTTTAGCCATATGTAAACATCAACTAACAAGGGGTTGAACTCAAAACTATTTTTCCTTAGAGAAAGAGATGGATCCATACCTATGATATTCGATTTTTTTTTTTGCTAAGTGTTTGCACAAAAGTGTACTGCTGGATTTCAGTACAGCAAGCTGTACTTTTTAAACCTCGATTCTACCTTTTGATTAAGACTGCAAGTGCACAGTTCTATCGTTGGTATTGTCGAGTATCATATTCACAGAGACGGTAAGAAAACAACCAGACTCTACTTAAATCTACTAAAATTTTAGAAGTGAGAAAAGTTGGTTGGTGGTTTGTTTCTATTCAACTACTTGATTAAAACAATGATTAAAGCAGTAAAAAGAGAATTTAAAGTTTGTTTTCAAATTATAAAAAAGTGTTTTTAGGGTTTCAGATTTCATTTCTATTTAGCCCCGAGGTATACGGCCCGTATAGAATCCTATATGGTCCGTATGGATCACCGAGTTAATGCTGCAGTTACTGTTTCTGTGTTGATACTATGTCTAGGGTTTCTATCGACCAGATCTAAATTCCTAACTTCAGCTGTCGCAATTTTGACTTAGAACTCGATTACCGGACTCAACTACTCCCCTCTTAGATGCGTTAAACCTCAACTTTCGCTTTTTGGCCTAATTTATCTAAGTTACTTATCGGTTTACTAAAAGTATCCAAGGACTTTCGCCTCAAGGAAAGTTTCGCCTTTCGGGTACTCTTTGGTTTCACCTTTTGGGCCACAAACCTATTTCATATACTATATTTGGTTGGATTAAATATTATAGACTTGGCTCCTAGCAATTAGATGTGCGCATTCATCTAACGGGATGACTAATCAATTCAAGCAAGCACAAATAAAGTAATCGAAATACTACTCAACAAGGTAAAAACACAATATTCAACACATAATCCAAGTAACATGCAAGCAAAACTAAACGTCAACTACATCTTAACCCTAAAAACTGTAAGTTTAGCCAAGCATGTTCACAAGACAAAGCACAATAAAAGTTATAAGAAAGTTCATGGCAAAACAATAGAAAATCCGAAGAATCGTCGTCAAACTCGTGTTTTTCCTCCTCCTCTTCTTCTCCAAGCTAAGCCTTGTCTCCCAAGCACCAGAGATGTCTTCTCAGATCTAGAATATTCCCTTTAATGCCCAAAATCCCGAATTAAAGCCTTCCTATTCAGTTTGCACAGCTGGCGCTTGTTGCCAATTCCAGCCTGTTTTTCCGAATTTGCCTTATACGGGCCGTATAGAAATCCATACGGACCGTATACCCATGCCTTTGTGTGGGAGAGAGGTAGCCTCCTATGTGAAACTTTCTGTGTGGTTGGGCAGATCTTATACGGGCCGTACAGAAATCCATACGGGCTGTATAGAAAGGTGTCAGCTCCAGAATTTCGCCTGTTTCCTGCAAAATAAGAACAAAACATAGCAGTACCACATTCTATAGATATTTAAATAAAATGTTCACACTTTTAGGCTTTTAGGCACTGGTTTTGGTGTAAATCAGTGTCGAAATATAGGCAAAATAGAGAGATATCACTAAGGCTAGAGCTAGCTAACCTAATTAAGCCCTAATTAGATGCCCATAAGATAATTTGGATATTAATCAATGAGTAGATAATATCAATGGAGTTCGATATTTTTGTAATCTCATTTAATATGCTTTAATTTAGAAATCCCAAACATTATTATCAGAACTGACCATTAAGAAATAAGAAAAGAAAAAAAAATGATGTTATTCACAGATCCAGTAACATAATATGTTTTGTGTGGAGAGAAAATATTAGATCGAGTAACATAATATCTTAATTAAAATGTAATTGATAATTTTAATATATCAATCCCACCTAATATTCCGACGTTGGGAACAACCCTACGTGCGTTTGTTAAGAAAGAGCATGGTTTACAATACAAAGGTATCACAGTGCACATGCACATACATATTTTGACATTATCCGTTTATCTCATTAATATTTACATTTAGTCTTATGTTTTCCATCTATTTTTTATCTAACGAAAAAGTAAATGGCGATAATTTGGAGGAACATTGGAGCAGAGGTGAATCTTAGTTCACTTAAAAGGCAGCTAAGCAACCTCATGATACTAATTTTTTAATTCTGTATTTTATGTATATTAAAATTGAATTGAATTTTTTGGTTTTTTTTAAGGTTTTTATATAACTTAGCCCCTTCATAAATTAACACATGTTTTCTTATAGTCTAGTAGTTAAAGTTATTCATTAGTTTGTTAGAGATCATGAGTTCAAATTCTATCTCCTACACATTATGGGTGCGTTTGGATGAATCAAGAATAATGAGAGGATAGTAGCTATTCCAATATTTTGTTGGATTAGTAGAATAGTGAGCTATTACACAAAAAATAGTAGTTATTCGTTAATCCAAACACACCCAAACGTAAATTAGTAGCTCGGAATAGTGCTAATCCGGAATAGTAGCTATTTTTCACCCATCCAAACACACCCTATATATTTTTACATTTTATTTCTCAGTCACTCCTATTTAAAATTTCTAGTTCCTCCCCTGCGTTGGAGGGATTCTACATGTCACATTAATTGCGAAAATATTTAGTTTATTTACAAAGAGAGAGGTCAAATTTCACTTAAAATGGTATCGGCTTGAATCATCTCATTCAGCTCCTTTTGAGATAATGGTAGCGGCTACCATTTAATAGGCGGATCTTACTCTCTATAGAGAAAATAAAATCTCGAGACAGGAATGCGTGGTACGATCGCAACTCCATATGCTCGTAATTTTTTTGTGCAAGTTTTCAACTTTTATCTTTGACTTAATGAGGATGCTGTGGTGAAAATTAAACAAATTAAAATTTCCATCATCATCCGCTTTATAGATCGCTAGTTAAGTGGAAACAAAGAAAAACAATGTTGGAGAAATTTTGATCTCTCCTTAATTATTGCTTATATTTTGAACTAATACAATACATTGATTAAAATAATAATGCATCAATATGTTAAATAGAGATAAAATAATTGACAATATTGTTTTGACTTCATACAACATAAGAATAATAAAATCAAATGAAAAAAAAAAACTTGTGAGTTATGTGAAGTAAAAATGACATTGTTAATATCTTTGTCTTAAATAAAATCGTGGGTTCTCAGTCTCTATATATATATTTTTTTCTTACAGTGGCATAATTTTCATAAGATAGATTATTGTTTTTTTGAGTAAACATAAGATAGATTGTTGTTGTAGGTGTAAACAATCAGATTATGATAAGAGCAAACTCCATATATATATATATGATTATGTTAAAAGAATGATTATACATCCAATCACCTCTGATCAGAGCTAAGCAAGATTAATCATCTCTGCGCCGACAAGACGCTACTTGGTTCCACATGTAGGTTTCTAACTAGTTGCATTATATCATGAAATTAATTAAAAAATCTTGTATCTTATAAATGCAAGTTATAAACCCCCACGATGCTGCGGTGCACATGGCAATCCGGAGTTAGCGGCCAATATTCTCCAATCTCTTTTTGGACTTACGCTAATTTCCATTTAAAACACTGTTTTCATCGAAAGTACAGGAAGAAAAAAATACTCTGTTTTCTCTGTCTTTTCCCCTGTTTCCAAACAGAGTTACGGTCTTACGGATCTAAATATATGTATACTTGATTATTATTTGATATCTGAACAATATTGACACGTCAATTGATTCCAAGAACAGACAAACCACGCATAATATATGGTAAATTAGCGAATACACGGTGTATTATTATGCATCAAGTATATGCATGATAATGAATGCTAACAAGAAAACTGCTAAGCATATTATAGAATGGCGTGTTGCACATAAAGAAAACAAATGTGTGACACTCGACCTAATAAAAATGTAGCTTTAATTTTGACCTTGATTGTTAATCACATAATTGATGTGAAGTACAAAAGCAAATACCAACTAGTATGGAAATATATACATTATGATGAGTATGTAACATATCTTTCAGTGAGAATATATGTACATTATGATGTGGAGAAAAATACTCTGGTAGTATGCGTATTATGAATCGATCCGGGCTATAGATCAATATCTCTATTTTCAAAATTCATACATTAATCTAAACCATTAAACATAATTATCTCCATGTGAAAATGCACTTGGAGACCAAATTATTAGAGGTGCTATCGGGTCGGGTTGGGTCCGGATACTATTATATTTGGACCCGTACCCTAAAAGTATTCGGGTCCAAATTTCAATCCATACACTTATTTGTTTCAAATCGGGTCGGGTCTGGATCCGGATACCTATCTACCTGTAGATATTTCGGGTCCAGTCTTTCGGTTCCGAGTAGATAGATACCCATAACTTGTTTGTAAATTATCGGGTCCGGTCCGGATCCAGAGCAGTTCCGGATCCGAAGCGGGTATATGTCACAACTCATAAGTATTTGAGAAATCATTTACATTTAAATATAATTATAATTTCTTAAACATCTCAGTATCTCACATAATAAATCATTATAATATAAATTAAAATGTTGTTGTAAAATAAAAATTATACTATTGTTCTTGTTCATAAATAATATAAAAATTATACTATTGTTCTTGAAATTAAAATATTGAAGAAGAGATATAATTTTTAGAAAGTAAAATATTAGTTGACAAAAGATCAAGAAGGATATATAGCAGATTTTTTATTTTAATGAGATTTATTACAAATGACATATCAAGCAATAAATTTCCATAATTATGGGGAGGATATAAGGCAAAGGATATATGGAATAAATTTCCAACGCAATAAATGTTATAGAAAAAATTAATATGCAAACGAGATTATTGGAGTGGTGTGACATTTGTTGATCAGATATTAAATTAATATGCAAAACTAATATATGTTTTATCAGGTATTTATACGGGTATCGGGTTGGGTTCGGTTATGGGTCGGATAATAAAATCAAACCCATATCCTACCCATTACAACATCAGTTCCGGTTCAAATCCAGATCGGATATTAAATTATTAAATTTGTAACCGTCCCATAATGTAGCCGGTTATATTTTTTAAACCATACCCTACCCATATGAACCGGATCCGGGTCGGTTCCGGTTCAGATCCGGTTCGGTTCCGGATCGGTTCCGGATAATTGGATAAAAGTAGCACCTCTACAAATTATATATCTTTTAGATTTTTTTTATTGTATTTTTAGATAGATAAATAATTGCTAATTTAAGATGGTCTAAAATTTTAAATTAAGTGGTTTTTATTTATTTATAAATAGTAATAAAACTCTGAAAAAATATAAATTTTGATATGCAAGTACATTTTATATAAAAATTAAGTTGAGTATTTAGATCAATTATTTAAACTTCAAAAACAAAAGACATAAGTCCATAATACGAACCGCTTATGCATATAACTAAGCCTCGTTCTTTCATTTATGTTAGACAGAGAGAGCATAACTGATAGGAGATTCTTACACCCACAATATGTAAGGATTTTAATGGATTAGATAAGATACCGACAAAGCAATAGTGTGTTAATTGAGATACCCATGTGGGAAGCACAACGAAATGGATATTGTAATCTGCTAATGATGGAGCCATGTTTGGCCATTGATCCCCTCAAATTTTGATTGAATGGATCCTACAAATTAAAGAAGGGAACATCTTTCCTACCACAATTAAAGAGCTCTGTCTCATCTCTACGTATTAGAGGCTAACTAGAGTTTATAGTACTACTTCAATCATTGCTTTTGACGGAACAAAAGGAATAATGCAAATTAGTGGTTGCATAACATACATGCATTAACCGAAAAACCGAAAAACAAATACCCACACAAACGCGCGAACGGTTGAGTTTTTTTATTTTTATTTTCAGAGTTTTTTGGACAAAGTATGGTTCAAAATTGAGCCTAAATCTTTTGATTCATGTCAAATTTGCACGAACGATTTGTATTCACGGAACCGTTTATATTTATTAAATTCTAAATTTATTCGTAAGAATCATAATAGAGATTGAACGATTTAGGACAGACTTCGAATAAAATTTGTGTAAAAGTACTTTCAACAAAATCCAATTCCAAAAAAACATACATTTCTCTTCTAATGCATATTTCAAAGCATTATGTTCTTTTAATTATGATAGATGCTGGTGTTATATTTTCAGAGAGTTCTGCATTTTGCTCATCTTTTATGATGCGGGTGCAGGAGAGCATGTTTCCGGATTAATGGTTGCGAGCGTACAATTTTCTTTATAGTTCGCATTTTTTTTATTGTGTTGAGAATTAGAGATGAAATAGAGAGATGCTGAAAATTGATTTTATTAGCTACTCTACTCTTTTACAGTGGCTATTGTGAGCATTTTATACAAAAACAATCTCTAACGTATCCCTACTGTACCTACTGTGCCTACTGTACATACATTAATTGCCTAAAAAAATTTCTAACGGTAACAAGAATTAGAGATAAAGGTGGAGGTATTAATTGCTCCTTTTATCTCTAACAGTGAGCCAATGATGCAATTACCCTTAACGGGTCTGAGTCTGAGACTTATCGGATCCACTTATATTTTCAACACTCCTCCTCAAGCTAGGATTGTAAATATCGATCAATCCTATCTTGCCTATATTCTCTTCGAAGGGTTTCGGTTCTAGTCCTTTGGTAAATATATCCGCTAATTGTTCCCCGCTTCTCACGTAGGGTGTCTCTATTTCCTTGGTTTGTATCTTTTTTCGAATAAAATGACAATCGACTTCAATGTGTTTTGTTCTCTCATGAAACACGGGATTGGATGCAATATGTCGAGCCGCTTGGTTGTCACAAAACATTTTCATTGGCTCTTGAATTTTTATTTTCAATTCTTCGAGAAGTTGCTTTATCCAAACTAGTTCACTAGCGGTGGATGCCATAGCGCGATATTCTGCTTCGGCGCTTGACCGTGCCACTACGCTTTGTTTCTTGCTTTTCCATGTAACTATGTTTCCGCCTACAAATGTACAAAAGCCGGTTGTTGATTTCCGATCAAAGCTTCCGGCCCAATCTGCATCGGAATAGCCACACACTTCGTTAGAATTGTTACGTTTCATAAAAATTCCTTTTCCGGGTGTACCTTTTAAATATTTTAAAATTCTATTAATTGATTCTAAGTGTGGAGTCCGTGGTTTATGCATAAATTTACTGATTTGGCTTACGGAATATGAGATATCGGGACGAGTTACCGTAAGATAAATTAATTTTCCTACAAGTTTTTGAAAAAAATTAATGTCTTCTAAAGGTTTCTCATCTTCGGTATTTAACTTAATTTTGCTATCTATTGGAGTAGAGGCCGGTTTACAACCTAGTTTACCAGTCTCCTTTAAAAAATCTAATGTATATTTCCTTTGAGACATAAACAATCCTAATTTTGAATATGCCACTTCTATTCCTAAAAAATATTTTAAATGTCCTAAATCTTTAATATCAAATTTCTCTTTTAATTGATGTTTTATGGTTTTAATATGATCTAGATTGTTTTCCGTAATAATTAAATCGTCTACATAGACTAAGATAATTGTAGTATTTTTTCCTTCACTTTTAACAAATAACGAGTGATCGGCATTGCAAATTCTAAAATTACAAGAGACAAGATAAGAACTTAACTTTTCATAACATGCTCTTGGTGATTGTTTTAATCCGTAGATTGACTTCTTCAATTTGCATACTTGAGTACAATTTTGATCACTTTTGAGACCGGATGGTAGGGACATATATACCTCTTCTTCAAGTGTCCCTTGAAGAAAGGCATTTTTTACGTTCATTTGGTATAGATTCCAACCTTGGTTTACCGCAATGAAAAATAATATTCTTATAGTATTCATTTTTGCAACCGGTGCAAAGGTTTCATAATAATCTATACCATAAGTTTGTGTGTATCCCTTAGCAACCAATCGGGCTTTGTATCTTTCTACCGTACCATCACTGTTGTATTTGGTCTTATATACCCATTTACAACCAACAGTTTTCTTATTAAGTGGTAATTGAACGATTACCCACGTATCATTCTTTTTTAGTGCATTCAATTCTTCTTTCATAGCTTGGTTCCATACGGAATTTTTGATGGCTTCCTCATATGTATTTGGTTCTTGTTCTTTTTCAATTGAGGCCAAAAAAACTCTATGGTTAGAAGAAATATTACCGTATGTAAGAAAATTTTGTATAGGATATTGTACCTTGTAGACTTCATAATCCCTAAGTCTCGTAGAAGGTTGTATTTGTCGGTCCGACCTTCTTAAAGGAATTTCCTCTAAATTTTGATCTTCTTCGGTTGGTATATTTCCTACCACCTCTTCCTCATGCTCAAGTTCGGTTTCTTCCTCATTGTCTATTGGACTTACCTCCCCAATTTGTGGATTGAATTGAGGTAATGTAATTTCCTTGGAGAGTTCAATAATAAATTCCTCAGTATTGTTTTTCTTGTAATATGGTTCTTGTTCAAGAAATGTTATGTCTCTAGAAATGTACAATTTTTTTTATTTTTTGGATCATAACATTTATACCCCTTTTTTTTGTGAGGAGTATCCCAAAAAAATGGCTTTAATTGAAGAATAATCCAATTTGTCTTGTCTATTTTTATGTACATAGCAAGTGCAACCAAAAATCTTCAAGTGCTCAATATTAAGTTTTCGTTGGTAAATGATTTCTAATGGACTTTTGAAATTCAAATTAGCAATTGGCAACCTATTAATTAAATATGTTGCGGTGAGAACGGCATCCAACCAATAAATTCTTGGTACATTATTTTGAAACAAAAGGACTCGTGTTGTTTCAGGTAAATGTCTATTTTTTCTTTCGGCAACCCCATTTTGTTCGGGTGTATAAACACAAGTCGTTTGGTGTAAGATCCATTTTTCTTTAAAAAAGTTTGAAAATTTTTTATTTATAAATTCCGTTCCATTATTGGATCTAAATTTTTTAATTCTTCTCTCATATTGAGTTTCGACAAAATTGTAAAAATAAAAAAATTGTGAGAATACTTCACTTTTATTTTTTAGCAAGTATAACCAAGTACTTTTGGAAAAATCATCAATAAAAGTAATAAAATATTTAAATCCATTCAAAGACTCAATTGCTATTACAAATCAAAAGATGCTGGAAATTGATTTTATAGTTTGCATTTTCTTTATTATAGTCCGCATTTTCTTTATTATGTTGAGAATTAGAGATGAAATAGAGAGATGCTGGAAATTGATTTTATTAGCTACACTACTCTTTTACAGTGGCTACTGTGAGCATTTTATACAAAAACAATCTCTAACATATCCCTACTGTACCTACTGTGCCTTCTGTACATACATTAATTGCCTAAAAAAATTTCTAACGGTAACAAGGATTAGAGATAAAGGTGGAGGTATTAATTGCTCCTTTTATCTCTAACAGTGAGCCAAGGATACAATTACCCTTAACGGGTCTGAGTCTGAGGCTTATCGGATCCACTTATATTTTCAGCTTTAATTTCGACAATGACTTTAATTAGGGCACATCCAAATTATATAATCATCACTCGCACTAACTATTCTTGGTAAATAACTTTTTTTTTTTGAAAAATAGGCAAAAGCCCTTCCATTATATAAAAGAAAACATACAATGTCTAAAAGAAGAAGAAACCAAAAATAAAAGCTACCTCGAAAAAGAGCAATACACACAGTATAAGCAGTAAAAAGCAGTGGGACTTAGCAACCATGATGTTAATTGGCAAGTAACATCGGTACCAGTGGTACATCAGTACCCGAATCCATTGCAAGAGCAGGAGCATGAAAAGGGGACATGGTCTGTAGAGGCACCATGTCCATGTCAGCAGGAGTCCATAAATGAGTGTACTGCATCCCTTTGTATTTTTTGTTGCCTAGCCAAAAATCCAACAAAGAGCAAGTTAGTAGGATCAAATTTCTAATAGTAGGTATATATTCTTGTATTTTCAAAACAAACAGAGTTTCTGATTTTCTAAATACTCCAACATATAGCACTTGTAACCATAAGCATACTATGACTCTGATTAGAAGGTAAGAACATAGCAAATAGTTGAATATCCTCTAAAGTGTGCCAGTTAAGGTAATATTGTTGAAAATTTCCCATCCAAAACCATATTTGAGATAAGTGAGGGCAATGAAGGAAATATGTATGTTAGTTTCCTTGGCATCACAGAAGTGACATTTATCATTCTCTTGCCATTCTTTTCTGCATAACACATCTTTAGTAAGAATTTTATTTTAGACAACCAACCACATAAATATTTGAATTTTGTGTGGAACAGGAACTTGCCACCACACCACATAATTGTGCACTACTACCCCCTCTAAAAGAGAAAGCAATATAATGAGCTATTAGAAAATTGATGCTTGGCATCCCATCTCCACAAAGGAAGATCAGTAATATCGGTAAGTGTGTAAGAGTGAATAATAGTCAAAATCTCATTCCATTCAATCCACAGGAGACCATGTAGGTTACTACGGAACCTTGTCATGGTATCCTGGGAATCAATAACCTCCTGTACACAAATAAAAAAATATAAGGATTTCTTGGTAAATAACTAAATAAATAAAAAGTTAGTAGATGTGAAAATATTAGAAAATGAAGGGTAGATATGCCAAGAGGTTGGTCCCCACATGATGTAATCACAGAGTGACCCGCTACACATGAATCTTGTTGATCACGCCTGACACATGACTTTAGTAGGGTAGACAGGCTATGTAAGTCACCCCGAAGCTGTTTGGTAGAGCTCATGGATTAAATTTTATGTAGAACAAAAAATTAGCGTTCAGTAGAATCGAATTAAAAAAAAAAGTAATTTAAACAAAAAATTGGTATTCAGTAGAATCTGATTAAAAAAAGTAAAAAGTAATTTTAAGAGGATAAGAAAATTTTAAGGAGACTTAATCTAAAGATAATGATGGTTTAAGAATTCGGTAAGAGGTACTTAAGCTTAGGAATTTGAGTAAAATGGGTAAAAGTTAATTCACGCTTAGAAGATGTTGTCAGATAGATTAAACTTCTAAGAAGTCCAAAAGAAGCTAGATGAGTGTTAAGGAGCACCAATCAAATGATGTAATCATAGGAGTGATATGTCGTATAGTTATTTGCTACAAAGATTCATGATATATTTGCAAAATGATACGCTACACACGATCGGGAGCGGATTCATAATTTTTGACATAAGGAGCAAAATAATAACAAATAATTAATTAATCTAGTTTGAACCCATTAGCTAATCCTAATTAATATTTTAATTGACAAATTTGAATAAACTTAATTTGAGCATAAAATCATAAAGGATTAAAGTGAATTGGAACTTTAGACTATTCAGATGAGATCAAAATTATTTTCAGCAGTGGACAAATTTTTGTGAGCTTGTATATTTATTTTTTACAAATTTTCGAAATTAGAAAAAAATTAACCGTCTCACTCTAAACTCACTCGAGTCCGTCTCTGCACATGATAACCATAAAAGTAGTCAGACAGAACACTGAACCCGTCACATATATAACTAACACAAATAAATCATAAAACCCGCCTCACTGTCATGTCGTCCAAAATGTCGGCCGGCTTCACGATGCTTCACGAATCACGATGCTAGAAAAAGCACTTAGAAAGTATAGAGAGAGGGGGTGTGAGTATTTTTTAAACGAACTTATCATGAGACGATACTTTACTTTTTCAATACAAAGGAGAAAAAGAATCAAAATTCTTCTAAGACACTCAATCATATCTCAAGGTCTTTTGAGCTGGGGTGAGGGGCGTGTTTCTTTGTTCAGCGCTGAATTTTTATATGCCCTCTCTTAATTTTCAAAATGGGTCCATCTGGATCCAGATACTATGTTCAATAACATATTCTTAATAATTTGGATGCAAATAGATAACATACTCATAATTTGATTGCGAACATACAGATTAAATTTGTTAGGAGTTAAATGGTTTACTTTTCTTTTAGATGTTTTGGTTATGATCATCTTCGAACAATTTATGGGTGTAAGTTAATTATTTCTTCGATGAAATCGACTTAGCTCCTTTTATAAAAAAAATATATATATATAGATTAAATTTTGATACAAGTAGATAAATACTCAAAAAAAAATTTAAAAGTTCAAATAGTCGACCTGAACAATTAAATAGTTAAATATGATTTTCAAATAAAAATATACTTATAGATCAAAATTTATATTTTTTATAACTTTTTATTATTTTTTAGATAAGTAGAAAATCATTTGATTTTAAAATTCTGAATAATCCAAAATAGTAATTTTCTACAAATTTAATAAACCTCTTCTACATGGCTCTAAAAAAAATTATACAAAATTTAATAAACAGTCAAAAATAATCTAAAAAAGAGTAGATATATTTTCTTATGAAGATCTTGTTTAACAGTTTAAAAAAATTATTTGAACGTCATAATAGAGATATGAATCCATAACATTGATCAATATGTAATATCTATATTATCATAGCCTCGTTAATTAACGATATTGTCGAAATCCTGTGTACTAATTTGACTAGTTTCGATTCAGATCCGAGTCAAAACCAATTCAGATAATATATATCACCTGTAGTCATATCTTCACCGATAAGAGTTTCGAGGAAAGGGACATTGTGGCCCAGGAAAAACCATGTATATGTTGCCATTATGTTGTAATTTGTTTCCTGGCAAGGACTTGGATTGTAATGAACAGTTGTTTGGACTTTGTACTGTCCAATTTAGTGGTCTATATAGACAATAACACAAATATGGGCACAAGGAGCTAATATTATCAGTTTTAATAATACAACAATTTGTCTCTTTCTTAGTTACCGTATATTGAAGTTTAAGCAATTTTACAAGAGGAGGGATCTACAGTTTTTTTCATTTTCAAAGTTTAAATCGTCAATCCAAACCGTTCAATATGATTATCTAAATAAAATATGCTTCTAGATCAAATTTTACATTTTTGTGAATTTTTTTACTATTTTTTAAGATGAGTACAAAATTCAATGGTCTGAATTTGACTATTTTTGTAAAATACTTAAATAGTAAAAAAATTCAAAAAAATGTAAAATTTGATCTGGAAGCACATTTTATTTAGATAATCATGTTTAACGGTTTGGATCGACAATTTGAACTTTGAAAATGAAAAACTGTTGTTGTAACTTGATCCCTCCTCATTTTGATCGCATGTAAAGTGATTTATTTGGATCGTATGTAAAGTGAATTTTACAATGTCTACATGATTTATTTGGATCGTATGTAAAGTGATTAAGGATTGTATAGTTTTTTTAGAAGGATGAAATTACATAGAGTTCAAATTGTGACACTCATTCTATCCTAATTATAAAAAAAGTAGCTAAAAGTTTTGCTATGATATATAGTTTACAAAAAAAAAGTAAAAAAAAAATCATTTGAAAATGAAAAACCAATCTTATATCTAATTAAAATATAGTGATAATGACATAAGTATGTATTGGTTTTATTTTATCTCACTTTGAACTCTTTTTCTGCCCAATTAAGTTACGCAATTATTAAGTACATGTTTTTATCTGTGCAGGATTTCATCAGCATTTGATTCAGAAATGAATTTTTAAAAACTGGAATAAGTATAAAATTGTATATGAGAGTACATTGGTTGCATTGCGGGAACAATTATAGAATTATTGTCCTTTGTAGTTAAAATTTAAAATACATGTGCTATTAAAACAAAATTAAATAATGATAAAGAATGAAGCAAATTTTGATAATTATTTTTTAAACTTGGAAGAGGGAAATTTTTATATAATTAAAGAGAATGATTTAAGACTAATTGACTTTATCTTAAAAACACGATGTTCTAGCCGTTTAATAAAACCCGAAGAAAAAACTTATATAAACGATGTTCTAGCCGTTTTAATTTTTTTTTCTTAAATAATATTTATTACTAAATTGAAATTCTTAAATTTACAAATGAAATCCTAAAGTCTTAACATTGATTAACAAATAAAGCAATGTAATTATAATTAGAAAAAAAAACGCAAACCAAACATAAGTCTGGTAAAATTATTTTGTTCCCGTGAAAATTTGATTTTGTATGTGAAAAAAAAAAAATTCACACCCTATAAATGTCCATCCCATAGTTTATGAATAATAATTCTCTAGCACAAGAAATATCATCTATTTCGACTAAATATCAAGAGGAGTTGTTAAATGCTCTATTTTTTGTATCTCCACTTTTATTTTTATAACTACAATAATGTAAAATTTAAAACTTAAATGTCAAATAAAACTGTTAGATATAATCTATATCATTTTCTATATACATATGTAAAAGATCATGGCATTTGATTGTAGTTTGATTGGTATCAAGAACTTACAATAATACATTGATGTAGATAAATTTTGAAGGTTGATATTTCAACTTATTAATTCATATATAATCAAATAAAAAAATTTGATAAATTTTTTATGTTCACATAGAGAAAATAATATAGATCACATCTAATAGTTTTATTTTGACGTATAAATTTTAATTTTTTTGTTATTAGATAATTAAAAAACAAAGACATGTTAGAAGTACAGAAAATGAAGATATTTGAATCTCCCTCAAAATTCGAAGCATCCGATAAAAGTTGTTCGATCCAGTGGCGGAGGGAATAAGAGCAAATGGGAGTCAATTCACCTTCATTTGTTTTAAAAAAATTTGAATTTATACACAATTTTCTATATAATTTAGAGTAAAATGTTGTAAATATTACAAAATTAACTCTCATTTGCAGTAAAAAATTTTATATGATTGACCTCCATTCAAATTTGACTCTCATAGTCAGAAAGTCTGGCTCCGCCCTTGGTCCGATCTATATTGAATTTGCACAAATATTTTTAAGATTCTTGCTAATCAGGTATGTAAATAGTTCCGACGGAGTATTGGACCGAATTCATCGGACCACCGTCAGTTTTATTTGATATTGATCGACCCTCCGTCGCATCGCATTGGAAACTGAATTGTATTTTCAATTTGATTAAACCGTTTAACTTGAATCCGACGGCTCAAAGATAAGATCACGTAGTAACGCATTACAGCAGTCATGGAACGAATGTAAAATCGGAACGAAGAAACAAGATTGCGTAGTAAACTCCAAATTTTTTATTCTAAATTAAAAAATATAACATTATCAGAAATGAATGAATGAATGAATGAATTTTTTTCGATCAAATTGATGAGACGGAGCCATTAATTAGATCTTATTGTGGTGTCTACTGGGATAAATCTATGATTTGGTCCAAGTAATTTTCAGAAATTACTGCGTGCTTTGGACATAGAAAATACGAAAATACTGGAATCTAATCATTAATTTAGTTCTAATAGAAACTTTAAATTTAGTGTAAAATTAATTTACATTTGAGTTAGAAATTAATAAAACCATATTAAGAATTCGTTCTGTTGAATACATGCTAATGAGACCAAATTAGTTTGGTACCATTAAAACAACGGAGCATGACACAGCTCTTTCAATTGTAATGGTTTTGCATTGTTTGGTCTTCAGAAAAATGATTGTTGCCTTTGTTAGTCTAAAGAAAAAGGTGTTTATTTGGTTTTCTGGTCGAGAGGGGATATTCGAAAAAAAAAACCCCACAGTTCGGACTTCAACTAACTAATTGAATTTTGCAATTCTTCACTTGAAATTCAAGTTTTCAATTAAAAAAATGGGCTCCTTTTCTGTACGAACTTGATCCTACTAAGAAAGCTTGGTGTCGTTATTTTCAATTTTATCAACTCAGATAATACAGAAATAGAGAGAAGATCAAAAGGGTTAAAAGTTCATTCTTATTTAATTATTTATTTTGAACTGTGATCTTTGGCATATTTAATTTTTATTGGTGAAAGAGTTTAGATGTGAAGAAGATGAAATGTTCCTTCATTTTCTCAATTCAATCATGTCTCAATTTTCTAAGGAAGTCTTCATTTGAAAGAAGGGGTATATTTGTCCATTTAATTTTGAAAATAACAATGAGTAAAAGGTATAGAAGAAAGTATGTTATGTTTTTATGGGTACGTTGGATATTAAGATGTTTTGATGGGTACACTAGAAATTTTCTCTTAATTTTTCATATTATGTGTTTGTTGGTGCGAAAATCAGGAAGACATAACACTTCCTTTAACATATACTTAGACCAATTCATTTATTCGGTTTCATCTACTTATCAGAAAGAAAGAAAAAAAACCATTCTAGGATTTGATTTTTATTAGTAAAAAAATAAAAATAATTTTTTTCAGCAAACTGCCCTTTCGAAAGGACAAGTTTGAAAGATCAGGCAATATGTTCCATCAATCTTCGCATGTTGTGGTAGAAAATCACATACTTTAGTTGATGTCTTCCGCCTTTTTCTGACTTTTACTTCATATTTTAAACAGAGATAATATATGTAGTGGTTTGACTACTGATTGCTTTTGGAAAATTGTAGTCCTATGAATGCGGTCTAGTTCATGTACATGATTTAATGATTTATATGAAACCGAAACTAATATAATGATGTATTTAACAGAAAAGAATAGTAGGCACTAGGCACGAGCCTACTATTTTGTTCTTGTTTTTTTTTACACTAACGGACTTTGATCAGATGCGCCGCCGGAATCCAAATGAAAACTATACCAAATTAAATAATTGATTTGTCTTAAAATCATAGTCAAGGCATTTTTATATTTAACACACTGCGCCAATAGTCAAGGACTCAAGGTATCTTTTACATGCCATATGGTAATCGAGAAAAAATAATTAAAACACAGCATTTATATTTTTATATGCGGACGGCAAGTGGTGATATCAACGAAATTCATTTAGAGCGTTTTCGGCCGCACCACTGTTCCCGCGGGAAAAAAAAAATTTCAGTTCAACTGGATTTTTTTTTCCCACAGGATTAGTAATTTTTAGTTCAATTCTCGTGTCCATATCCATTTCCAATGGCCCGCCGAACAGTCCCTTAGCAGTTTATTCGATCGGTACCAATATAATTATTTTTTTTGTTAGTGGATATAGATATGAATATTTGGTTTTCTTCTCTTAGCGTATAAGATAAAAGTTAATAAAAAAATTAATTTATACATAGAGTATTGTCTTAATCATCAGATAAAAAACTGTTTTTTTTATAAAAAAAATTATATATTGATTGTATATAAATATAAATTTAATTATTCATTTCATATATTTTCTAACTATCAATTTAAATTTCTATGACAGGTACATGAGGAGGGATCCTCATACATTATTTTTTAGAGACACCAAATTACACTATTCATTTTTTAAGTTTTCAAAATCCAAACAGTCGATCCAAACTGTTCAACATGATCTCCATATTAAAATGTGTTTAGAGACCAAATTTTATATTTTTTTGAATTTTTTTACTATTTATTAAGTATTTTACAAAATCGTTGTTTTCAGACCATTGAATTTTTGTGCCCATGTAAAACAAATTAAAAAAAAGTAAAATTTGATCTACAAGCACATTTTAATATATCCAACATGTTGAACGAGTTGGATCGACTGTTTGAACTTTAGAAATGTAGGATGTAATTTGGTGTCACCAAAAAATGATGTAAGTGGATCCCACCTCATATAATATAGTTAATTGTTAATAATATTTACTTGTTCTACTATATTTTATGGTGTAAGTGGATCCAACTGTGGCTTTTAGTTTTATTATTTGATAAAAAGAAATATAAAATTTGGTCTCCAAGCACATTTTAATATAAAGATCACATCTAACAGTTTGGATCGACTTTTTAGACTTTAAAAATTAAAAAACAACTTAGTTACACATAACCTCAGAAACAATTAATTTGATATTAGCCAACCGCTGTCTCTCTGTATATATTGTATCTTCTCGGTAGAATAACAACGTCAAATTATATTAAAGTCAATCCTTATTTAGTGATTTGCGTTTCAAAATGATTGGATGAAAAATGCATGGTTTTTGTTATTAGCAAGACGTAACAATTTGCTATTATTGTCCGTCTTATAATTTTCATTAACGAATTGAACAAGAGATACTAGATACATAAGTGTGTTTTGAATTTACTTGTTTTGATAAAGAACAATTATTTGAAATTTATTGTATATTTTTATTTTTGCAACAGTAAAATATATGAGATACTAGAAAAAAAGTGAGCACATGTATATTTAAAAAAAAAAAAAAACAAGTTACATTTATCCGCAAAATCAATTTCTTTATCGCGTTAGGTTTTGTTAATTTACTTCGATCCAACTTCCAAGGTTTCTGCACCAAATTTACACGCATTGTTTTTTTTTTTTTTTTAAAAAACTGTTGTTTTTTTTATTTAAAAAAAACCGATAGTTAAAAGAACTTGTATTTAGTCTAGTGGCAAAGACACATGACTCTTATGTGAGAGATCATGGGTTTGAAACACCACAAAGTGAAAAAAATTTCTATAATATACATAGGAGTTTGAAAATGTATTGGGACCTCCAACCCATGATTTCAAAAAAAATCCGCAGTTTAATTTATACGCATTGTACTCTCTAACCAAGAAGGTTCCTCTACAATACACGAGGAGGGCTCAAATGCTTCATTACTTCATGCCTTAATCGTACCCCAACATTTTTATTTTCAATTTCAAAGTTTAATTAGATGATCCGAACCTGCCAACATGATATTTACGTTAAAATATGAATATGATTGGAGACAAAATTTTATATTTTTTAAAAAAAATTTACTATTTTTTAAGATAGGTACAAAATGATTGTTTTTCAAGAAATTGTGGACCTAAAAATAATGATTTTGTACCTATCTTAAAAAATAGAAAAAAGAATATAAAATTTGGTCTCCAATCATAATTTAACGTGGATATCATGTTGAGTGGTTCAAATCGTCTATTTAAACTTTGAAATTGAAGATAAAAATGTTGAGGTACGATGAGAGCATGAAACAATGAGGCATTTGAGCCCTTCTCATAATATATAGACCCTTCACTTATAATTTATATAATATGATTAATTTTTCTTGCCAGCAAGATCATGTATATATACATTAATGTATACAATAATTTAG
Organism: Carex cristatella; assembly: GCA_024447775.1. Lineage (NCBI taxonomy): Eukaryota > Viridiplantae > Streptophyta > Magnoliopsida > Poales > Cyperaceae > Carex > Carex cristatella. Next base: position 1,928,769 of record JAJHPF010000022.1, read on the forward strand.
TCTAGTTGGGTTGAAGATATCATAATTTCTTAAAAAAAATTTGGAACACAATATAATGAGCTGCATACGTTGCGGTTACTCTTGTAAGACCACAGAAGATCCGAACAGCCTAATATCAAAAGCCCCACAAAATCCTAGACTGGATCCTTGACCGAAATATGGTTTTGCTGTTGCTGTCACTGCAAAAGACAACCCATGTGGAAGTGGGCCCGGCCCATGGCAATTTCTTGAAACAGTTAACAATGGCGTGGCCCAACAGCAATGTACTATTGCTATTGGTTGGTCTGTGCCTCTGTGGTACCCACTCAGAGAAGAGAGGATCAGGTCCTTTGTTTAGTTAGGCCTCCAACCAAAATTTAATTACTTGACCGTTGGAACTTCATTGTTTCCTTTCCTTTTCTCATTTATTCCTCCCTCCCTCATTTTCTTCTTCTTCATGTGCGCCTCTGTCTCTAAACAAACCTATCATTTTCTCGTAGCTTTGGTATCTTGTTAACTTTTGTTTATTGTTTATATGTTTCATTTTTTCAGTGAGGATGTGGTGCTATATTGCTATGTATAATGTATATTGGTCAGTACTATAAATCAATATTTTCATTATTAAAGTCTAAATAGTAAATATGAACGGTTCAATATGATCTCTATATAAAACTATAATTGTAAATCAAATTTCACATTTTTTTAATTTACTATATTTTAGGTAGGTAGAAAATCACTTGATATTAAATATTCTAAAACATTCAAAAGTATTGATTTTCTATCTATTTAAAAATAATTCTTTAAAAAAATTTAGTCTGCAAATATATTTTCATATGAAGATCATATTGAACAGTTCATATCAAATGTTTACATTTTGAAACGGAAATATTGATTTATAAGGTGGACCATTATGTAAGATGCATAATATATCATAGCCTCACTCTTCAGTTTATTTATTTATTTTTCGTATGTTCGTATATAGAAATGAAGTTTCTACTACAAACTCGCATGATTTTTTTTTTTTTTTATAATTTATTGTAATATATCTCAAAGAAGTTAACAATTTTCAATTTTAGAAAGATAATCATATGATCAACAAAATTAACACACAATTTAGAGTGTTTTCTATGAATAACATGGATTAGTCTGTACATGTAAATCATATGATTAATATCTCTAATTTTTAAGTCTAGTTAAGTGATATGAACAGTTCAACATGATCACCATAGTTAAATGTACATGTAAATCAAATTTTATATTCGGATTGGTCTGTACTATAAATTAATATCTCTATTTTTAAAGTCTAGTTAAGTGATATGAACAGTTCAACATGATCACCATAGTTAAATGTACATGTAAATCAAATTTTATATTCGGATTGGTCTGTACTATAAATTAATATCTCTATTTTTAAAGTCTAGTTAAGTGATATGAACAGTTCAACATGATGACCATAGTTAAATGTACATGTAAATCAAATTTTATATTTTAAAAAAAAATTACTATTATTTAGAAAGGCAAAAGATCATGTTATCTAAAGATTCTAAACCATCTAAAAATATAATTTTTTTAAATATCTAAAAAATAGTAAAAAAAAATTATAAAAAAATATAAAATTTAGTCTACAAATACATTTTCATATAAAAATTATGCTAAAAGTTTAATACCAGTTGTTTTAATTTTGAATATAAATATTAACTACCATTATTTAATAATTGAGGAATTATTATTAAATGATCTTTGGCGGATTAAAAGTAGCTTAAATTATTATATAACCAATAAATATTAAAATAAGTGTATCAGAGTCGGACCTCCGTCAACCTCAGAATTTTCTGAAGTTGCGTATAAAGAGATCATTCATTGATGCAATAAGTTAGTGTATCGACCTTAATTCGTTACTATAATTGATATGCTAATTATTAAATTCATTAAGAAAAGATGAAAATTTTGGGAAACGAATAAAATAACAAAGAGAGAAAAAAAAAAAAAAAGGAATAAAAATATATATAGCACATGCATGCCTATATGCCTGTATGAAGTACATGAATACGTTTAGCTTCCTTGCCGGGATAACATTTCAAAGAGAACAATCTATGCCATGCATGTGCAATGGCCTGCCTACCATTTGCTAATTTGTTTAATAAATGCAATGTTCAACCCAAAAGGCACCACATATCTATTTTGTTCACAAACTAGCTAGACATGACATGATAATAGTGGCAGGGATAAGAAAGTTTTAGTGGGATCAATTGACCCCACAAAAAATCCTTTTAAATTATATTAATTTCTGAATTTATTAAACAAATTAAACGTCCTTTTTATTTGACATCATTGCATGGAAATTTAGCTTCACCGCTGCATGATGGTGACATGCTATTATTATTTCGTTAGGCTGGTTGACAAATTTAACCCATTAGGAAATTCGAGTCTGAAACTCTGTGATACTTCGATTGATGCAGTGAGTCAAAATGTTATTAGGCCCCATGCAATAGTTCTGTCAGTAACATGTTATTCAATGTTCTAAATAGCTATTTATAACTGGTCTATAATTTTTTTCAGACCATAAAAATTAAGTCATGAGATAAAAGTGCGCTAATTCAATTACGATCGTTACAGTTGTAATAGTTGACCGCTATTACCCTATGAGCTATTACTACCACTATGTTACATGTTTTTTTTTTTTTTGAGAATTTACATGGACTTCTGTGCTTATGTTTCTATTTTTGATGCTATATGGTCTGCTATGATAAGTACGCTAAACCGAACTATGTGTTTTTGTTTCTAATTGTAATTTAGTCTCTCATTCTATATCGGAAAATATTTAAATATTAATTATTTCTTTTGCTTACTCTTCGTCTAGTATTCACTTGTAAAATTATTATCTTTCGTTTTATTGAAAGCTGATTTTGATTATTAAAATATATGCTCAAATAATTAAGTATACCAACTTCATTTGACTTGTAAAATTAATCGCTCTTCATCTATTATAATCTGTAATACTATGAAGTATGAACTATTAAATAATGTTATCTTATAGATTATTTTTTTCTTCTTATTTGCATGATTGAAAAAAGTATAGATTTAAATTAGTTGTCATTTAGTTGTTACTCCAATTCTTTATATTGACCATGTTGATAATTAGTAGAAATATAAAATATAAATTTTGAAAAGTAAAAAACATTACGTATGATAGCTTCCGTTATAGCTACGCTATTTGCAAGAACTTTTTTTTGTCTCTCTGCTATGCCGCTATAATCGCTATTTAGAACATTGTTCCATATAGATCGCTACAGTCCATTATATGTCTTGTGATTAACACAAAATCTGTCTCTACCAAGTTTAAAAAAAAAGATTTACACAAAATCTATAGGTACTGTTGGACACAAGAACCTTTTTAGGTGGTAGACTAGAGATATGAATAAGTCACTTATTTTTTTTTGACAAAAATAAAATCTATATCTCTAATTTTAATTACTTGTAAGAACTTTTTAGTCAAATTTCAAACATGCAACCTGCAAATATATTATCTAAATAATTAAATTGAAATCTCACTCTCGTAAATATTAGTTTATTAATCCTTTGTGTTATTAACAATCTTCTTCCTAATTATGATTATATTCAGTCACATTTACGTACAATTTCCTTTTTTATTTCACCTAATACTTTATTTTCAATTATTAAAAAAAAGAAACGGATTACTTGTAAAGTCACAATTATTTGAAAAAAAAAACTCACTTCCGCACTAAATAAACATGAAAGGACATCTTATCTATATATTGCAAAAATTATTTTGCTATGTTTGGATGCACTAAGAATAACACTATTTTTAAAATAGCATTGCTATTCAGAACAAGAACAATTCAAATGAGAAATAGAACTATTCAGAATAGAAAAAATAGAGCTATTTACTATTCTTACAAAAATATGGAATATCATTTATTGCTTTCAATATTAATACTAATCTAATATTTAAACTAATATTATATTATATTTAATATTTAAATTAATATTATATTGTATTATATTTAATCTAATATTTTATTTAATACTAATATAATATTTAAAATAATATTATATTACATTTAATATTTAAATTAATATTATATTACATTTAATATTTAAATTAATATTATATTATAATATATTTAATCTAATCTAATATTTTATTTAATACTAATCTAATATTTAAACTAACATTATATTACATTTAATCTAATATTTTATTTAATACTAATCTAATTTTTAAAATAATATTATATTACATTTAGTATTTAAACTAATATTATATTATATTTAATATTTAAATTAATGTTATATTGTATTATATTTAATCTAACACATAAATTATTATTTTATTCATTCTCTCCAAACTCTATTTCAAATATGCAATTCAAACAACTTTTTCACTATTCCGAATAGCTTGAGTTAGCACTATTTTTAAACAGTAGCTATTCTTATTTACTATTCTAAACAGTAGTTATTTTAGTTATTCTAGAGTTCATCCAAATGTACCTACGAAAAATATCTTAATAATGGATAAATAGTTGCTATTCTAAAGATGAATAAAAATATTTTTAAACAGTAGTTATTCTAGTGAATACTGGATAAATATCTTAATAATAGACCTTTAATATAAACCTTTATTAATTAGAAAGCAGCTTTACTATTTCCGGCGACCTAATCCCACGAAAAATATCTCATTATTCGTGCTACGATACTTAGCTACTAAATGTTGCCAATTTGATTCCCACTCTATGTAAAAGATATTTAGAGTACTTTAATGAAACTGAAATAATAAGTAATTCATCTTGAAGATTGTTGACAAATTATACAAGTGTTAATCAGAAAAATTATTTTAAAAAGGTGCTATAAGAATACATTAAGAAGAATGTCATGCATGTATTTTTCAACTAATAATGGAGTCATCGGACAATAATTTATTTTAAATAATGGTAAATCCGAAATCATATCAACTAAGGTAATTCACATCCAGTGCATTATCTGAAAAGGGAATCTTTTACCATTAGTGAGTCCGGACTGTTCTTTTTAGCTTGGCACGAATCTTAAAACCCAATAATACTGTCCTCTATTTTTTTTCTGAATCTCAAACCGTAAAGTGAGGTCCATCCTCTTCGGTACCTGGGAGGATATTGGTCCCAGCTAAGGTACCTCATTCTGTGAGGATGAATCCGGTCAGTTCATTATATACTAGCACAAATTTTAAAGAAACCAAGTTTTGCAGACTTGAGTTGGATTGACCCTAATTTTGATCAGATGGTATGTAATGGAACTAAAACACTCCTCTGTCCTCTCTTCTTCCTTATTCTTTCTTTCAAAATTCATAATTTTTCTGCCATAATATAATTTCTTTCTTTCACGTGCCATTCATTTTATTGAAGCTAATTTTGCAACAATTTCCCAATGAATTTTTTCTGTGGAGCGCTACAAACTACAAAGCAACTTCTTCCATATACAAGTTTCTCTAAGCTACAGCCACACTAACTCGATACTATTTTCATATGAATAATAATACTAATGTTATTTTAAAAAAATAGGATAATTCTTCCTCATTCAAAATTAAGACTTCTATTAATAGAAGCCACACTTCTATTTCTTCAGTAAAGATATTGTCTTAGCCCATATAAACATTTAGGCCTTCTTTTCTCTTTTACTTCCTTAAAGTTTAGCAGGACGAATCATTTTGGGCTCAACTAGGCTTATACTTTAACCAAGAGAGAAAATTTCCAAATAGTATAGCCTGTAGCTATCCATAACATATCAAGTAGGCGGTAATTAGAGAAAGAGATATAATATTAGGGTATAGATGTAGATTTGTCCATTTTTAATGGTACCTGTATTATAATAATGGACTCCTTGCCATAAATTTCTAACCTTGGGCCAGGGCAGGTCCATTATACAAAAATATATTATCACGGGCCACCTTTACCAAGCAATGATTTGATGGGATTATGTGATTGCTTACGCGTGCAAGCTAGTTAGGACTTAGGATATATATCACGAGTAACTAGGGTGTACCTTAAGTTCATCAAACTTTGATGTGAATTCAAATCTAAAATTTATTGAATTGACTTTAAATGATGAGTTCAAACTGTTGAAATTATTCTAACTTATGAGTGATACATTTATATGTGAAAATTTTAAAGTTTTGATTTAATTTAGTATAAAGTTCAGTTGTCAAAATTAGAAGGTTTATAAATTAACTTTAATATATTTATTTTTTGGGTGAGTTTTGACCATTTGATTCTATACGAAATTAATTTTAAATTTTAATTTTTTTATACATAGACACATTACTCGTTAGGTAGAAAGATTTCAACGGATTGGATTCATCGTTTGAAGCCAATTCAATAGATTTTAGAATTGAGTTCACAAATTTTTTTAATGAACTTAGGAACATCCAAGCTCTACTCATATCATCTCATATTCTCTTTTTTTATTTGAAACCTTCACAGAAGCTGTGAAGTTGTGAGGGAGAATCGAACTCCCAACTTTTGAGTACAACAATCCTATGACTTTTTTTTTTCTAGCCAACTGTGTTACCTCCCCTTTCTCATATCATCTCATATTCTCATTCAAAAGTTATTGTAGAAAATTGTAAACCCAATCCGTTATTGTAGAAAATTCAAAAGTTATTCTTATTCAAAAGTTACTGTAGAAAATTAACACTGGTAGATGCAGACATGCAGTTATTGACTTCTATCTTCACTTCCTACTAAAGACGGCAATTAATTTTTGAAGACATGTCTTCTGACTCCATGCACCTGTCTTTGGAAGTCATATTAATAGCGTTTCATTCCCGTTAAAAAAAATTGTTTCTTGTTTTTCACGCTAGATTGGGTGACAGAAAGGGTTAAATTCTCAGGTCCGGATTCTGAAGTAACTCAAAATTTAAGTTTAGATCTGGACCGTCAAATTAGAATCGTGACCAATGTAATATTCTGTCAAAATAGATCTGACGGTCTGGATGTAAACTCAAAATTTGAATTTATTTAGGTAATATGAATTCTTAAATTCTCTGTCCATTAGATAACTCTTTATAGTCTTGGTTTTCAAAAAGGAGAAGCTACAAGTGCAGAAAACTTCTATTAAAAAAAGCTAAAAGTGCATAGCATTGCTGTCCAATGAGCCTCATAATGGGTGCGAGGAATCTTCTCGAAAATAATGGCAACAAGATTGCATGCGGTCATACCTGTATCTGTAGATGAATAACAAAAAGTGGCGCACCTTGCGTTTGTGCAAATTCTCAAAGGAAAAGGTAAAGTGTTGATGGGTACCATATTCACTGAGAATTAATTTTACTTATACTTACTCTTGCTCATTAATAATTGACTTTATTTTATTTTATTATTATCCGTTAAAACTATCGAATAACAAATAAATGTAATTTAATAATTATTTTTATTATATTTTACAAGTAGAACATCAAAACTCATTACATATGCAATCACATTACAAATAGAAAAAAATAATAAATATTCAATCAATTCTAACTACATTATTTTTTTTTATAAAAAAAGATAATTTAAAAATATAAATATCTCTTCAGAAAAATTAAATAATTTAATTAAATAACAAAACATGTAAATACAAATAACATGTTTAATATTTTTCTTAAAGCAAAAAAACATACACTAATAACTAAAGTACATCATTAATATTGCACAAACATTACCATATAATTTTATTTTATATAATTATCCTATAAGATAACAGGTACGAAATAACATTTACATGTACTCTTACCCATTTAGCTAACAAAATTTTTCTTCTTCTTCTTCTTCTTTTTCTAATTGTCTTTCATGTTCTACTGGTTATCTTTCATCTTCTTCTAGTTGTCTTTCATCTTCTACTAGCATTTTTATCACATTTTACTAGTTGTATTTCATTTTGTTCTGGTTGTCTTTCATTTTCTTCTAGTTTTCTTTTATCTTGTAGTAGTTGTCTTTCAGGTTCTACTAGTTGTTTTTCATTTTCTTCTAATTGTCTTTTATCTTTTACTAGTTGGTTTTCATGTTCTACTGGTTGTCATTCATCTTTTTCTTGTTGTATTCTTTTACCTCTAGTTGTATTTCATATTTTTCTAGTTATATTTTTTCAACCTCTAGTTGTATTCAGTCTTTTTATTGTTCTCAATGATCTTGTTCTGGTTGTCTTTAATGATATACAAGTTATCTTTCATCTTCTAATAGCTGTTTTTTCATTTTCTACTATTTGTTTCTTTATCTTTTCTTTTATTTTTCTTTCATCTAGCACAAGTTGTATTTCATTTTCTTGTAATTGTCATTCATATTATACTAGTTGTTTTCATCTTTTACTAGTTATTTTTCATCTTGTACTAGCAGTTTTTCATATTCTACTAGTTGTCTTTCATCTATTACTAGTTCCATTTTGCCCATGAACTCTTCTTTTTGGAACTTGTATTTGACATCTAGACTAGATTATTTCTCCCGGCCTCAAAGAAAGAACTCTTCGATTCTATAGCAAATCGCCCTTGATTGGTTTGGTTATTAAGAAATTATTGGTCAATCGAACCCAAATATATGATCTCAGATTTACATCTTGATACACTGATTTATCAGAATAATAAATATTCCAAGTGTATTGAGATTCACTGATGAAAAAGTTTGAACGGTTAAGATTTGAATAACTTGTTCTTGTTATTTCAAAGATACAACAGCAGATTTATTTCCAACTGAGCCAATATAATTCACTACTAAGAGAGAGATGAGTACCTTTTTCTGTTTTACAGCTCATACCATCATGATAGCATCATATCATAACATAAATAGTTAGTTAACCTCCAATAAATTTACTTGCTTTGTGAGGGCCTGAGAACACCATGAAATGTAATTTTGTTTAAATTCTCCATACTCGAAGAACCTGCTAATTGGTGTCATTCAATTTCACATGCTCACAGTAACTCGCCACCCATAGTTAATTAAATCTACCAAACAACTACTACACCTTGCCCATTAATTCATTTTTTTTATTGCCACAACTACCCCTGTGCCCCCACCTTCTTTTTCTATTTAAACATTACACATGTAACCTCTCACTATCTCACACACTCTAAACACATCACTGAGTCACTCTCTCACTCATACACTAACAATGAAACCCACCAGTCTCCTAGCATTAGCTCTCATCCTTGCCCTTGCCACAACCCCAATCCTTACAAGTGCAGCCGTGACATGTTCCGATGTGTACACTGATCTGATGCCATGTTTAGGATACGTGCAAGGAGGGCCCATGCAGAGCTCATGCTGCAGCGGTATTCGCGACCTGATGTCAGCTGCTAGCACAAAGGCCGACCGCCAGACTGCATGCAGATGCATCAAGAGTGTTGCATCTAGCGCCGGTGGGTCTTACACCAGCCGTGCCCTGGGAATCCCTCGCCAGTGCCATATCTCAATGCCCTATAAGATGGACCCCAACACTGATTGCGCAAAGTAATTATTCATTTTTGTTGAAAAATTATATTACTAATTATATGAAGATAAATTTTACTAATTATATGAAAGATAATACTAATAAAGAAAAGTTGAAATCTTCACTTTTGCTTAATTTCAATTTTATCGCCTTTTGTTATGGTTGAATTTTTTGGCTGTGCAGGATAAACTGATATTGAAGGGTAATTAATGAGTGGTTTTAGAGCATGGGATTGAAGATGGACGAGGAACTTTTTAATTATTAAATAAGTAATATTGTACTTGTACTGGGTTACTGTACCGATTAAGAAAAGCAGAGAGAAATTTTGGTCTTCCATTTGCTATATGATCATGTGCAATGTAACTCTTGGATAATGATGAAATCTGGTTGCTTATCATGTGCAATATTGTTCTGTACAAATACTTTTCACTCGCAACATCATCATGGATACATGGTCTCATAGTGGAGATGCAATTAAACAGAATCAAATGTTTGTTAATTTGTTAAAAAGGAAAGAAAGAGAGAAAGTTATGAAGTAGAATCTCGGGTTTATGGCTTAGAGAGAGAGAGAGAGAGCGTAAAATTTAGAGCAGTATATACTCATATAATTATTTTATAAATATAAGTATATTTTTATAATTTTTATGTTGAAAAAAACTCATATTTAATAACATATTTCGTGCAATGAAACATAACTCCGGACTAGAAAAGCACATCTGAAAATGTGATGATGGGTCTAATTAATTAATAATTGCCTATTACAATAATTAATTACTAGTTATAAATGTAGGTGTCCTTCTTGGTTTCTTCTATTTTTATTCTTTATCACGCCGGCAGGAATTCGTGGTGTATAGCGAAGTTAATAGAGTTCTAACAATTACCCGCCGCCCGCCGCCCGCCCCGCCCCATCCGCGACCCGCGTACCGCCCGGTCCGTCCCGCACGCGGGTTTTGCGGGTTCCGCGGGTTAGGCGGACCGGGTAAAAATGCGGATAAGGGTCGAGTTTTTGAAACCAAAACCCGCCGAATCCGCAACCCGCGTACCCTGCCCGCCCGGTCTGCCTACCTGCATACCCGCATCCGCCTACCCGCCTACCCGCCGGCTCCCCAAATAATAAATTGTTTTTTAAAAAAATCTAAATTGTTTTTAAATATTTCAAATAATTTCAAATAACTCGGTTTAAAAAAAGAAAAAACCGTTCCCAAATAATATTTTTTCAAATAATTCAGTTTTTTTTTCTGTTTTTTTCTTTTACTTTTTTGCTTTTTTTTGTTTTTTTTTTTTTTTCTGATTTTTTCTTTTTTTTCGGTTTAAAAATCAAAAGAAGAAAAAAAAAAAAAACCTCCAACCCGTCAACCCGTCCCGTCCGGTCCACCTACCCGCGCGGGTAAGGGTCCATTTTCAAAAATCCTACCCGCGTACCCGCGTACCCGTGCCCTCACAACCCGCAAACCCGCACGGGTTGAACCCGCCCCGTCCCTTATTAGAACACTAGTGAAGTACAAATGTGTCATGTCACTCATGTGATGCCAGAATGATTTATATTGAGTAATCATTCTGAACTTAAAAGTTTACATAGGTAAAATTTCCAGAATCAAATGCTCCGATCTTCTTCCAACAGTTTAAAATTTGGTGTTTTATTTTAATCCGAATTTTTTTTTTTTTTTTTGACTGCAAACCTCAAATATGAACTGTTGAAAATATTCGAAATGTTGTGTTGAAAAAAAAACATTAATCTATTTTAAAATTTCTAATATATATATGGAGTAATGCTATTATGCATTGCGAATTAAAGCGGGTGCTTTAATTCGCGCTCATATCGCGATTTCAAAAGTTCAAATAGCCGATCCAAACCGTTAGATGTGTTTTTCATATTTAAATGTTCTTGGAGACCAAATTTTATATTTTTTAGAATTTTTTTACTATTTATTAAGCCACTTTGAAAATCGCTGATCCAACGGTTTCACTGTTCAATATGAGCCACTGTTGGATCAGCGATTTTCAAAGTGGCTTAATAAATAGTAAAAAAATTCCAAAAAATATAAAATTTGGTTTCCAAGCATATTTCAATATGGAGAACACATCTAACGGTTCGGATCGGCTATTTGGACTTTGAAAATCGCGATATAAGCGCGAATTAAAGCACCCGCTTTAATTCGCAATGCATAATAGCATTACTCTCTCTCTCTCTCTCTCTATATATATATATATATTTTATAATATTGTATGTACTTGTAATACTTTGATTTTGATGAAATACATATTTAATTTTTGTTTTTTTGTAATCGGCGCTAGTTTTCAGCTTCTTCGTCATTTTTTTTCATAACCAAAAAAATAAATAAAATAATATTAATAACCAGACCCCCAAAAAAATTTCATCCATAACCAAACCGCCCCCGGTGGAGCAGTTTACCCCCCCCCCCCTCCCCCTCCCCCAACCCGCCCCCCAGGGGGTGGTTTAGTGTGTGTGTGTGTGTGTGTGTGTGTGTGTGTATATATATATATATATATATATATATATATATATATTTAATACGATGATTGATTAATTACAATTATGTTTATAATTTATGTATTTTGTAATATTATGTTAATATTTGCTTATATTTTTAATACGATGAATTTTATGATTTGTGAATAGTTTAAAACATAAGTGAACAAAATAATCAGATAACGTCTGATCAACATAAAATATAGAAACGAAAACAAACTGAATAAAATCACCAAATAACGTCTAATCAACATAAAATATAAAACGGAAATATAAAAATACTACTGTCAGGTCTACAATATGAAATATAAAAAACATGTAACATAATATTACACTGTATGGCACCGTATGGAGGGCTTTTGTCGATGTCGGAGCCCCTTTGCCACTTCACATTCGATGGGATTTCGAGTCGACAAACCGGTAGGTGCGACCAGGGCCATTGCTGTAGTAGAAGGAGTGGCCAATTGAACTGCTGGCTGCCTCTCTGAAATTTTAGATGTGTATTTGTTATTATCAAATTAAAAAAAAACGTAAATAATATTAATTGAAGACGACTACCAGACAAGCGTGGCATAGTTCTCTGTACAAACATGCAAGCACGGCTCCACCCCAGTTCCACTGCGATGGCTTATCGAGTAGCTCCAGCTGCTGGAGGAACATAATCGGAACCGAGTCGCCACTAGAATCGACAAATATCGTGGTACCACATAAGTCAAGCACGAATGCCCTAACATACCTACAGTTTGAAGAAAAAACATGTAACATAAACGGAACCGAGTCGCCACTATAATCGACAAACATCGTGGTATCACATAAGTTAAGCACGAATACCCTAACATACCACATAAGTCAAGCATGTAATGTAAAACTTCCTATTTTCTCAAATTCTAACAATTCTATTTAAAAATTCTAACACCAATTTCTAACAATTCTATTTAAAAATTCTAATGAGATTGTAAAACTTAATTCCACTCAATTAAATTTCAATCCCGTTATTTTCTCAAATTTTATCTAATTTTTAAAACCTAATTTCAATCATAACCAATTTCTATTCACAAACAAATAATTTCTACTTAATTTCTAACAACTCTAAACAATTCCAAACAATTTATAAAAATTACAAATAATTTATAAACAAGTTAAACAAATAATTTCAAACAATTTCTAACAATTCCAATGTAACAATTTCTAACAATTCCAATCAACTAATTTCTAACAATTCCAATCAAATAATTTTTAACAATTCCAATCAAATAATTTCTAAAAATTTCAATGTAACAATTTCTAACAATTCCAATTTAATAATTTCTAACAATTTCTAACAATTTGTAAAAATTTCTACCATTCTTCAAACATTTCTAACTATTTCTAACAACCCTAAACAATTCCAATCAATTTCTACTAAATTCAATAACAATAATTTCAAACAAATCCCACAATTTCTAACAATTTCATATAAATCTCGCAATTTCGAACAATTTATACAAAATTCCAAATAATTTATGAAAAATCCAAATAATTTATAAACAAGTTAAAGAAATAATTTCATACTCGAAAATGAAATCGGAGCGACGGCGCTGCGGCGACTACGAACTCGGATGGAGAGAGAGGGGGAGAGGGCGGTAGAGAGAGAGAGTGGTCGGGAACGCTTGAGAGGTGCGAAATGTCGCGTTTGGGGCGAAAAAACGAGTTTTTTGGGCGGTTTCCGACAGTGAGAAAGTGGTTCGGGTTGGGGGGCGTGGGTGGCGGGTAGGGTTGGGGTTTGGAGAGGGAGGGTATTTTAAAAAAAAAAAAATACTAAACCACTCCCTGGGGAGGCGGGTTGGGGGAGGGGGGGTAAACCGCCCCACTAGGGGGCGGCGGGTTGGGGTGTGGGTAAACCGCCCCACCGGGAGGCGGGTTGGTTATGGATGAAATTTTTTTGGAGGTCTGGTTATTAATATTATTTTATTTATTTTTTTGGTTATGAAAAAAAAATGACGGTCAGCTTCTTCACCGACATAAATGATGTGGAACAAGTTGCCAAGGATTTTTTGGATCTGGTTGACAAAAATAAGGAGGAAAGCAAGCCGAAGAAATTTAAAAACATTTTTCATTTTTTTTTTTTTTTTGGAAAATTTTCTGTTTAGGCAACATGAATTTTCTTGTAGGTAAGTGTGTGTGTGTGTGTGTGTGTGTGTGATATTTACTTTTACCCATCTGATAGATGCAAAAGGAAACCCTAATAAGGAATAAGTCCTGATGGTACAATAAATAGTTCATAAAATTAGGTAAAGCCCAAACAAAGTCATGTGATGCGTGGGCTCTTATTCTACACCTTAGCTTAGCTAATAAATTAATCTCTCTTCTCACCGACAAACAAGCATGGAAACAAATCTGCTGTTATTCCAAATGAATAGCAGGACTCTGTTATTTCGATTCCAATTGTTCTAATTTTTCAATGCATGAATTTCAAGAAAGAAAAATTTTCATGGGCGAATCTTAAATTCTCAATAGATATCAACAGTTGGCATTGAAATAACAGGTTCCTGTTATTCATTTGAAATAACAGCAGATTTGTTTCCAACAAACATTCCAAAACCATTTATATGTTTGTCTTTCTTGATTTTTCTAGAACGCTTCTTTTTCTATTGGTATAGAGTATAGACATTGGTAGAGCTTGATTTTAGTACCAACTAATGGGTTATTAATATCCATCATTACTATCTTCACATAGTACAATACATCTTTTTAGTCGATAAAAAAATAAACTATGAACTAATTTGAGTCGGACGGTCCGATTAGGTCGGAGTCGTTTTATTTGCGTTAAAATTCACGTGCGCACATTTAATCAACACAAATATTAAAGATATCTGCATGAATCATAATGCAAATTAAACAATTTCGATTAGATTTCTGATGTTTATCGGACCGCCTTCGATTCCGAACTAATTAAAATTTATTCAGATCGATATTTGAGAAGTAACGACCAGATGCTCCTTCCTTGGTTGGCCTACAAAAAACGTACGTATACTATAAAAGGTTATGTAGTTGTCTTCTTTGATTTGTAGGGAGAGAAATACTCGTCACTTTTTTAGTGTTGATATTTAATCCTACATACTATATATTTTTATCTTGACAAAAGCATTTCCTTTATCCGATGTTTCTATCTAACCCACAGTGCGAGCAACTCCAATCCAGGGCTGCAAATGAATCGAGCCGAATCAAATTTACTCCAGGTTGAATTTGGTTTGAATTAATTTCGAACTAAGTTTAGTTTGAATTAATTTCGAATTGAATTTTTATGAACTCAATTTCGAATCTTTTATGAATTTTTTTACGACAATAAAAAGTAATCGTAGTCATCAAAAGCGAGAGAGTGAAAGTCGTCTAGGATTTTAGAACTGAAAGAAAGCGAGAATTATGACTTACGAGTTATGACTTATGGCTGGACGTCTTTATGTTTTAATTTTTATGTTATCAGTGAATATAAGTCATCAGTGGAAATTAACGGTTCACGTTACCTTGAGATTCGAACTAGAATAGTTTGCGAACCTATTTCGAACGAACCAGGTTCAGATTGAATTTGGTTTGAATTAATTTTGAACTATTTCGAATCGAATTTTTTATGAATTTTTTCGAATCAAATTCAAACCGAATCACGAACTACGAATTTTTTGTGCAGCCTTACTCCAATCCATGTTTATATCTCTGTTACACTAGACTATCTCCACTCCGATTGCCCGAAATTTGCACTTGCACTTGTCACATTCAGGTGATAGGGAGTCAGATTGAAGACGAGCATGGTTATGTAACCAACCAAAGGGATTCTCGAGGTTTTTTGTATGTCGATCAGGCGCTCCGACACCAGTGCAAGAAGGTGGCGCTCAGAGATTCTCGTCGGAGATTAATTAAAAAAAAACCGAATAATTCGAATCTCAAAATGTAGAGAATAAAATGATCAATCACTTTGAGACAGCCATAAGAACAACGATCGTTACTCAGGGAAGACCGGAAGAGAGAGATCGCAAAAGGCTTGGTAACGAATAAGAGTTGTTCTTTTGTCCAGCATGGCTTGTAGAAAGCAACTATTTAAATATTTTTTAAAATTAGAAATCGCTATACATCCGTAAAACTAAAACAGAAATTGACATATCAAATTATTAATCAAAATAATTTTTGGATTGTAGATGGTCTAGGATCTCCTATTTTATAATATTTTTTAAAAATTAAAATATAAATTGCCACATCATATTAAAAATCAATGAGGAGTTCTTATTTTTACAACATTTTTACAACATTTCTTTTACTTAAGGTTCGAAAAAAACGCCTCCTCTTTCTTTTAGTCTAAATCGATGAACCTCCGGAAACATGCCCGTGAATCTAACGCCAGACAAAGCTTCGCACCGGAACGCTTGATATATCTTTTTGACATCCATATTAATAGGTATTTCTCTGTTACTTCTCTTTGTGAATTCTCTCTTTTCTTTTCTGAATTCCCCCATTTTTTAATTTCTTTTAGCTTATGAATGTCGTCAAAAAAATTTGTTTCTTTAAATATTTGGATTTCGTTCACATTTCTTTTGTTTCTGGATTTTAGTACTTCACAATCACAATGCTGATATCTATTTTTGTCCAAATTTTTCAATTTAGGTTAATTTTCTATTTTTTAATCTTTTTTATCAGCTTCTTTTTCTTCCTTGCACCTAAACTTAGGTTCGAAAAAGAACAAAATTACATCAAAACATGATTTAAAGGACACTGGTACCGACAAAAACATGATTTACTCTCTCTTTTTTTTTTTAAACCCTTGATAGTGAGTGTCAAGTATAATTTTTATTAATTAAAACATAAAATTACATCTATCGTTCAACATCCAGAACATCATCAATATTTTAAAAAGAAAAAACATGATATACTTTTATAACAATAACCCAGCAAATTTTCAGGAATACTGGTAGCAACAGTATGTCATTTACTTGGAGGTTAATTACTTGAACTTTACTTTGTTATTGCATACTGGTACGCTAGTTTTTAAGAAATATACTTTTGTGTGTTAAAAAAAATACACATAGTGGCACGTTTACATGGAGCTTACTTCGAGATTTCTGAATTTTCAACTGTTCTTAATTAGAAAATATGCATAATGTCACGTTAATATAGAGCAAATTTAGCTTATTTTTCTAATTGTCAATTCAAGATAATTAGTGTTCTTATATTTGTGGATTAAGAATATATTAAAAAGAACAAAAAAAATTATCAGCAGCACTCATATTATGTATAATAATATATGGTCTTTATAATAATTTTAATTAATACTTATTCTATATTCTTAATCCTTTATACTTGTCAAACATGAGAGTTTAAACTTTAATCCTTTGTCCCCAGAGGGCTGCCGAACACCTAGGTGATCCAAGCCCATCAATGTTTCGCTTGACGGGCTTTTCGCCATTGACAGCCCATCCTTCAAAATTTTCAGTGATATCTCAATTTGCGCGATTCGATCCATCGTAACTGGATTCGGCGGGTCGATTCTCCATTTCTTATTTATTTACGATTCTTTCTTCTTCTTCTTCTTCTTTTTCGCTATTTTTCGCTAAATTTCGCCCCTCCCCCAGTTGAAAATCTGACTTGAATATCCTACACGTATTTGATATTTTTTTCCCCTCGAGGTGCGAATGCACGATCAAATTTTGGTTTTGTTATGGAATTTAATTGTTATTACTGTAGATAATATTATATTTTTCCTCGGTGTGGCTATTATAAATGTTGTTGTTATTGTTACTATCCGCAGTGTGTTTTGATTTTGTTTGATGCATCTGAGAATTTCTTAACCGGAACTAAATACCGCACCGAGAGTTTTTTCAATCTCTCAATCTTCCATTTCGGTGAATTCCAGCCAAGTTAGTTAATGCAGAATTGCTACTCAATTATTTATGGTTTAAATAAAATACTGTTATGGTAATTCCCATTTGTCCTATTATGTGTTATTTATTGGAAATTTGAGAAAATTTTATGTAATTCTGGCTATTAAACTTGTTATAGGTAATGTATAATGGTAAGAATCTGACTTTTCTTGTGCTTATCAGCACGACAGAGTTGTCCATCCTGTTACAGGGATGTGACAGAATGCGATTGAAGTGGAGATGAAAAGAGATACAATGGTTTGGCGAAGAGATGGTATCTCAATTGCATTGATTTTGTGCATGATTGCATTAAGTTTGATTGGTTCGCTTGGGCAACTGTCTGAAGTAGATAGAAAGGAGGTAAGAGTTAATCAAATTCTGAATCTACATCGAAATCTTTTCTACTAATATTTCATTAATTTTGTTTCGACCAGAATTGTATTATCTAATCATACGGTGATTATCATTCATCATCTATTTTGATAGTTCTTGTTTTTTCAGTTTTTTATTGCTAGGGCTGGAACTATGCAGTTCGTACTGTGATTATCATTCATCACCTTAAGAGGGGCATATATGAACTGGCAAACTGCATTGTTCCAGCCCTAGCAAGGCCTTAACTGTTTCCTGCTGTATCCGTAATTCTAGTTTACTGTCCCCGTTTGGTGTCTAATCTGGTGCAATGTACCTCTTGACTCTTGATCCTGCATTCTCTGGAAGTTTGTTCATACACCCTCCTGTCTCAAAAAAAAAGGATAAAAAAACAGAGAGAAACCTAGTGGACTATGACTGTTGGAATTTTGAATCTCTTATTACCAACTCGTTGCTGTGTGTTTCGTGTCATTTTCGCAGTTTCACAAACCTCGGAAAAGAAATTTGCAGTCACAAACTGTACCAGATTTACTCATCAGAATTTCTATCCAAGAAAGATATTAAAAGTTGTTAATATAACCAACAGAGTCATGACCCAAGTTTTTCTCTATTTTGTTAATTTTATTTTCTCTTGAAGAAGAAATTTCAGTTTTGTAGTCTCAAGTACCATTTTATAGGTGGATAAGCTGTGGCGAAGTTGTGGCTTCAACCCAAGAGAAATAAGAGAGCAGCTATCCAGTTCTAATGTCACACCTAAGGAACTTGACATTGCTCTCCAGAACTGTCTCATTGACCGACACAACCCGCCAATAAACATCCCCGTAACACGCCACACAAAATATCTCCCTGCCCCTTATTCGGACCATTTTATTGCTCTGAGGCACCAATTAGTGGCTAAGAGAAAGGCCCGGGCTTCAGCTCATGAAATTAGGCAGAGAGCTGGTCCCGCTGCCAGTGCACCGAGTCCAGGTCCGGCACTGGTGCCTTCTCCCTCAGATGCAGCTACTCTTCCACCTTCAATTCCCATTCCAGCTCCTCCGCCAGCTAGGGTTTTACCATTACCTATCAAAACTATCTCGCCTCCCCCGAAAGCTGTTCATCATGCACAGGTTGTTAAAAATAAAAAACCACAAGAGGAGCACAGCAATAACTTCTTGTTGATCGAGGCTGTCATGTTCTCAGTTCTGGGGACATCATTAGTGGCGTTTATCCTTTTTTGCTGCTATAGATGTAAGAAAAAACGGGATTTCCATGCATACAGCCAGAGGGATGACCGACCACTTCTGAGCTTGAGTTTAAGTGATTTTTCAGGTAACAACAAATAAATAAAATAATACTTATGCTTGACCTAGACCTAATTAATAAAACCTCAACTTAAACCCCTAAAAAATGATTGATATGTGGAACTGTGCCAGTACCCTTTTGTTGTCTAGTGGTTTGTACTGCTACCATTGTCTGGAATGGTGTTTTGCAGGTACCACGATGAAGTTTAAATGATACAAAAATATCAGGAAATATGCAAGGGTTGCTTTGCTAAGCAGCATGTATTTTAGAACTCCGTCTATAAATCTTTTGGTAAAATGATGATCAATTGTTTATTAAATTAGGGTCGTCTCGTACTTCTTGCTCAAGTCCTATTGATATCAACAAGCTTGGTGCACTCAAGTCAGATTCTGGCCACCACCAAAATGGATTTCAGCATATCGAGTTGCAGCATGGCCACATGTCCTCCTTGAAACTAAGCAATGCCACTGCTAACACTGTGCCATTAGAAACCATAGAGATCAAAATGACTCAACTAACCCCCAGCAAAGGCCCCCCATCAGCTGCACCTCCACCACTGCCACCACCCTTGCCACAGAAAACCATGCCTGGCCCTCCACCTCCTCCTCCTAATGGCCCACGACCTCCAGTTGGCAGTAGGCCGGGTCCGCCGCCTCCACCAGCCAGCGGTGGGTTGGGCCCGCCACCCCCACCGCCGTCAGGTGGAAACAAGCCGGGCGGGCCACCTCGACCGCCAGGGCCACCTGTCCCATCAAAGGCACGCCCCCCGCCACTAAAAGCTGCACCAGGCACGGCTTCTAATGGAGGGGGGCAGAAGCCAAAGCTGAAGCCATTCTTCTGGGATAAGGTCTCAGCAAATACTGAGCAAGCCGTGGTTTGGAACCAAATCAAATCTGGCTCTTTCCAGTAAGCTTTTACCATATTCTTTTGACTGTTACTTTCTTAATTACTAGTATTTCATTTTACTCCAGGATGTTGAATTGTTCCAGTTAAGTAGTTGTTACCAATATTAGATGCTTTTCACATAGGTAAGTGAGCTTGTATGGAAATACCCTAGTTCAATCTGCTCAAATAGTCAAAATTTTCAAAACAAAATCTCTGGTGTTAAATCTATTGTATGCCAATAAATTTATCAGCTAATCTCCTGATTAAGTTGGTAAGCTTGCCTGAATTTATGAGAACGTTATTGTCCCTACTCTGGTTAAGTTTCCAAATATCTAAATTTTAGCAGAAATATTATCCTTAAAATGTGCAGTGTTTTTTCCAGACCTTATTGGCATTTTGAAAAATAAAGGGCAAAGTGGTTGTTCTACACCTTCAGGTCTTCACAAATCAAATTATCTGATGTATTGTATGCATGTTACCTTGTTGTCATAATATGGCCATTGCATTTATAAAAAGTTAAAAACTGAGTTCAAACAGGCAAACAACACACTTGCATTAAAACTTTTATGTGGAACACCCATAGCACGCCCTTATTGTTAATTCACCAAATTTGCTTCTTTCATAATTTCTTCGAAAGTATAGTAGCTTCTCATTTTATACATTTGAGTTTGCCTCTTATATTATGTCTATCTACTTGTATAATGATTATCTTATCACCTTTTTACCATCTTGAAAGTAGAAAGGACAAGATGGACATTTTTGTACCTTATAACACTAGTCTAAGTAGAAAAACTTGTAAAAATTGAAAACAGGTTTAGTGAGGAGATGATAGAGAATCTCTTTGGGTACCAAGTGAATGATAAGAGCAAGGCAACTGGCATGAAAGGAGCTGGCCAATCTGACCTCCAGTCCCCATGTGTCAGGCTGCTAGAAAGCAAGAAGTCCCAAAACCTCGCCATCTCTCTCAGGGCTTTAAATGTCAAGCTTGAGGATGTGATCACTGCTGTAAATGAAGGTGACTTTAGATTTGTTCTATTAATTTTTTTATTTTACAAAATTCTCATAAACCTGCTCCATCTCTATGATGATCCTCTAAATTTGTGAAGTATGTTTTGTTCGGGAACCCACCTTTGTGAAAGTTCTAAGGTCCTGCTTGCTTAATTACAAAACAATATAGACTTAAACATTGGTGTAAATTAAGTTCTTTCAAAATAGGAAATGAGCTTCCTGCTGAGTTGATAGAGACATTGCTCAAGATGTGGCCAACTACGCAAGAGGAGAATAAGTTGTTGTTGTATAGTGGGGACCTTGTTCTTTTGGGCCCCGCTGAGCAGTTTTTAATTGAGTTGATAAAGGTCCATCATGTTTATGACAGACTCGATTGCTTGTATTTCATGTCTTCCTTACAAGAGGAGTTAACCACATGCAGAGAAGCTTTCTCCACTTTAGAGGTACCTACTATTACATTTGCACCCATTGTATTGTATACGAAACAACTGGGTCTGGAAAAATAAAAGATGGTGCATTTAATATCAGTGTTATATTTTTTTCTACGAAGAGATCAAGGGACTTTTAATGATATGTTATATTTTTTTTTTGTATAGAACTTTTAAACCTGTTAGTGTTTATTTTATTTCTTTATTCTCTATTTGCAATATTATATTTATATATTTGCCAAATAAGGTCCTTTTTCAATTTTCAGATAGTGTAATATCATTTCTCTTCATGTGTGGTACAGGTAGCTTGCAAGGAGCTTACGGACAGCCGGATCTTCAAAAAGATTCTAGAAGCAGTTATAAAGATCGGGAATTTTATTAATAAAGACACCAATCGTGGTGGGGCCGTGGCAATCAAGCTTGACAACTTGTTAAAACTTCGTGACTTGAAGGCCAAAGATGGAAAAACTACTCTTCTCCATGTTGTTTTACAAGAAATTATCCGTTCAGAGGGGAAACGTATGGCGTCCCAGAACCCTAACCCTAGCGGTGAATCTGATGAACATTACTACGAGGCACTTGGTCTAAAAGTCATCTCTGGCATCGGTAATGAGCTTGAAAATGTGAAAAAATCAGCCGGGCTAGACATGGACATCATAACCTGCACAGTGGAGCACCTAGGTAAAAAATTAGAGGTTATTAAAAGAGTTCTGGAAACCAAGATAAAAGAGATACAAGGAGAGTGTGGATTTCGAAATGTGTTGGAGTATTTTGTGAATCAGTCTGAAGAGGAGGTAAAATTCTTGTCACAGGAGAAGAAACGGGTTTGGGATTTGGTTGAAGACACTGCCAAATCTTTTTATCCCAGCACAAATAGGGATGAGGGTTTGAGATTGTTTGTGGTGGTGCGGGATTTTCTATGGATGTGGGATAAGGCATGCAAGGATGTGAAAGAGACAGCGGCGGCGGCTGCGAGGCCAACTCGACCTAAACGGGCAGGGTCACTAGAAGAAGGTTCCGGGTCAATGGTACGTGACCCAAGGCAGCATCTGATTCCAGCAATCAAGAGTCAACGGGTAGATGACTCTAGTTCTGATGAAGAGAGTTAGAACAGTTCTTAGAAGGTACATGACATGAATACTAACCGCTTTCTTTGTTATGTTCTTTGTTGGGCTAATTTTATTGCCTGAGGTCTGTACAAGGAGCAAAGGAGGTGAGCATGTTGGAATAAGGATGAGAGTTGTTGCTACTACAATACAGTGAGTTCAATTCATTCAATTCAAGGGAAGAGATGTAAAAATTAGATCAGCTATTCTTTTGTTACTTAGGCTCCAGGAATTAAAAAAAAAATGTAGTGAGGAATTAATTTTAATTGCATTCTTTTCTCTCAGTGCGCATAAATCTGCTACTCGTTGTACATACTTTACTGATCAAAAGAAGTCCTTGTAGGATTTTCCTTTATCCAGTGGCAACTTGATTGAAGATTGGAAATTAGTTGGTTTATTATAAGCTTACTATTGTTTAATATAAGATAACCAGTTTAATAACAGTCAGTTTCTGTATTGAATTATAAATTCTTTGCTCACGAAAACTACATTGATAATGATAGCAACGTTAAATTACTTTCTTTTAATTACTTCACCACAAGATAATTAAAACAAAATCAATTTGATGGTGTTCCTTTGATCCGAGGTGAAATATTTTATCTAAGCCGTCCAACTAATCTGATTCTATTAAGATCGGGTGGCTTATCGCCAATTTAATTTTTCTTATCTACATATCCTCTTTGCATGGTCTCATGCCCCCAATATGACATGTCCGGTTGTTGATAGTTTTGCTTTTATAAATTGATGGTCTCCATCACCAAAGCTCTGGTTCAAAATGACACGGCTTTTAATTGGTTACTGAAAAATTCTAAAAGGAGAGAATAATCAAGAGAAAATAAATCTTATATTATATTGTGTGTGTCAATTATAATTGTATAGAATCTTGACTCTAATATTTTTCTAAACATTTTCAACTAACAACCTCATATCTACAATTTATATTTTTAATTATCTTTCACAATATATACAGACATCTCATTGCAAAATTTGAATTCGGCTCACTGATTTTGAATTTGATATTACTCTTAACTACTCCGGGCCTCCAGCCCATTCTTAATTACCTAACAAAAGAACGAATTTTTTTTTTTTGGGTGGCCTTGTCACACTTTGCGCCGTTTATATGGTCTTCTTTGATTCTTTTTCATGCTAGCATGATTTTTTTTTTTTTTGAGAAGTAAATCAGGGTGAAGCCCTCATTCGCATATATAGGGTAGTGTTTATACAAGTGGTATAACCACAACAAAAGAAAAATATGAAATAGAAAGGTTCATACAGTGAACCTATTGAAGAAATAAAACATAAAAGGATAAAAAAAGTGCGATATAAAAAGTGCAAAATCCAGCAGCTTATCAATTAAGGCCTATGTTAATGTGTTCTCTGGTACGCCTTCTTTGTCAGCTCTCACTGGTCCTTAATCTGTTGAAGCAAATTTGTACTGTCATTGATTTTGTCTGTAAAAATCCGGGAACACCACTCTCTCCAAACTACAAATTGTGCAATTAGCAGCACTGATTTTTCGTCCCTGCTCAGTAGCCGCGATGTCAGTGCCTTTCTTGCATCTCTGGTGGGCATGTTGATTCCCATGGTTGCTACAATCTCAGTGTATATTGATTCAACTATGAGTCCAACCAAGTTGATTCCGAACCAAGTTAGAGGTAATTTGGAATCGACTCATAAATCAAGTTTTGACTCGAGACATTTTCAAACCGAGTTATTAGTGAGTTGAATCCAAATGAATTCCGAATCAAGTTTCAAGTCGTGAGCTTTTTGTGCACCCTAGTTTTGACTCTCCCTCTAGCTAGCTTGTCTTTTCTCTACTTGAATATTTGAGTAGCCTGGTTACCTGGTACCAATATAAAAGAGAGCGAAGACAACAAAAATTCGGATTTTCTGTGGCAGTATAAAGGGCAATGATGAGAAGCAGAGCTGACATAACACTGTTACTACTGTGCTCTACAGTATCAACCACTTACAAAATTAGTATCTATTATTAGTTTCTAAATTCTAATGAATGAATGCAAGTTTTTCTTGACACAATCCAAAATTGGGGCCCATACACAATCCAGAATTGTGTCGCGGCCTCAGGAAGTAGGGCCCACAGACGAAGATATTTTCAAAGATGGCGATCCTTTTCAGTATAAATGCCAATCATCAACATGCCCACAGAAAAATATCTGCTTTATTTGATGTTCAGTTCAAGTCCATTTGGTGTCTATTTGTGAGAAATCAATCATTGATTAAACCCAAATAAAAGTTTCACTAATTAACAGTTTATTGTTTCACATTCGTTTCCCTCAATACCAGTTACAAGCTATTGCTGCCTCAAATCCAAAAAAGATTCAGAAGGAACAGCATAAATATTCACTGCGCTTGTTGATTGTTAATTTATGTTATAAGTCTAATTTAATTTGATATTATTATCTCTTGGTTTTGCTGTCATTACGCAGACGCTATAATAGTGTTAATTAAAAGTTCCGTAGATATCTTTTATTCTTAAAAATGCTTTTACAATTCTTTTATATTGATATATGTATGACAGAGAGCGACATAGACTGATATTCTTCTTCATCCTAACCGCACCACAATTTCACAATTTCTTTAACTCCATTCTCTTAGCCAAACCAGTGACTGTTCCCACCACACATCAAACATATTGCACGAATCTCCATGCGTCGGCTTGACGTACCATTGCCGCCGGAGCCAGCACTTTCTCCCAGCCAGAGCGGGGAGAATGTTGCGTCAAATGGAAACTTCGACACGAACATGGTTATAATACTCGCAGCTCTATTGGGCGCACTAGTATGTGCTCTGGGCATCAATTCAATAGTTCGATGCACAATTCAGTGCTGTCGCCGTCGTCTGACCCCAACGGGACCACCTAAGGAGCAATCTGGTCTGAGAAAACGCGAGCTGAGAAAAATTCCGGTAGAGGTGTTCAAAAAAGCTGAAAATAAAGATACACAGGTAACCGAATGCCCCATATGTCTCTCTGAGTTTACTGATAAAGAGGTGTACCGGGTGTTGCCGGTTTGCCAGCATAAGTTCCATGTGAAGTGCATTGACAAGTGGCTTGGATCGAACTCCACCTGTCCTACGTGTCGAAGATCGTTGCTTCTTGATCAACCGAAATGAGAGAATTTCACTTGGGAAGTGCCGAAAGACGTCCGATTGATGCTAAATTCATGAATTTTGGTCGAGTTGGCCAGAATACTTAGTCGAATTTTCTCGTCTGGTACTGAAATTTGAGGACTCTTCAATCAATGTTCGTAGTTATTTTTGCTTGTTAATTCATATTAAAAAAAAAATTGGAGTTTGAAAGAGACAGAGCTTCTCTCTCCTTGAACAATTATCAATTTCTGGGCATTTGAAGTCTGGTCTAAATGCTGGATAAATCCTCTTTCCAGACTTTCAGTGCAAGCTGATGATTGCCAGTTTCTTTTTCTTTTTTTTCTTTTTTTTGTTGACCCCGTGTCACCACGCACTATACATGAACATGTAAATTCTTGAAGTTATCTCGATTTAATTATGCTGGCTGTTTTATAGAGGTGTCAATATATGAGAATGATACGTATCCATCTAAAATTAATCTTATATCATATTCTTACTCCAAGTAATGATGATATTATACGTATTTTACTGCTGTTAAAATTTATGGATAAAGAACGAATATTGAATAATTATCCAATAAATTTATACCTTATTTAATCCAAAAATATAACAAACAAATACATATACGTAATATTTAAAATTTAGAAAATTATAATTATTAGTTTCATTATTTTATAAATATATGACCTATAAATAAAATAAAATGATATAAAATATTGTATAAATAATTTTTGTTATAAATTACTAAATAAAAGCATTATATACAATATTATATAAATGAATCTAATCATAACCCCTGCAAAATAATTTGTACTTTTGTCCTTGTTCGATAAATTAAACGGAGCGGATTCGGACCGGATAATGCTAATACCGTATCCTTATTCGCTTTTCAACTAGCAGATACGAATATGAATACATATAATAACGGATATCAAAATTTAAAACCATATCCATTTTAAACGGATAATCTACAGATACAAATTCAAATACGAATATGGAGCGGATAATTGTCGGATATTGAGTAATTTTATTAAATTTCATAATTGTAAATTATCTAATTTGATTATCTAAATTGACAAAAATTAAATAGCGTTTTAAGTTTGCAAAGTCGCAATTATGCATGACTAATTATTTATTAGTTCAGAGAACCAATCCATTATCTTAATAGATTATATGATTTTCCTACTAAATTTCGGATCCGAATATCCACTCCGTTTATATCATCACGGAATTATCCGTATCCGTTTTCATATATAAAAAATATTCATATTTGTATCCGTTTAATCCGAATTCGGATTATAAATGGATTCGGAGCGGATATCCGTTGGATAATCCGGTTCCGTTTACACCGCTAACTACGCTAACTATGCTAACTATGGTATCTTGTAAATTGCACACATTCTACGTTAAATTTCTAAATTTTAAAATTCTAACGACCGTCTTCGCCTGACCGCCTCCTTCCTCTGACTTTGCTTCCGCATGCAACTTCTCTCTCTCAATTTTGTGCTTCTTCCTACATGTACACAGTACATTAATTGCTCTCTCGCCTCTCACCTTCTATCTCGATCTCTCTCTAAATTACTTGGATGGATCAAAATTCCAAAGGATGTCATTTTCTTAAACAACAATTTCTTAATTTTATCTGAATCAGATATACCTTCTTCCTAAACAATAATTTCTTCTGGGTTTCCTTTTCTTCTCCGATTTGGCCGTAGATTGTATAATTTTAATCTGAAAGGAAGTTCTGCATTACATCTTCTGTGATAACATCATGTGGACATGTACCATGTGTAGCTTTCTGTTACCATTAATTTCTTTTTCTTTTTAATGTTACAAGGATAAATAATAGTTTGAATTTAGAACCACATAGCAAAAGCAAAAAGGGTATCGACTGCGATGTAACACATATGCTTAATTGAGATTTTTTTTTTATTTCTTAGAAAATATTATAAAATAAGAGAGGAAAAGAGAGAATGCTCTGGAATTTCAATACATCCATAAAGTTTTTTTTTTTCTCTGATACGGCCACAACATCACGAAAGGCTACACTGGAATGTATCACCTTGTCAAAAAAACAGGACCGATAGTCTGCGGACATCGAATTCAGATCCAGTGAAGTAACTCAATTTTTGGATTTTAAATTGGGACTGTCCGAATCGGAGACAATCTGTCTGTATCCCCTAAAGTAACCTAATGTTTGGGTTTTAGATTGAGACGGTATGATTTGAATCCGACGTTCTACCTTGCACGATTAACATTTTGATCAGACAGTTCTGATTTAAAACTCAAAAATTGAATTACATCACTGGATATCGATTCTCATTATTAAAGGAGGGTCCATTAAAAAATTTTAACTTTCTAATTTTCCACTTAAAGGAGGGTCCATCAAAATTCCAGGACACTCTTTATCTTTCCCTCTCTTATTTTATAAATTTTTCTATAAATAAAAAATTCTCCTTAATTGAGGCCTCAATGCTCATGCTGAAATTGTACATCACTTAGTTAGTTCCTTTAGTAACTCGTACCAGTAACAGAGAACAGATGTTTTGGTATTATGTACAATATTCTTGTGGTAACTAAACATGTAGCTTGTGGTATGGTTCATGTTATTGTACATGTTATATTCTTGTATTATACATATTGTATATTAGAAAGAAGAACAATTTCAAACTATTTTTTTATGTTTAATCTCAAGCTATGCTCGCTGAAGAGCTCTTTTGTACTGGACTCTTGTAAAATTCATGGATTATGGGATTGCATTCGAATCTAATACTTTCTGTTTTTTGAAAATATGTGATTCTGTTATCCGCGGGGGACAAATCTGTAACTTTTTTTCTGTTGTGTTTATTTCTGTCATGATCCTTGCTGGTACAGTAAGCTAATCTGGTACATTATGTTTTTTTTCTGTACCTTTACCATTTTGTACAGTGATTTCTGATTTTCTGTCATGCTGGATTTGTAAATACAGTGTTGCGGCCTAAGATAAAACTGGAACCATATCAATATTCTCTTATGTGTTGCTTCTAACAGTGTCAATAATGACAATATTGCCGGTACGTGTATATATAGTGGTACTACAAATTTATTTGTTATGCTCAACTAAGCTTTACGTAGTGGGGTGAAGTAGTGCTAAGCTTATATCTTTTAGCTTTATTTGTAATGCTCTAGCCCATGATGTAATGCAACGCTTAGCTTAAATTATCCGTAACTTTTATTTGTAAGGAACAATCACATGAGATTGTAATCTACCTCTTTTTTTCTTTAAATTTGTTGCATTAATGGAGACTTCCGTTGAATCAACGACGAAGTGAGGTGTTTTTTTCGCGTGCAATTGATGCTTTGATTTCAGACGTGTTTCGTTACATACCAGAAGTGTTCAGAATGACTTTGACGGCAAAGCCGAAACAACAAATATATTAAGACAAAAAAGGTATTTACAAAAGATTTTTGACACTAAATTCTCCCACACTATATACGGAGTAACTTAGTGCCCTATTCTAAAATCCACAGATTGGTATTTTTACAAAAATAAAATCTCAACTATTGCCTTTCCACTTTTGGATCTCACTTTTGGATCTCGAGTGATGTGTCATTGATCAGACGATCCACCGTTTTACATTTGTCAGAGAAGAACCTTTTGTTCCTCTCTCTTCATAGTGTCCAAGAGCCCGCCGCCCAGATCACATCCCATCATCCTTTCTGTCACTCGGTCATCGATGAACCCGTGATGATCCCCAACAATACGTTAGGTACACCTCGCGACACGATGTTGTGTTGCCTCCTCAGACCCGCCCAAAAAGTCACTGCATAAGTTATGCACAGTCTCACATTATGTGGTTCCTTGTCTCCATCCCAGCGTCCCCACACAGATAGCAGCTCCTCTGAACCGCACATCCTCTGGAAGCGAGGACCCGCTGTGTCAAGATTTTGTTATCCAACATCAGCCAAATGAAAATTCTTACCTTCAACGGAACCTTAATTTTCCAGAGGCTTTTGTGAATTGGTGAGATAACGCCGAGAATTAATTTACAAGAACGCATTGTGTGAATAATATTAAATGGTCATCCAATTTGGTGCTACAACATGTTTCGGATGTCGACATCAAATTTTAATTTCAATTTAGTTGTCAATTTATTTGTAAATTATGTATTGTTGATTTTTAAGTTTTATTTGATTGGAAATTTATTTGTATATTATGTATTGCTAAACTTTATAATTTTAATTAGGATCGATGTTAGTTTTTTCTGATTACATTATTATGTAATGTTATGTTTAATTAGGTTATTTTATATTAAATTTAATTATAATAATACAATGCATGCGAAGGATGCCTAAGAAAAGTCAACTTAAGCTATGATTTAAGCCACCAACTCCAATTAAATAAAAAATAATCATGATTTAAATTTAAATCGCAATCAAATATGAGTAATTTATAAAATAATTAACTTTTTTTTTAACTTTAGGCATCAACCAAACACCACCTAAAATGTCATACTTATGATCTTTCGCAAAATAGAAAAGCACTTGTACTTGGTGTTAAAAATGCTTGGCTTTTGAAACTAAAAATACTGATGTAAGCCACTGAACACAATCTACATATGTATATATTTTTTTAAATTAAAATATATTTTTTAGACTTTTACTTTATTTACATAAAAGAATATCTATTGATCTAAAACTAATAGAAGTGATAAAAAAATATAAAGTTTTGTTTACGATAATTTTATAATATGTTGGAAAAAAAAAATGATTACATAATCTTTCGGGACAAGCCCATGATAGACAACCATTTAACTATTTAAGAGCTGCTGTAGCATGTGACTTCTCGTCCTCTCTAGTTTTTTCTCTTGGAGCCGAAAAGAATCTGTGTCAAGAAAATAACATATACAATGGGTTGGGCCTATACACTTAGTCTAGTAGGTCAAAGGCCTTCTTATAGAAAAGGCTCGTTCTGGTACGCAGCGAGGGTTCGTTCAGTGGACAAGTGATTCAAATTAAACATACATATTTGATCCGCACGAATCTGAAAGTTTGCCGTGTGAATCTTAGTATTGATCGGACAATTTCAACCGGACATCAAACGTTCGATGCCTATCAGACAGTCTCTGATTCTTTTTGAAATATATTGGAGATGAGAATTACCGCATCTCACTTAAAGATTACTCTTTGAAGAAAGGTGTACTAAAATGTTGGTAGATTTTATAGAGCTTATAGTCAAACTTGGATCAATTCTCAATGGCATTAAAACTTGGATTGCATCAAGCAAGTCGGATGACACGGCGAACTATGTCTCTGGCTTTTTTCTTAGGATAAATGTCTCCGGTTAACCTTAACATCTTGTTAGGAGGTGAGGACAGCACGGAGCTCCCGTGACTCTATACGCAATCAACTAGGTCCGTGCCGACTATCAACCTAATGACTTTAGTCCGTTTAATACTACATGAATATTTTTCAGATTTGTTATTTGTAACATTGCCATGTGTAATAATCTTATTAAAAAAATTAGAAAAAGTGTGAACCCTATTCAATCTGTTTTATATACAGAGAGACCTTTTGACAATCATATATTATCGTATTATTCCTAATTACAGTGCTATATCGTACATGTATTGTTGCAAAATACAAGTTGGTTATTCGGAATAGTGTTACAATAGCACTATTCCGGTATAACGAGGAATTATTGGAATAGCATAAAAAGTGGAGAAAGGAGGAGAAAACGACATTTTTTCCAATAGTATTATTTTTTTCTCAAAACACTTAGATACTATTTCAAATAACATTTTTTCCGTTACTCTTTCAGCTATCATTCTTTTAAGATATTTTTCAAGTAACGTTTTTTAGTATTCTTTTATCAAAGGAGTCCATAAATTAAAGAGAGTGACTAATAGTTATTTCTATTCTGTTATTTAAATATTTATCTAATTAACTTATTCATAAAGTATGATGGAGACCACTAATTAACTTGGAAAAACAATAACTACTTAAGAGGACCACTTAAATTTGAAAAAATTTACAACTGACGCGTGCATGTATGAACATTTATACGCGCAAGTATTCCTGTATAATGTATCAAGTATTTAAACAAAAAAACTAGACACCAAATTTCTTTCTTTCTAGTCACATACCTATCTTTTACACAATTTTAGAAGTGGATTTTTTCTCTCCATTTAATCTCGCCAATATTTTGATAATTTGTGAGTATTTTGCAAATCTAAAACCATGAACGTTTTCTATATAATTTTCTCTTTCAAATGAGATCCATGATGAAATACTTTCGGTGCTTCGTCATTCAAGTACTCGTACCTCGGCAGGCAAGTATTCATACTAAAACATATAAAGTATTCATTCTATAACTTTGAAAGTATCATTATTAGTAAATATACAAACTACAAAGTATTCATACTAAAACATATAAAATATTCATACTAGAACATTGCATGTATACATATACATATCAGCAAATATTCAACATATAACATATTCAAACTACAAAGTATCATTACTAGAAAATATTCAAATTACAAAGTATTCATATTAAAACATATAAATATTCATACTAGAACATTAAAATATTCACACTTACGCATTGAAATGTGAATTGTATGTTGTAAAAGATTGAAGTGTGAATTGTTATGTTGTAAAGTAACTTTAATCAGTTATTTTGTTTGATGTTTGAACATATTGATATATACTGATGAAAGTATTCATGCTTCTACTATGCACAAGTACGAATGCCTATGCACGCAAGTATTAATATATAATATATAAAGTATTCATATCTAAAATATCAAGTATATCTAATAAAAATATTAACATCAAGTATTCATATCTACGCAGTGAAGTGTGAATAGATATCACACGAAGTATTCATTTCCATATAAACTTATATTGATATGTAAGGAAGAAAAAAAAATTAAACTACTTTAGAAACATATTAATGAAAAATACTAATCCAAACAATAATTTCTCGCTCCATCGATTCTTTTTGTCATTTTTTCTTTCATAATCAAATTAAATTGGCACGATGCGCGTAGTTGTTGGGTATACAAAATCAGGAAGATTCAAGAAGTAATTAATCAAGATAGATTAGGTCATTGAATAAAGAAGACATGGGATGCAAGAATACGTGTCAAGATTTTAGCCAATACTTGACTTTCAATTAACGGTCAAGATTTTATACATTATGTGTCTCGGAGACTGTGTGGAAATGAGAGAGCTAAAGACAAAATGAGAAAAAGCAAAGTGAGTTCTCAATTTCTAATTTCTACACGCTTTGACCGTTAATTTTGTACGGCTCTGACTGTTAGCATCGGGGGACGATTAGGGAACCAATTCGCGGGTGACAAAATCTTTACTCTACATTAAATACTATTTTTCAGTGCTATAGTTACATAACCAAGAAATTTAATAGCTAAACCGTGAAAAACCGTATGATATCTTTGTAATTGTAGATACCATATATGATTGCTTGACCTTAATTATTACCATATGTAATTTCCAATCAATTTCATTCAAGAATATGGTCTTTCAAGTCTTTCCAATTATTTTCATCCAGGGTTATGGTCTTTCCATAGTGTGCAAAATTCAAAGCGTTGGAATAAATTCTACGCGCTTTCACAGACATTTGCTCTTTTCATTAGCTCATTGCTTGTTTAGTGACTACACGACTGTTTCTTTAGACTTAGCATCAACACCAGGAATTTCAAGGAAGCACTGGTTGAAAAAATTGCAATAAATCTTTGATAACTGCAAGGAAAATCAGAACGAATGAGTTCACGCTATGAATTTATTGTGCTGATTATAATCTGGAGCATTGAAGATTAAATTTATTATAATCTGGAGCTTTGTCATATTTTTATTTTAAATTTTCTAATAACAAAAAATTTCAAAATTTATATGTTAAATAAACTGCTATATATGTAATCTATATTATTTTTCTCTACATTTATATGAAAATTATCATTTTTCAGTTTTATTTTATTTTTATATACAAATCAATAAGTTAAGAAAAACGTCTATAATTTATTCATATCGTATCAACTTAGTAACTTCTGCTAAGAATCTCAAAAATATAATTTATTCATATCAATGTATTTTTGCAAGCTCTTTATACTGATCAAAATAAAGTTGAAATGTCGTAATCATTTATATGTGCACAGAGAAAATGGTATGGATCAAATTTAATGATTTTATTTTGACATTTGAGTTTTAATATTTAAAATATAATGACACGATGAAGGCACAAAAAATATAAACATTCCAACCCTCCTTAAATTTAAATATTTTCTTAATTCGTCAATTGATAATGTACTTGCAACTTCGACCTAATTTCTTTTATAATGGATGTATCTATGTCATCCGTTTTGTTTTCTTATTGTGGAGTCCAAATTGTGAAAGGTTAAACCTCAAATTTACTATGAGTCTGTTATTTTTTTCTTGAAAATAAGGCTATTATAGCTACAAAACTAATCGCATTATAATCTTGTATTGTTTCAGGTTTTAATTTAGGAGTAGAATTAAAGTATTTTTTTGAGTTCACCAAATTTATTAGTGAGTTTATCTTGAAACATATTATATTGACTTCAAATGATAAATTTAAACGTTGAAATTGTTATACACTAGAGTGAAGTGTTTGTACATATTAAATTTATACATTTTTGGAATTAATTTAGTATAAAGTCAAATGTAAAAAAAAGAAAAATTTATACATTTTTGTACCGCTTGTCAAATTTATAAATTTTTGTACCACTTGACTTTATATTAAAATTTATAAATTTTGTATTTAACGTATAATTAATGAAGTAAATCGATTCTAACGATTTGGATTCTTTTTTTTTGAAAGAAATGATAGTGGCTATCAGTTGTTACAGGCTTACAGCGCACAAAAATAAATAGAAAACAACAGAAGCTATATCTACCAGTACCGCACAAAAATAAAGCAAAAAATTGTATCTACTAGTACTGCTCAAAACATCTACCAGTACCGCACAAAACAGCTATATCTCAACAATACTTCCTCCAAAGTGCTGCATCTTTTCTAGCATGATACGCAATCCGTTTCGGATCTGTTTGCTCATCTTCAAATATATGTTTATTTCGTGAATGTCACAGCAACCAGCATACTACAAAGAAATAAGAACTCCATCTACTCCTTGACATCCTCCTCTTGCAAGCACTCCAAAATTTATCAACAGTAGCTTGTACTGTGTTTCCGACATACATGATAGTCACACCTAGCAATGCAGTAATCTGTGTCCAACATCTCCTTGCGTGATTACATTGGAAAAAGACATGTGCCGCTGTTTCTAAAGCACAGTGTTGGCAAACTTCACAACGTAAATTACACTGTAAACCTCTCAGTAACATTACCTCGTGAGTTAGAAGTTTATCCTGTAGGAGTAGATAAGCAAAGACCCTTACAATTGGTGGTATTTTGAGTTGCCAAAAACAGTTTGGATTCACCGTTTGAAATCAATTAATAGGTTTTAGAGTCAATCCACTGGGATGAACTTAGAATAATGTTAGTTCTACTCTTAGTTTAGACAAACAATGAGCTCTTTTTTTTTCCTTGTAATAAATTGTTCAGTTGCTATACATTAGAGCGTTACAGTGCTTTCTGTGACATTTTTCCAACAAATCCATCATACGAGAAAACTAGTTGTAGAAAATCTAGAATTTGTCATTATTTAATACCAATGGATTGATGGAATAGCCTAATAGGGATGATCATGTACATGTTGCACACATGGTCAACATTCAATTAGACAATAATAACAGCTCACATTTGACTTTGAAACATGTTTTGAATGTTGATAAACACATGCCTGACTCTTATGTGGAAAATTGATTCTTATTTGGTTAGGTACAGCTTTCATGGAGAAGAATTGCAACTCTTTGAATTTAGACAAATTTTATATTTATCGGGTTTTTTAATTGTTTATTGTTGGGGGGCAATTTTATTATCAGCTCGTCTATTAATTGTGTGACAATGAGTGCAAATTGGACCAGTATCCTCTGCTGAGTTTTTACATACGAAGCTGTGCATAGCTAATCGAACGGCTCAAATCTACTCTCAGCCGGTGAGTGTTCGGGATAATGGAGGGGGCATTATTAATTTTGCTTTGAGATTCGTGCGAAAATCTTATTTGGTCCGTTTAATCAAAACGAATGGACCATATTAAAAGCACCGCACAGCTCCACATGTAAAAACTCCGCAGAGGATGTGAATTTCGTGCAAATAATGCTTAAAAATCCAGAAAAATATGTACCATGTACAATTTTTTGAATAGGATTCATACTAATCAGACATTTTTTTAATAGAACTCACTAATGAGAATTTTCTATGTATATAGCACTCACAGCAGGTCTCTTTCTTAATTTGGATATACTTTTTGCTTCTCATTTAGAACTCTTTACTGGCATCGAAGGCTGACGTACTCAATTCTGATTTGATCGTTTTGAGTATTTAATCCGACGTGTGCAAATAAACTTTTGGTAAAAGAGAATGTTTTAAAATCATTACTCAACAAACCCTTTACGCAAGAGGTTAAATAAATGCACAGTGGATATACTTTGTCCATTGTCAGACAGGGTTTTTTCTAATTTCAAAATTATGTGCAGCTCGATTTGTACTCAATATAACTTGGAGAAATATCTAAAGAATAAATGTTTGCGAACAATAAATATATTGAGTTAATTTCTCACTATATTTTTTTTGCGTGCAGCACAAGGGGTCCGGATGCCCTAATGTAACTCAATTTATGGATTTTGGATTGAGACCGTCCGATTAAAATTCGATGTTCCATCTCGCACGATCCATTTTAGAATGTGTGCTCTATCTCGAATCCAGCGCTCTATCTAGCGCGCTCATCTTAAATCGGACGGTTTCGATTTAAAACTCAAAAATTGAGTTACATTACTGGATCTCGATTGGATCTCAATTTCAGCACAAGTGTAGCCATGTCTTATTTATAGTCATAAGACTATAAGAGGGCAACTCTAAAGGGAGAACCAAAAAATTAAAATTAAACGTTGAATGAATAAGTATCAGCTAATTTTATTTTATGA
The DNA here is from genome assembly GCA_024447775.1 of Carex cristatella. Lineage (NCBI taxonomy): Eukaryota > Viridiplantae > Streptophyta > Magnoliopsida > Poales > Cyperaceae > Carex > Carex cristatella. Next base: position 1,965,829 of record JAJHPF010000022.1, read on the forward strand.
AGAATGATTAATGAATGATTAAATTTCACACATAGTGTATGTCATTTAATGATACATCAAAATTATTATTCATTTGGATTATATCTATTAAATCACTAATCAACAATAAACTATCACCAATCAATTTACATCTATACAAGTCGTAGTTAGTGGTCTACAAGGCGGGCCGGGCGGGGCCCGCGGGCGCGGGCGCGGGCGGATGCGGGCGTGGGCGGATGCGGGCGCGGGCGTCGCGGGCGCGCGGGCATGCGGGCGCGGGCATCGCGGGCAAAAATTTCAAAACTCACGCCCGCCTGCGTAATGTCCGTGCCCGCATGCCCGCGCGCCCGCTCCGCCCGCGCCCGCATCGAATTTTGGGTTTTTTTTTTCTGTTTTTTTTTTCGTTTTTTTTTTCTGTTTTTTTTTTTCTGTTTTTTTTTTTTTTTTTCTGTTTTTTTTTTCGTTTTTTTTTTCCTGTTTTTTTTTCGGTTTTTTTTTTCTTTGAAAACCAATAAATTATAAATCCAAATTCATGCCAATTTAAATTCATTTGACATGGTTGTAACTCGATAATTTTTGTTATAATAAAATATAAATTAAAAATTTCTTAAATCAATTACTTTAAAAATAATCAAGCTCTTATTTTAAAACAATAGATTAAAAAATAAACGACGTTTTTTGGCACTAAAAACCTTAAACTTAATTTTTGAGGCACTAAACGACGTTTTTTGGCGATTCTGATTTTCCGGCTACCCGGGGTTTGCCCCGGGTGACGGTGGCCACCGTCTCCTCCTCCCCTTTCCGAATTGACGTCATACGCGTCAATCCGACTTTCCTAGCAAAAGTTATGGCCGTTTAAAGTTTAAAAAAAATATATCTCATTTTTTATTATTTTAAAAAATTGGAGAATAATAAAAATATTGAGATTGAGATTGAGAGAATGAGAGATGAAAATATTGAGAGAGATGTGAAAATATTGAGAGGAATGGGTGTATATTTATAAAATTTTGTTTGGATTAAAATTTGAATTAAAAAAAAAAAAAATCGGGGCGCGGGCGGGCGCGGCGCGCGCGCGCGCGCGGGCGTGGCGGGTAGGGCAATCACGGGCAGAGAAAAAAAAAAGGTGCCCGGCCCGTTTAACGCCCGTGCCCGCGTGCCCGCGCGGGCATTTTTAGAACACTGTCTATACTACAAGCGCTCACGTGCGCATGTGGATTATATCTACAATATTAGATTTCTTATTTAAATTGTTTGACAATTTTTAAATTAAATAATTGTCAATGGATTATAGTCCTTTTACATATTGTCTAAATATAAATAAATCACTTCCTTTTGGATTTTTAGAATATTAATCAATTAATTGAATTTTTACCCTGAGGATTTTGTACTACAATTTTAATAACGAGTATTTAACTATTTATCAAACACACTAATTCAAATGAAAGAAAACAGATATTAATTACTTATCATAGACTAATCATACGCATTGGTCCCAAATCACAACAAATAAATCCGGGCCCCCAGAAACGTGAGTCGCAATTTTCCTGAACCAACAGGTGGGCCCAGAGCTGCTATATCACTAAATCTGAACCGTCAATCTGTTCTCTTGCAGACTATCGGACGGAGATTAGATGGTCAAAACCAATCCGTGGATCTCTGCTTTGACTACACCTAAACTGGTGGGAATACTAATGCTCCCGTCTTTGACCGGCTTGTCACATCAATTCTTGCTATTCAAAGCCCAATATTTAGGTTTATTAATGCCTTGGTATATTCCAATTTATTCCCTTTGGAATTTCAGTCCTGCTCATTTGCGACACTACCCTTATTTTATTGCATATTTAGTTTTACATAACTTTTTGAGACCTACCAACTTACAATATGACTTTATTAAATTAAATTTATTTGGTAAAGTTATATTCTGGACTGACTATAGCAATGATACATTATACTTTTATTTCTTGTAATAAGAAAGTGTTATAGCGAAAGTTAATAATGAGAGTGAACTTTATTGGACCATCAACCAAATCAAGTATGACAAGTATATAACAATTTTATAAAAGCATCTAATAAAAAAAATAAAAACTAATATAAATTATCGTTATTAATGTATTTCTCATCTAGAATTTATTACTACAAAAAAGAAAACACCATACTCTTAGTTATTAATATAACTTCAAACATTAATCGACAAATAAAAAAATTAAGGAGTTTTATTTTCTCATTAAGTATATTTTGGAACTTAGCATATAATAGAATTACAATTTTATATTTTATTAAAAAAATATAGAAAACTGAGTTTCTACAAAGATGAAATGAAATATATTTCTATATAACAATTATTCACAAAAAAAAAACCTGACCATCTGGAGGGGAAGACAAAATAAACTATTTTTAAAGGGTGCTTATGCAAAAGACCCTGCAATAAAAATCCAGCGGCTAGCTTTGGAAATCCAACTAGCAGCAATGAATTGTGATGGCATTTTAGTTATTTATTAAAAGAGAAGGGGCAATTACGAAGCAACAGTAGCTGATAGAAAGAGAAAAATATAAAAGGCCTCCTCGTAGTTGCTTTCGCAATACCTCCGCTGAGGTATTACTTTGACCAGTGCCTCTCTTTCTTCCCATCTTTCTTTTTTATCGCTCTCTCTCTCTCTAAATCAAGCCTCTTTACCTGGTCCTGGAGTGGTTCTCTGTCGCCCTTTTTTCTCTGTTGTCCTGGAGATCCGACCTGAGGTGGCGAATTCTATAGTTTTTTATTTTAGCTGGGAATTCTAGAGTTCTTAAAAGGTTAGTTTTTTTTTCCATATATCTTTTTTCCCCTCCCAGTTTTTGTAATTCGCAAAAAGTTATATATTCTTTGTTGAAAAGATACCATTTGGCCTGGTAATTTGAGATTTTGAATCTGATTGCATTGAATTTATTATCGGCAGACCAAATGCTGTCAATTTATAGGACTATTAGCAAATCTTTTCTAGCTTGTTTTCTTATCCCTGAAGCCCTCTAATTAGATAATTATTAGCAATATCAGAATATCAGATTTGCTATCTCCTTTAGACGCTCCCTAATGAAATTTAGCTTTGGTTGAATTTGGATTTGAGATTTTGGTCAAATTCGAGACTGTTGAGTTCCCGTCGTCTGTAGAATTCGTACTTAGTTGGCGAGAAACTATTTGCCTGTTTCTGTTATTATCCTTTTTTTTCTCCTTGCTTTCTGAACATCTATCATGTCAAATCTCAAGATTTTAAAAAGAAATTATGCATTCAGATGGTTTGATTAATTAATTTTATAAATTCTATTTTTGGGATTACTGGGAGGGGAATCATCTAGCAATTTCCCAGATTGTATTCTAGAATATTTCTTTTCGGTCAAATATTGCACAATTTTGAGCCCAGGTATTAATTGAGCCCCTGTAGAGGCTTAGAAATTATGTGTTTGAATAGGACTGTCAAAGTTTAATCTAATTGGTCAATCCATAGTTTTGAATTTTCTTGGTCGGCTTTATAGTCATTTTTTATTATATTTTATTTAAAATGATGAAAAGGCCTACTAATTCCAAATCCATTCATAACAAAGTGTTTGAATCTTCCAAATTTAATTTTCTGTTTGATCAAAACCAGGTCTAAATTTGCAGCTTCAAGTTGATTCAAACAATGGGGTGCTTTTCAGTATTAAGACCAAAGAAAAGAAGCACACACGCATTAAATAGACATCCACCAAGCAGAAGTGTGACCCCACCTGTCAGGCTGCCTGAGCCAGAACCATCTGGACCATCTTTACAGTCTGCCCCACCAAGTTTCAGAAACCGCGCGAGAACCTCCTCTCAATCGTCTGTTAGCAGCAGGGCCCGCACCTTATCAGCCCCATCTAGCCTTGTTTTAGCAGATCAGGATACAATCTCACCTGCCGGTTTCTACGATCAGGAAGAATCAAAATCAAAAGCAGTGATAAAAGATGAGCATCGGTACTCAAATGCTTTACCTCTCCCGCTTCCATCCCCGGAAGACTCTGGGTCCGTGGCGAGTTTGAAAAACTGGGGAAGTTTCAAGACAAGTAGTAATGTCAGTGGGCCCCTTGTCAGTGTGCCCTTAGATTTCTCTGGCCCTCTTCCATTGCCTCCATTGAGTGGAAATGGGCTTAGGAACTTTTCTCATGAGGAAGTCTCAGTGGCATGTCAGCATTTCTCAACTGATCGTTGTATGTCAGAAGGAATCAGTACGACTATGTATAAGGCCACTTTTGGGGATGAGTTGGTCGCTACAAAGAAAATCGAGGCTACTGTGACCAGGGTACTGGCTTCATCCCAGGTAAAATTTTCTTAGTAAGAATAAATTCATTGTTTATCCTAGAAATCCTATTATAACTATTACTGCCAACGCAGAAATTATCTACAACCCTCAATTTTTTGAAAAAAAATTACCAAATCACACTGTGCCCGCCATTTCTGAAAAGAAACAGTGAGGAAGGAGGGAACATAAAGTAATAGAGTATTAACTATTCATGTGTTTATTTGTAATCTGTTACTTTTAGGACTATTGATGCTCTTCTTGAGTAAGGCTTGGGTGCTATGGATAGCATAAGGTCATCCGTGCTACGGTCTCAAAAACCTATTGAATAAACTTCAAAATTCGATTTAAGTAGCTCAATAAATTGGTTATATAATGAACTTGTAGAATACCAATTTTTACTACTTTTGAAATTTTTTTACTATTTTTTATGATTTATGAAATATGACAAAAAAAATGACTTAAAAATAAAAGAAAATTGTCAATATTTCAGGCCATTTTTTTGCCATCTTTCATAAATCATAAAAAATAATAAACAAATTCCAAAAATAGTAAAAATTAGTATTCTACAAGTTCATTATATAACCAATTTACTGAGCTACTTAAATAGAAGTTTGAAGTTTATACAATAGGTTTTTTAGGCCGTAGCATGGATGATCTTATGCTATCCATAGCACCCAAGCCTTACTCTTCTTATATACCTAAAATATCATAAAATAATGTAACTAAGAAGAAAGAGGATTTGCAACTTTTTTACAGACTATAAAGGAGTTTGTAAATGAGGTAAACACGCTTGCCTCCTTGCAAAGCCCTAACCTGTGCAAACTTATTGGGTTCCATGCTCAAGAAGGATCAAATGAACGCATGTTGGTGTATGAGCGGTTATACCACGGTAGTCTAGACCGTTTGCTCCATGGCAGATCTGATGGTGGGCCCGCCATTGACTGGTCAACTCGCATTAAGGTGGCGATCTCTGCTGCTCGTGGACTTGCCTTTTTGCTTGATGAAGGCCCCTTCCAGGTTATAGTCTATCATTTTATTTTATATTTACCTTCTTTAGACCTTTCTCGTGTTGTATTAATGCAGATCTTTTGTTTGTACTTTGACAGGCTATGTACAATGAGTTTTCCACTGCAAATATTCAAATTGACAAGGACTTCAGTGCAAAGTTATCAGGCTACGGATGTGTGACCCATAATGCAGACACTGACATATCTAATACATCCACGGTAAGTGCTTCTCTAACTGCTGCCCCCCCCCACTCCATATCCTCTGCAGTAACATAAATTTTAGTTTGGAATTCGGAACTTCCGATTAGAATCTGGGCCAATCTGCAAATTCAATGGGGGCCTTTAATTTTCGTGCCAATTCAAAATTGACGTTCTGGGTTCTTTTCTGTAACTCAAAATTTGAGTTACCACAGATATACTAATACAGCTTCCCCCCCCCAATGGCCTAATCCCTCTTGTGCTCTTGCGGGCTCCATTAATACCATTTTTTGGATGGAGAGTTGATGAGGGGAGGGAAGGGAGGAACTTTTTTTTTGGTTTCTTCGGTTTGCAATCATACAATGTAAATAGTTTAGTGTTGAGAGTTGCTCTTTATTTCTTTTACAATCATATTTGTGAAGTCTTATGCAAAAGTATTTTAATATTAAACCATTAAACGTTTTTTCAGGCTACAGCAAGTCTATCTGTGGAGACATTGGAGAAAGGATTGCTGACCCCAAAAAGCAATGTCTGGAGTTATGGAATAGTACTTCTTGAGTTAATTACCGGACGCCGGAACCTCGATCCGCGATATCCAAAGGAAGAACGAAATCTCATTAAATGGAGCAAACCATATTTATCTGATGACTGCCGCCTTTCCCTCATAATGGATCCCAAAATGAAAGGTCGTTTCCCTCCAAAAGCGGCTCGAACTGTTGCCAACATAATTCTTAAGTGTCTCCAGAAAGACCCCTCAGAGAGACCAACCATGCGGTCGATTGCTGATTCTCTGGTGCACGTGCAAGATATGAAGTGCCTGTCTAAGTATCCTTTGCAGGAGCCTGGAAAAGTTATGATGAAGTCCCCAAGTTTTAATGGAATCCCTGTACCGGCCCCATTGCCGCCACCTAGAGCTTGTGCTTCTATGGTTATAACAGAGGATGGAAGGGTTAGTGCTAGTGCTATGAGAAAGCCAACCGAGCCTCCTATTATGCAAGGATTTTGATTGTTTATAGGTTTTCTTTTCATTTTGAATTTTTGGGGGGGTTCATTGATTTATTAATTTATGGTTGTGATTTTTTTTTCTGATATTAGTAGTTTGAAGTGTTCTTACAAAGATGAACAGTGTTTTTTTTCTGTTACCTTTCCTCGGGTGGAAAGTTTAGATTAGGGATTTAAAGTTGTAGATATAACTGCAGAGTGTAGATAAATGGGTCATTGGAAAAGAAAAAAACAAATCGAACATTGAATTCGTATTTTCTTTAGTACTTATATGGTCCTATAAGATAAATTCAGTGTACGTTATACCCCGTACATCTTTACTTTTTGGTTTGTTTTATAAGTAAAATCAAGTAATATTTGGTAAACGGATAAAGTGGCAAATAAGAGTATGATTTTTATCTCATATGAAAGTGATGCTAATTAAGGTTCGTTTTTTAAGTGGGATGAAACTATTGAGTCCTAGTATTTGTTCAGACTTTCAGTTCATTTCGTTTGTCATACTGTGGTCGTATTCTTTTATGAATACAAAATTGTAATTCATTAAAACTTTGGTGAAAGTAAGATTTAAAGCCGAATATCATTGTCTTACTTTAACAGTAATGAAGAAAGGCAAAATAATCAATTAATGATATCGTAAAAACAATTGACTCGATACAATGTGTGTGGCTGCATATTTATAATTGAAATTCAAATGGAAGATATAATATTTTCTTTAGTTCGAATTTAACTAATTTACAATCCAGTTTATTCGAGAATCCGCGGATCTTAATGGAAATTATATACAGATAAGTTTTCATGAAACCGATATAAAACATTAACATCTCTAAATTGAAAATAACGAAAAAAATAATTTTATATTTCGGAATCTGTAAAGTAGTAATTTTGTTTATAATCATATACTCAAATCTTACAAAATAATTTGATATACATATATTTACGCCAACCTTGATATATTAAATAATTAAAGTAACATATCTGTAATTTAGAAGTTACAAAATAAAGTAAGCACTGCATAACTCATTCGTTTCCATCATTTCAATTAATATGAAATGAACATAAACTTTTTTTTTTCTTTTCTAAAATTTACACATTCTAAGAAATACAAGAACTCATTCATAGAAATCATTCCTTTTTTTATAATAGAAAGAATGATACTTTTAAGAATAAAAAGAAAAATATCGAAAAATTATTTTAGAAAAAAGTTATGAAAAATATTCAATACTTGATTCATTTTGTTCCTAAAATTTAGAGCATATTTTGGGAATAAGCGTAGACAAATCTGAAATTTCTAATAAGAGAAACATTTGCAATTATAGATCCATATATCTTGCTCTTAAGTCTTAACCATATAGATTTAGTGTTGCGATCTTGATGCTTCTACATAAATGTTATACAGTTTCCGGAACAGAATATCTGTGGCGTCTGGGATCTCACGTGGAGCCCACCGCAGGGACAGCGCACTGCGCACCTATGTGTTCACATGAGGTTACATGGTGATGGTCACAGATTCTTTAATGGAAAATAGAGAAAGATAATGAGAGCTGTGAGCTGTGAGCAGTTTATGCATTGCCTGTTTCATACTTTTCATATCATGCTGGAACCGAGTGGATTTAATTCCATGTTATCTTTGCCTGCTGGTTATATTTATTCCGAGGAGCGTTTGGTTCGCAGCATAAATCATTACATGGAATATTAAAATTTTAAAATATATAATATCAAGAAATATTATTTATAATAACGTGTCTATATTTGATTTTGAATGACTATTGTTTTCAGCATTTCAGAAAATATATAATTACAAAAATAAATGTCAAAATTAATGATTGCTTTCATTTTCAAAAAGAGTGATTTCCGTCAACTGAAAAATCCACTCTTATTATGAGCAATGCAATAACCATTAAATATGAAATCATAATTGTAAGATGTACATTACCATATTCATTTCCTTGTCATTTCCACCAAATACGGTAATGGAAAAAAATAGTTATTTAAATTACAGATAATTGTGTTCTTTATCCAAAAGAACGAACTAAACGCAAAACATAATTCGCGTTCTCTGCATTAACTCAAATATTTAGTTAAGACTTAAGACCATCCGATTTAAATCTGCAATAATATTAAAGGGTACGTGATATAGACGTGGGTCAGATTAATCCGAATTATGACCGTACAATTCAAAAATTAACTTAAATAGTAGGTTAATAAAAAGGATGTGAAATTTCTAAAGTTGTGCTCCACAACTTTGTGTGTGTAATTAAGAGATTATGGAACTCCTCTCTCATTTCTTCCGATCATTCTAGTGTCGTTTTGCTCATCTTCCAACTATGCAGTTCAGTACATTATGCGCTCACAGTAGCTATCTGAAGTTCTAAACGCACAAATATCAAATATGGTGCTAGACTGTGCTTTGATGTGAAAAATATTGAATTTATGAACGCATGCGGTCAAAGTACCTTTCTGAAAGCGGGTGCTATCCTCTGAGATATCTCAATTTTTGCGTGACCGACGTGTCCGGTGCCTATTCGGGGGAACGTAGGGGACAGTATTATTTGAGCTTTGAGATTCGTGCAGAAAGTATTTGAACGATTGAGATATTCCAAAAAGTCACGCAAAGTATGAGATATCTCAGAGGATGCGAATTCTCTGAAAGCACGTACATAGTTCTGAGCCCTTCTGGGTTTTTTCTTGGTCGCAATTTTCATGGGAAAAACGTGGGACTGCGAATGCATCAGTTCACGGTTGCATGCATTAGTATATGTTTCATTTTTAACTTTATTGCAGCGAGTTAATTCATTTTATTTAATTTTTCCCACTAGCATTATTCAAAAGCTTAATTAAGAAGGAATTAGACTGATCAGTAGTTGCATGTTTCGTCTCGTCAAGAAATCATGTATGAGTGCCGTCCAAATTAATTAAGAATGTGTTATAAAAAAAGAATCGGGATGAGAACAGTTTAATGTCAAGGCACTCATAGTATGTCGTGGGCTCGTGGCTTCCAGTTTTCAATTTAAAAAATATATTTTATACTGAAAGATAACGGTGTTTTGTATATTAATTAGTAATCATTCAATGCTACGGTTTATCTAAATTTAGTTTTGGAGTTTGCCAATCTGAATATGATGTGCGCATTATATCAATTTCTATATATTTGTATATTTTTTTTACTATTTTCTGAACCGTTCAATAACATGTACAATAAAAAAATAACATGATAAATTACTCAAAAAGTTTCTGCAGATAAATACGAACCGTCATGTTACTTTAAAATTTTATTTCCATCTTAAACACAGTAAACACATCTTTATTAAATAAAAAAAGTTTGTAAAAATTGAAGTCATTCTATCAAAATAAACAAATAAATTAATAATTAGCCAATAAGAAAAATGAACGATGTGACATGGTTAACAAATTTAAACTTAAGTATTTTATGCATATTATAATTATCCTTTTGCATCTGAATTTCTGACAAATTTACCATCTCATGCTTTGATTAAATCCTCCTTGCCTCTTGTTCACAGAAATTTTCCCTTTTCTCTGAGATCTCCATCCATGAAAAACCAACCTAAATTTGAGCCACCACTTTACAGCCAAATGCAACCTCCTTGATTTCTTCCTCGTGTCAATTTCAATAAACCGTTGGTTCTGTATAGTATTAATCCGGGGCATGGTGAACCGAGCCGGGCTCGGTGCAGAGAAGCTCCTCCTTAAAATGGCCCGGTTCAGTTGAACCTCGACACTGAACCGCTCAAAATCATCAAATAGTGTTATCTCACGATCTCCAAAACATACATCTAAACTTGGTCTTGCTCCATTAGTACCTTCCATCGTAAAAACAGCATGTAAAACAGAGAATGAACTTTCTCTGTCTGTTTGTCTATAGGTGGGATGGAACAGAGAATGAATGATTTTTTTTTATTTTTTTTCTATTCCTATTCATGGAATGGGATCAGTTGGGGATGCAGTTGCAGTTTAATGCATGCATCTGCACTTTAATTTAATGAAGGTGTGTTGAATGGATGGATCTGACTTGTGAGGAAGGCTAAGCATCAAATTGTTCTTTGATAGCAATTGCTGCTAGGAATTAAGTCCCAAGGAATTGAGGGACCACTAATTGCTGCTAGAGAAAAATAATGTGTTGGTTCGTTGCTGTGTTAAGAAGCAGTTGCATTCCCAAATGGGGTAAAGCAAGTAGGCTGGGCCTGGCTGGCACATATTGGATTTATATCTGACCAGAGATAGGAGGACCAGACTCTGCTACTTTTCTTTAAGAAAAGCAAAGTCTGCTTTTAGATCTTAATCATTCAAAATCGTTGAGATTTGTACATGAAAAAGTTTCTTTATCGAGATACACAAATGAAAACTTTTGAATGGTTGGGATCATAAAAAAAAGCAGCAGAGTCGGATCCAGATAGGAAAAAAAATTCAGTAGAAATTAACAAAAAAATAAAGAAAGAGAAACAGAAATAATACATTAGTTGTAATATTGATAGAAAGAACGGTACAAATTTTACTTGTCTTAAAAATCTCAAAGTTTAGACCGGTACAATTTTTACCGGCCCTAACCATTTTTTTTTTTTTCAAAGTTGAAATACTATATCAATTGGATTTATCAAGTAGACCTTTGAAAAAAAAAAGTGTTAGGACTGGTAAAAATTTTACCAGTCTAAACTTTGAGATTTTTAAAATCAGTAGAATTTGTACCGTTCTTTCTATTAATATTACAACTAATGTACTCTTTCTATTTCTCTTTTTTTTTTTTAATTTCTACCGAAAAAAAAAATTCCATCCAGATAGGTAAGTAAACAGAGCAAATAGTACAAGTACTATATTTGTATTTTTATTTGAGTGAGGATATGGTAATGTGAATATTACGATTACGGATCGATAAATTTATATTTTTATTTTCAATGTTTAAATATTTGTTCTGTACTGTTAAATTAAAATATGATGTTTATATGAAAATATACTTAGAGATAAAATTAATATTTTTTAATTTTTAAAATAGATAGAAAATCACTGCTATGATGGTTTAAAATTTTTAGATCAAGTGATTTTCTATCTAGTTAAAAAATATTTAGAAAAATAAAAAATGGATAATTTGATCTCCAAATGCATTTTATATAGAGATCATGTTTAACGGTGAAATCAACCATTTGAGCTTTATATATAGAAATATAATTACATATTACGGATCGATCTGTAAAATATATGTTTAATAAATAGCATCATTCTTTTTATTTCACTGAGCGGTACAACAGATAAAAATTGACATATATGAAACAGACGATAGAAACAAGTATGCAAGTATAACAAAAAATATTTATAATAATAAGATAAAATTTAAAAATAAATATATAATAATTCTGCATATTATTTTATATTCGTTACAGATAATTAGTATATAAAAATATGAAATTATTTTAAACAAATAACAAAGACTATGGTAATATTCATATTATATATGAACCCATGCTAAGAATTCATATTTCTATTTGTAAAATTTAAACAGTTGATCTCAATAGTTAAACATGATATCTATATGATATCTATATGAATATATATTTGGATATAAAATTTTACACTTTTTAAATATTTTTACTATTTATTTTAATAAGTTGAAATGATTTAGAATTTTTAGATCAGTTGATTTTCTACCTATCTAACCAAAATAGTAAAAATGATCTAAAAAATACTATCTAAAAAATAGTAAAAAAAATAAAAACATATATAAATTTGAATATCAAGTACATTTTTATATGTAAATCATACTGAGCGACTCGCAAGTCAGATCTACTGTTCAAATTTCAAAAATATATATAGAAGTCCATAGCACGGAATGTTTTGTAACATACATATCACCATTCACCGTTAGGGCTGTGAATGAGCTGGCTCGGGCTGAGCTGGGCCTTAGCTCAACTCGTTAATTCTGGACCGAGCTGGACCCAGGACTTCCGAGCTAAAATCTCAGCTCAAACTCGTGACGAGCCAGCCCGAGCTAGCTTGCGAGCTGACGAGCTGGCTCACTGGATTTGGTTAGACCTTGTTTTAAAAAAAAAAAAATTTACGAACCTTTTTGGACCGAGCTGGACCAAGCTTGACAGTATAAAATACACACAAATTCATACAAATTCACAAATTGATGCCTAGCCGAGCTAGCTCGCGAGCTGACGAGCAAGCTAGGTCCCAGCTCAAACTCGTTAGTTTTGGCCCGAGCTGTTAACGAACCAGCTCGTTAACAACTCGGTCTACTATCGAACGAGCTATTATGGATCGAGCCAGATGCGAGTCACGAACGAGTCACGAGCTACGAGCTTTTGACAGCCCTGAATCACCGTACACTAAAAAAATAAATTATACATGGACAACTAACGCAGGCCAATTTGGGCCAATCAGGCCGACTAATACTTCTTCCAGTTTACGATATCAGTTTTGACTCTCTATCGACTACCGTCTACCGAGCATCTCCGATCTCACTCGCTTCTCAAATCCAAGATCAGTACTTCAATTAACAACCAAAAATAACCTAATTTTGTTGCTTCCTTTGTTCAAACGATGTTAGAAGCATAATATACCCCACTTGTTCCTCTTCCAATGATCAGATCTTCCTACAATTGATTCTGTCCGAGTTCTTAATTGCTCGCGAATGGATAGCGCTCTCGTTTTGATGCTACTGTTGCTGTTGATCTCTCAAGTATCTACTGCTTCTTTTAGGGTTCTTTTGGAAGATGAAGTGTCTGGGAAGGTACAAAAAAATTGATTGACCTTGTATCTTAATTCTTGCATTTGTGGTAAATAGTAGTTGAAATTCTATTTATAGATGTTAATTTATCTTCTAAAATTTTAATCGCGTATTAGGATTTCCAAAATTACACTTACTGGTTCTAGTTTTGACATATTGTTGCTTTGTTTTATTATGATCATGATATAGAAACCATAAGAGCATACAAAGAAATCAATTGGGAAAACGATTGCGCTTGAATATTATCAAATTTTATAGCTGGTTAAATAATTGCCTGCACAATTAAAGCTCTAATAATAGCAAGTGTAGTGTAGAAAGAAAATGTCATAGTAGCACCAATAATGGAAAATAAAAATATCCTTTTCTCACTTTTCCAAGTCCCTTTTTACAGGTAAATTTGCCCCTGGAAAATTTCCCTTCAAAGGATAAAGTAGATAAGCAGTCTATAACTTCTCATACAAATAATCCCAGTAACCAATCTGAACAAGCACTCCCAGGTTCAGTTGGATTAGATAAGAAAGAAACACAGGAGCCAGCTCCTCCAGCCGGAACAGAGAAAACCCTAAATCCTAAACAAGAAAATCTTACAGTATTGGTCCCACCTGTCAGCCAAGAGACTAAAACATCGACAAATTCAAGTGTGAAAGGAAGTGGAGTTGGGACTGATAGGACTGGTACCAAAACAGATACAGGGACAAAACCGGAAGAGAATGTTGGTAAGATCAAAGGGCTCTGTGATGTGGCATTTGATAAATGTTTAAACGAGGATAATTGGATTGCATGTCTCCAGCATCCTGCTAATGGTATTTTTTTCTTTTGCCTTTTTTTGGGTTTTCTTAATTAAATTTTGGTCGTGGTAAAAATTAGAAAATTTCTTACCAGCTGGTAGCTGGCATGTCTTATTTTGTTGCAAAATTGTACATACCTAACTGGACTACCAGACACACAGCTACAAGTTGTGACACCATCTGATACCAACGATTTTTTTTTCCTTCTTAATATACCACATTGATGTTTCCAGTTTTCACGATTTTCAACGCAATTTCTTAGAAAGGATGCCTTCTTTTACTTGATTGAAGTTATCCAACTTCTGAATTGCTGACTTCAGAAAAAAAAAAATGAGTTAAGAACAATAAGTAAATGGCATCACATAATATAAAGGAAAGGGTTGGATGCTATTGTCACTCCCTGTAAACCAAAATATGAATTCCACTCAAGAACCAAGACAGCCTTGTTTTCATTGTGCCTAGGCAGACAATCAATTGAAGCATATGGCAATGTTTTTTAATCATTTAGTTTGGGGAGTCGGTTTTAAGAAAACAGTTGGTCAGAAAAGGAAAAGGATAGTTGAATTTGACTTGAGTGGGTGATTTACATCAAGTCCACCACTAGTCTCGTGTTAATTTTTTTTTACGATGATGTTTGAAATATGGACTTATACTGGTATTTATAACAAGAAAAGAAATAAAGGAGGAATGTTTTATAATCAAGATGTATTCTATTTAGAATGATTATATTTGAGTTTACCCCTAAGGAAAACACCTAGGCCATTTTTGCTATCTTTTCTTAATCTATTTTTAACTCTCTTTTGGTGTGTTGGTAAGCAAAACCATTACAATCTAACCTATTTTGGATTCCTTGTGGTGACTCCTGTAGCAAATTTCTATATCCTCGATCTATTTCCTTTGTATAATATAATGATCCACTTTTAGCAACTTTCAACATGTGCTCTCTAACAGATTTGGCAACGTTTTGCATGAGCTTCAATAGAAATTCTGGAATAAAAATTCAATTCCGTTTTTTGTCATCTGCTTTAACAAGTCAATCTAAGTTAACATTTCAAATGATATGGTACCCATTCCCTGTGAAATTTTGTATAACATCAGGTTAAGCACTGTCTCTGTGTGTGTGTGTGTAATTTTAAGATGACTCTATAGAAATAATATGAATGCAAAGAGAAAATTATGCACTGAGTCACTGAATATGAATGCAAGATATAATCCAGGGCAAGACATTGCTTAAAAGAGAAAAGAAAATGAAATGCATTGTTGCATGTAAAAATGATGCTTCCTTGTTATATTGTTACACTGATAAATGACCACATGGAGTGCAATGGAGGGAATTATCTTCATTGAATATGATAATGATTGTATCAAATTCTATGATAGTATTATTTAGGTCGTTCTTCTTTCTCTGCATGCTTTATGTACCTTTGTTTCTGTCATATCAGCTAGCCTTTCTGATATAAGTATATAATATTTTCTAATTTTATTACCAGATTCGAAAGAAATATTCCTTATAGTAGAGAACAAAGGTGAAAATGACATTTCCATTGATGTAAAATCCACACCACCCCTCATGCTTGATTCCAAGAAGCTAAATCTCGCCAAACACAATTATAGCAAGGTTTGATTCTCTCTCTTCCTCTCTCGACTGGTATTCTTCCGTGAGGGTTTATGCACTTCTATTTTTGTTATGTTTTATATTATTAGTTAATATCCATATTGAGTTGGTTTAGAGGACTAGATGTATGTGTGTCTTAGCGTCTGTTTTAGAGATGCAAAGTAGATTGCATCATGTCTTAGTAGTTTATACCTGCGTAACAGTAATTGTTACAAGTCTTCTATTATTTCTCATTCTTTTATCTCGATATGAACTTAAAGCTCAAAATCTTTTAAGCTCAAGTCATTTATTTTGATTTCTGATTTTTGGTGGCTAATCAGGTGAAGATCCTATTAAGTGACTCCAACCATGCAGCTCGTATCACCGTAAATGCTGGTAAAGGTGATTGCAACTTGCACATTAAACCGTCTACTGGAACTTATGACTGGCAGAAACCATTTCAGCAATTTGCCAGCTATGCCACTCAGTTTACACCTATTTACGGTGCGTATTTGTTAATTTTTACCAGTGTAATTTCCCTTATTACATGGGCTTGTTGCAAGTTTGTAAGGGGGAGGAGGCGATCTGTCAGCGGTCCCGCTTATCAGCAACTAGAGATGGGTGGGGTCCAGAATTCCCAGTCCAACTCTGCGAATGCTGTTTTGGCAAACGCAGCTGATGGGTGGGAGAATGGATGGGACGATAACTGGGATGATGAAGAGGCAGCTGTCGGTAGACCTGTTGCCGCAAATGGTGTTTCGGTAGATGGGCTTTCTTCGAGATCTAATAACAATGATAATAGTAAAGATGGATGGGATTTTGATTGGGATGATTAAGAAACCGGAAGGACTAATTCAAACTGATCTAATTCGCGATGGATTGTATTTATATGTAAACTTTATAAAATTCTGATGACATTTAGTATCAAGTCTAGCAATATAAAAAAAAAATAAGTTAATTTTAATGCATTCATTTTTCATCATTTTTTTACCACATGGCTTGATACTAAATGCCATCAAAAATTTATAAATGTTGAATGTAAATGCATCACTTGTGAAGTGATCGATCTGTTGGGTCTGTCGTTTGAAGTATAATTGATATGTATTTGGAGACCGGTGGCAGTTAGGTTGAAATGCCTGTAGCCAAACTCTTTTTGCGGTGTATAATTGTAAGATAGAGGTGTATATTGGAGGCTGGCTCCTCTCTGTTCTTTATAGAGAGTGAAGAGATCCTTGTTCTATCTGGGTTGATGATAACCAACAGGGTCCAAATTGCACCTTCTCCTTTGATTGTTTTGTTTGTAAGTAGCCTTAGAGGAGATGCAATTTGGGCCATGTAATTTATATCAAATGAGCCCTGGTAAAGCAACGGTTTCTCCAGTTAAGATGTGAAATTGGAGAGGAGCCTGCTTGAATCAGTAGGACATTGTAATTTGTACCTAGGGTGTTTTGGCATGCTCGTCTTTTCTTTTTGTCCATCTTTCTCAGAATTTTGATTTGTCAAATGTCCAATTTACACATTTAAATGCACGAATTACTGTATGGAAGAGAAAGTAGATATATAGATTAATTTGTTTGTGAGAAACTTATTTTTCCTTGACGCTGGCTAGTGCCTATTTTTGTTTATTTTATCCTCAATTTTTCTTAGAGTAAAAAGTGGTATAACTATGTTAGGGGAATTTTATTTTGTGCCGAAATAATCTCTCTTTTTGGTAAAAACTAATGAGCAAAGCTAGGGTGTATTGTGCTCACCAAGATGATTTGGTCATGAGTGATACATGCACATGCGAAATTTTAAAAATTTCGAATTCATTTAGTACAAAGTCAAATGGTAAAAAAAAATGATGAAAAATGAATGAATAAAATAACTTATAAAAAAATTCATTCTTTTGACTGTTTGATTTTGTACTAAATGAATTAGATACTTTTAAAATTTTGCATGTACACGCATCATACGTGAAGTAGTTGGGTTTCAACGGTTTGGATTCGTTGTTTGAAACCAATCCAATATATTTTTAAAGGTGTGCTCACCAAATTCTTTTAGTGAGCACAAATCACTAGTTTTGCTCAAAATTAATAGCTGATATGGCCGACTATATTCTAGTTTCAGATTTAGCAAGGAACCAGATGTTATGCAAAAGATTATAGTTGTAGTTAAATTACACACTTAATATCATGCTACGAGATGCAGAGCAGATATCATATAATATAATTTCAGTGTTAAAGTAGCAGTGTAATAGTGACACTATAATATTTTCAGATCTTAAAAGTTACGTGATAAAAGTGCATCAATTCAGCTATGACTGATGTAGTGTTAATAGCGGTCCGCAGTAGTCAATAGTGTGTAGCGCAAATAGCACATGCTATGCTACATGCTTTTATTTAAAAGTCCAAACTGAAATTTTCTTTTAAGGACTAAATTTTTTCAAGGTCTGTATTACTTTTGCTTTTAAATAAAAAATGATAGGTAGTTTATGTCATGATATTTAGATTATTTTGAATAGAAAATGATAGATATTTTATGTCATGATAGTTAGGTTATTTTGAATATGAAAAGATGGATAGTTTATGATATTACTATGAATATTTGGAATTTCAATTTGGACTTTGTACTTGTTTAATATGAATATTATAATTATTTAATCAATTTGATTTTACTTATTGCTTTATGGGATTTTAGATAATGTTGATAATTAGTAGAAATAAAGAATATATTTTTGGAAAAGAAAAAAAAATGCTATATACGATAACTTTTGTTATAGCTACGTTATTCGCACAACTTTTCTTTTAGTTTTTCAGCCCGGAAATCACTATTTAAAATCTTGCATAATATTATATCCTGCGTTGATTAAAGAAGATGTAAGAATCAAGCAAAGTGAACATGCTCCCTGAGCTATTTGCTTCACAAGCCAGTTGTGATGATACAAGCCCACATAGGCAAGTTGCAATTGAACGCATAAAGCTAGACAATAGATATCCTTACTTTGAAAAACCTAATCATTGGTTGTTGTTACTGGTTAGTGCTGCTATAATGTGTTCTTTGAAATAAAGAGATCACATGTGGCCAGAAATGGACGTTATCAAAGGTACAACAGCAGTTGCTGCATCTGTGACATTTAGCAGTAACAATTTACCTGATCCCTTGATTTTTTTTATTTTATCTCAAAAATTCAAGTGATTAGGTACATTGTTACTGCTAATGGTTACATAACAACAATTGTATGATATAATGGAAGTATATACTGTAGATTTCTAATCTCTATTGAGGTGAAAAATGGAGTAAAGATTTTAACAGAGCGGTTTTGATTTCATGCAGCGTACGGACTATAGAATCAAAATAGTGGTACATATAATTAGTGCGCTGCATAAAGCCAAAACTCCTCTGTTAAAATCTTTGCCCGAAAATAACCCTTGTCAAGAAACCAAAACAATTAAGGCTAACAACTAGCAGGGGTCACAACTCACAAGAGATGCACTCAATGAATATGTACATGAGGCTAACAAAATTTCTCGAAGGGGATATCATGGTGTCCCACTGTCCCTCAATGAAATAGTTAACAGGTCAGCACGAGGTGCTTTTGCCTTTTTTTTTCCCATCTGTCTCCTTTACATATACCTTCCTTTCAAATTTTTTTCTTTGCCTTTGGTCTTTTGGTTGGTTTCTAGTTTAATTTTGTTTACAGAATGTCTGGGTCTGGTAAAGATATGGTTTGTTTCGTATTTTTGAAAAAAAAATGTGGCCAAACCACTGGTTCTATAGAAAAATCATACTAATAAAACTACCGCTGATCCTTAAACTATTAACTAAGGAAATGTCTTTGTTTGTCTGGGCAAATTTTTCCGGGAGAGGGGGGTGTCGGATGCCTATCGGACAAAACTCAGTTCGATGGATGGTTTCAACCGTCTGATCCACTTCAAAATCTGTGCGCGTTACTTTAATATCCGTGCAGTTTGCTTTAATATCTGTGCGCACAGATTTTGAAATGGATCGGACGGTAGAAACTATCTATCACACCAAGTTTGGTCCGATAGGCATCGGACACCCCCCTCTTCCAATTTTGCCGGGCTCGTCCACCATTTCGATTGTTTCACGTGTAAATTATGTACAATTTTAACGAACGTAAATGATAAATAAATTTAAGATTTATACATGATTTATGCTTATAGAAGTGGGTGACATAATGCCACAAAATTGACGAGTGAACCTAAATTTTTTCTGTAATTGTTATAGCAGGCATCATTAACTAATTTTTAATTGAACCATATACTTAGCACGGATGATAATGAATTTCATCTTTTTGTAGAGAAATTTAGCTTTAATTATCAAGCATCTAAAATCATGAATGCTGAAGTTAACAAATATATATATATATATATATATATAGAAAGAGAGAGGTTGGCTAATATACAATCGATTGTTCCTGAGTTTCCGTACAACTAAGTCATTTTCCGATTTTCAAAGTCCAAACGGTCGATCTAAGTCGTTAGATGTGATCTCTATATTAAAATGTACTTGAGACTAAATTTTATATTTTTTGAATTTTTTTTACTATTTATTAAATCACTTTGAAATTGCTGATCCAACGGTGGTTTAACCAAACAGCAAAAACAGTAAAGTACAACTTGGTTGTATGGAAACTCAAGAAACAATTGATTATATATTAGTCACCCCTCTCTCTCTCTCTATATATAAATTTTAAAACTAAGTTTTAACTAACTATTTGTACAAATCTAAGTAGTCTTCAACCCTCAACCTCTACTCAAATTAACCAACAAAAAGTTTGAAAACACATCCATAAAAGATAAGGTTTGTTGACTTAGTTTGTTTTCTTGTCACCAAAAAATGTACTTGTTAAAAAGGTTGTATCAGCTGTGTGCGCTACAAGGAATACTTCAATAATATGAGAAGCTTTACTAGAGATTATGCGCAAGAGTATATGATATTTATTTTTCTATTTTTGTCTTTATTAAAAATGTTATATTTTATTTTAACATGTTATTACCTATGGTACCATGAGGGAATTTGGTACGATTTAAATAAAGTCCAGTAACAATTGTAGCGTGAACATAAACAATCATGGAACTTGGCTAATAAATTAAACTACACTAGGTCATGTTAGGCACTTATTATGACTAAGAAACTAATCATTCATTTCCTAACCACCATATTAAAAATGCAGGCACAAATGATCTAATATTAGCTTTGCACTCACATGCTAAGTTATTTAACAAACATATGGGGCTTGCATATAATTATCACAAACCTTGCTGTGGCCCACAAAATATTGGAAATAAATCCGCTGTTATTCCAAAGGGATAACAGGACCTGTTATTCCTATATTACCATTCAAGTTTTCCACACACGAATTTTAAGGAAAAAAAATTTCATGTGCGAATCTTAACAGAGATCAACAGCTGAGATCGGAATAACAGAGTCATGCTATCCATCTGGAATAACAGCAGATTTATTTCGCAAAATGTTAAGGTGTAAAAATAATTTAAAGTAGAAAATGGATGGGACTGGGAGAAGCCGGAAGCGAGATGAGCTGTCAAGCAGTGACTTTCAGTAAATGATTTTGCAGGCAAAAGCAATTTAATAAAGTGCACTTGTACGGCACGCAGTTGGAGTTGCAACTGTTCTACTTGTCCGTTTGTCACAAGCGCTTTTTTTTTTTTTTTCAAATGAAACTCTACATATGAGAAAAATGTCCATTAAATCTCTTTGCTTCGCTGTAATATATATTAATTTGGTTTAAAATTTACGTACCAATAGATATAGTTGTAAGAAAAAAATTATACCCTTAGTCCTGAAGCGCCGTCTTTTTTATTTATACCTAATATTAAATAGAAATAGTCAAATATGACCACTAAAATTAGATTTTATTAAATCTACCCAAACCGTTTAATTATTAGACGATTTTGTTAACTTTTTTTTTGAAAAAAAGTTCTAATTTATTTATTTTTTATTAAAATATTCGAAATATTTATTTTGTTTCTTTGAAATAAGATAGAATACTATATAATTTGATTGATTAGAAAGATTAAAACAAATAATCCGGATCAATATTTTTTAAATCGGATTTTTCGCAGCTGTAAGAAAAATTAAAATATTTCTTTGTGTGTTATTAGAAAAACAAATAAAAATATTTTGAATCTGATACCGAATCAAAAATCACTTTTAATATAAATATATAAAATAATTGAGAACCAAGGATTCTGTTTTTGAGCAAAATTACGTGGTTACACCTCAACATTGACGGAGTCACAGGACCTTTTATTTGTCAAAAGTCATTTACACTTTGAAATCTTTGAAAATTTAAATTGACTCAAAAGAGTAGAACTCTTTGTGAACTCAACTTTAAAATATATCGGATTGGCTTCAAACGATGAATTCGGACCATTGAAACCCATATACCTTACGAATGATGTGTCTACATATGAAAAATTTTAATTTTAGAATTAGTTTCGTATAGAGTCAAGTGGTAAAAAGACATTCAAAAATAAATGCAATAATATTAATTTATAAACCTTCTATTTTGACTGCTTGACTTTATACTAAATTAATTCGAAATGTTAAAATTTCTGTATGTAGACAAAAATTGGTGAACGTAAGATCTACTTATATATTATAAAAGTCGGATGTACATTACAATTAATTTTCACTGTTAATTACATGCATGGAAGGCAGTGAAATTAATGGAAAATATAATCTTTCAATAGCCCTCAAATTAAAGTAGAAGTTAAAGAACTGGTTTTAATACAACGAATCCGAAACAGTAGTTTTGCATTCTCCCGAGATTACGCAGTGTTCTTGCGCTTTATCTATTCCGCTTGAATAAATGAGAAATAATTAAAACGATACTTGACATTGCTTGAGAATAAATAGGACAAGGATCTAATTTTCGTTATTTTTAATTCTTTTGGGCTTAGATGAACAGTTTCCTTCTTAATGGCCTACTTAAGTTCAGGTACAAGTTTTACCGTAAATTTAATTAACTCAGATGGTCAATGTCAGCTGATTCACCGCTTTATGCCATCTTTTATTTCTTTTTTGGTCTCATGAATATTCTGTCGGTATACCAAGGAAAGATATCATATGATCATATTTATTAAAGTAGATCTAGGTTGCTCCTAAGTTCACCTAATTTCTTGTGAACTTGACTCTAAAATATATCGAATCGACTTTAAATGATGAATCCAAACCGTTGAAATCCTTCTACCTAATGATTGATGCGTCTACATGTAAAAATTTTAAAGTTTCGAATTAATTTAATATAGAGTCAAGTGGTCAAAAGAGTCCAAAAAATGAATGCATTAAAATTAATTTATAAACCTTAAACTTTTGATCACTTGACTCTATATTAAATTAATTCGAAACTTTAAAATTTTCACATGTAGACGCATCACTCATTAGATAGAATGGTTTCAACGATTTGAATTCATCGTTTAAAATCGATTCGATATATTTTAGAGTCAAGTTCACAAGAGATTTGGTGGACTTAGGAGCACCCTAGTTCTACTCTTTATTTAAATATTAAAAGGTCAGAAGCTTTGTGTTTCAAACATTTTTATTGGGGACATAAATTTAAATATTGTTTTGGCATTCTGACTGTTGGAGTGTGGTCAATGTCAAAGATGTTCAATTAATTTAATCTAGCTAGTAGATGTCTCCTGTCATGGCTTTTACCAAGGAACTGGGAAAATAAATTGTTTATTCA
Source organism: Carex cristatella (assembly GCA_024447775.1). Taxonomy (NCBI): domain Eukaryota; kingdom Viridiplantae; phylum Streptophyta; class Magnoliopsida; order Poales; family Cyperaceae; genus Carex; species Carex cristatella. The sequence goes on from JAJHPF010000022.1 coordinate 1,989,142, forward strand.
CTATGCATATATTTATATATAGCAACGTACTCTTAGATCAGCATCAATTAAAAATTCAAAAGATAGTAAACACAGATTAGTCAGTAAAGATCTGGGATGAACCATGACTAGAAATCTAGAATTAAATGCATGCGCGGTGCCACCCATGTGTGACAATTATCACTTTTTCTTAAAATGTCCATGATATAAGAATGCAAACATTTTTTAGCGATCCTTAAAAAAATACAATATTAGTGAAAGTGCAAAAAAAAAAATATTTTTCATCCATTATTTTTGTAGATACTTCTCACGCTGCTAAACAGAACTTGAATATGATTTTTACAATTCTGAAATTGAACAGAAGTTTGTAAAGTCAAATTCTATTTTTTTTCCCCCACTTAGTTCTCTTCTCTATTTTAATCCGGTATTCAGGTAGAATCGACAATTTCCCAGTAGAATGGAATCGTGAAATATAACCTTTGTCTAAGGTGTGAAATTGGTTCCATTCTATTATTGGAAATCTAAAAAGACACAAAAAAAAAATACTTCATAAGGCCATCTGCTGAATAATGTTAAGTTTGGTAAACTAGTCGGATAGTTTATTTATAATCAAGATGATCAGATGTCATGACAAGTTTTCTATATTTGTCATGCATTTAAGATATATACAGTGTTCCCACCCATTTTTGTTTATGATAATTATACTTGGGAAACAGATTGATAGGTTCAATTTTGAAGGACACATTTACCTGGTTCTTCTCTGAAGAAAAAAGAAAAAAGCTCCATGTGCATGATCTCAGTAGGTAGCTTCGGAATAAAGCTTCTGAAAAAGATATTTCAAACCCTCTCCAGTTATGTGAAAAGGACTTATCCATTTCACTTGATGTCACTCTTCTCAGATTGATCAAATCAATGCTAAATGTAGGCCCGTCAACCAGCTGAACCGAACTAGAACAAGTTTGAACTCGGCTTATGTTAGAATGAGTCGAGTTGAGCCAATACGTCAACGGTTCATTCGTGTTGAAGGTTGTATATAGTTTTATTAATTTGATGTTGTGAGTCGCTCATTGGTCACGAATCGGAAAAATAAAAAAGATATGTTCTTTTTATAACGAGTTTTATCATTCTATGATGTGTAAAAAAAAAATTGTGAAAGAAACGACAACTACTAACTTTATTTTTTTTTCTTGCAATAAGCTGAGTGACGAATCAAGCTGGGACAAGTTTGAACTCGCTAATGAGTCAAGTCAGAATCGAGTGAGCTAATTACGAGCCTTTTGAGCCGATCTCAAACGAATCACGAGCCACTGTTTTTTTTGCCAACCCGTGTTTGAATGAATCAAGAATAGTAGTAAGGATAAAGCTATCCTCAATTTTAGGATAGTAGCTATTCCAACATTTTGTTGGAATAGTAGAATAGTGGACTATCCCACAAAAGACAAACAAAGAATAGTGACTATTCGCTAATCCAAACACACCCAAACATCGAATAGTAGCTCGGAATAGTGCTAATCCGGAATAGTAGCTATTCTTCATCCATCCAAACGCACCATTAATGATTACACTTCACCTATGGTTATTAGTATTGTACATCCATTTTAATTAACATAAGTTACTACATATCCGACATGATTACATATTAAATTCAGAGATCAATTAATTCTGAGTTTTTCTTCACTATTTAGTATTTTCATTTTTTGTCAAATTAATTAAGTTTATTAGTGTTAATTTAAACATTTGATTTAAAAATTTAATTGATTTGTCAAATAATAGAAGCCACATAATAAAAAAAAAACGTTTATGAAATATTGTTGGAAAAAATATATATAACTTTTGTTAAACCTCAAGTTCATATATGAAATTCGTTTATTTCTTTGATAAATTTTTTTTCTCTATCTAGATTTCAAAAAAAAAAAAAAATTCTGAATTGATTCGGATTCTGATCAACGGTCGAATTCAAACTCTGATGCAGAGAATCCAGACTCTACAAGCAGATCCCAAAATATGGAATTCGCATCCTCTGAGATATCTCAAACTTTGCGTGACTTTTTTAGAATATTTCAATCGTTCAAATAAGTTGTACACGAATCTCAAAGCTGAAATACTGCCCCTACGTCCCCCCAAATAGGCACGAGACACGTCGGTCACGCAAAAATTGAGATATCTCAGAGGGTATGCATCCCAAAATATGGGCACAGGACGTACAAGCAGGATTGTCTGCCCATAATGAAATGGAGATGATCCAGGCCGTTAATTGAAACCACTGTCCTGATGTCCTGACTCCTGACGGAAGCACAAGGAAACTGTTGGGGCACAGAATCAACCATAGCTTATTTCTTTTTAGTGTATTTTTTTTACTAATTCCTGTCGTAGACTTCGTTGTAAAGTCTATTGTCATCACTTGCTAGCAATAGAGAATTTAACCTAGACCTGCCCCCCTCCAAGGGATCCGTATCTTCTCTGTTAAGTTTACTACAGAGGATGAGTCTCACTTTACGGTTTTGAGATTCGGAGGACATAGGGGCAGTATTATTATACTTTGAAATTCGTGCTAAGTAAAAAAAGAATGGTCCAGATTCATTAATTGTGAACCCTTGTGCAGTAATAGAGAGGATGTGAATTCCCCTCGAAGCCTCCTTTTAAAATTTATTCTGTTGTAAAAAATGTTTGTTTGGACCGATTAATTGTCAGCGCTGATCAAATCGTCACATATTTTATCGACTAATTGGTCGATTATTTTCGACTATGACCGATTATTCCCGATTAATCACTTAGCGGTACCCTATCTGTTTGATAAGCGCATACCGTTATTTACATCACTAGTTTGTATAGGAGCTATGCAAGGTACATAATTTTTTATTCATATAAATTATTAAATTCAGACGTATGAAAATAGAAAAAGTGTCTCATTTTCAACAAATATAAACAGATCTGACTAATTGAGTTTAATCCAAATATATAGATGATACTCATTGGATCCGATTCATTGGTATTTTTTGTTTTAACAAAAAATAAGTGCTGATAGGAGAAAAAAAAATGTATTTATGTATCGAAACCATTGGGGCCGTTCGGCAACAGAGGATTAAGAGTGAATGATTAAGAGCTTAAGGAGTTCTAAGGAACCGATGTTCGGTTGTCTTAATCCGTGGGTGAAGGATTAAGGCTTAAGGAGGGGGTATAGGTGCCTTAAAATTCGGGCAGGGGATTAAGATCCGGGCAAAATGAGGCTAATGGAGGTGTTCTTAATCCGCGTTAAAGAATTAGTGTTCGGCGGGATTAAGCGGCTAAGAAAGCTAAAGAAAGTGGATTAAGCCTTAAGGAGTCTTAATCCACGCTTGTCGAACAACCCCAATAAATCTAAATGTCATATTCATATTTTTAATCGGACTCAATAAATCAGATATTTCTATTTATGTCAGAAACATAACACCGTACGTCTAAATATAATAATTTCTACAAATAAAATATTTCCGCAGGATGCGTCAATGTATCCAAACACTGTGCTGCTACAAAAATGACTAGTTGAACTTGTATACAGTGTTTCTCGAGACCCATATAATTTTTCGCGGTGCAAAATTTAAATTAGTGAAACAGTGGAATACTGCAGACAACAAAGAAGAAACAAACATGAGACCACAGAGAATCCGACTTATATCTACTGCAAATGGACTTTACAAAAGCAATAAATACGGCATTAAATTCGAGCGTATTTAATAGACCCAACCTTCCATCGCAGGAGGTGCCTCGCCGTATTAATTACCTCAACGTGCATTTTCTCTGATCTTCTCCAGTTTCTAATTACTGGATAGAGAATGTTACTTTACGATCTTTCCACGTGTCCAGTTTGTGCAATCGGACGGATTAGAGAAAGCTGCTGCTCTTGAAAAATCGTATTTTCCCGCCACGTGTGTATCTCGAAGAGAACAATTCCAAGCTACTCGCATTTACTAACGTTCTGTTTGATAATTTTCCATAGCACTCCGTATCTTTTTCATTTTTAGAAGAAAACGCCTTAATAAATTTGTAATAACAAGGTTTATTTTTTTTTATCAGTTAAATATTGTTCTTTTGAGAACAATGCAACGTACTTATGTTTAGAAACCAAAAAAATATATGTTTGGAATTTAAAACAAAGGAAGTCTCTTATGTAACTATTTTACGCAGATAATTTTTCTTATAAAACAAAAAAGTTTCACAACATTGTATCTAATTTGACAAACAAGTTAAATATTTTTTTATAAAAAAATAAAATTCAATTACAAAAAATAATTATGTTTGATTGTAAAGTAAGTGATGGAGTAAACTCTCTGCTCCACCTTAAAGAAGTTAAATGAAGAATAAATTTAAAAGAGTAAGATGGAGTAACATTTGAGTTAATCTGAATTAAGTTATTATATCTAGAAAGATCGAGTAACTTACTATACCTATGGGTCCCGCAGTTAGAGTAACATCATGTTATAATTTTTCTCTCTTCATTAGCTTACTCCACCAAACTCCAATTAAATATAATTATTTTAATCTGTTTAATTTCAGAATAAAAAATTTAATCGGTAATAACTTTACTTCACAACCAAACATAACGAATAGCATTTATCCTACGTTGATCATTATTCTAGTTGCGGAGCACTAAATTAGTTATCACATTATACTAAGGACTGATTTTTATATATAATTTTTATAGGGAGCTGGTGCAAAAAACTACCTACTTTTGCCACCCAGCTCATCAGTGATCAGTTTCGTCAAATCATCTCCCCGCTTCTGCTTCTCTCTCTGATGGCAACACACAACGATCCTCTTAACTACAACACACTCGTTCTCTCTGCTCATAGCATCATCCCCTCGCTCTTCACCTCATTCATAAAATCTCTCTCCCTTTTGTAACCTCCAAATGCTAAAACCCTTTTCTTCACCATGACTCTCCCTTCGTTCCTCGTCGTCTCTCTCCTTCCTTTTCTCCTCCCATTTCTCGCGGAATCCGGACCCAACCCGTTAAACGACGACGTACTTGGCCTCATCGTCTTCAAAGCTGATGTATCAGATCCGTTCTCTCACCTCTCCTCATGGAACGAAGATTCCGACCACCCCTGCAATTGGTATGGCGTTAGCTGCGACCCGAAATCGAATCGGGTTACTCATCTCTCGCTAAGCAACCTCTCACTCTCGGGCAAGCTCAGCAGAGGCCTCCTCTTGCTTCAATACCTCAGAAGTCTCGATCTTTCTCGAAACAACTTAACGGGTCCTGTTCAACCCGACTTTTTAAGGCTAAAAAATCTGGAAACTTTGGACCTCAGTGCAAACAGCCTATCAGGTTCATTACCTAGTTCCTTTTTTGAGCAATGTAGGTCAGTTCAGTCCGTGCCGCTTGCTAGTAACGGGTTATTGGGTCCCACAGCGGGCAATGTAGGTAACTGTTTGAGGTTGACAAGTTTGAATCTTTCTTATAACCAGTTCTCTGATGTTTTACGGAGCAGCATTTGGAATTTGATTGGTTTAAGATCACTGGATTTGTCTAATAATGATCTCTTTGGGGCTATCCCTCCCGGTATGAATACAAGCATTAATTTGAGAATGATAAATTTGAGAAACAATCGATTTACAGGCCAGTTACCTGGCGAAATTGGGGATTTAGCATTGCTTAAATCTCTTGATTTGAGTAATAATTTGTTAAATGGGACACTTCCCGATTCAATAGGCCAGCTCGCTGCTTGTCAGTATCTCAGTTTGAGTTCAAATTTGTTCAATGGGCCTGTTCCAATTTGGATTGGAGGAATGAGGAGTCTAGAGAGTCTTGATTTGTCATGGAACAAGTTCTCTGGTGAAATACCAAATTCCATGAATCATTTACATTTTTTGAGGGAAGTTAGACTATCAGGAAACAGTTTTACAGGAGGGGTACCTACATGGGTTTTTGCATCCGGAATGGAATCGGTTTCCATTTCTGATAACATGTTAAACGGAACAATTGAACTAGCAGGGAAGTCAGGTTCCGCCATGCGTTTCCTGGATTTATCTGGCAATGCTTTGTCAGGCTGGGTCCCACCCGATGTTTCGTATCTAAAAAATCTACAATTGCTGAATCTGTCACGTAACTCGCTTTCTGGCGATATACCTGCAACTATTGGTGATTTGAAGTTACTCGAAGCACTTGATTTGGGTTCGAATAATCTCAACCACACAATTCCATCGGACATATGTGAATTGGCTTCTCTGAAGGTGCTGAACCTAGAGAAGAACTCTTTCTATGGTGAAATTCCAACCCAAATTGGAAAATGCACTTCTCTCACATCCCTGTAAGTTCACTTACCCTCTTTCCTCTGTTGGGCATCATCTTTTTTAACTGTTTATCTAAATAAATGAAATTGTTAAATGACCATTGTAGGGACCTCTCAGGGAATAGCCTCACTGGACAAATCCCTCTGTCCTTTTCAAATCTTACAAAACTTCAAAGACTGGATCTTTCCCAGAACAAACTAACTGGAGAGCTTCCAAAGGAGCTCTCCAGTTGCCCACAACTAACCTACTTCAATGTATCACATAACCAACTAACTGGTGGCGTACCCTCAGGGACTTTCTTTGACTCATTACCGCCCTCTTCGCTCTCTGACAATGCGGGCCTATGTGGGTCTGTCCTCAACAAATCCTGCCCGGCCGTCATGCCCAAACCAATTGTCCTAAACCCAAACTCATCCTCATCCAACAACCCATTAACCCAACCAAATTTAAACCCTACCAAAACTCTTCATCACAAAAAAATCATACTTAGCATCTCAACATTAGTTGCTATAGGTGGGGCTGCCATTATAGCAGTTGGGATTTTGACTATCACAGTGCTTAACTTTCGGGTCCGGTCTAACAAATCCCAACCGGCAACTGCATTTGATTTGTCTGATGGGTATTTAACCCAGTCACCCCGATCAGATGCAAATTCTGGTAAATTGGTACGGATTGGAGGTGGTGATTTGGAGTTCAGTGCTGCAGGACATGCACTGTTAAACAAAGATTGTGAATTGGGACGGGGTGGGTTTGGTACAGTTTACAAAACTGTTCTAAGAGACGGCCAGCCTGTGGCCATTAAGAAGTTGACCGTGTCAAGCCTGGTGAAATCGAAAGATGATTTTGAAAGAGAGGTGCACTCATTTGGCAAAGTCAAACACTGTAATTTGGTCGGGTTGAAGGGTTATTACTGGACCTCATCTCTCCAGCTTTTAATTTATGAGTACATTCCTGGTGGTAATTTACACAAGCACCTTCATGAGTCGCCGGCATCTGATTCCCTATCTTGGTTAGAGAGGTTTGATATTATATTAGGTGTTGCAAGAGGCCTTGCGCATTTGCACCGGCATGGTGTAGTGCACTACAACATCAAGTCGACTAATGTTTTATTAGATGGGTCAGGGGAGCCGAAACTAGCAGATTATGGGTTAGCGAAGTTGCTACCCATGTTGGATAGGTACGTACTTTGTAGTAAAATTCAAAGTGCCTTAGGTTACATGGCACCTGAATTTGCTTGTAAAACAGTCAAGATTACAGAGAAGTGCGATGTTTTTGGGTTTGGCATCCTGGTTTTGGAGATTTTAACAGGCCGGCGCCCTGTAGAGTATTTGGAGGATGATGTGGTGGTTTTGTGTGATGCAGTTCGGGTTTGCTTGGAGGAGGGGAGGGTAGAGGAGCTCATCGACCCAAGGTTAGGTGGTGATTTCCCATTGGAGGAGGCTGTGCCTATTGTTAAATTGGGGCTTGTGTGCACATCACAGGTGCCATCTAACAGGCCAGATATGTGTGAGGTGGTGAAGATTTTGGAGGTGGTTAGGAGCCCTCAAGGAACCCTAGAGGAGGAATTGTTGGTTTGAGATTTCTGTTCAATCTTTTATTTTTCTCCTTTTTTGGGGCGATTATACATGGGTAGAATGTGTAATGCTTGTGTGGTTTTGATCTAATTGGATGATATTGACCGTTGGCATTTGAAGCAAGTTTATAATATTGGAAGCAAGATGTTTTCAATTCTGTTCATTGCATGCAAAAATTTATAGTAAACTTAACTTCAAAAATTCTAGTTTTGTACAACTACTGATTGATGTTGGCAAATACTATCACAAGATTTCTAAAACTTGATGTTAATTACTAATTTCATTTTAATCATTTGACCAAGTCAAAGGGTTCTTTATTGACTGACCAAAGTAGAACATTATGAACACTCTTGTCATTTTCGCCAACGGTCATTAGACCGTTCCAATTTGATCAATGTATCTAATTTATGAAATACACTTTTGAATGCCTCCGGGCGTTACAAGGACTTTAATTTTTAGTGGTACAAAGAGTACTCAAGAAAGGTGGAGTGGAAAAAATCATGAGCAGTGCTGAACTTTTAAGTTATGGAAGTCAATCTTATAAAATTTTCATAGAAGTCAATCTTATAAAATTTTCATAGAAGTCAATCTTATAAAATTTTCATGTTGTATGTAGAGATTCATTTATAGTATCTATGTTATTTAATTCTAAACTGTATAAAAAATATGTGCAAGTATAATTTTTCTTAAAATAAATAGAGATTGATTGACTTTCATTCACTTGTCATGAATTTGCCTTTGAAACATATATATCAACGAAAAAATTAGAATCGTATGAGTTAGAATTAGAGACAGAATAAACTCAACTCATTTATAATCGTAGACATAACTCATTAAGTTAGACTGGCCTAATTTTAAACTTACGTCTAGACTAACATAACTAATTTATATTTGATCACTCAACATAAACTCTTATTTCACTTGACCAATTATCGATTTCCAACTTCCAAATGTAAGTCTGAACTGAGTTGGCATTTACAAGTGGGTCCGGAGTCCAGATTCATATCTTGATGAACCACTTCGCATTCAATGCGAGGCCTCCCCATATTAAATGCCAACTATTTGCCCGGAGATGGGAACCTTTATTGCAGGCTATTAAATGGCGACGTTACAGATTTATTTCCGATTTTTCTATTAATCGAAATAAAATAAAATAAATATCGAAAAAAATGATAGATTCCAGATTTTTTTCTAAAATTAAGTGGGCCAGGGTTAAAACCAACGTCCCTATGGACGGAAATAATTATAGCGTCCCTGTTAATCCCACGCTAACTAATCAATAACTGATCAAGACGGATCAGGGAGATAAATTAAGCAGGGACGGTGAGGATCAATCCGTCCGTGACCCAAAAAAATAAAATAAAAAATAAATCAAGGACGATGAAGATCAATCCATCCCTGCTTGAACGTTTTAATCAACGCCGTCCCTGCTTTAAGCACGTTGGAGTTTTTATCTTTTCGCAAGTTCAAAGCTCTTGCTTTTGGCTAGTTCCCAGGGGAATTTTTTTTGAGTAGAAAGTAATGAAAAATAAGAGAGAGAAATAGGAAGAGTTCAAGAAAAAAAAAAGCAAGAGCTTACTAGCCAAAAGTAAACTTATTTTTGGACCGGTCTAAACATTGAAACAATTAGAATCAGTAGAATTTGTACCGGTCTTACTATCAAAAAAAAATTCCCAGTTCCTAGCGTCCACCTATGAATCTATGATGGAACTAGAACGATGGAACTCCTTGGTTGTTTTATCCAATTGGCTCTAGAGTTTTGATTTTTCCTAAATATTATATTCCTAATATTTGACCTTTTTTTTTTTTTTTCTTTTGTATTAAGCTTCTGTGCATAATTGCATAACAAGGGACGGCGTTGATTAAAACGTCCAAGCAGGAACGGATTGACCCTCACCGTCTTTGGTTTATTTTTTATTTTTATTTTTTTGGGTCATGGGCGGATTGATCCTCACCTTCCCTGCTTAATTTATCTTCCTGATCCTTATCCATTTTGATTAGTTAGCGTGAGATTAACAGGGACGTTGTAATTATTTCCGTCCATAGGGACGTTGGTTTTAACCCCGGCCGCCTACTTATTTTTCGAAAAAAAACTGAGATCTGTCCTCTTTTTCGATATTTTTTTAATTTTATTTCGATTAATAAAAAAATCGGGATTTACTTACACGAGATTTAATAAATTCCACCTCATAGTGAATAGTGATTTGTATCGGAAATTTGCATACGGAGTCGATGTCTTTTGATCTGTGGCATTTTAAAATAACCGTAATAATCTATATCACAATTTTTTGAAATTTGATATATACAAATGGGATGTAATTTGGTCCTTTTCTCAACTCCTTTCTATTTTTATTTTTTTATTTTTTGAAAAAAGGACTCTTTTGTTCTTCTTTTTCTCTCTCTCTCTCCTTTTTAGAGAGAGAAAAATACGAGAATCTTCTTTTTCTCAATAGAAAATGAGTTGATTTGAATCCATACAAATGTTAACAACGCTATTTTTTTTTATATCAGATGAGAAACACCAATATTTATAGCATTTCAGAAGACATAAAATGTTGGTGTACAATATGCGTGTTGAGGGGTACGATTAATCTAATAATAACGTACCATTATGTAATGTATTTTGCATTGTATGTAATTTATCGGCTTATATTTTATGTTTAAGTAGTTTGTTAATTTCATACATTGTACTATGCTTGTACGAACAATTCAACGTACATAATATTTATTTAGAAAGTGAAAGTAATTATTTTCATTTGTAAATAAGTACTTCAGTGTCATAATAAAATTCTCTAACATTATCAAAGTGTTACATTATGTTAAAATCAATACTGTCTTAATACTTTCATGTGCGTGTGTGTGTTTTCTCGAACACTAATAATTTTACTTTTTTTTTCATCTGACGGAAAAGAAAACGATGACAGAAGAAAAAATCGGCGTAAGGACCAGGATTGCATTTACTACCCTGTGGAAGTATAACTGTGTTATAAGCCTTTCTTTGCCTCAAAAGTCTCTATTCAACAGACGTTTTGAATTTCAAACAAAATAGAGGTGAACCACAATAAAGAAAAAAAGAAATTTAACCCACAATTCGTTACTGCAATAGTTGGTCTCTTTCTTCTCTCCCCTCACCAAAGAATTTGGATCCCACACAGTGACCAAAAATTTGAGTTTAAATTCGAATGATCGATCAGAATCTGCACTAATATTAATTTTTTTGTAAATTCTAATATGAGCTAAACTAGTTCGGATTATGACCAATGAGTTCAAATCCAAAGTCAAATTTGAGTTACTTTAGAGGATCCGGACCACTTTCAGAACCCCTTCCACTATCCCTTAAATTATAAATATTTTTTTGCAAATTCAAAGACTTCACCTTTTTTTACGGTTTTTTTTCTTAGCAATAAAATTACATGAGTACCAAGAAAGTATAAGAGTATTCTTATAACTTACAAATATCATTTCTGACACATGACCATTATTTTTTTGTAAAATGCATGGCTACAGACTAAAATACCTTTAAAAATTAACCCAAAAAATCTTCAAAAGGAAGGCCTTCAAAAGAGATTACTCCGAAAATATTCACTGCAATTTCAAGTTTGAGAAAATTCTAAAGGGAAAAAAAAAACTACAAATAGAAGAAAGTAAAAAAGAAAGATGTCGAATGAAAAGTGAAACAAAATTGCTGAAAAAATGTCTATGAATTAATGTAGAAAGTGGTACATAAAATGTCAGCAATACGAAATTCCCAAGATTAGATTTCAAGATTCAAACAACAAACAGCTTATTAATTTTCAAACAAAAGAACTTCAATGTTTCAAACTCTCGAGGAAAAACAAAATACAAAAGTTTCGTTTTTACCCTTCTCAAAGTAATATTCATTGCTTTTTGCTGTTGGGGAGACGGGGAGAGATAGAGAACATCAATGCTATTGCTGATGTTGACAATACACTAAAATAAAGCAGAAAACAAAGTTAGATGGAAAGATGGATGCAAATAATTCCATATGTACTCAATTAATTAAAAAGCTTCATCAGTGCAGTTTGTACATTTTTTTATTTTTAGAAAATAAACAAATTAGTAGAAAGTAAAATAATTACATTTTTCTTAGAAAAATAAATGGGAACAGTTCAGAGAAAGCATGTTAAAGAGACAGAATTATTGGTTAGGTCTAGAGTTTTCACAAGTGTCACACCAACTATCACATAGTATGAAAAATCAATGGTGTTGTTCGGCTGGAGAGGATTAAGCCTCCTTAAAGTTTAATCCGCTTCCTTTAGCTTCTTTAGCAACTTAATCTTGCCGAACACCGATTCTTTAGCGCGGATTAAGATTACCTCCTTTAGCCTGCTTTTGCCCAGATCTTAATCATCTGCCCGAACTTTAAGGCACCCCTCCCCCTTCCTTAAGCGCTTAATCCTTCATCCACGGATTAAGACAAACCGAACATCGGTTCCTTAGCGCTCCTTAAGCTCTTAATCCTATGTTGCCGAACGACCCCATTCATGAGACTGAATCATAATGTTTTGGGTCTCCTTGGTCTCTTACTAACGGAGTCCGGGTGGAAGAGAAAAAAATAAAAGAGAGCATAGGGTCTGCTGGAAGTTTTTTTATTTACCACCCCCATAAATCGAAAGTTAACAATTGTCACCTATATCTCCAAATTTCAAATCTTACCACCCACGCATCCTGGGAACACGAATCAAATTTTTTTGGTGTGTCAACTGGGAATGCATACTAAATTAATTTTTTATTTTTTAGTGCGCATTCTATGGGTGCGCAAAAAATTATTATTATTTTAGTTATGTTTTGTTTTGAATATTCTGTTTGAAATTTTTGGACTAATTTTTTTTTCTGTTCTATTCTATTTTGTTTAATTATATTGCACATCAAATTTGATGGCGAACTTGTAGAAAATAAAAGACACTTGTTTAACAGATAAAATATACTAAATTTAAACTAAAAATTACTACAACAAATTATACGCACAAGCTAAGCAGTATTTTGTACTAAGTAAGTTGGTGGGCAAATTACTACAAATTATGTGCACAATCTGATCAACGTTTTGTACTATAAATTATATGCATAACAGAACAGAACAAAACTAAACTAAAAAAAATAGTGTGCATCCTGAGGGTGCACCAAAAAATAAAAAAACCAAAAAAATAAAAAGAAAAAAAAAAACTAATTTGGTGCAAATCTCTAGTTGGCGCACCGAAAAATTTGGCGTGCATCTCCAGAATGCGTGTGTGATAAGATTTAAAATTTGAAAATATGTGTGGTGGTTGTTTAATTCCAGGATCTATCTATTTCACTGTCTCTGTTGACATCAAATCAATGATTCGATTTTAAACTCTCCAGATTTTAAGTGGACTTGACAACAGGGACTGAATTATTTGAGATCAAAATCAATAATTCGGTCAAATATATGAAATAAAAATAAAATAAAACAATCACCTTTGTTTCCGATAGTTTTATTTTTAGTATCTTTTAAAAATAATAAATTGGAACTTTTTAGCCTTTTTGTTTTCTCGGTGAATAAAATTAAAAATCATAAATTCATAATTCACAAAATGCTGTTTCTCTCCGTGTCGCCACGCACTCTTACACGACTGCCGCACCTTTTAAACAGACGCATTGACATGGTCATCTACAACAGTTGCATGTGAGGAAGATGCTTTGTCACGTGGTTGGGTTCTAGTGTGATTAATTGCCAAGCGCTTGTATGTTGTTTAGCTTTGGAATTTGGATATCTTACTTTTGAACTTCTCCAACTAGTCAACCAGTGTCAGACAATTATCAAATAATTCACCACTAGGCGGACTTTTGCAAGATCTAGATTTATTTAGTGTTCTATTATGGTATTTTTCATTCTCATATTTAATATGTTCGATTTTAAAGTTTAAACAGTGGACCAGAACAACTGGACATAATTTCAAGTATATTTTAATATAAATATCATATTGAGCAGTTGGTATCAACAATTTGAACTTTAAAAAAAAAATATAAATGTAAAACATGATAATTGGAACCTTTTTCTTTTATTTATACACCTTCATTCAGGTAAGACATTTTTTTTGTGAAACGTCATGTACATTAGACAAAAAAATTAAGAGGTCGAAATGCGATTTTTTTAAGGAATGCACGTATAAGTTATATTAACATTCACCATATGTTGCAGTTTAGACGACACATATAATCACAATAATATTAATATAAATATTTTTCAGAGCAAGCATAAGACGTTGACGTAATTTTTTTTAATTATAGCAAAAGAGCTAATGAAATAATTTAAATAAAAATATGGGTAGTACAAGTTTTTATATAAATATATATATTTTTTAAAAAAGGTCTAAATATCCATTTCATTAAAGAAAAGATAATTACAGGAGGAACAATTAAGCTAAGGAACATATCCCAACTAGCTAAAAATAAAAGGTAGAACAAGGTAGCAACCACATAAGTAACAAAACATCCGAACTAAGGATGAATCTAAATTCCAAAAGTATAAGTAGTAAGCTAAAGTTAATCCATTGCAAGTAATAAGACCATTAGTCTAGAGACTATAGATGCAGGACTAAGAGACTTCATGCATCTGCATCAGACACACCCCTATGCAGCACTATCTCCATATTGGGAGGGATGAAATCCAGTGGAATGGCATCCAACTAGGTGCTGCTTCCTTAATTTCTTTTTGGTTGGCCCTGTCTAATATAAAACAAGAGATTTAATACCAAGTATACGTGTTCTAGCAGATTTAGAATTGCAATCATTAAAACACACATCATTCCTATGTTTCCAAATAGTCCAACATAATGCACTAAGTACAATCAAGAGACCTAATCTGTAACAAAAAAAAATAAAGATAGAGTATAATGGTATATGTCTTCCTAAGAGTGCCGGAAAGGGAGAAACAGTTGGCTTTGATCTAACCAAAACCAGACCTGTTAGATCAGGGAGCATTACAAGAAAATGTGATATCTAGTTTTAGGATTATCACAGAATTAACAGTTAATATTATCTACCCATCATTTCATAGTTAACGTGTCTTTATGGTTTGACACTTTATATAAATATGTTTTGAATTGACAATTTTTTTTTTCATTTCAATAGATACTATAACACATTTAACTTTATATAAATATTTAATTCGTTGAAAATAGATGTAAACATTTTAATCGTCCGAAATCGGACCCGGTCCGTTGGTCGTAGCCATAGGTTAATTTTGTCTTCGTTAAAATAGCTTGTCGAATTTGCTGGTAGGACAAATTAGGCTCTTCCTTTGAGAAAATGGAAATTTCGGTTCTCAGAAAAGCCCGAGTAGGCTCTTTGTCCTTTTGCTGTTGAGATTCTAACGACAACTGTATTAAAAAGCTAATGTTTAAAGAATGAATTAGTTAATAAAACAGAGGGAGCGCATTAATGATTTTGGGAAATGGAAACATAAAAAGGGCCGGATTCTCTCCGTATAGAGTATAGACTATGGAATCCTTCTGTTTCTTTCTTTCATTTTTTTTGGGTTACACCGCAATGCACTGTTTCGTGCCGTTGCAGTTTGGACTGTAGAGTGTAGACCGACCTA
This sequence comes from Carex cristatella, assembly GCA_024447775.1. Taxonomy (NCBI): domain Eukaryota; kingdom Viridiplantae; phylum Streptophyta; class Magnoliopsida; order Poales; family Cyperaceae; genus Carex; species Carex cristatella. The sequence goes on from JAJHPF010000022.1 coordinate 2,004,550, forward strand.
ACATACTGGTCGCATTTAATTGCTATGGGATGCCGTGCTGCTATAGGACCAGTTTTCTCAGGTAATTAAAGAAGTGCAACTGTGCAAGCTGAAATTCCCTCGTCGAAGTGCGAGCAAAAATACGCTTGGGATTGAATAAATACCCGTTAATGTACAACAAATTCTTTTTCTTGTTTAATTTCTCAATAGTTTTTGGAGAATTCAGTCTATCCCTTATCAGTTTTGTTTACTTACTTTTGTACTTACAATAACAGAATGTAAATTTTATGGTAGTTAATTTATCAGCATTATTGTTGGAACGCTTTTTTATTTTCGTTTTACATTTATCAAGAAATATAAAAAAGACACGTCATAATCGAATACATCACGCTACTGTATGATTTTGCCACAACACACGATACTGAAAGTGTATCGTGACTATTCATGTGAGGTGGTGACTTTTTTGGAAAATTGTCACAGCGTGCGAATTGGTCTGTTTACATCACGTGATCACGCATGATCATTATCGTTAGATATTGATCAAATAATTGATCTTGAATAAATTAACTTAGATTATGACAAATAATTAAATGCGACCAACATGATAAATGTTGTTCTCTTCCTAATCAATACATTTAGGTCCGTACAACATGATTAGTGTATCCCAACTGTCTTTTTTTTATTTTGATCACGATACGTAAAATCTGACTTAATCATTGTACGACACAGCAATATAATACATTTGAGATACTTAGGTTTCTTAGGTTCATGATTATTTGTGGTATATTACTTTTAGTATGATAATGTAAAAGTACCTATCTTATAATAATAATAATTTCATGAATATTAATGTATGGTTGCATGTTAAATTAATGAAATTTGTCAGTCTAAAATTAACATTAAAATTTGAAAAAGATTGTGATAAACTGTAAATTAAGCCTTAATTTTCTTTTTAAACGATGTATTGTTACAACATTTTGTAATAAAATATGTACAAATCAAAGTAAAATTGATGTATGTGGCAAGATTAATTTCAATTATAAAGTCAAGTAATTTTTATATGAGTAAAATTAAAATGTCTCAGGTTTTGTGCCCCATCATGCTCCAACATCATTATTTCTATTTTTAAAGTCTAGATAATCGATTCGAACCGTTCAACATGATCTTCATACTAATATGTGCTTGGATAACAAAATTTATAATTTTTATAACTTTTTTACTAATTGTTTAGAGATGTACAAAATCACTATTTTTGATTGGTCTAAAATTTTCTAAAAATAGTGATTTTGTACCTATTGTAAAAAATAGCAAAAAAAATTGATTTTATTTTTTTTGGTTTCCAAACACATTTTATTATGAAGATCATATTGAACAGTTCAGATTGACTAGTTAAACTTTTGAAAATAGAGATAACAATGTTGGAGCATGATGGGTAACAAAACCAATATAGCATTTTAGATATTTTCACCAATGCAAAAAAAAGTAAAAAAATCATAACTGAAAAGTTCTGACATAAATGTTATGTAATATTTACATTTCATTTCGATTATGTGATTTTGCATTTTTAAAACATTAGTTTATCTCCTATATATGTCTACTAACAATTTGTTACGAATTTAGTTGCAAAAACAAACATAGAAATAGAAAAATTCAAATACATTTTTCTCTCAACAAATTAAAAAATTGATTATTTTTTTGTTTCAACTTTTAATTTTAAAAGTTAGTTTTACATATTAAAAAAACTATAATTATTTTTTTGTTGTGAAAACATATTATAACTTGAAAGAAGGCACGAAAACTATTCATCTTACTTATTTTTTTTTCCAAATATTTAGCTTCAGTTGTCTTCAACATCTGATTTTATGCAAATCACATGAATAAAAAGTTCAATAAGTCACACTTATACACTGAATTTTGAATTTTAAAGCCGATTATTTTCCATTGGTTTTTAGAATTATATATATACACTTCAAAAGTGAGTATTTTTGCGAGGAATCACACAAAATGAATTTTGAAATGTAACAACAATTGCATGAGCATTATTTTCTCACTATACCAATATTTTTTAACTTTATGCCCGTATAACTAGTAACGGAGTTATATTTTCAAGCTATTGAAGGGAGACGAGGGGGTCAATTATATAAAATTTTCAAGATTTTTATACTATTTATAAAAAATAAATAGAAAATCTTGTATAAATTCACAAATTTTGAAAAAAAAAATAGAGGCTAATTGACTCCATTTAATATTAGTGGGTCCTGCTCTTCCATGTAACTATGTATTAAAGTATGAGTGAGTCTATAGTACTATGCATATCACGATTTAGTCCGTAATACGGATAAATATCTTCAATTTCAAAATTTTAATAGCTGATCTGAATCGTTCAAAATTAATTTTCACATGAATATGTACTTGCAGACCAAATTTTATATTTTTTTACATTATTTTACTATTTTTTAAAATAGGTAGAAAATCACTGTTTTTAGATGATCCATAATTTTTAGACAAGTGATTTTCTACCTATCTTAAAAAATAGTAAAATTTTTTTAAAAAAAATACAAAACTTAGTCTTAAAGTAGATATTCATAAAGAAAACAAGTTGAACGGTTTGGATCGACCATTAAGATTTTGAAAACAGAAGTATTGAACCGTATTACGAATCAACCCGTGATATACATAGCACCATAGACTCACTCTTAAAGTATTACTATGAACATTCTGGCAAATACTAATGCTAATCAATCACAACAAATTATAGATATTTTTTTTTATTGTTGGTGGCAATTTGCCACCAACCAACAGGTGAAATTATAGATATATATTCAGAGCAAAAAACTGATTTGTGTTAAGAGATTCTAATAACAAGTAGATCCCTTGTTGTTTCCTATTGAGAATTCTAATTTCACAGTTATCATGGAGTAAATTGATAAACTTTAGATTGATCATAGAAACATCTAGAGTGAGAAAATTAATGACATTGAAAACAATAAGAGAAGAGAAGAACTGTATGTGATGCTTCTGCTAAATATCGTTGCAATTTTGACTGTGTTTAGTGTTTACCTTGATCTATCACTGCCGGTTGCATCAAATTACTTTGCCAGACTTGAAGATACATGTCAAATAAGAGCAGCGATGTAAAGTTCAATTGATACTTGAGATGAACAACATATCATGACAAATTTTAGCTGTTGTTTCCGTGCCCTAATTATGCCCACATCCTTATTCAGTTTATAAAGTTCAAACAATTAATCTGAACTACTCAACATAATCTCCGTATAACAATGTACTTGGAAACCAATTTTTTTTTTTTTTTACTTTTTTTTTCTGAAATTTTCTACTGTTTTTTTTAAATAGACATAAAATTATTATTTTTGAACCATCAAGAAACACCAGACTCCCTCCAAATTTGATCCGCTTGGAAGCACCAGCAAGGCCCAAGACACAAACTTCTCTAATGGACCTCATCTTCTCTGCAATTTGAACAATTGGCCTTTTTAACGATGTCGTCTGCTGCCCTGTCGGTTTTTCTCCATACCGGAAGTGCTTTATGTTTAAAGTAGGGCTGTGCAAACGAATCGAATCGAACTTACTCTAGTTTGAGTTTGATTTGAATTAATTTCGAATTAGGTTTGGTTTGAATAATTTCAAATTGAATTTTTTACGAACTCAATTTCGAATCTTTTACGAACTTTTTTACGACAAGGAAAAGTGATCGTAGTTGCTGAGAGCGAGAGGTGAAAGTCATCTAGAGTTTTAGAACTGAGAGCAAGAGTTACGACTTACAAGTTATGACTTATGGCTGAACGGCTTTATGTTTTAACTTTTAAGTCATCAGCGAACATAAGTTATTAGTGGAAGTTAACGGTTCATGTTACTTTGAGATTCGAACTAGAATAGTTTGCGAACCTATTTCGAACGAACCAGGTCTAGTTTGAGTTTGGTTTGAATTAATTTTGAACTATTTCGAATCAAATTTTTTACAAACTTTTTTGAATCAAACTCGAATCGAATCACGAACTACGAATTTTTTGTGCAGCTCTAGTTTGAACTATCGAGGGGTAGATAATAGTCTCACAACGCCATAGCAGTATAGCAGTATAAGCAGTGAAGTCGTGCCGAAGTGAAAAGTATTATTCATTAGGTAGAATTGCAACTGATCTATTTAAATTAAAATTTGACATTGTGTTTCCTTCACAGCGATGGACATTTTAAGGAAAGTAATAGCTGCATTTTTAATTGAGGAACAAGCAAACAATCAGATAGATATTAGAAATATTATTGCTGTTCATAACTAAAAGTGTGCGCGAATAACGGTCAGATTAATTTGGGCCAGAAGGTTACCGTATTAACCCAATCCTACCTAATATGGGATCGACTCTTGGTATAAAATTTCAAAGATAGATACAGATTATGGGCCTTTAACTAAAGACGATTCATTATTTGTTGATGGAATATCACAGTCTCATGGGCTTATATGAATTTTTGTACCATGAAGGCCCATAGCTCTCTGGTAGACCGATTGAGGAACCATTTGGACCTACTGATCAGTGATGGATTTCAACTAGAACGGGTTCAGTGAAACTCTCCTAGAGAAGCAGGGGTGAGATAGAGCCATAGAGGGTTCTTGTTCTTCGCTTCCAACAGCAGCCGCAGCATCGATCGCAACTCGCAGTAGATTAAAAAATGGGGATGCCTTCGGGGGACCAACGCAGCACTACCACCAGGAACAAAGCGATAGCTTTTGCTCTTTGCAAGCATCTCTCCCTTGATGCAGTAAGCTCTGTCATCTTTTGTGATTTCTCGCTCGATCTACCAATTAATTGTAGAACTGTAAACAGAGGAGCTCATATGTTTGCTTATTAACATTCACTGGACTTATTCTACGCGGATGGGAGCTCATTGCCTCATTGTTATTTCAGTGAATTGATTATTGATATCAACAAAGTGAAGCAATTTGGTGTTGTTTGTATCTATATCTAGATCAGGTCAAATTCATTCAAAATTCAATTGGAATTAGCAATTTCAATTTCCTAGGTTACATTGGAAAGAATTAACCACAGCCTTAAGAACATTACTTCTATCACCTTGTACTTATTCCAGTTATCCATTTGTCCAAAATAAAAAATTTAGTATTCAGGAAATTCCAAGCTCTTGATCATAATAATAACACACTAATTTTTGTATCACATGCAATTGCAAGTTTCATCAGTTATTGTTGTATCTTTAATGTAATTTACCAGCGGGTTAGTGCTTTTCTTTTCAACCAATTGCTAGTGATTTATTTATTTATTTTTTCTAGAGCAAAGTTCCTGCAAAAGTTATTGAAGAAAGCGACATTAATGGTTTGCTTTCGAGTATTGTGACACCTTTTCCAAATCAGGATGAGGTGAGTAATTGCCTTCTAATCTACTGTCATTCATAGCACCTCTTTGCTTGCTAAACATAATGTGAAAGAATTTATATTCATAAAGTTAATATTTAACCCTGAAAATTTGGTGTCTGAAACATCCTTCAATAAGCAAATCCTTTTTGCTAATGATTATTCAGGCAACAATGGATTTGATTCAAATTCCCAAGTTTTTAGGTAATTTACAATATTTCGTTAATATATATGTTACTGTTCTTTATATTCCAGGTCATGAAATGGGTTGAATTTACAAGCAAATTTGATGGAAAAACGGATGCCACAAAGTCTATGCTCAATACCTTAAATAATGATTTGTCACAAAAGTCGGTATTGGTGGGCCCTGGCTATAACCCGTCAGTAGCTGACATTATTGTACTTCCAGTTATTCATCCTTTCTTGGTATGTTAATGTATATTTCTTAAATCATTGCACTATTTTTATCATCTTGTTAATTCTCTTTTCAGTCTTTACTATCTTTGTCCATTTAAGCTTAGTAAATCAATGTACTATGTGAATTCTATTTTTCTGCATATCATTACCTCCTTTCATTTTAATGACAATTCTGGAATCAAAGGTAAACAATTTAGTATAATTTTCTTGGATTTTTATTTACAGAGTTTTTCTTTCTTTCAGATTAGTCTTGCAAAGACTGACATAGAAAGTCTCCCACATTTAATTAGATGGGCTGACTATATTCAGGTACAGTATCATATACTTATATTTTTGCACACATGCGATCAACTTAGCTAATTTTTATTATAACCATCATTGCAATTTATGTATTTGATCTCTATTCAAATTACTTTTTTTTTTTGTTTCAGAATGTAGTAGATTTTGGGGGGTCGATTGAAAAGATCAAGGTCAACAGGGTGCCATTCACACCTCCTGCTGCTGTGAGTAGTTTTCAGAATCAGTTGTCTTATAAATATTTCTTATGGATCTAGTGAGACTAAACTGGTCTACAAGCATGTAGAGATGCATGCTATGCATCTTTCGCATAACTAGCAAATTTCTAAACATTCATGGCATGCAAAACATGCCAAAGAGTTCTGTAGAGCTGAAAGGTTGTAGTAAAGAGTAAGTAGTATAATGTAGTGACAAGTTTTTTTGAGTAAAGGTTGGAGGTCAAGCCACCCAACTATTTAATATCCACAAGAGATTCCTCCATCCGTGTTTCGAACCTGCGACCTCCCACACGGAGAGCATTGCCTTTGCCACTAGACCAAAGGCTGGTTCTCTATAATATAGTAACAATTATTAAACATATGCTGTATAAGTTCTCATGCCATGTAGTTCCCCAGTACGGAATCACAAGACCCTACATAAATGTACCTGAACTGTCATGTTGGTTCTCTACATAAATCACAAAATCCTACATAAATGCAAAACCAGATTACTATTTTTTCCCAATATGCAATCTGTTACAATTCCTGTGTCTAGTATAGTTTCATGCATAGTGATAACATTATATATAAGCCAATTTGTAAGGGTTGGGGGTTGGATTTTCTTTTCTTTGTTTTTTATTTTTTGGGTGGGTGGGGGTGGGGTTCTGTATTGAGAGGTTGAGGTGAGGTTGTGAACTCTGAAAATTAATTTTGGAGAGGTATATCATGAATTCTTTAATGTGTGGCTGCCATAAAAAACAAACACTTGAGGGGGGTGGTGGTGGGTGGGGGGGAGGTTATCAGAGCGGCGCCCAACTACTCTGACGCTTCCTGTTACTGTCATAATTGGGCCACATTTGATTGGATGATCATAAAAAAAGGATGAACCAGAAAGGTTGATTGATTTTGGACAGAGGTTTCTCTTCCATTTTTCACTATTAGGAGGGCCTGTTCATGTCTTTTTGTTTCTGCAGAGTTCGAAGAAAAATGAGAAAGCAGAGATTGAACCAGCATCCAAAAAAGACGCTACTGCTGTGAAAAATTCTGAGAAGCCATCCACGAGTGGCGCACCAGAAAAAGTTGTTACTGAGATATACATATTTTAGTTTCTGATTTTTCTTAATTTATGCCCCAAAGTCAGCTGAATCAACTGAAACAAATGCTTAATTTTTTAACTATTGATTCTAGCAAAAGAAAGCAACAGCTGAAGAGAAAGGAAAACCGAAAACCGATAAAAAAACAGAGGAGAAAAAGAAAGCACCTGAGGAGTCGGTAGCGAAGGATGCTGAGTGTAGTGTTTCTCTGCTCAACATACAAGTCGGCTGTATCATTAGTGCTAAAAAGCATCCTTCAGCTGACAGGTACCACACGACACCTAGGGGTGTTCATTGGGTCCGGTTTAATCGGTTTTGGACTGAACTGAATTAGTTCGGGTCAAATGGTTCTAATTTCCTAAACCTAGATCCGTGTCTCTGACTCTCTCTCTCTCTCTCTCACCCTTTCTTCCTCTTTTTCTTCTCGTCTTCGTTCCGATCATCTCTACCCTTCCTTTCTCCGTCGCCTTTCTTCTCTGAAACTCTTAACTCGCCTCCCCTCGCAATCTTGCTTATAGTTCTAGGTTTCCTTGCTTCATGCATCTCTCTAGAAAGAATCTAGGGTTTTCTTCGACAGTCAAATCCTATGTTGTGATTCCAGCGAGCATGGTTCTCTCAAGAATTATTTTGTTCATCTCAGCTGGTAATCAAGTTGGATATCTTCTTAGTTTTTTTTTTTATTTAATCACTGTTTGTTCTGTCTCAGATTATTTGATTTTGGGGTTTTGTATTTATTGAAAGGAAAAAACAAAATCTCTTCTATAGGTAAGATTGAACTCATTCTTTTCTTGATTTGACTTTTTTTTTTTTTTTGCTAATTCGGACTTTTAGCGAGAATCCAATAAACTTTGGATCATAATTTCTTTGTGCTGTCAAGCAACACTGATAGGATTTAGGTAGTGTACTGATACAATATTCGGACTTTCTATTTGAATATTTTTTTTATTTAATTTAAGATTTAATTTAAGCAAGAATGCCTACAGATTTGAAGTTTGAAAAAAAAAACTCTTTCTTGTTTTTTTTGCACGATTTCTGCAATGATTTTTTAGTTGTCGGAATTATTTGTCAAATTTTCGGTTAAACCGAACAAACCGAATTAAAACTTCGGTTCGGTTCGGTTCAGTTCGGTTGATAGGCTAAAACGGTTCGGTTCGGTTCTATTTTTAAAACCGGAATAAAACTTTGGTTTACCTTGTTCGGTTCGGTTTCAACCGAACCGAACCGATGAACACCCCTAATGACACCCTCTCCCTAACCATGTACACACTCACACACAACAAGAAAAAAGAAAAAGAAAAGAAAAAGGAAATAAAGAAATAAAAACTACCATGCAAAAATACTTTAAAATGTAAAACGGGATCTTCTTACACATCTTGAACAGTTTGCTGGTGGAGGAGATAGATGTAGGGGAGGGAACTCCACGTCAGGTTGTTAGTGGCCTTGCAAAATATTGCACCCCAGAGGAGCTTACCGTGAGTTCTCAAAATCAATTTCATTTGAGTTATTATTTATCGTACATCTGTTTCTGAATTTTACTTGGGCTTAACATTTTGTTGTATGAAAATTTCTGTAGAACCGACTTGTTGTGCTCATCACAAATGTGAAGCCTGGAAAACTGCGTGATGTCGTGTCTTGTGGTTTGGTATATATCTCGCTCTTCCTTTTTTAATCTTTCATGTTTGCTCACATTCTAATTTTAATATTTTTCTGATGCATTATTTTAGAAGTTTTAATTTACTTGGTATTAACATACTTTGAAACACCATGTAGGTGCTGTGTGCCTCAAGTGAAGATCATACGAAAGTGGAGCCATTGATTCCTCCTGAGGGAGCCAAAATAGGAGAGCGTGTTTCTTTTGCTGGGTAAGTAAATAATAGATAGGAACTGCTTGCAATCTGCTAACTTTATAACCAATATAATTGGACTCAAAAGACAAATTAACCTGTTATGTTTCTTCAATGAACAGAACCAAAGGCAAAAGTTAATCACCAATTAATGGGCCTTGTTACTCTTATATTGTGGACAGGTATGATGGAAAGCCTGAAGATGTTCTGAATCCCAAGAAAAAGCAACTTGACAAGATAACCCCAGTAAGTTTTATCACTTTTCTCACTCAAAATGAAAACTTCTAAAATTAACAACGTCAGTAGTATTTAAACTGAAATATTTTGGACAAATAAAATTAAACTGTACGCCCATTAGTATAGTAAGTACTGTATTTTTTCTGGTCCTGGTCCATATAGTTGGTATGGAGTTCTCGGTCTTGGTTAAAAGTAGGCACATGTGGAGAGAGGAGAGAACAGAAAAAATGCAAATCCACTATGGGGAAAGAGAGAGAGGGGTGGGAAAAAAATGCAATTGACTTCTACCTCATTTTTTTCCCGTGCTTTTGGCCTGTTGGGAAGAGTCTTGGGAAGAAATAATGGGAACAAATGGGAACAATTGGGCCATACAAACGGGCTTCAGGAAAAAAATCTCACTAAACCCGAATTCTCACTAATTCCCACCCAAACCCATCCATCCGAACAGGGTCTTATATTGGTATATTTTATTGCTTCCACGGGAGTGGTTAATGTTAGTATATAATTAATGACGAGCTGCCTTGGTTTTTTGCTGGCATGGATTCAGCATCTCTATACTGACGGAAATGGTGTGGCCACTTTCAAAGGAGTACCATTCATGACCTCAGCGGGCCCCTGCACCTCTACTATTCCCAAAGCTAGCGTCAAATAAGCTTTTATTGAGTTTGCTTGTTTAGTTTTTAGTAGTCAGTTGTCTTTTTAAGCTCTAAATTCCAGCGTTGTAATAGGGTTTGGCTCTTTTTAATGTTCTTGAAAGATATATAAAGAGAAAATTTATAACTGTCAGGTCTGGTGTTCTTCAGGAACTCAGGCCCAGTTTTGTTTTGCAATTTTGGAACATTGTGTTGGATATTATGATTAATTAACTGTGTCATGATCTAGTATGTTAGATAGGTATTTGGGCTATGAATTTTGACGGGTATAGTTCAAATAGCTGATATGTCGAGGGTGTGTATCCTCTGAGATATCTCAATTTTTGCGTGACCAACGTGTCCGGTGCCTATTCGGGAATGTAGGGGGCACTATTATTTGTGCTTTGAGATTCGTGCAGAGCGTATTTGAACGATTGAGATATTCCAAAAAGTCACGCAAAGTTTGAGATATCTCAAAGGATGCGAATTCATATGTCGAGCCCACTACTTTATTGGTCTAAAGTCCCAACAATGTCCAACCTCCATAAAATCCCAATTTATGGGGAGTTCACATCGTACCTGACCCAAAACTTTTATTTTAATCTGGCACGAATCCCAAAGATCCTGTGCATCTAAGGCAGGCTTGAAAGAATCACTCGCTGGGATTTCCTTAGATGCGGTACACGAGGAATTTGTATCCTCTTGAGGAGATGCTCATTTATGGGGGAAGGTTCTCAAGAGTACTTAAAGAGTATTATTACAGTTACACCTTGGTTGGATGGAGAGTAGAGGAGGGGGGAATGGAATAGATAGAAAACTTTCCCTCTAATTGTGTTTGGTTGCCAAAATTATGGTGAAGGTGAGGGGTACAGGAGGGGAAATGGTTAACCTTTTTCTCCCAATTTGAGATGTAAGGGATGGAAATAAATTGTGTTGCAAATATTTTCAGAAAAATGACACAAATGTCCTGTCCTATATATCTTGTTCCTATATAATTATCATTTAGCTTTTTTTACCACAGAGACCTAGCAGCCACCACGGTATTGAATATTGATTGATCAGGTTAGGTTTTTTTTTTTTTTTTTATCAAAGTTTTTTTTTTTTTTTTTTATACATCAAGTTTGGTTGACGTGTGTACCTGTTTTCTATGCTCTCAATATTTAACTCCATCTTGATTTCTCATCAACAATCATAAATTGCAAAATAACTATTTTGATTACCGTATTTTTTATACTTGAACTTGTTTATATTTTTATTGATATCAATCTTTCAATCGTTAAACCACCCCATTCCTGTTGATGCTGATTAGTCTTTTATTTATATATATATATTATTTTTTTTTTTATAGACTTTGTAAAATGGCCGCTTCCAGAAATTTAGAAAAGAAAAATATATGTGTCATCATTCATCGTCAACATGTGAAGCAATTAGTGCAAGTACTTTGTTTACTAGTTTATTGGGTAATACGGGAAATATGCTTGGAGCTTTACTTGGTTGTCAAGGAAATATGGGATCATGTTGTTGAGTTAAGTCTTGATTCAAACAAAAAAATGCCAGCATATCTCTTCTTTATTAAAAATCCTGATATGCTTGGAGCTTTACTTGGTTGTCCTCTGGAAGAGCGTAAGGAACTCATGAGTATGATATCTAGTTAGTTATGGATTTTTAATATGTTTCATTGGGCATTTACTATATTATTAGTGGTAAAATATTTTAAGATATAGTTGATCATCAATTTTGTTCTTTTTTTTTTTTAATAAAATGATGCTTTAATGTTGGGATAATAGCAATTTTATTTCAATGAGTTTGTTTGTTTCTTCCTTGATTTCTTTCTTGACGTTGATTGTGATTTATAAACCTGTCAAATGGATTTCTTATAATTTCTTTCATGAAGATGCATGGTTATTTGTATGCAAGTATTGAATGCCAGAATATTATCCCTGTCTGTTTTTATAATGTCTATTGAACGGATTAATCTAAGCAAACCAAATATGTTCCTGTAATGGAGTGTCCTAATATGTTCCTGTGTATACGGTTTGTTTGATACCGCTATTTCAAATGGAAACCTATTGCAGCTATCCCAAATTAAGCAAAGATCTTACTGGTACGGGGCACATGCCACTGGTACAGTCGATTTGTCTTTATTATATCTTTATAATAAATGGTATAATAGTCAAATATACTAAAAACATTTGATTAACCTTCTATAATTTTAATTAACCAAACAAGAAACAAGACGGGAAGGAAAGTTAAATTTATTTTCTTTCATTAATCATCCAAACATGAAAATGTTAAATATGTTCATCTTCTTTTCTATTTCATTCCATTCTCTTTTATTCTTCACCTCCCCTCCCTTCCTCTACTCTCCATCCAAACAAGGTGTTAGTGAACTAATAAGAAAGAACAGAGGGAAGATATTTTCGACAATTAAATAAGAAAATCGACGATTTAAAATACTACATTTATAATAATTCACAATTAATTATTTCTTTAAACACAATATGAAAAACTATGTTGTGGCTGCAAGTAGAAATTCTGTATTAATAGTGTCCTTTTCAGAAGTAGAATTTAAGGGCACCATTCTATACTAGTTTCAAGCCCCTTAAACCATGTGCCGGTGTTGACACCATTCGATTTGGAGGAACGGTGGAGGCATGAAAAATGGAGGTAGTGGTACCCTCCTTTTTTTTTTTTTTTTTTTTAATTAGTTGACATAGGAAAATTAAACAATCAAGGGACATATTTTACTCTCAACGATGCCTTGTGACTGCAGTGGGAACAAACCTGCCACGCTATTTTTTCTCTAAAATTCAAAGATAATACATTAAAATACTTGTTTTTTTTAAATTTTTTTTATAAATTTAGATACTTGTTGAACGTTCAATGAACTAAATTGCGAAAACTAACACTCTAAAAAAGGCTGTTGGTTCAATGAATTTCCTAGGACATGGTTCAAACCAATAAAAATTCTACAAGAAATTTGTTCAATGGAGATGACGCGCTTAGAATAAATGTAGACTTAGTTAGTAAATGTTTTTAATAAGAAATTAAGTAAGAATATTTAATTTGTTATAAAATAAAAAGCACCAACATGTGTTTCAAAGCAAGCTTTTTGGGGGATTTTGAATATTTTCACCCAATAAGCTTGAAATTGCAATCTGGCACATGGGTCTGGCAAATTATTTAAACAATTATCCGTTGGATATCTCTCCTCAAGGAGTAAGTTGAAAACAAAACCAGAGTTTGACGTTGATTACCACTTACTAAAACTGTGGGCTTATGTTAATTTATTAATATCTATTCTTAATTGGTCTCATCAACAGTGGAACCGGTAGCCCCATAGGCTACTAATTTAAGAAAAAATGTTGTATATACTAATACATAGATCAACGGTTGAGATGCATATGCACTATGTGATTTAGTCTTTGTACACAAGGATACGGTACTTTGTACCAAATATTCGGCCGAGACCTCTCGGTCCTGTACTCTTGATGTAAGCCTAATCATGCATTTACATTGCCAATTGCTTAATAAGCACTATAGTTAAGCATTACCATTTCTTTAGATAATAAACTTTATTATTATCTTCATTATATTATTCTTTGATTATGAGCCCCTTCCATGAAAAAGAGAAGGGATATGTTTTTGATTCTACTGCACAGTCCTCTTTATTTATAGAGAATGAACACAGACTTCTAGTACCAGTATTTTTTGCGAATTATGACTCCTGAGAATATTCCAATAAAGGATACCAGTAAAACATGAAAAGGCATCGTTACTCCAGAGTTTCATACCAGCGGGTACAATTTTCAGTAACCGTACATGTTCCAGTATGCAAATTAATTTGTGGGAGAGTATGGAGCTAGTTTAATATACTGTACAGTTCCTCTTTTCAAGAACAAAAGAAAATTATAATTATTTTCATATTTAACCATTACATGCTAAATTTTTTTATTAATCGCTCAAGATATTGCGCATTACAATGAAAGTTTATAACTGATGCAAAATACAAAGGGAAATAAGAAAAAGAGAGCAAACAGAATAGAGTACTAACAAAAAGTCAAAAACCTCTAAAATTAATCCCACAATACAATTAAGATTTTTCAAATTTAAATTTTAATGTGCAACACGCAACCTCATCTATGTCATGAAATTTCTTTCCAAATATTTGTATCGTCAATGCCTGTCAGAAACTGATCAAATGGATCAACATAATATGGATCATCAAGTTTGAAAAGCCTTTCATCAAAATCAACAGTTGTTTCTGCACTTCCAGAGGAAGATTGAATGCCTGGAGATTGCATATGATCATCCAAAAGAGGCGCATGCCACATTGGATCTGGAAATGCCACGGTGTTTTGCATTGATGTACTATTGCTTGGAATCTCCTCTCTTTGAATAATCTCTGACCCTGTTGAGTTGATTGAAGAATGATAGGGGAAGGGGAAGCTTTGTGAATTGTTTGCTGCTGGATTTGAACTGAAATCAATGACAATAGAGGAATTTTCAGTATCTTGGCAACTGTAGAACTCAGTACATGTGTGATTTCCTATGTAAATGATCTCGCATTTTGACGGGTCTTCCTCCGATTGCTGGACTTGTTTTGTTGCTGGGCACTTTAGGTCATACTTGTTAGTGCACCTATAGTAGCACCTGAGAATTTGGAAATAGAATCAGGAAATTAGTGGTCTTTTTCGAGTTTGTGATTTTGTTCATACAATAAATTGAAGGATTTCCTTCAACCCGTACATACAGGTACAAAAATAATATCAATAGAAACTCATATTTCGTATAAATTTTATTTTTTCTTATAGTTTTAAAAAGAAAATTTTGAATATTTGAAATACTGATCGAGTGTTTACCTCGGATTCTTCAAACCTTGAATCTCCTTTTGCCCATATTTCCTCCAAATATAATTATCTTCGGGGTTCTCGCGCACAACTTTTGTATATGATTTAGCATCAACATTTCTACAAAAGAATAGATAAAATAAAAGGCACGATCAGCACCCCAAATCTTCACGTAGTCAAGGAATTCAACCAGGTTTTAAAAAAAAAAAAATATAAGAAAAAATGACCAGAATTGTAGCTGCACTGACAAAAAATCAACTAAAATGGATTCAAATAATGCAGGCACGTATATTAAAGAATAAATTAGAAAATTAAATGAACAGTAAATTCAGATACCTTCTCTTATGATCTCCACCGGGTTTTGTAGTATGAACCTTCCGTTTCTTATCTTTAGCAGAAGAAGCCTTTTCTAAGCTATCAATAGCTTTAGACAGAGAACACACTATATCTTGAACAAGAAGCGCATTGTCTCCTCGCATGAATATGTTGAGTCGCAGCGCCGAATTGTGGCCTTTCTTCAATACATTTAACACTTCTTCCATATTCTCCATTTTCCTTATTTCCCTTGAGAGGGAAACTATGTTATTTTTCTCCTTTTTGTTTCCGTCCTTGAGTTGTGGATTATTAATGTGGAGGTGCGTGGAATGAGGCTATGTTCCCTTCTATTGCTACTAGGGTCCCATCCTTTTTGTTTAATTAATTTTAAAGCGTATATAATTGTTAGATTTGTTATTTATTTACTTGAAATTTTCTTACTCCAACTTGTCTTTATTTATTTATTATTTTTTTTTGGTAAAACCAACTTGGTTTTTATTTTATGCCACGTTCTTGGTCTCCACAAAATTGGTTGAAAATTTTGGTCGTATGGAAAACTGATTGATTTAAGAAATGAGAGAGAAAATGGGACTGTATCTTTAAATAAATGAAAATTAAGAAACTTTTATGAGAATTTTTTTTATTATTATTTTAGTAGTCAGGCATATGCTACATAAAGAGAAAAGTTATAGTGGTAATTGAAATCCGATGCCTAGAATGCACAGAGGAGGTAGAAAAACATTGTTTTCTGATTATTATTACTTTCTTTTAACCTACAGGTCTCAATTTGCAAAAGAATATAAGTATTTTGTTGATACTTTAATGTCCTCCAACTTCCTTGCGGTAGTTAGCTTTTCCTTTTATATTAGTATTATACTTCTCTATTCCTTCAATGCATGCAACAATCATACAGAATCCTTGTTCATGGCATGCACTGAGGATATGTTATAATTTCAATCTTAAGTTCTCTTCTTTGACTTATGGAATTATTCATACTCAGAAAGTTTCAAAAATAGATAAAATAAAAAAAAAAAAATCAATACTACATCACAATAAGGAGGGCTGGTCCTGGTGCAGGGCATCTAGCGTGACCTACCCGGGCCCCAAGATTCAAGGGAGCCGAAAAAAAATAGTTTATATACATAAATAATTTAAATTTTTCTATGAATAAGTATGATCTAGTGGTATATCAATGAAAAATTTGTATATATAAACAGTTCAAACTTTTTTACCGTCCCGAGTCCTAAATCTTCAGGACTGGCCTGACAATAAGTTCCATATATCTAGACTATTTTAAATTTTTACCTAAGACTGTTCGATCAAATTTAAACAGTATAACTTTTCATATCCTAATATACACATCATGAGATGATTTAGCTTTGAAATGTTCAATTAAAAATGATCTAATTGCCTGTAATTATTCCACCGTAAATCCTTTTCAAACAAGTCCTCAATTATATGCAACCTCTTCAGCAATTTAATTGCAACAATAATATTTGAATTTGAAATTCAAACTGTTCATCAGAAACCGTATCATTTAGGCCCACTTTAAAGAACCATGATAGTTAGTTGCGTCCGTGCATCCCTGCCTTACCTGTGAGCACAAATTCCTTGCAGAGTAAAACTGAACAAAACGTGCCGTGCTGTGCCGTGACTAACACGCTGTGACTTTGGTCTCGTGCCGTGACCAAGTGAACAGTCACACGTGCCGTGCCGTGACTAAAATATGGAGAGGTGGTCACGGCACGCGAGTCACGTCATGACTCCTGTGCAGTGTCCAAACGTAACTGGTCATGTTTCTCACATTTAACTATTTTTCCATAATTTAAGTTAGTTTATTCAAGATTCATCATTTGATCAAGACTTAACAGTCCTAATTACACGTGATTCGCGTGACCACGTGTCGTGACTAGATCTTTTGCGTGCCGTGCCATGTCAAATTTTCAAAAGATGGTCATGGCACGCAAATCACGGTATACGAACAGTCACACGTGCCGTACCGTTCCGTACCGTAACCGTTCCGTTCCGTGATGGAACCGGTTCCGTTTCGTGCTGTAAAAGGAGCTTTTGAGGGAAGCCGCTGGGAAAGAGAGGCACTGTTAATAAAAAGAAAACAAAAAGAAATTAATTAAGGGAGACACCGAACATTGTGGGACAGCGCAAGTTGACGAAGCTCTGGTGACGTAAGAAGAAACTCACTTGACTTCATGCGCTGAGATGAGGTCATCATCTACTACTATATATCCTCTCTCCGGTGACTTTTACCTCGTTTGACTATTTGTTACAGGGTTCAAACGATTGGGTCTCCAATTAGGAGTGTCAATGATATCCTTTTAACTGATTATACGATCCGTACTATATTCAATATTTGTAAGATTAAGTTTTTGTTAATTATGAGTTTTTTTTTTTAGCTTATTAGATAAAGAGTATGAATAACAGAATAAGAGCTATTTTGTACCGGTTACTCTAATAATTAATTAATATATAATTATATATCATAATTTATTTTATTGAGGAGAGTTCAAATATTTTTTTTTGTGCCTTCATCATGTCTTCATTTTCGAAAACTTTAATAATTCAAAATAAATCTGTTAGATATGATAAATATCATTTTATTTATGCACGTGTAAAAAACTATGACATTTCAACTTTGTTGTGTTTGTCATCAAGAGCTTGTAAAAATATAGTAATGTGGATAATTTCTAAACGTTCATTTTTCAACTCATTGATATACATAAAAACAAAATCAAAATGTTATACTTTTTTATGAGCACGTAGTGAAATCATATAAACCACATCTAACAGTTTTATTTTGACGTTTATATTTTAAATTTGAGTTATTAATGTTTCAAAAATAGAGGCATGTGGATGCACAGAAAATGAAGACATTTGAATCCTCCTCTATTTATTTATACATAAACTATCTTGAATTATTATTATTATTATTATTATTATTATTATTATTATTATTATTATTATTATATTATAATCAGATTGATTTATATTATATTTCATTTTTTATTTAATAATTTACGATAAAATTAATTTATCCAACAAATTTATATTGTCTTTTAATTTGTAATTTATGACAAAATTGATTTATATAATATTTTATCAATTGTTTAATTAAAAATAATAGAAAAATTATAAATGAGATGAAAAAAAAATATAATTTTTTAATTTTGTAATATTAGGCACTTGATTTATTTTAATATATTTATTTATCGGTTATATTTTTGGATTAAATTATATGCTATCAATTTATTCGTTAAGTACCGTTATTTGTTTTGTTACCCACTATCTTAATGGGTTAGAGTGAGATATGGGTAAGCTAATTTTAATGGGTAAGATCCATTGACCCGTCCTATCTCCAATCTTTCCCTTCCAAAGATATCTATTTAAAACACACACACACACAATCGATTGTTCCTGAGCTCCCGTGCAATCAAGTCATTTTCAATTTTCAAAGTCCAAACGGTCGATCTAAACCATTAGATGTGATTTCTATATTAAAAGATACTTGGAGACCAAATTTTTTTATTTTTTGAATTTGTTTACTATTTATTAAGCCACTTTGAAACTCGAAAGACATGTATAATTATAAAAGAATATTAGCTGTACGTCATTTGATTATACTAGTATGGTGCCCATGCGTTGCAACGGAAACATATTATAAAATTGAATATAATATGAATATATCTTTTTGTTTGACATTCACACAAAATTAAGAAAAAAATATTAAATGAAAATAAAAGGCACACACGAAAAAAACAAAAATTTAAATAATAAATAACAATAAAAGAAAACAAATGGATCAAATATAACATGAAAATGAATCTATTTATTTCATAAGATATGTTATAAATGCATGAATAAAAGAAAATGAAGAAATAAGAAAATAATTTAATAATAATAGATTTAAGGAGGAATAAGGAAACATATCGCTAGAGTTTAGTTAGTAATTATTTCTTGATGCTAAGTTGTTGAGGTCGTAAGAATTTTACTTGTTTCGTTCTTGTTGCTATCTTCATATTTTTTTTTGGATCCTTCTAATTGTATCCAAAAATTTGTACCCACTTTTTACCCAAACTAACTGTCATTTGACTAGCGGGAATACTGTAACAATATAACATAATACTGTGACAGACAATATCGAATGATGCAAAAGATGCGATCAATTTTTTAAAAATTAACAACTTGCAACTTCCAACATCTTTGTACTTGGTGTACTTTGTACTTTGACAGTTAATGACAGTTAACTGTACATTAACTGTACTTGTTTTACTTAAAAAGTTGTCAACTTGTGTATTTTCCCCCTTCTAGATATTTTTAATTTCTTTTCAAATTTTTTCTATGGTTTTAGAAGTTTTGATTATTAATTTTTTTTTCTCATTTTTTCATTTTTAATTAAACAATTTGTAAAATTATAGATTCAAATTAATGAAATTGAATATGTTAAAATTGGCTACGTAAACTGCAAAAATAACGACAAAATCTATATTCAATGAATACTGTAACAATAAATTATGAAAACTGTAACAATGAAGTATGAAAACTGTAATAATTAATACTGCAGTAATGAACTATGAAAACTGTAACAATTACAATCACAACTATAAGACAACAAAAATATCATAAATATTATAAATAAATATAACTTTGTCTAAGAAACACTCTCCAGTAAATAACTTTACAAACTTTGTTCAAAATAAAGAACTTTGTCCCGGAAACAACAATCACAAAACCTTAAAAGTTTTATGGCAAGAATCAAACGCTCCTTGTATATATCTTCCTGTAAAAAAAATATGACAAATCTTACAATTAAAACTACAAATATTACAAAGAAAATAAAACTGCAAAAAAAAAAATACTGTATATCAATCAGTAAAAAATACTGTAACAACTGTAGACAAATAATGTAACAACTGTAGACAAATAATGTAACAAATTAAATAATTTTGAATATCAATCAGTATCCAATACTGTAACAATTATAGACAAATAATGTAACAAATTTAGAAAAATAATGTAACAAATTAATACATATTGAACATCAATCACATGTAACGGAGGACCGTCACTTACTCTATCTAACAATATTTCTAGATCTGCTTCTACATCTGGTTCATCACATATAACGTTCAAATTCCATTCAAAAATTGATATATTTTCTCCAACTTGATCAACTTCAACTACATCAGGTAACAACATATCAATTTCTAAATCTTCATTCAAATTAGTTTCCATTGTATTAAAACCTGTAACAGATCAATAGAAAACACTGTAACAAATGCAAACCAATAATGTAACAATAGTAAAGTAATACTGTAAAAAATAGAAACTAATAATGTAACAGATTCAAACAAATACTGCAACAATTATAAACAAATACTGTAACAAATGTAAATTAATAATGTCCATTGTATTATAACATGGGAAGATCAACAACAAATACTGTAACAAATGCAAACAAATACAGCAACAAATGAAAAACATTAATGTAACAAATGCAAGCCAATTAATGTAATAAATCTAAGCCAATACTGTAAAACATTTAAACAAATACTGTAACAATATTAAACCAAAACTGTAAAAAATATTAACGCAATAATTAAATCTAATCATGTAACGCAATATACATAACAAATACAAATAACTGAGGAATACTACACAATATCTCAACCAGGCTGTAATAATCTATTCTAAATATTGTAACAATGAATCTAAATTTGTATAAAATTCAATTCAAAAAATGTTCATAACGAATATCAAAATCATAAAAATAAACACTAAATCTAAATCTGGACTCTATCAATGGGATCTTAATTTTGAAATGCAATTGATACAATTGTTTTTTCAAAAACGAAAATTCAAATCTAATTTCGTACAATCAACAATAACCTACTGCAAAAATCCAGAAAAGAAGATCAAACAACAACGGTATTATGGATTAGTAACTTACTAAATTCGCTGAACTCAGGTTAAACCTCTGATACTATAACATAAGGAATCCAATACTGTAAACTGTACATGTTTCACCTGTGTCTGTCATCTCTGATCTGAAATTTGTAATTTCAGATCTGGAATTTGTTCGATGGCATCAAGCGCTCGAGAGCAGAGAGGAGGTCCATCGAGAGAAAAGAGAAAGAGAAGAGAACATAAGAGACTGGAAATAAAAAAAGAAAAACAATAATAATTGAGAAACTTGTTTATATCGAGGTTGTGGAGAGAGATGTGGCCAATCGTTTGGATAAAGCTTGGATCCATGGCATCGGATCTCCTTGAAAAGGCCTAGATCCATGGCTCCTTCGAGCTCGTGCAGCTCGAAAGGATGCATATGACGTGAGGAAGAGGTGGAGAAGAGGCGGAGGCGGCCGGAGATGGGAGGCGGAGGTGGTCGGAGAGAAAACATCATGAAAGAAGAGAGCTAGGTTTGCTATCTGGGAAGAGCTTTGATTTTGTGTGGGTGCTAGAGAAAAAGAGAGATGAGGAAATGAGAGAGAATGTGAGAGACAGAAAATTTTTTATAGCTAGAATGGTTAAGAAGCTTTATCAAAAAAGTTAGGTAAAAACTGAGTACAAAACATTGGGTACTAAAACCTTTTTTTTTTTTTTTTTTTTTTCAAGACAAAACCTCACAAATTTTGTACGCTAACTTTCCTGTTGCGCATAACGCACCTAACCGACACATGCTACACGTGAAAAAAAAAGAAAAAATAAAGAAAGAAAAACTATCGTTTGTCAGCAATTAACACATTTGGATGTGGGTCCGGATCTCCTAATGTAACTCAATTGTTGGATTTTGGATTGAGACCGTCCTATTGAAATTCGATGTTCCATCTCGCACGATTCATTTCGGGATGTATGCTCCATCTCGCGAGCTCATCTTGAATCGGACGGTTCTGATTTTAAAACTACAAAATTGAGTTACATTACTAGATCTCGATTCTTTGGATGTGGCAAGAGCCAAGTACCAATTTCGGTCCCTCACATTTTCATTATTAGTAGCTTCATAATTGGCCAAATGTGGCAAACAAGTTGTATTTGTTTTTTTTTTTTTGCCAAATTGCCCGTAGGCACCAAGTTGTATTTGTTAAATTAACAAGAAGCTGTGTTTTTGTTGGCCCTTCACCTCCACATTGGGGTACTGCACAAACTATTTTTTTTTTCCATTTACCAACAAAAGATTCTCTCCTCCAATCCATCTTCCTTACCAAAAGCTACTTCATTTAGTTTACAAATTAATGGCATCTCAAGTGGGAATAATCAAAGAAACACCAAATTTCAAAAGTGCAATTGAAGACTTGGAAAGAGTGTGTGTTCTCACAGCCTCGGTTAAACAAGAATTAGTTGTTGGTAGTTCTGAAGCTGATTTGCTCTTAGGAGAGATAAGAAATAATGCCTTTGCATCTTCCCTTGATATTTTGGTCAGGTCCAACAAGGATTCTGTCAAACCAAAAGTTGCTGTTCCTCCGGTTTCACTTCGGACAAGAGGCGCTGATCATGACCGTGTTGCCCGGAAAAGAGAGAGGCAGGACACAGCTGCAAAAGAGCTACACAGAAAGTATCAGTTTTAATTAGTTTACTATATAAAGTTTTGTTCTTTAATTTGGAAGATATGAATTTGGAAGCTCTAATTAATCTTTTGTTGATTTATTTTTGAAATAAGCAGGAGGGGATGCATCTCATGGGAAGTAGTTTCATCCGCAGCAGATCATGATGGTTATTTATGGAGGAAATATGGCGAGAAGAAGATTAATAACAACCAATTTTTAAGGTAATTTTTATGTTTCATACGGAAAAATTTATACTAAGTACTTTATTGGAACTTAACTATGTTATTGCTATACCTCTTTTTCAATTTTTTTTCGTTTTGTAAAATGATGTCTTTTGGGTTTCCTGTTTCCATTGATAACTGAATCTTCCCAAGATTAAGATAATAAATAATGGACTAATTCAAGAAATAGAAGTTTACTTTTAATTAAATTGAACCTTAAGATCATGGATATGGTTTTTATCTTTGGTGAAAATAGTTTCATCATATAATTATAGAGTAATTTAAGTGTACATTCAAGTTTAAAGATACATTATTATTCAATATAAAATAATGGTTAAAATTTAAATATCTTAAGTAATATACAAGTTTTAATCAAGAAAATGTTATTTTTTTTACAACTATATATTGGGAGATATGATTTTTTTTTCCAGTCATTAAATTTTTTACCGGTCTAAACATGAGATTTTTTTTAGAATGTACGATCAGCTGGTAGATATATGCATTTTAAAATAAGGATGCATATAAAAAATAACCAAAATTTGGATCATCCATATATTTTTTTGGTAGAACGACTAAATAATATGAAAGACAAATATAAGAAAGCATGAGCACTAGTTCCATTTCCTTAATATCTTATAAAAGATTTGTTGAAAACGTACACTAAAGTTTAATTATAATATTAAAAAGGATGAGGATAATAGGGATTCTAGCAGCTATGGAAGGAGCCAAATTAAGCTAGTTTCCATTTTCTTCTGATTTAAAAAGTTCCAAGTTTTTTGGATTTTATACGTACCGTATACACACACACACAATAATAAATGTCAGCGAATTAATTTTTCAAGAATTCTAAATGTGTGTTTCTTAGTACGTACTGTGCATTCCCACAATTGACAATTCTTTATTAATACAATATTCCTAACTAAATAGTGACGCCTCTACCAATCTGCCATGCATGTTGCAGTGGCATGATGTAACCTACTAAAATTTCCATCAGTGCATGCATTATTAATACATCAGACTTGCTGAATAAAAAGAAAAAAAAATCAAATACATCTCACAAAAAATAAAACAAAAAACAGGAAAAAAAAAATGAAAATTAAAACTTGAACCTGTGGGCGCTCCAATGCTTCTGTAGGTTATGTAATATTAAATGTTTCCATTCCGTGTTAGTAATTCCCAACGGCCTTTCATTTGCATACAATTAAGTACCTTTTCTTTTTCTCCCAAAGTCAATTAGAAAGAATGCATGCATTCGCACTGGAAATTAAGAAACAAAAATTTAGAAGGTACCCCTTCAAAAACTCGGTAATTGAAGTCCACGCGTACGTACGGTCGAACAATTTTTATTAAGGAAGCTTCCATATGTGTTTTTTTCTTTTCTTTTATTAAAAAAGAAGCATAGAAAATTAGAAATTAAGGAGCAAGGATGCACACACACGTATAAAAACTTCCTGTTAAGAAAAGTTGGAATTAATTAAGGGGAAGAGATTATAACAGAGCAGTTTTGGCCTCATACAACGCACTGACTATGACTATAGAAGATGTAAAAACAGTGCTGCAAAAGGTTTGTGTTGTGTGTGAATTAATTAGTCAAAACTGTTATGTTAAAATCTGTACCTTAATTAAGGGATAAATTCAAGGTATATATTTAAAATATCGCAATAGTTATAGGGGTATCAGTAGTCCATAAAATATATTTAATTAATGGCGCCGTCCTAATTAGATTGGAGATCCAATCTAAATTCCAATCCCAAGGGACCAGGCGCATTAATTACCACTTTACCAGCTAGCATTTTGGTTATAGTATATGCAACTTGACCCCGCCTCTCCAACCATCCCTCAGATTTTTGTACTAGCAATCAAATTTAAATTTTCATCCCTATTTTCATTTCAACACTCGCCAACGTGACAATTATTAAATCAACGTGAAGAACCCGGTCCAATCGATGGAGACCTAGCTAAATCCAACTTGAATTAAACCTGATTCATTCGATTCGAGACAATTCAAAATCCGAAATAATTCAAATCTAGATTACTTGAGATTCGATTTGATATAATCCAGAATCCGACAATTATTTACTAGAAGTAGGGGTGTTCATCGGGTCCGGTTTAATCGGTTTTGGACTGAACCGAATTAGTTCGGTTCAAACGGTTCGATTTTTTCAGTTTAATGATTCGGTTTGATTTGAAATTTTCAAAACCGAAATAACCGAACCGACCGAACTTTTATATATTATGAATTTGATCCGGACCGCCCCGGTTTATTTCTTAATATTCCGGTTTATTTCTTAATCAATTGCTTTAAATACTTCGGTTTATTTCTTAATATTTCGATTTATTTCTTAATACTCCAATTTATTTCTTAATATACTTCGGTTTATTACAAAACAATTACTTTAAATAAAAAAATTGATATATTTCGGTTTGAACCGAACAAACTGAACAAACCGAAATAAAACTTCGGTTCGATTCGGTTTTATTTTTGAAACCGAATTATAATTTCGGTTTAACTAGTTCGGTTCGGTTTGAACCGAACCGAACTGATGAACACCCCTAACTAGAAGACAAACCGAGCCGAATCCAATATTCCAACCAGAGATTAACTCAATTTTACCTATCCAATTGCCATCTCTACGGTGGTAAAACTGGAAGAAGATTTTAACTAATGTTGTTAAATGCGGTTTTGTTCATGCATGAAGGCAATTGCATACCGCATATACGGTATGCGGCCGTACATGCAGATTTTCATGCAGACCTATATATGCGGATTTTAAAATGAGAATTCAGATATATATTCATATGTGTGCATTTTATACTACATGTATATGTAGTATATGAGAAACTTCCCTTAAATATATATCTATAGTATATATATAGAGCTTCTTGTATGTAGCATATATATTCACATGAAAGTCCAGTGCATGTTTACAAGTATAATAAATAAATGTCCAACAGCTGCTTTAATTTGAAGTCCTTTGTAGCCAATCGCCAATAATTGACCATAATTCAGCTGCTCAAATTCTTCGGCCCAAATTAGTAATAAAATAATATAAATACTAAATTCACGTGAATTTCACCCAAGGCGTCCGTCTGGACTCTGGAGTAACCGGTATATTTGTTCTTCTTTAGTCCCAACTCTTAAAAATAAAAGAACGAAGCTTTTTGAAAGTCTATAAAAGAAGTTGCATGGACTATGAGAAGCTCGACTTAACTGGATTTGTGTCCGGATGAGTATAAAGAATTGGGTCCAGGTTTTACTGCATGTCCGGTCCTTTTTTTTATTAATAATAATATTTTTTTAATTAATTAAAATAAACATTTGTATGGACTACATGGTATAATGTGGTCTACTGGTCTATATGGCAATATGCGGTACTTATGTGGACTAATGTATATGCAGAACTACATATATAGGATTGCATGAAAAATTTCATGCGGTTTTCGACTGCAAACGCATATGCACCAGCATTTAACAACACTGATTTTAACAGAGTAATTTTCACTTCATATTATCAGAGTTTAAAGAAATAGTCATTTTTAATTCATACAGTGTATAACAACCTCATGTATGAATCTAAAGCTACCTGTCAAAATGTTATCCGATATGAAAATTATATTTGACAGCCGCTGTCAAAATAAAAAAAAGTTACCCGGTAAAACCTACCGTACGTACTCACTATATATATATATTTTAGGAAACTGCTTTGAACCTGGTCTGATCTATCCAAAATGACGACGATTCGAAATTCAACCTGATCTAACGTAACAAGATCTAACAAATATTTCAACTTGAGCTAATTCGAATCTAATTGGACCTGTTTGATTGCCTCCTTTATTAAAAGGCATCAAGGCTATTTGCCGAACTTTTTATTAAACCAAGCCGAATCCAATATAAGGGAACAGCCGAACAGCTGATCTAAATTGCATTGGACAGGCAACAGCTGATCTAAATACATCGTTTACTGCCATATAAGGGAAGTCTCTTGATAAAGTCATGCACGTTGCTGTTTCTGAAAAATTAAGATAAGTTTCTTGATAATAAAATACATCAAATGGGGTCATGATGGGCCACATTTTAGGAATCCGAGTTGAAGATAACCTTAATTATGCTACCACTAACAATAATATAATTTATTTTTCCATTGATGCAGGTGCTACTACAGGTGCACCTATTACCGTGACAAGAAATGCAAAGCAACGAAACAGGTCCAGCGCCAAAACTACTCGGACCCACCTATGTACAGGATCACCTACTTCTACGAGCACACATGCAACATTCATCATGTTACCATTTCGAATTACATGCCAGCAATCAGTTGTCAGAAAATGCTCGATTTTTCTGTAAGAAATCCGTCTCCGAAGGCGAATTGTCTCAGCACAAGTTCAATTAGTGGCATCAAGGAAGAAAAAGGCAAGAAGCATGTTTTTCATCAAGGCAATACATTGGTACCGTCAGGAGAGAATCTAGCAGTTAATTCTAATGTGTTAACTGATCATGAGATTGATTTCGAATCCATTTGGTTTGATTCCACCGATTCAGGTTTGATTAGTTTGTTGGGATTAGACTAGAAATTTGATCTTGGTAAGACAACGATACATTGATTGATGCTGTATTTCATCTTATTTTTAATATTTTTTTTTAATGATGTTTTGTATAACATACATGAATTATACGCAGTAGTATCTCTATTTTATAGTGGATCTGTACGCTGTGGGTGCGTTTGGATCGTGTAAGGAATAGTGCAAGAATAGTAATTTTTGGATTAGTGCTTGAGAATAGTGCTAATTCAAGTTGTTTGAAAATAGTACTAATTTGGACTATTCCGGATTAGTAGAAATGTTGTTTGAATTGTATGTTTGAAATAGTGATGGAGGGAAGAAACAAAATAATGAAACTATGGACTGTTCCTGAGATAATCCAACATTTTTGTGGAATAGCGGAATATAGTTGTTCATGAGCTATTTTAAAAAGCTATATGTCGTTCGAATGTGTTTGTTCTAAAAATAATACAGCTATTATGAGAATAGCTCTATTCTTTTTTTGAGATAGAAACTTAGAGGTCTAGCCTCTATATTTCATTAATAAGACAAAATAGCTCTATTCTCAGTTTATCCAAACGCAACTGCATGAATTAAGTCTAACTGCTATGTTAAAATCTTTAATAACCGATCATGCATGCATGTTAGAGACGAGAAGAATCTTTCGAAAGAAAAGTACAAGCGTTAGTACAACAACATTTTTGTGCCTTAATTATACTGTTATATTTTTTAAATTTCAGAAAAAAAATGAAAAAAATTGGAAAAAATTGAAGGATGTCGGCAATGGCTTATTTTATTTTATTTTACTGGATAACCTTTTTGTTAATCAAACTCTACCTTTTGTAACTCTCCATGAGCTAGCATGTGATTCCCAATGAGAGATCAGGTGTAAGTTAATATGGATAAATAATTCCTTCCATATATCTGGTCTCTTATGACATCATGACTACATTTGGTATTAACGTCAGAACATGTGATTTTTCCTTGAACAAAGGGGATCGTACAGTAAATAATTATATATTATACGGCGAAGAGAAAGGAAGTTAAATGCTTATTGAAAGGTATTCTACACAAAAAATATTATTTATGCAAGTATCTCTGAAGGGAGTGCTAAGTCTAGTATGCTAAAGCAAGATTTGAAAAATATATATATCAGATCAAGATTAATTTATTAGTATCTCTATTTGGTTGTAACTTATAGTGAAAGGTACCTAACAAAACTAAATTTGAATAACTTTAGATAGAAATTTTTCTCAAAAAAAAAAAAAAAAACTTTAGATAGAAATCTATATTATAGGATTATCGATCACAATGAAAATAAATTTTGTTTTTCGAAGAACTAATGATGCGAGAATCAATTTTTGATATAGTGATAAATACAATAAACTCTATATAAGAAATTGGAGGTTCAAAATAATTTTTTTTTTTATTAATATTAAATAGTTAAATGGCTTTGCCTCCAATATTTACTTAAAAAATTGAAGTATCTTCATAAACACTGCCAAGACTCGGGAGTGGATCTAGTATAGTCCAGAGGGGGGGAGCAGCCGTCCCCTCTGAATTTTGAGTTTCAGTAGAAATTTATCGGTTCCGACTGATTTAATTTGCCTCGTCCCCTGAAATATTTTTTACCCCTTGAATTTTTTTTACCCCTGACGAAAATCCTGAATCCGCCACTGCCAAGACTTAAAACATAAAATATGATGCAACTCGAGCGGTTTTTGAATAAGCTGGCACATGCATCTATTATTAATTTATTGTAGCATGTCTCCCGGCAATTATGAGATCAACTCGACCCAATCCTTACAATATCGGGATAAAGGAAACTTTCAATCCAGCCCAAAACATGAATATGATTTAAATTAAATGCATGGACCCGTGAATGGTGGCAGCTGATACCAATCCTCATCTAACATCTAGTATATATTAATTTCCCTATTTAGTGCTACGCCAACATAAAATATTGTAGCTATTAAATAATATAAAGGTAAAATGATGTCAGTATCTCCTCCTCAGATCTCCTTTTGAGACTACATAACCTCACCAATAGCTCCTGAAAAGGAAATCAAGGCGAACAAGACATTAATAGTAAATTAAGAGAGAGAGAGAGAGAGAGAACAGTACCATGGAAAGTGCAAATAGTTCTCAAAGTACTCAACCGGAACTTGGAGAAGTGATGAACGACTTGCAAAGAGGGCTTGATACAGCCAGCTCTCTCGACATGCTGATCCAAGATAGATCAGGATCAAATGCTCAAATTCTCATAGAAGAGATAAAGGGTTGTTTCTCTAGAGCTTTGACTACTTTGAATTCTTCAAATTTATCTAATGAATTTATCAACCAGCTTCAATTACCTTCCGCTAGTTCTCAGAACAATAGCATCCAATCAAATACCACAAGAAGAAGAAATAGGCCCAGGTATACATGCTCCTCTAAAATAAATTAATGTTCTTTAGATTTTGCAGTTTAATATAAGTTTCTGCATTTTGATTCTTGTACACAGGAGTTCATGAACTTCATATTTGATCGTTCTTTATCAGATCCATTCAGAGAAATTTTATATTGTGTAAGGAGACTGGGATTAGATCGATAGAGTAGTTTTCTTTGAGTGCTTCATTGATTTTTATTTTCTTCTATATATATAATTTGATTCTCCTCTTTTTTAGGATCTTCTACACCAAAGAGAAGCGACAACATTTTGTTTTTTCTTTTTTTTTCATTTTGTTTGGTTTTTGGAGATTAAAATGAGGTGTTTACTTACAGGTTACGGGCTATCTCACAAGAAAATTTATATTTAGAAAATCCGGATGATTGTTATGCTTGGAGGATTTATGGGCAGGAGGAAGTTCAAAATTCAAGATATCCAAGGTAAAAGTCTTATAATCCAACAAGATTAATGTGTATTTTGATTCATACTAATTATTCAATAATTTCAACCTCTGTACCAGTAGCCAATGGAAATATGCCCTAACTGGTACAACCTCCGTACCAGTAGGCAACTAACCAAAATAATAAAAGGAAAAAGTTATAGGAGCTATTAAAGTATCATATCATTTAATCTAACAAACAAAAATATGTGTAGACAGTCTTAGCAGGGAAGTTCACATATTACGACCGATAAACCAAAAGAAAACAAAAGAAAAAAAAAAAAAAAAAAAGCAATTGAGGAGAAGAACAAGGGTTAGTGGGAATGTAGGATACCGTGCGGTGAAGACAGCAATAATAGAAACACTTTATCAGTTTGTCAGGAGATTTATTAGACTTTATTTGCTGCAGTAATAGTCTAGGTAGTCATTGAAACGGTGGTAATAGTCTAGCTCCCAATTATAATTTGTTTTTTGTTTTTTGAGTAAAGGTTGGAAGTCAAGCTACCCAACTATTTAATACTTTTGTTATTACTTTTACTCAAAAAAAAATATCTTTCTTATTACAACAGATTTCTCTTATATGAGTTTTGAACTGATGAATTCTAATATAGAGAACCATGTGCCTTAGCCACTAGACGAAAAACTAGTTCTCACCCAATTATAATTTGTGAATATACGATTGTAAAAAAAGATGGAAAAAGCTTTCATGTGATGTACTTTGCCGAGTTCTTTTGCCATATTGTTCTATAATTTGATGCCCTCATTTACTAAATGCAAGACAGAAAGTTCATAGTAATATTTCATGTCCTTATGGGTACTCTATCATATTAAAGATGGTAAATTATGAGGTTCCCTATATTATTAATTATGGTTCCTAATTATATACTTAATTTACATACGCTTCCAGCTTTATATATAATTTGTACACAGTACACCACCAAGATATCTGGAAACATGTACTTTTAAAGAAAATACTCTCAAGTAATGTAAAATTTTTCCATTGCAGGGTGTACTATGAGTGTGCTCACAAAGATGAATTAAATTGCCGCGCAACAAAAACAGTGCTGCAGTTGGAAGAAGATCCATCCAGGTGTGAGATAGTTTGCAGTGGTCAACATACATGCATGCAATTACCGAACGAGCAAGATTTCTAAAATCCCCAACTTAATTATTATCAATTCCAGTTCAAAAGTTCATATGTTTCTACATCAGATGCATGAATGCAAGGTCAGATTAAAAGAGAAGAAAAAGAAGTGGGAGAGAAACTTTTTAGCAGTGCTTTATTTGTATTAAGCTTTTCTGGTCACATGTTGTATTCTTGTTAGTATGTCTAGAATTAATGGAACGTTTTAATTTTCTTTAATTCTTAATTTTTGTTTATGCTCTACTATTAATTTGATGGATAAATTTGTCATGTTCATAATCGCCGACTGACCATTAGAAAAAGCACGATTTCAGGAGAAGAAATTTATTTATTCAATTCTTTCCATACTTGCACATGTTAATTACATGAATTTGTAAATTCAACATAACTAATCATAAATAAAAATATAAAAATGATCCACTGACAAGATCGCCTCTCAACACGGTACTGGCAACAAATTAGGAATAACATCATCAGTTATCCCAATTTTAGTCATTATGGGGTACTAGTTGAGGATAATATTTAGAAGAAATTAATCATCATTACAGGGTAGTGGTAGTTGAGGATGCTCAGAAGAAATAATAGTATGAAAAGATGGAGAGCTAGCAAAGACTTCACATGCTTTCATATTTTCATAACAGAACAATATTTCATGGGGTTCACATGGTAGGATAAACCCATGCTAAATTCTTCTTCTGACGGAGATATATTTGTTTCTGTGTGATAATTTGGGTTTTAAGAAAAAAAAAAGAAAAAAAACCTTCAGTTAAGTTTTGAATCTGCACGGAGGACCTTGAAATAAACTTTTTTTTTGTGAAACTTATAAGCACGATTTTTTTTTGATACCAAATTAATCTATGACATCATTGAAAATAATTTTCAAATTGTCTTTCTGAGTAAGCTAATGTGATTCATTATTTTTATTATACAAATTTGTTACGAGGATAAAAATATTTTTTACATCTTTGCGGATACTTCTGTCGGTAAAACTGATACGTTCGAAAATAATAACAATTTCTGTTAGTGCTATCTCGGCAATAATCTCTTTTTATCCTTGCGGATAGTGACATATTTTTGTAGTTTTCAACTTTTGATAAAAGTTCCATTTAAGTTACATAATCCAATTTAATCATGGAAGATAGATGATAGTATACACAAACACTATATAATCTACACTGATAGATTATTCATCAAATATTGGAAGTCACAACTAATCTCTTTTCAGCTTTTTTTCTCCCCCCATACTCCCAAGTTCCTATTTAGGATTGTCTTCTTGTAGCAAATTAAAATGAGAAATTAAATAACATTAACCTTTTGCTATCATGGTAGCCTCATAATGGAACCCTATAATTTCCTATCTTTGAAATTAAATGTGGGCCTAGACCCTTATTTTTCCTAAGAAAATAATTCCTATCTTTGAATTGAAGAACAATAGATTGAATTTTGATATATAATGGATTAAGGCTCAACTAATCCCGAATAACCCTGTAGAAATCTGCAAATTGCCGTTGATTACAAGTCAACAAGAACATTTAAATCACCATTAATTATGACTGCATATTGTACATGCCGCTACAAAAAATTATGTCTGCATATTCTACACATCACTCTTGCTTGTCATTTTTTGTTCAAATAATTATGGTCACCTGCGTTTAGCCCCAAAAATAGAGAATTAGTTCTTGTAGTAAAGTTTATTGGTCCAACTATCTGTATGAAGCAATGGAGCGAGGGCATAATTATTAGGGGTGCAAACAGATCGGATATAGATTGCATAGTAGTAAAATTATATCCGTACTCGCCTTTTATTTTACAGATACGGATACAGATTAGATATTAGATGAATACAGATAGATCAGATAAACGGATACGGATATAGATCATATTCGTTTTTTATAATAGTGAATAACATAATTTGTTAATAATATATATTAAACTATATATTATATATTTACTATTTAGATACGGATAATTAAAATTTAAAATCATATCCGTATCCGTATCCACACGGATATTTAAATATCAGATATCCGTATCTAATTTTCGGATACAGTCGTATAATATCCATCACACGAACAGTCACAAACCTTATCACAATATATTTGGTTTTGATTTAACAATAATAAACGAATAACCCACGTGATACATAGATACATTTCGAGTCAGCATTCAGCAAGGTGAAATCAGCTGACGTTAGCACCATGATGTCATAGGCAACTTCATTTAGCAGGAGCTTGATTGTGCGCTGATGCGCGTTTATTAGTTAATTCTTTAATTGGCGTTTCTTAAGCTGTCCAACAGCCAGGTAGTTCGTCTTGGTTAACAGAACATAGATGGTCTGAATTTATTTAAGGATGTTACTAGCTATGATTTTTTTTTTCGAATAGTTTAAAAGAATAAAAGAATAAAAAAATATTAGATGACGTGTGGAAAGAGTTCATATACTTACAATATATGTTTGCTGAGTTAAAACACAAAATAAAATTCTGGATTGTATGTTTTAGTAAATGTTGAAGGGTAATATTTAAACCAGCATCATGTCACAAAACAGCTTTGCTCTGGGGATTTTTTTTTTAATTAGCTTCTGGTGATATAGTTTTATGAATATGTAAGGTATACATATTTATTATTCCCACAAGATTACCGCAGTTTGGCATTTAATTTATAGTACTCTTCTCTTTTATATTAAAGTCTATATCTATTATTTTTTATTAACATAGCTTGTGGGCATAGTGACAAGATTCGCGAATAATTCTCGAATTATTCGCGAATTATTCGGTTTTTTGGTGATGCTGAACCGAATGCCGAATTATTCAGTTGACCAAACTTTTACCGAATAATTCCTGAATTTTCCGAATTTTTTCCAAATTTTTCCCATAATTTTATTTTTTTTGGTTATTTTTTGTTTTTACTCCCTTAAAGAACTGAAATCTCTGATCCGAATAATACTGAATCATTTCCGAATTATACCCGAATTATTCCCGAATCACGAATTTTTGACCTCGCCGAATCTAATCCGAATAATTGATTTGTCACTATGCTTGTGGGTAGAAAATTTAAAATATATAGTATATACTCTTCTTGTAACTTCTGTTGACTAAGAAATAAACTCCCTAATTCGAGAAAAAAAATTGAAAATTGAAAATGTAAAAATTGCGAATTACATTAATATCTTAATTGTTGTTTCTACATTAAAATTAATATCTTCATATTATTCATGTCTCCAATTCACTAATGTTAACATTAACCTTGGCTAACTTTTTAATCTTTCAAAAACATCTTAATTTACCAATTGTTTGGGAACTACATGAAAAAGAACGATTCAAGCTCTCCCGTGGAAATTTCTGGAGAACTCTGAGTGGAAGCACACAAATCACTTTAAACTTTGTTATTTCTTCACTTGAACTGGAGTAAAATTTCAGCAAATCCAGTACTTAATTAATTTGGACATATTTTCTACTATCCAAATTAACCAAGGGTACGTGTCTCAAAATCACATGAAAACGAGTATTTAGGTTTTGGTCAAAGAAGAATAATTTGGATGATTACGTCATATATTGAATAAATTTGGAACGTCATCAATGATTAAGTCAGCAAGTTATTTTCTTGGGCCTATATATACGGCACGTGGGCCTTCTGACTCTTTTCCATGTGAACAGATACTAATTAACTTTTTTTTTGAGTAAATGAACAGGTAACTTTTTTTTTAAGGAGAAAATTAACAGGTAACTGTTGCATCATGAAGGCACATCTCTATCTACTTGTGAATTTGTATATAATTTGGTATATGTTTTGTTTATTTATTTTTTGAAACGTGGTCATCTGTCATCTCCATCCGTTTCCATTATTTATTTTACAAATAATTTAGTAGATCTAACCTCTCTATTTTGTATTGAGGAAACAGTAGTTTTAAAGTAATTAAGCGCACATGAGCAGCATGTACTTGTGTCCAGATGAAGTTTACTCGGAGATTCCTTGACTTTGATCTTAATTTTCTTCTTTTGAAAAAGCAAGTTGCTTGATCTGATATGTTTCTTTTTTCTTTGAAATTAAGCTATTCATACTCTGTCAAATGATGTATTGTTTCATGCCTCACCCCAACATCTTTATTTTTAATTTTAAAGTTCAAACTGACCATCTGAACCGTTCAATATTATATCCACATTAAAATATAATTGGAGACCAAATTTAATATTTTTTGAATTTCTTTTACTATTTTTAGAGATAGGTATATAATCATTGTTTTTAGATGGTCCACAATTTTCTGAAAAATGATGATTCTGTACCTATCTTAAAAAAATAGTAAATTTAAAAAATATATATATAAAATTTGGTCTCCAATCATATTTTAAAGTGGATATCATGTTGAGCAGTTCGGATCATCTGTTTGAACTTTGAAATTGAAGATAAAGATGTTGGAATATGATTGGGACATGAAGCAATGGGGCATTTGAGCCCTCCTCATATATATGTGTGTCTATTCTTAAATGACATGTATATTTTTTTTAAAGTTAGAGGGCGCGGGTGTCCACCAACAATTATATTAAGAAAAATAAATGTATTTGCAACATCTCAAGTTCCTACTTTCTAAATAATTTGTTATAATAACAAGAATATTAAATAGTTGGGTGGCTTAACCACCAACTTTACTATAAAAAAAAAAATTAAAAATAGCCACATAACTAAAGTACATGTATCAAACTATAGCCTTTCTCTTTGCCTTCTTGTGTTGCCTAACTTATGTTAGGTTAGCTCTAGCACTAGCTATACCATTGCTTAATTTGTTTGCCGAGAGAAAATCCTTTTGTTTATTTCTTATCAAATTGCCCAACACCTGGCTGCCCAAAGCGTATTTATGGTCCTTTGTAATTTCTAGACGGCTCTCTCCCACACAACGAGTATCGTAGAAATAGATTGCATCCCCTCGCGACCAACAAAATGACATTTAAGTTGGTTTGTACAGTACCCACTTTTATATAAAAAAATGATATGTAATTTTCATTCCATCCATCAAAAGAGTTGTGTAGAATGAAATATGTCACTTAATTTTCATAAAAAGAGTCGACGGATTCAGGTTTTCAAATTATGAGGGCTAAATGTGAATGTGCATCATATAAAATTTTTCATACTCTGAATATGGATCAATTTTACAATAACTATGACATTTTAGTTTAAATTATATAAAAAATCATATATACATACAATTTGTTATGAAATAATAAATATAGACATTTCACCTTCTCCACCTCATCCACTTTCTATTATATTTAATTTATGTATTAACTCTCTTGTTAATTGTATGGCTTTTTGTTTTCTTTCTTTAGCCAATAAATAGAGGTTTGTAAGAGATTGAGAATGATACTAAGATTGAGATATAATAAAGAAAGAAGATTTAGTCTCTCCCCAATATTATTTTGTCTTGTTTTATAATACGTTATTAGCATGAGTTTGCTCTAGTCAAGTTGTGACAGGATTTTGTCTATAGTAGAAGCACTAGTTCGATATAGTCAAATTGCAACACAATTTTCTCTAGAAGAAGGTACTCTTTAGATTACATTTTATTAACCTTGTTGTTAGTAATAATTTTTATTTCTTGGATGAAATTTTATTATTGTATATTGAATGAGAGTAATATTTTCATTCCCGGAAGAGAATGATAAAGTAAGTACATGATAATAGCCAGAAGCTTTTGTACATACTATAGCTAGAAGTTTTTTTTCTAAGAGAACCTGAAGTTCTTAATCATAATCTTTTATACAAGAGAAACTGAAGTTCTTAGCCAAAAAAAAGCCAAAAAAAAAAACTTTTATAGTTCTAAAGTTATTCTGTAAGTAATTTAGTTGATTGATTATTATATCTTTCATTAATTTAAATTTTATTAAATTTTTTTTATTATATTTGTTTTAGTTTATAAGAATCATTCCTTGAAGTGAATGATAGAATATTAACCTGAAGTTATTATCGAAACTAAAAGTTTATCAAGAACTCGAAGTTCGTATTATCCGAATAGAATAATAACCAGAAGTTATTAGAATTATTTAGAACCTGAAGTTCTATTCGAAATTTAGGATAAAATTAATATAATAACCAGCAGTTATTATAGGCCACTGGATGAATAATAACCTGAAGTTATTTCAAACCTGAAGTTTTATTAGAAATTTTCATATAAAATTAATATAATAACCAGAAGTTATTTTAGGTAACTGGATCAAAATATAACCCGAAGTTATATCAAATTAAATTTTACAATTGCGTAGTTAAGCAATTTAATAACCAGAAGTTATTAAATAAATATTTCATTATAACTTGAAGTTATATAAATATTAACCCAAAGTTATTAATACATTTAAATTTATTTATTTATTTATTCAATTTACATATTATTTTATTTATATTTATCTCCCTTTTATTTATAATAACCATAACTTGAAGTTATGATTTTTATAACCTAAAGTTATGACATTAATAACCTGAAGTTATGACATTTATAACCTGGAGTTATGACTTTAATAACCTGAAGTTACAGTATTAATAATCTGAAATTATTAATACATATATATTTTGCATTATATATGGCAAATTCCACAAAGTTTTAATTTATCTTCCTTCTCATTTATCATAACTCGAAGTTATGGTATTAATAACTTGAAGTTGTATTTTGTTATAAATATGTATTAATAGAAATGAGAAGAAAAATATTCCGAAGATGTTTGTTACACATGTGGGATGACAAATTATTGAATGTGTACCTATCGTACGCAACTCAAGAAAAAAAATGTGAAAATTAACTTTACTAAAAATTGCCATGAAAATGAATGCCATATGGATACACATCTTGATGTATCAGATTTTTTCATAATGTGGATAAAGAAATAAACAATTTTACTAAGAGAGAAAATAAAATGTAGAAGTTTATGTTTATGTTTAATTTACATTTCAATTTTTATATTGTATGCAAATAAAATTAATGAATAAAGATATTTTATTTTATTCTTAATTTTTTTTTATGTTAAAGGAAAATGACTGATGCAATGGTAAGTAAAGAAGATTCATGTCTAGTAGACAGCGGGACAACAAATACTATATTGAAAAGTAAGAAATATTTTTCACAATTGCATCTTGGTGAGGCTAATATTCACACTATATCTGGCGCAAGTAATTTAATTGAAGGCTCCGGAAGAGCTTGTATTTTGTTACCTAAAGGAACCAAATTAATAATAGATGATGCATTATATTCGAGTAGATCCAGAAGAAATCTACTAAGTTTTAAAGATATTCGAAAGAATAGTTATCATATTGAAACTATGAATGAGAGAAATTGTGAATATCTTCATATCACATCTATTAAAAATGACCAGAAAATTATAATGGAAAAGATGCAAGCATTGTCTTCTAGATTATATGGTACTTATATAAGTACAACAGAATCGAATATGGTAACTAACTAGAAGTTAGTTGATCCAAAATTATTTACATTGTGGCATGAAAGATTGGATCATCCAGGAAGTATAATGATGAGAAGAATAATTGAAAGTGCAAATGGGCATCCCCTAAAGGACCTGAAGATCCTATTATCAAAAGAATTGACATGCGAAGCATGCTCTTTTGGAAAACTAATTATTAGGCCATCTCATAATAAAGTTGGACCTGAAGCTCCTTCATTTTTAGAAAGAATTCAAGGAGATATATGCGGGCCTATTACACCACCATGTGGATCATTTAGATATTTTATGGTATTAATTGATGCATCAACACGTTGGTCACATGTGTGTCTATTAGCAATAAGAAATATTGCATTTGCTAGACTATTAGCACAAATTATCCAATTGAGAGCCAATTTTCCGGATTATCAAATTAAAAGAATCCGACTTGATAATGCAGGTGAGTTTACTTCTCAAACTTTTAATGATTATTGCATGTCTATTGGAATTACGGTAGAACACCCAGTGGCCCATGTTCATACACAAAACAGTCTAGCAGAATCGTTAATTAAAAGGTTACAATTAATTGCTAGACCCTTACTGATGAAATCTAGTTTACCGTCTTCTGCATGGGGACATGCCATATTACATGCTGCTTCCCTAATTAGATTAAGGCCAACTGCAGATCATAAGTATTCTCCATTACAATTGGTCTCCGGAAGAGAACCAAATTTGTCCTATCTAAAGGTATTTGATTGTGCAGTATATGTTCCAATTTCTCCTCCACAACGCACAAAAATGGGACCTCAAAGAAGGTTGGGAATTTATATTGGTTTTAACTCTCCTTCTATTATTAAATATTTAGAACCATTAACAGGAGATATTTTTACAGCAAGATTTGCTGATTGTCATTTTAATGAATCAATGTTTCCAAACTTAGGAGAAGAAAAACATAAGTTAGATAAACAAGTAACTTGGAATTCATCCTTGTCTTATCTTGACCCCCCAAGTAGTCAATGTGAACTCGAAGTTCAAAAGATTATAAATTTGCAAAGAATTGCAAATGAATTGCCTGATGCATTTACAGATACAAATAGAGTTACTAAATCACATATTCCAACTATAAACGCACTTGCTCGAATTGACATTACAAAAATATGTAATGAATCTAATGTACGTAGAAAACGTGGAAGACCACTCGGTTCCAAGGATGTAAATCCACGTAAAAGGAAAGAGCAGAATAATGCAGTTGGTGTAACTCCAGAAGAGGTTACCGATAAGATCCCAGAAGAGATTAATAAAATTCCAGAAGAGATTAATAAAACCCCAGAAGAGGCTGATGAAGTTCCAGAAGAAACTCAGGTACCTAGTGATTACGATATCTCAATAAACTATGTACAAAATGGTACAATATGGAACCGAAATGAAACATGTGTTGATAATATTTTTGCATATGCTATAGCAATTGATGTGCTAAATGAGGAAGATTATGTGCCAAAAACTCCTGAAGAGTGTATGCACAGAAATGATTGGCCAAAATGGAAAGATGCCGTGAAGGCTGAATTAGATTCGCTTAAAAAGCGTAATGTTTTTGGACCTGTAGTCTTAATCCCCAAAGATGTTAACCCTGTAGGTTACAAGTGGGTATTTGCAATAAAAAGAAATGAGAAAAATGAAATTTTGAGATATAAAGCAAAGCTTGTGGCACAAGGTTTTACACAAATACCAGGAGTTGATTATGAAGAAACATATTCACCTGTAGTGGATGCAATTACTCTTAGATTTTTAATCAGTCTCACAATCACTGAAAACTTTCAAATGCGCCTCATGGATGTAGTCACAGCTTATTTGTATGGATCACTTGATAATGATATCTATATGAAAGTCCCTGAAGGATTAAAAATACCTGAAGCATTGAAATCAAAATCTCGATAAATGTATTCTATAAAGTTAAAAAGATCTTTATATGGACTAAAACAGTCGGGTCGAATGTGGTATAATCGACTTAGTGAATATCTTGTAAAAGAAGGATACAAATCTGATGTAATTAGTCCATGTGTTTTTATTAAAAGATCAACTTCAGATTTTACAATTATTGCAGTATATGTTGATGATTTAAATATCATTGGGTCTCCTGAAGAGATCGAAAAGACTGCAAAATTATTAAAGAAAAAATTTGAAATGAAACATCTTGGTATAACAAAATTATGTCTCGGCCTGCAGATCGAGCATTTGTATAATGAGATTTTTGTCCATCAATTAAACTATATCCAGAAGATATTAAAACGTTTTAATATGGACAAAACTCATCCTCTAAGTACACCAATGGTTGTCCGATCACTTGATATAAACAAGGATCCTTATCGTCCCTGAGAAAAAAATGAAAAAATTCTTGATCAAGAAATACCATACTTAAGTGCAATTGGGGCTTTGATGTATCTTGCTAATAATACGAGACCTGATATTGTTTTTTCTATAAATTTACTAGCAAGATATAGTTCTGATCCAACACGCCGACATTGGAACGGAATTAAACATGTATTTCGTTACCTTTGCGGAACACGTGATATGGGACTATTTTATCAAAAACATACAAAGTCCAAATTAGTTGGGTATGCAGATGCAGGATATTTATCAGATCCACATAAAGCTTAATCACAATCCGGATATGTGTTTACATATGACGGTACTGCAATTTTATGGCGATCAACAAAACAGACACTGACGGCAACATCATCAAATCATGCCGAATTAATAGCTCTATACGATGCTGGTCAAGAATGTGTCTGGTTAAGATCAATGATCCAACACATCCAGGAGGAATGCGGGCTCGAGTCAATCAAAGGAAGCCCGACGGTACTATATGAAGATAATGCGGCATGTATTGC
Organism: Carex cristatella; assembly: GCA_024447775.1. Classification (NCBI taxonomy): domain Eukaryota; kingdom Viridiplantae; phylum Streptophyta; class Magnoliopsida; order Poales; family Cyperaceae; genus Carex; species Carex cristatella. The sequence goes on from JAJHPF010000022.1 coordinate 2,046,425, forward strand.
TCAAATCAAAGAATGATATATTAAAGGTGACAGAACCAAGCACATCTCACCAAAATTCTTCTCAACTCATGATCTACAAAAGGATGGCTTGATAGATGTTTGTCAAATCAGATCAAGCGACAATTTGGCAGACCTATTTACAAAGTCATTGCCAAGAAAAGTTTTTGAGCAACTTTCACAGAAGATCGGCATCCGTCGCCTAAAAGATATACATTAAAATGAGGGGGGGGGGTATTATACACGCTGCACTCTTTTTTTCCTCCACTAAGTTTTGTCCCACTGTGTTTTCTTAGTAAAATTTTTAATGAGGCAGCATAACTGATCCGGAAGTATCAGTTAATTTAAATTAGTCCTGAAGCACCAAATTAATATTTGTCCTGCAGTACAATAGTGTATAATATAAGGTAAAATGTCTAAGGAGGAGTGTTATGAAATAATAAATATAGACATTTCACCTTCTCCACCTCATCCACTTTCTATTATATTTAATTTATGTATTAACTCTCTTGTTAATTGTATGGCTTTTTGTTTTCTTTCTTTAGCCTATAAATAGATGTTTGTAAGAGATTGAGAATGATACTAGATTGAGATATAATAAAGAAATAAAATTTAGCCTCTTCCCAATATTATTTTGTCTTGTTTTATAATACAATTATTTTAAAAATTAATAGAGATCAATTGGTCCTATAATGAGTATATCCGCCCCAGGTTAGGTTGTTAAGATATGGTTTCAATACAGAAGCGCTATCTGTAAGTTGAGCAAGACAATAGAGAGTTGACCTGAGTCAACAATACCTGATTTGACTAAAATGTGTCGCTTGAAAAAAAAAACCGGACATCATTATCAGCAAATCAACAAGAAAGATCCTATTGCAATTATGAAAGTTAGAAATTTCGTAGATGGAGGTGATTTAATTAGGAGAATTCCAACTGAACTGGAGTGCACAGAGTCCTATTTGTCTATGTCAGTTATAAATTATACAACTTTATGTGACGACAGGTCATTTACAAATAATATTATATGTGTATAAAAAAAATCTTATATTAAGAAAATGCATTGAATTAATTTTAGTACAATTGGCTAAAGATGAAAGAAGACGCAGCATGCCAGCATGACTTGAATATTCTCAAAATCTCTCTCTGTTATTTATTTTATTTTTTCCAAAAGCTTCGCAAGGGTTGCCAAGGCTTAGAATATTATCAAAATGTCACCACAGAAAATCTACAGAAGAGAGTGAGATGTCACACCATGGTTTCGTCACCACTCACAAGTCACAGCAGTAGTACAATGGAATAATGCAAAACGTTCATTAAACAACAACAACATAATATGGGCCCACAATAAGGTCCGTAATGCCATAAGCATAACCAAATAACGCGTCCATTTTTCCTAATAAAATGAAAATAAAATAACGCGTCCATTCCATAAATTGGAGCCATCTAGTGGTACGGTACTACGGTGTGGACTGGGAAAGGTATAAAAGTCAAATTGACCGCGTTATTCCCCATCCAGTTGCTTGGGAGTACCACTTACTTTATGACTTATATATGCTTTTTTTTTAGAAAAGACTTACATATGCTTTTTTTTAGAAAAGACTTATATACGCTTTTCTAGTTTGTCAGATGTGGAAATAAAGTAATTTATATGAATAAGATGCTAGGAATAACATAAGTTCTTTCTTATTACAGTTTTAAAAGAATTATCGTATAAATTTTAAATTTTAATTAAAGTAGATCATTAAATTAATTATAGAATAAACTTCCAGAATACTAATTTTTACTATTGACAAAAAATGATCTAAAACATTGACATTTCTTATTTTTAAGTTCTTTTTTCCATCTTTCATAAATCCTAAAAAATAATATTTTTTTTCAAAATAGTAAATATTGATATTCTACAAGTTCATTATTTAATTTAATTAATTTAACAAGTTACTTAAATAAAAATTTAAAGTTTATATAATAAATTTTTTAGACCGTAACTCAAAAGGCCTTATAGTACCTAAGTCTTACTCAACTTATATGTACTTACATGGAAATAACATGAACTTATTATACTAATTCCAACCGTTGGTTTTCGTTAAGATTCATGTAAGAAAAACTTACTTTGCTGAGATTTGCGGATTAAAAAATTTGAACAGTTAGATATTAGCATAACAAGTTCGGTATTCCCAAGGAATAAAAGGAGATTTATTTCCGCCAAATGCTCATGCAAGGAGAGTTGCTGAGGTAGCCCTTTCTTAGTTTATCTAATAGTTCCCATTACATGGTACATGAATCCTGTTGAGTTGGCACTGCTTTTGTTTTACTCCTATTATACCATTTGAACTTCACTATGGGATATAAATAAATAGATAAAACTACTCAATAGTTGAGGAACAGGCCCGAATTCGCGTATTTAATGGAAATTAATATTGGTATTGTTTTTTTTTTTTTTTTAATTTGAGATAGAAAGATAGAAAGCTACTTTTTTAAATTCTATTTTAATGTGCATATAAAAAGACAGAGACTAAACTGATATGGTTTCTAATTGAAATCTTGAATTTAGTCCCACTTTCTTCGGAAAAAAAATGTGCATAAAAAGACTTTTTATCCTAGTTTTGAGATAACAATGGAATCAAGCTTTCCAACTTTAAATATCTACAGACCTCGGATTTCAAATCTGTAACTTTCTCACACAGAAAAAATTATCACAATCATTAGATTAAATCTTGAACTATATAGTTAAACCTTAATAAAAACAACACAAGGTCGATTCTTTTTTTCTAAAATATGTTAAAAATAGTTAATTTACTGTCTAAGATACCTATATATCAATATATGTAAGTATATACATACACTATATATGTTACAAGAGGAGGGATTAAGTTACAACAAATTTGGTTACAACAAAATTACAACAATATTTTTTTTTTCATTTTCAAAGTCCAAATCGTCGATCCAAACCGTTCAACATAATTATCTAAATAAAATGTGCTTCCAGATCAAATTTTACATTTTTTTGAATTTTTTTTACTATTTATTAAGTATTTTTACAAAAACTAGTCAACTTCAGACCATTGAATTTTGTACCAATCTTAATAAATAGTAAAAATTCAAAAAAAATATAAAATTTGATCTGGAAGCACATTTTATTTAGATAATCATGTTGAACGGTTTGAATCGACGATTTGGACTTTAAAAATGAAAAAAAAAAAACCGTTGTTATAACTTTGTTGTAACACAAATTTATTGTAACTTGATCCATCCTCATGTTACAATAATTAACTATTTAACACATTCAGAAATTTAATAAACCAGACGAAAATTTGAAAGAATGGACTGATGATTGCATCTAGCCATCTTACAAAATAAATTAAGAGTCAAGGTAAAGAAGCTCTTTGGTACCCATCTCAAACCTGATTGGATAATATTGTACAGGTTCAATCTGGGCCCGACATGACGAGCGAATGGCGCGTAATTATAACATAAATAAATGCTCCTCACTCCTCAGCTACCTCGATGCTTCGTCAACACAAATTTTATAACTAAACTAATGCTTACCGCCCGTCCCCCGCCCGCCCTATAAATGCTTTTGATGTACTGACTGTACTAACCGAAAACAAACGAAAATGGCATCACCATTAAAAGCCACACCAACACCAGCTTTGAAACACAATATGGCAATAAAACAGATCGAAAAAGGCTGCGAGCTGACAGCAATGCTTCGAGCACACCTTGGAATACTGAAAGATGCCAAAGATTCACCCTTTGGGAATATCTTTGAAGAGATATCACACACCTTGGCATTGTCAAGAGATATTCTGACTAGATCTGATCATCGAAACTTGCTTGGATCCAAACTGGTAACGTCACAAGCGTCAGGAGGTGCTGAAATTCACAAGAGAAAGAGAGATGACAAGCTTAAGGACTCTCAAAGAAGGTAACAGAATATTAAAATTTTGTAATTAATTTAGCATTTTTTTGTTTTAATATTATTAGAGAAGAATTAATACAATAACAATTAATTAATCATCTTAATTTTGACAAATTTTTTAACCGATTACAGGAGATATAATAACAAAAAGACGAAATATACAACAATGCCTGATCATGATGGTTATCAGTGGAGAAAATATGGGCAAAAGAACATTCACAGTAAAATACATCCAAGGTTAGTGATTCAAGACTTCATCTTTGGAAATTTTCAAGATACAAAATACCAAGTGATATGGTCTAGATCCCAATTTCAAAGAGAAACACATATTTCTTGGAACAAATTTTTAAAAACAATCATTTGCATATATGCAGGAGCTATTACAGATGCACTTATCACAAGGATCGAAGCTGCATGGCAGCTAAGCAAGTACAGCAATGCAACGATGAATACCCGCCTTTGTTTGAAGTGAACTATATTGAGGAACACACATGCAACATTCCCTGCATGTCTAACTCGAGACATACAATTAATGAAAACATTTTAGATTTTTCTGGTAAATCAATACCAGAATCTAATTTGTCAGCCAATGCCATGGGTTGTAGAAGACAAGATGAAGATGCCGCACTAGTGTCATGCTTAACCACTGTTATCACTGGATATAACAGCAGAATTTCAGAAAGGTCAAATGGAGGACCCAAGGCGCTAAATACTTCCATTGAATCCTCACTTTTAATTAATGATGATGATATATCTTCGATCGAAAAAACTTTGCTTACAAAAGATGAGTTTCCAGTGGTTCATGACATTACTATGGATCTAGAATGGTTGGAACAAGATAATATCCAGTTCCTTTTGGAGACTTTTCCCCCAATTTAGAAGCTTTTCATGATAAACGGCCAGAAGAATCAAGGAGAGCCACATAAGTTTGTTTTATTCTTAAAAAGTGTTGTTCGTTTTTTTCTATGACAACAAGTTTTTCGAATTTAATATTAGATAATGTACTTGTAATGTTAGAGGGCGTTTATGGAGCTGTTAGTACAAAATTAGTACTCTTATGTGAATTTATTTTTTGAGATAGCTATAACTGAATATTTTAATAAGAATTAAAACGGAAGCTCATGCTAATCAACTGATCATCAATGAATCAATCGATATCTTTGCACTCGTTGGTCGTTACTTTGCAAATCAATTAGAATTGATAAAGTAGTCGTGATTTAAAGCGAATGACACACACACACACATTTATATATACATACGTACGTGTGTGTGACTATCAAAATTGTATATTTCTCTTTAATGAGCACATCACACTCTAGTTTTCCTCTTGATGAGCGCGCGCACATATATACATACATATATTTTAACATATATTTTAAGTTGTTATAATTGGAGAACAAAGAGATAATAAACTCAACTGAAACATGTAAAAGTCATAATAATTCAAAAGACTCCTTTACAATCAGCCTTTGAGGAGTTATTTTTCAAATACCAAAACACAATAATTATAACGCTCAACAACTTCTACAAATACCATAACACACACTAGTGAAAAATGTGACATCAGTATCAGTATATCAGGGTCAGGTACTTTCAGTATCGGCTATCGACTGTTCTTGATTGTTGAATCTGTAACAGTTATTTAATCGTTCCTGATTATTAACCCTATCAGTATCGCCTCTATACCCATTCATGTTGTGCATAAACGACCGTCCCTGATATTTGTTTTTCCACTAGTGACACTTATTAATTAAGTTCCTGGAGACTCTCAAAAGATCGGCCTAAAAACTCACAAAATACAACTTGAAATGATCATAATAGATACACTTATTGACTGTATTAAAACGCACTCACAACTCACACTCAATTAATTAACAATAAGCAGACTCTCATGCACCTCACCAATTCTCATGCAAGAATGGTACGAACCAGGCGGTGTCAATTATTGCTTGGAGTAGGAGAGATTAGTATTGTTTTATTGCTCGTAAAGGGGCATTATATTTTGCTTCACTTAATTTTATATTGTTGGGAGTAGTTAAGATTAGCACATTTTCATTACAAATTAAGGACAAGGGGCGGCGGTACTAAATTTAATTCCGTATATATTCAATGTGACATTTTATGAAAAGTACTACATAATTACCAACGTGCGCGTCCGTTCAATTCTTTTTCCCATCTTGCGCCATGAAAAAATCGAATTTATTTTTAACGCGCTTATCTAAAGAATCCATTTATGTCGTTTTCTGAAATAATATCCTATTCACATGAATTTACCAAAATTTTCACTGCTGACTAAAGAATTCCTGTTTTCGATCAGCTTGTAGATGTCACAAGAATAATTTGATATGTAAAGGAGCAATGATAGGAGTACCTATATACGTATCTAGCATGAAATTATGAAAGTCACCATGTCGATCTCAACAAATTAATGTGTTGAAAGTAGCTTTATTATGGAGAAAAGTTGCCATAAAAAACAAAAACTTCGCACGTTAATTAATATTCTAGATTTTCTAGAAGATAGACTAGAACTGATTAAAAAAAAATTAAAAATATCTTGTACGTCCATACGTTGCACGCATCCAAATAATAAAATAGTATTATTGATATTATGTTGAATGGGAGTCAATAATAATAACGTTTTATAATATTTTGGATTATTCATCCAATAAATTTCATATAAAACACTTACGAAAACGCACACTATGATAATATTTTATCATTGACGTTATAGTAATAATAGTGTACAAACTTTTATAGTAGAGATTTAGAAATTTAATTTGAGGAAAACCTGAGTTGATATTTTAGTAAAAAGATTTTTTAATATGAAAAATTCGTAGATGTTATTTTGTCCCAGATTATCAGGGGCTTCATCCCCTGATATAACTGTTGCCATGTAATTAATTTATTCCTTAATGGAATGGTCTTTTGACCTCTTTAAAAAAAAAAAAAAAAAAAAAAAATCCGTAGATGTATATGAGTAGAGTGGGTTCCTAACTACGTACTAGTAGTGAAAAAAAACACTAAAACATTTCTTAGCAAATAAAAAAATCAATTAATGGGTCCTAATCATGCTTAGATTCGAGGCTCTGCGGAGGGACCACCAATTAATTAATTATTAGTGCTATTTTCGGCTACAGCTAATTGATTTAAACGATATTAGGTTACTTAACCAGATCTAGTAAGAAAAAACGTGCCTGATGCCTAATCGATACTCGTGAGTTTTATGCATATTTACTAACAGCTCTATATTTAATAATATCTTTAAATTATACAAGAAATAAATAAATGGCCACCGAGGCAACTTTGAATTATATTATATCAAAGATAAATATATAAATGGCCACCAAGGCACCGAGCCCTCGGAATCTTTTTGAATGCTGATACCAACAAATATAAACTTGCAATGCAGCGGACCTGAATTATTTATTCTGCATCATAAATTGCATTTAATTAATTGCGAAACTATTAAAATTTTTAATATGAGTTGGCAATTTTTAATTGAGTTTCAGAGATATGGGAGAATTTCTTACTTAACAAATATGCATGAAAATTCTTATTAAGAAACTATTTATAAACTCCATATTGATCAAATAATTGGTTCAAATTATTTATTTTTTTTAATTAATTTATTGCTGATGTAGCTTAATAGAAATTCTAAAATTAATTTCAAAAATGTGAGAGTTTATAAACTTTAGAGATCTTAACTTTTATAAAATAGTTAACAGTTATTTAAAAATTCATTTGAGTTGCTGAAATGTAGATGCTCTTACTATATAATCCAAATGTGTGGTTGGACCATTGTTCATTAAGAACTTTTTAAAAACAAAATAAATGCATAAAAAACAGAGTCTAATTAGCACGAATATAATTGAATTTCCGAAATAGTTCTATTTTCATATAATAATATCACTATTCAATTTGACTTTAGTGCAGTCGTTTGCTCTAAGATATTGAATTTTTTAATCCGTGTTTTCATCTTTGTTTCTTGTGAGAGAAAAAGATGCCTCCACTACCAGCTGGCCTTATTAATTTCCATACACGTGAAATGTCTCTCAGGTAAGCTGACGTTCATGATTTATGTCACCTTCAAATGTCAGCTAATTTGGCTTGTCTATCTCTAATGTCAACATAATGGGAAAGTCGTCGATATGACTCACCAACCATAACTTCAGTTTCAAACATATTTAGTTTGCAATCTTTAATTTTATGGACATCACAATTCTCACATGGGTAAAAGTTGTCTGACATCTTAATTTGTATGTCTCTCTCTAATTAGTGAGCCTGTTTCTTTTCTCAATATTTAGTTTATTTGGTTATTGTTATATCAGAGGAAAAAAATATTCATTCCATTACTGATTTTTGTTTTGCTTAATAAAATAAGTACGAAAAAAATAGTTTGTGTTCTAGTGACAAAAGATAATACTTTCCATATTAGAGATCACATATTCGAAATCTGACTAAGAAATTTTTGTGAATATTGAAGGTATTAGAAAACTTGATAGCATACAAGCTAACTAGACTTAAGGTCTTAAGCTACGTCTAGAGAGATGATCTAAACTTGCAACACTTATTTGAGATACATCATAAAAACACTTGTTTATGCATTAATATTCAAAGTTAATTATAAGTTTCAAAAGTAACTAAAAATGCTGACTATTGTATCTCATGAGGAGTATTTTGTTCCCGGCCAAATGCTCTCCTCCTTGTTATGATTTTTTGTGGTAGTTGACTGGTACGTATGAACGCGATATTCAATATTATATTATGCAACATTATATTAATAATAAGACAATACTATAAGAGTGAGGCTATGATAATATAAATATTACAAATAGAATAATTAATGTTATGAATTCATATATCTATTTTATAGTTAAAATAATTAATTTGAACTATTAATAAACTTTTTACTATTATAAGTTAGAAAATCACTATTTTTTAATGGCCCAAATTTAGATCAACTAATTTTGGACATATTTTTAAAAATATTAAAAACAGTTTTGATAAACATAAATTTTGATCTTCATGTACATTTTCATACAGAGATCATGTTTAACTATTCGGATCGACTATTTAAACTTTATAAAATAAAAATATGAATTTACAGTAAGAATTAATCTATAATGTGCATATTGCCACAGCATCACTCATACTATAATATATAAAATAAAATTTTAAACATTAAACAAAATTGATCGACATTGCATGTGAGCCATTATGGTCATCCGTTAAACAATGGGCTACTATGCGATGAATCAGATCGATGTGTCATAATACGAAATTAATTTGTAAGATTCCCACGTGGTCGGTAGGATCGATGCCAATTTTTAATATTCTCAACTGGGCAAAGAGATTGAAGCCCAATATAGCTTTATCTATCACTACCAGAGTAGAACTAGGAGTACCAAATTTTTTTTGTACTCTTAACTCTAAAATATATCGGATTAATTTCAAACGACGAATCTAAACTATTGAAATTCTTCTACCTTACGAGTGATGCGTCTACATGTGAAAATTTTAAAGTTTCAAATTAATTTAGTATAATGTTAAGTGATCAAAAGACTTTTTAAAAATGAATGCATTAAAATTAATTTATAAACCTTCCAATTTTAACCACTTGATTTTATATTAAATTAATCCGAAACTTTAAAATTTTCACATATAGACGCATCACTCGTAAAATAGAAGGATTTTAATGGTTTGAATTCATCGTTCGAAGTTAATCCGATATATTTTAAAGTTAATAGTACAAAGAGACTTGGTACTCCTAGGAGCACCCTAGTTCTACTCTTATCTATATATCACCGTAAAGCCAGTATGATAAACAAATATTTAGTGAATAAACATCAGGTGGCTAATTAATTAAGGTGTGTGTACTTATCTTTTTCTGTTCCTTTCCAAATCAAAATCTATTCCCACAGGTGTATTCCATTAATGAAATTTGACATAACGAACTTAAATATATAAATTCCGAATCTGGTGATCAGACTTGTCAGTTTTAGATTAAATGGGTCACGGCATGAAAGACCGAGCGTTATTATTTTATAAATTCAAACAGTCCAATTGAAAAAAGACGGTCCAACATGTCAAATTACCTATTCTCTGTAAGTTGGTCCACGTAAAATTCTTCTGATCTAATACAATATGTTTCCTGAGAAAATTGATCTAACATTATTTTTTATTAATTTCATATCATTTTATATGTTCTTACGAAACTAAATACATTAATGTCTTGTACTGATATTTATCGTTGATAAAAATCATGTCATAATTTTTAAAATTTAATGAGGGGCCACTATTTATATTTGCGAAAATTAGTACTTGGGAGTTCAATTATATTAGTACGAATAGAAATGACAAGCGAAAGGTTACACACGACTCGTTTTATTACATCACGTGTTAGTAGCGCCGCAGAAGATCAATCAAAATAACATATATTTCTTGTTTTGATTAGGTAACCTTCATTTCTGCTGTTTTTTTTGAGATAGATGGTAGAATCCTTCTTTTTATTAAAAAAAATAGTTTCATAATTCAAAATGAACTAAACGTAATAATTCAATCTGTTTATATCATTAAAAATTTATTGTGAAGAAGCGATTTCATTCTGACATATTCTTTTTTCTAGATGTGACCATGATGATCCAAATTGAAAGTCAAGGATCTTCTCATCCTGGATGTAAATAATAGTAGTTTTTAGACCAGAACTATGGTGTTTCGAAGTTCACCAAAGTTATTTGTGAACTCAATTTTAAAATATTGGAATGATTTTAAACGATGATTCTAAATTGTTAAAATCTTTCTACCTTACGAGTGATGTGTCTACATAAGAAAATTTTAAAATTTTAAATTAATCTTGTATAGAGTCAAGTGGTTAAAAGGTCTCTAAAAACTGAATGCATTAAAATTATTTTTTAGATCTTCTAATTTTGACCACCTGATTTTACACTAAATTAATTCGAAATTTTAAATTTTCACATGTAGACGCATCACTGATAAGGTAGAAGGATTTCAACGGTTTAGATTCGTTATTTGAAGTCAATTCGATAGATTTCAGAGTTGAGTTCACAAAGGTGCTTTGTGAACTTAGAAACACCCTAGTTCTACTCGTAGATTTTGCCTTGGATTAGCTATGGATTCCGATATAAGGTAATTTTGAACTGGGTTTTAGAAGTTGAACCCAAGAAACTATTCAAAATCGGGAATAAAAGGAATGATTGAACTAAATTTCGGTTCATACTTAACACGGTATGTTTTTGTTAATTTTCAACCAAGTATGATTGATCGGTTGAGTACTACATGTCAGCTATTTTGTTTCCCAATTAGTTATATAAGTAAACGCTTGAATGATCAGCGCATTCACATCTTTTTAATCAGTACTATGGCATATATTGCGCCACTTAACCATTTTATAATCTCAATTCGACACTTAGAAAAATTGAACGCCACAAATAAGAAAATAAAATAGTTTTCCCTCACAACTATTCAATTAGTAAACAGAACATTTGTTTTAAACGTGCTAAATGTTTTTTATTTTTTTAATAAAAATAAAATAAGTAATTTATAAATTTAAATTGAGTTTTAATAGAAAATGCAATATATTAGATAAATTTGTGAGTTTTAAAAATTTGGTGGGATACACACTAGTGTTTTGACAAAACCCGTACGGATCTACCCGATCCGCGTCCGCCCGCTCCCGTCGCCCGTCCGTGCCCGCCCGTACCCATGCCAAGGGCGGGTTTCATACGGGTTAGGGCCGCTCTTTTAAAATTTTGCCCGGGGTAACCCGCCCCCGCCCGTGCCCGTGACCCGTGCATGCCCGCCCCGTGACCCGTAACCCGTCATAACCCGCTGTAATCCGTCTAAACCCGTGATAACCCGCCCTTCCCACCCGTGGGGCCCACCCCAGCAGTAAAAAAATTAAAAACTTGAAATTTCCAAAGTCCCAAACGGTAAAAAAAATTAAAACTAAAACTAGTTAGCAATCTTTACAATTTTTATTTAAATCGTTACGAGTTTGAGAAGCCTAAAATAATCAAGTTATACCAAAAAAAAGTTAAATTTTTTTTACAATTATTAACAGTTGGAATATTTTTGCGATCTTTTAATTACTTTCGAATTTTAGAATTCTAATTTAAAAAATAATTTGAAATTTTTCTGTATTTTTGCAATTTTTTCTGATTTTTTGGAATTTTGAAATTTTTGGATTAAAAAATAATAAACCCGTGACCCGCCCGTACCCGCCCCGTCCCAACCCATCCCGTCCAACCCGATGGGTCAAAGGACGGGTTAGGATCATCACTCCAAACTCAACCCGTCCCGTTTAACCCGTTCGACCCGTACAACCCGTGTCCGTACAACCCGTGACCCGAGCAACCCGTGCCCGTGCCCGCCCGTACCCGCCCATTTGGTAAACACTAATACACACACACACACATAGAGGTTGGCTAATATCAAATTGATTGTTCCTGAGGTCCCGTACACACACACATTGATTGTTCACTATTTATTAAGTATTTTACAAAATCATTGTTTTCAAGTCATTGAATTTTTGTACCCATTTTAATAAATAATAACAAAAAATTCAAAAAAAATATAAAATTTGATCTACAAACACATTTTAGTATATCCATCATGTTGAACGGTTTGGATCGATGATTTGAACTTTAAAAATATAGTGTAAATGTGTAATTGGGTATCAAATAAAAATGGTATAAGTGGATCCCTCTGCATATATATATGATATTGTGAATTTTAGAGGGAGAAATACGTAATTTGAAGATTTTTAAGTCACATACGAATAGAGTGCGTGCTAACATACTAGCAGTAAAGTTACAAAAATACTAATTAAGACATTATTTTGTTAAGAAAAAAATAGAATAAATGTTTCCTAATCATGCTTTGATCTGCGGCTTTTCTAGTTGGACAAGCAATATCTTCATTTTCTTATATAATGCACGTAGTTGTCGTGATCCGCCAACAACTAAGATTGAAAGATGAATTTTTAGATTTAATATTAGCTCTCCAATTACATAATCTGTCTTTTTTTAATTAAATACATCTATTTTATGTATAGAAGTCTAAATTTAGTTAAAAATATACTCGCCACACACAGTGCTATATAGTTTGTCACAATTAAGAATGAATATTTAGCAATATGATCTATTTTTGAAATGCACGAATTTCAAAGTAGTTAATTTTTATGTACAAATTTCAAAACAAATGAATGGTTTAATTTTGGACAAATAAGGACCCTAGCAGATTTGTTTCTCATTAACTTACATCAAAAGTAAATAAATGGCCACGGAGGCAATCAACGAACCCTCGGAATCTTTTTGAATGCCACCAACAAATATAAACTTGCAATTAATGCAGCAGAGGCCTAATTATTCTGCAACCTAAATTGCATTTAATTAGATGAATGCCTTAAATTATAATTTAAATGTGTGGTTGGACCATCGACATTGGTGGTGCTCATAACTAATTATAAGATACAACCGAACACTAATTTTAACACATTTGCATCATCATTCTCGTACATACATGCATGTACCGATGGATTCCTATTTTTTTTTTAAAGTGGATTTCCATTTCCGCCAAATCCCATCCATATAATCCCCTGACAAATAAACAAACAGATGAAATGTATGAATGTACGTACGTAATCTTGTAAATTAAGTGTCCTAATGACAATATAAATGTAATCTTGTATATAAGCAGGCAACGAGGTTAGTTGTACATAGTTTTTATTATTAAATGAAATTGTCAGGGGGTAAAAGACCTCTTACATTCAACAAAAATAAATCAGATCAAGTTTAAACGAATATAAACTAGGCAAATAATACTGTAAGAGATTTATTATATCGATCTTTAATTTGGTAATATGTAACTTTTATTGAAAAGTAACTAACAATAACTATATTGGAGTATGTTAGAATAAAATTTGAATTATAAAGAATGCCTTTAATCTAGTGACAAAAACAATGCTATATGTCTGAGAGATCGCATATTCGAAATCTAGATCTAAGAAGTAATTAATCTTTTGTGAATATAAAATAGTTGGGTAGCTTGACAATCCAATCTTTACTATAAAAAATTGAATTATATATTACTGAACACAAATGATGATACCTTTAGTTCTTTTAGAAACGAATGATGCAATATTTAAATAGATTATACAGGTTTTGTTCCCACAAAATATTTTGAAAAAATAAATATCAAAGTTAACGATATTTTTAAGTAAACTCTATAGATAAAACCTAATAAATAGCTGCAAAGTGGCAGCCAAATTTCCGAATAAGTAGGCACATGTCCGCTCAATATCTCATTCATCTATTATTAATTTATTATGGCATTTCCCGGGATTAATGAGATCAAATCGATCCAATCCTTAAAAGACCGGGTTAAGGAAATTTTCAATCCGGCCCAAAACATGCATATAATTTTAAAATGGATGGATCCGTGAATGGTGGCAGGTGGTACCAATCCTCATCTAACATCTAGTATATATATATATATTCCCCTATTTAGTACTATGCCAACTAAAAAAATTGAAGCTATAGAATAATTAAATCAAAAGTAAAATTATGTCAGTATCTCCTACTCAAAGGAAATCAAAGCTAACAAGACATTAATTAATTAATTGCAAATTAACAGAGAAAAGAACGGTAACATGGAAGGTGTAAATCGTTCTCAAAGCATTCAGCGGGACTTAGAGAAGTGATGAAATGCTCAAATTCTCATAGAAGAGATAAAGGGTTGCTTTTCTAGATGTATGACTAGATTGGATTCTTCAAATTTATCTAGTGAATTTGTTAACCAGGTTATATTTCAATCTTCGAGCTGCCATGCTGGAAGGTGGCGGGTAGAGCAATTGAAGATGCAAAACTCTGAATGAGGTTCTGTGGGAAAATGAAGATGTATCAGGGGCTTGGGGCATAGCATAGAAATATTTGATTTAATTTCTGATGTAATAATTTAGAAATTGTTGTTCTAATTACATCTAAATACAATCTTAATAGCCTCTACCAAGTTTTTCCAAAAAAAAAAAAAAAAAAGAATTTGTCAACCAGCTTCAATTACCTTCCGCTAGTTCTCAGAACATTAGCATCCAAATATCCAATCAAATCCTAGAAGAAGTAGGTCAAGGTATAAATGCCCCTCAAATTAACTGTTCTTTATATTTCGCAGTTTTATTTATACTTTTATTAAAGTTTCTGCATTTTGATTCTCGTATACACAGGATCAGATCATATTTGATTATTCTTTGTCAGATCTATGCAGAGAAATATTCTATTGTTGGAGACTGGATTTAGTAGAGTGGTCCTCTTTTAGGGTTTCATTGATTTCTTTTCCCTTTATTCCCATCATCTTTTTTGGATCTTCAACACCAAAGAAAATTGACCATGCACATTTTGTTAATTTTTTTCATTATTTTCGTTTATTGGAGATAATATAATGAGGTGTTCAATTGACAGGAAAAATTACTTCTAGAAAACCCGGATGATTGTCATGCTTGGAGGATTTATGGGCAGAAAGTAACTAAAAATTCAAAATATCCAAGGTACGAGGCTTATTGCGAGATTTTGTGACTACAAATTTTTTATCATTCGTTTAGCAAAATAAAGTCCCACAGGTAGTGTCTATTTGTGAACTTCCACGAGAAATCATGATTCAAAATATGCCCTAACTGGTACGACTTCCGTACCAGTATCCAACCAAAAATGGTACTGGTACAAACTATGTAAAAATTAGGATGAATTGTAAACAAAGAAAGTGATAGGGGGATATTCAATTCTATTTACTACCATCTGTAGTAAGATAGAAAAGCCATATATCCGAACTAAATCTATGAGTTTGCAGTTTCTTACACTCTAGTTCAAACTTCAATCCATGGAACTATATATAGCCGAATTTCTAAACTTGATTCTTCATGTGACGTTCACTGACATGTTTTAAATCTACCTTTGCATGTTAGTTTCAATAAATAAAATTAGCTCTCAATGGATGTTAAATGGTCATGAAATGAAATCATGAGTTTTAAGTGATCATCATATAATCTCTAAATCTAAACATATATATGTAATAATAATTTAGATTAAGTCTGGTCAGACCCATCCACAACTGACTGAGCTATTAAATAGTCTGACGGCCGGAAAGCGCATAACTCATTTGATATATGTTAATTCAAACCATTCGGGTCGGATCAAAATATACAAAAACACCCACCAATTAGCTTGACACTTCGGAATCCAACAAACAGACAATGGGATAGTCTTAGCAGGCAAGTTCAAATATTATGGAATGATAACCCCCACACCCCCCCCCAAAAAAAAATAAAATAAATAAAAAAATAAAAAAAAAGGCTATTGGAAAATTAAAGGAGAAGGACAAGGGTTAGTGGGAATGTAGGATACCGATGCAGGGAAGACAGAAATAATAGAAACACTTTTTTTTTGAAATACTTGGTAGAATCTACAAAGAATACTGTCATAAAATTTAATTAAATGGCCCAATGCAACAATATACACATGAATTTTAAATCCCATACCATTACCCTTACAACATTTGAGCCATATTTCGTCCTTGATTCGAATGCTAGAAACTACTCAAAATCATCTTGCCTCGTACTGTGGAGAGTTTAACAACGTACAAAAATATAGAAGAGTGATCTAGCAAGTCAAATGGATCATTATATTTTGTCAATAAGGGTGGTATAGTTTCCCAAATTAAACTATTTTTTTTTTTTGAATAAGTTGGATGTCAAGCCACCCAACTATTTAATACCCTTGTTATTATAACAAATTATTTCTCCATCTGATTTCAATCTCATAACCTCTCAAATAAAGACTATGTGATTTTGCCACTAGACCAAATGCTAGTTCTTCCCAGATTAAACTAGTTAGTATACAATTATAAAATAAGATGTAAAAGCTTTCATCTGATATTAATTTGCTGAGTTCTTCTGCCGAATTATTTCATCATGACTTGATGCCACCATTTACTAAATGCAAGGCAGAAAGATTCAAATCACATTTCATTTCCTGTTCTTATGGGTGCTTTATCATTTTATAAAGTTGGTAAATTGAGGTTCCCTATACATTTAATTATGGCTCCTAATATATTTATTGTTTCAATAGATAATACGTACTTCATTTAATTATGGCTCCTAATATATATGCGGATTTTAAACTATGTATTAATTTATTTCTACTCAAAACATGCAATATATTCCCATTAAAATCATTCAAACAATAAATTCACACATATGCGGACCAATATGCGGACATCTGGGGCTCAATCGCACACATGCAGACCAATATGCGGAAATATGCGGAAATATGCGGACCAATATGCGGCCGCATATGCAAAACCGCATATTTGAGACCACATGAAAATTTTCATGCGGAATCGGACTGCATGCGCATATGCGGTCCATGCGGCCGCATTTGACAACATTGGTTGGTAGTATACAACATTATATAATATACACTGATAGATTATTCCTCAAATATTAGAAGTCACAACTCCTTTCCAGCTTTTTTTTTTCTTTTTTTTCTTTCCATATATAAGTTCTAATGAGAACTCTCTTCGTGTTACAAAGATTAATGTGAAAAACAATATTCACCTTTTGCTATTATCATGATGTCCTCATAATGAAATCCTATAATTTTCTAATTTTGAATTGAATAATATAATAGATTTGAAATTTGATATATATTGGATTAAATGTCAATTAAGCCCCAAATAATAATGTAGAAATTCGCTAATATGCAAATTGTCGTGAATTAGAAGGCAGTTGGAATTTTCAAATCATCGTTAATTATATCTGTACATGCTGATCCAATTCATTCTACAGATCACTATTGCCATGCGTTCCTGTTAGCATAAATTGCTTTTTGTTGTGTGGCTTATCTTCTTAATTTTCTTCTTTATTACACACAGACACACACAGACACACAGAGTTTATTTTTTAATGAAGCCACTTGTAGTAATGTTTTATGCATGTCATTTTTTTGGTCAAATAATTATAGTGACCTGCGTTTAGCCCCAATAATGAAGATTTTTTTTTTTTTTAAATAGGGACTTTAAAACCACTTTTAGTAATGCTCCTTATTCCGGATATCTGGTGAAGCAATGCAGCGAGGAGCTGATAAGGTAAAATATATTATGCGACCGACTCATATCTGAAATTTTCATATTCGGATAATCAGATACGGATATTTTGCATAAACATATATAAATTCGAATACTAAATATACGATACGAATTCGGTTTTAATCTGAAAAACGTTACAAATACGATTAATTATCTGTATCCGCATATTTTAAAATTTCCTTATATCCGTTTTTTGTTTTGTTTCCGTCTTTCTTACTTTCTGTATTTGATTAATTGTTTGACACGGAAATCTCCGGGATTCTGCTGCTATATTACCGCTACTGCTATTCATCACAGTATAGTCAAACTTTGATGTAATAATTAAAAATAGTAAAACCTAGTAATGCAAAATTTGCAGATCCTGCTGCTATAATTGATTCTGTTTTTAATTCAATTTATTGTTCTATAAATAGTATAGATATTAACTTCATGTTTTCTGAATAAGAGACACAAGTCATTAATTTTTGAGATTCAAACGGGTCTAATTTGATTTTTTTTTTTTAAATTAGATATATGTTTCAATTATTATTTTCATTTCAGGTCACGCGATATTAAATTCTTGATTTTATTTTAGAAATATATATGTTTAGAGAGAATTTTTTTTATATATTATGATTAAAAATATGATTATGTTGGTAATGAATTTTAGTTAAATAGATATATATTTTGTAATTGCATAACAAGTTAATTATATTTATTTTTGAATTAAAAATCTGAATTATATTCGTATATGTATTCGTATCCTATAATATCTTATCCGTATATGTATTCATTTAATATCCAAAATGTATCCCATTAATATTCGTTATGTATCTGTATTAAAAAAAATACAAATACATATATAATTTTACTACTATCCAATCCAATCCGTATTCGATCCGTTTACAATCCTAGGATAAGTGGATAGCCCATCACACGGACTGTCATAAGCATAATCCACAAAATATTAGCACAAGCAGTTCTAAAATATTCAACAATAATCATAAATAGCCCACGTGATTGGTACTTCATTTCGAGTCAGCAAGTGAAATTAGCTGACGTTAGCAACATGATGTCATAGGTCCTTCGTCGTCCTTTAGCACGTGCTGATATAAATGTTTTGAAATTAAATTTTTGTATGTTACTTATATACGCGCTTATTAGTTAATTACTTAATTGGCGTCTCTTGAGCAGTCCAGCAGACAGGTTATTGACTGTTGAGATGCCCAAAAGCCAGCTGGTTGGTTTCGTCGTGATCGTCTGAATTCATTTAGAGCCTGTTCGACTGCAGCCTGGGAACGGGAATGAGCACAGGAACGGATGAATAGTAAATAGTGGGTTACTGTTCACGTGGGAATTTTTTTTTTCAGTTGAACTGAATTTTTTTTTCCCGCATGAACAGTAACACACAGGATTGCAGTCAAACAGACCCTTAAAGGATAATTAAAACTGGATGAGGAGGGTTCAAATGTATGATAAAACAAAAAGGATTTTATAACTACCTCCCACAATTTCGCAAATTAACGGCAACTGTTAATTAATTTCAAAGGATGTTATATCTATATACCTCTCAAAAATGTGTTATATATATATAGAATTGGACAATGGTGCTTCATAGAGTAAAACAAGTTTTTACTCTATGACACTATATTTCTATTTTAAAAATTCAAACAACTGATTCAAACTGTGCTTCATATTAAAATGTACTTGGAGACCAAAATTTACATTTTTTTGGAATTTTTTTACTATTTATTAAGTCACTTTAAAAATCGCAGATCCGATGGTCAGAAATTTTTACTGTTTTTTACTGTTCACAGTGGATCTGCGATTTTCAAAGTGGTTTAATAAATAATAAAAAAATTCCAAAAAATGTGAAATTGGGTCTCCAAGTACATTTCAATATGGATAACATGTTGAGCTGTTCGGATCAGCTATTTGAACTTTGGCAATGGAGATATAGCGTAGAGTACAAACGTGTTTTACTCTATTAAGTACCATAGTCGGACTCTCTCTGTGTGTGTGTGTGTGTGTATATATATATATATATATATAGTTTGGAAGAATAAGGTAACAAAACAAAAAGAAAATTATTTTAATGTGAAATATTAATTAGGTGAAGTGGGGAAAGAATTCATGATACTTACAATTAATGTTTGCTGAGTTAAAAAAAAAACACATTTTATGTTCTGATGACTGTTGGGTAATTAAACCAGCATGCTGTCAAAGAGCTCCAGCTGTAGTGATATATGTTTATGAATATTTAAGTTATAAATATATATGATTCCCACAATAATTACCACAGTTGGCACTTGATTTTGAAGATATATAGTTTATATATCTTGTAAAATAAAATATAATTTGTTGCTTAATTATTTTTTAAATAATATTGAAAAAGTAAATAAAGAAACCCTCAACTGAAACTACTCACCAGTACTATTGTTTGTACTTGGTAGTCTAGATTATCATCTGAATCAGCATATGAACATGAGTTTGGTCTAAAATCACTTGATTTGAAAATTATGGACCATTCAAAAACAGTGATTTTCTACTCTTTTTTTTAAAATATTAAAAATATTCTAAAAATATAAAATTTGGTCTGAAATATCATATTCATATGGAAATCATTTTGAATAGTTTGGATCGACCGTTAGGATTTTGAAAACAAAAATATTGATCCGTATTACGGACTAAATCGTGATACGCATAGTACCATAGACTCACTTGGAACTATATTCAAAGTCTAATAAAATAGTGATATTATTATGAAGAGGTTGGCTAATATGCAAGTATTGGAATAAAGTACTTCATTCTAGCGTTTTTTCTTCTTCATATTTTAAAATTTAAATAGTCGATTTGAAATGTTCAACATGTTATTCAAATAATAAATCAAATATTTTAACTCTGAAAATTTTATTATATAATTATGTAAATTACTGATTTTAAGTTTGTAAATCTAACAACTAATACGAAAATTGGAGAGGCCTTGGGAGTCGAAGAAAGAGGCCAGATCGATGGATGTGCGAGGTGGTGTTGTAGTCGGAGGAGCAACTGGGGCGGTGCTAAGAGAACTTAGAGAAGAGATCTAATCGGATAAAAATTGAATTCAGAAAACAAAGGAAAGAGAGAGAGGGAATTTTAAAAAACGGAGAGATGGAGAAATTAATGTAAGGTGGAAAAAATAGTTGAGAGTTGTTAAAAAGAAAGATGAGAAATTTTAAGAAAATTTTGGAGAAAGAGAAATAAAGGATAATACATTTTTTTCTTATTTATTAAACATAGAGCTATTCCATTTGCACTTGCATAAGCCTGCACGAGTACCCATGAGACATGGTGCACGTTCTTACTGGATGAATTAAATTAACTATATCTTTTAAATTAATTAGCTGTAGCCAGTTAAGAGGTGCATTATTTAATTGATGGTCACTATGCAGATCCGTGGATCTAGCTCTGAATATTATTTTCTTAAAAATGCATTAGTATTTTTTTTAGTTTAATTTTTTTAGTATTAATATGTCAATGCATGGTAAAAAATATTACCGTACTGTGCTGTTTTTTATTTTTTATATGAAATTATTGTATGATCTTTGATCTGAAACATTTATAAAGAGTTGGTGCAGGGTTGATCTCATATCGATCTACCACCAAATTATGTATAACAAAACCGGATGAGGAGGGTTCAAATATATATCTTTATTTTTTGTATCTCCATCATGTCTTCACTTTTTAATTTTCAGTAATAAAATTTCAAAATTTCTATGTGAAAATAAAATTTTAACATAAAATTATTAGATGTCTACATGCACATAAAAAGATCACATTTTGATTTTGTTTTTATATGGATAATTAATAAATTGAAAAATTAACATCCAAATTTTATCAACATCAATCGTAATATTTTTGCAAGCTCGAAATAAAATCGAAATATCATGATCTCAAACATATGCATAGAAAAAATGTTATAGATCATATCATATGATTTTACTTTGTGATTTGAGCTTAAATTTTAAATTATCGTAGTTTTAAAAATGAAAAAATAATGGAGGCGCAAAGCATAGAGAGCCTTTGAACCTTTCTAAAACCGGATATATTAATTTAATTAATAACCATTGCGCTAAATTCGGCAAATGTGATTAACTACTGAAAAAACAATTTTTTAATCAACGCACATGCCAGTACTTGAAAAATATTAGTCAAAGAAGTAGGATACTGAATCACTCAATTATACGCATCACTATGATAATTGATACTTATATATTAAAGGTGCAGAGCTAGGGGTACGCATGGTATGCCTAATCTCTTGTATTGCCAGAAAGAGTAGCAAATAAAAATTTAATGTACTGAAATACTTAATGACCTTTGCAAAAAATAAGGACAGCAAGGAAAAATGGTGGCAAAAATCAGAAGGTGCAATATATTTAGAAAAATAGTGAGCTTGGTTTCCGTTTTTAACCAGTCTCCAGTCCCTGACATCTATTAAATATTGGACAATTCTCTTAATTTCCATTTTTCCCCTTGAATAAACTTTGAAATAATTTTAATATATAACAATGATGTTTTCATTATCATGCATATATATGGCGTCTAAAGCTGGATCTATGATCTATATATACAACAACAAACCTCTATTTTGTATGGATATAAAATACAATACTTGTCATGGTCAAGCAATCCAATTTAATTGTAATTGTTCACATGCCATTAAATAAAAAATTACTTCTCATATCACATAATGATAATAGAGTAAAGTGTTAATTAAGTTCCCAATAAATAAGTGAATTCAATTTACTATGTGTCTCGATCGAGAAACGTGAGGGAATTTAATAAATGATTAATATGTCAATTGCAATACTACCAGGTACATACATCTGAGCTATAATTTAAAAAAAAATGGATCGTACCTTTCATACTGTGTATTTCTTGTAAATAACATCTGATTATAAATGAATATTTCTCATTTTTCATTTAAATAATACTTCGTAACTGGTACACGAACGAGTCGTAATAACAACATAAATCTTCAAATGGAGAAACTACCAGACTATGCCACTATCCGCGAATAAGAGAGAACAATAGAAAATATTTATTAGATGTTCTTAGTGAATAAGAGGGAACAATAGAAATAAAGAGAGAATGATTTAATATTTTCTGATATTGTTGAATAAAATGTTTATTCTGAGTACATAGTTTTATTGCCTAAATTACAATCAGCCGTTTGGGCTTCTAAATATAACTAATACAGATTTGTACTAGTTTTCATTTCCTAATTATTCTAATTGGATCCCAATATTTTAATTGGATTTGGTTTTGATTTAATATCTTCAACAGATGCCTTAACTTTGGATTTATAAATACCAAAAAAAAAACTTGAAAAAAAGCTACAAGAATGCTTAAAAAATCATTAAAAGGAAATAAAAAAATAATGCGTTCCCCAATCCTGATTTACAAATTACGATTCATATCTCCTATATAATCTAACAGGAAGCAACCTGAAGGAAATTAACTTCGAAGAGATTGAGCATCCGACGCCTCAAATAAGCTCTCAAAAATCTCTGAATCTTCTAATCCAGAAAACAAGGTGTCAAATTCATATATATCAATCCATTGATCAGAACTTGTGCTAAATTCTTTATCTGATATTTTAATTTTCAATTGGTCAGGCACAGCAGATCTAGACCCGTCTGATAAGCAACTACTTGAATCCGTTGATCGATGTGCGTCGTCCTCTATACAGTACGAACTTTCTGGTACCGTGCTTATATACGAGACCGGAGATTTCTCTCTCTCTCTTTCCTTGATACCATGTGCTTGAATAGTATTGTGTAACACAACAGGTGAAGGTTTTGCAGAGAAGTCTATTATGTGTTGAGAATTGATTGATTTGGAGTTGGAGAAGGAGATAATATTATTGGAATTTGATTTGCACCCATGATCATAGAAGTAGGTTACAGTGTACATGGGTGGATCTGAGTAATCCTTCTGCTGCACTTGTTTTGTTGCCTTGCAATTGTATTCCCGGTAGTATGTGCATCTGTAGTAACACCTGCATGCAAATTATGTTATCTAATAAAAATTAGGTTCGGATATCCTACAAATCAAATGTTTATGCCTTTTAATTTGCAAGCAAAGTAAAAAAATCTTGGAAAATTAATAATTTTCTGTAAATTATTAGTAGAGCGTAACATTGACTTTTCCGAAAAGAGTAATATTAAGGAAAGGATTTCGGAGCAACCAATGTGTATGGTAGCAGCTACCTTCCTAGTAGGTAATAAATTTTGTTTCTTTGGAAAAAAAATATATATATCTGGTTGGCATCCCTTATTAATAATTTCCTTATTCATTACATGACAAAAGACTAGTCCACTGTCTATATTATTATTAATTAACCTGTACTGCAGTTCACAACTGGTTTAATTGGTCATGTACTCATGTACTAGATAGAACTAGGGGAGGTTGATACCTTATAATTAATGGGGGAAATGAACTATATAATAACCCAAGTGTCTTGGAGGGAGGTAACTTATTATAATAGTATACTGTAGTGCACTTACGTCCAACAATTTTATTTTATTTTATTTTCTTACATAATATCAGTACCGTCCTATTGTATTTCATAAATTAAATAATTGGATAATGGATTCAAAATGAAAAATGCTATATTATCGCAATAAAATAACAGTACATACTGATGGAGTTCCTAGCTAGGTAACTTATCTTTTTCATCATCCATCATTAAACATAATTCTTCTCATTTTCAAATGTGGTTTAAAAGATAATTTATTAACAATTATAGAATAAACTGCACTTTAAACAATGTCGTAGAAATAAAGAGAAAATACAAGTAATTACCTTGTAAACTTGTTGTTATTTATCTTTTTCTCGCCATATTTCCTCCATTGATAGCCATCATGGTCGGGATGAGATGTGATAATTTCCCATGAAGAGCATCCTTTCCTATTTTAAAAATTAAAGAATAACTAAATTGACATATAAATTATCTTATTTATAGCGGTAACTAATTAATTCAGCATTTGTATCCTTCTATTTTATTCTGTCCTTTTTTCATTTTTTATTTCATAATTACACCATGAAATTAAGGAACTTAAGGAACTTAAGAGCATTTGGTTGGTACCTATTTTAGGTACTGGCTATGCTACTTGTAATTTCAATATGAAATCGGTGGATTATTCTACTATTATTAAAAAAAAAAAAAAAAAAAACTTAAGAGCATGTTGACATTTTACTTTCTAAAGAAATAACCTTTAGGTATCGATCAAATCCATTGAAGAAGTCTTAGTTTCATTTTATCTTGAACAAAAAAAGCATACATACATGTTTACTAATTTCTTTTTACTTTCTTAATTAATTTATTTCCCTAAAGGGATCTCAAAGTGGTTGATCTAATTTAAAAGTGGCTTCATTCAAAAATCAAATCTTAATTAGTTTCAACTTTTGTTCTCTTGTCCATAGGATTTCCAATTTTTGTGCAACATTTTAAAGAAATTAATTAATTAATACCTTCTTTGGCGCTGGCTGTGGCTGTGGCTGTGGCTGTGGAATGGATGATCATCAACCCTATCTCTCTTGTTTCTACCTCCAATTCCGACAACGCGTCGTTCTATCTCCGCCTCAGGTTTGATTAAGATCTCACTGGATTTGCCAAGAATGGAAAGAGAAGAGTTTAAGGCCAAGATGTCTTCTTCAAATAGTGAACCCCCAGTGTTGAAATGATGTATATGCATTGGTGTCGCATGTTGCCTTAGCAAAGCCATGAACAACCTTTTTGAAGCTCTTTCAAGAAATCTGGGTTTCTCTTATAGAATTAGAACCCCTTTGGAATAATGCCAAATTTGTAGATAAGAATATTGGATAAGTTGTTTAGTTAAGATATATATGACCTGATGCTTTCAAAGGATGATATATATGTAATTTAGCTTGAAGGAAGATGTCTCCTTGTGTATATTTTTATAGTTGAGATTTTTTTAGATAACGTGAAAATCCAATGAACTCGGCACAAGATCGACTTACATCTTTCTAATTATTTAAGTTGGTGATATTATAGTGGTATAATTTATTCATTGTATATTTTTCTAAGTGTCAAGTTGAGATTATAAAATGATCAAGTGGCGCAACGTACGTATATATGCTGTAGTGCTGATAAAATAGATGTGAATGTTGGGGTATCAATGGCACCATTTTATCCGTTTATGCGACCCGTATTGTATCTGAAAATACAGGTAAGATAGATTTTTTTTTTCGTTAGCTTATTGGATACAGATAAGGGTAACGATTTTTTTCCGTTATCTCACTCATTTTTGTATAAGATAATTTTAAAAATAAAATTATTATATAGATGTATATATATATATATATATATATATATATATATATATATATATATTTATATGAAGATGATATATGATACAATAAAATTTTGTATTTTATTAAATATTTATAATACAAATTAGTTGTATTCATTATTATTATTATTTTCTTGTTTTGAAAAATATTTTATCGAAAGCACAAATTGAAATGTCAATGACACTTTTTTTATTCATTTATCTGATCCGTACCGTATTCAAAAAGACGGTTAAAAATAAAGATTTTTTTCGTTATCATAACAGGTACGGATATGAAAATGTCTCCACCCGACTCGTATAGCACCCGTTGACAACCCTATGTGAATGCTCTGATCAAGCGTTTACCTATATAATTAATTGGAAACAAAATAGCTGACATGTAAGTACCATCAATCGATCATACTTGCTTGTAAATAAAAAGAAAAATACACGTTAAATATGGTCCGTACCGTATTCCAGATTTTAATAGTTTCTAGGATTGAACTTTGAAAACCCAGTTCAAATTAAATTACCATTGTTAAATAAGATCCGAACCCCACAGTTAATCTGAGGGAAAATCTACTATTATCTAATTACATCCACGATGAGAAGGCCCTTCACTTTCAATTTGGACCATCTGATCTCGGAAAAAGCATGTAAGATTGATCTCTTATTCACAATAATTTTTTATATGATATATTCAGATTGATTTATTAAACAAAACAAGTATTTTACCATCTTAATTTGACAAACACTGCTTTTCCGTCCACAGCAAATAAAACTCTGTAGAAGATGGGTTAATTATATATATCAAGTATTTTTATTGTCACAGACTCGGATAAGGCACTAATATATATTACTTTGATGATCTTTTGTGACGCTCCTAACACTGCTTGATGTCTTGATGTAATAAAAGCGTGCAATCTTTCACATGGGTTTGTCCGAATGGCTTTGGACTGGACCTTGTCCAAAACTTTTATCGACTCTATGGTTGAAATGAATTCGCATCCTCTGAGATATCTCAAACTTTGCGTGACTTTTTGGAATATCTCAATCGTTTAAATACGTTCTGTACAAATCTCAAAGCTCAAATAATACTGGCCCCCCAGGCTGCACCGAATAGACACCGGACACGTCGGTCACGCAAAAATTGAGATATCTCAGAGGACACGCACTCGGTTGAAATCTTATCAAGATTGAACTAACTAATTGTGGATTTAGAGTAGGTCCGATGGGCATCGGAACTACTTTAGTTTGATGGTTGAAATGTCCATTCGATTACATCAAGATACGTGCTAAGTATATTAAAATCCGTGCATGTATATTTTAATTTCCGTGTACACTAATTTTAATGCTAATCGTATGGTGTTAGAGCTAATTGAACCTAAAGTAGGTCCGATGCCCATCGGACTTACTCCTATCTCCTAATTGTGAAATCGGTTAACCCATCATCGTCAGACAATGAAGGAAATAATATTTCTATGTTTCTATGTTTTAAATTGAAGTTATGTTGAAAAAAAAAAGATAGCACAGTTGGTCAGAGAAAAAATCTTAGAATTGTTGTCTACTTAAGAATCAAGAGTTCGATTCTTTCTCATGACTATAATTATGAAATTGGATTGAAAACTCGATGTTTTTTTTTGCTAGAAATTTATTTGTACTAAAATAATGGCAAAAATTAGTATAACTTTAATTTGTTAAAAAACGAAGGTGCTGAAAAATAAAAATTATTTACATACTAGTCTTAATATTAATCCCTAAAAAATAAAAATAAAATAAAATGAAAACAAATTAAGAAAAACAAATCATATAATGAAAATGGAGGTATCCATGAAAAAAGAAATGGAGAGGAAAAACAATAAGAGGCACAGAATAAGAAAAAAAGGCAGCGAACGGAAATCCTTCTATTTGCTGTACAAAATGGATCTTGATTGCTCCTGATTCATGATAGATCAAATGATTTTTCTATTTCGAATACTATCTTAAAATAGTAAAATTAGAATCAACTTACTTGATGAAATCAAATACACCATCTATTTTTAAAGTTTTTAAGTCTAAACAGTCGATCCGAACCATTCAACATGATAGTCATATTCAAATGTGCTTGGAGACCAAATTTTACATTTTTTTTTTAAATTTTTACTATTAATTAAGTATTTTACAAAATTGTTGTTTTCAAGCCATTGAATTTTTGTACCCATCTTGATAAATAGTAAAAAGAAAATATAAATTTGATTTGCAAACACATTTTAATATATCCAGTATGTTGAACGGTTTGGATCGATTGTTTGAATTTTAAAAATGTATGGTATAATTTGATGTCAGTGATAAAATATAAATAATTTAAATTCACTAAGAAAGCTTATTGACAAAATAAATAAAGGGAAATGTTTTGGCCTCCTGAGCCATCATACCCAAGCGCACCCCCCAGCTAGTTTAACTAAAAAAAACTTTTAATTATGTCTAATTTTTATTTTTAGCGCTCATATTCAAGTTTTTAAAATTCTATTTGTAACATGTTACAGTACTACAAGCAAGAATTTAATTCTCTACCTGAAATATTTAAATACTAAATCTGAATAGTTTTAACTTCTAACTACTTTTGTTTTCAAGTAAAAAAATGAAAGATGCATTTCACCCATTTTATTTCTCTTATCATTGTTGTTCATTTTTCCGACGATCTGTGGTGAATTTTGTGAATCTAAAAATACAAACGCTTTCTACTCGATTTTCTTTTTCAAATGAGATCTATAAGAAGAAACTTTTGAGTTATTTTCAAGTCATTTATTCTAAAGTAAAGTCCACGAACAATTTAAATTTTTAAGTTTTTAAATCTCAATCTACAACTATTTAAACCTCTAATGTCTACCATTTAAACTACTACGTTTAAGCGTTTAAACCTCTGATGTTGATCATATAGCATCACACGTTTAAACCTCTATCTACAATTATTTATAGTAGTTGTGCCAAGCATTTAAAGATTGTAAACTGATGTTTAAAAACTTGAGAATTAATTTAACGTGCTCATAGGTTTTGCTTTAAAAAAACAACGACTTGAAAATAACTCAAAAGTATTTCTTCATGGATCTAATTTGAAATAGAACATTAAGTAGAAAATGTTCGTATTTTTATATTCGCAAAATTTATCACGAATCGTCGGAAAAATAGAAGAGAATGATCAGAGAAAAATAAAGAGTGTGTGAAATGAATCTTTTTTTTTGTTTGACTTGAAGACAAAAGTAGTTAGGATTTAAAACTACCCATCCATACTTATGATTTAAATGCTTGTAAATAGAGGTTTAAAATCTTACTAGTAGCATTATAGAAAGTTATAAACAGAGTTTTAAAATTTTGAATATGAATATTAGAAATAGAAATTAAATATTAAATACTTGAGGAACACGTTAGAGAATTCATTTGAGAGGCAATTATCAGACTCTATAAATAAAAATTACCAAGATATATACAAGTAGTAAAAAATGGGGCGGGGCCGAAATCACTATATGAATAATTAAGCAATTATTTTTCCGAACTTTAAAATTTCGCAAATATAAATAGTTAGTGGCCCCTCATTAACTTAAAAATGTGTGTTACTGATTTTCTTGCTTTGCTCTCGAGTAACAAATTAACAAATATAAAATATTTTCTATTTTCTAGTTTTCTGTTAATGGCTGTTAAAATTTATGACATTATTTTATTAACGATAAATATCAATAAAAGACAGGAGTGTATTTAATTTCATAAAACATAAAAAAAATGATATGAAATAATACGGATGTTAGAATTTCCCAGGGAAAAATAGTGTTATATATCAGAAGAACTTTACGTGGATAATTTATAGATAATAGATTTGAGATGAATTTGGGCCGTAAAATAGGGGTGCTGATATTCACACTACAAAAAGTATTATTAACACAACAAAATTTAAATATTTTCATAAATAGACAATTTTACCCCTCATTTATTTCTCAATCAATTAAGCTATCATTCATTTCTTTTTTTAATTCACAAGCTTCTTAAATATAAACTTCTAAATTTGTTATCCTTCATTCATGTTATCTTCTAATTGTATACTATACAGTGAAAAAAAAAAACAAATACCCAACCAAATTTTGAAATAATATGCCTAAGTTGTCGTTTAAATTATTTTCTTTTTTTAAGATGTAATTACTTCCTACTTTTAATTATGTCACTTTATTAATTGAAAATTATTTTGACAGTATATTTTGTTAATTGTAAATTTTATAATTTAAATAAATACTTAGATAATTTTATCTTTAAATCTGATCATTTCAATAAATAAAATCTACAATTTATTATTTATTAATTTAATTATAAGTGTTCTTTTTGTTGATTGGTAAATTGATTTTTCATCTCGTTAATTATGACTTTTAATTTTTGTGTTCCATTTTTTAGGAAAGAAATGCATTTAGAGGGAGATGTTTTAATTTTGGAAATAAAGTGAATCAAAATTATTAAAATAAAGAAAGTGTTGATTTCATAATCAAATAAAGTAAGCTATTATAACAATAAAATAGGGGTAAAGTTGTCTATATATTTCAAAATTTTGAAATTGTTGTGTTAATAAAAATTATAGTTGTGTTAAAATCATCACCCTAAAATAACGCTCGATCGGTCTTTTATGCCTTCAATAGTAAGTCTGCTATTGTGATCACTACTTGATTTCTTGATTCGGAATTTACCGTCATGTCAAATTTCAATGGAATACGTACATACACGCCATGCATACCTGTGGGAATAAATTTGGAAAAGAACAGAAAAGGATACACATCCATATATATATAGCCATCTGATGTAAAATCATACAGCTGGCTTATGGTGCTATACAAGGAAATAAATCTGCTGTTATTCCAATGGAATAACAGGTTCATGTTATTTCAATTCCAACCATTTCAAAAATTTTATGTGCCAATTTTAATAAAGAAATATTTTCATGCACGAATCTCAATAAAATTGAATAGTTGGAATTGGAATATTCCATTGGAATAAAAGCATATTTATTTCCAATAGACAAAGCCAGCTGAAATTTTTCTAGTTAGCATTCCATTAAATTCTAATTAAACAAATGCCATCATAATAAACTTATTTAACAAATTAAATACCACCTACGCATTCTCAATTCGCACATCAAATTAGACTAATGCGCGTACTGAAGGTGCGCACTCACTTGTTTATTAATTTTCATTCAATCGTCAAAACCACCTGATGTTCTGGTTAAACTGTTCTGTTAAAATTGATTGATGGCCCAAATTAATTGGTGGCATCATCTTTGATTGATAAAATTGATTGGTGGTCAATTGTGGTCTGAATCTATTGATAGATTCGCTAAATATTTCTTTATTATTGTCTTATGGTAATAGATAAGGCCATATTGGGCCTCGAGCTTTGCCCACTTGAGAATATTAAAAAGGCATGCAACCGACCATGTGGAAATCTCACATCGTATATGCCACATCTGATTCATGGCATATAAAGATATAGCCCATTTTTTATCAGATGACTAGCTAGCTGTAAATTGGGAAAAAAAAAATTTGGTAGAAATTAAGAAGAAAAAAAAGGAAAAGAAATAGAAAAAGTGCACTAGTTCTAATATTGATAATAAGACTGGTACAAATTCTACTGGTCTTAAAAACCTCAAAATTTAGACTGGTAAATTTTTTACCGGTCCTAACTTCTTCTTTTTTAACAGTTGGATTTATCTTTTTCTGAAACTAAAAAATAAAAATGGTTAGGACCGGTAAAATTTTTACCGGTCTAAACTTTGAGATTGTTAAGACCGGTAAAATTTGTACCGGTCTTATTATCAATATTAGAACTAGTGCACTCTTTCTATTTCTCTTTCTTTTTTTTTTCTTTTTTTTGTTAATTTCTACCGAAAAAAAATTTCCTGTAAATTGCTGTATAAGCTCACATGATGTCAATCGATCTTTTTTTTTTTTCATTATTTTAATGTTTAAATCTACTTGTGTATATTATAGTATTGCCTTATTATTAAGATAATGTCATATAACATTGAGTATCATTTTTACCGATATGTTTATATGTATCATAAAACAAAAATTAAACTTATACCACTCTTTTTCAGAAATTTTGAATTATATCAGGAACGCTAACTTTGTCAACATTCCTGAAGGGTGGGAAAAATGGTATGATGGAGTCAGTTTCGTCACGGAATGGTACAGTTACGGCACGTGTGACTTCTCCGTGCTGTGACTCGTGTGTCGCGTGTCATAACTATTTTTTAAAAATTTGACACGGCATGTCATGGTAAAAATACGGTCACGGCACGACACGTGAGTCACGGCATGACTCACGTATCTTGATCGTTCGCGTGCCGTGACCACTCATCCATATTTTAGTGGTGTGTCTTTAGCTATTTATAAAATTAACTTTTTTTTTCTCCCGTTTCACTCATCATCACACTCACAAAACTTACACCGCAGAAAAATCCTGAGCCTTTGAACTTAACTAACGTCTCTACTCTCTAGTATAATATAGACTATTTTATATGGTACATAAAAAAAAATCGGTCACTTGTACGTACAAAAAGAAGAAAAAACTTGATTGATATTTATCATTATTAATTCTCGTACAATTAAGTTCATAATTTCTTCTTCTCTGGGAATTATTAGTTTAAGTCTAACTAAGCTTTTATGGAAAAAAAATTCCAATACTATCATCTTGGCAAATTAAGTACATCTCAGAAGTGAGAATTAATTAATCCTTCGCTTAATTAGCATAGTAATCTAATTTTTTAATTTGAAAGTCAAGTCACCTAATAACATCGTTAATATCAACAAAAAAATTTATCAATAGATAGAATTTCAAATTTGCAATCCACACAAAAAGCATTGTCTAATTACTAAACAAAAGGCAACCTTAAAAAAAACAAAAAAACAAAAGGCTGTTTCTCTTTTTTCATACTTATTTCTCTATTGCAAAAATAGCCAAATTAACGAAACATTGAGAAAATTAAGAAACTCTTACTAATTAATTAGAGACTCTATAACAACAAGTCAGTCAACTACATATGATCCACGGGTAAATTAATCAGTGCACTAAATTATAGCAATTAAGTTCCCAAATTAGGTGGTGACTTTAATTTGCATCATGAATCACATGTGGGCTCAGAAAAGCCGAATTAGCTGACATTTACAGGTGACATAATTGGATAAACGTCAGCTTATGCCTGAGAGACATTTCCAGGTGACATCTCATGTGCATACAAATATATAAGGCGCAACTGGTGGAGGTATCTTTTTCTCTTACCAGAAACAAAGATAAAAAATTACAGATTTAAAATTCAAATTCTTTTTTATAAATCATAACTAAAAAAAATAATTTTATAAAATCAGCATGACTATTTTTTTTATTTTACAAAAAAAATAAGAACTGAAATGTCATTTCGATCTGTCATTTTTTTTCGGACCAAAATGACATTTTGATCCGGTGTGGTTTTACAGTTTTCATACCAGCAGCCACATAAAATCACACCAGACCGAAATATCATTTCGGTCCATAAAAAAAGTACCGAAATAACATTTCATTTATTATGATTTTGTAAAAAGAAGTAGTTATGTTGATTTCAAAAAATTATTATTTTTTAATTATGGTTTATAAAAAAGATTTCTCAAAAATTCAGTATCTTAGAGTGAACGTCTAGATTGAAAGTCAGATAGGATACTGATATCATTATGAAAATAGAATTATTTTGACAATAAAAGTGTATCCGTGCTAAGACCCTGCTTAATTTGTTTAATTATGCAATTATTTTCTATTTAAAAACAAATTTCTTAATGAACCGATGTCGATGGTCCAACTTACTTCAACCACATATTAAATTTAGTACGGCATATATAATATTGAATGCAGAATAATTTAGTTTTCTGTTGCATTGCAAATTCATATATATCTGTTGGTATATGGGCATTCGAAAAGATTCCCAGGGCTCGGGTGCCTCGGTGACCATTTATTTAATTTTGATAAAAATTTAACGAATTTGTTAAAATTAGAATTGTTGTAAACATGCATAAGACTCGCGAGTATCGATCGATGAGGCATCGGGCACGTTTCTTCTGACTAGATCTGATTAAGTTGTAATCTAATTAATTGGTCAAGTAATATGATACCTTTAAAATTAATTAATTAATTAGCTGTGCCAGATAAGAGGAGCACTAATTAATTGGTGGCCACTACGTAGAGGCGCGGATCTAATTAAGCATGCTTAGGACCCATTGATTTTTTATTATTTTGCACGCACTCCATTCAAATGCATCTTTAAACTAAAATATTAACTCAGTTTGTCCTTAAATTAAATTTCTAAATATATACTATAAGATATTAATTATGTCACTATGATTAGACTATATCATCAATTATAAATTAAATATTATCGTAGTTTGTGTTTTATATGAAATTATTGTATGAACTTTTTTTTTATCCTAAATATTTATATAGTTCTCATTACTGACTCCCAATCAACATAGAACCAACAACGCTTTTCTACCATTCTGATGTGTGCAATGTATACACCTAGTAGAAAGTTTTAATCATGGTTCTGAAATTCGGAATTAGAATCGGATACTTGACTTTGAAATCAAAATCAAATAAATCGGTCAGAATCGGCTGGAATCGGAAGAATTAGATCGGAAACTCGGAATTTTTTAGCAGAATCTTTGTTTTGTAGCCAAAATATTGAAAAAAATTAGTAAAAAAATAATTTGTAAGAAAACTATGTTAAAACAAAAGATTATACTCAAATAATCTGCTAATTATATAATATAATACAATCATTATCAATAGAACACACTTTTTATACAAGGTAGCTATAGTTTATGTATAGAAAAACAATATTGCATTGACAACATAAATTTAGTGTAGAAATATCTTGACAAGATATGTGTTAAGTTTTTTTTCTAATTCAAATTATGTTTGCATAATTTGTTTTTTTTTTGTGATTTGAAATCATAGATCAACTACTATCAGAAAAAAAAAAAAAAAATTAATTGAAGGACTCGGCTTGACTCGAATCGGCCTGACTAGAATGGCCGATCGAGTTTCCAAACCAAGCTTTTAATTATATTTTAATCGGTTTTGTAAAATCTTTTTTTTAGGAAAAATAGGGGTCTAGCCCATATTTGATTGTTAATTGCGGTTACAAAAGATTTGTAGTTGCAAAATGAAAAGGAAAAAAAACAAGTCGCTCAAAACAATTTGAGCTAAAGTAAAAGGGTGGAATAAAATAGTAAAAAATGGAGAAAAAAGCAAAGACAATTAGGAGGAATCTAAGATAATTCAACATATAATAAAAGAGATTTATTCATTGGTCAATTTTCTCCCGCTTGTTGGGTGTTGTGATGCAGGAGCTGCGCCACTTCTTCTAAAATCTAGAACAACGTAAGAAACTTTTTTCTTATGAAGGCAACTTTTGCTTCATGATAAGGACGCTTGTCTCGTCATATTTGTGGAGACATGCTGACTATAATAGATGGATAAGAACGTTTATAGTTTGTTAACCAATTATAACTTATCACATGTGATTTATAAAGAGAATTAATTTAAATCCTAATTTAAATTATCAAACGATAGTAAAATATAAGTAAAATGAATAAATAATTTAATTCTCATTAATTTTACTCCGCAACCAAACATGATCCAAAAATTAGACATAACATACATAGCTACTCCTAGCACTGCTCCTTCATATATTATAAATAAAAAAAAATAAAAAAACACTGCTCCTTCATGTGTAAAAAGTATCAACTATTCTAGTGACCTGTATCACTGAGTACTTCAATGAGAAAGAACTTACGAAATACATGTCAAGTAATTTAATCAGTATGTAAAAGTATAATAATTACTCTAAATTAACTTACGTTTTATTTTATCTTACACTTTTTATTTTACTTCTCATTTTACATCTTAAAATTAAAAAATTATTCCACCTCTTACCTCACAATTATGAAACGTGACCGTGATGTGCTGAGAAAGAAAGAGGACCAAACCCATTTATTTTTATGTTGACATCTATTACCTTGAAACAGAAATTCTTTTGTCAGGTAGTGAAAAATTTCATAAATTCATGCGAGTAGGATTATTGTGAAA
Organism: Carex cristatella; assembly: GCA_024447775.1. Lineage (NCBI taxonomy): Eukaryota > Viridiplantae > Streptophyta > Magnoliopsida > Poales > Cyperaceae > Carex > Carex cristatella. Next base: position 2,082,935 of record JAJHPF010000022.1, read on the forward strand.
ACGACATACATAGAATCTTTGTGCGATGCATATTCTCACGGCTATTCTGGCAGTCTTTCAAACCTTGCAGGCTGCCGAATTATGGTTAGGGGTCTGACGATGCAGCACACTATTCTGAGATCAAAATCGGAGATCAAATCGGGGTGTTTTATTCTTTGTTGGGTGCTGGTATCTCTGGAAGAACCGCAACAATATAATTTTTGAAAGGGGAGGGACTGCACCGAATATATTAGTGGAACATTGCTGGAAGGAATTTCAATTGTGGATGCGGTATTGTTAGAATCATCCGCTGTATTTGTTGTTTTTTCCATTTCAGTTTAGTAGATATTCTTTACAGATGTACTTTAACTAATAGCTCCTATCAGTGTTTCAAAAAAAGACATACATAGAATCTTCAAGGGCGTTATTAAAATAAATTGGATATTCTTTTAATGGCGCAAAATGGATAACTGAGTATTAATTTCCGTCCCATGTTCTTCATTTGCTAATGAAAACTGTTGAGAATAATGAAGACATTATACTTTACTCATCAAAGTTCTGAAAAAAGAAGCAGATTGATGGCAGGATTTGAAGGCCAAATGTGGTCCAACTGGGGTAAATAAATGATGAATTTAAAGCCCTTTAAATCTATTTTAAGATGGTGAACGTTTCAAGTTTACCCTTCCAGGCTACATATTAAGCTTTTTTTCATTAACTGCCTGATTAATTAATCACATATATATGGTATTGTACTGAAAGTAGTTTGTTCTATTGTGAAATTAATTATTGGTCTCAGAAATTCATCATAGACCGTTTAAGGAAATCAGCTAGCATCAGAAAATAGCTGTTATAGCTTATTTTAGTACCTGACACATAATCCTTGTAATGTAGACAAATCGAACATTATTTAACAATTTAGGAAATAACCCAATGGCTATAATAGAATATTTAGGTTATAAATATTCAAGTTCAACATATGTATAGTTCTAACAATTTTCAATATAACCATTCTTCATTTCTAAACTCATTAGTGTTAGAATTGTTCTATATATCGATCAAAATTATTTGGGCCAAAATTGATAATTTCTTAAATTAAGTATGGGTAAATCTAATTAGGCTGTATGAATAAATGGACCCAAAATTTCTGCTCTCTAGATAAAAAGTGCAGATTAATAGGTGCGACCAACTGGTTTGACGAACTGGCACGTGTATTATTTTATATTGACAATTTTGTTCGCACCATTTCAGAAATCTAGAGAAAGAAAGAGAAAGAATAGAGGGAAGAGACTATTAGTCGGCATTAGCACTCCAACTCGCAGTTATATTTTAACTTGTTTGTGTGGATACTAAGAGATGTGTTGCTCTTACTATGTAGATCCCACATGATACTAAAGATTATTGCTAGTGCTCGATGTCTCTATTGCGCGTTTAGTGGTAAACTTTATTTTGAATTTAATTTTACACTTGAATTTTGTTTCGAATTTGAACAATTGAATAAATTGAACTGAATTGTTGAACCTATAATCTATCCAAATGTCCAATAATTAGGTTCTTGTCCAGCTTTCATTTAATGTTGTTCTTGTTAATTAGGTTACATTTTGGTTCACTTGTGACCACACAATTACATCCATTTATGTAATCATCCCATAATTATTCAAATGTTGCATAAATTACCCCCAAATTGTGAAATAATGCCTCAATCTAAGTTTCCGAGTTGACTCAGCTGATTCCGATTTCATGGTCAACTTACCAATTTTTGCTTGTGATTCTAATTTTCCAAACCATACTTGTGAGTTTATATATAATTTAAATAACTATATCATTTGCAAATTGATGTATTTAAGTAGGTATAATTCTCTATTGATCAAGACTACTGTAGTAATCTAGTTACCAATATGTAAAATTGATTTGCATGGTAACGAGTACAGAGATTGATTCAATGCTTATCTTTTTTTTAGGGTAGATTCAGTGCTTACAAGTTGATGAGCATGAGCATCGGATATTTTTCTTATTAAAAAAAATCTAATAGAGTACTTTTTACAAACAGCTAATAAGCGCCCTCTAACATTACAAATACATTATCTTATATTAAATTCAAAATTTGTTGTCATAAGAAAAACAAGGTTTTAAGAGTAAAACGAACTTCTAATTGAAACTTAAAGGATTGCTATATTGAACTCCAGTTGAAATATTGGGCTCTCCGGTGGCGTAGTCATGATTTGAGTCAGAAGTAGACAAAAAATTGAGTTCTTATTCGGTTCGAGTTCGGATTCAAGATAAAATTTCATGGATATTACTTTGTATGAACAAAATTGAAATTTAAACAAGCATTCCTAGTAAAAATAGAAGCCTCAAAATTTTAAAATTGTAACTAGTACATCCAAGTTTTTATTTTTATTTTTATCATTATACAGTCATACTGGAACGCACAATACCATACATAGTTGTATGTAACACTTATTAAAATGACAAAGTAAAACTTTACTCTGCTAGAGGGTATAAACAAGAATAGGCAAAGCTAATTCTAGAGATAGGCAAAGTAAAACTTTATCCTGTTCCTACTAAATTTTTCAAATTCAGGAGTAGGCAACTGCCTAGTTCTGGTGTACATTGGCTCCACCACTGGCTCTCACTGGCTCTCCTTGATTCTTCTTACTGAGTATTGAGGCACGGATCAGAGAGTAAAACAAACCAACTTATAAGGCAATTGCCAACCATTATCTTCAAAAGCTTCTAAATAGAAGGGAAATGCTCCAAAAGGAACTGGCTATTTTGTTCCAACCATTGTATATCCATAATTATGCCATCAACCTCTGGAAACTCATATTTTGTAGGCAAAGTCCTTTCAATTGAGGATATATCATCATCAATTAAAACTGATGAGGAATTTATGGAAGCATTTTGTACATTGGGTTCACCATTTGAGATTTCTGATACACTGCTGTTGTATCCAGAAATAACATTGGTTAAGCATGATACTAGTGTGGCCTCTTCATCTTGTCTTCTACAACCCATGGCATTTGTGGAGAAATAAGATTCTGGTATTGAATTACCAGAAAAATCTAATATGTTTTGGTTAAATGTATATCTCGAGTTGGATGTGGCAATGTCGCATGTGTGTTCATCAAAATAGCTCACTTCAAACAAAGGCGGGTATTTATCATTGCATTGCTGTACTTGCTTAGCTGCCATGCAGCTTCGATCCCTGTGATAAGTGCATCTGTAATAGCTCCTGCATAATGCAAATGGTTGTTTTTAAAAGTTTGTTCCAAGAAAATTGTTTTGATCTTTGAAATCGAGATCTATAGTTCTAGACTATATATATTATTAATTGGTTTCTCGTATCTTGAAATTAAATTTCCAAAGCTAACCTTGGATATGTTTTCCCGAGAATGATCTTTTGCCCATATTTTCTCCACTGATAACCATCATGGTCAGGTATTGTTGTTAATTCCGTCCTTTTGTTATTATATCTCCTGCAATAATCGGTTGAAAATTTTGTCAAAATGAAGATAATAAGCTGTTTTTATGAATTCTTCCCTAACAATTTTAAAAACACAAAAAGTGCTAAATTAATTACAAAATGTTATTATTTCATTACCTTCTTTGAGAGTTCTTGTTGGACTTGTCATCTCTCTTCCTCTTGTTTGTTTCGGCACCTCTCGACGGTTGCGATGTTACCACTTTAGATCCAAGCAAGTTTGGATCATCAGATTTAGTCAAAATATCTCTCGACAATGCCAAGGTGCGTGATATCTCATCAAAGATATTCCCAAATGATGAACTGGTGTCATCTTTTAATACTACTCCAAGGTGTGCTCGAAGCATTGCTGTCAGCTCACAGCCTTTTTCGAGCTCTTTTATTGCCTGATTGTGTTTCGAAGCTGGTGTGGCTTGTAATGGTGGTGCCATTTTCTTTTTGTTTTCGGTTAGTACTTGAGGAAACCCACTACATCAAAAATATTTATATGGGGGCCGGGGTATAAGAATAAGTTTAGTTATAAATATCTTGTTGAAGAAGCATCTAGGTAGCTGAGGAGCATTTATATATGTTAATTACGCGCTATTCGCTCGTCATGTCGGGCCCATTTTGAACCTGTAAAAAATTACCCAATCATTTTGAACCCTTTGACTTTTTGTTTTGTAAAAAAATGTACTCATGCATATCAGTGCACCCTTCTATGTTTTCGTCTTGTTTATATTTTTGAATATGTTATTGTAATATATACACTTAGTTATCTTCAAACACCAAATCAATTATTTTAGCATATACACTTAGTTATCTTCAACACCAAATCAATTATACAAGAACCTTACTTTGCACCTCACCATAGTCCATCATGGAGTAAAACATATTTGTACTCCACGCTATATCTTCATTTTCAAAGTTCAAATAGCCAATCCGAATCACTCAACATATTCTCCATATTAAAATGTGCTTGGAGACCAAATTTTATATTTTTTGAAATTTTTTTACTATTTATTAAGTCACTTTAAAAATTGCTAATCCATTGTGAACAGTAAAAATTTATGGACCACCGGATCAGCAATTTTCAAAGTGGCTTAATAAAGAGTAAAAATTTCCAAAAAATATAAAATTTGGTCTCCAAACACATTTCAATATGAAGATCATGTTGAGCGATTTGGATCGGTTGTTTGGATTTTCAAAATAGAAACATAGTGTCATGGAGTAAAAACTTGTTTTACTCCATGAAGCACCATAGAGTAAAACAAGTTTTTACTCCATAGCACTATATCTTCATTTCTAAAGTTCAAATAGCCGATTCAAACCGCTCACATGTTCTCTATATTGAAATGTACTTGGAGACCAAATTTTATATTTTTTTGAGATTTTTTTACTATTTATTAAGTCACTTTGAAAATCACTGATCCGATAGTCCAGAAATTTTTACTATTCACAGTAGATCAGCGATTTCCAAAAATTCAGGCACTCTACAATGGGAACTAATAAATAAACTAAGAAATAAATAACAAATATGTAAAATCAAGGGCTATCTGAGCAACTCCTTGCATGTGCATTTGGCAAATTAGAAAGCGTTCAAGTCATCAAGCAACTGGTGCATGCTCCCGAGCAACGGGGTGCATGCATGGAAAATAACGCGGTTAATATATACAATTTCCTCATTTGGTGGCTCCAATTTATGGAACTGTCGCGTTTTGTTTGGTGATGACAGTACTATACAGTTTTTATTGTGGGCCAAATATTATTCTATTGTTGTTCTTTCCATTGTGCAAGTGATCTGACTATGCAGTCAAATAAGACACAGCCAAATAAGACTATGCAGTCTCTTTATTTCAGTTGGATTCTTCTTAATCACCTCCAACTACGAAAATTCTATGTTTCATAATTGGAAACGGAAGTGCTAGATGTTGAGTAATTTGTTGGACTATTTTTTAAACGATAACACATTTTAGTCAAATCAGAAATTTTTGACTCAGATCAACTTTCATTTGTCTTGCTCAACTTATAGCTACAGCTCTCCTACATTAAAACTTGTGTTGATTGTGTGGGGCGGCTAAATACTTTGAGGTCGACCTGGACCTGTTGATAATACAAGGAATGAACATAATGAAGCGGGATCATGATCATAACAATTAATTGCTTGAAGCTGGAATTGCTAATGATGTGAGTTATTATTTTGGCATGTATGAGTATTTCATTCTACATTGCACTCTTTTGATGGATGTCAGGATGGAATAAAAATTACATGTCATTTGAGAATATACTGGAAGAAGACGGAAGAAGCTTCAGGAGAAATAAAATCCAAAAGGAAAGAGAGAGACAAACATGTGTTGCTGCCAGAATGAAGAAATAAAGAGACGTAGCAATCAATGGTAGTAGCAACGTCGGCTGAATCACAGATTGCAAAAATAAATCGAACGGTTCAGAATGAAAACTGGAAATGAGAAATAACAATAATCAGTGTGGGACCCGTCTGGCAGCCGTACATATCACTGTTGTAGTACTGTAGCTCCATGATACAGATTATATATAGATAATAGATATGTTGATTTTTGACAAGCCTGAATAGCTTTCGAAGAAAATATAAACATATCAGATCAATTGCAACTTGTTTTTTCAAAAGAAAAGCAACAAAAGTAGAAAATTGTGTGGGCGATTACCACCGGTAGGAATCAACTCGCACATTCGAGCATAGAGGTGCACCACAATTCTCGGTGACACAAGTAGAATTAAAACATGGGAAATTGTCTGGGCGGCGGACCGATGGACAATCTGGAAGAAAAGAAACAATAGGATTTTCAACAACAAAACCAAAACGGTCCAGACGATTACCAACGAAACTCTTATGGACATATGGCAGTGGGCGAAAAATTGTTGAGAGAGCAGAGCATGAGATGCATTTCTGTACTTTTATTAATTAGGAGGTGATTTTAATACTGTAAATATTTTTATTCCGATTAGACTATTTAAGCTCTTGTAACTAACTATTTAATCAATTAAAATGTAAGATAGCAACTTGCCATCTTATCCTAAAAAAAACAAAAGTAGAAAATTAAGATCAAAGTCAATGGATTTCCAAGTGAACAACTACATCTGGACACAAGGACTTGCTGTTATTGTCCGCTTAATTAATTACGTTTGAAACTAATGTTTCCTCAATAGTTAATTATACATAAATTATGGGAACGGATGGTGATGACTGATGACCATGTTTCCAAAAATATATAAAAACACCTACTAAATTATACATAATATATAAATGCATAAACTGATAGAGATGTGCCTTCATGATGCAACAGTATTCGCGCCTGTTCACATGGGAAAAGTCAGAGGGACCACGTCCACGTGCCGTATTTATAGGCCCAAATAATTAATTTGCTGACTTAATCATTGATGACGTTGCAAATTTATTCAATATATGACGTAATCAACCAAATTATTCTTCTTTCACCAAATTAAAGCTAACCACTCTCTCCTGTGACTCTACACCCCAGTGTTATGGATAGCAGAAAATATGTGCAAATCAAGTACTGAATTTGCTCACATTTTTTTTTTTAAGGTTAGTGATTTTAAATGCCAACTAACAATTTCATTAATAAGAAAAACGGACTTACAACGAGTCAGAGTCAAATGGCTTCCCAATACAAAATCTAAATTTTTATTCTCATAAAATTCTCCAAATTACTCTAAATATCTATAATCTTCTAATCTCACTTACATACACTCATAAATACTCTATTACTTTAAACTCTAGAGCTCTCTACGATCAAATCCACTCTTTCGACCGACGCCGCGCACCGACATCCGGATCTACTCACCCGTGCTCCTATCGAAATGACGTAGAGACTCAATACTCCGAGCTCCAAAGATACCGCACTCTCGGCTCCGATCGGCTTCGGTCCCTCCCCTCTCTCATTTTTCTCTCCACTCAAGAAAGTAGAGCCGAGAAAAAACAAAATAGATTAATTGATTTGTGTGATTTTACTCAAAAAAGTTCTCCAGATATTCCCTCTGGAGTCTGTTGAATCGTTTTTTTTAGGATTATTTTCCAAACGATTGGTAAAGATACCAAAGTTAATTAATGTTAACATCAGTGAATTGGAGGAATCAATAATAAGAAGATAATGTAGAATCAAGAAGATATTAATGTAATTGAAATTTTCCACATTTTCATTAAAATAAAATTCTCGAATTAGGGAGTTTTCTTCTTATTACTAAACAAATGTTATAATTAATATAGCATTTAATCTGTATTATTTAATGTTGAACAAAATATATTCTTGCACATAATAAAAAAAAGTTAAAAGATTCGAATGAATATTTATGAATGGATATCTTTTTATTGCAAAATCAGCTATATATAAGAAATATAGAGTATACAAAACCTATTACTCCTGTCGTTTTCTTCTAGAAATCATTGAATAATAGAATTGTTGCAATCATTATACTTTTCTTTTTTATTCTTACAGCTGCCTAAATAACTGAAATTCAAATTATCATGCCTAGAAAAAACAAAATTGGTCTTTTAGCCATTCATTTGATATTATTTTCTATGAACAATTTGACTTCCATCCTTTGTTTGCTTTAGTCTTGATTTATATAGAGATTGTAATTAGTTTGAACAACTTTTGCCATAAGAAGACTTTTGTGTTATCTTTTGCAACTAAAGAAAAAATATAGTAAATTAAAAAAAAATATTGAAACAAACTATTAATACAATTTTAATTTTTGTTCTTCCATCTGTACTTCTCAATTGATGTTGAGATGTTGCTGCCTCTACACTAACTCCTGTACTTTACTGTTTTTTAACAATTCTCCATATTCCTCAACACCGAATGCACTTAAATAACAAGACGAAATTAAAATTCAAAGAGAAGAATTAAATTAGTTCAATCTGAAAGTAATATATAGCCTCACTATAATGAATGTCTTAATTATAATAAGGTAGCACACATCCAAGTTGAACTCTGATTTTCCGGCAACTCAAAATCTGAAATTCTTTTTAACCAACTGTTCCCATAAACTACTGAATATCTTACAAATTAAAATCCAAATTAATTCATAGAGATTCGTATCAATGCTGATCAGTCTCCATACCAAATTCCCGCAGCATGTTGAAGTCCACAGATGATGGTGCGATATGACGCATTTGTCGTTCATAATCTTCAAAACTTGCAGCTTTTTGACGGGCTACTCTAGTTGTAATATCTTCCTTAGAGAAATTACTAGAATCAATGATAAATGGTGTGTGTTCTCCACTTCCTAGATTGCATGTGTGACGGTTATAGTAAATAACGGAATATACCGGTGGGTCCGTGGAGCTATCCTCTCGCTGTATCGTCTTCGTCGCTGGGCATTTTAGTTCTGTGCTGTAGGCGCATCTGTAGTAGCACCTGTTAAATGTATGAAATACAATAAGACGTTGCACACAATCCAAACGCTACTTTGTAAAGAAAAGAAAGTTCTTTGAAAATTCTCTAAGCAGTGTTGTCAATTTGCAAGAAAAAAAATAGCTTTTGAAAATTTAAAAAATAGCAAGATTACGAGAGAGGATGAAAGAATTCATGCCTTTCATGTCTGGAACCATTTATGTGCTTTTCTCCATACTTCCTCCATTCAATGCCATCGTAGTATGGAGTAGTTGTAACAATGGATGCCTCGATATTTCTTCTGGTTCAATGGCAAAACAGGAAGAGTTACTTTATTCCGAAACTCCTTTAGACAAGCACAGAAAATTGGAGATTACACATTTATATATGACTCGAGGTTTCATCTGTAAACTTTGTTTTTTTTTAAAATAACTTCAGCAAAAGAAAGATTTCATCAGCATGCAGGAGCTTATTAGTCAAAAACGGATAAATGAAAAGAATGAGCAATTTACTGTTAAGACCAAAACCAGCTGAAAACCTAATATTTGTAAACACAAATAGAATGAATTACATGTAAGAAAAACATCAAGCAAAACTTCATTTTGCACTAAACGTTGCCCTTTAATTGACATGTCTACTGTACCTTTTCAAATTAACAACCTGATTATCTTCTTCTAGCGAATGCTTCTTCCTCTTTTGGCTCTTGCTACTGGATTCATTGCAAGCGCACTGCAAACTGGAAAGCGCATTGTATAGGCTACTGTGTAACCCATTAAACAGTTTGCTAACCGGCTCCGAAGTAGTGGCAAATCCGAGAGCATCTCTGAGTTGATTGGTGAGTTCTTGGCCTCTCTTGATTCCTTCAATCGCCATTCTGTGGTCACACTGGAGATCATTCATGGAGAAAGATGCATCTTTAGCCATTCTGTTCAATAGGCTCATTCATGTGCGGTGCCAGATTGGATTGGTATAGCAATTAATATTGTGTTTCCTTGTAAATCACTGGTCTTTTCGTGGAATTGTCCTGGTCACACTGGTTCTAAGAAGTAAACTTATCTACACTTTTCTCTCAGAAAGTATGCCCTTCTCTTAGGCAACTCTCATTAGTCCTTTCCAATTAATAGATGTAATTTCTTACATGAGGAAGGACCAACTTCTATAACTCTTTCTAAGGACGCTAAGTAAAATGAATTTTGAAGAAATAAATAAAGTATTTTTTATTTTTCCTTATTTGCCTCCTACATATCCCTTTTCTTTCTTTCTTTGTCCTTTTATTCATCTCTTTTACAAATTCGGAAGTAGGGGTGTCAATGGGTACGATACGGAAAGGGCGGAAGCATTTTCATACCCATACCTACTAAGAGTTGATCTTACCCATACCTTACCCTTATCCGTTAAGAATTTGACTAACCCTACCCTATCCGTACCCGTTAAAATTAGCGGATAATGAAACAGCAGCGTAATAACGAATAATACTAATTGTTTTATTATTTTTATAAATAGATCATCAAAACTCATCATGTCATATATATGCGACCATATTTACTAATATAAAAATCAAACTATAAATATGCAATCAATTCTAACTAATATTTTTTTATAAAGCAATAAAAAACCAAAAACACAAATATCTCTTCTAACAAATTCAAAATTCAATTTGTTAACTAAATAACAAAATATTTAAATAAAAAATTAAGTAATATGTTTAACATAACATTCTTCTTACAAACAAAAGACATACATTTTTTCATGAATTAATTAGCGTTGATATAATGATATGGAAAACATAAAATTATATAATATTTATATATCTATATATAATTTATTTTATATAATTACCCGTTACCCAAAGGGTACAAAATAGCCTTTATCCGTACCCATATCCATTTACTTAACGAAAAAAAATTCTTACCCATACCCATACCCAATAAGCTAACGAAAAAAAAACCTTACTCATATCCGTCTTATCGAATATGATATGGGTAAACGGGTGTCATTGACACCCCTAATCGGAAGCAGATGCTAAGAGAAAAATGTATCAATATATATGACAGGAGTAGAACTAGGGAGCTCCTAAGTTCACCCAACCTCTTGTGAACTTGACTCTAAAATATATCGAATCGACTTTAAATGATGAATCCAAACCGTTGAAACCCTTCTACCTAATGAGTGATGCGTCTACATGTGAAAATTTTAAAGTTTCGAATTAATTTAATATAGAGTCAAGTGGTCAAAAGTTTAAGGTTATAAATTAATTTTAATGCATTCATTTTTTGGACTCCTTTGACCACTTGACTCTATATTAAATTAATTCGAAACTTTAAAATTTTCACATGTAGACTCATCAATCATTAGGTAGAAGGATTTCAATGGTTTGGATTCATTGTTTAAAGTCGATTCGATATATTTTAGAGTCAATTTCACAAGAAGTTGGGTGAACTTAGGAGCACCCTAGTTCTACTCTATATGACAGACATATATGTGTTATTTTTTGTAAAACAAGAGAGAAGAAATTTAAGAAAACAAATTGTATTGTAATTTTATTTTCATCTTTACATTTGTCTCTACTTATAGAAAAAAAAAAAAAACTAGATGTTACACTATTAATTACAGCTACCAACTATTAACCACAAACTATTATCTCCTAGCCTATTAATTACAGCTACCAACTATTAACCACTAACTACTATCTCCTAGCCTATTAATTACAAAACACTATTTCCTACAACTAGTTATAATTCAAAAATTGTAACTAGTCATTTTTAGCACTTCTCCTCAATCTAGAATGTATATATCATACAATCCTAGCTTGCTTGTAATTTTTTCAAATGGATCCAGATCCAAGTCTTTAGTGAAGATATCCGCGAGTTGATATTTATTTTTTACATACAGTGTTTTAATTTTTTTTTTCTTGAATATTTCTCTAATAAAGTGACAATACATTTCTATATACTTTGTTCGCTCATAAAACATGAGATTTTAGCGAGCCAACATTAGAATCTGAACTAAAACTGACTCATGGCTCACTCGTTTTAGCAGCGAACCAGCTCATGAAAGCTTGTTGACCAAAAATTTAAATGTATTAGATAATGTATAAAGTCCACCCAATTTTAATTTTACATATAGCTAAATACACCCAAAAAAAATACAGAAATTAAGAAAATTCATAGGATAAATTAATATCACACACCAAATTCATGCAATCCGCAAATATTAAACAAATATTAGTAAAGCCCCATCAAACAAATCATAGTTTGTATCATATATTCATTTTCATAGATTGAGTAGTACTCTTAATTTAAGTACAATTAAAAAATTAAGTACCACAAATTAAGTTTGCAATTAAATTCATACACACCAAAATACCAAATTCTCAAATTCATACAAACTTAGTTCACAAAATAAATTCATGCATACCAAATTCAGACAAATTCATACTTAGACTGAGCTGGCTTGCCAGCTCACGAGCGAGCTAGATCCAACTCAAACTCGTTAATTCTAAACCGAGATAGTGGCGAGTTAGCTCGTTAACAGCTCGATCTGCTAACAAACAAACTATTAACGAACGAGTTAGATACGAGTCACAACCGATCGATCCACAAGCTACAAGATTTTTTATCACTCCTACCTATCTATAGCAGAGATCAGTTCAAAGACTAAAAAATATCAACACTCAAACTTGGCACATGACATAATTCAACAATACCAATATTACAATCCTTCTGTACGCAAGCTGTGGTCTGATCATTCTCAGCTGTCTAAGTTATTTTTATTTATTTCCCATAGTGAAGGTTGAAATCATACAACAGGGGGGAAACATAAGTATCAACTCAACAAGATTATTCATGCACCATGTGATGGAAAAATATAAATAAACTAAAATTGAAATAAACTATACAAAGCTAGCCGTCTTTTTTATCCATGCCCACCAAACCTTACATTTCGCCAACTCTGCCCACCAAACTCAAATTTTATTAAAAATGCCCAAACCGGGGACTTAATAGCCGGTTCCTAATTTTTATTAGGAACCGGCAGCTATACAGCCGGTTCCTAATAAAAATTAGGAACCGGTTATTAAACCGCCGGTCGCTCTAAATAAATAGGTTATTTATAAGAATGCACTGTTCCGAAATTTCCTAACAATTCATTTCGTCAAATTTGACACTATCTCTCCTCATATTCTCTCTTTCTCCCAGATTTCTCCTGCTCTTCCTGTTTTTGCAAGTAAGTCCCTATATTTTATTTTATATTTGTAAGTAGGCCAAATAGTTGTAAGTTAGTACTGTTTGTTAGAAATTGTTAAAATTGATTAGAAATTGTTAAAATTGATTAGAGATTTATTAGAAATTGCTATAAATTGTTATAATTTTTTATAAATTTATTAGAAATTGCTACCAATTCTTATAAATTGCAAGCATTTGTTAGAAATTGTTATAAATTACTACCAATTGTTATAAAGTGCTACCGAATTGTTATAAATTGCTACCGTTTTTTAGAAATTCTTATAAATTGCTACCAATTCATTAGAAATGTTCCAATTTTTTTTTTATAAATTAGAAAGAAATTGGTACCAATTTTTATAAATTGCTACCGTTTGTTTGAAATTGTTATAATTTATTAGAAATTGTTATAAATTGCTACCAATTATTTAGAAATGTTCCAAATTTTTTTATAAATTAGGTAATTTTGTATAGTTTAGTATAGTTATATATTATGGTAGAATTAGGATATAAATTATGGTTTGTTATAACTAAGCATAATTTTGTATAGTTGAGTATAGTATAATTTAACTAACCATACTTGATGAAATTAGAATGGTTGGAGGTAGAGGTAGAGGACGGCCTAGATGTGCACCACAGGTTGAGCCGCCGATTGACCCCACCAGTATTGAGCACTTCAGCCCTCTCTTATGGATACCCCACCGCAAGCACCGGGTATCCCTGGCTTCCCGTGAGGTATGCTACTTTTTGTCTACCTCCGACGAAATTTCAATTTTGTTGTATACATTATGTAATACATTATTTTGCTATTTTTCAACACAGGATGAGTTTCTGATGGACGTCAATTTTTCTGTCCCTCGGATGCAGTACTTCTCACAGATGGACCCACATCTCATCCGGCTGGGACTATATCAGATTGTGTCCATCCTGCGGGACACGACTGCCTCAATCAATGCATCTCTCATCGCAGGATTAGTGGAGCGATGGCGTCCCGAGACCCACACGTTCCATATGCCTTTCGGGGAGATGACTGTCACTTTGCAGGACGTGAGTGCCCTCTGGGGTTTGCCGATCAGGGGCATTCACGTAGGCGGAGTATCTGACAGTAGAGACTTCGCACATGACATCAAGCAGTATTTGGGGGCAGATCCGAGAAAGCTACGTGCCGATAAGGGGAAGTCCAGTTATCACATGCAGAAAACAGAGTTGCGGCAACACTTCAGTGCCGGTCTGACGAACGCCTCTACTGATATAGAGATTCGGAGGTAATAATAATAATAATATTTTACTTTTAATCTGTTAATTACTTTATGTAATTATAATACTAACCATCTACTTTGTTTTTGCGGATACACCCGAGGTTACGTGATGGACCTCTTCGGTACTGTTATGTTTCCTGATGCCAGCGGCGATGGCATCCCCATGATGTATTTGTGACTTCTGACGGACTTTGATAGCCCGCCGGCCTACAACTGGGGTGGAGCCGTGTTAGCACATTTGTATCATAGCCTCTGCACAGTTTCTCAGGTTAATAATTATGTTGTTTGACATTTCATTAATTCATCAATCAGTCAAATGAAATTACAACTAATAACCTCAGAAATACAGGTGAAGGCCAAGCAGATGTATGGGCCGATTCTTTTGTTGCAGCATTGGTCCTGGTCACGGCTACGGGTGGGCAGTCCTATCCCCAATAAGCCAGAGCCAAATTGGGGACATCAGGACGATGATCCGGAGCGGTGGCCAGTCTACGGCCACCGCTGGCATGGTGTCCACCACTATCGGGATGAGGGGCATGGACGCACCATATGTATCAGGATGGTGCGTTTACAGCTGCAGAGCTTGGACGAGTCGGAGGTGGAGTGGACACCATACCCACCTCTATATGAGGATCAGCAGTTGCCTCTTCGTTGTTTTGAGGACCGTGACAGCTGGTGGTACCGAGGCCCGCTAGTCTGCTTTTGGATAGTGGAGCACCACTATCCAGATCGAGTACTTCGATAGTACGGAGAGGAGCCATTGATCCCAGAGGATCCGGCATTACCCAGGGAGGAGATCAGGAGACTGCACAGGTAATTAATTATTACATCGACCGTTTCATATCCCCGTAGACCAATTGCAACTAAAATTTAATTTACAGGATGTCGCACGCCGGCTCTATAGACAGAAACTAGCGGTTACATTTGGCAAATTATTACGGGCAGTCTGAGTTTCCGGCGGAGCCTCAGATATACCAGATGCCTGATGAGATCACTCAGACCTTAGGATCTCATCTGCTGAGGTACACGACTTGGTACCAGAGGATTGGCGGGGCGTCAGTATATCTGATTGGCGATTACAGTGCCTATCTCCGCCAGACACTGCATGAGAATTTATCAGGTCACCAGCCTACCGGACGTCGCTGGGCTCGTTCGGTAATTAATCCAACACATTTATATTACTTGTTCATTAAACGTTTATTATATAAATCTGTTGACTAATTTATGTTTGTTTTTTCAGGTATTAGTGTCGATTAAAGCCGTTGCGCATGCTATCAAGTTGCTCGGGATCAAGGGCTGGCGGAAAGTTGGATGGAACAAGTTGCAGGAGCATGGCCCACTTATCGATGATGCCGGACAGAGTGGGCGTACGATCAACATGTTGCGCGACGCCAGAGAGAACATTGATTGGCGGGCGGTAGAGCCAGACGAGCCAGATGCGCCGTTAGTCTGCACTCAGGATATGCCATCTCCACCCCGCTTGGACGCGGATTGGGACTACTATCAATGGGTGTTGTCTAATTCCGGCTGGGCAGCCTACTACAACTCTGAGGGACGTCCAGTGCAGCCACCGGTAAGTCGTATTTGTTATAAGTCGAGTAATTATTGGTAGAAAAATTTATACAATTATTTGGTTTGGTTTACAGGGTCCGGCTAGCATGCCGCCGCCGCCGCCACCACAGCCACCACAGTCTTCATCTTTCCACCACATAGATGATTATGGGCTGACTATCAGTCTCGATGAGATTGAGAGCCTATCACCATCCATGCCAGGGCGATATTCTACGGCGATGGCACACGACGGTGAGGCCAGCGGGTCACAGGCCCCTTCTGACTATGCAGCTGGGCTGATAGAGACTTTCTTCTCTACACCCCCGCCAGCTACTACTCTGGGGGATGATGATCCATGGGAGACTGCATCACGTATCAGGAGAGAGGCTGATGCCGTTGCTGTTGCTACACGTGATGCGGCCTGGGCTGGACTGCCCGAAAGGGCTAACAGAGGACATCCGGCCGACCGATACTCCCCTTCTCCGTTTAGATGATGATAGTTTTTTATCTTTATTGTTCCATAGGATTTATATTTCGATCTGTTTATTTATTTATGTTTGAATCTTGTTTGACATTTGTTATGTTTCGATCTGTTTATTACACCTATCGTTTGTCATTTGGATCTGTTATGTTTGTCATTTACATCTTGTTTTTCTCGTTAAAGTCATAATAAATTTAGTTGAAATAAATCAATCAACTAATTTTGTTAATTCGTCGTCTTAAAAACGAGAATTTCAAACGATTCGTAACCTATAATATCAAAATTATATTTCAAATATTCAGAACGAATTTGATACTTACAAATTACTCAAAAATCATATAACAACTGTCCAGATTTCACCAAAAAAAAAAAACTAATTTTTATTAGAAACCGGCGGTATAGCCGCCGGTTTCTAATAAAAATTAGGAACCGGCTATTAAGCCGCCGGTTTGGGCATTTTTAATAAAATTTGAGTTTGGTGGGCAGAGTTGGCGAAATGTAAGGTTTGATGGGCATGGATAAAAAAGACGGCAAAGCTAGCTCAGCAACTCCACATGTGTATTTGGCAAACTAGAAAATGATCCAAGTCATAAAAAAAAAAAAATGGTGCTCCCGAGCAAAATGTGATGGGGAATAAGGCGACTAATTTTGACTAATTCATCCCCACCACTTGGGTATCTTGGACTTGGAATGGACGTTTTATTGGGTTATATCATTACGGGCCTTATTGTTGACCCGTTATTCAATTGCCGTTCTTTAATTTGTGCTGCTTTTGCGAGGAAGGTAGGGAAAAAATATTGACGGTATTGTTTTGATTTCAAACAGTGCATGAACACTAGAATTAAAATAAAAAATATTATAATATGTGCTCTGTCCGAAGCTAAAATAACATTGTCAATATTTTTATCCCCAAAACATTCAAAAGCATGGTTTGCCAAAGAAAATCAATAGTGGTGAGATTTTGAGAATATTTAACAAATTATCTTTATTGGACGAATAAAGTTGAAAAATATTATATTTCTCATGGAGATCAATAATTTATCCAATTATCCTAAAATAATTCAATGCATTTTCTTAATATTAGTCTTGCTTTATGCTAGATTACTATTTGCAAATAACTTGTCATTGGTGCAGAGCTATATAATCCATATCAAAATTGGAGTAGAACTTAGGTGCTCCTAAGTTTACCAAGCTCATTTGTGAACTCAACTCTAAAATCTATCGGATTAACTTCAAACTACGAATCCATGACTGTTGAAATCCTTCTACCTTACGAGTGATGCGTATTGTAAAAAATTTAAAGTTTCGAATTAATTTAGTATAAAGTCAAGTTGTCAAAATTAGAAGGTTTATAAATTAATTTTAATGCATTTATTTTGTAGAAACTTTTTGACCACTTGACTCTATACAAATTTAATTTTAAATTTTAAAATTTTCACATGTAGACGTATCACTCGTAAGATAGAAGAATTTCAACAGTTTGAATTCATCGTTCGAAGTCAATCCGATAAATTTTAGAGTTGAATTCACAAAAGAACTTGGTCAACTTAGGAGCACTCTAGCTCTACTAAATTATTGACACGGTCAAATAGGACTATGAAAATTCAAAGTTTCATAATCGAAATGGGGTTTCAACAAAAGTTCTCGATCTCTTTTGTGATTTGCTGATAGTTACTCCGCTAATCCGCTTGATATATCGGACTATTTTTCAAGCGACACATTTTATTCGAATTGGAAATTGTTGACTCAGGTCAACCTTCTTTTGTCTTTAGGTCCTTAGTTGAAACCTTACAGTTAATAGTTAGATATGAACGGACGCTGTAAAGTGTGAGATATATGTTGATTTTTGACGAATCTGAATAGCTTTCAAAGAACAAAAAAACATATCAGATCAAGCAACTAGCTTTTTCAAAAGAAATGCAACAAAAGCAGATTAGGATCAAGCTCAGCGAATCTCCAAGTAAACTTCGTGACATAATGGTCATGTGCGCATAATTACGTTGAATACAAAAAGGGAAATCAAGTTAGATCTTCTAAATTATTAGGTAAAAAATAATAATGGAAACTGATGGTGATGAATGATGAAGAGTAAAACTAGGGCGTTCTTAAGTTCACTGTGTTTGGATGAATCAAGAATAGAGCAAGAATAGAGTTAATCTCAATTTTGAGAGTAGTAGCTAATTTAATATTCTATATGATTAGTAGAATAATGAGAAAACCCTTCAAAAAAATAGTAACTATTCGCTAATCCAAACAAAATATAGAATAGTAGCTCGGAATAGTGCTAATCCGGATTAGTGACTATTCTTTGTGAACTCAACTCTTAAAACTTATCGAATTTACTTCAAACGACAAATTAGAACAGTTGAAATCCGTCTACCTTACGAGTGATGCGTCTACATGTGAAAATTTTGAATTTTCAAATTAATTTTGTATAGAATCAAGTGGTCAAAAAACGTTCAAAAATGAATGCATTACAATTCATTTATAAACCTTCTAATTTTGACAGCTTGACTTCATAATAAATTAATTCTAAAATTTAAAATTTTTATATGTAGACGCATCACTCATGAGATAGATGGATTTCAATAGTTAAGATTTGTCATTTGAAACCAATTCGATAAATTTTAGAGTTGAGTTTACAAAAAAACTAGATGAACTTAGAAACACTCTAATTCTAGTCAACTGATGAACACCTTTCGAAAAGAAATATATATATCTACAAAATTATACATAAATAAATAAGAATTGTATCTCTTCCCATAAGAAAGAGTCAGAAAGCCCAAAAATAGAATTCATATCCAGTGTTTCGGAAATCTTTTATAATTAGTGGATCCGGACACCGTTCTTTTAAGCTTGGCACGAATCTCAAAGTCCAATAAAACTGTCCTCTATTTTCCCGAATCTCAAACCAGTTGAGATTTAATCTCAAATTGTAAAGTGAGGTTTATCATCTATGGTACCTGGGAGGATATTGATACCAAAAATGCCTGAAACCATACTGATCATTAATTTGCTGACTTAATCATTGATGATGTTGGATTATGACGCAAAATTATTCGATATATGAATGACATAAAATAATCATCCAAATTATTCTTCTTTGACCAAAAGTTAGCGATTCGTTGTCCTTTGTGGACAGCGGAAAATATGTGTAAATTAAGTACTGAAGTTGCTCAAAATTTACTACAGTTCAGTAGAAAAAAAAAAAAATACTTCTATTGATTCGTCTGCTTTAACTCAAGAATTACCCGGAATTCGACTAAAAATTTGACATTAAAAGCTGAATCAATAAGTAATATGTGATTTTATATTATTTTATGAGAGGAACTAATAATATACTTTTTAAAAATAAAAAAAGGAATTTCAAATGACAAAATTGAATAAAAAAAATTATAGGAAGAGCTTAATTAGCAGCTTTTTCCCTCTACCTCCCTCTGTCCTTGGGAGTGCGAATATATATATATATATATATTTATATTGTTCTAAACAATTGTTAAAGACGTTTTTGGAAAAATAAAACGTCAGGAAAAATTAATGTTATACATTAAGTTTGGCTAGCATGCTATAATAATATAGAACATGTCGTTCTACGATCTAAATTTTTTATTAAATAGATTTCAAACCACCAATTAAAATTGTTAAAATTAATCTACTTTATCATTAATAATTTTACATGTTAAATTTTCGATCTACCAAATAATATTGTAGTTTTCCTTTTCGTCACCAACCTGGACCTGGGCTTCTAATTCAGGCCATCCATATATAGTCCATTCATAGATTTTCGTTACATACATTGGAATGGATTTGTGAGTTGTCCAGACTCCAGAGAAAATTTTGGCTATTAAACCCACCATGAGTCAGAGGGGACCAAACAACCGCCCCCCCCCCCACAATTTTAAAATGAGTGAGTCTATGGTAGTGGTACTATGCATGAGTCAGAGGGGGTCACACACACACACACACCCCATTCAATCCGAACCGTTCAAAATTATTTTCATATGAATAAGTACCTATAGTCCAAATTTTATATTTTTTAGAATTTCTTTACTATTTTTTAAGATAGATAGAAAATCATTGTTTTTGGATGGTCCAGAATTTTCAGATCAAGTGATTTCTACCTATCTTAAAAAATAGTAAAAAAATTCTAAAAAATATAAAATTCAATCCACAAGTAGATATTCATGTAAGGATCATGTTGAACGATTCAGATCAACTATTAAGATTTTGAAAATATAAATATGGTACAATTTCTAAGGAGGGGCAAAGTTGTATCGAATCCGTATTTTTTCACTGAATTTCAAAAGAGTGAGTCTATGGTACTATGCATATCACGGGTTGATCCGTAATATGGGTTAATATTTCTATTTTCAAAATCTTAATAGTTGATCTGAATCGTTCAACATGATCCTCACATGAATATCTACTTGTGGATTGAATTTTATATTTTTTAGAATTTTTTTACTATTTTTTAAGATAGGTAGAAAATCACTGTTTTTGGATGGTCTAGAATTTTCAGATCAAGTGATTTCTACCTATCTTAAAATATAAGTAAATATAATTCTAAAAAATATAAAATTCAATCCACAAGTAGATATTCATGTGTGGATCATGTTGAACGATTCAGATCAATTATTAAGATTTTGAAAATAGACATATTAACCCATATTATGGATCAACCCGTGATATGCAGTACCATATACTCACTCTTTTGAAATTCAGTGAAAAAATACGGATTCGATACAACTTTGCCCCTCTTTAGAAATTGTTTTGCCCTTCCTGAAACTGGAAAGCAAGCCAGGCCAATTCAGAAGCACTTTTAATGAAAATAAATTGTTGTTTTTATAGAAATTTTATAGAAATTTACGGATCCGAACTAATTTTGTTATTTTTTAATATATATGTAAAATGATATTACTCTATTGTTTTTATTATGTAACAGTATACTATTTTTATTGTTTTTTATCTAGTATCCGATTAGTTAATGTGTTTGAACTCCAATAAACTATTTGGATCTGATTCCTACTCCTCCCTGGCAGAATTCCTGCGTCCGCCCTGGCTATAATGTAGTTTCGCAGTTTGAGAAAGCAGCGAACTTAATGTTATATTTCTAATTAAGGTCCCAATTCATACAGACTGAAAAAGATTAAGTAATTATCTAAATTAAATGATAATGCCTCGGAATCTCTTGCAAATTATGCAACTGAATACATAACAGCATGACATGGTCCTCGTTAATTAATTAAACATATCCTCAGTTGTCTCACCTAATCCCTGGAATTATACAAATAGGTCTAAAAGCAAATTGGTGTTTCATGGTCTCTGCTACTGGGCCCTACGTGGGCCCACGAGTCGAGGTCAGATGCTGATTTAGTGTGAAAAGGCGGTACACCAGCAAACAACCATACAATGAATCTAAGCTCCTGTTCACCTTCATGGAAAGACCAATTAGTCTTCATTAGTCTTCCAAATAACCGTGTAAAATCTATTTAAAACAGCAAGTTGTGTGTAAACTATTTTTTTTGTTCCATCAACTAACTCAACTGGAGTACTTATAAGTGCAAATGCTGTGTATTTTGTTTTTACATGCTGTGTATTCCTCAAATACTCTACACTTCGTAGATTTCATAATTTGATGGCATCTCAAGTGCTTAAAGTAAAAGACTGCGAGATGGTGATTAAACAGCTTCAGAAAACTTGCGACCTGACAACCGTGCTTCAGCAAGAGATTGCTAGCATTCTCAATTACTCTTTTAATTCTGAGGTCGGCCTTATGTTTGAAGAATTGCAGCGCGCGTTGAAGTTGTCTCTTAACATTTTGAGCAACAGTGAAGTGATCGGAAATAATAATGGAATTCAGAGCTCGCCTAAGAGGAGGAGAGTTGATGATTACCGAGAAGAGCCTGAAAATAGGTAGGTAATTGTCAAACCAACCTCAATTCTTGTCAGGAGAATGAGAAAAAATAAGTAAAATATATTAATTACTAGTTACTATCAAAAAAAAAATTATTTTTTTATGTGTATATATCAGAGTTCTAAATAGCTAGCTATAGCTACGCAATAATTGCGCTAAAGCTTTTTTGACTTCAAAAACTATAACGGTATTAACCGTTTTCTTTTATAATGATTCTAAATAGCTAGTTTTGGTTGCGTTATAGCTTTTCAGACCTTAAAAGCTATAGTACTATAATCGCTATTTAGAACCTTAGTACATATATCTAAAAGTTTTCTTCTTCTTTTTAGCAGGAACGTTTGCAAAGAAGTTCATACTCCTAAACCTTTTGATGATGGTTACCTGTGGAGAAAATATGGCAGAAAGAACATTCTAAACAGCATGTTTCCAAGGTAAGCTTACATGATGAATAGTTTGGCATGTATCTCATTAAGCATTTATCATGGTTAATAAAACACACATTAATAATCATCAACAAATTTTTGTTAACCAATCCATGTTCAGAATTCTAAACATTTCAAATAAAAGTCAAATTATTGATATAAAGGTTTTGGGTCTTCTCATTAAATGAAGAGCAATTGCTCCTACAATTTGGTTGAAAAAATGAAAAAAAAAAATATATATGTGTATGTAGGTTGGTTATGATCACTTTAAATAATTAGAAGAAATAAGTAATTGTCCTAACACATTATGAGCTTATATTAAGTAATAATCTCCAGCAATTCATTTAATTGGAAAACTATTGCAACAGAAAAAAGAGAAATTAATGATGTTTTGTTATTAGATAAAAGTTAATTATTAATAAGGTCTGCTAACAATTTGGTGGTTTATGAATATTAGATTTAAAACAAATTAATATTTCTCTTTTGCTGAAATGGTGTTGGAAATTAAAAAATAATTCATACAATAGCTTGTGGAAACAAATTATGATATACAAATAAGGTCTGCTAACAAAATTTTTGTGGAGCTTTAACACTTTTTTTAATTAACAAATTATAAGGAAATTGCACGTGTTAGGCGCAAATTTTAGAAGAGCGCAATCATTTTCAAAGTTTTTAAATCGTCTTCTGAAATTTATATATATCAAGTTGTTCTATATCAAATTCATCTTTGTCCTTGTATGAAGACAAACGTGCCAAAATCTTCTAATAGAAAATATATGTTGTTGATAAGCAACCAACTACAATAAAAAAAAAGGAAAGAAATTAGTACAAAAAAGTTTAATATAAATAAAATCAGGTAAGAGTTGGTATTCCTATTGTCCTAGAATTTAAAAATAAATGGTAGATACTTGAGGATTGAGGCTATCCAACAAGATTTTGTTTGATTACTCATTAATCATTTGGCTTTAATTTTACACCTATATATCTAATGCAAAATTAATTTAATGTGCACCTCTTTTTACATACAGGGACTACTATAGATGCATTTATAGTAGCGACTATAATTGCAAGGCAAAAAAATATGTCCAGAGATCCTGCAACGGGGACCCACCCCTGTACAAAGTCATATACATTCACAACCACACTTGTAATACTCACATTGCCAATTCTCAGCAAATACTGGATTTTTCTGCAAAAGAGATGCCTCAATCTCAGTCTCAGCTCTCTCTGAACTCGTATGCTATCACACGGCGTGATGAAGAAGAACGTGCGGCTTTTCGCTCGTGTCTGGAAAACGTCGTCATTGGAGGCGCCAGTATAAGGGATCAACAACAAGAGATAGCCCCATATAGTTGTGATGCATGGGAAATGGATGACATGGTTATGATGGACCTATTCTGGTCACAATCGCCTGAGATGGATCTGTTTTAATTAGGAACAGAGTTTTCTGTGCTCAATTTAGGGTTTTGGTTTGGTGTTATAATTTTTTTTTGTGAGATTATTGCAACTTTGATACGTTAAATTCTTTTTAGGTGAAGTTGTGGGTTGAAAGAAGTTATTAATATATAGCTTAACAAATTCTAGAAATTCATTTGTTATTATCTTTAATGTAAGTTTATTGTTATTAATTAAAAGTTTATTTCTACATTAAGTTTAGGTTGTTTTGCCATATGTAAATAATCTTTATAATATCTTGTATCTCCTATGGTTCTGAAAAATTGGAGTTGGAAGCGAAATCGGTAGATTGACTGTGGAATCAGAATTGGACAAATCGGTGGCAATCGGCAAATTAAATCGGAAATCCGGATTTTTCTAAAATGAAACTTGTTTTGTGCTAAAAAATAGAAAACGAAAATAGTTTGTAAAAAATATTTTGTCGAAAATTATGTTAAGATAAAAAAAAAAAATAACAGTGAGGCATAAATGTTGAAATTAATTTCTTCTCTTTTAATTTTCAACAAGTTAAAATTAAGGTCGCATAAATTTACATAAAAATGAAAAAGAGATAAGGTTTGGTCCAAATGGCTTTGGACCGGACACCGTCCAAAGCTTCTAAAAATTGTATGATTAAAGTCCGAACAATTGATCCGAACCACTCAACATGATTTTCATATTAAAATGTGCCCAGAGACCAAATTTTGTATATTTTGAAATGTTTTTACTATTTGTTTAGATGTGTACAAAATCACTATTTTTGAACCGTTTAGATACAATGATATTGTACATATCTAAACAAATAGTAAACAATTTTCAAAAAATATAAAATTTGGTCTTTGAGCATATTTTAATATGAAAATCATGTTGAGCAGTTCGGATCGACTATTCGGATTTTAATCGTACGATATTTAGAGACTTTGGACAGTGTCCGGTCCAAAGCCATTCGGACCGAATCTTATTCCAACGAAAAACAGATAAGAAAGCTTCCTTCCTATTACTTGGGTGGTGGCTTCCCTTTTATCAGACAGAATTCTAGAATCATTTTTCCGGATCAATAAATCTGGATTGACCATGCAACCCAACGCAAATATGAAGTGCCTATTTTATAGGCTGATATATATGTTGCAGGCTTATGAGATCCAAATTAATCAGCCCTCACCCTTTTATTAGATCTGTTTGAAAACTTAATGGATTTGGAGGCCCATAGTTAATGCCTAACTTTTGCTGGCCTAATATGATCCGACTTAAAAAGTACCCATTCGATCAGCATATGCTGCATATCAGAATATTCAAGTACTACCAAATTAAAATATTTTGCGCAAAATTTCAACAAAAAAAAAAGTAAAAGTGATCAAAATTGCAAATGCGTTTCAAAAAGCTAACCTCGATTAAAAGTTACCCAAGTGATTATAAAAAATAAAAACAAAGCCGAAATTTTTATTAATATACAAAAAAAAAAAAAATTAACAATCTATCCAAAAATGATAAAGAATTCGAGATCTACATATACCAATGACATTGTCATCGATTTCAGAGAATAAAACTGATAGCAAAGTTATTGATTCCAGCTTATCAAAATCGATAACAAAACATCAATTTCACTCTTTGAAACCGATGATAAAATCATCGGTCCCAGACAAACAATATGCTAACCCACGTTCTTGAGCTACGCGTGGCATCTTGCAAGGCACATGTGTTTCTTTATTGTTTGTTGTCGTATTATATTTGTACACTTCATGATAATTTAACATTTCAAATTCAATCCAAGAGTTAGAACTCCTTTTGATGGGGTGAGAGTTTGAGATCGATGACTTTGTTATCGGTTTCACCCTTTAAAATCGATGACTTTCATCGGTTCTGAGACTAATTATTTTGTTATCGGTTTTGAGCATGTTGGAACTGATGACTTTGCTATCGATTTTACTCTAAACTAATAACAATATCATCGGTATGGATAGATATCGAATTCTTTGTTATTTTTGGATAGATTGTTATTTTTGGATAGATTGTTAAATTTATTATTTTTTTTATATTAATAAAAATTAAAGTATTGAGAGTTTCTAGTTGAGAAAAGGAAGTTTGGTTAATTAGAAATATTTAATTGACACAACTGCAATAATAATAAAACTATGACATTCCTAGGTGATACGTTATGGTCCAAATAGTATTGAGCCGCGCGATTAATATACGGACTACCTTCAGTGAAGGGCAGCTCAAGATGATAAGTTAAGAGAATGAATATGTGTTAGATAAAACTTAGTTCGAGTCCTTTAAACACGCAACTCTATCCTATTCATGCCTTTCGTCTCTTGTCTTTCTCGTCCGTTTCTTACTGAACTTCTAGATATTTATAGGCCTTTATGTCGGTTTGGACCCCGAGTCGAGACGCGACCAACTTACTTCGAAGGTAAGTCGATTTTAGGCTTTGACTCGGAACACATTACAATGATCCCGAACACAACTCACTTCGGGTCTTGTCTCGAGATATTGTTAGTTGATTCCGATATGTCTGAGGAGGATTAGGTTCAAGTCCCGAATGAGCCCTTAATCTATCCTTTCTTTTGAGCTTTGTTATTCTTGGACCTTTAAGATCTATTATTCAAGTGATCTTTATAAGGCTTTTAGTACATGATTCTATCACTAGGGGTGCTAATGAGTTGAACTCGGCTCAAAGCTCGGTCCAGCTCAGTTACATAAGAAAATAAGTTCAATTCGGTCCAGCTCAGATTTGAAGAAAAAAAGGTCCAACTCGGATTAACGAGTTTGAGCTTGCAGCTCGGATTGAACTCAGCTCGGCCCACAACTCGGATCTAGCTCGGAAATAGAAAATGAGTACCGTGAGCTGGAGGCGCTGATACGTCGCTACTATAAAATATTAATAAAACTTTTCTAACTTCGACTGGGCACTGGCTTTATTGACTTTTCAACTTATTATAGTAATACAACTATCTTCAGCTCTTCTAACGAAATCAATATTACTTATTATATCAATAATAAATAATATCTATTTTTGACTCAACGGGAACTCGACTCGGATCGGGTCGACTCGGTAGAATAGGATGAATTATTTTCGAGGTCGAACCGAGTTTGGACTGAGCTCAAATTAAATCAGCTCAATAAGACTCATTTAAGAGCCCGACTCAAAGTCCATGAGTCGGCCCAACTCGTTCAGCAGGCCACCGCCCATTCCCAAAACTCGAGTCCGTACAATCCCGAGCAGACTCAAACTTCCGTATAATCCAAATGCAAGTTTTCACATAGCATATCCCTCGAATGGCTAATCCGTACTCCAAAATCAATTAATAAGACCTGAAGACAACCTAAAATGATCCGAATGCAACATGAATGATCAACACTATTTTCATTTTTTTTAATTAGAAAAAAAAAAAACATGATCCAAACTTGAAATAGCCTGGCTTAAATGATCTACTCAAGTTAATTAAATGATGATGATAATTTATTGCCGAGATGTTCAATTTTGTCAAAGGCCCAGTTCAAGATGATAAATTTGTAATTGAAAGCCCAAGACCTAAGATTTCGAATCATATAATTTACACATTAATTTTTAGAGATAATTAGTTATTTGCTACTTCAAAATCTTCAAATCTGAAAAATACCATCACAAAATTATAAGTCTGAAAAATGTCACTCTAAACTTAGTTAATTCTTAAATTTGCCACAAATGCACAATTTTTATATTTTTTTATTAAAAATTAACTGAAAAATACAGTTTTGAGATACGTATTTCTGTATTTCCCTATATACCCTTCAGACTTCTCATTATACGTATCTCAAAACTGTATTTTTCAGTTAATTTTTAATAAAAAAAAGTATAAAAATTGTGTATTTATGGCAAATTTAAGAATTAACTAAGTTTATAGTGGTATTTTTCATATTTGTAATTTCGTGATGGCATTTTTCAGATTTGAAAGTTTTGGAGTGACAAATAACCATTTTTTCTAATTTTTAAAATCAACATGATGATTAAGAGATATAATGGGTAGCTAGCCCATTACACTTCTTAATCACGAATGCAAATAATCATCAAAATATGAGTAGCTGTAAAATCTTAAAAATTGCTAGATTTGAAAGCCTTTTCTAGCTTCCGCATGTTGAAGACGCAAATAAATTTGCCGTTATTCTGATTTCAACTGTTCAAATTATTTTATGTGCAAATTTCAATAATAAAAAAACTTTTTCATACTTCAATCTCAATGAAAATTAACAGTTGGGATCGGAATAACAAATTCCTGTTATTGTTTTGAAATAACAGCATATTTATTTATGTATAAGAGATTCTATACTTACCGTGTTGTATAATTGTAATGTTTCTAATTAATGCTAGATTTGACAAGATAATTGCAAAGAGCTTTCATAGTCAACTTATTCTATTTAGAGGAGGAATCCACTTACATTATTTTTTAGTGACACCGAATTATACTTTACATTTTTAAAATTCAAATAGTCGATTCAAACATTCAAAATTTTGGATATATTAAAATGTGCTTGGAGATCAAGTTTTATAATTTTTTTATTTATTTTTACTATTTATTAAGATGAGTACAAAAATTCAATGTTTTGAAAACAACGATTCTGTAAAATAATTAATAAACAGTAACAAAAATAAAAAAAAATGTAAAACTTGGTCTCTAAGCATATTTTAATTCGGAGATCATGTTAAATGGTTTGGATCGACACTGTCTGGAATTTGAAAACTTTAAAAATAGATGTTGTAATTTGGTGTCACAAAAAAATAGTGTAAGTGGATCTCTCCTCTTTTATTTATAATGGTAAATTTTATAAAACAATCTTCCTTTTAAAAATAATCAAACAAAATACCAGTCTATTTCTTTTCCTCCAATTTAACTAATCACATCCAATAAAGCATCACATGCTTTCATATAATGGTACTTAAATAATTATTTATCTCATGAAGTTGTTCAGATATAAGTTCAAATGACATGTTACACATAATGTAAATTTTATTTAGATTAAAGTTGTTATTTAGATTAAATTTTATTGAGATATCTCAGAGGATACGTACCCGTGAATCCGTGATTTTCTACAGCCTTGAATCTGGAAATAAATCTGCTGTGATTGCAATAGAATAATAGGGTCTTCCAATCTCAACCATTCAAAAAAATTCATACGCGAATCTCAATGAAGAAACTTTTTATATATACAAATCTCGACGAAGTTTAATGACTGGGATCGGAATAACAGGACCCTCTTAATGATTGGAATCACAGCAGATTTATTTCCCTTAATCAATGTGATCTACAGGATCCGGACTCGCCAACGGCCAACCCAACCCGTTAACAATGCCTTATTAGTTATTACGGCAGGAATCCGAATACCCGATCATCCGAATCCAAGGGACCAACCCCGCTTGAAGCTCCGAACCGGATCCTCGTTTCCTCTCTTCCTCAGATCTTCTGACTAAACAACCTTCTTTTTCTCTTCTGAAGAGAAGAAGACTAATTGGATCTCGTTTCACTACTTAGCCTCTCAATCAAAGAAGCAGCTTTGATCGAGTATAATCTTAATCGGAGGAATGTTCAAGTTCTTGAAAGAGGTGGTGTCAGGATCCGGATCGGGTCTGAAGGATCTGCCGTACAATATCGGAGAGCCGTACGCTACCGCCTGGGGCTCCTGGGTTCACTGTCGTGGCACGTCCAAGGTTACCTGTTCGCCTATCCATCCTAGTTTGTTTAATTTTGCATAATTTGGCGAATTTTGGATAGAGATCTGTTTAATTATCCATGCCATGCTGTAAAAGTAGGGTCTTGTTCGTATATTTTGAATTGGATGAAATGCCACTTAGTGGGAATTAAGAAATAAATTTAGTTATTTTAGAGTTGAGTTATTAGTTCATTTGGGTTCATTACACTTATCGTGAATAGAGATTGAGTGAAATCACTGGACTATATGCCGTGGTGTTGCTTAAGGCATCTAAATATAACTCGATGCAAATTTGGCATCCTTTTGATCCATAATTCTGTTGTAGCAGTACTGGTACATTTCATCTGCATGTCTCTTATGCATCCATAAACCATATTTACTTTAACCAAGTACATAATTTAAATGAATTTTTTATTTTAAACATTTTTTAACCAGGATGACGGGTCACCAGTCTCAATATTCTCTCTTTCAGGGAGTAGTTCACAAGACAGGCATTTAGCTGCTGGTCGTAATGGCGTGAAGAGATTACGGACAGTAAGTCTCTCGCTGCATTTTACCTCACCAACTATGATACTTTTATTTGGCTAATAATTGCTTCTGACATGTTTCAGGTGAGACATCCAAATATATTATCGTTCCTTCACAGTACAGAAATTGAGGGTTTTGATGGGCCTTCTCAAAAACATACGATTTACATTGTGACAGAGCCTGTAATGCCTCTTTCTGAAAAGCTCAAAGAGCTTAACTTAAGTGGTACTCAGAGGTAATTCAACTCGCTGTTAATCTCTCTTTCTTTCTCAACATATAGCTTATACGCACAACTAATTCTGAATGATGCAGGGATGAATACTATGCATGGGGGCTTCATCAAATAGCTAAAGCCGTTAGCTTTTTGAATAATGATTGCAAACTAGTAAGTATCTTTACTATAAGCACATCTGAATTTACACTCTCTTATTTCTCTGTAGTTTATTGTTGTCTTTCATTTTGGCAATTCCAGGTTCATGGAAATGTGTGTGTGTCGAGTGTTGTTGTCACTCAAACTTTGGATTGGAAGTTGCATGCATTTGATGTTCTATCAGAATTTGATGCCAATAATGAGGCCGTGAATAGCCCCATGCTGGTAACTATTACTGTTCATGTTATCTGAATCTCACTAGGTGCTTGTTAAAGGCTCAAACCTTTTTGTTGCTCGACACTTCCTAATAGAAAAATAATGTACCTTTTGTAGCAATATGACTGGTTAGTGGGAGCGCAATACAAGCCAATGGAACTGTCAAAGTCAGAGTGGGCTACAATAAGAAAATCGCCTCCATGGTCCATTGACGGTTGGGGCTTAGGTCAGTTATTATATCTTATATTTAATTAACTTCATTTAAAAAGTTTTAATTTGATCCAAAAAGCATTCATAATTGCATTGTGAAAACTGTAGCTATTTTAACAGCTAAATTTCTGGAACCTTTATATTATCCATTTTTATGGTTCTTTTTGTTTGCCAAATTTAACGGCCTTTATTGGGTTTGTCAGGTTGTCTAATTTATGAACTCTTTTCCGGGGTAAAGTTAACTAAGACTGAGGAATTGCGAAACACAGCTTCAATACCAAAGGTATATGATCATGTTAACATTTGATGATTTTAACTTTGAATACTTTTGTAATTATGTGTGCGGTTTTTTTAAAGTGTCTTTTTTTTTTTTTTTTTTTTTTGCTTTATTTCTGTGCAATAAAATTGCTTTGAATTGATTACAAATCTATTTCTCTTCCTTTTTTTTATTTGCAGTCTCTTCTTCCAGATTACCAGAGGCTCTTGAGCTCTGCACCTTCTCGTAGGATGAACCCCTCAAAACTTATCGATAACAGTGGTATGTTCACTACGGTTAAATTTCTCTGATCCTTCTTGTGATGGTGATCTCTGAGTCACTATGCTCAAGAACATTGATTTACTAATATTTAGTGTTGATGGATACCAATAACTGTAGATATATTCACAAATCAATGTTCTTGAGCAAAGGCCACATTACTTCAAGATTTTCTACATTTCATTGATATATTAGTAAACAGAAGAAAGTCTGATTTTAGTTCTTCAACAATTGCATTTGGTATAATCAAGTGCCTGAACATTTTTCATATTCAATCAAACCCCTCAAATGTTGCACATGGTAGATTAAGCCCCTGATTGATGACTTTTGTAAGTAATATAGGGCCTATAGAGTTATCAACTCTTAGTTAATAATTATTTATGACTATTTAAATTAGGAGAAAGGATTGTAACAAAATCAATGCAAAAAGTTTATATGGCTAATTGAACAAAAAATAAATTAGGGATTGATTGAATCATGTGCAAAATTGAGGGGCTTGATTGAACCAAAAATAATATAGCAGCTTGTTGGAAAACAGTGCAAACCAGCTGCAGTAGTTGAGGGGCCCAAAGCAGACCTTCTAATTGTTTCAAGTGCAGCAAAGGCTAATTGTTTTTCTTCACTAAAAAAATGTGATATTTGGAACCTCCTTTTCAAATATGCAGAGTTCTTTCAGAATAAATTGGTAGAAACCATTCAATTCATAGAGATCTTGAATCTGAAAGATAGTGTTGAGAAAGATTCATTCTTCAGGAAGCTCCCAAATATTGCCGAACAGCTCCCTCGTGAAATTGTCTTGAAGAAGGTAATTATGAAATAGATAATATATTTCCCATTTTTATATATATTTAATTGCTTTGAATTAACATTAAATATTATTAATTAATGCAGTTACTTCCAGTTTTAGCTTCTTCCTTGGAATTTGGCTCAGCTGCTGCCCCTGCCTTAACTGTTTTGTTAAAGATGGGTGCATGGCTGACACCTGATGAATTCAATGTGAAGGTCTGTTATGCTCCCCCTGTTTTATTACATTCAATTTTACATCATGGAGTTTGAGTCAAGATAGACCTAACTAATTGCATATTTCAGGTGTTGCCAACTATAATTAAGCTTTTTGCCTCTAATGATCGTGCTATTAGAGTTAGCCTTCTACAACATATAGATCAGTTTGGCGATTCACTATCATCACAAATTGTTGACGAACAAGTATGCAGTTCCATGTAAAGTTATTAATTTTTTTATGGTCATTGAAAAATGTAATATATTAACAATTGTAGTGTGATCTTGTAGGTCTTTCCTAATGTAGCAACAGGGTTTGCCGATACTTCTGCCTTCCTCCGCGAACT
The DNA here is from genome assembly GCA_024447775.1 of Carex cristatella. Classification (NCBI taxonomy): domain Eukaryota; kingdom Viridiplantae; phylum Streptophyta; class Magnoliopsida; order Poales; family Cyperaceae; genus Carex; species Carex cristatella. Next base: position 2,115,938 of record JAJHPF010000022.1, read on the forward strand.
AACTCTAAAGTCCATGCTCATTTTAGCTCCTAAAGTAAAGCTCTCTTGTACTTTATTTTCCTATGGCATTTCCACAATTCATGGAATTATGTTAAGATACCTTTTTTCTGATGTGGTAAGTGGGAAAATTGTCACAGCTATCCCAGCGCACACTCTCAGGGTCTCTTTTGAAGTATCTCTCTAAGCTACAGGTTCTTTTTCAACAGCATTGTTTATATTACAGAGTTGCATAAATTATGTTATCCCATCTTATGTTTTTTCTTCTCCTTTTTATGGTTTATCTTTTCTCAGGTTGACGAAGAACCCGCAATCAGGACAAACACTACAATTCTTCTAGGAAATATAGCTAGCTACATGAATGACGGAGTATGTCTCAATGCACTTTTACCTCTTGTCATTTCCTTAACAGTTGTGATGAATTTAGATATGGGTCACAAATACAATAAATCATATTGCGTATTAATTTGCAAAACTAAGATTCTATGTGATAGTGCCATTAATGTATTAGTGACTAATCATGCAGACAAGGAAAAGAGTCCTAATCAATGCGTTTACTGTTCGGGCCCTAAGAGACACTTTTCCTCCTGCTAGATCTGCTGGTATGCAGCCTTTAGTTTATTAAGAGGTTATTATATTATTTCTTTATTTCTGTCAAAACAAGGATGTAACTGTGTGTTATTTCCTTTGGCAGGGATATTGGCCTTAACTGTGACGAGTTCATATTACGACATGACAGAGATTGCCACTCGCATTCTTCCCAATGTCGCTGTTCTTACAATTGATCCAGATAGGTACTTGCTTTGTTTTGTTACACTTGAAATTTGAATGAATTATATATATACTCTCAAGAGATTGCCACCTGCATTCATGAGTTTTTTTTATAAACCATAATTAAAAAAATTGTTTTTCGGGTTACAGCATGATTACGCGGTTTTTTATAAAAACCATAAGAACCAAGTTGGCAATCCGTTCCCTACAGTATTTCACACTCCAGAACGAGTTGCCAATCCGTTCTTAACCAATTTTCAAATTTTAACAGCTAAATCTATGTGGCCAACCGTGTTGCTCATCCAAGAACGGACTGCCAATCCGTTCTCCATGGAGAACGGACTAGGATCTCGTTCTTGTTTTCTTGCAAATTTGATTTATTTTATAAGTTTGAAAAGTAAAAAGCAATTTGAATCAACTGAACATTGAACATGTACGCGGAATATAATTTCGTGTGTTGCTCGGTGTGTTGCTCGACTGACACTTACTCGGAATATAATTTGAATCAACTGACACTTGTACTCAACAAGGTAGTGTGGCTCTGTAGTTTGGATTGCAGCGACTTGCTACACAGATATTATATTCGTTATCGCCACAGAGGACCTAGCCTTAGAGTAAGGTAGTGTTCAAGTGAAACTATTGTCTGCCAATCCCTCCGAGTTTTTTTTCCCCCACCGCTAGAACGGTTTGGGAACCTGTTCTTTGACAAAAAAAAACTCAGAACGGTTTGGGAACCCGGTCTTTGATCAGGTTGGATTTTCTGTGGCGATAAGTGCTGTGGTCTGGAAAATTGATTAAGAACAGATTGGCAGCTCGTTCTGGGGTATAAAATACTGTAGGGAATGGGCTGCCAACTCGGTTCTTATGGTTTTTATAAAAAACCATACAATCATGCTGGAACCCGAATAATATTTTATTTATTTATGGTTTATAAAAAAAACTCTGTATTCATACCTCGAGAGAACTCATTTACACCAAAGTCCAATATTCACTTAAGATGTTGATTTGGGTTTTTCTCATTTTTGGGCATCACAAGCTTCAAATCTCATGCATCTCCGTGTATATAACTTTGTTGTGCATTCGTAGTAAACGTTTTTGTTGTTTCAGTGATGTGAGGACAAAGGCATTTCAAGCTCTCGACCAATTTTTGAGCATTGCAAGGCAGAACCACGAAAAGGTTTGAATATACAATAAGCAGTCTTGTATCAAGTTTTTTTATTTTATTTATGACTTAAAATGTAGAATACTATCTTGGAATTATGCTTTTGTATGGATACTCTTGTTTAAGAATGTATTCTTCTTCTATTGTAGCTAACAACCGGAGTAGAGAGCAGAGTTGGTGATAGCACTGCAGTACAGTCTAATGCCAACTCTAGTTTGCTCACGTGAGTATTTTCTTTATTGCCTGTGTACTTTGGCCATGTACTTAATCAAACCAGATGGTGCTTTAGTCACGGAGAAAAAACTAATGTAATGAAATGACGATTTATGTGCAGCTGGGCAATGAGTTCTTTGACGCAGAAAGGAAAAGCATCTGACCATTCTCCAATATCTTCTGTAAATACTAATAGCAGCACAGTTTCTTCAGCGACCTCCAATTCCAGCTTAGGTTTTCTATCTCCATTTTTCTCTGTCTAAATCATCACAGAAATCACAATATCATGATTGTTATGAACTCTTTGACATAAATTTTGCAGTGGCAGATGCACCAAGTGCGGCTCCAGTGAGAACAGCATCTATGTCCAGCTTTGAGCAGGTGGCCCCGCCTTCCCCTACCAGATCTGCTGATGGATGGGGAGATGCTGAGGACGGTAGTGTACCTGACATGGGAGAAGAAGATGGTGGATGGGATGATGTGGACCCATTTGATGAACCCAAACCCGCTTCACTCACCAACATTCAAGCCGCTCAGAAAAGGCCTGTTTCACAACCTAAGCAACCAGGTACTCTCATCCTCTTTGTGGTCTTCTTTACTGATGAAAAGGATCAATGGTACTTTGTGTTCATAATTTTATATACTTTTTTAAATTCATAATCTAAATGCTGCTTGGACACTTCAAATAGATGACTGAACCTGTATGCAGGGGCAGAGGCAGAAATTTGTTGAATGGGGGTGAAATTTTTTTTTTTAATAAGAATGGTGAGTGAGAGAGAGAGAGAGAGAGAAAATATACAATAAGAAGTGTCACGTGTGATATTTTGATTTTTTTTAATTAAAAAAAGTTTTAAAATGCTAGAATTCCCCCAAATTATACACAAATCGTTCTTTTTTTAAAAGAATGGGGGTCAATAGTATAAAATTTCCCAAAAAATATGGGGTTCAATTTCTTGTACATGTTGCATTTTACTATTAATTATAGTACAAAATATACTTCATTACTAGTTTTTGAAAAGAAAATGGGGGTCAATTGACCCCCATTCTATACTAATGCCTCTGCCTCTGCCTGTATGTGACTCGTACCCTTTACGAACACATGCTGGATATGCCTACAATATGTACCAGATACACCAGATGATACGCGATCTGGCGTATCATTGGTAATTAGTGCCCTTCTTTTCTTGATCTTCAAGATACTTCCCATGCACGGAAGCAGATACATATCAAGGCCACAGTAAACTTTTGCATCCCACACAAGCAGTTCCAGTCAATCAGCAAAGGAATGCATACCTTTAGAGTAACCAGCGCCTTGCCTTTTTGCATTTGACCGTTACGTGACTAATAAAATGCTATAATATGGATATATCAGTTTTATTAGTATAAAAATTTATACTTTTCATATTTCTCCAAGGAGTACAAGATATCTGTTTCTGTACTTGTGTTGATTTCTCTTTCAGTCTCCTGCATCCAACCGAATTAAACTTGCATTTTGAATTTGCTTCTTGTTTTAAAATAAAAAAAAAGAGTGAACTTCTTAATAAAAGTTAAATTTATGTTAACACTTTATTTTTGTTAAGGGTTCGAATGCCTTGTGTCCTCCATGCCTCATCATGCCTCACTTCTTTTATCTTTGTTTTCAAAGTTCGGACAGTCGATCCGAACCACTCAACATGATATTATTATTAAAATATGTTTGGAGACCAAATTTTATATTTTTTGGAAAAATTTTACTAATCTTTTAGATGGTTACAAATCACTGTTTTTGGATGGTCCAGAAACAGTGATTTTGTACCTATCTAAAAATGTAGTAAAAAAATTCCAAAAAATATGAAATTTGGTCTGTAAGCATATTTTAATATGGAGATCATGCTGAGAGGTTCGGATCGACTACTATGAAAACGGATATAAAGGATGTGAGGTATGAAAGACATGATGAGGCATTTGAACCTTCCTCATTTTTGTTATATATTAATAATAAAATCCACAAATCAAAACATATCATAGCCTAACATTTCAACACAGTTGTGTCGTTGACTAGTATTGTTATCATGCCTGATACTCATCTCTGTATTTGTGTAGCATAGCTATAAGGTATATTTTTCTTTTTATTTCAGTGGTTTGTTTTTCTCTGAATAAATTTGCTTAAACGTATAATTTGTCCAACTACATAATTGAATAGTTATATAGTGGCATGATAGTTCCAACTACCCAGCCCTTCCTAGAAGTTAAGATGCTGTCTAAATTGAAAGAAAGTATTATGGAACCAGATGAGTATAATCATAATTCAGAACAGAAAAACAGTTTCTTTTATTTGAAATGAACAAATTGAATTGACTTTTTTCACATATACTTATTATATTTTCTTGGCCACATGCTAAATCACAGCTGTCAACTCAGCACGGGCCCCACCAGCCACGAAGGCCACGATAGAAACTGAAGACGATCCATGGGGCTCTGTCTCTGCCCCAGTGCCTAAACCTGTTACAAAAAATATGAACCCAAAACCGACATCTTCATCTTCAGCCAAAAACGAGGATGATTTGTGGGGATCTATAGCAGCACCAGCACCTAAATCCACTGCGAAATCTCTAAAGCCAGCTACCATAAATGATGACAGTGACCCATGGGCTGCCATTGCGGCCCCACCACCTACCACAAGAGCGAAGCCATTATCTCTAGGAAGAGGGAGAGGGATAAAACCGTCCCAGCCAAAATTAGGCGCTCAAAGGATAGATAGAGCATCCTCTGGCTTTTGATAATTAAAACATTGTATTGTAGTAGAAGAATTTGTAAAAGGATGCGTGTGAATTGCTTCAGCTAATATGTTGGGAAAATTTCCAGCTTGAATGAGACTAAGGTCATATTATAAATTTTTTTGTAAAAGTTTCTTTTTGAGGTTTTATTTGAGTACTTGTCCAATATTACTTTTAGGTTGATTCTTCAATTAGTTCTCGATGTGTAATTTCTGTACATTGTTATGATATGTTTATAATCTAGAACCAATATTTGTATTGCAGATGCTGCTGATTATTTTTTCTGTTTACATCCTTATCTTTCATTACTGTTCTTTTTTTCTTTTCTTTTTTATATTAGTCGGCAAATTGCGAACTACCGTTTTTTATTAATGGAACAAGTGTTGTGTTTAATTTGTGTTACATTACAAATTCCGCATTAAATCTTTCATTATTGTTGCAGCCTTGCAGGTGCTGCTGCAATACTTCCTAATAATAAGTAGCTTAGTATTGTGCATCTGCCTTATAATGGAAATATATTTAAGATATGTTTGGTTGGATTGAGGATAGGCTATTTGAAATAGTTTTTTAGTTGGATTAAAATAGCTAGAATAATAAATTCAAATTGTTTATCTTATTAGAATAAACTATTTTTAAGAGTTTTGAAATTTAACTATTCTAATAAGATGAGAATTAACCTTTGATCTAGTGGCTAAGGCACATGGTCTCTAATCCTAAACCCAGATTGGAGAAATTATTTGTTATAATAACAAAGATATTAAATAGTTAGGTGGCTTGACGTCTAACTTTACTTAAAAAAAAAAAAAACTATTCTAATAAGATAAACAATAACTATTTTTGATTTGGTTATTCTAACTATTATTATTTTGCAACCAAACATCCCTTAAGAAAATAACATATAAAATAATATATTTTATAAAAAAATTTAGACTAAATAACAAATGACATTTCTTAACATTTCATAAATAATATTACCAAAATCAAGAAGAGCTCGTTCCGTGATTTTTATTCATGCCCACCATTCACTGAAATTCACCAACTATGCTCACCAAAACTAGATTCTATCAAAACTACCCAAACCGGCTATTTAATAGCCGGTTCCTAATTTTTATTAGGAATCGGCTATTAAATGGCCGGTCCCTATTTTTTTTGGAAAAAGTTGTGATTTTTTTTTATTAAAGTTTTAGAATTTTTTGATATGTTTCTTTGAAATTAGATAGAAAAATATATAATTTAGTTTATTAGAAGGACTGAAACAAATAACTCAGAGGAATATTTTTCAGATCGGGTTTTTCGCGGCTGTAAGAAAAATTAAAATATTTCATTGTGTGTTATTGGAAAGAAATAAAAATTCTTTGAATTTGAATTATTTATCTCGGTTCAAAAGTTACTTCTACGTAAATATAAAAAATATTATGTTATTTCTATTTTTTTTAAAATAAAAATTTAAGAAAAATGTTGCGCAACTTTGTAATCATTACTCAAACAGTGTTGAATCTGAGTCGTTCGTTGTTTTAATCTCATATAATTTCCGCATAAAAAAGTGTGCATTCTGCATCAAAAATCGTGCATAATATTATGCATTAAAAATCGTGCATATATTATGCATCAAAAAATGTTGCGGCAAATTTTCTTAAATGATTTTATATATCATGCACGATTTTTGATGCAGAATGCACACTTTTTGATGCGATAATTATATCAGATTAAAATAACAAACGACTCAGATTCAACACTGATTGAGTAATAATTACAAAATTGCGCAACATTTTTCTTAAATTTTTATTTTTTCAAAAATAAAAATACCATAATATTTTTTATATTTACCTAGAAGTGATTTTTGAACCGGGATCAATAATTCAAATTCAAAGAATTTTTATTTTTTTCCAATAACACACAATAAAATATTTTAATTTTTCTTACAACCGCGAAAAACTCAATCCGAAAAATATCGATTCGGGTTATTTGTTTCGGTCCTTCTAATAAACTAAATTATATATTTTTTCTATCCAATTTCAAGGAAACATATCAAAAATTTCTAAAACTTTAATAAAAAAAATAAAAAATTATAACATTTAAAAAAAAAAAATAGAAACCGGCTATTAAACCGCCCGTTCTAATAAAAATTAAAAACTGGCTATTAAATAACCGGTTTGGATAATTTTAATAGAATTTAGATTTGCTGGACATAGTTGACGAATTATATTGAATAGTGGGTATGAATAAAAATCACGAGAACTCAAATCTTAAATCTTAAATTTGCTGGACATAGCTTCAACATTTTCATTTCTTTTTGTCACAGTTTGAAAGTCACTCAAATCTTAAATTTGGTAGATTTCAGTGACGCTGATTGTCCTTTTTTACAAACCTAATATATGAAGATATGAAGGATTATAATTCCATGTGACTAACATCCTAATTATGCACTTTAGCAGCGAAACTTTCTTTCTCAGATCGTTACTTCCAAAAATTAGCCATGAGATAATTATCTATTCATCAAATCAAAGCTTAATTTATATTCATCAAATCGAAGCTTAATTATTTACTCATCACAGAATTAAATTGCGTACTACATATTCTTATTTAATATTTATATTACATCTAGTTCGACAACTTAAATTATAGTTTAAAAGATCATTCTTTCATCTCTTGCTCTATAATCAAAACCAATATAACATTCCAGTAATCAACCAGCAAACTAATGCCCTCATCTTTCTATCAAAAAAACCAGCAAATTAATGGACAAAAATAAAAGATGTAACAGAGAAGCCAAACTTGCAAGCCAAAACAAATGAGGCAGGCAAGCATTAGAGTCCGTTTTTTTTTTACTGTAGGAAAGAAAACCAATTAGGGTTTTAAGAGCGATTGCGCGTGCATCAAAATCACACGCTTCGCTCTCTTTCCTGTGACAAAACAAATTTACGAAAGCTTAAAGAGAAAAATTTCTCAAAACGCGCAAATCAATAGACAAGTAAAACTACACATTTTCATAAGGTAATTGAAATAGTCAAGCTATGCGTTTTCTTTTACCAGAAATTGAAAGGAGAGCGGCTGGTTAGAATTTCCACTGTGGGTTATTTATACCTTCTTAAAAAATTTAGGGTTTTGGTTTTGTTTCTTCTCACGTTTTCCCTAAAAGGAAGCTAGACGTGGTTTACCATTAAATGGTGTTCTTTGGGGGAATTTCATGTATACCCCTCAAAAACCTTAAAATTACATATTTTCTCCTCTAAAATTTGTATTATTATATTTACACTAAACCTTGAAATGTAATATTGCAAATTGGATTCTGCTAATTTGCTTGTGCCTTCAAGGTGTTTGATTGTTAGCTTGAGAAGCAATTTTTTTCAATCTTTCAACTTTTTTTTTTTTCCGGATGGTTTTAATCTCACTTGAGTCAAGTAAATCACTAGTCAAACAACAGAAAGCAAAAATGCTGCATGTTATTTCAAACAATTAAAACTTTTATAGTTTACATAGTTGGAGCAAATGATCAACAAACCAAATCGCCAAGCTCTTTCCTCAGAAAAATAAAGCAATGCCCAAAGAATTAGAATTGAAGAAAGACATACACCTCTGTACACCCATATAACACAAAAGAATCAGAACATGGAATCAGTTTGACAAAAGATGTGAAAAATGAAGAACCAAAACCTGAATCAATTTTCCATGCCATCCTCAATGCTAAATTGCCTACTAGGGGCCATCAAAAACCGAGCCGATTGATAACCCAGCACTTTATGGAGCGGATTGTATGTCGCATCCTTGGCAGGAATTGGACACACTTGTGTTTCAGAGCACTCACCACACCGGATCCTTACGAACCTCTTTATCGGCATGCCGATTGGCAGTTGCAAAAGCATTGCACAACCATGGCACAACACGAATGGTGTACCGCCCAATAATGAACGGCAGTGGTGCATTGCTGGCCTTCTCTTCCCTCTGCTACTACCAGAATCTGGTGTCTGTGGAGGTGGAATTTGAACACTCAATTGTCTCACTAGAGATCGTGTGCTGCGATTCGGGTGCATCGGTTTATCATTTATGCTTGCTTCAGTTTGTTTCAGTAGAAGCATTAAGAGCTTCTCTCTGGTTATACCTATTCTTGCAAGTTCATTCACAACATCATGTAACTCATTCTGTGGGCCCGGGATGTCACTGTTTGAACCATGCGATCTACATGGTCGCCTCGAGCTAAATCGGGTTTCACCGGCACTGATTCTACTTCCCCCTTCATCAGAAGAGAAGCTTCTAGAAGAAGAGCTTCCATCAAAAGAAGCATATGAATTTCTACGGCTTGGATATGCTCTCTCGTCGATATCTTCTTCAGAAATTATGCTACCTTGAATCGAGCCGTTATCGTCTATTGGATCTCTTTTACTGCTTCGGTTCATTCTGTGTTGGTTCCAAGAATGGTTGGGTTCATATACTGGTTTTGGCCCCTCTACTTCTTCTTCAATCTTTGATTTATATCCAAAAGGCATGTCTCTCTTTCGGAGATAATTGGTTTCATTTAATCCTGGGTTAATCTTCTCTTCTTCATAATTTGAATCATATATCAAATTATTTCCATCTATAATTTGATTCTCACTTAAGCTTTCAGCTGTAGAAGCTACAGATACTCCCCTTCTATGAGTTCGTCTAGATACGGCATTTGGATTACGCGAGATGGTACTGCCTCCTTCATCAGATGAGATGCTTTTAGAAGAGGCACTCACATTGTATGAACTAGGCCTTCTAGGAGGTAGAATGCTTTCTTCAAGCTTTGTATTTTTCTCTCTCTCTCTAACATAGTCTTCCCAGCCAAAGCTGATTTCCGAGTTATTACGGGTAGGTTTTCTCAAGTTTTCAAGCACATTTGGGTGCTTTTGATTTCCAATTGGATAGGTAGAAGTACTAAATGAAGATGGCTGCATGTCATCGTCATCTGAAGATGGCACGTTTCGTTCTGAAGTATTACTTTGTTGCTCAAGAGATACATCAGATGTGGTTTTCTCTAGAGATGCATTTTTTTCAGCATTGATGAGATCAGCCACTGCATGTCAGGAAAAGAAATCCCAATGAAAAATTTTCCTTTCTGATAAAAGTAAATTTGAGATGAAATGTTATAGCATAATCTACTTAATACCTTGAAATATTTGCTGACATCCTCCACAAGTTAGCTGTTGGCTGCCGGTTTTTCTGATGAGAATCCGTCGGCATCCCGGAGTCAAGCATTTTGGGAACCGGCCTGACATGCTTTCTGCTACAATTGAATTTTTTTTCTATTGGAATTCTGCAATTCAATGTTTTGAAAAAACAAAAACAAATTATAATAACTATATTGAAATAAAATACCAGTTCAACACTGAAAATTCTGTTTTCTTTGTACCATGAATTGCTAAATATATTATATTTCTTGTTCATCATTTTCTCTTCTTAAAGTTAGAGTTTGATAATACTATGATTTGATTATCAGAGACCTATATAAATTTCTGTCAGAAACTAATCAGATTCTTTTTATTTGAATCCAAAACACCTATAAATTCTACAATAACTGAAAAAAGGTAATATTTTAATAATTCTGTAACTTCTGAAAATTCTCATCATAAAAGAGTAAGATCAAACAAAGAAGATTGAAAAGGATAATGGTAAGGGGAAAAAAAGGAACTTCATCAAATCAAACAACTGAGAACAATTCTAGAATTTCTAAGGTGTATTTAGGAGATCATTGACTTCTATTGAAAAATCACAAATAAAGAGCCCACAACTATATATCACAATTCAACAAAGAAAGAAATGGAGCAAAATACCTTTTGAAAATTAATTAGAAGCCACAGATAAGAGATAATATGAGAATGAGAGGAGCAAAATATATCTTAATTTGCAGATTATAATCCACAGATGGGGGGGGGTTTACTTCTCTCTCTTCTTCTTCTCTGATTTCGTAAAAGTATGAAATGGCTGAGATAAATTAAACTTAACGTGGAAGATTGACTTCATTAATTAATCCAGCTACCTTCAAATTATTATAAAGAGTTTGACTAGGCAATCAAGAGAAAGAAAGAGCAATAATAATTTAAATAGAATAAAATGATTAACTAATGAAGCTGAGATGTCTTTTTCTTTTAGAAAGGAGGAAATGTTCAAAGTATCTCATGTTTGGTTTGAGTTGGTGTTGACACCTAAAATATCTTTCTATTAGCACTTGGACGTATTTTTTTTTTTTCATTCTTTCTATAACACTTGGAAGTAGTATTACCTTAACATTTGTTTTGAGTGGATTCTGTTAAATGAGAATATGAGATACATGTTTTTTATTTTATAAGTGATCGCAGGTTAATAATTTGAATGGAGGTTTTTCATGAATATTTGAGTGGGGAGTTTGTTCTCTATTTCAGAATCGGGGGTAGTCGATGGATATTAGATAAAATTTAGTTTGATGTTCGGTCAAAACCATTCGGTCTGAACAAAGATCAAATTTAGTTTTTTTTAATATTTTTTATGCATATAAATTTGTGGTGCTTTTTTTTTCATCTTTCTATTTTTGTACGGTGTAATTGTGGTATATTTTTTTACTGCAAGGTATATTTGTAAAATGACTTATTCCATGTGAATGCTGGTTAGGATTCTCTTCAATTTTTCAATTAAAAATGACTTATTTTTTTTTCTTTCTTTCTTTCTTTTTCTTCTTTTATGGCTTAATTTCCATAATAATTATAATAATAAAGTAGGGAGTAGGTTCCTAAAATGAAAGTGGTGTTGGATTCATGTCTTGCCCTGTTTCTAAATCTTGAGGCACAAGTATCGTCTTTCATTTTATTTTATTTTAAATTTCAAAGATCCCATCAATACCTCTCTTACAGTTAACATTTATTGCTAAAAAAGACTTTATATTTTTTTTTCATATCATATTTTGGCGAAATTAAAAAAATAGAGGTTGAAAATTTGTGTTGCTTGTTTCTAAATCTTCAGGCACAGATATTGTTTTTTAATTATAAAAATTTTAGTTTCACATGTCACAACAATACCTGTCATACAGTTGCTAAAAAGGTTGTCATGTTTTTTTCATAATAAATTCTGGCAAAAATAAATATAAAAAAAGAGAAGAGGTTGAATAGTTCAGATAGTTTCTAGATTCAGTTGACAGTTCCAAAATGAAAATTTCAGCGTTGCACATTGAAAGTTATTTTACATTTTCTGCGGACCAAAAGCAAGAAATCAGGTTCAGCTACAAGTCATTATTTTTTTTTTTTTTTTTTTTTTTGTTTGAAGCCCGTAGGCAAGTTTCATTGATTCACCTTGATATCACAACATACTGGTAAGGTTACAAAGGTAAAAGGAGCAACAATAAAAGAAAAACCAGAAAACTGAAAAACCTGAAAACATCTTATCAGAACAGAAAAGAAAAAGAAAAAACCCCACACAGTATTCATTATTTACCAAATTGCAACATATGGACTTTACATAATGACTTCACATCTTCAATGTATCTAAAAGGTGAATTAAATATTTATTTAGGAATAGAAGGTTAAACAAATCTATCCATAGGTTTTTAAGTAATGCCAGTATATATTTAAGCTCATCAAGATGGTTGATGAGTTGAATTTTAAAAATATATATTGATTCGATTTCATATGACAAATTTAAACTGTTGAAATTGATTTACTTTATCAGTGATTATATACTTATTAGTTATTATGAACATCAACTAATATATATGCACTTTTTTTTTTATCAATTTGTTATTTTAAGTTATTATTTTTTTTATTCTAAAGTACTTATTATATCATATGTACATTTATTCGTAACATTCATTATTAATCTACTTCATATTTGTATTAGAATTATCAGCGATTATCTGATCCTTATTAATATATATTTAGAGTTAATTTAATTTTAAATTTTAACCTTGGAATTCTTTCTTAATCATATCGGGAGAAATATCGCATATCGATAGGTCTAGTTTGAACAAATTTCAACCACATCAAAACTAAATTATATTTAAAAATGGTTTTCCAATATGGTACATACGGTCTTGTACCAAATGAAGATATTTTTTAGTTAATTGCATAAAGTCAAGTCAAGTCGATGTATAATTTATTTTCATATTTATTATTCAAATTGACACCAGTTCTCCAATGAATGAATTTCCTTCTACATTGATTAGATCCCCTCATGACGAATAAGTAATGCATGTATGTGCCAAAGAAATATATTTTTTTTCATGTATAAGTATATGTCAAATTCCAACTAAGTGCCAGAGGAGCATTTTTAAAAATTGCCTACTATTTGTCACGATTGTTCTAATAAAAAGTGAATGGCATTTGATGATATAATTTTCCGGACGTCTATATTTAATAAAAGTTAAAAACTAAAAAAAATGAATTTAGGTTTCAACAAAAATAAGAAATGAAATTCAGAATATAATTAAAACGGGACTTAGAAATTCTGTTTCTGAAAACTTACCTTAAATTTGGTCACAAAAAATAATATTTTCGTGTAAAAAGTTACAAGTTTGAAACTAGAAAAAAAAAAATTCTTACAAATATTAAAAAAGTTGAATGATATTATCCAACCTCTTCTTTTAATAAAAGAAAAAAAAATCCCGTCTCTAATTTGATAAGTTTAGCAAAAAAAAAAAAAAAAAAAACCTCTCCTTTTTCCATCTGTTTGGATTTGGACCAAAGCTGGATGAGACAAACTTGGGTCCGATGAGTTCTAAAACCGTCTGATCTTCTTTAAGATCCGTGCACACAGATGTTGAAAAAAAATGTGCACAGATATTAAAGTGATGCGCACAGATCTTAAAGTAGATCAGACGGTTTTGGAACCCATCGCACTCAGTTTGAGTCCGATGGACATCGACCCCAAGTTTGTCCCAAGCTGGATAAGTTTAGAATTTTCTTGTCCTCAAAACATCTCTTCTTTTCACTCGGTTTGGACCCCTTCTCTCCTCGGACGACTTAAAAATACTATCTTTTTCAGTTTGAAATTTTTATAAAATTTTCTTCAGAAATTATGTCGTTGTTGGTGTTGACGTCAGTGTTGTTTACATTAAGCGAAAATTGGAGCTATAATATTTCTCAAATTTTATTTATAATTTATTCTTGCAAAATAATTTTGAATTTAACTTTTATAAGATTTAAAAAAAAAAATGGAATGACTTTACAGGCCATTGTAGAAAACGTAAAATAATATTAGATAGTTGAAAAAAATATAGTGAAAGATTTAAAAAATCGTTAAGCACTAAATGGTTTTGCTAATGAAAAAAAAAAGAGCACAACATAAAATGACATTTTTCTCTCCCATTTTACTTTTTTATATTAATCATTTCTTGAAATAATGGAATTTGAATATCATATTTCTTTCAATCATTGTAGATCAGATACTATGAATAGTGCTATAAAAAAAAAAAAAAAGAGTTTCCAAATGGCCCTTGATTTATGGAGATTTTTCATTTGATTTGAATTGTTCAATTAATTTGATCAGACGTAAAATTCTGATCGAGGACTCAAAACGTACAAAAACAAATAATTTTGATCAGACCGAAAATTATATTACATGGGTGGCTGAACTATATAAATTTTTAAACAAAATTTAATTAAGTTTTTAATAAACATAATTACAATTTGAAAATTATAGAGGTGACTAAGCATCTCTATAATTAGTTGTAGATCCACTCCTGATTACATGAGGTTCAACAAGTAAAATTATTCATGAGAGATTGCACAACGTTGAAAAATAACATCTATTTTCTTGGAGGAAAAACAGATAATATAAAAATATTATGATTATCATACACTCTTCCACACAGCTTTTGCAATAAAACAATGAAACTATTTTGGCCTTGCGTAAATAGCTCTGCTTGTCTGCCACGATCAAACAATGAAACTATTTTGACCTAGTTATCCACTTTTAAAATGTTTGTTGTATCAATTTTATATAGATTTCAAAACTAGGTTAATAACCTTTTGACTTTTAAAATGTTTGTTGGATCGGTCGTTTGGACTTTAAAAATCAGGAAACGACTCGGTTGCACGGGAGCTCAGGAACAATCGATTGTATATTAACCAAGATGTCGTTTTCTAATTTTCAAAGTCCAAACGGTCGATCCAAACCGTTAGATGCGATCTCTATATTAAAATGTACTTGGAGACCAAATTTTACATTTTTTTAAATTTTTGTAATATTTATTAAGCCACTTTAAAAATCGCTGATCCGATAGTGGCTTTTGTTTTTACTGTTTGGTTAAGCCACCGTTGGATTAGCGATTTTCAAAGTGGCTTAATAAATAGTAAAAAAAATTCAAAAAATGTAAAATTTGGTCTCCAAGTACATTTTAATATAGAGATCACATCTAACAGTTTGAATCGATTGTTTGGACTTTAAAAAACGGGAAGCAACTTGGTTGCACGGCAACTTAGGAACAATCGATTGTATATTAACCAACCTCTGTGTATATATATATATATATATAAACTTCTATAACAAATGAAAGCATTTTCAACTTTTTCTCCAATACAATATTCTCTGAGAAATTAATTATATGTCCATTAAAACTTTCAGAATCATATATCTGTCCATCAAAACTATAAAATTTGTTTATCTATCCATTACATCTCAAGTACTTTACTAATATCCCCATTTCTGATTTTAATAAATTTAATTTTCAATTAAGGAAAATAACTATGCCCATAATTAGTAATTGTCGTTGCATCAATTGTGACACTTTACCAACTCAAATGAAAAGCAGAGGATGGAATAAAGAATCAAGTTCAAACATAAACAACTCCAATTGTCATTTATGAGTCAATTGTTTGCTTATTCAACTCTAAACTAATCTGAGAAATTGTACCAGCAATACAACTTTTTCTTCTTTTTGGTTTCAATATGAAGGATCATTTTTTTTTATAAATTTTTCTCACATGTTATATTCTTAAGGACACAATTATAATTCTTGTCTTTTCATCATAAAAGTTCCTTTCAGCAACGACGTGAAAGTTGTTCAAGAGTCTTGCTTTAATAAAATTCATATGTCAGTGACTTGGCTACTACGTAAAATGTGTTAATATTTTTCAAATGGAAAGAACTAGTAAATTTTTTGCATTAAATAAAGATATTATGATTTCTAGGACTCAGTTAAAAGGTGGAAAATACCATTTTCATCGCTCTACTAGTCTACTTTCAAACTCATACTGACAATGACAATGAAATTAATATGGATCAGCAAAATTGTGCAAGAAAAGAAAACAATTATGCTAAATGTTAAGACTAATAATTATGTCTTTACATTTTTTTTTATAACATATAAGATCAATCAGTTGTTGTATATAAGAATCCGTAAGAAAGAGAGAAGTGGGCGTAAACACATTTAAAGGATGTAAACATTATTTTCATCATTATTAGACTGTGTAAAATAAATGGAAAGAGATCACTTGTTCTCTGGGGGAGGCAGGAAAATCCTGCTCCAGTGAGACTGACATGTGGATCCACACAAGTTTATAAATTTAAATATTGATATTTAGTTTTGATGTGGATCCACATGTCAGTCACTCAGAGATAGAAAAATCTTGTCTCCTGGCGGACACAGAGAATTCGGTCCAAAATAATTTAGACTATAAATTATTAATGTAAATAATTCGATGCATCCGGCGATCCGATTTTTTTAATAATCGAAATTAATCTAAAAAAATATCGGAAAAGGGGATTGGATTGAGAATATTTCTAAAAGCCATAAAACCGGATAAATTTATCCCGTCCCTAGGGACGGGAAAAAATTTAACGTCCCTTTTTAATTAATCCCGCCTACACTAATCACTTAACAAACGGAAAAAAAAAAAAAAAAATTTAACGGACGGATAAATCCTGTCCGTCCATCAGGGACGGGGAATTTCTATCCGTCCGTCAGGGACGTGATAAAATGGTCCGTCCGTCAGGGACGTGATAAAATAGTCCATCCGTCAGGGACGGAAAATTTTTCTCCGTCCTTCAGAGAAGTTGGTTATAATAGCGAATCTCATATCAGTATTTCATCAACTGAAGGCTGAAGAACGAGTTGTGCTAAAGGCTGAAGAACGAGTTGTGCTACTTTAATAGATTTACTAGCTTGATTGTGCTACTAGAAATTGTGTTTGGTAAGTGCTCTATTAAATAAATTCCTATATATTAAGTTCATGCACTACTAATGCCACAGTTTTATATAGAATCAATTGTAGAAATTAATGATCCACTCTTCATGATAAACTGTCTGATTTATGATAATATTATTAGATATAGCCCTTAATTCTCTTCACTCATGAATGCAAATATAGACTGGCATGCAAAAGTTACATATTACAAGCTGTCTGTTTTCTCTATTCAATTCAAATCCTTATAAATCTGAAATTTTATTATTATATTTTTAAATATATATTATTAATAGTTATCCGGTGTGTATTTTTTCTGCAAGTTGATTTCGTTTCAAAGTTTGTCGGTGCTTTGTCATTCTGCAATCCGAAATTCCCAAACAGGTAAACTTATTTATATATTAATTAATTATTATTTTTTTACAACAATAAATTATACATAATTTATTCACTCTTTTGTAGGCTAATTGATTAAAAAAATAATCATGCTAATATTAAGGATTCATTTTGGCGGTGAAATACAACACAATAAAAGTGGAGCACGGTATAGTATTAGCTCTCTATTTGCATTAAGCGTAACTGGTGAACAATCTTGGTACGATGTGAAAGGTGAAATTTATCGACAACTTGGATATTCCGAGAGTGAGTACAGTCTCATAGCACATGCACGGGTTAATGTTGGTACAACAAACCGACGTTACTACGAGACCATAAAATCGTGTGCAATCAGACTTGAAGAGGAATTTATAACCAAAGTATGCTTGCCCAGACCCAGTATAGTTATGTCGATTTATACATTGAGTTGGTTCCAATCATCCGTGAAAGGCAACCACAGTCATTCACTAATAGTATAGTACCGAGACACAACCAGAACTTCGACAGACCCAATATAGTACTAACTATGTGGATCCCAGCCACCTCCAACCCCATCAGACACAACAAACACCGAGACGAGACCTTTATCTGCATCCGACACAACCAGAACCTCGGCAGACCCAATATAGTGAAGACTATGCGGGTCCTAGTTACTTCCAACCCCATCAAACACAACAAACACCGAGGCAAGACCTTAATTTAAACACTTATCCCGATGTGAACGATTTGTCACCGACTGTTCAGACAGAATACTATAATCAGTACAGTCCATGGGCCGATCCGTCGGAGGTCGGAGGTTCTTATCCTGAACTCAATAATGAGTATAATCCATGGGTTGATCCACCGGAGGTACGCGATCCTTGTGATAATCTTGATGATGTGCCACAAAGTGATGATGAAGATGACGCTGACTCATGTGAGAATGATGCTGACTGGGATGATGAAGCTGATTCTGAAGGAGATGTCCCGCATGATACACCGATACAATCACACCAGCCACCACGACTTCATCCGGTGGCAAGCTTCAATGACACCTCAGGATTCCGAGAGGCAGATGTTAGCTTCTTCGGTACGTCCCAACACAGTGATGATCCACTTAGTGTAGGTAAAGAGTACTCTTCAAAAGAGGCTCTAAAAATGAAAATACATCATTACCACATCGGAAAAAATATTGAAATAACATACACGCAAAGCAATAGAACAACCTTGGTAGTCGATTGCAAGGACATTAGGTGTGAGAGGCGTTTGTATGCCAGGTCTGGATTATTTTCATCTAAGTGGGAAATTAGAACAATTAGAGCACCACATACATGCTTTGGTCCCCCGCTAATCGTGCGATCATGCACAATTAACGCTAGCGATGAATCGCCGACTGTATAAGAGAAGATATTAGGGAAGATGTTACCAAAAATTTTAAAAGCATTAAAGGGCTAGTCCGTCAGAGATTTAACGGAATTACTCCCAAATATAATAGGTTGTGGCGTGGCCGAGAGCTGGCAATCGCACAAATATTCGGTAGTTGGGAAGTCTCTTACAACCTTCTCACCCCACTTTTGGAAGCAATTAAAAGATCACATCCCGGGACAAAATATGGAGTTGCGCACGTACCCACAGATGATCCAAGAGAAAGATTGTTTAAGGCCGTCGCGTGGGCTTACGGTCCGTGCATTACTGCAGTGCCTCATCTCAGGCCAGTCATTAGTATTGATGCATGTTTCCTGTCTCGCAGATATCAAGGAAGATTGCTGATGGCGTGCGGTTACGATGCTGAGAACCAGTTAATTCCCCTGGCTTTTGCAATAGTCGAGGAAGAGAGTTTCCAGACATGGGGATGGTTCATGAAGTGGTTGCGCATCGAGGTATTTGGTAATAGGTTTATGTGCGTCATTTCCGACCGGCACATGGGGATAAAAAAAGTATTCAAGGATAGATATGGTGGTTGGTACGATGAAGGCAACCAGTGCGTTCACAGATTGTGTTCACAGCACGTGGCTGAGAATTTGATGAAAAATGTACACAATAAAAAAATTTGTGAACTATTTAAGATACTTGTGAAAAAAAAGAAGCCACGGAGATTTCAAGAGTTCTTTGAAATACTGCGCAAGAAAAGTCCGGATGCAGTTAAATACTTAAAAACTGTCGGAAAATACCAACATGACAATCATAACGAGATACCTAGACCATGGAAGGTGTATCAACACTTAGACGGCGGGTATCGTTGGGGAATAATGACTACTAATGGTTCTGAATCATTGAACAAGGTTTTCAAAGATCCCCGAAGACTACCAATCCGTGCGCTCGTGGATGCTACATATTCAAAATGTGTCGTGTGGTTTACGGAAAGGCTTGAGAAAGCACTGGCTCGCATAGCCGCTAAGGAGCCTTGGTCAGCGCGAGTTGAAGCTCTATTAAGAAAAAGGATCACCAAATACATGTCAATGCAGTCCATACCGCTCGGTTTGCACGGTGAACACGAGGTAAAGGTTCATAATGAGAGAGTCGTATTGGTCGTCATAAGTGGTGGAAACTTGGCCCAATGTGCATGTCTCAAACCTCAGCTTACAGGTATACCGTGCACTCATGTACTTGCCGTGTGTAGGGAACGGAATTACAACCACAACTTATTCGTGAATCATATGTATTCCGCTAAGGAACTTGCCGAAACTTGGCGTGGGGAATTCCACTTCTATGGCAACCAATGTGAGTGGTCGGTCATTGACGGGCCAAAAATTATTCTAGATAAGAATAAAATCAGGAAGGGTAGGAGACGGCACAACCGTATAGTCATGACTATGGACGAAATGCAAGGAAGGACGGTGGGACATCAGGCTAGACGCTCCACGTCCGACAAACGTGCAACAGGTTATTTCTTCTTTTATTTTGATAACAAAATATCTGTATTTTATAATTTGAAAATTGTGCACACATTATATCTATTTGCGTTGTTTTGTTATTTATTTAGAGGCTTCTTCTAGTAGTAGAGCGAGACAACAAGCTAACATTCTATGTCCGACATGCATGCAGCAGGTTCGTTGATCTTTAAAATTCAAGTAATTTTTTTATCGTTCTTATTATAAATATAGTACCATACGTTTCTAATTTATGATGTTATCTTTTTTTTTTCCAGGACCCTCTTCTAGTTACAATCGAAGATTTTGATATTATACTCACGTGTTTATTTAGAATTTTTTATGCATGAATGATTTTGTAATTTGTTTGAATTTGATCTTTTTCTTTGAGTTTGGAATTTTTTCTTCCTTGCTTGAATCTTGAAGTAATTAGTATTGATGGTAGTAACATAAACTAACATAGTTCTTATAACAACAAACAAATACATAAACTAAAAGTGAACTCGGTTCTTAGACAGCAAACAAATACATAAACTAAATAACGAGATGATCCATTTAACACTTGCAAGAAATACCTAACTAAAAGTGAACTTGTCTGGTTGCCGACGCTCGCGTTCTGGGTATCTGCGCTGTCTTTCTGGTTGTTTGTCCGTTCTCTTCCGCCTGACATAGACATTGTTGTACGATGGTCCAAAAATATTCTCCACCGCTTGTGTACATGGCGTGACAATCGGACTGTGTCCTACGTCTTCGTGCGCACTAGTAACATAAGGCTCATCCGAACCCTACAACAATCATTGTAATATTTAGTAAGCATAATCAATGATGTAATCTATCTTAAAAATTGAAGTTTTGAAATTACAACCTGATAGACCCTGGCTCAGTCCCGTGTGACTCATGTATTGCACCTCCTGTGCAAGGACCTCATCGTAAGTCTGGCTCTCAAACGCTGTCATCGTCTGGCTCTCAAACGCTGGTATCGTCGGTGTGGCGAATGTCTCATCCCAATTGACAAAATTATTTGATGCCTACAACCAAGTTTTTAGTATTGTAATCAATATAATAAGAATTATTTGAAATTTCTTACAAATGTGAAAGAATTACCTGATAAACCTGACTCGGTCCCGTGATGTCCTACGCAGAGGCCTGATGGTACACCGAGTTCCCCAACATCTCCGAGAATAACTGCAAGGATGGGTCCTGTGTTTCCCAATATCTCTGACATTTTAGTATTGTAATAACCACACTCAACAATTATTTTAATTTTTTTCCAATTTTGAAGGAGTTACCTCATAGACCTGACTAGGACTCGTGTCACCTTGCGTGGCCGTGCCTTGATCGTCTGCTCCCTACAATCAACATTTCACTATCTTGATAAACATGATTGACAACAAATTAAAGTATTTTTATTTGTTAATACTTACCAGATTAAGATGACTAGGTCCGGATGCGAATCCTTCCAAACAATCATTCAACCCTTCATTTGTTTCAAACCATCTCTGATGATAGTTGGGATTTTGATCTTGGTGAAACTCAGGGATGGGTTCTTGATCATCCGGAACGTCACCATCTGAGATGTCATCGATATTTTCCGGAAGATTAGCCTCCCTAAATATGCTTCCCAATTTAGCATCCATACCGTTGTCTCTGAGAAGCCCACAGCTTGCTTTGAGAAAAAAATTTCCAATTTTTTTGTAAGTTCTCGTTTTGACCAATTGCATAGCTGCCCCGATTATCTTCATCCCTCGTAATGCCTACGAAATGTAAAAAAAAATATTGTTACAAACATAAAAAAAATATCATTAGATAAGACATTTTTAATTTAGTAAAACTTACATCACGTGTGGATTTCGGAGCACTAAGGATATACCATATTTCGCCAATCTCATCCCTGTATTCTGGAATGGGATTATCAAGACCCTCTATGCACCGTTTTCCCAGGAAGATATTGAACATGCAGTCATTTTGGAACCATTGTCGATATGGCAATATCTCAATGTTGCTCCAGTAACCGGTCGGAACAACCAAGTGGTCTGCTGGATTGGATGCCTGAGTAACGTAAGTTTGGTGCATAGCATACCACCTTTCTCGTCCTGACACGGCACTGTGAATAATTTTATGTAATCGGCATATCTCATCCTCTTCGAACGGGAGTGGTGGTGGGATAACCTGTGAATATTCGAACTGCCTCATCACATGATCTGGATAATGATGCTCAATCATCCAGAAGTGTACAAGTGGCACACGGGCTAGCCAAACGCCGCTTTCTTGATTAACTCGCAACGAGAGTGCATTCGGGTTCTCAAGTAACATATCTGTATAAGGCTCCCAAATTATCATGTAATCCTCTAACTTCTGCAGTTCGTTGCAGAAATAACTAACACCACTCCGATTGTGACCTACATGGTAATCATGGAGACAACACCATTTTTCTCCGAATGCAGGGCAACTGTGCTCATCCGGATTGTGCCAATCTGGAGTCCAACTATGCAAGGAACGAGGACGGCCGGTCGGTAAACGGGACCAACACCAATGTTGTAGAAGCACAGTTGGCCCCGACATACTCTTTGTTTTACGCTGTAACGCAACACAAAGGCTCCTATAGAGATATGCCAGAACAGCCCCACCCCAGTTGTATTGATTCGGTGCATCAATATTTTGTAGAAATTGTAAATACATTGCCGGAACCGAATCTCCCAACGAATCAGCAAAAAACATAGACCCGAACAAGTCGAGTACATAGGCCCTAGTGTACTGGCGCACCTGCTCAAGTGTAGGCTCACCTGGCTCTGTATTTGGCATTGCAGCAAACCGATCACGCAATAACTTCAAACTTATGGCATATCCGGAAATCATGCGAACTTCCTGAAGGTCATTCGACCCCGACCTCTTCTTTTTTTTAAACACCGCACTTGCGGTCCCAGCTCCAAGAAGTTCATCCGCTAAGGTATACCAATTATCGTCGGAACGGCCCGTCACCGGTGACCCCGTGATCGGCAACGCCCAGAGACAAGAAACATCCTGAAGAGTAATCGTCATCTCTCCTACTGGAAGATGAAAACTGTGAGTCTCTGGTCTCCATCGCTCCACGAGACTAGCGAGAAGTGATCGATCGATAATTATGTTTTTCATTCGAGACACTTGATACAAGCCAAGTCTTAGCAAGAATGGTTTGCACAGATGGTGGTAAGCAATCCCAGTCCGGGTATGTCGAACATCCACTCCTATATCTCTGTAATCCTGTCAATGTTATACAAATTGATTTAAATAAAAGACTGTAATTTAAACACTTATATCACTCTATAAAAATATATTATATAATTTATTCAGTAACTTACATCATCATTTATCCGTGAAACCTTATGTTGGTTGTGCGGCATCCATAATAAATCGCTATAATTATTTGCTGACAACGAGGGATCCAAAAATTCCTCAC
This sequence comes from Carex cristatella, assembly GCA_024447775.1. NCBI lineage: Eukaryota > Viridiplantae > Streptophyta > Magnoliopsida > Poales > Cyperaceae > Carex > Carex cristatella. The sequence continues at coordinate 2,139,604 of JAJHPF010000022.1, forward strand.
TCGCAGTTGTAGCATCTGTAGGGTCACACGAACCACGACTGCTTGACATTCTGCATGCATAACATTTTGAAATAATTCTATATAACTCGAGAATTAATAACAATCTAAATTTACTCAACAATCACATGATTAAATAAATTACTAAATAAAATAAGTACCTATTAACTCTAAAAATCACATGAATAAATAAATTCAGAGGTATAAATTATCTAATTGTTATATGTGATTTATATTATTTTTTCTACATACACATAAATAATATTATTTTTCAAAGTCCATGCGCCAAAAAATAAATCACCAAAATACAAAGAGCCTACTTGGAAACACGACTAGAGTTGTGCTTTGTTCATGATCTGCACTAAAAATTTCATTTTGCTCCCTTTGTTTTTAAAAAAAACTCTCAACTCATGTTATTTTTTATTGATTCGCTTTTACCATTATTTTCTCTTTCTATACTTGAGTATAATCGTCACCATCTCAATAATCATGTAAATTATCAATTATCAATTTACTATAATAATCATGTAAATTATCTTCACCATCTCAAAATTAACTAAACGAAATTGATTATATCACATATCAAATGAGCCTAAAAATAATAAATTTCTCTAAACCCTAAACTCTAATTTATCAATTCTTCTAAAAAATAATTACTAAATTAATAAAATTAAATACAATTAATTTTTTGATAACAAATTAAATCTAAACGTATTGTTAATTTTACTAATTTTTTCGGATTTAAAAAAAAAATTACCTGGAAACTGGAAACAGATTGGAGGGCGGAGCGGAAGCTGCGGACAGGGACGTCAAAATTTCACCCGTCCGGGTGCTCGCGCGCGTTGAGTCGGAGTCGCTGTCGCTGGGTCGAGTCGCGTCGCGCGTCGCTGAGGGAGTAGCTGGAGCTGGACGAGCGGACGGACAAAAAGGGCAAATGATGGTCCGTGTGTGAGATAATGATTATTTGACGGACCATTTTATCACGTCCCTGAAGGACGGACAGAAATTCCACGTCCCTGATGGACGGACAGAAATTCTCCGTCCCTGATGGACGGACAGAAATTCTCCGTCCCTGATGGACGGACAGGATTTATCCGTCCGTTAATTTTTTTTTTTTTTTTCCGTTTGTTAAGTGATTAGTGTAGGCGGGATTAATTAAAAAGAGACGCTAAATTTTTTCCCGTCTCTAGGGACGAAATAAATTTATCCGGTTTTATGGCTTTTAGAAATATTCTCAATCCAATCCCCTTTTCCGATATTTTTTTAGATTAATTTCGATTATTAAAAAAATCGGTCCGGCGATTAATAAAAAAAGTTCCACATAGGTAGTAGTGGTGGGTAAATATTTTAACAGAGTATATTTAGCTTCATGCAGCGCACTGACTATATAATCAAAATTGTGCTGCATCTGGTTCGTACGCTGTATGAAGTGAAAAATACTCTGTTAATAATTTTACCAGGCAGTGCCGCAGTGGTGGGCCTGGTGGCATTGTGGATTGTTGTTCCTCCCCTGCTTCGATAGATGAAATGGTATCCTCTGCGGAGCTTCTAATCTGGTCCGTTCATTTTGATCGGACGAACCAAATTATATTTTGACACGAATCTCAAAGCAAATATAATACTGCTCCCTCCATCGTCCCGAGAGAGTAAATCTAGGCCGTCCGATCAGCTCCGCAGAGGATACTTGCCCGAGACCGGGCCGAGCAAAATTTGTCTCTAGATAACCTTAGTCTGCCACGTGGCGATCCTTGAGCCTCAGCTGACACTCCAATTTGTTAGAAGAAAATGAAAAGACCGAATAGAGATTAGAGGCTACTTATCCGAGCTTCTCGGGTGAGAAGCCATGGCGTCTCTTCTCCCTCGCACCTCACCGCCTCTCACAAAGCACCATTCTTTTCCCTCCTCTTTCTCTTACAACAACCCCATTTCTCACCTCAATATCGCCACCACAAAACAGAACAAACGACTTAATTCAAAATTCAAAGCTTTCTCCAATGACCTCCTACTCGATGCCCTGAGTTCTCTCGAATCGAGTCCCCTGCTTCCATTTCTAAAACAGGGCATTTCTCAATTCGAAGCGATTCAATCTGATCTGACAGAGAATCAGAGACTGGAGGCGTATATCTTCGCGGGTTTAATTTGGGTTTACTTAACAGCGAGACCTGGTGTCTTAATCGGTGCAATTGATGCATACATATTTGCACCATTGCAACTTGGACTGGATAGCCTTCTTGGAAGAAGGAATTATCAAATGAGCGATTTTTTGGTGGGACAGAAATTAGGAGAAGGTTCGTTTGGTATTGTTTACGCTGGTGCGATTGTACCAAAGAATGTTACCGCAGAGGAGAAGGTGACGAAGAGAGGCAAGGGGATTACTAAAAGAATTGATGGGAAATTCAAAGAGAAGGTCATTTTAAAAAAGGTAATGTTACTAATTATGTCTTTTGGAAAAGCTACAGTATAGGTGTTTAAATGGTCAGTTCGGTTTAAACCAAATTAAAAATAGTCAAATGAAAAAAAAAAATCAGTTTTCGAAATTCTAATCAGGCAGCTGAATTAAACTTGTTAATCAAATAACAACTGAATTAAACAAACCGGAGTAAATTTCGGTTTCTTTGGTTGAACTGAAATAAGAAAGATTAAACTGAAAATTCAAAAATCAACTTAACCGAAATACCAAACCATTTAATCCAAATTTTGTCGGTTCAGTTGAAAACCAAATAAACCGGATCCAATGAATACTCCTAGCGATAGTGCAAACAGAATGTACTTGAGGCTTATCGAACATGTTGTGTGTATTAGTGCATATAATATTTGTTTCTATTTTTATTCTCTTGATTAAATGAAATTTAGGAAATATAAAATTTCAGGTACTTAAATAGCAATATGCACTTGGGACTTCGCTATTCATTTTTTTCATTTTTATGAAATATGGGACTTGGTTATTATATTTTTGCATTTTTTATGAAATATGAAATTTAGGTGAAAGTGGGGACGAAAGGAGCGAAGGAATGTGGAGATTTTGAGGAATGGTTCAATTATCGTGTATCAAGAGCTGCTCCAGAATCATGTGCTGAGTTTCTTGGTACTTTCATTGCAGATAAAACATCATCTGAATTCACCAAGGGTGGCAAATGGCTTGTCTGGAAATTTGAGGTGCATAATACCAACTTAATTTTGACAATATGTGTGATTTTAATAGTTCTAGTATTATGGTTTTGATTGAGTGAATTACCAACATTATCATTCTCCTGGTTTGGCTCATAACTATAAAAAGGATGTATTAAAAAAAACAAATTTAACTACCTATTTTTATTTTTTATTTAAAAAGGTAAAATGAGAATTTTAACAGAAAAGGGAAAATTTGTGAGTTCTTGAAATTTAGAAGGGTAAATATGATATTATGAATGTTTGGGGGGGGGGATGTAATTTCAAAGTTTTTTAAGGGTATACATGAAATTCAGTTTCGTTTTGATCTAAAGAATTTAATATGTTACATTCAATCTTGTTTATCATGTTCAGTATAAATTTAGAATCCCCTCTTCGTGTCATATTTGACACAGATTGCATCAGAATGTTTAACAATTTAAGATTAAAAAAAAGTATGAGTGTTGGATTAAATGAAAAATTTAGGATACTTTATTGAGCACTCTCTAACTTTGTAATTTACAAGAAAACATAGGGAGACACGGACTTAGCCAATTACTTGAAAGAGAGAAATTTCCCGTTCAACCTCGAGTCGACCATGTTTGGTCGGGTGCTGCAAGAAGTGGACTCGACCAAGAAAAGCGCCCTAATAATTACACAAATAATGAGACAGATAATAACTTCTTTGAAGAAAATCCATGATACTGGTATTGTTCATAGAGACATAAAGCCAGCCAACTTGGTTGTGACAGCAAAGGGGCAGATAAAGCTGATAGATTTCGGCGCAGCAACTGATCTGAGAATCGGTAAGAATTATGTACCGAAACGGGGTTTGTTAGACCCGGATTTTTGTCCGCCTGAGTTGTATGTTATGCCAGAGGAGACACCTAGCCCGCCTCCTGAGCCTATTGCTGCTATTCTCTCTCCTTTTGTTTGGCAGGTGCTCTATTTCTTTCCTGATTTGCGCCTTGTTATCCATTCAACAAACCTTGTTGGAGTGTAGCTGTATATACTATTGTGTGATCTTTATTATATTTTAGCACATATATTAAGTATAATTTCATTGCACATTTAATAAAAAAATGTATATTTTACTTGTGTAGCTTAATAGCCCCGACCTTTTCGATATGTACTCAGCTGGGATAGTGTTAATGCAAATGGCGGTCCCCACACTTCGATCGACTGCTGCTCTAAAAGCCTTCAACTCAGAGCTGAAGAACGTGGGTTATGATTTAAACGAATGGCGAGAGGTGACACGCTCCAGACCCGACCTGCGGATTTTAGATATTGACAATGGAAGGGGATGGGATTTGGCCACAAAACTAATTTCGGAAAGAGGGTTTTTAAGGCGGGGTCGGCTGTCAGCCTCTGCTGCTTTACGCCATCCTTATTTTCTTCTGGGTGGTGATCAGGCAGCGGCTGTTTTGTCAAAACTAACATTGAGCAAATAGGGTTATGTTGGATATCGTCGGGGTTTCCTTTTTTACCTTCTTTTTTATATTAAATAAAAAGGGTACGTTGAGGATAAGATGTAATGATTTTTGGTTTGTACTTTGTAAAAAGTTATAACATGGGTTGTTATATTTTCCCGAGCGCCTGCTTTGTTGAATAAGATTACTAATGTGCCCTGGTCGACAACGATAGTTTGAGAAAGAGCAATTTTAGTTCAGTAAATACAAACTTCTTTTTAACCATTTCAAGAAGAATCAAAATCCCCTCATTTAAAAATACAAGTCCTTCCAGGCTGCTGATGGACTGGAACACAGGATCAGGTACAGACTGGTACAAGGAACAACACTAGTGCTGGATGCAATGGGATTTCTAGTACAGGGAACAACACTGATTCTCATGACTGATATAACACAAGGAACAACACTAGTGTTTTAACATCCAGACTGGAACAGGTGGATTGGTACAGCATTGGGCCACTGAGTAGTGATGTCTTGGCATCAGATAGTTCATTAGGCGATGACCGTTCCTGTACTTTCAAAACGCTTGGTTTGCTTTTTCTTTGGATCTAAATGTCTTTGTTTTGTTTCAAACATAAGAGAAAATGCAATCGCATTTCCGCCAGTACGTCTGTGTACTGAGACTGTTTCAAGCCAGGAAAAAGAGGTGGTGTGATAGGCATGGCTAGCCAACGTAAAATACATTATATTTATAAAAATAAAAAAGTTGGGTTTTATTTCTAGTTTATCTTAACTTGTTTAGTACTAAAAGTTTGATTGTTGTTGTCAACTTTTGTGCTGTATATGAATCTGGACTTCAATGAGTTATTTATAGTAAAAATGACAGTGCAAAGTTTAGATCATCTGTTAAATTTAATAATAAAAATTTGCTGAAATACTCTAGTAATATTTAATGCATCTAACGAGTTAATGTCGATTGTACTTATGGCCAGAGATCCAAACCTTTTGCTGTACAAGTATCAATGGCATTATTTGAACTATGAGATGCATCCAGAGTACCAGTACCAGATGAATTCAGATCAGGCGAGGTACCTCGTACCTGGCTCTGTGAGATTAGATCCGGACCATTTAACTTGAGTTTGCACGAATGTTAACGCCGACCCACCCCTAGCCATATTCTAAATAGGCACCGAAAAAGACTATGGCTCGGCCGGAAGTAGTCTATCCCTTGCAGACTGCAGTACTGTAGGGATAGTCATTCGTACCAGATGGTATATTTTAACATAGAACCACCTGGTACGAATGACTATCCCTGCGGTATTGCAGGGATAGTCAGTTAATTTTCCTCAAAAAAAAAAACATGGAACCTTTCAAGCAGTTAATTTACTGCGCTCAAACTTCAACTAGAAATATTATTGTAAGAGCAACCTAAATTAAACAAGGAAATGTACAAAATCAGACCCTTTTTCCTCATTCGAAACATACATAATTAAGAAATGCAAATCATAAGAAACAAAAAAAATTCATTAATTTGTTGACCGTTAATACTTCGCTAAAACCTCCAATTTTTTCTCAAATTGGTCTCTGTGGGCACCCACAAGTGTATCGATCGTTGTTCCCCCAATCAAGAAAAAAAATGTTGGTGTAGCCCCAACCCCATAAGCCGAAGCCAGTTCCTAAAACAGTTAAAAGAAAATTTTAACAAATATTTAGTAAAAGGACTTGAAGAACAAGAGAGTATGTAAATATAATTAGCTGCTGCTACATTTAATTTGGATTTTTACCTATGTTGGCCATAGTAATGATTAAAAATAGACCTTACACAAAGATATGATAAAACTAAATGAGTGAGGCTTTGGTACTATGCATAGAGCACATCATGATCTGTATAGTCGATTTGAACCAGTCAACATGATCTCCATATGAATATTTATTTGTATCCATTTTTGTTTAGATATTGTAGAAATTCATTACTTTTGGATGGTGTAGAATATTTAAATCAAGTGATTTTCTACCTATCTAAAAGATTAGTATAAAAATATATAAAATTTGGTTTCCAAGTATATTTTCATATGAAAAATCATGTTGATTGATTCAGATCGACTGTTTGAACTTTGAAAATAAAGATATAGATTCATAGTACGGACTGATATGCATTACGTATATATGGTATTGTAGCTCCTCAAACTAAGCTGTAACATAACTTACATCCAAGTCATCAATATCAACTGCCAAGAAGAGAAAATAAGGGTACTTCTTTGATGACTCAATATAGAATTTGCTTGCAGATATACATGGTCCACACCAGGTTGCATTAAAACTTACCACAACCTATAAAGAAAAATGCCGTATAAATTTGCATTGTTAAGTAGAAATTTGTAATTCATCTAGAATCAAGTTTAAGATATCCAAAATCAGGATTGTTTAAGATTTGCTGAGGCGAAACCGAGACCGTATCCTCTGAGGTACCAGAAAATTTGAGTTTAGATCCGGGCTGTTCTATCAGAATCCGGCCCACGGGACCATCTGGATCTAAACTCAAATTTATTTTAACTGGGTCTTGGATTTACATTCCACAAAAATTTGAAAGGAAACAAAAAGGATAAGAAAATTTACTATGCTGTTGGTTTTGGCTGATTCAGATATTATCTTCTCCAAACTTTCTTTACTCTTTATCACACATATGTTGCTGCCACTGTAATCAAGCTCTTCGTCTATATCATTAGGGTAGCACTGCATCAGTGAAAAACTGGAAATCAGTTTTTGAAATAGAAAATAAGAGTAGAACTAGGGTGCTCCTAGGAGTATCAAGTTTCTTTGTACTCTCAACTCTAAAACCTATCGGATTAACTTCGAACAACGAATCCAAACCGTTAAAATCCTTCTACCTTATGAGTGATGTGTCTACATGTGAAAATTTTAAAGTTTCGAATTAATTTAGTATGAAGTTAAGTGGTCAAAATTAGAAGGTTTTTAAATTAATTTTAATGCATTCATTTTTTGGAAACCTTTTGACCACTTGACTTTATACTAAATTAATTCGAAACTTTAAAATTTTCACATGTAGACTCATCACTCATAAGGTAGAAGGATTTCAATGGTTTGGATTCATCGTTCGAAATTAATCCGATAGATTTTAGAGTTAAGAGCACAAAGAGACTTGGTACTCCTAGGAGCACCCTAGTTCTACTCTAGAAAATAATATTATGTTTCATATTTCATAAATATTTAGGCTTGTCATAGTACATAATACATTACAAATTTATTTTTAACATTACACTTATATAAAATTGTCTTAACAAGAAAGGATAATTTTTTGTCTTGAATCCAATAAATGCAAAATATACTTACTTTCCAACAGAAATTCCAGAAATTCCCCATGCTGATGTTACAGGAAAGGATTCGGCAAGCTGATAGTATCATGCAGAGAAACACGCACAAAAAAAAGTGAAAAAAGCAGAAAAAAAAATAGGCAGGCATGTGAGAAAATTTAGTGTCTATAATAGGAATTTGTAAGAGTATATACCTTAGTTTTCCTTTAATCTCCTGATTAGTTTCTCAGAAAAATTATCCGGTGGTATAGATATCGCATAAGCAAAAAATAGAAGTCTGAATTCCCTGAAGAACAATGAAGCATCAATCGTGCATCGAAACTATTTCTTCACAAAAAATGAGACAAAAATCCTTACTCATCTCTTGCCTAATTTATAGGATTAAAAAAAAAAGGGACTTGCCTTATTTGTAAGATAAGAATTTTTTTTGTTAAGTTTTAGATAAGAAAAAGGAAGGAAGACTCACTCCAGAAATAAATCCAACACAGAGAATTCGCAAAACAGAAAATTGTTATAACAGTGGTAATGAACCATAATTTTATGATTTATAGTAATTTCTAATAATATACCCTGGATGTTACTAAGTTTATTTGTTTAATTACCTGGTAACTTAGTTTTAAAACCCAAATTAACTCCCTGTTAGACTTGACTAAGTTTACTGGTTTGTGATTTATAATAATTTTAAATAATCTACACTGGATGTTACTAAGTTTTACTGGTATACCTGTTAACTTATTAGTTTCAACTTTCAAGACCCAAATTAGTCTAATTATAGTACCAAGGCCCTCAACCAAATGAAGAGACCTTTTATGTCATATAAATGTTAATTTTTTCAGAGCAATACATACATATATAAATTTGATTTGTAGTCTTTGATGCTATACATTTGTATAATATCGGTGGAGCTCATCCGGCAGCAATTCAATATAGTCCATATATAGGAGAAATAATCATATTGAATTGTGCAAAATCAGGCCTCTGGTACTTAGAAGAATTTTTGAGAATTTCCAATAATGCATTACAAAAGAGGGTGAAAAGGGAGATTGTGACAACTGCTTTATCTAATTTGGTAGGTAAACTCATACATGATTTTGGTTCAGTGCATGGAACTTGGAAACAGACATTGTCCTCAGAACAAGTAGGGAGAGAGAGAGGGTGCAACTAACAGTCAAAAGAAAAGAGAGAGAAAATAACCTTTTAAGTCTATTCTGTATGTAATTGCTGTCTGGTCACTTCATGTGCATTTTTTATAAAATGATAATAACAGAAAATGATTCATTCATATTTCAAATCTCAGTCGGTTGAGCTTCTTCAGCCATTTTTTTTCAAAATGAAAATACCTAATTAAGAATAAAGATATTGACAATGTTGTTTTGACTTCATGCAACGCAGAAATAGAGTCAATAAAAAAACATATGACATGTTCACTGCATAAAGCTAAAATAACACGGTCAATATTTTTAGTCCTAATTAATCCTAGTTATTTCCATCGCACAAGAAGTGGAGTAAAAATATTGACAATGTTTTTTTAACTTTATGCAACCCACGAACAACATAAAAAACAAAGTCACAACAAAAGAAAAAAAAATTATGGCTTGTGCATTGCACGAAGTTAAAACAGCATTGTTAATATATTATATATTTATTCTAACAAATGGTTGATACGGAATCCTAAATCATTCATTCCAAGTTATTTAATCCAAGCACTATTGCAAGTCATTGACACACCGACCTCAACAGAACAGAAACTGGTCCAGTGAATGATAAAAATTAATGGTGTCAGCTTATCATGAACAATTTCGCACGCTTTTTTTCTGAAAAAATTATATAACAGTAAATCATGACCGTAGATAGAGCGAGATCAAAGGTGCAAAAGAAATGGTGGGGTTGAGAGAAACAAGCACGGGCAATGTGCCTCCTGCACGGCTGCCCCTGCCAATCTGAGAAAATTGAGCTGCTTTTTTGTATGTCTTGTGAAATGGGGCTCCACTTGTTACATTAATTGATTTTTGCTAACTAGACAGATCTTGATCTGACCCTTTTGCTTAGATCTGTAATTGAATGCCATAGATTTTGCCGTACGGGCTTTTCAGGCCCAACTGTTATGCTGCCAGTGTGGCCCATTTTTGGTGGCATCCAGCCATCCAGGAAATAGTGTTGTACTTGGGATTCACGCCTCTTCTTGCTTTCATTTATTGCACATTTGCACTACAACCTACTGGTTATCTGTTGATTTTTTGTATATAGAAATAATATTTTTTTTTTAGTAAAACCCGTAGGTTAGTTGCATTAATTAAATTGTTTAGCATTACATCGCCTGTTCGAATAATCATAGTGTTAAATCTGTTCTACATTACCCTAACGAATGAAAATTGTCTAGAATTAAGAAAAATTCTTCTTGCAGCTCCATTAGCTCTATTCCTTCTGCTCTCCGAATAAGAGAGCAGGACTCTGCTTTTCCAAATTTGATCATTGAATTTTATTTATGCACGAATCTTAACACAGATAAATGGTCAGGTTTGGAAAAGCAGGATCCTGCTCTCCAAATAGGAGAGCAGCGGAGTCAGATCCACTGGTATGGTGGTCCTTTAAACGTTTGTCTAGTCCTCTGCATCCAATTCGTTAGATCATGTGGTCCATGTAATGCTCTCCTCAGCTGAAATGGTATCCTCTGCGAAGCTTCTAATCTGATCCGTTCGTTTTGATCGGACGAACCAAATTATATTTTAGCACGAATCTCAAAGCAAAATTAATACTGCTCCCTCTATCATCCCGAGTAATCACCGGTTGAGAGTAAATCTAAGTCGTCCGATTAGCTCCGCAGATAATACTTGCCCTCCTCAGCTATGTAGAAATATCGAAAAAATGAATTTGTCTCCGCTCAGCAACTAGAATGGATACAATGAGTAAATGACGGTCATGATTAAGTTCCAACCGAACCAAAAAAATGTACTAGACATTGAAGATCTAGAAGGTCTGTTTTGAGGTTCATGTTAGGATAAAGAACAATCTAAATTTACTCGTTGTATCCTCAGATATCTAGGTAGATACGAATTAAAAGAAAAATCGATTGTTTTAGGTCCTGTACAGCTGCAGCAAGAAAGCTATTGTTCACGTCGGAAAAAAAAATTCACTCAGAATGAATTTTTTTTTTCTCACGTAAACAGTAAAAATCAGTTCAAATTTTTTTTCTTCCCATGCCCATTCCTCAGTCCATTAAAAAGCCGAACGGGTCCTTAGAATTACCAGCATATACCTTCCTAATAAAGTTGTGTTTCAATTGAAAAAAAAAATCGATTTATTCTATTAAATCAAAATCTCAAGACACTCTATCTATTATCCAATATTAATTTAAAGTAATTTCTAAAAAAAGAATATTCTGGATTATCAGTTTGGACTGTATGGTGAATTAGTGAGGCAATCAAAACGGTCTGGCGTAATGTCTGGGGAGGCGAACGGATTCATTTATGACCCACTTTGTCTCTTTTGATCTTTCTTTTCCATTTAGCACAGAAATTTAAGAGGCTTTATTTGGATATTGATGATGAAATGAAGAGCATTCAAATGTTTTCAAAGGTCGTGCTTTTGTTTAACGAACGCATTGATCAATCCGCAAAGACTAATTAATTATACATTTTTGATAAAAAAAAATATACAAGTGTAAATATTGAGTCAATATGCTATAGAGAAAAATACACTGTTCTCTCGTCGGAATCAATACGGAAGAAGAAAACAAAATGATTCAAATCTATCAGGTTATCATGTTTTTATTTTCAGAACTACAATAAATTAAAAAAAAAATGTCAAATTAGATATGATTTATATCACTTTTTTTTATGTAGAGGAGGGTTCAAATACCTTTATTTATATGCTTCTATCATGTTTTTATTTTTGAAACTACAACAACTAAATTTTTTTAAAAATTAAATGTCAGAATAGATATGATTTATATCATTTTTTCTATGCACGCATAAAAATCACAACATTTCAATCTTGCTTTTATTAGTATAAAGAGCTTACAAAACTACATTAATGTGGATAAATTATGGATGTTGATTTTTCAACTTATTAATTCGTAAAATAAATTCAAAAGTGATAATTTTTTATTTGCGTCAGTGCGTGTAGAGAAAATAATATAAATCATATCTAATGATTTTATTTTGACATGTAAATTTAAAAAGTAAAAATAAGATGAACACAAAAACTAAAAACATTTTAACCTTCCTCATTTTGAAATAATAATGTTTTCAACTGTTGTTGTAATTAAAGCCGAATTCCCTTTTAATGTTACGTGGGTCCACAACAACAAAAAATGAAGGGGTCAAAGTATCTTAAGAAGGTATCGCTGTGACTCAAGTGTATCATATAGTAATAGAATGAATATTTCTCTGAATACAGTAAGCTTGGATCCTATAGATAGCATAAGGTCATCTGTAGTACGTCTCTAAAAATTTATTATATAAATTTTAAACTTTGATTTAAATAATTCAGTACATTGGTTATACAATGAACTTATAGACTACTAATTTTTACTAATTTTTATAATTTATGAAAAATGACAAAAAAAAGACCTAAAATATTGGCAATTTTTATATTTTCAAGTCATATTTTGTAATCTTTCATAAATCATAAAAAATAGTAAAAATTGATAATCTATTTAAATCGAAGTTCATTATATAACTAATTTATTTTGAAGTCATATTTTGTAATTTCATTATATAACTAATTTACCGAACTACTTAAATCGAAATTTAAAGTTTATACAATAAATTTCTGAAGACGTACTACAGATGACCTAATGCCATCTATAAGACCCAAACCTTACTCTTTTATGAATATACTTTGATTTTCTACAATGAGAAAACTTGAACAGCTTTTCATAGTAGCATTCAGATAGTTCGTGTCCTCTGCATTAACGCATAATTTAAATTTAGCTCTGGACCGTCCGATTAGAATTCGGACTGCTCCAGTCACGTGTGCAATGGACATAATTTTTTAATATGCGGGGTGATTTAAATATGTACCAATTAAAGGTCAAAATACATTTGCAAGTAATTAAAGGTTATTTGACAGAAGAAAAAAAAAAACTTCCAGCCCATGCTAAAAGAAAGAACAATCGATAATAAATATGTAGCTCGGAACTTAATAACTAGTCTAATTTAAACCTAACAAGATGAAGTTATGAAAAAATAAGTTAAAAATATTTTTAGATTGATTAACTTATTACATGGTTATTATGTTTATGGGGTCCACTGTCATAGTTAGAGATTTATTTCTCAATTTCTCTCTTCTCGAGATTATTTAATTTAAACTATATAACTTAGACTATCAAACGAGATGTAAAATGTGAGAAGTCAAATAAAATAAGTAAGCATCTTAATTCTTGTTAAATTTAAGGTGCAACCAAACATTACTAAAGTTAATTATCATTTTTCTATAATTTTCTAATTGTTAGTATTTTTATCTCAAATTCTAACCAAATCTTCCTTATCCTACCCATCAAGAGAAAGTGTCAACAGTGTACAGTAAACTAAAAGGTGCGAAAGCTTCGTTTAAGACTGTTCAAAAAATATCTAGAGCCACTTGTATGAAATATAATATACTCTTATAAAGTCTAAATCTATCTAGATATATTTTATGTAAACTAATTAATTCAGAAGACAGTAACATCAAATATTATTATATGTGAAAATATCTAAGGTTGTCGCAGACTGAGTCGAACTTATATTTAAAAGCCTAAGAGCTTTGGTCAAGCTAGATAACTTGAAATTTAAAACCACAAAATTGACCAATAAAAATAAGATAAAGTGTATTTAATTAAAACCAAAAATTTATTAATTTTAATTATTTGCTGAACTTTATCTTTCATATAAAAAGGATATAAAGCATACATATTAAATAAAAAATAAAAAATGAAATATCAAACACCTCGTGCATTTTAAATATTTAATAAAACCGCTTATTATTCTAAAACAAAATATTTATTAACTCTGTACAAATTAAGTTATAAATCATATAGTTTAAGAGGAGGGATCAAGTTACAACAAAGTTATAATAACGGTTTTTTTTTTCATTTTCAAAGTCCAAATCGTCGATCCAAACCGTTCAACATGATTATCTAAATAGAACGTGCTTCCAGATCAAATTTTATATTTTGTTGAATTTTTTTACTATTTATTAAGTATTTTACAAAAATAGCCAAATTCACACTATTGAATTTTGTATCTATCTTAATAAATAGTAAAAAAATGTAAAATTCAATCTGGAATCATATTTTATTTAGATAATCGTGTTGAATGGTTTGAATTGACGATTTGGACTTTGAAAATGAAAAAAAAACTATTATTGTAACTTTGTTGTAACTCAAAATTGTTATAACCTGATCCATCATACTATAAACAATCAGGGCTATGCTGATCATTGCACCTCTAAAATGTCAACTTAACTGTACCCGAGGGTTATTGTCGTCAATTGCAAAGTTCAGAGCAAGAATAATGATTTAAAAAAAAATAAAGATTTTAAAGTTAATTTTGACAAATTAAAATTTTGAAGACTTGCACAGTATTATCCCGTAAAATTTTGAAAAATGGCCAGTCTCGGGTACACTAATATCGAGATAGGAGTAGGCCCGATTAGATAACGGACCTTTTTTTAGGTTCAATTAGTTTTATCACCGTATGATTAGCATTAAGACATGTGCACATAAAAATTGAAATAGACTGACACAAATTTCAATGTAGTTCATACAAATCTTAATACAATTCAATGGTCACTAGTCACTACATCCATCGAACTGATCCAATGCCTCTGAATTCAAAATCAATACCCTTGTTCGGACTGAATGTTTTATTTATAGATATTAATATTAATAAATATCGGATTTTAGAATGATTATCTCAAAATTTTAATACATAGATCGTAAAAAGATTCGGCTTTAAACACTGGATTGTCGTGATGTGTGATGAATTTTGATAGATCGGAATAAACAATTTCGCTCGAAAAAAATACAATTGAATTCATTTTGCGATTCTGTTCAAAACATCTAAAACCTACAATACTCATTCTAATATCTATGAGTGGATCTAGATATATCTCACGAATACTTAGCCACCCCCATAATTTAAAATTTATTAAGAGTCATACATATTTAAATTTAATTGATTTTTTTTTTAAGTTTTTATATAGTTGAGCTTCTAGTAAATTATCATATGTGTTTGTAGCACACTAACTAAATTTTTAATTTGTTATTGTGAAAATTTGAGTTTAAATCCCAACCATACATTATTCATCATAAATTTTAGCCTCCATCTAAATTATATAATTCACCCCTGTTAACATCTTGTGTTATTTAGTTTATATTAATCCCTTCTAAGTAGAAAATTAGAGATGAAACATTGGTCAAAAGAGAGTTTGTTGCCATTTCACTATCTTCAGTCTTCACATGCTGTCTATCACCTAATCTTACCCTTTTATAATTTTCTAGTTAGCACGTGGCGATGATAGTCCTCAGAAACCTTGCAACGTGTCCACTTATGATTTCACTTGGAAAATTCCATTTCCAACTCTAGCAAGTAGCAAGTGCTCCCATTAATTAACAATAATTACATTATCGTTCTAGGACTTAACTACCCTTTATTTACATCTCAAGATAAGCCAAAATATATATATAATTTTTTTAATTCATTCCAAAAATCTCAAACCAAAAAAAATATCTTACAACTTCAATCCCACGCAAAGCCTCCAAGGCTCCAATTTCTTTTCACTCCGTACACACGCGTGAACTCAACCATAGATTTCTTCTCATGACATAGGGAAAAAAAATCTCTCTTCTTAAGTCATAACTAATAATAATTAATTAAGTAATAAACTAGGTACTAAAACTCTCAAAAATAGCCCAAAAAATATTTTCCAAAATTGGGGATAAACATAAACCACTCATCAAAATCCTCAGGGACAAAATCGTCATTCTCTACTACCAGCTAAAGCGTTGCAATTCCCGGCGGTAGACTGAAAAACTCGGCATCGAATTCCCCAAAATCCTCTTCAAACAATCGCCGCGGCGGTAGCGGGAAGTACACCTCCGACAAGTCGACTTGCGGCAATTCAAGGCCTGCCAACCCCAACTCAAAACCCTCCATCAAATCAAACTCTATACCTTCAGATCTCAACACTGAAGTCGGCGACGGTATTCCAATTTTCTCATCAGACTCTGTTACAGAAGGGGTACTAGATTGTTGCTTAACCTTCTCTTTTCTTTCTTTTGAGGGGAAATTGGTTATGGCTTTGGAACCATTGATTCGAATTGCAGCCAAGTCGTACACAGCTGCTGCCTCTTCAGCGGTGTCGAAGGTGCCGAGCCAGAGCCGCTTCCGTTGTGTGGGGTCCCTTATTTCGGCTGCAAACCGGCCCCACGGCCGCCTCCTCACCCCTCGATACCTTTTAATACCATCTCCTTTTTGCACCTCAGCACTTAGAACTTGTCTTATGCTCTTGGTACGCCTCCTCTCGCATTTTTTGGATGATTGAATTGGCGACTCTTGATGGAGATTGATGCATATCTCTTTCACGTGCCGTCGCACATGTACGGCACCCTCATCACTTGACGAATCAGTTGCGTCGGCATCTGACACGATGATTCTTATCGTTTTTCTGTGGTTCACCGATTTTCTAGTACCGGACAAGCTTGAGCTGAAAGAGTTCATGGTTCTTTCCCGCACAAATCAATTCGCCGGGGGCAGAGACAGAGGCGGAGGCGTCGGTCTATGGATCGGACTGTGCACCAGCGACAGTCAGAGATGGAAATGAGATGAAGAATTTGATTACCATGGAAAAGCAACAAAAAAAAGAGAGGAAAAAGGAGAATAATTGTGGAGATAGGGTTTTAGATAAGGGTTTAAAAGTATCTGAGGGAGGAAAGGAGGAGAAGAGAGCAGATTTTTGAATATATTATTTATTTAAATTATAAAATCTCAATTTGAATGGAATTCAAATAGAATAAAACAAGGGGACCAGGGACCAGAGAGAGCCAGAGAGAGAGGAGGGGAAGAATCAGGAAGCAAAAACGAAAGAATCGTGAAGAGGCGAGGGGTTATTTAAAGGTAAGGTAAGAACTGTGCTCTCTGCCTCTCTCTGTGTGATGACTTAATGGTGTCGGCTTTTTATTTACCACTTTACCCCCCGTCCAGCTGTCTCCACTGACTTCTGTTCTAACACAGGCGTTTTCTCCAGTTGCCCTTGACTGGCATCACAAATCACCAAATTATGGAACAGGCTCTGCTCCTTTTCTGGAGAAAACGAGAATTATTTTTTTTCTTCCATCTGAATCGTTTAAAATTCATCACACGGTTTCAATTAATTTTTATTTTTAAATTAATTTAATCTATTAAAATAATTCAGATTTAATTGACGTTGTACGATGAATTTTTAACGATCCAGATAGAAGAAAGAAATGATGCTCTTTTTCTTTAAAAAAAGAAGCAGATTTTGATCCATTATTACCTCTTATAATTTTAACAAAGTAGGAATGTTTTAAATATAATTGTTACCTCTTATAATTTTAACAAAGTAGGAATGTTTTAAATATAATTGTTAATTGATATGATGTATTTTGAATTATTTGATTATTAATTGTTTTGTTTGATTTTCTGGAGTAAATATTGGCAAAGTAGGAAAGTCTAAAATGTGGTATATATTATTGAAGAATATTATTCGAACTGAAATTAAAATTGTAGATGTAATGTGCATCAATTTTAAGTCATTTTGAAGTTAGAATGATTGTTTATTCATCATAAACTATTAAGGCTAACTTTAAATTAATTGATAAAAGACTAAATAAAATTCAAAAAGCCTCGAATTTAATACATTCTCTTTACAGAACAAATTTATCATTTAAATTTTTATTTAACGATCATAAAAGTTCTTTATTTGAATTTCAAACCTATGGCTTTCTAGACGGAAGGTGTTGAATTTTGCTATTAGAATAGATGCTAGTTATTTTTTTAGAACAAATATTAAATGTATAGTAAAAAGTAAATGTACATAGGAGTTTGTTTGATATATGTTAGAAGAGGAGGGTAGAGGGGCTTGTCCAATGCCCATCGGATCAGAATAGTATTCAATGGGTGGTTTATACCGTCCGATTTACTTCAAGATCTGTGTGCACGGATATTAAAGTGTTGTGCACAGATCTTAAAGTGAATCGGACGGTAGAGATCACCTATCAAACAGGTTTTGGTCCGATGGGCATCGGACACCCGCCTCTCCCGAAGAGGAGGATTCAAATGCACCATATTTTTTGTGTTTCAATATGTTCCACATATCTTATTTCTGTTTTCAAAGTCCGAACAGTCGATCTGAATAATCTTCATAGTAAAATATGTTTGGAGACCAAATTTTTTATTTTTTTGTTTACTATTTTTTTCATAGGTACAATATTACTTTATCGAAATAGTAAAACAAATTCAAAAAAAATATAAAATTTGATTTCGAAACATATTTTATTATGAAAATCATGTAGAGCGGTTCGGATTCACTATTCAGACTTTGAAAATAAAAATAAAAGATATTGAATATTTTAGAGCACAAAATAATAAAGTATTTGAATTCTCCTCAACTCATGTTAGAATTATCCGATATCAAATTTCAGAATGATACTGTATTTATCCGTATAGATATTTGATGGAATTTTGTTTCCTAAACAACGTGGCTATAAATCTGCTGCGATTCTCTGGAATCATAAGGTTCCTATTTTTTCAAATTAAATTATTTATTTTTTAAAATGTACGAATCTCAAAATAGTTGATTTTTATGTAAAAATCTCAAAACAAATGAATGGTTTCTGCGACTGCGATTTCAAGAATCGGAGCAGACTTGTTTCCAAACAACGTGTACCTCTCCATATCTTATTATTGATTAATAAAAGGAAAGGTCGGTAATAAAAGATACGAGCACTCTATTTACTAAAATGGAACGGTCATTTTCTCCAAAAAAAAAAAATGAAAAAAAAATTGATTACGTGAATCTGTTTAAATCGTCAATCAAAGAAAACGGACAAACGGTAATGAGGGTCTGCTTTTATTTTAGACTTTTACAGTGCGAGGCCGAGGCGTAATAAGTCTGTGAAAAGTAACGTAAAGTGGTGTTGGATTGTTTGTATCATTTAATTCGTGGTTTAATTTTAATGAAAATCAATGACATGGATTTGTCTCATAAAATATCGAAACGCACCGAGATAGGTGTCACGCGAAATTCACGTGTAGTGCCCCGGCGATATTTATATTTTTAATTGCGGAGATTTTGTTGGGTGCGTCTTCTCTGAGATATCTCAATTTTTGCGTGACCGACGTGTCCGGTTCCTATTCGGAGAAACGTAGGGGGCCAGTATTATTTTAGCTTTGAGATTCGTGCAGAACGTATTTCAACGATTGATATATTCCAAAAAGTCACGCAAAGTTTGAGATATCTCAGAGAATGCGAATTTACTTCTGACTGAGTTCCGAGAACAGAGCTCAGATCCTGTGCGGTACCTAATGTGTAGAATGTGGAGAATTTGTAGAATGATCTGCATCGTCTGAAATTTAAATGAGCATTGAAATTAAATTATTTTGGTTTGACACGCTCTGAAATGCACCTTCAGAATATTGGTCCAATGAGTTTGATGATTTCCTTTTTCATATTTTTAATTTCGTCTGAAGTTATTAAATTTTCTTACTACTAATTGGTCATTCAAATTTAATTTGTTTTTCTATTGTCACTAAATTTTAATTTGTCCCAATCAAGTCACCTATAGCTTTTTTTTTATCTAAATAATTATTAAAATATAATTTTTCTATTAATATTTTAGACATAATGATTATATTCCGTTAAATTTTTGGACAAAATGAGCATATTCATTTAAAATTTTGAACGGAAAAATTATAATGTGACTTGATTAGAACAGATAAAAAATTTAATGGCAACAAATGAAATTTATAATTAAATGGAGAGCGCAGATGAATTATCCCTACAATAATTAATAGCTCTTTCTGGTAAGAAAATCCAAATATTACACCAATATCTCCTTCAAACTTGATTACTTGAGAAAAACACTTAACACCCACCATATGGTCTGATGAAATCCTATATTCACTTAAAAGCCCAATCAATAATATAAATTCTAAAAAAATATCTATTTTTAAGGAAATATATAAGTTGATACACCAGTCGTCGCTTACACCATTGCTTTTCTCACCATGAAAAATGAGACTGCTCTTTTCATCCAGTCCATCCGATCTAAATCTGACAGATCTATCATGCAATATTTTTTAGGTTAAATTAAACCATTAGAGAGACCGAACCGCGAGAGAGAGAGAGCAGCTTTAAGGATTAGAGAGTTAATGAGTTCGGAGGATGATTGGGCAAAAGGAAGTAGGGGAAAGAAATAATTACCCAAAAATATTATCTTACTAATAACTGCTTGTTCTTCTTATACTAAAAGAGAGGACTTTTCGTCAATAAATTAGCAAATGGTACCAACTTATTTATTCGTACATAGATTAGCAAATTAATTAAAACTATCTGATGTGTTTTCTATTATCTCACGTAATTGAAGTACGTACAAAATTATAGTACATTGACTTCATTCTAATAACCATCAAGTAATGAAAAAAATTCTTCTAAAAAAATGAGATGACAAAAATTTGAATCATTATTTTTACGCATGATAAATAAAAATAAAGTCAAATTAATGAATATAATATGTACAGAATATGCAATTACTTCTGTATCAAAAAGTTTAAAACATATTTAGTGGAATGTGTAAAAGAAATTACATCAAAACATTACAAATGAATGCTGCTAGATTAAAAAAAAATAGAAGTTTCGAAACAACCGCTTAAAAATGAATGCATGACATTTGACATGTTGTATTTAGGTTTAAATTTTGAGTCTAGACAAACTAATTAAACTAACTTAACATGCTCTCCTTTCAATTTAATATGTTCTATTGCTTGGTATTTGAATTATTGAATTACTAATTAGAGCATAGCTAGGGTGTGTTGTGCTCACCAAAATAGTTTGGTGAATACAACTTCAAAAATCTATCAGATTGACTTCAAACGAAAAATCCAAACTATTAAAACCCTATTTTACGAGTGATGCATGTACATGCGAAATTTTAGAAATTTAGAATTCATTTAGTACAAAATCTAGCAGTAACAAAAATAATGAAAAATGAATACATACAATAACTTATAAAAAAATATATTTTTTACCGCTAGATTTCGTACTAAATTAATTCAAAACTTTCAAAAATTTGCATTTACACTCATCACTCGTGAAGTAGATAGGTTTTAACAATTAAAATTTGTTATTTGAAACCAATATGATATATTTTTAAAATTGTGTTCACCAAACACTCGTGATGAGCACAATATTATACACCCTAACTTTGCTCCACTAATTATAACCTATATGAGTCAACCTATATGTACACTTTCAAGTTTTTGAGGGGATGATTTAAAAGAAGAGAATTGCGTGTTGGAAGTGCATGCAATGCCAATTAATAAAATTCTGACGTTTGATTAATAACTAATAAGTCTTACAAAAACTTTATGTTAATGTTCTATGGAATCTCTCCCACCCCTTTCCTCTGTTGTTGTTGTTGTTGTTTTTTGCAACAGTTTGATGTTTAGCTAACTAGTGTCATTTAGGAAAACCAAAAAATTAAAATTGAAGACACAAAATAAGTTATTGTGATATAATTTTATTTTAGAAATAAATAAAGTTAAAAAAATATGAATAATTAAAAATTATAATATATAACAAACCAAATTGTTAATTATTAATTTACAGAAATAACATAGCCACACTAATTCGGCTTTAGATTTGTCCCGTTATTTTTTTTTTTTAGTAAAAGTTGGAGATCAAGCCATCTAACTATTTAATATCTTTATTTTATAACAAAGAATTCTCCTTATCTGAATTTCAAACTCATAACTTCTCACATAGGAGACAGACTTGGGTCTGATGCCCATCAAACTCAAATTTGGATCCGATGGGTTCAATAACCATCCTATCTGTTTTAATATCCGTGTGCACAAATATTAAAGCGAATGCGCACGGATATTAAAGCGATAAGCATAGATTTTAAAACAAATAGGACGGTTATGAAATCTATCGTGAGTCTGATGGACATCGGACTCAAGTTTGTTCCCTCACATAGAGATCGTGTGTCTTAGTCACTAGATCAAAATGCTAGTTATCGTCCGACAGCCGTTATTTCTCAATCAATCGGACAACCAATCGGTCTACTGAGCCTCTTTCACAAGAGTACTCTCTGACTAAAACAAAAATTGATGTGAACATGTCGTGTTCTACTACTCGGAGTCTCAAGATTGGAGAATTTTTTTTTGACTTTGTAAACTAAGCTTAGCCGCCATCACAAGAACTTCACATTCAGTTTTGCGGCATGTGACCCCGCTCCCTCCGACTTGTATTACTTTGATATATTATTCCACCATGTCTCTATCCTTTTAGATCACGCTGAGAATTTATATTTAGGGGGAATTTCATGTATATCCCTCAAAAGTTTCAATATTACGTATTTATTCCTCCAAAATCAATAATTACATATTTATCCTTAAAAATTGTAGAAACTCACATATTTGTCCAATCTAACTCTATTATATATCAAATATCTCCAAAAATAATTAAAAAATATTTTTTAAGCATTAAAATTTATTTTATAATATTAATTAATATTGTAATGACCGCTATACCCTTTCTTCCTCACTCCCTTTACTGTGCTAACTTTTAAAAACTCTATTTTTTTATTAATCGAAATTAAATAAAAATATATCGTTAAAAATGAAAGGTTTGCGGAAAATTCAAAAATGAGTCAAACGGGTCGGTTTAACCCGTCCCACTTAATCCGCCCATCTTACAGCAAAATGAAGACATACTGTAATAATTGGTATTGTACGGTTCAGATCGCGCCGGGGCACCGGTATGGTTCGGTCTTTGATCTTGTACTGTACTGATTGCATTCGTCGGGTACGGCTATGTATTGGTACTGGTACGATTTAATACTGTTTTCTAACACACTGGCCTTAGAAATGAAAATAGAAAAATGGTAAAATGGGAATACATAGAAAATTAATGTTAAATATAATGGATTGGACAAATATGTGAGTTTCTACAATTTTTAAGGATAAATATGTAATTATTGATTTTGGAGGGATAAATACGTAATATTGAAACTTTTGAGGGATATACATGAAATTCTCCCTTTTATTTATGGCATATTTTGATGTATATATACATTGAGGAGATTTCAAATGCATTATTTTTTTGGTGCTCTAATATGTTCTAATATACTCCACATCGTTTATCTCTATTTTCGAAGTCCGAACGGTCGATCCGAACCGGTCAACATGATCTTCATAATAAAATATGCTTGGAGACCAAATTTTATATTTTTTAGAATTTTTTTTACTATTTTTTTCATAGGTACAAAATCATTGTTTTAAGGAGATTCTGGACCATCCGATAAAGTGATATTGTACCTATGAAAGAAAAATAGTAAAAAAATTCTAAAAAATATAAAATTTGGTCTCCAAGCATATTTTATTACGAAGAACATGTTTAGCGGTTCGGATCGACCGTACGAATTTTAAAAACAGAGATAAACAATGTGGAATATATTGGAGCATATTGGAGCACTAAAAAAAGGTGCATTTGAACCCTCCTCATATACATTACAATTCAACATGGACATAAATTTATAAGAAAAAATTAAATATGTTTATTTTTATATTTTCATTATGTATGTATTATAAAGTTTTTCAATAGTATAAATAAATCCACATGCCAAAATAAAATCGGTAAATGTGTTATATATTATTTTCTTTACTTGTACATGAAAAATCATTACTTTTAAGTTTATATTTATATGATTTAAATAGTTAAAAATAAATGTTTGGAAATTATTTATATCAGTGTATTTTCGTAAGTTCTTGATGTCAATTAAAAAAAAATATTTTACATTGTGCATGAATAAAATGATATAAATCATATCAAACAGTTTTATTTTAATATATTGAGATTTAATTTGAAGTCATTTTAAAAATAAATATATAATGAAACTAAAAGAGTGAACACATTTAAATCCTCCTTATTTATATATCGATGATTATATTGATACCATGTGATAGTTAGCTTCTGTAGTCACTGCCAATTTTTCAAAAAAAAAAAATATATTTAGCTTCACTCATAGGAGTTAGGATATGTATTATTATACAATATTTTCGATACCTAAGACAATGTACTGTAATTATATAATTAATAATCCAGAAAAATAATATATTTTCGTGAAAAATATTGCTCGAAGTAAAACTTTAAATTTTAAATTATAGCCAAATTGTCGCTAATGCTATTGAGATCTAACTTAGTTATTCCAATTTAGTCTGACATAAATTATTTATGTTTGATTTCTAAAATTATAATTTGACTCAAGTTATTCATTGTTTGGTAGGAATTCGGTGGCTTAAGACATGACTTAAGACATGACTTAATTTGTTTGATAGGAATCCTGTTTACTTCTAATTTGTATGTATGCCAATTTTTTTTGTCAAAAGTATGTTGGGTTGTTGAACTAAAAGTTTATTTATTTGTAGTACATTTTCATAAAATATTGTATTTAATTATTTTTTAGATTGCATATTTTGTTAATTTAGAAAGTTATATCTTTTTAAAAAAAAATGGTTGGTTATATATTTGATAAAGTTGTAAGTTTTTTATGTTTAAATGGAAACAAAATTATTTATTTATTTTTATTCTTTAAAAAATAATTGAAAAATAATAAAAGCAATGAAAATTTAGGACTCACACCCAATTAATTAAACCATCTCGAGAGATGGAAGACCAATTTAAACAAGTTTAAATATCGGTTTATTTTATATTAATTCAATTCATTTAAATCACATTTGACATAATAACTTAGACCTATAACTCTTATTCCACTATTTAATCTACAATCAAACATCACCATATAATAAAGGCGTATTCGGCTGTAACTGTTCCCGTAGAAAAAAAAATTCACTCAAAAACAGTGTTTCGGCCATTCAAATTGAACTTGAACCTAAGTCTATTTCCGGAGATTCCGTCCCCGCTTGACAGCCGAACACACCCTAAAAGTACAACAGTATCGTAGAACACCATGGGAGACACAATATAACGAAAAGTCTAAGTTCTCCCTTTTGTGGGGACAACAATTCTCGATCAAACTTTTTTAATATTTTTATTTTTCCAAAAACAATATATAGGTGCCGTGGTACTCTTTAATTGTCCCTCCTATATTGTTTGAAAGAAGTAATTTATCCCAACACACAAGACTTTATATATCTTATACATGTATTTCGCTTTCACAGAATCCAGGGAGATGCTGGACCAGTATTCTCTGCCGAGTTTTTACCTACGGAACTCCAGATTTAATCTTAACCGGTGAGCGCTCGAGATGATGGAGGAGACAATATTAATTTTGCTTTGAGATTTGTGTCATAATTTTATTTGGTCCGTCCGATCAAAACAAACGGACCAGATTAAAAGAACCGCACAACTCCACAGGTAAAAACTCCACAGAGGATATGATTCCGGGAGATGCTAAGCTTAAGCAATCAACATTTGATCGAATAACCAACCAATAAAACGAATTACTTTTTCTTTTAAAATAATTCTAGTCAATAACTGCTCCTTGCTTAATATATAGAGAGAGAACTAGGGTTTTCCTAAAATCATCAAGTATTTTTTGAATCCAACTCTAAAATTTATCGTAGATTTCAAATAATAAATTCAAACTATTAAAATTCATCTATCTTATGAGTGATGCGTCTACGTACAAAAGTGTTAAACTTTTAAATTAATTTAATATAGAGTCGAGTGGTCAAAACTAGAATGTTTATAAATTAATTTTAATGCATTTATTTTTTTAAGTATTTTTTGATTGCTTGACTCTATACAAAATTAATTTGAAAATTAAAAAAAATTATTTGTAGACGAAACAGATCTCAACAGTTGAAATTTGTTATCTAAAATCAATTTAATTTATTTTAGAATTGACTTACGTGATGTACTTAAGAACACCCTAGTCCTAATATATATATATATATATATATATAGGAAATTGCTAATATGCTACGCGTAGCATAGAAGACCTCCGTGCAACGGCTCAAAATTTGTGTTTTCAAAATTCAAATGGTCGATCCGAACCGTTAGATGTGTTCTCCATATTGAAATGTGCTTGGAGACCAAATTTTACATTTTTTGGAATTTTTTTACTATTTATTAAGCCACTTTGAAAATCGCTGATCCAACGGTTTCACTGTTTGGGGAAGCCACCGTTGGATCAGCGATTTTCAAAGTGGCTTAATAAATAGTAAAAAAATTCCAAAAAATGTAAAATTTGGTCTCCAAGCACATTTCAATATGGAGAACACATCTAACGGTTCGGATCGACCATTTGAATTTTGAAAACACAAATTTTGAGCCGTTGCATGGAGGTCTCTATGCTACGCATAGCACCGTAGCCAAGTCATATATATATATATATATATAGTGTTTTTTCACTGCTTGTGAATCAAAGAAAGTTCTGGTCGGTATTTTTTTGTCTACCAGCGGGGCACATAATGCGCACGTGCCTAGAAGCAATAAATCAGTGCAAGTGCTCAATAATTTTTCTAAATCAGTGCAAGTGCTCAATAATTTTTCTTTCTTTGACCTTTCCACTGTACAATATTTTTATTTTTAAAAATTGATAAATTTAAATTCTAGAAACAAAATTAATGGCTATAACAGCAAGAGGTATAATTTCTAAGGCTGCCTATTGTGTTTTTCTTGGCTCGAATCCTCTTTTGCACTCATAAGCCACAATGTTCATGCACAGTGGCATATCATAGTTGTTTGTTGCTATTTGCAACTGTGTTATTCTTGTTTTTAATTTGCTACGGTATGCACAACTTCGGCTGTAAACCAATAGCAAATTAAAAACAGCCGAAAATAAATTGATGAGAATAATATAATGCCTACTGACTTTTAGCCAAAAAAAAATTGATTGCTTTTTTCGATAAATAAATAAAATATGACTATTTGTTCCATCTCACCATAAATAAATTGATGATACCGAATTATTGTTTTTACAATTTACCACACCAACAACTACATAGTATGGAATAGTTCAGTGGAGAGTCCAGATGAAAAGGAAAAGAGTAAGGATATGAGAGGTCTCCGATTTATAGTCTCTATTAGAACCGAATCAATAGCTCAATTTCAGCAGTTTTTGAATTTTCTATATATAAAATTGAAAAATAAACCACAAAAAAAAAATCTTATTTCTAATAATTTGATTTTTTTTTAATTAAAAAAAATAGTCTTTCCTATTCTATGTCGCACCACCTTTTGTCAGAGTGAAAAGGAACCTGAAAAGTTTTAGTTTGCTGCGTCAATGTGAAGCTATAGACTTCTTTCATCATCCCATGTTATCTCGTTGGTACCAATCATGTCTTGCATTGTACCATGGCCTTTAAAAGTGGTGACACGAAGAAAATCTTATGTTTTTTCTTCCACTCTAGTGGCCACGTAGAAAAGAGGAAAAAAAGTAAGAGTTGTGTTATCTTCTACTTGATTAAATGATTGATGAACTTGATTCTGAGAATTTGTTCGGCTGCTGCATTGTTTTTGTAGGAAAAAAAAAAATTCAGTTTAATTAAATTTTTTTTTCTCACGTGAACAGTACTTTTCAGTTCAAATCTCGTGTCTATGTCCATTTCCAATGGTCCGCTGAACAAGCCTTAAAATTTAATGTATCTGATTCAAACGAGGAGTCTAATTAAACTGTTAGATTAATATGTTTGAGGAGTGAAATATATACTTAAAGTTTTAAATTCATTTAGTACAACTATACTAAAATGTATAAAGTCAACCACTCAATAAAATTTGATAGGTTATTTTAATTCATTTCTTTTATTAGATGACCACTTATTTTTAAACTAGATAAAATTAACAAATTAACAATTTAAAGAATCCGGTACAGTAGCAAAAGGTAATATGTTTTGTGTGGGAGGTTATAAATTTGAAATTTGAATGAGAGTCTTTATGGACATTGAAACTTCAAATTTTAGACCTCCATCTTTCTATCAACATTTTTTTCTAACAAATTTAAAATATAAACACATTATTTATTAAATTAGATGTGTCTCATAAATTTAAATTCATCCTTTAAAATCGAATCAATAATTTTTTGAATTAAACTCATCAACTATTTTAATAAACTTGAGTAGTATCAGAAAATTTTTGTATTCCTGACCATGCAATGATGCAAAGGGCATAACAGGCCTAATCTTGATTAATCCATGATCAGATTATCTTAGGTACGGAGACAATCAGGGAGAATGTTATTAGATATATTAAAATCTGAGCATTTGGAGCACTGTAAAAGGAATTCACTGGACTGACTGAGTACAATTATATCAGAGTTTGTCAGTTTTAACTTTGTATATGAATCTCCTTTATCTATCTACATTGGAGCATTAAGGAGTGTTGAGAGGGTGTTCGGCGAAAGTGTAGCTTAAATTTTAAGTTAGAGCATTAAGAAGTGTTGAGAGAGTGTTTGGCAAAAGTGTAACTTAAATTTTAACTTTGTATATGAATCTCCTATATCTATCTACATTGGAGCATTAAGGAGTGTTGAGAGGGTATTCGGCGAAAGTGTAGCTTAAATTTTAAGTTAGAGCATTAAGGAGTGTTGAGAGGGTGTTCGGCAAAAGTGTAACTTAAATTTTAAATTGTATTAAGAAGAACTCCGATTGATAATAAAGTTAAAAATAACTTTGTTAATTAAGTTTTAAGCTTAATAAAATACCTGAGCTATGTGAAATCATGACTTAAAATTTCGACAATCTTAAAAATAAGTGGATAAAACAAAGACTAAGGGCCTGTTCGGATGTCATGTGATTGCGTTGGATGGGATTTTATGGGTTCGGGAACTCACTTTTTAATTTGCGGGAACTCATATTGATG
The DNA here is from genome assembly GCA_024447775.1 of Carex cristatella. Classification (NCBI taxonomy): domain Eukaryota; kingdom Viridiplantae; phylum Streptophyta; class Magnoliopsida; order Poales; family Cyperaceae; genus Carex; species Carex cristatella. The sequence continues at coordinate 2,168,537 of JAJHPF010000022.1, forward strand.
GGAACGCATAGGAATAATTATAGGAATTTGTTAATGAGTGTTCGGTTGTACCGTGGGATTAGTCCTGAGAAATATTGTTTTATTTACAATATGTATTTTTATTATTTATAAAGATGTGAGATGTCACATAGTTAAATTTTTTTTGACTCATGTTGTTATTTTATACCAAAATAAAATAATATATAGATAATATCGCAATGTTTTTCTAATTTTATTTATTTAATTGGTGACACGTAATGTCACACCCCGAGACAATCCGCTACGTATTTCTACGGAAGGCGTACGCACATCACATACATTATCAATAACATCCATAAATGCCACATTAACTTCATAAGCAAAAACGATTCTACAAATCATCATAATAGACACAGCTAGTAAAACGACCACTGTCATGCCTGTTCAATATATAAACTATTTTAAACAGAAACTAAATAAAAAAGTGGCATATTATTCCTTTCAGAATCTTTCCGCTTTGGCTCACTCGCAACCTTGCTTAGTACCTTCTTCTTCATTACTTCGGCGCGTTAACTTCTTGATCCATGTCCTTTTTATTTGTATTCATTGCCAACTGGTCCTTTCCTGGAACCCATATAAGAGTGGAACGGGTGAGAGATCGAACATTCTCAGTGCGGGATTTAGTTCCAGCCCGGAGATTTGTAAAATCTTTCCTTTTGATTATACTAAATAACTTGATTCATTTAACAATCACAATGCAATCTACATGATCCTACTATGCAATGACTATTATTCATGCAAGCACTTATTACATTTAAATCTTGTTAATCAATGACCATCACTTTACTTGTGAAGGCGTTATATCTCAAACCCGACTGCGACTAGTATTCCCCGCATGTCGGTCCCGACCGTGACTAGCAGTCCCCGCGTATCGGCCTTTCCAATATCAAACCCGACTGCGACTAGCATTCCTCGCACATCGGTCCCGACCACGGCTAGCAGTCCCCGTGTATCGACCTTTTCAACATCGAACCCGACTACGACTAGCAGCCCCCGCATATCGGTCCCAACCACGACTAGCAGTCCCCATGTATCGGCCTTTCCAATATCGAACCCGACTGCGACTAGCAGGCCCCGCATGCCGGTCCCGACCGCGACTAGCAGCCCCCGCGTATCGACTTTTCAATTCATTCAACTTACAACGTTCATTCATTCATTTTCTTATTCTAGTGTTATATTTGATCGATTTATTTCTTTCAAGTCATATGTGCCAAATGAAGCAATCCTATTATTTATTCTCTAACAAGATCAAAGGGTTGTTCGAATCAGAATTCTACAAGCAATTAAACTGTACACAAGGAATTAAGTAATTAATTTTAAAAAAAGTCCGGGAAGTCCGATATCTGAGTATATTCTTGACTGTCCCTTACTCAGTTTAAGCCTTTATAAATCGATCCTGATACAATAATATGCCTCTAATTAATAATGTATAATACTCATTCATTCTCATTTTCTAAAATTCCGTGATCATACTATTAGTATTATATTCACTATTATTAAATCCCGACTCATAAACTTTAAGAAGAGATCTCTAATTTTTATTATTAAGAAGAAATCTCTAAGTTTTATATGTGCTGAAATTTATATTTAAATAGGGATTTCCTAAATTTTATATTTTACTGAAATTTACTTTTAAATCTATAAAAATAATTGTGAGCAATTATGAAAATGAAATATTTATTTCTAACTTAAATATTGGAATATCCGTGTTATATTAATATGCTTTCTTAAATTAAATCAAAATTAATGGAAACTATTATTTTGGTATGGTTTCTCCTTATTAAGAGATTACAACAATCATATGAATAATTCTCACGCCGAAAGAAGAAACAAATTAAAAATAATAATAAACTTGATTTCCCGTGACCAGAAAATAAGTACTATTTTGATTACAACTAAATGTTAAATCTAATGAAATCAAAAGACAATTTATTTTAAACTTTAATATAATTAGAGTAATACTTGGTTAATGAATTATATTTCCAGGTTTGTAAAATTATTAAAGAGATTATTTCTAACAAATTCATATTACATTATAATTAACGAAACAAACTAAATTTTCAGATTATAAGAAAATACTACCTAATAAATTCCAGATTTTCATATAAATTAAATAATTTCTTATAACTAAATTATACAATCCAATAATAAAATTTATTCTAAACCAATAAACCAGATTATCGTATCCAAATCAATTCAATTTATTAATTGTACGGTCGATTTAGTATCAGATGATATTATTTCAATTACCTTAGTTGCAGATCAGCCAAACGAAAAAGGAGAGAAATCATTAATCCTTGATAACTTCATATCATGTGATTTATATATACAAATATTTAATAGTTTTGAGATGGAGAGTCAGAGGTTTGAGACAAAATCAAATAAGAGGGGATGGGCGGGTTGAGACAGAAACAAAAATTGAGGGCGGCAGGGAATTATGTAAAGGGTGCAAAGTCTAGGGTTTAGCATTTAATTAGGAAAGGGTGCGTCCCCAGGAGGAAATCGAAGGGGTGGTTAACAGGGTTGGTTATTTTGAGAAATGGGCTGCTCAAAATTAATTGGGCTGACGTTTCTATTGATTTGGTCATAAATTTTATTTTATGGCCTACTAATTTATTTGCTTAATAAAACAAAATTTAAATTGGATCGTTACTCAAATTTATTTCTTAATTTAAGTAACGTTGCATCTATGTTTATTATGTTTTTAAATCTCTCAGGATAAATTATGTCAATAATGTTAAATATAAAAAAAAAAAAAATTAACATGACGGAATGTTACACATAATCAAATATTTTTTTTATTGACAAGATTAAAAAAAAAAAATAGACGTAGAACCTACTTATATGACATGTTTTTAATAAGATATTTATTGCTACAATATAAAAATATAATATTTAATAATACAATATAAAAGTATAATATTTATTGTACAATGATCTATCCGTTGAAAATCAGCTGGCTGTTGGCAATATCAAAAATATAATATTTAAATGTACTTCTTATTAGCATTTATTGCTTCAATAGATGCACCATTTGGGGAAAGAAAAAATGAGATCGGAGTCAATGTTTTTGATCCTAGATTTTTACACTGTGTTAATTGAATCTGGGAAGAAAACAAGGGAAGGAGATGGGAACAAAAAAAGCCATCCGAACGGGTCAAGAGCCCAAATCTCCAATATACTCAAATTCCTATCATTCCCATTAAAAAAAAAAAGGTCATCCGAACAGGCCCTAAGAGATCCTTAGTTGGAGAGAACAGAGAGAAAGAAAAGCAAATAGGCTCCTGATTGGACCTTATTAGAGACGTTTACTTGCTCTAGAATAAAAAAAATGAGAGGGAAGAGAGGGTGAATTGTGTATAGACATTTGATGATTCTGTTCACTCTCGATTTGATGTATAGAGGAGGCGAACTCGCTTCCTTCCCTTTCCTTTCCATTACACATTTTAAGGAGATGTCATTAAACTTGATATAGGAGCACTTGTTCATTAAGTTTAACTTCTTAGGTTGTGCTCCAGAAATAGCATGAGTAGAAGAAAGGGACATAAGAGGAAGGAGCTGGTGCACTCTCTCTACATCCTGAATCAGGAAGGACAGATTTCAAAACTTTGTACGTGGAGTTCCCCTTAGCACAATACCGCTTCCCTTTCTTTTCTCTCTAATTTCCTCATTTCTGGAATGGGTGAAGGTAGGGGTGTTCACTGGGTCCGGTTTAATCGGCTTTGGACCGAACCGAATTAGATCAGTTTAAACGGTTCGGTTTATTCGATTTAATGATTCGGTTCAGTTTGTTTTTTAAAACTGAATTATAACTTCGGTTCGGTTCGGTTTGAAATTTTCAAAATCGAAATAACCGAACCGACCGAACTTTTCTATATTATGAATTTGGTTCGGACCGCCCCGGTTTATTTCTTAATATTCCGGTTTATTTCCTAATCAATTGTTTTAAATACTTCGGTTTATTTCTTAATATCCCGATTTATTTCTTAATACTCCAATTTATTTCTTAATATACTTCAGTTTATTACAAAACAATTGCTTTAAATTAAAAAATTGATATATTTCAGTTTGAATCGAACAAACCAAAATAAAACTTTGGTTCAGTTCGGTTCGGTTGCAATGCTAATTCGGTTCAGTTCGGTTCAATTTTTAAAACCGAATTAAAACTTTAGTTTGCCTAGTTCGACTCAATTTGAACCGAACCAAGCCGATGAACACCCTAGGTGAAGGTAACGGGCAGCTCTGGTCTGAATGCATTTCACCTCCCGTCTCTTCTCTTTCCTTTTATTGCTTAATTCTAAAGCAGTCTTAGATTACTAAGGAGCTCTATCGAAGCTCAATCTAAGATCGCCAAACACCAAGAGCATGAAGAGAATACACTTAATCCTCCTCAACCGTACATGTATATTGAGAGAGCAGCTTGGGTTCGATGCCCATCGGACTCAAACCGATGAATTTCATAACCGTTCAATCTGCTTTAAGATCTGTGCATATTCGCTTCAATATCTCTGTGCACGGATCTTAAAGCGGATCGGACGGTTATGTAACTCATCAGACCCAAATTTGAGTCTGATGGACCCAAATTTGTCCCGTATTTTGAACTCAATCAGGTACCAGTAGAATATGAAGCACTGTTATATAAACTGGACCGGATCGGACAGGTAGACCGAAAAAACCAGATCAGAACACTAATCCTGTTCGGTTCAAAATAAAAACCACATAATTATTTAATTCAGAAAAATATTTAAAACCGGCCGGTTTATTTAGAAAAATCGATTAACCATCAAAGCCCGGTTCTTTGTTTTTTTGTGATTGTGGGCTGTTAGCCTGTTACGGACTCAACTGTCCATTTATTCGTTTGAGGAGAAGAAAAGTTTTTTTTGGTTGAAGCAGAAGAAAAAAGTCTCTCATAAAAAAAGAAAAAAGTTAGTTGGTTATTTTCTGTGTAAAATTCGTCTTTTGTGTTTCTTCTATGTGTTTTTAAAGTAATTATTTTTTTAGCATGATCTGACAGTCGTCGCAATGTTAGTTATTTAAAACAAAATTTCATAATAATATAATTTTCAATATAGAGGGTTGAAAGTTTTGTTAAAAGCTCTTTAATTAAAAAAAAACGCGTTTCTACGATATTTTATTTTAATAATTTTGAGAATAAGTTCAACATATTTTATTTCTATAATACGTTATTTAATTGTAATTCCGATAACATTGATACGGAGTGCTCTGGTTGCTTTTGAGCCGTGGATTTTTCCAATGCAAATCTGCGATATTTGTTTAATGTTTCTCTTCTATTCTTTTCTTGTGTTTCCGTTGATTTAGACTATCCATTCTCATATGGATTATTGTACAAAATCCTCATCCTAACAGGTTATAATTGTAAAATATATTTATTTTTCTGTTATAGCTACATTCTTAAATTATTTTCAATCAAATTTTTTTTTCCTGAAGTCATATGGTAATTTCAATTTATAAATGGTTATATTCAATTTTTTGGCACCAGGTCAACACAAATGGACACGTCACATGACCAACATGTGTGACATTATGTGTTGTGACAAAACCGGTAAAAACGAAAACGCGACTAATTTCCTTCACTTAGTAATGTCGGTGGGCAAGCAACTGGGATCAATATCCTCTAAGGTACTCCCAGGTACCTTGATGGACCTCACTTTACGGTTTGAGATCAAAAGATTCAAGAGAAAATAGGGGACAGTTTTATTAGGCTTTGAGATTCGTGCCAAGCTAAAAAGAACAGTCCGGATTCACTAATTGTAAAAGATTTTCTTTTCAGGTAATGAACTGGATATGAATTCAAGCAACTGTCTATCAGCTTGTATAGTTGTATGGGCCTCGGGCTGCTACTGCAAATTAGGACTAAGACTTGTTTCCTAATATTTCGGCCTTCCCCTGTCTAATTAAATCTTTGCTCCCTCCGATCTGTCCTACTCCTTCCAACAATGAGACGAATTGTGAAGTTCAAAATGAACTACAATTCCGAACTCCAATTTTTCTATATGTTAAACGAACTAAATTTCTGAAAATGCTGAAATTAACAGTGCAAGGCGACCCGACAATAAAAGCCCCATTCGATCAACTAAAATTAAGAAATCAATTGATAAATTTTATCACAATGCTAATCCTTATCCATGCTAGAAAAAAAGAAAAAAGAACTAAACAATGAAAAGAAAAGAACACAACACACCTAGGCGAACAATTGATCGCCTCACACACCAACATCATAAGTTGAAACAAACCTAATTTTTTTTTGGAAGAAAAAGAAGCTATATCACCTAACCAACTGCTAGTTGTCATTATCATCAAATGCCTTGCGTACCACTACTCTCTGCCATCCCTCTCTCTTCTGACGAAGGTTGGTTATCAGATTCAGAGGCCCGTATCTCCTCTATCATCCTAATTACCTCCTCCATTTTTGGCCGTTGATCTGGCATCATTGCCACACATGCCATTGCAATCTGGAGCATCCGCACCATCTCGTCCTCTATATTCGGATGCCGCAAAAGATCGACATCAAACACCTCAGCTGTCCACTCTTCTCTCACTACAGAGTGGACCCATTTGGGCAAATCTACCGCCTCGTCCCGTCCTGGTGATTTCAATGGTGCCTTTCCTGTCAAAAGCTCTAGTAGAAAAACACCGAAGCTATACACATCTGATTTCTGTGTTTGCTTCTTTGTCTCAATGGCCTCTGGGGCCCGATACCCGACAAGGCGAATGGGCCCCATGGGGACGTTCATGAGCTGGGCTAGACCAAACTCAGAGGTCAAGGCGTCAAGCTCAGGTGAGAGGAGCATATTCGAGGATTTAATGTTGCCATGGATGAATTTGCCCCCACCCTCCAAGTGGATGTGAGCGATACCACGCGCTGCGCCTAGGGAGATCTTAATCCTTGCTTCCCAATCTAAGGGCTCTTTTCCAGCTGCTCTCCCCCCTGCATGGAGGTAATTATATATGATATGGATGTAAAACGATGTATAAATACAACTATATGCCAGATTTATTTTCTGAATTTAAAGTGTTATTCAGCAGTTAATGGCAAATATTTCTATAGTGGATCTTTACAAGCATGGCTAGATGAGGTACCAGGCTAGTATATGACCCATACCAGTTGGGTACAAGCATATCTCAGCCTCAGGTAATACAGTGCAACAAAAGCCGTGCCACTAAGAGAATCTAGTATTTAAAATAAGATGATCATAAATATGAGACGTACCATGCAACGCACTGGAAACACTGCCATTGGCCACATAATCATAAACCAGAAGTTTTTCATCCTTAGAATAATAATACGCACGAAGTGGTACCACATTCTTGTGCTGCCCGACCCGACCTATTATCTCCATTTGTTGCTCAAAATCTTTCTTACTTACAACAACCTCCTTCAACCTCTTTACAACCACAGTGGTACCATCCTCCAATACTGCTTTATAAGTGGTACCATAGCTGCCTTTCCCAAGCACCTCCGCTGAGGCTCGCAAAAGATCCTCTAGGTCAAAATTGTATGAACATCCCTCGAAGAATACCAATTTGTTTCTCTCGGCCTCTTGTACCCCACTACTATATTCCTCCTTTGGCTTGTCAGTTCGGCCAGCACGGCCTCCTCCTGCAGCAGACTTTCCTTTCGAGTCAGTACCAGTAGCACTATCTTCATTACGACCTCTACGCCTTAGCAAGCATACCAGTAAGATTATCAATAAAATGATTAGAATTGTGCCGCCTCCTGCTGCAATAGCAATTCTGGCACCGAGGCTTAGTTTCTCCCAAAAGTTTTTCTTTGATTTCGCTGATGGAGTAACAGGTGATATAGGTGTAGGAGAAGGGGCTGTACCAGAACAAGGTGTCAAAGGGGGCCCACATAAAAACGGATTTCCTAGAAAGGAGTCGGCTGGAAAGGTGCTAAGAGCCTCTGGTATAGGCCCACTCAAGTTATTATTACTCAGATTCAAATGCTTTAATTTTTGCAAATCTAGGTTCGGTATTGATCCCGAGAGGGAATTATTCTGCAGGTACAGAGCTGTAAGCTGGGTCAGATTTTTAACTGTCTCCGGTATTTCCCCTGTAAACGTGTTGTATGATAAATCCAGAAATCTCAGACTTGAGGTGAGAGAAGTTGGTATTATTCCTGATAAATTGTTATGCTGTAGGAATAGAGAATGTAACGAAGGGATAGATGACACATCAGGTGGCAGATCGACAGTCAACCGGTTTGACCTGAGGCTAAGTACTTCTAATGCATCAAGTTTACCTAGTATATTGGTTGGTATTGTACCGAATAAACCAACTCCTGGCAGACGAAGGGTTGCAACTCTAGCACCATCAGGTGTGCAAGTGACACCAACCCACTGTGTACAGATAGAAGTTGAAGAAGTCCAATTGAGTTTTGGGCCATGTGGTATTGATGCTGCGAATTCGAGTAGGGCTTGTTTGTCAGAATTTAGGTCAGCTAGTGTTTGTTGAAGAAAGAGAGAAATTAGAAGGATTGATAGGGTTGATTTGAGAAGAAGAGGTTGGTCCATGAGTAGCAGTAGATTTGTAATTTTGCTCATTGAAGGGAGCTTCTGTTGCATTTGAATAGGAAATTAAGTGGTCAGATAAATGCAATGAATTGGATTGATTAACTATCTAGAGTAAATAATTGCATTGATAAAAAATAATTGTGAAATGCAGGAAACAGGAAGAACAAAGTGATGGTTATCTTTAGCCAAAGAAAAAGGTAAGAAGAACTTGATAAAAAGCCGAACAAAAAAAGTTAGTTGGCTGTACTACGTTGTCAAAATTATAAAATCCAAACTTAGAGCGGCTGTATAAAAAAAGGATTCTTAAATTAAGCATCACAACCACTAGGCACCTATCTACTACTATTCTGAAATTTAAATTTTATTAGATTCAACTCATGCATAGGTGCAGGTTATTTGCTAGCTAACCCTAAACCAGATCACCAGAAAGTATTAAGAACCTAATTATGTAGTACAACGAGAAAGAATCACATGGGTCTATTTGTCCCTTTCTTACTGCAACGTAGTTAATGTTCACTGGCCTATTTTATTACACTAGCTTACCAAAATAACATTAATTTATTACTACTACTCTTGATAAAGTTCGAAATTGGAAAAAAAGAAAAGGGTACCTCGCAACTAGAGATGCACCATCTTCATGGAAAGTGAAAGGTTAAAAGAAACCCAGCTCATTATTGTAAAGTATATATAGACAATAGATAATGATAAAGGAATAAAGGCAACCAACAAGAACTTTTCAGAAAGACAAAATAAAATATTCTATCTGATCAAGAACTAAACTGCAATGCTATATATCTAATTACAGAGATTATATTATCAAACCCATAATCCAAAGAAAGAATATTATGGAATGCCATCCATCCTTCTGAGACATCAGAAGAAGTAAGAATAGGTAGTGACTCAGATAGGGTGTTTAGATTCCAATTTTATACTTATTAGAGTTCTCTATTTTTAGATTTGCCAAACAGACAAGGGGAAAGAAATAGGAAAAAAGAAACAAAGAAAAGAGGAAAGAGATTGAAGCTTCAAGGCAGTGTGGGGACTTCTTTAATTAATGGTGGTAACATGTGCCAGACTGGCACATAAATACCTACACACTAATGAACACTCAATATATGAATAGAAGACAGTAAAGACATTCACATACGACCATATCGCAATAGTATAGTGGGATAAAAAGTTCAGATCTATAAATTAATATTTTAACCTTGAAATATTTTAATACAAAAACGACTGTCCTAACAATATAAAAATATTATAATTTAATCCAAAAAAATATACCCAGTCAATTAGAGTGGAGGAAACTCGGCATTTAATATAGCTAAATTAAATAAAAATATTCGAATTTTATCAAAATGCTTAAAGTTTTGGGATGACACTAAACTGAAAAAAAAATTCTTCGTGGCTAAATTCAAGTTCTAAGCCTGGGTTTTCAATTAGGGAAACGACGATTCACATATCGACTTGACCGAACTAGCAATTCAAACGAAGATGAAGAGTTTTAAGTTGCATTGTAGTAAATAACACTGAGGATAACTGAAATTGAACAAATTAAAGCCAGAAATCGGGATACCTCGATTTAGAAGATTGCTTTCAGCAGCTCAAAAAATCCACGAGTGAGAGCATTTTCCGATTCCTCCACAGTTTCGCCATTACCAATTCAAGCACAAAAGAAATCGTTCTGCTCCTTTATATCTCAAATTTCATCACAAGAACCACCGCATTCTTCGAAAATTCAGATAAATGGGGTGAAATCCAACGGTTTTCTTCAAATTTTTCTCCTTCGACCCCATCCACAGGTCGGATCCCGATAAGTGCACTAGAGTAAGTTCGATGCACTAGATCGAGTGCTAACGGCTAGCAAATTGAAGTTTTGATGAGGAATCGAGAGTAAAGAGTGTAGCTTAGAAAAGAGAGAAGAAAATGAGGTATAGCTTCACTCAGAGAAGTATTTATTTGAGCTGTGTGTTTGTTCAAGTTGCAATTACGAACTTACCCTCGCAGTCAAAAATAAAATATAACTAGTATCACGTGAGCACAGCATGGAAGGAGAGATTTTTCTTAAATAAATCTCGCGCACTAGTTAATCCCCTTATTTAGTTGTAAGCAGCTGTACGTAAAACGAGGCTTCCAGTGAGCCTGGTCCAGGCAAAATACTCTAAAACGAGAAGATGATGTGCGACTGAGATCAGAACCGTTTGTATTTTTTTGCAACGGGTAAGGTATTGTGGGAACCAGCATTTGACCTCCAGTTTTTTGTAAACTATTTCATGTACCTGGTCCAGGTAGACCATTGCAAAACAAGCTGACTGTTCGTCTGTTCCTAGTTCAAAAATCTGGCGTAATGGGTGCTAGTGCTTGTACCTGTTTCACGTTGATATTCACTTGGATATATCTGAAATTAGGGATTTTGTGAGGAAGAAAATTGACTCTTATGAAAAAGAACATAGTCACATCATGTTAGAATGTACATATACACGGACAACTGATCTCTCAAATTATTTGGGTTACATGATTCACATCACTTTCTGATTGAATTCTCCGTCTTCTCAATATAGTAAAAAGTTTAAACCGAAGGCACCACCGCACCATACTACAATTAATTTAATGTGGCTGACATTAATTAAAACTATTAAGCTCAAAATAATATGCTCTCAACCCGTTGGAAAGATTCAAACGCGGACCAAATGATTGGTATTTAATTGAAATTCTTGCTCTGATGATTATCTCATGGTCAAAGATTTAAAATCTAAATTATATTAAAATTATGTACAGAAGCTCGTCATTTTAACTTTAAAAATTATTAGCTCAGTTTCAAATGAGGAAATCAAACCACATATTATAATTTACTGGTTGAATCAATTATTTGTTTGAATGATTATCTAAGCTGGTTTGGTTTTCTACTTTAGACTAATTTCATGAACTCTCTTTTTAGGGCATTGTTCATTTGTCACGGGATTATGTGAGATTAGATATTATAGGTTCAGAAACTCATTATTTAATTTACGGGAATTCATACTCATGCAAGAGATTGATTATTGGAATGTGCTGAAATGAGCGTTCCGTTGCATCGTCAAGAATAGTAATGGAAATTCTAATTAGAGAAAGATATTCATGGAAACTATATTATTTTGAAATATTTATTATTGATAATAATTTTGTGAATAATTATTAATAGTTTTATAATAAATTCTAATAATCTAAATTAGAAAAATAAAAAATAAAATTGTATAAGTAATAAATTAAAATTTCCTCTTTGGTTAGTCGTGTAAAAAAATATGAATGGCATTAAAATAATAGCGAAAAAATATTATGATTTTCGATAACTGAAAGCATATTTAATAATTAGAAAATTAAATTAAGTAATTTGAAATCATGATAATTATAATATTTGGATGCAAGTATAAACAAGCATAGTGTATTCAACATTGAGTACTACTACATATAACATCTTTTATCAGAAGATTTTGAGGATGGATGAAGCAAGAGATATTGAGGAAAAAATAATTTTGTTTGATCTAAATTTTTTTTCCCCATGAATTTGTAAAGAGATGCAAATGAAGATGGAAAAAAAAAAAAAATCCAATCCCATGTTAGAAAAAATGACATCCAAACACCTCCTAAATTAATTTTCGCATCCAATTCACATCCATGCGAACACACTCTGAGAGCCTGTTCGGCCAACGAAGGGGAAAGGGAATGGAAATGAGATTGCAAAATTTTTTAACTGATTTTTACTGTGTTCGTAGGAAAAAAAATTCAGTCGGAGTGAATTTTTTTTTTCCCACGTGCACAGTAACACACCGAACAAGTCCTGAGTAAGCGATCATTTTTTTTTACTATATTAGACTATAGTAAGCGACCATTCACACAGACGATTAAATCAAAACAGCGTTAAATGATGTGTGCACTGCATTAAATAAAAACTGCTCTGTTACAATCTTTACCTGCTCTTTACTTGATTAATATTTTTTGATCTGCTTCTTTCAGTATGACGTCATGGGCAACAGCTTGATGCCACAAGAGAACTTATGGTCCATGAACCACAACTGCTCACGTTGATTGAGATAGTGCATTACAACTTGCTGAGATGAACATTTCATTGTGTTATTTTGTTATTTTGTAAGAGCTGTTGCGTTTCTTTACAATTCAAATCCTGTCGTGGAGTAAATCTAGGGTGTGACGTGCTCACCAAGAGTGTTTGGTGAGCACAATTTCAAAAATACATCGGATCGGCTTCAAATGACGAATCCAGACCGTTGAAATCCATATACTTCGTAAGTGATGCATGTACATGCAAAATTTTGGAAGTTTCGAATTCATTTGCTACGAGGTCAAGCGGTCAAAGTAATGAATCTTTTAATAAATTATTCTATTAGTTGTTTTATATATTCATTTTTTATCACTACTTTGACCGTTTGATCTCGTACCAAATGAATTCGAAACTTTCAGAATTTTGCATGTACATGCATCACTCACGATGTACATGGATTTCAACGTTTGGATTTGTCATTTGATGCCGATCCGATGTATTTTTAGAGTTGTGTTCACCAAATTCTCTTAATGAGCACGTCACATGCTAGATTTACTCCATGTCATGAAGCTCTATTTTCTCACGTATAATAGTGGACCCTGATAACATTCCAAATGGGCATCCTAATTCCTAAATAATTAAAATCTGCAGCTCTAGGCACCAGCACAGTGACAAATGAATTATTCGGATTCGGTTTGGCAAGGTTAAAAATTTCGTGATTCGGGAATAATTCGGGTATAATTCAGGAATTATCCGGTATTATTCGGATAAAAAATCTCAGTCTTGAAAGGGATAAAAAAAAATAACCAAAAACAAAATCTCTGGAAAAAAATTCAAGAAATAATTAGGAAAATTTAGAAAAAAAAATCGTAAAATTCGCGAATTATTCGGAAATAATTCGGTCAAAGTTTGGTCAACCGAATAATTCGGCATTCGATTCGGCATCACCAAAAAACGAATTATTCCCGAATAATTCCCGAAGCTTGTTACTATGGGCTCCAGCCTCCAGCTGAGTGACAACTTGTTACATGGTTGGCGACTGATGATTTGTAACAGAGAAACCGCGGTTATATCTTTCAATGGACATGGTGTCAATGTGTCATCAACCATCATCCCATCATCAGTCATGCCTTCGATCTGTGATAGTAATGAAAACCTTGTTATGATTTTTGTTCCGGATCAATTATTATCCCAACTCATTTAAAATAGTGTTTGCTTGGCAAGAGTTTTTTCTTTTTTAAATTTGAGCTGGAATTGAATTAAAAAAGTTGTTATATAAGATTTAAGTTTAAAATGAAAATTTGGACTTAATGAATTCAAAATTTTGAACATAAAATTGAGTTGGAATTTTGAATATGAGTTTGGCTAGCATGATATCGATAATAGTGATATGTCATACTACTACATCAAAACGTATCGGATTGACTTTCAAATGACAATTCTAAATTGTCATAATATGTCTATTTCACAAGTGATGTGTATACAAAAATTCTAATTATAAATTTTCGAATTCAGTTAATATAAAGTCAAGTTGGTAAAAATAAATTAATTTTAATACATTTGTTTTTCATTATTTTTTTACCGCTTAACTTTCTACTAAATGAATTTAAAATTTTATATATTTAATGTAAACTCATTACTCGTGAAGTACGTAGATCTGTTTCAACAGTTTGATTTTGTTGTTTGCAACTTATCTGATAAGTTTTTAAAACTGCACGGCATATCACTATACTATCAATAACACACCCGCTAAATTCGAGATAAATTAGAAAATTTCATAAATTTTTACAATCAAATCCGTCTTTCTTTCATTTAAACCTCTATTGCAAATGGTGGAACAAAAAATTTCTTTCATAAATTAGATACAAACCGTTCAATTTGCTTATCTCTTTTTATTTATCTTGATCGAATGGCTCACATTTTTCGCATTGCTCTCTCCATTTAAAAATGTGTTTGGTGTTAATAACTAAGCTGTAATGAATCTTTTACAATTATTTTGTTATTATTTTGTAGAGATTGATTTTCACGTAACTAATTATAATATTCTATTATACACAATTTCAACATTTTGAAAAATATTTATTTGTTCTAAATTCACTATATGTAAAATTTATTAATAAAAAATGAATCATCTTATAATTTAATTTTTTTTCAAGACGAAATTTGAAATTACCACACAACATTGTTTTATTTATATATTTTCAACTGGGATTAAATTATATAGAGTTGAATTAATTAGCATATATTGATATGCAGATTTCATGCATGACATATCTACCCCCCTTCAATAAGTCGTTAGAAAATAGGTCAGGATAATTTAGTTAGAACTGCAACGATTCTTGATTTTTGAATAATAATTAAACAATATTTAAAGTAACACACAAAAGTCTAAAGTTGGTGTTAACTATATTTTATTCTTGTCCGTGACCGTAATGCACCTTTCGATCATTAGAGAGACGTGTAAATTAAGGAGCCAATTGGTATGTGATGCACGTAAATAATATGTTAGTTCATGCAATTTCTACTGATTTTCTCAATCTTTCTTGTTGGTGTACGTACGGGAACGGATTAGAAAATCTAAATTAATTAGGAGGTGAAACATAAAATATATAAGAGTGAGTTTATGTTACTATGCACAGTACGGATTGATCTGTAATACAGATCAATATTTTTGTTTTTAAAATTTTAACGATCGATTCGAACCATTCAACATGATTTTTATATAAATATGTACTTGCAAATTTAATTTTATATTTTTTTAGAATTGTTTTACTATTTTTTAAAATAGAAAGAAAATCATTGTTTTTGGATGGTCCAGAATTTTCAGATCAAGTGATTTTTTACCTATCTTAAAAAATAGTATACAAAATTCTAAAAAATATAAAATTCGACCGGCAAGTATATATTCATATGAGGATCATGTTGAATGGTTCAGATTGACAGTTAAAATTTTAAAAACGAAATATTAATCCGAATTACAAACCAATCCGTACTATACATAATACCATAGACTAAAATTTGAGCTAAATTTTGCATAACTACAAGGTAAAACTCTAACTATTAAACTACAAATACACATTTAAAATTTTACCATAGGTATGTGGTATATAAAAAAAATTTAAAACTATGGGTGGATAAGCATCTCCTATTCTCCTTCGCTGTAGATCGGTTCTTGTTGGTTTAGAGTTGTTCATTAAGTTTGTAATTATATTTTCCGACAACCATAAAAAATTTAAAGTTTTTATTATTATAGACAACAATTTATTCGGAATTTTGTAACTTTTTGAATTTATTATTATTATCAAGCAATACTCAAGACACATGAAATTTAATATATACACTATGATCCAAACGATTCAATAGAACATTTATAAATATATTTTTTATTTTTAAACATTGTGTTTTATTTAAACATTATTGTGGCCAATGTTATAAAATGCGGTGGTATGCGGAAGGTCACTGCATACTGCATATATGGTGTGCGACCACATATGCGGATATATATATATAAACCAGTATGCAGTAATATGCGGTATGCGGCTAAATATGTGGTAATAATATGCGGCCGAATATGCGGTTGAATATGCGACCGCATATGCAAAGCCGCATATATTAACCGTATATAGATTCATAGACCGCATTTTATTACACTGATTGTGGCAATGGAGCCTTCTCTTCTATTATTGTCACATTCCTTTTCTATTGTTTACATATACATGCCAAAATACATGCCAAAAGTCACCTGAATACTTCTCATTACTGATATTTGATATTGTTCTTTTTAATTCCTTGTAGGCTTTAATTAGTAGCACATGTTTTTGTGCGACAAAACTGACAGCCTGATTTGGTTCTCTTATTTGTTTCGTTGCATATATCGGAACTAAAGGCAAAGAATTTGACACATTTTTTAATTTCGTGCATTCGTCATTTGTACGGACATCAATTAAACCAGAAACAAACTGCTGATATACTATCAAACTTTAAATACTCATAACAAAAAAGTAAAAATAAAACTCGAATTAATAAAGGAACAGTGCATTAAAAAATATTTGTCCATTTTAGGTAAATTATGCGATACTGTTCAATTTGTTGCTTCATATCTGAAAAGAGAAATTAAATAACCGAATTAGGAAGGCAGGTGCATTAAGTATTTTAAATGATGAGACAGCTCATATGGTTTATCTCTTATTGAATAACGTACGTCTGAGTTAGGTGTGAATATAAAAGTTCATATAATTAATTAATAAACTACCACTGGTCAGAATGTTTATATATATACACAGTAGATGTCTGTCTTCCAATTATTTCCACCTATTATTAGTTATTACCCAACTACTCTTATGGCAAATTTTAACAAATCCCAATTGCAACCCTCCTTATTATCAAGAGAATCATTGGACAAAATTTGATATGATGAATCATTCGATCAATATTGAAATTTGCTAATTGGACAATTTTAAATTAGAAAATTTGATCACATTTTATTTAGATAATCACGTTGAACGGTTTAGATCGACGATTTCGACTTTAAAAATGAAAAAAAAAAATACTGTTGTAACTTTGATGTAACTTGATTCCTCCTCATATATGAATTCACAAGTATTTATATATATCCGGTGTACAGAGTATTTATCACTTTTTCTGAATAACTATAAGATAAATTAAGTTAAATTTTATTAAATAGTTAAAATACAACATTTAAATTTTTTATTAATAATAATGTAAGGTATAAAAACTTTTGTCATCAAGTATAAACATTTTGCATATGAGAGGTGCATATAAGTAATGAACTGTTAGTAATACTAGATATGATTAAAAGAATCAATTTCTAATATTGTCAAATATCAGTTATTTCCCCAAACTGCACCATATAATAATTCTACCTAAATCCCCCCCCGAAAATTATAATTCTCTGAAAACCCCACTATCTGCTTTTTCAAGACACCCCTGTATATTGCAACTATTTTCCCCTCTCACACTCAAGGTAAATTTTTTTTTTACTGGTATGTGTATAATTAAGATGTTGATGAAATTATGTTGTGTAGAATTAATATACAAAGTAGTTAGAAAGAGATGTAATTATGTGCATAATATATTTAATTTATAAAAATAATTGTAGATTAGTTGCAGTTAGTTTTAATTTAGTTGAATCAAGTTTATCAACATTTTCAGTAGAAGTGAGCTCCAACGTACTGAAAAGTTGTAGAAAAAATAGGAATGGATGCATATGGTTTTGTTAGGATTTAGGGTTTCGGGTTTAAGGATGCGTGGTAGCTGAAATTTAAAGCTAAATAAGTTTTTATGATTATAAAGTGAAATTCTAACCGCTGAGCTAGTAATACATATTTAATATTTTACGAGTAGGCTGAAAACTATAATTTTTTTTTAAAACATATTAATTAAATTTTAATATACATAATTAAAATATTTAAAATTGTGAATCTGCCTTTGGACTCTCGTTAGAGAGGATAAGATATATCAATCTTTTTTAAATATTAGAACCAAGTATTTTTTTTATACAATTATTGGAAACTTTGGATCAGGGACGTACGCATTATTCATTTAAACAAAGAAGTTCGACATCAGCAGGTCGACAGCAGCTCTTTTTATGATTTTATCTTTTGAAAAAGTCTACCCATTAAATAATTTTAAATAATGGTTTTTCTTTTTCCCTGGTGACAATCCTGAGTCTTCCACTCTTCCTGACCAATGATTACCACAACAGCCTTAAATGCTCTGCAACTCTTAACATGTTATTCTATCTATCTTTCCTAAAAAAAAGAAATTGGATATCCTTTTAGTGACAATGCTATTGCTCCGTGAGATGGTATTCCCAAGTTACCTGGATGAATATATACAGCCGAACTAAAATTAATTTGATATCAATTTAAGTGATAAGTGGTCAAATATCTCTGGTCAGATATTAAACGGATATTTATATGGATTGGATATTAAATGGATATGGATATGAATTGAATATTATATATAGAATGGGCAAAATGGCATGACGGAGTCGACTCCGTTACCGAACAACACAGTTATGGTACGGTACAACACGTGTGATTGTTATGTGTCGTGACTATTCGTGTGTCTTGACTGTCTTTTGAAATGTTGACACGATACGGCACATCACGCGAAAGATCTAGTCACAGCACGACACGACACGTGATCACACACAAGTCACGTATAATTAGGACCATTAGATCTTGATCAAATGGTCAATCTTGAATAAACTAACCGAAAAAAATAGTTAAATATAACCAAAGGTGACAAACGTGATCAGTTATGTTTGGACACGGTGTGATAAGCGTGCCGTGACCACCTTCGATATTTTGGTCATGGCACGACACGTGTGACTGTTCACTTAGTTACAGTACGACACAGTACGAGACCAAAGTCACAGTATATTATTCACGACATGGCACGGCTCGTCACGTTTTTACCACTCTAGAGATACAAATAGAGTATTAATTGGATATAGTTATAAATCGGATATTTAACGAATACAAATACAGATATAATTCAAATAAATAATTTAATAAAATTAACATATTATTTAGTAAATTATTTTTTCATTAAAAATAATGAAGTAATCTTATCTATTATCTATTGCAAAACGAGGACACTATAAATCTGTAATATGAATGAAATATTCAAGACAATTAATGCTAAGAAGGAGAAGAACTGGAGGTATCCCTTCCAATTTGAGTAGGTGAAAATCATCGAAGCGAAGAAAAAAGGGAAGCCACATTTGGTACAAAATTTAAATATTGCAGGGAAAGATGTTGACTAATGAACCAAACAAACGAATAATTACATGTTATTGCACTATTTTAGTTATATAGCTGCCCATGAATCAGATTTTAGCATAATTTGAAACCGACTTTTTTTTTTTTATAATTTCGTAGAATATGATGTGGGTCTATATGTAATAAAAGCGTGACGACCTAATCCGAAATTTTTATAAATATACAAAATACGAAATTAATTTAACAATCTATACAAACAGAATTTTAAAACTATCTAAACCGCTGACAGACTAATCGGTTTCAGACTAGAATCTGAAACCGCTGACCAACTCATCGGTCCTAGGATTGATGAGTATGTCACCCATTCCAGAACTGCTGACCTACTCATCGGTTTCAGAAGCTGCACGATTTTTGATGCTTTCTGCACACTTTTTGAAACAACGAATGACTCAGATTAAAATACTGTTTGTAATGATTACAAAGTTGCGCAAATTTTTGTTAAATTTTTATTTTTTCAAAAATATAAATACCATGATATTTTCTATATTTATCTAGAAGTGACTTTTGAACCAAGATCAATAATTCAGATTCAAAGTATTTTTATTTTTTTTTCTAATAACACACAAAGAAATATCTTAATTTTTCTTACAGCCATGAAAAATCGGATCTGAAAAATATTGATCCGGGTTATTTGTTTAAGTCTTTCTAATAAATCAAATTATATGGTATTCTATCTAATTTTAAAAATATATAAAAAATATTTCTAATATTTTAATAAAAAAAATAAAAAATTATAACATTTTTTAATATTAGAAAGACTTAAACAAATATTTTTATAACATTTTCTAACATTTTCTAAAATAGAAAATGTTATATTTTTTTTATTAAAATATTAGAAATATTTTTATATTTTTTTTAAATTAGATAGAATGCCATATAATTTGATTTATTAGAAAGACTTAAACAAATAACCCGGATCAATATTTTTCAGATCTGATTTTTCATGGCTGTAAGAAAAATTAAGATATTTCTTTGTGTGTTATTAGAAAAAAAAAATATTTTGAATCTGAATTATTGATCCCGGTTCAAAAGTCACTTCTAGGTAAATATAGGAAATATTATGGTCTTTCTATTTTTGAAAAAATAAAAATTTAACAAAAATTTGCGCAACTCTGTAATCATTACAAACAGTATTTTAATCTGAGTCGTTCGTTGTTTCAAAAAGTGTGCAGAAAGCATCAAAAATCGTGCAGCTTCTGAAACCGATGAGTAGATCAGCTGTCTGGGATGGGTGACATACTCATCAATCCTGGGACCGATGAGTTGGTCAGCAGTTTCAGACTCTGAAACCGATTAGTCTGTCAACAGTTTAGATAGTTTTGAAATTCTGTTTAAAATTTGTATAGATTGTTAAATTAATTTCGTGTTTTGTATATTTATAAAAATTTCGGTGATCTAATGCTCGTATGTATATTATATTTAAAATATTTTATCAATAATATTTTAAACAAAAATATCCATGCATTGTGTGAGTTAACATAATGATTTTATATTATGTAGTAATTAAGAACAATAAACTTAATTAAAAAAATTATATAACGATATTTTAATTAAAATTTTGTGAACATATATGATATATTATATATAGTTATACATTGAAATAGCTCCAAACATATTTAATATATCAGAGCAATTTGATTTTCAAAGTTTAAACGAAACATTGAATTTGTCCCTGCAATATCTGTTTGAAGTTATTTTTTTACAATGAAAAAGTTTAGACAACTACAAAATAAAAGCACTGAAGTACTGAACCATGACAAAGTTTTTGAAATTTAAAAATATTAATTGTAGGCAAATTTATATAACAATATTCATTTGTAAATTCAACAAAATTATGGAGTGTGGGAGTTTTTAAGTTAATTTTAATGCATTTATTTTTTAATAATTTTTACCGTTTGACTTGATACTAAAATAACTCGAAAAAAAATAAAAATTTGCATATAAATGCGTCACTCGTAGAGCAAATCAGTTTGAGTAGTTTGGATTCATCGTTTGAAGTCTATCTAATAAATTTGAAGTTGATGTCAAAGGACACCGATATTATACTAGCCGGACTCATTATTATAGAATCTGGCTAGTGTTAATCAGTGTCGTTTCAGCCTATATAACACCGACTCCAAAATCTATCGAATTGACCTTAAACGATGAATCCAAACCGTTCAACCCGATCTACTTCATTAGTTGTACGTTTACATGCAAAATTTATAATTTTTTTTAATTTATTTAATATCAAGTCAAGCTGTCAAATACGGGAGTTTTTAAGTTAATTTTAATGCATTCATTTTTCAATATCTTTGACTGCTTGACTTGTTCTAAAATAACTCGAAAAAAATATAAATTTTGCATGTAAATGAATCACTCATAAGAGTAAATCAGTTTGAAAGGTTTGGATTCGTCATTTGAAGTCTATTCAATAAATTTTGAAGTTGGTGTCATATGATAATGACACCGACGTCATACTAGACGGACTCATTTATTATAATTAACATTTTGATTCATATATACATACTGATTTTTTTTGGAGTGAATACATATTAAAATTGAATTATTGAATTATAAGTATCAGTTAATTGCTATAATTATAAATATCAGTTATTGAAGGACTAGTAATCTTGAACAACACAGGAAATGTATTAAGTTCACTTGAAATTCCACTTCTTTACTATTTACTTGTACCCAACTGTCCACCGTATTGCTAACTAATTTTTTATTTAAACAAAAAGTCAAAAACACATAATTGTTAACTAGTAAACTTTAATTATTGTATATATAATAAAATATTAGTATTTAACAATTATATATTTTACTTATTGCGTAGGTTAATAATAGTTAATAAATTAAAAATGAAGATGTATTTAAATAGTAAGTGGTTTAATGACTCGTATTTTTGAAATGTTTTGTCGATGCAATTCAAAATGGTCGAGACAGGTTCCTAAAATTCGGTACGCTTCCTCACATGGTACCCCATGCCTCGAGATAAAGATTTTTTTTTTTTTCTGAATTATAAATTGTTCCGGTCATTGATAAAAAACATATTTAATTGGGTGAATGCATTGGGATTTGGGTATAAAAAAATTATCAGCTTTATTGTATTAATTACAAATCATAAAATCCATCACATTTAGAATTCGTATAACAGATATTAATATTGTTTACCAAGTTTATGTTATAAAAATAAAATCACTAATTCACGAATCTGAGACTTTAATAAATGATAATATGTCCCTATCTGAAATTGGATTAAATATATATAAGTGTGGCATCTAAACACTCCTCAATACTTGGTGAACAATTATTCGATAAAGACATTTACTGGAATACTGGTCGGGGTATTTTTAGTGCTGCGCTGATTCTGATCTTGTCTCATCAGAGAAATATGGAATCAAATCTGCTTGAATCCTTGGGGATTTCAGAGAAATATGGAATCAAATCTGCTTGAATCCTTCGGGATTTCAGGAACTCTGAAATCTAAAATCCAACCGTCTAAGTTTTGTTATACACGAATCTCAAAGAAAACAGTTTTTGTGCATGAATCTCGAAAATATATAGATGGTTGAATTGAAAATTTCAGGATCCTGAAATCCTCAGGAAATTTCAGCATATTTGTTTCCAAGAAATATACCCTACTACCCTATCCTATTTTCATTTTCATGAGTTTGCTTGAATTATCAATAAATTAAAAGAATACCCCGTGGGGGCAACTTGTGCATTAATTGGGTTTAGTTTATCAAGACAGACATAATTCTCTTAGCATATCACTTTATAAATGTACCCATTACTAGGGTAAATATTAAGAGAGCAGTTTATATCTCATGCAGTGCTGTTTTAACTCTATTTTCATGTTACATGAAACAAAAACTGTTCTGCCAATATCTTTTTTTTTTTTGAAAGGCATGGTAGGAGCTACCAGCTAGAACAAAATATTAAAATACAGCCTATGCATCTCATGCAAATCTAACACTGGTACATCACTTCTTTACCATCTCCTCTATAATATGTAAGCCACAGATGTCTCTCCTCTTTGATTCGTCTACTCAGGATAGACCCTCTAAAAATCCTCTCGTTTCGTTGTCTCCACACGAACCACGACATGCAAAGGAACCACGTTGCTCATTCCTTCTTGTCCATCCCTAGCAACAACGCACCTCTGAGTGATCTGTTCCATGTTTGCGACATCAAATCTCCTACTCGCAGTAGCCAATATCCCAATAATGCACTCGTTGCTCTCCACACCCGCTGAGCATACGTGGATTCAAAAAATAAATGACACACATCTTTCATCCCCATTACTTTTTGCATGCTAAAAATTCTCATTCCTTAGTTGTGGTTTTTACAGAATTAAACGAGCTGTCCATCTTTTACCATTGCATTAAATGTTTTCATTGATAATAGTGCAATTAATATTGAATTAAATATGACAATATTTATTGAGGATAAATTTGGTATAAACACACACAAAATATTAACGCCGAGAATTAAAATTTATGCGCTCAAAATAACTCATCTCCGAATAAAATGAATAATCTGTGGTGACTTTGTGCATTAATTGGATTTAGCTTATCAAGACAGACATCATTCTGTTTATCTGTTACCAACTTACCATATCAATTTATAAATGGACCCATTACTTCTACTTGCCTAGAAAGAAGGTCCACCCTTTTTCCCTGAAACGAGTAGAGATGAAGATATCCACTTGTGATTAGCCCGGTAAGCCCAAATTTGGGCCCAAATATCTTCTCATAATTTTGTACCATTTATTTATTGAGAAAAAGCAAAATAAAATTCCATCGATTGCATTAACCAGATTATTTAGTCGAGAAAATCTCAAACAAAATATTCTCTTCAATTCCATGTTTATAATTATCTATCTCCCTTGCTAGGTATGGAAACATGATGAAAATAATAACTAAAATAATCAAACTGTAGGAATTTGGTCTCATAATCCATGTTTCCAGGCTAAATACGATGGGAGAGGGGGGGTGTCCAATGCCCATCGGACCAAACTCGGTTCGGTGGGTGATTTCTACCGTCCGATCAACTTCAAGATCTGTGCGCATCACTTTAATATCTGTGTTGTTTGCTTTAATAACCGTGCACACAGATTTTGAAGTGAATCGGACAGTAGAAAACACCCATCGAACCGAGTTTGGTCCGATGGGTATCAGACTCCCCCCTCTCCCAAATACGACATGAATGAATGTAAAGTGGAGTCCGAATCCTCCGTATTATCTCACCGTTTGAGTTTTGATTCCGGACCATTGATCAGAATTCTAAATGAATTTGGTTTAATTCTATAATGTACGAGACACCTTTAAATTTATTCTAATCTATAATAAAGATGTTGATTAGGTGATATGAATTTGTCAATTTGGTAAAGTGGAGGGTGGTTCAAAAGTTGGATATTTCTGTTAACATATTTGTGCGCCCAATTTTGTGCTTCTTGAATCAAGTGATAACTAATAAATCACGTGGATTTTTAGAATTGACGGTGATGTCAGAGAAGAGACAGAGCGCCGAGTATACAATTAGGTTTAGCGGATCAAGACAGAGAGAGAGTCTCTATCACTATCATATAGTGGGAGCCTGGGAGGGGTAGGTTTTTGATGGAGTTGGTTGATTTTGTAAAACATAGCATTTCCCCATAAATGGTACCTTGTAATAAGATTATTTTTTTCTATAGGTGATTTGTCTGCTAATAATATATTGACACAAAGTTCGGCACCATAAAAAAATGAACAGAGAAAAAATAAATAGACTCATTTTACCACTCGAAAGAACGAGATTTTTTTATAAACCATAAATAAAATAATTAAATTTACGCTTTCGATATGATTACTCTCAGTTTTATAAAAACTATAAGGAACGACTTGGCAAGTCGTTCTCCAATTTTTTTTTTTTCCACCAGAACGACTTTGCAGGTCGTTCTTGATCATTTTTCATCTGTTTCTCCGCTGGCGCACAGTAGCTGCAACAGAAAATCCGAAAACCTCTCCAGAATGACTTCGCAAGCCGTTCTTCCGCGAAAAAAAAATGAGGGAACGGTTTGGGAAGTGGGTCTTCCGCGAAAAAAAAAGGAAAAAAAAAAGAGAGAACGGTTTGCGAAACCGTTCCCCTGGGGCCATAGGTTTTTATGTTTATTATTATGTGTATTATTATGTTTTTATTATGTGTATGTGGGTGTTTTATTATGTGTGTGTATATTTGAACAATTAAGTTAGCTAGATAAAATAAAATAAAAACAATAGTACAAATATTAGTACAAATATTAGGTCAAACAAAAATACAAATCATCGTTCTTTACGTCTGAATATTAATATGTGATTTAGAAAACATTGAGTATATTTTCATTGTGAGGTCTTATTTCTAAAACACATAATTAATATTTTTTTAAGGAAAATGTCCTTAGCTTAATCAAATAATTAATATTAAATAACTAGAAATATGATTTTTTTGTATAGAAATATTAAGTCAGTAAAAACAATTTATAGTAATTTTGCATTGATTGTGTGTTTTACATTTTTTTCACATTTTATAATTTATAAGCAAACCGTAAAAAAAAAATTATATAATATTGGAGAACAAATTGGCAACTCATTCTCCACTTAAAAAATAGTTTTTCAGTAAAAAAAAATGAAAAAAACTCGTTCCCTCAATGGGGACCGAACTCCCAAATCGTTCCCCAGCCAGCAACACGAAAATTGTACGAATTCGGCGAAAAATGATCAGGAACGACCTGCGAAGTCGTTCTGGTGGGAGAAAAAAAAAAATGGAGAACGACTTGGCAAATCCTTCCTTATGGTTTTTATAAAACTAACAGATATGATAAAGCGTAAATTTAATTTTTTTATTTATGGTTTATAAAAAAAATCTCCGAAAGAACTAAAGAACTAAAAGGTAGGGGGTGCCACTGGCATCCTTATTACTATTTATTCGAGAAGGTAATTATGGACAAAGACTTTTTTTTTGTTAGCTAAAAATAAATAAGAGTACGAGAAACATGCAATGAACAGAGCATAATAAATGTTTAACTGGTCCAGTCATGATTTTCTTTCTATATATTGTCATTTCTATTTTTTTAATTACTTTTATTTGAAAAATAATATAGTTAAAATTGATCGCACATTTGTATTTTAAATTTTATATTAGTAATGTAATTACATATGTGTGAAATGAATAGATTTTGATAGTCAACTTAGTAAATAAAAAAATAAAAAAAAATAGAGAAAGGGGAGGTAGCACAGTTGGCTAGGAGAAAAGTCTTAGAATTGTTGGTTATTCAAAGGTCGAAAAAAAAAATTAGTAAAAAAATAATAAAAAGAACTATTATATCAGTATTATACTATTATTCATTATTCTCCTGCTATCTTATCACTTTCGTTATTCGATAATCTTAACAAATATAACAAGTAGAATAAGAACCATTCTTAATGATAATAGTAGGATATGAATAGAGTTAATAGATATGGGTATAAAAATACATCCCGAACTATAGTCTCCGTACCGTACAGTACTCATTGACACCCTACTGAAAAGAATTAGTCTCATCTTTTGAATTTTTTTCTAGTCACATCGAACCCGTGAGGCCGTGACCATTCTGCTATCTATTACAGAAAAATATTCTGTTTAGTTAGATAATATATGTATCAATTTTTTTTCACAATGGCCTAATGCGTAGTTTTGTAAGAGTGGGATACCCAATTTAAAAATAATCTGATAATACCTAAATGTTTATTAAGTTAGATCATCAGAAAATTTAAATCGTTCGATTAACACCAAATTTCTTCCTTTTTTAGAAAAAAAGGAAGCTAGAGTAACACAAATTTCATCATTCCTCTTTGGACGCGACATACATATATTATATACAAAAATCCTACATATATAATTTTTATATGTCAACTTTATATTAAGTTATTGTGAACATTGTTTAACACCAGTGGCGAAATAGATGATAGGTAAATGCATGAAATTTTAACCTGTTTTACGTAACCACAAAAAATTATTAAATGACCAGAAGACATCCAGAAGTTAAATATAGTTATACTGATAGATTAGAAGTACCGCATACACTAAAAATAAATACATTTTTTTTCCTGCAAAAAGTTAACAGAGGTTGCAAAACACAAATTAGTCCGTATATTTCCATTCCAAGTGTCCACACATTTTTCTAACAGGGGTCACAGTTCCACTATCTCCTCTGCATATATAAGTTTACAAAAAAGACCCAAAAAAAAAAAAAAATCAAGCAGTTGAAAAAGCCACTTTCAAAATCCAAGATACCAGCACGAGAAGAAACAACGGAATAGAACAAATTAAATCCTTCATAAACGATATATTACAGATAAAAAGAATCACACTATTCTAGCGGTCCAAATGGTTCAGGAAGTGTATCAAACCTGTGGTCAAATATTGAGTTTTGATCTGACTTGTCATCAATTCCATGCAACCAATTCGTACTTTTCACGTCTTCTCTGAGCAACATAGCATCGTACCTTGAACTACCATACAAATCTAACTCGTTTAGAGTCTCCTTCAACAGCAATATGTTTCTGTCAGGAGAATTATTGGCAGTGCCTTTTGAATTATCAGAGATTGTACAACTGCCATTTTCAGAATGTATATCTGATATGCGAGAGTTGGATGTAGGGTCTGACATGCGGGCCGGCCGTCCCTTGGTAGGGTTTGAGCGAATACTGTGTGGGAAAAGAGATGCACCTCTGATGCCCCCTAGGTTTTGTCGAATGTCCTATAATCAAAATAAAAAAGATAAATAAAAAAAATATCTGTGTATATATAACTCGATATTTAAATGGATGGAAGCACCTTACCATATGTCTAATGGCCATGTCAAGTGACTTCTTAGAAATATTTCGGCCAAATCCACCGCTATCGGAACTGGGCCCTGCTGGCTTCTGTACCGGCACTGGCTTGGACTGGTGCCCATTACCAGAAAACGAAGACACTTTTGAAGGACCGTCACTAAACTTGCTTCGGCTAACGACAGGCATGGATACCTTCTTATGTGCAGGTGCAGTGGCGGCATGTTCGGGTTGTGCAGGACCAGAGCTCCGCATAGTCAACGTGCCGGGTCGAACCCGACCCGCAGATGTGGGCCTGTCAGGAAGCTTTGTCCTCAAGTTCGGAGGCGTCTCATTGGGGAAATCTGGTATATCAAGAGGCTGAACAGGGACACGCGGCCGCTGACCTGGTGAACTAGGTCGGGAGGTTGGGGCCGAACTCAGGCCACCAGAAGAGGGAACCCTTCTGATAGAACCAGCAGAGCTTGAACTGTAAGTACGGCCCACAGAAGGGGACCTTCCGACAGATGGAGATGAGGAAACAGTACGGGTTGGGGTTGAAGAGCGAGAAACTGAACGGGTTGATGGAGGTGCTGTACCAGTTGACGAGACAGAAGTGCTGGTCCGGGGACGGGTTGGTGTGGATGACCTAGAAGATGGAGCGGGTTTCGAGACAGGTGCAGAAGCTCGGGATTTAACTGGGGTGGAGGAACGGCTGGGGGTGGTACGGGTGGTGATTACTGGGGCGGATGGTCTAGGACTCGCTAGGGTTGGGGTACGCCTTGTCGGGGTGGAAGGCCGTGAGCTCAGCGAGGCGGTGCTGCTGTTAAGAGCTGTGGTGCTTCTGATGTTGCTGCTGCTTGATTGGACTGAAGAGCGGGTCACCGAGCTGCTTCTGGCAGGTCGTGTAGAGGTGGTGCTGGTATGGCCATTATCTAGATGTTGAGTTGTACGGGAGAGCTGTCAGAGAACGGTCATATAAATTATTTTAGCAAGGAAAGTAAAGAGTAAATAATATACAAAGTATCCTGTCACTGGATACTGCATACACTTGAAATAAAATAAACAACTATATTCTGAATTTCAGTAATTGCATCTAATATTTTCCATCAGATGAATGGAGATCATGATAACTACCGTTAACCTAAGATTGTGCCAGAATATGTGTGGGGAGGGGGGGGGAGCAGAATATTTTTTTCCATGACATTAAATATGTTGCATTAGAAAATGAATAAAAACAAAAATAAGAGTGTTCCTTTGCCTGAGAAGAATGGGGGAGTTTAAAACTGGTAACTGCACCAGCTACAAGGGTGCTCTTTTTTCATTTTTTGGTGTATTTTAAACTGTGCTGTTTGTGTTTTACACCTTTCAAACTCTTCAGCTTGTATATTTATGCTTTCTTGAAAAGAAAGCAAGTATGATTGCTGCTGTTTGCACAAAAAGGAGTTGCTCCTTTGGCAAGCTTCTATCAGCCTAGAGAACAATAGCTTTTGTGAGTGCATAATACAGGGGCTGATATATTGATTTCAGAATAAATGCCAGGCTGCATTTTCTCCAGTTAGTACTACCAATGTTGTATTTCAGTGCCTTTTGCTGTTTGAGACTTTGATCTATGTTGTTCTCTAGTTGAATTCTATCACAAAATTATATTTTACTGTACTTCAGCAGAACCAGAAAACTTCTTGGAGGTGCCCAAAGGTGTCTAAATAGATGTAAAATGACTGATCTAGAAAACACTATTATCGAACTTTCATGCATTGTGCACAGAAAATTTCATTATCACAATCCTCCGATTATGTTATTTTTAACAAGAACCCTTCTTTCAAAAAAAAGAAAAAAAAAATCAAGCACCCGATAGTCTTGTATGTTGTAAGAACTGAGTTTTGTCAAAATGGATAGCACCACCAAATTTGAGACAAATAACAGTTTTTTAGATTTCTTGTATATAACTTGCATGCTCTGACAATTTATTTGGAAATAAGAAAGATCTAATCAATGTAAGAATGTACAGGAATTAAGATTTCCATTGTTTAAGTACTGTGGTATATAGCGGAAGAATATTCTTTAGTTATAGGCACATACCCTTGAGGCTCTAGTAGTAGAAGATGACCTAATGGGAGCAGTGGAGCGTTTAGGTACAGCCAAGACTGTAACTGGCTTCTTTTCTATAAGCTCCGATTTCAATTCACGGGGTGTTCCCGGAGGCGTTAGAAGCCTGTAAAGGCAAACAAAAAATAGAATATGTTGTGAATCTATGGAAAAATTATATAAAACAAAACCACTCAATTTGGCATCCATTTTCAGAAAGGACAATTTAACACATCCATTTTCAGAAATTCAGAAATGAATACGATGCTTCTTAGCTAATATTTGGAGATAAATTTAGTAAGGGGTTGAACCTGAAACCACTTGCAGTGCTACTAGCTTAATTGTACAGTTTACTGAACTGAAAGTAGACAAAAATAATACAATACCAGACCAGATCTTAACCAACTATTAATTTGAAAATCTATACGAGTAAATCTAATGCAAATTCAAAGGATTTATATGACTAATGAGTTAAAAAAAAAAACATCTTACCAGTCGTAATCGTGCTTCCCAGTTTCAAAATTTAACAAATCATCCATCCTTCTATAGCTCTAGCAGCGATACGGCTAGAATGCACGATTCAATCGAAACTACTCAGATCAAAACGAATAGTATAAAGACTGGCACTTCCGATTGGATTTTATCGAGCTTCACTTTCCAGATCTGGTCGCAACTCCATCAATCCAGGATAAAAACTAAGACAAATTCAGGAAACTCAGTAATCAGTATCCGGATCGAATGAATCGGACCAATTGGGTCCAGTAGATCTCCAGTCCCATTCTCTCTATAGTCTATACCTTTTTGTTTACTGATAGAGAGGACTGGAGAGAAACGTAGGAAAGTGACAGCTCGTATGGAATCGGTCCAAGGATGACTATATGTGATTGCTTTATACACCAAGTCTCTTGCACCGCAGCTGGAGAGACGCTCTTATTTCACAGATCTAGAAAAATCCACAGGTCTACAATGCCAGGTTCAGATTATATACAATACGGTTTGGAAGTCGGCGGGTAAAGTACGGCCTGTAATTAATAGTTAATGGACCACTTTAACTTACATCCCATCCCAGGAATTTCCATTCTCTGAGATATCTCAAACTTTGCGTGACTTTTTTGAAATATCTTATTCGTTCAAATACGTTCTGCACGAATCTCAAAGCTCAAATAATACTGCCCTCCTACGTTCCCCCGAATAGGCACCGGACACGTTGATCACGCAAAAATTGAGATATCTCTGAGCCTCAGAGGATACGCACGCCAATCCCAGGAGAGTAGGTTGGACTTAGAGAAAGGGAGCAGTCAGATGGATTTCGGGCTGAATTGGTCTGACCGTTCGATTCTCAGCGGAGACACGCCGTGTATTAATATAAATTGACTATACGAATCTCCAAGAAAATCTAACGGTTACAAGCGTGCAACGGATCTAATCTGGTCCAATATCTATTGGACCGTCTCCTAGTCGGGTAAAAAGTGAATTACTTCATTCGGTAGCGATCGCGCTTCATGTAAAATTCTCCTATTTCGACACAAAATGTCGAAACGCCAATAGATCAACTCAACCGTATGATCCGTATCTCTGTGCTTATGCATTGTGATTTTTTCTTGTATATATTCACCATGGTTCTATTTACTTTTTTCAAAAATAAAAATTAATTGAAATAAGAAGTAATCTTCATCAGTTATTAGTTATTTGCAAAAATGGAATTTAACTTTTGTATCATTATTTTTTTTCATTAATACACATAATTTTTCATTATTTTTTCATTTTGATTGGAATGAATTTCGATTTTCTCAATTATAGTATTACTAATTGAATTGAGATTTTTTTTTTTAATCTGTTAGATATAAATCAGACGGTTCCAGAATTCGGTTACTTCAGAATCAATAAAGTAACAAAAGTATAGCCGTGTCTGATTTGTGGGTATCTATTGGCGAGATTTGTGGAGTATCGAGGCCGCATGAGCGGGAAACATGGGATGGGATGGAACGCAAATGCCGTGTCCCTTCTCCATTGTGGTGCGTATCCGCTGAGACATCTCAATTTTTGCGTGACCGACGTGTCCGGTGCCTATTCGGGGAACCGCAGGGGGCCAGTATTATTTGGGCTTTGAGATTCGTGCAGAATGTATTTGAACGATTGGGATATTCCAAAAAGTCATGCAAAGTTTGAGATATCTCAGAGAAAGCGAATTCCTCCATTGTTCGCTACCGCAGTGGAATTGAATTGCGCAGACGAGCTTGGGTCCGATGGGTTCCATAACCGTCCAATCTACTTTATGATTCGTGTGCATGTATATTCAAGTCATCATGCACGCATAATAAAGCAATGCGCACGGATCATAATGTAGATCGAACGGTTTTTGAGTCATCGGACCCAAGATGCTCCCTGGACGAGGTCCGTTTGTTTAATAAAGTGGCGACTGGCATGTGAATTGACAGGCCCATCATGACCCATGGGTTTAAACTTCAAACTAAAGAAGAGATATCACGGATATTTATCAACTTCTTGATACGATGAAATATAGAGAAGGAAATACGTGACACGCCGTGACGTGACGTGACAAACATACCGTGATTTGATCACGTGACGTGACGTGATCAATTTTTTTTTTCACGTGACGTGACTAAAATGGTGGCGGATGGTCACGTCACGCGAACGGTCACGTCACGCGTAGTCACGCCGTGACTATACGTGACGTGACCTAAATTAGTCGTGTCAATTTTTTTATATTTTAATTTAAATTGTTGAAAATTTAGAAAAAAAGATAAAAAAAATTATAAAACAAGTAAATAATATTGTAAAAATTATTTTTTTTAGGAAATATTACATCTGATATTACTTTAAAAATTCAAATTATAAACATTCATTAGACTAAACTAAAAAAAATAAAAATTAGTACTACATGAGTACCAATATCACTGAACTTACACTAAATTAAAAATCTGAATACTCTATACATATAAAAAAAGTTGGATACTCTATGTTTCATACCGTGACGTGACGTGACGTGATCACGTGACTGGTTCGCGTGACGTGACGTGACGTATATTTTCACTAGAATGTGGTCACGTCACGCGAATGATCACGTCACGCGTCACGCGAGTCACGTCACGTAATTGACACACGTGACATGACGTGACGTTAACGTGACGTGACTAGTCACGCCGTGACAAATTTCCTTCTCTAATGAAATCATTGTTTGAAAGTAGTGTTTGGTAAACGGTCTGGGCCGGGCATCACGGGTATTTTTTTCAAAAATCCTGACCTGCCCGTTTAATATCCGTGCCCGTCACGGGCTCTGGGGCAGGACGGTCCAGGTCTGGACCGGGTTTTTTTTTTTTCTTTGAAAACCAATAAATTATAAATCCCAATTCATACCAATTTAAATTCATTTGACATGGTTGTATATTTGAACTCAATAATTTTTGTTATAATAAAATATAAATAAAAAATTTCTTAAATCAATTACTTTAAAAATAATTAAGCTGTTATTTTAAAAAAATAGATTAAAAAATAAAAGTTACCCTCCTCTTTTATTCAGGCCTTGGGACCAGCTATGTAAAATAACATAGGCAGAGTTCTAACTTTTTTTTGTTAGTAATTTTCCGTTAAAATGAATAATTTAAAAACTAATTGAAATGTTTAGAAACTTATAATTTAAAAAATAACTATAAAGATTAAAGATGTTAGAAATATATACCGACACTATCTATCTAGAATTTCGCATTCCTATACCATTTTTCGCTCTCTTCCGCACCATCTGAATTCGAATTAGCCTTGCCCTCGTGCCGCACCTCGGTACCGCTTTCTTCAGTGTTGGATTCGGGTGATGATTGTTGTTGAGGCAGATGTTGCGTGCGCTTTTCAGCATCAATCCAGTCTTTTAAGCACACAAGTCTCTCAAAGACATGTGCACCCAACTTACTGCGTTTATCGGAGAGGATCCTGTTCGCCGAACTAAAACAACTTTCGGAAGGGACGGTTGACACCGGCATGACAAATACATCACGGGCCATCATCGCCAGGATTGGATAGATCCTTGCATGCCTCCTCCACCACCCAACGACGTCAACATCTTCAGGTTCATTGAGCATCGCCATATAGCTCAATATCTCGTTTGTGGATGTGTGCGGTTGGCTCTCCGACTGGAAATCTGCTGACAATCCACCACTGCTAGTGCTCCTAAAAGTGGAACTATTAAAAAATAAAAATAAAAATTAGCAGACAAATAATGTAGATATTATAAATAATAAATATTAAAAATACATGTATATTTTATATTAAAAAAAAATCTTATTACTTCACATATTCAAAAAAATAAATCTAACATCTTTTATTAACCTATTAAAAATAAATCCGAATTTCAAAAATAAAATCTAACATATTCAAAACAAATCTAATTACTTCACATATTCAAAAAAATAAATCTAACATCTTTTTTTAACCTATTTAAAATAAATCCGAATTTCAAAAATAAAATCTAACATATTAAAAAAAAATCTAATTACTTCACATATTCAAAAAAATAAATCTAACATCTTTTATTAACTTATTAAAAATAAATCCGAAATTTCAAAAATAAAATCTAACCTATTCAAAACAAATCTAATTACTTCACATCTAACAAATTTAACATAAACTAAAAATCTCTAACAAATCTTACAAATCTAATTACTTAACAAATTTAATAAATCTAACATTCAATAAATATAACAAATCTAATTACTTAACATTCAATAAATCTAACATTCAATTTAAATTCTAAATTTCTCTACAAAAATAAATCTAACATCAAATTTAATTTTTAAATTACTCTACAAAAATAAATCTAACATTCAATATTTCAATCTAGCAAAATTTAATCTAGCAAAATTTAATCTAACAAAATGTAATCTAACATAAATTAATGTTACCTTTTTAATTTCGCGGGAAAATCTTCGAGAATACCTTCGTAATTCCATTTGCATGTTTGCGTTTGCGTAGTTAAACAACTATATTTTTTTTAACAATAAAATTAAAATTGGAGAATAATAAAAATATTGAGATTGAGATTGAGAGAATGAGAGATGAAAATATTGAGAGAGATGTGAAAATTTGTAAGGAATGGGTATATATTTATAGAATTTTGTTTGGAGGAATTAAAATTTGAATTTTAAAAAAAATGGGTAGGGGTCTGGCCGGGTATAGGGGGGGGAATTTGAATTTGAATTTTGAATTTTAGAAAAAAAAAACAAAAAAAAAATTATGTCATGGGCTCACAGGCACGGGCGCACGGGCTCACGGGCAGGGACACGAGCATGGGCGCACGGGCGTCACGGGCACGGGTTACGGGTACGGCGGTCTGGATTCTCACGGGCATTTTTCCAAAAAAACGGATCCGGCCCGTTTAATGCCCGTGCTCATGTGCCCGTGGATGCCCGTGGCACGGGCACGGATGGACCGGTACGGGTTGGGTCCGGGCGGGCATTTACCAAACATTATTTGAAAGCACGTTTGGTTTTACAGAATTATGCGAAATGAGATTTGACGGATATGAAAACTCACAGATAAATTTATAAAAATTTATATTTATGAGTCTGCACAAAAATAATTATAAAATTATATTGAAATGAATGTTCAATTGTATTGTAAAATTGGTTATAAAAAATTCTTACTTTCTTTTGTTTGATATTTTACAATTATTCTTATAATAAATGAATTAAATCATAACGTAACAATATATATTAAATATTATTTTATAATATATATATATATATATATATATATATATATATATAAATTAAATAATATGTATTTAATGATTATATTATATGATTTCTTCTTATTACTTTGGTCTAACCGCATAATTCAATTTTTAATATGCATATAAAATGAGAAATTCAGAAGAAGAAAAAAATGAATTAAGTACATTAGAATATTACAAATATTAACAAAAAGTTGAGGTGGTTGCAAAAAAATTAGTAAAGGTAACAATTGAGATCAAATTTATTCGTAAGTAAATTACTAAACTAAAAATTATTTATCATGCATTAAATAAATTTTACATTAAATAATTGCCAATGAATCCCTTATGTTTTTTTAAATTATTTCAGGTAACTTCTTCACTAAAAACCATCCCATAACCATATATATACAAAAATTAAAGTTAAGTGCATTGGACGGTGCTTGATGGAAGGACTTTAATAGGAAAAAAAAACGAATTATGGATAGGCAGCATCCTACTTTATTTTAAATATTTTTGACAGTTGCTGAGATGATATACACAATATATAGGTCTTTTCTGATACAAGTTTTCTAAAGTAATTAATTAAAGGGATAATTTTTCATATACCCTTCAAAACTCTTCTAGTTTCTTATTTACCCTTCAAGTCTTTAATTTCTCTTATTTATCTCTCAGCTTGTTAAACGGTTTCTTATTTGCCCTTCCTCTAGTTAACCTTTCACTTAAATTATGAAAACTCCTTTATTTATCTATGCTTTGAAATAAAAGACAAAATTATCCTTTGTTCTCTCTGTTGAAGCACAAAATGGATATACCAATCCTAAGAAGCAAGAGCAAGCACGAAGCTATCGAAGAACAAACTGTAGCAAAAGATATCAGCCAAAAAGAAAAGAAAATTGATACAGCATGACTATCGTGTAATGCAATGGAAAGAAGAACACTTTTGGGGTGCTCTATGACTTGTCAAATGAGAGATATT
Organism: Carex cristatella; assembly: GCA_024447775.1. Lineage (NCBI taxonomy): Eukaryota > Viridiplantae > Streptophyta > Magnoliopsida > Poales > Cyperaceae > Carex > Carex cristatella. The sequence goes on from JAJHPF010000022.1 coordinate 2,205,515, forward strand.
GGGAGCAATGAGCGGAGCAATATGAACTCAAACTTTAGGCATGGGATGTGCCTTCATTACCAAATCATCTCTAACTAGATTCCCTTGCAAATTCAATTAGGATTAAAAGCAAAAAAATAATGTGGTCTATCACCCTTCGCCAGCACCATTGTTGGTATTCACAAGCCTCTAATTTCTAAAGTATCGGCATGAGCTAAGTTATTATTTAAATTAAAACGGATTCAAGGGAAGCACCTCTGTTTTAAGTGCATTATAACTTAGGACAAGCGAGGCCCCTATGCAATTGAATTTCTCCCAAATATGCTCAGCTTTAATAGTTGCGTAATGACTATAGAAAAGATAAAGCTGAAATGAGGTCTTGTGCAATTTCAGGAGCTTTTGGCTGTGACAAAACTTCTTTTATCTTTGATATGCTTAACACTGGAAAATGGAGAACTTTATCCTAAAAGCGAGTCAACCCTACAACTCCTAAACATTGAGATTAATTAACTCTGAAGCCACAAAAAATTCAACTCAGCATTAGAAGAAGTAATCCATTTGTTTCTTTTTGGTGCGTGTATGGTGTTAGTGTTGTAAATACTAGGGCCAAGTTATAGATTTGGTGCGTACCTTCATTGCAAAACATGGAAGAAATGTTATATTTTGGTTGTTATTCATTCTGTGCTTCAAGAGAAAGAACAAAGGGCAATTTTGTCTTTTATTTCAAAGCATAGATAAATAAAGGAGTTTTCATAATTTAAGTGAAAGGTTAATTAGAGGAAGGGCAAATAAGAAACAGTTTAACAAGTTGAGAGGTAAATAAGAGAAATTAAAGACTCGAGGGGTAAATAAGAAACCATAAGAGTTTTGAAGGGTATATGAAAAATTATCCCTTAATTAAAAATTTCAGTTTAGATCATGGGCTGTCCGATCAGAATCCGGATCAATTTTACGGGGTTCATTAAATATCCGGGTAAACTGAATTCTGATCGTTTAGGATCGAGATCCGAATTCCCTTTTTAATGGCTAGATCATTTATCATGGTTAATTAGCATTTAGATAAGAATTTTATAAAAATCTAAGTTTGAAAAAAAAAAAAAAAGTGAAAAAGAAAACGAATTTCATACAAATCTTAGATTTGCATCACGAACCCATCAGTTTTAATTCACAAAATTTCGTTTGAATCCGGCACAGTTGTTTATATATTAGTACAAATCTTAAAGGAACGCCGTGCGTTACAGACTTTGGCCGGATTGTTTCGGATTCTGATCGGATGGTCTGGATTCAACCTCAAATGGTGAGGTAATGCAGAGGATCCGGACTCCCTAAAGTATTAGAATGGAAATGACAGCAATTTTACCATACCCGTACTGGTACAAGTCAACATTTTGTATGGTCATAACAGCAATCAGTATTCACCATTGATCAGTACACGGTGTTCCTCAAATAGGCAAATAGTTTCTCTCTCTTGAATTATGCATACAAACCAGCTCATGCGCATCTAAGAATAGCCACAGCTCAAACCTATAAAATTAGAAAGCATTTAACCTCTCCTGCTTCAATACAGTGCTTGTTCATAATTAGAACAAGAAACCCAAAAAAAATATATATATATATTGAAAAAAGGAGATATTTATCCAATGGCCAAGCTTCCTCTTCTTGCCTTTATGGCTCTTTGCTGCACATTTGCCAGTGTTTTGCTGGTAAACGCCAAGGAATTTAACGTTGAGGGTCGTGTCTACTGTGACACTTGCCGTGCCGGTTTTGTGACCAATGTGACCGAATACATCCCCGGTATGAACAAGCTAATTAATCTGGTATAAAATATCATATATTGTGCTAATTTATTTTTCAAATGATCAGGGATTTTCTTTTGTGAAGATTAGTAACAATTGTATTAATAACCACAAAAACATTTACAATACTTAAACAAAAACTTTATTTCAGAAAATAAGCCTTTATTCTTCTTTACTCTAGTCTTAACCCTCTCATATGAGAATCTCTATTCCATATGTACATCCATCTTATTTCCCTTAATCCTACCAAACTCAAGATTATTATTAGATGATTGTCACTAATTTCAGGTGCCAAGGTGAGACTCGAGTGCACTCACTATTGTAGTAATACGGCTGACTGCAAGGCTGAACATAATATTGAGTACCTGGGTGAAGCGATAACCGATAACACCGGTAAATATTATCTCAAAGGGCAAGACGGCCACGAAAAAGATATTTGTGAGGTTGTCTTGGTGGAGAGCCCACGTCCCGATTGCAAAGAGATCATCCCGGGCCGTGACCGTGCCCGTTGCGTGCTTTCTAATGATGCCGGCATCATTAGCGACAAGCGCTTCCCCAATGACCTCGGCTACCTCAAGGACAAGCCTCTTGACATCTGTGGGTCCATCATGAAGCAGTACCCGACTGATGACGAGTACTAGACATGCATGCATATGCATATATATCTATAACTTGCCGTGTGTTGTAAAATGTCACCAAGCATTATTCAATGCATGGTTCATGGATTAATTAAGGTTTATCAGGAGATGAACTAGTTTGATTGTATTATTGTTATTATTATTCCGTGTGTATTCTTTACTGATGCATTGGTGATATTTTGCAACACATTTATTTGTTCTTATCACGTATAAATAATTTATTTTTATTGAGGCTAATTAAAGATTTACATTAATTGATTGCAAATTTATTTTTTGTACATTTGGCATTAATTATTTTAATTAATCCCCGGTATATTTTTTTGTGTGTGTAGATTTTGCATTATTTCTTTGAAAAAGTGAGTTCTAATTGAGGTATATTTTGTAATAATAATAATAATAATAATAATAATAGTATTAATTGGTAAAATGGAGAAATTTCTCACCTTCATATTATTTGGAATGAACCAAAATTGCAAGAGTTCCTTGAATCGGGCCCGGCCCAGAGCCCAATCCATTACTGATTTGAGCTCATCCCTCCCAAAATAGGCCTACTACTAAACATATATTCAAATGTTATGAATTTGATTCTCTAGGTTTCACACGTGCCTTTGATTTACAGTACATATGTGCGTCATTTTTTTTTCATTGAACATCAACTATACTACAACTTGCTTCGATTATAAAAATAATAAACTAGTCAAGGCCGAATTTAATTAAATATTGTCGTGTCTAAATTATATCCGCCCTTTCTTCTTGCGACGGTCATCCGATCAGATTTTTTTTTTTTCGGATTTACAATAGTTTAAGCGACTGACAATGAACTCTAATGATAGTAACTACTGCTATCATTTTCCAGGAATTATAATACGATACATACATACACACTATCTAAAATGCTCATTTATCAGAGAACAGGAAAAACACAGAATAGGAAATAGATTTATGGTTCTTGCTTTGGACTTTGTGTAAATGTTTAACCAAGTCTGCGAATCAGTCTCTAGTTACAAAAAAATAATATTTGGAGGTTGTAAATTCAAACTATGGTGGAGAAAAGCAAAATTTGATATGATCCGGCCGTTTGAAATGGAAATTTTTTATCAATAGAAATTATAAAATTTAAATATACAAAAACAGAAAGAGTACCTTGATTGCAATGACTCGGATCCATCTATTTATGGATCGAAGTCAATGACTCGGATCCATAATTTTTTTTTTTTTTTATTAAATGTGGCACCTTTCTTACAGAATTCAATATAATTAATAAAAAAAATATATATAGATCTGAGTCAATGACTCTGATCCATAAATAGATAGATCGTTGTCCTTGCCTCCGATCTTACTATATTTGTTGCAAGCTACTATTTCTGTTTTTTATATTTGAATTTTATAATTTCTATTGATAAATTCCGTTTGAAATCTGACAAAATCTTAACCCGAGGAATAACTCATATTAGTTTGTTGAGGTAATGATTTCCTTATAACAATCACCAGCTTCAGATGTATAATTATTAATACGACTAAATGGCCATGAATAAAAAACTGAATAACGAAATATGAAAGTGAATTTGTAAGTCATTCATTTTAAATATATATATATTATATTTTACATTGAATATAGAGATATTATCAAATGGTTATTATCATTGTCCGAACTCGATTTGGCGTGGTTAAATAGTAGAGGTATCAAGTTATAACAATGGTTTTTTCATTTTCAAAGTCCAAATCGTCGATCCAAATTGTTCAACATGATTATCTAAATAAAATGTGCTTCCAGATCAAATTTTATATTTTTTTGAAATTTTTTACTATTTATTAAGATGAGTACAAAATTCAATGGTCTGAATTTGACTAGCTTTTGTAAAATACTTAATAAATAGTAAAAAAAATTCAAAAAAATGTAAAATTTGATCTGGAAGCACATTTTATTTAGATAATCACGTTGAACGGTTTGGATCAACGATTTGGACTTTAAAAAAAAAAAAAAAAAAAAAAAACATTATTATAACTTTGTTGTAACTCAAATTTGTTGGAACTTGATCGCTCCTCTAAATAGTAATCAAAATATCAAATCCATACATTAAAAATATATGAATGAGATTGCTGTTGCTTCTACCATCGACACTGTCTCTATCTTCAATGTAAAAATAATAGCATATCAAGATATTATACGACGGACATAAAAGGAGGCTGAATTTATTGAAGATAAAACCAAGTTATTCGTGTCACTATATGCTTATTTTGAAAAAAAACAAATGAAAATTTGATGACTAAGTTATTTCAGAGAACTTCAAGCACCCAAACCTGACAAAAAAAAAAATTCAAAAATTAATCATGTTGTGTAGCATGAGTATAGAAAAATAAATTACGTTGTATATAATGAAAATGATGGAAACTTTGGATTTCAAAAATAAAAAATTTAATCATGTTGGGTATTATATAATTTTTCTATTGATCTTGTTACGATATTTTAATAATTATTAAGAGAGTTACAAATCCTTTGTTGTAACTTAATAAACATATACTTTTTTTTATGTGTATTAAAGAGATCCATAAATTCTAATTTGGATCGGATTGATCTAAATTCTGATTCGACTTATACGGTTCGGATCGAAACTCAAACTTTGAGTGACCAGAAAGGGAAACTGAGGAGCTAGCACACAATATTGTGTAATGTAGCCAGGAAGTCTGGATCCTTTGAGATAAGAAAATAAATCTGCTCTAATTACGAAACTACTGAACAATAATCATGAAATCTCTGTAATTCGAATTCATCCGTCGATTTTTTTTTTAGAACGCATCTCGAAACAGTTGGTTTTTCCTTGTACATATTTCAAAACAGTTTGACAATTGAATTCGAATTGCAGAGATTTGAGGATTACTGTTCACTGGTCTCAGATTTCAACAGATTCGTATCCTTGAGATAATACGCCGTTTGAGTTTCAATTCGAATCGTCCGATTATAATCTGGACCAAATCAGTTCAAACTTTAAATGTTACTAGCATATAACGAACATACAGGATTCAAACTATAAAAATGGGGACGGGGGGGTTTCCGATGCCCATCGGACCAGAGTCTATTCGATGGGTGGTTTCTACCGTCCGATCCACTTCAAAATTTGTGCACACGGATATTAAAGCAAATAGCACGGTTATTAAAGTGATGCGCACAAATCTTAAAATGAATCGAATGGTAGAAACCACCCATCGAACAATCTCTGATCCGATGGGCATGAGACACCCCCCTCTCACATAAAAATGAGGTAGTTTAGGTGATATGAATTCATTAATCACCGTAACTGTGAAGTTACTGAAAAAAATAGTGTCACAGGATTTATGTAATGTTACTGTCATGCATGTTTCTTTTCGTGTACTTAACTTAAAAGTCTTGAGATTACTTTTTAGTGTAATCTAATCTTATCCATTATTTCTAACCTCGTTTTTCTCCGTGATAAAAGTAGCCCTTGCTTATTATCAATCATTTTCACTTGTATTGAATTTGAGAAATCAAGTGATCAATTAATTAGGTGTTTGATTTATTTAGTTTTCCAGTTTCTTTAGAGATTATTGTAATTTTTTAATGGCTTAAGAGCTTTAGCGTCTTGGTTTTAGTAATATCTGCACCTCTTTGGTTGTGACTTTTTAAGTATACGTCCCATCTGCTCTTAGAAAAAATTACAAATGTTCTTCAAAATTAAAACAACATGATTTTTTTTATTTCCAACAACAATATCTTTGTAGATCTCATGAACATATTTTTTTTTACCGTTAATAAAAGTCAAATTTAAAACTATGAAAATTTACAACAGACAAATAAAAACGCATGAACATTATGAACATAATATTGATTGAATTATGAACATAATTATCTCAAAGCAATTACTTTTTTTTTTTTTTTTTGAATAGTGGAAGGATCCACCGATTTCTTATTGAAACCAAAGAGTTTATAGGATAAGGTACTTAAATCAAGTACCCACCCGTTACATATTGACCAAAAGTAACAGAAACAACTATTTTAACAGAAATAACAATTCAGAACAACTATCTTAACAGAAACACCTACAGCTGCCATTAACAAAAACAGACTTATCTAAGCATCAAAAGGTTAAAAGTCAAAGAACAGCACCCCTACTTAGTCTAACAGATCCCAATTCATAGAATCATCATCAGGCTAGTCGTTTCCAGACGTTGGACTGCCATTTCCAAAATCCTGAGTTTCCTCGCTGTCCCCTTCCTGTGCCAGGGACAACAGGAGCCCCACGACCTGCGCCGTGTCAGTACTGCTGGCTGGTTCCTCCAGAATCTGATCTGGGAGATCCTTAACATCAGAGGAAAGTAAAAGACTGAGTTTCAAAAATGAGTTATTATTGGCCTTACACCAGTATAAAGCTAAGGAAATTATCTTAGCTCCAAGTATTTTAAGAGAGACAGATCTAATGGAATTAAAACATACCCTATTTTTCTCCAACCATACAGTCCAAAGAACTGTCCCTCTTAAGAGTTCAATTAACAATCTATCCTTAAGAGGAATGAACTGTCCCTCTTAAAAGTTCAATTAACAATCTATCCTTAAGAGAAATGACTGCATCAAACTATTCAAAATACTATTTTTTGCTTAAAGTTTCTCAAGCTTCACCCAATAACCATTTGACCTTATATATTTTTTTAAATATGAAGCTAAATTTTATATATTACAAGATGTTGAAGATTATAAAAATTTTGTTGGGGAAATTGAAAATCAAAATTGTAAAAGTATGAAAAAAAAAAAAAAGGATTGAGGAAGTAAGTGAGAAAGGAAGGGTGAATTAAGTTCATTGAACCCACAAAGACATTTTATTGAAAAATTTAGGAGAAAAAAATAGTGTGTCGTTTCAACTTTTATAAAAGATAAATATTTTACAAAATTACATCATATTACTTATAGGTGGCCAAGAGCAATGGAGGAATGCATAGCTTTGGCGGGCTTATACTCCTTCAAAAGTGAAATTTTTTGCTCGTATGTTGCTTCATGATAAGATTCTGACACATGATGTTATGGTGAAAAGGGGTTTCACTTGCGATCCTACATGTGTGATGTGTCATTTGAACTTGTTGGAAACATCATTTCATCTGTTATTTTGTTACAACTATGCTAGACAAGTATGGATGTACATGGGACAATTAGTGCAGTTAGATTCATTGCCAGATAGGTTGTGGGAATCATTTTGGAGTCAGTACAAGGGAGTGGTTAAGGAGCCGAAACGGGTCTGGATGACTCGTATTATGGTTGTTCTTTGGGGAGTGTGAAAGCAGCGAAATGCATGTATTTTTGGCCGACATTGGAAATCTCCATGGTTATTGGCCCGGGATATTAAGGCAGAAACATAAATGTGGCTTAAATGTAGTAAAGGCTCAGTTCATATTTGTTGAGAGGAGGGTGTATCTGTTAGTTTTCTGAAGTTGTAAACACATCTATTATTGTACATCTGGTAGTCGCTACCTAGATTTCAAAAAAAAAACATAACAATTTAGACTGTTTAATGAATTAGGCATAAATTTTGAAGTTAAATCACACAGATAATTTTTCTAAAATTTTTATTTGTCTATCTCGCATTTTTTTTAAATACTAATATTAATATTCCGAACTTCAGCAATTTGATAACTCTGTCTAAATAATTTGCAAAAGACCAAGAAACCGCTAGAAAATTTTCATTCATATTTTTCATTTCCTGTCATTCTTTTGTTGAATTAAACAACTTATCATTTCCTGTCAATAAATAATTAATGCATAGTTCGGTGATTTTTTTTTTTCCCTAACTACTATGCTAAATATATGTGTTCAAAAGTCAAAACTCAGATACCATATTATATATTATTTTTTTTGAAATAATAAGAATAATGTTATTCTGACAAATAAAAATTCAATTAATTTCAACGGAATACGAAGTTTCCGGTCCAAATTGGGAATCTGAATTGTACGGCAATACTTTTGTTTTGTACGGAGCAGCATTTAATTTATTAATTATGATTAATTTCTAGTTTTTGGAATTTTGCGGGTATTCTTTTGCGTTGTGAAACATATACCTGGTCAAGTGGTCATCGCAAGGATCAAGTCGGAGGTTGGAAGCATTTATTCGGAGTCAATTTTGGTGCATTACTTTTTTCTTTTTTTATGTGAACCCGTAGCCGTAGGTGCATTAATTTTGTTGCAATGCTTTTGACGAGTAATATAAATCGAATGGGGGGGTGGATTTTATGTATATCCTTCAAAAACATTAAAATTACATATTTTCTCATTTAAAATTTATAATATCATATATTCATATTTATCATTATAAATATTTAAAAAACTCATAAATTTACTCAATTTATGTCTTTTCTATTAAATTCGTAATTTTTAAATACCAATTGTATCCTTATTGAGAAAATAAAAATAAAGTATGTAATATGTTTAAGAGAAATGTTCATTTTTTTTAATTTGATCAGTTGTGAGGGCATATGATTCATTTTCTTACTTGTGATATACACAAACATACACCTAAATGTCACTACATATGAATTACGAGTAGAGAAATAAATTATTTATCTTAAAAAATAACAAATCAGAAGACTGGACATTTTTCTTACACATACTACATATTTTTATTTTTAATAAAGAATAAAATAAGAACTTTATAAATTTAAAGCAAGTTTTAATAGAAAACAGATAAGTTGATAAATATGTGTGTTTTTTTTTTAATTTATAGAGAAAAAAGAATATGATATCATGAATTTTTAAGGAAAAAGTAACGTAATTTTGAGATTTTTAAAGGTAAGCATAAAATTCCCCATTAAAGGTCATTCTCTTGGAATTTTGTTGCGAAATAGTTGGAACATAAAATTCAAACAGTCAACGGAAGTATCACTTTCAGTCAAACAATGCTAATAAAGATATTTTGTCTTGTTATGTAATAATTTTACCCATCTACCCTGTTAAAGTGTTAATACATATCAGGGATCTTTAAAAATGGGAAATAGTGGAAGGGAATGAAATATTTGCCAAAGGTGAGAGGGAGACAGATACGGAGCTTGCTTGGAAAATGCAATTGCGGTACAAGGCGGCTAAAGAATATTTATGAAGTAAAAATAAAATAAAGATATATATCTATTTTTGAATTTATGAGGGTATGACTCCCTCGACCTTGGTGGGAGAAAATGAATGATATCTGACCTACGGGTTCTTTTGGGAAAAATTAGTTATTTGCCACTTCAAAATTTTCAAATCTGAAAAAATATTATTATAAAATTATAAATCTGAAAAATATCACTCTAAACTTAGTTCATTCTTAAATTTGCAACAAATACAAAAAATTTATAATTTTTTTATTAAAAATTAACTGAAAAATGCAATCTTGAGATACGTATAATGAGGAGTCTGAAGGTTATATGGAGAAATACAGAAATACGTATCTCAAAAATATATTTTTCAGTTAATTTTTAATAAAAAAAATATAAATTTTTTGTATTTGTCGTAAATTTAAAAATTAACTAAGTTTAGAGTGAGATTTTTCATATTTATAATTTTGTGATGACATTTTTCAAATTTAAGTTCTGTAGTGGCATTTTTAATAATTTTGCCCATCTACCCTGTTAATACATGAATTCACATCCAGTGCATTACCTGGAAATGAATCTTTTACAATTAGTGGATCGGACCGTTCATTTTAGCTTGGCACGAATCTCAAAGCCCAATAAAACTGTCCCCTCTTTCCTTCGAATTTCAAACTGGTTGAGATTTAATCTCAAGCCGTAAAGTGAGGCCCATCCTCTACGGTACCTGGGGGGAGGATATTGATCCGTTAGTATATATCAGGGATCTTTAAAAATGGGAAATAGTGTAAGGGAATGAAATATTTGCCAAAGGTGAGAGGGAGACAGATATGGAGCTTGCTTGGAAAATGCAATTGCGGTACAAGGCAGCTAAAAAATATTTATGAAGAAAAAACAAAAAAAAAACAAAGATATATATCTATTTTTGAATTTATGAGGGTCTGACTCCCTCCACCTTGGTGGGAGAAAATGAAAGATAACTGATCTACGGGTTTTTTTTTGTAACAAAAAAAAAAGAAAAAAAATGAAACATAACGTAATGATGATGTAATAAAAAAAAATTAAATAGAGGACAAGTTTGCTGAAAAATATTAGGAAAAATTAGACTCTTCCAATCTTACAATTAGACCACTTGCTATGTCATGCAATTTGATTGGATAAAATATTCTATGGAAGAGGATAAAATTATAGAAAATTGTCACTCTAAAATGTTAAATTAGCTAATTGACACTCCAAAATCATTATATTTAGCAAACTGCCACAATTATACATATAATTCAGATATTTGATTAAAAATTCTGAAAATTCAACAAATTTCAATAGTAACCAAAATACCCCTGCTGAATTTGTCACAGACCCCTCTCATTCTTAACATCAATTACCAATATCACAACAGATAGGAAAACAAAACTGGTATGGTTCAGTACCAGTTACCAATCACCACAACAAAGCAGAGGGATAATTTGCACCATACAACAATTAACAAAGGCATTAGAAATAGGCAGCAACAAAGGAAAATTCACAACAAGGCGGCACATGTAAGTGAAGCTGGACAACTGTAACTGATGTAGATGCAATTACAGTCTAAACTCCAGCTTTTCACAATTCCGCATCAGAATATTAGATTATAACCATGTATAGACTATACATGAGGTATTATTACTGTGTATATCTAACACTCAGCAGTTGACATCCCATGATGGCTCGTTTAATTGAGGGATCTACTAGACGGATGAGATGGATTAAAGAGGGGATCTGATCGCCTATAAATATAGGATCTAATCAACAGGAGAAGATGGCTCAACGGAGAAGGATTGAAGAGGAGACTGGAGAGACCAGTTGGATTTAAGGGGTCCAATTGAAAGGTAATTTTGGAAATACCAAAATACGTTTTATTATACACTACTTTTTAGTAAATTTTAATCAAATATCTGAATTATAAATAATTGTGGCAATTTGCTAAATATAATGATTTTGGAGTGGCAATTAACTAATTTAAAATTTTGAGGTGACAAATTCCTAAATTTCATATTTTGAAACGGCATAAAAATAAATTTCTAAAAAAAGTAAGAAATTGTTACAAAATAAATTATAATTGAAAAAATTGGTCATGTAGTGTACTACATGATCATGTCAATTTGCTTGATGTGATTAAAATGGTGAAAAGCAGTCACTTAACGTGATTAACACAGGAAACATGTCGGCGTCGTTATTTTCTCTCTGCTCGAAGCTCGCGGCATTAGTGTATTGTTTATTCAATAACTTCTCGTATCTGATAAATTTTATATTAACTTAATATGAGCCGGAAACTTTAAATTACTCCTATTGTAAGAAAATGGGTGCTCCATTATTTGTTAACCACAAATGAAACGGAGCTTTTAACATAGGAGAAGGATTCCAAATCGGACTTTGGATATTTTCTAATCAGGAAATTTTATAAAATATTATTCTTTTTCAAAAGTTAAAATAAACTATTATTGCATCTAAAATTTTCAACAATGACTTCATTTTTACCTTTCCTTCTCAAGGGTTCTATATATAATATAGATATATATAGGGTAATTATAATATCTCTCGCTTAATATTCTCTCATCTTGTCTCCTATCAAATTAGATCAATTCTCTAGCTATAATTATTAGTTTTAACTAATTTGTGATCCCTACAAACTAATTTATTCCTTTAGTGTAGTCTCCATGTCTTCAACCAAATTCATTTCATTTTTCAAAACAAAAAAAATTTAGGATCTAACTCATTAAAAAATTAATAAATATGCTGGAACAAGGTAATGAAGGCACATGATTTGCTGGAGGATGAATACTTGTGCAAAAAAATGAATACTTGCATAACGAGAATGAATAATTGTGCAATCGACAACTCGAAAGTACGTTATCATGGATCTCATTTGAAAAAGAAAATTATGTAGAAAACGTTCGTGGTTTTAGATTTGCAAAATTTCTTACGGATCGTCAAAAACATTAGTTAGATTGAATGGAGGAAAAACAAAGCACCTCTAAAAACGTGCAAAAGATAGATGAGTGATGTGTCCATTTTATTTTTTAAATACTTGATATCTTAGAATGAATACTTGATGTATTATAGATGAATATTTACGCGCGACAGTTGTAAAATCTTTCAAATATTAGGCGATTTTCAAATATTTAGTGGTCCCCCAGTTAGTTGATAGTTACTCAGGTAGTTATTAACCGGAGACAAAATAGGAGATTATTAGAGGAGGACAGCTAGGTGTTTCCTTATCTTCCGCATTAAATGTACTAAAAAACATGACATCTCATTTAATAATATATTGCGCTTACCATTTTTGAAGTGAAATCCTTTGGGCATTGTAATTCTTTTAAGACGATCATTCATACATATTATTTTAAACACGAAGCTGAATTTTTTTTGTTAATTATGAGATGTTGGAGATTATAAATTTAAATTACCGAAGTTAAAACTGAAAAATTAAGAAGTAAGGGGCCGGAAGACGAAGAGAATAATAAAAGACATACGTATAAAAATGTATGGTACCGACAAGAACTTTTATTTAAATATTAAAAAAGAACAGGTCATAACAAATTTCACTTTTTATTAACATATATAATAATTTATTGAAAGAATAATTTCTGCATCTTCAAACGGAGAAGACAATGCCCGAGGGGAGAGGGGGTGTCCATGCTCATCAGACAAATGTCTGTTTGATGGGTGGTTTCTACTGTCCGATTCACTTCAAGATCTGTGCACATTACTTTAATATCCGTGCAGACAGATTTTGAAGTGAATCGAATAGTAGAAACCATCCATCAAACAAACTCTGATCCGATGGGCATACATCCTCCCCTCCCATGCCTGAGGGCTTCAATAAAAAAAATAACGGAGAAGACAAGAGTACAGCGTGGTTGATGGGGTCAAGTTGAAGCTGCTTAGTGGTGCTGGCGCTCAAATTGTGTGCTTTCCCATGTGGAACCAAAACCTGGCTCTATCAAAATGTTTAAACTATATTATTTGCGCATATACACCGAGTATTTGGTGAAATTATACCACTAAAACTTCAGTGCATTTTTTTTCCTCATGGTCCTGTTGGAGATAGGGGTGTTCATTGGGTCCAATTTAGTCGGTTTTGAACCGAACCGAATTACTTTGGAATCCAAATAGTTCAGTTTTTTTGGTTAAATGGTTAGGTTCGGTTTGTTTTCTAAAACTGAATTATAACTTCGGATTGGTTCGGTCTGGAAATTTTCAAAACCGAAATAACCGAACTGACCGAATTTTTGTATATTATGAATTTGGTCTGGACCGTCCTGGTTTATTTCTTAATACTCTGGTTTATTTATTAATCAATTGCTTTACATACTTCGGTTTATTTCTTAATATCCCGTTTTATTTCTAATGCCCTGGTTTATTTCTTAATATACTTCGGTTTATTACAAAACAATTGCTTTAAATAAAAAAATAATATACTTCGATTTGAACTGAACAAACCTAAAAAATCGAAATAAAACTTTGGTTCGGTTCAGTTGCAATGTTAAATCAGTTCGGTTCGGTTCGGTTCTATTTTTAAAACCAGATTATAACTTTAGTTTGCCTAGAACCGAACCGTTGAACACCCCTAGTTGGATGGTAAACAAAACTAATTTTTCTTCACACAGCATGCTATATACTTTTGCATTTTTTCTATTGGTTGCGCATTGTAGAAGTCAAAATAGCCCTGTTAAATCCCCCCCTTCGGCGGCCTATTTAGCAATTCTTCTTAGACCTTAAGGCTGTGCTTCAGAAGATGTTACAATAGAGAGAACGAACGGAAGAGAAAGAAATTAAGAAATCAGATACATGTTTATTCTGTCTACACCCTAATTAAAAATCTAACTTTTTAGAAAAGGGAAATCGTATAATTATGTAGGAGTTTTGTTTAAAACAAATTACGTATTTTACAAACAAAAGTTTTAAGAAAATAAAATCATATGATAATATATGAGATAGAAGTTGTATTTAAAACCAATTACATCATTTTATGGTGATACATCTTGACATTATGGTCCATTTGGCAAACTATTGGAATAGAGGAAAAGTGAGGAAAAATGAAATTTAGAATAGATTTCAATTTCTCACTATTTCGGTCGTGTTTGGTTGATGGTGGAAGAGTAGAATAGTGGAAAATCTATCTCTTGAAAAATGCTAATTCCTTTATTCCACCTTTCGTATGGAATAAGTAAGTGGCTCATGGAGGAATAGAGGAGGGACTCAAATGTAAAAAATAAGAGTTTGATTGCAAAAGTTCAAATCCAATTCCACTATTCCCAATTCTCCAACTCCACTCACTTATTCTCTTGTTCAGTAGGAATAAGTTCTTTTTTGCGATTTCAAAATTCAAACAGTTGATCCGGACCGTTCAACATAATATCCATATTAAAATGTACATGGAAACCAAATTTTACATTTTTTTGAAAATTATTTACTATTTTCTAAGAATTTTTTAAAATCATTGTTTTTCAATGACCCAGAATTATCTGAAAACAACAAATTTGTACACAACTTAATAAATACTAAAAAAAAATCCAAAATATGTAAAATTTGGTCTCGGACAACATTTTAATATGGAGATCATTTTGAATGGTTTTGATCAACTATTTGAACTTTGAAATCGCAATAATAATTTATAAACATATAATGTTAATAGTGTAATTGGATTCCTCAATAAATAATTAATAAAAGATAAACTTAAGTTATGATAATGTTGTGTACTTGTGTTAATAGTTTAATACCATTATCCTTCAATCCGTTTACCTACCTCTAGTCCTCTACCCAAAATGAACACGGTTGAATACGGATTAATAGTTAATTGAGAAATGTTGACATAAAACATTTCAGGGCACAAAAAGCAATAAATTTTCAAATCTTTCCACATTGAGAGAAGTGGCCGAAAGGCGAAACCTGATCCCCTGTTCAAAGCCACAAAGGTCATTTTCGAAAAAATAAAGGCCTCTTTTGGACTTTTCATCAGACAACCTCGTGATCATCCGAATTCACATCCAGTGCATTACCTGAAAAAGGAATCTTTTACATTTAGTGAATCCAAACCGTTCATTTTAACTTGGAACGAATCTCAAAGCCCAATTATACTGCCCCCTACGTCTCCCCGAATCTCAAACTGTCTGAAATTTAATCTCGAGCGTAAAGTGAGGTTCATTATCTGCAGTAATGGAGAGGATACGGATCCGTGCTGATCCCATATCCACTGAACTTTCTCAACTTTTACAAATTTTCAACAACACGAACCGTACCTTTCTCTCTCTCTCTCTCTCACCTCACACCATCTGGTCTCTGTTCTTGCTTTCCCTCGCTTGACGCGCCAAATTTTCATTTATTACGAGCTTACAAATTCTTCCCGAATCCTGACTATAGCGGGCTTGTTTTGGCTGCTCGTTCGTCACTCTCTCGCTAGTTATTACTCTCGGAAAGGAGGCTAAATCTTGTTTTCATGCGCTAGAATTGGTTCCCTTCTCTTCTTCAATTGTGCCTGGCGGCTGGAGGTATGTAATTCGTTTAATTTCCAACTTGCTTATACCTGATACCCTCAATTAGTTGTATTTTTTTTTAATTTCTTATTAATTCTTGAAGTTTCACTTTGTTTGAAGTTGATATTCTTTCCTCTCTTTTTTTCCTTTTTCTTATTTTGTTCGTGTGTAAATTGAGCAGGATGCTTATGTTGGGTGATAACTGATAAGTTATCGATAATCCGCCTTGTTTTTGAACTGGGGATAGTTGCAATTTGCAAAATAAGATATGACGAAAGCTGAAATATTTCTTTCAATCGTCACTTTAATCTTTGCATTTTCATCCAATATTTCTGTTTATGGAGCGCCCAGTACTGACCCAATTGAAGGTAATATCTCTGTTTTATTTATTTAATTTTTTTTTTAAAAAGGCCTTTGCATGATCTGTAATATAATATATCATTACTGTATGTTTATAAAATATTCGGGCCCATTTTTAAATTTTTACTTATTTTTTTCTTTGGGCTTTGTGTTCACATGGGACCAAACTGGAACGGTACCAACCCCTGATTTCATTTCTCAATTAAGAAATAATTTATGTATATAATAAGCTGGAACGGTGTTACCAACCACATCTCCAGCATCCTAAATATTAAAGAAACATATAAAACTTAAATACTAATAACAAAATATTATGTTTTCATTAATAAGATATCGTTAGAAAATTCTTGTTTATTAATATTATTATTACCATTGAATAATAAAAAAATACTCATACTCATACTAATATAAATAAATAAATAGAAGAAGAAGAAGATAAAAGTGAGAAAAAGATATTTAATAAGTTCAACTGGTAGAGCACCTGATTAGCACGTACTGCTACGGGTACCGATACTCTTATGCTGATAGCAAATTGTTTATTTGATTTTGAATTTTTCTTTTCATGAACAGTAAAAGCTTTAAACACTATCAGGGGCGCTTTGTATGATCCAATGAATAAGCTAAGTAATTGGAATGAAGGAGATCCTTGCACATCAAACTGGACTGGTATTTGTTGTGATTGGGTATCAAATGACAACTACCTTCACATAACTGAAATGTATGTACAGTACTTTCTATTTGTTAAATAACCATAGCAAACTTTTTTGGTTTATGTTTTAAAAAAATTATTATTCTTTTGCTTTTTGTAGACAGTTGTTTAAGATGAATCTTTCTGGAACTTTGTCACCTCAGCTCGGCAATCTGTCACACATGAAAATACTGTATGCTGTAAATACGAGAAATACTGATCTATACTAGTGAGTGAGGCTATGGTACTATGCATAGCGCGGATTGGTCCGTACTATGGATCCATGTTTTTGTTTTCAAAGTTCAAACAATCGATTTGAGCCGTTCAACATGATCTCCATATAAATTGGCACCTGAAGACTAAATTTTATATTTTTTTTAGAATTTGTTTACTATTTTTTAGATAAGTAAAATTACTATTTTTGAATGCTTTAGAATCTTTAGATCAAGTGATTTTCTATCTATCTATAAAAATAGTAAAAAAAATCCTAAAAATGTAAAATTTGATCTACAAGTATATTTTCATATGGAGATCATGTTGAATGATTCATGTCCATTTTTTGAACTTTGAAAATGGAGATATTAATCCATAGTACGGACCAGTATGCACTATGCATAGTACCATGGCCTCACTCTATATGAATTATTGTATTTCTTTACTAATGTAGCTGTTGTTCGCTGTATGAAGGAGTTTTATGTGGAACAACATAAGCGGAACCATTCCAAAGGAGATAGGCAACATCCCGTCCCTAAAGCTATTGTGAGTATTTTTGCTTAAATATAAAAAAAGATGAACTTATTTATTTTATTTTTCTTTTGTTGATGTTAACACTAAGAACCTTATATTCTTCCTTTTTTCTTTGTAGACTTTTGAATGGAAACCAACTGTCTGGATCTTTGCCAGATGAAATTGGGAATCTTCAGAATTTAAATCGATTGCAAATTGACCAGAACCAAATCTCTGGTCCAATACCAACATCTTTTGCGAATTTAACCAGCGTCAACCATCTGTCAGTATTTTTTCACTTTTTTAATATAGAGTTTTTTGACAAATATGTCACTATTATGAGTTTTTAAATGATGATACTTTCTTCCAGACACATGAATAATAACTCATTAAGCAGTCAAATCCCGGCAGAGCTTTCCAAACTACCGAATCTCCTACACTTGTAAGTGAACATGGTCCAATTTTCTATCTTTTCTTTTACATATTATAAACATAAAAAAGGTAAAAGAAAAAAAATGATATATTTGAATTCTAATTTAACAGGCTTGTGGATAATAACAATTTGTCTGGACATCTTCCCCAAGAGTTTTCTGAGATGCAGAATATACATATTCTGTATGTACTTTTCCTTCTTCTTTTTAATTGGAATTACTGCAATATTTTCCCTGTATTTTGGTTTTTAGTACAAAGGCATGCCTGTAATAATAACAAAATAATAAATTATTTTTTCAATGCAGTCAGTTTGATAACAATAATTTCAGTGGCACATCCATCCCTGCTTCATATGCAAATATCTCCATGTTATTGAAATTGTGAGTTCAGTTTTACACATCTAACAAGTACACATTTTACCAAATTTTAATTTTCTTTTACTTTGCAAAAATTTCACCTTGTTAAGTCTATTTAAGATTCTACAAGAAGAAAATTATGAAAAACAATCCTGAAAAGAAAGGCAGAAGAAAAATGAGATATTATTCAGAATGTAATTCATATTTATGTGCCAATTTTTAATTTTAAATATTTATTATGTGCAGGAGTGTTAGGAATTGTAGCTTACAAGGAAGTATACCCAATATGACTCGGATACCTCAGCTGGGATTCATGTATGTTTTAAGCACAAAATGTGTGAAATACTTGCATACATATATACTCTAGCTACATTGAAATTTAAAAATGCATATTCTAGTTAGCATTTTTATTTGGAATATCATTTCAGAGATCTTAGCTGGAACCAGCTGACGGGGCCCCTACCTACAAACAAGTTCTCTACCAATATTACAACCATGTAAGCATATTTATTTATTTTGTTCAATTTTGTATTTTTATTATTTTTATGTTCATGTATTATCTAATTTTTTTACTTTTTCCTTTTAGTGATGTGTCACATAATAAGCTCAATGGCACAATTCCTGAATTTTCTGGCCTCCCTAATCTACAGCTCTTGTAAGATCAGACTTTTTTAATTTAATTTTTTTATTTAATTGAAGAACTAATCATTCGTTCATCTGAAAGATGTATTAATATGGATTTTAACTACTCCCAGGGCATTAGAGGATAACTTGTTTGAAGGCTCTGTTCCCTCGAACATATGGGAAAATATGACATATTCTGCAAACAATAGTGTTGTCTTGTATGATCCTATGAATAAATTTATTATTGTTTGTACTTCTTACCTTCCTTATATAAGATTCTTATAGTATCTCTTTGTTTACAATTTAGGGATTTTCAAAATAATTCGCTGACAAATATCCCTGCAGATTTTGATCCCCCGACAAACGTCTCTGTTTTGTATGTCTTTTTCTCTTTTTTTTTTAGTCATTTATTTTCTTTTCAATAGTTGTCTAAGAATTAACTTGTAAAAAAATAAATATAAATTCTTACATTTTTTACAGATTGTCAGGAAATCCGTTATGTTCAAACGCTACATTGTTGACTCGAATCGGATCATGCCAATATCAAACAATAACCAAGGTCTCTGGATCTGAACAAAACTCTTCGGCAAATTGCCAACAATGCCCGTCAGATCTAGATTACGAATATAACCCCTCATCCACACTCTCTTGTTTTTGTGCGGTCCCACTTGGGGTCGGGATGCGATTAAAGAGCCCTGGGATTTCTGATTTTCGCCCATACCTGACAACTTTCGAGAAAGATTTGACTAGCTTGCTCGACCTCTATGTGTACCAGTTGTACATTGAACGGTACATATGGGAAAAAGGTCCTAGGTTGAATATGCAACTGAAATTATTCCCAAGTAATACGAGCTTGTTTAATACGAGTGAGATAAATCGGGTGAGGCGCATGCTTGCCGGATGGGAAATTACATTGTTGGGTATTTTCGGGCCTTATGAGCTCTTGAACTTCACACTCGGGTCTTATGCTGGTATATTCCTAATTGTAATATTCAATTTTTTATTACCGGTTGTTAATTGCTGTTACTTGCAATCAAATTCTTTGCAATTGTTCATATTTTGCACTTGTTACTCTTCTCATGAAGATTTCTTTTCCTTTTATTATTTTGTCACCTTGATCTTTTATACAATTTTGTATAGAATTATCAAGTAGCTCGGATTCAGGATTAAGCACAGGTGCAATTGTTGGTATTACAATTGGTGCAGTTGCAGTTGCAGTTGCTGTTTCTGTACTCGCCACCATTTTCATACTGAGGCGTCGCTGGAGATATACCTTTGTGTCAAAACGTAGCTCGCGTAAGCTGCTTTACCCTCCTTCTGAACTAATGTTTACTTTGAATCTAATAATAACAACCTAAACTGTTAAGCTCTTCTTTTACAGTGTCAAGATTTTCCATGAAAATTGATGGTGTGAAATGCTTCACATTCGAAGAAATGTCCAAAGCTACTAGCAATTTTAGTGAGTCAAATGTAGTCGGTCAAGGGGGTTATGGGAAGGTTTATAAAGGAGTTATGGATGATGGTATAATAGTTGCGATAAAACGGGCCCATGAAGAGTCTCTACAGGGCTCAAAAGAGTTTTGCACGGAAATCGAGCTGCTTTCAAGATTACATCACCGCAACCTCGTCTCATTGGTTGGATTTTGTGATGAAATGGATGAGCAGGTTTTTACTTAACCGAAATAATTTTGATCAATGTTTTTTTTACCATATTATGTCTGAATCTGACTTCCTTACTATTTGATATTTTTTGGTAGATGCTGGTTTATGAGTTCATGCCAAATGGTACTTTGCGTGATCACCTTTCTGGTAATTATACTTCTTACCTCTTTGCATATGAAAATTTTATGTTTCTGTCTATATTTAGAAAATATTTTCTCCTATGCAACAGATAAGGGCAACGAGCCTTTAAGTTTTCTTAGAAGACTACACATAGCACTGGGGTCTTCTAAGGGAATATTATATTTGCACACTGAAGCAGACCCGCCTATATTTCATCGAGATATTAAAGCAAGTAATATTTTGTTGGATTCCAAGTTTGTACCAAAGGTGGCTGATTTTGGTCTCTCGAGGCTTGCACCCGTACCAGATCTTGAAGGAACCTTACCTGGTCACGTCTCAACTGTTGTTAAAGGAACCCCTGTAAGTGACAATTTATCTTTTTTCATTTTGAAATTAATGCGCCAAATTAAACTAAGTATATTCTTTTTAATTAACAATTTTTTCTTCCCTTTTCATCAGGGATACCTTGATCCAGAGTATTTCCTGACGCATAAACTAACAGACAAGAGTGATGTTTACAGCCTTGGAGTCGTTTTTCTTGAGCTATTAACTGGGATGAGACCAATTGCTCATGGGAAAAACATTGTTAGAGAAGTAAGTTAATATTTTCATGAATTCTTCAAAATTAAGGAATGACTAGTAGAGGAGAGTTCAAATACCTCTATTTTTTGTTCCTTCGTTTTTAAAACTACAAGAACTTAAAATTTAAATCTTGAATGTCAAAGCTAGATATGATCTATATCATTTTTTATATGCACATGTAAAAGATCACGACATTTTGATTTTGTTTTGATTAGTATCAAGATAAATCCTGGACGTTGATTTTACAACATATTGATTCATATTAAAATCAAAAATTGAAAAGCGATAATTTTTTATGTGCATGTAAAGAAAATAATATAGATCACATCTAACTGTTTTATTTTGACATATAAATTTTAGAATTTTTGTTAATAAAAAACTAAAAGCTGGAGGCACAAAAAAATTTAAGGCATTTGAATCCTCTGATTAGTATGCTGTCACACATAATAAAGGAAGATGTATTTTATATTACGCGGAGGAAACTTGTAGATCTAAACAAGTGGCATCACAATTTTGGAATTATAGGTGAGCTTGAAGTGCCAATCAGGCAATACACTGGAAGTAGTCGACAGCCGAATGGACCCATATTCAATAGAGTGTATTCAAAAATTCATCTCTCTTGCGCTTAGATGCTGCAGGGACGATCCTGATTCGCGTCCCTCCATGTCAGAGGTTGTCAGGGAGTTAGAGGCGATCTGGCGGATGATGCCTGATGCACATTCATTGACCACAGATGACTCGACAGATCTGAACCCCAAAAAGATGTTACATTGTAATTCATCGGCCTCGTCAGTGATGGGCAACACCTTCCTCTCATCCAATGAGATGAGTAGTGAAAACACAGAGAGCGGGTTGCATAATATCACTCCTCGGTGAATCCATAGACTTCGGTTCTTTCATTTTTTTCATAGGAGGATAGTTTGCTTGTGTGTTTTGATGACAGTGCATGTAAAATGAATGTACATTCTGTTGATTAGGTCTGTTCTAGTGACATATGCTGTCTGGTGATACCGATACGGATATAGAATTTTGTACAATAATAGATAAGGGATGTATCATCATAGAAATTGAGTTTTAAAATTACAGGTTGTAATGTGCTAAAAATTCAGATAAAACATTCTTGGTTTAAAAGATTCTTATACAATACAGAATTCTATTTGGTATTCAATCTACAAGGACAATTGTTTGATGTTATTGCACAGCGTATGGAGAAATTCATTGTTTCTAAGCATCCGAGAATGTGCACATAAGAATCTGTGGCTAGGAGCTAAATAAATTGAAAGAGATGAAATTTTAAAATATTACATATCAAGGGCCTCAAGGCCCACAAAGAAGGCCCGTATTATTAGCACAGTGAAATTTCAGCAATGATTAGATCCTCTCCGTTTCTAGCCAAGGCAATCAAGAGCTTTTTTTTTATAAAACATAATTAAAAATAAATAAATTTAACGAAACAGCAGGATTAGGAGGATTTTTAGAAAAATCATAAGAACCGGTTTCCCAAACCGGTCTCCATATTTTCAAACCGGTTTGGATAAATTTTGATCACCGCAGCAATCCGCCACAGAAAATCTGAATGACAGAGAAACGGGTTCCCAAACCGTTTTCACGCCGGTTAAAAAAAAAAAAAAAAAGAGAGAGAGATGGAAACCGGTTTGCCAAACTGTTTTGGCGGTGAAAAAAAAAAATAGAAACCGGTTTGGGTAGGAACCAAAGTCACCAGACCCTTCTCCCCAACTCGTTTTCACACCAAACCGAACTCAGCCTTCGAATTTCCTTCCTCTCTGCTTCCGAACTTCCTTCAGTTAAGTTTCCTAAAATTTTTTTTTTCAGCTCTTAATTAGTTATAATTTCTTAATGTAAATGCATATAATTATAGGTTTCGTTGAGAAGAATAAAATAAACTTCAGATCTACTAATTTCATTAGGTATGTAGTTTAATTTTTTTTTTGGAAGATATAATCCGAAATTTTAATTTCTTGTTAGTTTAAATAAGTAATTGTAGTTAATTTCACATTTGTATTGTTAAATTAAGAGTTTTTGTAGTATATCTCCCGTTAATTGATAGTATAATACGAAATTGAGGGTATATAAAGAAATTATGAGTATATGAATAAATTGTGGAATGATTTAGTAATTTTTAGTGTAATTTAGGTAATTTTTTTTATAAAAATCTGAAATATATTTTGTATTTTAATTTTTTTTTTTGTATAAATAAGTTCTTGTAGTTTAATTTAATTTTTGTAGTATAAATAAATTTTGTAGCGTAAAATTGAGGGTTTGTAGTTTAATTTTAGGGTATATGAATGACATGTATAATTTAGGTATTTTAGCGTAATTTTAATAATTGTATAATGATTTAGTAATTTAGGATTTTGCATGTAATATAAATAAATTGTATATTGTTTTAGTTTAGTTAGTGTTATTTTAGTAACTGTAAAATGATTCACATATGGAGTATATTACCTCTTAAAATTTAATTTAATAAATGTAGAATAATTTTTTTGGTTGTAATTTAGGCTAGTTTTTTCGATGAATTAGAGAATTTATTTAATTTAATTTTGTTGTGAAATTTCTTTGAATAATTTCTTTTTTTTGCGTTGTAGTTTATGTAATTATAATTTTATGTATACAGGGCAAAATGTATTCTGAACAACCCTTACTCCCTTTGTTGGTATTGTCTGAAGACCTACACAAAATAAGTCAAGCGAGTATGCAGGTATTTGTAATAACTTTGCGATTTTGCTTGAAATTTACTTATAAGGTTGAATTCAATTTTGAGATTTAATTTTTTATGCATGACAATTATCGTTACAGGACGAGTCCACGCTACGTACTAGCACTCGTCAAATGGGCATTCCTTACCAACCTCAGATGAAATCAGGTTTGGTGAATTTAGGCTTGTTTCAGATGAAAGATGTGAATAAATGCTATGCGATAAAGGATTGATCACCGCTCTTTGCCGAGAGGTGGAGGCCGGAGACGAATTCATTCCATCTTCCCGGTGGGGGAGTTGCGAGTTACATTAGAAGATGTCGGTTGTTTGTGGGGATTGCCCATTACCGGTAATTTGTCATTTCTATTACTAATTTATTTGTTTTTAATTTATATGTTCGTCTAACATTTGTATTTACAGGTACGGTTGTAGCTGGATGTACCGATGATAATTGGTCCCAATTAATCGAAGACTGCTTGGGACATGAAGTGTACGATGGGTATGAATACGATGACGATGAATTTTTCATGAAAAAAGCGGACGGTGAGACAAAGTCAAAATATTACATGCGTCTAAAATGGTTAAAGGACAGATTTGTTGAGAAGATGACACCGGCCAGTGACCAGCAGACAATCGATCAGTACACATGTGCATATTGCATGGAGTTGTTCGGGTCTATAATGTTTCCTGATTCATGTGCAAGCAATGTCTTGATAATGTATTTACAGTTCTTAGAAAATTTGGGACCTCGATCTGTAGACTACAATTGGGGAGGTGCCGTGCTTGCTTGCCTGTATCGGGAGTTGTCCCGAGCTTGTAGAAAATCGGCTGTATCGATTAATGGTCCGCTACTACTGCTCCAAATGTGGTCTTGGACTCGGTTTCCTATTGGACGGCCGATGCCCAAAATTAATTTGCCATTTGGTCAAGGTGACCCTAATGAAAGAATGGCTTTTGGAGCGAAATGGATTCAACCGCATGAATGGGAGGGTAATCCGCTGAGAGGTACATTTTAATAATAAATATTATTTTCAATTCAATTTAGTGTTCATTCAATATTTAACCACCATGTTTTTACAACTTAGGCACATCACAATTCCGGAATCAATTTGAGCGTCTGAGAGCCAGTGTTGTCAACTGGATGCCGTACACCGATTACTACCAGCTCGGCATACATTCGCGCGGGATCAGAGACTACTCATGCTTTACATGCAGGTTGTGGTGCGTCCATTTCTGGCAGGTAGAGATTCACTGTCTTGAGAGAGTTCTCCGGCAGTTCGGCATATTTCAGCCCATTCCTCCTTGTCCTCCACCACCCTTTCAGGATCTTGAAGAACTTCGACTCTATCAGCGAGCGAGCGGTTTGTCCGATGACAGACACTCTGTTGACTCGAGCGACTATCTTGAAGTGTATTACACGGTACAACCCGTGATTATGTTTGAGCAAGTACCGTACGACGATGCTAGGTACAAATAAAGATACTTTTTGGCTTAAAGATATTCGAGAACAATTTTATTTGGCTTAAAGATATTTTTTCGATTTATTTTATTTGCAGGTACGACGAGTACATGCACTGGTTCTTCAATAATGGCATGCCGTCTGTCTTTCCGAATCAGAATAATGCAACAATTCTGAGCCAGTTAATGCCAGAACCAGAAGGAGATGTCGGAGACCTGGGGTATGTATCAGATGCCCAATTTCAAACTCGAATTGTAAGTATTTCTTCTTTGTAATATATCATTTTATTTTATTACACAAATTACACAAAATATAATTATATTACACAAATTATAATTAACTTTTAAAATATAATTATATTGTAGAAATTTCGTATCACAAAATACACTGCGCAAGGAATTGCAATGGTGAAGACACGTGGACAAAAGGCTTACGGACTGCAACTGCTCAAATATAGTCGCGATATTCTGCAGGATCTGGGTCAAATGGCACTATTCAGAGCCATGCTGAACCATGCAGGACTTCCATTTGATATTAGGCGTATTAATATCAATGATGATTATCCAGACCGATTTCCGAGTGATCCAGATGTTCAGGTTCCTCAAACAACTGCTGATGATGTAATGAACGGAATTTATGAGTCCCTTTAGGCAATAATGATAGACGGGCGTCATATCGGAGATTCTGCGGGCTCAGCAAGTGCGGGGTCATCAGGTGCGGGGCCATCGGCCCCAAGGCCGTCCAGAGCAGAAGAGGAGAGAAGACAATCCAGACCAACTAGGCGGTTCAGTCACTCAAAATTTGAAGGTCGTGGCAGAGAGAACGAATCATGAAGTGTGTCTTTAATTGGACAATTAAGTGTATTTTGTTTGAATTTTATTATGCCTATGTTTTAATTGGACAATTAAGTGTATTTTGTTTGGATTTTATTATGCCTATGTTTTAATTGGACAATTAAGTGTGGTTTTGCATAAAAAAAATATAGTCTTACAAACAGTACTACAAACATATACAAATGTTTTATGAAATCATTCATCGTGGTTTACGTCGGAATATTCTGCTAATTAAACTACCAGCTGTTCGGCTACCAGAAGGTCTCGCCCGAGTCTTTGTACTACCGAGGCCTCCGATTGCATAACATATGCCTGAAGGTCGGCTACCAGATACGCTTCGCCGTGATCCTTGTGTAGCAGATTCGTCCACGTGCATAGCAGGTGCACAAGGTCGGCTACCAGATACGCTTCTTCGTCTTCCACCTGTTAAATAATGACAAGTATATAGTTAGGTGTGCATAAGATACAAATATTTAAAATATGAACTTCATAATTCCTAACCTGATGTTCTTGTTCTATTGGATCCATCTGCCTCTTGTGCTGTACTGCGTGGCCTGATACGAGCATCTATATGATCCATAGAATTAGGAATTCTTTGGTGCTTCCTCCTTCCCTTGTTAATTTTTGTAGGGTCCGGTCTGATTATAGGTGCTCTTATGTCATATGGCCAATTTGTAATGTTAGCAAATGCGTGAAATCCCCCTGACCATGTGTTGACATAGTTCAAAATGCTATAGTAGTGACTTACATATTGTATCGGATTTAGGCGTTTCAAACAACACACCGCCAGTACATGGTTGCAAGGAATGCCAGTAAATTGTGGCTTCTGACACTCACAAACAGGCATTCCCCCCCCTCTAACAATCTAACTTCATATTTCATATCTCCCTTCACTCCCTACAATTAGTAAAGCAAAATAATTACAATAATATCATATATAAATTTTGTACGAATTTTAATAAAATAAATGACATACCGTTTTAACAACTCCGTCGTGATCTATGACCTCATAAGTGTCGGGTCCCAAAGGTATCACTCGGTGCTCCTTCGCTTTTCTAATCCGATGTTCCAAAACGGATAATACTTTTGATGATAATTTCATTCCGTTTTGAAGCCAGTGTTCGGCAACCTCGCGTTTTTTCACAAACCAGTCCACAACTTTGTAATATGTGCGATCCACTATCGCTGATACAGAGAGTTGGCGAACGACACGAAATACACGTTCAATGATTCTGACCCGTTCGAAGTCATAATACCCCACCTATTCAGGCCTCCGTCGTGACATTGTGCCCATTTATGGAGTTGCAAAGGTTCTTCTTCGAGATTTTGCACCCTTTTACCACACCACATCAGTGTTTTAAAATTCAGTCTATTCACCCGAATATTCCTATTCGGTTGCAATCCGAATAGAAAATCTATATTCGGTCCGAATATGAATTTTAGAGCATATTACCAGTTTAGAGTATATTAATAGTGATAAAATACTGGTTTAAAGTATATTAAAAGTGATTTATACAACATATTACCGGTTTAGAGTATATTAAAAGTAATAAAAATACCGGTTTAGAGTATATTAACAGTGTGTCATACCACATATTACCGTATGCTTGTTTATATATACGAATTCTCATTTAAAATCCGCATATATAAATCCGAATAAAAATCCGCATATGTGGCTGCATACCATATATTCGGTATTCGGTGGCGTTCCGAATACCGAATAAGAACCGAATTTCAAAACACTGCACCACATTACATACTTATGAGTAGTAATACTCATATCTTTTATCATTTCCATACCCTCATTAAACCTCCATGGTTTCATCTTACCCACAAATTTAACAAAAATATCTTTCAACCTTCTGTCCTTGCACAGCTTGTAAACATTTGCTTGCAATATGTTGAGTACATAAACGATGCACTGCTTCACCGTTTTCCTCACACCACTCTAAATCTGGTCGATCAAACACTGAACGGATTGCCCCGTGCTGGTCTGATATAACACAAATCCGACCAGGCCCCACCACATCTTTGCGTACAAATTGCATAAACCAGCCCCAATTAGATGAAGTCTCTTCATCTGCAATCCCAAATGCAAGGGGAAATACTTGTTGTTCTGCATCATAAGCACATGCCATGAATAGTTTCCCTTTGTACCGGCCGGATAAATGTCCTGCATCTACACTTATAATTGGTCTGAGATATGGCCATGCTTGAATGCATGGACCGAAAGCCCATGCCACGCGGGTGAAAATATGGACACCCATACGTGTAGATGGTTCATGCTCAATTCTGTATTTTGTGCCTGGGTTAGACCTCTGGATTGCACCAAGCAAATAAGGTAGCATTTCGTATGTTTTTTTTTCCAAGAACCAAATAATTTAGCCATAGCTAACTCCCGTCCTCTCCAAATTTTGTTGTATGAAGGTTCAACCATTGGGTACTTTTGTCTAACTGAATTGTAACATGCTTTTATTGACATCTCCAGATCCCTCTCTAGACTAGGTTTGATTATTTCTGCAATCTTCGTAGCAGTCATCTGACTACTTTCTGCTGTACTGAAACAATTGTGCTGGTATGGGTTTGTTGCAATTGTCCACTTTCCAGTTTCAGTAGTTTTTGCGTATAACCTCCATGGACACCCCTTCTGTTTTACATATAACAACATAGCCAGTACGATTCGAGTGAGTTTGTTTTATTTGTATGTTATTATCCATGGAAAATCCACCCAGCTTGGATTTAAGTTCGGCTTTGGACTCGAACATCTGTCCCACTGAAAACAAACCGTCGATTCTGGGTGCATGACCAAAAAATGATTCATCTTTGTACGCCATCGGCACATTATCATTAAATGCCAAACAAGAATGCTGCAAATCCCGATTAATAAAGGGAATAGATGATTGCCACTCCTTTATTACCTCTTCAACCCTAATCTCATCCTCAATTTCAACCATGTCCTCTTCCCCGACAATCAGGCCATCAGGATCAGAGTTTGAGTCTGAGTCAGTATCATTGTTTAGCTGGTCAAAATAATTAGGCAAATCATCTGATACTGGCATTTCAGAGGGGCCATCACAATATATAGGTGATTCAAACACCGATCTGTCTCTACTACTTCAGGGTTCACTACTCGGATATGGGTCATAATTGTTCTGACTAACAACCGGTACTGACTCAACAACTAATTCAAGAAGTTTAAAATTCAATACCGGAGTGGCGTGTTGAAACACCATCTGCCATACTATTTCGTGGTCTATGTTAAACAATTGGTATTTTTCTACTGAGCCAGGTGGCGCCGTGTTCAAACGCGCCCTAATTGTGAGATCGAATTGGCTAGGGAGCAAATGAATACCACCACATACGTGTCTTTTTAGCTCATCAAGACTGGTTGTGTCAGAAATCAGAAAAGTACAGGTCGGTGCGTCTAAAATTTCACAATGATAGTACACATTTATTAATACTTGAGACATTTCCTGAAAAAAAATTTCACAATCAATCTAAATATCATTCTGAATTTGACATCCTAAAAAATAATCGGAATTAAAAAAAAAAAACTTACTACAATCTTCAGACGAATACGAAAAATATAATATAGAGGTCGATCTGTAGATCACAACTAACTCTCAAAATTAAAAAAAAATTAAGATGGCATGGCCATATAAACACTCTCAATTAAGATGAACAAATTAAGATGAACTCTCGGAACTTTCAGAACTCTAAATGAATGAACTCTCAAAACTCTCTCATATAATACTCTCCACCACCGACAGAAAAAAGCAGAAAAAAAAAGGCCAAACCGAGATCCCAATCCGGTTCAGAGGTGCCACACAGCCAAAGAATAGAGCCGGTCAAAAATGGATCAAAACCGGATTGGGAGTCCGGTCCCATGCATGAAACCGGTTTGCCAAACCGGTTTTTATGGTTTTTCTAAAACTTCTCCTAATCCTGCTGTTTCGTTAAATTTATTTTTTTTAATTATGTTTTATAAAAAAAGCTCGGCAATTAACGTGGGGTAAAGATAATGACAGAGTAGTTTTGGCTTCATGCAGCGCCCCAGACTATAGAGTCAAAACAGCATCACATATGATTCGTGCTCTGCATAAAGCAAAAACTAATATGTCAATATCTTTACCTGTAACATGGTCGAAAGGTCAGTCTTCTTTCAAAGAGATACCAGACATCAAAGATCAGTCATTGTATCCGATCAAATTTAAACATTCACATTGATCCGGTCGTGTCATGTTACAGTGTTAAACTATTGTCTTCTGATTTTGATCACATTTTACTCTTATTTTAGTATCCTCTGGAAACAGGAATATTAAAACATGGCCCTTTTGCAATTGGGGAAACTGAGAAATGTGTTAGCCACCGACCAGCTGATGCTTTATTTTGTTAGCAAACTCTGTTAGTAAAATCGGAGTTACACAATTAATAGAAATCTTCAAGAATTACTGCAGACAAAAGAAACAAACAAATTATGCCAATTAATTAATTAACCAAAACTGAAATTCTCACTAGCTTATTATTCAAGTAAAATAAACATCTTGTTCTCAGTTCTTTTTAGATAGCACTTAAATAACAAAGAAAGAAAGATGAAGAAAAAAATAAATTGAATGTCTGGAGTTATGTAACATTACAGCGCTGCATTCGGTCAAGTCACGTCTCGTCTGTCAGAACTCAAAGGTACAGATAAATAGAAGAAGAAAGTCCGACGAAAAATTATATTATTATTATTATTATTTAGCGACCTGTTTTAGCCCTTTTCATGCCTCCGTTATCACCAAAAGGAGAAACACTACCGCTTGGTGGGTGCGGGCTCTCTTCTCTTAGAGAAGAATTTAACATGGCCAATTCTCTCAGCTGTTGTCTCTTGTAGAAATCCTGCGACTCATCCTAGATAATAATCATACAACGTGTTAACTATACAGAAATGATGATGTACTACTAAACAGGAATTATATTTATCAATGTGCCAGGTTACATTGCATTTCCAGTTGTTGGTATCCAAGGTAAAATGGTACTCGACTATAGGATTAAAGTCGAATTGTGGGACATCAGAAAAAGAAAAAAATGAGAGAATTAATTCCTGAGCCCTTATGGGTACCTATTGGTACAGACCAAAAAACTCAACAGCATCCCTAAAAGCAACATTTTGAAAGAACATGCATCCAAGGTACATAAAAGAGAACACAAAATATACCACAGGCTTCAATAACTCCTCAATTATTTCTTGAGCATGTCTCAATCTCGCATCTATAACATTTGATGGTAACTCAGCTTCAATCAATATATGCAACGGATCGTCTAAATGCTCATACCCTGGTCTCCCCTTAAGTTTCTCCTCCTGAATCAAAATAAAAAAATAAAAATAGAAACATAACACCTTTTTAGTTTGATCTATTTATAATTGGAATGATCCTATAAAATCATATGTTATTTTATTTACCTTATCAGGGTCCTTAATGGAGCCTTTTCCTCTAATGTAAACACGACAACCTGTCGAAGCCTCCACCCTTTTTAGTGAATTCCCCCTTGGACCGAGAAGTCGTCCAACAAAATTGAACTAAATCCAAATAAAAAAACCAAATTAAAATCTCAACACAAAAGGCATTTCAGTTCAGAGGGACGAAAACTGTTTCTTTTACACAAGACTATTAAACAGTTCACCACACAATAAGTCTTTTCTTGAACAACTATGAGATCGACATTTGAAAAATGTAAGTGGAATTGTGAGCAAGATAGAATCTTAAATAAAAAAAGTTTAAAAGAAAAAAAGATAGCATACATTTGGGTAAGTGTCAACTGGTATTTCCAGACGCAAAATTTTCTTGACAATGTAAGAGTTAGGGCTTGGTGGTGCTCCTTGCCAGTCCATACCCATTCCTTGAGGAAAGCCTAATCTCTGTTAAAGCAAATAATGCATATTCCATTAACCAAATATTCACACTTAATAACCAGAAGTTAAAAATTTTAAATAGAAATGATGTTTATGTTAACAATTGCTTGAATACCTCAGGCTGGGGCCCACCCCACACACCGAAACCAGTTCCACCAAGACTAGAAAGCCGATTGAAAGGAGAAGAAACCGGGCTTGGGCTTCCATTGAGGATCCGATCATAATCGCCAACGCCATTATTCGGTAACATGTTTGTTACTCTCATTAGTTCTGCACAAATACAATTTGAATTAATCAATTAAATAACTAGCAATTTTTTTTATTGTCAGCTCAGATAAAACAGAAATTCCTTTAGCATACTGCATTGTTACATCTCTAAATAGAACGAAAGTGTTATTTAATACTAATATTAACAATTATCTGATTTTGATCAATAGTTTGATTAGCTACCGCTCTAGTTTAGTACCAAAGCAATAATCATACTTGATAGAAGATAGTTTTATTATTCTATTTAGTACCATTTTCTCTGGTAGAAAAGAATGCCGGTGCCAGTACTAATAGTATCTCTCGTTA
The DNA here is from genome assembly GCA_024447775.1 of Carex cristatella. NCBI lineage: Eukaryota > Viridiplantae > Streptophyta > Magnoliopsida > Poales > Cyperaceae > Carex > Carex cristatella. The sequence continues at coordinate 2,238,532 of JAJHPF010000022.1, forward strand.
CGGCATAAGTTAACTATACCATTATCTCTTAATAGAAACAAATTAATGTTAAAGTTTCAGCTAATAGTAATCTGTTTTCAGGTAATGATCAATTATCTCAGATATTAATGCGATGCCAGTACTAATATTAACAATCTGTTTTCAGGTAATGAGTTACCTGCTCTCTGATCAAATAAAAATATGATTAGCATAAAACTCAGATTACTCCTCATAACATAAATTAAATTAGGATATATTGCTTCCTTTAGTGCTAATCTGGCAAATAGGCTTTTCATTGCAAAAAGGATAATTACTAGTAACGATTTATGTGAAATCAAATAGAATGAGCTTCAAAGGCATACAGAATCAAGATTTGATTATCAATTAAAAAAGGAAATAATGAACAGAGCACCAATGATATAATCTTTAAAAAAGTTTGTTTATAAATCGACAGAACAATATGGAGTAAGATTTGATTAGGACAGCAACAAGAATTAATCGCCGTAATCTCAATTATGCAATTTATGGTAATAAATATTGCATTAAAAAGAAGTACCTTGGCTCAACAACCGACTACAAATCGGAAGAACTTGCATAAACGGACCCAGCTTTTGATGCTCCGCTAATAGCTCTGCCAAGTATTGACTAGACGAAATAAAAAGAAAATATGCAAATGTTAAACCCAACATTTAAAAATCAAATCAAGTCAAAGATTTCATCCTTGCTCCAATAAAACAATTCTTTTTCATCTCTAAGACTACCTTCCGATATCAGGGGTGGCTCTAATCTGTGGCGATAGGGTTCTCGCCGGAGAGAAGTTGGGGGTGGATAACCCTGACATGGTTTTCTACAGAGAAAGAGGGTAGAGAGGGAGAGAGAAAAGGGAAGATTGGGATTAGACAGAGGCAGTAGCAAAAGCTGCTATCTTCGATGCTTTTTCTTTGTTTCTCAATGTAGGAACGACTTGATTTGAAGAGACTGTACAAATTAGCTCATACAAAATGAAAAGAAAAGACCCAAAGAGGTTGTACAAGTAGTAAATGGTGACAATAAAAATGTGTGGTTTGTTTTAGCTTTTAGGTTTTCGCTGTGCGTGGAGGCTATTAGGGATTTTTGAGGAGGCGAAGTGTTGGTCTTTCGTAGACTTTTCACACTGTCACTGTGTGTGTGTGCGTGCGAGAGAGAGAAGAGAGAGAGAGAGAGAGAGAGAAGGAGAGAGAGGGCTTAAGAGTTATTGCTCATTATGCCTTGACCCATTTCCAAACCCTACCAATAGTAGTACGAATTCATATAATCTAAGTTAACATAATATTTGAGTTTTGATCCGGACCGTCCGATATGTTTTTGTACGAAATTAAAGATAATCCGTGTATTATATCTGAGTCGGCTTGGTTAAGATTTTAATCGGATCATCCGGGATTCAAACTCAAAATTTTGTGTTACCTCAGAGGTCTGAAAAGAAAAATTGTGGTGCATACCGGAAAAAATATTTTCTTCACCAGGAAATAAAATTAAGCTATACTGTATATGAGTATATGTATTTGACAAGAAGGATTTTACAATATATTTAAGATTAACAATATTCTCTAAATTAAGTAAAAGGACTTATTTTTAAGCTTGTTTGCAGGTCATTATTGTACATGTATTTTATTTTATATTTTTCTAGTTTCATTCGATATTCTATTTAAAAACGATTGAATATGGACAGTTACAAAATTAGAATCATTTAATGAGCAACAAATTTATATTAAATTTGATAAATTTCGTGTATAAATATATATATTTCATGTTGATCGCATTAAAATGTCAAGTATGATGATGACCTCGTCTCGTCAAAAACCACTAATTCTGTATAAGGTTTAACAAAAGACTACTAAATGTCTAAATTTGTGGGTGCCGCACGGCTGATGATAAATAATCACCCAATTTTTTTTAGTTACTTTTTAAAAAATATATATATACCCTTAAGAGTGCTAGTGTGCTACTCTTAGGAGTAATATTGATTTTTTTTTAAAACTCATGCCAACTCCATATATATATATATATACAAAAAAAAGGTTATAATACCTATCTCCTCTTATCTCATTCATGCTCATATAGTCATATCCTTTATCTTAGTTTTAAAGTTCAAACAGTCGATTCGAACCGCTCAACATGATCTCCATATTAAAATATGTTTGGAGACCAAATTTTTTACTATTTTTTTAGATTTATTGAAAATCGATGTTTTTTATGGTCTAGATTTGTTTGAAAAACAACAATTTCAATAAATATAAAAAATAGTAAAAAAATTCAAAAAAAAATGTAAAATTTGGTCTCTAAGGCCCAAGCATATTTTAAAATAGTAAAAAAAAAAATCAAAAAATATAAAATTTGGTCTCCAAGCATATTTTAACATGGAGATCATGTTGAGCGGTTCAGATCGACTGTTTGGACTTTAAAAATGAAGATATAGAATATGAGGCATGAGGAGCCCTTCTCGTATTTTATATAGTAACAAAATAAAATTTGGAGTAATCCCTTGAGAAACAATTCATATGCATAAGTATATACAAGATATCGAGATTATCGTATGACGGTTCTCAAAATAACACAAAATCGTAGATATTTTTTAATGATTTATAATTTGAGATATATTGTCTATCGAATTTGACACTTTCAAAATAAATAATTATTATCGAGTGATTTCAAAATTTAATTTTTTTTTTTTGGTATTTAATTAGCAATCAATCAATGCTCAAAAATATATATGATATATATTTAGATGATAAACAACACCCGCTAAATTTCTCCGATGAAATTCAATGGTGGTAATTATGATTGTTACAATAATTCAATTGTTGTTGCATTTTGCAATGTTATTATTATTAAGAAATAAGAAGAGATAGCTGATATTTACAACGGTACTTCTCTATCTAACTAGATTGTTCAATGGCAAATTAATTTGGTCAAATAAATTTGAAATGTGGATTAAGATTATTAATTATAGATTTTATATGACTACACAATACAGAAAAATAAAATCTTAATCTATAACTGGACGATTTGGAGGTTTTTTCTCCAGGTGCATGTATTATGTATATTATTAAGTGTTTAATTTACAGCATACAAAGGGCAATGTTATTTTGAAAGTAATAATTAGATTGTTGAGCATAAAAAAAAAATTGTTGTCTCAATATTCAACTTACTCTTCTATAGATCTTCTAATTAATGAAAAATATGCTATTGTAAGATGATGAAAGAAACTTATTGTCTTTTTTTTTTTTTTTTTATGGTAACATTCCCATTTAGAGAGCCAAATGTGCAATTCAAAGAAATTTTAATATTAAATTTAGTAGTTAACACTTGCACATTTAATTGTTTTGGAGTTGGGTTTAAAATATCTCGTTATTTTCGTAATTTCTAATATCCTTATCTTTCATTTTCAAAATTCAAACAATCGATATGCACGACTCAACATGATCTCCATATTAAAATATACATAGAGACCAAATTTTATATTATTTTGGAATTATTTTTTGTTTTTTTTTTTTAAATTGGCACAATTTTTTTTAATGATTCAAAATCTTCAAAAAAAACAGTGATTTATGCAAGAATAATCGGAATCATTCAATTTAACTCTCAAAATAGCAATGCCACCATAAAACACAATAAGCTAACTCATTATTGCATTCTCCATCAATAGCATTTATTAGTTTCCTTTTTACATATACGATGCAAGTTTAATTAATTAGTTTCTACATCTACGTACTTAATAATAAATATATTGCCCATTTCCAAATAATATTTAATTTGAATGAAAATTAATAAATAGGTGATTTAATGTTCAGCATAACATTTTATAGAGGGTGGTGATATTAAAACTACAAATTGTTTTATTAACACAACATTATCTAATTATTTTACTATATTGACAATTTTAACCTTTATTAAGATTTTCTTTAAATTCTCTCTCATTTATTACGCCATAATTTTTTTCCTTTAAAATTATGTTTGATAAGGTATGTTATTTGTTTAAAATCTGTTTCTCTCATATTATTATACATCACTCATAAGATAGAGAGATTTCAACAGTTGGAATTTGTTTTGAAGCCAATTGACTCTATACAAAACTCTAAGCCCAGCTTATTCGAACCGGGTCAAATCTCTGCTCCGCAAATTGCTTAGGTAAAGTGCTTGAGTAAGAAAACTTTAAGCTTACTACCGGTAGATTTTAGACTTGAGTTCACAAAGAGACTTGGTGAACTTAGGAACACTCTAGTTCTACTCTATTATTGAAATATAGAAAAGAGGAAGCCCAAATTAGAAGAATCGGTGCAATTTATGTACTGGTCAGTTTCTTGTCCGAAGAATTTGAACAAAATTTTATTATGATGCTTTCTTTAAACAAAGGAAAACACAAATAAAAATTAAAAATCGAAATTGTAATAGAAATAACACTTTACTACTCCTGGATTGGAATATTTGGGAGAAGTGTTCATGATGAATAATATATACGAAGTACCTTTTTGATATAAGTATGATAAAAAAAGATAAAGTCATGAAATCCCCATGATATTTGAATGCAAAGTAATTAAGCATTGTTCTCGAATTGGTGGTTGGATTTTGAAACAAATTTTTTTTTTTGAAAGATTTTTGTTTGTTTATTTTTGGTTCATATTGTGTATCATAATATAAAAAATTAAATGAAAAAAAAAGTTAAATACATACGTTGACTTGATTGCTTGAAACTTGAATTGAATTGATGTGTTTCTTATGTAAATTTTCTAACTATATCTCTATGAGAAAAAAAAATGCAAAGAAAATACATCAATGCAGAATACTGAAAAAAGAAAAAATAATCTATCATTTATGAAAATCAAATAATTAATTAATGATCACTATATTAATTACATTATGAAACAAATATAGTAGTTAAAAAGATATTTAAAGAGGGTTAAAATTGTCTATACATTAAATTTATTTGAAGATATTGTGTTAATATAAATGTGTGTGGTGTCAATATGCCTACCCTTTTATAGACAGTGATCAAGCCATTCAAATTACAATATACATAATGAATTTTATATTCAGATTCCTAACTTGTAACCTCTTACATGAAGAATATTATTCTTGTTATTTACTACTAAATTAAAAACTTATTCTCTTCGTAATTATTTTGAGGAATTAGAAATTATTTTCAAAATTAGCGGATTTTACACAACCGAATCTGGGATAAAAAAATTGTCAGAGAGCTGGAGAATCCTGTCAGTGTCGGCAACAAATCTCAACCTTGTTTAAGAAATATCAAAACATTGTGTTGTCTATTTCGTATTTTAAAATAACAACATAAGAAACTTTCGGTCTTAAAAGGCTTAACAAAACTGTATTAGAATTTTGAACACATACTTTCTGCGGTATTTATTAAATATGATTGAGATAATTGAAATATTTTGTTATTTTTGGATTCACGGATCCTCAAAAACTCTAATTTCGATATATTACAGTACAATTAATGACCTTTTGGGTCCCCCAATTCAATTGGCAGGCCCTCTATCAATGGATCCGCATATTGAATTAGTGGTCCCGGTATTTTTAGAATTCTCCATAATTTGTGGTTTCTAATTTTTTTTTTTTTTGAGATTATGGTAGAAATAAAAATTTCGGCTCATGTGCAGCATCACAGTACGTATGTGGTGAGTTTTCAATTTTACATAAATTAATGATAATATAAATTTTGAAATATTGAGGTGGTAACTAAGAAGTTTAGGAAGAATGATTTGATTTGTCTGGCTGTAGTTAACTAAATTTTGTGTTTATTGCACCTAGGTGAACAACATGTATGTTTAATACGGAACCGACTCTGCTTATTTTCTTGAGAAAAGGAGGATCCTCATTTTTTTTTCATTTGGATTCAAAATCTATCGTACGGTCTCAATTATTTTATATTTCTAAATCAATTTAATCAATTAAAATAATTCAGATTTAATTAAAGCCGTAAAGTAAATTTTGAGCGATTCAGATGAAAGAAAGAATGATACTCCTCTTCTAAAAAAAAAGAAAAAAAGAAAAGAAAAAAGAAGAAGAAGCAGATCTTGATCCGTTTAATACAAGGAGTGACTGTTTATTTGAGAATAGACAGTGTTGTGATGTGAAAGTTCTGTTCTGTGACATTCTAGAATGGGCCATTTGTTAAGTTTCTGGTTTCTATAGTCGGATAGATTTGACAGGACATACCAGCAAATAATTGAACTCGGATCTGGTAGACTGGTACATGACAGAATCAAATTAAATCTGAACTGTTTTTAGTACATATCTGTACCAATCTTAAAGAGAAATTCATATATTCCTATTATGACATTTGATTTAATTTTAATGAAAACTAAATTTTAAAAATCAACATCCAACATTTGTCAATGTATAGTAGATTATTATGAATATTTGATGCTAATCAAAATAACATTGAAATATATTTTTTTATGTGTCAAACAAGGCTACACAAACAGCATATAATAATGATACCTGAGTTTTAGATTTAAAATCATGAAACCTTTAAAATTTAAAATATAATGAAAATATTTAAGATGGAGCATTTGATATTTTCTAATTATTGTATGAGGCCGCCTGACAAAATTTTGCTCTTGATTATTCTTCTCAAAATCAAGAGATGCACTAAAATAAATTATAAAAACAACAACTTGCTTTCTAATGATATCTGCGCTGCAAACTGGGCTAAAGCTTTTTAACAAAGTAGTTTTGGCTTCATACAGCGCACAAACCATATGCATGGCTGTTTTTCTACAGTCCATGTGCTGCGTGAAGCCAAAACTAGTCCGTTAATATCTTTACCCAAATTTTGCAACAATATCATCTCCTATAAATATGGTACGTAGATGTGGTAATCAATGGCCATGAACAGTATCTTCAAAATTAAACAGAAAAAGGCAAAATGGGTCCAGTAACTGGAGATAAAGAAACTCGAGTTGCATTGCTTTCCAATTTCAAGCAAAAGAGCGAGAGGTGGGGCCCAGTAATTAGACATCTTGGTGTATTTTTAGGCAATCTTTTGGTGGGTCTTTTTGCTGCCCTTTTCTCCAGCAGCATGCATAATCTAATTTTGGTATCAACGAAAGATGAGATGCAGAGATCTGCATTTCTTAATTTATTTTATTTTCTGGAAATTATCATATCTTTCAGTTTCATACAAAAAAAAATCAGGAACTTGTAGCATTTTTTTCTTTTTCTTTTTTAAATAAATAAAACTGGAACCTGTCCGCACCGCTTACGTCTATGCGGTCTCGAATGGTGCACAAACACCGCTTAGTTTTCGCTTTAACCTTCTTCTGGCATTAAATGCGCTACACACCGTAGGAAATGGTGGACCAGGTGCAGTGACATTTTATTTGTAGTACATTTTACTTTTGTTCTTTTCCGGAAAGAGTGCCATTGTATGGTTTCTGATGTAATTTATAAAAAAAAGAAGTATAATTATTTTTTGGGAAAATTTGTTTTATGCCCTCAATATTTGTCAAAATGTCATTAAAACTCAATGCTTATTTTAATTTGTCATTATCCCACTTTAATCTCAATTTAAAAATTCTAATTTTTCAAAATGTCCAAACTGTCCCTGTCAAATTTTTTTTTTTTTCGAATTTCAAATTTTTTCCAATTTTTTTGAAATTTCAAATTTTTTCGAATTTCAAATTTCAAATTTTTTTGGAAAATCAAATTTTTCGAATTTCAAATTTTTCCAAACTTGAAAATTTCGAAATTTTCAAATTTTTTCGTGGCAGCCTCTGGCTCGTACTCCCCAAAAAAATTTGATTTTCATCTATAAATTTGATTTTCAAAATTTGATTTTCCAAAAAAATTTGAAATTCGAAAAAAATTTGAAATTTGAAAATTTTGAAATTCGAAAAAATTTGAAATTTTAAAAATTTTGAAATTTCAAAAAAATTTGAAATTCGAAAAAAAAAAAAATCTAACAGGAGCAGTTTGGGCATTTTGAAAGATTATAATTTTTAAATTAAGATAATGGCAAAATTAAAATAGGCATTGAGTTTTAATGGCATTTTGACAAATATTGTTTTTTGAGTGGCATTTTGACAAATATCAAGTTTTAAAGTGGCATAAAACAAAATTTCCCTTATTTTTTTATTTATGTTATATTTCAAATATTTTTCTTTGTCTGTTATTATTTCTTCTTTTCTCTCTCTATTTATTTTGATAGAGGAGCCTCTAAGGTTCAATGAGAATTTTTATAAGTAATAAATTTTTTATTTTATTTTTATATTTCTCTATTATAGAGACTCTATACTTAGTGTACATTTCATCGTATTATTATTGACAATCATCAGTGTTTAATATGAATTTCCAATCTATCGTAATAGTTTTTGAAATCAAATCTATCGTAATAGTTAGGAAGACATGATAAAAAATTTCTGCTATTCGAGATTAATCAATATATTACAATAAAATTAAAAACGTAAACTAAATAATATTAATAAAAAAATATAGTTAAGGGCTATATAACTAGTCTTTGGTCTAATAAAAATGTAATGTTCTCTGTGTGAGAGATCGCATGTTCAAAATCCGAATGAGAGATCTCTAGTGAATATTAAAATCAGTTGAGTGGCTTGATCCAACTTTACTAAAAAAAATTATTGTTAAGGGCTCTATTTAATTAAACAAAATGCTACAAATAATAAGTGATAAATTATTATATTCAAAAAATATAGAAGTGCTTTTTAATGAAAATGCGCGTAGGCTAAATTTAAAAATTATGAAGTGTTGGTAAACAATAAAGGGAATGATTAAGTAAATAAAAAATTCACCTTAAAGAGTTCAAATTGAGTTCTAGTGACTTCATGATACCGATCAGTGCACCAAATTACCAGTGTTGTAATTAATCATGCATCTTGAGAAAAAGTTGAGGTCGGACCCATTAAAAGATTTGACAAACCAAATGTATCATAGGATATAAATTATAATAAACTGAAATTATCATGAAATTTCACAGTGGTGGGCCCAAAAGAAGCAGCCGACTCAAAGGAAAATTTTCTTATATGGTATGATTATGTTAATTGTCGGAATAAAACTAACTTAAAATTAGCTTATATGACATGATTATATTAGTTGTCGGAATAAAAAAAATAACTTAAAATTAAGTGTTGCTAGTTTTAATATGATTGTTTAATTAATTTCTTGTATTATTTACTTGTGTTTGTTTAAATTTTTTAGACTTTGTGCTTGTTTAAATTGTGTTTATGTAATTGAGTGCTTAATTGTGCAAGTTAACTATATCTTTTAATAAATTAATGAGCAAAATATACTCTATCTCAATTTTAAACAACTTTCAACGGTGAACAATTAATTACAAAATCAATCATCTTTCAATTGGTTTTATTCTTCACAAGAGCCACGGCATACGGAAAAAAAATGGAGCTCCCTCTGAATTGTATTTTCCCTATAAAAACTGAAGGAGATAAGGGAAATAAACTTTTTTTTTTTTTTTGGAAAATTGACAGTGGCTATCAGTGATTACGTCATATTAAAATAAAAAAAAAGATAAGGAAAATAAACCTATTTGGAATTTGAAATGGGGAATAAAATCTGACTACCGAATGGGTAATAGGAAAAGTTCCGGCCAATCTGCTTTTGCCAAAGAAAAACTCATGGGCATCGAGTCACCGAACAGGTCCTTTATAAGCTAATTTTGACGGGAACAAAGGAAAACGGAAGGAAGAGATGATGAATTCTGGCCAATTAGACAAATTAGATGGAAAGTAGAAATGATGGATTCCGGCCAATTAGACAAATTAGACGGTAGTGAGAGATGATGAATTAGACAATTTGGACATATCAAAAATCTCTAATATGATAAATAAGTCTAATTTTTCATGAACGTAAGAGAGACAAATTAGACAAGTTAGAGATCCTTGACTAATATGGCTAATATGTCTGATTTGTCTAAAATCTAATTTGTCTAGTTAGATAAATTCGGGGAGCAAAGGGGAATTGACAAATTAAACATAACAGATATCAAAATTAGACAAATTAGATAAATTGACTTCATTATAAAGAAATTGACGGGAGGGAAAAGGAACGAAGAGACAGATAATGAACAGTCTTTAGAAACTTTCTAATTTTGTTCACTCCGATATGAGGTGCATGTAGAGAAAGTTTAACTCGCTTCCTTTTCTTTCTTTGACTTTCTAGTACAATATTTGTGGAGTATATAACCTAAAGGATAATTCTCAACAACTCACAACTCGCAAGCAAAACTATTATTATCAAATACTAGAAAGCAACATTATTATTATTATTATTTAAAAAATCAGGAATGAAAAAAATATCAACTATTTCAATATCCCACCACTCGCCTAGAACTGTTATAGGTAGAATTTCTTTTTTTTTAAAGCCTTCGCAAAAGTTGTGAAGTTGCAGTCCTACAGTACCAACAAAGTCCTGACTATGTAATGACTGGTCTGACTTCTAATTAAACCGGTGTAAGCAAGAAAATTAAAATCATTGAATTTAGCTATAGCAGATTGCAGCTTTACAATATATATTTTAAAAGGAACATAAATTTAATAATTTGTACGGCTTCTTTTTCTTTTGTCATAAACGGCCCCTGATCTCATGAAGTCAATTTGTCTAATTTAATTTTTTTTTTTTTATGATAGTTTGTTTAATTTAGTTTTACATGTGTAATCTTTCATGCCGAAGGTAGACGAATATAAGAAATAAGAAATCCGATCACCAACGTGCGATAATTAGGTTTCAGGAATTCAGTCATTCATGAATTTTGTTTTTCTTTTATTAATTTGTCCTTTTTGGTTACACAAAAAGTTCTTCTTCTTTTTTTCATCTTACCTTTTTGGACACACAGAAGATAATTTGAATTCAGATTATATATAGAAATGTTCATAGAAACAAATGCTCTACGATCACAAAGTAGTCGGATAAATTATATTAACAGTGAATTCATATAACAACCGTGATCAAAATTATCACCAGGAGAAATTAAGAAATGGTTTTCTTATTATTACTATGATTTTTTTTTTGCTCCCTGCTCTCTCATGGTATGAATCATGTATAGAAGTATACATATAATTTAAGGTCGCATAGAATTGACATTATATATAATAAATGATGAAAATGAAAAATTTATAGAGAATAAAGAGAATCATTCTTTGATTTTAGTGACAAAAACAATATTCTTCATGTGAGAAGTTGCAAGTTCAAAATTTGAATGAAGAATTTTTTTTTTATAAATATTAAATAGTTGGATGACTTAACTAGGGCTGTAAATGAGCTGGCTCAAGCCGAGCTGGGCCTTAGCTCAGCTCGTTAATTCTGGACCGAGCTGTTAGCGAGCCAGCTCGTTAACAGCCCGCGAGCTAAAATCTTAGCTCAAACTTGTGACGAGCCATGAGCTGGCTCACTGGGTTTAGTTGGACCTTGTTTTATAAAGAAAATAAATTTTACAAATTTTTTTGGACCGAGTTGGACCGAGCTGAATCAAGCTGGACCAAGTTTGACAGTATAAAATACACACAAATTCATAAATTGATGCCTAGCCGAGCTAGCTCGTGAGCTGGCGAGCGAGCTAAGGCCTTAGCTCAGCTCAATAATTTTGGCCTGAGCTATTAGCAAGCCAGTTCGTTAACAGCTCGGTCCACTATCGAACGAGCTATTACCGATCGAGCCAGATATGAGTCACGAACGAGCCACGAGCTACGAGCTTTTTGGACAGCCCTAGACTTAACCTTCAATTTTTACTCAAAATAAAAATATGACACAAACAATGTCATCAAACTAAGTAAAAAGAGAAAAATAAATTACACAGATAAAACCATAAATAATATGACATAACGAGAAACTAAAAAGATTATTTATTTTTTCACCAAACCGTCAGGCTTCTACTCCCATCAAAACCGGAACTGACTCTGCTCATTTTCTTGAGAAAAAGAGGACTCTTCTTTTCTCAAATTTGGATAGTTCAAAATTCATCGTACGGTCTCGATTACTTTTTATTTCCAAATCAATTTAATTTATTAGAATAATTTATATTTAATTGAAGCCGTACGATAGATTGTGAACGATCCGGATAGAAGAAAAGAAGAATGCACTTTTTCTCAAGAAAAGAAGCAAATTTTGATCCATCAAAACCATTTCACCTACTACTAAAATCACATTTGACTCTATAGTTCTGTCTCATATCAATTTTCTTTTCCTGAATAAGATGCAATCTAACAACGTATCATTAATTTAGATCACATATTGTATAATTAGGAATGTTCATCGGTCCGGTTTAATCGGATCATTAATTTAGATCACATATTGTATAATTAGGAATGTTCATCGGTCCGGTTTAATCGGATTTAAGCTGAATTGAGAGAGTTCGGTTTAAACGGTTATGTTTTTTCCAGTTTAATAGATCACTTTGGTTCGGTTTAAAATTTTTAAAACTTATTAGATCGAACTGACCGAAGTTTTTAAATCCTTCTCCGTCCAAACCAAATATTTAAAACATATTTTAATTTTTATGATTAATCTTCTTATTTCAGTTCAGCCGAACAAACCGAAATCTAGTTTGATTTGTTTGGTTCAGTTCTAATTCGATTGATCAGTTTATTTTAATCGGCTAGATTTTATTTTATTTTGGTTATATATTACTTCGGTTTACCCGAACCGATGGATACCCTACTTGTATTTGTATTGCTTACTATCATCGCAATACCTGGTCATATTTTATTTACCCCACGTATATTTAGGGCCTGTTCGGTGGCTCTCCAAAAATTACTGTTCACGTGGGAAAAACAAATTCACTCAGAGTGAATTTTTTTTTTTCGCATGAACAATAAAAATCAGTTAAAAAAAATTAATTCCTATGCCTATTTTCCTATCTACTGTGCAGCCGAACATGCCCTTAAATTGTCCAACAATATTTTAATGTATGTTAAACAAGTAAATATAGATGAGGGTACTTTATAATCCTTTATTTAACATTTTATAAGTTATTATCTTGAAAGATGTGTTATTAATGATATGCTATTTTTTAAATTATGAAAAAAACATTAACTTTTTCTATAATTTTGGGATATTTTTTACAATGTTTCTAGATATAGATAGAATATCACTGTTTTTATATGATCCAAAATATTATGAATCAATAGATTTTCTACCAATCTAAAAAAAACAGTAAAAAAATAATAAAATATATAAAATTTGGTCTCCACATAAATGAGAGCTTTTTTTATAAACCATAATTAAAAAAAAAAGTTCGGATTTCAGCATGATTAGCTGAGTTTTTACAAAAACCATAAAAAACGGTTTGGCAGCCCGTTTTCAGTTTTAACCTCAAAAACGGGCTGCCAAACCGTTCTGTACAGTAACTTTTTTTTTTTTTTTTTAGAGTTTGTTTATAAAATAAATCAGATATTTTGTTTGATTTTGTATATTAACAATAAGATTAATGGAATAATTTGAATATATATTTTTTTTGTGTATTTTGACCATGTTATCATTTTATCATTTTATCAAATCAATTGATTGGTTTTTTATATAAAAAAATCAATATATATATAAAAATCAATGGATTGGTTTTCAAATGTACGTATTATTTTTTTTAAATTTACTTTTTTATATTTTAAAAACAAACACATTTAATTATTTAATTGTTATTTTTATTAAACTCATTTTTATTTAAAAAATACTTATTTTTTTGTAAAAATATAAAATAAGTATTTTATTTGTGAAAAAGTATGTTAGTATTCTAATTGGTCGATTATTTAAAATAATGATACATTGGTCTACTACATGGAGGGTTTAGAAGTTTCTGTAACCATAAGTTTTGAAAAAAAAATTAAAATAGAGTCGATTTTTGCCATAAAAGCTGTTAGATTATGGAAAATATGTCCATTAATCATTCAGAGACATTATTTCCTAGAAAAATGTATCCAGAAATACAAATTTTTAGTATTGTTATTGTAATTCACTTTTACATTTTCTTTTAATTTTCTTCACGGAAATATTTATTGATTTTTTTATATAAAAAACCAATCAATTGATTTGATAAAATGATAAAATGATAAAATGGTCAAAATACACAAAAAAAATTCAAATTGTTTCCATTAATCTTATTGTTAATATACAAAATCAAATAAAATATCTGATTTATTTTATAAACAAACTCTAAAAAAAAAAAAAAAGTTACTGTAGAGAACGGTTTGGCAACCCGTTTTTGAGGTTAAAACTGAAAACGGGCTGCCAAACCGTTTTTTATGGTTTTTGTAAAAACTCAGCTAATTATGCTGAAATCCGAACTTTTTTTTTTTAATTATGGTTTATAAAAAAAAGCTCCATAAATGAATACAGATACAAAATGTCTCCATCCATCCACACCAATTTGTACCGCATGCATTGATTTTAGGAGTCCTTTGAAGCTCTTCTTCATGAATTGTCTGTGCTGCTTTATTTTCACTGAATCATTTATGCAATTAAGTTACTCTTTAACATTTGTCAAGATTTAACTTTGGTTGATCCGCTTCCGTGGCCGTGCACATGCTGTCCCTTATAAATGTGCATAATTAGTGTATATATTACTACGAATGAGAGAGACACACAACACAACATAGGATTCTCTCTCTCTCTAGAAAGAAAATAGAGAGAGAGAAAATGGGCATTGCACGTTGAGTTAGGCAGAGACAGATAGAGGTTGAGAGGGTCTCTGGCCAAACCAACACAAAAGCCTCCGCTGTGTTCCCTCGTACCTTTGTACATGGATCATCTCACCTCATCATTTTACAATTAACTTCATGTTTTTCTTATTCTTTCCACCCTATAATAAGGTGAAATTAGAGCGGAGCTAAAAAATTAAGTTTGGAGAGACGTGTGATGAATAAGTGTTACGTAATTATATTTTATTATTTTATGAGGGAACTATTAATAATAATTTTGTAGAACTTAAAAAAATTTAAGGATAAAAATATAAAATTTTAATTTATAGGAGATGCTTAGAACCATTTTCGCTGTTTTTTTTTCTGCATTTTTGCCCCTCGGTGAAATAATATCTTACTTTCTTTTATTATACATAACCTCTTATGATTTTTTTTTATGGTTGTCGACAACATATTGATAAAAAAGTTATTTACAAACATAACCTCTTATGATTTGAATATTAGAGCATCTCCATTCCAACAAATGCTTAGCAATTAAAATTGGTCATGTCATCAAATTTAACAATGAAATGGATCGTAATTTGTTTATCACTCCATTCCAGCAATTGCAATTATTTGATATAGAAAATAATCTTAGCCAATCAATTTGCCACACTGGCAATAAGCAAATCTTTGTTTTTAAAGCAAATTTGTTAATTTACAAACTCTCTCACAACCCAGCAAACTAAAAAACAATTGCCACATCAGATTACAAACCAGAAAACAATAACAATTAGAGATGCTCTTAGTAGTAGTAGTAGTAATAATAATAATAATAATAATAATAATAATAATAATAATAATGCATATTTTTAAAGATTGAAAACAGGGTATGGAGAATGCAAGACTGTCTGTAATTATTAATAATTAATGAACTTTTCATTTCCAATTAAGTGCACTTTTTGTTGAGTTCACGTGTTCTTTTTGTACACTGTATTTTTGGTAATGAAATGAAAAGGACCATGACACAAGTTATCATATTCCACTTTTACATAATTATTTATACACTATTTGCATCTCTAATTTAAAATAATTTAGATCTCTGCGGATTGTCCCACGAATTTAGCGTCTCGTGCATCATACCACCAATAAAAAAAACCTTCACACGTTCTTTTTTTTACGTTTCAACTCAATTAAGCAAAAACTAGACATTAACAATTAAAAATTTAATGGAGACGACGTGATTCGTCTTACGATTCTGAGCGCCACAGACATAGGTGGAGGCATTGAAAGAGCACTTTTTGCTTCATACAAGGCACACAAAAACTGTATGAAACAAAAACTACTTTGTCAATATTTTTAGCTAGCTCCGGAAGGATCCGCATCTGCTGCGATTCTTCGCTAATCAACAGTGCCCTGCAATCCCTGCTTTTCCAAATCCAACCGTTCAATTGTTTCGAAATACGTGCAAGAAAAAATCATCTGCTTTGAGATACGTGCACGAAATTATTGGACGGTCAGATTTGGAAAAGCAGGGATTTTAGGGATACTGTTCACCCTTTTAAAAGATGTAACAGTCGTAAAATTGCTGTACAAAGTGCAGAATGCATAATCTCAGAAGTGGAATTAGATAGAGAGAGCGTTCTTATAAATTAGAAAAATTCAGCTTTGTCTTTTGAATTTTTTTTTATTTTCAGAAAAAAAATATACTCTTAGTTTTCTTCATAAAATGAAATTATACAACATTTATTTATCCAACTCTTCTATCTAAACCTTTTAGTCTCGCTTCTGTATATATAGCGTAGTGCTTGTGTGATGAGATTTGAAACTGTAAATATATTCAAACGTACTTGTTTGTATAGTCGTTTGTTAGTAAATTCTAAATAATAACATTCTATACCAACAACCTATTCAATACGAAGTTTAAGTGGAGACTCATCTTGATCATTAGTTTCCTTCAAAATATCATCAAATGCATATTGTATGCCAATCAATAATGCCAATCATGCTTCAGAGGGGCGGACCCATGTAGATTCAGGGGGACAGTTGCTCCCTCCTAGATTTTGGGTTTTAGTGGATATCGGAACGTTTCGATCGACTTTGCTTCTCCTTAAAATTTTTTTGTCTCCCTCTAAGTGTTTGAATTGTAATTCGAGTTAAATTTAGGATTAAAATTAAAATAAATTTCATAAATTATGATTGATAATTAGAATTATAGGTTAAAACATCAGAAATTACAAGTCAGAGTATTAGAAAGTATAAATTAAATCATTGTTTTTTATCGAGTACCTAATTAGTTAATGAGTTTAAATCCGATTCGATATTTTTTGTCCCCCGACGAAAATCCTGAATCCGTCCCTGCTTATTCATTCAATATTCCTATTTGTCTAATGCTTATTCATAACGTGGTGTTATACTATGGTAATTTTGACATAATGTTCTTAGTACATCTATTACATTTTTTGGATATTTTTTACGATAATTGAATCTGCATCTCTTCATAAAAAATAAAAAAAAATTCCTAGTTGCACTAAATTCTGCAGTTGATATTTTCAATACTATATTAGTAAAAAAGTTAAATTTATACATCTAATTTTAATTATTAAATATATCCTACAGAAACAGTATTGAAACTGCCCTTGTAAATATAATATATTTTATGGTGAGTAGGACCACAAATTGTTTATTCGGACCGAATTAATGTGCAGTCTATTATTTATTTTCGTTCTACAAATGAAAATTTGCTGTTACATTATTTCCTACATAACACAATCAGACAGCATCAAACAAGAAATCATGCTGTAAACCAGTAGTCTTCTGAAATGCTTAATAAGGTGCATATACGGTTGGATGCACTCTAAAATAGCTACTATTTAGAATAGTAGATGAGAATAGTGAAAAAATAGTGATTTTCAGAATAGTGTGAAAATAGTGCTATTCGGAATAGTAAAAATATTGTTTATTGGATTCTACATTTGAAATAGTGAATAACTGTAACTGATAAATAATAGTGTTAACAAGATGCTTATTAAGAGAAAAGATAGACAAGTGGGGTCTCAAATGAATTGTCACGACGTAGAGATAAAATAAGTGGTGTCAATTTTATCATTTTGAAACTGTATTGACGGTAATAAACATTTTTTTTCTCTATTCATACTTTCGAATAGTTGTTATTCCAACATTTTCAAGGAATAAAAAATAGCAACTATTCTAGCTATTCTTACACCATCCAAACATAAATTAGCATTAGTTGACACGAAGGATTGTAACAACAAAAATTAAAAGATAAGGATGTTTTTGCAAATAATTTATTTTCAAGGATGGCAGTGAAAAAATGAACAACAGAAAAAACCCACGATTCCACACGACTTGCTATACCAGACTAGTCTACCTAGTTGTCATGGGTAGTGATATTAGCACCACTTTTTATTTTATTAACACAACATTTTCAAATATATATGTAAAATGGATAATTTTACCCTCTAATAATTATTACTGTAGTTGTTATATATTTTCTTTCTATAATTATTATATGCTATGATCATTTATTACTTAATTAATTTCTATAATTATTTAAATCTTCTCTTCTTATTTTTGTTAACTTTTTAAAAGAGGAAAAAAAAATCTAAAACATAAAGTATTAAGTGACAGAAGAATGAACCAATCTATTATCTTGTTCTTTCTATTTCTCTTTTAACAAATTTAATAAATAATTTAGTATATGTATTTTGAGTAGAACTAGGTGATCTTAAATTCACCAAATCTCTAGGTAATAGTTTAACCCAAAATTTTATTGGATTGACTTCAAATGATAAATTCAAATTGTTCAAGATGATTTACTTCAGAGTGATGCGTTATCATATTAAATTTATAAATTTTTGAATTAATTTAGTATAAACTATAAAGTCAAACGGTAAAAATAATAATAAATAAATACATTAAAATTAACTCATAATTAAATCATGTTTTTTTACCGCTTTACATTATACTAAATTAATCCCAAAAAAAATTAAAATTTGACATTAAACATATCACTTATAAAGTTGATCGGTTTTTAACGGCTTGGAACTTTGAACGAAGTAAATTTTGAAGTTTAGCTCATCAGAAAACTTGATAAACTTAACAACACCCTAGTTCTATTCTTGTATTTTGTTTGATCCGAAACAATACAATTATATTGTTTGAGGTTATTTTAATTATTCTTCTAGTTATGCACTTTTAAATTTATACGTGTATCTTAAAAAAATTGAAAGAAACAAATAATTTTTGTTTTGGACGGGATTGAAGTTCAATAATCCAATTACAGTGGTGATTGAAGAATTGAGACAATTGCTTTTGTGGAGAAAAAACAGAATAAAAGATCACATACGAGATATGATATTTTATCTAATGAATTTATTGGTTAATCATTTTACTTTTGCTATAAGACCATAATATATGGTAATGCATCTACAATTTATACTTTAACAAAAGAAAAATAAACAGAGAAGGAAATATTGATAGACATCAATATAAGTGAAAGATTTAATTTTAAAAGGAAATAATTAATGAAGGGTAAATATGTCTAATATTTGAAAGTTTGTGTTAATAAAAGAATTAGTGTTGTCAATATCAGCACCCAGCTGTGATCAGTCATCACCATACATGGTAAAACCACCATATCTGTCATATTAATTACTTTAAAATTTTAGAGATTTTGGTGCCTATTAAAATAATGTATCTAGGCACTAATCCAGGAGCTTTTGTTACCTTGAGAGTCTTCGGGAGGATCCTCTATGGTCTGTGTCCAATGTATAAGAGCCACGCTCCAGTTGCCTGAAGATAAAAAAATGCATTATTGAATGAATAGGGAAAAAAAACGAGTAACATTGTTGAGATAAAAAAAAAAAAAAAAGCCAGAAAAGGAAGCAGCAACCTGTGCGCTACCTACTGAGTAAAGAAGAGCTTTTACTTTTGACTTTTTGAACTACAACGAAGGAAAGATAAATAATGCTGTCGAACCTACATCTCTGCATTACAAATCACAAAAAAAAAAAAAAAAAAAAACATAGATAGGACATTAACTAGGGGTGTCAACGGGTACAATACGGATAGGGTGAAAGCGTTTTTATACTCATACCCGTTATTGATAACGAAAAAATGTTCACCTTGCTTGTCTTTTCGAATACGGTACAATCGGATAGACGGATAAAAAAGTGTCATTGATATTTCAATTTGTGTTTTTGATAAAATATTTTTAAATAAGAAAAAATAATTAAAAATAATAATGAATACAACTAATTTGTATTATGAAAATTTAATAAAATACAAAACTTTATTGTATAATGTATCATCTCCAAAAAATCAAGAGTTTGAGCCCAGCTCGCTATAAATAAAAAAAATAAAAAAAAGGATGCATATATACATTTGATAGGTGTTATATGAAATCATATTATGCAACAGTCAAAACAAGTCATTTTCGTTTATATTTAATTAATTATTAACATGAAGCGACTCGCTACACGGATTGTAACAAGAATATGATTGTAGAAACTTATGAGCCTTTTGCCTCATGCTGTCATGCATGATGCATGTAGCCCCCAAATCAGCAGACCCAACGCTGAGGAAGTTTATTTTGCTCCGGAGTCTGCTATATCTAACATTATTATAGTCAATTTTTTTTTTGGGGGTGTCTGGATTCATGTATCAAAATTTATTACCCAACTTACAGTATCTATCAAAATAAAAAAAAGAGGGGATTTACTGTATACCCTTCAAAATTCTTAAAATTAAGTATGTCCTCTAAAATTCATAATAGCGTATTTACTCTCGTAAATTTCAAAAACTCACAAATTTTTCTAATTTATTGAATTTTCTATCAAAACACTTTTTAAATTTATAAAGTAACTATTTTACTAAAATATGTAGCATGTTTAAGAGAAATATTTAATCTTCTAATTGATCGGTTGCGAGAGACGATGGTTCATTTTCTTACGTATAGCGGTCACAAGCGTATTCCTAAAGACCATTGTGTATGTGTCACAAGTAGAAAAATGAACATTTATTTTCGGATATTGACTATTTATAAGACGAAATATTTTTCTTATATAGATTGTATCTTTTTATTTTTTTTAATTAAAGGTAAAACAAGTACTTTATAAATTTAAAGTGGTTTTTATTAAAAAAAAAAAAGGTCAATAAATTGAGCAGATTTGTGAGTTTTTAAATTTTATAAGAATAAATATGTTAGTATGAATTTTAGAGAGGAGAAAATACGTAAGTTTGAACTTTTGAAAGGTATACATAAATTTTTCCAGCAAAAAAAAACAAAAACTGAGAAAGATACTTATCACTCGTGCAAGATAATTTTTTCGATCCAAATAAGATCTTCTATGATATGGATTTGAAACAAATTTAATATATACGTCTCTTGTTCACATTGAAATAATATTGTTTACATATTATTCAAATTAAAAAAAATCAACCATGAATGTCTTATCCGGAAAAATATTGCTTATCTGAGATTTAGAGTTTGATAAATGTCCTCTGTTATATTCATTAAGCTAATTTAGATGCCATGGGATTGGAGGTATCCCACCTCATACGCACCTTTCCTTGTAATATAATATGACGGAAACATTTGATTTAAATTTGGTTGTTTCTTCCCAAATGTATTGTACAAAAAATATTTGCAAAATCTAATTTGCAACTATTTTTTGTACAATATATTTTAAATGAATAAATATCACATTCCTTGTAGTTTGATGACAATATATTCTGATGGAGTTCATTCAAGGATGCTTAATTTCTTTATTTTTTGAAATTGTTAAAATGCCACTTCAAACTTCATTAATTTGTAAAAATACCACTTTAAATAATTAATGACTAAAATACCCTCGCCCGTCCATCTTCGCTCCAGTCCCTCCGCCGCCTCCTCCCGCACCCTCCGCCTACCCGACCCTCGCCCGTTGCAAGAGGTGTAAGAAGCAGTTTCCGGACATGATTCCTCTCGCCCGTCTTCGCATTCTTTGCAACCCCTCCTTCTCCGACAAGCACCAGCACCATCAAACTCTCCTCTATGACCCCCCCTCCGCCGCTATTTGGAACAGAAGAAGAAGAGAAGGCAGGAGAAAGAAGAGGAGAAGAAAGATATTTTAGTCATTAATTATTTTAAGTGACATTTTTATAAATTAATGAAGTTTGAAGTGGCATTTTGACAATTTCAAAGTTTTGAGTGATATTTTCACAATTTGAAAGTTTTGGAGTGACATTTTCACAATTTTCACTAGATATAATGATGTTTTCGGATTGCTAAATTCAACGTTAGCTAGTTCTCACTTCTCACCGGTAAAATCTATAGTGCAATATCTGTATCAAACTTTTTTATTTTATTTTTTACTTTTTATGGTGAACCGATGTAGGTATCAAGAGATGAAAATATGAAATAAAACCCCACACATCTAGCTAGCACATTATTTGCACGTTGTTCACAGCTAATTGGACCAACTCTTAATTTATTCTTTTTCATTGCTAATCTTTTAGTCATTGTATCTTTCTAATAAAGCCTATTGATTCGTCTTTTCAAGAATCATCAGACCAACCTCAATTTTTCGTATATATAAATAAAATTATACATGTAACAAGATTTGGTCCAAATGGTTTTGGACCGGATACCGTCCAAAGTCTCTAAAAATTGTACGATTAAAGTCCGAACAGTCGATCCGAACCACTCAACATAATTTCCATATTAAAATGTGCTTAGAGATCAAATGTCTTCTGTCGTTTATATCTTATCCGTATCTCACATTCTTATCTTTATAACTGTTTAACATGATCTCTGTATTAAAATGTGTATGGAGATCAAATTTGATATTTCTTATTGAAAATTATTTATTAATTTCTTTAAGATAGATATAAAATCAACATTTTTTCAGAAAATATGAACCCTCCAAAAATAGTGATTTTGTAATAGAGTAAAAGAACAGTAAAAAAATGGTCTTCAAACACATTTTAATATACAAATTATATTAAGCAGTTCTGATCATCTGTTTTAATTTTAAAAACAAAAAAAAAAACACGAGTCATGAATAAAGCATGAAAGACGTGAAGCATCTCAAACCTTCTCAAATACGTAATAAGTAGCCGAGAAATATTATTTGAGGGACGTGCTTAAACCAAATTTAATACATAACTTATTTAAATTATAAATAAGATATTACAAGTTACTTTTTTTTTTTAATTATAATAGTTGTTCTGTCGATATCACGGTTTTAAATTAATTTTGTTGTCAGTATAATCTATAATTCAATAGTATTTCACATTTATTAATTTAGAACTTTATGTTGTAGATAGGACAAAGGTAGAAAGGAGGTATGTGATCAATTGACCTCCATTTTATTTATTTTTTATATTTATGTATGATATTCTATATAGTTTATAGTAAAATGTCAAAAAAAAAGTAAAGTTGATCTCCATTTTTCGTACAAAAATTATATATATTGACCCTCACATTTTGAAAGTTTCACCCCACCCTTGATTGCAGATGTATTTTAGCAAATTACTTATTCCATTATTTCCATGATCTCCATCCAATCTTTACACCTTGTTTGGATGGAGAGTAGAGGAAGTGAGGAAATGGAAAGAAAAGAAAACTTTTTGTCGAATCGTGTTTGGTTGATAAAATTATGTCGTAGGTGAAGGATACGGGAGGTGACATGTGTAATCTTGTATCATTATAATTAATAGAATCGGTTTTCCTCCCGATTTGAGGTGTAACAGATGGAAAGAAATTTTATTGCAAATATTGTTAGAAAAAATAATACAAATATTCAATTTTATATCTTACATATATAATTCTTATATAAATTCTTTTGTCACAAACCTACAACAACTATCAAATTTTTCATTAACTTTTTAAATTTTAATCAACCAAACAAGAAATAAGAAGGAAAGGAAAGTTAAACTTATTTTCTCTCATTAATCGTTCAAACATGAAAAAAAAATATTAATCTTTTTTTTTTATTCCAATCCATTCCTTTCTATTTTCCAACTCGCCTTCCTTCCTCTACTCTCCATCCAAACAAGTTGTTAGTTGAGAGCGTCACCATCACCCGCAATTATGATCATAGACTAATATGAAAAATATTTATGATGCTTCGGTTGATAAGATTCTACTCAATTAATGCCATACAAATTTACAACGAAGACCAAATTTTCATCCAATGCGGACTGATTAAATTCATGATCCTTAATTAATTTAACACCGTGCTAATAGTGACACCATCCAATATAATGTGAAGACAAATCTTTGATTTAAGTCATAGTTTCTCATCAAAGTTAAAACAAGGAAATAAATCATTCTTGTATTTTTTTTTTCATGATTTATAATCCCTTTCCTCTAAACCTCAAAAAAAAAATTCTCTTGTTTTCTTGCTATATAATTTATTTAAAATAAATCACAACTGATACCACGCTGCCGACAAAAGAAGCAGTTTTTTGGCATTCGGTGCGGAGAACGAGAATATGCCATTCGAGTTCCTCCACGGCTTCATCAGTGCTTTCATCCATA
Source organism: Carex cristatella (assembly GCA_024447775.1). Lineage (NCBI taxonomy): Eukaryota > Viridiplantae > Streptophyta > Magnoliopsida > Poales > Cyperaceae > Carex > Carex cristatella. The sequence goes on from JAJHPF010000022.1 coordinate 2,262,700, forward strand.
CGGTTACCTCCTGTAGCTAGAGGCAGAATTAGAAAATTTCAATTAGAGAGACTAAAAATTTTAATGCATAAATTGTGATTAACCCAAACACTCCACTATCACTACGATTGACAAAAATATTAGTAGCTCGTGGCTCAATCGTGACTCATTCGCTAAAAGCTCACTCGTTACTGGATTGAGCTGTTAACAAGCTAGCTCGCTACTAGCTCGGTCCAAAATTAACGAGTTCAAGTTGGGACTTAACTTGCTTACCAGCTCCCGAGCTAGCTCAGCTAAGCATCAATTTGTGAAGTTGTATGAATGTGTGCATTTTATACTATCAAACTCGGTCCAAAAAGTTTATATAATTTATTTTCTTCTTAAAACAAGGTCCAGCTAGGCCAGTGAGCCAGTGAGCCAGCTCGTCAGCTCGCGAGCTAGCTTGGACTGACTCGTCACGATTTTGAGCTAAGATTTTAGTTCGAAAGCTCTAGGTCCAGCTCGGTCCAGAATTAATGAGTTGAGCCAAGGCTTACCACTAGACTATAAGTAGATATGTGATGATTTATGAGGAGTACTGAACTATATAAATTATTTAAAAAAAATTAAATTAAATTAAATTTTAATATACATAACTAAAATTATAATAGTTTAGTCACTTTTGAATGAATTTAGATCCGTCCTTGCTGTAGCTGCTCCATGGACACCGTATACTTTACTGCAATAATAAGCAACAGAAACAATGATCCTGGTAACCGAGGGCCAGGTGGAAGAGAATTGGCATCCTCTCAGATATCTCAAACTTTGCGTGACTTTTTGGAATATCTTAATCGTTCAAATAAGTTCTGCACGAATCTCAAAAATCAAATAGGATTGGCCCCCCTACGTTTCCCCGAATAGGCACCAGACACGTCGGTCACGCAAAAATTGAGATATCTCATAGGATACGCACTCGGGGAAAGATCCGTTGGCTTCGCGTAAACCTGCGCACGAGCGGCGAGCCGCTCCTCTTTTCTTTTCACTGGATGCTTTTGGTACTTTACAATACGTGGACTGTACGGTCGAAACAGCGGGTAAGTGCGACCGTGGTAATTGCAACAACAGGTTGACCTATTGTTTGATACCCAAAACAAAGGGCCAGCCCAAATTGATTTAAAAGCTAAATTTCACAAATTACAGATTTACCCTTCTTGAATTCACGGGCCGAATTACGTAGCCTTAAATCTGGTTAGCCCTGTAGTGAGTGAAAATACGGGCTTTTACCATGTCATCTCGTGGCCCACAAAGATCCAAAGTCGAACAGTACCAAATTGACAATTTTAGCCTCGTGGATTTTCTCATTTTACACCCGAGAGCCACAACAACCCTCAATTGCCATCTCTCTCGAACAAGCTCGATCGGTATCTGTTTACTCTTGAACCGCGAAATCAATGGCAAGACTTCACTGGCTGGAGGCGGTGCTCCCCCTTGCCATCATCGCCGGTATGCTGAGCGTCATGGGGAACGCGCAGTACTACATCCATCGCGCTGCGCATGGACGGGTTAGATCTCTTTCTTCTGTCGCAATAATTGCAAGGAAACGTCTAAACTAAAGTTAATCGATTTTGCTAGGAACCAAGAGAGTTTATGGTTTTACATGAAGATCACTTGACTCTTCTTTTTTACTTTTTTCCTCTCTTTCAAATTGAGCCAAATGCTGTTAAATCGAAGTTGAAACCCTGATATTGGTTCATCTGAAGATCAACCTTCTGATTTATTTGGGAAAAATAACTACTTAGAATGGTTTGGTACTCAGCGAGAAGAAAATTGATAGGGATTTTACAGCTAATGAAAGTTCTGATCTTATGCAATGGACTCCTCAAACTTCCGTGTTTTGCAGTATCTTTTGATTGCAATAGATCAGTGAAAGTACATCTTAGTTAAAAACATAATTAACCTGTGTCATGTCTAGTAAGTGGTTTCATAAGTATGCTGGTTGGATGTAAGCCTTTAGATGTTGAAAGGTTTTCAACATATGTTAGTGTTTGCTTAAAATTAGAGCACATCTATTGGGTTAATCATTTGTTGTGTGTTCTTACTTTCTTTTGGTTCAAATTTGATGGAATGATTGTAACTTGCGTTTTGATTTTTTATGTTGGTGGTAAATGACAGCCGAAGCATATTGGAAATGACATGTGGGATGTTGCTATGGAGCGGAGGGACAAGAAGCTTGCTGACCAGGGTGGCAATTAACTTTTCCTTTATGGTAATTTCTATTTACTTTTTTATATGCTTAATGCTTGATTTAATAAACCCTTTCAGCTTATGAATATTCGATTTTATGCTATCTATTTTTTAAACATGCAGCTAACTTTCTTAAGTCTTCATAATTGTTAGCACTGCATTATAGTTCGTTAATTACAATATGCTTTACCATGGTTAACCTTTGATGACCTAATATAATGCAATGTTGTTGAACAACAGTTTAGGTACACCTTTATAGTGTTATGAAGAGGTGTGCGAATGCCACACTTATTGTTTTATATATTGTTTAAGGGGCAAATTCATGAAAAGAAAATATAAAAAATATGGTTTCAATTTTTATGCGAGATGAAAATGCACACCCTCATAACACTTCTGCAATAAGCAGTGTTATCAGAACCAGATCAGACCGTTCGGCTGGACTGGAAAAAAAGGACCCAGAAGTCATTCCGGTTTGGTCCATAAAAAAGACCGTACTTGTAATGTAACCGGTCAAAACCAGTTTAATTAATTGGATTTTGATTAAAAAAAAAGGATTCTTTATGGGAATGGACGGGCTTCTCAAATGTATCTTTTTCGCCAAATATCTCTTATTTTCGAACCTTTTCTCTCTTCTTCTCCCATAAGATTGGATTAACCGAAATATACGATTATTAGAAAAATTAAACGGATTGTGAGAAAGTTTGTGATTCCGTCTCTAAAATTCACTCCACAAGCATGGCAATAGCTTAACTCAACAATTAGTATTCAAGCAAAACAAGTTGAAGCTCTGATGGTCTGAATTCTCAACCAAAACCTCTAGATGTTAGTATCTCACGTACTTGGTGAATTTGTGTTGGGAATTGATAATTGGAAGGCCAATATTTGATTTACACTTATTTAATGGTGAATGTTCTCAAGGTGTTTGATAAAATGCTCAAAACCAAATTCTTCTTTCTGATTTATGGGATTATGGGTTTATTATGAGTGCAAATGGTGAGAGCCTAAAGATGCAAACACTGCTCACCTGATCGTATAATTAGAAGAGTGCTGGAAAGCAAGGTCATAGTGCAATTCAGCTTCCTCATTTGGTATATTATATTTTAAAAAAAACTTTCACAGGTTTTTCCATTAAAGCTAACATATTTTCACCTTACACCAATGGACACAGCCTTTCTGAGCATCCATAGATTATAGAGAGTAACAACTTCAGTTAACATTTCTCTCCTATAATATTTCTTTTCTGAATAATTGAAACAAATAAGAGCAATAGCTTGGTGCCTCTGCTAATAACAAACACTTCAGAGATGGAATTGCACCAGTTTTAAGAGCAACAAATGTTATACTTGAGAAGTTTATTTAACATCTTTTAGGCTTGTACATGATATGGAGTTAAGAAATATGAATGTAAGAATGTTACATCCTATTCGGTTGTTCTTATGCAAGCATCATGAGGCATATGCAATTAGTACAAGCATTTTCATGAGAAGAATATATTGTTCTGGATGCATAGAGCATGCTACTAGTATCACACGTGTTTTTTTTCTGTAAAACCGAATTCACTGTAAAAAAAATGTCACATAATACATAAATGTAGCCTAAAACAAGTTACTTACTTGGATAGCAGCAAAGGAATACGAATTTTTGAGGATAAACATTGCATGTGGTATTTATCTCATCAGGTTTGTACCATGTGGTACCGGATCCCATAAGATATTCGTTGAACTTTTGCAATATAACCATTGATCAAATGGCTTGAAAACCTTCATTTTATTTATAAATTTTGATTTTTAGTATATAGATTTCACTAAAATCATGTGCAAATATAATTATTTTGATATATGGCCTTAATATCTGATAAATATAAATATTTTAAAAAATCAGCGGTTGAACTGGTTGACCCACCTGTCCGACCAGTGAACCGTTGACCTAATATTTTCTTAGCCACATGCTAATACAGGATACTTAGCAAAGTAGATTGTTAAACTTGTAACCTCCGATTTTGGGGGCAGCCTCTCCTCCGTACCCTTTCCATCCCTTCCTTTCACTTCCCCTCTAATTCCTTATTTTGGAGCAGACCCTTATTGGTGTTGTAAACACATTGTTCATCCTAATATTTGCCTTGTATTTATTTATAAAATGTGCTGAATGATAATCATTCAAAGCTTAGAATATGGTAATGACAAGTTGCTCAAATGGTCTGCAAAATTATGCACTATTACTCATTTCGCATTATGGTCCCTAAAAGTTCACATTGTAATTTAGCCCTTAAAGTTTCAAATTCTAACATATTGGACTTACCATTAACATCCGTATGTACTGATGATGTTAATGCTTGCATTAGCATCCTCAGCATTGGAAGTAATAAGATAATTTCAATCCATTTCACCAGACAAATCACGATGACATTGATTCTGATGTTTGTTTTCATTCACTTTTGTAACAAATGTCAAATCTTGTGCCAAATTGCTGCAAATTGGAAACATCAAGGACCAAAATGTCAGGGACCAAAATGGGTGGGGAAGGAGAGGACTATTCGTGTCTTTGATTTTATCTATGATCAGAAGGATCTTACTTAAAATCTATTTGCTACTAGTTTTTTTACAGAGCAGTGTAAACCTCCAAGTTTACACTGACAAGTCAATGGAAAGTTTTGAATTTAGAGTCATTTCTTATTTTTCAGCGCAGGTAGAGGAAGGTGCTTCATCAGTGGATGGAAATAAATGCTCTTTGGAGACCTTTAGAAACTTTATTGTCATCTTTTCTGCACTTTTGCAAGTTTTACAACCAGAAGCAATTCTTCGGATTGTTGGTTTCTTTTATATGACTCGTTTGAAGCTATCTCAAAATTTGTGTTTATCTTGCTTGTTGAGCTACATAAAGGACAATAACATAACATGCCTTGAAATTCAAGGTTGATTTGCTCTTGTAATTGTGTTACCAGAAGTTCATTTCTATGCTTCAGTATATTTTCAGACTTTATTAGTCCTTAAATAAGGGAGCAGGGTGGGTTCACTCATGACTGGGACTATTTGATTGAACCATTAGATTAACTGAATGCTTTGAGATTCTCACAAGTTGATTAAAGAATCTAATTCTCACTTAACTACAAGACTTGTTTTAAATGGAACAATTAATGTTTTGACTCAACTGCATTCACTTGCTTAAAAGAAAGAACCATAATAATTGCCACCTGTTGTGCTTATTTTTTTATTTGATTGCTTCATAGAAAAATCTGTGTGATTTATGTGCATTATACTTTGTTTCTTCTATATTTCATCCAAACCCGGTATACGGCACCAAACTATCATGAAATAATGATAAAATGCATGTAGCTTGTAATATATTTTACAATCTAATGCCTTCTTAGTAAGGGCTAGTTCCTTTACAAATCACAATAAAGGACAATGTGATATTAAACTGAGATGTTACCATCGTGAAGATCTATAGCACTTGTTTGCTTGTCTATTTGATTCATTGTGCTTCTTTGCAGTTTATATTGAAAATCAACTTACAATGAGTTTGAAAACACCAAATTTAGAGGTATAGTTGCATTAGCGCATATGATCCCAAAAACATTGGATTTTGTAATGCTGCTGAGTTATACCAATTCTGTATCCCAATTGTTGGATTGAATAATAAAATAAGATACATGTGATAGCATACCAGATAGCAAGACTTACCAAGACGGAGCTATATTTTGATATATTTGATAGCTGGTTAGGACTCATGTTATGATATTTATATCAGCCAATGACTATTATTGTCCATAATGTTTGTACCCTGTCCATAATGTTTGTACCCATCTTTTTTCGAGGAATTGCAAAAACAAGTGAAGAGAGATAACTGTGGATGAAAAGACCATCGGAAGAAATTGATTCTAGGTACTGACCTTTGAGCATCTCCAAGGAAAAAACATCGAGTGTCTGTGTAAAAGAAGTACTGTAGTTATTTGAGAATTGTTTCTATTAATGTACTTGTTAGAATCTTAAAGCAGTCATTTAATTTAGTAGCTAGAAATGCATGTGCACAGTCAAATAGTTTACTCGTGAGTGTACTCGCCCTGCTCCCCTCAGAGAGGCAGTTTTTCTTTCCATGTCAGATGACGAAAATATTATACCTTTTCTTTTAATGTTATCAGATGGTACCATTATTTGGGTCATAACTAGACATGCAATCTCACAAGTTGGTTGTACTACCAAACCAGATTTTGCTTGGCTGTAATTAATGTTACTGTCACTAATACCAGGGGTATATTGTAATGGTGCAAAACAATTGCCAATGCAATTGATATTGGAAACTTGTTATTGCAAGCGAGTCTCTGTGTAGAATATATTTCTTTTCAAGAATGAAATACACAAGTTAATCAATACATAATGTACAAAAAATGTGGGATTCTGTATAATGACGAGGACACGAAATTGACAAGGAACACAAATTACAACAATCAAATACACAATGAACACACCTAACAATTCTTCTGTTTGTTTTTTTTTTCTTTTTTGTGAGAGAGAGTTTCATTTGACCTTATATGCATTAGTTGAAAACTATATAATCACGCTGAAGAAAAATCAAGAATCTACAAAATACACACCACATCAAGCTGGTAGAATAGGAGATGGTGATGGTTCCTCTCTCTCCACAACCGCAGTCTCTACATCATACCGATCTAAAGAATTTGCAGTAACCTCACTGTTGGATTCTGGGTTTTGACTTTCGGCAACTGTAGTTAGTTGGGAAGAAGATGGTTCTTGGAAATGGGAAGGCAATTCAAGGTCAATATCGTCATTATCCTCTTCAAAATCCCCTTGTAAAGAGACTACATCATCTGAATTGAATTGATGGAACTCCACAATTTCCCGTAGAAACCGATTTTCCCTTGCGTAAACAGAATTTTCATGCGCCAATCTTGCCTTCTCAGCTAGTAATGTTTCTAATTGTACCCGTATCTGATTTATCAACAAAACAAAAGAAATTAAAATAACAAAAGGCTTAGAACTTCAAAATATATTATTAGAGGGCTTGTCCTACATAAACCCGACAATTGATATATGAACTATAACACTAATACCATTATTCACGAATAATTACACTTTCTTTCCCAAACTGTGCAAACTGCCTCTGTTCCCAATTTGGGTGTTTCTGAAGAAACATGGAGAGGAAGGACAAGGGCATATTTACATCAATTCTCACTCTGTAGGGGCATACATGAAATTTTGAGGTCTTAGAAGGACCAAAATTTGAAATTTTTTTTGAAGTAAAGATGTGCTATTTACTGAGCATACCAGATCTTCATCCTCACTGGTTTTCCCCTTCTCACGGCCCTCACGTAATACTCTGTTCTCTTCTTCCAACTGAGAGCACCGCAATTTTGCAAATGCCAGGTCAGCTTTCACTGTTTTCAGCTCTCTCAACAGAAGCTTTGCTTTGGCAGCCATTACATTAGCCATCTAAACAAATTAATCAGACCAAACTAAAATTACACATTTTCATACTTTTATTTATTTGGACCTAAATATTAAGCATTGTTTTGTTCTCCTTTTCTTGGAGAAGCTAACTTTATTTTTATTTTTCTTTCTTGAAACTCCAAGAGTGGTATTGAAAATAATAATAATTAAAAACAATGTGCTCAAGTCCTTATTTTTTGAAATAAAACAATATGTTTAAGCTAATAAAACTAGATTGCAACATTTTGATTTTGAAAAAGAATAAAAGGAATTTGATGAAGCAACAATAAAGAGTGGATTCAGATTCCTAGTATCTCTTACTATCTTTGAGGAAAAATTAGTATTATTTTTATCTTTCCGATGGCTGGAAGAAAGTTTTAAATACTAATGGAAAGCTAACTTACCACAAGCACCCTTACCAAGTTCTAATATCAGAAGGAAATATGATAAAGTAATAATAAAATATTGGTCCACATCAGAATCCAAACCAACACAAAAGAGGGCACCTTACGTCTCGAGAGGCTTTGAGCTGATTCTCTTGCTCTGCTGGGCTCATAGGTGAATTTATATTCCCTGAGCTTGAATCTACAGTTTGTAAATTTAAATTCCCTCCTTTTCTTCTGATTTGGAGCTTCTTTGTTTCTTGGATTATATCAGCTGTCCTATTCTCTACCATCGTCAGTCCCTCCTGAGAGGATATATACCAAATATACAACTTATAAACATCCAATACAGAAAAGAGAATTCTTGCTTATATGCCCATCAAATTTGTACATTTGCTCCCCATACACCTTTGCACTTGTAATTTAAATGTACGATCTAAAATACTGTGCCATAACAGGGAGAAGTACAAGATGTAGATAACAACGATACATTATAATATTATTTGCAACACTAAAACAAATAATAATATTATTTGCAATTACCTCTAGAGCACTCTTTATTTTTCCACCTATGTCTTTCAGTGCTTCAGAGCCTTTCTGAAAAGCCGGGTTATCTTGCTTCTTTAATCTTTCATACGACCAGCGTGACTGAGATGGCTGAAATGTTTTACAAAACAAACAAATCCCCTAAGTAAATTTCTATAAAATCTCTGTCAAAACTTTTTTTTTTGTCAATATATGATATATCAGATAAGAAACCAGGTTTTAATCTCCGTTCCTAACAATTTCGGTAATTGCAAATTTGCTCACGGAAGCTCAAACAGAGGTGGAACACAAGTTATAATATTTCTGAAACTAATAAAATCACACCTGAGTGGAGTCATGGACCGGCTGAGGTAGTTCATCGTCCTTTTGCGGATTCCCATTTTCGTCTAGCATGGATTTAGCTTTCCTAGCCAAAACACCCCAAAATCCATTCTTTTGCTCGTTGTCGTTCAAACTTTTTATTGAAGTGTATTCATGTGTATTTGTATTGACAGCTTGCACCTAATTGTTGCATGTATTTTAGTACAATGAGAGATCACATAATCTTAATTTTCTTATGACGACAAATTAAATGCATTCACCAAAATGTTACCGGTACAAATTAAATGTATTCATGTTCAACCTTTATTTCAGCATCCAATGTTTTTAAAATGTTACTAAATTCTATATTTCTATTCCATATCCAACAAAAAAAACATCCAAGCATGTATCTAGGCCCCAGTTGACCTGATTATCAATGCCGAGTCAGCATTCACATAGCAACCCGCTTAACCTTTCGTAAAATAAAAATAAAAAAGAATAATCGATGCTGAAAAAAAGTACATTCGAAAAAATATTAAGATTAATGGTACCTGGTTTTGATTAATCCCGCGATCAGAGGAAGCTGTGAACGCGGCGTCAGCGTAAGCCGAAGAGAGGGATGAATCACGGTGCAAGGCGGAGGCGCGGATAGCCTGAGCGGCTAGCGATGACGTGGACGAATCGCTATCGTCCGTACGATTTCTGTACGATCGATAATCGTCGACGAAGGTGGCCGATCGCGTCATCACTTGCTTCCTCCGGTACGCCATGGATTCAATTTAATTTTCGTCGATTATTCTCCTCTTGGTTCGTTGGAAAATTTCGCGCAAAATTTGGATGTTAAAAATATGTCTAATTTTTCCCTTTTTTTTCTTTTCCTAATTATTTGAGTAATCAACGGTTTGCTGGTTTTTTCTTGTTCCTTGGTTGCATCTCCCCGCTTTCTTTGCAATCAATATATTTTGGATACTCTTGGGGCACGGATGCATAGAAAAAGAGATAAAACAGAGTAACTTTCGCTTCATACAGCGCACCAAATATAGAATTAAAACAGCGCTTCAGTGCTGCACGAAGCTAAAATAACCATGTTCCGAGCGCTATGGCTTTGCGGAACAGGGTGCTATGTTCCGAGTTCAGGTAATATGTTGCTACTTTGTTTAGCTCGAGTTTGCGTGGGGGCGTACTTTGTCCAGATCAGAGCAGAGCCACATTTGATTGCGATACCATTGCTTTACTATTATCCAATATTATTACGACCTCTTATCTGGCTTAATTTAGATCGTACGATTTGATAAGGGGTGAATTTCTGATCTAATAGGAACCGTTAGTTTTATCCATCGAGGAGATCAAATAATTTCACGATGGTGCTTTCATATGTAGAGTAGCGGACGCAAACTGGGTTGTCATACATTATATCTCTTCGGATAAAAGAAGAAAATAATAGAAAATTGGATCCCCCAAGTACGTGAGGTGCAATTAGTAAATCTGGACCGTTCTTTTAACCTAGCACGAATCTTAAAACAGTTCCCTTAAGTTTGCATACGCATCAGATTGAGTTTGATCCTGCTGACATTAATCTGGACCGTCCATTTATATAGATTGCATTTCAGATATTTGATGGGATACAGACCGGAGAATTTTGATCTCCAGGTACGTACCTGATGAGGTGCCAGTAAATCCGAACTAATTTTTTAACTTGGCACGAATCTCAAAGCTGATTCTCTCAAGTTTGAATTAAGTTTGATCCGACTGAAATTAACCTAGAGGGATACAAACCCCCAAATAATAGAGCTGTTGTTTCAACCATAATGACAAATAAAAAGTTCGGGTTCGGTTCAACGGGTCAAAAATTCGTGATTTAGGTATAATTATGGAATGATTCGGTACAACAAGGAAGCAAAAAAAAAATTATAAAAACAATTTTTTTTGGCATTTTTATCGCGAATAATTCGTCGATTCTCGTTTTATTTGCGAATAAAACGTATTATACGTTTTACGTGTTTTATTCGGAGTTTGGTTCGGATATGTAAAAAAAAAAAAAAAAAACTAATCACAAATAAAATGTGAATTAATCGCGAATTATGTGACTATAGTTTGCACCAGTGTTCTAAATAGCTAGCTATAGCTACACTATAGTTCCGCTATAGTTTTTTCAGACCATAAAAGCTACGCTATAAGATAAAAGTACGCTATTTCTGTTTGCAATTTACATGGACTTATGTACTTTTGTTCATGTTTCTAATACTACATAGTCTGCTATAATAGGTATGCTAAACCGAACTATATACTTTTGTTCCTATTTGTGAGAAAATATTCAAATATTAATTCTTCCTTTTGTTTTCTCTTCGTCTAGTATTCACCTGTAAAATTATCATTGTTCATTTCATTGAAAAATGATTTTGATTATTATAATATATAAAATAACCAAATAGGTATACTAACTTTATCTCACTTATAAATTAATTGTTTTTCATCTATTATAATATGTAATATTATAAAATATGAGCTATTAAATAATGTTACCTTGTATTTCTTTTTTTTCCTTCTTATTTGCATGATTGAAAAAAAAAATAGACTTAGATCAGTTATCATTTAGCTATTATCCCAATTCTCCAATATTTATCATGTTGATAATTTAGTATACATATAGTCTATAAATTTTGAATTTTAAAAAAAATGCTATGTATGAAAGCTTCCGTTATAGTTGCGTTATTCGCTATAATTTTTTTTTTGTCTCCCCGATACGCTACTATAATCGCTATTTAGAATCTTAGTTTGCACACATGTCGCAGATCGCAAGGCCACACATATAATACACAGAACACCTTTTTTTTAATAGAGATAGCTCTAGGTAGGGGTGCAAACAGATCAGATACAGATCGGATAGTGGTAAAACCATATCCGTATCTGTTTTTATTTTTCGGATACGGATATGGATCGGATATTAGACGGATACGTGCGGATACGGATCGGATATCCATAAATATATATATATATATATATAAATATTTTCATAATATATATTAAACTATATGATATATATCTACTATTTGAATACGGATAATTAAAATTCAAAACCATATCCGTATCTGTATCCGCACGGATATTCAGATATCAGATATCCGTATTAAATTTTTGAATACGGATCCGGATACAGTCGGATATTATCCGATCCGTTTGCACCCCTAGCTGTAGGCCTCTATCCAACCTTTTTCGTTATAGCATATTAGAACAGCTTTAAACAGGCCAATAAAATATTTTTTTCATTTACTTAAAGAACGTATATATACACACGTCATAGATTTAGAAAAACTAGTAAATTATAACCATTATGAAAGATTAATTTTTCTTAATTATATTTATTTGTTTTATCTTATGTTCCATTGTTTTTTTTTTTCATATACATGATTTCAAAATGGATATTGAATAAAATAGCTGCCGGAAGGTTTTGTCGACTGGAAATGAATATAAAAATGCTCAGAAAAAGACTTTAATCAAATAAAAACAGTATGTTTTACTAGAGGTTATGTTATTTTCAATATTGATCTAATAAATATTTGTACAATGACCATAAAAAAAAATATTTGTACAAGTATAATTCGGATATACATTTGATATCATAAAGTTATATCTTTGAAGATTTAATCGTTTTAAATTAGTACAGAATAAAAAAAAACATCTTAGATGCAAACAATAATTAAGTTAGAAATACATTATTAGCGGTTATGCTAATTAAAATATATTTGTAATTTTCAAATTAATCTATAATAAATATTTGTACATGTAATAGCTACACTTGAAGTATAATATATAACCGCTAGCTTAGTGATTTACTAACTTGAATTTACAACATATTTTTAAAATGCATGGAACAAGTTGTAAATTAAAATTTTAATGTTATATATGATGAATAAAATCTATTTACATTTTCAAAATTTATCTTACAAATTGCGACTCCGGTTGGATTTCACGTAGTATATAACAAATATTAATTTATACACGTATTGAATTATATTTAAAATATAACTGTTTAATTTTATTTAATTACTTTAAATTAATGAGTTCAGAGTTAATTATAAAACTAATAACTCCGGGGATTGCTAGCATACATGCAATATGGTATCAAACTCTATGCTCGTATTAATTTGGGTTCTACTTCTACTTCTCTAAAAACTCTGACATTAGTAATTCTATATATTATATATGAGCCGCCGCGCTATGGCCTGATCTAATCTAAGCAATCTCCATTTCTCCTCCTTCATACTTTCCTCCTCCTATCACTCACTATATCTCTCTACCCCTTCCACAACTCTTCCCCGTCAAATTCAGATTCTGTTTTCTTCACAGCTGAGAAAAGGATCAACCATGGTTTTTGGCGGATCTGACGCCACAGACGATGAAGACTTTCAACCTGCGTCATCAGGGAATCTCAGTCTCATCGATCATCAGATCATCAGCTGGTGATTCGTTCTATTGGTAAGTTGGGGTGTAAATCTTGCTCATCGATCATCAGATCGAACCAACGCCAAAACCCCATGAAACCCGGTTGACACCTCAAGCAGAACTCAAAGAACCTCGGAATCTCACCGTTAATCTTAGGCATTTGTCTCTGCACCACCTCTTCCTCCTCGATCTGGACCAGCCACAAGAGGTCGATCTGTCAGGTTCTTCAATGAACGCCATTCCGTTGCTCTCGTCTGAGTAATTCCTTTCAGGGGTAATTTTAGATTATTTCAACTTTATCAAGTACTTAGTACTCGCAATATTTACAACAACTAAGAGATTTCAGTATACTGTTAAAAAGTAAAAACTTAAAAGATGACACATAATTATGAGTTTTACTTCCTTTTTTGGTTTCCACTTGCCTGTTCTCTAAAACTAGCTACTATTGCTTTCCCAATTTCCATAGTTAGTTCCATTATAAATCGAGATTGGACTTTGATTCAGTCTTCCTAAATTAGTTGTATATATATTTCCTCCAAAAAATGAACCATGTCTCTTTTTTATATACATCTGTAGCTTTCATCTTACTTCTCAGTTCTCACATATATATATTATTTCTTGTTATATATTTATTTCCGTATATTAATTCTTTATCATTAGGCAAAGCACTCCTCAATAATTTTATCTAATTTTTATGTCATTTAGAATCAACAAAATGGTGCAAGGGGCTGGGGCTCTAATATAAATTGTTGCTGTAGCTAGCATTTTTGGAGACAGTGAGGGAAGCTAGAGTGAGCTTCCTTCAGCCCACTCATGGATGTGTGTTGGATTTGAATTAGCTGCCGACTCATTGATTCAAACACTCAGTGAACAAAACAAAGAAGCAAGTACTTTTTAGCTATAGCAATGCATGCTGAGTGGATGAGTGAATGATGCGGGAGCAAATTCTCTCCTTCCCATTCTATGCTTGGACTGAAGGGAGCTCCCTCTTTCTTTTTCATTCTTTAGTGATTAAAAAAAATATGGCTTATCTATTTCATTTGTAGAAAGAATAAAATTTCTATCCCAAACAAGCAACAAAAGAAGAACAGAAGTAAATGAGAAAAGTAGTCAGTAATAGTACATAATATTATTGACACTTCAAAGAAAAAGTAACCTTCTTTAATTTGCATTTACTCTTCTGGATCCTGCTTGAAAATATCTCTTCTTCATTTTTATGATTTATAGTTACCATTTTGTTCTTTCCATTAATTATACACAGGTCACGCACAGGATAATTGATTATATCTTCATTATTTATGTATGATTAATTAACCTTCAAAGAGAGTGGTAATTAAGATAGTTCTATTTGTATTTTGTTTCTTTCTTTTTGCTTCGGGAAGGCAGATTAATTAATTAAGGAGACAATTTAGCCATTAATGAGCGGCTGGAAATCTTAATTTGTTGAGGCAGAAAATAACCTAGTTTTGTTTCTTTTATGTTTAAAAAAATCAGGGTTAATTCTAAATAGCTATAGCTATAGCTTTTTTAGATCTTAAAAGCTATAGTCCATCAGCCGCTTTTCTTTTATCAGAATTCTATATAACTAGATATTGTTGCACTATAGTTTTTTCGGAACTTTAAAAGTGATAAAGTGATAATTGCCATTTAGAACCTTGAAAAAGATCATTCATTAGAAAAATTGAAATGCTTTTCATGAGTTGCCACAATTTCTTTTTTGGCTCTTTTAATTTCAGATAGTTTTTGTTTCATCATTTCTGGAGGCACTTTATATGGTGATTTGTTGAACATTTTGTTCCATCTTTAGGTTTTCTATATATACGTTATCATATGTTGCCACGACTTATTTGACAGTGTATAAGTCTGTATATGAAAAAAGATACCTTTTCCCTTTTATTTATCAAAGGCATTAATTTTGAATAGACAAGCTCATATGGTTATTTGACCTTTTTTTTTTTGCCTGATCATCACCCATGTTTTTCTTTTATTTATCAAATTTTGTTCAGATTTCCTATGGCTGAAATTGATTTCCTCGACCGTGTTACTAATTTTATTTCGGTCTGGTCAAATATTTACAAATCCAAAAAGGTTACATAAAAGGTCCTCCTATCTCACATGCATATTATGTGAAGTTGATTTGTAAATTAAGGTTTCCCAAGGTTCTTGAATTCTAATTGAATTAATTATCAAACCTCTCAACTAGTACTACTATTTAATTAGAACATTTCAAAATTTAACCAAATTGAGAATTCAGATCATATAGTTTGGTAACCTCGGTTGAAACTAGCTAGCACTATTATTTAGAATCTTTTTAAATATATTCTGTGTCATGCATAAACTAATTAAACTTTTCTTTTTACAATGTATTTAGACTAATTTCTCTTTAGCTAGAAAGCAAAGGATAATATATATAAATTTACTTTAGTTTCTCTTTGCAGATATATCACCTTACTGGTCTCTCTCATTATGTGGTATTTGTCCTTTATTAGTACATGTGATATCTTGCCTCCTAATTAGTTTCTTTGTCAATCTGTTGCTTCTGTCCACTAAAAAATTAGCTACAAAAAAAAATTGTAGGCCTATGTATAGCCTTTTTGTAGTTTGATCTGAGAAGCTTCAGTAAGAACACATGATTCCGCTGCTTTTTAATAGTGAAAGTACAAGACTTTCTTTTCTGAAGAAAAAAAGTGCAACACGTTAATATTATAATGGAAATTGTGTTGAGTCCATTAAGTCTTCATCCTAATATCCACCAAGTCTAAATGTGCTAGTATCTAGTTTTTTTTTTTTAAACAAATATTTTATAAATGTAAACATTTATTAGTTACTTTCAACATATAATATAATAATAAAGAATGACCATATGACTGTGTTTTTAACTTCAAAATTAGTTATAACAGAAATATTATTCTTGTAAAAAATTAGCAACTTTCTTTTAATATTTTTTTTATTATGTTTAAAATTTATATATTTAAAATTTTCAAGACATGCTTGTTAATGATATATATAAAAGTGCAACGATGATCGACTTCCGTACCAAGACATGTCTTGAGAATGTGAATATGTGTTAAAAGAAATTAGCTAATTAAGTGTTTATAAAAAAAATTGTGGAAAGTAACTCGTTCAACATTTTTTAAATACACAATCAAATGACCATATTTTCTAAATTGCATGTTTAGCAAAATTAACTGTGTGTACTAAAGCTAATCACCTCTCATGATTTTATGTGTGTGTGTGTGGTGGGTTGGGGGGGGGGGGCGCATATATGTGTGGTTATATGAAAATCTTATGGATGAATGGATGGTTTTCTAAGTGTTTAAAGTTTCGCATGCGCTGCCATCAAAACTATGGGTGTTCATTGGATCCGGTTTAGTTGGTTTTAATTTGAACCGAACTGAATTAGTTTGGATTAAACGGTTTGATTTTTTTGGTTCAATGGTTTGGTTCGGTTTTTTTAAAACCAAATTATAATTTCGGTTTGGTTCAGTTTGGAGATTTTCAAAACCGAAATAACCGAACCGATCGAACTTTTATATATTATGAATTTGGTCCGATCTGTCCAGTTTATTTCTTAATCAATTGTTTTAAATATTTCGGTTTATTTCTTAATACTTCGATTCATTTCTTAATATACGTCAGTTTTGTTACAAAACAATTACTTCAAATAAAAAAATTAATATATTTCGGTTTGAACTGAGCAAACCAAAATAAAACTTTGGTTTGGTTCGGTTCAATTGCAATACTAATCGGATCGGTTCAGTTTGATTTTTTTAAACTAAATTATAACTTTGATTTGTCTAATTCGGCTCGGTTTCAACAAAACCAAACCGATGAACACACCTAATTAAATAAAAACTATGGTTAAATTCATTTACCGTGCGATCAAGATCTAACGATTCATATTATAATGGAATCTCTGGGCCCTTCAAATTTGAATCTGGACTCCTACAGTTGCTGTATCATTTCTTTATAGATTTGTTTTCATCACAGTTCCCTATATATGCTTTTCCTTTAGACATTGCACTTGAAAATAGTAGACCTTATATTATCTTATATTAGAATTTCCCGCTTATTAATAGATTACTCATTTCTCAATGCAAACAATGTTGTGCAAGTACCAATAATGCTGTTGTTTAATACCTACTTTTTAGGGTTTATTGGAAATGATTCCATAAATAGCATAGTATAATATTTTCTTTTTTCTAACAGAGGATATTGACATAAAATACTCGACATATCACATGCTTTGCTAAGGTCCTTAGACCTTACCAAATATAGCACAATCCTTGTAAGTTCATGTGTCTGACACGAAGACTATACCTTGTAAAATGCCATTTCTGGAAAAAAAAATTCATACCCATACCCTATGTGCATTATTGTGGTCCATGTATCCTTTCTGGTAATAAATGCGCGCACATAATTAGACTCTTCAGTATATTGTATAACATATGTTTTCTCTGCTTATTGTAATCTTATTTAACATTTTAGGTTTTCCTTTTCATGTGGATACTATATACTTCATGAAGAGTTTGTACTGTAGAGAAAACCTAATATATAGAGATACTTCTCATGAATTTTTTTTATAGTCATAGAGATACTCTCAAATGGTTCTTGTACTATATATTATCTTTTAATAGAAAAGGGAGGGAAATGATTGGTCTAGTTTGGTTCTTGTACTATATATTATCTTATAATGGGTATATGGGATTAACCTACAGTTAGGTATGAGGGTTTGGTTATAACTTTATAATATATAGAGCTGTGGGCTTTACAAAAGAAAAAAGAAAAAAAAAGAAAAAAACTAGACAAGATTTGGTGGGTGTCACTTTCTTGTGTTCAAATCTAAAGGTGAGACAAACAAAGGTTGTAACATCCAATCAGTTCCTTAAAGCACTTTTTCCCTCTAATTATTTTTTCAAGTTGTAGGTCGCAGTATGTTCTCGTAACATTTTGCATAGTTTGTTTTGATTTTTTGTGTTTCCCATGTCATGCAGTAAGTGATTGGGTGTCTGCATGCCCATCTAGCTAGGGCTGCTTTTAGTGAGAAAAGCAACCCCTCGAGTAGAAAATATATTTATATAAAGATAATTAATTGCTAACATATAATATATGTTTAGAAGTAGAACTAGAGTGTTTTTAAGTTCACCAAGTTTTTTTGTAACTCAACTCTAAAATTTATTAGATTAGTTTTCAACTTTTAAACAATGAATATATATGAACATTGAAAGCCACCTATCTTATAAGTGATGTGTCTACACTAAAAAAAAATTAAACTTTCGAACTAATTTTGTATAGAGTCAAATGGTAAAAAAACGATCAAAAAATGAATGCATTAAAATTAATTTATAAACATTTTAATTTTAACTACTTGACTTTATACTTAATTAATTTAAAAGTTTAAATTTTTGCATGTAGATGCATCACTCGTAAGGTACGTAAATGCATTTCAACGATTTGGATTTGTCGTTTGAAGCCCAGTCAACATGTTCTTAGTTCTAACCTACAGTGCGTTGCTAGCCGTCCAGGTTCGTTTGGATGGGTGGAGAATAATCACTAATTCGGATTAACACTATTCTGAGTTATTATTCTACGTTTGGATGTGTTTGAATTATCAAATATGGACTATTTTTTGTTTGTCTTTTGTGGATTTTTCACTATTCTACTAACCCAACAAAATGTTGAATTAGCTACTATTTTCAAAATTGAAGTTAGCTCTATTCTTGCTCTATTTCTTGATTCATCCAAACGTGGTGTTGCAATATAGGAGCATGGTATTGAGTTAGGGTCGTGTTTGTAAAATAGCACTTGTAACTAATTTTTTTTTCAACGTATTGTTAGTGGCGTAATGTCATCTAACCGTTAAAAAAAATAACAATATATGCATATATAGAGTAGTAACTAGATGTTTTTAAGCTCACTAAGTTTTTTTGGTGAGCTTAACTTCAAAATTTATCAGAATAACTTAAAACAATGAAATTCAAACTATTAATTGAAACCGATTTATTTCATGAGTGATGCATTTATATGTAAATTTATAAATTTTTGACATAATTTAGTATAAAGTTATGCGGTAAAAAAAAGTTTATAAATTAATTTTAATGCATTCAGTTTTCATCAATTTTTTACTGTTTGACTTTATCTACTAAATTAATTTAAAAATTTGTATATGATATATATATGATATAAACTCATTACTTGTGAAGTAAATATCATTTTCAACGACTTAGATTCATCATTTGAAGTGATCCGATATGTTTTGAAGTTAAGCTCACAAAAGAACTTGATGATCTTAAGAACACCCAGTTCTACTCTGCACATATACTTACAAGGAATATATTGATAACAATATAAATACATTTAATTATATATAAAAACATTTTGATAATAATATATATATTTGAACAACCTCCCCGCTACTCAATAAAAGGCCCATGTTATTTCCAATAAACACTAAAATAGTGAATCGGTTGATACACTAACATTGGCACCATCAAACCCAGATGGGTAATTGGTATTAGATATAAAATCATCTCCAAATATCATAGCACCGGCAGCTAATGCTCCAGCACCTAGACCCATTCCAAAACCAGGCCCTCTATTCGTCCCGGTAGGTCTACTTGGTGCCACATTTATGTAACTTTCAGGTACTGCAGCTGGTCCCTGGTACGATGGACCTGTTGTAACAGCATTATATGGTGGCGTTTGAAATGGAGGCTGGTAACCCGTTTGAAATGGATGAGTTGGTTGCTTTGGGATGTTATGCGGGGCTGATGTTTGCGATCTTGCATGTGGTTGCGACAACGGGTATGTGTAGACCGGGCCATCTTCTATTGCTAGTGTTATGCCAACTTGATCTGAGTGTGTAATGCCTTCTATTGGACCTGTAATTCTGTGCTAAAATTTGTTAAAATATTGTACGCGATTGATTTTTTATTTTTTTTAGAACAGTGGGAACACCCATCGATTTCCATTATACATGAAAACCAATACAAAGCTTGAGAATATTTGG
Organism: Carex cristatella; assembly: GCA_024447775.1. Classification (NCBI taxonomy): domain Eukaryota; kingdom Viridiplantae; phylum Streptophyta; class Magnoliopsida; order Poales; family Cyperaceae; genus Carex; species Carex cristatella. The sequence goes on from JAJHPF010000022.1 coordinate 2,283,027, forward strand.
TACCAACTATCTGGTACCACTGATACAAAACAAAAGTTGCAAGGTATTTAGTAAAATATCATACCTGTCAACAACCTACAAAGTAAACAGCTACGCGATTGATTAATTGATGTATTAATTATAACAAGTTTAATTTGAGGCATGGCAATTTTAACTTGAGATTGAAGTATTACATCTAAGGTTCTTTGCATTAGTTTCAAAATATCTGCTAATTAAAGAACTCTGTTAGTTTATTCTAAGGAAGACTTTTGCTTTGTGTATATATATCTTCTGTTTTTATTTTCCCTATTAACTTATTAATAAAATTAGCAAACCACATGCACAAACACTGCAATTATAGTATTATAATTAATTTCATTATAAAATTTAAATTTTATGACCTGAATTGAAGGTAGTGCCCGGTTCTTTATTAGAAATTCGAACAGAAACATCAACAAACCCTTTAGGCTTTCCAGAGTTTCTCTCTCTTAACTGAAAGCTTGCGGTTTCTTCAAATTCAGATCTTGTTTTATCTCTGTCATGTGTATATTTATCCAGGAACTCTTGCAGCTTAACAGTTGCAACTCCATGTAGCCGCTCTCGTAAAAATATAGGCTCTCTTCTGTACACCTCGATTGTCAGTATCATTCGTTCCAATTTAGTATCGGTTTGGTCGAAAGAAATTGAAAATTTGGTTTTCCATGTAGGGTTTGGGCTTCCTGATGCATCAATCTTTGTGCAGTATTTGTTGTCAGGCTCCAACCAGCCAACTGAAAACCACTGGGGTTTGAGAAGAGAGGATTTTCGACTGAGACCGCGTGCAGATATGATGCAAATTTCAACGAAGATTTTGTTCATGGTTGTTTTTTTTACTCTTCAAGTTTCCAGAATGAGATTGAAAGTTTAAAACAAGTGTATATGAGAAGGATTGCTTTACTTGGAGAAAAGAGATTCTGTGCCATCATTGGATAGTTGAAGCTATCTTAAAGGAATATGAAAGCATTGAAGGTTTCATGCATAAGTCATAAAGCAAAGTATATAGAATCTTGGTTAATTGACAAGTGCGGTTTAATTTAAAATAGCACTATAAACAGTGGCGGAGCAATCATGGGTAGACATTACAGCCTGAATTTTAAATATCAGATATAGATCTATGTATAATGATTATTATTTATTTTTGGAGAAAATTTTGTGTCTGAATTAATTAACTCACTATTTGTATCAGTAAAAGATTTTGCCTACTACTGATAATAATTCTGACTTCTACACCCCTGTCTATAAAGCTTAATTTTACGTACATTTGAAACAATTGTTTTTATTTTTTTTAGCAGAGGCATAATAATAGAAATAAACTGATAATTATAAGGTAATTATCTCGGTTCACAAATGGAAAGAAATTCTACCAACAATCAGTAGCATAAGAAACAGAGAAATAGTAAGTAATTTACTCTTTGAAAAAAAAAAAGTAAGTAATTTACTTGGAATACTAAAGCCCACGACCATTAATTTTGAAACTCCTCAAAAGATCCGGTACCAATACCACACAAAAAAGCCTCGGTAATATTATTTTTTTGCGGGGAAAAATTCCTATAGGCTTTTCATTTTTGATAAAAAATCATTGCATAACAACAGAGTAAATAGTAACTATCCGCAAAGGTATACCGACAAAAAAATACTTTTTTTATTAGCGACGGTAATATCTGTGAGGACATACCAACATAATTTCTCACGAATAGTGCCCCCATTATTGTATTCTTTGGAATAGGGATGTATGTAAACAAATCGGATATTATTCGAATTCAGAAAATTACTCATGCTATCTGATTTGTATCCAAAAAATTATATTGTATAAGAATACAATTTCATCACTAAATATATATACACTTCTAGACCACAACAAATACACTATGTTTTTAAGTAATGATTTGTTAAACTGCATATATATTCCATGATTTATAACTTGTATTTTTTTTGGTCATACCAATAATTTATTACTTGAAGTTTTTTTTATCATACTAATGATTTATTACTAGTATTTTTTTGGTCGCATAATATTGATATATAATCTTGTTGAGGAGGTGTATCACTAAAGCTATTATTTGGTTTTGTTGATTTATTACTAGTATTTTTTTGGTCGCATAATATTGATATATAATCTTGTTGAGGAGGTGTATCACTAAAGCTATTATTTGGTTTTGCTTTCCCTTTTTCTCAATTTCCATAATTGAATTTCTTATGAACGATTCAAGCTTTCTTCGCATTATTAAATAGAAAATCAATCCGCATCAGAAAAGCCAAGGTGATTCACAGGAGTCAGTTTGAGTTCATGTTTGGGGTAGCTTTTGGAACATATCACTCTCTTGTGTTTATTTCAAATCAGTGGATTCACCCCACCAGAAAAGAAAGTCAACTGATAAAGAAAAAAACAATTGCCGAGCAACAAGAAATGCCAATGTTCCAGGCAGGTCAAGAGGCAAGGCGAGGTAACATGGTACAAATAAGAACACATGTATTCAATTTTTTTATCGGAGTCGGTCATCATCTTTCGAACTCCTAAACTTCCTCCTGTCATCTCCGATCGTACGAATTGCTTGTGTTTCTTTGGCTTATGCCCTTATCCTTTTTCCTAAATGATTTGGTAAGGCAGGAATCTCACTCAAGAGTCAAGAGCAAGGGGTGCTGAAAATGTCGAACTGTCTGTATTTCCCTTCTTTTCTTGTGCCCGCCCAGTTTGGGGATTATGTCGACTCTTTCTCGTCGAAAATGATAGAAGATGCAGCTAGTTTAAAAGAAGATGAAAGAAATATAAACGATCCTCCTGAACGGGCCAAATAAATTTAATCTCGTTTTGATTCAAATCTGATCTATTGCCACAGAAAATTTGACATCCTAACATATTCTTAGAGAGTACGAGTGGGGGTCCGGTGCTCACTCAAATTTAAATCTGATCTATTGCCACAGAAAATTTGACATCTGTATCAAAATTCAAAAGTACTTACTCTATTCAAATTTAAAAATTGTCTGTGTAAATTTAAATCGACTTTAATTTGATATAGTACCGAATTATATAGCAACCTACAATTTCCAAAGAGCAACCTATTACGGTATTACTTGTCGGAAGATGTGTTTAATATAGGCCTTAATACCTCAGTAATATCTACAGATCACCGAGTAGGTAAGGGATTAGCCCACTAAAAGCATTATAGGCCCTCAAATAGGTGTTCAGGCCCAAAAATATAATTTCTAAAATCCAAACCCATCTGTTTCTTCTTGAATTCGCATTCTCTGAGATATCTCAAACTTTACGTGACTTTTTGGAATATCTCAATCGTTAAAATACGTTCCGCACGAATCTCAAAGCACAAATAATGTTGCTCCCTACGTCCTCCCGAATAGGAACCGGACACGTCGGTCATGTAAAAATTGAGATATCTCAGAGGATAGCACCCTTCTTCTTCGCTGTCCTCAAACCAATCTCCATTCTACTTTCCAGCTAGAAGAAAACCGGACAGACACCGAAAACAAAATAAATAAATTGGAAACTGGTTCGGAAATTTTAGCGCAATTGAACCCTCAAAGCTTCCGATTTCTTCCTTTCGTAGCCCCCCTTTGTTTTTGTTAGCTCAACTCAGCTACTAAATTGCTACTCTCGCTTCACAAGCTGGATTTTTGGTACCGTCTCTCTCTACTCCCTCTCAGAGACATTTCAGCAAACACCTCTCGTGCACAAGCTCTTCACGAAATTTTCGTTATTAGGACATGGTTATTGTTACAGTGCTTGTCAAATAGATTTTCGTGTTGCATTCAACAATGCTCTTGCATAGACTGGTTTGCCCAAATCATGGCGCCAGGGTAATCTTTTGTATAACCTGTGCAAACCTCGTTTCTAAAAAGGTAATTGGTTCTGGCTTCATATTTCAATAATTATGTTTTATTTTTATTTTATTGAAGTAATGCACAGTATTTAAAATCTAATTCTTTGTTGGGTATGTTTAAATGTAATAATTTTGGACAACAGAGATGCTAAATGACTTTATATTATTCATTTGTGTTTTGTGTATTGTTTCTAATATTTCAAAGCATAAATTGCAGAGTTCCATAACCTACGATCCGTTCTGGGAAACTTTGTATATGCCGCCAACTGCTGTAAGGCTTAAATTCATAAGAATTTCTTCTAATTTTTGGTCTAGTATGGCCAAAGCTGTTGATCAGGAGGTTAGCAAGGAGTTAAATCTTTCCAAGGTTGCCGATTTTGAAATGGGTATTGATTCAATTGAAAAGCTTTGCAAAATTGGAAACCTTTCTGCTGCAGTTCATTTGCTGAGAGAATTGACTGACAAGCAAGCCCACATTTGTGTCAGTATATATAACCGTCTTCTAAATTCAGCAATTGAAGTGAATGATTTCAATCTTTTCACAGAAGTGTTCAAATATTTACTGCTTTCTAGATCACCCCCAAATTTAAATTCCTATACATGTGTTGCCAAGGCTTTTCAAGTGGTGCAGGATTCAGAAAAGATATTAAATTTCATCAGGGACGTGTGTGAAACTACAAAGGATAGAGAACCTACTGTGATGAATCAAATTATTTTTGCCATGGCTGATTCAGGACAGCTGGACAAAGCAATGCTTGTATTTGGAGAATTGAAGAAGATGAATTCAAATTTTGATTTGGTCACATTTAACACAGTATTGGGTATTTTGGGAAAGGCAGGTTTGGTGGATCAGATGCTATCAGAATTTGAAGCAATGAAGGGTTTGGGTTTCTCTCCTGACGCTATAACCTATAACACAATAATTAATTCTTTTAGTAGATTAGGGAAGTTTGATATGTGCAAAGAATTTGCAAGGGAAATGTCTGAAAAAGAGATTGATATGGATTTGAGAACTTACACTGCTCTAATTGACAGTTTTGGTAGAGCTGGTCGGATAAAAGATGCCATTAATTTGTTCGAGGAAATGAAAAGGTGTCAGAGGCCTTCGGTTTATGTGTATCGTGCTTTGATTAGCAATTTGAAAAAGGCAGGAAATTTTGAGTTAGCTCTGAAAATGTCTGCTGAGATGGAGTTGAGTTTTCCAGAGCTTCTTGGACCAAGGGACTTTAAAGCAAATTGGGCAGGTCGAAGAGGCAAATGTAAGAAATAAACAGATAATTGTTGTAAAGTTGTTTTGAACTTGCAGTGGAACAACAGAAATGTAAAGTTGCATGAGCATAATTCTCCTCAGGTTTGAATTGGAGCGACTTAAGAGGGGCATCAGATCAGGAAGTTAGGGGTGCAAATGGATCGGACATTATCCGTCGGTATCCGAATCCGTATTTGAATTTTTGTTTATTCGGATAGTTTGTAAATACATGGACAGATATGTGGCAGATATGATTTATGCAAATACAGGTACGGTTTCTCTAAATGGATATGGATACGAGCTTGGATATCCGTATCCATATTTTTTTTGTATTTTTTGGAAATCCATTTGTATGGATACGGATATGTATTTGTATCCTTAGTTTTTTATCCGTATGGTTTAGAATCATATATGTTTAGAGAAAAATATATATTTTGTAATGACATAAAAGCTTAATACTTGAAGCTTTTTGTTTCACCATAATGAATAAATATCCGAATTATATCTGTATTTTATGTTATATTTTTGTAATGAAAAAATAATATATTAAATAATATGTTAATTTTGTTACAATATTTAAATTAGGTATTTGAATTAGATATGTATCTGTGTTTGTATTTGTTTTTATCTGATCCGTATTCAAAAAATTAAAATGTATACGGATATGGATTTTTCATTTACCACGATCCGATCAGTATCTGATCCATTTGCACCCCTACAGAAAATTCACTTTTCATTTGATTTATTATTATTTATAATGAAAGATGGGGTGCTGATGTAATTTGGATAAATTCAAGTGAAAAAAAATAAAATAAGCGAAGCCATGTGTAGGGCTTTTGTCAAGTTTTGTGCATAGCTTAGCTAATAGCACTTTTTATGAAAAAGAATTTACATGTTTCATTCCGTAGCATAAATGACAAAGAAGATATTAGATACTATTTTGTAAGTTTCGTATCTCACTCTAAATTTTTTTTCTGTGTTCTCTGACCAGGTAAACTCGTTTTCATTATTTTACTTTTAATTGGCAATCAGGCATTCTTTGTGATTCTCACTATACTTCTTGTAACGTAACATGCATAGCTACAAGTAAGACCGAGTTAGCTTGAGTTATGGATAACTCAAATTCAACTCGAAAAATAGTGAATCGAGTTGACTCGAGTTGAGAATATTGAGCCGAGCTGGCTCGCTAACTCGAACTCAACTCGTGAGTAACTCGAGTTGGCTCGTGACTCGTGAGTCAACTCGTTTAAGGTGTTGAAATGTTGAATACTTGAACTAATGATTGTTGTTATGTAATAATATGAGAAGTAAATATTGAATTAACAAACAATCCACGACAATTTAACAAACTAACAAATTTAACAAAAAATCAAATGAAACGAGTCCACGAGTTGTAACGAGCGAGTTGAGTCCAACTTGAACTCAACTCATGAGTTAAACGAGTTGCTCAACTCGAGTCAGACTAACTCGAATTTTAAATGAACAAGTTGTTAGCAGATTCGTTACCGAGTTGAGTTCGAGCAGCTCGAGAGTCACGAGCTTTTTGTACAGCCCTAGCTACAAGCAGAAGTTTAACAGCCAATTGTTAAATAGTTTGGGCGTTCATATACGTTAAACTGTTCACTCGTTCTGTGTACTGAATTCATATCACCCACGGTAATAGAATATTTCTGTTTAGATCCTGACCATCTGATCAGAACATGCACAAATATTAAAAGAGCCCCCTGTATTCCACCTCGGACTTGATTGTTCCAGATTCTGATCGGACGGTCCGGATCTAAAGAAAAATATTATATTACCTTAGATGATATGTACTCCTGTGTACTGGCTGGACAAGGGAAGTTTTCATAGTAGTTTCAACAGCTGTGACAACATTTTCCATAAGATATGGAGAAAATTTGAGGGTATAAACAGATGATAATGGGCTATAATTATTGAGGACATTACTATAATATACAACAGTAAAGTTCCTACATATAATTTAAAACTCAGAAAGAAAACAAGATCTCAGCGCTTGAACGAATGAATTAATGATTGCACATGGCATGTTCTCTCAAACCCAAAATGAGATTCTACCATGTGAGAAACAAATCGCCAAACCTTCACTACATGCTTTAATTCAAGGCATCATTCGCACTATTGAGGCCGTATCTTCCTGTACAAAACATAGTACCTGCAGTTGGTCCAATGAGACGAATCAAATAATTGTAAAAGAAACCAGCAAAAAAATTTTTGAAGTTGATTCAAACAGATGAAAATATACTAAAGAAATATATTCACCTAGGTAGCTCAGAAAAGGATGCTTAGGAAGAGAATAATCCATCCAGCCATGGAGAATACTGCAAATATATGCACCCAAAATAAAATTGCCGCTGATTCTTTTCCACATCCCCTTAAATTCGCAACAGCACCTGTAATTGAAGGAACAAAAATATGTCATGATTGATGATTCAATCCTGTGCCCAGAGTTTGTTACTTCAGAAACTATAATCTAGAATTATTCAGTGACTAGGCAAGAACAAGCTCTATTCCAAGCTCATCCGTACCAAATAGCAAATCATGTGGAAAATTGACCAATTCTCTCATCATTCATTTTAGTATTCTTCCAGTTTATCCAAAATTTCAGTCATTTTCATAAATTTTATATTAAATTACCAGAAAGTACAGAAGTAGGCATGGAATGCTGAAGCAGCAGCACAAATTTAAACATTTTGTCACCCTCAGGTATAAATCCAAACTTATCAGCTAAAGTGACAATGCCTAATCCCGCCAGTGGAACAAAGGTCAAGCGTGCAAAAATTATTGCAGCAGTGGTACGCAACCCCAACCTCTTGCTTCCAACTCCTGGACCTGAAAACACAAAAAATATAAATATAATCAATTTTAGGTTTTTTTTCCCTAGATAGGCGCCTCAAGTCAGAAGCAGCGATTGAATATGAGCAGTCAGTGTAGCTTATTGGGTGTCACTGTAAAATCTAAAATATCTTGTACATGTACTGAGGCAATGTCATTTGGGGGCTTCAATTAAAGGTCCGAAGTGGTCGGAATTCCAATATGTTCTATGGGTTTACAGGATAAAAGTTTCCATTTCAAAGGAAAATCCAGGAGAGATATTGAGGTTTTACACTCGTAATATACTTTTTTCTTAGCAGAAAGAGAACATATTAGAGAAAAAAAAAGCACATACCATCAACAAGATTACCACCCAAAGCAAGTAAGATGCAAGGAATCATAGCCTCCCTGAATTTCACCAAAAGAAGAATAAATAAATAAAGTACAATTATATGAAGATACTAGTCTTATGTTCACCCTATATACTACGCAAATATAGGTCCAAGATTGCAACGAAAAGAAACCGAGTTTCAAAATAAAATACCCAAGGATCAGGCAGCTGTCGGTGAAGAAGAACAATGGGGCATCATCAGTAAGAACAAGTTTCTTGAGAAAAGGTACCGCACCAATGATAATAGCCAGTGCCTGAATGCAAATGTCATATTCAATCTCAAGTATCAAGTTGTAAACAAAACAAATAAAAGAATTTACGCAATTAGAAACTTACAGAAGCAATAATAGGAGGCTGGAAAATCTGCTTTAGCTTTAGTATCTCTGCCATTTTGTAAAGCATGCTCATTATCTGTGCATCAAATTTGATTATCTTGGTCAAGTAGATAGATAAGAAATTATACAGCAAATATATACCCATAAATGCATGTTCAAAGATAATAACAATTCATCTTGGAGATATCTACGAGCAAAAATATATAACAATTTAAATGATAACTTACTCTTTTTAAAGAGAACCGTTTGGTTACTGTCAGGGTTTCATCTGACGAGTTTAACAAAGGCTCGCTCTCAGGTGCTGCACCATTATCTATTGAAGACTTGTTTGAAACAAGAGCATTGTCTTCAACAGCAGCATTACTATTCTCTAGAGGAGAAGATCTAATGATGGGTAGTTGTTTCTCGTCTTCGTTGCCATCAAAGGACTCACCTGGTGGTGGGGCCAGCATTTTAAATACATATGTGTATAGAATAATTGCACCAACCTGGAGTATTTACATGGATTTTAGTATAATTGATTCGTATAAAACTACATATATATACTCTCTTTTCCTTGAATCCTTTTTCAAGAATGAATAAATAAATAAATAAGGACTCATACCCATTGGCCATAGGAGATATAAGCATTTCCATCTTGACTACATTTCTCAGAGTCACCAAATGGATTTGATGCATCACGGCATAGCGCTGCAATAAGCACGAGCGGTATGTTTCCAATGTTCCCTACAAGTAAACATGTTATAGAAGTTATAACCTTGAAACAAGTTCTATACATGTTTTCCAGATGTGGTTCAAACCTAGAAAAAAACTTTCATTTTTCTCAAATGGATTTCTGCAAAACAATAAGGTGCAGCTTGGTATCGAAGTTTTAGGAACAAGAAAGGAGAAGGATAGCCTATTCTTCATCATACCAATTTGATTTTCAGAGTATAGGGGGGTAATTTCCAATCAAATTTTGCTTCTCAAGAGTGAGTCAAACCAAGTTTTCCTCAGAATAAGATATACTTTCAAGAGGGGCCAGACAAGCACCACACCAGAATTTTCCCTATTCCTGGAATTAAGGCCCTCCAATATATTCTCATTTCAATTGGAACAAAATTTAGCCAGAAATTCATAATTTTTGCTTAAAGGTAAAATAAAATAATTACTCACCAATGCCAATATGAATAACAGTAAACTTGAAATAAGGGTATGGCGGCCGAATAATCCATGCGACTATTAAACCGATCAAGGAGCCTGATATTGTAGCAACTATAACATTAACTGGAATATACCACCTGCAAGTGTGACAATCATTGTTATAGTGTAAAATTGTAGCATCTTGACGGGAGCATGAAATTCAAAATTCAAAAATGGAGAAAACATGCTCACCACTGTAGCAACTTTTCGAAAGTAATTGCTCTCCCCAATTGAGAAAATATAAGACAAGGCAGTAGGAGTGAGAATACTAGCTGTATGGTGCACAAAACGGTTAAGTAAGATCTTAACAGCATAGACAGAATTTTTTTTTTTAAATAATAAAAGAATAGGAAAAAAAAACTCACCCCATTCAGAAGTTTCCGGCCACTAGCTGGCAGGATGTTAACATACTTAGACGCCATTAAATAACCCAAAAAGCACATTGTAAAAACCTTGGCAATAGGTAAGACTGCGTATTTTATAGTGGCTAGGACTGGTTCACCACTACCGCCCTGTGCCTCTATCATCTTCTCCAATAGGGATCTCTCCATTGCTATGCTTTGCTCAGCTTCCTGCTTCATGACATTTATGTTTAGACAGATAAAAAAAAGTTGCATATTTGCCATGGAGTATGACACAGACAAGCCAAACAATTTTAAAAGAAATATCTAGCCTAACATGACATTAACAGTATGGGTATGATTAAAGGCTTACAAAAATACAAATTGCATAGGGTTGCAAACTTATTTAAGCAACAAAAGGGACATGAAAGGGAAGAGAGAAGGAGATAACATATTTTCCCTACTCAATTTCACTTAAACATATCATTCTAAAGTAATTACATGGTTCCTATTTTCCAATTCGTGTACTCGAGGAATTATATTGTATTGAGGGTATAAAGTAGCATTCCATATGGACAATAACCCTATAACAATTTTACACTAAGCAGCGGAAGAGGCAAAATATCTATCTACCTCACAAAAAAGAAGTCAATTTTGTAAACCATAAAGGGTTAGGTGGACCTTACCCAATAATCAATCTATTGAAAAGGAGTTAGAAGAGACTTCTAGATCCTCATTGAAAAAGAACTAAGTTACATTCTGAACTACAACCATATATATTACAGATTTTTTTTTAAAACACCAGTATGAATTAGCACCTTTATATTAAAAATTTTCACAATATTTCATAATAAATTAGTGAGGTGACTGCCTTTCCTAAATAGATACCAAAAATCTTTGCAAACAATTGAAGATGTACAACCTGGGATAATTAATTACTTCCAGTAGACAATCATGAAAAAATTGAGGGTACATTAGCAAAAAAAAAGAGATAATTTGATGATAGCTTTCTTTCCGTATAAGCAAAGAGATATAACAGTCACAGATATCATCCACCATTAATAAAATTATCACCAACGAACTAGGGGCAAGAAGCCGAATTAAAACAATACAAAGTCTTGAAAATATCTAAAAATTTTCTTTTCACGACTCAGGGTACTTGCAACCTTAAAATTTTCAAAACAAGTTCGTTCCTGGAATATCGTATCTCATCGGAATTATAAAGCAAAATTAATGCGCCTCTCATCAACGGATCAACCCCCCAAAAAAACAAAAATATATGGAATAGAAAAAGAAAAACAATAATGTAAGCATTTACAAAGCATCAAATCGAACTCACCAGAAAGGAAGAATACGCAGATCAGACGAATATTTCCGCCGAGTAGCTCGACTTTGAGCAATAGATGGAAGATCTCAAATCAAGGGGCTTAAATCCGAGTACAATTGCTCTTTTATAAATCTGAGAAAATCTCGCAGCAAAAGAGAGACGACAAGAGATTTGATTAGACCCAATTCCAATTCCAGGCAGTTCGTTTTTAACTGCCAATCCCAAATTGGAAACGAAACAAATTAGCGATAAATAGATGGAAACGAGGAATTCGAAAAAACACGGGAAAGTTACAGACGCCCAGGCTTATTACAATTAATTACGAGCGTGTCACTGGTCCGTACATGCGACGTGTCCTGATTTGAGGGCCCCATGACAGGAATTCAATTCACATAGGTACCTCATTTTCTGATTTCGAATCCGGTCCGTTTATTATATATACACGAATCTTAATGAATCTGGTGCATTACAGACTAGGTCTAGATTGGCCTGGATTCTAATCGTACGGTTGAAATTGAAACTCAAATGGTGCATTACCTCAGATGAATATCACTTCCGTTTCTATTTCGCTGTATATAAATCTGTATTAAAATCATACAGCGAAAGAATTAATCAGAGTAAAGACCCGCTTAACAAAAGATCAATTGGATACCGACATGGAGAATCTAGAAGTCTCTTTTCCGTGACTTATTTGCCTAGAAGATTGTCGTCTTTTGTTGCAGATGTAAGAATGATTCAGAAACAAAAGCACCGTACAAGCCAATTGGTTAAGCAAAATAGAAACTGATCGGCCCAATGGCAGTCGGATCAAATTATGTTCGACATCCGTTAAGTCCCGTTCAATTCACATCAATATTCGTATAAATAGTTTTAAGATTTGCGTACATCAAGTGCGCACCATCTTGATGCCAATCAAACGGCTCCAATTTAGCGTCAGGTCAAATTTAATCCAACATATATCGGACAGCCCCATGTCCGGAATTTTCAATTGAAGCAGGGATCGTGTTGACTGTTAAGGGTCTTATAAAATAAAATCATTTCACGGAAATTTACATGAAAAATATCTTGTTAGAATTCGTTCAGTCTTCGTTTCCTTACGAATAAGTTTCTGTTTTAATTCTATGGCACTTCTCATTTATTTTTATGAATTTGTAAAAAAAAATTGATCGAATGCAACTTTATTTTAAAGTTTTAATTATAACCGTAAATACATGAATAGCCAACGCAAATAGAGTTTATTTCTACGAGTTGTTTGGTGGATTCCTATCCCGCAAAGTCTCATGAAAACAAAACGAATTCTAAAAGAGCACTATTTTAGCACTAAAATAGGCTAATTCACTATTTTAGCAAATAAGTTGAATAGAAAATTAGATATGCACAAAATGGTGATTATTATTGTTTTATATTGTTTATGTATATATTAAGAGTGGTTATTAATTGTTATTTATATTACTTATCCTTTTATTAATCAAATATATTTTTTATTTTTTTTGTTATAATGATTACTTTTACCACATTATTTTTGCTATTATTATTGATATTGTCATATTTTACCAAACAATATTTTTCACTATTCTGAATAGAACGTTACAGTATTTTTCTTACATCTATCTAAAGATCAAGAAAAAAACACTATCCTAATACTATTCTTTAGATTTAGCCAAACGATATCTTAATTTTGCATACAAATTATCGGCATTTAAACCAAATTTATTAGCTTCTATTAATTATAAGGGATGAGGTTTGGTCCAAATGGCTTTGGACCAGACACCGTCCAAAGTTTCTAAAAATCATATGATTGAAGTACGAACAGTCGATCCGAACTGCTCAACATGATTTTCATATTAATTTATAATTTTTTGAAAAAAAATATTACTATTTTTTTTAGATACGTACAAAATCACTGTTTTTTGGACAGTTCAAAAACAGTGATGCTGTACGTATCAAAAAATATAGTAAACAATTTTCAAAAAAATATAAAATTTGATCTCTAAGCACATTTTAATATGGAAATTATGTTGAGCGGTTCGGATCGACTGTTCGGATTTTAATCGTATGATTTCTAGAGGCTTTGGACGGTGTCCGGTCCAAAACTATTTGGATCAAATCTTATTCCTAATTATAACTAATTATAAACTACAAAAAAGAAAGAAAGATGCTCTAATCACATTCAATCACAGTCATCACGGCAGCACCGTGGAAGAATTGTTTTAATTATATAACCATCCTTGCGTAATGCCTGTTCCAGCTTTATTTTCTAATAAATTACTTATTATTTTATTTTGAATTGGGTTGAGATATCTTCACTTATAATATTCTCATTATACTTTTATTTTTAAAACTAATATTTTAAAGAAATATGTAAATAAATATCAAAATAAATCCGTATTGTCATTCTTTTTAATCACATGTAGACAAAATTATAGCATTTTGACTTTATTATTAGCATCACAAGCTAGTAAATACATGTGGATATTTTTTGAATGGTGATTTATGAAGCTATTATATTTCTAAAACACTGCAAGTATTTATCAATATAAGATCTTATAATTTTTATTTCATTATTTGAGTATTAGAATTTTTTACTATTAATAATTTCAAAAGTGGTTTAAAAATACTAACTTTAACAACATCGTACTATAATTATTGTTGTTTTATGAAATAAAAATTGTTTGGTGCGGTGCGGTGCATGATAGCATTCGGTTGAGTACAAGTAAGACGTCATGACCCACCAAAGAAGTTTGGTTTGTTCTTAAATTTATTTCCACATATTCCATAATTATTGCTGACGTTTTTTTTCTAAATTTTAAACTGAGTCATTTATTGCAGCCAGGGATGTTGGGTGATGATAATAACACAATCAATGTTTTTTATTAACACAACAAATTTAAATATTTTACTTATATAGACAGATTTGTCCTTGCTTAATTAATTACTCTTTAAATGTCATATCTTATTTAAAATACACTTTCTTTATATATAGATGGCCATTACTTATTTATTTTATTTTCATAATTAATGAAATCTTCAAGAACCTGTAGGGAATGTTTGATTTTTTTTTTTAAATTTACTAAGCAATTATTTATTGAGAAAAAACATATTATATTTTAGTAACTTTAATCAATTTAGTTGGATTTGCAACATCAAATATGCCATTCCTTGCATCATATGTCACTATTTATTTGTTTATTGTTAGTTTATTACTTATATGCATTAGATGGTTCGTACCAATTTTATATTATTGAGTTGTGAAAAAAGAGAGTACAAACTATATTCAAATAAATTACTGTAGTTCAACAAAAAAAAAGACACTAAAAGTTCTACTATTTGAAATTAAACTCGAAAAAAATATTATAAGCTAAAAAATTGTTTGATAGAATGATTTTTCCCCGTATAAAGAATGAGTTTTTAGTTTTATTATTTCTATTCTTTGAAAAAAAAAAGTATTAGGTGAAGAAAACATGTACCTTATTAGTTATTTCTATCGCGCAACTTCTCAATTCATTATTTTCAGACAAAAAAGCTCCATTGTAATAATAATTATATGCTTTTATTGCAGTTCTTTTTTCTTTTCAATTAGTGTTATTTTAAATTTGTCTATGCTGTAATAATACAGTAAGAAAAAAATAATCATCTTGAATTTGTTAAACAAAATGATAATATAGTACAATTTAGTGTTACACTTCTTATACTACACTAAATATATTCAAACAAACAAGGATCAAAATACATATTTAATTAAAAATAAAATCATTGATGTACATCATAAGATACAAGAAATAAATCTTGATTGGAATAACATGAACCTGTTATTTGATCCCAACTATTATTCTTTGTTGAGATTCACGCATGTAAAAGTCTGTTCTTTGAGATTTGCACATTGAAAATTTTGAATGGTTGAGATTAGAATAACAGTTTCCTATAACATCTGATTTATTTCTAAATTGGTACACGGATTACTTTTTCCTTTGTTGTTGTTTTTTCAAATTAAATAAAAATTTAACAATAAAGAATATATATATAGTAACTAATAAATGATCATTGTACTAGAAGATTGAATAATCTATGAGAACCAAAATGACAGTTGAAAAATTGATATATATAAGGAGGGTAAAAATGTCAATAAAATTAAAAATTCTGAAGCTGTCGTGTTCAAATAAAAAAATAGTGTGTTAATATCATCACCCATAGTTCAGTAGATGTACTAAAAAAATGAGAGAATAATTCTATAGTTATAATAGTTTTTAAATGGTAGTTTGTCTTATAACTAGTCAGAGACTCAGAGATATAAATATGAGATTTGTTAACTATGCTTTGGACGTCGGCACGAATTATGATGCGTGCAGTATAATTTGCACGCCAGATTTTTTTTTTTTTTTGAAAACTTGGTAGTAGCTACCAAGGTTATATTAGAAAATATAATTAGTACATCATGTCCTACCTACTGTTACAACAAAAGTGAAATTAAAATGTTCTCAGAATTCAGAAACAACATCTCTCATTACATCATTATTTCTTTTATCACAAAATTTTAACCAAAGTCGTGCTTCTTCAGCAGTCCGATTTGCCACGATCCAATACGGTAACTTTTTTTTCCTTGAAAGATGACTTCATTTCGTACCGAAAAGAGTGATACATGTACTAATTTAAATTTGAACATAATCCATTTTTTTCGAATATATTAAATATTATATTTGGTACATAATTTATTCTTTCATATGCAAGAAATATTTATAGACGGTTAATCTTTTTGAACGTATCAAAATTTGTACGCGCGGTATTAGAAAAGCGCTGACAATTTTTGACAATTCGTCTAGATCATGAAAATGTTAATCTTATATAAAAATTTAATACATCGAAATGGGTGAACCATTTACAAATTCAAATTTATATATAATTTACCGTAGAAACGATGCATCAAAATTCATACGCACAAAACCTACAATTTACATCAATTATCGTGCAAACGCCCGGCAATCTCTCTCAACAATATTTGTCTTTCCTCGTTACATATTTAGTTATTAGAGAGTAAATTACGTAGTATTTATAACAGAGGATGATTGAAATGTCTTTATTTTATGTGCTTTATTAGAGGTAAATTGCCAGTAGCATTCATAATAGTAGATGGTTCAAATATCTTTATTTTTTGTGCTTTCATCGTACCTTTACTTTTTAATTTTTTAATAACAAAAATTTGTTTGACAAATAAAATCATTAGATGTGATTTATATTATTTTCTCTACATTCATAAAAAAAAATTATTATTTTTTATTTTATTTTATATAAATCAATATGTTAAAAAATCAACGTTTATAATTTATCCGTATTAGTGTATTTTTACAAACTCTTGACACTAAACAAAATAAAATTAAAAATTCATAATCTTCTACATATGCATAAAGAAAATAATATAAATTATATTTAACAGTTTTATTTTAATATTTAAATTTTAAATTACTAGAATTTTAAATTAGAAGCATTTGAATCCTCTCTTCATATATAATCTATTGCGGTGGAAGCCAGTAGGAAATTTCATTACGTAATAAATTTAGATTGCCAGAATCTATACTGGTCTATTTTGTCACCTAGACTAGTTACATTCACATAGTTTTTTTGGAGATGTAATTAATATTACTTTGTCATTACCTAAATTACTCAAGTTGAATGGATTTGTATAAAGTTCATAATTTGCTGATTTGGTGCATCAAATCGCAAATATCATATCACATATATTTTTCTCGTAGATCGAAAATATATTGACTCTTCAATCTTTCCCAATAAAGCGAAGTACTTCTGATAGAGTCATAAACTAAAGATCTTATAAGGACCATTTAGAAACATATACCAAAGACTAAAATCTAGCAAGGTTCAAAAGAAAGGACAGATCAATGCTCTACTCGGAACTTAAGCCGACTTTCTAAATATCAGAATAACTTAGCACTATCCCGATTAAAGGCCCAAACCGACTTACCTTTGGGAAGGATCTGATGTGCTAGAGTCGAGACCTGAACCGACCTATCTTCGAGGTAATTCGGTGGTGTCTCGACCCAAGGCGCAAACCGACATAAATGTCTATAAATACCCAAAAGTTCATTAGGAAAAATGACGATGATATTGAGCAAGATAAAGTACAAAGAGAATAGAGTTACGTACTTAACGGATCTGCAATAAGTTTTACCTAGACCGCATATATACTCATTAACATCAATTCGGACTACTCTTTTCTGAAGATAGGACGTGTTCTGATTGCTTCGGCCCAATACTGTTTAAGAGAGGGCGTATCAACTTCCAAGCCAACCAGTTCAATTATATGATCTGTACCGGCCACAGAAAATTGCCATCAAATATCATCTTGCTTTTAGAGAAACTCTTAAGTAATGTTTAGCTCAGATCTAAATCCTGAAATAAAGAGTTTAATACCTCAGTTATTACATCAAATGCAAATTAATTATGACAGTTTAACTATGGTAATTTAAAATTAGATCGCTAAATTTAAACTCTCTTCAAGTAACTTGAGTGCTAGTTCCTTTACGTCCCTACATAAATAATTTATGTCATGAAATAATTCAAGTGACTTCAGACGACTATTTAATTTTTATCTCCTCTCTTCTTTACTTAATACTGTTTCTTAATAGTTTATACCATGACATAGTTTTAAATCTCAATCAAATATAAATTTGGTTAAGCCGATTTAAATTAGAATAATCAATTCAAGCGTTCAAAATTTTAGGTCTCAAGAACTTGTTTTTGGTCTAGTGCCAAAGACACATGACTCTCATGTGAGAGATCATGCATTGGGTGGCTTGATTTCCAACCCATGATTTCAAAAAAAAAAATTTAGGTCTCGGTCAAACACCACAAAAAGCAGAAAAAATGACACAAGATGTAGATGTGTATAAAATTGGTGACCATGTACGATATGAGAGGTCATGGGTTCGAAACCCACAAAGTGGAGAAATCTTCTATAATATACATAGGAGTTTGAAAGTGCATTGGGTGACTTGATCCCTGTTGAGTATTTTAAGTATAGGGTTTTGGCTATAATTTTGTACTCGTTTCTTTTAAATTTATAATCCTTTATACTCAATGAAGGGGTTGATTGCAAGCGCACAACCTATCAAAGTAGTACTTAGGGTGTCGAACCGCAGAGAGAAATGTAGAATTTAGTTTAAAGTTTTAATGATTAAAATCAGAATTAGTGGTTTGAAAATTCAGTTTATTGTTTGTTTACTAGTGATCCTAAGGTTGGTGGGTTCAATACCCAAGGAATTGAGAGATTAAATAAAAATAAATGAAGAGTAAAATGAGATTAGGGTTTTAACAAAGATTGGAGAATCTAGGGGCTTTCGGTCTACAATCTCTTGTTTAATCCTATCTATTCGGTTTGTTTAAATTCATGTTTGATATGATGGGGTTTCTAACCTAATATGTTAAAAAGGGTCACTTCCGTGAATTAATAACATGTCTAAATAATTATATTTATCTAGACCATGAAGTCCTTTATTAGTCTATCACCTCCTTAGATATTGCTACTTAATGGTTTAGCTGACCAAAGCAACTCATACTAATTTCTAAGTTGATTCAAGATGTCCCGACTTAGGATTTTGGTTTTACCGGTTGAGTCTCGACCTAAACCCTAACCTTAATTCCTGTAGTTCCGGTTTAGATTAAAAGATTTGTATACTCTTAACCTAAATCCTAATGACTTTGTGACATAATTGATACTATCCTATATGATCAATTTTATCTTAAAGTTTAAAAGACCTAAAGCGATAACTACAATTCAAGTACAAATTATGAGAACAACAAAGAATAAATCACAGCAATTAACAATCAAATCAAACAATCATCATAAAAACAAAGATCCGAATAGAATAGAATTAAACAAGTTCATGCATTTGACCTACACCCCTAGAGAGGAAGTTAGCCTCTCATGGAGATACAAAACTTACAAAGAAAATTCATTAAAAATTGGCTAAAGCAAAAAGAAATTGAAAGAGAAAATAATTACAACCCTTACGACAACGAAGATCTCTTGCTAGCTTGCTTTTCCTTGAGAATTCTGCTCCTCTCCAAATCTAAACTCTAGATCTCACTTTTTGCTCTATGTAGATATGTAAAAATGGAATGAATATCTTTTAAGCAGAATTTTCCTTGTTTTATAGCCTAGAATACACCCTAGAAACGTGGGGAACAGTGTCCCACACGTTCTCTATAATTGAACCCACTAACTATTGCCAACCGGGCATGATCTGGCCTTCCAAAAATAGCAAAACTACATTTTTAGTCTGAATGCGGCCCGCACTGCGGTCAATGCGGGTTGCACTGGGGATTAGTTTCCTTATTTAACTTCCTGCGCCTTCGGAGTGCGGCCCGTACTAGGGTCACTGCGGGTCACATTATGGTTATTTCTTTTCTTTTTCTATTTCCGGATTTTCTGAAATTTTGACTAAGTTCTCAGTGCGGCCCGCACTAAAAGTCAGTGAGGGTCGCATTCCCCTCAGTCTGCCTTCTAGTTGAGCACAATCTTGGAAATTTCTCTAAGTATTGAGTGCGGCCTGCACTGACCGCAGTGCGGGTCGCATTGGTATGTTTTCTCCAAAAATCTGTCTAAGTACAGAGTGCGGCCCGCACTGACCTCCAGTGCGGGTCGCATTCCCCTCAGTTTGCTTCCCTTCCTTGCGCAGAGCCTTCCAGATTTGACCAAGTGCTGAGTGCGGCCCGCACTGACCACAGTGCGGGTCGCATTGAGTGTCTTTTCGCTGTTTTCAGCATTTTAAAGCAAGGAAATGTAATATTTTGATTTGGGATGCAATATAGGTCTTTTATATACCAAAATACAAGATATTTAGAGCATTTACATTGTGAAACCAAGATCGAACATATCTAAATGTATATATATTTCACGCTTATCAATCCCTAACCCATGATTTCAAAAAAAAAATTTAGGTCTCGGTCAAACACCACAAAAAGCACAAAAAATGACACAAGATGTAGATGTGTATAAAATTGGCAACCATGTACAATGTGAGAGGTCATGGGTTCGAAACCCACAAAGTGGAGAAATCTTCTATAATATACATGGGAGTTTGAAAGTGCATTGGGTGGCTTGATCCCCAACCTATGATTTCAAAAAAAAAAATTTAGGTCTCAGTCAAACACCACAAAAAGCAGAAAAAAAGACACAAGATGTAGATGTGTATAAAATTGGCGACCATGTACAATATGAGAGGTCATGGGTTCGAACCCACAAAGTGTAGAAATCTTCTATAATATACATAGGAGTTTGAAAGTGCATTGGGTGGCTTGATCCCCAACTCATGATTTCAAACAAAAATTTAGGTCTAGGTCAAACACCACAAAAAGCACAAAAAAGGACAAGATGTAGATGTGTATAAAATTGGCGACCATATACAATGTGAGAGGTTATGAGTTTGAAACCCACAAAGTAGATAAACCTTCTATAATATATATAGGAATTTGAAAATGCATTGGGTGGCTTGACCTCTAACTCATGAATTTTAAAAAAAAAATTTAGGTCTCGGTCAAACACCACAAAAAGCATAAAAAAAGACATAAGATGTAGATATGTATAAAATTGGCGACCATGTACGATGTAGAAGGTACCAATTTATTGCGTGCCACATTCCTATCCTTTAAAAGGAATATTCAAGTCTTATAAGTAACTGTCAGCAGCCAACCAGTTGTGTAAACAAATATCCAAAGCAAATTTTGTGACGTCGAAAACGATGTCAAATTCGTTTGGGAAGGCAAGATGTACCAAATTGTCAATGCAACTATTTTATTTCTCTCTGATTTGCAATGAATTGCATGCTGCCAGTGAAGCATGCACTAATTAAGAACCTCTGCATAAGATGAATATAGAATTTTGTTATAATGATGCTTGGACCAAGTATGCACATGCGCTAGTCTTAACAAAAGGTACTTAAAATGCAAAAAAACAAAAAAAAACTCCTCATGTTTGCAAATATGTGTGAATGTTTACCCTTAATATGTGTAGTATGTTTTAGAAATATGATAATTTTCTAATTAGTTTTTAAGGATAAATAAATGAATTCATCTTCTTTCAACACTTACACAATAACATTTAATTATATGTTTGTGTAAGCGTCAGATGTAGAAAAATTATCTAATTTATCATCGAAAACGGACTAATTAGAAGACTAATATTTTTCTCAAATATGCTACATATATTATTTTTTCTTTTTTAAGCAAGGTAAAATGGGTATTTTATGAATGTAAAATAAGTTGTATAGAAAAAAATAATAAAATGAGTAAATTTGTGAGTTTTTGAAATTTAGAAAGAAAAATATGATATTATAAATTTTAGAAGAAGAAATATGTAATTTCGAACCTTTTGAGGAGTATGCAATATTTTGTTTTAAACTATATATTAAAAAAATTGAAAATGAGTTGCCCGCATTCAATCAAAGTAGATTCACCCGTAGTCGTGAGCAATAAAGATGAGAGAAGCTAAATCTTCCTATAAATTAAAAATTTATAATTTTATTCATTAAATTTTGTAATTTCTGTATCAACAATAGTTTTCAGTTTTTTATAAAATAAAATCACATTACATTATTTGCTTACTGAGATCATTTTGAAACGACATTTTAAGACGAAACTCAAAATTGTTCTTTGAAGAATAACGTTTTGTTTGTAATTAATTATAAGAAGTTGGAGAAATAATTTTGTACGAAATTAAAAAAATAATTCATAATACAAAGAAAAATATTTGAACTTTCACAAAATGACGTCCTGCAAGGAATGAACGTCGTTGGATTGGTTTGGAGGAATCTCAGCAATAATGTATCAATTTCAAAATAATTGTTATCATTCAATCTACGATGAAAATCAATAGTGAGAGCAGTTTGGGTCCGATGAGTTCCATAACCGTCCGACCCGTTTTAAGATCCGTGCACATAGATATTAAAGCGAAACACACATATATTAAAGCGGATCAGACGGTTATGGAACCATTGAACTCAGTTTGGGTCCGATGGGCATCGGACCCAAACTGCTTTCATCAACAGTAGGCTTAGCAATCTTCCACTGTAGTGATGGTATAACTAAACTAATATTTTTTTTAAGTAAAGTTAGAGGTCAAGCCAATTAATTGTTTTTAGATATTTCAACTATTTTTAATATCTATAAAGAATTTCCATTTGAATTTTTAAACCTGCAACTTCTTATCTGAAAGTATTGCTTTTACTAATAGAGTAAACGCTAATTTTCTGAAAGGCCTATTTTGTTCATTCATCAATTAAAAAATTTTGAGCAGAAATCATGGAGAATGAAATCAAATCATTCAATACATAATGATGGGCAAACAATCAGATATATTGTTTTTGTTGTTATTATTGTCAGAATAATTTTTATTTTTATTTTCAATACCAATTTTTTTTTAATTAATGATGACGGGGCTAGAAGGCTATGACTCCGTCTCATTTTCTGACGGAAATTTAATTCAGCGGCGATATTTATGAAAGAATGGAGAAATATGGGCCTTATAATAAAACCAATTTTTAATTTTCAAACTAAACCTTGAAATGGGCTTAGACTAATGGCAGTAGCCCAGTAAGTAGTTTGGGACGCTGGTTCTTGACTAGCCCATTATCAGTTCTAAGGAGCTGTGTTGCATAGTATATTAGCATGCTAGGCCTTTTAATAGGCTACTCAATCTAGGCCTTTATTATCGACCCGGTATTGTCTCTGTGTTTGTCCAATCTGTGTTTGGATGGGTGAAGAAAAGCGCTAACTCATATTGGCGGAAACAAATCTGCTGCGATTTTTTGGAATCACAGGCTTCTTGTTTGTCAAAATCAAATTATTTATTTGTTTTGAGATTCGTACATAAAAATTAATTGTTTTGAGATTCATGTATTTAAAAAAAATGAATAGTTTGATCTGAACAAGCAAAGACCTGCGATTCCAAAGAATCGCAGCAGATTTATTTCCCATATTGGCGAGCTATTTTGAATTTTATTTTGTATTGGGACACACTTCTTATGCTCTCTTTTTCTCTTGGACAAGAAGAGCAGTTTGCGTCCGATGTCCATCGAACTCAAATTTGGATCCGATGGGCTTCATAACCGTCTGATTCACTCTAAAATATGTGTGCATAGATATTAAAGCAATATATACAGATTTTAAAACAGATCGAAAGATTATGGAGTCCATCAAACTCAGTCTAAGTCTGATAGACATCCGACCCAACCTACTCTGAAAAGCATGCGATTTTCATTCCTAAAAGGCTATTCTTAAAATAATATACAAATATCAGCCCTTTCAACATGGGAGTTGGGGATTTGGTCTGATGTTTGATTCGAGCTATTCGACGAATTCGCATTCTCTGAGATGCCTCAAACTTTGCGTGACTTTATGGAATATCTCAATCGTTCAAATATGTTCCGCACGAATCTCAAAGCTAAAATAATACTGCCCCTTACGTTCCCCCGAATTGAGATATCTCAAGGATACGCACCCCTATTCGACTTGCGTCAAAAGCTGTACGAATCTTGATACAAATTTGGTATGCACAAACTTTAAAATTTCCGTGCAAATGTTGATACAAATTGAATAGCTCTTATCTAATATCAAACCAAATTTTGTATGATATCCATCATATCTCGCTTGATTTCTTCAACATGAGGTACATATACATTATACATATACTTGCTTTAATTTTTCTAAACTTAACATGCCTATTTCATAAGTATATATAATTTCTGAAAAAAAATATATGCATTGGTTGCTTTAGAGTTTTGACAGACTATTCGCTATTGGGTTATTGTTAACAATTATTTAACACAACAATTGAGAATTATCAAAATTAAAGTTTAAATTTGAAAATTGGTAGTATGGACATATGATTTAAATGGTACTATATCATACATAAGAAAATTGTTTACTATTTTATTGCTTGATTCGAACCCGTCAATTAGTGACACTTGATGCATCTTGCCAATATTTTATTTGTACCTTTTGTTGTTTTAATGAGGCACCTTATTTTTTGTCGGTAAATCATTTTGTGATCATTTGGTGGGTCATATTTCTTGTCAAATGAAAATTAAGCGCAATTATTGACCCCTAGCACAGTAACTCCTCTTTCTTTTATAAAATTGACTGTTCATCGAAGCTAGTTAATTATTAAAGAGTTAGGCTACGCTATATTGAAAAGCATATTGAAATGTGGGAATTTGTTCTTGCATTGAATTCATATTTATGTTTTTATAAATTTAAATAGTCAATTTAGATCGTTTAATATTATTATCATATGAAAATTATTTGTAGATCAAATTATATATATATTTTTTAATTTTTTTTACTATTTTTTTTTCAGATAATTAAAAAATTACTTGATAAAAAATTATAGACCATCAAAAGTATTGATTTTCTACCTACTTAAAAAATAATAAAATAAATTTCAAAAAATATAAAATTTGATCTCCAAATCATATGATAATAATGTTAAACAGTTCGGATTAATTATTTGAACTTTAAAAATAGAGATATGAATTCAATACACGGATCAATCTGCGCATTGCAATGTATCATGACCTCACTCATTATTAAATAACCGCTACTACTTTGATAATTTGGGATCGGACTCTGCTGCTTTTCTCTAAGAAAAGTAGGTCCTGATTTTCCCAACCATTCAAATTCGTTGAGATTTTTTCATGGAAAAGTTGGAAAATTTTGAATGGTTGAGATCGGAAAAGTATGATCCTGCTTTTCTTAGAAAAAAACAGCAGAGTCAGATCCAATAATTTGACCTTGCTCTATAATATAAATTTCGAAAGGTAGAGAAGAAGCAAAGAATATTGCTAGGTCATAAAAATTTTGCATGCTTATTCAGTTGCATATATATTTTTTTTTACTTTTAAATACAACATGACATAAGTGTGTTGGTTTAATGATTTAAAAACAAAAATACAACATGACATAATTTTGCAAAGACACAATTTTCTTTTTATCAATTGTTATAGTGAAAATAAGAAGAATTAACAATGTTTCTCATCAGAATCATCTTTCAAAAAAAGGAAGTTTCTGACTCTTAGTAATTAAAAAGTAAAAGTTGTT
This sequence comes from Carex cristatella, assembly GCA_024447775.1. Taxonomy (NCBI): domain Eukaryota; kingdom Viridiplantae; phylum Streptophyta; class Magnoliopsida; order Poales; family Cyperaceae; genus Carex; species Carex cristatella. The sequence goes on from JAJHPF010000022.1 coordinate 2,308,641, forward strand.
AGTAACAAAATTATATTGCCCTTACCCAATTATAAAAGGGAAAAAAAGAAGAAAAAAGATCTAAAATAAAATTGAAGACTGGTAATTAAAAAAAAAGAGGTTTACAGAATGAAATCTCATATTTTAGGTTTAGAATCTCGATTAGCCGAAATTTTTGTGCAGAAATTCAAAATTTAAGTCACTCACGACGTGTATAAATATAATGAGATGAGTACAAAACCAGTGTTTTAAAATTCGGTTTATTCGGCCTAATATTCCTATTCGGTTGTAATCTGAACAGAAAATCTATATTCAGTCCGAATACGAAGTTTAAAGCATATTACCAGTTTAGAGTATATTAACAGTGATAAAATACCGGTTTAAAGTATATTAACAGTGATTTATACTACATATTACCGGTTTAGAGTATATTAACAGTGAGTCATACCACATATTATCGTATGCTTGTTTATATATACGAATTCTCATTTAAAATCTGCATATATGAATCTGAATAAAAATTTGCATGCGCGGCCATATATCGTATATGCGGTATGTGATAGTCTTCCGCATGAGAATCGAATTTCAAAACACGGCACAAAACAACCAACCCAGCATGGAATAATTTATAATTATCTATCCACCGCCGTGCGTAGACTTGTTTTTTGTTTCCATGTACGATGCACTGGGAACCTCATCAGTCACAGTCACAGGTGAGCAGTTGGTTTTCAGTTTTCCTTTTTAAGAGGTGTTATGGATGTATACCCACCAGACAAATATTGGCATCTCTATCTATTTCTGAATTCTGAGGCACCGTTTTCTTTATCTTGCATGATTGCATCTCCTATCGCCATGAAAAACAAATTTTCCACATGCACATACATAATCTATTTCTCAGATCAGAAAAAAAATATTTATTTAAAAATATTTTTTTAAAGAACAATAATGGTATCAAAACAAAATTTTAAGCACAACTAAAATTTTAAACATAAATAATATAATTCATGTATATATTTACAAAAGAGTCAGAAAATTTTTAGTTATCACCCTCAAATTTTAGAATTTTAAACTTACCATCAACTTCCGGAATTTTTCAATCTTACCATCCACACAACCTTAGGTTGCGTGGAGGGTTTTTTTTTTTTTTTTGGTAAGTCTGCGTTGATAAGTTTTTTTCTTGAAAAATGATTAATTAACGGGCCATGGTATAGAACGACAGAAATTATAAAAATTCTTTCAAATATTAGTACTTAATTTTAAGATGTTGGTAATTGTCAAATTAAACTTTTTGATGAGTAATTAATGAGCAGTTTCTAGTACAAATAAAAGAAAATTACATAATTTCTAATAATAAAAAACTTCAACTGAAATTTTGAGATTCTAAACGACGTTTCTTTCTTTACAATCATTATTATGTCGGCTTTGCGGGCTTATGCACAGGGCACCACATCCTCTCTCTCTGTGAGCTTTCCTAATTGAAGTCATACGCTCAAATCGGAGTTTGCTACGAATAGTTATAGATGGTCGTTTAAAAGTTAGAAACAGTGCACTAATGTGTATTGCAAAAACATAGATGACGCGCCAATATTTTATACTATGATTAACTCTGACAATAGTGCATTGATATTTCATTGCAAAATATGAATGTGACGCGATGTTTTATACTTTGTTTTTGTACCGAGTCTGTCCTAAAATTAAAAACTTCCGAGCACGCAAAAAAAAATATCAACGCAGCTTGATGGTAAGATTGAGAATTTTCAAAAGTTGATGGTAAAATTAAAATTCTGTAATTTTAGGGTGGTAACTAATAAAATTTCGGACCAAGGAGTTGTAGTACTTTAATTAAACACGTAATTTTTTTAAATAAAAAACCTTATGAGTTACTTGATCAAAGATAAATAAATAAATAAAAGGTAAATCAGACATGATATTATTGAATACATGACATGACAAATAACTTGGAGGATAACCATGTAGAATATGACTAATATTGTTGTTGTCATCATAAGATTAAATAATCCGAATCTAACTGAACCCATATATATTTATCTGAATATAAAATTATCCAAATCTGAAATAAATTCGAATCTATAACGAAGTAATATTTATCCGAATCTTAATTAACCTAGCTAAATGAAAAAAGGACCAAAACTCAATAAAAAAAAATACACACATATATTTTACTCCATGAATATATATTCATGCGCGCAACTTATATTCATTACTAAATTACTAAAAATATTATAGTACACGAAATATCCTATTTGACATAGTTCGATAATATGAACTATTTTTTTTATTAAACCCAATAGTTTGTTACATATATCATGTATAATATAATGTATGGTATATGTACCCATGCATGATATAAAATCTTGGATTGGTACGAAATCAGATAAGACCTAAACTCGGATGATCCGGAAATCGCATAAAGTTTTCAAAGCAATTATTGATTCGGAATAACTCTAATTAATACTTAAAATAATCCAAATTCCATTTATTCCGGTCCAAGTTAGGGTGTCAATGGTACCTTTTTAGTCGTTTACCCGACCCGTATCGTATTTGATAAGACGGATATGGGTAAGATTTTTTTTTATTAGTTTATTGGATATGAGTATGGATAAGAATTTTTTTTCGTTAACCAAATGAGTATGGGTATGGATAATGATTGTTTCGTATCCGTTACCCTATAGGGTAATTATAAAATCTAAAATTATATATATTCAAATTCAATATTTATTTACTCTTTCATAATTTTATTTTGGTGCATCTATAATAAAGTTTGAGTAATAATTAGTGATGAATTTTTTTACTATTTATTAAGCCACTTTGAAAATCGCTGATCCAACGGTTTCACTGTTTGGTTAAGCCACCGTTGGATTAACGATTTTCAAAGTGGCTTAATAAATAGTAAAAAAAATTCAAAAAATGTAAAATTTGGTCTCCAAGCACATTTCAATATGGAGAACACATCTAACAGTTTGGATCGACCTTTTGGACTTCGAAAATTGAAAAATAAATTGGTTGTATTTTGACTGAAATACAACCGAAAGCATATTAGTCATACTCTAGAAAAATATTTAAAATATTATTTTATTTGCATGTTTTTTTATTTAGTTAAAGAATAAGGTTGGCGTGCTACCTGTAGCATAGTGCTATATCGTGCTACCTCTTCAAAAGCTTATTGGATATGTTTTAATGACTAATCCAAACCGTTGAAACCAATCTACTACATAAGTAATGTATTTACATGCCAAAATTATTATGTTTTGAATTCATTTGGTATGAAGTCAAGCAGACAAAAAAAATGAAAAATGAATGTATTAAAATTAACTTATAATTCTTATTTTTTTACCGCTTGACTTCATACCAAATGAATTCAAAACATTATAATTTTGGCATGTAAATACATCACTTATGTAGTAGATTGGTTTCAACGGTTTGGATTAGTCATTGAAACATATCCAATAAGTTTTTAAAGAGGTAGCATGACATGTCACTATGCTACAGGTAACACGCTAGTCTTATTCTTAGTTAAATAATTGAATTTTTTTCGAATAGATATTTGTGCTTTTGAATTTCTTGCTTTAAAAAAAAAAATTTAGTTGGAATTGATTGTATATTTATTTTTATTTTTATTTTTATTAGTAATGCAATTATATATGTGTGAAATGAATTAGTTTTTGATGTTCTATTTGTAAAATATAATAAATTAATTATCATATTAATATTATCCGTTATTCACCAGCTACCGTTTCGTTACCCAATAATATTAACGGGTAAGGGTAGGGTAAGGTATGGTCAATTTTTAATGGGTAAGGATAGGATATGGGTAAGGTCAATTTTAATGGGTATGAGTATGAAAATGCTTTCACCTGACCCATACCGTACCCATTGACACCCCTAGTCCAAGTACAACCCGACTTGTCAGCTCTGTGTTCAAAATCCACGGGTAAATTATTTACAATTCGTTATAAATCCAACCGAATTTTTTTTTCAAGACGAATCCCCGTTTTATTGTTGAAATAGTTAATTACAAAAAAAAATTAACCAGCAGAAGCTAGACTAATAACCTCACATAAGGGAGGTATAAGATTGTGCAGAACAACATAACAGGCATAACAACCAAGAAAAGTACCAAAATTTTGAGAAATAGTTAATCTCCAAAAGTACTGTAACATTGGACTAAGTCACACACTGGGTAATAACAAAATACAAAATTTGATGTTGCTACATCTTCATTTCTGATTGTAGTCTTGGAGGAGGCTGATACACCACTATCTCAAGATGCATAAACTTAGGTCCTTTATCTCAAATTCTTTGGCTAGTTTCTTTTTCAGCTGAGCAATCTCCCCCCTCATCATCACCCATAATAATCATATCATCAATATATATTGGTCCAATAAAATAGAATCTTCAATCGCCGGCAACCAGTCATCAACAACAAGCTTAGCCTTTTTCTTAAGATTTTCTGTCCAATATAGCATCAAAGATTTAATAAATAATATTTAAGATCTAGCTGTTTTTATAATATTATTGTTAAAACAAATATCATTTCTGTGTTTCTAAACAGTCCAGCATAAGGCACATAAAACTATCATGAAACCAGTATAGATTTATGTATAGCAAGTAATTGTATAGCAAAATTAACAATATCATCAAAAGTATACCAATTATGCATGATATTCTGAGTTTTAATTTAACAATTAAGTTTATCAATATCGAGATTAGTCCAAAATCTGGATATTCGATTCGGAATATTATTCAAATCTAAAAATGCACTGAATCCGAGATCTATCAATAACAAATCGAATCCAATACTTAATCCGAAAATAACCCGAATCCGATTTTATAACCGAATCCATCCGATTTGCACTAAATTAAGATCCCGCAAACTACGCCACAGATTGACGAAGACTTGCGCGCGATTCTTTAAAGTTCGTATCTCTCTTTCTCATTATAAATAAAGGCACTTACCTATGAAACAGAGGCGCGCGAGCGAGAGAGAGAGAGAGAGCATGGCAACCCTGTTATTTTCTTCCTTAGTTTTAGGGTTTGGTACCTTAGTTGTGTATATCGTGATGGCTGCATGGTATTTAATACCACTAAAAATACAGCAAATATTCAAAAGACAAGGTATTGACGGTCCCCCACCGCCTTCTCTTTTCTCTGGCAATTTGGCAGAGATGAAGAGAATGAAAATGGTTCATGATGAATCAAGTTTTAGAGATGGTTGTTTTCGTGACTACACCAAGGATATCTTCCCTTATTTCGATCAATGGAGAAAAGCTTATGGTATGTATTTCTAATCAATCTTTTCAAGTGCCTATGTGACTATATATATATGACTGTATATTTATTCATGTACTAATATAATTAGTAGCGTCCTAAAGTTTTAGAGAAAGAAAACAAGGTATATGAAATTATGAATAGACGAAAATGAAAACCACAAACTTTTATCTCTCTTTATCTTATATTATTATAAAGTGTATGTAAGAGTTGGCAGTACTAGCTAGCTAGGTAGGACTTAATTAGACTGTGCCACAATCAATATTACAAGAATGAGACAGTGTCTGCAAGCATAAAAGTGCTTTTTGCCGATGGTATCGTTGCGGATACTCCTGTTGGTAATACTGATATGTTAAAAAAAGTATGTTTCTGTCGGTGTACCATCGGCAATAGTATTATTTTACCCTCGCATGTACTGTCCCGTACTTATAGCGCGTGGGACATACAAGAATGAGAAGAAATGAAAAGAGAGGCATAAATTAGGAGAAACAAAATCGCTAACTTATAGTTTATACACGCAACTTACATTCGCTCCCCTAAATTTTTTTATTTTGGAACAAAGTAATAAGCGTAGGTCAGGTGTGGTCACGCTCACGCGTGCTCCCGTCTCCATCCCTTTCTTTCTTTAAATGTTCATGTTTTGGAGCTAATTCTTAGAAACAACTTAATGCCAGAGGGTGTAGCTAGGTTAATTAATTACGGTACATGAGTAATGAATAAGATGAAATGTGTGTGGTGATGATGGGTATCATCATATATAGAATTATAGATTTGATGCCTCAAATTTGATTCAGTAATTGAATATATATCAATTAGGTATAAATCAATAAGTTAAAATTTTCGATCTCTTTTGCCCTCAACTATGGCGTAAGATTCGAAATGATATATTTATTATTATTATTATTTTATTTTCGTGCTAATTAATGATCATGGTTTAGATTAATATAATAATTACCACTTGTTATATACTAGTTCGTCATTTATGAGCCTATTTTTTCTTATAAATTTAGAGTAGCTAATTAATACACAATATATCATATAATCATATCCAAACATTATGGAGCGTGTATTGAAGAAAAATGTACAAATAATTAATAGGTGTAGTTGGGTTTGAATATGTCCGAAAACGATAAGGTGAAATAAACGACCATGAATTTCTATGGTGTCGGCATCACAATGTTAATAATAGATGAAGTCAACTAGATAATGTAACCATCACACACACACACATATATAGTTACTTTTCTTTTTTCTCCCAATTGTAATTAACTTCTCTTAATGAAAACGATTCATCTTTAACTTAAGATATCACAACCAAATTGTCAATTATGTACCGGTAATCGTTTCAAGTTTTGTCTATTAATTAAAGTGGATCGATCAATTGAGATTTTTATAATGGTTAATTTTGTCTATCCGTCATTGTTTCTCTCCTGCTAATTTGTTTTGGATAACAATTTTTTAAGGAAAAATTGGTTATTTCACTTATTTGCCACTCTAAAACCTTCAAATCTAAAAAATGCTATATATTACGAAACTATAAATATGAAAAACATCATTTTAAACTTAGTTAATTCTTAAATTTGCCACAAATACATAATTTTTATATTTTTTATTAAAAATTAACTAAAAAATACAGTTTTGAGATACTTATAATGAGGAGTCTGAAGGGTATATAGAGAAATACAAAAATACGTATCTTAAAACTGTATTTTTCAGTTAATTTTTAATAAAAAAAAGTATAAAAATTGTATATTTGTGGCAAATTTAAGAATTAACTAATTTTAGAATAGCATTTTTCAGATTTATAGTTTTGTGATGACATTTTTCATATTTGAAGATTTTCAAGTAACAAATAACCATTTTTTTTTTCTTTTTTAATGACTTGAGCTATTCTGAAATGAAACGGTACGGCAAATGTTCCTCATTTTCGCCATATAATTTCACTTAATTCTTATAAAATGAACTCACACCCATCAACAAACAATGAACTATTCAAACAGTGAACTGACAGTACAAAAATATTTTGTTCATCTTTAATATATGTGATAACTGAGTGCATTTTGGTTCACGTTTAGAATGGTATGCATTATCGTGCAAATTGGGTGATATACATATAAAACAAATTATAATTAAGGAAGAAAAAACGGATATCTTATATAATACATGTGACATATCGAGGCACAACTATATATATAGTCATGATATTAAGTGCTTGATACATGTACGACGAAATTAATGTGTCTTGATTGTTATATATTATCAGAAGGAAATGGATGAACAAAAGAGTTTTTAAGTAGAACCTTAAAGAAAACAAAAATATGAAATATATAAGGCATCTATGTATTACAATAATTGTCACTTGTACACAGATAAATTAATGTGATTGATTACGCGGGTTTGACGCGTACGTACTATGTATCAACCAATAGAAATACATAGACGATTTAGCTAGCCTTTTCAAAATTCAACAAACTTAATTGTCTCTTGCCGAGTAATTCACTCACTTTGATATTAAATTCAAACATTCCCAAGTAAAGGTATTTTTTAAGAGAACACAAGTAGCATTTAGAAATTAAAGGAAGCTGATTATGACCGCACACTTAACCTTCTTATCATATTGTGTGTCAAAGTCAAATTTAAAAGTAGAGGAGTAAATCTAGGGTGTGACGTGCTCACTAAGAGAATTTGGTGAGCTCAACTCCAAAAATACATCAGATCAACTTCAAATGACGAATTCAAACCGTTGAAATTCATGTACTTCGTGAGTAATACATGTACATGCAAAATTTTAGAAGTTTTGAATTCATTTTCTAAGAGGTCAAGCGGTCAAAGTAATGAATCTTTTAATAAATTATTCTATTAGTTGTTTTATATATTCATTTTTCATCATTACTTTGACCGCTTGACCTCATAGCAAATGAATTCGAAACTTCCAAAATTTTGCATGTACATGCATCACTCACGAAGTACATGGATTTCAACGGTTTGGATTCATCATTTGAAGCCGATCCGATGTATTTTTGGAGTTGTGCTCACCAAACCTTCTTAGTGAGCTCGTCACACCCTAGATTTACTCAAAGTAGAGGATGAAAACCATATAATAAAGGGTCCGCCTAGTTGTCCCCCATGAAATGTCCCATATCTGTCCTCCGGATAAAAATTGTTAAAACAACTAAACGACAAACAAAAACGAGTAAAACTGCCCAGAAAACGCGTTAATCGCGCAAAAGAGACGCGGACCACCATTAGTATTCATTTGTAACACAAATGTATTCATCCTAAGACAAAACAGTATTCAACTAATGTCTGCACATTAAGACAAAAAAACTGGACACATCACTCACCATCTTTTACACGTTTTTAGAGGTGGTTTATTTGTTCTCCGTTCAATATAACCAATATTTCTGACGATCTATAAGAAATTTTGCAAATCTAAAACCACGGGCGTCTTCTACATAATTTTCTCTTTCAAATGAGATCCATGATGACATACTTTTGAGTTGTCGGTTGCACAAGTATTCATCATCGTCATGCAAGTATTCATCCTCATTGTGTAAGTATTCATCTATAGGATCTGCCTAACTGTCCCGCTAATCAATCTTCCATTTTGTTTCTTAGTCAATAACTATACGAGTAACTGTTAACTAACTGGGAGACCACTTAATATTTAGGAACCGCCTAATATTTGAAAGATTTTACAACTGTCGCACGCAAGTATTCATCTATTACATCAAGTATTCATCTATAATACATCAAGTATTCATCATAAGATATCAAGTATTTAAAAAAAATTGGACACATCACTCACTTATCTTTTACACGTTTTTAGTTGTCGGTTGCTCAAGTATTCATCCTCGTTATGCAAGTATTCATCTCTCATGGAGCAAGTATTCATCATCACCGTGTAAGTGTAAATATGTATCAAGAGTTTTACAAGCATAGAGATTGATTAGCAGAACAGCTAGGCAGATCCTAAGAATGAATACTTACACAACTACGATGAATACTTGATGTATTATGTATGAATACTTGCATAATGAGGATGAATACTTGTGCAACCGACAACTCGAAAGTATGTCATCATGGATCTCATTTGAAAGAGAAAATTATTTAGAAGACGTTCGTGGTTTTAGATTTAAAAAATTCTTACAGATCGTCAGAAATATTGGTTTGATTAAACGGAAAAAAAATCACCCACCTCTAAAAACGTGTAAAAGATGGTGAGTGATGTGTCTAGTTTTTTTTGTCTGTTAAATACATATATTTTTTTGGAATGAATATTATCTGACGTTTTTACAGTCCGAAGTATTTTTTCGCGATTAACGCGTTTTCAAAACCGTTTTACGTGTTTTTTTTTGTCGTTTAGCGTGATTAACGCGTTTTTATCTGGGAGACGGTTAGGGGACTGTTAAGCAGGAGAAATTAGAATTACACTATAATAAAACTACATCTAGTTTCGTGAAAGTTATCCAAATTATATTCTATCTTTTAGTTAATTTTCGCTTTGAAACCTAAGTCAGGAAGCATACATATATGTGTATATAGCGACAGCTAGCCTTTAGTTTGAAAATATGGTAACTCTGCCTCATTCAAGAGGAAACAAATCTATTGTTATTCTAATGGCATAACAGGAACTGTTATTCCGATCTTGACCGTTGATTTACATTGAGATTCTCGCATGAAAAATTATCTTTGTTGAGATTCGCGCTTAAGAAAATGTGAATGGTTGAAATCGGAAGAGCAGGTTACTGTTATTCTTTTGAAATAACAGCAGATTTGTTTCCTATTCAAGACTGTCAAAGTATGAAAAGTGCCTTATTGTTAAAAAATGTTGGATTTGATAGGAGGCTAGTTTTTAATTTTAATGAAGGGGGGCATGAAAGGGATGATAATGTTGTAGATCATAGAGGTGCATGTTATGCTATAAAGATCATCACTATTGGCGATGACTCTAAACAGGACCTTGCTATGAAAATTGCTTTGGGTACCAAAAAAGTTCACTTGTTCAACTATGTTTGTGACAGGAGCAGAACTAAAAAAAAGATTAAGGAGTTAGATGAATAAGTATTATGTAATTACATTTTATGAGAAAGTTAATAGAATATTGTTTGCAAAAAAATTAAATATTTCAATTTATAAGTGGTGCTTGAGTCCGGCTAATGTCATAACATTATAATTCCAGCCTAAGTTATAACGAGTCAGTTTTTGCGATTTCAAAGTTCGAACAGTCGATCTGAACCGCTTAACATAATCACCATATTAAAATGTGCATGGAGACGGAATTTTTTTATATTTTTTGGAATTTTTTTACTATTTTTTTAGATAGGTACAAAAATATTATTTCAGATAATTTTGGACCATCCAAAATAGTGATTTTGAACCTATTTAAAAAAATAGTAAAAAAATTTCAAAAATTATAAAATTTGGTCTCCAAGCACATTTTAATATAGAGATCATGTTGAGCGGTTCGGATCGACTGTCCGGACTTTGAAATCGCGAAAACTGACTCATTATAACTTAGATTGAAATTATAACGTTATGATATTAGCCAGACTCAGGGTGCTTAGCATAATTTCTCATGTACTTTTTTTCCGCCACTGGTTGGTGAGGTCTACAATGAAAAAAGAAGAAGATGAAATAGAGTTAGTATTAGTTTTTGTGAGATAAAACAACATCAAAGCTTGGTTATTCATCTGATCAAATGGGGTACTTGTAGCAATTTCCCTAATTTTTCCGGACTTGACATTTATATGACAGCTAACTGATTCGAGAGGAGTGTTTGACCTCCATTCCTAGCTAGCTTGCCAGTACAAAGTACCATTATAAAAAAAAAAATCAATTTATTTTTCTTTTTTTTTATGTTTTTCTTACTTTTTTCCCGGAGAGATAAGGATATATTTCTATATACTAGGCAAACATGAGCCCAACTAGTTGCTTTCTTTACTCTACATATATAACCATATTTGATATTTCCATATGTCAATACTTTCTTGCATAATTTCAATTAAGTAACATAGCTTAGGAGTTAAGCTGCAGTAATGTTTGACCTCACGTAGCTAGCATTGGAAAAAAAAAATGCTAAGTAGCTCCATTAAAATTTTAAATGTTCATATAATTTTTTAGCCATTTAAATTTGTCCCTAGTAATTTGGAAGGAAACAAAAAAAGGAGATTACAGAGATGATAAATGTATTATTTAGACATTATAAGCATGTGCATTTTTGCCACAAAAGATAAGGGAATGGATAAGCCAGTTCCCTCTAGTTGTTGCATTGTTAAAATAGTTTTCTAAATGAGTGAGGTCTTATCTTGGTTCAGAAGTTGCTTCACTCAAACTCGGAGTTCTTATATATCATGCATTCAATTTCTCTCTCTCTCTCTCTCTATATACAGAGAGAGATTGGCTAATATACAATCGATTGTTTCTGAGTTCCCGTGTAACTAAGTTGTTTTCTGATTTTCAAAGTCCAAACGGTCGATCTAAACCATTAGATGTGATCTCCATATTAAAATGTGCTGGAGACCAAATTTTATATTTTTTGAAATATTTTTATTATTTATTAAGCCACTTTGAAAATCGCTGATCCAACGGTGGTTTCTGTTTTTACTATTTGGTTAAGCCACCGTTGGATTAGCGATTTTCAAAATAACTTAATAAATAGTAAAAAAATTAAAAAAATGTAAAATTTGGTATCCAAGTACATTTTAATATAGAGATCACATCTAACGGTTTAGATCGACCGTTTGGACTTTAAAAATCGGAAAACGACTTGGTTGCACGGGAGCTCAGGAACAATCGATTGTATATTAGCCAACCCCTCTCTCTCTCTCTCTCTCTCTCTCTCTCTCTCTCTCTCTCTCTCTCTCTCTCTCTCTCTCTCTCTCTCTATATATATATATATATATATATCATATCTTAGTGTACATCCAAACTAATAGCCATTAATTTGTTAAAGGTGGAAATGTAATTTATAATAGTAGTTAAATTGAGTATATTTTATAGATAAAAAATTTATCACTATTTTTTATCTCCCCAACTATACATCTAGTGGAAATCATTTTTTTTTTCTTCTATTTATTAATAAGTAAACTACAAAAGTATAATTTTCTTGAATAAAAAGGGAAAGTAGTACTATTTTTAAATTTTATCTTTTAACCATATTATGTATGTTAAGATATGATGTACATAAAAATTAAGATGCACAATAAAATTATCCCTATTCTTTTTATTGCTATAACTCTAAATTTACTAATAGTATACTTCGTAAGATTAATTAACCTGTTAAATTAAAACACCTGTAAAGTTGACTTTATTAATATTAATATGATGTCTAAATACAATAAACTAATTAAGATTTTAGATTCAAATAGCTCGTCAATTAATGGGTGCACTAAATCCTCAAATGAAAGGTGATCGCTTGAAGTTCTTTGATAGCAACCTCTAATTTAAGATTTGTTTAAAACTTCGAAACATCACCATGGAAATAATTAGAGAGGCTGGAAAGCGACAATTATTCATTTATTTTTAATTTTGGTTGCTCTCCTCATGCAATTAAAATAAATGCATATCACGATACAGGTTGATCAATTATTGATCTCTCTCTCTCTCTCTCTCAACCAGTCAACCTCATAGCAAGCGTATTGATTTAAATTATAACACAATATTTTTCTTATATGGGACGCTCGCAACACTCCTGATCCTGATGTGGTGAATTCAGCGGTGGGCTTTGATAATATGAATGGTGCAATAGCTTTCTACATAGATTGTTACACAGCCATCGTCACAGATTATCAATACGGTTTTCAACCTAAGGCTCACTTTCTGAATCAAGATTCAAGACTAAAGACTTCAAGAGATGTTGACCACCTGTTAGCAATCAATATTTTATGTGGACAAAAACGCATTCGCCCAAACCTTCATTATTTAATAGATAATTTAAAGTAGAGATACTTAGTACCAATACAAATCACAAATACACCCGATATAGTCGATCAGAAAAGAGGCCATTAAAGAAGTTTAAATGGTTTATTAGCAATTCAACTACAGTAGGGGCTAAAAATAATGGCTAGTAAAGGAAATTAATCACGTGGTTACTGGTTCTATCATACCATGTTACATCATGCGTGTTGGTCATGTCACGTATTCATGTGTTGTGTGACACATCTCCCTTCAAGTGAAAATGGCACATTACAACACATTATACAAAATGATATGATCACATCACGTGACACGTTACGTGATCAATTTTTGTAATATCGTTTCGTTATTTCAAATTATTTTGAAATATTTTATTAACTATTAGTATCTTTTTTTCTTCTATGAACTAACTGCCGTGACTACACGTGATATAACCATTCATATAGTATAGCTGTCCTCCATCATTTTAATCATATCACGTGAATTTTTTGTTACCACGTATAGTGACGTATTAATAACATAATGTCACGTTTTTCTTCACTAATTGAAACAAGTCCTAGTCATTTATAATTGTGACATACTAACCAGCGTGACAAGTATCGTTCCCTCGGTACCGGATTATGATCAGGCTATAGTGCGGTACCAATACCATGCAAGTATCTAACCAGTTGGTGAATTTTGTTTGTCAGGAGCAACATTCCTGTACTGGATGCAGAGGAGGCCAGCGCTGTATGTGACTGATCCAAGCCTGATAAGAGAGATAAGCCTCTGTGTCTCTTTGGATATTGGAAAGCCCACTTATCTTCAAAAGGGCCAAGAGCCTCTCTTTGGACAAGGAATTATCAAGTCTAATGGGCTTCTCTGGGCCCACCAGAGGAAACTCATCTCCCCTGAGTTCTACATGGACAAAGTTAAGGTGTTAATTAGCCCATCTCTATTTGATACTTATTTTAATTTTAATTTTGTTATTTTCTTATTATTCTGAAAAGAAATTTACTCATCATTGGTATCATGGCATGCTTGTAATATATCCACTGAATTGCTATTTACTAAAAAAAATTATACATGTTAAAAAGAACGAAGAAAACATGTCCAACCATAACATAGTTGGCGATGATGATGATGATGATGGCAATAATTTTTTTTTCAGGGTATGGTGGAAATAATGGTGCAAGCAGCTCAGCCAATTCTAAGTGCATGGGAAGGAATAATTGAACAGGGAGAAGGGAATACAGGAGTTATAACAGTAGATGAATATTTCCGTAGTTATTCGGCTGATATCATATGCAGGAAATGTTTTGGCAGTGATTACGAAAGAGGGAAACAGATTTACCGCAAGCTCAAGGAGGTCTCTGTTAAAATGGCAAAATCCAATATCATCTTTGAACTCTCCTACCTTAGGTAAGAAATCTTTTTCTCATCCTTTTACTTGCTCTATGCACCATTTGATTCTCATGTTTATACAGTTGCACAGTAAATGTTAGTGCTTAACATTGAATAATTTCTCATACTTCCTAGTACAAATGCGTTTTACACCATGACTTAGCCAAGTCCATCTCTCTCTCTCTATAAGTATAATTAAGTTTCAAAAAATTATAAAATTTTGTCTATTTCTGAAAATTCTCTTCAAAATATGCTTCTATATATATCTATGTTTTTATCAGAAAAATATACTTCATATTCAAAATAATGGCAAAGTTATACCTCACCCAATTTTTTTGCCCCACACTGCCAATTGTCCTGGCTACAACCTTGACTGTACTGTATTAACACATGGTCTTATACAATTAATTACTGTAAAAGAAATAGTTTAGGTGTAAAAATTAATTAGGGACATTTAAAAGTAGCTATAGCATGTAAGCAATTAAGTGTTAACAGAGCATCATTACTGTTGTAGGTTCTTTCCCACAAGGCAAAAGAGAGAGTTAGCAGCTCTTGTGCAAGAAATCAATTCTCAAATCCTTCAACTGGTTGAAAAAAGAAAAGATGAGACGAACAATGCCTCTACACAGAGAGATTTCCTTCAATCCCTAATTGAAAACAAGATGGAATTCTCTGACAAACTTATCGTCGACAATTGCAAGAACATCTACTTCTCAGGATTCGACACAACTGCTGTTACAGCCACCTGGTGCATGATGCTGCTTGCAACTCATTCAGATTGGCAAAGTAGGACCCGTGCTGAAGTGATGAATGTCTGTGACGGGCGTCCCCTAGATTTCGATCTGCTTTCTAAGATGAAAACAGTAAGTTCATTTTGGATTTTAACTTCGTAAAAGCGATCTCTGATATCAACAAACTTTTACTGTTACAAAAATAAAGACAGGAACATAAACAAAAATAGTTTGTATAATTAGATATAAAGATATTTCAAAACCTGTCATACACTGATGAACTTTATGTGTATAAAAACTTACAAATGTATTTAATTATTATCTTCAATTATATATATGTATATCTTGTGGCCATATATTTTTTTCTATTAACTAATTTTGACATCTAATATGGTTAACTTTTACCTTGGCATCATCCATACATGCCTATATGAAAATACTAGGAATTCAAAGACAGAAATGCAAATGTAGAGATACTTATTTGAACATTTATTTTCCTTTTTTTTTTTCCAATTTGTTGTGCATAGTTGACAATGGTCATACAAGAGACTCTAAGGCTGTTCCCACCTGCATCCCTAGTAGCAAGAGAAACCTTCAGAGACATTAAAATTGGTACGCTACACGTCCCGAAGAACGTCAACATGTGGATCCCCATCTCCACAATGCACCATGACAAGTCGATTTGGGGACCCGATGCAGACAAGTTTAATCCCGACAGGTTCGCTAATGGAATCTCCGGTGCTTGCAAGAAACCATATGTGTTCATACCATTTGGTCTCGGGGCCCGAACCTGTCTCGGCCATAACCTTGCCCTGGTGGAACTCAAGGTTATTCTGGCACGGATTTTATCTAAATTTACATTTGCACTGGCACCGGAGTATCAGCACTCACCGGTTTTTCGGTTAGTTGTTGAGCCCGAGTATGGGTTGCCCCTGATTATGAGAAAGGTTGCTTGATCTTGTACATATATATAGTGAATTCAAATATATATATATATATATATATATATATATATATATATAGAGTTGGGCTATGGTACTCTAGAGAGTACCATGGCTTGGTGCTCTACGGCACTATATCTCCATTTTAAAAATTCAAACACCCGATCCGAACGTTGAACATGTTCTTCATATTGAAATATGCTTGGAGACCAAATTTTACATTTTTTTGAATCTGTTTGCTATTTATTAAGCCACTTTGAAAATCGCAGATCCGATGGTCCAGAAATTTTTACTGTTTTTACTGTTCACAGCGGATCTGAGATTTTCAAAGTGGCTTAATAAATAGCAAAAAAATTCCAAAAAATGTAAAATTTAGTCTCCAAGCACATTTCAATATGAAGAACATGTTCAACGGTTCGGATCGGGTGTTTGAATTTTTAAAATGGAGATATAGCGTAGAGTACCGAGATGTTTTACTCCATAGAGTACCATAGTCCATCTCTATATATATATATCATAAGGCTTCAACTGGTTTGTAAATATATCTAGGGAAGTGAAGGAGCTAAAATTGAAACACATACTTTGATTAAGATAACATACAGAAGTATAATAAATTAATAAGACTATCATGCACCATTTATTCAAATAGAACACATACTTTGTTTAATTGGATTGTCGTGGTGTATTATTTTATAAATAGTAGGGTTTGTTTTGTCAAAAGGCATCAAGATAACTGAACTTTTTGGAGCTGACTATTATAGTTTGCTTATAATTTCATTATAAGTAAACCATTTCATTTTTCCTGATTTTGTGTAACTCATTTATTTTTTTAGCAAATATGCCACATTCTTTAATTATAATTTCTAATCTCATCGAACAAGCAATTATAATTATTCACGTCTTAACATATCTTCTCGTTATAAAATTGGATAAACCAATCTTTGCGTAAGGATTATATTACCAAACCATTTCAAAAATTCAAAGATGAGATGAGATTGGGATTATCTCAAAATAAAAGATAATTGTCTTTGCGTAAGGACTATATTATCAAAGAACTTTTAAATTTTTTGAAATCTCTTGTGATAATTATGTTGGTGACGGATGCGGAAGCGCTCAAGGAGTCATTTCGTCGAACACCTTGCAGACATACACCAATATCTGAATCAAATGAAGAAATATAAAATTCAACAAGAAGCCAACACAAACAAGCAATCAAGTACAAGAAAATAAAAGAGAGACACAAGATTTTACGTGAAAACTCTTTTGAGAGAAAACCACGAGAGCATATGACGCAACTTTACTATATCAAGGAGTCTTTATAAATACAAGAAGATAATCAAGTCAATAACACTCAATTTAACACTATTTTATAATTTCATACACTAATTTACGAGATTTTCAAGTGTATACGGTGGATTGTTGCAAGAAAGGAAAAACCTAGAAAGAGCTTAAAAAGAAGAAAAGAAGACTCAGATATCTCTTTCTCTCTTTTCCCTTTTCATTTCCATTCGGAAATGATTTCTGTGAAATCACAATTGGGCCGGGCCCAAACAGTTTTGGCTTCACACAATATAACAAAATTTTCACGTCTTAACATATCTTCTTGTTATAAAGTTGGATAAACCAATCTTTGCGTAATGATTATATTACCCAAACAATTTCAGAAATTCAAAGATAAGATGAGATTGGCCTTATCTCAAAATAAAATATAATTGTCTT
Source organism: Carex cristatella (assembly GCA_024447775.1). Taxonomy (NCBI): domain Eukaryota; kingdom Viridiplantae; phylum Streptophyta; class Magnoliopsida; order Poales; family Cyperaceae; genus Carex; species Carex cristatella. Next base: position 2,326,600 of record JAJHPF010000022.1, read on the forward strand.
TCTTCTTGAGACATTGTATGGTTCATTTTATATAATGGAAGGGTACGTATTTATGCCTATTTTTCCAAAAAAGAAAAAGAAAAAAGATAATTGTCTTTGCGTAAGACTATATTATCAAACAACTTTAAAAATTTTGAAAGTTAGATGTGATATGACTTCTATGCTGAAGTGTTGATTTTCAATAACCCAAAACCTATCAGCTTATTTGGTAAAGCTAGAATAAAGAATAACATCTTGTTTGGATGGAGAGTAGAGGAAGAAAGGGGAGGTGAAGAATAGAAGAAAATGGAATGGAATAAAAAAAAAGATTAACATAATTAACTTCTTCGTATTTTGATGATTAATGAGTGAAAATAAATTTAATTTTTTTTTGTCTTATTTCTTGTTCGATTGATTAAAATTTAGAAAGTTAATGAGAAATTCAATAGTTGTTGTAGGTTTGCGACAAAAAATTTATATGAGAATTATATAGGTAAGATATAGAGTTGGACATTTGAGTTATTTTTTTAAAAAATATTTGCAACAAAATTTATTTCCATCCGTTACACTCCAAATCAAAGGAAAAACGATTTTATTGATTATAATGATACAAGATTAAATCTTTCACCTCCTGTAACATTCACCTCCAACATAATTTTGTCAATCAAACACGATTCGACAGAAAATTTTATTTTCTTTTCATTCCCTCCCTTCCTCTACTCTCCATCCAAACAAGGTGTAAGTGAAAAATATAATATCCTTTGGTTCCTCACTATTTTAATCACATCTGGCAAGTATGAAATCGTTAAAGAATATTATCGGACAGTGACAGAATTAGAAGTTCACTGTGATGATGGCTGAATTTGATAAAAGATATAATATTAGGTCAAGAATATTATCGGGCAGTGACAGAATTAGAAGTTCATTTTGATGATGGATGATTTGACAAAAAAAAAAATATATATATATATATATATTCGACAAGACATAATTAGAGCAAGATATTTGCTATTTTATATAAACAAATGCTTCATTAATTGAAGGACAAACTATGAAATTTTATTAGAAATAAAAATTATACATAAAATTTACAACCGTTTTGAGTCATAAGGGACACTTAACTACTTAAGTATCCTTGGCTTCCTTATATCTGTCTCTAATTTAACCTATTCCACCTCACGGAAAATATACTGTTCACAATTTCATTCCCTGTAATAGTTTATTTCATCTGATAAAATTTGAAGATATAAAGACATAAAGTAGATAAAAATGAATTTGAATGTAATTAAATTTGTAACTTTTTTTTTTTTGCTCTTTTATAATTCCATCTATCTTCGCTCTCGATCACAACTATTCTATTATACTATCATACTTTTCTATTATATCTATTAGTAAGGCTGATATGTATTATTAATTTTGTGTTTCAATCATGTTCTACATCTTTATCTCTGTTTTTAAAATTCGAATAGTTGATTTGAAGTGCTCTACATGATCTTCACATTAAAATGTACTTAGAGAACCAAATTTTATATTTTTTGAAATATTTTTACTATTTTTTTTAGATACGTATGAAATCACTATTTTGGATGGTCCAAAATTATCCTGCAACAATGATTTTGTATCTATCTAAAAATAATAATAATAAATATAAAATTTGATCTCCAAACATATTTTATTACGGAAATCATGTTGAGCAGTTTGAATTAACTATTTAAACTTTAAATATATATATATATATATATATAATATGATTGAAGCACAAAGCCAGCAGTGAAGTTTAACCCTACTCTATATCCATATCTCTCAACAAACTATTTTTTTTTTTGTACAATTATTCACGTCTTGTATATTTTGAATGATTGAATATGCTGCCTTTACTTAAATTTTTGGAGATAAGAAAGGATAAGACTTATCACGAAATAAAAATTATCTCTTATTACGTTGTTAAAGGACAGTTTATCGGATATTAACGTTTATCTTCACATTAGAACTTTACGCTACTGTATAAATGACATTTTTTACGAAAATGCATCAGGAAAAAAAAAGGAAGTGCAGAAATTATTAGTAATAGTCCGTATTTAGTTTTTAGTTCTATTTTTCTGTATATATAAAACTGTAGATTCTTGAGTAAAAACTGAGATTCTCGATTCAATTTCTTTTATTTTTTTGGGACGATCTATGCAAAATTTCTCAAATACAGGACGAGTCCGTATCCTCTGAGATATCTCAATTTTTGCGTGACCGACGTGTCCGGTGTCTATTCGGGGGCAGCGTAGGGGGCCTGTTTTATTTAAGCTTCGAGATTCGTGCAGAACGTATTTGAACGATTAAGATATTCCAAAAATTCACGCAAATTTTGAGGTATCTCAGAGGATGCGAATTCAGGAAACAACAAGCTTCTACTTTAAAATCTTCAATACCCATCGTACTAATGTTGGTCCAATGACAGTGCTAACCGTTCGATTAATGGGATAAATATTATTAATAAATATTTTCCTATATCGAACGGACAGGATTTCGATATGATCTGATTTTATCCGACAGGAATCGGACCCCCGCTGTCAAATTTTTATCAATTGAGAATTGATTTCAAGTTTCAAGTCCGACTCCCGACCAGAAAACGAAATAAATAACCTCCAAATTATATCTCCAAACCCTCCCCTCTTCTTCTCTCCTCTTCCCTAGCGCTTCTCGTCACTGTACCTCCAGCTCGAACGAGGGTTTGTGGCCTTGTGGGTTTCTAGGGTTTCGAGCGTACTGGGCAGTGCTACCGCTCTCCGCTCCAGTCGAATTCCCTCGTGCTCTGATTTTCTGCGGCTTCTATTTGGAACGGCTGGGGATTCCACGCGAAAAGAAGAGTTTTCTAATGGAGGGGAGGCGTATCACGGCTAGTCCAAGGCCGTGTAACGGGCGGAGAATCTTGGCGAGGAAGAGGCAACGGTCGGAAGGGGTTGTAAATAGTGTGCAAAAGCTCATGCGAAGGGAGATCAGCTCGAAGAGAGATAGATCGTTTAGTATGAGCAATGCCCAGGAGAGATTTCGCAACATTCAACTACAGGTTGAGTTATTTTTTTTTAAATTTTAGCTGTTTGTGCAGCAAGCATCTTGGGTTTCTTTTATAACGTGTTTGATTATGTAATTTGTCAACCGTGGGGAAAGCCCATTAACCATTGAACCGTGATTAGTGGAATTTGAAAATGATTTTAGATTGATCCCCGGAATTGAATTGAATTATCATGATATCCTTAGTTTTTGGGTCAGTTAGATTGTTGTAGAATCTAATTGTATTGCCTTTGGTTGAAGAAAGCTCATTATTGCACTTTGTTTGGTCAAAGTACAGTTTATGAAGCTCAAAATAGTCAGATTAAGAGTTTGTGAAATTCATAATTGCACTTGATTCAGACATAACTGTGGAGCCACCACATAGTGAGGGGCTTCTTCATAAGGATTTAGGAATATATGGGATGAGGCTGGGCTTGCAAACTCATTTCTGTTTGTTAATAAAGGTGGAAACAGGCAACCTAATTGTCTACCACTTTCAAAGTAATTAACATAAATAATAAATAAAATTATAATATAACTTGTGCCTGAGGTCTATGGTCAATGTAGCTCAGATTAGAGTTTCTATTCTTTAAGTGATTGGCTCTTAAATGATATTGAGTTTTGGAGAATTAGAGTTAAGGTGCACGCCTTTAATGCATTTCATGTTAATTTTGCTAGAATAACACTGGCACAGAAAAATCATTTGACATGCTATTTCATAGGTGATTAGATTACTTCCTAAAACATGCATGTTTCAATATGACACAAACAGTAGGTTCTTATAGGATTTTGCCCTAGTTACTAACTTCCTATAATTAGTTAGGATAATGACCAGAGTTTACTTATCTTGTAATTTAAATTATTCAGGAGGAGTTTGATACCTATGACCCCAAGGAAAACAGTCTTCTACTGCCTTACTTGCGAAAGAGGTCAAAAATTATAGAGATTGTTGCGGCACGTGACATTGTCTTTGCTTTAGCCCAATCTGGCATCTGTGCTGCTTTTAGCCGAGGTTTGAGCTTCTCTCGCAATCTATGTTTTCGGAATTAGTAGTGTTATGTACATATGCATACTGGTAAGAGAGACTGGGTATATGTTGACATTCTGTTCTTTTATAAAAGTGTATCCTGTGCCATATATTTAATTGCAATAGAAACACGTCATAAATTGTTGCCTGATTGGGTGTTTGTGAACAGGATTTACTTTTGCCCTTAAGAGTTATCCTAACTTGGCTGAATTATTCTTTTAACATTTGTTTGACAGTGACAAATGAGAGAATTTGCTTTCTTAACGGAAGCCCAGATGAAGTAATTCGTAGCCTGTTTTACAACAAAAACAACGAGTCTCTTATTACTGTATCCGTGTATGGGTCTGAGAATTTCAGCTCTTTAAGATGCCGTACCACCCGTATCGAGTACGTGAGATACCCAAACTTTCATTTTTATCCCTCTTATTTCTTGCTTGCATTCTTACGCTTACTAGTTCTCTTTGCAATTGCTATTGAAGGTACATTAGAAGAGGAAAGCCAGATGCCGGATTTCCCCTTTTTGAAACTGAGTCACTGAAATGGCCTGGATTTGTTGAGTTTGATGATGTAAATGGAAAGGTTCTTACTTATTCCGCTCAGGATAGGTATGTAAATTTCATCTTTTGGCTGTTTTTATTCTCTTGTATAATCTTATACATATTGTTCAATCATTTGTTGTAGCAGCACTTACAAGGTATTTGACTTGAAGAACTACACCTTGCTGTACTCCATTTCAGACAAAAATGTTCAAGAAATAAAAATAAGGTACACTTCTTCATTGCTCCCCCTCTCTCTCCACACAATATTTTTTAAATTTCTATTTTTATATATACTGATTAAACTGTTTTTGGCTCTTTGTTTGTTTGCAGTCCTGGTATAATGCTGCTAATATATACAAGGACAAGCAGTTATGTACCACTTAAAATACTGTCAATAGAGGATGGTACTCTATTAAAGTCATTCAACCATCTCCTCCACCGGAATAAGAAAGTAGATTTCATTGAACAATTCAATGAGAAGCTTCTTGTCAAGCAAGATGGCGAGAATCTCCAAATTCTTGATGTAATATTTTTTTGCCTATTTCTCTTTCCTTTTCTTTTATGAATTCCTAGTAGAATGCTATCTACAAGTGAGAATTGACGTGTTTTTGGTATACATTGTGTGCGTGCATCAGAAAATGATTTAAATGACAAGGGTGTTTACATTTATTGTATAGTATTGGTACTGTATGCATTACTACAACTATAAATTAAAGATGCTGAGTTACTTGTGGATAGCATTTAGTTCTAACTCTTAATATCCATATAATCTGGGTTTTCTTAAAATAACATTACTTAAAATAGCTGGAAACCAAACACATTAAATGACTTACTGTTATTTTATTTATTTGTGTGATGTATAGGTGAGAAATTTCCAATTGACTGAAGTGAGCCGTACTGAGTTTATGACACCATCAGCCTTTATTTTTCTGTATGAATTGCAACTGTTCCTGACTTTCCGCAACCGATCGGTGGCGGTGTGGAATTTCAGAGGTGAGCTTGTGACCTCATTTGAAGACCATCTTTTGTGGCACCCTGATTGTAATACCAACAACATCTACATCACCAGTGACCAGGATCTCATAATTTCTTATTGCAAGGCCGACTCTGATGATTCCTCTTCTGATGGTGTTGCCCGTGCCAATGGTAATATGTTTAATTTATTTTTTTGTGATGTTTACCTAATTCGCTCTTCTGCTATCGGTTTAATTTGCCAGGTTCGTCGAAGGGTTTTGATGTTTAGTGCATGATATGCAAATTTTCAACCATAAAAAAATCCCTTGGTGACAGAGACACCTCTTGTTTTATTTGTGAACTTGGAAGTTGTCAAAAAGTTTGATGGACAGACCTGTTAGGTGAAGTATTTGAACATACCAATCTGTATAAACACCTTACGGAAGTAAACCTTCTATACACCATGAATTATAATTAGGAGATTCTGAATTTACAGCACTGACAAAAATTGTCCTTTGTTTAATTACAGCTGGATCGATTAACATCAGCAACATATTGACTGGGAAATGCCTGGCCAAAATAAGAGCTGGGTGTGGTGCAGCAAAGGATAACAACCGAAGAAAAGGATCCTCTAGTCGATTCAACAACACTGTTGCCGAGGCATTAGAAGATATCACTGCACTGTACTATGATGAAGACCGTGACGAGATATATACGGGCAATCGCCAAGGCCTCGTCCATGTCTGGTCGAACTGAATCATGGTGGCCTTTGGTTCAGTAACTGATTGGCAGGACCCACCTGCCATCTATGTTCTGTGTAACATGAAGTTGTGACTTAGGAGAGGTTAAGTCATTTACTAAATTCATCTCACCATTCGTTGTAGCTTCCTTTCATTTCTGAATCTTCATCTGCCCATATTTATTTGTACTAAAGCTTATTTAAGAGTAGTAATTCAAAGTGTGTAACATCTGTGGTGCTGGTTTATATTTCTCATTGTTTTCTCCTCCTTTTTGTTAATTGTAGTTTGTTTATCTGTTGGTTTTGAACCATACCTTGATTCATAGTTTCTTCTTGAAAAAGTGAATAAGATTCGATTGCTGCAAGCCTTAGAATCAGAACAGAAAAAAAAATGTTGGCATTTGATTTGTTGACTTGATTCGTCTTGAGCTTCAAATGACATCAAATAGCTCACTTAAGGATGCAGTATCGATATCAGATGAATACCACTTGGAAGAAGCTGCAGTGATTATCTGCTGTATTGTTTAATTTTAATTGTGTGGTTCAAAATTTTCATTTAAACGAGAGGTGGTTCTAATGCTATTGAAATCATTTACACAAGTGGTTCCAAATTTCCAATTCCTACTGAAATCATTTAAACGAGAGGATAACTATTGCAGCAGAAAATTACGTCCAAAATTTAATATTTACTTAATATCCTGACTCGGTTCAGCTGAGAATTTTGCTTTAAAACATATTTGGCATTCATAATACTGATGGATATCCTCAGTCATTCAGGTAATTGACATTTATTATACTGATGTATGTCCTCAGTGTGGGTTCATTGTCATTACATCACAGTGATGCTATCCATCATTATTATAAATAATGTCAACTATGTTTTTAAGCAAACTTCAGCTGAACCGAGTCAGGAAAACACAGCCAATATTCATCAAGTAGCTCATCGTACATGCATATAATTACAGTTAGAATTTGATTAAATACATGCGTTTACTGAATAATTTACTTGACAGAATAATAGATTATACATGAAGTATCGGATATAAATGAATAATTTACTTGACATATATTATCAGGAACAAGTATCATCAAACATAGTTTAATTCTTCTTAATTTTACATAGAGCAGATTTTTTTTTTAGGTACAGCACTGTTAAACGGAAAAAAGATCTGGGTGAACTCAAGAAAAACTCTGCACTGCACAAAAGATTTTAAGCAGGTTTTATTGCAGTGAAAAATGTTATATTGTATATTTATATCTACATAATCAACGTCATGTCAGTTTACCTGACCCGTTCTCACTCCAACATTAAACCAATAGCCTAAATACATTAAGAAATAAAAGATTCCATCAGAACAGTACATTAGCACAAAAATTAGAGCTTATTAAGCCGTTCAGATAATTAAAGAGTGAAAACAAAACCTCTCAAACTCCTGGGTTTGTCTTTTTGCTCTTCCTAATTTATGCAAATTCCTTTCCAACATTATTTTAATGATAAGGCAGTTTTTTTTAACTAAACAAAGCCACAACAACAAAAAGATACAACCAATCTCAATGATAAAACTTTCAGTTGTCAACAACTTCAATAAGAGTTGACTCGTAGTCACTCGGGGCTTCAAATCCATGCAGATTCATGACAGTTGCCGCAACATTAGCCAGTCCAGGAGTCTGCAAGTCAGTTCTGAACTTGACACCTGGCGAGAGACCTGGGCCTCCAATTGCAACAGGCACCTATAATGTTCTCACACAATTAGGATTGGTATAAATAAAAAATGAGATATTTTAAAAACTCAACGAATGAAGCTGTCTTACTGGTTGAAGAGTGTGGGATGTAAGAATCTGGATATTCCCGTTCTTCAAAAGGGGTTCACCAGATTTGCCTCTTTTGACCATATCTTCTGCATTACCATGATCGGCTGTGACCACATATATGCCTCCCACTTGTTCTACCGCATCCAATATTATCTACAAATTTTAAGCAAGATGGGTTACCATCCATGAGAGAGAGAGAGAGAGAGAGAGAGTCCAGGATTTTGACCTTAACGGCCTCATCTGCAGCCTTGCAAGCAACCACAGTAGCTTCGATGTCACCAGTGTGCCCCACCATGTCACTGTTTGGCAAATTAACCCGAACCTACAAAAAAAACATACTGTTAATTTATAGGCTACAGAAAACAAAATGAATTTACTATGAATGCTGCATTTTCTATACCTGGTCAAATTTACCACTTAGGAGTGCTTCCCTGGCCCTCTCAGCAATTTCAACAGCCTTCATTTTAGGCTGGACATTGAATGTAATACCAACATCACTCGGAATCTCAACATATTCTTCCTTCGTCGCATCAAAGTATCCTGACCGGTTGCCGTTCCAGAAAAATGTCACATGACCAAATTTGACAGTCTCACTGCATTAAAAAAAAAAAAAAATCAATTCTATTCAGGTCAATACTATGAAACAACTGCAAAAGGTACACTTGGTGCAGGTACAGATGCTGAATGTATGGGTCCGCCTACCTCCTTAACTGAGACATGAGCCAACCTTTTACATTAAAAGGCAAGAGTTCAGATTTAACAAGGTCTAATGGTTCCTGCTCCTTAGGAGCAACTTTAAGGCATAAGAGAACAATACCTACCTCAGTATAAACATTTGGATCCATTAGAATTGTAACATACCTGCAAGCAAAGGTACGGATTCCATTGTATACTAAATATTCACCAGAAGTCCTCTCGATCTCAGGTGGAGAAACCAAGTAGTGGCTCGGGAGCTTGAGCTCCCCATCATATTGCAACATACCAGCATAACGGATCTTGGGGACCCGTACCCGGTCAAACTTGTCAAAGTCCTCATACTCCAAGGCCTTGGCAATCATTACCATGCGGTCAGCTCTGAAGTTGAATGTCACCACGGCATCACCATCCAAAATGGGTCCCACCGGGTTGCCGCTCTCGTCAACTATTACAAAGGGAGGGATGTACTGGTCACTCATGTTTGGAAGTTCACGCAACTTTTTTACAGCTTCAACTGCATTTTGGAACTTGTGTGGTGCCTCACCAAGGACCTGTGCGTCCCATCCACGCTTGACTACATCCCAGTCATTCTAAGCAAAGGCAATATGAGAACATTATTAAGAAAAGAGTTGCATAGTTGACCTCATAGTAGAGTGTGGGGTACGATTGGATGGGCTTGAGTTACAGCTAACCCAAGAGTAGCACTGACCTGGAGTGCTATTCCATGTTTGGACACACCAGACAAAGCACGCTCTCTATTGGGTTAGTGGCTATTCCACTCGGGGGCAGAGCCGGACTTTCAAGCTATGGGGGTCAAACATCAATAGGGTCAATCATATTAAATTTGCATACGGCATATGGGAGTCAATTGACCCCCATTCAATTAACTTGGATCTGCCTCTGATTCCACTAACCCAACAAAATGCTGGGTTAGTGATTGGGAGGTTAGCTCGGGTTAGTGGCTATTCTCACTAACCCCATGTTTCATCCAAACACACGTGGAATTTGGATTGGGCTTCTATGTCTTACTATTTTGGTCGTGTTTGATTGATGGTGGAAGAGCAGAATAGTGGAAGACTGAAAAGTGTTGGTAAATGAGCCAATTCCATCTCTTGGAAAAGGCCAATTCTGTTATTCCACCATTCCCATGGAATAGAGAATCGGCTCACAAAGGAATAGAGAAGGGATCAAAGTGTAGAAAACAGGAGTTTGATTGCAAAATTACAAACCCAATTCCACTCAATTCTTTTCTTGTTCGGCGGGAATAGAACCGCTATTCCACCCTATTCTGCTTTTCCACACTTGCCTTATAAGGTTAAAGAGCTTCAGAAAAAAAAAAGCAATTCTCACATCCATCTCCTTGCTTGTAATTACTATTATAGAAAAAAGTTATCAGGAGAGTACTGCATCTAAAATCACACAGATTTTCCATTAAAGATTCCAGAACAAGGACTTAAGTAACGCACTTTATCAAATTGTCCATTGAAGTATTTCTAGAGTTGTTGCTCTTTAATTTTACAATACCTTAAGAAATTAAGTCTTTTAATTTTTTAGCGGGAATTTACCTCATAACGATCCATGGTGACGTACATACGGCCACCACCAGATGCTATGCGTGCATCAACCCCCTTTGCACGTAACTCAGCAAGGTCTTTCTCAAGTGTTTCTACAAAGCCAATGCTAGAACCATCCAAGACATCACGACCATCAGTTAGGATGTGAACACGGATCCTCTTTGCACCATGCTCACTTGCACCTTTCAGAAGCAACTACAAGAACAATTAAGAAAAGATAAAATTGATGAATTACGTTGGCATTTCAGAATGATAAAAGCACGTTTGTGTGCACGATATTTTTTGTCATCAATTTATTACCTGAACTTGGTCAAGCCTTGAATGGACACCTCCATCGCTCAACAACCCAATAAGGTGAAGAGTGTTTTGATCAAAGCATTCCTTGATATACTTGAATCCCTCCCCTTCATAGATTTTGCCAGATGCAAGTGCCAGATCCACCAACTTAGCACTAATAAGAAAACAAAGAGTAACAGATATATTTTTAATTCAATTTAAAACAACCTCATGAAAGTAGACATATTGCTATTATACTTTATCAATTGGTATAGACAAAAAAATCAAGACAGCACTGAAAGTACAACCAATTAACACCCTTCCCCCGAAAGACAAACACCTCCTTCTGCCTTAATTGATATGAAAACTTCCATTATGCAGGGCCAAATGATAATACCGATCTTGCAGGATTCAACTAAAATGTGCCCCAAAAGAAGTATATCCAAATAAAATTAATGGATGCACAAAAAGAATTGTACCCTTGAGCAAAAATGCGACCAGCTCCAAGAGCGTTGTGACCAACTTCACTGTTTCCCATGTCATCGTCACTGGGAAGGCCGACAGCTGTCCCATGAGCCTTTACCAGTGTCCATCTCTCAGGCTTACCCTTAAGAGGATAAAAATCACAAGTAAAGGGGTTAGTACTGGCGCTTTATACACAAAAAAAATGTTACCCACCCTCCAATAAGCAGTAAGAACCGGAAAATTTGGTAATTGATTGTTTAAAATATATTCTCTTCAACGGATGATTTTGCCTCAGATCAAGATCACAAAATAACAAGACAGGTTTATTACACCACACTGCTCTCAAGGAAAAAAAAAACAATCATTGAAAGTGAACTGATAAACAGATTTCATAAAAATAAAAAAACTTGGCATAATTAGCAATTCCAGAATTCATTGAATAGCTAAGCCAACTCAGGGGACTACCAATAATTAAAGGGAACCTATACAGTCAAATGTCAAGTCAAAGAATAATAGATATATGAAGTTTGGTAAACAATTAATTTTTTTTCTCAAATAAATACATTTTTAAGAGAATCCATGGTGGGGGTCTCAGCAATGTGGATGCAATTGTACTGATCGGGAGTCGCCTCTCCCCATCCATCCAAAACCACGACGGCCACAGGTTTTCCCTTAGGAAGCTTCGGGTGATCCGCCAATTTCCATGAGTTATCAGAGCCCACCATTTTCAAATGAAACTCCTGAAATAAAATATAAATTAATACAACAATGAGTATTAAGAGAAACAAGTGCACAACTAGATCGAAGAAATTGTGAGGGAAAAAGAAAGCAGAATAATATTTAGATCTAAAAAAAAAGTACACGATCTGATTAGCTAGCTTATATGAAGTTAGTATAAATGGATAAATCAGTGTGTTACCTGAAGATTGATTAATAGAAGAGGGTTTAAGATAGAGAGATATTTAGAGAGCTCAGGATGCTTGGAGAAGAAGAAGCGATTTCGACAAATAAGAAAACTAAGGTCTCGCTATATACACGCCCTACTTTTCGGCCGTACACTCCAGTGTTTGTCCTCTCCATTTTATCAAAATTGGAGATGTCCATGTTTTGGATAACGCTCCAATATTAGGATAGACAGAAAACAAAATTCAAATTTTTTTGGAAGTGTCGAGTCATTCCTTTGATGTTTACTTCAGCAATATCATGATCTCATTGTTTATAAGTCTAAAGTTTATGTTTTTACATATTGTATTTATTTTACAGTGATAATTATTATACAAATTTTAAATTGTTGTAAGAAATTTTTATCACGTGAAGGATTTGAAGCCATTATTTTTGTGTATCCATCATTTTTCGTTTTTTAATTTTACAATAATAATTTTAAAAAATATATATGTCAAAATAAAATCATTAAAGCGATTTATATTATTTCTCTACGTGTACATACAAAATTATCACTTTTCGGTTTTGTTTTTGTACGAATCAATAAATGAAAAATCAACATTCAGAATTTATCCATATCAATAAACTTTACAAGCATTTGATGCCGATCAAAACAAAATTAAAATATAGTATTTTTTATGTGTATAAAAAAATAATATGGATCAAATACGACCGTTTTATTTTGATATTTAAGCTTTAAATTTTAAATTATTAATATATAAATAGAGATATAGTGGATGTAGAAAACGTCAAATCATTTATTATTATGGTTTGATTTATAGAAAACTATAGACTTATTGCTCTTAGAATTTTGCCCTACAAGCGTCGTCCATTTGATGATGTTTCCGTCTGATAATGGAGGCTGTCCAACTTGAGGAGAAAACAACTTACGTGGCTGGCACAGGGGTGAAGCTTCAAACGGAAAAGAGTGACTATATGAGATCCTTACGTGACAGAATTAAATGGGTATAAAGAAAATAGGAAAGACAGCGGACGGTCGGATCGTAACGCTCCTCTTGTTGCATGTAAAAGCGTGCAGTCGGGGATCACACCATCTGACGGCTGAGATCACCTTTACCCACTGGAAAGCGAATTCGCATCCTCCGAGATATCTCAAACTTTGCGTGACTTTTCGGAATATCTCAATTGTTTAAATACGTTCTGCACGAATCTCAAAGCTAAAATAATACTGCCACCCTACGCTTCCCCGAATAGGCACCGGACACGTCGGTCACGCAAAAATTGAGTTATCTCAGAGGACACGCACTCCTGGAAAGCTTAATAAGTAATAAAAAAATTGCTTTCATTCTCCTTTTTTCCATCTCATTTGATGGCGGCTATAGACTGCTGAACGTTGATTTCTACGATCAAGGAACTTAGATTTTTTTTTAAAGATTTAATTCTTCGAAAAAGACAATAATTCTTTTTTTCCTTTGAAAAATAGATGAAACCGAATCAGTTTTATCAAACGCAATTTTTCGTGACCACATCCATAATTTATCTTTTAAAAATTATCATACCGCTTATTTATCTTTTAAAAACAATTAATTCTTTTTCTTAATATAATTTTTAAAAATAAATCAGGAATATATACCTCGAACCATCACGATGAAAGAGATGGATAAAAAATCATTTTTGAGAATGCGAACCATTTATAAAGGATGGAGGCATGGACTAGGTTCATTTTGAGTAGTTGAACCATACAGGACACAAGGCAATGTTCTGAAAAAAGATCCACAACATTGCCTGATGATTTTACTTTGCAACTTCTGCCAAAGTTAAAAAAAATATATATTGCATGGTAATTTTTATTAATATAATTTCTTAAATAAATGCTCATTTTTCAAAAATGGAAAGATTTATCAATTCCATCGGAAAATAATATTGGATGAGACTAAACTTAGTATTTTTTTTAATATATTGTATAAAACAAAAATCAACTTATACAATTAATTAATTAAACATAGAGAAATAGAGAAAAAAATGTATTTGAAAAAGATTTCACTCTGAAAGAGGGAGTTGAAGGTATAGTTTTGTTAATTTGTTTTAAATTGAGTTGTATCAATTTTAGATAATACATATTGGTCGTTTAAATCATTTGATTTGATTCAATTTGAAAATTATGATAGTATTGACAGTGATGCAATCCTAACTTCACAATTGAAAGCTAAATAAAGATAATGAATCATATGAATTTTAAATATGAAATTTTCATCAATTTAGATTAATCGAATGAACAAAATTCAGATTGTTTGATTTTGTCTGTAATTCTAATGAATAGATTGTTCAATTGGTTTGACTTAGTTATGCAATCCTGATTAAAAAAAATTAATGGGACACTTTTATTTCACTTCAATCAAATTAAACAATGAATATCTCATTAGAAAGCATGACACTTGTGATGAGAAAAATATAAACCTTGAAAACGAACTTCTAATTAATATTATAAAAGTCATAACACTGTAGAAGGCCATTGAACAATTTTTTTTTTTTTTTAAATATAGACAAGATTTACATCACAATTTTAAACTATTTTGTCATTTTGTTAATGTTGGAATTTTTCTAACACAACCGTCTATCAAAATATCGACCCCATAGCTTATATTAGGAGTACATTTAATGCAACGCCAGGAGTATATAACTAAAACTTAAAATAAATCTTTTTCAAACCTAACGAAGTCACAAGATGCGACTTCTTTCTTGGTTATGTCACGTGGCAATGGCATACAGTTACGGCATAATATTTAACGAATATTCCATTGGTACTGGACCTACTTTGAACAAAGGGAAACAAGGGGCCATATAAAACCAAACATCAGGCTCGGCCTGTAATAAATTTTCTCACGGTTTTTATATCACGACACCACGGCACCACGCGTCTCTAACACTTGTTTGGATGGAGAGTAGAAGAAGGGAAGGAATGGAAAGAAAAGAATTTTTTTTGTCGAATCATGTTTGGTTGACAAAATTACGTTGGAAATGAAAAGTTTAATCTTGTATTATTATAATTAATAGAATCAGTTTCCTTTCCGATCTGGAGTATAACGGATAGAAGGAATTTTGTTGCAAATATTGTTAGAAAAAATAACGTAAATGACCAATTCTGTATCTCACCTATATAATTCTTATATGAGTTTTTTTGTCACAAACTTACAACAGCTACTGAATTTCTCATTAACCTTTTAAATTTTAATCAGCCAAATAAGAAATAAGACAGAAATGAAAGTTAAATTTATTTTTTCTCATTAATCATTCAAATATAAAAAAATTAAATATGCTACATTCCATTCCTTTTTATTCTTCACTTCTCTTTCCTTCCTCTACTCTCCATCCAAACAATGTGTTTATTAATTATATTGATAAAAGAACTAATATTTTGGTGTTTATTAATTATATTAAAATTCCAGCTATCTATACCAGAAATAAGTCAGCATAATAAAATAAAAAATAATGTAGGAAGCAAAAAGATATCTGAGCTAGTCCTGTTAAATAATTCCATTATTAGAAATTGAAATTGGCTTCTGGATACATATTATATCAGCCTTGATTTGAAATTTTGAATTGACCATATCGCAGAATTAATTCAATTGAATCCTGCCAAAATACTATAACAATTTAAATTGATACGACCAACACTTTAAAATATATCTGCTTTATTGCTTCGTTTTCAATTTCCATTTTTCCTGTCAAAATTAGATATAGATTTTGTCCTGCTTAAAAATAAAGAGAATTCTTTATTAAAAAAATCCGTATAATTGAACTTGTCGATTATTCAATTGGTGGAATCTTGATTGCAGGAAATAATCTTTTTTTTTTATTCGCTGTGGAAAATTTTGGATTGGCTTTCCTACCGTGCCGAGTCATAATTCATTAAGGTGTTGAGCACGAATCATGTGCATCATTCGTAGATGCATTTCCAAATAGAAGCCAATCCATTACACAGTTGGCAGATAATCTCTGGCTGTTAAGCAGAAATGCAATTTCTTTAGAGAAATTAATGCGTGAAAGTTCATTGTCGTACTATTAGTAGTACAGATCATTTTTTATTTTACAGAAAATTGTTCGTTTTAATTTTTTATTCTATGGATATGGTGATATATTTTTCTCTCTCAAAAAAATCTTTAACAGAAAACAATGCTAATGCGTACTTTTATTCTAGCAGTCATTTTTTTTTTTAGAAAAAAAGGCAAAAAGTTTCAAATTAAAACAACTGTCCCTAATTATTTTTTATTTTTATTGACATAAAATAAAATTTTAAAAGCGAAAAACTGCCTACGAATTAAAACTTCTAATTAAAACAATGGTACAGTGGAGGACAAAAGAGCATTCTAAAAGCGATTTTTTTTATGAAAATTAACTTTACCGTATCACTTGCACAGTGGAGGATGAGAGCATCCTCCGTCCAATTAGTGCACCCGTGAAATGTTATCTACTGTATTTACGATGTTCAAAAGACCCTTCTACGTTCCACCGTACCAATGATACAATGGAGAATTGTTTTTTCTAAAAATTAATTGGGGATTGCTGTTTTTATTTGAAAATTTTTATCATTTTTTTTTCACACGGAGAACATTTCATTTGTCGCTAGATCAAATGTGGGTTCCTGAATTCATCATAAAAGTTGAATATAAGGTAAAATTATATTTTTACATACGTGTGTTCCTTTCTGAATTAGTATTCTTTGACGTGATATGTACCTACTCATTTTTCCAGCTTTCATTTTTTTTTCTTATGGCTGCCTTACCTTATTACAGTATTTTCATTCAATCCAAAGTGCGAAGTATTGGTCTCTTGAGAATGCTTATTATTTATATAAAAAAAAAAAAGGAGAAAGATAAGAAATTAAGGACTGCTGGTTGATTTCATCAGACAAGGTCCCCCCACCCAAAAAAAAAAAAAATTTACAATAAAAATGATATGCTAAATTACATTTATTGACAGCTTCATTTTCTTAATGCATGGTTTATCTAAAAAGCAAAACCATACAAAAACAAGATTTACAAAAACCCTCTGAATCATACATGAGGGCTCTGATCCAAATCTTAGCCCAGAACTAAAACATTTGGGCCAAGACAATTTGAAACAATAATTACTCTAAGGCTTCTAGAAGGACCAGTTCCTCAGCAGAGAAGGCCCAGGCCCAAAAATCTGATCCATTACAATCACAACTGCCATCGCCAGATACTTGTCAAGTTCTGATTGGACAACTAGCCGGAACACGTCATTGCCAAGAGACACCCCGGTTTTGCTCTCCTTCTTTAGAATCTCTGCAACTAATTGTCCCTGCTGGTTGTACATTGCACAGTTGCGGTGTTGGTACGAACCGTCGATGCGGTACATCGGACGGTTAGCACCTGAGTTAGCGGGTGTCATGTAAATTAGGGTTTTTGTAGGACGAATAGCTATGTGTTTTTTGATGGAGAAGAGAGGTTTTGTGCGTGCATCGCCGTTGTATATCAACCACTGATCACTCAGGCTAAGTTTCTGGATTTTGAAGAGACAAAAATGATGATGTTAGTCATAATTAATTAATGCATCTTTTTTTTTTTCAAATTATGCACCAGTAAGATTGCTACAGCACTGATGAAAAGTATATATGCTATGGGAACATTCTAGCTAGATCTTCATTAAATTAGTAATTATTGACCAAGTGGAAGTGATTCAAAGAGAAATTAGACACGGTAGCTAGCTCCTAATTATTAAGACCAGCACTGAACTATCACCAATACCATTAGGTAAATTGTAATTAGTTTCCAACTTTAGGGTACTCCTTTCCCTAGCAAAAGGCCTCATCTTTTGAGCACTATGCTTGCTAAATCTAACTCTAGCTAGGAATTATTCATAAATCAAGGTTTTACTATTAGGTAGACAAACAATCTCATTTCTTTTGAAAAAAGAAAAGATAACTCTGTTATAAATACATATCTATTGAGTTATTTATCAAAAGCTTTCATAATTTATACCTTTCGTCGAATGGTTAGTACGGAATTCCCACATGAATCCATAAGCACAATCTCTCCTCGGTACTCCGATGCATAATTATCAACCCGAAAGACTAGATTTCCTGTCGCATCAAAAACCGTAAATCCGTTGCAGTTGAACAGAAGGGACTTCCTCCACACGGTTAAAACTTCCGGATCGTGCCGGTGCTGCTCGGAAGCACTTGGAACTGCCAATCTCGGCTGCTCAGTTGCTCGTGCAACAACATTTGGATGAACCTTTGTCATTTGTCTAATTTTGGAAAGATGAAAATTTAGGCTCTTTGATATGGTAAGGATATTTTTATAATTGTTGGTACTGAGTTGAAGAAGATGGCATGACTTGGTCTTATATACACCCACAATTTATGGACGTAAATACCCCCAGGAATTCTGCTGGTGAGGTGGCACATGGTGAGATAAGAATTTGATTATGGTGCTAATTAATAAGATGTTTATTTGTTCAGTTGTTTGTTTCCCAAAAAAAGAAAAAAAGTTGAAAAGGACTAAATTGAAAAAAATAATGAAAGATACACAAGTGATCAAGTCATTGGGCGGCTTGGTGGAAGTGGCATCAAAATCAAAGTCTTGGTCGGCTGGCGAGTATTGGAGACTTTATTAAAAGAAATGATGATAATTTAAAAAAGTTGAGATGCCTTGCTAGTCTCCACAAATGCAATTTTAAAATTGAACAAGGGTTGGTGATTCACAATTAAGCCTGTATTTAAAAGGACGATTATTAGGTAAGGGATCTCATCAGCTTCTATATATGCAAATATGCAATGTCTATCGTTCAACAGAAGCTTCGTAGCTTCTTTTTAGTTTTCCTCTTTTGATGAAATTATTACAGATAAGTATGGAGCTGACTTACCGAACCAATAACATACTTATCTTTCAATTCTACCAAAAAAAAAAATAGTGATGTTTTCCTAATTATTAAAGAATGTAGTCAAACTATATTATTGTAAGAACAAGTTATGTGCATTATTGTAAGAACAAGTTATGTGCTAGGTTCAGAAATGGAGTTAGACTTTCGAGCTTTGTGGGCATATGGATCAAATGTTAAGCAAGGCTGATTATATAAAAATTTTATACTGCGAATAAAGTCAATTTACATTATCTATAGTTTTTTACTTTAAAATATATCCAAATCTTATATATATTTTTTTAGTTAATAGGGTTAACTCACTCTCATTAATCTCACTCACGGAAATGTCACAAAAGATTTCATATGAAAACACGTCACATGCGCCTAAAAGGGGAACGCGTCTCCTCTGTTAACTCAAAAGCGAATCTTTTGAGTTAATGAATCTCAACCGTCTAATTTTAAACGTAGCCAATCCGACTACTACCTATAACATAGGGACCTTTCAATATCAGTGCATATCTAGTTCGCTTTTGATTTGTTGCTATGCTTTCACACTCTCCAATCTCCATTGTAATTTTGATTGAAATTAATTCGTTGCAGTTCGTACATTGTAAAAAGCCACAGAAAATCAAGATGTCCAAAAGCCAATTTGGCGTTTCGTGAAGGGTTTAATTCGCAATTAATTTTTTTTTTACGAACCGAACTCGTAAAAACATATAATATGTTTTATTCTCGAATAAAACATGAATCGGCGAATTATTTGCGATAAAAATGCGAAAAAAACCAATTTTTTTTTTTTTCTGTTTTTGAGGGGTTTCTTTTGGGTTTTTTTTTGTGATTCATTGTTGTACTAAATCATTTCTGAATTATATCCGGATTATACTCGAATCACAAATTTTTGATCCCGTTGAACCGTATCCAAACTTTTGATTTGTCACTATGCTCTCACACTCTCCAATCTCCATTGTAATTTTGATTAAAATTAACTCGTTGCAGTTCGTACATTGTATAAAAAGCCACAGAAAATCAAGATGTCCAAAAAAGCTAATTTGGCAATTTGTATATGCTGGTCCCCTCAGCACACGAGAGGACATGAGGACGTAACAACCGTTCGATCCATGACCGGGCGGTCAGATATTTATAGCTTTTAAAAAGCTTTTAAGGAAATTTTCTTTTTACCCCTATACTTTTTCTTAATTGTGAATATTTTAAGAAATGTGTTGATTTAACTATTTAGATGTACATGTAGTTTGTTGTAAATTTTGAATTGGTTGAAATATATAATATCATTTTTTTTTCCTGAGAACAATATAGGAAAAATTTTACCGCTGTTTTGCTAACATTTTCATCCTTTTCAGAAGTATACCTCGTAATTTATCTTAATAATATTTTATTTTTATTGGTAATTATGAAGAACTATACATTGCAACTGAAATATGAGTAGGGTTAAAATGCACCGTTAGTTATTATGCTCTAATCATGCTCCACATTATTTTTTCTATTTCAAAGTTTGAACAGTCGATCTAAACCACTCAAAATTATTTTCATACTAAAATGTTTTTGGAGACCAAATTTTACATTTTTGAAAAAAAAAATTACAATTTTTTTAAAAAGGTACAAAAGTATTGTTTTTAGAAAATTCTGGACAATCTAAAACAGTAAATTTTTTCAAAAAATACAAAATTTGGTCTCCAATCATATATTAATATGAAGATTATATTGAGTGGTTTGGATCAACTGTTCATACTTTGCAAATAAAAAAATAATATGAAACATAATTGGAGCACAAAACTAATAATACATTTTAATCCTACTCCTAAAATATATCACAGCAAATAATTATTGTACGGAAAAAAAAGCTATACAACACTTTAATTCCTAAACTTTTTTAAAATTCTAGCTACAAGTTACATAAGCGAAAATTCCAAAGATAATTTAAAGTTGCAGCTAAATTTTTAATTTTGGTTCTTCAATATTATTAGAATCTGCATGTGTATATCAATGCTTTGTCGGTAAAATAATACTATCGCCTATCCTACAAACAATGAAGTCACTGATAATGAAAGGCATCTTGTTGTCGTTTTCCTCTATCTCTTGTTTTTTCCCGCAGAATTTATTGAAGAAGATGAGACAAAGTTTAGAATTGACCGGAGCGTAGCAAGTGCCGTCTTGCATCATTATTCCCTACTCTCTGAACGAAAAAAAAAATTTAGAAATTCAAAAATTAAAATATAGACATGGCTGGTATAATATTACCCGATTTTTTTTAATATTCTAAAAAGAAAATAACAAACATGCTCCCGTTTTTTTTTTTAAATGTCCAACCGTCAAAATTTATGGCGGTTGAGGTCTTTATAAGACCGCTAGGAATTATGACGGTCCATTATATTTTTTTTAAAGTGAATTGTCAGTTTGGTGATAGAAAAGAGGAGTCTAAACTGACACAGATATAAATATGCTGATTATTTTTTAAATATTGAAAAGAAAAAAAAGAATGTGAGATTAGAGTTAGTCATAGATATGGAATATTATACAATGAAAGACGGATTAAATAAAACTGTGATTTTGGTTTGTTTATAGAAGAGGTTTTGTTTTAGATTCAATTTGTAAATATTAGATTGGACGGTATTTAAATAAAAAAAAAATATGAGTTAAGAATAATAGCGAAACACCGAAAATCAAATCATAAGAAAGAATAATCTGAAAAAATAGTCAAAATAAAAATAGTACTGATAATAACTTGGTTCATTTAAATCGCCAACCTTTTTTTGCTCCAAACTTAATATTTAGAAATTTAGAAATCAATATGGAGGAAATAAATGAAAGTAGGTGTTTAATTCATTCTATGAAAGCAGGTCGTTTAAGACCAGTGTTGTAAAAACGGTCACATTATTTTTGATTATGATATATTATTTATGATTATTCTCAATTAATTATTTAACAATATTATGTCCGTCCAACGATCGTATACTGTTATTTACAATACTATATATCTAATACTGTCTAAGACTTCTTTCTAGACACGTTTTTCTATTATCTCACATACACGTTATAAATAATCTTATTATTTTATTGAATCCCAAATTTCAAAATATGACAACTAAAATTGACCAAGGATTTCTACGAAGTTGAAATCAAAATATAATAAATTTACATAGAATTAAAACGAAATTGTGAAAAATTACAACTAGGAGTTGCACTCCATTTAACAGAACTATCACTTAATGAATATGGGCATCGACCCATGTTTTTCCTAAAAAAAAGAAATTGTTAAAATTCAACCGAAATATATAACAAAATTTCAAACAAAGTTTTTGAGACAGTCAATAATTTCCGTCATAGTATTTGATAGCAAACAATATTAAAATTAGAATTGCAAGATTTTCATATAGTTCTTTTTTAAAATAAGGTCATTATTCGTACAATTCTTAGTAATTCACAATATTCAAGTATAAATTTCTATTATACTAATTAATCATTTTCATCTCATTAAGGAATTAATTTGATTATTGACTGCTCATTTTAATTCGCTCATTTACAATTCGAGTCAGTTCCAATTCGAGTTGACTGAGTCGTTTAATAAATAATTAAGCAGAGTTGAGGATACTCCAATTTGCTCATTAATAACTCGAGTTATACAAAATTCATCACAATAAATCTCATGTCCGTCTAACTGACTCCTAAGCTGCTCTTTGGATTGTTTGTTTGTTAATTGTCTTGTTAATTATGTTTGAATTATTTGTATTTAGATAAACTCTTACTAAGTCATTTGAATTGTTTGTGCTTAGATAAAACTCGAGTTAGTAATGAGCCGAACTTGAGTTGGCTTTACAAATCAGTATTACCATCCCAACTTGAGTTGACTTGCTCATTAACTAAATGAGCTGAGCACAAGTTGGAAGTATTAACTCGCTCAAACTTGACTCATTTACAACCCTAATCTCAGATTGATTCAAGTAAAAAAATCAAATTGAAGATAAAAAGCTCTTGTAAATACGGACCACGAATAGGAATATCTTTTATCAATATATTCCTCTGATTAGAATCTATATTTTCCATCAAAACAAAAAGTCATGAAATAAAGAAACAAAAAGTTG
The DNA here is from genome assembly GCA_024447775.1 of Carex cristatella. Taxonomy (NCBI): domain Eukaryota; kingdom Viridiplantae; phylum Streptophyta; class Magnoliopsida; order Poales; family Cyperaceae; genus Carex; species Carex cristatella. Next base: position 2,349,588 of record JAJHPF010000022.1, read on the forward strand.
AAAAGAATAACGGAGGAAAAATGAGAGGTCATTGTGAAAGAGAATAACTGGGTTCCTATATTCGACCTCAATCATAGTTGTGGGACAAGATACAAAGGCAAAGTTCGTGAAATTTATATCTAGAGAGGTACCTGATAGGGTCACATATTAGATACGAATAGTGTACTTAAGTTTGTACAGATATTAAAACAGAGAAAAAATAACAGAGGATAAATGAGATGATAGACCAAAGTGAGGAAGGTAACTGTGTTACTTTACATCGATCATAGTTGTGGGATAAAATACCGAGGCAAAGTTCGTGAAATTTGGATAAGGTGAGGTATTTTTTTTTTTTTGAAATCATGAGTTGGAGGTCGAGTCATTCAACACATTTTCAATCTCCTATGTATATTATAGTAGATTTTCTCATTTTATGAGTTTTGAACCCATAACCTGTCACATGAGAACCATGTGAGTTTGTCACTAGACTAAAATAAAGTTCTTATGAGGTGAGGTACTTGATAGGTAAGATTACATTTGTATATTTAATATTTTTTATTAAAGAATTGTGATACATCTCATTATCTTTTAGATTTTTAGCTACTATTCTCAAAAATTGAATCCGCGACTTCTTTGTAAAAAGACGAAAATCGTGCCACTACACTAAATTTGCGATTCGTGTATAATTTAAGTTTGCACTAATATTAAAAGAGAAAATAATGAAGAAGAAATGAGATGATAGATCAAAGTAAATAAGAGAATACTTGACCTCGATCATAATTACAGGACGGAGTATCGAGGAAAAGGTCGTGGCATTTATATCAGGTGAGGTATCTGATAGAGTCAGATTAAATTTGAATAATTTAATTTAAGTTTGCACGAATTTTAAAGCAAATTTCGAAATTTTTTTGTCTAAGTTTTGATTAACATGACCGCATTAGATATCATGGGGCCATTCGGCAATACAAGTATGATTAAATCTTAATTCATGCTAAGGAGTTCATTTTTGGTTGTCTTAATCTGAAAGTAAAAGTTAAGGAGGCTTAATTTTGGGATAGATGTGTCTTAATACTTGGACAGAGAATTAAGATTCGAGCAAAATGAGACTAAATAAGGAAATCTTAATTCTCGCTAAGAAGCCGACGTTTAGAAATTTTAAGCGATCAAGGAAGGTAAGAGATAAAAAAGAAATTTAAAAACACTTAAATCTTGTGTTGCGTAACGATCATGTAAGAATATTCATTCAAATTCGTGGGATGAAACGATAATTCCACTAAAATAATGCATCATTAACTTCGAATATTTAATGGTGGTGATTAGACTAGAGCAAGATCCATATACCAATCCCCCAAGATTAGTTCAGTCTTGCTTTTTTCAACATGTAAAAACAGAGCCACATGTCTCAAACAACCATGTTATACCTTGTCCCCGTTCTTCTCGAAATCGCTTCCTCTGCGGAGTTTTTACCTGCAGAGCTGTGCGGTTCTTTTAATATGGTCCGTTCGTTTTGATTGGACGGACCAAATAATATTTTGGCACAAATTTTAAAGCAAAATTAATATTGCCCCTCCATCATCCGAGCACTCACCGGCTAAGATTAAATCTGGAGCGTCCGATCAGCTCCGCACAGTTTCACGAGGAGAAAACTCAGCAGAGAATACTGGTCCGTTCTTCTCAACTATTTAGAAGACGGTGATCAGTGAATTGTTCACAGTAGATCATTTTGAAGATAATTACTGATAGGCGCAATTATAACACCGTGTGATTTAAAAGACAGAATCCAGATTAATCTAGAAACTTCCAAAATTGATGTGACTAGATATCGATTCTCATTGACTATCAGAGGAAACAAAATTGTAAGAAATTGAGAATCAAATCAATACCGTAGCGGAAATCGATTTTTTAAGATCTTGCCTTGTTTTTTCTTCATGATTTGGCACTTTCAAAGTCTTTTCACAGAATTCTCTTCGTGCAAATTCGAAGCTAAGTTGAGACAATCTTAAGAAAAACTAAATTGGAGAGATGTTATGTTTGATACACAGAAAATCCAAGCAGGCCATACTAGAGTAGGAAACAGAGGTTACTTGGACCCTTGGAGCAGATTGATTTTGAATTAGTAGTTTGATTAGCAAATTTGTTCCAAACATTTCTCATTTATCTGAATTCGCTCAATAATCAAACAATTGAGAAGCCAATCGACTCAATTTTAGCAATGTTCATCAACATTTTAAGAGTTTAGGCTTTTTTTTTAATTTTTATATAAATCAGTTTTTGATATAGTAACAAAATAAACGTCTCATGTGTACAATGTTGCATGTTTAAAATCTGAATAGAAATTATGTGTATTAAATAGCTGAGTCATTTGATCTTTACTTCAAAAGAAATTATTTTTTTGTTTGATCAATGAAGTTTTAACTTCTCATAACCTATGGTTGATTTTCCTTTTGTGTGTCTAGATTATATTATTTAATATAGACACGTCAAATATAAGGGAGAAATATCTAAATATTAGATCAGGAAGTGTTAGAAAAGTAGGTTAACATCTTTTGACTGGACACTTGGCGATGGACCAACAAGCACCGGTACCACATGATCTTGCTCAATTATTACTTAATAATTAATCACATTCTACAGACCATTAACAAAAAATGGATCCGAATCTGCTGCAATTCTTAACTCATGAACAGTTACCTACAATTCCTGCATTTTTAAATCCAACTGTTGAATTGTTTCGAGATTCATGCAAGAAAAATCAGATGCTTTGAGATACGTGCACAAAATTATTAGACGATTAGATTTGAAAAAACAGAAATTTTAGGTTACTGTTCACCTTTTTAGGATCGCAGCAGATGTGAATCCACAAAAAATATATTAATAATCACATATATCACGATTACAGATTCCAAACGAGGAACTCCGTATACGTACAGGACAACACTATGTGAAACATATAATTGCACATATGTTAGGTACGAGAATGTTGACCTAATCTTTTCACACAGGGGCCGGGGAGGAATCCAGATCCAGTAATGTAACTCAATTTTTGGGTTTTAAATCCAGACCGTCCGATTCGAGATGAGTGTGCGAGATGGAACATCAAATTCGATATGGAGCACACATTCCGAGATGGATCATGCGAGATGGAAAGTCAGATTCTAATCAGACGGTCTAGATCCAAAATCCAAAAATTGGATTACATTAGGGGATCCGGACCCGCCGGGAAGGTACTTGGGTACATATATATTTTCAAAATATACTTCTTTTTTCATGTCTTATTTGTCAAAAAAATATTAAAATGTTTTTTGCCATTCTTTCTTTTATAAAAAAAAAAATATAATGTTTAAAATAATTATACTTTTATACCATGTCTTAAAATTTGGACTGTACCCTCACGAAATGAAATCCTAAAAAATAACAATCTCTATGGTCTTATCCTCAACAATTATCATTTTTTTTCATTAATACATCATATTCTCCCATCTTATTTTATGATTCTGCTCCTGTTTTTACCCAAGAGGAGACCCTACATATTACCGATCCAGGCCACAACGCTCCTCAGATCGGGTCTGGTTGGTGTGAAACCAACCCGGCCAATAATTGCCATCCCAGCATATAATTAGTGTTAATTTCTTGTTATGTCCCTTTCTGGTCCAACGCGTTTCATTCTTTTATTTACTGTTGTATTCATCCGAAATTGGTTGTAAGCACGAAGTTTGGGGAAACTAGTGTTTGCCACGGAGGAGTTAGAAAATCAAAGCGAATGTGCATGCATTAGTTCCAAGTTTCTAAGTAGAGATGTAAATTTGGGGAGCAGCTTGCGTCCAATGCTCATTGGACTCAAACTGAATTCAATAGATTCCATAACCGTTCGATCAGCTTTAAAATCTGTGCACGTTTGTTTTAAGCTACGTGTGCGTTTACTTTAAGATCCGTGTATTCGCTTTAATATCCTTGTGTTTCGTTACTTTTGTATGAACATTTGAGTTTCATAATGAAGCTGGTGGTATCTCCACTTTATTCAAAAATATATATATATCCATGCGCATGAATCTTAAAGCAGAAAGACAGTTATGGAACCCATTGCACTCAGTTTGAGTCCGATGGACATCAGACCTAAGCTGCTCCCGTAAATTTGTGTTTGTTGTTACTACTCACGTAGTAAGCTGTGACTTGGGTCACAAATCACATGGTATATTGTGATTAAGTGAGATTTTTACATGTTGTTTCATGTTCTGATTAATATTGTAGAGAATAATTAAAGCACTTTGATTATGTCGTGATCAAATATGATATAATTAGTTACGTTTGATCACATTAGTTATGTCCGATCATATTTGATCAAGTTTTTTTATTATTTTTTTTTTTCAAATTCTAAGTTTGTTTAATAAAAAAAATAAATTAAAAAACCGTCGAAAATGTGTACATAATTATAAATAAAGATCAATAACAATGTTGTACAAATATATTTGTGTACAAAAAAAATACTGTCAAAATTTGAATTGTTGTGTGGAATAGATAATAGTATAAATTTATTGATTTGGTCACGTATAGTTATGTTTGATCACAACAATTGTGTTGTGTCATAATTTTACTAGTTTGTGTGCCGTATTTTCTTAAATTACAATACATGACAAGTGAATCATGTTATGCACATGACCAGCACACATACCGTAACGTTTCTTGATTAGTGTGACCGTTATACATTCATAGTTCCAGCTTTGTTTTTTTTAATACAAGCTCATAGGTTGAAAATGAACTAAGATAATCAAACCAAATTTTTGTCGATTTTCAAAAATAGAACCGAACTGAAGCGATTAAACTTATAAATCGATTAAGAAACAAACCGAACAAACCGAAGTAAATCTATTGGTGCCATTATTAACGAAAATTACATATGTTCATACACAAATTATTTAATTTCCTACAAAATATGTAGATGTTCTAAAATATTTAAACTAAAATGAAAGAAAAGAAACAATAATTGAACCAAACAAAATATAAACCATACTTGAAATCAATATGATTCGGTCGGTTCGGTTTAGTCGGTGTTGAAAAGTCTAAACTGAACCGATCCATTTAACTGAAATAATTCAAAAATTCAACCGAATAAATCGAAATTTGTTAGTTCGATTGAAAACCGAACAAACCAAACCGTTTGAACACCCCTAGACATTCCTAGTTCCAACTTTGCATATACGGTATCTATTTCATAATTTAATTAATGTTTCAGTTTAGCTTTATATAGGATCACAAGTGCAAGTACAAGACTGGTATTTTATGATTCTATTGTCCACGTGCAACCTGTGTTATGCTGGTATTAGTTAGTAACTAAAATGAAATTTGTAAAATTAATAATGCAAGATAGAGGTAAGTTTGAAACAAAGGTCCCAGCCAAGAAAAGGCCCAACTTGAAATTGGGCCCATTGGAAAGACGGTAGTGGCCTTGGATGAATTCATTTCACAAGTACATATGAAAGGACAGATGACAGGACAAAGGGTGCAACTTGGAATAGTGGGGTTGCTTTTATTTCAAGGTCAGGCTTCTTTTAAGGACTTAAAAGAGGAAAAAAAAATGTGTGTGGTGGTGGTGGTTGGGGTTGGGGGGGGGGAAGGGGGGTTTCGGGTGGTAATATGACGAGGTGAGTTAGGTTTGGTCCGGTCGGTCTTGGATCATTATCAGATTCATGGTTGGGTCGTCTTACTTTGGAACATTTTTGGGTCTTGAATTGTTCGTTTTAGATCATTTCTGAGGCTCGATTGTCTTTGATCCTAGATTATTTTCAAATTTACGACCTTTTCAATTTGTTTAATTTGTACATGATCAAACGAGGTTATATAAGTAGTGGTAATCACATTTTAATAAAACTAAATTGATAAATGCAAATATAACTTCTTACTTCCAAATTTTTGTATATACACCAACATGTCATACATATTGTAGGTGTGAGTAGAATTTATGACTCTACCATGCTTTTCCAATGCTTGCAACACTGTGATGGCACAGCAGTGTTATTATTACAGGAACTTAATTAGGAAGTATTTGATTACAGTCATAATGTCAAGCAGTTCCAACTGGATAAAACAATTTTACTGTTATTGTAAAATAGGACGGTTCAGCGTGCAGATTAGAAATGCACAGTTGAAATCCGAGTCAGAGTTGGATGGTTCGGATATAATTATTATAGGCTCGTCAAATGACAGCTAGGAGCGTGCATAAATTAAAGTTTGATGCAGCTGGTAAAAATGCCAAAAGAAAACATTACTTGTACCACTTCCATGTATTATTGCTTACTGATTGGTGCCTTTGTCCGGTTCAGTGGACTACAGCACTTTTTAATTGGATATGTCATATGTATGCACTCAACTTGGCATTTTACAACAATCCCAGCAATTTCTTGGCAAACTACCAGTTCCGTTTTTTTTTTTTAAAGAAAAAGATGGAAGTTATTATAAAATAAGACATGCAAGAAAGAAATGAAACCGATAATGACGGTACCAGAGGCGTCATTTATAGTTTAGTCAGCATCCAATAGTGGAGAAAAGAGTAGAAAAGAGAAGAAAGAATGGAGGGATGTCTATATGGGCCCGGTTCAAACAAATTGGAGAAAAGAGTAGAAAAGGCACTAGACTCAATGAAACCCTGTACTGATACCGTACCAGTACGTGGTCCAAACAGTTTTTTTTTTTTACCAGAACAAGGGTCACACTTCCACTTGAAGCACTCCAACCGTACTAGCCACGTGGTCTTCCCACATTGTTAGGACCACATGTGTACCAGGTGCATATATACCGGACTGTTCTTGTATCCATACTGTACCACAATACACCATTTACAAGTTTGGGCAACCAATTTTTTGGTTGAAATACACATAATTTGGTTGTATTAAAATCATTTTTGCAACCAATTTTTTTGCAACTATAATTTGATTGTAAAAACGACGTAGCAATAAAATATCGCAACCGAATGAGAGGTTGCTTTTATGCATATTTAGTGCATCTCAACGAATTTGGCGTGATAATAGTGCCAATAGCATGTAAGGTGTCAAGGTGATGAGGATCAAAACATGTAGCCTCAAAGAAATAATTTTGGCATTATAAGTATGTTATGGTTTACTATTTCAGAAAATAATTAATGTAATGACTTTCTTGCTATGGTACCAACTGGACCACTGCGATGATTCCTACACAAGTAAAACAAGAAAAGATGATGCTTTGCTTTGGAATAAAGTACACTAGATGACTAGAGAGAGTAAAGTTTAACATATCATTATTCAAGCTAACGATCTTTCGGGGCAATAATGCGGCGCCGTGTCACCCTCTACCACGAACTTCTAGCATTACCAGTAGTCGGTTTTTTTTTTTTTCTACTTACATTTTATGCAAAACATTGTTCACACTTATAAAGTAACCAACTGATAACAACACTAGCGATAGGAGAAGAGCTAAAAAATAGAATAATTAAGGTGGGACAAAATTTGAAGGATCGAACATAATTGCACAATTATCTTAAGCACAAGCATATTTTTATAGTTTTTCTATAAAAAAAACATGAAAAAATATTGTTGGCAACTTTTTTTTTGAAGTCCGGAGTAAGCAAATAGCTCCCCTGGGTGCTGGTATATACGTCCTAGGTATCTAAACAAGAAAAAATATTACTCTTTACATGCCATGCATTCCAGAATTTTTTTACAGAGTAGTTAAGACTTAGGAAGATGTTAGAAGTAAACCGCCAAATTAATTACAACTTGTATGATAAATGAAAAATTGGCTTTCTAATCAAGGAAAACTTGATATATATATGCCACTTCTAAAAATAATGGAAACCGTATATAATTTTATTTCTCTTGTTCGAAAGTATCAAAGTGATGAAGTATGCTTTGGATCGTCAAATGATTATGAGACAAAATAATGCGGCGTTTATGCATACACGTTGATAATTATGTTGAAAGTTTTAGTTACAACGTCCAAGTCTTATCGATCGACAAATATTTCAACAAGTTTAGAATTTAGACGCTTTGTAATATCTTTTTGGTTTCCAATTAAAGTTAGGGGCATGCATACCATCATCTTATTATGAAAATAAAAGAAAAATATCCAATTCAAGATTTGATTAAATGGCTATGTTAGAATTTGAGATGGAATTTCTTTTTTGAGTGAAGTTGGGGTCAAACCGCCATCCGGGTTTCAAATGGCTATCTCAAGTTTTTCATATCCACTTGGAATCCCCATTCGGGTTTCGATCCTACGACCTTCTATTCGGAGGGCATTGTCTTTGTCACTAGACCAAATGTTAGTTCTTATTTTAGAGGAAATTTGAAAATGAAATATTTCATAAACTGATTGTGATCATGCTTACAAAGTTTGTACAGATTTATATAGACACACTAGCTGTTTTGTTTTACCTCATTTGTTACTAGCCATTATAGGCTTTCCGAATTAAACAAATTCCAATTTTATTCAATTTTATTTGGTTGATAATGCATATTAAAAAAAAATATTGGTAAGATTGTGTTTAACAGGGATGCTATCTGAATTTAGGTTATTACTAATTTTATTGGATCTGGAACCACATCAATTTGCCTCCCTTTTAGTTTTGTAATGGATTTGGACAGAAATCTTACATGGATCCAATCCAATTGAACAAGCCCTGTTCATGTTTTTAAATTCAGGATTAACAGTAAAGTAATACTAACAACACTTTATTGTGAGTGCAATTAAACCTTAAAATTTATGAATTCAGCAAAAAGAAAAAAATAAATAAATAAATCCACGTTCCATGTTCCATCTGAACATGTATTATATAATCCACCATAATGCATATACAAAATTTAAAGCATAGGCTTTAATCATATTTAATATAAGCAATTAAGCATATCACAAACATTGAAAGTAATTAGCTAGTGCTTAATTTGCACCTGATCAAATTCCTAAAATATTAGAAAATGTAAAAATCTTAATAGCACATTATAGGAGGGAAACTTTTGTGGCAAATCCTATCCATGATTACCAGAAGTGCCATAATTATTTCACATTCAACACCTGGTTGTAAAATAAGGCTAAATACATCATCTGAAAGCATCACTGGCACCTCCCCACTTGTTGTTTTTCGCGAAATCTTTGCAACTTCTCTACCATTGCTATCTATTACTCTACAACACCTCTTTTCAAAGCAGCCATCTATCGTAAAAGTAGGTCTTAATTTGTTACTGTTAGTGTTGCTGCAACCTATGAATACTTCTGACGAGTCGGTGTTTTGAAGAATAGCACATCGCCTCACAGAGAAGATTGGAAGTTTTGATCCATCATTTGTGCATTCTTCAGTGCTGTAGACATTCCATCGATCATGCATGCTTAGAATCTGCAGTGTTATATAAGATAAATTCGGTTAGTCTAAGCTTATATTTTACAACTAATTTCTTTACTTTTCACCATATAATTACTTTTAACAGTGGCATCAGTAAGGAGCTAGACAATGAAGGAATCCTGATTACTTGAACCACTAAACAAAATTGGCTTGTGATATAGAAAAAGCAGTACCTTACATAAAGAACTATATATTGGCTTGAGATATAGAACTATTTGTGGGCCAAATTTTGCTACTTTTCTTTATGTTGCAAATTATAATGAGGCTACGTACCAGTCATCAAATGTACACACACACACACACACACACACACATATATTCCAAATTACATCCTGGATAAGAAAATTATACAGAAAAAATCAGTATACTGGACCAGTTTAGTAATGTTTCCTCAGGGTGTTGACAATATATAATTCATTTTGGAAATTTATACAGGAAGGTCCTTGGTCGATTTATTTTGTAGCAACGCAAAATGAAATTTATTTTGTCTAAATACTAGGCATCAATCTAACGATACAAACCTGAGGTCTAAGAGCTAGAAGAGCCTTCCCACCCCCATCCAAGAGAAGAATCTCTCTTGTTAGATACTTATGCCGCCTCGAATAGTTGTCGACACGAAATGCCAGTTTTCCTTGGTTGTCAAAAATCGAGAACCCGTCGGTTCCCTGAAATGACATGGTCGACTTCTTCCACACTGTCCATACAGTCGGTCGATTACTTGTTGAAGCCGATGATTCTGCGTTATTATCCGTATTATTCTTCGCCTCCGTAGGATATATCCTGCTCATCTTGTTTTGTGTTTGAGTTAATAATAAAATGCTGAAGTGTAGAGAAAGATAAAATGAATGGAGAATACGCAAGTGCGTTTACCCCCTCTTTATAGCTAAGCAGAGCTTGTCAAGTTTTCAAAGAAAGAAAAAGTTGGCATTTGAAGTTTAGATTCTCTCCATTTTACAACAATTGGAGATAGACTTCAACTTAATTATATATTTTCTGAGATGAATTCGATTTTTTCAAATGCTAATGGAATCCTTGACATGCGGAAATTGCCATCTAAATCAACTTTCTACAATAAAAAATAATTTTAAATTACTTTAGATGAAACTTATGGTAAAAATATTATCACATGGTAAATATATCTTAGAGATTAATTAACTGCATTTTTTTTTTTGGAGAATCTACTAAAACATGAACTTCAAAATTCTCCTCCTCTTGTGAAAGAGACCCAATAAAAAAGTCCCTCTGCCAACGAAGCATTGAAATATATTATATGTTAAGAAGGTTTCTAGACTCTTTAATATTTATTTGTTAATTGAATATCAATTTTACTTCCAAAGAAATATCACATTTAATTAAAAAAAATGCTAAACCTAGACTAGGGGTGAAAACGGATCAGATACGGATCGGATAGTAGTAAAACCATATTCGTATCTGTTTTTTTTTTATACGGATCGGATATTAGACGGATACGAATTGGATCGGATATTTATTAAAAAAATATATAAATATTATTAAAAATGTCAAAATTAATAATATTTATCTAATTATAATTATAATGGTGAATAACATAATTTTTTCGTAATATATATTAAATTATATGGTATATATCTACTATTGGGATACGGATAATTAAAATTTAAAACCATATTCGTATCCGTATCCGCACGGATATTCGGATATCAGATATCCGCATTTAATTTTCGAATACGAATCTGAATACGGTTGCATAATATCCGACCCATTTTCGCCCCTAACCTAGACTACGTCATATAATTTGTTTGAATTTTGAAACAACAAATGTGACCTAATATTTGAAATCGTTGTCGCACAGCTCATTAATTGCTTTAATCCCCATTAATATTTAACACCGCCTGTCTTGTTTTTTTTTTTCCAAAATGGAGAGGATTATAACTCATTAGTAAAGAAAAGGTATATAAGTTGCAAGGGGATTAATATAGATGGTTTTCTGAATGGGGTTACGTAGGATGAGAATCTCATATCAACTTTATCAAAGAATGTCTAAGTTGGACTTTGTAAGGAACGAGATAATTAGTTATATAATTATAGAAAATCATATTTTGTAAGAGAATTAGATACTTCCTATCCATTCTTCGGCCGAAAGTAAAAGAAGTACGTATGCAGGATCTTCCTTGTCTCTTAATTCTTAAATTATTAAAGTACAGGCTTCAAATGAGTAAATTGGCTATAAAAAATAAAAATCATTAATACCATCAAAACTTGATTAAAAGACAATATACAAGTGTACTTGATAAAAAATAATTAAGGAGTCATTATAAGGAAAAGGAATGAAGATACATAAGCGATTGGTGATCAGACACAATTTTCAAGAATTAAGCGTTCTAATTGACCAGCTTTGAAAATAAATTAGTCTTATTAGGTGAATCATTTTGAAGAATGCAAATACATTCTTAATTCAAAAAAATATTAATTACATCTTAATTAATAGCTATGAAGATAAATTGTTCTTATGTTAATCATTTCTATAATTAATTATACGGGGGCTTGACCCCATCTTTCTCTAAAAAAAAAAAAAAAAAACATCTTACCAGTATTTAGATAAACAAATAAAGAGATAGTTTGCTCTAAATGTATGCTTAAACTGTTGAGTCCGGCTAATATGACACCAGTGTCATATGACGCCGATTTTCAAAATCTATTGGATAGACTTTCTAATGTAAACAGTTCAATCCGACCTACTTCATTAGTAATGCTTTTACATGCAAAATTTACAAAATTTTGAATTATTTTAGTATCAAGTCAAGCAGTAAAAAAATAATGAAAAATGAATGCATTAAAATTAACTTTAAAAAACTCCACATTTGACCACTTGATTTAATATTAAATAAATTATAAAAAATAATAAATTTTACATGTAAACACATTACTTATCAAGTAGATCGGTTTGAACGGTTTGGATTCATCGTTTAAAGTTTATTGGGTAGGTTTTGGAGTTAAGTGTCATTTTAACCTGAAATGACACTAATGTCATACTAGCTGTATGACATTAAAGGGTCCCTTTAATTACTTCAAAAATAGAAATACAACCTTAATTATTATTTTTTATTAAAGAGTTCCGGTACACTCTAACATTTTCTAGATGTTATTCTCTAGAATTGAACCTACATCTCTCTGAAGAGAGACAAGAGGGCTTGTGCCACTGCACTAAGCCTGTGGTTTATACAACGTTAATTACTTAATAGGAAAAAAAATATCAATTACATCTTAACAGTATTTAGAAAAATAAAGAAACAACTTTCACTCTGAATGTACTAGGAGATGGGGATCTTAATAATTAGGTTGATGTATCAATATTAAATGTTAATTAATTTTTAATTGTTCTTTTTCCACTTCTGATGTAGATCTGATTATAATGAACTAATCAGATGAGGCATGCAATGACAACTTTAGGTGAATGAGCATGCATCAGATGCATGTTAGCTGACATATGTGTATTTTGGATGTGCATACAGTGTACTCCAAATAAAAATACGCATGAGTAAAGAAATGCTTAATTAACAGTTGGTACTTGAAATAGTAGTTAGGAGATAGAAAAAAAAATTGAAAAAAGTTTGGTCATGTTTAATTCCCTTATCTGTTCCAATGTAGCAGTTCATGCTTTCCACATCACATCATTCGTTTCATGTATGATGGCATGTGCATCCCACCATGTATTACACAGATAAATAAATATATAACATCAATTTTATCCTACCTAAGCTCTTTCTAGTATAACATTAAAAAGTTGCCCTTGTATTATAATCTATATAAAGAAAAAAGAACAGTTTTTTTAGTTTTCAATTTCCTTAAAATATGTCACATCATCATATGTAATATTGTTCATTTGAACCATTTTTTTCTACTAATTTGTACAATCTAATGGTTAGTATTTTTTTATTAGATTATTAAAAAGATAATTCTAGCATACGTTCAACTTATATGGCATCAATTTATTTTTTTCCCAAAAAGAAGTTAGGTCAATCTCATGTCTAACCTTTTATTAAGAGGACCAAGCTAAATTCTTTTAAAATTCTTGTTGTGCTATCTTAATTTGTTCCAGACAGTAAATAATCTCAATTAAAGAAAAGCGTTTTTTTAATAATACATCCATTAAGAAAAAATAATATAATATTTGTAATTAAAAAAAATGATTAGATGAAACAATGGGCCAAGGACAAATCCATCATGAAGTGACAAATCAAACGTGTAATTGTGATCCATTAGACAGTGACGTATACCACTATTAATATAAAATCATGAAATCAAAATTACCAATTTTTTTTGGGGAAATTGGTTATTTGCCACTCCAAAACCTTCAAATATGAAAAATGTCATCACAAAACTATAAATTTGAAAAATACCACTCTAAACTTAGTTAATTCTTAAATTTGCCACAAATACATAATTTTTATACTTTTTTTATTAAAAATTAAATGAAAAAATATAATTTTGAGATACGTATTTCTGTATTTCCCTATATACCCTTCAGACTCCTCATTATACGTATCTCAAAACTGTATTTTTCAGTTAATTTTTAATAAAAAAATATAAAAATTGTGTGTTTGTGGCAAATTTAAGAATTAACTAAATTTAGAATCGCATTTTTCAGATTTATAGTTTCATGATGGCATTTTTCAGATTTGAAAATTTTGAAGTGGCAAATAACCAATTTTTTTTTTTTTTTTTTTTTTTTTTGGGGGTGGAGTCAAAACCTTGGGCTTGCATGATAAAACTAATGCGTCTAAATTACACTCCCCTGTTCATTAAACGAAACAAATAACCTTTTTTGATGATCAATTATGCTCAGTGCTGTATGAGTCACATAATAATAAGGTGCGGAATGTACTGTAATCATGTCGGCTGCTAGCAACAATATAGGGTCAAGTTGGCAACTGGATTTGAAGATTCTGACCCGATCCAAAACTTTCTGATACCCGAAACCCAAATGAATTTGGAATTTAGATCCCAGTCAGGTCTGAATTTCTCATAAAAATACCATGTAAATCTTATTCGGATGTGATGTTATCTTCGAAAATTCAATATTTGCATCAGTAGTTTGATTTGAGGACTAAGACATCTGTCTTTCATCTGCAATAATTTTGAACTTGGCCACAAATTCAGTACTTACATCACTGGAAATAAATCTACTGCGATTCTTTAGAATCGTAGGTTCCTACTTGTCTAGATCAAACCATTCATTATTTTAAATGCACGAACTTCAAAGCAGTTAATTTTTATGTATGAATTTTGAAATAAATGAATGGTTTGATTTGGATAAGCAGGACCCTGGATTTGTTTCCTACATTACTACTTACTAGAGATCTGTCAATGCCTTGTTATTAGTTGTGAATATAGAAAAAGAAAAATGTCAAAAAAGTAAATATTCCGACCAATAAAATTGGTGACTTTTGTTGAAGATTTATCATTTCTACGTTTTTTCCTTTGAATATTTGATTTGTTGTATTAATTGTAATCAGCTACATTAGGCATATAGAAAACGACTAATGAAGTAGTATTAGAAAACACTCAACGACTCTTCAGACCTTGCAGCTTATAAATAGGCATTGTATGTATTAGGGGAGGGTCCGATGCCCATGAGACAGACTGGGTCCGATGGGTTTCATCTCCGTCCGATCTGCTTTAAGATCCGTGAGTGTGGCTTTAATATCGGTGCATATTTGCTTTAATATATGTCTGTACGGATCTTAAAGCGGATCGGACGGTTATGGAACTCATCGGACCTAGTTTGAGTCCGATGGACATCGGACCCAAGACCTTGGAATTGGCTCATGGTTTCAGTAGATGAAATGTCAAGGACAGACTGTGAAAAGTAAAATGGGCTTTAAAATAAAGAAAGAAACACAGGGTAGGTTTTGTAAGTACAGCTACAAGTGGACACTCCATAAGACAATGTTTGGAGTTAATCTGTCATCTAAATTGATTTCTAATCTAGGCACCTGATTTTGACTAATATATACTGCAATTTGAAAGATACCAACAAAAATAGGAGAATCTCCTCCTTGATATCATAGGTCACTTTAGAATATTGTAAGAAAAAAATAATTGGGTTCGCAAATCCTAAGCTACGATACTACGACAGTACCTAAAAATAAAATTAAAAAAAACTCAACTAATTATTTAAATATCAGTTATTGAATGATTATTTTGTAAGTAAATTGTTATAGTGTGCTTCTGAGAAGAAAAAAAAAATCTGAAAGGAATGTTTCAGTTATAAAAAGTTACGTAACTGAAACTTTAAAATATTGTCGGTAGGTTTTAACTTTTTAATTCGGTTCAATTTAATTTTCAGAAAATGACCAATGCATCTTTGTGGGAAAAAATTCAACGTAAACAGTATTTTTTATTTCAATTTTTGTGTCTATGTCCATTTTCAAATTTCAATGGTCTGCCGAACATACTTAGCCATGGATAACTTGTGACAAAAGCAAATGCAGCAAATTGGTATCGTGTCTTTATTTTTTTTAATAGTTGTTGGCAATTACTGCTAGTAGATATATTGATTAAAAAAAATATTTACATAATTACATAAACAACGTTTCTAGAAGTGCATAGTACATACTTGCACAATCCAATAAACCCCATATCTTGCACTGTTCAATTGCCAATTTTCCTTCTCAATTTATGAGTCGTAGAATGATCAAAAGAAGTTATGCTGCTGAGTGAAGTACCGCACGTACCCAAGGGAAATCCCAGCGAGCATATTTTTTCGGGTCTACCTGAAAAAAATATAAACGGTCTGAATGACTGAATCTCATTTCCCCAGATACCTGACTGGATCGAGAGGAAAAAGAAAGTAAAGATGGGCCGAAAAATTTGGGCTTTTCGGCCTTGTTTGCTCCTTCAGCCGCTAATCGGAATTGGTCTCTACAGAATGCGGCAAGTAATGACCAATTTTTTTGGAAATGGAGTTCTAACCAAGAATATTCGGAAAAATTGGGTGGCAGTTCTATTTCACATGGCAGCTCGCAATGCCACCTTATGTTAAGGTTTTTGTTTTCTTGTGTTTAAAATGTAAGCTTCTAACAAGGATGTTCTAAATAATCGATGGTTTCAATGTGAATTACATTGTGAAATATGCTGGGCATGCTTGATGGAGACTACAATGCATGTTTTCTTTGAGTGCAATTATGCAATTCAGTTTTGGAGGCGATTAGTGGTGCTTTTGGAGTTTGATATTTTACAAATGGGAACTTCAATGCAACAAACAATATACAGGTCTTGGCAACACTGCAGGAGGCGTACTCCAACTAAGAAATGGGGAGTGTTCTTTTTCTCAGCTTGCTGAATGCTGTGGAAGGACAACAACATAATTTTTGAAAGGAAATTAACTGATCGGAGATGGGCTGCAGAACGTGCTATGAAGGAAGCTTTATTATGGCTACATTGCTAGGTGTCTAGATGTATAGTTGTATAGTTGCTTTGCTGTAGTTGTTTTTTATGTTTACTGTTACTGATAGCTTTTATCAGTTTTTCAAAAAAAAAATGGGCTTTTAGCGAAAGACCGCCAGGTGGGACCCAACCCAAGTGCTCAGAATTTATAAAAGAGACTAAGAGAGGAGCCTAAGAAGTGTCGCTGATCATTGGGACCCAGACGGCAAGGAAACAAGATAAGAGAAGGAAGATAAGAAAGAGAATGACAAATGGGTCTTCTCCATTGGTAAATCAAGTTGAAAGCCAATTAAATTTACAGAAATCCTGAAATAATAGTTTCCATTTTTTTTATTAAATAAGTATTATAGTCTCCACATATTTTCAAAATTATACAACAACATTAGAGAAATGGTATACTATAGTCCACACTAATTATATGGTGTCATCTTTTTCAGTTTCTGGACTCATCCATACGTCAACCTTAATAGATATTAATACTTGAAATATAATATATTAATATTTGAAAAATAAGAAATTAATACTTTGATGCGTAACTTATTATGATCATATCTTTCCCAATTCTCCAATCGTCTCCACGTCAACCACTCTCTAATGAAGTAGTGTGGACTCCGTATCCCTGCATCAACATTTCACAATCATTCCCGCGTTAACCTTCCTCTAACAAAAATAGTTGACCTCATAGATATAAATACTTTAATGCATAAGTATAAATACTTGCAATACTTGATATTAATATTTTCAGACGTCATCCAATGTGATATGTAAAAAAATCTTACAAGTATAGGTATAAATATTTGCACGACGAGTTATATATACTTTTGTGTGACGACGAGTCCGAAAATATGTCATTATAAATCTCATTTAAAAGAAAAAATTGCATAGAAGGCATTCATGATTTTAGATTGGCAAAATTTCTCATAGATCATCAGAAATATGGACGAGATTGAACAGAGAAAAAAAAATTAACCTCTAAAAATGTGTATCCCCCCATGTAGTTTGAGTGGTCCCCCACAGATATTTATGGTGCGGGTACGTTTGAAAGATTTGATTGAGGAGATAATTATTTATGTAAAAAAATTGTTCAACTCATAAATATAATACTTCCGCAAATAAGTATTAATACTTTAGAAAAAAATTCAGTGTTGAAGTTTTTGAAGTATCCCAAATAATTATGGTAGTTATAGTACATAAATTTTGCAAGAGTGTGGATACTGTTATGAGCTTCCTTTTTTACATTATCCGCTTTTTCACCTTGATCTTTATATCTTTTCGTTTGCTCTTAATTTTGATTGTTTTGCAAACATTTTTTTTGTTTTCTTTGCACATATCATCCTGTACAAGAAAAAAGTGAAAAACAATTTCACTTACATTTTATCCTATTGTTTAATTAAGATCCAAATGTTTCAAGAATTGATTTCGGATAAAAAGTACATTAATTTATGCTCAATTACAATAATGTTAAATAAAGATGCAAATTGCTTAATTGAACCACTATAAAGTAACATTTCAGTCTAAATATCTGTATTTCCCAATTTCACTTGGCAGGCATACATATGACAAGCTTGTACTAGAGGGGAAGATAAGAGGCAACACCATCTCAAATTTGACATTCTAAAAAAGTTGGAACAATAAAATTGTTGTCATTTCCAAAACTATAAAATTTCTAATTGACCTATCAATTTTTTTATCATATTTTCCCATTAAAACTTCTATTATAAGGTTTTGGTGGGCAAGGAATAAGGAATTTTGATATCAAAATATATTGGCATGTCGAATCATACCTCTCACAATAAACCCAAGAGACTCGCTAAAATATGTAACTTATAAAGTAATTCTAGGATGTTTTTTACCCGGTACTGCTACATTATACAATGAACTGCTGAGGACAAAGCACCCCTACACGTCCAATTTAATTTCCCCTGCTGCATTATATAAGCTTGCGCAGCCCATTTTATGGGTTGTTGGCTTCTTTGAAAGAAACAATAAAATAACAACAAAGAAAAAAAAATAAAATGTAGTTTATGAATCAAATTCGGAATCGTACCCTATAGATTGCATGCAAAAAAACAAGAGAGTTATCTTCACTCTTCTCTAGCAAAATATCTTTCATGTACATTCAAACAATGCAAAAAAGGGAAAAAACCAAGAGAAGATTAATGTTCTCTCTACATAATTTACATCATATGTGCAACAATCGAAGTACTGTATCTAATAGTAAAAAATGAAGCTTCATAATTGTGTAGATAAACCACCTAATAGCTCACTCAGATATGTAAGTTCGGTTCTCATAATATTTCCTTTCACTAGCTTCTTTCATCTCATTTCTCTTCTGCACCCAGAAATGCAACATTTAAATATATAGTGCCCAAACAAATTCATCGTGTAGAAGAACAAACACGGCACCGTGTAAAGAAAACAAACAGATAGAAAAAACAATGGAAATCTATGAACCTGATATGCTTCATGATTAGCAACAATCCTCCTCATTATTGTACTAGTTGTGATATTTAATGAACTCTCCAGTTGCTTAAAGATGCCCATATCCATTGGAACCCTATATGGGTTTGGTTGCTCCTGTAAAAGCGATCCATATATCAAAACAAACAAACAAAAAACAAATTTAATCTTTAAAATAAAAGATCCTTATAATCATGAAATTTATTACCTTCATAAAACCCATATTTTCAGCAATTGTTCCATGCACTACCAAGGAAATATTGAAGGTAGTGATCTGCACCGCAAAGAAAGTTTGCATATGTAAATTGCTCAACACACAAAAATTAGAAATCAAATGAAAGGACAGAATCTACAATTTCTAAAACCTACCATATCTTTTGAAACCTCACGAGGGGCTCCTATTATAACTTCATCTACATATCGACAAGCTAAGACACTTAGGCTTCTTTCATGCAGACTCATTATTGGGCGATGTGCACCTTGGACCGAGCTGCATACAAAGAAAAAAAAAGAAAAATTAATTCAGCAGAAAAGCCCATTAGGAAACAAAATTAAACAAAAACAAAAAGAAACACAAGTGCATAAATAAATAGGAATTGTTTGTCTTAGGTGGGGCCGGCTGCACACACATTGAGGGAGGTGAAAAGACCTGACTGTTTGGTCACTATGTATGCCAACTAGTAAGAAATCTCCCAAGGTCCGAGCAACCCGTAATATCTGTGTATAGAAAAGATGAATAAAAGTAAATTAACAAGAAAATGGAAAAGATTTTTTTTCATTAGAATGAAAAAAACATTAGATGAGAGAGCACCTCCACATGTCCAGCATGGAAAAGATCAAATGCACCATCAATGTAGATTATTCTAGACTCTGAACCTGGCCCCTGCATTACATTAAAACAAAACCCCTAATTTTCTCTTTCCCTTGATGAAGTACACTAAACTGATAGTCAACATGTGAAAATATAGCTAAATTTAAACCTTTCCATTAGAGAACTGGACTATGCGCCTAGAAGTGGGCAAGAAACGAGAAATGCGGGTCTCACTTCTAGGTGAACCACTGCTGCCATCTAATTTCTGGCTATGGCCATGACTGAACTGCCTTTGCAATGATGCATGGCCATGCTTATCTCCAGTAGATCTCTCTCTTACACAAAGAAGCATGCGACCTGTTAATACACATTAACAAGAGAAGGTTTTATAAATGAAAGTGGAGATTTGCAACAGGACCCCTGCCTTCTCAGGCATTTGAACACCTACTGTTTGAAATCTTTGCAAACTGACACAAGCTCAACAGTGAGAAAATTAAGTGGAATGACAGAAATGCCCATACACTACATATCAAATCTATAAGAGGGTTATAGCAGTAATGATAGGTTCTTCTCATTTGAAATACTAAAACTACATTAATACTATAAGGTAATGTTCAACAAATAACACTGCCTCTTCACGATTTACTGAAAAGAAATGGAGGAGCACATAATAAATCGTACCGACAATATCAGTGCTGGAAACACCTTCAGTTCTTTTGATCTGCTTGTACCGTCCAGCCTTCTTGGCAAGGGCATATGCATCGGTACCATCTGGAAGCAGGCAAGAATCATCTCCATGTATGATATAGTCTATGTTATACTCTGTGAAAAGCTTCTTCATAAATTCTTCATTTATCGCGTAAGGGGCATCAGATATTACTTCATCCACCCACTTCACTGCAGCTACCATTAACATTCTGCTCAAACGATAAAAGAAAAGTAGAGTGTTGCAAATGTCATTTCCTACCGTAGAATTCAATTAACAGAAATCAGAGACGAAAATTGATACATGTTTCCATTTAAATTCACAGAGTCTCGACTCTTGAGTCTTGCTTGAGTAACAATTCATTTTCAGTCTCTTACGTAAAATTTTGTTTCCAATTGGTTTTGGGTTCAGTTTCAGGTCAACCTGAATTTTATCAGTTCGCTTCCGGCCATTTGCTTTTTGCACAAATTAGAGTGAGTAGCTTGGATCCCACTATGAAATTACCATCGAGTTTCTAAAATTGCATAATCACCGGAATTTCAGCTTAAAATTAAGTAAAATTTGAAAGACAATAGAAAAATGGAAGTGAACCGTTCGTATAAAGGGCTGACAGGTGGGCCCTTGTTAGCAATAATCTCCTCATCACTCACTACACCGACCACCAACTCGTCTCCAAGCGCGCGGGCCTGTCTAAGAGCGTTGCAATGGCCATAGTGCATCATGTCGAAGCATCCATCCATGTAGACTCTCACCGGCTTCCTTCTCCTCCCACTCAGACCTCGCCATAGAGAAAAGGAGACGAAGAAGAGAAGAACAACAGCGCCTATGATGCATGTGCCCACGATATTCCGGTCTGAAGATGGAAAGAGATCCGCCAAGAGGTTCGAAACTGAGAGGACTTCCATTGGAGAAGGCAAAGGGAAAGAGAAATGCGCTTTGCCAGGGAACGTGGTTGATAGGAGCTCAGGCATCGTGCTTTCGCGAGAACGCCATGGGGTATCTCGTCGAGCTTGGAGAGACCGACACGGCGATCAAGGATCAAGGAGCTTCGAGAGAGCGAGACGGATGCTCTACAAACAGTCCTCCTGTGATTAATGTGTAGCAAGTCGATGGCCATCCCCCAGCTGCCCAAGTGCCCAGCACATTAGGGAATTTCACGTGTACCCCTCAAAAACTTCAAAATTACGTATTTTGCCCCTCTAAAATTTGAAATTACGTATTTCACCCTCAAAACTTCAAAAACTCACAAATTTACCCATCTTATTATCTTTTATATTAAAACTCATTATAAATTTATCAAATACCCATTTTACCCTTTATTAGAAGCATGTAAATTCCATCGACTCAAATTTGAATATGAACAGTTCCTCTCCCGTCCGAACTGCTTTTAGATTTGTGCACGCAAGATCAGCATGAATCGTGATGCAAAAATGCACAGATCTTAATGCAGTACACGTTGATCAGAATTTCTTTAAGATTCGTGCACGTTAGATCAACACAAATATTGAAGCGATGTGTGCAAATCTTAATGCGATGCACTCAGATCAGACGATAAAGGAACCCTTCATATTCAAATTTGAGTCCGATGGGCTTTATATGGTTTAATAAGGACAAAATGGATATTTTAAAAATTTAGAATGAATTTTATTATAAAAAACAATAAAATGGGTAAATTTGTGAGTTTTTAAAATTTAGATGATGAAATATGCAATTTCAAACTTTAGAAGGGGAAATACGTAATTTTGAAGTTTTTGAGGGGTATACATGAAATTCTCCCAAATTTTAAAGTGATGTAGCAACTATTTCGGGCCTTTGAGCGGATTTTTTTTTAAAATAGAGTCAAATTTAAATATTTAAAAAAACAAGCATTATTAATTTAGTTTCTAGAAAAACAACTCGGTGGAGAAAATGTGTTTTTGTCAGGAGGATTGGTGGAGTCGTTTTTTTTGTAGAATTCAAATTAATAGTGCTCGTTTTTTAAAATATTTAAATTTGGTTTTATTTAAAAAAAAAAATCCTCTGGGTTGTATTGTTTATCTTGTTTTGATTATAATGTTATAACTGCTTTGGGTGTTTTTTTTGTTGGATTGTATGTGGTTAGAACTCTTTTATTGCTTAGTATATCTTTTGGTGGTAGTAGGGTTGTTTTATTTGCATGTTAGGTAATGATATTAGTATTCTGGTCTATTTGGTACCCGTACCAAGTTTATAACTATGTATGATTTCGTTTGTTAAATGAAAATTGCTGAGATAATTAGCATACCTCTGTTTTTACTTGTACAATGAGACTGTTCTTACATTTCTTTTATCATACAAAATGCTTGTAAATATGAAAATTATATATGTTCACACTTCATATCAAAATTAATTTTAAGTTCATGAAGACATGATGTTCTTTCTAAAAAAAATTACAAATAGTAATGGTTGATAACTTAATATAGACTCTCAAGTTACTAAAGCGACTAATAAATGGTCATGAATTCAAATTTTTATGGGAACTAAAAATTTATTTGTAACATGTTAGTTGGCATTTTCTATTAAATATTAAAAAAAAAAAAGGAATTTCAAAAGTCATCCTTCTCTTGATACAAACCATCTGCATGAAGATACCGATTCCTCTTCTTAATGAGAATTCAATTTGTTTTTTTCTGTAAATATTCCTTCTTTCAGCATTCAGGATAAGTCGGATTTTTATATCTGCTGCCAGTACACAGTGTAAATTATAAATTCTACTAATGAAAGTTTCTATTTTTTAAAAGAAACTCTTATATAAAATTCACTTTGTCAAATCTTAAGTTGGAAGAAAAACATCTCTCTGAATTGCCAGCACTATATTTAGGAGCTGAATTAGAGGTGGAATTAACAATCTTGATCTACAAAATCTTAATTCACATAATTATCTAAAGAACAAATATTAAAGAATTACAAAGTTAGATCGATCCCCCTACTGTATCAGATCAGAATCTACATATCTTATTACAATTAATTCCAGCCAACATTGAAAGGTTGAATAGGGCTAGAAGTTAAATTTGACATCCTCACATTAGCATTGTTTAGATACTGTTGCACTGGTTGGTTATTCATGGGGCTCTGCATTCCTTGTCTCATGGCAGTTACCGGTGCTGGTTGGGCCCCTTCTGGTACATACTGTTGTATCACTAATACTGACACCACCATAGAGAAATCAGATGAAACCAGTATGTCCCCTATAGGTCCCAACTCGGGACAATCGGTCCATTCTTTCAACCCAGTAGTTAGTTCAGTGCTTGCATTTTTGTAGCTTCTCCCAACTATGAAAAGCTCGTGGCGGCTCTCCATCTTGCGTATTGTACTCACTGCTTCCTCACTATTGCTTACAAACTTTTCGATATAGTTAACACAATCACGTCCGACAGTCCTGACGTAAGAAATAAAATAGTAAGCAAAATATATTTACTATTGACTGTCTATATTTTAGTACAACAAATTGTCTAAAAAATAGTAAATTAGATCTCTTAATACCTGACACGAAACTCATGAAGGCATTCTTCATCGAGCATGCGTTGATAGCCTTCTGTGGAATTTGCATTCGCCATCGGATAATTGTTCACGGCTGATGATGAAGAGACTGTAGTTTGTTGTTCCTCTAATGGTAGAAATCGAAGAATTGTTAGAGATATAGATGGGTTATCAATCATGCGCATGGAAAAGGCTAGAGCCTCGCGGTCATCTGGACCACCAAAGAATAGAAGCATTATGTGGCGAGAGGTTGCCAAACGCACAGTTGATGAAGAAAGGCCACGATCGACAAATACTGCAACTGAACATGGTGCGGTGCTGAGTATGGTTTCATTTAGTTCCTTGATTGATGAGTTCATTGCCTCCATTCCTCCGTCGACCGTTTGTTGCTTGTGGAATGGAATTACAATTAGAGTGACATGTTTGTCTTCTGCTAAAACACATACATCCTCATGCATGGTTGAGTAGGGCGAAACAGTTGTTAGGGGTTGTACCGACACACCACCGGCATGCTGTTCAAACGACTCAAAGGCAGAGAAGATATGAGGGAAGGATGTGGTGTTGCTCTTGTGAGGAGTACGAGAAGAGAGCGGAGTAGAATTGGCAAGTACTATGTAGAATAATCATGTTGGAGGCACGGCCGGTTAGTTCGACTAGGTGAAGTGCATATATGAATATAGGAGAGCGCTTAGTTGGATTAGCAATGCCTAATAGAGAGATGATGGAGGGAACATTGCGCGGTGTGTGAACACATGCCAACATTCGGAGCTCACTATCGGGGTTGGAAAGTTGAAGATTGCGTCGCTTATATCCAATCATACGCCGGGACCCACGATGCATCCCCGTCACAACAGGTGTCACTAAAGCTGTCATTAACACAGAGACCAGTACCATAGTTGCAAAGGACTGGTCGTCTAGGACCTATTTAAGTAGTAACATATTTTTGTCTTAATTACCAAAGTGCATACAATTTGATCGATCGGTTTATGTGCCAAACTAAGTAAAAGATAAAATTGATTTACCTGCTTGTCACGACCGATGTTGAGCACAATCATCTCTACAAGCCCCCGAGTGTTCATGAGAAAACCAAGCGCGAGTCCCTCGTTAAATGGAGTATCATAAAGGGCAGCTATCAATATAGTTCCGACAATCTTCCCAATACTCGCAAGCACAAATACAAGTACCAGTAGACCAACCGTGATCGGATCCCTCAATTTTGTCACATCCGTCCTGAGCCCACTAATTGCAAAGAAAAGCGGCAGTAATAATATAGTAACAAAATCCTCTAATTTTTCTATTAGTACTATACTAACAGGTCCATTCGGGATGACTAGGCCATAGACGAATGCACCAAAAACTGAGTGGATGCCAATAGCATCGGTCACAACTCCAGCGAACATGACACCAGCTAGGATTAGACAGATGTGTCCATCACTGATGCTTTCACCCTCGGGAGTACGTCGCATGAGCCACCACATGATAGGTCGTACCACGAAGAAACACACTAAGACAAAACCAAGTCCTGAAAAGAGAACCTATAACGAGAAACAACAATATCAAAACAAAACCTATAATTGTGTCATTTGTATTTGTACCATACCATTAATTACAAAGACTTGAGGGGTCAACAACAGTTAATAATCACTTAATTTGTCGAATTAAAGAATTTTTAGTTGAAAAACATAACTTACGTAAAGGGAGGAGAATGCATTTCCTTTCACCTCGGCAATTGCAATGGCAAGTGCAAGTAAGACCCATGCACACATGTCATTGATTATAGCAGCTGACATTGCAATGCGACCCAAATCTGAATTTAGCAACTTGGTCTCTGCAAGAATACGTGCCAGTACAGGGAAAGCAGTAACGGAGAGTGCAACACCAAGGAAAAGTAGGAAGGCAGCTTGGTGTATGTTCTTCGAGATTTGATGTCTGAACACAAATGAGGTAGCTGTGCCGATGCAAAATGGCAGTGCCATCCCAGCAGCTGCAATCACTAATGCTTTTTTCCCTGAACGACGAATCACAGCAACATCCATTTCAACTCCGACTAGGAAAAGGAAATAGAGAAGGCCGAGGTGGGCCACGGTCTCGAGTGTGAGGAAACTTTGTTGCGGGAACACCATTTCACCGAACTTCTTGATGCGGCCCAAGATGGATGGCCCCAGGATCACGCCGGCCTAAAGAGGCTTGTCAACATTAGTTAGCACATAAGTTGGAGGTATTTAATTGAAACTATACGGTTCAAAATTGTACCATTCAAGGTCTCTTGCCAGTGTCTATTATGTTTTTGTGATGAAGTTAAATGAGTTATTTTGATTTAGCAGTACCAGAGTCGGTGTCTATTATGTTTTTGTCATATTTGTTTAAACTGTGCTATAAATGGTAACTAAAGGAATGCATATTAATTTGTTATATGAATGCTATTTTGGCCCTGAATTATACTATAAGTTTTTTAGTGCAATTTAGTTAGCCTCTTATATATATAAATTAAAAAGAAAAAAAAACTTTGAAAGTTGGAATTTGAATAAAAAAAAACTACATAACATATATTACATAACGTTTTCTCATTTTAAAATGATAACACTTAAATCCTCTTGTGACAATTTGATCGAAAATAATAAATCAGACAACAATAGCTGAAATAATAAGAATAAACCTTTGAGTTAATGGCCAAGACAATGTTCTCTACATGAAAGACAGCAAGTTTGAAATTCAATTAAAAAATCTCAGATAGATAATCAAAAGTAAAAGTCATTTTTATCTTAAAAAATAATATCTGAAATAATATCTCAACAAAATACGCTTGACTTCAAACATAAAACTCCAATCTTAATCTTATTTAGACCAAAGTTTTTTTCATCATAATGAAAACAAGAAACAAAAGTAAAAAAAAAATTAGAAAAGTAAAAAGAAGATTAAATACTTCTCCCCTCACTCCTCCCCTGAGTATAGCAAAAAAAAAAGATTTTCAGGAAGATGAATCCTTAAGCAGAAACAACAAAATTGGAGGAAAATTGCAATAAAATACCATGATCTCGGCAATAACACGGGGTTGGCGGAAAGGCTTGAGGAGGACAACGAGGATACGTGTCATCACAACAATAATCGTCATTTGTAGGATGAATAGAGGGAGAGAGTAATCCAATGGGTTGATTCCTTTCCAAATACCGTTTGTTGAGATTAGCATTGGTGAGTAGCATATCACCCCTGAATTATTGTTAAAAGTTACATGTGCCACAGTTTTCGCCATGTTCAACTTCTCGTTCTTACTTAGATGCATCATTGTAGCAATTTCCATTTTTTTTTTTTTTTTTTGTGAAAATTCAAGATTGATTACATTGAGAGAGGTGGTGATATCTCTATCTCCTTCTTGTAGATATTTGCTTTT
This sequence comes from Carex cristatella, assembly GCA_024447775.1. Classification (NCBI taxonomy): domain Eukaryota; kingdom Viridiplantae; phylum Streptophyta; class Magnoliopsida; order Poales; family Cyperaceae; genus Carex; species Carex cristatella. Next base: position 2,377,222 of record JAJHPF010000022.1, read on the forward strand.
TGCTTTTTCCCCTCTTGGCGATTCTCACCAAAGTTTTCACCATTCTATATTTTGCTAAACTTGTATAGACAGTCAAACTCCGTAAATTTAGGATAGTATGAAAAATGTTGGGGAACATGAGAAGATGAGAAGAGAAAAAGATAAATAGTATCATTTACAAAGTTACGGGGACTTATATATAAATTGGTTAAAATCCAAGTTTACAAATTATAACGTACATTTAAGTCTATTTTTTTTTAAATAATAAAAAGATAGAATTATTAGTAGTCATAGTTATTCATTAATTCTTTTAGAAACATAAACGATTACATGCCCAAAAAAAACTAAACCGTTAACTATCCTTGGTCTGTGCAAGTATTTACTATTTCAAGGGGCTGGCATTTATTATATGATTTATATTGTCTTGTACTAGCCAAAAACATTTGCACTCTTTTAAATATTTCATTATTGTTGAGGAGAATTGTAAACTAAAACAAAGAAAATACAAATTATACAGACATTTTATTTTATGTAATTATATGGTAATTTATTTGATAGGAAATATTCTGAGGTTTTGTAGGGTGTACAAAGAAAAATTTTCCACGAGTAAAACATTTTTCTCACTCTCTTTTTTTGGAAGACAAGTCCATATTTCAGTTATTTATAACTGGCTCACCTAAAAACTCGGTACTTTTTTTTGTTAAATCAAAAGCATTTGTTTTTGTCTTGGTATATTTTGTTCACATTTAAGTTTGCTGATATTTCACCAACGTAATTGATATCACATACATACCATTTTGTGTTTAGATCTATGAAAAAAATAAAGATATGAGCTGTGAGTACAAAAGGATAAACCATACAATTGCATAAAACATCCAACTGATGTTAATATTGGAGATACATTTCAAATAAGATATAGTGGGAGACACACTTCTTTGGTATACTTAGCATTTCAGCATATGGGATTTTACCGAAATTTTTATTAATATTAAAAAAAAAAAAATCAATTCTGCATCTTATTTGACAAGATTTCAAAAAAATGGCCAAACCGCATTTTTAATTCAGGATTTTAGACCCCAAACCCGCAAATTTAATTTACGGTTTTAGCCCTTCAAAACTGAAGAACAAATTCATAGTTTTGTAAAATCGGAAATTAAAATTGCAGTTTAGATCTCAAAATATATTTTTTTTCATGAAAACCGTGAATTTAATTCACGGTTTTAGATTTTTCTGATTTTTTTAATAAACAGAAAATATTATAATTTATTTATTTATTGTATTGAAATGTCAAAAATATTTTATATATTTTATATTTTCGAATTATTTTAGTATTAAGTCAAGTGGTCAAATGTGTGAGTTTTAAGTTAATTTTAATGCATTCATTTTTCAATATTTTTGACAGCTTAATTTGATACTAAAATAATTTGAAAATATAAAAAATTTGCATGTAAATGCATCACTCATAAAGTAGATCGGTTTGAACGGTTTGGATTACTCATTTGAAATCTATCCAATTAATTTTAGAGTTGAACACCGATGTCATACTAGCCGGATTTACCATTATGTTATTTTTTTTATTCCTATTAATAAAGAAATCAGTCTCTTTCTCCTTCCGATACCAACAAAATATAGAATTGTACCGTTATCTTTTATCGCCATTTCGATCTCTTTTATCAACGACTAAATTGCCCACGTAATTATATAAATAGCCACTGTACATTGATTGTAAACATGAGAAAACATTCAATGAAAATTTAATTCAATCAATTCAATAATTATTTTAGTTACTATTTAAAACCGGCCCAAACTCCCAAAGACCCGGCCCATAATCAACTACTATTCAAATCCGACGGCTGTGTTTGCTCTCCTCTCCGTGTGTGACAAACTACGTTGTCTTTCGTCGTTGCTTTTGACCTTGAGTCCTTGACCTCGATAAACCTTTTAACACGGCAACTCAAAATTAGAGGGCTTGGGTTCCTAACTGTCTTGGTTGCACCAGATTCACTGTGCACCGGTTCTAATAATTTGTGCTTGTATCATCTCTCTTCGCGGCTTGCTGTGTTTTGTCCTCGAGGTTTTCCAAATTGTATGTCAACTCAAAATAGTAAGGGTGCATTTAATTATTTGAACTGAACTGTTCGAGTCGTGTATTTTAAAAATCAGCGAATTCTATACATCTTTGTTTAATGCGATTTTGGGTCCGCTGGTCTGGTGTTTCTTTACTCTTCTTTGTGGTTTTCAATTTCAGGCCTCTGTCAAGAAAGTTACCTTTGTTTGACTTCATATTCTAATAAAAATATTATTATTTTGATTTTTGAATATGTACAATATTGACTTGAATGAAACATTCTAGTTGTTTCTTTACAAAAGAAACTTGGGTATACCTGGGGCAATGCTATCTGTCTCTGTTTCAGTTTCTGACCTTTTGTTTATTTTCTTTTTTGCTTACATATTATATTCTATTACTTTTCTTCTCCAATTGGAAGATAGACTCGTTATCAGCACCTGGGGTTTAAATTGGTTTGAAATCTGATCAGAGATTGTTTGGTTAGAATTATCAGATTTCCCAAATTTTAGGATCCATGGATCAGGATTTTGGTCCTACAGAGCAATTTTTGTTGCCACTTTCAGTAGTATCAGGGATTCTTCTGAGCAAAGCCGTAAGTATTTGTTTTAGTATCAGAAACCAAAATCAAATATGTTAGCAAAGCTGTGAGGACCTCTCAAGATAAACTGAATAGATAATCTTTTTATTTTTGTATACCACTACTTTTTATAATATGGGTGATTATGTTTCTGTGCTCTTTCTCATATTGCTTTCCTTCATCTCTGAAGGTATATGACATCACTGGTAAAGTTAGCTCGCAACTATACAAGGGGTACGATGGTCTAAGAAATAATGAAAGGGTTGAGTGGAACAACCGGTATGTAGGAAATATATATCTATTTTTTCCCTTTTTTTTTCCTATATTTTTATTAATGATGGCAATATATTCACAAATGACTCTCTTTTTTTATGAAGGGGTTTCTCAACATTTCATTCATTGATGGTTACAATAGTTTCCTTTCATCTGGTATTTCTTTCGGACATTTTCAAAGAAGGCCCTGATAATCCAATAATACTATTAGAAAGGAAATCTCAGCTCTCTGTCAGCTTACAAGGGGTATATTTATAATTTTCTCATTATGTATGGTTTGCTGTTATTGCTATTTTAATGGCCTGGTACATAGATGTACCAGTCCGTTTTAAATAAGCAAACCAGTCAATTTCTCTAACTGGTATAATAATCAGTGTGATCATTTATTTTTAAATTAACTATCTCTAATTTGCAATGTCCAGGTTTCGCTTGGTTATTTCATCACAGATTTTGCCATGATAATCTGGTTTTTCCCATCATTAGGTGGCATGGAATATGTAAGCACTTTAAAAGCTGGTACCTTATACCGAGAATTCAATTCATATTCTTTTCTTTTTATCTCATTTTTTCTAAATTTTTGCAGGTTGTGCATCATTTGCTGGCAATTTTTTCAATTTCTCTAACTTTAACAAGTGGGAAAGGACATGTGTATGTACATACTTTACTTCTTACAGAGGCAACTACACCCTTTGTTAACCTCAGATGGTATGTGCTAATGACAACAAATTTATATAATTTATCCTAATTAGTTCAGCTCAAAAAGGCACCAGTTTAAGTTGAACCAGAAAACAATTCATCATACGCGTTCTTACGCAAAACATTGACAAATCAAAGTAAGAGTGGACCAAGAAACCATGATACTTTTATGGTTAGCCAATTGCCTAGGAATTTAAACAATTATGGCATCAGAAATTTTTCACTTGACTTCAAGTACTCCATGTACAAATCCTGAAACATTACCAATGAGAGAAAAAAATATAAGTTTCAAACCACATACACGACATAAATTCAATTGGTTATCAATACACTGGGGATGTGGCCATTCAGATCTTCAGACAACTGATGATCTGTTTTGAAGAAAAGAAAATGGATGCTTGATACCAGGACTGGTACCAGAACCAACAGATCAGCAACCGGCAGAAATTTTCTTTTACTAAACAAATTAAGAAAAAGACATCTTTGTCTTGAAATCGATATCTGAGTGAAGGTGTGAAGCTTAGCTCTTGGAAATTACCAAAGTACCCTTCAAGAAAATGAAGTTAATAAGCCTGAAGATACTGAAAACCAAGTTGGATTCGACAGCCCTGATAAATGGTGAAAATTCCCAAAAATAAAAAATCTTAGCAGAATCTAGTAACAAATTGCATTTGTTCTTCCGATATGACCATTTTTAATTAGCATTGCAAGTCTGCAACAGTAGGGAATTACTAAAATAACCCTCAAGACTTTAGAAGTATATAATTGTTGGCATGTGAACAAACTATAAGGCCAACCAATTCTCCAAGAGTACTTTCATATCACTTCATCAGTAGGCAATGTAAAATATGGAAACCTCTCATATAACAAAATTGCCCCCTATTGTATGAAAAAGGAAGGGCTCTTCATTACTTAAAAATTGTAAAGAGATCTTTCTCAAAGAGAATAAAATGCACCATTTGAATTACTGTCTGATAATATCTCTCCAGAAACTTTATAATACACACGATAACCACTTGTTCTTAGATTGAGTTTGCAGACTAGTAGCAGTACTTGTATCAGCTGCAAAGGCCCAGCATTATATCAAAAAAGAAAGATAGCAATTCAAAGTTCATAATCTTCTCTTAGTTACCGCTTCTTAATATCAGCCCTTGTTAGATCAATTTAAGCATATTAAGGATTTTTTCTAATAAAATCAGCCCGAGTATTATTATTTGAAAAAAAAAAAATTATCTCAACCAAATTTTGAGAGAACAAAAAAATTAAGTTCTTAAATATTGATAACTGACGAGAGAATAAAATTCTCGTTTTTTTCCGCATATTCTGTCCAATTCAGAAGAGGCAATTTTTTTCATTTTTTGAAGGAGTTAATACTGATTATTTTATTTTCATCTTCTCTTTCTTTTGAGGTACTTGGAACTTGCTGGGAAGAAAAGCTCAACCCTTTACTTGTACAATGGTTTGGCCATGTTTTCTGTATGGCTGGTAATTAAGGGATCACTATTTATATTGATAATATTTTTTAATAACAAAAATTGCAAAGATTTTCTTTTCTAACAAGTCCCGAGATTAAAATTAGCACCCTAATCATGTTGTTAAATGTTATTCATTTCAGGTTGCAAGGATTCTTCTCTTTGTATATTTCTTTATACATTTATGTTATCATCTTGATGAGGTATGCAACTTTTCTTTGTTACAATCAAACTATATAACAGTGTAATTTCTTTTTTCTGAAAATTGTATCAATATTACAATGATTTCATTTTAAAATCATGAGATAGAATATGAGTAATTCTAGCGTACATCTAACTTTTATAGTACATCAAACTCTTATGATACATATTTCTGAAAAATATTATTCACATTAAAAACTAAAACTGTATATTGAGATAGAGCATGTTTCAAGTTTGAATTGATTTAAAAAAAATTTAGACTTGCATCTAATAATTTCAAATTTTTAACAACAGAATTCTATTGGGTTTATAATAAATGACCATTCAAATTTAATACATGCCTGTCTAAATAATTTAGGGCATGTGTATAATTTTAATTTTTATAATTTGAATAATATTTTTCAAATATATGTATCATAAGAATTGGATATACAATAAAAAACGGATGTCCAGTAGAAATACTTGTAGAACATATAACATTTTTTCCCCACAAAAATAATTATGAGAATTCAGAAGGATTAATTTGTAATGACCGAGCAAAATTTTCTATTTCTCACAAAACTCTTGGTTATATTTTCAGGTGAAAAACAAATTTCCTTTGGGGCTCTATTCTATGATAACAGTACCTTCAGTGCTAGCATTGATGAACCTTTTTTGGTTTATAAAGATTTTGAAGGGAATGATTAAGACTTTAGCCAAAAAGAAACATTGCTGATAAACTTAAAAAAGAAAAAGGAATTTTTTTTTTTGTGGTGGATCGCTGTAAGCTCAAAGCCCTTCATCTGAATTATAATCTAAGCAAACAAATTTAGTACAATTAAAGAAAATATAAAAACTAATGGCGATGTAATTAGAGTAGTAAATGCATTCAATAGAGTTAGGAAGGTTAGAATTTTGTAAATAATTTGTTTCTTATTAATACAATTGTTAGTGCCATCAAGCATACTAATCTTAAAAAATATAATATAAAAACTATCAACAACTATATATTACTTCGACATTTTAAGTTAATTTGATCAAAGATGGAAATGATCGAATTTAAAGATAAAATGAATGCCTTGCTTCAATTTTATCAAGTGGTACAGTTTGATGAACATCAGATCAAATTTTGGCCGATGTGGCGATGTTTGATTGGAGTGTCCAATCAACATTAAGATTCATGCACATAACTTTAAAATTAGAATTTCTCCACTTTGTGAGTTCTCACATAAGAGTTATGTATCTTTGTCACTAAACAAAGGCAAGTTCTCGTATGCGATTTTAATGTTGATCAAACTACTTCCAAATTTGATCATATGCTTGTATTGAAACCAACCCCCCCCCCCCTCCCCGCTAGTTGTCTTGGGGATAAATGACAATTAAATAATAATTATATGGATAAATTGTCAAATGACATCCGTCGTTAAATGCTACTAATTAATGTTTTTGTATAGAGCTTGATTGCTTGAATGATGCTAATGGATGATCGTCATTTTTTTCTCTTTGCAAATTTTAATTAAGATATTCTGAATCAAGCTGTTTTCTCCTCTGTTAATATGACTAAATATTTCTCAAGAAATAAGGTATTATTACCCGAAGTGGTTTTTCCAAGAAAAATGAAGAAAAAAAAAAGAATGGAAAATATCGTTAAAGTAGGTTAAAAAAAAATCGCTCTGCTGAAATTAAACTTAGATATGTACGAGTACGATACTTGATAAAGTACTTAACTGAAAAAGAAAATCGAGCAGTTTATTTTAATCTGCGTGAGGAGATATTCCAGTCCATATCCTCTGAGGTGACATGATAATTTTGTTTAGATCTGAACTGGCTGATCAAGATCATGTTAATCCGATCTAAAATGAAATGCATGGTCCTTTTAATATTCATTTGGATTCTCATTGAACGATCAGGACCCGAACCTAGACAGAAATATTTTTATACCTAGGCGTTAGTTTAATATTCATTGACAGATAATTATATAATTAATATCTTATTTTTTAATATATTAAATAATAATTATAATATATTATAGTTATTATTAATAATTATAATATAATAATTATCTAATTATTAATAATTAACTAATTTAAGCTTTCAAAACTTTAGTCCACCAATTCTAATCAAACAAGGAATAACTTAAGCCATGATCTAACTTTAGACCTCAACCAAACATGAATAATTTAGACCGGCCTAAGTTGGAATAATCATTTAGGCCTCCTTAGCTTTAGTCCACAACCAAACATGGGGGATGATTAATGAGAGTTTGATCATTTTGGAGTATATTTATGCTCGATTCATTAGTTTAATGAGCGACTTGACTCGAGTTGAGAAGACAATACTTAGTTGTCAGCTGTGCTCATGCTCGGTTTGTTAAATGCTCAAATTGATCCGTACTCATTAAGCAACTCATTAAGAAATTAAACTTGTAGACAATTTGAATTTTATTTTGAGTTTTTTGTTTCAGATACATCATTCAAAAACTAATTAACATTGATAGAATTTTACAAATTGTCATAATGCAACCTACTTAAACAATACATAATTTAACAAAAAAAAATTATTAATAAGCAAATTTAACAAAATCAAACAGCTATTTTTTGTCGATTCTCATGATCGTACATGTCACATGCTCACAGCTATATCCTTGTCGCAGTTTGAGTTTAATCCAGTTGAAATTGGATGTGACATGATTTCATGTAACTCAATTCTTAATGAACGAGTTATGAGCAAGTTAAGATATGTTTATGCTCGGTTCATTAAGTTAACGAGCGAGTTGATAATGAACTTAGCGAGTTGATCTTGACTCTTGAGCGAGTTGTTAGCAAATTTTTAATGAACGAGTTACGAACAAATCATGAGTTACGAGTGATTTACTCATCCCGGATTGGTGTCTCCCAATCCGGATACCCTAAAGAACCCATTTTTTTAGTTTTGAATCGGGACCATCCGATTCGAATCCGTCACTCGAGATAGTTTTGGAATTCGAATATCTCTCGGAATATGTTGCTCCACTTCCAGCTATATTATCTCAAATTCAAATCAGACGGTTCCGGTCTAAAACCTAATTCTTTAGTTAGTTCACTGGATCTGAATTCGACCTCAAAGTGATAAGAACTGGCGAGACTAGTCTTCCTACCCCGAATGCAATCCACCAACTATGCCAAGTTCCACTCAAAAAAAAAAAAAAAAAAGAAACTGTGCCAAGTTGCAAAAGTAAAATAAAGAACCGCGTCTCCGCCAACCAAAGCGCAGCGCAGCAGGATAGAGGCAACCACGTCTCCGTGTCAGAGGCGATGTTGCGATTTATGGAAAGAAAAATATTGACGCATGAAATAAATGAGATGAGGTTACAGTTGAGTAAATTTACTAATTTGATGAAATACTATTTATAATAGGTAAACCCACTTTCCTGGATGTAGCCTTTCATCCTTCTCAGGTTGTTGCCTCAGATACTCAGAGGTCGACTGTTAGATTTTGCCCCCGGGCTTTCCCACAAAAAAAAAAAAAAAAGGACTGTTAGATTTACTGCACCTGCACCTCCGTGAAGTCCCTGTGATTTAACGGCGTTTCTGTAAGGATTTGGTAGATGCAGCCGATAGGCAACACCAAGTTAACCCAAGTTTTTGTGGTTCATTTGATTTATTGTTTGAAGTCCCAGTATAGATATTATATTAACTAATAATTTAAAAGACAACAGATTGGATCCAACTAGTATTGAATTTAACATGTCCAAATTATGCAATAAAATTTTGAAAATTATTTTATTATTGGGAAATTATTCTCACACTTAACTACTTTTGCTCGAAAATATTTATACTTAGCCGTTATCATTCAAGTTGTTCAAATCTAAGTTCATAAGTATTCAGACGTAATATCTTCATTCTTATATTAAGCACATAGATGTTCTGATCCGCCAACGGCTATGATTAAAAGATGCAATTTTAGATTGAATATCAACCCTCCAATTAAATAATTCATCTTTTTGCGATTATATGCATATGTTTGATGATTTTTAAGTGTAGAAATTTAAATTTATTTAGACACGTACTCACCACATGCAAATTGTGTCATCCTTTTTATTGGTCATGATTTATTTCTATTTTTTAAATATTATTTATGAATTTTTTTGGATTGAACATATCATTTAAGGAATATTATTTATCATTTTGTATGAGATTTTTTTTTTATGAAAATATGTCAAAAAAAATATATGTCATTTAAGAGATGTTATCTATGTGTCATTTAATGAATGTTATTTGTTATTTTGTCTAAATTTTCATATGAAAATATGTCATGTTGTATATTTTTTTTTTCTTAAAAGTTTCTGTTGTAATGCACAGGCACGATGGTAGTAAATTGTTTATCACTTTTTTTTTTTTATCTTTTCTTAACAATCATAAGAAAGTTGAAGTTAAATATGTTGTCAAACATATAAAAATATAACATTCAAAGTTCTTATTCTTTATAACGTTAACAATAGTTTTATTTCTTATTTTTGCCATCAAATATAAATACTTATGAAAGTATCAATACATATATAATACAAGTAAGAATTATACATAAAGACGTAGATATCACCTCATTATTTTAGTTGGACCATCTATCAAGTACGAATCAGCTATTATTATTTTAGAACAGCAGGAACTTGCTTTTTCTCATCCAACCATTCAAATTTTTTATGCACAAATCTCAACAAAAATCAACAATTAGATTAAAAAAACAGATTCATGTTATTCTGAAAAAAAAAAATTGATTTCATTTTCCATCTATCAAGCTCTCAATAGTATGTAGGGTTTTCAAATAGGTTATAGTGCAACAATTTGATTCAGTTCTTCAGTCTGTTCACTATTCGAAAACCAGAATCCAAGTGTAAATTAAATTCTAAGATTAATATAGAATTTACCACTAGACGCGCAGTGGAAATCTTCATCTAGTTGTATGAGCAGTCAGCCTCTTCTCTCATTTTGTGTGTCGGATATACGCACCAGCAACAGCAAATGCGCCTCCACCAGTATCTACACGAACCGGTTGAAAAACTACAGTAACTCGGTATGCTAGTACCAACAAACAGTTTGCACTTTTTTCTTTGTTTCTCTCTTATATTTTATGTAATTAGTGCAAAAATTGAATTGGATCCGAAAAATGAACATGCACCATATTTATAAAACATATGCACCAGTTTAGATGCACCTATTAAATCGCACTACTTTAGAGAGACTTATCCAGAGATATATATATAGTATATTATTAGGTCTATAATATATTCAGTCCAATATCTTAATACATATTTATTATTAATTTGACTCAAATTATTTAGTCTGCAGAACATTTCTTATATAGTATGCTGCCGCCTATTAAGTTGGTAAGTATGTACATTCGTCAAGATCATTTATACCGATGACATTTTACAAGTCAACTCCATGTTTGGTTGTGGACTAAAGTTAAGGAGGTCTAAATTGATTATTTCAACTTAGACCAGTCTAAATTATTCATATTTGGTTGAGGTCTAAAGTTAGATCATGGCTTAAGTTATTTCTTGTTTGGTTAGAATTGGTGGACTAAAGTTTTAGAAGCCTAAATTAATTAATTATTAATAATTAGATAATATTAAAGTATTAATAATAACTATAATATATTATAATTACTATTTATATTAAAAATACAAGATATCAATTATATAATTATCAATTAATAATAAGAAACTAATTATATAATATTAATATATTATTAATAAATGTAATATATTAATTTTATTATAATAATTATTTAATATGTTAACAATATACGACATTAATTATATATTAATAATAATGATAATAAGATATTAATTATATAATAATAATATATTAATAACTATACTATATTATAATATTATTATAATAATTATTTAATATATTAAAATATAACATATTAATTATATAATAATATATTAATAAAAATTATTAATAAAAATATACTAATTATATAATAATATCATAGAAAATATTTAATATATTAAAAATATAAGATATTAATTATGTAATGATATATGAATAATAGTTATTGATAATAAGATACTAATTATATAATATTAATATATTAATATATTAATAATAATTACATATATTATAATAATTATTTAATATATTAATAATAAAATATATTAATTATATAATTATAAATAAATAATTATTATTAATAAAAAATACTATTTATATAATATTATTATAATAATTATTTGATATATTAACAATATAAGTTATTAATTAAATAATTATATACTAATAATAATAACTAATAATATAATTAATTATATACTAATAATATATTATTATAATCAATAGAGTTAGGCCACGACGTGGAATAAAATTAAACCACCATGTGAGGTGGCTTAATTTAGGCTGGCCTAAATATCGGCTTATTCCATCTTAATCCGGCTCAATCAATGCTCGTTTGGTGGAATAACGAGGCCTAAACCTCTTATTCCACCCTTTAGGCCACAACCATGGGGCAAAGGTTGGAGAAGCACCGCATTCCTAATCTAACGGCGTTAAGAGTCATCCCGTGTTCTTAGATGTTGACCAAATTACGACCTTTCATATCATCAAGCTCTATTTCAAAAAGGAAATAGGGCCACAAAAATCAGAGCAGTGAGATATTTCTACCAAAATCTACTTACAGCGACGTGGCGCTATTTAAATATACCTTAACATTCGTACAAAATATTTGTACTTTTTGCCCCTGTTCAATTGAAAAGGCCAAATTTCTCTCCTCCCTTCCCTTCACGCTAGGAATTTTTTCCCGTTAAAAATTGGAATTCACCACCATCGCCCCCACACAACTTTCTCCATCTCTCTTAAAAGAAAAAGGAAAAAAAAAAAAAAATGCTCGGACGCGCGCTTTTCTCCCCTCACCGGAGGTTATGGCACCCCAAGGCACTCCGGATCTGTTCCCACCATTTCGCTTCCCTCCCATCCCCGTCTCCGGCTCTGGAACCGGAACCCTATACCACCACCACCAAGTCAGCGGACGATGATGTGCGCGAACCGGCGGTAACCGTATCGGAGGCCAGGAGGCTGATGCGGCTTGTCAACGTGGAGGCGTTGAAGAAGAAGCTTGGTGAAAGTGGCGGAGAGGTTATTCCATACAATGAGTTGCTCCGCACGTGCGAGTCCATGGGAGTGACTCGCACATCCGACGAGGCAATCGCGTTCGCACGTGCACTTGATGAGACGGGAGTTATCCTGCTGTTTCGTGATAAAGTGTACCTCCATCCAGACAAGGTGATTTTTGGTTATCTCACTGCTTCTGTTTTGGGAGTTTTTCTGGTTAACCCCTGTAAAATCTCAATTTATTAAATGTATCTTGCATTTCCTGGTCCCCTCTCCAAAGGAAGATCCTCTTGAAAACTATCCCATTCATTATATTTTTCATTTTTTTTTATTTGGCAGTTTAAATAATTCGTGTTTGTTTCTTTTTATCCTTTTTTTTTTTTGCTGAAAGTAATATTCATTTCTGTGAGGTAAAATTGAGATTAAGACTACTATGTTAAATGTTTTAATAAATATGGAGGAGATTTAGCTGGTTATAGCTCATGACACGATTTGAAAAGGTTAAGCGTTTACAATAAATTTTGTAATCTATTAAGAGATTCAAAATGTTAGAACTTATATTATACTACCTGCTTTTGTTTATTTCCATTAATTGAGCTTATTGCATTTTTTAATTGTTCAAGTTGCGCTGCCTTTCTTTAGAAACCCCTATGAACATTGCTTTTGTTCTACTTATTACATGTGGTTAACAATTTGGTCTTTCAAATATGCCATTTGTTTTTCTTATTTTAGTTATCTCATTGGGTCCACGAATTCATCAAAACAGTTTTCTTTGATTAAGAAATGAATGTAGTTGACCATAATGTCAAGAAAATGGCCTGAATGCATGATATTCTTATGTCCCCCAATAACATCAGTGCTTCTTGGGACCAATTGAAAAGGCTATTATCATATTGTATTCAATTATATTCTTATCCGTTAATATCTATGATCTATCCAACATTGGAACTCAAATTTGTAAGTTAACTAACTTTGACCTTGACAAAATGCTTAGGTTGTTGATTCAGTGAGTAAAGTCGTACCATTTGCACTGGCGCCAGAAAATGACCCAAGAAAGGAAGAGCTGAAGCAACTAGTAATAAAGAAAGAAGAGATCGACAAAATTGCACACAAACAGGTGCGTCGCATCCTGTGGACCGGTTTGGGCTGTTTAATTGCTCAGGTCGGTCTCTTTTTCCGCCTCACTTTCTGGGAATTCTCTTGGGATGTCATGGAGCCGATTGCATTTTTCACCACCACAACTGGTTTAGTGCTTGGATATGCGTATTTTCTGATTACATCAAGAGATCCAACGTACCAAGATTTCATGGAAAGGCTGTTCACTAAGAGGCAGAAAAAATTGATGCTGAAGCAGGGATTTAATATGGAGAAATATTTGGAGTTACAGAAGTGCTGCAAGGATCCATGGGAAAAGATGTGCCGTGAAAATAATTTTCCGGGAAGTGACGGTTCGCATTCAACTTACCATGATCTTTCCCTTCACAAGTGATAGTAGGGAAGAAGGTAGTATACAGTTGGACCTGTGTGTCTGAATTTTATCAGATGCTGGTTTAATGCTACTCCTTGATTACACACGAAGATTTTTTTTTTTTTTTTTTTTTTTTTTGCTCGTATTGACCATACTTTTTTCACAGCAGTAAAACTGCTTCTAATTGGGTTTAGGAGGGGGGTGCCAGGGCGGGGAAGAAAGGGCATGTTTTGTATGACTACCAAATATTATTTGGGAAGTCGATTTACTGTGATTTTGTCACTTATAAATTTATTTATGATTTTCATATTATCATTCGCATTTGGCAACTTTTGGTTAGTATTCTTTATGTATTTATTGTTCTTTGTTCTAGTGTCATTTTTTGGGTAAGAAACTTGTCATCGTTAATCAAAATTTTCATGTATATTCACCATGACTTGTGTAGAACCTTTTTTTTTTTTTTTTTAACTTAATTGTTACTAAACTCGTTAAGTCGAGTTGTTGAAAAAATAACCATTCAAACACCCCGTTCTGGTGAGTGACACTTAGGTAATAGGTACAAGAAAAATATTGAAATTCCAAAATGTCTTGTAGCGCAGGATGCAGTGCTGCAGTGCCAATTGTTTCCAATATATTGATAATTTGAAGTGCACTTGTGAAATTCCAAAATGTCCAGCCGCCAAAAGGAGAGAGTAATTGGGAACTGGGAAGTCTCAGATCTAAAGAAGAATTTGAATCTACGAGAAGTAGTTGGATAATTGAAGGACCAGTCCGGGTAATGTTCGGAGCGAATTAGTCCATCCTATAGAGAGGTGGCGCACAACTGAAATTCATGACCAGTTCTTTAAAATACCAAATCCAAGAAGATTAGGTTGACAACGTGAGTGAAAGTCTCAAATCTAAAGAAGAATTGAATCTACAAGAACTAGTTGGATAATGCTCAGAGCGAATGAGTCAATTCCATTATTCCATAGAGAAGTGGCTCTCAACTGAAATTCATGACCAGTTCCTTAAAATATCACTCTAATAAATTCTAACATGAAAGTCTTCTTTAGACCAAATCCAAGAAGATTAGGTCGATAGCGACGAGATCCATGACTGGGGGGCAACAGTAATTGTGGGTCAGCGTTCAACTGTTGCATGTCCGGACAAGTTCCTCTTGAGTCGTTGCCCGATAATGAGTAGACGGAGACTAGTTCTTTTGCTCTTTTCCATCTCACACGAGCATTATTTAGTTCCCTACTACTGCAGCTTTCAAACAGGACGATTACGGCTGTCTTATTATATCTTTACTCAAATTTGTCGAGCTTGGAGTAGAATTGAAGGTTCCTGTAACATCGGGGATGTTAATAGCATTCTTTTATCGGTTTATTAAATTCATACGTATTCAATAAAACGGATATAAATATCTGTTTTATTCATTAACTTATTTGAGCAGTAGAATATATTTTTTTTTCATTGCTTAACGGATACGGCTTTTATACGATCCGTAGCTGTTGACACCCTTAGTATAACTAGAAAGATTTTCCTGATAAAGCCCTTCGGTAAATATAATTACAAATTGGAGTTGATATGAAGTTTTATTTTCAAAAATTGTATCTTAATTGAATTCTTATTTCTCGAACAATTCTGAGTCCGTAAATGCTGATCAAAACTATACTAGTATCATGTCCGTGCGTTGCAACGGAAACATATTATGAGGAAAAAAATCATAAAAAATGACATATTTTTATAAAAAAAAATCGAAAGGGAAAAATAGAACGTATTAATCAGTAGAGTAGTGCTTCTCTTGTTCAATGGTTTAATCTATCTGGTACTCGACTGTGCGTCTGGGCATCACCCATTCGACCGTGTATCCTCCCAGGTAGCTGACCCGATAAAATTAGTTCTCATTAAATTTCAGCCGAGTCGTTAAAATTCGGTATCTATATATATTTAGTCTGTTTTGAAATTTGCTCCAAGCTAAAACTAATGGCTCACATCTAATTGTGCTCTGGTTAGGTTTTGCACTAGATACGAATAGGTCATCATTCACCTATTTTTATAAATATTTAATATTAATTGCGTGCAATAATCACTGAAATTTTTATCTATAACATAAAAAGTTCAAAAATCCAAACATTACATCATATTTCCAAAATCTCAAATTATACCTCTACCACTGACATGGATCCGACTCTGCTGCTTTTCTTAGAGAAAAACAGAATCCTGCTTTTCCAATCCTAACCATTCAAAATTTTCAATTCGCATATCTCAATAAAGAAACTTTTCCATGCACAAATCTCAACAAATTTGAATTGTTAGAATCGGAAAAGCAGGACACTGCTTTTCTCTGAGAAAAGCAGCAGAGTCCAATTCCGCTGACATTGCGGTACCCTCTGCCTAGGAGAATTTTTTATTTATTTTTCAAACATAATTTAAAATCTAGTTAGAGCATTCTTAGTTAATTATTTTATTACTGTTTGAATTTTTTGTTGACTTTGTAATTTTAGAATGGTTGTTTTGTCAAATTAAATTTCCTGACAAATAATTAATGAATCGTTATTTGTCACAAACTTCAACTTCAACTGAATTTGAGGAAAATATATTTTTAATTTTAGTATTAATATTTTCAACCAAAAAAACAATATAATATCAAATTTATTCGTAAATTACACTAAATTTTATACATGACATATGTAAATAACAAACAAAAATATATTTTAAATTTTAGTATTAATAATTAAAATGTTCGTTATTAAGATAAACGTATTTTAGAGTATGTATTATGCCCTTAATCAGTTTATGCATAAAAGAATAACACAATTTTAAAATTTCAAAATCGAATGTTAATTTGATAGTAAAATATTTTATTCTTTATATTTCAAAAATTCTCTAGATACACAAATTCCTCTCCGTCAGGATTTTATTCTTGCTATTTTATTCTTGATATCCCACATGATTTTATTGGTTCTTCAAATAAACATATTAGCAGGAAAATGAAAATGAAGAAATAAGGAAATACTTTAATTGTAAAAATTAAAGATAGGTTTAAGAAGAAATAAGGAAACAGATTGTTAAGGATTCATTCAATTTCAATTGTGACAAGTCATATAGCAGTATGTATGGTGAATATGATTTTAACTAAATTTAAACTTCTACATATAAAACATATATATTTAATCAAAAAATGATAAATCATGTGATTGAGGAAATAAATCTGCTGCGATTCTTTGGAATCATAGGTCCCTACTTTTCCATATCAAACCATTCATTTTTTTAAATGCACGAATCTCAAAGCAGTTGTTTTTATGTACGAATCTCGAAACAAATGAATGGATTGATTTGGACAAGCAGGAACCCTGCAATTTCAAAGAATCACAGCATATTTGTTTCTTGTGATTGGAGGACTGATACTTTAACTTTCAATCTCAGCCGTTGACAAATCAGAACAACTACGTATTATTATATTATATAATAATGGAGATAAGAAAAATAATTTACTTCAGACTTCTCTGAGCTATTTTACGACATTTTTCAAGCCGACCTCAATAAAGGGAAGCATTCTCCTGACCTGAATCGCCTGATCACTGGCACCGACATTTCGCCTGTAATAACTGTGCAACGATAATAATATATTCGTCGCCCGAACGGTAGTTCGGTCAACTATTTCATTCTAAAATATAAGGGCATGCATCTTTTTGGGCCCACATGCATACTCATCAATCACGGTGCTAATCTATATTATTTGTTTTGTCTTTACTAGATCCAAAGATACAAGTTACGTGTTTATGCATTATATAAATTAAAGGGCATATCTCAAGACATTGTCCTATTACGTGCAATTAATGCCTTGAATCGAACATCGTAATTAATTCATCAAGGCACAAGATAATAAAAAAAAAATCATTGTAATTGAGGAACAATGCTTATTTTCTGGTACGTATTAAATGAATTTTAGTCTTATATGTATTTATCATCATTAGTTAAATGTTAATCTTATCTGAATTGCTATTTCCTAATATTAACGAATAATAAATAAGACTAATTATCAAAATAAATTGATAACATTTACAATTTAATAAAAAAAATTAGCAAACAAATATATATTACTTCTGAAATTAAAATGCATCATGTACATAATATCATTCAATATAATTTTTTTAATAAATAAAACTGTGCAAAATGTTTGTATAAATTAATCTTGTCACAAGTTATTAGAATATAATTATATAAAATATTATATGAATCTATCTATCATAATAATACATACTATATAGTTAAATATACACATAAAATTATCATATATAAATTTGTATTTGTCATTTATTAAATAATATAAATGATACAAAAATAAAATATATTTATATATTTATTTTATAAGTTAATAACAAATAATTTTGTACCTATATCTATCTTATTAAATACAATACGGATAGAATAGACAAGTAAAATTTTCAATGCAGATAATATAAACGAATAAAAAAAAACATGAGTTTAGCTAAGATGTTGTGAATAGCATAAGAAGTTCCATACTATTATCTCAGAAATTAGATTGGCTTCAAACGACGAACTCAATCCGTTAAAACCGATATATTTTGTCACTAATGCGTTTACATGTAATATTTATAATTACATGTAAACACAGTAACGAAGTTGATCGGTTTAAATATATTAAATTTATCGTTTGAAGTCAATATAATAAATTTTTAACACAATAACATCTGATGCTATCTGCCTCAGCCAAACTCAAAATATATTATTATTGACACTACTAATTTGATCCTGAAAATTTTCCAAGTAATTTCTTACACTTGGGAGGGCCTTTCTGACCTACTAACTAGTTAATTCACATCCTCTGAGGTATCTCAAATTTTGCGTGACTTTTTGGAATATCTCAATCGTTCAAATACGTTCCACACGAATATCAAAGCTAAAATAATACTGACCCCCTACGTTCCCCCGAATAGACACCGGACACGTCGGTCACGCAAAAATTGAGGTATATCAGAGGATACGCACCCCTAACTAGCACTCCAAAGTCCAAATAACATCGCCGTCCCTGACAACCTGCTTGCGAGCGCGGACTGGAAGAACCTCGCCTGCGGGCCTTCGAAGGAAAAAGAGAAGAAAAAGAAAAAGGCTGTGAGAAACCACCGATTATCTTGCAAGATTGTGTTTCTATCAGATAGAGAACGAAAGTATCAGCTGCAGCCTATAAGAATCATTGCCTGTTCTCTTCTCTCCATACAGGTGTAAGCGAATGTAGCACTAAAACTGGAGCCGGGGAGTGTTACATGAAGACTCACGTCGCCATCCCCTTATCTCCGGTGAAGTGGCGGTGGAGGTGGTTTTTGGCGGCCGCCTTGGTCGCTCTGGTTTTCTTCTCCCTTCTCGTCCCCCTCTTTGTGCTCCTGGGCCTCCATAACATACTTCCTTACGGTCGTGCAATCCTTTCTTATTATTAATTAAATCTTTGTTTGAAGGCTAATTTTTAATTAAGTTTTTTGCATTTTGAATATGCGGGCAGAATCTATCAGCGATCGTGCTGATTAAACCAAATTGTTTTTTCTAATTGCGCAGGACATTTCGAGCAAAATCAGTTGTCCCAATCGGTAAGTTTCTTTTTTAAACAATTAGTTGAACCGGCTTTGTTATGTTGCATTAGTCAAAATATTAATTTTTAATTTTCCCTTTTGTTCAATTCTTTTACAGTGTTCGATTATTTCTCAGAAATGTTAAGGTGTTGATTGGAACTTGTAATATTAATTGTGGACCTATTTATTGGCTGATAGGAAACCAACCTTGGATTATATGTGAGCTCCAGCGGTAGCTGGGAGACAAATACTTCCCAATTTGAGGTTGTTTTCTTTCTATTTTTGTTCTTTTGTACACACATTTCAGCTTATCGAGCATCCTTTTTTGGGTGAAACGGATAACATGATGTCACTTTGTTTTATAATTGAGATTAAATTCAACTGTTGATGTCCAATTTGTTACTCTACAGAGTCAGAATTCAACTGACAACCTTGTCAAGAATTTTACTACAACATTTGTTGAGGTTTGTGCTCTCTTTAATAATCATTTAATTGGTTTTTTGTGCAATTTATGGTACTTGACTTCTTACATAGACAGGAAAAGGATATACCCTGCAAAATTACCAATCATTATCAGCTCATTTTTTTTACACAGTATGTTTCCTTTTGCAGGAATTGAAAGGAAATTTGACAGGTCAGTTCAGAGAAACAAGCAAGATAAATGGCAGCTCAGCTAAAGATGATAATTATACCACTCCTTATCAGAGTATTTTTAGTGCCTATTACTTGTTCTTTAACTTCTCTTATTAAATTTTTTTATTACATGTTTTTTAACTTATTTTATTAAAAAAAAATTTTCCTAGTGCTCCAATTATCATCCTTTCAACCTTTGTTCTTTTCTTTTGCAAAATTATAGGGCCTTTGTCCAAAATTCATACTGTAACTTCAGAAGAATTGTTATTCCAGAACAAAACTGTGAGTTACTCTCCTATCCTAGAAACAAGAATTAATAATAACTTCAGAGTCAAACTATTATTTGCTTATTTCTGTGTCAGGGAACTGAAAGAAATGAAAATGGGATGTATCAACAAAATGTACCATCTAGTGGTGAGAATGTGAAGTGTTATCAGGTTGATTTCGGGAGCTATTGCATATGGTCTGAAGAGAACAAAAAAATAATGAACGATTCTACAGTAAAGAGAATCAAAGATCAGTTGTTTGTTGCTAGAGCATACTACCCAACCATTTTCAAGCTGCAGGAAATGAGCAAACTTGCACGTGAAATGAAACAGAGGATACAAGATTATGAACAGATGCTCAGTAAGGCCACATCTGACCCCGACCTTCCCAAATTGTAAGATTCCTTTTCTTTCATTTTGGTATTTGTTTGATTTACTGCCTTGTTGCAACACAATTATCTGGTATTTTATTGAAATACTATGGGTTTCATTTCATGAGAGAATGTGGCTGTTTTTCGACATTTTATTGAAATACTGTGGCATATAAGGACCTTAACCTTATACTGTGAATTAGCTTAACTAACACTGCTTGACTGTTACTGTACAAGATTCATACAGTAACAGCTGAACTGAACTTTTTTGGTTTTATAGCAAACGCTTTGGCCGAAAGGTAAGTTAGGAGTTGTACTTTTAGTCCTCCAGGCCATGAAACACTTTTGCCAGTACAAGAGTAGTTAGCAAATAAATTAATATAAAAAATAGCAAATTTAATTGTACTGGTAAAAATCAAATTAGCTTGCTCTAGTAACTGCTTAATTGTCAACAAAATCCATGTGAAAATTAAAAAGACAATTTTTTTCCTCTCATCCCTACCCTTGCAGTGTTGGTGAAATGATTGTGAAGATGGATGAGACAATTGCAAAGGCAAAATCATGTAATGTTGATTGCCTCAATGTTGACAAGAAATTAAGGCAATTGCTTGACATGACAGAAGAGGAGGCGCACTTTCACATTAAACAAAGCGCATTTTTGTACCAAGTTAACATCCAAACACTACCTAAGAGTCACCACTGTCTGGCCATGAAACTAACAATAGAGTTTTTCAATTCCTTGTCTGAGGATTTACTGGTTCTGGATTCTGACAAGCTTGAAGACCCTGAGCTACGACACTATGTTGTGTTTTCTAGAAACGTTATCTCCACATCTGTCACTGTCAATTCTACTGTGATGAATTCCAAGGTATGGAAACCATCTGTTTTGCTCATTGATTTGATTTAACCCCTCTTTCTTCAATTTTGCTTTTTTGTTTTTGAATTACAAGAATAAAAAATAAGGATAGATTATCTTTATTGTGCTATTAGGAGTTCTTGATTCTAGGCTTATAGGAAATAACTGAGGGTTATTTTGAGGTTTTATCTTGCTGAATCAGTGCCTTACCTGTCAAGTCCAGTAGTAAATTATATATGCACTTGCTTTGTTTTGCCATGTAACACATGCCTTGTTTTACTTACTGCTTCTCTTGGTAGTTTTTCAGGATCCAGAAGACATAGTTTTTCATCTTGTTACTGACCAACAAAATTTCTATGCTTTCAAGAGCTGGTTCCCTAGAAAATCATACAAAGGTGCATCATTCCATATACTCAACATTGAAGATTTTCAATCTGTATCCACAAACAGTAACTTGGGTGCCCAAAAATTATCCTCATCTGAGGAGTTCCGCATTTCTTTCAGCCGCAATATTAAAAACACTCAAGTAGAGACAACTGAGTATTTGTCAGTTTTTGGACATTCCCATTTTGCCCTTCCTGACTTGCTTAAAAATATTTCAAAGGTGATAGTATTAGATGATGATGTGGTTGTACAGAAAGATTTGTCATCACTGTGGAACTTTGACTTTGGAGGTAAAGTGATTGGTGCAGTTCAATTCTGTGAGGTCAGATTGGGACAGATTGAAGAGTATGTAGGTGAATTTAGCTATGATGCTAATTCATGTGCTTGGATGTCGGGTGTGAATATTGTTGATTTGGAGAAATGGAGAGAACTCGATATTGGTTCAATCTACCATGGGCTACTTCAAAGGGTTTGTTATCTCATATATACATTTTTATTGCTTGAAGTTTGTATGATGAGAAAATAATTAAAGAAAAACTAAAGAACCACTGAAATAATTGCTTGTTTTATTCTTTTACAGTTTGAGGGTGTGAACGAGGAATCATGGAGAATTGGAACTCTACGAGCAAGTCTACTAGCATTTCATGATCTGGTACAACCCTTGCCAATTGAATGGATTGAGTCTGGATTAGGTTATAATTACAGAATTACCCACGGTCGTATAAGAAAATCTATGGCACTTCATTTTAATGGAAACAGGAAACCCTGGCTGCACCTCGGTATTCCACGATACAAAAAGTACTGGAGGAAGTACTTCCCTCGTGATGAGCCATATATGGCTGAGTGCAACATAAATCCATAGATAGAGAGAACTGTGAAACATGAGAGAATAAATGGCCATGTGCGCAAAAAATTTCTTATGCAAATGAAAGGCCGATTCCGGATGGAATTTTTATGGAGATGTCATGGCCGCAAGAGGGGGCTCTATGCCGGTAATTATTGCTGATGATGGCCATGGTGATTATAACAAGCTCTCTTTTTCGCCCCCTTATCTTTTTGCACATTTCCCTGTTTTTTATGATTCTTTTTTCTTTGATAGTAGGGGATGGTCTATTTTGGGATTTGTATTTTTCGTTTCCTGGACATTGGATTGTAGACATTTAGATGTGCTTTAGTGAACAAAAAGTTGTGTTCTTGAACCAAACTAAAGCCTCCATTGATTTCTAGAAAAACTTTACAGAAATTCAAGTTGCTTCCTGCTGCCGAAATTTTTATCCATAAAAATAAAAACTAATATAATTATCTGAATATAATTTAGATAATTCAAAATAAATACTAATATACATTCTAGTAAATAAAAATATCTAAATATAATTTTTCCATTCATAATTAGATCTAATGTTTTCATAATAAATTTGTTGGTTACAAAACATATATCATATTACCAAAACATTAGTCAATAATTATGTTATAATGTTATATTGTTCATCAGAATATATGTTTATATATAGTTTAATAAATTATTGGTATGTATATACAATTTAATAAATTAATTTAAGAACATAGAGTACAGTTGTTGTGGTTTAGAGATATAAACGGTCAGATACATATAGTTACATATAGTTAAAAATCTTACCATACCCTTATCCGTTATAATTTCGAATACACATACGGATACGGATAGTCTCGAATACGAATATGGATTGAATAATTATTCGATTCAAATCAAGACGAAATAAGATAATATCCGATCCGGTTACACCCGCACTCCTGCTTGCCAACGGTGCCATTCTCCTCATACCACTAGCATTGTCAGCATAGGAAAAAAAAAAATTAAGAATTTAATTTGCACCAGCACTTTATAGAATGTTGTTGTAATAAAACAATAATGTTTTTGCAAAAACACATCGATACATTGTTTTCAAATTTTAAATAATCATAACTTTTGGTAGAAATTTTGATTTAAATGTTTAACCATAATTTGAAAAGCTCGCCAAGAGATAGATGCCGTGGTGTCCGGGGCACAGTCCTCAAAAGCCTACATAATTAGAATTGGAAAGAAACGTCGTTTAATTAAAAACGACGAGATTCATGCATTCATTTGGTCATATATTGATCAAATCATCCCAATTTCATCAGCATAATATCAATTTAGAAATTTCGATAATATCCAAAGCCAACTAAACACCAAGATACACAAACAAACCAAACTCAGTATCATAGTTACACGAGATTCATGCATTCATTTGGTCATATATTGATCAGAAATTCAAGAATAAATGAAAATATCATAAAGAAAACAGTCTTCACTGTTGCGTTTTACATAATTATTCCCGATTGCTGTTAATTTTGACTCACCGTCCGAGTTACGCCGATTCTTCCTTGTAGTTTTAGTTTGTTCGGTTGTGACCAATTGATTCTTGGGATTTGAGAAAGAAAGGTGGAGGTGATGGATGGATTGAACGATCGGAAAAGAGATGTGATTTGGGGTAGCGTCAAAGAATGTCTTGCGAATTCGGATCACCCCAGGTACCCGACTCAGAGCTTATTTGAAACGGATGATCCAGGATCGTTCTTTTAATTTGGCACGAATCGCAAAGCACAAAAATACTGCTTTGCTAACCCGGATAGGCACCGTCTTGAGTTGATCTGGTTCGTCCGTTTAAATTTGCTTGAGACTTGAGACTTGAGTCAGGTTAGGTACCTGCGACTTGGAGGATTCGGATTAGAATCATTACACAGAGACTTGAGACTTGAGTCAGGTTAGGTACCTGCGACTTGGAGGCTAAAGAATAAAGATGAAGGGCGATACCTTCGTTTAAGGACGCAAGTAGAGATAACAGTAAACGTTTATTGTGGAATCTGAAATCTAAAATAATCATTATTGTTTATAACGTTCAAATTATTGAAGCCAATTAATTCCCTAATTAACTAAACAATGCAAGAAAAACACTGGATATTATCGCCGTATCCGGCACGAATAGTAACTGTGTTTGACATAGCACTAGCAGGCAGCACTCAGTTCCCAATAAAGGTTAAATTTAAAAAAATTATGCGTTGCATTGTATTTTGTCACACAATTGATTAGGTGTTGATATTATTTTAATAATCAATTGGTTATCAAATTGCATTAATTTGATATGCAATATATCCGATCTATAAATAATATATATCTATTTAACCTTTTATTTTGACAACCATTTGTCAATATGTTTTTTGAACCATTTTCTGTCAAGTAACTTGATAAATAAGCAACTGCTTGGTTTGTCAGAATATCTGGTTATCTATAAAGAAGAAAGGCCTAACATGAGATTATTTGCAGAAAAAAATTAAGCTTCTTATAAATAACAAAAGATAAAATACTTAAATTTTACATCAGTAGCTATTGAAGCGGTAAAAAGTATACTTAGTGTACTGTTTGGCTTACAAAATTCTCTCAATTACATCTTTTTATAATGGCAAAAGTAAAAAAAAAAAAAGTATCAACCTAAAATTAACCAGGCAACGCCTTAAAAAAAATAATTATAAAACAATAAAAAATAGGCATGTCCAAAATGAAATTCTTGAAACAACACCTTATTGACCGGTTATTGTATTTCTTGCCAAAAAAGAGAAAAAAATATATTTTGTGTGACTGGAGACTCTAACTAAGTTTACTGGCATTCTCTCTCTAATTCTCAGACCTCTTAAGCTTGGTTTCTAGGTTTTTCACAGCCCAACTGAGAGATCTCACATCCTTCGCTTCTAACAGGTCATCCCAGGAATCAGACTGCAAAATATAAATAGTAACAAATAAAATAATGCCAAAAAGGAGATCTCAGATAACCAGAATCCCTGTATCTGATACAGTACAGTACATATCAGGCCTATACATTCATCTCTTTTATTTATTTAATTTAATCTATATATATATACACAGATTAGTACGTCCGTATCCTCTGAGATATCTCTAATATTCAGTTTATCTGAAGTCGGGCCAAATTTTTTTTGGTGCCTATTCAGAATCAAGGGGGGCCAGTATTATTTTGCTTTTAAATTCATGCATAAAGGATTTGAACGGTCCAGATTTTCCACAGTTAAACATGATATTTAAACTCAATTGACATCAAGTATGCAATACCAATTAGCAAGAGTGACTTTGATTATATGCATATTATGGATCAATCCGTACTTTGGATTCATATTTCTATTTTTAATATTCAAACATCTGATCTGAAATTGTACTTGGAGACCAAATTTTATATTTTTTAGAATATTTTCACTATTTTTCTAGATGCGCAGAAAATCACTTGATATAAAAATTCTGAACCATCCAAAAGTGGTGATTTTCTACCTACCTTAAAAATAGTAAAAGAATTCTAAAATTGTAAAATTTGTTTGTAAATAAAGATATGGATCTATAGCACGGGTCAATCCATGGTAAGAGAGAAATGCTAACCTCCTTCAACATATTCCTACGTGACTCCAACTCATCCTCGCTAAGTGTCTCTTGCTTGTGCACCACTTTAAGCACATACAACACGTGAGAACTCAAAACATCCTTACAATGGTTAGCAAGTTCACTCTGCCCAAAAGCCGACTCACATCCGATCTGGTAAAAGGGGCAGTTAACCATCCGCATCTTGCACACGGTGATGCAGTGGCGATCCATATCCCTCCTCAAAAGTCTCTCTCCACAACTCTGCTCACATTCCACTATTTTGAATTCACAAGCCGCTTCATGCTCATATTTACTAAATGCCGAGAATTTCACTCTGCATCCTTCATACGTGCAATGGACTTTTCGATAAGTGCACTCACTCATGTGCTCACGTAACTTCTCTGCAGATGCGTATTTTTCCCCGCAATGATATTTTCTCTTCAGATCCACATTCTTGATGAAAATTGCAGAAATGCCCTCCCGGCGATCAATTGGCCAGAAATTGTCGGTCTCCATGTCTTGGGAAAAATCGTCAATTTTATCCTCACGGTTTTCACTCAGTAACCAGCCTGAGACTCGGCCAAACAAGTTCCTCTTGATTTCGGCAAAATCATCCATGAAATCAGAGATGATTTCGGCTGGATCGTCAGAGAATTCAACCTGTTGATTCGGTACCACTTCAACTGTACCAACAATTGACTCTGTGATAAAATTTTGGGATCTCTCCGTCAGATAGTCAACCATCTCTTTTCTAAGTGTGACAGCAACTGATGCATGAGACCGAAATGGGTCACCGGCTGTATTGTCAATGCAGGCCGTGGCAAGGCTGGTGAGGACCAGTTGTGCCACCTTGTGTACCAGTTCAATGTCACAGTTGGGACAATCGTATTGGAGCAGGGTTGCATTCCTAATGGGTTGCAAATCAGTCATCGGGAGATCCATAATTAAAATTCACTATTGGTTCCTGCAGCAAAATAAAAAAATAATGCAACTTGATTAGTGATGTAATGTTGTAGAAATATTTGTTGAGAAATAAGATCAAAATCTCAAGTTAATTATCATCATCGATCTAGAATATCTCAAATTAATTATCATCATCGATCTAGAATCAGAGGGCTAGAATTAAATCAAGGGACTAAAGGGGCCTCCTTGCTTATACTTACAAATATAATTAGAATAATTATACTTTGGTATCTGTGCATACTATTTAGAGAAATAGCAACGGCTCTTTGAGCCTATGTAAATATAAATAGAACAGATGTAATGTAAAAGAAAAAAGATGAAATAAAAAATAACTAATGTTCTCCTCATAACACAATACATTTTTTCATCTCAATTTCTGTCTCAATCGTTCCACTAAAATTAACATGGTATCAGAGCGGGTTTCGAAACCCTAGAATCAAGCACTACAAAATGGCTCAAGCCGGGCAGCACTCATCAGAGGATACCTCAAAGCTGACCAATATCGTGTTTCATGGCAGCTATGACTTGTCGGGAGAAAGGGTCAAGCTAGAGGTCATCCCAGGAGAAAAGGCAACACCAAGAGCCAATACCCAATAACCCGATAAAGCTCTAAGCTTCCGGTAACAACATCCAATAATCCGATAACAATGACAATACCCAATAAACAATAACCAATATCTATACCGGTACTTGTTCTAATCAGGACCAAGAGAAAACCCAACAAATTCCAAAAATTTCAAGATCTGTTTTTTTATTAGATCTACACCAGAAAAATTCGATCAAATATAAAAAACCCAGCAAGCAAAATACCAACAAAACCATAACACAAAAAAAAAAAAAAAAAAACGAGTCAGATCATACCAGAAAAATCAGCAACAGAACAATAGTACCAGGAAGAAACAGAGCAGTCGCCTAAAGAAAAACAAATTCTCAAATTGAAATCAAAATCCAATCCCCAAAACTAGTACAGATCAGATACTAGTAAAATAAAAAAACATGCCTCAACCTGACTTCTCAAAACTCATAAAGAAATTAAAGGAATACTTTTACCCAATCACAGACCCGTTGTCCTCCTCTAATCTCCCCGACTTTGCAACAGTGGTGACCACGAAGAAAATAGAAGAGCCACGACGACAAGCTCTGAGCAGTCCACAAGCCGACGGCGAGGGACGTGAGGCTCTGGCAACCGCCGTGACTAAGCTCGAAGGTCGAACACACCGAAACCCTAATTTTTTAGGCGAGCGGTGCACAAATTGCAAGAAGTCGGGGCATACCCACAATAGATGTTGGTTTTTACACCCGAACCTTAGACCAAAGAAGGGGAGAAGAGTAGAGAAGGGCGGAGAAAGAGTGAAATGGGGAGAAGGCAATCTGATTGAGAAAGATCGACAGGGGGAGCGGGGTTGCGTCTGGAGCGATGAGAAGAAAGAAAAGAAGACCTTTGGGCTCGGGTGTTAACGGACGTATCCTCTGGGATATCTCAATTTTTGCGTGACCGACGTGTCCGGTTCCTATTCGGGGAACCTTAGAGGGGCAGTATTATTTTATCTTTGAGATTCGTGCAGAATGTATTTGAACGATTGAGATATTCCAAAATATCACGCAAAGTTTGAGATATCTCAGAGGATGCGAATTCGAACGGACCGAGTCCAGCACAGCATCCACAGTAATTGAAACTCAAGATCAAATGAGGCAGCTCTTGCAACATCTCTCCTCGTTGCTACGACAAAACAGTAAAAAAAGAACAATGAAAAAAGGGGTGCATCGGAAAGAGCTCAGAATAATCCCATCAAAACCAAGCAGGAATTCCCTCCATTTCATAGAATAATGGAGGTGTCCATTGCTGACGCTCCAAGCGGGTCAAACGGGTCCAATGGAAGTGATTCAATGCAACAGAGGTTTATACAATTCCTCATATGGTACACTAAAACCAATAAGCCTTTAATTTTATAGAAAAAAAAAAAACTCTACCGAATTTGAATAACCAAATAAACATAGATAGCAGTGCACCAATCAATAGTATAGAAAATTATAAAAAATTACCGAATATATTTCTAGAGATATTAAAAACATTTTTTATATAGAACCATTTATAACAAATATTCATATACTAGAAAAATACAAACACTCATTCTTATAAAAATTTCTTTCTATTAAGATATTAGCACAATGTTTATTGGATTGGAATGCAATAAATATTTCAAATCGGGAAACCGAAAAAAATATTAATGAAGTTTTTGGAAATCTTGATAATACTGTATAAGTCACAAATAAAATTTTATGGAATTTTCAAATATTTTATGTTATGTTTTTCATAAATTTCAATATTTTAATTATAAAAGTTAAAAACTAACTTTTTTTGCATTTTTAAAGCTATATGTTGACATATTGAGCAGTATAAAACAAACACATTACATAATATTTATAAAATTTGAAGTTCTTAATATTTCCACATTATTATATCCAAGTTCTAATTATTTATTCTTATAAATCAAAATTAAAAACTAGCACTCTCAAATTTAATGCATAAATTAAAACATGAAGTTTTTTTTTTTTTTTTTTACAATGAATTTTCTTTTTCTTTTCTCTTTTGAAAATATAATAATTCATCTCTGTACAACAAAAAAAATTATGAGAGAAATATACAAGATTTTTGGACATCATTACCAGATAGTTTGTATCTTCTAATTTTCTTATAACGTTTTAATTAATTGTAAAATTGCAAAACTATCCTTTCAAAAAATTGATAATCTATTAGATACCTAATTTAATGCTTGAATTAAATATATAGATGATACCAAATTTGGAAAATAATTATTTTATAAACTATCTTAAAATTTAATGTACAAATACAAAGAGCCGATATCCAATTCATAACAAGAGCTACTAGAGCCGAAAAAGACCACCATACCTTTCTTTTAATTTGGCACGAATCGCAAAGCACAAATAGGCACCGTTTTGAGTTGATCTAGTCCGTCTGTTTCAATTTGCTTGAGACTTGAGTCAGGTTAGGTACCTGCGTCTTGGAGGATTCGGATTACAAAAGAAGAGAACTGGAGATGGGTCAGGGACTTGAGTAATATTATTATTCCTAAAATTGTGGCAGGCTGCGAAATTGGAGGTTTCGAATATTCAGATTACTAACCTTGACCTCTATGACAACCATTGAGAAGCTGTCCCTGTCAGAGAAGTAGAGATGGGAGAGATGGAAGCACAATGCGAGAGGGGTACCTCCACCCGTAGGTGGTTTCGAGGGAGCGGCCGTAGAACTAAAATTACTATTCTTATTCTTTCATCTAGTTTGGACTTTGGACACTAAAATTAGATAACACCAGAGATTAGAATCATTAAGGGTGGAGGTAGAACTAAAAGTATTACTCTTATTCTTTCATCGAGGGGGCAGCCGTAGAACTAAAATTACTATTCTTATTCTTTCATCTAGTTTGAACTTTGGACACTAAAATTAGATAATACCAGATATTAGAATCATTTTTTATTAATAGGAAATAATAATAAAAATATCGATAACACCAGAGATTAGAATCATTAAGGGCATATTCGGCGGGTATGGACACGAGAATTGAACTAAAAATTACTGTTTACGTGGAAAAAAAAAAATTCAGTAACTGAATTTTTTTTCTCGCAAAAACAGTGGAGCGGAGCGGCCGGAACAGGACCTAAAGAGCTCCTAATTCCTAAACCTGAGTGCGCGCCTCAAATTGCCAGAAACCAGCTTTGCTGTGGTTTTGGAAGACGGGTGCGTATCCTGGGATATCTCAATTTTTGCATGACCGACGTGTCCGGTGCCTATTCGGGGGAATGTAGGGGGCCAGTATTCTTTTAGCTTTGAGATTCGTGCTGAACTTATTTGAACGATTGAGATATTCCAAAAGGTCACGCAAAGTTTGAGATATCTCAGAGGATGCGAATTCTTGGAAGACCGGGTTTAGTTTTCCTGATCTTCTGTGGCTGTAGTAATGTTTTTTTTTGGAGTGGTCATATTGGGCCAAAAAATCTTACTGGAGCAAAGAATTTAATTCATTATATAAATGATACAAGGTTTTTGAAGAGTTAACAATGATCTCGATATTTTTAATTTGAATATTAGTCGGTCGCAAAAGTACGATACAATCTTCTTATTTTTTTTAATATACGCTGAATTTTGAACAAATTACCACCTATGTTGAAAGTAGTATCTTATTTATTGGAGTAAACGTGATTCTAACAAAATAAAGCTTGTATGGTATATATTGCATGATTTTGACCTTTAAAATCAGTAAATTGAATTATCAAGAGGAAATTTATTCATGATCAATATTATTATAAAAAATAAACAATTTTAGATTAACTTCTGCATGATCC
This sequence comes from Carex cristatella, assembly GCA_024447775.1. Taxonomy (NCBI): domain Eukaryota; kingdom Viridiplantae; phylum Streptophyta; class Magnoliopsida; order Poales; family Cyperaceae; genus Carex; species Carex cristatella. Next base: position 2,408,857 of record JAJHPF010000022.1, read on the forward strand.
ATCTATTTGGTGGTACTTGGCCCACTCTAAAAAAATAAACAATGCATTTTAGATTAACTCGGAATTAAGCCGACAAATCCACAAGATAGTTTGCAAGTCAAACCCACTCTACAGCCCACTTGGCCCACTTGGCCCACTTGTTTATCTCTCCTCTCTAGTCTCTAGTATGTATGAAGTGAATTTAACTGTTGAATGTTACTTTTTTTTTTTTGCTTGTTTTCATTTAGATGTGTCTCTGCATCAGCATGGTCTGGATGCAAACAAAAAAGAAACAAAGAGACAGTCACTCCTTAGACAAAATATTTCTACTTTCTTTCCTTTTGCTCTCTCTTTTTCAGAGAATAGATGTGTGCTTCCTATCGATTTGATCTTATGCTAACAATGATTTTGTTTGAAATGAAAACTTCTTTCTCCATTTTTGAATCAAATTCTTCTCAGATGTGACGTTAGGCTCTATTCCACTGAAATAAAAAAAGAAACTAAAATTATCAATCTATAATGTATACTAAGAAAATGAAAATGGCATTATTTTAATACATTTTACAATTGTTTTGTCTTAGGAGGCAACACCAAATAAGTACAGAGCTTTCAATCACAATCACAATTGCTCTTTGGAAACTACAAAGATCAAAATTCATTGAATTACAGAAAAAAGAATGAGAAAAAAAAAATATTTCCTATAATTTTACAGTATATGCCAGCCCAAAGCGGCTCCAACTATTAATTGCAAACAAATAAAATCCAAACTTAACATAAGCCCTGCTACTTCGGTTCAATGTGTCCTTGGTATGGGTACAAACCACTCGAGTCAAATGCATTGCTGGTATCTCTTATTATTGGATCTTGTTCACTGTAAGGATGCCTTGAGATATTTGTAGCATTTGTAGAATCATCTGAATAATCCACATTTTTTGTTCTTGTACTGACATCATTTTCTAATATAATCTCTATGTCCTTCACAACTTCATTCATAGATGGACGGTCTACTGCAGAATCATTCACACATTCCAGTGCCAATTGCACGAACTTCCTTAGGCCCACATTTTTTGCTTGATTTACAATTTTAGGATCCATTTTTTCTCTTAAACCGTAGTACTCTTGGTCGTACTGGTCAATGACTGCCTTGACCTCGCGCACTATGTAAGTGCCATTTTCAATCGGCAATCTGGCAGTTACCAGCTCTAGCATGACCACGCCAAAGCTGTATACATCACTCTTTTCTGAAAGTTGTTGAGTCATATAGTACTCTGGATCCAAATATCCCTATTAGATGAACAAAAAAAACGTTTAGTGTATGTGTTATTTCTTTGTTAGTCTTCTTGGATGGTTCTTTCATTTTCTTTTTTTTCTTTTTTGTGTTGTAGAGAAGTAGGAGGCAGTATCTTCTAGGTTTAAATGCATTTTAATTTCATTGTGACACCAATGATTAGATCAGATATAGAAAATCAAGATAAAATATTTTTAAATTGAATTGTAATTATGTGAAATATTTCTTGTACTCACTAGTGTTCCCTTGACTTGGGTAGAAACATGCCCTTTCTGCGTGTCGGCTATCAACTTTGAGAGACCGAAATCAGCGACCTTTGCATTAAGATTTTCATCCAATAGAATATTCGTCGACTTGATATCTCTGTGTATTATTGGTGGATCAGCAAGTTCATGAAGATACGCTAATCCCCTAGCTGAACCTAATGCAATTTGTAGTCTCATTTTCCAATCTAAATACTTACCACCTTTCCCTGCAACAAGTAGCAACAGCAATTTATGAATAAAGCAAGGGTACAATTGACTAGTCCACCGCGAGTTCAACTCAGAGATGATTTTAACGGCTTAATACAAAGAGGCGGCTAAATGATTATCTGGCCAAATATAAGCAAGCATTTTATAGACGTTTCAATGATATTATTTTTAATTAAGCAAATAAATTTTGATTTTGAATTATCTCCATCACTTTTGTTTCCGGGTCTCTTGTAAAGAAATCCTTACATAAAAATTATTTCTGTAATGAGAATGGAAGAAAAGTCAAAAGTGAAAACTGAGATGTAAATGAGAAGATACCACCGAGGGACATACCTACTATATTGTCTCTTAATGTTCCATTGGAGATGTATTCATACACTAGCATTTGCTCCCCTTGTTCATAGCAAAACCCTACTAAGCTCACTAAATTCTTATGATGAACCCTAGAGAGCAACTCAATCTCATTTTTGAATTCCTGTGCACCCTGCATGGATCCTTGTTCTGCTCGTTTTATAGCAACAGCTAACCCATTTGTAAGGTATCCTTTGTACACCTGTTATAAATAAATCCAAATGTAACATAATTCTTTACAGAATGTTACAATGTTCAATACATTGTTAAAAATTAAAGAGTTTGATGTACCTTTCCATAACCACCAGCCCCAATTTCATTGTTGTCTGAGAAATTACCAGTGCATTTTTTTAGCTCTTCAAAAGAGAAAAATTTTGCACCCTTCAGTTGAGGTGCAGTTCCGTCATCTTTGCCACCAGTGCCCCATGAGACTGAAGCACAAAAAAAACTCATTTAGAAAAATTGGAATTGTTTATAATGGATGCTCAATTATTTAAAATGTAAATATAGATCTAAAATTGTACCAAAAGGGTTGGCAAGCACAGCTGCTTCTCTGGCTTTTCTTCTCTGTTTTGAAGCATAAACTGCTACCAGAGCAAGTGCAATCAAAATAACACAACCACCAGCCGCAATTCCTGCAATAGCACCTGTACTAATTGAAGTACCCCTATTTCCAGTACCTGAGAGAGATTACTTTAATGAGAACCAACATTTTAACATTATATGAGTTCTTATTTGCATTTTAACAACTTAAATTTTGAAATTACCTGGGAACTGGTATGGGTATTGCAGGAAGTAATATGGCCCGAACATTGGGGGTGCATTAAACGTTTGATTGCTCAGATCAAAGCCCAGTCTTATAACTTGATCTGTACTGAAGTATAACCCAGAAAGAGGGAAAAGTGCCAGATTTGCCTCAATATACTTACTACCTGTTATGACTACATCTGATATATATACCGAGTTTGGTGCAAGTGAAAGCTGGGTCGTTAAGTTTGACTCGAGATCTTTAAACAATTCAATGTCTGAAATATCATTAAACCGTGGGGCCCGGAATACCATCAGGCCTGAAAAAGGGTAGGCACATGTGCAGTTTCTCGGGCTTAACTGCTGATTGTTAGGACAGGTGGTGGACCCACATTTCGCACGGCTTGTGGTGTAAGGAGGTAGGCTCGTTTGGTTGTTTTGGCAGTACAAGTTGTTAGAGTACTTGGCATCTCGGCAGAGAGGGTTGTTAAGGAGACTGGAGATGCAAAAAAAAAAAGGAGAATGATATTAGAAAACCAATAAATTGCCTTTAATTACTTGCAATCATATATTATCCGAACTAAAATACATTAATTCAAATATGATAGATATGTAATTCTACTTGCATATACAACAAAATGAAAGGTCTCATTTGAAATGAAAAAAATATGATATAAAGCATTTTTGGTAGAAACTTGGGTGACTATGAAACTTCAAAATAACAAGAAGCTTACGAAATTGATCCAATGTAACTCGATGTAATATTTGCAGCCGTGATATTATTGTTGCGGATACTGACTATCTGTAGATCGTGTCCAATGTTGCTACCCATGTCAAGTTCACCATCAAATTGATTTGAATCTAATAACCTGTTAAAACAAAATGTATCGTTGTAAACATTTGGCAAATTACATCTTCTACCCCTACACAATGAGAGTAAATCTATTGGTACCCTACAAATCAAAGTTAACCGAAGTACCATCATGAGAAAAAACAAGTGATAATTTCTTCACTTCCAAAATATCATAAGAAAGATGTAGAAACTAATCTAATTTTCAAGGTCTATGCTTGATAGGAGTTGGCGCAGAAGTCCATTATTTTATTCAAGGATACACTAAAAAGAAGCTTTAGTAACTTGTTGGGTAGCTTACACTTGTTGTATTTGGGGAAAAGTAAACAACTCTCGTGAAATATTTCCAGTGAGCCCTGCATTCTCCATTGCCCTATAAATTTAAACAAAAAGTAAGTAAGCTAACTGAAAAACATTAAACATTGAAGGAACAAACAAAATCTGGACAAGTAGTCACAATAGTTAACTACGAACTACTTTATGAAAAACATGATGCCAGCAAGAGAAGTGTATTTCAGGTGGTATTCTAGTTCCATAAGCTTACAGTGAAGTGAGAGTAGTAAGCGTGGTGAACCAGGTTGGAGCGGTCGAGGAGGCAAAACTATTATTGCTTAAATCCCTGAACAAAAATGTGAAATGTAATATATATTACAGTGAAAATTGTAATGCAATTTAACAAGAAAAGTAGCTAGAAGGGGCCATTTAAAGACTTACAATAAGTTGAGTTTGCCAAATACACTAAGGTCTGGTATTTTTCCAGTAAGTTTATTATTTGCCAAATTCCTGCAAAGAAATAAAGAAAATATAATAAAAGATACATTATGGACGATCTTGAATAACTGCTAATATAAAAAAAAAAAAAATTCTTATTTGAGATAAAATTGATAACTTACAATACATAGAGACTCGTTAGATTGGTAATACTAGTTGGAATACTGCCGTTCAACTTATTGTTCTCCAATTGGCTGTTTTGATTGTGGCAGAAGGTTAAACAAACAAAAGTTGTAATAATTTAATAATAATAATAAAAAACTTTTTGCAGTTAGATTGTTGGGCCATCGGAATTAAGGAGACTTACAGGATCTCTAAACTCGTAACGAGCCCCATTGTGTCGGGAATAGAGCCAGTAAAATTATTGTTGTCAAATATCCTGCCAATATATATATATATAATCAAAAGAAGTCAATATGTGAAGTGACGGTCTATTAAAAGATTAAGAGACAAGAGAAGCTTACATGTGTATGAGACTCATCCTAGAGCTGAAAAGGGCTGCACTGATTGTACCAGATAACTGATTCTTATTGAAATGGCTGTTCATTATTAAGAAATTTTGTTAGTTTGTATTTTTTACTAGATATAAAAATTGATATAAAGTAATTATGTCACTACTGGTGTTTTCTTGGAGAGATAATTGTTAAATAATGTTCCAGGCATGTTTTAGCCTCTTTTTTGTTTGGTTTAATAGAAGTATAAAGTAGGCTTATTTATATATAACACTAATAATGAGCCCAGACTAGTTTGATACGAAAATTAAAATTTCAAATTCTTACGTTGAACAGCTCAAGGAATGGGATTAAAACAAAATTGGCATTAAATTCAGGGGCAAAATTGTAAATTAAAACGTACAAATGCTTTGTGTTTACGAGATAATCCAGGCCAGGAGATGTGCCACTAGACATAGGAAGGGGTCCTGTAAGCTGGTTATCAGCTAAATCAAGCCAATACAGATTTGAGAGTAAACCAATAGTAGAAGGTATGCTCCCACTGAATTTATTTGAATTAAGGGCCCTGCAATTTTATGATAATTCAAGTTATAATATACCAACATGTAAATATGAATTACTGTACCTGAAGTTTCATATTTATTAATTAATAGAAAATCTGAATTAAAATTTCCAATATTCAAGCTAAATCAGTAGTGTCAGTAATTCTTACAAAAAGGTTAAACTTCTCAAATTCCCGATTGTAGTCGGTATGGGGCCAGTGAAGTTACAACCTTGCAGTATCCTACACAAGTCAAAGTATAAATACATAAGACCTTCGCCTTTATTTTTTTTCTTTAAATTCAATTCAGTAGTATAATATATTGTTATATATTGAAATTGTGATTACAGGGTTGTAAGCTTTTGTAGTTTGCCAATGTTTTCTGAAAGTGAGCCAACAAGGTCGGGGTTTGAAGAAAGATCCCTGAAAACCAAAATCAAATAATTTTGAATCTCTTCATTGTCATTCAATACTAATATACCACTTGATAATGTTAAACTATCATTTAAACCAACTATTTTGAAAAATTAACTACAAATCACTGCAATTTCATTTGGAGATTAGTCTCCAGACAAATTTAGTGAACTCACAAGGATGTCAATTCAGTTAGTAGACTTATGTCATCGCTCATCTTGCCTTTGATGTTGAGACCAGGCAATGACCTACAAAGTTTACAAAAATAAGAAAACAAAATCATAATAGACTAGATCAAAAAGAGCACACCATACAATGTTAATGATTAATATTAGTCAAAATTGGAGGCTAGTTTGGTGGAGACCATTTTTGTACACCTTGAAACATTAGTTTCCTGAGGTTTCCTGACAAACTTTTTATAATCAAGGCAAAAGATATAGTACCAATTTTCTATTGAAAAAGGAAATTGAGATAGTGAGGAGTACATACAGAGTTATTACTCTTCCATTTACACATTGGATCCCATCCCATTGATTGTCGCATGGATCAGTCGACTGCTTCCAACTTGACGGCAAATTTTGCCATTGACTTATTAATGATTTCAATGCCAAAGCTACAAAAAAAATTGAATTCTCTGTTATCAAGCTGTCCTGGATAATCACTTTATATTAAATTCCTTGATCTGCTCAATGAAGTACAAGGAAGATCTTCGGAAAAGAAACAGAAAGTAATTGAAATCAAACTGGTACAAGCAGGTACCATGATACCAGAAAACCATAAACAACTAACCATCTTGAGAATTTGTTACACCATACGCCACTTGAAGACTAGTTACATACAAAAACAACAGCAGAAGGCGAATTGTACCCTTGCCTGCCATGTCAGTACCGGCAAGTTCTCGATAATCTGCCATTGATTTAGTAGAGAATCCAACAACAGAAATGGAGAGAGAACGCCAAGCCTGCCTTTTTTGGGCAATATTTCCTTCTTTTAGTAGAGAACAAACTTTGTATCGTGTGAAAGCGTATGAATTAGCTCATATTTCATTTGTTTGACTTTCATATGCCAAATTGCTGGAGAAGATAAAGAGGAAGGGATCAAGAGGGCGCGATATAGGTATAGGCCTGTAACCAGGCTGTTTGAATAGATCAATATTCAAAAATATTAATGGTTTTGAAATTTAAACGTTATATATTATCCATTTGCTTATTTATTAATGCCGTTATAATAAATGTAGGGAGAGTGGTTGCCTGATTGCCTCGAGTGGACCCCTGCTAATTATTTTTTTAAGCGGGTTTGAGTTAGTCATAAATGCGGCCCGTCAAATTGCCGCCACCCGCCAAGCATCAGATATTTCCAGCTTTCAGGATTTAAATTTTTTTAATTTATTCCTTCTTACACGGAACTATGTATCATGTATGTGATGATGTAAGATAGGAATTAAGTTATAATGATAATTAATATTGATAAAATAACTCATCAAATGATTATTAAAGTTAAGAAAGTAACGTTATGGATTATTTTTATATTTCAGATAGATTGTCAAGGGAAAAAAAATAGAAAAATTGACTGATAAAGAAAAGAAAAAGAATTGATATTACTGATAATGTACATGTTTGTTGCCATCTCCTTAGACCTCTTTTAGCCTTAATCTTTCTTAATCCAGCTGAACAGAGATTTCTTAGATTGGATTAAAGCATCTCTTTTGGTCATATGCTTAAGTCGAGTCTGACCCCTCCTTAGCAAATTGATCTCTAAAGGAGCTCCTTAGACTCATTTTGCAGACATTAATACCCCTGTAAAAGCAACCTTCTTAGAGCTCCTGTACTATTTTATAATTGTTTATTGTTTCTTCTTCTCTCTCCAACCCACATACCTAGGCACAAAAAATAAATTCCCTCTTCTTTCCGGCCTTGATTGCCGGCTCTCCGGCAACCAAATTCCAAATGTGATATCACAAATGATTTCTCTTTGAGAAGACCTATCCATAAACACTTGTTTCGATGGTACTTCTCCAGTAACCTTAATTTGATATTTTTTTTTTGTTCTTTTTTGTTTCTTTCTCTTTTATAACTGGAGAAACAATTTACAAGACAACAAACACAAATTACAGCATTTGGTATTTTCGACCTTGATTGTTGTTTCTTTTTTTTTCTTCTGTCGTTCTTGTTGTTTCTTCTCCTTAATTGGGTTTTTTCTTTGTTTTGTTTAAAAAATCTGATTGGGTTAGATTCATATGCACAAAACAATTTGTTTTGTTACTGCATTGCTAGTATTAGTATGAATTAAATACTAATTTCTGGCAACTAGTACGTTGGTACCAGTCCAAAACATCAGTAAGACTACTAGTAAGGGACATGAAAACCAAGAATTAAAGTTCTAATTGTTTTTTTTTTATATTAATGGGTATTAACTATGGCAGGCAAGAGATGCTTGAAGGATGTTAGTATGATAAATACAAACCGCTGGAGGTGTAAAAATCAATCTTATCCAACTTAACCGTTATTTAATTAGTTAAAATTTATAATTTTTTAAAATTTATTAGGATATAATATGTAGCTTGAATTAATTATATGTGAAAATAAATTTTTGTAATATAAAAGCATCATTAACTGTATTATATGAAAAAAAATAATCTAAAGGTTATATTGGTCTTTAACAATTTTTCTCATAGTATGATATTTTTTAATGTATTGATTCAACTTTCTTAATCCTTACATATCTTGCCAAACAAACACTCCTTAGCAAAGATTAAAAATTTAATCCCTCACTCTTAAGGAGGGTTGCCGAACATGGCCAATAAACTTAATTGACTGATATATATTACTATTCAGTAGCCAATCAACTCTTGTTACTTTGCATAGATAAATTCAAAAACATACAAGTTGCTTATTAGTTATTACTATGAAATATGAATATAAACGTGCGTGATTATCCGGAGCTTACGAGGGCAATTTCTGGAGCTTGGTAATGATAGCTCCTTTGGTTCCTTTGGTCAACTTTAAGTTTCGTTATTGATAGCTGCTCTGGCAATCCGAGATAACCTGTCATACAAAAATAATCAATAATAATCGTTGGATCTAATATAAATGATTCAGATTCATCGTAAACTATCTTGCAGATTCCGCGCCTTGGAGAGGAGCTGAAGTTTCCACCCTATCAGAACTCTTCTTTTACGCAGCGTATGCGTCTGATATTCCAAACAGCGAACAGCGTTCCGAACCAACGAGGAAGTTTACTTGACCCAGTCAACGTTGACCTGAAAACGCACTTCACAGGATGGGATTGAGAATTTGAGATGCGTCATTGGTTAATTAGTGATTTTGTGCTCCAAAGGGATTCACATCTGCTGCGATCCCAACAGGGTGAACAGTACTTCTAAAATCTCTGTTTTTTCAAATCTGTCTAATAAATTCATGCACGTATTTCAAAGCAGCTGATTTTTCCTTACACGAATCTCGAAACAATTTAACAGTTGGATTTGGAAAAACAGAAATTGTAGGTCACTGTTCATGGGTTAAGAATCGCAGCAGATTCGGATCCCTATTTGGTGCTGACCTTTCTAAATTAATAAAAAGGAAAATTTAGGTGATGGAAAAAAATTGCATAAAAAAATTTAGCTTTCTAAAACGCAAATTGGGACGTAATTTGTCCTTTATATATATCTAGTCCCCACAAGGAACTAATTAAGTTGTCCTTTAATAATTTTTCTTAACTGGAATCTGAAGCCAACATCATTACATTTACGTACTATAATTATTTGGCTTACCACTTGTGTCAATCACGTGTACTCAAATTTGTTTAATTTTGTTTGGCAGAAAGGATTACACGTGCCACTTTTGTTCATAAATGCTTAAAGTGCATTGATTAAAAAGATAAATTTCCAAATCAAGAGTGTCAATTGTTGGACGGTTGCTAACAATCGCTCCAGAAACATTGTATAACATTTACCAATACAATTTTGTACAGTATTTGTTCTTTTTGTATTTTAAAATTCATACAGCAAAAGAGAGAGAATGTATTTTGCAGATTTTGCGATGCGCGCATAAGTTTGTGCCATGATAGAGAGGTTTGCAAAAAAAAAATTCGTTGCTAGTTCGAACTCGGTTCAGAAAAAAAACTCTCTCTCAATAGTTTGATCTAGTTCGATCTGTGATAGAGATGTAAATATCTGTCGTGACAAGTTACACTGTAACTTGAAGTGAGTTTCATGATGTGATGTAATTATATTATATTTTTACGTATTGTGTTGTGATTAAATTAGAATGGATGATTATGACACATGAGTCGTCACGTATATTAGTTACATCGTGAGTACATATTTAGTCATTTATTCATCTTTTGTAAAAAAAACAGAGAGAGTTAACTTATTCATAATTCACCATTAGATTAAGATCTAATGATTCCTGGTCATGCATGATCACGTGTATATTCGTGACATACCCGGACAAGTTTGTGTGTCGTGCTGTACTCATTTTTCAATCGTTATGACAAAATTGTATCGTGTTGTAACGATACTCGTGATAGAAATAATAAAATTATTTGCCAACTTATTGTTTACAGATCCATGAATCCTTTTTTTTTAATCCAAACAATTAATCTAAACCTCACAATATTATTTTTATATGGAAATGTATTTAGAAACTAAAATTTTCAGTGGTGTTTTGGTTTTTTTTTTAAATGGTATTAATAAAAATTATGGTTCTACAGAAAAATACAATATATTGCAGTGCATATATTTTATTTAATAAAATCGATGGTTAGTCATCGCCAACTAACTTTCAAAAAGAATATACTGAATAAGTTGTAATAATACGAATACAAAAATGCTTGATAATATTATAAATAGGATTATTAATTATACATAATTGCCATACACTTTTGACAATATCACCTCCTATTATTATTTTAGAAATAATAATACCAGGTCATTTCTTCCGAAGATACTAAGCGTATGTGTAAAAAAAAATGTTCATTTTACTTACAAGAATTGTTCGTCACAATTTTAAGAAGTGTGCTTGGTCTATAATTTATTTGCTGGAATTTTTTCTTTAAAGAAAAATGAAGATCAAGCTTTTAAATTCCATACTAATTTTATTACAACAAATATTTTTTTCATTTGAATTTCGATATTATGATCTCCTACATCAGATATCAGATATCGTATACATTTATCACTAGATGCTAATTATTTATTTGTTGGAAATTTGAAAAGTGTATTTTAGTTGAAAGAAGTTTATATCCGAACCTCAGTAAGTTTGGTAGGAAGATTGTTGTCGTGTATAATTTGTCTATATTGGAGTCTATATTTTATTTATGAGATAATGAACTATTTTTGTTTAAATTCGAACCGTTCAATTAAAATATGAACCAATTCAATACAGATAAAATGTACTGAACTTTCCATATTTTATGAGATATTGAAATATTTTTGTTTAGATTTTGTATATCAACCAATTCAATACGAGGTGAAATGTACGGAACTTCTTTAATATTTTTGTGAATTATAATTGAATGGTCCGGATTTAAACAGAGATATTTTGTTATCTTGGATTATATGAATTCATCAATGATAATGTCCTGTCGCAACTGTTATTTTTACGAATTTAGAGTAGGTCCGATGCCCATCGGACCTACTTTGGTGCGATGGTGAAATGACCATTCGATTACATCAAGACCCGTGCTAAGTAAATTAAAATACGTGTGAATCTATTTCAATTTCTATGCGTACCAATCATAAAGCTAATAGTACGGTTTGAGAGCTAATTAAACCTAAAAGTAGGTCCGATGCCCATCGAACCTACTCCTATCTCTATAACCGATTGTGTAGCATTTGGAATATACAAGTTATATCTACAACACACGTATTTAATAGCTAACCGAAATAATATTTACCAAAACATACAAAATCAGAATTATATTTATTCTCTTTATGCTTTTATGATTTAAATAAGTTGTTTATTAAATTTGGTACAATTTAAATATCGTTCATAAAGTAATTTGAAAAATTAACGATTCAGTTTTACTAAAAATTTGATCAGTCGTCAAATATTTTTTTTAAATCACATCAAGTCTGAACGTGATTAAGAGTAAAGTTAGCTGCAATTAAAAGTAAATTTTAGACGTGATAGCTAAATTTTGTATAATATTATATGATGTATTCACATCTTCTTACCTAAAAAGTTTGTTTACCGTCATATGACTGAGCAAATTCAAACTAAAGAACTTGTCAACTTATAAGTTATAAGTTATAACCCATCAACTTAGCTTTTTTTGGTATTTGGAAAAAAATGTTGGGAAGCTTTTATTAGGTTTCTGTAAACAAATAAAAAAAAAATGAGCATATTTTTTAAATGCTACATATATGCTACATCTTTTGATTAATTTTAACCTAATTTTTAATTTGTTATCGGTGCCTTAGTCAAAACTCAAAAGTCTTTCCGAAAATACGCATATGCCATATCCTTTTGAATTTAGTTTGTCCTCGGATCTGGTAAATTGCAATAAAAATTAAGCGCCAAGAATTTACCATGACCAAACCTTGATGAGATAGGAGTGGTCCGATGGGCATCGGACCTAAAAGTAGGTTCAATTAGCTCTATCACCGTACAATTAGCATTAAAATTAGTGTGCACGGATTTTAATGTACATAGCACGAATTTTGATACAATCAAATGGTCATTTTACTCATCGCACCAAAGTAGGTCCGATGGACATCAGACTTACTCTGAATTCAACCTTGATAGCGCCTATCGGACCTACTCTGGATTCAACCTTGATTGCTTCAATCAGGATTATAAAAAAAAATTACCATAATCAATCACACAAGAATTTAAAAGCTAAAGACTAATCTTTTACTGTCGTCTAGCCGAAATTGCAATGTGAATGCATCTTAGCGTCTTAGCGAGCATGGCGATGAAAGAGTCCACCGAATGATTTGGTCAATCAGGTCGATGTGACTGCTAACCACGTTGCTAAGATATAGTCGTATACATACTAGTTATATTTAATCTGCTCTCCTATGGCTACTGTGATTTTACTTACTCTCTATGAGATAGAGGCTACGACTCATTTTGTATACAATGTTATTTATTGTTCCTGAGCAATTGCAAGATTTTGCTGCTCCTGTACTGTGGCTTTCTGAATTATTTGACTCGGCCATGGCAGGCTCTCCGGAAAAAAGGAATAAGATTTGGTCCAAATGGCTTTGGACCGGACACCGTCCAAAGCCTATAAAAATCATACGATTAAAATCCAAACAGTCGATCCAAACAGCTCAACATGATTTCCATATTAAAATGTACTTAGAAATTAAATTTTATATTTTTTGAAAATTATTTTATATTTTTTTAGATATGCACAACATCACTGTTTATCTACAGTCCAAAAACAATAATTTTGTACGTATCTAAAAAAATAGTAAAAAATTTCTAAAAAATATAAAATTTAGTCTCTGAGCACATTTTAATATGAAAATAATGTTGAAAGGTTTGGATTGACTATTCAGACTTTAATCGTATAATTTTTAGAGGCTTTGGACGATGTTCGGTCCAAAGCCATTTGGATCAAACCTCATCCCCGAAAAAAAAAAAAGTCTGAACTTGACTCATCCAAGGCCCAGCCCATCACAAAAGCCCGTTTAAAAATTGATGTTCCACAAACAATCCGACCTAATTCTGTCTTCTTCTTCTTCTTCTTTTTCTTTTCCTTTTTGTGAATTAACGCCCGTAGGCAATACACAGGAGATGCAGTATCCGTTTTACACAACAATTCTAACTTCTAACATTGCTCGATTAATTTACATATTAAGCTCGGCTCGACTCAATATATAAACAAATCAAGTAATGCTGATTGTCAACTCGTCTGAACTCGACTTCTTTGCTGTAAGTAATAGACGCTAGAATGTGCAGAAGAGACACAACTGCATTACTATGTACATGAGCAAAATGCAAGAATGAAGGATGAGACATCAAGCAAAACGATCTATTTACTATTTGTGATATAAATGCAGTAAGTTGTTAAAATATTTTATTTCTTTTCCAAGTTATACAAAGACACACAGGGTCCACATTTGTTATCAAATTATGCAGTTTTCAAGCGTAGGGTACTAGGGTTAGTTATGTCAGCGATTTTTAAGTGACTAGAATTTTGTGATATATGGTTCAACGTTTTTATTATATGATAATGTAATGATAATTAACTGGATTGTTATTATTATATGATCGAGCAATTATCGCGCTTTTTGATGTTAGATTATTTTTTAAGGATGTAATTGAATTGTTTTCTCCATTTTAACACGAGTATAATTCTAATTGTTTCAAATGTAACTTCTTCATTTTTTCAGAAGAGAACATTTTATCAGGGCACAAATATACTGCCCAATTATTTTTTATTATGTTTGAATATTTTTGTTAATTTGATAATCGTAAGTTTTACTTTATTTCTTTAAAATGCTACAGACAAAAAAATCGGCGGCTAGACTCTAGAGGCTAGAACATAGGCAATCACATCTTCTGCGGAGCTCCGCAGGTACAGTTTTTTTAATCTGATGCGTTTAATTTGATGATCAAATAAAATTTTGGCACGAATTTCAAAACAAAATTAATACTGCTCTTCCATCATTCCGAGCCGTCCGATTAGCTCCGCGGGTAAAAGCTCTGCCGAGGATACTGGTCCAGAGCACAGGAGCTGTGCTATATGATTAGCCATCTCCGTTGCGCCTGATAGTGGCCTAAATTAAAATGCCAGATGCGCAGCCGGTGGCAAAACCAGAGCAGAGCCACCACCGCGCCTCCCCGTCGCTTTCCTCTCCTCTCCCGATCCAACACTTACTCTCTTTGGTAAAAAACTCTCCTAACCCTCTCACCTCTCTCTCTCACCTCGAATCCCTCGCCTCCCTCTACCCAACTTTCTCCCCTTCCCCTCCCCTCCTCCTCCCACTCATACGCCGCCTCTCCGCCGCCGCACCCCTCCACCTCCCCCGCCTACTCCGCCTTCTCGCATCCTTTCCCCGCCGCCCCCGTTTCTCGGAACCTACCGCTCTTATTCCTCTCAAGGCCTTCGCTCGCTCTCTCCAACCCGACCTTGCGTTATCCACCTTTAAGAATCTTAGATCTCTCTTTGGCTGTGACCCCGGCGTTCGATCCCATAACGTGCTTCTGGATGCTTTTGTTCGTGCTAGCCGGTGTGAACAGGCTCAGTCGTTCTTCTCCTTCTTCTGTAATAACGCCACTGTGCGGCCCAATATACAGAGTTATAATATTCTGATTCGTGGGTTGATCTCAAGGGGTCAGATTGATCGTGCTTGTGAGATTCTGCACAAAGCACCTAGCTCAGGGCTTGAACCTAATTGCGTCACCTATAGCACTGTCATTGGTGGGAGTATGAAGTTGGGAGATCTCAAGAGAGCCCTCGAGATGTTTGATGAAATGCTTGAGAGAGGTGTGTCACCTGATGTGGTCTGCTACAATCTGCTTATTGACGGGCTATTCAAGAAAGGCAGGATGGACAAAGCAATGGAGGTTTGGGAGATGTTGATAAGTGATCGTATGTTGAGCCCAAATGTGGGCACATACAATGTGATGCTTGATGGACTGTGTAAGCTTGGTAAGTTTAAGCTGGCCACTGACACGTGGGCTCGGATGATCACAAATGGACACCGTCCTGATTTGTTTACCTATACAATCTTGTTGAATTGGTTGTGTAACTCTGGTAACATAAATGGTGCTTCAAGAGTGTATTCAGATATGATTAAGATTGGTTTCCCTCTTGATACTGTCATGTGTAATTCTTTAATCAAAGGGTTTTGCAAGGCCGGCTGGGTAAATGAGGCTCTGAAATTATGGGACTCAATTTTGAGTTCCGCAACTAAGAATATAGTTAGCTACAATACAATAATCAGCGGTCTCTTTTATAATAGAAAGGTAGACAAAGCATTATCAATTTGGGAAGAATTGAAGGTGGATAAAACATGCTTCCCTGATTCAGTGACTTATAGCATTGTAATCCATGGGCTTTGTGAGAATGGCTTGATTAGCAAGGCATTAGGTACTATAAAGGATGCACAAATAGATGGACATGCCAAGTTGGATGCATTTGCATACTCTTCCATGATAAATGGGTTATGCCAAAATCGGAGGCTGAAAGAGGCAATATCCCTTTTTGACCAAATGGAGAAAAATGGCTGCAAACCAAATTCTCACACTTACAATTCCCTAATAAGTGGTTATTGCCAAAGCCATTTAATATCAAAAGCACTTAATTTGTTTAATCAAATGGTAATGGACAACTGCGTACCTACCGTTGTGACATACAATACACTTATAGATGGTCTCTGCAAGGCTGAGAGGTATCAACAGGCATCTATTTTCACGAAGAAAATGATCGAGAAAGGCTTCGAACCTGACAGGGGGACTTACAGCTCTCTGATGGATGGTCTATGTAAAGATGGCAAATTTGATGCTGCATTTGCCATCTTGAATTATGTTGTAGATAAGGGATTGAGGATTGATACCAGGATGTATAATATAATAATACATGGCCTTTGTTTGGCAGGTCAGGTACAAGATGCAATGTGCATTTTCTCAGTTATGGAAGAAAAGAGATGCTGTCCAGACCTAGTGACCTATAATACTCTAATGGATGGTTTTTGTGAGGCAGGTATGTTAGAACGGGCAACAGATATGTGGGCAAAGGTGTTGGATGCTGGTCTAGAACCCGATATCATATCATATAATATACGAATAAAGGGTCTTTGTTCTTTACATAGAGTAGCTGAGGCAACCAAGCTTTTAGACGAGGCCCTGACTAGAGGGATCACTCCAACATTTATTACTTGGAGTATATTGGTTAGAGGTGTGATCAATTTTGGGTCAATTCCAGCATGATTTCTCGGTTTGGTGCGTCTGCTTGTCTCTTGCACATCGTGTATACCAAATATTAACCCTAACTGATACAGTGTTACTTCTTCTTTTTTAGTTTGGTTACTCTGCATCAAAGGCACGTCAAGCTACTTAGAGGACGTGACATAAAATACCCTTCTCTATTGTGAGGTATATCTAGTAACTTGGTAATTTTTGGTGTATTTTTAGGTACTTTAGGATGGTAGGTCCTTCTTGGAGTAAGTAATAATAAGCATAGCACAGAGTAAGCATCACCCCGAAGCAGATAATAAAAGTAGAAGGTATATTTCAGAAGAAAAGAATACAAAGCTTGGAAAATCTAAAAACTCTCATTTTTTTTTTCTTTTTTTCCTCTGCAGGCCGTGCTCTTTACCCAAAGAACTCAAGTTGTTTCAGTCCTTGAAAGGTGTCAATTGACTCAATTACAAGGTAACTCAAGTCATCTTTGAGAGATGAAATACATTCTTAGGGATTACCACACAAAGTATATAGCAACTTTACAAAGCTAACAAGATGTTTTTCTGAAAGCACAACTACACGTGCTTGGAATATATTATTTTCGATATTCTAAGAACAGGTTCTGGCACAGTACATCCGCTCATCCTAAGGAAGAGGAGCTCTTCAGTTCTAAACGTTAAAGGAATTACTACTTTTTAAAGATTGGAAAAGGTATACTTTTTAAGCTTTCAGTTAAAAAAAAACTGCCAAGTGGCATTTTTCTTCCTCAACTGCAATAATGATAATCTAAGAGTATTTTCAACATATGCAATAAGACCAAAATGGAGAACAAAGCATCAGATAGGCAACTCTTTGTTGCCTTTTGTTTGGCATTAGAAGTTACATTGCCAAACTCTCTCTCTGATGCAAAAGCAAAAGCATGAGTTTATCAAACACCAGGTTGGAGATCCTGTTGTCTATTGCCTCATGTACATTTACTTGTACCGAATGTTCTTATCAGCAACCCACAAGTTTTCTAAAGTGCTCCTACTTTTTTTTTTAATTGTTTATGCAGATTAGTATTGACTACAGCTGTGACAATCTGTGAACGGTTGATGACAGATCTTGGCTATCTGCTTGAAATGAAATAGGGCAATTTGGTCCATCCCAATGTACGGGTACATGACATTTTTTTTCTCGGCGGCACCTCGGAAGATTTGCAGCAATAGTTTTCTACTACAAAAATTTTGCAGGAAAAAAAGCACTATCTTTAACTATAGCAGCAAGATGGTTTTTGATATATTCATGTAATACGTTATTCTTGTTATAGTAGTATTTTTTAGACTATGCGATTATCTATCAATTTTCAGAGGCATATAGTAAAAATGTACGGAGCGTTATAAACCGTGTGACCACCACTCCAACCAAAAATATCACAAAAAATTTCAGGACAAGTTTGAAGGAAAACAGATAAAAAAATGTGTAGAAAACATGTTCAAATTAAAGAAAATAATGCGGTACACAATAAACAGAATTCAAAATGACCTCTAGTAACTTTTTTAGTCATAAAAGTTTCTTATTACAATTCCAATAGACATGATTTGAAGTGCTTGAAAAATAGACGACGGAAACTACAACCTTGGTGTTTTAGATTTTTTTAGATTCGGAGTTTATCATGGTTAAAGTTAGCTTGTAATGGACTGTTATTTAATAAGTCTGTTAAAAGTTATTTAGAAGATACTTGTTGAGTTCTGTGTTACTTTTTGGATTCTAGTTACACTAATATTAGTTGTGTTAGTGGTACAGTAATGGGAAGTGTTCGCAGTGTTAGTAGAGTATTTCCTAAATGTGTACTGATTATTCAGTGAGGTCATTGTAATATGCATATTATGTATCGACTTGTGTTATAAATTCATATTTTTGTATTTTTAAAGTTCAAATAGTCAATCCTCACTCTAAAAATATGATTTTCTTGTGAAATATACTTGAAGACCAAATTTTATTTTATTTTTAGAAATTTAACTATTTTGTTAAATAGAAAATCACTTGATCTAAAAAAATATAAATATCATAATAGATTTAAGAAAGAGAAAATTTGTATTGAACTATTGTGTTTGATTACATTGACATGACGCTTATTTATAAGTTTGACTACGATTAATGCTAAACAACACCACTTAAGCATTTCCTACCTATCACCATTACAATGCTAATCAACTCTTACAATTCACACCCATTATTATCTCCAATACAATATATTTGATCCTCTATTAGGACCATTCAAAAGAAGCAGTGATTTTCTACCTATCTACAAATATAAACAAATCCTAGAAAATATAAATTTTGAATCTTCATATGTATTTTAATATGAAAATCATGTTTAACGGTTCAAATTGACTATTTGAATTCTGAAAATAGAGATATGATCAATAGCACGGGTCAGTCCATAATATGCATATTACCATAGCCATCCTTGTTATCTTCATATGTATTTGTTTCGGGTGAGTTATAATTAAACAATGAATACAGTAGATAATTTATTAAATCATGTTATCCTTGTTATCTTTTAAAAAATAGTAGCAAAATAGATTAGTATGGTCTTTAACCATAACAGTTCATCAATCAAAGCCTGCACAAAATAATCACAATTTCTGAAAACTCTAATTCACCCGAGAATTCCAAGAATTGTCCCTTCAAAACCTCAAAATATGCCGTTCAGCATAAAACCACTCGGATCATAATAATTGATATTTAAAAGGTGTCAGGTCATAACAAACTAATTGCAGGATTTATGTATGGAATCTTCTTTAAACCTCTCTCTCGATTTTATAATTCCAGAGTAATCCAGGCAACGTGCGGACCGTTCGTCTCAAATTTTAAAGCTGACCAACCTCTTAAAGATCTACTCTTTACGTTAAAAGGATGGTCGGGATGCTGTCCGGAGTACATAGTTATATGATACGAGAAGCTGCACTCTCTTCCTCTCACTAAGCCTAGAGCGAAGTTTTCAGGTCTATTGATAAGCAACAGTTAATCAATTCATGAACTAGCCATTGCTATTTTTAATTTTGCTTCTTTCCAAACACAAAATTCCCTACTTCCACACATCAAAATGCAGTTAGGGAGTAGGAAGAAATATTTTGGGAAAGAAGGTATTACTGTGCTACTTCCATGTATAATCTACTTATTTATTACTAAAAGGTCTGAACCAAGCTAAAAGCAACACTAACAGCATAAACACTGGACAAAAAGTCAAAACTGAATTATAGTTCAAATTAACAAGTATCACAAAGAAGATAACAACCCTCCGGAGACTTGAATACTAGAAGAAAAAATAGGCTAACGACAAAAGGTTCCAAAATTGATGGATAAATCAAGCATCTAGCAGGAAACACGGGTAAAAGGCTTCTATGTCAGTACCGCCTTGCCTTGGAGTCATTCTTTGAAAGAATCATTCCATAAATTTTGTCAGCTTCATACAGAAGTACTGCTGAAAACAGAAAACTGCACCAAGGGGACAAAGCAAATAATAGTTTAGTCATGCATTCTGGTTTACTTATATTACAAAGAGAGGAAGGATTTTCATATATTGTATGTTCTTCTGCATCATGCGTTACATTGATTTCTTTACATACATGTTGGTAAAGGCAGTGCTTTCCTTTTGCGTTTCGTAAAAAAATCATGCGAGACATCCATTAATAGAGAAAAAACACTAAAATATAACCATACACATTGCAATTGAGGATTAGGACTGCCTAAATTAAATAAAACAAGTTAGCAATGCTATTTCATAAAATAGGGATCAAGGTGCCCGATGCAACTTTGACTGACAATCTAGTACGGAGACTGAATTAGTACTGAATTTCTATTCTTTACCATTTTCAATCAAGGTCATAAAAGTCTAGGTATCATGTTTTAAATCTGTAAAACTATAACTTTGAGATAGAAAGACGGTGACTTGGATCCTAGTTCCATAAATTCATGGTAGCAACCTTGAGTCGTACAATGATGTAAAATTTGTAGGATTGGGTTAGACAAGGCTTGTGATAGACAACTTATAATTCTTAGCTTCTTCAAATGTGCTAGATCAATGTGATTTTCGTATTTACTTCATTAGGCAATCCGTAGGAATAATTAGTTTGTGATATGTTATCGATGCATCTTCGTTAAACAAACTCAGTATAACTCTTGCAGTAGACAAGTGTTTTACATGTTAGGATCTGGCAATTTCTAGATGCCATTGTACAATCCCAGTCAACTCTGCCTAAAAATGATTTGACAGCCTTGATTTTAATCTAAAACCAGCGCAACCTACATAAAAGAGAGAAATAAAAAAAAAATATATATATATATATATTATGACTGGAGCTGACGTACCATGTCGTGATGCAGACACGGTGCACTGTGCTAGCAACAATTAGAGAAACAATTTCTGCCAGTATAACTGCAAGGCACCAAAATAAGAAAAATGAAGAGTTGAACACAATAATTAGTGTATTGGTTATGCATTAAAGAAACAAATCTTTAATGATAAATAGAAATTACCAGCACCCCATCCCGTCTTCATGCCGGATAATTCTTGGTAGTTCCCGATGAACTGTAAATTTCTTTCATGTTAGCAGTTCATAAAAACAAAAGTAACATGGGTAAAAGATAATTTAAAGTACAAAGTAATTTCCGACAAATCATGCTCCAAGTATGACATAACAATGAAAGAGATATTGATTTGCTCACAAGACATTGATCTTAATTTCTTTTTTAAAGCTAGGTAAATAGCTATGTAACCTTCCAACATTAACTATTATAATTTCTTTTTAAAGCTAGAAAAAATAATGTCTGTTTCTCAGCTTCAATTGCTATCGTTCTAAAGTTTGCCCTTGAATGAGAAAAAAATGACCTTGCAATTTTAAAGAGTTAACAGCAACTATATCAATAATTTACCTAAAGCAACTTATTAAGGTTGACAAATGACTGTGTCTCATCTGGATTCTTTTTTATTGTAAATGTTTCAACATAATAAAACAGATCATGCAATTTAAAGCAATCAGCAGCTGCATGAAGGAGTTACAATTTGATATAACATGAATCATATGCTTATGATTACAGAATGAGTTCTAAACTGATTGCAAACGTAGATTGAATGCATAGTAATTGTGAACTTACAGTTAGCATCAGGAGGAAGAGAAGTGAGCAGATTAACCCTCCGACAATAGTCATGAGCTCTGATGAGGCGAATTTTACTTTATACATTTGGATGAGGGAGAGAATAACAGTAAAAAGTAGAGAGGAATAGATCATGGAACTGCCAGGAGCCGCCATAATTTCAATCCTGTGTAAATAGCAGTGGAAAAAGACAAATCAACCAAAATCAACCAAAACAGCACTCATCTGAGGCTACCTCAAAGCTGACCAATATCGTGTTTCATGGCAGCTATGACTTGTCGGGAGCAAGGGTCAAGCTAGAGGTCATCCCAGGAGAAAAGGCAACACCAAGAGCCAATACCCAATAACCCGATAAAACTCTAAGCTTCCGATAACAACATCCAATAATCCGATAACAATGACGATACCCAGTAAACAATAACCAATATCTATACCGGTACCTGTTCTAATCAGGACCAAGAGAAAACCCAACAAATTCCAAAAATTTCAAGATCTGTTTTTATTAGATCTACACCAGAAAAATTCGATCAAATATAAAAAACCCAGCAAGCAAAATAGATGTTGGTGTTTACACCCGAACCTTAGACCAAAGAAGGGAGAAGAGTAGAGAAGGGCGGAGAAAGAGCGAGATGGGGAGAAGGCAATCTGATTGAGAAAGATCGACAGGGGGGGCTTTTTTCTTTTATTTTTGAAGAGAAGCCCGGATGCGATTCTGCTGGGCTGCGTCTGGAGCGATGAGAAGAAAGAAAAGAAGACCTTTGGGCTGGGCCGCTGGGGTGTGAACGGACTGAGTCCAGCCCAACATACATAGTTATTGAAACTCAGATCAAATGAGGCAGCTCTTGCAACATCTCTCCTTGTTGCTTCAACAAAACAGTAAAAAAAGAACAATGAGTGGAGCTGACGTACCATGTCGTGATGCAGACACGGTGCACTGTGCTAGCAACAATTAGAGAATTACATCTAATAATTTTTATCTTATTAATTTGTTCCAATTACATCTAATAAATTTTTATCTTATTAATTTGTTCCAAAATTTCAAGAGTAAAGACATAAAAAATAAGGAAAAATTGTTTTTATGCCACTTCAAAATATGAAAATTCGAAAATCGCCACCTCAAAACATGAAATTTGTTATTTGCCACTCTAAAATCGTTAAATTTATGAAATTGCCACAATTATACATCTAATATACATATTCGATTAAAATTATTCTGAAAAGTATTGTATAAAAAACATATTTTGAAAGTTCCAAAATTACCCTTCCCTTCGTCCCCTTCGCCTCTCTTTCACCCTTCCTCCACTAGAGTGTTGGGTTTTCATGGTACTTAAGGCAGCGGAATTTCAAAATTTTGACAAGAAAAGTACCAAAAGATCATTATGTATGACTAAAATCAAACCAAAAATCAATTTCCAAATCAATAAGCATCATACCTTTAGTTTCTTGTCTCCAAACAAGAAATGAAGATCCTTGAGATGTAGAGTTGTAGCCTCCACCTCCTTGTTGATCGATGCTAATGGTGGTTGATGCTTTGCAGCGCCCTGGTGGTTGATGTGTGCGTGACCTTGAACGCCTTGTATCAAGATGAGACTCCAAAGTAGAAGCCCTCCACGGCATCCACCAAGAAATTAATTAGAAACCAAACTTTCCTCTTGCTAGAGAGTAGTAATTTGGTCGCTCCTTAATCCCTATCCTCCAAGAGAACAAAATCTTGATTCTAGGGTTTGTGGGTTCTCAACACATGAGAGAGAAACAATAGAGAGAAAGAGTTTTGGCAGAACTTCAACTCTCAAAACGAATTGCCCTCAAAAGGAATGAGAGAGAGTGCATATATAGCAAATAAGGAATGTGAAATTCTGTTTCCAAAATTAACTCCGTGTTCTACCACGTTTTTGACCACGATCTAATTCGAATTAGATTTTTCTCTCTGAATAAAAGTTATAGATCTTTCTTTTACCTTTCTATCCATATGTGGTACGCTCAAAACAAACATCGTATGAGGGTGTTATGGTCAAAATACGAAACATGCGCAGCAGTTTCCAGAACATGGTAGTCTAAATTTAGCACCACGTTCTACCACGTTTTTGAGCATGATATATTTCTAATTTGGTTTTCTTCCAGAAATACAAAGTTGTAGATTTTTCTATTACCTTTCCAGAAAGATATAGAACGCTAAAAACGGATATCGTACTAGAAATATATGGCTCAAATAAGAAACATTGCGCAGCAGCTTTCAGAAAACGTGGTAAACTATTTTGGGCTAACTTTTAATTATGGAAACAATTCTTTAAATAAACATGAGCCATAATTAACAACAGCCATTAGACTTTGTTTATTGGGCCAAGTTTCACTTTCCTTGTTTGAATTAATCAAATACAATTAATCTAATTAATTGTAGTATCATATATAATTATCCAAATAATTATATTTCTCATGTTTTAGTGGAGAAACCAATTTATTTGTCATGTCATACATGTCAAATAAATTAAGGAGCATTTCTAATTAATTCCTTATCGGTGTGACCCTGTGGGATCTATGTCATTCGGCAATAGAATCTGAAACTCTTTTCGATTCCATAAATTACAAGCGGCACCTAGCAATATGCATTGTAATTACCCAAATGACACGAGATGATAAGTACCATCTCGAATCACGATCCCTAAGCAATAATTGCCTCGTGTCAATTCCATGTCTCATGATATCATGAATAGATCCAAGGTAGGAGTGTGTCATCCTTGCAAATCTACTCGTTTCTTGATTCCGAAATAATTCGGTAATTATAATTAACTCCTTAATCATATGTGCACATACTTGTATTATTTCATCAAGGGGCCCAGTGATATCATCGCTCATTATATATGAGGGACATTGGTATTCTTGATAATTACTATCCCTCCACATAAGAA
This sequence comes from Carex cristatella, assembly GCA_024447775.1. Classification (NCBI taxonomy): domain Eukaryota; kingdom Viridiplantae; phylum Streptophyta; class Magnoliopsida; order Poales; family Cyperaceae; genus Carex; species Carex cristatella. The sequence continues at coordinate 2,433,630 of JAJHPF010000022.1, forward strand.
ACACATACCGAGATAGAATCGTATAATTGCCGATTACGGACAACGTTGGATAATATCCACGAATATATATTCCCATGTGAGAAAAACAATCATCTCATACCTTAGAATTCCAGACACAAATAAAACATTAATGACACAAACACAATCCATATTAAATGTTTTACTTTGGTCACGTCCAATCCCCGATCTCCATCGGGTATCTATTTGATCGGATTGACAACTCCTTGTCATATGATCTCGCGAGAACATGATCATCATCTAATCCAAATGCTAATCTTATACCTAGGTAATTAATGTCCCTTGTTAATTACCAAGACTAGGGACACTTTAGGGTATTTATTAACACATGTATAGAGTTCCACAATTCCAAGTCCTCAACCTGAATGATCTATAATTAATAAAATACTCAAGGAACAAAATGATAAACATAATCATTCAATTACATAAACAAAACTTAGAAAACAATCATCCTATGATTGGCTTCTAGATCACAACACTAACATAGAGGCCCAACACAGCTCTGGAAAGTGACTGGATCAGGCGGCGTCGCCGGTGTCTCCGTCGCCGTCTTCATCACCTACTGCCGTTCTGGTAGTATCCAACTCTGGAAAGGGGATGGATCAATCTGGGAGTAAGAAGAAATACGTTAAACAGGTAAGAGATAATGTTACAGACTATATATGTCCTATTTGCTTTATACAACCAGAGGCCAGAGTGTTGGGTTACGGACCGTCCAAACCGTTGATTAGCTTAATATGCGGAAAGAACGTAAAATAAAAATTTTACTTTTATATTAAGACAAGGATTAAATGAGGTATGTCAGAATACTTTCCAAGGGAATCCACCTTCAGTATTCTTTGGCATCAAAACCCGATTTAATTATTTTACAGATCTACTCCATAATTGATTTCTAAAACTTTAATCTATCTACAAATTAAATAGATTAATATAACATATTTATACCTTGATCCAAATTCCAATTGGATTGCAGCAGACCGAGAAGACCGAATCTGAGGAACGTCTCGCTTCGAAGTATCAGACGTCTGATACCTCTATTGGTTATCCACCAGGACTAACCAGAGAGCGGTTTATTTCTTTTGACAGAAATACCGTAAACCGCGGAATTATGCAAAAACACTATTCACCGAGAAAAAGACAAAATAAATATATTTACGACTCGCAGTTATTCAAATAGAAATACCGCAACTTTCGCAAAAATATATTATTTCTGAATCCCGTAAACAACCGTAACCGAGAAAGAGAGAAAATAGATTTATCGATTCGATCAGACTGATCAAGATCAGATATGAGTGAATTGGTAATTTTCTCTCTACCCCTACCCCTCTATTTATAGGCAAATGAGGAGGTTCGCCCGATTACCAAAATACCCTTAAAGTTTGGCATATTTACAATTATGTCATTCTTAATGGTGGTTTGGTTAAATGGTAAAATCAAATACCATTTGAGAATACCATTTAAGAATACCATTTGACAATACCATTTGAGAATACCATTTGATTAATATATATATCATGTATATATATTTGGATTTTTAATTTATTTAATTAAGGTTTTAATTTTACCAATATTCAAAACCATAATTAATATTTAAAATCTAAATCAAATATATATAATTGTTCTAAACAATTATATTTCTCGGGGTCCGGTTTCGGTACGATTTTATACAACGCATCGAGTACGCTTATAAATTAACCGTTGTTTCTGCTTGTCATCTTATATGACATTTATAATTTAATTATATCACGTATAATTAATTATAACCATCTTAATATTAATTATAATCAATTTATAATTAATCAGTAAGATTCTCCGACTAGCTCCTATACGGTGTGACCCAATAGGATCTGTGTTATGTTGGTAAATAGAATTAAAACCATTTTAACTTCTATAATCATAGGAGGCATCCGACATCCGCACTATGACCATCCAATTACACGAGATGATCTTTGTACTATACAATACCACGATCCAAGTAAACTATTTTAGTCGTGTTAATTCTTATGTCTCGCAGTATCAGATCAGTTTCAAGGTGGGTGTGTGTCATCCTTGCAAACTTAATCTTTTCCCGATCTTGAGCAGATTATCAAATATAATTACAATTGTAATTATACTGCATGCAGATAATCCTACTCTATCAAGGGGCCCAGTGATACCGTAACTCGTATAGAGATACGAGGGACAATAGTACTTTTGGTAAACCATCACTACCTCGCCTAAGCTATGTATACCGAAAAGCTACCGTTATGACTCGCGTTTTACCGACAACGGCGTTAGGTAACAATCACACATACACATCTCTCAGTAGGAAAGATGAATACCTCATACTTTAGAATCTTAACACTGAATGAAAACATTAATGACACGTACACAATTCCATTTAATGTTTCATTCGAGGTCTGTCAAATATCATGTTCCTAGAACATGTATCTATGTGATTAAAATGACATCTCATGTCAATGGTCTGTAAAACTTTACCATCTTTTAATCCACATTCTAACCTTGTAACGATAAATTAGTGTTCCTGCTAATTACCTCGGTTAGAGACTTTTAAGAGTATTTATCATCTATATTATGAAGCTCTACAATTTCAAGTCATGAACCCGAAATGATTCATAAATTCAATAATACTCAAGGAACAAAATGACAGTTTATTAATCACTCAATTCATGAACAAAGCTTTATGATAATTTATCGTATTATTGACTTCTAGATTATTACAAACTAACACAGAGGGCACTGATCTAATATTTAAACTTCAAGTTTATTTAGCACTTATGCAAAAAAAAATGGGCACACTAGCTCAAGAAAATAGAAAGTGAGGATAATTGATATGCCAAAGAATCAGAAAACACTTTTCGATTCCAATTTCGTCTCAATTTAGAACTAGTCAAACAAGAACAACCTGAACCCAGGGGGATGTGCTGGTAAAACAATATTAATCAAAGTATATAAAATATAATAATAGGTGACTGGGAAGCACAACAATATAGAGCTTCACTTGGCTGCACAGAAAGGTGATGTAGTGGTAGAGCGACACATACTGAGTGAAATTGATGCACAGATGACTGGCATTGGAGAGGAGTTTGATGCCAGTGTGGCAGAGATTCGAATGGCAGTGGGAAATGAGTTGAACGAGGTCTCTGGCGGAGAAAGGGTGAAAGAGAGACGAAGGGGAAGAAGGGAAGGGTAATTTTGGAACGTTCAAAATATGTTTTTTATACAATATTTTTCAGAATATTTTTAATTAATACGTATATTAGATGTATAATTGTGGCAATTTCATAAATTTAATGATTTTAGAGTTGACAAATAACTAATTTTATATTTTGAGATGGCAATTTCTTAATTTTCATGTTTTGGAGTGACATAAAAATAATTTTTCCAAAAAAGAAAGATAGATAAGGATATGCATGGTTCAAGTTTAACATAAAAATCACAATTATAATCCGACAAGCCAATGGACCCACACCGTTTAGCGGAATAGCATATTGAACAAATCTTTTACGTAGATTACTTCCATAGAAAAACCCACCGAAACTATTCAGTATCCTGCTCCGCTCCCTTGCATCAGACGGCAGCGTTAACTTTTTTTTATTCTCATCGACCCAATCACAAGTTGCCAGCTGGGAAAAGCACAACGCCTCCATCTTCTATGGCTTTATTCAAAAATTTTCAAAATCGAGCCGAGCTCAGGGACTGACATCCATCGCAATTTTGTACGAAATGAACCCGGTTCAGACATCGCCGCCTCCTTGTCACTACCGAATTACCGATCCCGACCCGAAACCTACCGTCCCTCCCGTGCGGACCCTAACTAATCGAAGAAATCATATCTTGGACGCGTTCTATCATGACATGTTTGAATTAGCTTCCACTGACATGTGCACCATACTAATTCTATTGTATTGGGTCCCACTTGTCTGGATTCCTTTTGTCTGATAGACCTGATCCACGGTGTAGATCCTCAACAAAACTCGTCTCTCTCTCTTCTGTGTTTTTTAATTTTTTTGTGTTGTATTCCCCATTTCTCCTCTATTTTTTTTGTTCTTTCCCCTAACCTACCCATTTTTCGCATCATTAAACAAGGGAAAAATCGAAACAGTATTTACTTAAAATTTATCTGGGATTCCAGTCCAGTCGATCGGATCCGCCATTTGCGATTTCAGTACCAATTCGTGTCTATAAACTATTTTAACTTCCAAGTGATACTAAACGAAAGATCTCGCTAGAGAAATGTCGACGGAGGACGAGAAGCTTTTGAAAGAAGCAAAAAAATTACCTTGGGAGGAGAGGCTACTACACAAGAACTGGAAGGTGCGAAATGATGCTAATATCGACCTCGCATCGGTCTGCGATAGCATCATGGATCCAAAAGACTCTCGCCTTAAAGAGTTCGGTGAGATATACAATCCTTTCTCATTTATTTTGATGAATTTACAATCCGTCTGCTCTTTTAATCCCTTTTAGATCTGAGATTTTATCTGTCGTTAAATCAGCGCCTTTGTTTAAGAAAACTGTGGCGGATTCGAACGCCCCCGTCCAGGAGAAGGCGTTGGATGCGCTACTTGCATTTTTGAAAGCTGCTGATGCGGATGCTTCCAGGTACGATTTACAGTAAAAGAGAGGTTTTATTGTTTAAGTGCATGTTATATTTATTCCCGTGTATCATAGTATGATCAGTTGAAATTGTTTTTTTTTATAATAGGTATGCCAAGGAGGTCTGTGATTCAATTGTAGCAAAGTGCCTCACTGGGAGGCCAAAAACTGTGGAGAAGGCCCAAGCAGCATTTCTTCTCTGGGTTGAATTAGAGGCAGCTGAGGTGTTCTTGGTCAGTAACATGCTTATTCAATGTTGCTTATATTGTTTTTAGTTTTGAGTTCAATATTAACGTGAATAATTTGTTGAATTGCTTCTGGAATATGCCACAGCCATGTCATTTTCCTAGCTTCTAATTTAGTATTGGGAAGATATGAGTTCAGGAAGCACCGTCCTGTTCTACAGTCTTAATTTTGCTTAATTCTAGTTATTTCGTCATTGGTTTTGCTAAATCAGTTTCTTAGTTAGATCTTAAGAACGACAATTTCCTAATTGTCAGTGAAGAAAAGCATATGTAGCACTGCCCCCGAATCGAGTATCCAGCATGACATGACCCAATATGATATGTTATTTTCGATTCAGTGTCCACTGGGATGCAAATGTCGGTGTCCGTGCTGCATAGCTCAAGGCCCATTACAATACCAGTGTTTTTAATAGTGTGCGAAAACTAGGATGACTGATGCAATACTAAGATTTTGTCGAAGCAATTACCCAGTCATCTTGTTTGTCTGGGTATTTAGTAATATATAATCTCATCTACTCCATTTAGTATGCAAGTTTTTCACAATGACATGATGTTTTGGTTGCATTGTGATGTCGTCAGGATGCAATGGAGAAGGGCATAAAAAACAAAGTTGCAAAGGCGGTTGTACCAGCCATTGATGTTATGTTTCAAGCCTTGAGGTTTTGTTGCTGTTATATCAAATTTCATTGCTATTCTGTCTTAAGATAAAATCCTAAATCTAATTTATGTCTCTTGCACGCCGAGCAGTGAATTTGGCAGCAAGGTTGTGCCACCTAAAAGGATTCTCAAGATGCTTCCTGAGCTATTTGATCACCCAGATCAAAATGTGCGTGCATCATCTAAAGGCTTGACTCTCGAGCTGTGCCGATGGATAGGCAAGGAGCCTGTCAAATCAATTTTATTCGAGAAAATGAGAGATACAATGGTATGATCTAGTCATATTAAAATTGGAGTTTTACCATGCTATGAATTGATACTGAAACGATAGTCTTCTCTTTTTTTGTCTTTAAAGAAAAAAGAGTTGGAGGCTGAACTTGCAAATGTCACAGGAACTGCAAAGCCCACCCGCAAAATAAGGTTTTAGGATGCTCTTTTTTTTTTTTATGATATACTATAGCCTCATTATACGTTGAAAGCATATTTTGCTACACAATTGTGCTCAGATGTAATTAGGTACTACCTTTTGATGTCTTTAAAATTTGTTCATAGAGCTGAGCAAGACAAGGAGATAGAGATGGAAGCTGCTCCGGAGGTATCTGGTGCTGGTCCAACAGAAGAATCGACAGCTGAAGGTGACCTGTCCTTCACTCCCTTCCGTCCTCCTTTCTTTTTCTATATAATGCCATATTGGGTTATAATTCTTTTTCTTGTTGCAGCTGCACCAGTTATAGATGAATATGACCTTGTTGACCCTGTTGATATATTAACACCTTTGGAAAAATCTGGATTTTGGGATGGAGTTGTAAGTATTCCTATCTACTTTCCTAATTTCAAATGGATCGTGTTTTGTTAATTTTGGTCAATTACACTTCCATTCTGTTCAGTTAATTATCCTGTTGTTTTCATAATTATATTAGAAAGCTACTAAATGGTCCGAAAGGAGGGATGCTGTGGCAGAGCTCACAAAACTTGCCTCAACTAAAAAGATCGCTACCGGTGATTTTTCTGAAGTTTGCCGGACCCTTAAGAAGGTTAAATTTTATCCTCTCAGAATTTCAAATTAATGATATATTATGTGAGGTCCTTTCCCTTTTGCTTATGAAAATATTTCTCAAGAATTTATGGTAAAAAGACCCGTAATGGAGTTGTAAACCTACTTTCTCGCAAAGACATACTGCTCTAAACATTGTATACCCTATTGTTTTTTATCTTGCCAATAATGTGGATTTGCAATTATGCAGCTTATATCAAGTTAAAATAACACCTTCATGAATTTGTTCTTTGGTGCAGCTCGCCACTGATGTAAATCTGGCTGTATCAGTTGAGGCAGTACAAGCTATTGGAAACCTAGCAAAGGGGCTAAGGAGCCATTTTGCTAGCAACTCACGGTTTCTGCTACCTGTACTACTTGTAAGTACTCTTTTTTTTGGAAATATTGTTATGTTGAATGCTTAGGTGCCACTGATCAGTAAAATAACTTGAGTTATCTGCTCCTAAATTTTTACAGGAAAAATTAAAAGAAAAAAAACCTACATTGACTGATGCCTTATCTCAAACTCTTCAAGCCATGCACCAATCTGGGTGCTTGTCACTAATGGATGTAACTGAAGGTAATTGATCTTATAATTATACCAAGTCCTAACAGTCCTTATCTAAGTAATCTTCTGTCAACATATCCCGGAAAGGCAATGTCACTATCAGCTGTCTTTTAGTGCACTGATCAATCATAACATCCTGTCAATATTTCTGGATGCCATTATAGTCTGGTTTCCACTGTTTTAATAGATGTTGAATTTTTTTCTTCTGATGATTAAACATTTAAAACATAGAGCAAAGCTGTAACCGAACATTAGTTTAATGATGGAACCAAAATTACAACATAGAGACTAAACAGAGCCAATTTTTCTGAAAAGAAATAGGATTTGTAAAGGTCCAATGAAGTTTCATCCCCGGGCTCTTCTGAATTATACAGCTGTACATTAGCACCTTATCAGTGATTATATGTGATTGTGTTTTGTCGCAGATGTTAAGGTCGCTGTCAAGAATAAAGTTCCCCTTGTAAGGTCTCTAACCCTTAACTGGGTGACATTTTGCATTGAGACAAGTAATAAGGCTACTGTGCTTAAGCTGCACAAGGAATATGTGCCTATCTGCATGGAGGTATGTGGATTATACTACTCCATTTTACACATAATACAGCATATTCTGGGTGCACTCAGCTATTACCCCTCTAGTAACTCTTTTCTTTTGGATGCTTTTCTTACATTTTTGACAGTCCTTGAATGATGGAACGCCTGAAGTGAGAGATGCAGCCTTTTCTGCCTTGGCTGCCATTGCTAAGGTTATTCCCTTGTACATAAATCTGATCTTCTTTTCAAATAAGAACATCTTATCTGTCGATTAATGTTACATTTGTGATTTGTTTAGATGGTTGGCATGAAGCCACTAGAAAGATCGTTGGAGAAACTTGATGATGTCAGAAAAAAGAAGTTATCTGATATGATTGGATCTAGCAGTCCTGGTGCTGTTGCCGCTCCCAGTTCTGGAAATGGTCCAGGCTCTGTATCATTATCAGTTGGCGGCGGCGGCAGCTCCAATCATGAGGTAATTTAGTTTTTTCATTCTCATTTGAAAAAAATAAGTAAATTTATATTAAGGAAGTCTTAGATTCCTGGAATTAGGAACCTTGGAATTGGTTGGAGTTTACTTATTCTTCTTTATTTCTGACAGAAAATGATCAACTAGGATGTTATTCCAACAGAATAATTATAAAGGACCTTAATTGGAAATAATGCTATAATTTGCTTTATTTGTTAGGCTGATAATGGTGCAACGGTGAGAAGATCAGCAGCAAGTATGCTTAGTGGGAAGAGGCCTGTTCAAGCAGCGGTCAGCATTAGTTCTATTCTACTTTAATTTTTAATGCCAAGCAATGTTCCCAGCTCTATCCTATTTTATTTTATTTTGCAACACAAAGCGATAATTCAGTAGTTCATTGGCACCAACTGCTTGTGTTGGAAATGCTATTGAAAAATATTTATCTGTATGAGCCTTAGAATTCTTTCTTGAGGTAAAATTAATGTTAATTGTTTAATCTTCATGCAGCCTGCTTCTAAGAAAGGTGGTGGAACAGGAAAGACAGTTACTTCTAAAAAAGCTGATGGTGGTGGTGCACCTAAGGCCTCTGCACCTGTTGCAATAGAAGATGTTGAGGTTGGTGCAAAAGTGCAAACAAATGCATATACATTTTCCTTAACTGAAATGCGTGGTATTTGATTTGGTATGTTATCAATGATTTGCAGCCAAGCGATATGAGTTTGGAAGAAATTGAAGAACGACTAAGTAATGTCATTAAAGCTGAAACAATAACTCAGTTAAAGAGTAGTGTTTGGAAAGAGCGTTTAGAAGGTAACTGAATTTTTGTTACTTGATGTTTTATTTCTTTCCTCAAAAGTGGTTAGGAGACCTAAGAGTGTTGCCGTGTAGTCTTGTTTATTGGACTATATATGCTGCACTTATTTTTTTGTTTCTGCTTTACTTTTGCCTGAATATTCTCCTTTTTGTTTCTTGCAGCCATGGGACTGTTGAAAGAAGAGGTTGAAAACCTTTCAGAACTTGACCAGTTTGCTGAGCTCTTGGTTCGTTTATTATGTGCTGTACCCGGTTGGAGTGAGAAAAATGTGCAAGTATGTTTTCACAACTTAGAGATAAATTTCTGTTCATTTTCTCTCTGTTTTTCTAGTAAGCCATTTATTTGATGACATTTTTATGTGACAGGTTCAGCAACAGATTATTGAGGTTATTGCCCACATAGCTTCAACTGTCAAGCGGTTCCTTAAACGATGTGTTGTTCTGTGTATTCTTGGTATGCATTTTTTGCTGTTCTGTATCCCACATACATCTAGATTTTTATCTGCCTATGCGATGAACCTGACTTGTGATGGTTCACACCATACCATCTGATTTTGACTGGAGTATTGAAAACTATGGATTGACATCTCTATATAACAGGGGTTGAGTTTTTTATGGGATCTGAACTCTCTAATTTCAATTGGACATTTTCCTTCCATCACTTGTCATTGAAGTGTTGCAATATTTCAAGGTGCATTAAATGAATTATGACAAGTGTTTTGACCTTGGCAGGTATAAGTGAAAGAGTGGCTGATATCAAAACACGTGCTAATGCAATGAAGTGCCTGACTGCTTTTTCTGAGGCAGTCGGTCCTGGTTTTGTTTTTGATCGAGTAAGTTCCATGCTATTTGTTCTTAGTTTCCATGTTTTGTCGGGGACTCTAAAGGTTATTAGGTAATTTTAAATGCTTAATTGCCATATGTTGCTATGCTGCTAGTATGTACCTTGTGTAATTGATAAAGATAATATATTCAGTAGTGATTGTTGGCAGGAGCTCGTGTTGTCGGGTGCTATATTCTAGGATAAACTCATTTGCAGGGGATAATAAATAGAGTGTGATACTCTGGGGCCAATGCATGTATATCATTTGTGTTGAACAACAAAGATGTTATAGGTGTGCATGCTGGGTTGCTTACATTTTGTGACTTTGTGCAATTTCTTTCGATTTATACATTCAGTTATACAAGATAATGAAAGAGCATAAGAACCCAAAGGTTCTTAGTGAGGGTATACTGTGGATGGTCTCAGCGGTGGAAGATTTTGGCATCTCTAACATAAAGTTGAAGGTACAAAATGTCTCCAATATTCTCTAGTTTGCACTCCTTTGTTGATGGTATCCTCATATAGCTAATTGACAATGGTTAAACTATTATTTGGTTGTAGGATTTGATTGATTTTTGTAAGGACACTGGTCTGCAGTCTAGTGCTGCTGCAACAAGAAACTCAACAATTAAGCTTATTGGGATGCTACATAAATTTGTTGGTCCAGGTGGTCTTTCTATTTCTTTCTGCCATATCATTATTTTTTAAGTAGTCGTTGAAGTATCATTTAATGACCAAGAGAGCCCTTCCTGCAGACATCAAAGGCTTCTTAACTGATGTTAAACCAGCACTACTCAGTGCTCTTGATGCAGAGTATGAGAAAAACCCATACGAGGTATGTTTTATTGTCCTTGGTGGATGACATGTATTCCATTATTTCTTACCGGTTGATATAAATTTCATGCATGGAGTACTATTTTACAGGGTCCTGCTGTGGCTCCCAAGAGAACTATAAAGGCTGCTGATGCCATATCATCTGCTTCTGCAAGTGGTTCTGATGGTCTGCCTCGCGAAGACATCAGCTCAAAGATAGGACCTACCTTGCTAAAAAATATCGGGAGCCCAGACTGGAAGGTCATTTTAACACTTTCATCTTATGTTATCTGACTTTTGACTTTATATTTGCACTTTGTAATACTTGCAGCCTTGGCTTTCTCATCTTGGTTTAAAGCCATTTTTGTCCACTTAGTTATTGAGTCCACTTTATAAACTTAATTTTGCTAAAAGTATTTCTCTTTTCCTTTTTTTACAATATGGCAGGTACGCATGGAGTCAATTGAGTCCGTGAATAAAATTCTGGAGGAGGCTCATAAACGAATTCAGCCTAATGGCACCAGTAAGTAGCTTTTGCATATTCTTTTGTGTATAATATTAATAAGGAAGTTTGCTTCTGCTTTTTGATGTAAGTAAATCTCCTCATCCAAATATACAGTTGACTTGTTCAATACTTTAAGAGGGAGACTATCGGACAGTAACAAAAACATAGTAATGGCAAGTCTGTCTACTATTGGTGCCCTTGCAGCTGCTATGGGTCCTGCTGTTGAGAAAACAAGCAAGGTTATTTAAATTTCTTTCATTATAGTCTTTTCTTACACCTATTCTATTTTAATCTCGTTTATCGTCAGTTTTTATTCTTTGCAATGACTGTTTAATTATTATCTGTATCAGGGCATTTTGGCCGATGTTCTGAAGTGCCTCGGTGATAATAAGAAGCAAATGAGAGAATGCACCTTGAGTACTTTAGATTCATGGATTGCTGCAGCTCATCTAGATAAGACGGTAATGAATCTTGTAACCATCTATTCTGCAAATCGAGGCAAATTTTGGTAAAACTGATTTGATACCAATAATTAGGTCCCATACATTGCGGCTGCTTTGGCTGATCCCAAAACTGGTTCTGAAGGGAGAAAAGACCTTTTTGATTGGTTAGCTAAGCAAATTCCAAAATTGAATGACTCGTCAGAAGCATTGCTATTATTAAAGCCAGCCGCATCTGCTTTGATGGTAAGAACTTATGTTTATTACTATTTTACTGTTCTCTCGTCTTTTTGGTCTTGAACTTTTCTTATAACCTTTGTCTTTTCAATGGAAAGGATAAATCAGCAGAAGTTCGTAAAGGAGCAGAGTCCTTTTTAGGTGAAATCATAAAAGCTTGCGGCCAAGAGGCGGTATGTCTGTCTTCCTCTCTATAAATGCAGCAGACAACAATAAACATTTAATGCAACTATGCATATTTTGGCTTTAATAATGTGCTTAACTAGTTTAAAAGTTGGGTCTGTAGGTAATCAAGGGTCTGAAAGACCTACCAGGGCCCACTTTGAGTACAGTAGCGGAGAAGCTCAAACTGAATTGCATACCAGATGGTGCGTCTTCTGTACATATCCTTCTTTTCACTTCCTTTTTTTTTTTAAATTAAAGCAGTTCGATCCTTTTGTTAAAACTTCTTTTTGTTTGGACATACCAGATTTCTCTGATGCTGGTAGGATGATCACTACAAGCGTCACAGCAAAACCCAGCCTGAAGAATGGGAAACAAGCAGTAAGTAGTATGGGTGATCGCGGATCTAAGGCTGGCAGTAGAACTGTCTCATCGGTATTAAATTTTTATCTTGTTTTGCAACTTCACTTTTTGATAAATACCCTGATTCTTCATTTTCCTATACAGTCCATATTGATATAATCAGATAGATATACAACTTTCATGGTGTCTTCTTTTTGTTATGTGTTTACCAAAGAAGAAAAAAAAATAGATGACTGGCTCAATAGAATTTTTCATATGACTGTTTCTTAATAAAACTGCTAAAAGCAAACTGATGGATCATACCTGAGACTATAATTTCTAGTATCTTGAGATTTATGAAATTTACTTTTCGTCCAACTTGGTCATAGAGGACGGCTCCTACAAGGGCATCTAGTGCAGTGATTTCCGTTCAAGATCTCACCTATCAATCACAGCCTTTGTTTAACATCAAGGACTCCAATAAGGTAGCACACCATAAGTATCTTTCATATAATGCATGCACCTGGTTGTTATCTTTACAGGACTTGGTTCTTAACTTATTTTTTCTGTTTCCAAATCCAGGATGAGAGGGAGAGATACGTTGCACGCAAATTCAAATATGAGGATCCTCGTCCTGAGCAGATTCAAGACTTGGAGGTCTGCATAATATTTGTTGATGTTGTTGTTGTTTTTTTGGCACATAATCTAATATTTTCATACTTGAAACATTCTTAGTATGATCTGCTAAGGCATATAAGGGAAGATGTTAGCAGGCGACTTCTCAGCACTGATTTTAAAAAGCAAGTGGATGGCCTGGAAATATTGCACAAGGTATTTCATTGTTTTTGTTAGTGCAATTTGTGCTCTTCATACTTGAAAATAAAATCTCTAGTGGTTCACCTGATTTTTCGCTTTTGTATAGGCTTTGCAAGGTAGTACAAGAGAAGTTATTGAACTTGTTGATGTGCTTTTGAGGTGGTTTGTTCTCCGGTTTTGTGAAAACAATACTACTGTTTTGTTGAAAGTAAGTTCATTTCTTGATATGTTTTACTTAATTTTTGAGTTTTTGACAACCTTGTAAATATATTCAGAGCTAATCAACCCTCTTTCTCTCTCTGTTGTTTTTTTCTCTTCTCGCACACAATCAGGTTCTGGAGTTTCTTCCTGAGCTCTTTGATATTCTAAAAGGTCAGGGCTACGTCTTGACTGAAGCAGAAGCTTCACAGTTTTACCCATGCCTAATAGAGAAGGTGCAGCCCTAAATATTATTTATCTTTTCAAGAACAGTCCCATTTCAGGAAACCATTAACTGAAGCTTCCTCCTCTGCTTGCAGTCTGGCCATAACATTGAAAAAGTTAGGGAGAAGATGAGAGAGCTAATAAAACAAACAGTTGGCATCTATCCTGCTCAGAGGCTTCTTCCATTTGTCGTAGAGGGAATCCGCTCAAAGAATAACCGCACAAGAATAGAGTGCGCTGATCTTGTGGGTTATATAATTGACAATCATGGTTCTGAGGTACACTATTAATTGTCGTACAATCACCTTGTCATAATGGATTTTGAATGAACGAGCTCGACTTGTTCTGCATATGGAGTATTGAAATGTAACAAGTGATATAGTGATTGAATGTAAGAGTTGATACCAAAACTCAACTAGTTTTGTGTTGGATTATCTTTGTTGGGTTTATGCCTTGAATTTTTAACTGTTCAATCAAGTTATTGCTAGTTCTCTAGATTTACTCCTACTATTAGTAGGCATCTTACTAGTCAGCGCGATTTACTTATCTGGCCATGTTGAATGAACGAGCTCGACTTGTTCTGCATATGGAGTATTGAAATGTAACAAGGGATATAGTGATTGAATGTAAGAGTTGATACCAAAACTCAACTAGTTTTGTGTTGGATTATCTTTGTTGGGTTTATGCCTTGAATTTTTAACTGTTCAATCGAGTTATTGCTAGTTCTCTAGATTTACTCCTACTATTAGTAGGCATCTTACTAGTCAGCGCGATTTACTTATCTGGCCATGTTGATATTTCAGCAGTCAGCACGGTGTATCACTGAGTTTCATGATATGCTGTGGATTAATTTTATTCTCTTTTTAATTATTCCAGATAATTGGGCAGATGAAGTCTTTGCAAGCTGTTGCTGCGCTAACGGGTGAGCGAGATGGTGAAATTAGGAAAGCTGCCCTTAATACTCTTGCCACTGCGTACAAAAATATCGGTTTGTATTATTCTTCCATACTAACAGCAAATAGTTCTTTTTGCCTGCTTTCTGAAGTCCTAAATAAGCTTGGATACAAGCAGGATCTGACTTTATCCTGATGACACCAATCTCCAGAAATTGTTTGGAGAATATGAATGCCGCAACTCATGCTATTTATTGTTTCTTCAGGGGAAGATGTATGGAAATATGTTGGAAAGATTTCAGATGCTCAGAGAAGTATGCTTGATGATAGGTTCAAGTGGAAGGTTAGTATATAAATAAATTGCTGTAGGCTATGTTACATTATGGGCAGTAGCATCATATAGCTGACACAATACTGATATGGAAATACTGCAACTTTTAAAATCTTTCGATAAGGCATGTTTTGCATATATTAAATACTATTACTTTTAAATGCATAACACAAGCTCTCTCAAAAAAAAATGTATAACACAAGGAAAATAACTGGCAAAACTTAGGAAAATAGAGACAGTTTTTTTTGTGTGTAAAGTGAGTCTGAAGATTGTATTCTGCTCTAATATTAGGCAAGAGAAATGGATAAGAGGAGAGAAGGCAGGCCCGGTGATGCCCGAGCTGCTTTGAGGCGTTCTGTCCGAGAGAATGGGTAATCTTATGTTCTCTTCATATGCAAAATTATATACCTGGTGCCTGTCAGTTGAATTTCACATAAAAGGTGTGTGCATTTTAGGTATGATGCTGCAGAGCAAAGTGGTGAAGCGTTTCAAAGATCTTCTATTTCCTTCTCATCAGTGGCTAGGTAAAATCCACTGTACTTTGAAAATCATAGTTTTCCATTTTGTAATTATCTTGCATCAGTAGTTGTTATTGATTGTGATTATCCCCTCCTATCATAGGGAACACACGGGATATTTGGACACACACATGGAAAGGCCTATGATGGCACGGCATCAACCTGTACCAATGGGCCCCACTAATTGGCGTGAAGCACTTGAAATTATTGCATTGGGTCAACCTGACCAGGTATACATTTCAGTGGATAAATATCCTTTTCCCTTGTAAGTTGAACTCTTTGTTTCTCATCATATTTTCTAATGCAGTCTGTTGAAGGGATGAAAGTTATTTGCCATGAGCTGACACAAGCAACCAATGATGCTGAAAGCAGTTTTGTCGAAGATCTTGTCCAGGAAGCTGATAAATTGGTTTCCTGCCTTGCAGCAATGGTAATAACCAATCTTATCTTTTATGGGAGAAAGATTTAAGAATTCTTTTGGAGTGGTTTTGTATATTATTAATTTACAATGCTGCTTTGGCAGGTCCCAAGGTCATTCAACTTCAGCCTTTCTGGGGCATCCTCACGGTCTTGCAAATATGTCCTTAACACTCTGATGCAGACCTTCCAGATACAGAGACTTGCTGACGCTGTAAGAGAGCAAACCCTAGACAACCTAATAACAGAGCTACTGCTTTGGCTTTTGGACGAAAGGGTCTCTATGATGGATGATGGCAGCCAGCTTCTTAAAGCCCTTAATGTCTTGATGCTTAAAATTCTGGTATCCTGCTCATTTTATTTATTATTTTATTTTTTTTGTTTTCCTTTTCCCCCCTTTAAAGGGGATGCTGCCATAAAACTGGTTCTAGTTCCTTTTAAACTACCCTTTGTGGCTCAGTGTACCTTTTTCTTAGATTTTAGCTTTTTTAAGTTATGATGCCTTTTTGAATGTTCGAATGTTCAGTGTTATCATTATCAGCCTTCATTTTCTTGAAAAATCACTTTTTTTTTAACTAGTTTCATCTTTTGTTTTATCAGCCTTCATTTTTCTTGAAAAATTACTTTTTTTGTTAACTAGTTTCATCTTTTGTTTTATCAGGATAATGCAGAGAGAACTTCATCTTTTGTTGTGCTCATAAACCTTTTGAGACCACTGGACCCTGCAAGGTGGCCTGCATTGACACCACTGGAGGCTCTCCCCACCAAAAATCAGAAGTTCTCTGATCTGGTTGTTAAATGCTTAATAAAGCTGACCAAGGTGCATTCCTTTGTTTATGACACTGCTTATTATTTATCTTTAAGATTGGGTTCTTATTATTGAAACTCTGATTTATGTGCTTGCAAAATCCCAGGTTTTGCAACAAACAATAAATGAAGTAGACCTCGACCGAATTCTCCAGGGCATCCATTTGTACTTGCAAGAACTCGGAATGGAGGAGATCAGAAGAAGGTACCTACCTGTCTTTTCAAAACAAAGGTGTATAGTGGAATATTTGAGAGGATGTTTTCAATAAAGTTTGCATGGCTTGCCAGTTAGTAAGAGAACTGGAAGCAATGAGATTTGAAGATACCCATAACACTAAATTAGTCAATTATCACTACTGTACTTCCAAAAAGATCAATTATTATAGTCTTGGCTAGGATGGTGCTGACACTGAAAACTTGGTGCAATACTAATTTCCTTCTATGTTTTTCTTTATTTCTTTTCTATGTGATATCTAGGGCGGGTGCTGATGATAAGCCACTAAGGATGGTCAAAACAGTCCTCCATGAACTTGTCAAGCTTCGAGGGACGGCAATAAAGGGGCATCTCTCAATGGTTCCTATAGATATGGAGCCTCAGCCAATAATTCTGGCTTATATTGACCTTAATCTTCAGGTAGTTTGGTTTTAGAATCATTGCATTGGCTGTGCTAGCACATTTTATATGCAAGATTAGTACTCATTATTTTGGTCCTTCTATAAATCAGACACTAGCAGCTGCAAGGATGTTGACTCCATCGGGTCCCATGGGTCAAGCCCACTGGGGTGATACCGCTTCAAACAGTCCCAGCGCCACAGCACATTCCGCCGAAGCTCAACTGAAGGTGCCACAACACTATGCAGTTTTCATATCCACTTTTGTCTCTCTAAATTTGATCTTATACTTGTATTAACCTCTGTTAAAAAAAAGGAGTGAGCGTGTTTTTGTTTGTACTATGAATCAATATCTCCGTTTTCAAAGTCCAAACAGTGAATCTGAACCGTTCAACATGATCTCCAAACAGTAAATCAAATTTTACATTTTTTACAATTTTGTAGATAGGTAGAATATCACTTGATCTAAAAATTCTAGCCCTTTAAAAAGTAATGATTTTCTACCCATCTAAAAAAATAGTAAAATATTCTAAAAATTGTTAAATTAAGTCTGCAAGTACATTTTTATATGGGGATTATGTTGAAGAGTTCAGATCCACTATTTGAAGTTTGAAAATGAAGATATTGATCCATAGTGCGGATCAATCTGCGCTATGCATAGTACCATAGCCTCACTCAAAAAAGAAACTTGAGGGAAGTGGTTAATGGAAATCAGCATTTGGATGTTTGTTTCATGGTGTATAGTTTTTGCACTTGGTTGTGTTAACCTTTCTATTGGTTAATTATTTGCATTGATTAAAAAACAGCAAGAGCTAGCTGCAGTTTTCAAGAAAATTGGAGACAAACAGACATGCACAATTGGTCTGTATGAGCTCTACAGGATTACTAAACTATATCCCCAGGTAAACTTCATTTTTGCTGGTTTGATATTTCTTAGGTTTGCTAGAGAACAAAAACAGTTATTACTCAAGATCGTTGCAAGTGCTAATATTATATACCAATAGAAGTATCACTGAAGGTCACTACCAAGTTCTCAAAAAAAAAAGTATCACCGAAGAAAAAAGGAAATGATATGAAATTGTCTTTGGAACTTTTGCAGGTTGATATCTTTGCTCAGCTTAACAATGCAAGTGAAGCTTTTAGAACCTATATCAGAGATGGTCTAGCCCAGGTTTCTTTTATACCCCAAAAAAAATAGTCCCTACTACCTACTTCTGGTAAAAGAGTATTGCATCTAAGTTGCATTTTTGTCACTTTGGGCTTTTGCAGATGGAGAAGAATGTGGTTGCGGGGAGATTAACATCTACAGTTCCTATGTCAACGCCACCTCCAATAGCATCTGTTACTTCACCAAAGTTTGCACCCATGTCTCCCGTTCATGTAAAAACAATAAACACTAGGCCTGACAACAATAATGCATATGCAGAGGATGACGCTAATGGCACTGCATCTCCCTTGAGAGTACAGGCTGACTTTTCTGCAGGTATTCCCCCAGTTAAATTCTTTTTGTTAAAAATTTCTGGGTCCTGGTTGATTAATTCTGTTAGAAGGACATGAAAGGGCTTGCTTGGAAATATACTAAATGGAGGGACAAATGCCAATCAAGTAGAACTAAAATGAAAGGGCTTGCTCGGAATGACTTCAATGATGAATCCAAACCTGTTAAAACCGATCTACTTCACTAATGATGCTTTTACATGTCAAACCAATCTACTTCATTAATGCGTTCAATTTTTATTGTAAATTAGTTCAAAATTTTTTTATAAATTTAACGTGTAAATGCATAAATTGTGAAATAGACGAGTTTCAATGGTTTAGATTTGTCGTTCGAGTCAATCCGATATATTTTAGAGCTAAGCTCACCAAAGAGCTTGGTGAGCTTAAGAACACCTTGGTTCTACTCAAAAGTCAATTTAAAAAAAAAAGTGGAATAGGAAATTGATAATTTTAATGCCATACCTTGTACGACAAAATAAACTTATGTAAATGCATTATTAATCAGGTCAGACGGCTTCCGGTGTCCTTGCTCTTAGAGAGAGGATGAGAAGCATGCAAGCAGCAGCTGCTATGAGTAACATGGATGGTGTGGCCCGACTAACAGCCAATCTGAACATGAATGGTGGTGCGCATCATGTCGCCGAACATACCAATTCAGAAGTCCAAGTGCAACACTCGAGTGCCCCTCCCATGGATGAAAGGGCTCTCTCTGGACTACAAGCCCGGATGGAGCGGCTAAAAAGTAGCGGTGCTATGGATTCATTGTAGATTGTTTTAGTGCCCGAGTAGTTAATACTTCACCCTTTGCCTGTGTAATTCTTGTAAATGAGAGGGTCAAGGATTGTTTTTTTTTCACTCTGCATTTTCCTGCATGCATGTGCTTGAATGCATGAAGGCCTGCTTTAAGAGAAGCTATTATTTGTTTGGCTAGTGCATCTGGTGTCAGTTGTTTTGTTGTAGTTTTGAGAGTCGAATTGAGCGTGTAGCACAGAATAGATGACTATATTCCAGATGCTTGTTTGTAATTACCTGCAGTTAGAAATAGTATAGAGTTCTTGCTAACAAACTCAATTGTTGTTTATCGGACTAACTTGGAAACTTAAATGATAATTTGTTTCCTCTTTTACTCGACAAAATTGAGCGATATCAGTATTTATAAGGTGTGATTTGTGGATTCAATTCCTCTCCAATACTGTAGAGGGTGGACCTCACTTTACGGCTTGAGATTAAATCTCACCGCTTTGGGATTTGGGCTAGTGCAGGGGGCAATATTATTGGGCTTTGAGATTCGTGCCAAGTTGAAAAGAATGGTTCGGGTTCACTAATTGTAAAAGATTCTCTTATGCAATATTGTGGTTTGTAGGGCGCGTTTACGTTCAATAAACGGGACATTGACCAAAAGCACAAGCAAAAAAAATATGATTATACCATGTACAGATAGTGGCAGAGATGTACAGATTGTTGGACTAGATAATGCTACGTTTGCAAGAGTCTGGTTCATCTGCATTAACGCACCGTTTGAGTTTAGATCTGGACAAATCCAGCCTATTCTTGTAATCCACTGGGCCCATTAAGATTCATGCGAAACAGTATTCAATACCAATTTTTGTTAAGAAAAGCTTTTACTGATTAAACGCATGAATCAATGATCCGGATACAATGTAAAATTATTGACAGAGGCAAAAAAAAAAAAAAAAATGAAAAGGGGCCAAAAAACAAGGTAAACAATAATCCTTGGAGGAGAAACCTCACCTCACAGTTTCCTCGGTATCTCCTGGGGGACACCATATTAGATACATAACTTTATTATGGCTACATGAATCACCTCAATTAACAATCAGTCCTTCAAAATTTTTGATTGTGCAAAAGAAAATAAAAAATGTCGCAGTTGGTCCTACAAAGAAGCATCTTTGTAATATCTCACAACAGCATCCTTCGCATGTTGGAGAAGTTTGACACCAGCTCAGTCAGAAACTTACCTGTGATCAAGAGAGATGTTGTCAACTATAATTTTCAAACCTTGCTACTTCTTTTGCCATAAATTCAGACCTACTGGTCTCATGTCTATTCTCCTTAATCAGGTGCTTAAGATGAGAATTTTTGGTTTCACGAGGTACTTATCTCAAGTATAAAGTTTTAAGATGAGAATTTTTGCCATAAATATGACCTACTGGTCTCATGTCTATTCTCCTTAATCAGGTGCTTAAGATGAGAATTTTTGGTTTCACGAGGTACTTACCCAGCAGGCTGCCAAAGCAAATGTAATAAAGAACTAATCTGTATCAGTGTTTTCTTGAATTAAATTTTTATAGCTGACCTGATGTCTGTCCATCAAAGACGCGATGGTCAGCAGATAAGGTCAACTTCATCTTTGAAACAGCAACAGGCCGCTCAACTCCTGGATGGTAGAAAAAAAAAAGTTAAATAATTAAACAACACATAACTAACAAATTAGCAAAACTAAGGATATAGTTAAAATAGTGCAGATACATACCATCACTGCCGATCACAGGCTCAACAATAGTATTACCTCTCCCTACAGCAAGTATGCCTGCCTGCATGGTGAAATTTGGAAATAATTGATAGTAAGCCGGTAAAATAACTTGAATAATTAATACAATTGGAAACTAAGTAAAAGTAAATAAACAGTAGAACAGGAACCTGAGGAGGGTTGATGATAGCACAAAAGTGGTCCACAGGATACATCCCAAGATTTGAGATGCTGCATGATATCAAGGCCTTCAATAATATATGAAATCAACTGGGTATAATAAAAATGAAATTCAGAAATAGCATCAAGTCACCTGAAAGTGCCGCCTTGAAATTGATGTGGGGCAAGTTTCCCAGCCCGTGCCTTCTCAGCTAACTCCTTTACCTGTACAAGTTTCAGTGCAAGAAAAAATGCAATTCCTTATGCAGTTCTGACATGCTCAACAAAAATTTAATAAACTCGAATTGAAATAAACTGTAGTTAAGGGAAGAACATTATTGGTAATGTTGGAGGGTATGCCATCCAGATGTCGTAATAACAGATTAAGAGGGAAACTAGTTCGATATATAGCAACGATATATGTGCATAAATAACTAGAAGCATAGTTTTGTACCTCTGATGATATTGCCGATAAAGATTTCTGGTCGGCATTGCAGATGATAGGAGTCATCAATCCCTATTGAAAAAAAAATAAGCATTAACAAAGTAAGCAAAAAAAAAATCATATCAAATTAGTAAACAAAGATAAAATCTAGATTTCTGCACCTTCTCGGTAGCAACAGCTATGGATATATCAACAGCATCACACGGGCTAGCCTCTCCCTTTTCTTCGTTCCAGTAAGCTATGCAATTATCAAGGGGGATTAGAAATTGTCCCAAAAAAAGAAAGAAGAGTTTAGTAGAGAAAGGAGAGTAAGAGAGCATACCATTAGCTTATAGATGTAAATGTCACTAGGAGATGGTAAACAAACTATCGGATGTAATTCTATTTTTATGATTCAATACATAAAGCAACCTCTGATTTATTCTCCAGAGAGAGAGAGAGAGAGCGCGTACCATTAGCTTCGGGCACTTTTCTCAATGCAAGGGCAACAGCTTTTATGACGATATCATTTACAGAAACTTTCATATTGTGCTGCTCTGCATGTATTGAGTCATAACAACAGTAAACCTCCATGAATTAAAATTGCACTGCAACACCACCATTGATTAAAATTTAAAAAAAAAGAAAGGGAATGAACATATATAGCACCTTTAAGTTCCTTTCTGAAAGCAAGGAGTGGATCCAAGATGACATCTGGCATCACAACAATTAATTTGATATTTCAGTTGCCATACAACTAAAACACACTGAAAGTCAAAATGTCATCTTTTATATTAGCTTTTGAAATATCCAAGCACGTACCTTTAGACAAATAGAGATGTGGGGTGGTTTGCTTTGATTCTATCAATCGCTTTGCGATGATCTTCGCAAAAAAAAACAATAAAAAAATTGGTGCATCAGTTAGCCTAAAAATGTGATGCAAGAACTTATTACGAGACAATAGGACTGAGAGATTTCTTTTTTTTCTCTTTTTTTCTTTTTGCAGTAAGCAATTAATTACCTACTATTTATTAACTAAAATGTAGAAATAATATTTACAGTGTGTCTGTTTGGACAATTAGGATATAGAAATTGAAATTCAATAAAATTATAGCACAAAAAATAAATCAAACTTCAGGTTCTCTCAGATTAGGCTCAGTGAAACCCAAGATGTGCTATGTTAGTCAGTATGGAGAAATACAAGTATTGCATACCAGTATTTAGTCCGAACTCAGTAAATACTTTACCATTACATGCCAGGTTAATCCCCCACATTAACCCTTGTAGACCCAACTTTAAAAATGTCTAAAAATAATTTGCAAACCAGCCAAGATCTGTACATCAGTTAGTCACAGAAAACCCTACCTTGCGGATCTGGCTGTTAGGTAGATCTTCATAAGTATTTAGTTTATCCTTGCTAGTTTGCACTGGACTTTCTTTTTTGACTGCCACTTTTTCTTCGGAACGGTCGGATTTTTTAACAAAAGATCCAGATTTTACTGCAGCTAACACATCACCCTTCAAGAGAGTGCCACGTGGGCCCGATGCTTTAAGCAATGACTCTTCCAAGCCATGCTCTTTTATGAGCAGCTTGGCTGCTGGGCTTATCCTAGTGATTTTTGTTCCTTTATCAGTCTCTTTGTTAGCCTCTTTTTGACTCTGAGTCGTTTCCTTTGTTGTGGTCTCAGGCTTTGACTTGGTTTCTTGTGCTATATCAGCAGGGATCTTTCCAATATCCTCTGGATCGTCAACCTTCAAACAGGAATAATATAAAAGTTAAACAATACATATAAATAAAGTCCCAGGAAGGGACTAAAATTAGTTGAGAATATTACAAGAAAGGTTAATTTGTACCATAATAGCAATAGGTTGTCCAACAAGAACATCCTTAGAACCTTCTGGTGCCAATATCTTGGCCAAAAAACTGTGATGAAAAAAAAAATGATAGAGAGAGCAGAAGAGTATATTTACTTGACATTTTATTAAGACCGGTGTTTAAACAAGAAATCGTGAAACTATAACAGTATTACCCCTCTTCAAGACATTCAAACTCCAGTGTTGCTTTGTCTGTTTCAATTTCACAAAGCACATCACCGACATCTATCTGAAAATAGAGCAATACTAATAAAAATAAATACTAACTCTAAACAATTTTGTAATTTCTAATTTTCCAATAGCAAGAAAATGTATGACCAACCTTATCCCCCTCTTTCTTTCTCCATGTTGCAATGTTGCCTTGATTCTGATAGCAGACATAAGCCAAGTTAGCTTATAATATAAAGTAAGAACACAGCTCATCACAAGTACGCCATCTAAACAAAATAAGATGATTATTATTATTTTTTTTCACAATTTCAAAATCCTTTTACATACCATAGTTGGAGAAAGCGCTGGCATGCCTAGTACCATGTGTGGAGGGAGATCTGACAATTGCATGTTATTTAGATTTCCTTCAGAAATGGTGTCATGAGAAACGTCATTATATATCACAATGGAGGTAACTTACCAGTAAATGCTTTCGCAGCCTCTTGTGTTGTTTCCTTTGAAGCAGTTTCTGGCTTTGACTCAGTTTCTTTGGTTATCTCGGCTGGGATATTTTTAATATCCTCTAAATCTTCGACCTTCAGAAATAGCATTAAGAAGTTAAGACAATGAGAGAAAAAAGGACAGTTAATTTTTTTTTAAAAAGAATCAAATAGAAGGACAAAAAGGTCATTTGTACTGTTATAGCAATGGGTTGTCCAACAAGCACATCCTTTGAACCTTCTGGTGCTAGTATCTTTGCCAAATAACTACACATGAGGGGAAAAAAGGCAAATTAAATTTGTGCAATATGTATTGCGACCTGTTCAAAAAATAAACAAACAACAATACCCTTCTTCGAGGCTTTCAAACTCAAGTGTAGCCTTGTCTGTTTCGATTTCACATAACACATCACCAACTGCTATCTACAAAGCAATTCAAACAGTAATAAAAAAAACGAACATATAGATTAAATAAAATTAAATAGGAGTTTCAAAAGTACAAAACATATCTGAAGGTTGGGACTTAAAGTAGAATTAGTGCTCCTCACCTTATCCCCTTCTTTCTTTTTCCACTTAGCAATGTTACCTTGATTCTGTTCATATCACAGACAGCCAAATTAGCTTCTAACATATTAGAATCCCATCAGAAAATGCAATTGCGTTTCTTTTAGCTAAAATATAAATTATCTGTCATGTTTTTTCAAACATTCCAGTATGGTCGCTGATATTTAATAGAAGTCATCAAAATTAGGCCTCGACTTCTGTGTTACATTCATTTAGGCCGCTGAAACTTTTTGTTTGTTCAATTAGGCTCCTGTGATTTCCGATCACTCACTTGATAGAAAAGAATTGTATAATCGACTTCTCAAAATATATTGCTAATAAAATATGCACTTATGTGACTTAAAATACCAATGCTTGTTAACCTGGACCGAAACATCTAATCACATAATTCAAAAGCCCTTAACCTAGGCACACTACCCTAAAAAGTTATGAACGGTACACAGGTAAGGGGTCTTAGGAATACACCGAATTACAACAGTACCGATTATTTTGGTGGCCTCTTGATTTTGTAGAATATGAACTTAAACTTCATAATGATTGTTTATGAATTTGGATTTTGAATGATTAATGCCTAAGTGTGATTGGGAATGATATGACACCACAGTTAGGTATTTGATTCCTCCTTATATACTGAGGATGTTCTTAGCATCTAATTTATTACTATCAATCTTGTACATAAAGAACTCTAAATATGTTGCTCGTGAAATAGACAATGATCAACAAGACAGACTTCTCATTTTGGGATTTGGATTTTGGTTATTAACACCTTAGCATGATTGGGGCATGGTGCAGCAATAAATTGTAGGCTTTTAATTCATCCTCGTCAAAATGTACACTATGCAATCCTTAAAAGTAGGATGCTTCTAAGAGAGAACTAAAAGTTCTTTCCTCAAAAAGAGCGAGAGAGAGAGAGAGAACTAAAAGTTACACACCATTGTCGGAGAGAGAGCTGGCATCCCAAGAACCATGTGTGGAGGCAGACCTGGAAAATTGCATATTTTCATTGGTCTTATTTTTTTAAGAAAACAGCACATTGTAATATTAAGAAGAATATTTATAAAGAGGTAAATTACCAGTTGATGCAAAACAACGACTTTGAAGAAAAAACTGCATCAGAAAAATTAAATCAGATCCAAGTAAGAAAAAATGATTAGGACATGAAAAATATATATATATATATATATATATATATATATATTTTTTTTTTGGAACAAACCAAACTCTTTCACTTACCTTGTATGCTGATAGGTCTGGTCCATTTACAGTGACAGATGCTAAAGGTCTGTCCCAAGGAAAACAAATCAAATTTCAAGATGTCAGCTCTTAGTATATAGTATGTTGGTGGGCTGGAGCAACTATGTGCACAATTAGTGAGATGAAATGGAATTTAAGACAGAAGCATGCCTGATGGTAGTGCATCTAGTAATACCAATCAATGAATTCCTTCCACGAGACAGCCTACATGTTGCAGATTTATATAGGAATAAAGTAAGTGCAAGCTGCTGCGATAGTCTGAATCATGATATTTGAACTATAGGAGACACAATATGGTGCCATGGTGTTGTCTCATTTTTCTTGTCCAAAATTCATCATAAATTTAAATCAAGTTTGACAGATAATCTGATTGGCCTTGAACTCTGTGCAATTTCCTTTGTCCTTTTAGTTTTCTTCAATGAATTATACCAAGAGTGTTTGTACCAAAAATACCATGCCGTTGAATCTTCTATGGACAAATGAAAGTTTACCCCTCAGATTGGAGTTATAAATGCAATACTTAAAGAGTGGCTACTTGCTCCTAAACTATTGCAATTCTTTGTTCAGACAAGCATATATTTTTCAATTTTGTATTTTTGCTTTGAACGGAAGTCCCACTGAATCAACTAGAGACAGAACTATCATAGAAAGCTCTGAAAATCTGAGTGAGTTACCACTTCTCAAATACTTAGATAATCACGCTGGATGTATATATTCAGTGGCTATTTTAAAAAAGTTCATGAATCCAGGTTTAAAATGGATCACACCACAAACAAACAAATAACATAATTTGACAAGAGATTCACCCGAGGAGAAGAGATCGTATATTCGCCATAGTACTTCAATTCGCTCAGTCTCGTCAAAATCCAAAGCCTCCTTTACAGTTCAGCAATAGCTTATTTTAGCTTCCAAGACAAAATCGCATTAAAAGAAAGCAAACAGGAAATTCCAAATGATAAAATTATGTAGATTAAATGTATCGCGAGAGAGAGAGAGAGAGAGAGAGAGAGAGGCGAGGTTCTTGGGGGGTGGAGCTACCAACAAATGCAAGGCGATTCAACGGGCGATCGGAGCGGAGGAAGAGAAAAGAAGGTAGAAGAGTTATACTGGAAAAAAAAAATGAACAATTCGACGATTTGGATTATCGGATCCGAACATCTCTCTTGTGAACCCGGTCAAGAGAAGAACAATACCACTGACCCGTTACCATTCTACTATTAGCCTATTACCAACCGGATCCCCCAAAGTAACCCAATTTTTTAGTTTAGATCCGGACCGTTCGATTCAAATTCGGACCAATGTGGTCCGAGGTAGAGCGCACGGGCCCTATATTCTGATTCAAATCTGACAGTCCGGATTTAAACTCAAAAATTGAGTTACTTTAGATTTGAACTCCCCAAACTGACAGGTGCATCGTGCATATCAAAGTCTGAACTCTGAAGTCCTGCATAGGGCGTAACGAGTTTTTAATGAATCAAAATAAATTTGATGCCTATTGAATTGGTTCAAATATCTCATACTTTTTATGTTTTATCGTATATCTCATTTTTTTAAATTTTAATTGTTGATTAACCGCTCAACACTATATCAATATTAAAATATGTTTGTAGATAAAATTTTAATATTTTTTATATAGGTACAAAATTATTAATTTGAATGAAAAGTATGAGACATGTGAACCCTTCTCAATTGAATTATAGGTGTTTTGCTTTAAAATTTGAGTCAGATTAAAAAGAATGAGACAAATTTCATTCTACATGATGAGTATCGCACATGGTCTGAACTCCAAACTGGGGACGGTCTATAGTCAAATTACATTCATGATTAAATTTTCAAATCATGTATATTAAAATTTAATTTAATTCTTTTAAGTATTTATATAATTCAACTTTCTTATAAAATAATAAATATATACTACAAATTAAAATTTTACTTTGTAATTGTAAAAATTTAAGTTTATGTTTCAAAAATTATATTATACATTTTACATTTCCACCTTATATAAATGTTCTAGTTTCACCCTGCAAACTGAAACCCAGTAACCCAAATCGAAGCAACTATATATCCGAATGGCTTTGGGCGTTTCAGAGCTTTGATTGGGCGTTGACCCAGAGATTATTAAACGTCATACAAATTGCAATTTGTTCTTCTATGTTCTTCCTCTCTTTGATATATATATATATAGAGAGTTGGACTATTATGCATTGCAATGTATATGTCTTTTTGCACATTGTACTATAAATTGTTGTATTCAAAGTCCAAATAGTCAATCAAAACCGTTCAATTTGTTATCCATATTAATGTGTTTGGAGACCAAATTTTACATTTTTTGAAAAAAAATTACTATTTTTTTAGATTTATTGAAAATCGCGTTTTTTTAGGGCCCAGATTTGTCTGAAAAACAGCGATTTTCAATAAATCTAAAAAAATAGTAACAAATTTCTAAAAAATGTAAAATTTGGTCTCCAAAGTCCAAATACATGTTAATATGGAGAACAAGTTGAACGGTTTGGATCGGCTGTTTGAACTTTAAATCCGACGATTTATAATCCGATGTACAAAGAGGCCTATACATTGCAATGTACTATAGCCCATCTCTCTCTCTCTATATATATAATTTTAAAAAATAAAACTTTTAGACTAGATGGAGGTCTGAACAAAAGAATAATGGATACAAAGGCGAGAATTTATATATATATGTCCATCATAACTTGAGGATTTATATATATTAGAAACATGATTTAATATCAGTTAAGAACTATAATGACCATATTACCCTCAATTTCAAAATGCTTGACAATACTAAATTGAGACCCTCCTTCACAGTAATCGTGATCAGTTAAGAGACTAATAGATTATTTTCAATCTTCAAATTTTGAGTTTCAGGCAAGGTGATTAAAGCAGCAAGATGTAATACTAGTTATTCACTTTGATGAAGGTTATACAATGCACTTTTTCGTCACAAAGAATAATTGATAGTGACATTCCGGGTTCCGGCTGCTTGCAGATTAGAGAGAAGCACCAAATCCGTTATATAATTCTGATTATAATAATAGACAACTTCAAGCCGGGATTTTTATTAATCGAAATAAAATATAAAAAATATCGAAAATGATCATAGGATCTGAGTTTTTTCGAAAACTAATAAGACCGGGATAATTATCAACGTCCCTAGAGACGGAATAAACAAAAACGTCCCTCTTAATCATAATCCTACCCCCGCATTCCAGTTTAATCCAAACGATCGAGTCAAAATAAAAAGTAACGGACGGTCTGGATTTTAACGTCCTTCACGGACGGTTTATAAACCCACGTTCCTCAAGGACGATTTAAACTCGCGCGTCCATGCCCGAGAAATTTAGTCTCTTATTTTGGCTTTTTGAATTTTCAATATTGGATGCTATTATATTTAGATAGGCAGAATTATTATGCTTAGTCAAACGAAACAAAGAATTATAATGCTTTGTAGTTCGTGTTTTTCTGTTCCTTCCTTAAAAGAAACATTTAATTGATGAAAAAAAACTTTATTATCTACAAAACTTCAAAGATATTTCTTGTAAATTTTAATTATTATTCACCATTATAATTAAATAAATATTATAAACTTTAGTATATTTTAATAAATATTCAATCTGATCTGTATCCACATCTGTATTCATCCGATATCTGCTCGAATTTGTATCCGAAAAATAAAAAAATATAAATATGACTTTACCACTATATTCGCTCCGTTTTTACTAGAGAAGAAATACGTGACACGCCGTGACGTGACGTGACGTGACGTGGCGTGATCAACTTTATTTTTCACGTGACGTGACATGATGTGACCAAAATGGTGGCGGATGGTCTGGCACATGTAGGGACACAAAATATTATATGATTGATTCAGTAAATAAATAGTTATGTATAATACATTATTATACATAAATAGTTATCATTAATAAATTAGATAATTTACACCTCTTAATTTATTTATTTCTATTAGTGACTGAATCAATCACATAATATTTTGTGTTCCTACATGTGTTGTGACCATCCGCCACCATTTTGGTCACGTCACGTCACGTGAAAAATATAGCTGATCACGTCACGTCACGGCGTGTCATGTATTTTATTCTCTAGTAAAAACAGAGCGAATATAGTGGTAAAATCATATTTATATTTTTTTATTTTTCGATACAGATTCGAGCAGATATCGATGAATATGGATGCGGATACGAGATCGATCGAATATTTATTAAAATATACTAAAGTTTATAATATTTATTTAATTATAATGGTGAATAATAATTAAAATTTACAAGAAATATCTTTGAAGTTTTGTAGATAATAAAGTTTTTTTTCATCAATTAAATGTTTAAACATGAAAACACCAACTACAAAGCATTATAATTCTTTGTTTCGTTTGGCTAAGGAAAAGGAAAGCATAATAATTATGCCTATTCAAATATAATAGCATCCAATATTGAAAGGTCAAAAAGTCAAAATAAGAGAATTCCTGGGGCATGGACGCGCGAGTTTAAATCGTCCCTCATGGTTTTCTAAACCATCCGCGAAGGACGTTTAAATCCAGACTGTCCGTTACTTCTTTTTTTTCTACTCGATTGTTTGAATTAAAAAGTCAAAATAAGAGAATTTCTGGGCATGGACGCGCGAGTTTAAATTGTCCCTCATGAGTTCCTAAACCATCCGTGAAGGACGTTTAAATCCAAACCGTCCGTTACTTTTTTTTTCTGCTCGATTGTTTGAATTAATCTGGAATACAAGGCAGGATTATGATTAAGAGAGACGTTTTTGTTTAGTTGATAATTATTCCGACTTTATTAGTTTTCAAAAAAACTCAAATTCTATCCTCTTTTTCGATATTTTTTTAATTTTATTTTGATTAATAAAAATCCCAGCAACTTCAACACTAGACATCTAATCTGTCCTTCGTAGCGCTTGCTTTAGATTTGAGACTTCCGAGTTCTTTTCATAGCAAGACTTGTTCTTTTCTATATTTCTGATACCAAAATAACCAAACACAATTGCATGCACTGCCCAATCTTAAAAGATGGATACAAGTAAAAGAACAGAAACAAAAAGATAAACATCAGCAGCACAAAGAGCAATCCAGATTTGGCACGCCTATCTGAATAAATCTATTGAGGCATTATGAACTAAATTTTAGGTGTTAGGGAAATTGAAGGGGTACCAGCATGACTTGTTTCCCGAGGATTCTCTCAGGGTCAGGTGGATTTTAAACAATAAAAAGGCATTTTCCATTTCAGATGAGAGAGAATAAAACTCAATGTTAACATCACTAGTTGTAACCACAAAAAGGAAGCTATGATGTACAAGTCCTCCCAACTCGGGAGCTGCTGAGAAGAAAAAGTTACAAAAGACACTACTAGGCTCTTCTACTACCCATTACACCCAACAAAGTTGAGAATTCTATCCACTCTATTTACTGGAAAATACCAAGGCCAATGATGCTTTGTTGGCTTCTTCAAGAGCTTGCTTTAGGCATTTACCTAGCTCACCCATTCTGCACCAGAAAGCAATAGCTGTCGTAAATTCAATGTGGTGTTCTTACTTCATGAAAGTTCATTATCTATGAAAAGTAACACAATGCAAAAGCTGAAGTGAAAACCTGAAACTAACAGCTTGGCACTCCCCATCGATGCAAGGCATGTTAAATTCCAATTCAATCAAAAAAGTTCTACAACTGACAGACATCCTTTAAAAGAACAAAAAAGTATTAGAAAAAACACTAAAATACAAAATATACTGAAAGAACCTGACCTTCAGGGCACATCTTAAAAGATAGAAAGGAAAATAAATGCAGAAGTACTGACCTACATAATGCTTATCTAACAGATACAATAGTAGACTGAAGAACAGGTTTCTTCTCAATGCACTCATATTGGAGGACAAAACTTTCCTGCATAGCAACCATCAACTTAATTGTATAAAGAAACAAAGGTATACAGTGACAATATATGGTAGCAGGGAAAACCAAATTTGAGATCCAGGCTAAATTCCATTGTTCCAAGTTCCAACTCAGGGATTAGATATTCCTCTTTATTCCTTATTTGTGCCAGCAAAGCTTTCAAATCGCATCCCACTACAATTTTGCATTCCCAGGGTTGTAGTAATATTTGAAGGTATACTTAAAAATTTCTGGCAAACCTTGCGAATAGTATCCCAAATAGTTGGATCAAAACAAAAGTAGGAACCCCTTTCAAACAGTTGGGTCTTCACAACCGGTTCCACATTTGGTACTCTTGTCAGCCAGGCTCGCAAATCCCTGTGGTAAAACCACCCTCTGTTGTACCTGAAAAACAATGCAACATATGAATTATAGCAAAACCACTTGTACTTTCTTGAAGAAGAAAACACTACAACTTTTTTTAAACAAGGCAACAAACGACTGACACAGGCCTACTAGCAAGTATCATTTGTTAACACAAAATCCGTCAGTCTATTACTGCCGTGTACCAGCAGAATGTTGTATACAGGCCAGGACTGCAAATCTGCAGTACTTAGGGAAATATGAGAAGAATTGAACATACGACTACAGTACAAAGCCTGCAAGGTACATTATCCATTGAATAAGTGTGTATGTGTGCCTGTCGAAGGCCATGGGTACATTACAAGGAGAGTTCAGTCTAATTAACAAAGAGTAAAATCGAGATGATGCACTGATGCTTACAATTCGTTAGCAGCATATAGCTGAGCTTCATCTTTTGGCATGCTGAAAGAGGGACAGAAAACAAAGGAAAGAAATTAGAACAACAGGAATATGTCATAAATGATAACTACAGAGGTAAACTGACAAGTGAATATAATAGTTACCTATAAAAGATGTAAAATAGTGTCACTGATTGGAACTTCGTAAAGTGTATTGTCTGCATATAGAAAATCAGAATTCTATGAATAAATACCAAGATCATAAAGAGAGTGTGTTGGTTAATTTTATTTTCAGAAACTACGATGACTTTCAGTGTTACAAAACTAATTTTCATTTACCCTAAACAGCATTAATTTGGGAAAGAAAACTAACTGCTCAAGAGAACCGCAAAAAACAGTTTGACATTTTTCATCCTGCTTTTAACTTTTAGGGAATAAGCAATTGAATTCTTCAAGTGTTAAAATTACTGAAAAAATAATAAAGCTTACTTGAAGAGGAGGCGGTTGTTCAGCACAATAACAGCTAGGGATGTGAAACTCAGGCTCACCCTTAGCAGTATCAGTTGACCAGGGAGAACCAAAATTCTTGTAAAGAC
Source organism: Carex cristatella (assembly GCA_024447775.1). Classification (NCBI taxonomy): domain Eukaryota; kingdom Viridiplantae; phylum Streptophyta; class Magnoliopsida; order Poales; family Cyperaceae; genus Carex; species Carex cristatella. The sequence goes on from JAJHPF010000022.1 coordinate 2,466,884, forward strand.
TTTCATTAGAGTTCAGGTTCAGACCCAGAGTGGTGAGATCTATGCCGAGTGCAAGTGTTGCGAGATCTGGTTCATTCCCCCTTATAAGAGGTAAGAGGCCTAGCAAGCAGTGCGGATCTTGAGGCGAACTGGGGCCTTGAATTGATTTCATACTCTGGTCTCGGTATGATTGGCCCATGGCAGGAGACATCTGTTGCAACCTGAAGGGAGATTGGTTGCTCTGTGGCTGCTGATACTGCTGTATCAGTTGCTCGTAGCTGCCTATGGATGAAGTTGGGTTGCTTAGTGGTCTCAGCCCCATATTTTGACTAGATTGGACCTGCAAATGAGAGGAACAAAAGAATACAAAATTAGATGGACAATAATAATATCAGCATTCAACATATCAATGGCAAAAATTTCCTATAATTCATCAACACATTGGATCCTTTTGCCAGTACATTATTCAATCTACCAATTACTTGTGCGATTTTTGTCATTAAACAATCTTAATTATCATAACTCATAATTTTCAAACTTGCAAAACAGAAATTTGTTACCTGAGAGTGATATGTGCCATGTTGAGAAGAAAAGAGGTCCGAATTATGCATGTGAATGAGGTCTTGATTGTTTGCTGCTGTGAAGGAGATGCCACTATTACTTACTGCATTGGCACCCTGTTGGTGCTGCTGCCGGGTCGTCGTGTAATTCCCTCCCATGTTGAAATTAGCAGTAGAAGTTCTCGGCATCTACACAATCATTATGAACCTCATTTGCGACCCTTTCTTTAAGAACATACTACTTGCCTTTCATTGCTTTAGTACAGAACATCCAAAAATAATCTATTTGTGTGTTTAAAAATTCCAAAAATTTCATAATCTTTTTTTTTTTTAAATTTCCACTGGAACTTCCATGATAATAATAAATTGCCTATTTAATTTCTCCTAAATATAACTACTTAATTTCTCATAATTAGGTCTGGTAGGGTTGTATTTAATTATAGAGAAAGCAGATTTTTGTCCAAATTAAACAAAGAATTTGAGATGTTAAACAATTTAAAGTGCCAAAGAAAAGCATGAAGGGTAGATCCATTAAAGGAGTTCTGCACTAAACCAATGCCCTGATCAAAACAATGCAAGGAAATAAGTTTTGTGTTTATTTTCATTTTTCCTTTCACCACAACAGAAGTTGAAACTCACAGAGTAGTGTTGAGCTTGCATCATTGACACGTTGTCATGAAGTTGTTCTTTGTGATGCAAATCCATGGAATAATCGGCACTTGTTCCTGCTTTTTTGGGAAAAAAAAATTCAAGTTGAAAAAATAAAATAGAACAGAACAACAAAACATAAAACTAATTACAGCAGGAGGAACATTCACAGGTCACAAGCAGTTCTAGAACAGGTGAGGGATCTCGCCTCTCTAAAAGAGATGCATTTATATTCCCGCAAGAGGCATCCAAAGAATGCCAGGGTTAATGGGGCCCTTATTTCAAAAGAAAAAAAGAGCAACGAGAGAAGTTAATCAAAGATCTCCTTTCTAAATGTTGCATTACAATACTGGACTAACATTTAGAAATCAGAAAACATAATTTTACTTTAAAAATAAGTTAATAAAAACTAGGTACCTTTATATCCAGGTAAAGCAGGAAAATCCTCATTTTGGATGCTAAACTCTTGGTTTTGCTGGACTATTGAACTAACACCAACACCTTGCTTTCTTATATTACCTAAAATAATTACCAAGCATAAGTTGAAATCTGCAACATTAGACAGACCACAAGTACATGTTGAAAAAAATAATCAATTACCAAATTGCCCTTGAGGTCCGCCAGCAGAACTGGGACGGCCAGTCAACTGTGGAAAATCATTAATGTCAAAGGGAGATGTATCACTGGAGTTTACATCGTGTAGCATTCCAACTGAACTTAAAGCACTATTCCCTCCTTGTACTTGGTTTTGTGATAACGATCCACCTGATGAGCCATAAGAACTTCCAAGCATACCAATCAACTGTGGTCCTCCTAATTAATTTTGTAGCAAAACTCAGTGAAGTATGTTACAGCATCTTCAACAGAGGATGCAGTAATCAATTACAGCAATTTCAAATAGTTAATGTTTTACTCCATTAATGGCAAAAGAATGTATTGCATACTATCAAGATGCACCATTCCTTGTGCTATCAACTCAATCCAAAACTTAATCTATCAGAGTTAGATTCTAATTGCATCCATAGCCAATGGTTTTAAAAAAATGTCTATCCATATAGCAGGCCCACAAATATATTACCTTGTGGAAGCATACCACCCATGAGTCGGTTTGATCCTTGTATATTAAGGTTGCCACTCCCAGCATTAGCAGTAAGATTCATGCGAGATGTGATGCCAGGTACATTTACGCCTCCTGATGTTATTGTTCTTCCCATACCAGCACTGCCGGTCCCCACCATATTACCAACTGAGCTATTGATTCGGGGGCCCATGTTGCCCAGTACTGTATTTACTGTCATGCCTCCTGGTACACTACTCCTATTGCCTCCAGTCCCCATGTTGTTAGACATACCAGGCATTGATCCACCAATTGCATTTGACCCGCTGCTGAAAGAAGGGTTTGCACCAATATTTAGGCCTCCTCTGTTTGCTACACCAGTATGCCCATGCGGTATCTGGAAGAAATAATGTCGATAGGAATAAATAACGCCTTAATAAATGTTCATTTTATGTGTCAGAAAGCAAATCTTACTGTAGGTTAATGATTTGGACAGTGTTTCAGAAAAAAATTAGATATAAGAAATACAGGATAATTACTTCTTTGGATGTAAATGAGTTGTATCAAAACCATCATAAGAAATTACAAAATGAGGAAAGATGTTTTATGAAAATAGATTGACAGCGTAAACGCACCGTTCACTTGACATTCAGCAAGTCCGAATCCAATGTACCTTTTTTGGTGGGATTCCAATAGAACAGAAAAGGGTAAGTAGTAAAGGTTTGTTGCTAACCTGAGACATGGCAACGGGAAGATTGTTTGAAGTAAATCGACCAGTAGAAATGCTTCCACCAGGTTGTTGAACACCCGAGGATGGCATACCACTCATTGCCGCATTCCTTGGTGTCATCGATCCAGCCATATTTGGAAGATTGAAATTTCCATGAATGTTATGCAGACCTTGCACATTTCAGAAAAAATACAACACTGGTCAACGGTTTTGCATTATTAGTAGCACCATCTCCAGGTTGGTATGGACAAAAGGAAGATATCAAACAGAGAATCTCCAGTATCAAGAAGAAAAAAATGACGAAGAAGAGGAAGTGGTTGAGGAAAGTTTTGTTTTTAGGCAATATGTTGGGCAATTCTGGACATGCACATCACAATACAGCTTTCTCGGAAAATTAAGAAAATTGTCTGTGAAAAATTGGGACAAAATGCTTCACAGACAATTTTTATGGTAGAGTAAAAGCAAAAGGTTGTTGAAAACCACTTTGCATCGGAACAGATGGACACAACTACAAATTAACACAGAAAATGACTACAACTTACTATGTAAACAGTTGCACCACACCAATTTGTGGGCTCATGAGGTGTGTTTCTATAAAGTTTTCTTAGATAAAAATAACTTATTCTTCTCACCAGAGTGATGGAAACTAGGAACATTTGCAGCTTGTGCCGAAAAAGATGCAGTGTAGGGCCTTCCTGTTGAATCCGGAATATTGGAAGTGGCCCCATTAAGGTTTGTCTGCGTAACCAGCTTCATGTTAGGCTTTTTTACGTGGTTAAAAACGATAGACATACAAAAATGGCCATCAAATACTTCACAAGTTAAAAAGAAGACATGCTTCTCAAAGATCAAAACAATTAGTTTTAAATTATGAAACTTGATCAACGGAATGCCTTAGGTTTGATGCTGGATTCATGAACGATGTTGAATTTGTAACTAAACTGAATTCATTTCAAATAAACACTTTAACTTTTGTTAAAAAAAATATGACTTTAATTAAAATGTAATATGAAACTACTTCTAAACCTTGACCAATTAGAATTAGCATCATGTGCTATGAATCGCTTTTCTCCATTGTCTTTTGATTTTAATAACCAAAGAGGAGACAAGAGAGTTCAAATACGCATGAAAATGACAAACATCTATGCAACTTAGAGGAGAAATATTGACTGAGAAGTTGGAAAAGTACATTGAGAAGCCCTGACATATTGTAGACGACAAATAAATCTTAACCAGAAACTAACAATGACAAACACAATATCTCCAACAAGACAACATGCCTTCTTAATTCTTCTCAATCTGGAAAAAAACAAAAGAGAAGGAATTAATTAACAAATTCAGAGTTGTAATATTAAAACTAAGATTATCAAAGTCTAGTATAAACTAATCCTGTAATCCTCTTTTGTTATGAAACTGACTGAAGCACAGCACAAAATGCCTAGGTTAGAAAGACTCCAAATTGAGTTCCATTAGTAAAACTGCTTCTATGACAAAGTAACATATTCAATGGTACACCGCTTTCTGCAATGAAGCACACAAATCTGGTTCTTCCACTGTATACTTACTTTCAGTGAATATTCAGATTTCTCATCAGCCACGTAACTTGGGAAAATATGCAACCAATGAAGAAAAGCTATGGCTTTTCTTAGTTATGAAATAGAAATTCTAAATTCCTATAGAAGGATAAACTACAAGAAAGAAGTAGATAATAAATCATCTTCACTCAGTAACACGAGATAGAAAATTTAGGTCAACACGGTAAGCAAATCAGGAGTATTTAGTAACATAGAGCACAGAAAACTGTGTACTGCTTCAGACTGCAGAAATAGCTTGCGAGGTGAACAAACTAAGCTCGAACAATGGCGATTCTCACTCAGAAGTGCCAGACAACAACGATCTAAACAGTACCATAGATAAGAATGTTTAAATTCTGATTCATGAATAGATCTTTTCTGGATCGAACCCTAGCTCGCAGGGAACAAAACCTCGAAGTAGAGAGAGAAAGAGAGAGGAAGGGATAAAAAGAGAAAGAGACCTGATAGAATCGTTGCTCTAATCCGAGAGATGTCGCTGTCGAATCGAGTGGGGGGGAAGAGACGCTAATGGTTTCGTCAGTTCGTGGGGCGACGAGGAAAGGAAGAGAAGGGGGAGAAAGAAACGGAGGAATGGGTGAGGGGGAAGAAATGTTTATAGAATTAGGGCTGTGATTTTCAGTTTCTCTGGGGGTTCTTTTGCCTTTTTCCCTTTGGACGACCGCGAGGCTTAACAGAGTACTTTTGGCTTCATGCAGATCATGACCGCGAGGTCTAAGATAACGCTGTATCCTCATATTTGGCTGCGGACTAAAGGTCTAAATTATTCATGTTTGGTTGAGGTCTAAAGTTAGATCATGGCTTAAGTTATATTCATGTTTGGTTGAGGTCTAAAGTTAGATCATGGCTTAAGTTATTTCTTATTTAATTAGAATTAGTGGACTAAAATTTTAGAAGCCTAAATTAATTAATTATTAATAATTAGATAATATTAAAGTATTAATAATAACTATAATATATTATAATTACTATTTATATTAAAAATATAAAATATCAATTAATAATAAGAAACTAATTATATAATATTAATATATTATTAATAACTATAATATATTAATTTTATTATAATAATTATTTAATATGTTAACAATATACGACATTAATTATATAATTATATATTAATAATAATGATAATAAGATATTAATTATATAATAATAATATATTGATAACTATACTATATTATAATATTATTATAATAATTATTTAATATATTAAAATATAACATATTAGTTATATATTATATATTAATAATAACTATAATATATTATAATATTATTATAATAATTATTTAATATATTATCAATATAACATATTAAATATATAATAATATATTAATAAAAATATACTAATTATATAATAATATCATAGAAAATATTTAATATATTAAAAATATAAGATATTAATTATGTAATGATATATGAATAATAGTTATTGATAATAAGATACTAATTATATAATATTAATATATTAATATATTAATATATTAATAATAATTACATATATTATAATATTATTATAATAATTATTTAATATATTAATAATAAAATATATTGATTATATAATTATAAATAAATAATTATTATTAATAAAAAATACTATTTATATAATATTATTATAATAATTATTTGATATATTAACAATATAAGTTATTAATTAAATAATTATATACTAATAATAATAATTAATAATATAACTAATTATATACTAATAATATATTATTATAATCAATAGAGTTAGGTCACGACGTGGAATAAAATTAAACCACCATGTGAGGTGGCTTAATTTAGGCCGGCCTAAAGATCGGCTTATTCCATCTTAGTCCGGCTCAATTAATGCTCGTTTGGTGGTATAACAAGGCCTAAACCCCTTATTCCATCCTTTAGGCCACAACCAAACATGAGGTATATGATTTGTGCGCCGTATGAAGTCTTAACTACTCTGTTGAATTATCTACCCATGGTGGACTCCGAACTATTTTGTCCTCCCCGCTTCCAAAGCAGTAAATCAACATATTTCTCGTTTATTTTTTGGGAAAATGGGTTATTTGTCGTTCCAAAATTTTTAAATCTCAAAAATACTATCAAAATATTATAAATGTGAAAATATCATTCTAAACTTAGTTAATTCTTAAATTTACCACAAATACACAAATTTTATATTTTTTTTATTAAAAATTAACTGAAACATACAGTTTTGAGATGCATATAATGAGGAGTCTGAGGGTGTATAGGGAAATACAGAAATACGTATCTCAAAACTGTATTTTTCAATTATTTTTAATAAGAAAAAGTATAAAAAAACCGTGTATTTGTGGCAAATTTAAGAATTAATTAAGTTTAAAGTGACATTTTTCAGATTTATAGTTTTGTTATGACATTTTAAGATTTTGAAGTGACAAATAACTAATTTTTTCTTATTTTAAACAAATATTGCAAGTTTTTATGTACAAATAAAACAAGAAATATGAAACAATTCGTTATTGTACCCTTGGGTAGCAAAGTAATTTATTTTTTTCGCACGGTTCATGAAAGCCTTTCATGAGGTGTGTTTTGCATGCATCATCCATGATTTTAATTGTTTACCGTCGCAGACGCCAAACCGTGAAGTTGATAATAATTGAAAATCTTGATGTTGCATGGTATTATAAATTTGAGGAAAGATTATTCGACAATGAGTATTTTGCCAATTTATAAGAAATTTAAATAAAATTGAAAATTGAAAAATAAATTTATAGTTATGTTTTTATTAGAACTTATAGATTACCTAATAATTGGTTCACATGCAATTTTAGTATTATTTGATTATACATTTTGATAATTAGTTTCGTACCATTCAAGTTTTAATTAAGTAACGTAATGTACGGTAAAACATATACCGAACCACATCATTTTTTTTTATAGACGTAACATATGAATAGAGTGTGGCTAATATATTTTCGGTATAACTTCGGCCGAAATACATCCAATTCGTTTTTCAATTTTCGAAGTTCAAAAAGTTGATCCAAATAGTTAGATGTGATCTCTATATTAAAATGTGCTTGAAGACCAAATTTTACATTTTTTGGAATTTTTTTACTATTTATTAAATCACTTTGAAGATCCATAATCCAACGGTGGCTTAACTAAACAGTTAAACTAGAAGCCACCGTTGGATCAGCTATTTTCGAAGTGACTTAATAAATAGTAAAAAAATCCAAAAAATGTAAAATTTGGTCTCCAAGCACATTTTAATACAGAGATCACATCTAACGGTTTGAATAGACTTTTTAGACTTCGAAAATTGAAAAACGAGTTGGGTGTATTTCGGCCGAAGTGTTACCGAAAACATATTAACCACACTCCATACTCCATATGAATAATATATATCATACTTACAGTGTAACATTTTAAATAAATTTTTTTTTTTGTCAAGATCGTCAAACTAAAAAATTATCAAGCTTTATTTTATGAATTGTATATATCATACTTACAGTGTAACATTTTAAATAAATTTTTTTTTTTTGTCAAGATCGTCAAACTAAAAAATTATCAAGCTTTATTTTATGAATTGGGAACTTGGGGATTCAATGATAACATATTAACTTAACAATTTTTATAATATTTTTTTTCAAAATAACAAGAAAAACTCATCCACGTGTTGTTATTTTACATGTTACTTTTGTAAGAAATATCAATTAATATTCGTTAAATACAAATCATTATAAATTTCAACTCGTATAATGAATAAGTAAAACTTCCAACCAATTCATATAATGTAGAACACATTTATTGTTGATTTCAAAATTAAAATTGTTTTACTCTTTTTTTTTTTATGGAATTTGTGTGTGTTGGTTCATATATATACTTCAAAATCATCGCCTGATACATTTAGATGCACTCTAGAATAGCTAGAATAGCTACTGTTTAGAATAGTAGATAAAAATAGTGAAAAAATAGTAATTTTCAGAATAGTGTGAAAATGGTGTTATTCGGAATAGTAAAAATATTATTTTGATTGTACATTTGGAATAGTGAATAGCTGTAACTGATAAATAATAGTGTTAACAATGTGTTTATTAAGAGAAAAGATAGGCAAGTGGAGTCTTAAATGAATTGTCACGACGTAGAGATAAAATAAGTGATGTCAATTTTATCATTTTGGAACTGTGTTGACAGTAATAAATATTTTTTTTTCTATTCATACTTTCGAATAGTAGTTATTCCAACATTTACAAGGAATAGAGAATAGCAGCTATTCTCGCTATTCCGAATAACAAAAATATCGTTTGGATGCATATTGCTATTCTAGCTATTCTTACACCATCCAAATATACCCGTAGTTGGCACTTCACTTCTTCCACATTTTTATTGAAATAAAAATTAAACGTGAAACCACTCAACTAAATTTTTTAAAGTAAAAATTAAAGGTAAAAATTTAATTTTTTTTAAGTAAAAATTAAGGTAAACTTAAGAACTGGAATCCAAGATTCGTGCCGCTTTGGCCTATTTAATTGTCAAAGAGTGTGTGTATATATATTATAAATTACCGGAGAATTACCGGAGAGTTTAAGTATGTTGTTATGAATATGGTCGTAAAGTAGTTTGGTAAATATAACAAATTATACGAGACACGCTATATGAAAGAGAAAAAAAATTGAAAAATGATTCGAAGTTCAATTAATTAGGTTTTTCACACAGTTCAAACATATTAGATTTTAGGGAAAATTTGTTATTTGTCACTCCAAAATCTTCAAATATGAAAAATACCATCACAAAACTATAAATATGAAAAATATCACTCTAAACTTAGTTAATTCTTAAATTTATCACAAATACACAATTTTTATATTTTTTTATTAAAAATTAATTGAAAAATACAGTTTTGAGATATATATTTCTGTATTTCCCTATATACCATTCAGACCCCTCATTATACGTATCTCAAAACTGTATTTTTCAGTTAATTTTTAATAAAAAAAAGTATAAAAATTGTGTATTCATGGCAAATTTAAGAATTAACTGAGTTTAAAGTGACATTTTTCAGATTTATAGTTTTTTGTGATGGCATTTTTCAGATTTGAAAATTTTGAAGTGACAAATAACCAATTTTTCCTAGATTTTGTCTTAATTGTCAAGATAGAAACAAAATCCGTTCCTGGGCAAGTAAAGATAAAAGGTGAAAATATAATATAAATATAATTGTCATGAGATGATGAGAGTGAGGTTAAATTACTTTATAAATGGCAGTTCGTGTCATCCCTTTCCAATCATCAAATGTCCCTTTTTATGAGCAATCTCTGGCACATTTGGAAAGTGCGCTGCAATTCGAGCTGCTGATAAACTGGTACGTCATATGCGCGACTCAGCAAATGGATACTGACACGAGATTACCACCTCCCCAATAACATCAATACAACAATTCCTGCAGCTAACCAGCCAATGCCCCACTTCCTGTGTTGGGCAAACAGATCATTATCACACCATGTCACTTCCTCAGTTCCTCCCCCTTCCAAATGGAAACAATTGCGCTCCTTGAGGCGGTGGAGGCTGCTATCGCCTTGAATATTAACGAATGCGCCTTCTATTCGAATTCCGAACTGATGATCCGATCATTGCAATCATCAAACTCTCTACAATACGTAGACTGGCGCGCATACATTCAACTGATGGAACTTTCCTTCTTACTATCCAAACTGAGCTATCGACTGTGTTACATACCCAGACATGAAAATATTCGCAAGATCGGAAAAAATAAATTATGCTGGATTTACTACTCTATTGTTTCTCTCCGTTCGGTAGTTCCTGCAATGCTATACAGCCTCTGTTTTATTTATTGCACTTTGTTTACTCTGCATTTTCAATCTATACTGAGGCTGTGCCAATATCACTATGTAACAACGCTCAGTTCATAATACAAATGCTTACAGGTTTTCTACCCAAAAAAAAAAACACTCGGTGTGTTTATTTCATGAATTTTTATGAATAAAAATTCTAGCTCTTCGTACCATTGCAACTTGCTAGTACCGAATCAAATTGGGCTCGTGGAACTTTGTGCTGACAATGATCCTTACCCGCAGCAACAGATAATATATCAAGCCTATATTTATATCTGATTTATTTTTCAAAACATTAGATCTAACCTGCTCATTAAAATATCATACCTGATTTGTCTGATTCAACAGAATATGCCTAAAAATAAATGTCCGACCTATCTGTGGATATTTCCGTACCTGTCCAGCCCGGTTCATCGTGGGAAATAAGGGAAACAAAAATTGCTCCAAAAACGAATCAAACTTATTGAAGTTCAGTTTACAAGTCTGACGATGTAGCACTGAGCTATATAAACTCTATTGCTTTTTAGTTCTTAATTACAAAGTTAAAAATTTACATATTCAGAAAAAAAAAAAGTCTAATAGACTGCCTGCTGCATCCTAAACCATGTGTTTGATCTGACCTGTCTCTAAGATTGACCTTACATGGCATGTGGCAGTGGGGACGAGCTTGGGTCCGATGCCCATCGGACTCAAATTGGGTCCGATGGGTTCCATCACAGTTCGATTCGCTTCAAGATCCATGCACGCGTATATTAAAACGAACGTGCACGGATATTAAAGCAGAGCACACGGATCTTAAAGCGAATTGGACGGTGGTAGAACCCATCGTACCCAGTTTGAGTCTGATGGGCATCGGACCCAAGCTACTCCCGTGGCAGTGGCAGGCATAACGAGTAGAGCTCTTGGGCCGGGTGGGTATGGACGGCAGGACAGGCCGACGGACAACTACCATCCCTATCTCTGCACCATTGTTCGGTACAGTATTAATTTTCAATTTAGCAATTACATTACATTATGCAATTAACAGCATACATTAAACAAGAGATGAAATCCATAGCAAATCAACCAATTCGATCGATACTGGTTATCAACGTGCATAATTCAAGGTATAAAATCCAATGGACTTGATATAGACAAAAGATAAAATTAAATCCACACGACCCAAACTTGATAACATGTTAAACTCACTAATGATCGTCCTAATCAAATGTCAGACCCTCCTCCTCCTAATTTCAACTTTTGTAAAAACAATATACTTTAGGTTTTATTTTTTATTTCAAAATAGAACATAAATTATTTAAGTCACTGATGAATTTATTGTCCGAAGATTTGCCTTTTAAGTTGGTTATATTGATGAAATTCCTATTAGAATTAGCTTTTCCTATAAATTTACAAAAGCTGTTACAATTAGACTTATGTCAGGGATATATCATATATCTTTGAAACCCTGTAATTTACTAGGCTTCTTCAACGGTTGATCATGGTTTGATTGAGGCTGCAGCATATAATTTGTGTACATAATTTCAGTAACTTTAACTGATAAGGAAGAAATTTAAATCTGGTAAAGAATTGCATTGCTTATATCTAACAAAAATCAGTTGATGTCTAACTTTCTTAGCCCCAATCCTTGCTATCTTACTCATCTATCTTATTCTTATTCAAACACAAATAGATGATTTAATCATAGATATATTTTTTTCCCTGTTATTGCTCTTATGTTGACAGTTGAAGTATAATGGACAGGCAGCTGCTGTCCCATTTAATCAGTCATTACCCAATGAGCTTTGTGAGACTAGTGATGTAAATCAAGTCACACCTTGATTTGTTACGTACGGTTTTGACACAGCATATGTGACGGTCATGTGTCGTGACCATCTTTCTGGATAAATGACATAGTACAACACACAAACTAGTCTATTTACATCATGACATGGGGCACGAGCCGCACGATACTGTACGAAATATAACAATAACATAAAAAAATATGTCAGTATATATTCCAGCATGACTGTATGTGACCAACAACACCACGTTTGATCACAATGTATCCAAGTTATTGCACAACTAACGTGTCGCGGTCATTCTCATAAATCTGATCACGTCACAATATGTGAGAACTTGACCTGGTCACACACGTGTAGACAATCACGGCATGGCACGAATTTTCATCCCTATGTGAAATCTAAAAATTACTTGACAAAACTCAATTTCCAAATACTGTCAGTTTCTGCAACATATATGGGGTCTCACTCAACACCCCTTATGAAGTCGGTTAAGAAATGACTAATCATGGTTCGTTGAAGTCAATTTAATAGATTTTAGAGTTGAATTCACAAAGAACTTTGATGAACTTAGGAACACCCTAGTTTTACTTGTATTGAGTAGAACTAAGGTGTTCCTAAGTTCACCAAGCCTTTGAATAAAAAAAAAGTTCACATCAAGCCTTTTTATGAACTCAATTCTAAAACCTATCAAATTGACTTTATATGATGAATCCGAACGTTGAAACTCATCTATCTTATGAGTGATACATCTACATACAAAAAATTCTTTCAAATTAATTTAGTATAAAGTCAAGCAGCCAAAATTAGAAGGTTTATAAATAAGTCTTAATATCATTTTTGAACGCCTTTTGACCACTTGACTCACACAAAATTAATTTGAAAATCTAAAATTTATGTATATAGACGCATCACTCGTAAAGTATACAGATTTTAATTGTCCAGATTCGTCATTTGAAGTCAATCTGATAGATTTTAGAGTTGAGTTCACAAAAAAACTTGATGAACTTAGGAACACCTTAGTTCTACTCACTAAATATTGCTATTTGTTGGAGAGTAGCCGCGAAAGGAGTAGTAATTTTCTCAAACATGTTGTAGGCACACATTAATACCCATTCATATGGAGAAGCATGAAACACAACAAGCAATAAAACACAAGAAAATAAAAAAAAGAGAAGGTTTTTTATGTATAAACTCTTATATAGGAGAAAACTATAGAAGCACAAAATTACTATAAGTTTTTACGATCACAAAGAGATTAATAAGCCAAAAACACTCTTTTTTACACTATCTTACAACATCATACACTAATTTGAAATTTGTATTTTGTAGATTGATACAAGAGAGCAAAATAGTTAATGAAAAAATAGAGGCTAGAGTTCTGTTGATTCCCTCAATAAAAGATTGATTACCAGACTTGAGAAACTGATGACATAAATTTCAATGATACCAAGGCAAATCCACCTTTTTGTTTACTATAGACGGATTAACTGTTATCATTTTATACATTGCTACACACATTTGGGGCCAGTAAAATATAGGTGGGCTAGTACTATGTGTAATTTTTTATGTTTTTAAATAGAAGGGCCCGCATATTGAGCGGGCTTCTTACTAGTTTTGAGTATATGCACGAATATTCCACTAGCCTAATCCATGTCGCGTCTCCTGCTTAAATATTTCTTTTCCTTCTGTTCTTATTGGGCTACATAGCCCACACGTCTCTATGCTAAACTTCATTTTTCTGTTAAGTAGAACTAGGTTGGGTGCTCTTAAGTTCACCAAGCTCCTTTGTGAACTCAACTCTAAAATTTATCGGATTGACTTCAAACGACGAATCTAAATCGTTGAAATTTTTTAACCTTACGAGTGATGCGTCTACATGCAAAAATATTTATATTTGAAATAAAATTTGTATAGTGTCAAGTGGTCAAAATGCTTCCAAAAAATGAATGCATTAAAATTAATTTATAAACCTTATAATTTTGAAAACTTGACTTTATAATAAATTAATTATGAACTTTAAAATTTTCACATGTAGATGCATCACTCATAAGGTAGAAGGATTTCAACGGTTTAGATTCGTCGTTTGAAGTTAATCCCGATATATTTTAGAGTTGAGTTCGGACTTGGTGAACTTAGGAACACCCTAGTTCTACTCTACATTGTTCAATTAATAGAATAAGTACTTACAGAAGCATCTAAACCTTCTCACTAATTTTTTTTAATACTTCAATTTGTTATTGTTATTATTATTGAATTTATTTATAAAATTTTAAATTTTTAAAATTCCTGAAGTGTTACACACCGCTCAACCAATCACCAGGGACAATATTTCTCTTTACCCTCTTCCAACTTAAACCCATATCTCTAGAGAATTTCCCTTTCATCCCAGCTGTGTGGCACAAGTTAGAGAAGCGCAACCTAACGGTGTCTCAAGACTTGGTATCAGCATGCCTGGCATGACTGAGAAACGACTGGGCCGTGGGCCGTGGGATGTATCTTTTCCCTCAGGCAGCGAAGCAGCCCAATTATACTCACTTGGCTCGGGACTCATTCCATGTTCCCTACACTGGGCACGTTTGGAAGGTTTGATGCATGTCGACGGCCCTCACCGTTTTGAGTTTGAATATGATCCGTTCAATGTATATTAGCACAAATTTTAAAGGGGTACGTGCATTAGACTTGGGTTATTATGCAGTGACTGGGGTTGTTTGGCACAATGGGTGGGAATAAATTTTAAATGAGGTTAATGAGTACACGTTCAGTTCGGGGGAATTTCATGTATACCCCTCAAAAACTTCAAAATTACATATTTTCCCCTGGAATTACATATTTCCCCCTCTAAACTTCAATAACTCACATATTTATCCATTTTATTGTATTTTGTAATAAAACTCATTCTAAATTTACAAAATATCCATTTTACCCTTTATTAAAAGTATAAAACACTCCATCGAACTCAAATTAGAATCTGAAGGGTTCCTCTACTGTCCGATCTGCACGCATCGCAATAAGGTCTGTGCGTATTCGCTTCAAGATTCGTGCTAATCTAGTGGACACGGATTTTAAAGTAATTTGATCTACGTTGATCGCATTAAGATCTGTACACGTTGCTTCAATATTCGTGTGTGTTCGCTTTAAGATTTGTGCTGACCTAGCACACACGGATCTTAAAGCAATTCGGACGGTAGAGAAACCTTTCATATTCAAATTGGAGTGAGATGGATGTTTTATGCTTTTTAACAAAAGGGTAAAATGGGTATTTTGTGAATTTAAAATGTGTTTTAATATAAAATACAATAAAATGGGTAAATATGTAAGTTTTTGAAGTTTAGAGGGGGCTATACGTAATTTTAAAATTTAGAGAGGAAAATATGTAATTTTGAAGTTTTTGAGGGGTATACATGAAATTCCCCCTCAGTTCGGAAGTCGGATTAAGAGAAAGTGCTAAGGAGGTTTAATCCAATAGAATTGGTACTTTAAAAAATCCGGACAAAATGAGCTAAGGAAACTTAATTTGGACTAAGAAGAAGTTATTCGGTGAGATTAAGGACTTAATTCCAACTATTCTCTTTGAAATTGTACTTGACGGCTAGATCAATGTCATGATTAACATGGGTTTGAGAGGCATTCGTAAGGACCCTTTTTTAACAGTTGCATGATCTCTTGTTTCTCAAAGGCTGGAATAAAGAAGATTTCTAAAAATATTTGATCAAATGAAATTAAGATAATGGAATATAGCTAGAACCAAAAAGGAAGGTCTAGACTGCTGTGATTTAGGACCTGTTCGCTCTCTAAGTTTGGTGCTCGGTGCTCCGCATTAAAAGCTATAATACTTTTTTTCTACATTATTCGGTGAACTTATGAGAAATCTAGCTTTGCAACTTCTAATCACGGAAATCTAAGGAAACAAAAGTGAAAATCAGCTGAAAACCAGGTTTTGAAACAAAAAATCAACTCCAACTGCATATTCATATCAATGGCTTCTTCCATCTGAAATTCAGCTTCCTACTTGTCGGCTTTTGTAAACCAAAGACAAAAATAACCAACGGACCTTGTACACTTGCAAATAGAAGATGATAAGGATGGAAGAGGGTGGATTATAAGAGCACTTTGTAAGGCTAAGGCACTGAATGATGCTAGGGTGTTCGATGAAATGACCCAGAGAAAAATTTTCCCCATACAGAGGGATTCAAGCCTGAGGCGAATACAGAGGAAACAATACAGGCCTGGTTTTCAGACCTATTCTAAAAGATGAGAACTTGTATCCTTACATGTACATAGATTTGATAAGATAATTGATATTTACCGGAAACCTGAAATGCGCGAGTTTGGTATAGAGACTTCGACTACAATAGCCTTTTCTTGTCTTTTCTTTTCTCCTTTTTGTAGGGTTAGATTTAAATTGTCGCAGCTGTATATAAATCAGATACCAGAAAGACAGAGCAACATGTCTGGCTTCCTAAATATAATGTACCGGTTGGGTTGTCTGCTACACATAGGCAGAACACACACACACACATATCTATGCTAAATTATTACTTATCATTCTGTTGTTTACATCAATATACACTAAACATTGGTACTTTTCTATTTCTCACACCTAACTATACATCATTATATTATTCGGTTATATCTACAGCAACTTTAATTCTTTTCACATGTATGCACATGCACAATTAAGGCTAAACAAGCTCTAACTTTGATTTGTCTGTATATCTAATTGCATCGAGCGTAAGCTGACAACTAATCAAGCTTACGAGTTCGAACAAATCAAGCTAAGTGGTTCTAATTACGACCAGAGCCCAACAGTAATTCAAATCGAACACGAAATGAGTGTTTACAGGAGTACTTGCATGAGATAAATATCAGATTTATCGTCTTCAAGGGAGCATCCTAGAAAACTGGTAGGGATGAATAAACACAACTTTCATCATATAAGTATGTACATCAGCCTATACATTATTACAGACTGATTGTATTGAACTCTTCTACCAAATTGAATCCATGAATCAAACAATTGAATTCTACATATACTAAAACTTCTATTTGAAACTAAAACAATTTGTTCCTATCCTTGGTTTCCTCCTTATATACATCGTCAAGCATCTGACTAAATTTATAAAAAGGAGAGTTAAGAGCTGAAAAGTACAATTCCTGACCAGGCACCTCTATTGGAGCGGGCCCAACTGCACTGGACCCGAAATTCATTTGAGATGTTTGCAAATCATCTAGTTTCAAGTCGGGAAACCACTCATTATCCTCTTTTATTGTAGGTGCAGTATGGTTGCCTCTCATAAATTGCAATTTATCAATGCATGTCTGCGAAGCTTGTGATTGATTGGTCGGATAAGCTGCAAAACGGCCCATGCTTTCATAGTCAGGGAAGGTGGGGTCTACCATGTTATCTATCCCTGACTCATGAAAGCTGTCTGTTTCTCCATAGGAGTCACCAGGTTCACCGAAGGATCCCTCGTCAGTGACTGTTGGTACATGTACATTCTGATTTGGCAAGTATAACTTCTGACTTTGGTTCTTGTCCCAACTGTTCTTTTTGTTGTATAGGCGGCACAAGACCCACTCATCCAACTGCAGTAGATAAAAATTCTAATGTTAGCTTGTTATTTACAATCATTAATTATAAGTTTTATATCAAATGACATACAGAACATTATCCTACTAGCATTTATTTATTTTATATCTTCAAATTTGAAATGGTCTTTTCAAAATAAATTTGTAAAGAAGCTTATTTCATAAAATATTGCTGTCATAATTCATTTCAATTAGTACGCTTATACAAATACACTTAAAAATTGAATTCAATAAATATAGGGTTCATTATGAAAATATAATATACCCTTTGGTTTCCTTTCTTGCTCGGGGAGCGGTGATCGACATCCAACCGGTATTCATGCATGATCCAGTTGGTTTTAATCCCCCTTGGTGCCTTCCCGGCATAAAACACTAGCGCCTTTTTTATGCCGACGGGTTTGGTAGTCCCTTTAGGCACCAGAGGCTTGTCAGCTCCAGTTGCCTTCCAATAACCTCGCCCGGCTGCTCTATTTGGCCTCGACCCATTTGGGTACTTACGGTCACGAGGTGTGAAGAAGTACCACTCTCTCTGCCCGAACAATGCTTTCTCTGCTAATTACAATTAACTTGTTAATGAACAAGAAATTTAAGAATTTTGAAGACTGTTATGTAAAATTGTTTTTCCTAATACCAACCTCAGTAAGATGTCTAGCAAGCCAATTAAAAACATTACAGTATCTAAAAGCAAATATTCTTTTTTTGAAATAAATCAGCTATTTTTAATATTGGTAAAAAGGAATTTATCATTTATGTAACTTGTTTTTCTTTAAAAAGGATATGAACCTTGCTCCTATCACAAAATTTCTTTTATTTAGGTGAAATGAATATCAAAGAAAAGCCCAGAACTATTAATGGAAACGAAAACACATCTAAATTAGAATCTTCGAAGAAGTACAGAGATTAATATATAGTAAAATTCACTAAATAGCAAATACTATGAAATTTTAAGAGAAAATTTCATATATAACACTCAAAAACTATGTAATTACTTTTTTTACCACATATTTAAATTGTAGTTTGAGAATCTTAAACATTAATAGATATTCAAGCCATGGTTTTGTTGAAAGTGACAGGCAGCAGTAAATATTCTGGTTAGGAACTTAAAACATAGCTTGAATACGTAATTTCGTAGTTAAAGATTCTAAATACGTAGTTTTAAGAGAGAACTTCATATATCGGTGAAATTACGCTCGTAGTTTTTGAGTGGTATATATAAAATTCAAACTAGCTGGCGGAAAGAAATGAAATATAAAATTAAGAATCTCAAACCTGGCAAATCCCACGGATCGAACTTGTACAAATCAACCTCAGCAATGATCGGCACGGGAAGCCTCTGGCCTGCGATCTTGCGGCACAAGTAGTGCATCACCAGCTCCTCATCAGTCGGATGAAACCTGAATCCTGGAGGTAAGTTCAGTTCCGCCTCCGCATCCCTCCTCGCCATGGCCATTATCTCTCTTCTCTCCAGTCCAAATTCAAACTCTGCAACTCTCCTCCTAAGCAAGTATGAATGCTAGCTTTTCTCCTTCTACCTTATCGGGGGGGTGGGGCGGTCGGGGTTATATACGGAAATAAAATAAAAGGAGGGGAGGTGGGACCCAACCGATTTGAAGGCGTTAAGCGGGCTCGCTCGAAGTTTCGGCGTGGAAAAGAGTCGGACCTTTTGAAATGGACCCCACAGCCAACGGAGAATAGTAGTAAGACTTGTGCCGCTGCGGGGGTTGCTGTGTTTTATTAACAGTGTAAATGTGTCAATTGTAATAGCACTAATTTAGTCTGATTAGTATAATTGTATTTGGAAGATTTTACACCACCTGTACGGCCTTGAATAAGATAGCTTTCAGCATTTTTTCGAACAATCACATGTTCACACATGTTCATTAATTCGGGACTAAGGAATAATTAGTTTGAAATCAATAAATCATTACTTTTATTTTTCTTATTCTAAAATATATTATTGTTCCGATTGTATTAATTTTTTTTTACTTCAAGCGGAACCAATTGAAATCAGGAATGGACACTTGTCCAACTCTGACTATAATATTTCAAAAATATCTTTTATTGTTTTGCCTTTTTTTAAAAATTAAAAAATATACTTAAATATATATTAGTTATTCTTAAATAAATTATAAAAATATACATAATATTTTGAAATAATGATAAAATATTATTTTTTCTAATTTTTTTATCTCAATTAATTATTCTGATTACGCCCCTAATTTTATCCGATAAAGTAAATTAATTATGAGCGGGGAGCTCACACATGTAACATTTTGTGAACAGATAAGTGCCTTGACAAAGATTGTTGGCGTGACTTGCTGTCCGGATAATGGTGGATCAAATAATTTGTTTTTCTTTAATTTTGTTACTGCTGCCTGCCACCTTGAATAAAATCTGAAATCTCGAGAATATTTAATTCGACACGTGCGCAGTCAGAAGAAACATTGAACCTATCCATTCTCGTAAGTACCATGCATTGATTTTCTACTAAAGTAGCGCTGTCGTGGTAGCTTTAAGAGCTTATGAAAATGTGAGGTAAGTGCCGACGTTTTAAGTACTAGGGATTTTTGTTTTTATTCCAAATTCCACTAATAATGGAATTATTAGATTTACTTACCTCTCATGTTGAGGGAGTTTTCACTTTTTAAAATTTAAGGAAAATGAAATTAATCAAAACATGTATTTGAGAATTTTTACTTTTGGGATGAAAGCATTGTTGGATTTGTTATTTAAATATTATGTACTGTCTTAATCTATTGTCTTTTCATTAGATGCGAAAAGTAGCTTTTTAATTTTGACCTTTAAAATTTTATTTTGTATAAAAAAAATTATACTATTTAACCCACCTCATAAAATAAAATTACATAATATTTTATTTATTTATTTATCTGATCTCTTATTTTATTTTATTTTATTCGACCCCTACTTTTTATATATTTAAGCAAGAAAATATCTTGAGAAATAAAAATCCATTCATCATTGCCCATGTTTTTTTTCAATCTATTGCATTAAGTCATCTTTTTGTCAAATTAATGTCAAGCGAGCCAAGCAACAAGTGCACGTGCATAAATAATAAGTTTTGATATGTTCTACGAAACAAAAACAACTCAATTATTAAAGCTGCTTGTTTTAAAAATATAGACGTGAAAGAATATTTTGATAAATTACACGTAAAGTCATTTTGATCCTTACTATTTTTAAAGTATTACTTTGGTTCTTACATTTTTTAATTTGCATCAAATTCATTCTATTAATTTTTTTTTTTTATGGTTAGTGGAAATTCCACTAAGAAATATATTGATAAAAAAATATTTACAAAGCCATTACGTCAACCCAGTGGTTTCCGTATGGTGCCTAGAAAGATTAAATTATATTACAATTAGATATTAAAAAGCTCCACTAAAAAAATTAAAAATTCATTAATGGCATCCAGGCCATTCCTCTTAGATTCTAATCTACGCAAAAATCATCCAGTTGTGTACATCGATTGCCGCTGCATTTATTGGAATATGCTCCGATTTCCTCTGTTGAGAAAATGTTCTCCAATTTCTTTCCTTCCAGATTGCCCATTATTACCGGACAAAAAATTAGATGGAAAATGATATTAGCATCCACGCCATAATGATATGTATGGTAAGATGTATATAAAATTATTTTAATTAATTTAAATGACAAATATTTATATTAGTGATCATATATTCTTTGTGCAGCTACAACTACATTAATTTTAATACGAAATTGGCGATGTAATAGATGAAAGTATTTTTTTCCAAACATGCTAGGGCTGAAATGATAATTTAAAACTTCAAGATCAAAACACAAATTGAGTGATATTTTAACGGCCATTTGTGGAATTTACTCTCAAGTTTTTTTTAAGATGAATTATTCATCTTTTTGTAAATATTAAACATACATTTGAAAATTTCAACTCAAATAATATTGAACTAGCGTTTTTTTCTTTCCAAATACTAATTTGTTGTTGCTTTGACCCTAAATTTTTATTTATGAAATTTGAAGAGTCAATCCAACCTGCTCTGCATGATTTCCGTATCAAAAGAAAACGAAATTTCATGTTTTAATTGTTATTATTCTTTTTTGATAGAGAAGAACCATTGAGTTTGTTTTGGACAGTTTGAAAATTTTGAAACCATCTTGGTAGTCTACCAAACCTTAAAAAAAAACAAAAATTGAAACCATTGAATTTCGTCCCATAGAAAAAAAGTTAAAAAATCTGAAAGGAATGTTAAATTAGCTACCAGTTGGTTCATTGACCAAAGATAAGGGTTTGGCTTTTGAAACCGATTTATAATCGAATTTAGTATAAAAAGTTAGGTTGAAATTTGAAAATGAAGATTTGGAGAAAATCAGGCAATTTGTGCTTTGTAAAGTATCTTAGCTTACGCTGATCACTTTTTTTCTTCAAAGAATGTGAAAATAACATGAGTTGTTTAAAATGGTGACAAATTTGTTTCTTTACAATTTATTACTTATGCGTGATAGTTAATTAAGAAGTTGCATAACAATTAACAAATCATTTGTCTATTTTAGTGTTCACAATTAAAATTGAGGAGAGTTTCAATACCTCAGACTTTTCATACCTCATTATAACTCATATTTTATATTTTCGTTTTGCAAGTTCAAATTATCAATCTAAACCGCTCAACATATTGTCCATAATAAAATATAATTCGCGATCAAATTTTATTATTTTTAAAATTATTTTAAATAAGTATAAAATTACTGTTTTAAAATGATTCTATTTATTTACTGTTGTTATCTACTTATTTATTTCAGATAAGTACAAAATCCCTATCGACATGAGCATTGTATGGAAATTAATACTTATTTACTGTTGTTATTCCTTCCTTGGCAAAGAAGTAACCTAATTGGGCTGACCGCCAACCAACTGTGGTCCGGAACTCAAAATCTGTCTCTATACATTTCCAAATGGGCCGGTAGATTTGCTATTTCAATATCAGAAGTTTCTCCTTGTAGCGGGTTAGCAGTCATAACCATAATGAACCCGCTACATTAAGTAACTGAGACAACCAACTACAAGAAAAATGGTAGAGCTTATTATCACCCATCCGGAATTCGCTTCCTCTGAGATATCTCAAACTTTGCGTGATCTTTTGGAATATCTCAATCGTTCAAATACGTTCTACACGAATCTCAAAGCTAAAACAATACTGGCCCCTTATGCCCCCCGAATAGGCACTGGATACGTCGGTCACGCAAAAATTGAGATATCTCAGAGGATACGAACCCTCCGGTGGGAATTTGCATCCTTTGAGATATCTCAAACTTTGCGTGACTTTTTGGAATATCTCAATCATTCAAATACGTTCTGCGCGAATCTCAAAGCTCAAATAATACTGGCTCCTTACGTTTACCGAATAGGCACCAGACACTTCGGTCACGCAAAAATTGAGATATCTCAGAGGATACGCACTCATCCGGCGCGGGTGCATATCCTCTGAGATATCTCAATTTTTGCGTGACCAACGTGTCCGGTGCCTATTCAGGGGACCTAGGGGGCAGTATTATTTGTGCTTTGAGATTCGTGCAGAACGTATTTAAACGATTGAGATATTCCAAAAAGTCACGCAAAGTTTAAGATATCACAGAGGATCCGAATTCTCCAGCGGCTGGACCAAATTAAATGGGGAAATAAAAGTAATTGCAAATGTTTGGTCCTACTCACGTGTGACACAAGATATGTACTATGTTTCTCAGACTTATTAGTTATTACGGGAAAGTGTTTACGCACGTGGTGGATCGAAGATGTTATCTGACGATGCAGCGCTGACTACTAAAAGTCTTTTCATCTCGTTGACAGGACCTTTATTTTATAGTATATATAATGGTCACTCTAGCTTTCATTTAGAAATGAGTTCAAATATTCCCTTAGTAAAATTTTCACATCTTGTGAGGACTTATGGATAAAAGTAGATATACAATGCTGATTATTCGACCGTAGGCTATGGAAATTTAAATTCGTCCCTGAACAGTTCTCGCTATTAAGTTCTAATTTTATTGCTGTCAATGCCACTTGCGAACGACATCATAAAATTTGATTATTATTAGACAAATAGGTAGTAAAACACCTGAAACCAAATTCGCTTTACCAAAATGTGTAATTTGACTAAGAAACAAGATTAAAGCATGAATTTTAAGTTTTAATTAAGTTATGACCTTTCATTAACACACAATATTAACTTATGAGGTTTTAAAAAATCATCCTTTAATTTAATGATAAAAGACAATACATATGATAGATCACAAATTTCAAAACTCAATTGAAAATTTTCTGTGAATATTAAGCTTGATTTCTGGCCTGATAGGCTCAAGGCACAATTTCTCTATGTTTATGAAATCAAAAGTTCATTTTTTTGTTTTTCATATGCAGTCTTATGAACCAGAGCAATGTTCTGTTACGGATACATTTTTTTTTATGTCGATGACTATTTTTTTCCTCTTACATTTTTGTTTTATTTATTTCATAAGAAGATTCATGTACTCACGGCTTACCGGGACCTATGCTTGAATTCCCGTGCGTTGAATACGGACCGGATTGTGTACAATGACATCTGAGTCGTCTATTTTATTATGACATGAATTTTAAAGCAGATCCTTATATCAAATAAATTTCAAAGTTATTTTGACTCGACTGAAAAGTATTCTACGTAATCTGGTACATACTCAAGCCCAATTTAATTTTGAAGAAGACTAATTAAAGCCCAACTTAATTTTAAAGAAGAATGCTATATCGTTAGGTACATAGTTTTAAAGAAGACAAAAGGCCCAACTTAATTTTAACTCTTTTTTGTTTATCTATTTTGATTAATAACATTTATATCCCAAGATTATATTCCACGTGGAAACGCATGATAAACAGTCATATTCACACAATAAATGTTGTAGTGGGCTTCATCGCACACATGCCATCACCTGACATGGTATATTTAAAGTTTGATGAGCCGGCACAATATACACGTTTACAGGTAATGGTTATGTGAATTTAGGTTCATCAATTCAATTTTTTTTTCTTCTCTTAAAAGCTATGTTATGCGATGAAAGTTCGCTAATTTAGTTACGAACGTTATAGTTGTAATAGCTTAATGCTATTATCAGCATATCATGCTATGTACTATTGTTGACCGCTATGCTATATACATGGACTTTTTTTTATTTATTTTTTGCAATTTGCATGGATTTTTGTACTTTTGTTTCTATTTGTGATGCTACATGTTCCGCTATGCTATGTATGCTAAACCGAGCTCTGTGCTTTTGTTCCAATTTGTAATTTAGTCTCTACTTTTATATCGAAAAATATTAAAATATTAATTCTTCATTTTGCTTGCTCTTCGTTTCAATTGAAACTTGATTTCGATTATTGTTAATCTGTAAAATAATCAAATAGGTATTGACGTCGCTTAAAATTAATTGATTTTCATCTATTATAATTTGTAATACGAGGTATGAACTATTAAAGGATTTTTTTTTTTTTGTTATTTGCATGATTAAAAAAGTATAGACTTAAGATTAGTTGTCAATTGGTTGTTAGTCCAATTCTCTAATATTAATAATGTTGACAATTACTATACATATAGAATATAATTTTTTAAAAGAAAAAAAATGCTATGTAGAATCTTAATTTTGTTAGGGTCATTTTGACGCCAATATTTTTTTTAGCTTCTCCGCAACAACGTGATAATTGCTATTTAGAACCTTTATTTTGACTCATTTTGATTTATTTTACTCCCTTTATTCCTTTTTATCTATCATCTGATTCATATTTGAAAATAAAGTAAAAAATAAATTTTCATTTTATTGGATAAAAATGAGTCACTACTCACTATTAGAATTTACATTTCTAGCTAGGAAAATAAAACAATTAATATAAGGGTGATAATTGTATCCCTTTATCTGCATTTACATATATTTATATATTTCTTAAAGATGAAAATACTTTTAATTCTGCAACGGCCTGCCTAAAATCAATATATAGTTCGGATACTTAAATTTTTAATCTCTACGAATGCATGAATATAATGATTGGAATTCTTAAAATCAACTCATAAAAAGTATAGACAGAGACTTTAGGAACTAGTCCCCTACTCCCATTCACCTAAAAAAGAGAATAAAAAACAGAGAGATGTATGTATATATCTGCAAGGGTCTTTTCTTTTGCCTTTATTTTTTTGTTACTTTTATTTCAATGAGACTAAGCTTTTGCATTTAACCAATGGTTGAGCAGATGTTAACGTGGCAAACCTTTAAAAAGCATGGATAAAGCTTATCTCTGAGGCCGGCGACCTACTAAAATAGACACATAATTCATTTCTTAAAATAGGTACGAATAAATTAAAATCGTGGCAGCAGCTTATTGAACCCCAGAAATAACGTGAAAATTTGTATCGAACAGTGGTTACTGATGCATGCATGTATACACAAACACAACACGTACGGCCTAGCTCCTTTTCCAGATGCATGCATGTGTATTAAACAACAAACGAGTGCAAGTACAATTCATAAATATATTGGATCTCTAGTTTCTTATTTTAAAGTAAATATTGATATATTGTTAGCATAATTCAAAAGTTTACAAAATCATTTCTAATATATGTTTTGGCATAATTATATGAGGAGGGTTTAAATGCCTCTATTTTTTGTATCTCCATCATGTCTCTATTTTTAAAAACTTTAATAATTCAAAATTTAAAATTTAAAAGTCAAAATAAAATCGTTGAATATGATCTACATTATTTTATCTATACTCATGCATGTAAAAAATTATGATATTTCAATTTTGTTTTGGTTGTTATCAAGAGTTTGTAAAAAGGTATGTGGATCATTTTTAGACGTTGATTTTTCAAATGATTGATTCACATAAAACAAAATCGAAATGTGATATTTTTTTTTATGAGTACATAGAGAAATTAATATATATCACATTTAATGCTTTTATTTTGACGTTTATGATTTAAATTTTACTTTATTAATATTTTTAAAAATAGAGGCATGATGGAGGCACAAAAATGAAGACATTTGAACCCTCCTCTAATTATATACATTGGCATAATCTTATACCGGAGTCAAGACTTTTCAAATTATGTGGATTAAATGCACAATAAAAATTAATTATATAAAAAATTTAAGTTGAGAATGAAAATTAATTTTACTTTACACATTTACACATAGTATCTTAATATAAATCATATAGAAAAGAAAGTATAAATATAAAATTTATGAAAAAAAGATAGTCAATTGACCCCATTCAATCTACATAAATTTGCCTCTGATCATATATAATTAGACTAAAATGTTTTATAAAGGACGAATCTTATGTACTTTAGCTTTTAATTTTATTTTTAAAATTAATTCAAACAGCCGATATAAGTTGTTCAATAATTAATGACCAATATGTTGGAAATATATAAATTGTAGATGTAGAAGTGAGGAGTTAAATGATAAAACTTTCTTTTACTAGAAAATGAGTACAAGAATACAAGGCTTAATTTGCTTTCTTTCTGGTATATTCTCTCATATGCATCATATAAAAACATCCTTGAGTACGTCTTATTTATATCTAGAGGAGGGTTCCAATGCACCCAAAATTATATGTTCCCATTTGTGCTCAATCTTTTATCTTTTTTATTTTTATTTTCAAAGTCCGAATAGTCGATCCGAACCGATCAACATGACCTTCCTAATAAAATATGCTTGGAGACCAAATTTTATATTTTTTATATTTTTTTACTATTTTTTAAGATAGGTACAAAATTGTTGTTTTAAAGAGATTCTGGACCATCTGATAAAGTGATTTTGTACATATCTTAAAAAATAGTAATTTTTTTAAAAAATAAATATAAAATTTGGTCTCCAAGCATATTTTATTAGGAAGGTCATGTTGATCGGTTCGGATCGACTGTTCGGACTTTAAAAAATAAAGATAAATAATTGGATGCAAATGGGAGCATAGAATTTTGAGTGCATTGGAACCCTCCTCTTATATCTATCATAAAATACTTTTTAAAATATTTATACATGCATCATAAATATACAAATTAAAATATATTAGAATATATGTACATACTTCAAAATAGCTTAATCAACTTTCAAATATAGAAAATATAAATGTAAATTGTGAAGTAAAATAAGATTCTTACATTACTAACTCATCAAACAAACTATGTTAAACATGTTGAGATTGACTTTTTGAACTTGAAACCACCAAAATAAACTAATAGCACTAATATCTTGATCATACCATTATGACCTTAGCTAGCCACACACACTCTTCATAATTAATTGCACTTAAAATGGTTATAAATTAAACGTGTTGCAAACTTCAAAATAGTGTGTGTGTGTGAGTTCATACTAATTTAACTATTATATTAAGTAAAATGAAAAATTGGTCAAACTAGTTTAATTAGCAAATTCTAAATATTATGTTCATTCATTGCTCTGAAACTTAGTCATCCTAACCTACTGACTAAAGGGGACACTGCGATTCTTTGGAATCACAGGCCCCTACCTGTCCAAATCAAATCATTCATTTATTTCAAAATTCGTACATAAAAATCAATTGCTTTGAGATTCGTGCATTTAAAAAAAATGAATGGTTTGATCTGGACAAGTAAGGACCCTACGATTCCAAAGAATCACAACAGATTTATTTCCGACTAAAGGCGACCAACAAAAAAATATTCACATAAAAGAGTTTGAACTTTTAGAAGGCATTTAACAATGTCATAGATAAATCATGCAAGATGCAAAAGAGTAAGGGTGTGTTTGGATGGGTGAAGAATAGCTACTATTCTGGATTAGCACTATTCCGAGCTACTATCCGGCGTTTGGATTAGCGAATAGTCGCTATTTTTTGTTTGTCTTTTGTAAGATAGCCTACTATTTTATTATTCTTACAAAATATTAAAATAGCTACTATTCTTAAGTTGAGAATAGCTCTATCCTTGCTACTATTCTTGATTCATCCAAACGCATTCTAAGAGTATAATTATATAAATTTCGATATATAAGATTACAAAGTTGAATTCATGAATCTAGTCAATAGTTCAATTGATAAAATTACACAACTTTTTGAAGATTGTACGTAGAATAATATGAAGAATAATTATGATTCTTGCTTTACAAATTGGAAAACAAACCTTTAAACGATGACTATATATATATATATCGCAGTCATAAATACATTGCCTAATTTTTTTCAATCGTATCGCATTTGATTTCTGAAAAAACTACAGCGAATCTACAGCGATACAAATCGTTTTCAAGAGGTTCCAATTGATTTCGTCACTTGGTAGGTCATCCTCTAGCTTTTAATACTACAGTCAAATGTATATCATGTAAAGCCTAAATGGTTCTATCAAATTATATTCCTCTGGAATCTTTTTCAGTAGAATTTTGTGCTATTGACTTATTCTGTGGCTGCACGAGCGAATTCCAGAAAAATCGGTACTGTCAGAGATTAAATGAAGGGAAATTATTTGTGTGGAAACTTTCAATTCCCTCATCAGCTCATCTTTATCTCATTTTTCTTATGTGGAAAAGTTGAAAGAAAAAAAAAATCGAGGGATGGAAATTTCATCCTTTTAAATACGTATCTTATTTGTATTGATAAACTTTTACACTTAATGAGAAAAGTATTTATACTTTATATATTACGAATCTAAAAGTTATATTTATATCTATTAAACACATTGTTTGACTTGATTATTAAAAAAGGAAAATCATAAACACTTTGCATACTAGACGTAAATAATTTTTAAGATCAGATATAATTAAATTGCTTGCATGTTAAATATAAATACTTTCGGTTATAAACAAGATTTACAGAAAAATGAGTTGCAAATTAAAATAATTTCTCAATTCAAAGAATTTGAATATTAATGAAAAAGGTGCCTCTGAATTAATGAAAAAGGTGAGATTTAAAATGAATATGTACCAATATTCCAAGTTAGCAATTACCGATCCTTTATTTTAATTAATTATATCAAGAAAAATAAAACTCAACCAGATGTGTGCAAATGTGGTATATTAAAGTTTTAAAGAATCTACTTAATTAAGCAACTCAAAACATACAAAGTCAGAGGCAACTAGGATCAAAACTATTAATTAAATAATTGAATACGTTGACTAATTATTCATCCTTATAATTAATCCATAATATGTACCTATATCATACTTAATGAAAAAAGTGAGATTTAGAATGAATTTGAATATTAAACACAAATAATTCTACGTTATTATAATATCTTAATTTGATCTTTAGAAAATTCGTCTTTATATAATTACAAAGGTAGAACTAGGGCTGCACAAAAAATTCGTAGTTCGTGATTTGATTCGAGTTTTATTCGAAAAAGTTCGTAAAAAGTTTGATTCAAAATAGTTCGAAATTAATTCAAATCAAACTCAAACTGGACCTGGTTCGTTCGAAATAGATTTGCAAACTATTCAGGTTCGAATCTCAAAGTAACGTGAATCGTTGATTTCCGCTAATGACTTATATATGTTCGCTGATGACTTAAAAGTTAAAACATAAGGCCGTCCTGCCATAAGTCATAACTAGTAAGTTGTAACTCTTGCTCTCAGTTATGAAATCCTAGACGACTTTCACCTCTCGCTCTCGACGACTTTCCTTGTCGTAAAAAAGTTCGTAAAAGATTCGAAATTGAGTTTGTAAAAAGTTCTATTCGAAATTAATTCAAACCAAACTCAAACTGAGGTAAGTTCGATTTGGTTCGATTCATTTGCAGCCCCAGGTAGAACTTTGATAATACTATTTTAAAAAGAGAGATTAAATATCAAATCATCCAATTAAGTGTTTAATGTTCCTTGTGCAAATTTAACTTGCCACAAGATGTGCCTTTGGTTGTCCTGCCACAGAGAATCCATAATGATGAGCTGGCTCCCAGGTCAAGTGCGTCTAATCTGGTGCAAAGTTTACCACCAAATGATACCACGTTTCTTGGATTCATACTAATCTCCTTTTTGCTTATAGTGACGTTGCGCATCAATTTCATTGCACTTTTTGTATGCTATTTTAAGTCTAATCTAATAAACATGATCACATGCATAGGTGTGTGGTTATTTAAGATGAGGTTGACACTGTTCGTCATCTGATTGGTGATAATAGCTCTCTCTCTCTCCTCTTCTCTTTCTCTCTCTATGTGGGGGTTTCACTTTCTTCTTTGAATTTCAACGAAGTAATCCTTGGTTGGAAGCAAACAAAACCTCACGACGAGGTCTTTCAATTCAAACGAGTCCAAAAAAGAAAACTCATTCATTTATCTTACAATATTAATGGCACTAAATTGTCTCCATCTTTATAGTTATTCTATTGCATGAAATGTACAAATAATTTGAAATTTAATTACCGCATGAGTGAGGTTAAAATGTATATGAGGAGGGATACACTTATATTATTGTTTGGTGATGCAAAATTACACTATTTATTTTTAAAATTTTTAAAGTCCAAACAGTCGATCCAAACTGTTCAACGTGACCTCCATATTAAAATGTGCTTAGTGATCATATTTTGCATTTTTTTTATATTTTTTTACTATTTATTAAGTATTTTACAAAATCGGTGTTTTAAGACCGTTGAATTTTTGTACCCATCTTAATAAATAGTAAATATATATATATATATATAAAAATTTTGATCTGTAAGCACATTTTAATATATCCAACATGTCGAACGGTTTGGATCGACTGTTTGAACTTTAAAAAAGTAGAGTGTAATTCGGTGTCACTAAAAATGGTGTAAGTGGATCTCTCCTCTATGTATACATTTTGCGCATCAATCAGTCATGCTATGAATTTATATCTCTATTTTTAAACTTTTAGTAGTCTATTCAAACCGTTAAATTTGATTTTTTTAATATTTTTAGATATATAGAAAATTACTGCTTTTGAATGGTTTAGAATTTTCACATCCAGTAATTTTTTACCTATCTAATAAATAACAAATTTTTTTATTTATAAATATATTTTTATATGAAAATCATGTTAAATGGTTCGAATAAATTGTTTAAACTTTAAATACAGATATATGAGTTCATAGAACAGCCGCGAGGTTAATATGCAATATTATGATAACCTCACTATATATTACCGCAATGTAATTTCAGACAAATTATTTTTTTCAGAATTACACGTTGCTTTTGTTGTGTTAATTTAATTTTACTTGTTTTTTGTAAGATCATTCCTCCCAAAATAAATCACTAGCACTGACAACTCACCAGCTCATTCCGACGCTAGCTAAAAACAAAAGAAACAATACAAATGAATTAAATAAATATTAAGGAAAAAGAAAACAAAAAGTAAACAAAGAGAGAGTTAAACACGCTAAGTGTGAACAGAAGTCTCAAGCAACGGCTTCATTTGTCTTTTGGTGACTATAGTACGTTTTAACCACTAGTGGCACAAAGTAAACTTCCATAAATATCAAGAAAAGCAACAAATTTTCAAATTGTGTTTTAGCAAACCTAGATATAATTTACATTTTTCTTTATATGTGAATAAACATTATGACTTTTTTATTTTTTAATGAATTAATAAATTAAAAACTAATGTCTAGAAATATATTTCCAAGCTCTGATAACAATAGAAAAATTAAAATATCATAATGTTTCATACTACATAAAGAAACTAATGTAGCAATCTACTAATTTTATTTTGACAATTCACATACCTTTCCAAGTTATAAAAAGTTATAATTAGTTTCAGTGTAGTAAAATTCAGTTTATTCGGCCGAATATTGTTATTCGATTGCAATCCGAATATAAAATCTATATTTGGTCCGAATATGAAGTTTAGAGTATATTACCGGTTTAGAGTATATTAATAGTGATAAAATACCAATTTAAAATATATTAACAGTAATTTATACCACATATAACCGGTTTGGAGTATATTAAAAGTTATAAAAAATACCAATTTAGAGTATATTAACAGTGAGTCATACCACATATTACCGTATGATTGTTTATATATACAAATTCTCATTTAAAATCCGCATATGTAGCCGCATACCGAATGAGAACCAAATTTCAAAACACTGATTAGTTTAAAGAAATAACTAATTATTATGTTTTGAATATTTTTTTAGAAGACTTTATGTTTGAATTTTGATAGATAAGAAATGATTTTGGGTCCATGCAATGTACTGCAAATCTGCAACGAATATTACTCAAGAAAAGTAACTCTAACCACAAATTGAAATTTTAACCTCTAAGCTAAAAGCACACTCCTAAAGTTTTATAAGATGATTAAATTAAGTTTCAATATATATTATTACAAATTTTAAAATTTTAAAAATAGCGTAAACATCCTAAATTTTAAATTTGCCCCTTAACAATTTAGTACCATATGAGATAGGAGTAGGTCCGATGAGCATCGGACCTATTTTTAGATTCAATTAGCTCTAACACCGTACGATTATCATTGAGATTTGTGCGCACGGAAATTAAAAAATATCTAGATGGATTTTAATGACTTTGTACAAATCTTGATGCAGATCTGACGGTCATTTCAACCATCGAACAAAAGTAGACCTACTCTCAATTCGTACCATATAGTTGCTAGATTTGATGCAATTTTTAGCCGAAGATTAGGACGAAGACAATTCTAAAGGAATATTACTCGCAGTCGCACATGGGCATTAGTGTACAGAAATAAAGCACATGTACTGCAAGGGATTCACATGATTGACAATGTTTGTAAATTCACATGATCCACAAGATTACAATTGGTGGGCTGCAGTAATGTCTGCAGCCCAACATTGACTCTATTTTTGTGCTGTGTAATAATTAATCTACGCTTCAATACCTAGCTACTTCATATATCGTTTCAGATTCTTGGTCATGCACGTTGGATATATATCATATATGCTTCCATATATATATTTCTATTATTTCAATGATACGTACGGGATGTATAGTTATCCAATATCAATCATACTCATAATAAAGTTTGTGGGTTCTTATGAATGTCAATCAAAATTATTGAGGACTTTGACTAGTTTGATATAGTTGATGATTTCCAGCAATATTAATCCATGAAATTTGTGAAAAAGAGATTTAATCTTTCAGTCGAGATCCCGAGTAAAAAAATCAAAGAGGAGGGACATCTGTGACTTAGATATTGTAGAGGAGATAATAAAGAAGTGATGCACTAGTGTTAGATTTGAATGAGATGCATGAGTTATATTTTTACATTTTGTTCTAGTTGGTAGCTCCTACCATGCCTTTAA
Organism: Carex cristatella; assembly: GCA_024447775.1. Classification (NCBI taxonomy): domain Eukaryota; kingdom Viridiplantae; phylum Streptophyta; class Magnoliopsida; order Poales; family Cyperaceae; genus Carex; species Carex cristatella. The sequence continues at coordinate 2,500,915 of JAJHPF010000022.1, forward strand.
AAAAAAATTTCTTCCCATACTAAAAAAAGTATAATAATTTTAATTGAGGTATATATGTAATATTGATAACTACAACAAACAACCAGACAATCAAAATAAAATATATATATAGAGTTGGGCTAGGGTGCTTCGTGGAGTAAAACAAGTTTTTACTCCATAACACTATATTTCATTTTGAAAATCCAATCAACCAATCCGAACCGCTCAACATGATCTCTATATTGAAATGTGCTTGGAGACCAAATATTTTATTTTTTGGAATTTTTTACTATTTATCAAGCCACTTTAAAAATCGTTGATTGGATGGTCCAGAAAATTTTACTGTTTTTTACTGTTCACAGTGCATTATAGATTTTTAAAGTGGCTTAATAATAGTAAAAAAAAAATTGGTCTCCAAGAACATTTCAATATAGAGATTTTGAGCAGTCCGGATCAGCTATTTGAACTTTAGAAAAAAAAAATATATCGTGAAATACAAACGTGTTTTACTCCTCGTCTCACCCTAATCAATTTGTGCATCAAATTAAAAAAAACTCATCTAACTAGCTATACATAACATTCTGTAATTTACTAATTTTGAAAGCTTGTTAACCTCTTTTATATTATTAAAATTGTAAAAAATAAAATGATTGGTCTTTGTTTTGGATGCGGATGTAAGTGATATTTCTAATTAATACAAATGGGCATCAGCTTTTTTTTTTAAATACAAATAAAAAATAAAATGATTGCAATGTATTTAATTAAGACGCCACGAACTTCCAATCCTTTCAATTTCTCATTTATTTCTCTCTCCTCCATTGTTGGCAAAAAAAATAAAAAATGATAACTAGCTCCTCTATCAAGTCGACACGCGTCTATAACATCCGTACGGATTTCTTATCAAACCAGGACCAATCCTAGTATATCACTTGATGTCATATGAATCAATGCTCAAGTTTAGAATAATAAAAAAATAAAATAAAACAACGAATGAAACAATCAATTATATCCATTGGCAGCACTTGCCAGTTGCCAATCCTAATTTCTCCATGAGCTTATTTCATTTTCTATATTATATATCCGATGCATGCATCATCCAGGGGCCCTCTTGTGGGGCCCATCCCCACCACACGACAAAAACCCTTGGCCCATAAATCAGCCCTCAGCCCTCTTCTCTCAAAAATTTCAAAAACCTTTCTTTCAAAAGTCTCTAAGATCATCTAGCTATTTTCTCCTTCGGTTTAAAGAGAAGAACCCCCCCCCCCCTCCCCCCCAAAAAATAGATAATAATGTCTAGAGTTGAATCACTGCCCGCCGGGTTTCGTTTCCACCCGACCGATGAGGAACTCATATCATACTATCTGAGAAATCGTATCGCATCGGTGCCATGTCCCGTAGCAATAATTGCAGAAGTCGACATTTACAAGTTCAATCCATGGGATCTTCCATGTGAGTATTATCTTGTAACTACATAATTAAACGAGCTTTAAATTCTTTAATATCAGACATATCAAGTTCAACAAAAACTAATTGAGATGATTTTAATTATTTGTTCATTTTTGTGTGTCTATAGCGCAAGCTATGTATGGCGAGAGAGAATGGTACTTCTTCAGCCCGAGGGACCGCAAGTACCCAAATGGTGCCCGACCGAACAGAGCAGCTGCATCAGGATACTGGAAGGCAACTGGAACTGACAAACCTATATTATCAAGCAAAACTAACAAGAGCATCGGTGTAAAGAAAGCGCTCGTATTCTACCAGGGGAAGCCGCCTAAGGGGCTCAAGTCCGAATGGATCATGCACGAGTTTCGCCTCACCGATTCGTACAAAAGCAACAATAACAATTCCACAAAGCAGAAGCATAGCATGAGGGTAAGATTTTCTTTGACATTTTGTTTCATGATAATTTGCATCTTGGTCCTGAAATCTTCATATTTTCTAATTGTATTGTATCTTTTGTTGTAAATTTGTAACAGTTGGATGACTGGGTTTTATGCCGGATATATAAGAAAGCCAATCAAAACTTGGATTCTTCGCAAGAAGGGCGGGAAGAGGAAGAACAATCGGTTACCGAAGATTCATACCCGCAAATTTTACCAAATTGTAACCCGTATCCGCATGTTAACTCGAACCCTGGCACGTCATTTGCATTGCCAAAATCTTCTTCTCTTGCAAATCTGTTAGAAAGCTTTGAGAGCATTGATCATCCCTCTCTCTCACGCTTGTTCGACAACTCGGACTTAACAGGATTGGAGCTTGGTTTTTTTAGTAACACTAAATTAAACCAACCATTGATAAGTAATAATAATAATAATTTTGGAAGTGATCAAGTTGAAAATTTTACTGGCGAAGTCTACGAATCAGAATGCTCTGCTTCGGGTACCCAAAATACACCTAAAAGACAAAGGATGGAGAAAACAAGCACGGACTGTTCACAGTTTAATTTGGCGGGGTCTCCTTTCATGAATCAAAATTTATTATTTGATTATCAATTTGGTTTGCATTAATTAAGCACGTATTGAGCTTGGTTAGGAGAGAAACTCTGTCAGAAAGGATGAACTAGAGAGGGAAAGATAGATTTGTGTGCAGATCGATCGAACGACTAGCTAGCTAGAAGTGTTTGAAAATGTAAATATCTAGCATATGCTTCTTGAATTGAAGCATATTTTCAATGATTTTGAATATTAATATTTTAAAATAGTTCGTTTAAGTTGTGACTTTATTGTCGTCCAAAATAATACGGCAATTGCTTCAAGACTTGTAGAGTTCGACCGTGTTGGTATTATTATTCTGGAGAAATCTTGTACGAAATAACTATATATATATATTTACTTATTCAAACTTATTGCTTGCCAAATTACAACACATCCATGGATATTTTTATTTATTGGGTGTCTATTAAATAATTATTAAACTTTATTTTGCATTATTTGAATAGCCAATCAATTAATAGGTAATTAACGAGTGTTTTTTTTTTTCAATTCAAATTGTAATTACTATTACAACTGTTTTTTTTTTCCTATTACATTGATTACTAATGAAAGACAAGCAGTAAAAACGAGTAAGGGATATTAACATCGTTGTCATGGCATCGTGCAATATATGATCGAGTCATATGTTTATTTTATTTTGATTCTAACATTTGTGCGATGCGGGAAGCCAAAACAGTCAATATATTTATCTATGAAAAGTGGTTTCAACTGTAAATTAGCTATGCCACTTAAATTATAGAAATTAAATTAATTAGGCATATATAGGTGATTTCTTTGGAAAAATAAATATAAAATAAAAATAAATAAACCGGAGGCCCAACAATTTTCGTGCACAATTTTAGACTTACCTGAATCTACATTTTAAAATAGATATAGGTATTACCGTATTATTTATTTATATTTCATCAATTACCCGTTTCTGGAAGAGATAGTTCTACCATGCTGTTTCTCCCAAAAAAATAAAATAAAATAAGCCTGTCAGTTCCAATCCTGAAATAGTAATATGAATCTAGGGACTAAAGATCAATTTTATTATATGTATATTAGGATGAACTGTCCCAATCAAGCGCTAAGTTGATTTAACACATCAACCCTCATGTAAAAACTAATTTAGAGATAAATTAAGGAACAAACCGTAATTATTATGTGGTAGAGGGTAAAGATACCGACAGAGCTATTTTTGCTTCACATAGTGCATGGCCAATTGAGAGAGAGAGAGATGGGCTAACTTGCTTTGGAAATTAAACATGATGTTCACATATTTTCATTTTGAAAGTTTAAATAGTTAATTCGAACCTTCCAGCATTATCTTCATATTAAAATGTGCTTAGAGATCAAATTTTATAATATTTGGAATTCTTTTACTATTTTTAAATTTTTTTTTAAATCATTGTTTTGCTGAATTTTTAATTATTATTTTATTTAATGAAAAGTGATTTTCAAAAATTATGTAAAAATAGTAAAAAAAAAAAAAAATCCAAAAAATGTATAATTTGGTCTCCAAGTACATTTTAAAATGAAGATCATGTTGTAAGGTTCGAATCGACTATTTGAACTTTGAAAATAAAGATATGAGCTGTAAGTAAAACACATATAGAGAGTAGGGTTAAAATGCATTATTGATTTTGTGCTCCAATTATGTTCCACATCATTATCTCCATTTTCAAAGTCCAAACAGTCGATTCGAACAACCCAACATAATCTTCATAATAAAATGTGCTTGGAGACCAAATTTTATATTATTTGAATTTTTTTTACTATTATTTTAGATAGATACAAAACTATTATTTTCAGAAGATTATGGACCATCCAAAATAGTGATATTGTACCTATCTAAAAAAATAGTAAAAAAATTTCAAAAATATAAAATATGGTCTGTAAGCACATTTAATATGAAGATCACGTTGAGTGGCTCGGATCGATTTTTTGGACTTTGAAAACGAAAAAAAAAAGATGCGGAGCATGACTGGAGCACAAAACTAATGGTGCATTTTAACCCTACTCATATATATATTGAGGTTGGCTAATATCAAAACGTTTGTTCTGGAGCCGTGGTGCAACCAATTGGTTTTCTAATTTTTACAATTCAAACGGTCAATTCACACTGTTAGATATGATCTCTACATTAAAATGTGTTTAGAGACCAAAATTTATATATTTTTTTTTGGAAGTTTTTACTATTTATTGAACCAATTTTTAAATCACTGATTCTAATAAAAAGTGAAAAATTTCTAAATCATTGAAAATAGCGATTTTAAAACTAGCTTAATAAATATTAACAAAGTTCCAAAAAAAGTAAAATTTGGTCTCCAAGCACATTTTAATATAAATTCAATGTTAAATGGTTTGGATTGACTATTTGAACTTTGAAATTGAAGATATAGATGTGAAGTAAAACACTCACTTTACTTCAAGAAGTACCGTAGTTCAACTCTGTGTGTGTGTGTGTGTGTGTGTATACATATATATACATATATATATATAGAGAGAGAGAGAGAGGCTATCATGCTTTGGGAAGTAAAGAGGGTATTTTACTTTCCGCTCATATCTCAATTTTCAAAGTTCAAACAGTTGATCCGAATTTCTCAACATGATCTTCATGTTGAAATGTTCTTGTCGACTAAATTTTACATTTTTTTGAAAATTTTTTACTATTTTTTTAAATTTTTTGAAAATTACAACTTTTCACTAAATAAAAAATAATAAGAAAATAAAAAACACTGATTTTCAAAAATTCTAAAAAAATAGTAAATAAATTTCAAAAAATGTAAAATTTGACATCCAAGCACATTTCAATATGAAGATCATATTGAGAAGTTCAGATCGACTGTTTGAAATTTGAAAATGAAAATATAAACAGAAAATAAAACATCATCTTTACTTCTCAAAGCATGGTAGCATCACTCTCTCTCTATATATATATATAACTGATACGATGTGTGAAATTAAAATGGCTCTGTCAATATCGATCTTTACTCGCGATAAACTGCGATATGTGTGTGTGTGTGTGTGTATTAATTTATATGTGTGTATATATATAACGGATACGATGTGTCAATATCTTTGCTCGCGATAAACCGCTCTTCATACGAAGAAGAAGTTTCTTCATTGTAAACATGCATTATTTTAAAGCTTACCTAGCTATCATCTCTTGTGGCACCTACGAATCATGGCATCTTAACCTAGTTTATCTCTCCATATATTTGTTTTTGTCTTTGGTGAAGTCTAGATTATCCAAATATATTAATTAAGCATATAAAGGCTTTTGTAAAGTCAGGACCATTGTTTTGAACCTACCTACTAGCATCCAAATTCCAATAAAAAATATGCATGAATGATGTCATTAGATCCCTTAATTAGGTTATAGCTAGCAAGTATATCCTCAATAGTTGATTCCTTGTCAAATTGGAAAGTAGGTGCTTAAGGATAAGATAAGGAAAACAATTAATAGCATTAATTAATATTAGTTTGAAGGCGATAATCAGCTCCATGTTTGTCATTTATTAAAGCACCAAAATATCATAAGATTAGGTTAAAGTTTTGACTAGTCAATAATTTCGGCTTAGCTTATTGCTAGCTTAATTTACTAATAGTAAATAAATATTTTAACAAGAAGGTGGGGTTTGAATTCTAAAAATTTAATAAAATATATTTAAACAATAAATTCAAATTGTTAATTTTTACAATTTTTAATTTCATTTTATATTAAGTCAATTAACGGTAAAAAAAAGATTTGAAATTAATTTTATTGTATGTTTTTTTTTGCCATTTGAAATATAATACTCGATACATAAACATATTATTCGCAATGTAAAACTTTGAATGGTTTGATTTCATTAGTTAAATCAATGCAATATATTTTAGAATTAAATTCACCAAACATCTTCGTGATTTTAAGCTCATGCTAATTAACTTAATACATACACTGATCATACACGCGTGTTTGTATAGGCTATTTGATTAGCATTAGCTTGTAAAGTCACACTTCTGGATTTGACATTGAAGTACAAGAGCCCAATTATAATCTAAAGTGGGACAAAACAATTAGAATAAGATATATGTATATATAAGATCTAACTCATATGGCACATATATTAAAAATATTATTTATATTAAAAAATTAAAATCATAGATGTGCTGTAAATTAGTTAAGTAGGACATTTATCAAATTTGAATCAATAAAAAGTTAAAATTGTTTGTTAGAAGATTATATCGACCAAAATTTAATACATGTCCTATCTAATACTTAAAACTATAAATTTAATTTTGTGAATAATATTTTTTAAATAATATTTTGTGTTAATAAATAGTACAAAAATTCCAAAAATATAAAAGTTGGTCTTCAAGCACATTTTAATATAGAGATCACATCTTAACGGTTTGGATCGAATATATATATGTGTGTGTGTGTGTGTATACATATACATATACACATATACATATATACATATATATATATGTATATGTATACACACACACACATATATGTATATGTATATATATATCGGCAGACCAAGCAATTTGAACTAGAATCGTTATTGCATTTAATTTGTATAGCAATGTTCTACTTGATTTGAATCTTAGTCAGGTCAATGAGGGCAGGTGTCTTGTTTGTACTTTTAACCAAAACAGAGGCTAGCTAGAACTCGGTTTTGGAGTCACATACCAGCATCCTGAAATAAAATACAAGATTAGGCATCTAAAAACTTATTCTAGATCATCACAAAGCATGCTCTGCAGTAATTAATTTAATGTTTTATCTTTCCAAGACTATGATATGATTCCTTCACATCCTACAAATGATTCCGTCATCTGCTTGCTTCTGGTAAAATTTCAAATAAAGAGACGCACGCGCACGCACACGCGCGCTCCCTTGAATTCATGAGCTTAATTAAATGCACAAAACGACAGAGCCTGGGGATCAGCTATTAATTGTTGACATGGCAGTGACTCAGGTGCCACATGACTTAGCCATAAAACCGGCCTTAACTGTACTATTATACATAATTAAAAATGATTGATTGATTCTTTTTCTAGTTTCTTAATTTCCTGGCCTGTTAAATTTGACTCTGTTGCTGTTGTTACAAAAACAGAGCCTACATTTTAGACTATAATTAAAAACAGTTCACTAGCTAACACAGTTTTCTGGACTTGACTTCTGGATTAAGTTTAAATAGTCCTGACTGTTTTTCGCCTAATTGTAAATTGCCAGTATTACCTAAATTAGGCAGGTCTATATATGCAGTCTCAAATTCTAACCTGTAAAATGGAATAGCACTGCTGAAATTACGACTAATTAAATTAAGTAGGTATTAAGTTGGTATTCAAGAAAATAATCATATCGCATGTTGGATTAGACATAATTAGCAACTGATGGTCATGGGGCTGAAATATATTGTACTGTCATGTACCACCTACCTTTGCTTTCTATGCATGATCATCATATGTCACTTTGTATATTTGTCAAGTTCGATCATTTTTCACGTGTGATTCCATTCGTTATGCACTAAATTGCTTGTGGATTCTCTTCTCTTAGATCCCTGCATGCTGAGTTTATTTTTTTATTATTCGATCTTTTTGATTAAATTATACCAAAGGTTCCTTTATCAGTAAAAGTAGATCGAGCGTGAATTTTTCTAAAGGAGATATTGGAATATATCTCTTTTAGTTTTCCAGTGTTTATATGATATTTTGCAATAATGGATGCTGAATCTTTTAAAGATAGACTTATTAGGTTTTTTTTTTTTTTTTGCTGATCCTTGAATAAAATGACATATCATCCTCAGATAAAAAAAAACTCTAGCTAATTAATGAAAATCAGAAACTGTGGCAAAAAAGACTGCAATTTTTTTTAGCTTCAAGGCAAAACCAATGGCAGTATTGTTCTTCATAACAGCTCCACATTTTTTTAAGTTTTTATATACATTTTTTTTTGTTTGAAAGAAAGCTTTTGTATACAACTAGTTATATGAATAATGACAAGTTCTTGATTGAAACAAAATTAGGCAAAGTTAAATTAAGTTAAATATTAGGGAAATAATTCAGAATAATTCGTTGTTTTACAGTGCAAATAATATATCAAATGTTGATATTCTTGTATATAAATAAAAAAATAGTAATTTGTATTACGTCATTGGAATAAATAACATTAATATATATCCATATAGTACAAGTAGAGCTGCACAAAAAAATCGTAGTTCGTGATTCGATTCGAGTTTGATTCGAAAAAGTTCGTAAAAAATTCGATTCAAAATAGTTTGAAATTAATTCAAACCAAACTCAAACTAGACCTGGTTTGTTCGAAGTAGGTTCTCGAACTATTCTAGTTCGAATCTCAAAGTAACGTGAACTGTTGATTTCCGCTGATGACTTAAAAATTAAAACATAAAACTGTCCAGTCATAAGTCATAACTCGTAAGTCGTAACCCTCACTCTCAGTTTTGAAACTTTAGACGATTTTCACCTCTCGTTCTCGGCGATTACGATCACTCTTCTTTGTCGTAAAAAAGTTCATAAAAAATTCGAAATTGAGTTTGTAAAAAAATTAATTTGAAATTAATTCAAACCAAACTTAATTCGAAATTAATTCAAAGCAAATTCAAATTGGAGTAAGGTCTATTTGGTTCAATTCGTTTGCAGCCCTAAGTACAAATAAAAAATACGTACGTACTAGCTTACATATATACATACATATGAATATTATTTGGATATATACCTTGTTAAAGTAATGAGTATATAAAAAATTAAAGTTATGCTACAGAAAATATGATAATATGTCGCCCCGAATTAAAAAAAAAAAACAAAGAAAACTAAGCAAGCAAACTATATAACAAATAAATATAAAGAAGGAATACCATACAGTGAGATTGTAGAATTGGATCTTTCCAATGAATTGGCCATGTCCAGAATTATTATTATTATTTTTTAATTATTCCCACAAAAGCTCAAAGACGAGTACTACAGGACATGCAGGGGCGGATAATTTAAAACTTAGTTAAATGTGATTAAGCCAATCTCTATAATTTCAAAATTTAATTATACCTATAGGAATTTAATTGAATTTTATATTTTTTTTTTATATAGTCTAACCACCTTCAATAAAAGACAAATATTTAGTTATAGCCTAGTGATTAAAAGTTCTATTTGTAGTTGAGAGGTCTTCAGTTCAAATCTCACTCAACACAATTGTGCATTTTAATTTTTAGCCACCTCTATCAAAATTTTCTAATTCCGCCACTGTAGACATGCGATATTATACGATATAGAATATTGTGCTACTAAAAGACAACACGTCCAAAAGATAAGTGCAACAGACATGTGCATACTGCGATGGATCTGTGGCCGCACAAGACGGGACCAAATAAAAAATAATGATATACGTGACAGACTTGGGCTAGTACCGATTGAAGAGAAGCTCGTTCAACACCGCTTGAGATGGTTTGAGCATCTTCATCAAAGACCTTCCAATGCACTCGCGCATACTAGAATTATAAGTTGTATAAAAAATACAAGGAGAGACATAAGTCGGTTATCAGAATTGCTTCGTACAGGAAGGAAGCAGTAAAAAGAAACTTGAAGGAATGAAATGTATCCAAAGAGTTGCTTCGTACAGGAGCACGTGAAAGTTAATGATCCACCTATCAGAATTATGACCTAGAAAATATTGTGTAGGGATAGTATTTTAGACTTTAGGTTACAGACCTATAAATTTGGAATCAATGACATAGCACTTAGAACTTTGCCCCTACAATTTATAACAAGGTTCTAAATAGCGATTATAACGGCGAAGCGGGGAGACAAAAAAAAAGTTATAGCGAAAGCTTTCTTATATGGCATTTTTTTCTTTTTAAAAATTATATTTTATATTTCTACTAGTAATAAACATTATCTATGTAAAATCTCATAGAATAATAATAAACATTATCTACATTATCTATGTCAAATTTCATAGAGTAACAAAAACACCAATTTAATTAAGTTTTAATATTCATATTGAATCAATAGTCCAATATAAAGTCCAAATTGTCATTCAAAATATCTCTAATTTTATAATTCATAAATTATCGACACATTTTCTATTCAAAATATCTTATTATATATCATATATTAAGTATTATTTTATTATCATATATTAAGAATATTTTTGTGCACGTACCAGTAAAACGGAGTGAGTTTATGAAAATCCTGACTTTTTACTTGCTACTTTGCGTTAGCTTCGCACCTCTCTTTAATTTCTTTTTCTGTTTTCGTTTCAAATTTCTCCGTGTCTAGGTTTTCTTCCAATTTCTCTCTGATACACAATGCAGATATAAATAATTTAATTGATATAGGCCAACGCCCAATGTTTCTGTTTATTGAGATAGTCTTTTAATTTAAAACAAAAGCCCATCTAATGTAATTTCGGTTTGGACTTTAAATCTCATTTAAATTAAAAAAAATAGAAAAATAAGCCCATGTAGCATATCGGACCGCTATTACCGCCATAGCAGTCGTAGCTCGATTAGCGCAGTTTTACTCCGTAGCTTAGCTTATGAGGTCCAAAACCACTATAGCTTACTATTTAGAATACTGATCTATAATGAAGACATAGTTAACATAGGTGTACGTAGTATTATTATTAATATTATTACTATTATTATTGGTATCATTATTACTATTAATATATTACTACGTACGTACTGTTGTTGTTGTTGTTGTTGTTGTTGTTGTTGTTGTTGTTATTATTTATTTTAATTTTGTGATTCTGATTGAGTTTATTTTCATTCTATCTCATTTAATTTGAAATTAAAAAGTTGTCGTTATTGACATTGTAAATTGTTTACCATGCACTGAGCGAAAAATTTCTGGATCGTTATCATTATATGATGGTTCCATATCTCTTTCTCGATTCACATCTGCTGCGATTCTAAAAGGGCAAACAGTAACTCTAAAATTCCTGCTTTTCAAAATCTGACCGTCCAATAATTTCGTGTACGTATCTCAAAGCAGCTGATTTTTTCTTACACGAATCTCAAAACAATTCAACAGTTGAATTTGAAAAAATAGAGCTCGTAGGTCACTGTTCATTAGGATCCCTCTTTCTCGGTGTACTGAATCTCCATTCTATTTAAAAGTATCCATATTCAACTTATACACTATTTATATATGAATGCATAGATATTTATATATACCTAGAATATATACAAAAGTTATTGTTATTATTTTTATTTGTAAATGATATATCACAAGTAATTAAGTTAATCTTAAAGACTTAGTTAAATTAATTAATAAATATATAACTTTCAGAAATTTTACTTCTAATAAGGTACAAATCCATTTATCATTAAGTATATATAAATAATTTTTTTGAAAGTATAAATACATCTTGGATGCATGTAAGATCGAAGTGCAGGTGAGTGTAATTATCACTCTTCGTATATAGATGGAAATAAATCTGTTGTTATTCCTTGGAATAACAGGAACTTGTTATTCGATCCTAACTGTTGTTTTCCGTTAAGATTAGTGTGTGAAAAACTTGTTTTGTTGAAATTTGCATATGAAAAAATAAAAATAAAATAAAATGGTTGGAATCGGAACAACAGCAAATTTATTTCTTTTATAGATGCATATATTTTGTGATGGTGTGAATACATCATTAAAGGAGCATTTGATCTTGACGCACAGTACTAATAGCGGTGTTCAAATGGTTCGGTTTATTTGGTTTTAAACCGAACTGGAAAATTTCGGTTTAAATGGTTTGGTTTGGTTGATTTTGTGAAATAGTTCGGTTTAAATGGTTCGGTTTGGTTTTGAATTCTCAAAACCGAATAAACCGAACCGACCGATTTTATTAATAGTTAGAGACTTCGTACGTTATTTTGGTTCATTTTCAGTTTTGAATCTACGTGCTTTGATTTTTTGAGATTGAATTCCTCTATTCGGTTCAACCGAACAAACCATTTATTAATAGTTTGAGACCATTTATTTTCGGTTCAACCAAACCATTTATTTATTCCTCTATTCGGTTCAACCGAACAAACCGAAGTTTAAATCGGTTTAATCGGTTCGGTTTTAATTTGGTTTGCTATTTTAATTTGGTCGGTTGGGTTGAATTTAATTTCAAAAACCGAAAAAAAAGTTTAGTTTGAATATTTAAGTTCGGTTTGGACCGAACCGACCGGTTGAACACCCCTAAGTACTAATGTGCTACTCAAAATTTTAGTGGTATTTATCAATTAGCAGTCGGATGACCGTGTAACGTTTAGCATTTAATTACTTTCAGTGATGAAGTGGTTATTTATGATAATATTTATTATAATAGTTGGGTTACGGTGAGTTTGCGAAGTAATAATCTTATTTGATTTTACCTCCATAATTTTATATATTTGAAAATTTAAGTATTCAATCAAAATCATTTAGCGTAATATTCATATAAAAATATTTTTCGAATACCAAACTATATATATAAATATTTTTTTAACTATTTTCTAAACAGGTTTGTAGAAAATCGTTGTTTTTTATGGTCCAGAAACTATTCAAAATTATCGATTTTTTACATATCTAAAAAATCAGTAAAAATATTCTAAAAATGTAAAATTTGATCTCCATGTAGATTTTAATATGGCGAATATCATGTTGAATTGTTCAGATCTGACTGTTTGAACTTTAAAAATTAAAGTATGAACATGAATTAAAACAAGGTTCTTACTTCACAATTTACCATAGACTTCCGAATATTATAGAATCAATTATTATATTATGAAAGAAATAAAGATGAGTGTCAAAATGTCCCGATTTCAATATCAACAAGAAATTTTTCATTTGAATTTTGGAATCAAATCTTTATAGTTTTACTACGCCCAACTCGGAATAACACATATTTATATTTGATAAAAGAACACAATATACCTTTCAAACATCATAAGTTCAAATATTATAAAGTACTACTTAACAAGCTAATTAATTAAATCCTACAAGGTGTCAAATTTCAAAATTAACTAATACTTAAATAATTTATTTACTACAAGAACTCAAAGAAGTAGCAAATTAAATACTACTTCATAGTATATAGTCAAGCGGTCAAAATTAAAAGATTTATAAATTAATTTTAATACATTTATTTTTTGACCGTTTTTTTTTACCATTTGACTCTATACAAAATTAATTTTAAAATTTAAAATTTTCGCTTGTAGCCGCATATCACTCGTAAGGTAGATGAGTTTCAATGGCTAGAATTCGTCGTTTTAAGCTAATTGGATAGATTTTAGAATTGAGTTCACAGAGGAATTTGCTGAGCACCCTAGTTCTACTCCGTTTTGTCTATAATATTGTTGGAGCAACGAGTCCAAACAGAACATTTAAAATGGCAATTTCTATTTAATAATTAATATAATAGAACAGAATTTTTTTTTAACTTTTTCATGGAGAGAAGTTTTCTTTTGGATAGATAAGATTTGATAACAAACACAGGTAGCATATCTTTTAATTCCATACTGTGCATGAATGTTGTGATTTCAGTAATTACTTGAGCGCATGATAATGCTTTCATTAACAAGAAACAGACCAATTAATTCCGGCCTCCTTGATTTTCATTTAATCATTTTCATATAGACCAGAGGTCACTTCTAATAAATACTATTTGGAAGTATCATGCATATATACACAAGATCGAAAATGCTGTCACAGCACCTGGTAGTTGCTATCTGGATATCAAAAAAAAAAAACGCTGTCACAGGTAAATATTTTAACAAAGTAGTTTTTGCTTCATGCAGCGCACATACTATAGAATCAAAAGAGCACTATATATGGTTCTTGCGCTGCATAAAGTCAAATGTTCTCTGTTAAAACTTATACCCACTCTCGCACGTAAGCACATCCAACTACAGAAATGGGAAGTATATCCAGTGCACATATATTGCTAAAAGTGCTACAAACAAATGGATCCTCCCTACTAAATATAAGCTAATTAAATTAAAGAATTTACACAACAGATGTATGTCAAGTAGCCAAATCAGAAGACCTAGAACGGAAGAGCTCAAAAACAGGAAAACATGTACAGTGCCTCCAATAAAATATCCCTCTGTTCTCTATCATATAACTAGCTATATATCAGGTATTTCAAAAACTCCAGAGACTGTTTATATCCATCATTGCACCCGAAGAATTGATTATGTTATCATGTAGCTGAGGCAACGCATTGTTGTACCACTGAGTTGCATCCTGTACCAGTTGTTGTTCTTGGTTTAAATGTCCCAAATTAACACCATCCATTTCTCTAGGCAATAAGCTGGGAAGATTTGGCGGTGGTGTTAGTGCATTAAAATTTGTAGATATCGTATTTGGGTTATGCCGACAGTATGGATTAATCAAAGGCGCCTCGATACGGTATGCATTTGAGTTTATGTTATGTGAGCCTTTTGCGAGTGCAATGCTTTTGTGGAAGATCTTACAAACAACCCATTCTTTCTGCATTCATATATTGTTATCGTTATATCAAAAATGAAAACAGAAAAAATATATATATATCACACTAATAATCAAGTTAAGGTAGTCTAATTAATATATACTACCTTATCAAAATGGAAATCCTTCTGAAGAGATCTTTGACTGTGATATCTTATGGATGAGCCATGAAGCCTGAACTCATGGATAACCCAATTAGTTTTCTCTCCATTTGGTGCTCTCCCGTTGTAGAAAACAAGGGTTTTTTTCATACCAACAAGCTCTCCTTTATTGCCCTTGTATATCTCCTTGTCTTTCCCTGTGGCCTTCCAATAACCACATGCAGTTGCTCTGTTGGTTCTATACCCAGTAGGATATTTCCTGTCTTTTTGACAGAAGAAGTACCATTCCTTCTCTCCCAGTCCCATCTTAGCTTTGTCTACATTGAATTAATTGTAAAAACAATAGAATTAAAACTGGGGATGAAATGTCGTAATTAACTAGCAGTCTAGTCATGTGATAGTTACCTTTTGTCGTAATTTAAGAATGATATCATATTTTTGGTAACATTTTTTTTAAAGCAAGCAAATTAAAATATATAATCCAGATTAGTTAAAAAAAGGGCATAACATCTGGAAAAAATCTTAAAGGGCGAATGAGAAATATTTTTTTTCTAATGAATGATAATGACAATGGATTCAGTGGATTATAAAAATGAAAAATAACACATAGTCATATATGTTTATTATAACAACATGAATAACACCTAGAGACAACTTTATAAGTTTCTTATATACAGTACAGTACTTATATATATTAATTGTCTAATTAAAAACACACTTTACAAATATTGTAAAATGTTCTGAGGTATATATATATATGTATGTATGTATAGTGAGCTTACTTGGAAGGTCCCATGGTTCACACTTGTTGAGGTCTACTTCTCCAATGGCATCTGCTGTAAAATCCGGGTCTGTCACCTTCTCGGATAAGTAACTGGTTATAATCTCTTCATCTGTTGGGTAAAACCTAAATCCTGGTGGTAAATACATGCTCTCTTTCCCATTGTTCAAAATTAATGCATCTTCCATCATGGTCGCACTTCAGTTATAAAAACTTTGATGCTTTTAACAAAATACTAAAAAGAGCTAGCTATATATCTAGTAGATGGTATAGCTAGCTAAGAGAAGAAAACTAATATTGCTAAAGAAATTAAGATGAGAGGAAGAAGAAGAATAAGAGAAGTTTATATAAAACTAAAGAAAGAGACGTCTGAAACAAGGCACTAGTCATCCAGATAATATATCTTTTGCAGTTTTGTAAAGAAGTTAAGAATAGGTGTCTTCTTCTGTTTTACATTTCAATTGCAAACATTTGCAATTCGAAATGTTTGTACAATTATGTGCATGGTGGAATAAAAACACTGCTACGTGCCTACGGGCTTGGAATAATAAAAAAAAAATACTACGTTTATGTACCAAAATTGATGTAAGGTACATTATCAATGTAATTTCATAACTAACAAATAATTAGAACTTACTAGAAAAGAAAATGAATTTGTGTTGATATATAGTGTCGAAACTAACAATTGCAGTGCTAATTACTTGTAATTTGATTTTTCCCTCTTTTTATAATTATTTTTGACCGTATGATACTTCTTTATTAATGAAATAATAAAAATCTAATAACTCTACCACTTAACAAAAAAATATAAAGTTTACGATATTTAATCTAAATTCGCACAAGGGATTCAACTCCTATTTAGTCTTGAAGATGTCTTATCTTAATTTCAACATTAATTTCTATTTAAATATATTTTTTACGAAAATTGAACATCCTTTTTCTTGTCAAAACTCATCACTGTACCATTTTATATTTAAATATGCAATTTTATTTGAACATAATATTAGATGAAAAAACAGAGAAAATACTTAAACAGTGTTTGTATATTCAACGACAAGAGAAGGAAATTATTGCAAATGTGACATGCCAATTTTCCTGTCGCACCTCAGGAATGCCGGCTTGGGCTGTAAACGAGCTAGCTCGGGCCGAGCTGGGCCTTAGCTCAGCTCATTAATTTTGGATCGAGCCTGGACCGAGCGAGCTAGACTTAGGACTTTCGAGTTAAAATCTCGCACAAACTCATGACGAGTCAATCCGAGCTAGCTCACGAGCTGATGAGCTAGCTCACTAGGTTTGGCTGGACCTTGTTTTAAGAAAAAAATAAAATTTACAAACATTTTTGAATCGAGCTTGACAGTATAAAATGCACACAAATTCATATAAATTTACAAATTGATGCCTAGCCGAACTAGCTCGCTAGCTGATGAGCAAGTTAAGGTCCAGCTCAAACTCGTTAATTATGAACCAAACTAGTAGCGAGCTCGCTAACAGCTCGGTCCAGTAACGAACGAGCTGTTAGCGAGCGAGCCAGATACGAGTAACAATCGAACCACGAGCTACGAGTAATATTGCACGCATTTGCAATTGACGGGACCGGGTCGGTAGGGGTGCATAGGAGAAGAGAAACGCGTTATTTATGAACTCAATATGACGTGGGGATTGCACACATGGTACTGTTTTGATATTTAGGCTTAACCTTATTAGACAGTTATACGGAGAACTGGAGATATTTTTTACTTGAATTTATATAATTAATACATGATGTGCGTGTACAACTGTACATCAGATATAAAAAGGTTTTGTGCTAACGACTAAATATCAATTTGGCCCAATATGATCAGCTAGACCCCCTTCTTCTAGAATATGTAATGTAATGTAATGTAATGTAATATATAGTTAGCTTGATGATGACCTATATTTTTCTAGAAAAGAAAGGACAATTATAAATAGCTAACTAATTCTATAAAAGAAACTGAAATTCTCTCTTATATATAATTAAATTACCTCAATTGAAAACCAAAGGTCTATAATTAAGATATTATTTCAATCCGCATGCATTATTGCAAGTCAAAAGTTTTGACCTGAATAACCATGAAGTTAGGCTCGATTTGGCCAGATTTAATGGAAAAGCTGTGTACTCACCACTTTTTCTTCCTAAAAAATTCACTTGAGAATCAGTCTTTGATCATCTCTAGTAAAATTTACATTATTTTTGGTTTTCTTTTCCTTTGAATATGTATTTGTTGGGAAAACAATAAATTAATAGAGAAAAACTAAAATTGATTTGAAATATACTGGTTTTTGTTCCGCACATGTTCAATTAGATGTAAAAAAAAGTAGAATTATGAAATAGGGACAAAGGTTGTATGGATGGTGCTAGATATAATCACTAAGAAAAGAACGGAGTGTTGCAACTTAAATAATTAACATGTAGATTTAAAAATAGAGCAAAATAAATAGGTATAATAGAACTAAATAATTAATTAAATTTAAAAGTTCAGAAATCAAGATAGGACTACAATTAATAAGAAAGTATTTTAATTTTAATAGAAAAATAACAAATTTGAATGTTTGTACGATAAAATAGACAATTAATTGAAGTATATGGTAAACTTCTCTTTCATATAGAATGAAACTATCGTGGAGTCTGCTTTGGGACCATTGTAACCGACACCTCTTTTACTTGATCGATATCTCGCTTCCGTTTCCTCACAAATGAGTAAAAAAAATAGAAGGGATCCATTGCTGCTTCCCCTTTCAAGGGGTTACTTTCTAACATAGAAATTGCTACAAATCAATTATAGACGGATCTGAAATTAAACCTTATACAATTGATGGGCTGATAGAGTCCACATGTAACGGAGAATTTAAATCTTTGTGCTCTGATCGTTTCTTGTTTTTCTTAGTACGTACTCCTTAACTTTTAGAGGCCTCTATAACTTGCTTTTTCTTTTGACTAAAAGAAAACATCAACTTGGTTTTCTGTTGATTTGAGATAAATATAATTGTTGGTCTTTCTAGTTTTGGTAACATAAGGGATATAAGATTAGTAAATGAAAACATAATGTAAAATAACGGTGTAAAGCAGTAAATTGAATTTTTGTCAAGTTTGATCAGTGAATCAAATCAAAATGTCATATAATAATATAAAGTTTACTAAATATTATATAAAATATCATTATTACTAAATTTGGTTCCAAATATACTGACATGTCTCCTTACGAGCGAACTCTAACTAGCTGTAGCTGTCATGACCGATATATTAGTAAATGAGGCTAGGTACCTATATTAGAGATAAGATGGTGACCTTGTGTATTTTTCTGGTAAAGATTATAACAGAGTAGTTTCAGCTTCATACAACGCACAAAACCATATGCAACGCTGTTTTAACTCTTCTGCATGAAGCAAAATATCATCTGTTAAAATATTTACCCCGTTTTTTCTTCTTTCATTAAGATAGTGATTTGTCTAATTGTCTAGAAGAAAGATCAGTCTATGACAATTTATTCCCAAATTTGGTTGCATCTAGTGAAAATACGGAGGTCTTCATTTATTATTTTTCCATTGCATTAGTTAGTTCAGAGATAGTAACCTATGCGTTTTAGTTTCCTGCTATAATACACTACACTTCAATTAAATTTCAGTGTGCATATTTACATTCTAGAAAGCAAAACTTTGTTTTAAGATATTAATATATTCACCCAACAATTTTGTGGAAATTAAGTTCAACAGTCCTGAACATTTTAATGGCACATAGCCAGATTTTTATCTTAATTATTCTTTGCACTACAGTTTTTCCAAGACATCAATTTTTATCTTAATTATTCTTTGCACTGCAGATTTTTATCTTAATTACAGGCCGCTAAGGATTTTGTGAACTTGATAGACAAAATAACGAAGGAGAGTAGACTGAACAAATCTAAAAAATAAAATTTGTGCTTCCTGAAAAGTTCATATTTTGTCCGCAGATATTTATATAATACTCACAAGACCCTCTATAATGCCCGCACAGAAACTCTGCAAGCCGCAAATCTGCAAACTTAACATAGAGTGGGACACAAATTTAAAAGATAGTAAACAACTAGTAGAAGATAAAAGAAACTAGTACAATATGAAATACTAGTAATAAATAAAAAAAACAACCAGTAGAATAAGAAAAATAATTAGTAAAATATTTAAGACAATCAGTACAAGATGAAAAACAACTTGAAATAAATAAAATACAACTAAAATAAAATGAAATACAACCAGTAGAACATGAAATATAACGATAACAAGATAAAAAATAATCAATAGAACATGAAAGACAATCAATAGAACAAGAAAAACAACCAATAGAATATCAAAGACAACTAGTACAAGATGAAAGACAACAAGAAAAAATAAATAAAAAATAACTAGAAGGAGATAAAATACAACTATAAAAAATATGAAAAACAACCAATGAAAGATGAAAGACAACTAGTAGAATATCACAGACAACCAGTACAAGATGAAAAACAACGAGAAGGAGATGAAAAATGACTAATAGAATTTGAAAGACTAGTAGAACATGAAATAAAACCAGTAGTAGATGAAAGACATCAATTAGAACATGAGAAACAATTAGAAGAAGATGAAAGACACACATTAGAACATAAAAAAAACAGTAGTAGATGAAAGACAATTAGTAGAACATGAGAAACAACTAAAAGAAGATGAAAAACAATTAGTAGAGGATGAAAAACAACTAGAAGAATATAAAAACAACCAGTAGAATATTAAAGACAACTAGAAGATGATGAAATACAACCAGAAGAAGATGAAATACAACCAGTAGTAGATGAAACACAACCAGCATAAAATGAAAGACAACCAGTACAAGATGAATGACAACAAGAAGAAGATGAAAAACAACTAGTAGAAGATGATGAAAGACAACCAGTACAAGATGAAAGACAACTAGAAGAAGATGAAAAATAATAAGGCTGAAATAAGTAGTATTTTTCCTTATCACTTAATCTAAAATATTACCAAAATCGAGTTACAACTGTTTATTAGGTAGAATCATATTACTTTTGTCATTTTACTTGATTATGTAGAATTACAGATTTTCTAGTGTTTTTGGAGCTAAAACAGGTATAAAACGAAGCATTCTGGACATACTGGTTCCAACATGCAATTGACCATTCATCTGCATGCGACTAGAGGTCGTTAACCGCATACAGGTGCATTCCAAATAGAGAAGAATATGTTGCGCAGGAATTCCTTGCGGATTAATAATACAACTGCATGAAACCTAGGCAACCGCATGCGATAATTGGCAACAGTTACAGCACTAAACTTGGCAGCCAAATTTTACTAAGCCCACTAACACATGATGGATGAATCATAACTCATCTTCCTATTTGAATAGGAGTAGAAAATCTAGTAGAGTATAAATAGAATATATCTAGGATTTTCTAAAAGATTGTATGCCATTAGAAAATAAGATAGCCAAATAGAGAAAACACATAAACTCCACTAGAAGAGGAGAGGTGCAAGATGTGAAGACGACGTGTATGAGATTAAGAGAAATTCTTTAGGTGTACTATTCATATCTCTCTCTTTTGCTGCATTAATCATGTCTCTTGTATCTTTTGTTGCTGAATTCGCCATGAGCGGCTAAGCAACACCTTTGTAGTTTAATCTAGAGGTTTTATTTATATTTATCATTTGCATTTGATCTGAATTCTTACTGTATTTTATTATTTGTATTACTACTTAATTCGATGCATGCTAACCTCATCCGTATGGTGATGTACACACCATAGTGTTTAGGCGTATAAGATTCATCGGTTAGGAATAAGGTACAATTATCCAAGATCCAATAAGGAAAATAAACGTAGTAGTTGATCCCTTGTGATCCAATCTCAGTTAGAAACCTATTGGAATATAGATCTGCAGACGAATGTCGCGTTCTATAGACCAATAATGGGGTAATCTCAGTTATTTCAACTACATAAGGTATAAAGGAAGGACGTAGCTGTGGACTTAAATCCTTCTAGTCTTGGTAATAGAGACTTATCATTGATCTTTATGCGATTGATTAGGGTGAGGTTTGGGTACCATCCCATTGCCAGTACTTCTCAGTTAGGGTGCTATAGCATAGCAATGATTAGCAACTCTCAGATTTTTATTTGATACTAGTTAGGGCGCACACGGTTCTAATCAAGCTGCATGCGACAAGATCAATGATTGATAGGTTAAGCAGTCACATGCGGTTGGTGACAGCACTGCATACAATTGTTTTTTCAACCAAAAACTAGATTAAACAAGTAAGAAGAATTGATAGCCTTATCCCTATAAATTCATCTTTTATACACAAAACATTTATTTACTATAATTGTTTCTACAAACAAACAACCCAAACAACCAAAAACCTAGACTTAATTATTGTTAGATCTCTTAATACACTATCTATGTGGATCGACATCCCGATCTATACTATACGATAGATTCATGCGCTTGTGAATCGATTGTAGAGTAGACAATAAGGGTTATAAATATTATTAGCTCTAATTTTGACCTATCAAAAAACTACCAATAATAGATGAAAGACAACCTGTAAAAAATGAAAGATATTGAGTACAAGATGAAAGACAACCATTAGAATGTGAAATACAACCAGCAAAACATGAAATATAACTAGTAGAATAAAAACAACAACTAGTAAAACATGAAAGACTACTAGTACAAGATAAAAAGGAACGAAAAAAAGATGCAGAAACAACTAGATGAAAGACAACCATAATTGTTCATGGATTTTTAAGTCTGTCGCACAAGTAGGATCCAATTTGCAGACTTTTTGGAATCATTAATCGTTCCTTGACCCAAATTCTAACTTTAATTAAAGCAAAACTATGGATTGATGAACAATATGAAAGGAAGCTGGAGCCTTCGTTTTTTCCAAAAAAAAAAATTGAAACTTAATTTTATAATTGTTAGATTAATGGTTGCCGTATATCAAATTTGGATGAATAATTCTGAATTACAATATTCTTCCATGTCGTCTGCGGTACCTCAAAAGTCTTGAGTTACTGCAGATAGAATTCGGACCATCCAATCTGCATTGACACGAATATTAATGGTACCCGTTAATATTTAAATTGGACAAGATTGACCGAGTTTCTAACTGGATCGGTCGGGATTCCAAAATCAAAATTTAAGTTGAAGATAACCACTCGTTTGGTAGAGCGTTAAATTAATATTCCTAAATGTTTCGTGCCATTAATTATGATAATTAAAATAGTAGTTTCGACCTACATAATAGGTGTAGAAATTATCCGAGTATAATAAACTCTAATTTGTAGCTCAACACGCAACTGCGCTATAAAAACAGCATTCAACAGGTTATTATTCACATGATCTTTCAAAATCTTGACTTACATAGAATGGCTCGTTGATTTAATGCAAGAAGTGCGGATTATAAAGAGCAACAAGTAGCAATTTTTTGTTTGTTTGAATAATAGTGGGGATACCCAACCGATCTCATTAAAAATAAAATCATTTAACAGAGAACTGTACCAAACAGCTGATACCAGTCTCTGACAATGTTCTTACAACACTACCTTAATACAGTTCATGATACAACAAAAACAAAATCAAAGCTTAAAAGCACAAATTGAGTTAAGACAGATTGTCATCAACAAAACCTACAACATGCAACAAGCATGAGATAACCTGTAAACAACCCCACTCAATTTTTATTTTTTTTTAGAAATTAATAAACTACATATTGATGGGTTTTTTTCTCCACAAATATTAAAGAGCGAATTAATGATTCAGTTCATTTTTTTTACGTCTTTACACAGTTGACGATACATAAAATCCTAAATGAAAGTGACCGAACTATTGATTTAGTCCACAAGGATAAATCAAACTATTGATTTGATCACTCTAGCTTTTATGAACCAAATTAATGATTTGATATTTGCTATTTTAGGAGAAAAATATATATCAATCTGTTTCTTGATAAGTTGTTTTTTTTTTTTTCTAAAAAAAGTTGAACAAGTAGTGCAAAGGAAACAAGCCAGTATAAATTGATCAAAAAGTAGTGTCAAATACTAGACCTTATATGGTAAGCAGAACTCGCTGTCAATTATCGAAGAATGTAATCGAGTTCTACCTTGATGAATCTTAAAAGCTAAGTTATTCTTTGTTTGATTGCTTCTGAAATTATCTATACTTCCGTCAATACTCGCTTTTTTAGAAACTGGAAAGCAATTTGGGAGTGATTTTTTTTTGCTAAAAAATGTATTCAATTTGACAACATTTCAATAGATAGATACCGTTTGTCAAACATCCTTTTCATATTTCTTCTTCAGGGTTAATAATTACTGATGGAGACTTCAAGTTATACCTAGAAGATAACGGGCACTCTGATTTTTATTCTGTTCATGGTCTAGGTGGTGTAAGTACCGGTCCTGCAAATTTTTTTAAAAAAATAAAATAAGATAAGATATGATCAAGCTCCTAATTTTATATTTATTGGAGCCAAAAAAAAAAATTTGGGCGATTAGGTCAACCGTCCAACCCCCAATCCCCACCCCCTCCTCCATCTCTCTACTCTCTTTCATTCAAATCTCTCTTTTTACTTCTTATAAATCTCATTATCAGCACAATATTTTCCCTCTCTCTCGGTACCTCCTCAAGCAAAGAGAAGAATGAGAGAGGGGAGAAACCGGAGCCGAAAATACGGTATTATCGGAGCTTAGAGCGTAGAGTTCCATCTCGGTCGGAGCGCAGTGGTGAGTAGATCCGGTTGTCGTCGGAGCGCGGTGGCAATCGAAGAAGCGGATCCGATCGTGGATCGAGAGGAAAGTAATTAGTGCCAAGCGAAGCCGATTGGAACCGAAAATGCGGTACTGTCAGAGCTCGGAGTGTCGAGTTTTCATCTCGATTAGAGCACGATGGTGACTAGATCCGATTGTTGTCGGAGCGCAGCAGCGATCGAAGAAGCAAATCCGGTCGTGAAACGAGATTGAAAATAAATTTTAAAATTGAGTATGAATGTAAATATTTATTTTTATGTTATATGAGATGATAGAACTTAGGATTTTGTAACTTTTTTATCAATATATTTGTTAGTGGTAACTACTAACTATAAAAAAAATTATATTTATTGATAAAGTAAAAATACAAAACAGTGAAATAATAAAAAAGTATTAAAATGCTCAATGAGTATTGAGCAGAAAAGAAATAAAACAAAAAAAATTACATCTCTCGTAATACTTGACCAACCAACTCAAAATTAGAATGAAAATTGTATCTCAAATTTATTTACATCTCTTTCCATAATATGAAGATAACAATTATAAAGTATAGAATACATTCTTTTTATTTAAAATATGGGGATCATATACTGTTCGAAATTACACATAATTAATGACTTGACAATTATTATGAATCATACCAAAGGTGCAATTACTTTACTGCGAAGTGCTCGGTAAATCATAGAAGAGGTTTGTCAGCTTGGACCGGAAGTTGAAAAAGAAAGCCCACTACAAGGTTCTCAAATTTTAATTGGGCTTTATTGGGTTAATCAAGGAAGGCCTTCTCCGACTCCGAGAAAATATATGCTTATATTATATTAGGTCTTCCATTACACAGTAACTAAATGCATTGCTGGCGGGTACAAGTCAATATTATACCCTCTCTTTTTCTTGTAAAAGAAAATGACTTGGAGAACCGGATTTTTTTTTAAATAGAACCGATTATAAATGTTGAGCAAATGAGTTTCTGTCTCCATTGATTATGAGGATCCGTAGAGCTATTTTTAACAAAAACCAAATCAACTATGCTTTGTTTGATTAAAATATTTAAAATCAGTTCTATTTTATTTGCTTAGTTCTAAAATATTTCTCTTTCAAACTATTACTCAACAACTGGACAGTCCCAGTATTGATCACACTGGAGATGAAGAATCACTGCAGCAACAACTTTCAAGAGGGAATCTGCTATTTTCCTCTCAGAAAAACAAAAATCTGTTTTTCCTCGTTCCAACCATTCAAATACTTTCAACATTCAGATTTATTTGTTCTATTTAGGGTTCTAAATAGTTAGTTATAGCTACACAATAGCTGCGTTATAGTTTTTTCGGAGCTCAGAAGCTATAACGCTATTAACCGTTTTTCTTTTATAATGATTTTAAATAACTAGCTATGGTTGCGCTATAACTTTTTCTGACCTTAAAAGCTGTAGTGCTATAATCGCTATTTAGAACCTTGGTTCCATTATAATCTAAAGTGTTGAGAAAAAAATAGGTTCTTGCTTTTCTCTCAGAAAAATAGCAGATTCACACCCAAGCACCACTAGCACCAGTTGCGCATCCTTGACACCAGCCTTACCAGAAGTGCTGATGCATAACAGTTAACCATGTTGTTAGCCTTAATAAGTCTAGAATAACCATAGTTAGGTTTACATATAACAAATTTTATATAGAAGCAAATCAATTGTAATCGGAATGTACAAAAACAAAATGAAGAAAAGAATTCTCTAGTTCATTCTTTTTGCAATAATTATTAGATACTAGTATTAATTACTTCACACAAAAATGAATAAAATAATTTTTGAAGAACTAGAAAGAATTAATAAAATGATTGAAGAAGAACCGCAAAAGGTAAAATATTATTTTTCAAAAAAAAAATTGACAAATTTTATAAGCTTGATATAATTTATAATTAATAATTAAATAAAACTGCAAAAGGTACGAGAGAATATGGTTTTTAGGAACTAAATAGAATGGAAAAAAAAAATCATTGAAGGAAGCTTAGATTATCGGAAATAAATCTGTTGCGATTCCAAACTCCCTGCAATTCCCTGCGATTTCAAATCCCTCTATTCACTTTTTGGAATGCACAAATCTCAAGAGTAGTTATTTTTATGCACGAATCTCAAAATAAATGAAAGGAGGGATTTGGAATCGCAGGGGATTGGAGGGAGTTAGGAATCGTAGCAGATTTATTTCCTAGATTACCATGTCGATTGTTTTATCCAAAGACGAAGTTAGTAAGAGATTATGGGGATCAATTGACCCTTATTTTTTTTTTCAAAAAAATGTGTATTAATATATAATTTTGTATATAATTTACAATAAAATGTCATGAAATGGTAAAATGACCTCCATTCTCTACGGAAAATTTTATATGATTGATCTCCATAGTTCGAAAATTTGAGTCTGCAGAAAAATTTTATATGACTGACCCCTATAGTTCGAAAGTCTGGCTCCGCTCCCGGTTCTATCTGTATAAATCACACGAGTACATTTTAGAAATATGCAAATATAATAATTGTGACTGCTAGCTTTAATCTATTATAATATGAGAAGGATTTAATTATATATTTGCAAGCTGTTTCTGAAACCCTACTAAACATAAAACGAGAATGGAGGAAAATTGCACCGACAACAGCAAAACAGTTATTTTATTTGGTTCTATTTCAATGATTTCAGGCGAAGTGGAGCCAGTATAGCCTACCAAAAGTGATCAAGTGACAATCAAGTGCCATAAAAAGAGAATCGTGTCCACTCTGGATGATCCATTACAGCTCTTCTTAACCAATTATCTTATTTGCTTATTTTATTAAACAAATGCAATTACCTCATTCAGAAGCGCTAAAGGAAAAAACAAGTACCTTATCCTCCCATTGATTTATTTAATTGCTCGGAAGGAAAGTAAAAAAACAAAAAAAAATCATTATATCCTGGCCCTTGTTGGCCCAAACTAGGAGTGCAAACGGGTCGGATATTATACATCTGTATCCGGATTCATATTTTTACATATGAATATGGTATCCGAATATTCATGAGGATACAGATACGAATATGGATCCGAATAGTAAATATATATCATATAGTTTATATATATTATGAAAAAAAATTATGTTATTCATCATTGTAAAAAGAAACATATGTATCTATATTCCGTATCCGTATTACAAAAAAAAAAAAAAAAAACAGATTCAAATATAATTTTATCACTATCCGATCCGTTTCCACCTCACCTAAACCCAAATTGGTGGCCCCTCCACTTCCTGTATATCTTTTCCTTTTTTTGGGCTTTAGACGGCAATAGGAACTAGGAACCACTGGTAATATCAGCCTTAACTAAAGTAGCTTCACCTTTAGACTTTTAACTATAGGATGCTTTGGATCCTACATAATTGCTTTATTTAAGTTATAAACCAGCATCATAATTTTTATTTTTATGATTCTTATACGAAGTTATAAAAAGATGTTTCATTCAAAATTTTAAGTATGAAATGTACTTTATACATTGGTTATAAACTTATAATATGAGCACAAGAAGTTAGCTTTTTTTTTTTTTCTTTCTAAAAGCTATTCAGAGAATGGGTGTTGTGGACTTGTGGCTGTGTTATTTCTCATTGTAGCTCCCCACAAAGATTTTGTTCAGGTTTTGTATTTACGACTGCAAAAATAAAAATGGAATGAAAAAATAAAAATAAAAAAATAAGAAGAAGAAGAAGATCACTCTACATATCATTTAGTCTAATATATCACAAATAGTTATGTATAATTTGGACTTAATTTAGATAGAAAAACAACTCAAAAAATTATGTTCAGAAATTGTTCATATTAGTGAATTATTAACTCTTGATGTCAATCAAAAGCAAAATAAATTGTTGATTTTTATGAAATGTAGAAAAATTAACATAGACCAATAAAAAAATATTATTTTGACATTTCGTTTTCAACTTTTGAGCCATAAAAAATTTTAAATTAAAGACCCAATAGAGTTCTATGGTTGAGTATCAATTTGAACTCATTTGTAGGCTTTCAATAATGTGGTACACCATATCTACCAATAAATAATCCATCCCCCCCCCAGCCCCCCAACCAGGCCCACCAACTTGACTATAGAATAGGCAAAGATAGCAAATTTCAATCAAATTGCTGGGACACTTTCATATCTTCTGGCAATTGTCATAAACATAATCACACATAGCAGCCTTGATCAACAACATGGCATCATCATCGGCCACTTTATGCCACTCGCATGGCGGCACTGCCGCTATCCCCTTCACCCTCACCGATGAAGAACAAATCCCGTCACCGCCGCCTCCAACCCCATGTAATCATTCCCTCTCCACCGGTGACACCGATGCCTTCCTCTCTCATCTCCTCACCCGGCTCTCTCTTCCTCCACCAACACTGACCCCTGTTCTACCCTTCCGTTCCAAACGAAAAACTATTACTCCACCTGTCATCTCTCTGCATGAACCAAACAGAGAACTCTTCCTCTTGGCAGCAACTGAGTTCGGGTTCTTTCATGTCTCTGACCATGATATCCCCTCACACCTCCTGGAAACATACCTCCAAAATTACCGATCAAACCAAGTACTTTCTGGTACAACAGATCTCGGTTGCAGAGGATCGAATGATTCGGGATATATCGACATGTTTGAAACCGACGGTGATGACGAATTTGCAAGAGAGATGGAGAGGGTTGGATTGAAGGTCCTAGAACTCCTATTTGAAGAGCAAAGATTGGATTTTGGGACAGAGACAAGGTTCTTGATGTGTGTTTCTATGAATAAAATGGAGAAGAGTTTGATGGAAAAGGAGGAGCATCATGGCAGTTGTATATTGCAGTTGACGTATGAAGGGAGAGGGAAGAAGGTGCCGATTGCGGTGGTGGATGACTCTGGCAAGTGGGTCCCGGTGGAGGCACGGGAGGAGGCTGTGCTAGTCACAATTGGAGAGGTTGCACAGGTGAATTATGTTTATTAACATTTTCAAATCGATCCAAATTTAATATGTGTCCTATCTAAATAATTAGAACACGTTTACAATTTTAATTTTTATAAATTGAATGTATGTTCGAATTATTCTTATTTGTATGTCGCATGAATTTATTGGAGTTCTCTAATCCAAATATTTTGGAAGAGATTATCCACATTCTAACAATTTTTTCAAATCTTTACTAATCAAAGGTGTGGAGCAATGGAAGGTTCAAGAAAATAAGGAGCTTGCCTCAACCATCTCCATCCTCTCTTCACCAGAGCAAAGAGCCTGGCAATATACTGGTAACTCTGCGAATAACACTGCCAGAGGAACTCACTCTTACTCCGCTGATGCCGACAATTCAGGATGCAAACAATTGCTCTTAAGAATTGCATTACTGGTAGCAGATGAAGATGCACATCGATCGATACAGTTTTTTTTTTTAATTAGTTTGTTCAATGTTTGTCTAAAAATCAAATTGTGCTAGCAATCTGCATATCCATACTTGTTATTATGCTGAGCTTTTATTGTATTCCGGCGAGTCTCTAGTATATTAAAAAATTAAATTGTCTAAATGAATTTGATCAGACGGTTAGAATTTAATTCAAAAAAATTCATTGATAGCTGCGTATTTATTTAGCATTGATTATACAATACATTAAAACTGACATAAATTATGTCTCCTCTGCTTTGGATGTACTTTTCCATGGTAATTTCAATGTGAAATTATAGTTCAGTACTCTTCAGCAGAATGTAGTTTAGTTTTCTTTTTTCTATTTATTTTCCCTTTATTTTGTTACTGTCATGTAAAAACTGTTAATGCATAAGAGGCTTGACCTCTGTTCATCTCAGGAAACTGACATGACAATATTTCTAAACCATCTCATCAAACATGATACAAGCGAAATAAATGGTTGATAAAAGTAGCTCTTTTACTTTTATCGCCTTTTTCAATTAATGAAAAGAATATTTATTGAATGCTAAGAGCCTAAGACCTCACAATTTCTTGTAACTAGATTTGGTACAGCATCTCGTACAGTTACTGGCATACCTCATTTACCAGACTGGTACACATAGCAAAAAGAGTTAAAACAAATATTACTAGAGAATTTTAACTTTTCGCTTGTTTCCAAAGAAATTACCATTATTGCCCTTATAGAGAGATGGTGAGAGAGAGTGATTAAACGGGTTATATGGACCAGTACAAAGTATAGACTGAATGCAATTCTTACTGGTATAATTGGATTAGTATGTGTGCTCGAGAGAAGGAGACAAGAACCATGGGAAAAGCCGGGAGAGAGGAGACCTCATCACAAAATTTACTAAAATGGGATGTATTTCTAAACAAATATGATCTATATCTATCATATACCTCATTCCAATTTGACGGGACCCTTACCAAAATTATATAAAGGGCTATGTTATTCTTTTGCCATTCTTTGATCAGATGGCGCAAAATATTTTAATTTTTTTCCTCAATCTGAAGCAAATCTCATTCTATTCAAGGGTTTAAAAAAGGTTGCTATGTGCGCTTCTAGTTGTTCATAATAATGGATACCAAATTTTGAAACAGCATAGCCATGTTTCCCGAACTACGAATTTCAACACTTTCAAAAATTGATATCACATCGAAACGAATTCTGAGGTTTTAAGTCTAATTCATGACCTCTGCTACAACATCCTCAAAACAATAACAACACTAATCATTCAAAAATTAGATCTTTCTGTACTGTAGGGCAAAAGCAACATGATCATATAATATATTATTTTTTCAAGAAAGGATTCATTACTTGTGACATTTATTTCTAATTATATAATCATTGTTTGGGCAAATTAGGAAAATTAAAATCAGGTTCATACTTTCATGAATCATGACAGTATTTCAAGCATTTGAAACAGCACTTTCTTCACTTTCAATTAGAATCATATTCCAAACCAGCTTTACTCTGGATTTTTATTCTCAACAATTCCATGAAATAAGTAAGAAATATTTTACCTTGGGATCTTCCTGCAGTGTCGGCACAAGGAAACTTGGAATCCAAGATGAGGTGAAACAAACAAATTAACAACCGGGATAACTCTTCTTACCAGTGAATATCTGATAAAAATTACACATACAAATCAGCAGTCAAATTTTCTAGTTCACGATAAAATAATGGTCGCAAGACACATTATGTCAAACATAAAAAAGATAACAGCATTCTCTCACATCAAACCAGACAACATTATGCACTCCGGCTTTACTCTCAACTATATATTGAACAAATCTATAATCTTTTTATCTGACCTTGATAACTTATTATGCAAACATAAGCAACACAAATTAAAATACCTAGTTGCAAAAATAAAAACAAAAACAAAAAAAACAGACCAGATACACAATTTTATTAATATTAATGGCTGATAAAAGAAAATAAACATAGTCAGCAGTCAAAATTCTATTTTACATAAGAGAGAGCAGCAGATAGCTTTATATCCAACATCTAAAAGAGAACTACAATCTCCCGCACATTCCCTAGGCCAATTTTATTCTTAATCTTATTTTCGATAATCCAGAATAATTATACAGAAAGAGTCTGATGTATGATAAATTTAACCAACAGAGCCCTCGAGCTTTAGGTTCATCAAAGCATCGACCTCCGATGCAAACTCCAGAGGTAACTGCTCGAAAACATCTCGGCAGAAACCCCCAATCATTTTTGCAACAGCCTTTTCATGGTCAATTCCTCTTTGTTGGAAATAGAACAGTTGATCTTCTCCTATCTTGGATGTGCTAGCCTCGTGTTCCACACGGGGGGTGGGCCCACTAACCTGTTTACAGAAGCAGCTCGTATTAAAACCTTGCCATGATTTTCATAGAATTTAACTTAGATTGTTTTTCTCACCAACGTTTGCTGATATCCAATACATGCTAGTTGAGATAACTAATCTTACAGGAAATTATTTTAAAAATGGAAACTTTAAGAATGACACTCTGTTCCTATTAATTCTACTGCCGTAATTCAACCTCATAGCGATTAATGAAGTTACCCAAGCAAAATTTACCATACTAGGCCATGTTAGTATATATCAGTATTATCCTGACTAAATGTACCATTCCAAAGTAGCCTTTATATTTTTTTTCTTTAAATTAAAGCCTGACACATGCTTAAAACAGTAATGCCCCAGACCATAGTGTATGGCATGTTCATTCTTGGATTCAAGTGAAAAAAAATTGGTAGATACTAAAGCTACTATAGTCGTCTAATAGGGAACACATACCGAGCACATCATCAAAATTATTCACATATACCTGTATTGTAGGATAAGTATTGGCAGCAGCCATATCCCCAATAAGCATGGAATCACACTGCGAGAAGTTTCTTGCATTCTCAGCTCCAGAATTTATCTGCACCAAGCCCCTATAACAGTTCCTCGATTTCCCAGCTGAAATCCCCTTGGACACAATCTTACTTTTTGTATTGTTCCCTTTGTGTATCATCTTAGTACCTGTATCGGCCTGCTGATGATCTTTTGTTAGTGCCACTGAGTAGAACTCCCCGTAGCTATCATCACCCACTAGTTCCACACTTGGATACTTCCATGTGATAGCGGATCCAGTTTCCACTTGGGTCCAAGATATCCTTGATTTGGCACCCGCACACCGGCCCCTTTTGGTAACAAAGTTGTATATACCACCTCTCCCCTCTTCATCACCCGCGTACCAGTTTTGTACTGTGGAATACTTTATCTCAGCATCCTCATGGCAGTACAATTCCACCACAGCCGCATGTAACTGGTTTTTGTCATACGATGGAGCAGTACATCCTTCTAAGTAGCTTACTTGGCTTCTTTCATCGGCTACTATTAGGGTCCGTTCAAATTGACCCGTTTCGCGATCATTTATACGGAAGTAGGTAGAAATCTCCATTGGACATACAGTATCTTTTGGCACATAACAGAAAGACCCATCACTGAAAACTGCCGAATTAAGAGCTGCATAGTAATTGTCACCTGGTGGGACAACCCGACCGAGATATTTCCTGACTAGTTCTGGGTACTCACGAATTGCATCAGAAATTGAACAAAAGATTACACCTTTCTCTAGTAGTGCTTGTCGGTGTGTAGTTGCAATTGAAATTGAATCAATTACTGCATCCACCGCCACATTTGTGAGTCTCTTTTGTTCATTGAGTGGGATTCCCAAACGATCAAAGGTTTCAAGAAGCTTGGGATCAACCTCATCTAAGCTTCCAAGTTTCGGTTTCTTCTTTGGTTCAGAGTAGTAGCAGAGTGATTGGAGGTCGATTGGGGGGTAAATATTGTCTGACCAAGTTGGTTCAGCTTTGGAAAGAAATATTCGAAAAGATTTAAGTCTTAAATCGAGCATCCAGTCTGGTTCCTCTTTTAGAGCAGAAATCAAGCGAACTGTTTCTTCGTTTAGGCCCTTCGGAATGGTAAAAGACTCGAAATCGGATCTGAAACCCCACTTGTAGTCCCTTTTTAGAAGACGCTGGATCGGGTCTTCTTCTTCGGTGATTAATGGTTTTGGGGGCCCCGTCTGGACGGCACGGATTGTACGGTCGAAGGGTTTTCGATGAAAGTGGCATGGTCTAAAGAGTTGTTTGGATCTAGAGTTGGGTTTTGAGAGAGCGGTGAAACCGCATGGATTGAGAAGAGAAGAAGTCGCCATGGGTGGCGGAGAGTCGAGGTGAGGCTAGACTGGAGAGGAGGATTTGTGGTAGAGAGTCAGAGGCGTGTGGTGGCGGCTCGACTGGTTTGTCAGATGGAACCAAGGTGCGCCACGTGGTGAGATAGAGTCGGTTGATCCGTTGATGTTTTGGCGCCGTAGGTACTTTTTCTATCCTATTTTATCGGGATTTCGTATATCTAAAGTAGCTCAAATTTTGAGTTTTCATCTAGACCGTTCGATCTGTTCTGACACGAATATTAAATGAATCCGTGCATTCCACCTCGAGCCGGATTGGCCCGAATTATGATCGGACTTTCCTATATAAACTAAAAAATTGGGTTACTTTAGGTCGGTTTACTGCTTTGAGTTTTGAGGTCAAAAATAGAGTCGGCGGTATTCCACCTTCACCATAAAATAAAATCGTACGGTGAAATATTTAACAAGACAATAAATTACGTGCTAAAATACATAACACGTTGAAGCAGACAGTTTAAGCCAACTTCTCGTGACATGAAGAGAGGACGATTTATTCATTCTGAATTATTTAATTAACAATAAGAAATAATTTTCGTTATTGTGGACAATATAATTTTAATGACCATTCAACCTTTTGTTCTATGCACATG
The DNA here is from genome assembly GCA_024447775.1 of Carex cristatella. NCBI lineage: Eukaryota > Viridiplantae > Streptophyta > Magnoliopsida > Poales > Cyperaceae > Carex > Carex cristatella. Next base: position 2,535,769 of record JAJHPF010000022.1, read on the forward strand.
TTGTTTAGTAATATATTTATTATTCATTATTTTATTAATTAAATTGTAAATAATTTACTATTTTTATGGGAACAATTGTTCGTTATATGCCCGTTATCTATTAATTTTAATAAGTACACGGATAAAATATAAGTAAAACTTATATTAATTTGGTATATATTAATAATAGAACATATATGGATAAAAAAATAAGATTAATATGGGTCAAGTTTTTCAATTTTAAATATCAATAATAAATTTTTCCAATCGGATTTCTGACAACCTTTTATATATGAAAAATAGTCTTTAAACAATACCCAGATATAAAAAGGTACCAGAAAATGGCAGGTGAGGAAACTACCTCTTGTGAACTAATTAATAGATGATTCTGTTTTCGTTGTTGATTGGATATATAAGGCTTTACGGACTTTCTTATTCTTTTAGAAATTAAAATTTTGAGTCTTCAAAAAAATAATTTATTGTTTTTCTTTCAAAAAAATAATTTATTGTTTTTCTTTCAAAAAAATAATTTATTGTTTTTCTTTCAAAAAAATAATTTATTGTTTTATTTTGAAAATAGATGGAACCGCACCATATAGAACTATATATTTTACTTCATGCTCATATTTCTATTTTCAAAGTTCAAATAGTCGACCCGAATTTCTTAACATGATCTTCATATTGAAATGTGATTGGAGATTAAATTTTACATTTTTTGAAATATTTTTAGAATTTTTAAACATCAGTTTTCTGAATTTTTTATTATTTTTTATTTAATGAAAAGTTGTGATTTTCAAATTACATCAAGATTCCATATCTATATTATAGATATATAATTTTGGACGATACCGGTACTGTAGTTTGTACAATACTCCAACAGTCCACACCCCAATATTTCCTATGACAACTGGGTCCTACTAGGAAAGATATTTTCTCCATACCTCTATTCCTTTCTCTCCAACGCTACTTTTCCTCTTCCTTCTAGTTCAATTCTAATTTTGTTGATTAACATTTGTATCTTAAAGTTCATATAACTCAACTATCCGATAATTATTCGTTTTGAATCTGTATTCTACAAATTACATCAAGATTTCATATTCAATTTGAATTTTGTTGATTAATATTTGTATCTTAAAGTTCATATAACTCAATTATCCGACAATAATTCATTTGAAATATGTACTCGTGGATTATGCGCTTTATCCGTATTCGTTTAAGATATTGATTTTACATTTCGTATCCGTATCCGCTCACTGCAATATGATATGAATTTGGTATTAGCATTATCCGCTCTAAATTCAATATATATAATCATAAGTGCAAAATACAATATCTTATTCCATAATATTGGTCATAGAATTCTCAAATACGAAGAGCCGTCTTCGTGAGCATGAAACAAATCTTCTATGATAAAAAATCATTCTCATATTTACGTTGTATGATCATGGACCAAGTCTTCCAAAACAACAAAATATGACTTAATAAATTTTCTTCAAATTTCCTAATAAATTTATCTTCTAAGTTCGCTCCGTTTACACCCCTAAATTTCCTCATATATGAAAAGTTCTCATTTATCTCAGGTCAGTATAACTCGCCACGTGTGGTGGAGAGTTAAGGTGAGGCTAGCTGGACTAGAGAGGAAAGTTTGGGGGAGAGTCATAGTCATAGGTGTGTGGTGGCTGCTCGATGGGTTAGTCAGATGGAACCAAGGTGCGCCACGTCGTGAGATAGCGTCCGTTGATTCGTTGATGTTTTGGCGCCGCAGGCACTGTTTCTATCCGATATTATCGGTTCATTGCTTTGAAATATTGAAGCAGACAAAAATTACGTACTACAATTCATTATTCATAGCACTTTGAAGCAGACAAAGTTTAAGCCAACTTCTCATGACATGAAAAGAGGACGATTTATTCATTCTAATTAAACTATTTAATTAATAATACGAATAATTTTCTTACTCAGAAAAAATACGAATATTCTTCTGACTTTGTCTTCAATATATATATATTAAAGAAAGAATTTAATATTTAAATTGAAGTAAATAGATAACATGTATTTAATTAAAAAGATACTTTGATTGTAATGAATTATCACAGAATGAATGAATTAATTAATTTTGTATACTGAATTAGGTATACTCATTGATGAATGTTTGTGAGTAAAGATCTAAATAATTTTCAACCGCACAAATAAATTTTATAATAATTAATTAATATATTCAACCATTTAATTAAATACACCTTAACCACTTTTATGAAATATTTATTTAAAATATTACTTGTTCATCATTTATTTTGATAAGAGAGGTCCACTTACAACATTTGTAAGTTACAACATCTTACAACAATACAGTTTTGTGATTTTCAAAGTCCAAACAGTCGATCCAAACTGTTCAACATGATTTTTACATTAAAATGTGTTTAGAAATCAATTTTTTTTTATTTGTTACTATTTATTAACTATTTTATAAAATTGTTGTTTTTCAGAATTGTGTAAAAACAATATTTTTATAAAATACTTAATCTATAATTAAGGTCACGGATATCAAATAAATTCAACCCTTGTCCAATGTTTCAACCAAAAGTTTTTCTGAGCAATATGCGAAGGAGAAAAAGGCAAAACTGAATATGTATGGCCGCCAAACGAAATTCTAGAAAAGCATCCTTTAATGTTAAAAATATTTTGTGTTTTGACAAGATAAAATGCGGATATCACTGTTTGTATAATGTCTTAGTAATTAGATTTACGTTTCATTTAATTTTTGTAGAGAAATATATTAAATAAACAAGAAGTTTTATGAAGTTTTCAGTTCCTTCGTACATTGAGGAAGGTCTTCTTTTTATGTTGATGCTAAAAAAATCAAAGCAATAATTCAGTATTTTAAAATTTTAAATTTTCTGTGATCGAGCTTAAAAAATAACGATCCTTTAGAAAATAATTTAATATATTCCGAAAGTATATAATGCAGTTTTTTCATAAGATCGAAAAGAATTTCTCATCTATCTTCCTAACAAAATATTTAATATATTTCTAAAAAATAAAATAAAAATCTGTCTCCCCCAAACGGGTGCGTGCGTATCCTCTGAGATATCTCAATTTTTGCGTGACCGACGTGTCCGGTGCCTATTCGGGGAACAGTAGGGGGCCAGTATTATTTGAGCTTTGAGATTCGTACAGAATGTATTTGAATGTTTGAGATATTCCAAAAAGACACGCAAAGTTTGAGATATCTCAGAGGATGTGAATCCCCCCCAAACTGCCAGGAATTCGTATTCTCTGCATTAACTCAAAAGGAAATCTTTGAGTTAATGTATCTGGACTATCCGATATGATTTAAGATTCGTGCAAATTAAATCTGCACTAATATTAAAGAATCATGTGTTAAAATCAGACGGTTAAATTGGTTCTATTTAACGGTCGAGATGAATTAACTCAAAAGATTTCCTTTTGAGTTAATGCAGAGGATACGTGTTCAACGGCGAGACCTCCCCCCCAAGGAATCACAACTTGGTCCGGTCTGACGTCTCTACTTATTCTTTTAGCCAGCCCAGTTGTTGGCATGTTGCTTACAATCGAGATTCGAGACGGTCAAGGTCAATGACTCAAAAAGTAAACAGATCAAATGATCAATACTATATTAATTGTATTGCCATCTCTCCAGTTGTTATATTAACTGTACAGAATCATAGGCTGCTAAGACTGGAATCTAATAATAATCTCTCCCAGTGTTATTTCTCAATCAAACATAAATGTATATCCCAACTTTTGGGAGACACGAGAATATGGTTTGAATCGTCAAGATCCGTTCAGAAGTCATCTGCACCGTTCATGTCAAATCGAACGAAGAGCACGAAACAAGCCTCCTCTATCGCAACAATTCCATATCCATCTTTTCCGAGCCATCGCAAATCCTTTTGCCACGTGTCACCATCTTAAAAGCCCCACCCCATCTTGTACAAAACCGCTCCTTCCTGCTCTCCCCCTTCCACACTTCCAAATAATGTCATTTCTCCGCCACCTGCTCCGATCCCGATCCAATGTTTCTCAGATCAAACAAACCCGTTTCTTCACCACATCAGGCTTATCCTCATTAGTCCCCACAGAGAAGGGGAAAGATAAACCAAGGGTCGTTGTACTGGGTACTGGATGGGCCGCGTGCAGGCTGATGAAAGGGATCGACACTGGTTTGTACGATGTAGTGTGTGTCTCTCCGAGGAATCACATGGTGTTCACGCCTCTCCTGGCCTCGACCTGTGTCGGAACACTTGAGTTCAGGTCAGTGGCCGAGCCGGTGTCAAGTATCCAACCTGCCATTTCACGACTGCCTGGATCATACTTCTTTCTGTCACGGTGCACAGGTGTAAACACTGATACACATACTGTAAGTCTTCTTTTTTGTTGTGTATATACCTTTTCAGGGATTGAAATGAAGTAATGCCACCAAACCCCCAAGTCCCCAACTATACTTTTTATCTTCTTTGTGCAAATTTCGCTCCTAACTTGTGAATTTGACAATCACACAAGCACCCACATCCAATTTCCCGTTTAGCTTAGTTCGCACTAGTAATTGCCTGATTGATTTTCATGGAATATGCGTTCTGAATATATTAGTTGTATTTCTTTATTGCAATTTTGAATAAAAAAAATATTTGTTTGTTTTAATAAGATCATACTCTATTTTTTTGTACAATATAGATATATGATATATCAGTGGCGCATGGGTTAATTAGCTTTTAAAAGGAAAAGGAAAAAATGTGAGAATGAAAATTTTACTGTACTCTGTTGTGGATATGCTAACATAAGTTAATTTGTAAATTATAATTTTGCCAAATAAAAATAAAATAATTTGCAAATTCATGGGTATCTTACTAAGGAGTCTGCTAGTATGACATCAGAGTACTAATGAGTGTGGCTAGTATGGCATCAGCCTATATAACACCAACTCCAAAACCTATTGAATCGACTTCAAACGGTGAATCCAAACCATTCAAGCCGATGTACTTCATTAGTTGTGCATTTACATACAAAATTTATAATTTTTCGAATTTATTTTGTATCAAGTCAAGCGGCCAAATGTGGGAGTTTCTTCAGTTCATTTTTCAACATTTTTGAGTGCTTGACTTGATACTATAATCACTCGACAAAATATTTTTTTGCATATAAATGCATCACTCATAAAGTAAATCTGTTTGAACGGTCTGAATTAGTAGTTTGAAATCTATTCAATAAGTTTTGAAGTTGGTGTCATATGACACCAATATCATACTAGCTAGATTCCTTACTAATTGCTTCAAAGGCATTTACTGTAACTGGTGAAAAATTGGTTCAAGTAATACTCACCAATCCCAGTTTAGCTGTATACCTGTCAAAAAAAAAAAAAATCTGATCCCCTAGGGTCTGAGAATTCGGATCCAGTGAGGTACCACATTGCATAGAATGAGAACTGTCCGCTTTAATCTGGCACAAATCTTAAAGCAGACCCATGCTAAGGAAGACCCGTTTTAATTTGGCTTGGCTGGGAGCTAAGGGATAGGCACTTATGGTCTGAGGAGGGCGGGGGGGGGAGGGAGGGAGGGAGGATTTTTTATGCATTTATTTTGGGAAATTAGCAATTTTACAAAAATGGTTCAGCATCAGTTTAGATGTAGTCAGGTTTAGCACAATTATAATGGCAAACTGGAACATAGTGTCAGAGATGTTGCCTAAATATTTATTTTTGCAAAGAGATTATTTTCCTTTGGAAACTTATCTGACGATTATTTTTATGTCCATTTCTTTTCTTTTTTACCCCTGCCCCTCCTCTTTACCAGATTGATTGTGAGGCTGCTGTCACAGATGAGGATAGAGACCCACTAAAGCCCTGGAAGTTTAAAATTGCATATGACAAATTAGTCATTGCATGTGGGGCCGAGGCATCTACATTTGGTATACATGGTGTAAAAGAGCATGCAATATTTCTCCGTGAGGTGCACCATGCACAAGAGATTCGTAGAAAGCTGCTTCTCAATCTCATGCTATCTGATATGCCCGGTATGTGTATCATTTCATTATTGTAGTGTGCTGATGAATTACAATAGTTAGCTTGAATGTGGTATGGTCACATGAAATTACTTCATTTGTTGATTGCAGGTATATCAGAAGAGGAGAAAAGAAGGCTATTGCATTGTGTAGTTGTTGGAGGTGGGCCCACAGGGGTTGAGTTCAGTGGTGAACTTAGTGATTTCATAATGAATGACGTCACCAAGCGTTACACCCATGTTAAAGATTATATTCATGTTACCTTGATTGAGGTCTGGAAAGCAGTATTTCTTGTTTCTTACCTTAAATGAACTTGTTGTGAGCTCAAATAACTTTGAATGTGTTTAATATAGTGTATTGTCTTCCCTTGTACTAGGCAAATGAAATATTATCAAGCTTTGACATACGGCTGAGGCAGTATGCTGTAAAGCAGTTGACCAAGGTGAGAATATGAATACCTCACTTGATTGAAGTATGTAGTGTGAAAACAATTTTAAAGTGAATTTCTCAAATAGATTAATATTTTTGTAAACGAATTGAATATACCAGTCAGGGGTCCGACTAGTACGTGGGGTAGTGAAGGATGTGCAAGGAGAAAAGATTATTCTAAATGATGGCGATGAGGTTCCTTATGGCCTTCTTGTGTGGTCCACTGGTGTGGGGCCCTCCTCATTTATTCGCTCTTTGGAACTCCCGAAATCACCTGGTGGAAGGTACTACATGCAATTTTTCATTATGTCTTTCTAATTTATTGAACAATTTTGTCACTTTCGTGCATTTTGTTTACAGGGTAGGTGTCGACGAGTGGCTAAGAGTTCCCTCTGTGCCTGATGTATTTGCAATAGGTGATTGTAGTGGATTTGTTGAGAGTACTGGGAAACCAGTTCTTCCTGCTTTAGCTCAGGTTAGATCATCTTTTTTGGGTTGTTATTTGCAGAATCCTCAAAATTGTTCAGTGTTAGTTCCAAATTTATGAAACTAAGGAGCTATTTTCAACCAGGATAATTGTCACTTGCAATATTAGAAAAGTAAAAAAAAAAAAAAGGTTGTGATCAATTCTCTTTTACTTTTGAAACAGGTTGCAGAGAGACAAGGTAAGTACTTGGCTGGCCTATTGAATAAGATTGGTAAAGCCGATGGTGGGTATGCGAACACATCTGTAAATATAGAGTTAGGTGAACCTTTTGTGTATAAGCATCTTGGCAGCATGGCAACTGTTGGTAGATATAAAGCTCTTGTTGACCTTCGGCAAAGCAAGGTTATCTTTTTAATCAATTTCAGTACCCGACATAATTCAATTTGTCATCCCTCAAAATGCTGTTTTTTTTTTCCAATTTTGTTTGAACTCTTTTTGTACATTTTGTCAGGAAGCAAAGGGGATATCTATTGCCGGCTTTGTAAGCTGGTTTATCTGGCGATCTGCATATCTAACACGTGTTATGAGCTGGAGAAATAGACTTTATGTGGCAATAAATTGGCTTACCACTCTGTTATTTGGCCGCGACATCAGTCGCATTTAGAATGAAAACCAGAAGTACTGAACTTCTCATCCATACACAGGCTGAAAATTTCTTCATTCCTGAAATAAATGTGCTGTTAGTTCTTCTTTCCACAGTGATTCTTGTCAAGTCTTGTTGTTTCTTTGTTATTCCATGGTATAGAAAGGCAATGTTTGTTAAATGTTTATTAAACTGCGTTAGAACACGGAAATTTCATGTAAATTGTGAGATAATTAATTGGATTATAGTCTCTCTTATTATTGTTTAGACTAGGAGTTATTCTAGTTTCTAGACTGGTCTTTTGACAAAAATAAAAATTGCGCAAGTAAATTTTTTTAACCGTTTTATATCGGTTGAGTTATTCTGGACAGCGAATATGACAAGGTAGTTCCTAGGTAGAGCAATGGCTGATATTATCAGGGGCAGACCCAGTCAAGAACCCTCATTTACTTGCACTTTTTTTTGCCTAATTTAACTAAATCCGGTCAAGTTAGCTAAATTCTAATATAACTAATGGGTTTGAATTCGATTTGCTATTTTTATTTAGAATTGGAATTAGAGAGATCGATGGTATTCAATTAACCAACACGCATGACAAATGAACACAACTTGCGATAATTTTTTTTTATTAAAATAGAATACTAAAATCATTTATTAAACTTCCATTTAAAAATTAAAAGTATATATAAAACAAAAGAATGTCGCTTATAAATAAAGACAAATAATATTAAAAAGGATGTAACATAAAAAAAATATAAAACGTCAATAGATTATTACATAATAAATCATTAATTTTGTACATTAAATTAGGTATACTTTATCAACAACTAAACATTTATTAATGAAAAATAAAAGTTTTCAATCATACGATTAAATTTGATAATAATAATTGACGATTGATCTCATTCAAAGTATCCATCCTTGGAGGCCCAACACAATGAAACATCAATTATACATTTCTTTTAACTGCCAACAGCGCCATGTATTTTCAAGCAAGACTTTGAAATTTGAACAAAAGACAAATATTAGGAGCTTTCAGCTCAACACTGTTTCTTGACAAGAAACAGTCCCATGTGTTAGGTGTGAGAATGTTACCATCAAAGCCTGAGCATTGCCTTGAAAAATTCCAAAGGATATCCGCCTAAATTAAAGAAAAAGCAATCAATGCTTCCCAGTTCCATACACAACTTCAACCATCTCTTTTACTAATAACATCTAGAATCTGCATGGGATAATTAAACTGTTAATAACAAAACAGCATTAAAATTGGCTACTTAACAGTTAACTCTTCGAGAGAGTCAAAGAACATCCATACCTTCTCAGTGAATTCATGAAAATATTGACTTCCCATAGCCTTATCCAATTCCTATCATTTTAAGAGAAATAAAATAAAATGTGTGCAAGAAACTCACGGCTTCAAAATGTGAAAAACAACAGTTAATGGTATAAATTTAACCGTCTTAACAAGTAGACTTAAATCAATGCGCGAAACAAAGAATATACTATGGAAAGAAAAAACTATCTTGATGATGAACAATTCAGCCCCTTTAGTAAGGAGGGAAAAGTAACTCTGTATTTTTCTTATAACCTGTATTCTTGTATTGGGAGTTCATATGAACTGCCATAAAAACTATGACACTGCTTGTAGGATGTCTGATCAAAATCCAATGACCTGGATTAAAACCCCTCAAAAGCTCTCACTGAAATCTGGCTGCTGGATGTTGATCAAACTGCCCACAAATTTTGGCATAGCTTATATCTTATAAATCAATATTTGCATATTAGAAAGTTTTTGGTTTTTGCATAAGAGAACCTACTTTTGCAAGGAAATTTATTTTTCAGCTTTTTTTAGCAAAATCAGCTTGCCATATGAGATAACTATTCAAATGAAAGTTTGGTGCGATTTTAATCAAAGTTAATCCACAAAGAAGTTAGATTAAGCAAAGGCATTATATTTACTTGCTCTGGTTCTTCTGAGCTGTCAATCCTTAATATCAAATTCTGTAACTCGTTGCTCTTAAGGGCATCTCTTATCTCCTTGCACTCCGCTGATCATGATACAATTAGAGACGTGAGATTGCAATAACCATGTGTAGATTTGCAAATTTTAGATGTGTAACATGAAAGTTGTATAGCCTAACCACCAGGGGCGGAATCAGAAATTTGAGATAGGTGGGGATGGATAAATAAGTGTTCTGTAATTTCATTTCATGAGGGGGGCTAATGGTATAATATTTTTTGTAAAAATTGAAAATTTTCAAGGACAAAACTGAAAAGTTCAATTTATAAGGGGTGCTTAATACCCCTTTCCCTCTATATACTTCCATCAATACTAACCACTGAGATACCATTTGGCACTGTTAATGTAAGTTAGAAGTAAAAAAAACAACAATTACTGCACAAGAAAAGCGTAAAGAAAGCTGGATTTGAAAAAGAATCGGAGATCATACCTAAAGAATACAATCGCTCTTTGCTGACAATCAAGTTCTCTTCTTCAACTTCAATGGTTTTTATTGAATGAATTTTAACTTCAACTAAAAATTTATAGAATAAAATAAATGAACTTGATGAGCTGCATACTTTGATCATACTGAAGTAGAAGTCACTCATAATTGTGAATAACTTTGAGGCAATAGATTCAGCAAAAAAAATTCAAATGAAATATCTAATTCTGCTATCTACTTGAGTATCTGTAAAATGAATGGTCGAAATTGTAAAATCTATACCATTTGATTTGAAGCTTTCATTCTCAAGGGGCTGAGTTGGCTGAGTCGATTCATCTGTTGCTGCTAAAAATTACAAAATAAAACAAAAAGTCTCATTGTAAACAGAATACAATGTAAGTTAGATATATGCCATTGGCACATTTGAGTTATGTAATTGCATAGACTTAAGTCATGAGTGTCAAATAACTTAACAGTATGGATGACACATAACTGAGCTGAACATATATTTCTTCTCCAGCTCTTTCCAGTATATACCATTTTATCAAGATGAATCCACTAATACCATAATACTTGAAACAAGCTTTTCACTTAATAATACTGTCAATGTTATAATGTATACTAGCTGGGCAATCACACAAATAGCAACTACATAAGCCCAGTATAATTACTAAGAACAATCACATTTTAGGAGAGATCATTTAAGGATCAATAATTTGCAAAAATCAAACAAACAAGTATGTGCTTACTAGCTTCTTCAACAGGAGGCTGTAACTTCTGGCAAAGGTTTTCTGCAAGAAAAAAATTAAGTAAAGTTTTTTTAACATCGGTACAGATATTATGAGGACATGTAGACCTCTAGAGCTGAATCATTTTTTAATTTAAAAGAAAAATTATACATCCTCACAAACTAAACTATATACCAGCATCAGGCATGAATATCAAGTCAAAAAGAAACTCAAATCTTCTAATTGGCCAGTCATGAAGGCAAATGGTTCATTTTCTTACCGGTGACGTACACACAAGCTTATCCCCATGCATCATAAGTAGAGAAATAAACCATTTGCCCTTGGAAACAGACCAATTAGAAACTGAACATATTTCTTACACAACTACATATTTTTATTTTTTAATAAAGGGTAAAATGGGAACTTTATTGATTTATGATGAGTTTTAATAGAAAGGACAATAACTTGGGTAAATTTGTGATTTATTTAAATTTAGAGGGGTAAATAGAGGGGTAAATATGATATTATGAATTTTAGAGGGGGATACAAAATTTCAAAGTTTTTGAGGCGTATACATGAAATTCCCCCATAAATAAATAACGGAAGCACCTATGCTTAGAATAAAAGAAAATAGTTTGATCAAACTAAAGTAGAAGTAATTCATAATTCCGAATAACCTTAAGGCAACAGATTCAGCAAAATTTATTCACATGTAATATCTGGAAGCATTTAGTGCACGAATAAATTTTCTGCTATCTACTTTAGTATCAGTAAATGAATGGTGTAAAATCTATACCACTTGATTTGAAGCTTTCATTCTCAAGGGGCTGAGTTGGCTGAGTCGATTCATTTGTTGCTGCTAAGAATTACAGAATAAAAAAAAGTCCCATTGTACAAAAAAATAAAAATAAAAATTGAAAGTTATATGTTTGCCATTGGCACATTTGAATTATGTAATTGCATAGACTAAGTCGTGAATGTCAATAACTTAATAGTATGTATAAGACATACAATGAGCTGAACATATTTGCTCACCAAGTATTTCCAGTAAATATTGCTTTATCAAAGATGAAACCACTAATACCATAATACTTGAAACAAGCTTTTCACTTAAATAATGCTTTCAAGTTGTAAAGTGTAATGTCTACTGGTTGGGCAACTACACAAATAGCAACTGCACAAGCCTAGTATAAATACTAAGAACAATTACATTCTAGGAGGGATCGTCTAAAAATCAAATTTGTAAAAATCAAACAAACAAGTCTATGCTTACTAGCTTCTTCAATAGGAGGCTGTACCTTCTGGCAAAGGTTCTCTGCAAGAAGAAAATTGAGTAAAGTTCTTATAACTTCTATCCAGACATTATGAGGACATGTAGACCCCTAGAGCTGAATCATGTTTTTTATCTAAAAGAAAAATTAAATAAACTAGATACCAGCATCAGGCACAAATGTTAACTTATCCAGTACAATAAAATAAATCATGCATCTTCATCTTATCAAAAAGGAAAGAAAAAAAAAATAACTTAGACAAAATAGCCAAAAAAAAGACGATGAAACTTTGTTAAGATAGTACCTTTGTGCTTTTTGAAACAAGCCACAGAACAACTGAAAGTAAACAGAGGAAAAACAAATTAGTATTATTCATTTTTGCTATTTTTTCTTTTGAGTGAAGCTAAAAAATAGTAGCAGCTCGGAACTCGGAAGCCTTGAAAAAAAAAATTCATAAAATAACACAAGCCATTATTCCTTTGCATAAAAGCAAGCAAAAAAGACAAGTAAAATGGAGCTTACTACGGAGCAAGGCAAGCGGGGCACTTGTATTTGAACTGTACCTCCTTGCATACTTCACAATTCCGACCCATTTTCTCCGTTTAAATTACCGCCAAGCACCAGACAGTAAAATACTGGGTTCGATTCGAATTAGACTATAGAGCTTACAAGAGCAAAAGATCGAAATTTAGACAGCGGGGGAATTATGGTAGGGGACAGTACTGTTAGTACACTGCCAAAATTGGGGCAATGCTGTGATTGAATAAAATTAGGGTTGGGACTGTTGGGTTATTGGGCTCAATTTAGGCAACCGAAAAACTGGCCCGTGTCAACATGAGCCAGGCCCAGGCACCTTTGCTGAAAGCCTTGGGATTAATTGTGAATATATATAGTGGCTGGACTCGGACCAGGGGACCGCCTGTGCACTGCACGGAGAATTCACACCGTAAAAGGGTATTTCAGAATTAGTGGATCCGGACCGTTCTTTTAACTTGCATGAATCTCGAAGCCCAAATAATACTGCACCTGCGAGAACCCGATTGGCTGAGAATAAATATCAAACCATAAAATGAAGAGAAGAATTCTAAAAAATTATAAAATTTGGTCTCCAAGAATATTTTATTATGAAGATCATGTTGAGCAGTTCGGATCTACTGTTCGAATTTTGAAAACAGAGATAAAAAATGTAAAGCATATTAACGCATAAAATTATGATGCATTTGAACCATCCTCTTGTTTCTTAGGGTATACATGATCATATGATCCAATAATGATACAATACCACGATATTTGTTCAAAACGTCAAGCATATCAAGAAAGTAATTATGAATATATTAAGATAATACAAGTATCACACAGCAAAATTGTCCTGCATCTCCCAGATTCACAGGAAACGCTATTCGTAGAAAAAGAGAACTCTTACAACCAAATATGCACAAATGTAACAATTTCAAGCAAAGTTAAACACATCATATTAATTTGTGCACCTCAGTTAAGGTTGTGCGAGATATTCAGATTATTTTAATCTTTCAATACAGCTCAAATTCCAAAATTAACCAAATTCATTTGCAAGAGCACCAAAATCCTTTATATAAGCCCTCCATTCATGAAACTAAAATATTCTACCAGAAGTAATATAAGTTACAAGGGCAGTACTCTGAGACCAAGTTTCCAGATTTTTTTCAAAATATAAAAATAAATACATTGGAAATTAGAAATACCAATTGACAAACATATTATTTTTATGACCAAACTTGACCTAGATTCTTTCCAAATTGGGAGTCGGACAATCTACTGCCAATCAGCCCTCTCAACTCAACCTCACTTGGGAACCGCTGCTCCATCAACTTGGAGAAAACCTAAAGCAATTTAGAATAAAATCATGTCACTAGAACAAAAACCTAGCTGCTATTGACACTAGTGTGACTAGTCAGGAGTATATATAAATAGGGGGTATCAGTACCAATTACCATTGCCTGCCTATTAACACTTGCTGAATTTTTATTTTATTTTAAATGGTTCACAGGTACCAGCATGTACCAGCGAGTACAGGATTTGTTCCAGAATACCTATTCGGTCAAGTTGATAGTATGGCAATTCTAAACAAAGAAACCCAGTAAATAGAAAATAACAATACGAAGAAACTTTGCTATACCAATTCTCCATTGCAGTACACTTCAAATGCACCAGAGCTCTGTAAGAATGACTGAAGAAAGTTACCAAACAGCCAAGTGCTAGCAATCGCACCAAAGCGATTGGCACGTAAAGAGAAGTACCATGCCGGTGGGGCCATACCCAGCCTCGGGAAAATATGATCACCAGCTGTTATTATAGCAACAACCCCCATCTGGACAATCGGGACCGCTTTGCTTAGAAGACGTTTCGGGAGGGCCGGAGGGTAGTTTTCCAAAATTACATCAATGCCAGGGAAGGAAGCTTCTAGCATTTTCTTCATGGTCATGGCATTTCCCCTGATAAATTAGTAATCTATTAAAACTTTTGTATCAATTTAAGCTATGTTGCAATTAGCAAATTCTCTTATTAAATTCAACTGCTCTAATAAAATTTTATAAACTGCAATATGGTGCCAACAACTGACTTATAGGAGCAAGAGGCACAAAATTTCAGCTCGATTGTCGTGCCACGACCAACGCCACCAAGATGAGGCTCCTGTTAATTTACCAATCACAAGAAAAAAGGTAAGACCAAAGAAAATCAATTTGAAGATTCCAAACTCGCAATCTTGTATAAAGTTCCAGTAACTATAGAATATTTGGAATTAGCTAACAGGGATTGATAATAGCAAGTTATTCGCTTCTTTTGTTTCTAATTATCTGCACTTAGGTTTCAGCAACTACAACTAACTTTTCAGTAACAAAAATCCCAACAAAACAAAGAATCGCTATTAGATTTATCATAATTATGGAAGGGAAAGCGTACGGGAGTAGTGAAGGCGGCATCGGAGGGGTTTTGAAGAACGAGTTCAACCGGCGGGTGGCGGTGGTGGTGGCGGTGGTGGTGGTGGTGGTGGTGCGGCGGAGGGGGTTTCGGCGGTGGAGGAGAGAAGATATGGATGAGATCGGAGCAGAGGAGGAATATCGGTAGACCCACTAACAGCATCTGTACCCGATCCATTTTCTTCTGTGTCGCTTGCCTTAATTTTGAATTTCTGATTGCGCAGCCGGGAGAGAAGAGAAGACCTTTCTGGCCAATTATATGAATAAACCCTTGAAGTTATAGAGAGTTTTTTTTTGCTCCTCAGCAAATTTGTCCCTCACAAGTTTGATTCTGTTTTTTTTTTTTTTGTTATCTTTAAGGCAAATTCTTCCATGGACCCAAGGACCTATTTGTAAAATGAACATATCTTTATTTTCAAAGTTCAAACAGTCGATCCGAACCGTTTATCTTGTTCTCCATATTAATATGTGCTTGGAGACCAAATTTTATATTTTTCTGAATTTTTTTACTATTTATTAAGATGGGTACAAAAATATCAAATTCAGACCATTGAATTTTGTACCATCTTAATAAATAGTAAAAAAATTTAGAAAAATGTAAAATTTGGTCTCCAAGCACATATTAATATGGAGAACAAGATAAACGGTTCGGATTGACTGTTTGAACTTTGAAAATAAAGATATGTTCATTTTACAAATAGGTCCTTGGGTCCATGGAAGCATCACTCTATCTTTAATGAATGATTAAATTAATAAATTCACATAGCTATCTCAGAAATAGAGTTATCTATAAAAAGTTCGAACCGTTCAAATTTATACTGTACGAATTTTAAAGCAACAGCTCCAAATAGAATATGGTCCGATTTTGAGATAAACTAAAAATATTTATTTATCTCAGATAATACAGACTAAAATCGGAGCGAATCTATGAGAAAAAAAATGAGAGTCAATTTTATAGCATATACAGTTTCATATCATATGTATTTTCAAAATAAAATAATAAATATATCATATATAGTTTAAATTGACCTCTAATATTACTAAAAAAATATTTATATCATGAACCTTCGTATTTTCTCAAGAAATAATTTTGTATGGTTGAACCCATTATTGAAACCGAATTTTAGTTACCGTTTGAAAAAATAAAGAAAATACAGAGTTGACGTAAAACTGAAAAAAAAAAAAAAAAAAAAAAAACTTCAAATTTATCTGATATTATCAAATTTTTGGATGGTGCACAAATAATACAAGCGTGCCATCCTGTGAATTGGGTAATTAGAAAAAAAAATTCCAATTCCATGTGAACTCGGTGTTTTTAATTTATTCAAATGGTAACTATAAAATTCTGCTGTTCAAACTTTTGCCTTTGTCGCTTACTATTCGTAGTTTATTCTTAATTAAAATTAAGCGACACTTTACTAGTCTCTTATAATCTTATTTATCGACTACGAAGTTAAATATGAATAACTTAATTCTCTTATTTTAACTGGGTGTTTTTTTTATAAATATTAGCTCAAGTCATCCAACTATTTAATATTCATAATAAATATTTTCATTCATATTTTTAAATTGAATATTATATCTTAAGTTATACACATTAAAAGTTCACACCCTGCATGACACATCAATGCTTAATAAATTATATAACACATATGGTCACTTTTAATAAAGTATAAAATTGACAGTATACAATACAAAGTTATTTTACATATTTGTCAACATTTATAATCTAACATGCTTGGCTTGGATGAGCTGAAATCATAAAAAAAAAATGCACGATGAAAATGATGTTGCTCTGCAGTCTAATTTGCAAGCACTCACTTTGTAACGAGTAGAACTATGGTGATTTTAAACTTTAAAATTTTTGACGGACTTAATTTTAAAATCTATTGAATTGCTTCAAATAACAAATTCAAATTGTTGATCTACTTTATGAACGATTTATAATTTTTCAAATTAATTTTGTAGGAAGTCAAGCGATTAAAAAGAGAAGGTTTGTGCATTAATTTTTTATGGTTTTTTTATCGCTTAAATTTTACTAAATTAAATTCAAATCTATAATTTTGTATGTAAACACATCACTAATAATGTAAATTTATTTTGAAATTTTGAATTTTTAACAATAACAAACAACGCAATTTTGCAGTAGACAAACCTTAGCCTTTTATATTGATGGGATCGCACGCGCATGCCCATGTTTTCATCAGGTAAAAAAAATGCACCGATTTGGATCCGAAATCTTTATATATATACAAAATACAAAATTAATTTAACAATCTATACAAATTTTAAACAAAATTTCAAAACTATCTAAACCGCTGACAGACTAATCGGTTTCATAGTCTGAAACCGCTGACCTACTCATCGGTCCCAGGATTGATGAGTATGTCATCCATCCCAGAACCGCTGACATACTCATCGGTTTCAGAAGTTACACGATTTTTTATGCTTTCTGCACACCTTTTGAAACAACGAACGACTTAGATTAAAACAACGAACGATTCAGATTCAAACAAAAAATATAATCATTACATAGCTGCGCAAAAAAAAATGTCATCGGTTGCATGATTTTTGATGCTTTCTGCACACTTTTTGAAATAACGAACGATTCAGATTTAAAACAACGAACGACTCAGATTCAAACAAAAAATGTCATCAAGTGCGCAGACTTTCATCAAATTAGATATTTTTAATTTAAAATATTTTTTTTCTTTTTTATTTAATTAGAAAATGTTATAATTTATTTATTTATTTTATTAAAATATTAAAAATATTTTTATATATTTTTTAAAATTAGATAAAATACCATATAATCTGATTTATTAGAAAGACTTAAACAAATAACCTGGATCAATATTTTTTAGATCCGATTTTTCATAGCTGTAAGAAAAATTAAAATATTTCTTTGTGTGTTATTAGAAAAAAAATAAAAATACTTTGAATCTGAATTATTGATTCCGGTTCAAAAGTTATTTCTAGGTAAATATAGAAAATATTATGGTCTTTCTATTTTTGAAAAAATCAAAATTTAATAAAAATTTGCGCAACTCTGTAATCATTACAAACAGTATTTTAACCTGAGTCGTTCGTTGTTTTAATCTAAGTCGTTCGTTGTTTCAAAAAGTGTGCAGAAGGCATTAAAAATCGTGCAGCTTCTTGAAACCGATGAGTATGTCAGCAGTTCTGGGAGGGATGGCATACTCATCAATCATGGGACCGATGAGTAGGTCAGCGGTTTCAGACTATGAAACCGATTAGTCTGTCAGCGGTTTAGATAGTTTTGAAATTATGTTTAAAATTTGTATAGATTGTTAAATTAATTTCGTGTTTTGTATATTTATAAAAATTTCCGGATTTGGATTCTTCTATAAAAATCAATGAAAAGCGTTTGATGATCTATAATATTATGTACAGGGACTCTTTTAACTTTTGCAGAGCAAAGTCAATTAACTTGGACTCAAACTGGGTCCGATGGGCTCCAACACCGTCCAATTTGCTTTACGATCCGTGCGCATCGCTTTAATATCCGTGCAGTCACATCAATATACGTGTGCACGAATTTTAAAGCGGATCGGACAATTATGGAGCCCATCAGATTCAATTTGAGTCCGATGGACATCGGACCCAAGCTCGTCCCCGGATATGCAGAGGAGATGTCCCACAGTCGCTAAAAAACACAGGCAAAAAATTTAACTCACCAAATATTGTTTCTGGTTGAGATAATTTAAGCAATCAAGGTCACTAATTAATCCGATGAAAAAGTTGGTGAATTGGTGGCGCAATTAGTTGGAAAAATGACATAATTGCTTTCTCTATGAAACAGACTCTACTTGTGGATAAAGAGGATTGTATTCGGGTAGATGGTTTTATAATATCCGTTGGATTTGATCGGATAAAATTTGTGCAAACGGTTTAAATATATGAGTAGATTTAAATTTGTGCGCATCTAAATATGTCCATTCAAAATCTTCGCTTTCACAAGTTGTGATATATAAACTGATACAACGCTCTAGTCAAAAGAGCGTTCAAAATTTGGTGCTTTCGAAGAAAAGAATGACGATAGATGAAATTATGAGCGGAAAGAAACAGACGGAAAAGAAGGTAAAGTTGACGTATAATTTTTTGTTTTTGTTTTTATTCTTTAAAATTTTATTATTTTTAAAAAATTACTATTATTTAGCTTTATAATTAATTTGAAATTACATTATATTTATTTTTCTAATTGCATCTATCGATGGGATGGCTCTTAAGATAAAAAAGAACAAGCATGAAGTTACCATCGATGATTTCGGAAAAAAATATGTTGGAGAAAAGTGAAGAAATAAAGGCAAAAACAAATGATGAACCTCCAAAAGGAAGAGACACTAGTTACAAGGTTTTGACTGGAAACATGCAAGCTTTTGAGAGATTTTGAGTCTTATACGAGATTGAAACAACTTGGACTTTGTCATTGCGAGGTTGTCAAGTTTTTCTTTTGAACTTGGTATTAATTGGATAACGTGTTTCATGAGATAGGAGTAGGTCTGATGGGAATTAGACCTACTTTTAGGTTCAATTAGCTCTAGAATCGTACAATTAGTATTAAGATTAGTGTGTACGGAAATTGAAATAGACTTGCACGAATTTTAATGTACTTAGCACGGATCTTGATGCAATTGAATGATCATTTCAGCCATCGAACCAAAGTAGGTCTGATGGGCATCAGACCTATTCTGAATTGGTGTTTTATACCTGCTATTAATCTGACAGTTGGAAACGGTCATTAGACTCGTTAAACTATTTCTTTTGTAATTTCTAGAAAAATTAAATACAAATATGGAAATCTAGACTTTTAAAATTCAAATGTTCACAAAAATTTACCATCTTAATTTCAAATTTATGACTTTTTCACACATAAAATGTTGTTTTTCGTCACTAGATCAAATGTTGATTCTTAAAACTTATTATCTTTATATGGTGAATGCCAATCGAAGACTGGACTTTAGATTTTTATCCAAATATCATCATCAATTTTAGACAAATTTGACCCATACAATTAATAATTTTGTAAATTATCTGTCAAATGAACTATTTAATAGTAAATACAAAAGAGTTAGACAAAAATTGCTCGTTTTAATAATAATTGGCATCCTTAATCTTTACTAAATAGTTTGATGATGTATCAATGATCATAAAATTGTATCTAGCTTAGCATCTAAGCTATTATTTTTTATATAATAAGTCATAAAATTCAAAATCAAGCAATAGTAAAATAAATTGACAAACTTTGACTCTAAATTCATGTTAAAAAAATAATCTAATAACTAACATTTTTCTTATAAAAATCACAGTGCTATGACCTGACAAAAGCTCAATGTACGGTGAAGCATCAGTGTCTTCTGTGTTGTGCCGTGTTCAACAATTCAAGAAGCGTTGCTCCATATTTCGCTTTCCAAAAGGGGCTTTTAATTTTTTAACTTAGAACTTTGAAGGTTGGAAACTTGGAATTGACAAATAAGCATTTGTCCACAAATCAAGTTTGAAAATTTGTTTTACTAGAACTCTAGAAGACGTTGACAAATAGTCGCGCCTTATCCTTGATATTAGAAAAGCAGATATTTTTTTTAGAATGCCAACGTTGACATCAGGAGCGCAGACAGACTTTCGAGTTATGAACATCAAAATTCAAAAGGTTATTTTCATAAAAAAAAAATATGATGATCAATTTCCAATATTCATCATATTTTTTGTATTTTGTCTAAAATATATAGCAAAATTATAAAATATAAAAAATGAATAAGTGATAATTGACTCTCATTCATTAATTATATGTGATTCTATCACTTGGCGACTTTCTTATTTTCTTACAACAGCAGAGTAGGACTGACAAAAAAAATGATAACTTGTGGCATGTAGGTTATGGCTAGTTCGATATTAGTTTGGAAAAAGTTGTAATTAGCTTGCTAATTATGGCTCGATTCATCACTAGCGGGTTCTATCTTGATCTTGCTTGGCTTGGTTGACTGATTGACTTGAGTGGTTTTTTCCGCTCGTTGCAAGAAGAAGATGAAGCTATTATTGGAATATTTTTTTTTACTACTCTTTGTGCTCATCACGAGAAGATGAAAGCTCGTAGTAAGAAGAAGAATTTATTTTCTGACTTGTGGTCTATGTATGACTTACAAAATCAAGTCAATAATAATATTTGGTCTATGTGTAGCTCACATCACGAATAATTGTGAACGAGCTGGCTCGGCTCAACTAAAATCAAACTCAACTTGTTCTGACATGAGTCAAATTCAAGCTTTACTTAGCATTGATCGTTTATAGAAATACATAAATAAATATATAGATACAAAAAAAAAAACAATACTAGCATGCTACCTGTAGCATAGTAACATGTCGTAGTATCTTTTCAAAGAGGAGGGTTCAAATGCATCATGGTTTTGTGCTTCAATTATGCTCCACGTCTTTATCTTCGTTTTTAAAATCCGAACAGTCGATCCGAACCGCTCAAAATAATTATTACAATAAAATATGCTTGGAGACCAAATTTTATATTTTTTAGAATTTGTTTACTATTTTTTTTGGTAGGTACAAAATCTCAGTTTTCAGGAGATCCTGGGCCATCCAAAAAAGCGATATTGTACCTACATAATGAAATAGTAAACAAATTTTAAAAATTGTAAAATTTTGTCTCTAAGAATATTTTATTGTAATAATTATTTTGAACAGTTCGGATTTTAAAAATGGAGATAAATGCGTGGAGCATAATTGGAGCACAAAACCATGGTGCATTTGAACCCTCCTCCTCTTCAAAAACCTATTGAATATGTTTCAATGGCTAATCCCAACCGTTGAAATCAATCTACTACATAAGTTTTGAATTCATTTGGTATAAAACTAAGCAGTAAAAAAAAAGATAAGAATTATAAGTTAATTTTAAGACATTTATTTTTTATTATTTTTTGACCACTTGACTGTATACTAAATGAATGTAAAAAATGATAAATTTATATGTAAATACATCACTCGTGAAGTATATCGGTTTCAACGGTTTAAATTTTTTATTTGAAGCCTACTCAATAAGTTTTTGAGAGAGTAGTACGATATGTCACTATGTTACAGATAGAACGCCAGTCTTTTCCATACAAAAATATCAAAAGAAGGAAATGGAGAATCGGAAATTTTCAAACTATGTTGTTTAAGACAGTTCTCATTTAGGAACTGCATATCATGTGTCTTATTAAACGAAATTGCATGGTCAGTTCTATTTGTTAATATTGTCTAAGAAGAAGAAGAATTTGTCTGAATAAAAGAAATTTGCTTACCATTCATACAAATTATAGTTTTATTACATGAGGAGGGATCCAGTTACAACAATTTTGAGTTACCACAAAGTTACAATAATGGTTGTTTTCATTTTTAAAGTTCAAATCGTCGATCCAAACCGTTCAACACGATTATCTAAATAAAATGCGATTCCAGATCAAATTTTACATTTTTTTGAATTTCTTTACTATTTATTAAGATGGATACAAAAACTAGTCAAATTCAGACCATTGAATTTTGTACCCAACTTAATAAATAGTAAAGAAATTCAAAAAAATATAAAATTTGATCTGGAAACACATTTTATTTAGATAATCATGTTGAACGGTTTGGATCGACGATTTGGACTTTGAAAATGAAAACAACCGTTGTTGTAACTTTGTGGTAACTCAAAATTGTTGTAACTTGATCCCTCCTCTCATTACATATGCAACAAAAACAATCTTATTAGTATAAATTAATGGTTTTAAATAAACAATTTTCCATCTTAACGTAATTAATCTGAATGTATATGAATTTATAGGGTATGTTTGGATGCACAAGAATAACTACTGTTCCTAAAATAGCATTGCTATTCGGAACAAGGTGCATCCAAACGACTTTTAAAGCTATTCGGAATAGCTACTGTTCTTAGAATAACATTGCTATTCGCTATTCTTACAAAAACATGGAATAGCATTTGTTGCTTTCAATATTAATACTAATCTAATATTTAAACTAATATTATATTACATTTAATATTTAAATTAATATTATATTGTATTATATTTAATCTAATATTTTATTTAATACTAATATAATATTTAAAATAATATTATATTACATTTAATATAATATTTTATTTAATACTAATCTAAATTTTAAAATAATATTATATTATATTTAATATTTGAATTAATATTATAATATATTTAATATAATATTTTAGTTAATATTAATATAATATTTAAAATAATATTATATTACATTTAATATTTGAATTAATATTATATTGTATTATATTTAATCTTATACAAATTATTAAACAGTAACTATTCTCTCCAAACTCTATTCCAAATATGCAATCTAAATAACTTTTTCACTGTTCTGAATAGCACTGTTCTTAAACAGTAGCTATTCTTATTTACTACTCTAAATAGTAACTATTTTAGCTATTCTAGAGTGCATTCAAACGTACCCATAGTGAATTAGAATTATCCATCTAATATAATGTCAATATAAATCACTACATAGTTCATGAACTATAGATAATTTTATTACAAGATTATTCGAGTAAGACTAATAATATATACTTCATTTTACAACCATAGTTTGAACAATTGCATAACATAAACTCAAAATAACTATAATGTGATAAGATAACACCATTATATATAAATTTACATGCACAGAGCTTCAATGGAACTTGGGGTGGTAGTAGCTCTCTCACCCAAAAGATAAACTAGGAAACAATTACATGTCATAACTCAAGAACAAATATTACTAAAAATATAATGAGGCTATAGTAATTTGCAAAGCGCGTATTAGTCTATACTATGTATTTATATTAATGTTTTTAGAGTTCAAACAGTCAATTTAAATTACTCAACACAATCTTCATACGAAAATGTAGTTAGAGACTTGATTTGCTTATTTTATTTTTTTTATAAATTTTTACTATTTTATAAATAGGTTAAATACTATTTTTGGACAGTCTAGAATTTTTAAATTAGATGATTTTCTACTTATTTTTAAAATAGTACACAAATTCTAAAAGATGTAAAATTTAAACTCCAAGTACATTATCGTATGAAGATCATATTGAAAGGTTTAGATTGATTGTTTAGATTTTGAAAATGAATATATAGATCCATATTGACGTGGGCCTTGCAAATACCACAGCCTCACTCCTAAAAAAAAAAATTATAACATGATAATATAATAATCTTATTAGGGTTGCAATATAGATTGAGAGATATTTTAAAACAATTCCATATCACAACTAAGAACAAAAAATATTGCTAGAATATTGATAATAACTATGTTATGATAAGATAATAATATCACAGCAAATGCATGACAGAGTTTCGTCAAGATTAGGAAATGCTGCAGGTCCCGCTCATTCTTTACAAAAGATAAGAATTATAACATTTAATTATGTGTTTGAGGAAATTTTGTAACAATATTACTAGCTCTACAGTGAGAATCCGAATCTGCTGCGATTCTCTACTTGTGAACAGTAACATGCGATCTCTACTTTTTCAAATCCAACTGTTGAATTGTTTCGAGATTCGTGTAAAAAATCAACTGCTTTGAGATACATGCACGAAATTATTGAACGGACAGATTTGAAAAAATAGAAATTTTAGTGTTACTGTTTCTTTTTTAGAATCGCAGCAGATGTGAATCTAGATTGGAAGGTTATATTATAGTTCTCTAATAAAAAATAATTTAGCAAGCAATGAATAGTAACAACGACAAAGACCGTTTCCTGTTTTTCTTTGAAAAATCGAGCTTACCATTATTAGTAAAAGTTTAAGTCGTCATTCATGATTTACATGTTTTGGTGTTCACAGTTGTATCTGTTATCTTTGGAAAGCGTTGGTATCTCCTACTATTGTCCCCTTGTATTTTTGGAACGCGTATCCTCTGCAGTAACTCAAAAGGTAATCTTTTGAGTTAATGAATGTCAACCGTCTGATTTTAAATGGAGCCAATCCGGCTACTCCTATAACATGAGAGATCTTTCAATATTAGTGCAGATCTAGTTTGCACGAATCTTAAAACATATTGGACGGTTGATATTCATTAACTCAAAAGATGCCCTTTTGAGTTAATGCAGAGGAACAAATTCGTATTTTTCTCCCTCGGCGTCTAAAATGGGTGCCTATCCTCTGAGATATCTCAATTTTTGCGTGACCGATGTGTCCGGTGCCTATTCGGGGGGACGTAGGGAGTCAGTATTATTTGAGCTTTGAGAATCGTGTAGAACGTATTTGAATGATTGAGATATTCCAAAAAGTCACGCAAAGTTTGAGATATCTCAGAGGATGCAAATTCGTCTAAAATTCTCAGTCTGTCCATTAGTCCATTTATTCGCCTTCACAGGGTACTTATGTGGCACATTCCATATAACCCATTTGTCCGGCGCATCACTGTTGAAGTGGTTGTTACTTGTTACTCCGAATACCTTCCAATAATAGTAATAACTACCCGTCACGACATGATCACACATACATTTCTGTAGCAGTGTTAAACAGGGAAGTTACTCTACTTTCAGTCAGTAATTGATCCTCTCAAATCCAGTCTTCTATAGTCATAATTCTGTAGAATTATTTATAACAAGTTAATTTAAATGCGTTACACCCGCTTCAGAGATTACTAAAGATTAAAAAATAATACATATTAGATATTCCCCGTAGAAGACGATCTCGTTAAACATCTCCAAAGAAAAACCTCTCCCATTATTCCGTCCTGCTGTTATCCGACAAAGGTCTCAGTTTTTCTTCTCCTCTCCCTTCCTCAGCTCCCTTCTCTCTCTCAAATCAAGCCCCCAGACACTAATGTGAAACCCTACCTCCGTCGCAGGTAGCTAGGGTTTCTCTTCACTGCCAGTGCCAGATCTCCCTTCCAAACCCTAATGGGGAACTGCTGTCGCTCTCCGGCCGCGGCCGCGCGAGAAGACGTCCATACCAAGACCAAGCCGAAGCAGAAGCCCCACCAACCCCACCACAACGGCCACAACCATGGGGGACCTACCAGCAAGAGACTCACTGTTCTCTCCTCCCACACAGCCGCTCCGATTGGAATCGACGAGAAGTACATACTTGACCGAGAGCTCGGGCGTGGCGAGTTTGGCATCACCTATCTATGCATCGACCGAGAATCTCGTGAACTCCTCGCGTGCAAGTCGATCTCTAAAAGAAAGCTTCGTACAGCCGTAGATGTAGAGGATGTGAGGAGAGAGGTCGCAATAATGCGTCATTTGCCTAAGAGCTCGAGTATCGTTACCTTGAAGGAGGCATGTGAGGATGAAGGAGCAGTGCATCTGGTAATGGAGCTGTGTGAAGGAGGTGAGCTGTTTGATCGGATCGTGGCTAGGGGGCATTACACAGAGAGAGCGGCGGCAGGAGTCACTCGAACTATAGTGGAGGTGGTGCAGCTTTGTCACAAGCATGGTGTGATCCATAGAGATCTCAAGCCGGAGAACTTTCTCTTTGCGAATAAGAAGGAGAATTCACCTCTTAAGGCAATTGACTTTGGGCTCTCCATATTTTTCAAGCCTGGTATGTTTTTTTTCTTTTATTTCTAAGAACTTTGGATTTTCTATCTGGTGGGAATTTTTGACGAATCTTACTAGTACGTTGCTTCAGTTCGACCATTCAGTGCTCAAGTTGTTTTGGGGGAGTAATTAGTAAAAGTTTGGCTTTGTTTATTTATGGGTTTTGAGATTTTGAAAATTGGGGTTAGATTACCCAAATTGACATGGTCAGTCCAGTGTCCTGCTAATTTGTGGATTTGGTTGGAAATCAGGATCATAGTTGGTTAACATATTGAGGCACTGCGGTAAATTTTATAAATGAAGTGCTAACCTAGGAGTGTAGTTATTAATTTGACTAAACTTAGGTTTTGAATGGCGATTCAATTTTGCAAGTATTTGGAAGTTTTGGTCATGTTCAAACTATCACATTGACGAACTAAATGAATATTTATTCTTGATGAACTTTCTTAATATGGCAGGATTGATATAGTTAGATAAATGTTTCTTTATATTCGTGACTCTATGAGTTAGGTAAATATGTTTCTATGTCCCTACTTATTGCTAATTTTAGTGATTTTGTAATGTCAGTAATTCAATATAGATCACGTCCTTTCAATTTGTTTTGGAGTTTGTACTTAATTTAATATTATTCCCCTCCAGACCATTGTGCCAAGTTGAAATAGAAAATTCAAGCATGCTTTATGTTCATTTGGTGGTGATTTGTGATAATGGTGCCCAACTCATTAAATCTTATTGAACTCTCTTCTTTTCATTAATATGCTATAATTTTCAACTTTTGGTAGTCAAATATGGAGCAAATTAAAAATTTGGACTTGGGTTGGCATATGTTGTATTAAACATGGAAGTGGAAGTGTGGATTCAGCTGGCTCACATTTTCTTATTCTCCGCCTTAGTGACTTGTTATTATATGACAGCCTTTTTCCTTATTTATTCTAGACATATTGTATCAAAAATAGTGAACCACATTGTGGATTCAGTTGGTACATTTATCTAAGTAATTTCTGGTTTAGTATCAATATTAACATCTGGTTACTTCTACCGGGAACATTATCCAGACCAGATTAAGACCTGATGGTATCATAATAAATTCTGAGCAGTCAACTTGAGTTCAAGTACCACTATATATTCTTGTTTGGTAAGTTTTTCTTTGAAACGTAGGTGAAAGGTTCTCTGAGATAGTTGGAAGCCCCTACTACATGGCCCCTGAGGTTCTGAAAAGAAACTACGGACCAGAAATTGACATATGGAGTGCTGGTGTCATTCTTTATATACTTTTGTGCGGTGTACCTCCATTTTGGGCAGGTATGTTATACAAAGCAAATCTATGTTGCATAGTCTGTGATGAATTTGAATATAAATTGAATGCATAAACTGTTTGATGAAAACTTTGCATTGTTTGATGATATTGTAGAGACTGAGCAAGGTGTTGCGCAAGCTATCCTCAGAGGGAACATAGATTTTAAAAGGGAACCTTGGCCCAATGTGTCAGAGAATGCTAAAGACTTGGTTCGCCGAATGTTGGAACCTGATCCAAAACTTAGACTAACTGCTAGGCAAGTTCTCGGTATGTGTCTTCCTTACTAGTTTAGCATTAAAATATTAGTTGTTTATTTAAGAGTAAGAACCTCATGTCAGGGGCTTTATAACCATCTTATGCAGAGCATACTTGGCTACAAAATGCAAAGAAAGCTCCAAATGTGCCTCTTGGAGATGTTGTCAAGTCAAGGCTCAAACAATTCTCACGCATGAATCGATTTAAGAGGAGAGCTTTACGGGTCAGTCCCTTTGCTCTTATTTATAGAATAATTACATTTTTTGTTAATGATCTCATATGAATCCTTACACAGATATTGTTTCTATATTTCTGAAAAATGGGAAGGATCACATGTACCTCTCTGAAGGCCGGTAAATATTATAAATTCCCCTTCTCCAGTTTCTTCGGAAAGTGCCTTAATTATTCGGATATTCTTCCTCGTATAGCAAGGACAATTTATTTATTTATTTATTTTTTTTGGGGGTGGGGGGGGAGACATGGAGGGCACCTTTCTAATTTTGTAAGGTAGCATAATGATGTACACCCGAGGTTAGGTTATGATAACATTTCTGATTATGAGTGGGTTATTCTCGTTAGTTGTAGTTGTGCTGCTGTATGCTCACAGTTACCTTTTTACTGATAGTTTGTTTATTGTTTTAGGTTATTGCGGATCACTTGTCAGCTGAGGAAGTTGAGGATATAAAGGATATGTTCAAGTTGATGGATACCAACAATGATGGCATTGTAACATATGAAGAGCTGAAGAATGGCCTCCAAAAATTTGGTTCTCACCTTGCAGAGTCTGAGGTTCAAATGCTAATTGAGGCTGTGAGTGCTATATTATTCTTTTACTTGTTTTCAAACATAAGGTTGCCCTGACACCCCAAATTTATGCCTGTTTCATTGAAAATTTGTGTTTTACTTTTATGGAAAGTACTTTTCCGGTTTTGTCACATTTTTTAACTGGTGTATTATTTGCCTATGATAGCAAAAACTTGCAAAAACTTTGTCCAGAAAGCTGCAACTGAACAGGTTTTGGTTCACTCAGATTGCAAAAGATTACACAATTTGTGTTGTCAGAATCCGAAAGTGACTAGTGGTTATATGGCGATTTAACATAAAAATTGCCAAAACAGCTTCAATCTTTCAGAAAGGAATTTTCAATATATAGCTAATTTTTAACCAAACTCGGTGAACTAGTAGTGCCATTTTAGTTACCAAATTGCCCAGAGTAGTAATTGGAGGGTATTTTGATTGTGAACAGGTGGATACGAACGGTAAGGGGAGTCTGGATTATGGGGAGTTCTTGGCGGTGTCACTTCATCTACAGAGGATGGCAAATGACGACCACCTGCGGCGTGCCTTCTCCTACTTTGACAAGGATGGCAATGGCTTCATTGAGCCAGAGGAGCTGAAGGTCGCACTTGCCGAGGACGGCACTGCAGTTGATACCATGGATGTCGTTAATGATATTTTGCAAGAGGTTGATACTGACAAGGTGAACATCTCCCCCCCTTTCCAACCTCTCTATCACAAAACCAACTCTGATGGTGGTTATTTCGTCTGTTGAGGTTATACAGATTAATTCTGGCCTAAAATCGGCCTTAAATATATAGATTTTTTTAGCTTGTTGATCAAACAAAAATTTAAATTTCCTATTATAATGTGTTCTGTCTAACTTTGCAGCATCCTGACTCACCACTATCTTCATCCGTCCTTCATTTATAAATAGATTTGTATTAAAGTTAGGCTATTGAACAATCAACAAAATACAAATGGTCTAAATGTCCGGGTGGTCAATCCAGGCTGCTCAATATGTTCTACATATTAAAATCCTGTTGAGTACATATTTAAATATTCTTAGAATTTTTATTATTTTTTCAGATTTTTGAAAGATGGGCCTAAAATAATAGAAATAATTTTTTTTTCGTATTAAAGAGGATCATCTTTCATATAACCAAAAAAAGGAAAATTGTTAACAAATTAAAAAATTACTAAATTTGGTTTCCTATAAGATTTTAATATGTAGATCAAGAGTGGTTTGAATCCACTATTCAGATATGCGAATGCATACTGTAAGCCATTTGTACTTTTGAGCAAAGTACAAATGTTTATACTATAGCCCAACTCCTTTTATTAAACCATTAGTTTATCAATCAAATATTTTATTTGTCATTTATTATCTATAGGATGGGAAAATTAGCTACGATGAATTTGTGGCCATGATGAAAACGGGAACAGACTGGAGAAAGGCATCACGACACTACTCTAGGGGCAGATTTAACAGTCTCAGCATGACCCTCATCAAGGATGGGTCTCTAAAGCTGGGTGAATCTGTGGTGGGCCCACCTACCTCCGTGCCTTAGTGAAGTTCTCTACTTTTCTTTCACCTCATGATCATTATTTGGGCGGGGGGGTTCTTTAGATTAGGTTTTGAGAACCCTGCAACCTTGATTCAGCTTACCTTACCATTGTGCTGTAATTAGTTTCATTTTAGCATTATCAAGGGGATAATTTGTCTGACTTCCCACGTGAGCATGTCGGTTTAATTTTTGTTGCTTTGGTGTTGTTTGTGCACCGAGTGCTTAGGGTTGTACAACGTCTGTTGGGTTTTTGTTGTAATTTCTCTCTAATGTACTGTTTTGCTTAAGTGTGTTCAGTGCTTAATTTAATTGAATCGTTATCGCTATTAATTTGCTCTATGTTAAACAAGTTTGTGCTGCTTATAATTAAGCTCATCTTTAGATAAAGTTGTCAATAAAAAATTCACAATATGATAATCTGATCCATATCTGCATGATTGGATTTGTACACGTCAAAAATATTTGTTTGAAAGTTAATTAGACCTGAATGTAGATGAACTATGTTGTTGATTTCGTACTTGGATCTTGTGGGATCTGAACTCTTGAATTCATCAAGGATCTGATAATAATATCTAACATACTGACTATTATTGTTAGCCCTTCCAGAGTACATTTCATGTATGTTCATAGCAAGTAAATTGATATTAAAGCATAATTTAGTATTTTCCAAGTTGGCGTCCTTAAAAAGTCTTTTATAATGCGAAATAATAATATGATTTTTCATTCCTATTTTATTATTTTAGAATTTTCAAATATAACTTGTAAGATTGAAAATTATCTAAAATATTATTGCATTTGAATTCATTAATTCTTATTGGATGTGGATATGGATGTTCGGCCTGAAAATTCTTAGGAATTTGGATTCGAATCATTACTATTATTTATTTAGTTTTAGTTGGCACGGATCTTGATTCTTGAATCTTAAAAGATGCAATTGAGCTTTACGTTATATAGTTTTATATTGAATCAATCATTATGGAGCTCATTTTTAATGAAAGTATACATTAAAGATCATAAAAGGTTGTGAAAAAGTTGCATGCACCACCATAATACATGTCATGAGAGATGATTAATGACTAACGATAACTTGTACGGTAATTAAGTTTTAGTCGTCTCACATTATTCTTTTATATTCGTTCATCTTAGTTCACTTTCTGAAGTGATAGTGCCATTTTAAAGATATTATCCTCTAGTAATTAATGTAGGAAAAGAAATTGTTCTAACACCTATGTTCTTTACTCCTTGTATACACCAAAAAATGTTCATACTTAATATTAATATTGTTAATTGTACCCAATATACAAAGTGTTTACTATTTATCCTTTTCTGAATGATAATATAAAAGTTTTAAGTTAATAATTTGTCAAATAAGTAACAATATAATTTTTAGTATAAATATTTTTTGCAAAACTATTATCACATTTATACTGCCGACAAGAATAGGCAAGAGAGTACAGTTACCACTGCTTCTATAAAAATGATAATTTATTTAACACAGACTTTATTAAATAATATTGACATGGAACTTCGCATTAAGATTCCTCGAATTGGGTATTATAATTTCACTATCAAGTTCATTTCTGGCCCAATTGTAAACTCGTAGTGCTAACATTTAGAGCCCAACATAAAAAAAAATAGAGTCCAAAATTGGAAAATAGCCCAAGTTTTATTAGGCCCAACATTAAAATTCTCATACTTCTATGCCTTTTTCTCAGAATCAGTTACAGTACTATTATTCACGTCAGAGGAGGATATCTTTTTGTTTCTTTTTATTTCTGAAGAAAGCATACCTAAATATACAGATTAGAATGATCTCACTAGTGGTAGTGAGATAAACTTTTAATTTATATTTACTTCATCCATCTTAATCTGACAGTATAACTGAAAATAGGACAATCTTTTTCCAAAAGATAAATAATAGCGGAAAAAAGTCACCAAGTTGGCGCTGCTCAAAATTTTGAAAATACAAAGTTACTATTCCAATATGCCTAGGGAACAAATTAAAAAATTGAGATTAAAGAGCTGAATAAATAAGTTTCACATAATTAATTTTATGGGGAGAGTTAATAACAATAATTTTGTTAAAATTAAAAAAATTAGAGAATAAAAATGAAAAATTTCAATTCATAGCGGACCCCTTTTTCCAATACTTCCGTCCCTGAAGTTGTCCTCCCAAAATTAATTATTCAAAAGTTGGGATCAATATCCTTCCAAGTACCGTAGAGGATGGGCCTCACTGTACGGTTTGAGATTAAATTTCAACCGGTTTGAGAGTCCGAAGGAAATAGAGAACAATTTTATTGGGTTTTGAGATTCGTGCCAAGCTAAAAAGAACGGTCTGAATCCACTAATGGTAAAATATTTCCTTTTCAGATAATGCACTGGATAGGAATTCCTTCGAAGGATCGGAATTTATTTTTAAAACTAAAATAATTGCCCCTCTAATTGAATCATGTTGGCCGTAATTTTTGTTTTCCATGTTGCTGTCCATTGTGTTAATTTCTTGAATCATTTTGAAAAATAAGAACAGCTCTCAGTGCAACAGCAACACGTGTCCATCAGAGCCACCACCCGAACAGTGAGCTACAATTTCATTGGTTGCAACGAGGCTTAAAGAAACTCACCTGGTCATAAAACAAAGCATCTCTCGCTCAAAAAAAAAAAACCAGTGGTCGACACTTGCCAGTGCGGCAGTGCCCAGTGCTCAATGGGACGTGACTGATATACAAATACAATACAGCCGCAAAGGCAATGCAGCCAAAAACAAAATAACGGCTGTTTCCTTTTGATTTCTTTGTAACATTTACTCTGCACTACTCTCTTTGGTAGGTTGCTTTTACCTTTTAGTATACGCGCAACCAACCCGTTACATGAGAACGAATGAAAATATGCCATAGAAGATATTTTGAATCCTTGTCGGCTGCCTTCAGTCTGTTCACACGGAGCAGACGCCATAATTTTGGCTGATAAAGGTTCCAAAAAGCAGGAACGAGTTGCGCCTAATTCCGGGCTTTTTTTTTTTTTTTTTTTTTAATCTCTGCTTTTTAGATAACCAACGCATCATTCTCTTGATAATTCCAGTAGTCTCGGCATTATCTCTCTCTCTTGATAACTCCAGTAGAATTGCGGCGGTAGCTTTGAGACGGAATTTAATTAGAATAAAGATATTGATTCTGATTTTGTATGTTAGAAGTTAGAACTCAAACTCTGTATGCTATAACTCCGAATAAAGATATTGATTCTGATTTTGTATGTTTTTATTTTTTGAGATGAACTGATTTTGTATGTTAGAACTGACAACTCTGTATGCTATAACTCCGTATAAAGATATGGACAATATTATTTAGACTTCGGACAGCGAACGGGTTATCAATATTTTTTATTTATTTTTATCATCAGTGCACTTATTAATATATTTATCCGTGATTCAGAAATGTTATAGACCCAAGAAAAATATGACTTTGATAGTTGATGTTCGGTGTTAGTAAAATTTTATTATGATTCTCAATTCAAAATTTAGTTGTCACGTGTTTCAAATCACTCATATAAATAGATTAACAGTCATATTTTAAATACTGGTCTATAATTGTGGGGAGAATTAGATATTTAACCTAATTAAGTCGGTAATTAAACCCTTGTTCCTAACAAAAATGCAGTTGTAATTTCGCCAAAGAAATTTAGTTGACAATAAATAATATTATTTTGAGAGAAAGATAAAAAACTAGCCTTATATATTTCACTATTAATAAAAAGATTTCTTATTCAGATTTCAAATATGTGACTTCTCACATTGTGGACGCTATTTTTGCTTATTCAATTTGGATTTCAAACCTGCGACCTCTCACATTGTGGATGCTACTTTTTGCTACTCGATCAAAGACCAGTAAATATGAAGATGTATTTTTACATATATTGTTGACCTTGAATCTAGTCATGTCCATAAAACTTCTTAAGCCATTTCCAAAAGCTCAAGGAGCTCTCCATTAAAGCCACTCTATATATGTTGTATTATGCAATAATATGCAATGATGGATTGCACAAGAAATAGATGATCTTTTTCTTTCAATTAAAAGTAAGAGTTCATATACAAGAATGTGACAGTATCCACGAGAGTATTATCGCGGATACTCCTGTCGGTAATAATGACACGCTCAGAAATAACACATTTTTGTCAGTGTATCATCGCGGATGCTATCTCATTTCTGTTGTCCTTACAGATATAATTTTAAGAGATAAATTTGGCCATAAAATTTTACCTACTGCAGATATGGTGTATTTTAAGTGTTGTATTTTTATGTTTATTAATATGATAGTACATTTCTGATCCAATTTATTTGTTTTAATGTTATTATAGCCTGTTAACACCATTCTTTTGTTAAGAAAAAAATATTACATCTTATAGTTATAGTTCCGGTGCAGACGCTGAAATTCAAACAAACGATCTCTCACACAAAGAATAATGTCTTAATTAGTTATTAAATTATGCATGATTCTCCCGTCACCATCAATTTAATTGTTATAGATTTTATTATTCGTATATTTTAATTCTCTTTTAGCTAGTACTAACGGTCTTTTATACGTATTATCATTACAAATCTTTCAGTCAATTTATATGAAAGAAAAGAAAAATTAAATTTGTAGCTCCAATGACTCCAATACAAAGAGATCTGATAGCACAAGAACAAAAAGTATGAAAATGATTAAAGATAAAAAAATTATCTTGTGGAATTATATATTGCCGGCCTGTAATCAGCTTTCCAATTCTGTGGATCATGATGAAAGGCAAATTTTCTCTCTTTAATTTTCCAGTCATTTTAAAGAGAATAATACTTGATAATATATGGTCTCAAGTCTAATTCAAAAGAACCAAACTAGAATCAACTTGGTTATATTAAAGAGATAGGAGTAGGTGCGATGGACATCGGACTTACTTTTAGGTTCAATTAGTTCTAACACCGTAAGATTATTATTGAGATTTGTGCGCACGGAAACTGAAAAATACTTGCACGGATTTTAATGAGTTCGCATGAATCTTGATACAGATCTGATGGTCATTTCACCCATCGAAAAAGGTAGGTCCGATGGGCATCGGACCTACTCTCAAGTCTATATTAAATGCTTTGTTTTAATTAGTTCTAACTAGATATGTGCAAAATTAAGCAACCTGTACATTTTAAGGCACAAGTTATTCAACCTGAAAATAAGGAAATAGATACGGTATATTGAATTGAACGAATCGACAGCATTTCTTGTAATTTTGATGCTTTCCCATCCAAACTACAAGCATTTCAAAATTCCTGCATGGGGCACATCTGGGAATAGTACAAGTTTTTTTTTTTATTCTTTCCTTGATTCTACTCTCAAGCTTATTATATGTACCAGATTAATCCACATAAATACATCACATGCTAATTTTGATGAAGGGCATCATAATCAATGCATTCTCGATAAAAAAAATGTGTAGGAAGAAAAGTGCAATTTGAAGTCTGTAGCTTCTACAAGTTGTGTCAGTATATGAATCGGATCTCATGCTTTGCTAAGCACTGAGCTAAGCAAGATTATAAAAATTGAGTAAATCTAGAGTGTGATGTGCTCACCAAGAGAATTTGGTGAGCACAACTCTAAAATTATATCGGATCGACTTCAAATAATGAATCCAAACTGTTGAAATCCATGTATTCTATGAGTGATGCATGTATATGCAAAATTTTGAAAGTTTCAAATTCATTTACTATGAGGTCAAGCGGTCAAAGTAATGAATTTTTTAATAAGTTATTTTATAAGTTGTTTTATATATTCATTTTTTATCATTTCTTTGACCGCTTGACCTCGTAGTAAATGAATTCGAAACTTTCAAAATTTTGTATGTAGACGCATCACTCATGAAATACATAAATTTCAACAGTTTGGATTCGTTATTTGAAATTGATTCGATATACTTTACGAGTTGTGCTCACCAAACTCTCTTGGTGAGCACATCACATCCTAGATTTGCTCTTATAAATCAATCAAGGTTTAAAAAAAAGAAGAAGTTAAATATGAAGAGTATATCACTAAACATAGTTGCTTATCTTTACTGGTCTTCACATTCAAAAGGAATCTTAGGATTACAATGGCATCGATCTGCAGAGACATATAATTATAAGGGTTGTAAATCAGTGGATAAATTGTTACATATATTATATTCAAGCATTTTGTGAATCTGAATGATTAATTGTGTGTTAACATTAATTAGTCAACTGTCACAAGCTGATTAATCACCAATTAATTGGTCAAACTGTACAGTGCTGTTTATTAGAATCCGGAAATTTTTATTTATACCATATTAAAAAAAGGGAAAATTGGTTATTTGTCACTCCAAAACTTTTAAATATGAAAAATGTCATCACAAAACTATAAATCTGAAAAATGTCACTCTAAACTTAGTTAATTCTTAATTTTGCCAATAATATACAATTTTTATACTTTTTTTTATTAAAAATTAATTGAAAAATACAGTTTTGAGATATGTATTTCTGTATTTCCCTATATAACCTTCAGACCCCTTATTTATACCCCTCCGCTATGTAGCACAAGAACAAGGGCAAAATGGTGGATAAGCATATGAACAACGACAAATGAGGTTGGTAAGCACAAGAACAAGGGAAAATTAGATTCCTAAGCACAAGAAAAATAGCAAATGAGGTTCTCAAAAAACAAGAACAAATACAAATTGTGTTGCTAAGTACAAGAACAATTACAAATGATGTTGCTAAGTACAAGAATAAGAACAAATGAGGTTGCTAAGAAGAAGAATAAGGGCAAATGACGTTTGTAAGCACAAGAACAAATGCAAATGATGTTGCTAAGAACAAGGACAATAACAAAAGAGATTGATAAACACAAGAACAAATGTAAATAATGTTGGTAAAACAAGAACAAGGACAAAAGATATTGATAAGCATATGAACAATGACAATTGAGGTTGTTAAGCACATGAACAAGAGCACGTGAGGTTCCTACGCACAAGAACAAACGCAAATGAGGTAGATAAGTACAAGATCAAGGGCAAATGATGTTGCTAAGCACAAGAACTGTTAGTTTGTAATAATCTAGAAGTCAATAATACGATAAATTATCATAAAGTTTTGTTCATGAATTGAGTGATTAATTATCATTTTGTTGCCTTGAGTATTATTGAATTTATGAATCATTCATTTATCTGACTAGAGTCAATAACTGGAATTGTGAAACTTCATAATATAGATGATATATACTCTTAAAAGTCTCTAACCAAGGTAATTAGCAGGAACACTAATTTACCGTTACAAGGTTAGTATGTGGATTAAAAGATGGTCAAGTTTTACATACCACTGACAAGAGATGTCATTTTAATCACATAGATATATGTTCCAGGAACATGGTATTTGACAGACCCCGAATGAAATATTAAATGGAATTGTGTACGTGTCATTAATATTTTCATTCGTGTT
The DNA here is from genome assembly GCA_024447775.1 of Carex cristatella. Classification (NCBI taxonomy): domain Eukaryota; kingdom Viridiplantae; phylum Streptophyta; class Magnoliopsida; order Poales; family Cyperaceae; genus Carex; species Carex cristatella. The sequence continues at coordinate 2,573,606 of JAJHPF010000022.1, forward strand.
AAGTTCTAAAGTATGAGGTATTCATCTTTCCTACTAAGAAATGTATATGTGTGATTGTTATCTAACGCTGTCGATAAAACGCAGTTATAACGGTAGCTTTTCGGTATACATAGCTTAGCTGAGGTAGTGATGGTTTACCAAAAGTATTATTGTCCCTCGTATCTCTATGCGAGTTACAGTATCACTGGGCCCCTTGATAGAGTAAGATTATCTGCTAGCAGTATAATTACGAGAGTAATTATATTTGATAATTTGCTCAAGATCAAGAAAAGATTAAGTTTGCAAGGATGACACATACCTACCTTGAAACTGATATAATACTGTGAGACATAAGAATTAACACGAGTAAAAAGTTTACTGGATCGTGATATTGTACAGTACAGCATCATCTGTGTAATTGGATGGTCATAGTGCAGATGTCAGATGCCTCCTATGATTATAGAAGTTAAAACGGTTTTAATTCTATTTACCAACATAACACAGATCCTATTGGGTCACACCATATAGGAGCTAGTCGGAGAATTTTACTGATTAATTATAAATTGGTTATAATTAATAATAAGATGGTTATAATTAATTATACGTGATATAATTAAATTATATATGTCATATAAGATGACAAGCAGAAACAACGGTTAATTTATAAGCATACTCGATGCGTTGTATAAAACCGTACCGAAACCGAACCGAACCGAACCGAAACTGAACTGTGAGAAATATAATTGTTTAGAACAATTATATATATATATGATTTAGATTTTTTTTCTAAGGTTTTAATTTTAATGGTTTTAAAAAAAAAAAATCAAATCAAATACCATAAAATAAATGACAGCAGCATAACTTTGATAGTTTTGATTTTAATGGTTTTGATCAAACCATGCAAATTAATGGCGGCTAGCAAATTTATGCAAATGGCGGCTAACAAATTTAATTTTATTTTATTTTAGCTAAACTGACACTGAGAACCGCCATAAGGATGGCAATAATGTAAATAAGCTAAAAATTAAGGGTATTTCAGTAATCGGCTAACCTGCTTGATTTTTTCTATAAATAGAGGGGCAGGGGTAAAGAAAAAATTGCCAATTCACTTGTATCGTATTTGATCTGATTGATCGAATCGATAAGTCTATTTTGTCTCTTTCTCGGTTACGGTTATTTTGAGATTTGGAAATAATATATTTGCGAAAGTTGCGGTATTTCTATTTGAATAACTGCGGGTTGTAAATATACCTATTTTGTCCTTTTCTCGATTTTCGTGTTTCTGCATAAGCTCCGCGGTTTACGGTATTTCTGACAAAAGAAATAAACCGCTCTCTGGTTAGTCCTGGTGGATAACCGATAGAGGTATCAGACGTCTGATACTCTGAAGTAAGACGTTCGTCAGATTCAATCTTCTCGATCTACTGCATTCTAATTAGAATTTGGAAACAATGTATAAATATGTTATATTAATCTATTTAATTTGTAAATAGATTAAAGTTTTAGAAATCAATAATGGAGTAGATCTGTAAAAGAATTAAATTGGGTTTTGATGCCAAAGGAATACTGAAGGTGGACTGCCTTGGAAAGTTTCCTGACATACCTTATTTAATTCTTGGCTTAAGTTAGAAGTAAAATTTTTGTTTTACGTTCTTTCCGCATCTTAAGCAAATAAATGGGTTTGAACAGTTAAAACCTCAACAGACCAAGATAAAGGTTTTGAACTGCCAAACTCCAACAAGAACAAGGGCAAATGAGGTTGTTAAGCACAAGAACAAGCGCAAATTAGGGTCCTAAGCACAAGAACAAATGCAAATGAGGTTGATAAGCACAAGAACATTGACAAATGTGCATGTTAAGTACAATAACGAGGGCAAAAATGGTTGATAACTACAAAAATAAGGTCAAATGAGGTTCCTAAGTATAAGAACAAGGAAAAATGTGATTGTTAAGTCCAAGAACTAATGCAAATGATATTGCTAAGCACAAAAAAACAACTAGAAATGAAGTTATTAAGAACAAGAACAAAGACAAATGAGATTGTTAAGCAGAAGAACAAGGGAAAACTAAGTTGCCAAGTACAAGAATAAATGCAAATGAGGTTGATAAGCACATCAACAAGGGCAAATGATCTCTATTTGCACAAGAATATTGACAAATGCGGTTGCTATAAGCACAAGAACAAGCGCAAACGAATTTGATAAGTACAAGAAGAACAACAAATGAGGTTTCTAAGCATAATAACAATGACAAATGAGGTTGTTAAGTACAACGCACTAATTCAAATGATGTTGATAATAACAAGAACAATGACAAATGAGGTTTTTAAGGACTAGAACAAGGGCAAATGTGGTTCCTAAACACAAACTGAAATGCAAATGAGGTTGAATAACACAAGATCAAGGGAAAAATGATGTTGCTAAGCACAAGATCAATCGTTAATATGGCTGCTAAGCACAAGAAAAATGACAGATGAGCTTTCTTTATACAAGAACAATGGCGTTTGCTAAGCACAAGAATAAGGGCAAACAAGGTTGATTAGCATAAAAAATGACGTTGCTAAGTATAAAAACAATGACAAATGAAGTTGTTAAGCACAAGAACTAATGCAAATGATGATGCTAAGCACAAGAACTAATGCAAATGATGATGCTAAGCACAAGAAAAAAAGGAAAATTAGGTTGCTAAGCACAAGAACAAGAGCAAAGGAGGTTGGTAAGCACATGAACTTTGCAAATGATGTTGCTAATCACAATCACATAGACAAATGAGGTTTCTAAGCACAAGAGTAACGCCAAATGAGATTCCTAAGCACAAGACAAGGGCAAATGGAATTGGTAAGCATAAGAACAAGGGTAAACGAGGCCACTAAGCACAATAACAACGGAAAATAAGGTTGCTAATCACAGAAACGAGGGCAAAGAATGTTTTTAAGCACAAGATCAAATACCAATTATGTTTCTAACTACAAGAACAACGACACCACCATCACTTAATGAGGCCTGTACATAGACCCTCATCGTGTACCTCGTTGCCCATCTGGGCTAACTGGTACATCCCCATCGCTCGCGTGCCCTACCAAACTTAGCCCGATAATGGAGTGACATGCGGTTCTGGCGAACTGTAGTCGCATCAGCACCCTGCATTTAATAAAAATAATCGACAATGTAAATTTAAATTATTGATAAGATGATAAAAAAAATGATATTTAATTTCGATAAAAATTATGAGTAATTTAGAACGTACCCCTGCAGCAACATCATTAATGGAATGCTTGGTATTGGGGTACCACAGGAAATCGCTGGCCCTGTCAGTGCAACTCAGGATACCCGGAACGTCTGCCAACGCCCAGTCGACATACTTGGACATCTCAAAAGGAGTGGGTATGGGATCATCCTGTCTGGTGCGACTGGATGATGCCCCACCCCTACTCAACGATGGTATGTCTCTACCGGATGCTATGCTCTATTAGTAAAAAAACTATAGTTAATTATGGGACCATTCTAAATTCTAAATTAGTAATTACTTAATTTGGAAATTTCCTAATTTGGTAATTTTCTAATTTGGGAATTTCCTAATTTGGTAATTTCCTAATTTGGTAAATTCTTAAATTTGGTAATATTCTAAATTTGGTAATTCCCTAAATCAATCAATTATTGGTAATTTGGTAATTTCCTAATTTGATCAATTGTTGGTAATAAATCATAATAAAATCTAAATCCTAAACCCTAAACCCTAAACTCTAAATCCTAGTCTTAAACTAAAAATTTAAAGAAGAAAGAAGAAGAACACTAACAATTACTCACAGCGGCCTCCTTATATAGGTCCATGTCCGCCATTCAAAACTGTGGACACTATATGGTGTCCGCCGTTTTGATTGGCGGAATTGCCCAAATTGGTCCTCTAATTTGAATGGTGGACATGGCAGAAATGAAATTTCACAGAAAAAGTAGTGTTTTGGTCTTTTTTTTTAATATGATATAAATAAAAATTTCAGATTAGAATCATATTTTCTTCTTCCAAACTCTAATTTTGATGTTTCAATAGACTTCAGAACAATCAATTGTTATTAGCTTTTACACATTTGGAAGTACATAAAAAAATATAATATATATTATTCTTAATTTAATTTATTCTTTTGCATTGTACGTAACTGCTTTATAAAAGCATATCATGATGAGTGTTCATTTCATTATTTTTTGTTCTCTCTAATTGAACGTTATTTTTGAAACTTTCTAAATTTATAAATATTTAGACTTAATGGTCCTTTTAGAAGTGCAATTTGTTCATATTTGTAATCACAAGTCTAATTTGTTTCTTAGTTAGATGTGCAGATTTTTTTTTTGTAATATTATGAAAGTGATTTTCACTAGTATAGAAAATTACATTAGTCACGGTCAAAAATAAAGATTAGCCACGGATGTACTACCGTGACTCATGCAGCCGTCTGTGAAAGTCTAAGGTTTACATCCACGGTCCGAGAACCGTGACTGAATTTAAATATCACCCACGGCTCTAGGCGCTACCCTCACACTTGCTGATTAGCGCTACCTTTTACCCACACCCTTTCACCCACTGTGGTATTAATATTGCTGATTAGCGCTACCTTTTACCCACACCCTTTCACCCACGGTGGTATTAATATCCGTGGGTGATGCTATTTTTTTTATTTTTTAATAGTGCTTTTAATTGGCGAGCAATATTCATATATTTAGTAGTCATTGCAAATATAAAAAATCATGCAATTTCCAATTCCGACTATAACACATATATACTAAAATCAGTAAATTAATTTGAACAAAATATCACTACATTAATTTGAACTAGAGTTACACAATTTCCAGCACAACACATACCATATTTGCACTTCCATAAACTGTGTCCTACAACAATATAACCCACATACACATTCAAAAGTAAACATTAATTAAAACTAGAATTACAATTTATTTAGAACTGATCACTTTAAGTGCTCATCCATGAACACTCCAGCCCACATGCACCTGATTTCATTGAGCTGCTCCATCGGGTAGGGCGAACCATCTGGTGAGGGAAACTACATGCAATTGTAAAAGTGTTGCTATCGTTGGTACAAACGAAATAAACCAATTTACATTAAAACAAACTAGATGTGAGCCGTCCTTTAATTCTTCGACAACTCCCCTTCTGCCAAAAAATCCTTTACCAAGGGCTGTAGGCTACTATTCCTATGCCAGTTCTCTGTACAACCAAAATGCAACTAATCAAGAAACCTTAATTAACAACACTCATATATTTGTGTGTCAGTGGGCTTGTTTTTCATCAACAGATCAAATCTACACTATTTTTTTTTAATTTCTTTTGTGCTTAATTTTTTGTGTGGATGTGAAACTGCATATGAGGTATCTTCAATTGGGACCATATAAGGTAAAATAGTGGCACAATTTCTGACTCGATATCACAGGTCCAGAGGGACCACTCCATCTGCAAAGCAGTGATTGGATGCACGGCAAGTGCATGCCTAATTGTATCAGGACTTACCTCCAACAATCCTATATACTTCACCTTCCCCTCTTCAACTAGCTTCTTTAGTATTTTACTTCAAGAATCAAATCTCTAGAATTGATGACTACCAAATTAAGATTTTGTTAATATATGATATGGCCCAGTCAATTGATAATTCTTAACAAGGGAAAAGAAAAATGAATTAGTTATAAAATAAAGAATAAATAAGATAACAATTTAATTACAGTTTCCTCTATTGGAATGTTTGTATTGATCCGGTGCTAGTAGTAGAGATCAATGTGCTTAACTCCAAGTCTTTTAAGGCTAGCCTCGCAACATGTACGGACATAATCTGGCTTGCCGCATATCTCAAAACTTCCAGCAGCATCTTCTAAAAGCCCAAATTTGGCAGCCACTTGCACCTTTCCATTGGCAAGTGCTTAAGAGCCTGATAAATGAAAGCCTTTGTAAGTTAGGAAAATAAGAAGTGTTTTGGTTGGCAACTTCAAATGAATGTGTGACATTCAATTCCTCCTTTCAGTAAATTTTAAACATAATTCAGCAACCTTAATTATTTTTGTTGAATTTGCCTAAAATAAAGTAGTGAAAGTAACATTATAATTGAGTATATAACAGAGTCTTCTTTATGATCTGAAAGGAGTTGAGCCATTAATTTTTTTTCTTTTGAAAACTCTGCAGAAATTAAATTCCCAAGCAGCCTGCTTATGCATGCAAACAAAATATGATATTTGTTAGTGTTGTGATCTAGAAGCCAATCATAGGATGATTGTTTTCTAAGTTTTGTTTATGTAATTGAATGATTATGTTTATCATTTTGTTCCTTGAGTATTTTATTAATTATAGATCATTTAGGTTGAGAACTTGAAATTGTGGAACTCTATACAAGTGTTAATAAATACTCTAAAGTGTCTCTAGTCTTGGTAATTAACAAGGGACATTAATTACCGGTATAAGATTAGCATTTGGATTAGATGATGATCATGTTTAGCAGATCATATGACAAGGAGTTGTCAATCTGATCAAATGGATACCTGATGGAGATCAGGGGATTGGACGTGACCAAAGTAAAACATTTAATATGGATTGTGTTTGTGTCTGGAATTCTAAGGTATGAGATTATTGTTTCTCTCACATGGGAATATATATTCGTGGATATTATCCAATGTTGTCCGTAACTGGCAATTATACAGATTCTATCTCAGTATGTGTTTCTTATGTGGAGGGATAGTAATTATCAAGAATACCAGTGTCCCTCATATATTGAGCGATGATATCACTGGGCCCCTTGATGAAATAATACAAGTATGTGCACATATGATTAAGGAGTTAATTATAATTACTGAATTATTTCGGAATCAAGAAACGAGTAGATTTGCAAGGATGACACACTCCTACCTTGGATCTATTCATGATATCATGAGACATGGAATTGACACGAGACAATTATTGCTTAGGGATCGTGATACAGTATAGTACTTATCATCTGTGTCATTTGGGTAATTACAATGCATATTGCTAGGTGCCGCTTGTAATTTATGGAATCGAAAAGAGTTTCAGATTCTATTGCCGAATGACATAGATCCCACAGGGTCACACCAATAAGGAATTAATTAAAAATGCTCCTTAATTTATTTGACATGTATGACATGACAAATAAATTGGTTTCTTCACTAAAACATGAGAAATATAATTATTTGGATAATTATATATGATACTACAATTAATTAGATTAATTGTATTTGATTAATTCAAACAAGGAAAGTGAAACTTGGCCCAATAAACAAAGCCTAATGGCTGTTGTTAATTATGGCTCATGTTTATTTAAAGAATTGTTTCCATAATTAAAAGTTAGCCACAAATAGTTTACCATGTTTTCTGAAAGCTGCTGCGCAATGTTTCTTATTTGGGCCATATATTTCTAATACGATATCCGTTTTTAGCGTTCTATATCTTTCTGGAAAGGTAATAGAAAAATCTACAACTTTGTATTTCTGGAAGAAAATCAAATTAGAAATATATCATGCTCAAAAACGTGGTAGAACGTGGTGCTAAATTTAGACTACCATGTTCTGGAAACTGCTGCGCATGTTTCGTATTTTGACCATAATGCCCTCATACGATGTTTGTTTTGGGCTTACCACATATGGATAGAAAGGTAAAAGAAAGATCTATAACTTTTATTCAGAGAGAAGAATCTAATTCGAATTAGATCGTGGTCAAAAATGTGGTAGAATACGGAGTTAATTTTGGAAACAGAATTTCACATTCCTTATTTTGCTATATATGCACTCTCTCTCATTCCTTTTGAGAGCAATTCGTTTTGAGAGTTGAAGTTATGCCAAAACTCTCTCTCTTTCTTGTTTCTCTCTCATGTGTTGAGAACCCACAAATCCTAGAATCAAGATCTTGTTATCTTGGAGGATAGGGATTAAGGAGCGACCAAATTACTACTCTCTAGCAAGAAGAAAGTTTGGTGTCTAATTAATTTCTTGGTGGATACCGTGGAGGGCTTCTAATTTGGAGTCTCATCTTGGTACAAGGCGTTCAAGGTCACGCACACATCAACCACCAGGGCGCTGCAAAGCATCAACCACCATTAGCATCGATCAACAAGGAGGTGAAGGTTACAACCCTACATCTCAAGGATCTTCATTTCTTGTTTGGAGACAAGAAACTAAAGGTATGATGCTTATTGATTTGAAAATTGATTTTGGTTTGATTTTAGTCATACATAATGATCTTTTGGTATTTTTCTTGTCAAAATTTTTGAAATTCCGCTGTTGTAAGTACCATGAAAACCCAACAATATTTAACAAACAACTTAAAAGTCTAGAATTAACTAACCTTCCCAACCAAAATCGCATTGGTGTGAGGTTCGTATATATCCGAGGTGTTAAAGAATGTGCGTTTTATTATCGATATGCCGATGCCGTCAGACACCGGAAAGTTGTAACCTCTTGAGAGCCCCATGCATCCATAACCAAGATTTGTGTTTTAAATTCAATTTCTAATATATTGGAAGGAATTTGTGTCAGGTCCCCGTAAAAATGACAACTAATCTTTGTGGAATTTTATCGAACACCTTAAGGACACAACTAAATAATATGAATTACCAAACACCAAATAGACATGTATCACGCCATGACCTTCCAAATAATCAATGAACGACACAACAATTTCATCTAATTAAAATATTTGGACATGGACAATTATTGAGTGAAAACAAAGAGAAAAAAGGGTATTTACCAAGAGAGAGACAGGGGATAGCGTCGCGCTGAGCGGCGGAAGGATGGGGGGCGCAAAAATACTGATCGGCGGAGAGTAAGGTGGGCAGATTTGCGCTGAGCGGCGGTGAGAGAGGAGGCCGAAGTTGCTGATCAAATGACGGAGAGATCGATTTTCAAAAACCCTCGTATTCAGTTTTTGAGGAGAGATGGAGGAGAAATGAAAACTACAGTAAGAGACATTACGATCTTCTATACATTCCAATTTAGAGAACCATCGTGAAACAAGTAGTACTAATGTATAAATTTTGAAGTCTGTTATACAAAAGACAGTCATATTTTATTCACGATAAATCTGTGTAAACCACTAAATAATCCAGAAAAAGAGAACCAAAGATTTGGTTCATTTGTGTAACAAATCAATTTTGTACCATTATACATACTTTTCAGTCCATTATACAAAAGTAATATTTTGTTCGCAATAGATCTCAGAAAGCCACGGAATAATTCAAGAAGAAATTATACAAAAAGTAATGAAAAAGTGGGACACTTGAATTTTATTTAAAGATGAAATTATTGAAAAAGTATATAAATATGCAAGTTTATTGAATGAAACAAAATTGAATTTTGCTTAATTAGGAGAAATTTTCGAAGAAATATAAAATAGATCTTTATAAGGATGCAAAATATTGTGATGTCCATTGTTTTGAGTTTCAGCAACTTTTATTAACTCTTCCACACCGGCTAAATATTTAGCATTAATACGTAATATTTCATATATACATCCAACTTCGATCAATCTATAATATAGAATTGCAATTTAATATATTATTAGAGACCACCAAGTATTTAATGTAGGAATTACACATGGCCAGATCAAAAATCCTAACTAATTCTTTGAATACTTTGTCTCAGTAGTCAACACGTATGAAAGATTAAGTATTTAAAAAAAATTCGGTAGCATTTTCCATACATTCAAGTTCAGAATAAACCGGAACCGGGCAGGTTTACAATCTGGCTCGGTATTAGGACCGGACATGCAATATAACTGGACATATTTTAATTAAACCGGCCGATTTATGAAAAAAAATCAGAGTACTAAACCAAAACAAACCGGTTTTGTATTGGTTTTGTTTCTAGCCACCTATTTCCAATTATGAAAAGAAAGGTGCGGCTTTTGAGAAAAAAGTAGCAACTTTCTAGGAGAAAAAGTGGAATCTACTATGTATTCTGTGGTTGATTCCGTGTAGTTATTTATGTTTTGTAAAATACTTTTGTAAATAATTGTGTGTTTGAAATAATCCAACATTTTTTACAATATTATTTTTTTTAAACATAAAAATTATTATTTGTTTGATCACAAAAAAATAAATAATTTCCATGTAGTCATTTATGTTATTCAATTTTAATATTAAGTATTTTTTTTAAAAAAATTAGTGGTATAAACCACTGATTTTCTATTACTAAGAAAATCATACAAAAAAACAGTTTGGTATTGAGTAATACCACTGTACCGATACCTAGCCAAGAGCCAACAGAGGCAATCAAACTCTAGACAATATGCAAAACAAATTACAAAACACACACATCAAATCAGCATTGTTTACTACCTGATACAAAATTATTTCTAAACTAAGCAAACAAAAGAAAATCATATAGTAACCAGTAGCTTTCTATTCCTCATTATCACCTGTGATAGTTAGTATTTCAGTATCTCTTGGCTCTTCCATCTCACTTGAGCTAGTCACAGTTCCAAGCATACGAACAAGGCCGGTCCTAAAGATTTTGAGGCCCGGGGCGGGAGAAAAACTTAGGTCCTTTATATGTACATTTTTTTATGAGATCAGCTAATACACTTCTATAAGTTATTAAACACTATATGTTTATAAGTCTTTTTTGTATTTTCAAAGTTCAAACAATAGATCTAAACCGTTCAATATAATATCCATATTAAAACGTACTTGGAGACTATATTTTATAATTTTTGAAATTTTTTTACTATTTTTTAAGATAGATAGAAAATCCATTGATTCAGAAGATTCTGGACCATAAAAAACAATGATTTTCTGCCTATCTTAAAAATTAGTAAAAAAATATAAAAAAAAATGGGATGAGGTTTGGTTCAAATAGCTTTGGACCCAACACCGTCCAAAACCTCCAAAAATCATACGATTAAAGTCCGAACAGTCGATATGAACCGCTCAACATGATTTTCATATTAAATTTTTATTTTTTAGATTTTTTTTTACTATTTTTTTAGATACGTACAAAATCATTGTTTTTGGACCGTTCAGAAGTAGTGTTGTTGTATTTATCTAAAAAAATAGTAAACAATTTCCAAAAAAATATAAAATTTGGTCTCTTAGCACATTTTAATATGGAAATTATGTTGAGCGATTCGGATCGACTGTTCGGACTTTAATTGTACAAAATATGTAAATTTGGTCTCCAAGCACGTTTTATTATGGATATCATGTTGAACGATTTGGATCGACTATTTGGACTTTTAAAATGCAAAAATAACTTATAAACATATGGTGTTCAAGTACTTATGGAAGTCTATTAGTCAGCCTCATTTTTTATTGATATGTCAATAGATTATAACTATTTACATAAAAAATTGAACTCTTTATATATAAAAAATTCGAGTTTTAATGTTTTATTTATTTTTAATATATACAAACTATTTTTTTTTAGGGGCCCCTTGAATTTTGAGGTCCGGGGCGGTCGCCCTGGCTGCCTAGCCCCAGGGCCGCCTATGCATAGGATTGAATCCGGAGTATCCTCTATGAAACTGACCAATGTAGTTTCTATCAGGCCCTTTAAATCACAAGGAAAAATAAGATTTAATTTAGATGTTAAATCCTACTTTTGGTTCAGTGCCCAAAATCGAGCAACCAACATTATCTTAGCAGCCAAAATCTTTATATCATGTACCTGTCCATTCTGAAATATAATCCTACTGTGATCATTCCATAATTTCTTTTATGAAAAAAATGTATTCCATGATGTTTTATAAAAAATATCTGTATGCAGGTAAAAAAAATTATTGATGAAAAAAAATCAAATTATAAATATATGTTAATTTAATTAGAAATAACAATTTTAAATGGAAGAGACCAAAAATTCCAACTAAAAAAGTTTTAAATGAAGGATAATGTCCTTTCTTCACAAATTTATTGTGTATTACCACGTAATACAAATACATGTCAATTTAATTAGAAATAACAAGTTTTAAATGAAGGAGACAAAAAAGTTCCAACTAAAAATTAAAATAATAAAAATTATTGAATAACTCATCCGTGAAATAAAATGGTATTTTTTTAATATGAACCACCTTTCTTCACAAATTTATTGTGTATTACCAATTAAAAATACATGCAAATTTAATTAGAAATAACAAGTTTTAAATGGAGGAGACAAAAAAATTCCAATTAAAAGTTAGAATAATAAAATTAATTGAAGAACTCACCCGTTAAATTTGATGGTAGTTTTCTTGAAAAAATGATAATCACCTTTCTTCACAAATTTACTATATGTATCACCAATACAAGATAACTTGATCATTCCACTTGTTTATATAGGACTTTACATTTATAAATGGAAACATTTTTCAATTATTGTTAAAAATAGAAACCCTTTTCAATTGTTGTTAAAAAAAAAACTATAAAAAAGTATGAGGGGTGAAAAATTACAACTTGTTTCCAAAATTAATTTTGTTATATTACAAAAAATAATTACATAAAATGGGCTAAGAACCATATTATATAAAAAAAATATATTATATTTCCTAAAATTAGCGACAGCACTAAGCGAAAGTAATATATTTTTGTACCTCGTTGAAATTTCTTGGATGAAAATACGGAGCATAGAAAATTGAAAATGTGAGATCTGGGTTGGGGAATTGTTAATTGAAACGTTTGTTTCCTCAATATAGATGTATTATATGGTGGTATATGGCGGTACCTTTGTTTCCTAAATATAGAAGTTATATATTTTTGTACCTTAATTTGTTTTCTAAATATAGATGTATTATACGGTGGTATGTATTTTCAAAATTATCTTGCCACATTTCCAAAATTAACAATGTATTATATTTTCTAAAATTAATGATAATATTATATTTTCAGAATTAACTTGTCTAGTATCTTTCGACGCTAAAAAAATGCTGGCATATGGCATAGGTGCATTGTCGAATGAAACGCCGGCTTTTCTCTCCACGTCAAATTCAGTGGTTGGTGTTTAACTCGTTCCTAATTATGGTCTAATTATTCCATATGAGATGATGCTTGCTTGTTTTATGTATAAATTATAATTAATTATATGATATATAAACCTTTATCTGTAGCCAACTATATATGTGTGACAAGAACAAAAAGCATACACAATGCTTTATTTTTTGGTACGCGGCTGTTGTAGCAGCATTTTTTATTATAATAATTTTGTGATTTTTACCAACATTTTGAAAACGCCAGCAAATGGCACACAAACGCCGACAAAGCCTACCGAAAGCGCCGGGAAAGGGTAAGAAAGCGCCAGGAAAGACTAACGTACTTTTACTCAACTATCTTTACTCACACCTCTTTACCCACGGTTCAAACCTTTTCTCACACCCCTTTACTCACATCCTTTTACTCACTGCTCAAAGACGTGGTTGAATGCTAAACTTTCTTTACTCACACCTCTTTACCCACGGCTCAAACGTTTTCTCACACCCCTTTACTCACATCCTTTTACTCACTGCTCAAAGGTGTGGTTGAATACTAATATTTCTTTACTCACACCTCTTTATCCACGGTTAAATTATTTGAAATACAACAATCACGGTTGAACGATGTATATCTGTCCATCCGACTATGTTTACCCACGGCTCATTAAAAAAATTTCGGAACCGTGGCTAATCACCTGTTGGTAATTAACCTTTTTGTAGTAGTGTTTATTATTAATGCTTCACATGCAAAAGCTGTGAACGATAATGAATTATTTTGTTATTTTTATATTCTCTAAGCAGATGATGAATTATTAAACTTATTTTCTGATTAAAGAGAACAAAAATGATTAATACATGCAAATTATATTCTCAAATGGTTAGATGATCATTAATTCGGACTTTTAAATTCTATTATATTCTTATACAGCTCGTGCATATTATTCTTGATAAGTATGTAAATAACTTATTTTTATTTGAATTATGAATATTTATGTATTTCAAATCTAATTAATTGACTGCATATGTAATTTCTTAATTATCCGCATACTGTTTTTTACAACCACAGGCAAATTTAGTTACCTTCAATGTCAATCGATTCCATTCATTTATTTCTAACTTATTTTTAATATAGTTTAAAGTAAAATATTATGTATAGTATGAAATTGATTTTTTATATGATTGACCCCCATTCATGTTTAATCTCTATAGTATGAAAGTCTAACTCCATTTCTGTGTACAATACTGATGTACTTTTCATAACGTTTAATTCAGTGTGAGTACAGTAATTATAGAATCTCTTGCTCTAATTTTAACAAATAATTCAGTGTGATCAGTATGAATTTCCACAAAGAATGAACTATTACATTAATTTGGTTTAATACATAATAACAACTCACATGTATTTCTCATTTAATTTCTCATTTAATATTTCTAGACAGCTCACATGCATTTTTTTTTTTTTGGTGAAAGTCTGTTCTTCTTAATACTTTCTTATTGTATGACGTAATTTGGAAGCGTAGAGCGACCTCACGTAATTAATAACAATTAATTATTATTAATGTGGTTCCACGTTATCATAAGATCATTATCGGATTATATATGAACTAAAGTGAGAACTAAAAACCTCTAATTGAACAAATATATTTGTTGATTTACGAATTTATAATTGTATGGTTTTCTACATTTTAGTACGTTATGTGTGTGTGTGAGAGTAGAACTAGGGTACGTGCTCCTAAGTTCACCAAGTTTCGTTGTGAACTCAACTCTAAAACCTATCGAATTGACTTCAAACGACAAATCCAAACAGTTGAAGTCCTTCTACCTAATAAGTGATGCATCTACATGCAAAAATTAAGTTTCGAATTAATTTAGTATAGAGTCAAATGATCAAAATTAGAAGGTTTATAAATTAATTTTAATGCATTCATTTTTAGATGATTTTTTACCACTTGACTCTATACTAAATTAATTCGAATCTTTAAAATTTTTACATGGAGACACATCACTAATTAGGTAGAAGGATTTCAACGGTTTGGATTCGTCGTTTGAAATTGATTCAATAGGTTTTAGAATGAGTTCACAAAAAGACTTGTAAACTTAGGATGACAAATTATGTACATTATTGAGTAAAAAAAAAAAATCAGATTTTTGTTTAATAACATATTCATCTTTTTTTTTTGCTCAAAAAGACGAATAATTTCATATTACCACATATTGTTTTTTACAACACTGACCTACTGTTGTTGTTAACATTTAATATGTGCAATAACAATAATTATATAATTAGTCTCGCTCGAATTTTAACAAATAATTCGGTGTGAAATTCCTACACAGAGCTAGAATTATTACACTTTGTTTAACAAATATTAACAACTCAAATATTATTGCATTTGTTGAACCCACATAATTAATTTGTCATTATAAATTTTAGACAGCTCACATGCATATGTCTTGTAAGATGTAATCTGATAGCATAGAGCTCGCGTAATAACAATTAATTTGGTTCCACGTTATGAATTTATGATGATAAGATCATTATCGGATCATATATATATGAACTAAAGTGAGAACTAAAAACCTAATTGAACAAATACATTAATTAATTTTCGAATTTATTGTTTGGTTTTCTTACAGTACTTTATATATAAAATATAATATAGCATTAGTAGGAACTCTATGCTAGCAAATCATGTATATCATTAAGTATAATCGTTCAGAAAAAAACTAAAATCGATTTTGTTAATACATATAATAATCTTGTTTTTTGTTCGAAAAAAGACGAATGATGTACACATTTGAAGAGTGAAAAAAATGAGGTATATCAAACGAGAGAGAAAAAAATGTTAGTGAACAATAATTGGTACCAATATATATTATGAAACCAGAATCGAAGACTTAGTGCAGTGGCACTAACTCAGTTTTTGTATAGAGATGTCACAGGTTTAATTCTCAAAAATAGCATATGTTAGTGTGCACTGGAACTTTTTATTTTAAAATAACGAAAATAACGAAAATAAAGAAAATAAATGTTGTGGAGAGGTCGTGAACTTGCGATTTGCATAATGTTTGGTAGTTGGGAGAGTTCATACAACTTGCTTGCACCATTGCTCCAGGCCATAGCAAGTACAAATCCGAGCACAAAGTATGAGCAGTGGAATGTCAACGTACTCGATGTGGAATGATCTAGACAATTCAAAGTCATAGCATGGACTTTTGGTTCATGTATTCAAGCTGTGTCATACATTAGACCGGTGATCAGTATCGATACTTGCTTCATGTCTGGTCGTTACGATGGGAGGATGCTGATAGCATGTGCATATGATGCTGAAAACCAGTTGTTGCCTTTGGTCTTTGGAATTGTTGAGAAGGAGGATGGTGACAATTGAGTTTTTTTTATGAGTTTTTTAAGAAAAGAAGTGATAGGGGATATGTTCTTTTGTGTCATATCAGACCAACACAAAGGAATCAAATATGTATTTTATCATACCGATTTTGTATATCGGGATACATTTCCTCAAAAATGCTTCTGAGATTCGAATCATTAGTGTTCATGATGTCTTCAACATCTTTGGGGGGAAACCCTAAATGAGTTAAATGTCTCTCCACGCGGACTTCACTCGTCCAAAATTTAGAAGCTACGATTATGTGAGCATTGCCTTTGGATTGTTCGAGTTTTGGTGCCACGATAAAAGCTAGGATTTCAAATGATAACGATGGATTAAACAATTTATATTAATTCCAAACAATTTCTAACCATTTTTTACCATTTCTAACTAATTTTGGTGTTTTTCTAACAATTTATAAAATGAATGATTAAATAAATTGAATAAAAAAATACCTCAAGTCGCCTAGCAAATCGTCTATGGTCTCTCATGTTTCTCTGTTGGAGATGAGAATGAGTTGTGAGTGGGCAGAAGAGATAAAACACTTTTTTATAGGGTTTTTGGCGGACCGCCTCACTGTGGGACGGTTTGATAGGGAGTGGACCACCCAAATGCTGGACGGTTTGGGTGGTTAGGGCGTTTTTAAAATTTTTTTATATCGAGGGTATGTTTGCTATTACTATTTTTTGTGAGGGTATTAATAAAAAAATGGACTGCCGAGTGCTAACCGACATTTTTTTTTTCTTCTCTGTTATATTTCAGTGTGCTCCTGTACGTGAATATATAAATTAATACAACTGGAAAAGAAAAAAAAATAATAAGAGAATCAAATTCCATATATAAATTTATAAACATAAACCGTCGGCAAGACCAGATATAATTGCAGCGCAGTATGTCCATAAAATGCCAATAATAAAGCCATTTTGATCACGTTGGCCTTTCCATCCCTTTCATCCGGACACCCCAACGGAAGAAATGCTGTCCCCATCTCTTTTAAAACCTTTTCTTCTTGTTTGCACTTGGTCTACTAATATAACATCCTCTCTCTCACACACACAATCTAAGGATGGAACTAAAAGGTTGAGATTGAGAATTTCATTTAATTTTTTTTATGAGGGAGACTTACAGTAATAAGTTTCATAAAAATAAAAATAAAATTAAAAATTTAAATTGAGTATCTAGATAAATAAATTTTATATAAATTTCTTTTTAGGAGGGAGGCTTAATTAGCTCTTTTCTTCAACACTTCTGTTCCTATCAACAATATTATTAAATGATATATCTTTTAACTATATTTACATATTTCATTGTTGATTGCTCTGAGCCTATGTATATTTTGTGCAGACAATATTTCATCAAATACTGCACTAATTCAAAACTAAAGTCTTATTTAGCAAGATATTAAAATTCAAAAAGGCTAATTAATTAGAGAGAATAATACCATGAATAGCAAAGAGTGAAATTCAAATAAATCTTGCTGATGTTTTACCATATTTTGTAAACTTCTATAATGACTAGTTTTTATTAGTATAAATAAGCCCGTAGGTTTGTAAAGAGAGCATATTAATTAGAGATTATTCGTTTTTGTCTTACTGTAATTTTAAGTTTAGAATGAGTAGATCTACTTTGGTTTATATTGGATGAGCGAGTCATTTAAGGATTGACTATTGAGTGAGTTCCTTTTGTGTGACTAAACTTTTACTATTTTATCAATAAGTATTTTTTTTTTCATTATATATTTTATCAGTTGTATGTGTTTGTAGATCGATATTCCACTATCAAGCAGTTTATATATAATATGAGGATAAAAAAATATAAGTAGATGATAATTAATTAACTCCTGTCATGATGATAAGAGTTACCTTTTTTAACACGTTTTTTTTATCATCCTACTAATATATATATATAGTCTCGGTTCAATATTGAATTAACTATTATATTTATTATAAACTAATTCTCTTTGGTAATTAAAGATGGTAATTAAAAAACAATTGATTAAATTTCTTATTCACTCACAGTTATGCTAAGAAAATAATTAAGTAGAGCTAATTAATAAAGATTTGCAAGTCACACCTTAAAATATATATATCAAAGACCACGCCCACACAGTAATTTCCTATGTACCATATTTTGTAATCAGGCCAGCACCCAAATCCCCCCTTTATATATATCCGTCGAAACCTTTGTCTGCTTTAAGTCACGTTTTGGGACCTCGTACCTTCTCCCTTTGCTTCTATATATCCTTCTTCCATTCCATCTCATCTCATCTCATCTCATCTCAAATTAAGGTTTCATCATTCAAAACTACTGATGGACAGCTTATTACAAGACTGGCCTGAACCGGTCGTATGCGTTCAATCCTTATCCGAGAGCGGTCTTTCAACCATCCCCAATCAATACATCAAACCCCCGTCCGATCGACCATCCCTGTCAATTACCTCTAAGCAAAACCAACACAGCATCCCTGTAGTTGACCTGAGCGGTCTGATGGATGACGTAGCAGGATGTCGTGCCACCATCCAAGCCATCTCAGCTGCCTGTCAGGAATGGGGCTTCTTCCAAGTTGTCAATCATGGAGTAAGTGTGGAGCTGATGGAGCGGATGCGAGAAACGTGGCGATCGTTTTTTCAACTACCTATCAAGGTAAAACAGGCGTATGCAAATTCTCCTAAGACGTATGAGGGGTACGGAAGCCGACTCGGGATCGAGAAGGGTGCGATTCTTGATTGGGGAGATTATTACTTTTTGAATCTTATGCCGGCATCTGCTCGAAGTCGTGAGATGCACTGGCCTGCGCAACCATGTTCCTTGAGGTACGTACAATTAAAACGATTGATATATATTTGTATTGAGCCTTATAATTGCTGTGAGAGTTTGAAACTTAATTAATTATGACCCGGAAATTAATCAAATGATATCTGACGAGCATGTGTGTAGATCTAGATTGTGTACGTTTTTGTATTAAAAATAATGTACTGGCCTGTTGTTTTATTACATATTTTGTTTGCAACCAACTGCTAATTTACTAAAAATAGCTAGCATATATATATATCCCTTGTACGTTTACTACTTTAACTTGATCATATATAGTTCGTTGTGCATTATTTTCAGCGTATATATATCAAGGTTATTATTAATTAAGCGCTATGTTCTCTTCAATTTTTTTTATGAGTTAGTCAAAAGATCCAGATAAGCATACATACATTACTTTCCGGAAAAAAAATCATTGGTTTTAAACAATCAATTATAATATTAAAATGATACATACATATATAATATAATACAATCAAACCGTTGTAGCTGGTGGCTACCATATATTATTCTTTTAGAAACATTAATTTTTTCTTCATACATGAAATGTAAAATTAATTATTTGCAGGGAAATTACCAATGAGTATGAAAGGGAGGTGGCCAAATTATGTCAAACTCTAATGAAGGTGCTATCTATAAGCCTAGGCTTAGATGTTGATTATTTACAAAATGCATTTGGAGGAGGTGGTGCTGGTGAATGTCTCAGAGTGAACTATTACCCAAAATGCCCCCAGCCTGACCTAGCACTCGGCCTCTCGCCACATTCCGACCCCGGTGGATTGACTGTGCTTCTCGCGGATCACCGAGTTGGAGGCCTACAAGTGAGGAAAGGCGATGCATGGGTCACGGTACAACCTCTACCTGGTGCATTGGTTATAAACATTGGTGATCAAATTCAGGTTGGTGTTAATTCCCCTCTCCATATATGTCTTAATTTATGTTGTTTTATTTCATTTCAATCTATTTTGGTAATGAGTTTTGTTGCTACAATATATCTTTATTGAAAAAAAAAATAAAGTTTTGAAATGCATCGTATATTTTTGGAACCAATTAATATAGCGGGAAGAAGGTTAATTATAGTACGTAATTTTTGCCTCATACCTCCGTTAGATATATTTTATATCCATTTTTATCTACTTGTACAAAAAATTATAGATTTTTATCTACTTATATCCATTTAAGTTTCTAATGGAAATTAACAAAAAGTCCAAATGATATAATCTTTTGTGGCACATATACTGTATGTTATGTATAGGATATTTAACAACTTATCTTGTTCATTAAAATTCTAAAAGCTCAGTTAATTAATATCAAAAATTAATTAATTTTATTACTATCGATCTTCGTTTTGTGACTCTGGTTGGATTTCATTTCTAACCTACTCCAATTTATTTGGATCTAAAAGCTTTGTTGTTGTTGTAGTATCAATACATATATATATGGCACAAACTAAATTTTTAACATAAATTACACTTATTTTTAGAAATAGTACACATCTTCATAATAATATATGTTACTACATAAATTAAGATTTTTCATTATTTCTTATGCATAGATTATATATAGATCTCGTTGACTTGTCATTTTTCTTTTCAATTCTTGCCTTGCACATGCCTGTATTCATGCCTGCCATTATCTCCATGTTATGGTGCATACAAATGTTTTTCCTGTAATTAACACAAAGGTAACAATTTTTAAGAAATTATGACACATAAAACATTTGTAAAAATTATTCCCCTAAATGAAACATAAAATAGCAAAATAAAAATTGTCAAATCCAATTATGTTTTCTCTTGTTGATGCTACATAAAATTGACTATGACTTCTACCTTGAAGATAAAAAATAAAAAAATTGGAAGGCACCACCTGTCGAAAATATATAACACCTACTGCACATTGGTCCATGCATATATACTTAAAAATATCATTACTGTATTAATTGATTGATAGGCATTTAGAACGAAATAGTAAATTAATTATAACGCGCCACGCCGTCCACAGAAAAAAACAAATAGCAGTGCATGTGTACATGTCCTTAACCGTCCTGTGCAATCAAACAGGTATCTGAAATAATATTAAAAGGGAACAGATATATAGCTCCTGATAATATATATAGTTCCAATTAACAAACTTATTAATCATTTGAATTTTACTGGGATACATTTTTGGTTTGAACTTAGAAGTAGCCGAATAAAGATATTGAAAATATTATTAATTTTAACTTCATGCAAACGCACAAGTTATATTTTTTATTTATTTTGATTTTATTATCCGTGTGTATTTTTTGAAGTCTAAATATCTTTATCCGAAATAGTTCATAAACATCTCTTGCCATGTTTTACATATTTTATGTATGCAACTCTTAATTTAATATCTCAACATTCTTGAAAAAATTGTTCATGTACATATATTAATTGATATATTTGACTTGTTAATATATAGGTGTTGAGTAACTCTGTATTTAAGAGTGTTGAGCATCGTGTTCTGACAAACTCTACGAATGAGCGCCTTTCCATGGCGTTTTTCTACAACCCGAGGAGCGACCTGCCATTGGCGCCAGCTCAAGAGCTTGTGACACCGGAGCGGCCCTCTCTTTATCCCTCCATGACTTTCAATGAATACCGAATGTATATAAGGAAGAACGGGCCAAGAGGGAAGACTCAAGTGGAATCTCTTAAGGCACAATAACTACTAATGTATTATGTTCAGAATCGCCATAATTTAAAACAATGTTTCGGTTCAAGATAATTGGTGTAGTGTTGGATATGAGTTTGTATTGAACTTTTTTAATAATCAAAGTTGATTTCAAAATTAAAGCCGTCTTGATTTTAAAAATATTTTTTCTCAATTTTAACTGAATATATATATAGTGTTGAGAGAACAAAATCTACATGTTAATAAAAAGATAGTGTGTTATTTGAGAAATAAGTAAGACAAAATATAATCATCTAGCAACTAAAAAAATAAAGTATTGTTGTGTCAATAATATAAAATATTGTATGAATATAACTTTCTTTGATAGAATGTTGTGTTAATAACATCAAATGTTGTGTAAATATAAACTTTCTTTAATAGAATGTTGTGTGAATATAAACTTGTTTTGATAGAACGTCCTAATTACTAAAGGATATGATTTGATATAGCATCCGAATTTAAAAATATAATTGCGTCGTATATTTGGAATGTGATTCAATTTGTAGTCGT
Organism: Carex cristatella; assembly: GCA_024447775.1. Lineage (NCBI taxonomy): Eukaryota > Viridiplantae > Streptophyta > Magnoliopsida > Poales > Cyperaceae > Carex > Carex cristatella. The sequence continues at coordinate 2,595,922 of JAJHPF010000022.1, forward strand.
CTCATTTTGAATTCGTATCATCTGCATTAACTCAAAAGATCAACCGTCCATTATGTTTTAAGATTCGTGCAGACTAGATCTACACTAATATTGAAAGACCCCTATGTTATAGGGGTAGCCGAATTGGCTCTGTTTAAAATCATATGGTTGAGATTCATTAACTCAAAAGATTCTCTTTTAAGGTAATGCAGAGGATACGCGTTCTCTCATTCTCGGGATGGAAGTTCCTTTTTTTTTTTCTTTCTTTTAATTTGTGTCAAAAAGAAATGAAATTTCAAGATCCGGATCGGAGAGAAAGATTTAAACCTGATACAGTATGTGATTTGATATGATGAAAACTTGCTCTTAGCCTTAATTTTAATGGAAACTCGATCGATAATACTTCAAATCGGATGATCAAATTACAATAATTTAAACCGAAAAGTTCAAATAATCCAAAATAAATTGATTGGATTTATATTTCGAGCCTTATGATACTTAGTGAACCTGAAAGTAACCTGAATTTAATTTAGTCTGCTCAATTTTTGTCCAAAATTCACAGCTAAATTATTTGTAACTTGAAATAATTGAAACCAAAATAACTCGACAATGGAGATAATATATCAAGGTCAGTTCAAATTTTTGTTCTAAATTTTTTTTATCGAATGTTTAAAGACTACTACGATGAAATTAAAAGCTCTGATAAAATAAATTTCTTATTTTGAAGTAAAGACAAGCAGAGACATAAAATGATGTGTTATACATTGGAGCTCTTTAGTAAAAATAAATCTAGTTTACTTCGTAAAATTTGGATTGGCATCCAGATGCACAATTTATATTCTCAAGCTCCAATTAAATAAGATATAAGAATAACGTGATCAAGTCTAAGACTTTGTTAGTCAAAGTCGCAAAATTAAATAACCAATTTATATCTTAAAAACGAAGATTTCCATCCTTCAATATATTTTAATTATCTTCCTCGTCATTCTCCCTTTAATTAATTATTGCGAGTCCGGAGAGTTGCGACTTAGATTTGACATCAAGCGATTTAACTAGTAATATTCGTGTGATAAAATTTCATCTTGATTTTGAAAAATATATTAGTTTAAATACATCAAACAATTCTTTTAAATAAACATAGAAATATGAAGTAAAATATATTTTATTGATGGGTGGCAATTAAAGCTAATAAATTTATATCTTAATTAATTTCTACTTACAGTCAGATTAATTATAAGCATATGATTTTACTGTGTAGTATAGATTGGAGTGTCGATCCTCACTGATAGTTTTCTATATTTAAGTCCTAAACTTTCACTAGTTTAAACAAATTCTTTTGTGAATGAGAGATCAATTTAGAAATTTAAGGTTTTAGGGTCTAGGCTTACGTACCGTCATTCTTAATTCATTTAATTAATCCTTTATAATTCTACAATGTCGTATGCAGTGACTGCATGCACTTGCGAATTTGAGGGTTTATAATTCTGACATAGCATTGTCCACTTTCGTACTATACAACACCCTGTCTATCTAAGAACCGGTTAGAGTTGGAGGATGGTACCCTAACTTCTATCCTAATTCAATGCAAAGGGGCCGTTCGGCAACAACGAATTAAGTCTCCTTAAAACTTAATCTGCTTCCTTTAGCTTCCTTATAGCTGCTTAGTCTTGCCGAACACCGGTTCCTTAGCACGGATTAAGATCACCTCTTTAGCCTCATTTTGTCCGAATCTTAATCATTTTCTCAAACTTTAAGGCACTTCTACCCCTTCCTTTAGTTTCTTTAGTTTTCATCAACGGATTAAGACAATCGAACATCAGTTCTTTAGTGCTCCTTAAGCTCTTAATCCCTTGTTGCCGAACGGCCTCAAAATATTCTATAACTAATCTAGTTAATTACCAAGACATAAAGATCTAAATTCACACGTGCGTTCTTCCTTATAATCCTCCGTAGTTGAAATTGCCGGGTGTCTACATTAGTGAGACAAGAGAACACGATATTCGTCTTTATATCTCAAGACTCCTAAATTTTCGAAATTTGTTTCAACAAACGGCATCTTCCTTTTGGTTCTCTGCCATAGGTCTAGACACATGTAACCTAACCCTAATTGATCAACCCTCAATGTCTAACTACTTGATGTAGTCATCACCAAAGCAAGCATAAGTTAAACCACTGAATTAAATAGTAATACAACATAAAATACATAAAGAAAACAAATCAATTGCAAGGAAGATTTAAAGAAATTCAATAATCAATTAAACTTTATAAAAATTCAGGTTTACAATCATAACCCAAAGAAATGGACGCTTAATATCTCATCGGTAAATAAACAATGAAACAAAAATAAAAGACATCATACAACACAATAGAGGATATAGAGATGGAAGAAATACAGACTCCTTTAATTAGCCTTTGTTGCGCCATTTCTACCCTAAAATGCCCTTAAACTTTCCTTAAACTTTCCCTAATGAATGATACAATAAAAATCCCAAATCTAAGCCTTATATAGGCCTTCTAACCCCTGTGGAGAGGGGAAATAAATCTGCTGCGATTCTTTGGAATCGCAGGGTCTCTGCCTTTTCAAATCAAATTATTCATTTTTTTAATGCACGAATCTCAAAACAGCTGATTTTTATTGTATCATTCGTCATTTCTACCCTAAAATGCCCTTAAACAACATACATCAATTCGTTTGAACCTGTTCATTTGCACCATTTCATTGAGCCTCTTCAGAAATTCTATCCATATAAATTGAATCAGATCAAATTAGATTTAGAGTAGAGATTTTGGACCTAAAGCCCAATAAGAATTAATCCATATTATAATTTTATTAAATTAACTATTAATTTAGACTCAAAATATTATATCATGTTAGTACATTTCTAACATGTTTCTTCTGTATAAATCTTTGGTCCATACAGATGGAATCCATCCCGCATGTGGGTTGGGGTGATTCACATGAACTTCTAACTTGGCCGATTCTTCATTAATTTCTTCACACTTCGTCGCATGCAGCATGGATAAACCGTATGAAATACCGCATGGAATGTTGTTCATCAAATTATCTGTTTTTGCTCAATTTCGCCTCGAAAATCTTCCATTTCTCTAAATCTGCAAAATTACTTAGAAAATATGAAAGTAACCTGATTCTCATCTAAAATACTAATCTACACAAGATTTTTTTTTATCATTTCTAAGTCAAAGCATAGTTTTATTTTATACAATTTTGGACCCTATCACCTATATAAGAATAAATAAAATAAAATAATATATAAGTGATATAACATAATAAAAAATTTAGGGACAGTATAAGAGACATTGAAGGCATAGGAAGGGATCGAGGAGGAGCCACTCGAGCTCCAATATTCAATCCTTACTCTTGGCATAGGTTCCTAGAAGTGTTTACTGATTGAGTTGTTATGCTAGAATAGTTATACGCATGTGCATTTCAGTTTTTGGTTATACATGTACTTTTGTTGGATGCCTCTGTGGGCTTTGTTTTTTCTATTTCTGTTACAATGTATCTGTTTCATTTCATTCTCTAGTTGTTTGGATATTGCAACAGTAAAACAATTCTGGTTTCTTAATGAAATCGGTGATTTTGATCCCACTTTGTCAAAAAATAAAAAAAAATAAAAAACTTAAGTAAAATATCTGTTTTGTCTCATCTAGAGTTTGAAAATACAATGGAGAAAACATCAACTTCAATAAGAAGTTGAAATTTGGGATGCACCAGTAAAGAGATATCTGACAATCCGACAAAAACGAGGCAGACAGGTGGTGAACCAGAAATTAACAATTTCATAAATCCAAAATTTCTCCATTTAAAGCTTGGAAGTTAGAAAGCTGGTACAACACCCATGTGAGGCCTGTTGCTGTCACATGCATGATGCATATATGGCCATTGACAAATGAAGATTTAAATTTAAAGCCAAGATAATATTTTCTGATACAAGTCCACTCTAAGAGAAACAAAGGTGCATGAACCTAAGCTTATTTTATGATAGAGAATGTTTTAAGAATCCCTATAGATAGTGTACTTAAATGGTAGTATAGGTCGTTGATACGGCAGGTAATTGCACTATATTGGATATATAATTGAATCCCTTGATTGAAGTATAAAACAGTACAAACATGAGAATTCTTTGCATGAGAATTCTTCTAGAGTTAGTTGTTTCAACCGAGGTGCTATTATTGGTTCAATTCTGTATGTTAGATTCAGAATTAAGATAGATTTGGTATAGGGTATATAATATATGTTTGACTACTATATGAAAGTGCATCACATGTAGATACCAGAACCTTCTCCCCTGTTATATATGTTATTGGCAAGTTGTACAATTATATATCCTATGAAACAAATTCTATCTAAAAACCACACCAACACAGGTGAATAAATTTATTTCATTGATATTTTGATGCTATCAATCGTCATCGTGACGATGCAATCTGGTGTTATAGTCTATGGAGCACATACCAGTGTGTATCAATATGGCTGGTATTTTAATTTTATTCTGGTAACGCCTAGTTGGTTCTTCCCAAAAGGAGTCCATACCAGTCCAGTTGGAATCTGTTTCCTGTTGAAAATCTCTCTTCATCTTCTAAAATGCAAAAGTGATTCGGAATTCAGGCATCTCTTTTGATCAGAAACTAAAGAGGGGCTTTAGAAATCACAGAAAAATCATAGGTATTTGATGATAATCGAATTTGATGGTACGAAAGGATGGATTCGCCCTCTTGTTCTTCCTGCAGAAATTAGTGCAGAGCAACCGATGGCAATGTCAAGAAGCTCTGACAAACAACAAATGCTCTCTTCTCCTCTAGTAAAACATTTATCAGTACTTTCCTCTTGAGTGCAAAAGCCAATAATCCAGCACAGTTTACATTCATGTTATAATTATTTGTTGCACCAATTTATCGGCTACTGAAATGATATTAAGTTATTAACAAGATTATGAAAACAGTGAAGTAAATCCAATTAAAAAAGATAGGAGCTTCGATCATTACTATAGTTTTACATTGTACAAGGGAGATGAAAACAAAATGTAAAAATCAGATCAGATCATGCTGATTTTCCCGAATCAGTATCCCCTCAGGTACCGGGCCGAGTAGAATACTCATGGCCACATCAATTCGGTGCCTATTTGAAATATAAGGGGGGCGTTTTGAGAGCATCTGCATCTCTGAAACTCTTGGAGTTTCAAAGCTAACTTGGCAGTTTCTAAACCAGTTCAGGGATGTAGATGGATTTCATATTTAGCAATTTTGTTCAATAGTTTCTAAATATAAAACTGTTTTAAAACTCTGACATGGCAAAATAATCAACTTATATTCGCTCAATTTTTAATATTGTTTTAATTAAACACTAATGTGGTAATTAAAAAACTCTAATTTTAATTTTAGGGATATAAAGATTTAGAAATTCAAAGAGTCTAAAATTTCTAAAATTATATTAACAGTTATTTAGAAATTTCAAGAGTTTCAGGGATACAGATGCTCTGAGACTCGTGTCAGATTAAAATCAACGTTTCATATCTCATTCTATCTGGTCAGCTATTGCACTGGATCTGAATTCCAAGGGATCTAAAAGGCTTACTGCTTCAATTGGATGGTCCCAAAGCTGTACCAGGATAACATAATTTAAATTGGCCCAACAAAAGGAGCTGAAGTGCATATTTTCTTAGACATTACAATTTTAAAGATTGCTGTTTGTGGAAACTAGAAACTACGTGGATATATGTTGCATGCAACTCTGGAATAAAGTCAGGGGTTTTATGGGCTTTAAAATGAGACTGTACTACTGGTACCAGTTTTGATCAGGGGTTTTGGGTTTTTGTTAGAAACGTCTGATCAGTATCAAATTCATATTGATACCTTTAAAATTTGTACAAATCAAGTGCACATATTTTTTTTATACAAATTGGAGGCTTCTGACCGAGCATCAAGCATCAGACCAAATTTTGTTCGATGTCCATTGGATCACCCCCACTCCATTTTATTTGTTTGTAATTGGTTTCTTAGATGTAAAAATCAACTTTATCCAAAGATATTACTATTAAAACAATTGAATACGAAAACCAAATGAATCGGAGTTATTAGGTTCCTTTCTTCAAAAAGAAAAAATTGTTCACAGAGAATAACTAGCTCACACACTTAAATTACAGACACAGGCACAGAACACACAACAGATAACAATTTTGGTGGGGAAAAAAAAGATAGCAACTAGAGTCTACCGCAAATCAAAAGTTCTTCTCTTATCTCATGGAATTCCCAAAGCCAATAACCCCTTCAAATAGCATCAAAAAGGGCTTCTCTTTTTCTTCCTAATTTACTCCCCGGGAGGGGCCACGCCTTGCTTGAGCTTCTCCCTCTTCAACTTCTTCTTGGAAACGGGTTTCTTCTTTTTTGGTGGAAGCGTCCTTTGCGCGTAAGTGTAAAGTGCATAGTTTCCCACGAGAAAGAGAATGAGAACTGTACTGACTATGAGCAACACCACCATGGCAGGGTTTAGGCCCTTCTTTGCCTCCTCAATTATGACATTACCCTGCAATTGTTGACACATGAAAAAATTAGGATTCAAAAGAGTGAAAATAAATACACCATAATTTAGTAGGATATGATATGCCACAATTTAGTAAAGATATAATACTAGAACAGGACAGCAATAGCTCATGAAAATTTGACTATACTTGCAACTGGCCTGTCCTGATATATCAAGATAAAGAAGATCCACAATCATGCACAAGCAGTGAAAATATAGAACAATTTAGCTATTACCTATTAACAATTCATACAAGTGCTCAACAACTAGCTTCAGAGAAAAGATCAATCTAAACTTTTGCTTGAAAGATAAAAATGAAACGACATATATTTACTTATATATCGTAATCTAGGGATAGGCAAGTCAAAAGGAAATAAATACGGAATATTACATGCTTCAGGAGATTCTTTTCGTTCAAAATTACTATATCCTATCATGGCATGAATGAACAGTTCTTTAAATCACTATTAATAATGCATAGAAGACACTTAAAATATGAATAACTTAATTTAAGCAGCAGTGAGCTCTTAAGTATATGAAAGATAACAGTAAGCATCATAAGTAATAACCTAGCAATCTTTCTAATTACAATATTAGCATGATTTTATTGCATCGACTACACTCAGGGGCGGACCCAAGTGTATCCGCCCCCCCCGGATTTTGCATTTTAGTGGAAGTCGGGACGTTTCGATCGACTCTGCCCCTCTCTGGAATTGCCCCCCGCTGGATGTTTAATTTGTAATTCGGGTTAAAATTAAAGTAAATTTCTTCAATGATGATTAATAATTAGAATTATATATTGAAATATTAGAAATTACAAGTCAGAGCATTGAAAAGTATAAATTAAAGCATTATTTTTTTATTAAGTACTTAATTAGTTAATGGATTTGAACCCGTTTAGTTATTTAAACCTGATTCGATATTTTTTGCCCACCCCCCCCGACAAAAATCCTGGATCCGCCCCTGACTACACTCCCATTGTAACAAATAGTGGAAGCAAGCAGCCAGCAATCAGAATCAAATGTACAGTTTAAATTAATTTGTAGCCTTGAAATTAAGCAGTGAGTGATGAAGCAAAATTTTGTTCATAATATTTACAAGCTGAACTATGTTTTTTAGTATCTACAATTCTTCTACGATCGAAAGGACAAATAATTATTGACAGACATTATTGACTAACTGCTTAGGTAGGAATATGATTTTGACTAATAAATGTAGTTTCTATACAATAAAATTGATTGGCATCCCAGTTCTGAATTGCAACTTGATTGGTCTCGGAAACCCTTTGATCCATTAAATACCGACCTAATTACTGAAATTCATTGGTTAATCTAAGCAAATTTATGCCGAATTAAAGGATCCATCTTCACCAATTACATGCAATACTGGTACAACAGAACTTCGATCTACCTTAAAATTGCAAAATTTACTGACTAGGAGAACAATTATTGTAAACATTAGAACTGCGTAAGTTGGAGAGACGTACCCCAGCATCGAAATGGCCGAATTGATCCGCCATGGCGAAACCCAACGGAGAAGGTCAGGGTAGGCTTCTCTTTGCTTCTAAAAATTTACAGAAGAGAAAGGTTAAGCTTTCAAATAAAAACTTAAAAGCGGAGATCGAAAAATGAGAGCATTAACCAGATCTACCAGTTCGGATCCTCGATCAGTTTATCTGATTTTGACGCGAGAGAGAAGGATGAGGAAGGGGGTCGTATGGGTCAGCGTTTATTTCTCCAGTTGTACTGTTATGGTTCTTCTCTCAGAATTCAGAGTAGGTCCGATGGGCATTGCACCTACTTTGTTCCGATGGGTGTAATAACCATTCGATTGCATCAAGATTCGTGTAAACAACATTAATTTCCAGCAACTCTTTTTAATTTTCCGTGCCCACAGATCTTAATACTAATCATACGGTTATAGAGCTAATTGAACCCAAAAGTAGGTCCGATGCCCATCGGATCTACTCTTATCTTCTCTGCGGGTCTTCTCCCACGCGCAGCATTTACACAACCTATTAATTTTGTGCTCACGTGGTGTGTCTTGGTTGGGTATAAGGACAGTGATTACGTAGATTTAGCTGTTTGCGACGAAGATCGATCCAATGAAAGTTCGCCATGTTTATAGTAAAAGAATTCGTAACATCTGCTTGTATGAATCTTTTTCCAGATTTTTCTTTGGCAAATTTTCTCATATGACCCTTCGGAAGTCTAGAATGATCAACTGAGATCTGGATTAATTTTTAGATAATGATTTTTCTTGTAAGAGATATATCAATTAATTTGAGGGCAAATCTTATTGATATATATTAATTTAGTTGAATATCCTTCCCAATTTCTTATAATATATGTTTAGACTGTATTTTTTATTGGCATGAGTTTATTATTTTATTTGATAAACCTTTATCTTCAACGTCTCCATTCATATATCATAAAATGGAACAAATGTATGCATTGGCAATGCAAGTATTCAAATATAAAATGTGCATGGAAATCAAATTTTAAATTATTTGGAAAAAAATTTCACTGATATTTTAAATAGGTACAAGATTATTATTTTCAGAAGATTTTGGACCAATCAAGATAGTGATTTTGTCTCTATACAAAAAATAGTAAAATAATTTCAAAAAAAATCAAATTTGGTCTCCAAGCACATTTTTATATGAAAATCATGTTGAGCAGTTTAGATCGACTTTTCAGAATTTGAATACAGTAAAACGAATATAAAGTATGATTGTAGCATAAAACTAATGATACATTTTAACCCAGCTCATTTTTATGTTAGATTTATATTCTCATGTCTTCATTTTTCTATTTTAATTTGATAATTAAATTTATAACTTAAGAACATAATATAACATGTAGATACTAATATATCATTCATGCATGCCAGTTCACTTTTACAGGTACGTAAAACACTGTGAGCTTGATTTTAATAACGAGGACTCAATTAGGGCCTGTTCGGCTGTAGCCGGGAACGGGAATGGGCACAGGAACGGGTGAATAGTAAACAGCGGGTTGAACTGAATTTTTTTTTCCTGTGTGAACAGTAACACGCGGGATTGCAGCCAAACATGCCCTTATTATTTAGGTAATTTAAATGCAAGCGTATTAACAACACAAAAATTAGAGCTAAAGTTTACTTAGAGCAAATTATGTAATTAGAAACTATTTCAATGGTTCTTTAAATATTGAAATAGTATCGTAAAAAAATAAGAATGAGTCTATAATACTATGCATATCACGAGTTGATCTGTAATACGGGTCAATATATACATTTTCAAAATCTTAATGGTCGATCCGAACTATTCAACATGATCCCCATATGAATATCTATTTGCAAACCGAATTTTATATTTTAGAATCGTTTTACTATTTTTTAAAATAGATAGAAATCACTTGATCTAATAATTCTAGACCACCCAAAAACAGTAATTTTCTATCTATCTTAAAAATAGTAAAAAAATAATCTAAAAAAATCTAAATTTAGTCTGCAAATACATATTCATATGAAAATCATTTTGCGGTTTGGATTGACTGTTAGTTTTTTCAAAACGAAAATATCGATTCATATTACAAACTAAATCGTAATATGCATAGTAACTATAGACTCACTCAAACAATAAAATTTATCCTGTCGTCTCAAATTTCAACAAAATCAAACACCTCACTAGAAATTTGTTGGCAAAATTCTACTTCAAGTCAAATTTTAAGATTTAATTTTTTTTAGGATTTTAAGAATTATACTTTTTAGTATTTCATAAAATTATCATTTTAGCTTTTTAATTTCTAAAAATAAAAAATATGGTGTGTAGTTCCATATTTTCCCAACAGAACTTTCCCAGGGATCCCATCTGCCTCAATTTGTCTTTTAACTCTTATTTTTTAATTTTCTATTTTTTGGTTTTACATTAATTAGTCTTTACTCAAAAGGGTGTGGTGCACTGGTGCCTTCTTGGCGCCTTCCTCCCCGCATTCATTATCTCTGCCTCCCGCCCTTCTGTGCATTGGTAGCTATTTCCTACACCTGGTCCCATGGTCCCACACCTGTCTGACTCTAGTTTTGCTACTGGAAACACTTAACAGTGTTTTTGGTCTGTGAAACCATGTTCATACGATAATGTACTTCTCTATTCCGTGCTGGTTTCCCTCCAACCCCCATGTGCGTCTTTTAACTCTTTAATCCCAGCCTCCCAGTCTCTGTGAAGTCATCTCCATTGATCTGGAAACCGGACGTATCCTTTGCTCCGACACTGAAGTTAATGTTTTGTTTTTGGATTTGATCAGTAGAGACTAGAACTGAGGGGAGCTTTAGACTTTAGACATTTATTTCCACAAAGGAAAAAAAAAAAAGGTCCAGCAATCCAGCATTGATTTTAGACACGCTATATATTGCCAAAAATTCAAAGAATTAATGAAAGCAATGCTTTTAACTTTGCTTGGTAAACTTTGTTATACCGGCCAATGCGATTCAGAGAAAGCTATAGCTCCCTATTTTTTTTTAATCTAATGGAGACAAAAGCAACCGGCCTTTCTTCCCCACAAATTGTGATAGCAACAACAATCATTGTTACGCAATGATAAATTAATGTCCGATTCTACAACTCACTTTCCCATTGCTCCATTAGCCCAGTGAAAAACAACACTGAGATCCCGGTTTCCTTCCAATCGCCATACAAAGCATTGTCATTTGTCAACTGTATACCTCCTCTATTTATTTCATGAAACTACAATCTATCAATCAATCAAAATTAGAAACTCTTTCCTCCAATGGCCATCTCTTTCCCACTGATGCTTGTACTGGTACTAACAGTGTTCTTATCTGGTGTGAAATCTGATCAAGAGAGTGACAGGATCTGGCAGCTACCGGGTCAACCTGCCAATGTGGATTTCTCCCAGTACTCAGGGTATGTAACCGTTGACCCGCGTCATGGCCGTGCACTTTTCTATTGGTTGGTCGAGGCAGTACCTTCAGCAGGACCTGACAATGCACCGTTAGTTCTCTGGCTAAATGGTGGGCCCGGCTGTTCGTCAATTGCATATGGTGCATCAGAGGAGATTGGTCCTTTCCGGATCCAGGCTGACGGTCATAACCTTTATCTGAACCCGCATTCTTGGAACAATGGTTAGCAATTTAAGGTTGATTATAGCTGATAGCTTTTGTCATTGGCTTATATTGTGTGAATCAAATTTGGTGAATTTGGAGTGCAGTTGCAAATTTGCTGTTTCTGGAATCGCCGGCTGGGGTTGGATTCTCGTATTCTAATACGTCCTTGGATCTTTATACTGCTGGAGATGTGAGAACAGGTCTGATTTATCTGAATTTATTTAAAAATTATATTGGGAAGAATGCAATATTATTCTTTAAATTTTAATTATTCAATCCATATTTTTATTATTAGCTACGGATGCATATGCATTTTTGGAGAATTGGTTTGAGAGATTCCCCAAGTACAAGCACAGAGAGTTCTACATTGCTGGAGAAAGCTATGCTGGTAAAAATCATGCAGTACAATTTGCTCATTTTGAATAGTGATATATTGAATTCAGTTCAAATTTTCCAGTACAAAACTCTCAATTATACTATTGAAATATTCAAAATTTTAAATTTACAGGACATTACATTCCCCAACTAGCCCAATTTATATATCGCAGAAACAAGGGTATCCAAAATCCTTCAATTAATCTCAAGGGCTTCATGGTAATTTTCCAACTCTAGTTTACATCAAACCTTTAAAGTCCATCCTTCAAATCATTTCAAGAAATGTTTATCATCCTAGGTAGGCAATGCAGTTACTGATGATTATCACGATTACATTGGAACATTCGAGTACTGGTGGACCCACGCGCTAATTTCTGATGCTACATATCATAACTTGAGAACTACATGTATGCAAGATTCGTCAGAACACCCTTCGATCGAATGTGTGAAGAATTTGAATATAGCAAGCGCGGAAGAAGGGAACATTGATCCATATAGCATTTATACTAGGCCATGTAATAACACAGCAGCTCTCATGCGTGGAATTAATGGCAGATATGTGAGTACAAGTAATTGTTTACACTTTGTGGCACATAATTGACTAGTTCAAATTTTGACTATATTATCTTTTTGTTAGCCATGGATGTCAAGAGCTTATGATCCATGTACTGAGCGGTACGCAAAGACTTATTATAACCTGCCTGAAGTTCAGAGAGCGCTTCATGCAAATGACACCAGCATCAACTATGCTTGGGATACATGCAGGTTTGTCTATCATTACAACTGAGGTTCCGTGTTTTTCAATTTTCAAAGTCCAAAAAGTCGATCCAAATTGTTAGATGTGATATCTATATTAAAATCTGCTTGGAGACCAAATTTTATATTTTTTTGAATTTTTTTTACTATTTATTAAACCACTTTGAAAACCGTTGATCCAACGGTAGCTTAACCAAACAGTAAAACCAAAAGCCACCGTCCAATCACATTTGGTACCGGGCTATTAATGTGCATACCAGTGCTGAATCTGTATAGCCGTGTCATCTATAAGTGCTGGCTCTATTTTAATGACAATAAGGTAAACATTGCCGTTACAAACTCTATTGAATAAAATCCAAAGAAATGATTGGGATTAAGTTGCTGCAAATGAAGATCAATAAGAGATGTTTGAAACTAAGATTAAGAGAGATTTCATTAAAAAAAAAAAAAGATTAAGAGATATTTTTTCAAAAGTTTGCACTATGTAAATATATATATATATATATATATATATTTTTAATCACGGGGTAGGTCCAGGACCAAGCTGGCCCACCCAATCTCTGTCTCTGTGTTCAATTTAAAATTAAAGACATTCTTAGTATCTCACATCCTTAACAACTTTGTAAATCAGAAAGTTTTCTGGAATTTAGTAAAAAGATCATCATTTTGAACTTAATGCATGTTTCATAAAAGATTTGTTTATATTTTTCTTATATTCTTTTCAGTAACATAGTAGGAACATATTGGGCTGATTCACCTAGATCCATGCTTCCTATTTACCAAGAGCTGATTGCTGCTGGCCAGAGGATTTGGGTATTTAGGTAATTTCTGATAAAACACCTTGGATATATGATTCATGCAGTTGGACATATAGATTCTTGCTCATTACTATTGCTTCTAATTTGCTCTTATTTGATAGTGGTGACACTGATGCAGTGGTACCAGTAACCGCTACTCGGTATTCTATAGATGCTCTTAAGCTGCCAACACTCGTCAACTGGCATCCTTGGTATGACAATGGAAAGGTTAGTTCATTTCTTTTAAATAGAACTGGTATGCACACCGGACACACTATTTGCGTACCGCCTTCTAATGTCTCTAAATCTTAATACATTACTTTGTTGGCATAGGTTGGAGGGTGGAGCCAAATATACAAAGGATTATCCTTTGTAACCATAACTGGTGCTGGTCATGAAGTACCACTGCACCGACCCCGGCAAGCATTGATATTATTTAGACATTTTTTGAAAAACAAGCCGATGCCTCAATAGCCACTTTGAAATACGAAAAGTTGCTGAGAAGTGTAGATTTTCATTTGTTCAATTTTTATTTTATTTGATTGTTTTAGTCATTGTACACCATTTATTCAATCAAGGCCAGGTGAAATAAAGGGTGGTCTGAGAAGTTAATTGTTTGTTGCTTTGTAGAGACAAAGAAGTTATTGGTTAATGTTACACGAAGTATATATCTCAGCCATTTTCTAGAATTATTAGATTAATTAATTACTGAAAAGAAATAAGTGTTACTGTTCAATTGTAATTATGTGTTTATTGGTAGTAATTTGATAGATTTATCTGAAACTTGATCGAGTAAATTTTTCATTATAAAATTTAGATGGATGGAGCCATCTGATTACCACCAGCACCAGGTACCAGTAGAGGTTTGTACTTGTACCGGTCTGCTCTCTCTGCGCACTTTTGCCCAATTGTCTTTATAAAACGATCATGCAGACATGCACCCAGCAAATTCTACATCTCCATTTTGATTATTTTTTTTCTTCTAAGTTTCAGACTTTCAGTGAAGAAATAAACTATTTTGATGTTTTGATAAGAAAATTGGTGAATACCCAAGAGTATATCATAATTAATCAATTATTTAAATCGAAAAATAGGAAATGTCAATAATTTAGTGGAAAATTAGAAAGTTAAAAAAAAAATTAATGTACCCTCCTTTAATAATGAGAATTGACATCCAGTGATGTAATTCAATTTTTGGGTTTTAAATCGGAACCGTCCGATTCGAGATGAGCACGGGAGATAGAGTGTCCGATTCAAGATGGAGAACACATTCCGAGATAAATCGTGCGAGGTGGAACATTAGATTCGAATTGTACGGTCTCAATTTTGAAACTCAAAAATTGGGTTACTTTAGGGGATCCGGACCCCTTTAGTGAACCCTAGTGGCCTAGGGTGCATATCCTCTGAGATATCTCAATTTTTGCGTTTCGTGGCCTAGTGTCACTAGATCTTAATTCCGTTTCTCCTGTTAAGAAAGAAAAAAGCAACTTATCTTGTGACCTCATACATCTCCTCTCAATATCGATATAATCGATTCTTTTGATTGGCACCTGCTCCATATTGTCCGATTCAAATTGAAGATCAATAATCAACGGTTTAGATCAGATCAATAATGGCAACTGACATGGACGCTCCCGAAATTTCCAGCAAACCTTGTCGGGTGCGTATCCTCTGAGATATCTCAATTTTTACGTGACCGACGTGTCCGGTGCCTATTCGGGGGAACGTAGGGGGACAGTATTATTTTACCTTTGAGATTAGTGCAGAGCGTATTTGAACGATTGAGATATTCCAAAAAGTCACGCAAAGTTTGAGATATCTCAGAGGATGCGAATTCAACCTTGTCTGCAATGGGACAAATTTGGGTCCGATTCCCGGACTCAGATTTGGATCCGATGGGGTCTAGAACCGGCCGATTCACTTTAAGATCCGTGTGCACGGTTATTGAATCGAACACACGGATATTAAAGCGATGCGCACAAATCATAAAGCCGATTGGACGGTTATGGACCCATCGAATCGAACTCAGTCTGAGTCCGATGGGCATCGGACCCAAGCTGCTCTCGTCCGGAATTTACATAATTATCCATTTTCTAAATATTTCCTTACTCCTGGAGTAAACACCATATACGTTTATTCTAGGAACACCCACGCAACCTAGAGATTAAGAATCCGTCGTTCTAAACCCGGTCTACGAAAAACTGTCATTCTCGTTTCTCCACAATTGACATACAAGAAAAGATATTTGACTCCAAATTTTATTGACCTTTTCTCCTATTTTCTACTCTCTCTCTCTCTCTCTCTCTCTCTAACCCCGCAAAATCTTTCTCGATCTCTCCAACCAGCCATGGCAAGGAGTTCTTCCCAATCCCAGGCTTCATCAGCTGGCGCAGGCGGATCTCGCCCTATGACCGTGGGCCCCAGGGGCTCTGCCGCAGCGACAGCAGGCATGCGAAGGCGGAGGACTACCGGCACCAGTGGAGGATTTAGCGGCGGAAACGGTGGCGGGAGCAACATGCTCCGTTTCTACACCGATGATGCTCCTGGTCTGAAGATGACACCAACGGTCGTGCTGGTAATGAGTCTTTGCTTTATTGGGTTCGTTACTGCGCTCCATGTATTCGGCAAGCTGTATCGCTACCGATCCGCTGCTTCTGGCGGATCCTGATCCGATCCAGTAATAATCCGAGTCCGATCTGATCTGATCTAACAGGTCGGCGGCCGATCTGGTCTGGTTTTGTAATTTTTTTGGTACTTTTTTTGTTTCTCTAGTGTTTGATAACCTAGGGTTCGGTTGTTTCGTCAGATGATCTCATGTTATTTGTTCTTAGATGCAACTGTTTATTGGTGTTTTTGCTATTTAATCTCTATATATCTCTGGATTTTGATTACTCGTTATAGATTTTGATCCAATTCTCTAAATAATTTTCTATATTGGGTGTGAAATTATGATCTCGTGATAGATCTCTGAGCTCAATTTGAGATTCGTGGAAGTTAGTGAGTGAATTTTTTTTATTTATTTCGATTCAATTTTGTGATTGATTAGGTATTACTGGTAAAAATAACGTGCACAGTTATTTTAAGCTTCCCAATTTGTGTTTCAGACATTTCGTGCCTAATTCTGTTGGTCATGCAATTTGCCCTGTATGATTATTGTGGCTTGTAAAGTTTTAATCCTACATCTTGGAAAAACAACTTCATTTATCAGTATTTATAGAGAGGGTTCTATAATAATGGTTTTATGACTCACAAAAAAAGGAAATTTACACAGGTTTAGCGTATATAATTACTGGGTACAACTAATAGTTAGCAGCTTGATATCTTTTTGCAAGAATACTTTGCATTCTTGTCTGATCCAAGAAATCAATAGTTTGTGAAACATCAGGCAGCCTTTGTTTTATTTTGCAAGAATCCTTGGCATTCTTGACTGATCCAAGTTGATCAATTATTGTAAATCGCATGCAACTATCTTGAACTTTGCTGGTTTCACCCCCTGAGTTTTGTTTGCAGTATAGTTTCACAGTTAAGTGTTCTGTTTACAGTATAGTTTCACAGTTTGTCTCCAATATTCTCATTAGAAAATGTTATGTGAAAATGCGATTCTCTACCAGCAAGAAATTCAACTGTTCTTATCAAGATTTATTTTGCTGTGAGTTTGTCTTTGATCTGTTAATTTTGGTGTTTATGTTCTAGTGTCAGTTGAGCTATTACTTTTCAAGTTACTGATGTACCAGGTGGAATGGTAATTCTTACAGCTAATTGTTGTTGCCAGTTTATGTCTCTCAACTTGAGATATTTTCTGACCTCAGCTGTCGATTGATGTCATGAGAAACTTATTTTGCCAACAAGGCAACACGAATATCATTGCGCTGGCAAACTTTGGAAGCATTTTTCTTTTTGTTTTAAGTTGTAGCTTCAATATATATTCAGGATGACAGAATTTTGAAGCGCTTTTCCAATTGTTTGATTCAAAAGACCACTAGAACATCATCTAAAAAAAAGAATCAAGAATACTTCTCTCTGAATTCTGAAGTCTATTAATCTCATTATACAAGGTTTTTTTTTTTTCAAATAGGGTTTTTAATCTCGGATTTTGTTCTCAGATCTCTTGTGAGTGTCAAATCTGCATCTCTTTAGGTTTATTGTTATTTGTAATAGGTGTGCGTTTTATAATATTAGCTAACAGAGTATACTTGGTTTGATCTAAAGCTAAATTAGAAGTGCTTAGTCATATAATTTTAATTATATATATAGAAAATTTATTAAATTGTATATTCTTATGTTGAAGATTACAAAATAGACTACAAAATATTCAATTGTATATTCTTATGTTGAAGATTTGTATTTCAAATAAATTTTTTTTAATCTCGGATTTTGTTCTCAGATCTCTTGTGAGTATCAAATATGCATCTCTTTAGGTTTATTGTTATTTGTAATAGGTGTGCGTTTTATAATATTAGCTAACATAGTATATTTGGTTTGATCTAAAGCTAGATTAGAAGTGCTTAGTCATATAATTTTAATCATATATATTGAAAATTTATTAAATTGTATATTCTTAATTTCTTATGTTGAAGATTACAAGATAGACTACAAAATATTCAATTGTATATTCTTATGTTGAAGATTTGTATTTCAAATAAGTTTTTTTAATCTTGGATTTTGTTCTCAGATCTCTTGTGAGTGTCAAATCTGCATCTCTTTAGGTTTATTGTTATTTGTAATAGGCGTGCGTTTTATAATATTAGATAACATAGTATACTTGGTTTGGAGTTGTTTTTATAAACCATAAAAAACGAGTTGGCAGTCTGTTTCCTACAGTATTTTATATTCCAGAACGGATTGCCAATACGTTTCCGCTAAAAAAATGTATGCACGGAAATTGAAACATATATGTACGGATTTTAATAAGTAAGCACGAATCTTAATGCATATCTGATGGTCATCGCTAAATTCAATCAAGCCCAAAATAAACATACTGTCCCAAAGCCCAAAGCGAGTTGTCAGGGAATCTTTTACAATTAATTGATGTGGACCGTTCTTTTTAACTTGGCACGAATCTCAAAGCCCAAAAATACTGTCCCTTGATCTGGACCGCTCTTTTTAACTTGGCATGAATCTCAAAGCCAAAAATACTGCTTTGAGTTGGGAATCCGTTCTTTGATTTTTTTTTCCGCTGGGAACGTATTGGCAGTCTAGTCTGTTCTGAGATATAAAATACTGTGGGAAACAGACTGCCAACTCGTTTTTTATGATTTTTATAAAAAACTAACTAATCATGCTGGAATCCTAAAAATATTTTTTTTATTTATGGTTTATAAAAAAAAAACTCCTTAGTTTGATCTAAAGCTTAATTACAAGTGCTTAGTCATATAATTATAATCATATATATTGAAAATTATTAAATTGTATATTCTTATGTTGAAGATTTGTATTTTACAGAATAATTACTAATTTAGCGATCTTGCTAAATTAGTAATATGCATGAAAATACTATATCGGATTGAAGACATTATGAAATTGACATGAAGAAAATTGTTAACTTGTTGATGCGACACATAAATTCGATTATGCAATTGCGAGCCTGTAGGAGTTTCCGAATTCATAGCCAATGCAATACCTACAATCAGATTGAGTTGTCAGTTTTAACTTGAAACACCCTTTTTTTTTTTGCCAAATGCTTGGCAGAAGCTACCAAGTTTGAAATATATAGATGTATTTAGTACACAACAAAATTACTATATCTTACAAGTATACATTAATTATGTGTTGCCATCCTCTCCCTCATAGCACATTTCAACCAAGTTTGAATTCGTTTCGTTGCTTCCAAATACCCCAAAGAACACCCATAAATCGTGTTGCCCATACCCTCTTCTCTTCTCGGCTTCGCACAGTAAATTTGTAAGATCTCCAGGATGCTTCCTGAGTATGCTCAACTGTGTCCGATCGTGCTAGTAAACTCCCCATGTAGTCCCACACCTGCTTTGAAATACATCTCAAAATGAATTCCTTATAGGAGTTACCGAATTCATATCCATTGCAATACCTGACTTGAGTACATAGATCTGAGTTGTCAGTTTTAACTTGAAACACCTCAAAACAAATTCCATAAGATAGGCACTGAATTTTAATCGCTAGCTGGAAATTAAAAAGAGTTAATTATACTCAGTCAAGTACCTAGGAAGATGATGATGAGAGGCCAGCATCTAGGATCCATATCTTCCCAGATACCTGACTCAACACAATTGAAATGGATGATCGAGATTTACTCACAGCCAGTGCCGACGTAGGGGGCAGTATTATTTGTGCTTTGAAATTTGTGCCTAAGTTAAAAGAATGATTTCAACACAAATTTATTATAATGCAATGTAATATATTCTCACAATTAAGTAGGGGGCAGTATATATTCTCACAATTAAGTATTTTCTGTGAGGTATAATGCAATGTAAAAGCATTAGATTATTATATATTCAACACAAATTTATGTATCTTGGAAATTAATGAAATAATTTAGTGTAATTATAATTTACAATAATTTCAGAGTACTTATCTTTATCTTTTTCTTTTCTTTTTTAATTTCTTGACAGAAGCTGCCAGGATGTTAAGTATTTCTCTTTTTATTTTTGAGAACAGGCGGACAGTTACTGCTGTGTGATGAATTGGGCCAATTTTGTGGTTCTCTCCTGTATTATTGCATGAAGCAAGTTATAAGTATGGGCCAAGGCCCAAGGGAGAGCTTAATTGAATTATGATAGCTTTAACAAATTTATATTGGTATATTCATTTCTTCATTTGCTTTATAGAAACCTCAACAGGAGGCTCCACCATACATTCCACATGTAAATTACAAGAATCATTGTCATATATGATGTATATTAATTTGTTCATTAAAACGTTGACAACGGTCGCGTATTCTTGAAATTTGAAAAAAGGAAAAAAAAAAAAATCTAATTTTATCGATTTTTTAATATTATTTCAATTTGTAATTATACGATGTCTATTTATAGGCTACAGAATTTAAAGAACTATTAAAATATTTTCTGATAACATGATTTGCTATATTAACTAATTAATACTAATTGATCTCTAATTAATCTGCTATTAATATAATTGATCTATAATTAATTATTTAAATAAAATCTACAGTTTACCTAATAAAAGTTCCATGAATTAGTTTACTACTTGGGTGATTGGGTCCAATCTTTTAATTTTCTTCTTATTTTCAATTCTTATATTTTGGTCGACGATCATTGTTCATTAGTCTAGCTGACTGGGACACCGACACCTGTGAATTCGCATCCTCTGAGATATCTCAAACTTTGCGTGACCTTTTGAAATATCTCAATCGTTCAAATACATTCTGCACGCATCTCAAAGCTCAAATAATACCGGCCCCCTATGGTTTCCCGAATAGGCACCGGACACGTCGGTCACGCAAAAATTGAGATATCTCAGAGGATACTCACCCGACACCTGTGCCGTGATATTCCCTGCAGTCACTATAAAAATCACATGACACGCGGTGCACTAATAGATACACAAATCTCCATGTGGATGTGCCGATGTGAACATGTCACCGTCAATTGTCTGTAAAGGAAGTTCCCTGCATATTCCTCAAAAAGGCAAAGTCGCATAGATGCATCTTAAGCTAAGAAGGAAGGCCAACTTTTCATTATCATTAACTAATTATATTCAAGGTCTTCCATCAAGCGTTACCCTGTTACTCTTTGGACGAACGCTAGAGAAGAAAATTTGTTATGGTGTAATTAGTCATGTAACAGAACATCACATTACTTTACGTCACATCACGTGTATCGATTACATGATATGAATCGCGTGTCACGTGACGTAACTGCATTCGAGCAAAAATCACACATCACGTCACTGTATGAAACATAGAGTTTCCAACTTTTTTGGTATGTATAGAGTATTTAGATTTTTCTTTTAGTGTGGGTTCAGCAATACTAGTACTCGTGTAGTATTGATTTTTATTTTCTCTAATTTAGTCTGATGAATGTTTATAATTTGAATTTTTAAAGTAATTTCAGATGTCCAGCAACCTTTCCTCAAAAAAAAAATATTTGCAACATTATTTACTTATTTTACAATTTTTCATATTTTTTATTTTTTTTCTAAATTTTCAACAATTTAAATTAAAATATAAAAAAAATTGTCGTGACTAATTTACGTTATGACACGTATGGTCATGGCGTGACTACGCGTGACGTGACCATCCGCTATCATTTTGGTCACGTCACGAAAAAAAGCTGATCACGTCACGTCACATTACGACATGTCACGTATTTTCTTCATTAGACGAAGCCAAAAAAATAGAATAAAATAGAATGTGAAACAATTATATAATTATTTTAGACTTACACATTATTTTTTATTTTTATTAAAAAAGGACCAAATTTTTTTTTAAAATAATTTTGGGTCACGACTTCTACTTGAATTCTACTGGTTCTGCCGCTACAGGACTACGGAGTGATGGAGATACAAATATAGTAAAATTTATGGTATCACATTTTTTTGTTATTCTCACTTCTTTATTTTGACGTCACATTACTGAAAAGAGTTGGAAACATATCTTTGTGTATTAATTTTCGTATAAAAATATTCATTAAAGATAATCAACTTTTAATCTAATAATATATTTTTTTTGTAAATATTAAATAGTTAGATAACTTCATCTTTAATCTTTACAAATAAATATTCTTCAAATTTCGCTAATAAGAGAATAATAAACCAGACAAAAAGTACAATAAAGAAAGAAAGGAAAGAAAAGTAGGAAGCATTATGCCACTGTCCTTGTAGATGATTCGGCCTCTCTGGATTGAAAGTTTGAAACCAATCAGGAAGCGTTACAGTTCCAACCCAAAAGAAAAAAAGAAAAAAAAAAAACACAACACAAAAAGTTCCAAAATTTGAACCTCTAAGGACGTTTTATAACGTGAAATACGGAGAATTGATTATTTACCACTCTAAAATTTTTAAATCTGAAAAATGTCATCACAAAATTATAATTTGAAAAATATCACTGTAAACTTAGTTAATTCTTAAATTTGCCACAAATACACAATTTTTATACTTTTTTTTATTAAAAATTAACTGAAAAAACAGTTTTGAGATACATATTTCTGTATTTCTCTATATACCCTTCAGACTTCTTCATTATTGGTATCTCAAAACTGTTTTTTCAGTTATTTTTTAATAAAAAAAAGTATAAAAATTGTGTATTTGTGGCAAATTTAAGAATTAACCAAGTTTAGAGTAGAATTTTTCTGATGTAAAGTTTTGTGGTGACATTTTCAAATTTGAAGATTTTGAAGTGACAAATAACCAATTTTTCCTGTGAAATATGTTATAAGTACATATTATGAATATCATATGATTTATAAGTTTTGAAGACTTTAGTAAAGAATCAACCCCTTGAATTTTATTAACATTAATATTAGAATTTTTAAGATTTGAAGAATTGGTAAAACAATTAAAACCCCCTTTGAATTTCTCACGCCCACCGACAGCCTTTTCAAATTTTCTCCGATTTGTGCCAAATTTCTCTTTTTTTCATAATTTTCGGCAGCTCCAACTTAGTAACCAAATATGTAAAGGGTCATTCTAAACGTTATTACGGGTAAAGTTGGAGTCGTTTCGTGCTCAATCAAAAATAAAGCTACAACCAACTGAACATGCCACGTTTCGCCGAATTAGCATCTCTGAGATATCTCAAACTTTACGTGACTTATTGGAATATCTGAATTGTTCAAATACGTTATGCACAAATCTCAAAGCTCAAATAAAACTGGCCCCACGCTTCCCCGAATAGGCACCGGACACGTCGGTCACGCAAAAATTGAGATATCTCAGAGGATACGGACTCCATTTCTCTGTGTTATGGCTTGTGTAGATAACCGTGTTGAAGTTCTTAAAATGATATATTTCAGTTTGCAACGCAAAAGGTTACAGTTTTTCTTCCGCATTTTATACAAAATGCTACTATTTTTATAAATAATCCCTGGAGTTTACTTGAATTGTAAAAACTTAGCACTTGTCTCAATTTTTTAGTATTCGTTTATATTTATTAAGAAAATGGAGAAAATATATTTTTTTTCTTTTCTATAATATTGCTGCATGATATCGGAAAATTCATATAACAATTAATAGGCATTGAATATGTTATTGAATATGTTCGGAGTTAAATCACATAGTGCCAAACAATAATGTAACTACAACTATTTTTTAATGTAAGCTATTTTCGTGAATTTTCAAACTTTGAAGCGCAAAAATACTACACTCTTCGCAATAGATTGGTCATGAAAGGTGATCTATACATAAGTTATGGCTTTATGTATGATATTTTTTTGTCAATAAAACAATTTAAGGTCCTGTTCGGTCGCTCCACTGTTTTCGCAGGAAAAAAAAATTCAGTTCAACTGAATTTTTTTTTTCCACGTAAACAATATTTTTTAGTTCGATTTCCGTGTCCATATCCATTCCCAGTGGTCCGTCGAACAGACTCTAAATCTGCAAAAAAAGCCGACTGCTTAAAAAAGATACAAATTGAACGAATTTTGAGTTATGATGGTTAGGGCTGTAAATGAGCTGGGCCTTAGCTCAGCTCGTTAATTCTTGACTAAGCTGTTAGCGAGCCAGCTCTGTAACAACTCGCGAGCTAAAATCTCAGCTCAAACTCGTGACGAGCCAGCTCACGAGCCACGAGCTGGCTCACTGGTTTTGGTTGGACCTTGTTTTAAGAAGAAAATAAATTTTACAAACCTTTTTGGACCGAGATGAACCGAGCTAGACTAAGTTTAACAGTATAAAATACACACATATTCATACAAATTCACAAATTGATGCCTAGCCGAGCTAAGGCCTTAGCTCAGCTCGTTAATTTTGGCTCGAGCTGTTAGCGAGCCAGCTCGTTAACAGGTCCACTATCGAACGAGCTGTTACCGATCGAGCCAGATGTGAGTCACGAGCGAGCCACGAGCTACGAGCTTTTTTGACAGCCCTACATTGATGGTTGATTATGATTGAAAACATATCATAGACAAAATCTGTAATCAATCTGACCCATGTACACTCCTATCCTAATCACGATCATCAAAGTAATTTTATTATCCTAAAATTAAATGAAACGTCAATACCCCTAGCCACGATTATCTAATCTTTATATGATTGTGTTTCATAGGCGTGCTAATGTGATAAGTCAGGCTCTACCAAATATGGAAACAATCTCCGCATACCTTTATCAGCCTTATTTGTAATTAATTATTCACAAGCAAACAGACAGAGACCCAGGCGAAAACTGGGAAATTGAAACCCCTTAATTATAGTTTCTTTCTTTTTTGTATGATGAAACTTAATTATAGTTTCTCCTCTGCTAATAGTTCCGTTGCCCGACGCCTTTTCCTCCCCAATTCAGCTCCCCAGCTCCGAGTTCTGATCTCTGAAGTAACTCAAATTTTGAGTTCAGATTGGGACCGTCCGATCATAATCCGTGGCAATCCAACCAGAGATGGAATGCACGGGATTACTTTAATATTCGTACTAGTACAGATTGGACGGTCCGGATCTAATCTCAAAATTTGAGTTAACTCGGGTTATATAAATTGCGAACCCCCCAAATCCCAATCAACCTTTCGCTTCTTTTTCTCTCTCCGCGGTTCCTCTGTCTGTCCTCTTTTAATCAATCAACCCTTTGCCTCTCCCTCTCCCTCTCTCTCTCTCTCTCTCTCTCTCTCTCTAGGCTGGAAAAAGATGAACTCTTTCGAAAGCTACTCTTCTATCAAGGAAGTTACTTATAGGTACTATGTCTCTTCCTTTCTTACCTTTCCAGCTCGTGCGAGTCCTTGGTACAGTCTAGTTAAGTTCTCCTTATTCTGTGTTTTGGGTAATTTTTTTTTTATTATTTCTCTTGAATTAAGAGGAGAATACCTACTTTTTTTCTTTGTTGATTCTAATTTTAGCAAGTGACGATGAGACCTTGATTCGATTCACCTGATGACATGTATTTGAGTGTAAATAGTTGATTGTGGAATTGATATGATATTTGCCTGTTTCTGATCTGTGTTTTATTCGGAACTTGAAATTGAGATATTTTCTTTGTTCTAACTGCCCCCAAGTTTAGTAGTTGATACCATAGTATTGCCCAAATTCCAATCTGAATAGATTCACAATTTTATTAGTGATTCTTTGTATTGATAAATTAGAGTATTTTATTTTCCTTATTCAGTCCTTTGATGCATGCTGGTCTCTCTCCTATGTTTTAAGCACTCAAAAATATCTCTCTAGCAATGATATTTTTACTCATTTTATTAAAAATGACAAATATATTTATATTTGATTTAATACAAAAGTTCGATAACAAGGGTTTAATTTTGACTTATGCGCTCTTATTTCATACAGCTGTGGGTATTGTGGGTACAGTCTCAATTTGTGTTCTTCAAACCGAAACACAGAAAACATTGATTCTAAATATGGGAAAGCCATAAGAAAAGGATTGGTATCATTTCTTTCTATAGATGAAAGTCGGTTTGCGGAAAAAGAGGAATTGAAGTGCATGCCTTACTTCAATTCAAAACATTCCTGGGGTCTTTTCAGAAAAAGAACACGACTCATTTGCCGCAAGTGTGGCAACCTTATTGGTTCTTCGTATAATGAACAGGATGGCGGGAATGCATATGCAGTTGAAACCGACGACCATAAATCAAGCTCTATTACAAGTGTTTCGCCTCGAAAGAAATATGTTATCAAGATAAATGCATTGCAACCCACGTCAGATGACTAGTGTTGGTGTTTATGATTTGTCTTTTCTATAGTTGATCTGTTTTGTGAAGCTAGAGTTGGTTTTTGGGTTTCAAGTATTTGTTAGTTGCCGGTGTTATTATGGTGTCTCTCTTTTTTGTAGATGCATTGTGTTGAATAATGATGTTCATATAGGAAATATCTGTTGTACAGGATGTGTTCTCGTGTTATGTATTTTTGTCTAAGTAGAGAAATACCAGAGTAAGTTGTTTGTGTGTTTTATTTGTTTATTTATTTGTTACTCAATTCTCCTCAGTGTCAGTGAATTGCATTTCAATTGATTCTGGCTGTTACTCCTTAAAAGTTACTTAAAATTCAATACTGTTTATAATTTTGCAATAACATGGCTCAGCCGGGGTATATGTTATCCGAAAACTGTTTTCGGATAAGAGGAAACCGGTGTATATGTTAAATAATGATACAACAATTGAAATATCGTTTTGGGGTCAAGATAGTTAGGTTACAGGGCAAGGGGGGGAGAAGGGATCCGAGGAATAGGGCCATGCATGCGAGGGCCTTCTGTGCCCTTCTGGCCGCTATTTATGCATGTTAATCAGTCTTGACTTTCTCATGTAAAGGGTGGGTGTGTCAATTTTACGATTTTGGATGTAAATAAACTTTTTTAGTATCAATATATATTTTTTTGCAATAACACATGAATACTGTTTTATTTGATGTGAATTCTCCCTGCACTTGTAACTCTTGTGATTATTTCTTGAACTGTTCACAATCAACTATTTGCCTCCAGAAGAACATTGAAATATTGTCATCTCAGCTTATGCAAATCTACTATTTATAGTGTTCAAAATAGCACTACTAATAATAGTGTTCAAAACAGCACCAGCAGTACTTGAAGCATCTGGTTATTCTTTCTGTAAATTGATCATGAGTACTTGGTGCAATTTTCCTTTAAACTCTGGAGGGGATCATGGGCTTTGAATCAATGCTGGCAGAATGGTAGCATTGCTGCTGATAACTTTCTCTGATTTAATGAACCTAAAGTGGATGGCAAGGACATCATCTACGATATGGGAAGATATTGCTGCTCCTATTCTTCATATGGCATTAAAGTAGACTTTAATCACATATCATACATTGCAAATGACTATCACCAAAGCAAATTTCTTGTACAAATTATTTACTTTATTTTCTCTTTCTCCCTTAATTTCTGCAACAAAACAAGTACAGGTTCCTTTTAGGTTGTCGAAAATATGGTTTTCTTCAGGCTTTATTTTTCACCTGGATTTTGTGCTTTCTTTATTGCAAAATATATAACAGATAAATTGGCCGCTTACCAAATTGTTATGCTAATTAATTAACAATGAAAAGCTTTCAAATATATATGACATTTTATCAAGTAATAAGCATAAAACATTCAAATTGCCGATTTTTGCAATTATATATCCAAAGTTTTATACATTATTAGATCCATGGTCCTGAGTATAAAACATTTTCTCCTGCTACATAGAAGTTTGTATACTATGGCTCCATGGTCCGAGTATAAAAATTCTACACTACTACATGAAAGTATATAAGAAAATTTATATGGACTGGAGCCCTCATCAATCTTCAATTATGAAAACCACGCCATCTTCCTTGCGAAAATTATGTGTTGTGTGGTCTACAACCTGCAAGGAAAAAGAAGTTTTAAGTATGAAAATTAAAGGTAAGTTTCATCAGAATTACAATTCTTACGCCAAGTTAATTTTGTTCATGAAATATTATTCCACAGTGCACTGGGCTCTCAACAAGTGCATAGAATAGAAAACCGTTCACATAGTAGGGTTCATTGTACCATGTCCACATGGCAATTGATCTCATGTGACATTCTAAACATCATCAAAACCAGATCTACTATTTGAGAAACCAATACTGGCATGTGTGGCCAGTACAACGGTACAGTAATATTGCGCGGCTGTTATGTGTGACCTCAGTGTTTTTATTAGATACTGGTATGAGGGCTAGACGGGAAAATGCTGGGCAATAGGAGGCTAGAAGCAGATGATTTTCTGTTTATTATTTGAAAAGTGGAAATGTATGATATATTTATATTGTGTAGGGAGATGTACTATAGATGAGTCCAAAAAAGGGAGATGTTGAATTGAGCTTGATTGTAATGATGCAGTACAATTTGGTGTTTTCTACTTGAAAGAAAACAGGTGGTACACGCTATACCATTCAAAAAGAAAGGAATCAATATGAATTGTCGAGGTCTCTGTTAGACTGTTACTACACAGCAATGCATACTAAATTATGTATGAAAGCATTTCATTACCTGGCTTTTGGCCATATCTCTCTACCTGTGTATAGTTAGGGTTCGTTAATGTCATATCGAGCGCTACTAATTTACAAACTAACAGGAATGGAAAAATTCTATAAAAATACTCTATTTTGCAGTATAATTCTTTCATATCGTGAGATTTTGTTTGACCTAGTATCAACTTTAATATGCAGACTTTAAGGGATACCCACTTTTATCAAAAAAAAAAATGTAGGCTTTGAGACCTTGGTACAATAATTTTGATGTAGTAAATTTTTTTTGAGCTCTAGCTAATGAAGAAAGAACTTACATTAGTATTGTTTAGCTCTAAATTATAAAAGTCCATTGCCTTTGTCTTGAAAAGTGGGCCCGCATGCCAAGTCCCCTTATTGAGCTTCAGAAACTTTGAACCCGAAACCCGAAAAACACAAACGCCATCAGGGTTAGGTGGCGAGTAATAATGGCCACAGGCTGACTTTTTTACGGTTTTACCCCCTTCAGTAGTAGTATTTTCTGTCCTGTCCTCCAAAATAGAGGCCTTGGAAACTCCTAAATACCAATCCCCACCGCCAATGGATCCAAGGCATTGAGTCACACTTGCATGGTGGGTAATTGTGGAAAATTTGAGTTTTCTATCTTCAAGCCGCATAATGTAAAACCTAGAAGGAAAATAATGATCAAATTTGCAGCACATCAGAGTTCAAGTTGAAAAGATTCTCTCTATGCATGAAAAGTTGAAAACATAGCATTGTAGGGATCAACACAAATTGTCCGGTTTGAACCAGCTGCAGACTGAACAACGTTAACTACTATAGTTGTGCGACTAGCTGATATCAGCTTCCCCTCGATATATTTTGACTTTTTTCATTTACCTGTATCCAATGGCAGTCCTTTGTCACCAAAAATAAAAAACGAAAATTTAAAATTTTGGATGTGCATATGAAACTTGCATGCGGATTATGAGCAATGATTCAGTGTTGCTATTTCAGTTTTGGATTTTGAAAGATCTAAGACTTATGTTGGAGGGGAGTCGTGGTAACTTGTGGCACCAAAAGAAAAAGCACTACTAATGGCAGTATTGATGAGCATTGTTTGTATTACCAACGAGCAATGTATAGTACACCTGCTTTTGAGACCAGAGCAAAAATTGTAAATGCATGCCTTGGAGTCTGTTGTGTAGACTTAATCTAGCAAAATAATTGTTACAAGAGAATCGTCTTATGTTCTCTCTAATTATCTCTATTAAAAAAATCAGTATTCTGATTGTATGATAACAAGATACAAGGGTGAAAGAATAAGAATTTAATGTGTATTACATTTCTCACCGCTCGGTTCTTACACACCAAGTTTTAAGGGCCCAGGTTAGTTACATCCATATACAAAGAGTAATATGACTAAGTCAACAAGAATTAACATTCTAAAAGATCTCCAGTGTGCTCAGCTGTGCTGTTCTATTATCTATGATAGGAAATGGTTGTAAATTCTACCAGTATACTTATCAGATTATAGCATCAAGGTGATTTTGTTGTATTATATAAACAAATTGCAAACAGAAATATCAGTCGAGGTTAAGCTACTATCCCCATATAATTCCATTGTATTCAAACAAGGAAAAAGAGTACAAGTTTTTTGCCATGCTCAGTTTAATTTAATAATTGTCTTCTCATTAAGGATACCAGTAATCTCTAATCATGTTAATTACATCATTAATATGGCGTAACTCTCCTTGAATTTGTGATCTACTAAGTTGTATTTATGTGCGTGTGTACTGGTAAGCGAGTAATGCAACGAGAGTGAGAGAGACCTGGGGATGCCACGGCTGAGATCGAGCTGAGCATCGTGGGGCCCAAACTCATCGCCATCGGAAGACGAAGAAATGACCTGGCCAAAAGGCGCGAAGCTCTCAGGCGTCGCTTCTATCGCCTTCACCTTCACTTCTCTCGAACTAGCGATTTCCATCTAACAAAGAAATAAACTTGTAAAAGACAATTCGTTATTTCTTACAAGTTTACGCACATTCGCTCCTGAAAAAGGTTAAAATTGTCACACCTGTGCTCGAGCAGGGGAGGCAGAGAAGCGGCGGGAAGGAAGGCGAGTGCTCAATGACAATGGAAATGGGTAGCTTAGGTTCAGTGTTAGCATTTCATTTGTCTCCTTTGTTGATATTTAATATTTTGTTTTGTAAGGGATAGCTTTTGAGCTGTTTAACTTTTCAGAACGGGGGATAGCTTTTGAGCGAGTGGGCCCAAAGAGGGAGATCGAACGTGTCATTTCAGTCTCATACTCTCATACAGCTGTTATTCATTATCGTCTTGTTTGGTTGTGGAGTAAGAGATGCAAACGAGAAGTAAAATAGAAAGAGTAAGATGGAGTAAGAAGTAAATTAATCTGAATTAAGTTATTTCATCTCTCTAGGTGAATTAATTTACTCCACACTTAATCCACTTGTAGAGTCCACTATTATAGACTTGAGTTCATTTTCTAATATCTTACTCATTTATATGAATTAATTTAATCCATAACATAAACCACCAAACAAGATGTAAAATATGAGGAGTAAGGTGGAGTAAGCAATTTAATCCTCATTAACTTTACTCCACAACCAAACATGACCTATATACCTTTTAATTAAAGATATTGTTTTTTGCTCTTCTAATACGGTTCTTACAAGTTACAACCATTCACCTAACACTCAATCTTTTTATTGGAACTTTGAGATCTAAGAATTCCGTGATAGTTTATAACGTCTAGCTGGCCGTTATAAACTATAACACCCAGATTAGTAGTTAATTAAACTCTTAATTAACAAACAAAACAACAACAACAACAAAAAAAAATGGACATTACTGTCTGTAACGTCCAGAGACTTCATTCATCACAAGTTAAGATAATAACCTCTCATCACAGTAGATAGCACTTGGAAACTTGGTGAAAATTTGAAAGTGGATGAACGTGATGGACTTCAATGTCCAATTTTTTTTGTTGTTGTTAATTAAGAGTTTAATTAACCACTAATATGGACGTTATGGTTTGTAACGGTTAGCTGGACGTTATAAACTATCACGGAATTTTTAGATTTAAAAATCTACCGAATTCTTTCACTATTTTTTTTTCTATTAATAAAAAAATCGGCACCTAACACTGCTTTCAGTTTTTATTTATTGGAACTTTTAATTTAATATCTATTTTCCCCTAAAATTCTAAACTTTTATCATTGGTATTTTTTTTCTAAGAAAATTTTATATTTTATATTCGTAATTAATATTCATAAAATACTAACTACAAATCAGTACACGCGGTGAGGATCTTGTTTACAGAGATTTTATGCGTGTTAAATTTTACAATAGACATTCTCAGAATTAGAGCATCTTCATCGTATTTGCAAAAAAGTTATAAATGCTAATGTGTCAATTACAAAAGTGTCAATTTTAAAAAATAATTTTTGTAAAAATAATTTGTCTAAAAGTGTTACGCTAAACTTTGTAAATTATAATTTCAGGAATGTCATACCAACAATTACAAAAGTATCAATTTTGAAAAATCATTTTTTTAACAATCTTGCTAAATTAACAATTTATCTGAAGATCCTACATCAGAGTTTACAAGTATTAATTTCAAGAATTCAATTTAAGCAATACAAAAGTATCAATCTTAAAGAGGATATATTTGATATATCAACGAAATTAAAATTGCATGGATAGAAATAAGGGAAATGTTCTGGTTCCGAACCATCATATCCGAGTGCACCCCCAACTAATTTAACTTATTTTTTTTTCTCAATTTTTCCTAACTTATATTTCCAGCGCCAATATTCAAGTTTTTAAAATTTTGTTTGTAACCTTTTACAATACTACTCGCAAGCATTTAAACTTCTATCTGCAAACATTTAAATTCTTGCAATAATTCTTGCACGCTAATATGAAAAATCACTATTTTTTTTCTCTATTCTCATGTATTAATCTCAATATGATTTTATCATTGCACTAATTCTTGCACAATTTAAAGAGAAATTTTTGTATAGAATTACACAGGGGCGCGGTCAGATTTTCTTACTATGGGGTCAAACCAAATGGGAGTTAATCATATAAAATATTTATGTTGTGAATGAAAGTTAATTTGACAGTATATGTAGCATTTTACACTAAACTGTATACAAAATTAAGTATAAGTACAAAAAAATTAAAATAAAAATAAAGGTTAATTGACCCCATTTTCATAAAGTAGCTCCGTCTATGAAATAACATGTATATCGATATAAATTGTTTAAATACCTGGCTCTACATGAGAATTAGCTTTGGTCTAGTGGCCAAGACACATAGTCTCTGTATGAGAGGTCATAATTCAAAATTCAGATATGAGAAATTATTTATTATAATAACAAAGATATTAAATAGTTTGATAACTTGACCACCTAACTTTATAAAAAAAATATGGCTCTACGAGTATAAAAATAGTAGTGGTTCCAGTTTAAACATTATATATTTTAAATATAAATAAATAACTATAGGAGTTAGACATTATTACTCGCCAATCGATAATAATCATTATATTTTTTTTATTAATTTTTTTTATTCAATATAACATTATAACAAAGGTCAGATCCTCTTTATTTATATTTGTTTGCCTTTTCACGTAATCCAGAAAAAGAAGCGAGTGCAATTGTCACTTTGTCAAATCCTTGTCGCCGAATATTTGGTGCATGCCCAGGGAACTAGATCAAATGCAAGCTAATAATTCTTTTATGCCTATTGAATCATTGATCTTCCGAGGTGCATAGAAATTATATCATTTCGTGTAATGTTCATATGACAGCTTTGCCACACACACACAAAAAAAAAAATTGAGATCTAAAATTAATAAATTATAGAAGTCGGGCGCATACAATACAAAACCTGCCACATAAAGCGACGGTTCGTGATGTTACACGTCCGGAAACAATTTGGATATTTTTTTTACGAAGTTCGATAGAGGAAATGGTACTGGTTGGGATTGGAGAATTATTAGGTTTAATTAAGAAATCCCGCCGTGAAATAATGTCCTCCCAATCCCATGTTTTTATCATGCGCAAGATGATAGTTTATACTTTATCATGCGATAGGAATAAGATTTGGTCCAGATAGCTTTGGACCGGACACTGTCTAAAGTATCTAAAAATTGTATGATTAAAGTTTGAACAGTCGATCCGAACTTTTCAATATAATTTTCATATTAAAATATACTTAGAGACCAAATTTTATATTTTTTGAAAATTTTCATATTAAACAGTGATTTTGTATGTATCTAAAAAAATAGTAAAATTTGGTCCCTGAGCACATTTTAATATGAAAATCATATTGAGCGGTTCGGATCGACTGTTCAAATTTTAATCGTATGATTTTTAGAGACTTTGGACGGTGTCCAGTCTAAAGTCATTTAGACCAAACCTTATCCCTAATTTATATATCAAACATCCCTCTTTTAGTGCACCAATTATGTTACCTTCGTTTGACATGAATTCAAAATTTAAAGTGTGAGGTTACGGTGATGTGTGTATTACAAATTGATGTGTTATGAATTTGTATCACTATTTTAAAATTTAAAATCTGAACTATTAAATATGATCTCGGTATAAAAAAAAATATATCTGGAGATCAAATTTTATATGTTTTAGAATATTTTATTTTAGACAGATTGAAAATTAATGTTTTTCATGGTCTAGAATTTTTGTATCAAGTAATTTTCTGCTTGTCTAAAAGAATTGTAAAAACAATCTAGCTAAAGACTATAAAATTTGGTCGCAAAGTATATTTTCACATATAATAGACATTATATTTAACAGTTTAGATTACATATTTAAACATTAAAAATAAAAATATCAATCTATAACACGAGACAATCAGTAACATGTAAGGTTCTAAATAGCGATTATTGCATCGTCGCTAAAAGACTAAAAAAACACATTAATTCGACCATTGCACCACTCCACTGTTGCTAGTGTTCATAAAAAATAATAATATCCATATATTACACTAGTCTAACTCAAATTTAAATTTCTGACCAAAAATATAAAAAGTGAATCTTATTGCACGCATATGTTAAAAGTGGATCTTGTTTGAAAACTATAAAATCCATAGTTTTAATATTACTTTTTAATATCGGTGTGCAATAAGATCCATCAGATCTACTCTTACTATCCACTTTTAAATAGATATTTTTGGAAATGAGGCGGAGGAATAGCAACGGAGTGGAGGAAGAAGGAGGTAAAAGTGGGAGTAGTAATGAGGCGAGAATGGAGTGTGAGTGGTGACAGAACAGAGGAGGGAGAAAGCAGAGGTGAAGATGCCATCAAATTTAAGATGAATAATAATAGGTGGATATTTATTAAAATATTAAAATTCAAAATATTTATTTTAATTATAATAGTGAATAACATAAATGTTTCATAGTATATATTAAAATATATGGTATATATCTAATATTCGGATACAGATAATTAAAATATAAAACCATATTAGTATTCTTATTCACACGAATATTCAGATATCAGATATTACATTTAAGTTTTTGAATACGGATCGAATATGAATCATATACTATCCATACTGTTTTCACCTCTAATAAGAAGAAAAATAAACAATTGAGCAACTTGTAGCATATAACAAAGAAAAATCACAAGTTCTTTTTGAGGGATGTTGGGTACATCCGTACATGCAGGTTGCTCATGAGTCGAGTCGAGTCCTAATTGAGGGCAATTTGGATTCAACTCGTGAACTCATGAGCTGAGTTGAGTCTGAGTTGTTTATCCAGTTTCAAGTCAGAAACTCCAACTTGGATTTAACTTGCTAATAAACTCGAGTCAACTCAAGTCGATTCGTGACTCGTAGATAGTACATAGTTTATCAAATTAAAAATTACCTAAACAAAGTCTAACAAAATAAATAGTACATAATTATCAAAATAATGCACAATTTAAAACTCCACATAATGAAACATTGGCAAATATATAATTAAATAGTTGCAAAGTCTATCAAATTACTAAATGGTACAAAGTCTAACAAAACTTTACATAATTTATCAAATCAGTTAGTCAACCGAGTTGATTCCAAATTGAGTTGGAGACAACTGAGTCGATGAACTCGAGTTTTTGGCGAGTTAAATCCGAATTGATTTTGAACGAGTTATGAGTCCTGAGTTTTTTTTTTTTTTTACACCCCTACGTACATGTAAATTCTAAAGCCCAAAACTAAAACGAAAAGAAAAAGAATCTTTGAGGGGTTTGTGTGAAATGTGATCTAAGAAGATATCAAAGAAGAAAGAAAGAAACAAGTGGCTGGGCCCACATAATCGTGGGACCAACTGGACCTGACCATTCCAAGAGAGAGCCCTGATGATTGCTCCTATTCTCTCCCCCCCCTCCTTTGACTCCTTCCAAATTCCATCCTTCCTTTTTTCTTTCTTTTCAATTCCCATTCTCCTCTCCTCTTCCCCAGTCAATCACTTCTTGCCACGTGTCCGTAATCCATGGCTGCTGCTACGGATGCGGCGGTGGCGTCGGAGGTATGCGCGCCAACTGTCGGTGCCACGAGAGGGAAGGGGACAGCCGTTCAAGCGTGGAAGGTCGTGGTCGGATGGATGTGTTTCCTGTTACAGGTGGTGTTGCAGATACTGAGAGGGACCCCATCGTGGGCCCAGCTTCTCTCCTATGTTGGTCTCCGCCACCCCCTCCTCTCCTCTTCGTCAACGTCAGTTGTCACGTCGGCAGCGGCGTCTATACCTTTCGTGCCACTGTCTACGGAAGAGGTACCGACTGATACGCCACCGCCATGTCAGAAAGAATCGCCAGATAAGCTCATAGTATTATCTTATCTCCTTCTATAGTTAAGCTATGAATTTGATTCGTTTTTTTATACTTTAATTGGGTTGTGAGAAGCTGTACGAGAAAAGACCTAAGTTTGCTTGAACTTTAGTTATTGAATATTGGGCATATAGTAGTAATTACTAAATTTCTGGTTTGAATGGCTTGATCAGATTGAGTGGGGGGAGATTACTTTAGAATTATGGTTCCTTCAGCTATCTACACAGAACTGCGGCACCTTCTAATTGGGAAATAGGATACCTATCCTTTTGCGTGTGTTTTGAATTTGTAAAATTCATGTAGAATTTGGAATGAGATATAGTACCAAGTGGGGTAATGCTTCTGGAAATGAATATCAATTGGTCAAGTGGAAATGATGTACTATTGTTACTTTCCCAATTTGTGCAACATAAGTTGAAGTTTGTTGGGGGAGCTAATGATGTCTATTAGGTGGATTTGGGGACTGTTTGTTTGATATGACAGCTGATTATCTAAAAACTGATGATTTTAGGGGTTGGATGCTGTTAGTTGGTCTGACAGTTAGGAAGTATATAATGGATTATAGGAGACAAAATAGTGTCATATGGTAATGAAGAGCCTTGTTTTCATGCTGCACCATCGAGGGTATGTGGTCCAAATAAGGCTGGAGTTCATTAAATCTTTCTTGGCTAAAAAATGTAGGTGGTTCTTGACTTGGATGAGACATTGGTATGTGCATATGAGACATCTAGTCTACCGACCCTTATACGGTCACAAGCAATTGAATACGGTATAAAATGCTTCGAGCTGGAGTGCACGTCATCAGATAAGGTTAGCTGACTTGTACTAGGTTTTACAAACTGGCACATCTAGAAACCCTGTTTGTCGAAATTGTGTTGATTTGGACCAACTTTTTTTAAAGCCCCATTGAAACATAATTCAAACAAATAAAATTAGCTGAAGATCCACAAGTTAATTTATGTTTAATATTTTATGATGTAATTCGAACTATAGGAGGCTGATGGGAAACAAAAGGTGAACCATGTAACAGTTTTTGAACGGCCAGGATTAGATGAGTTCTTGCAGCAGACAAGTGAATTTGCAGATCTCATCCTCTTTACTGCCGGCTTAGAAGGTTTTTTCCCTGATCATTTTTTTTTATCTGCTTGTTTTTATTCAAAAAGGTTGAATCATCTAATCTATCAAAAAGTATCTATAATTAATTGTGTAATGCAAACTTCTTTTCAGGTTATGCTAAACCACTTGTGGACAAAATAGATGTTCACAAGAGATTTATATGTCGACTCTATCGGCCTTCAACTGTTGCCACGTCAGTTCATTAATGCTGATAAGTTTCTGGTTTATCGCAATGAAGTTATAAAATACACTGTATATATTATAATTCTGTAATAACCGCAAGTTGAAATTTAAATGCTACAGGGAGTACAGGGAGCATGTAAAGGATCTTTCTTGTCTGACAAAAGATTTTTCAAGAATTGTTTTAGTAGATAACAACCCATTTAGCTTCTTGCTTCAGCCCATGAATGGGATACCTTGCATGCCTTTTTCCGCCACACAGGGAGGTGATAATCAGGTGTAGTATTAAGTAGTTAAACATTTTCTTTGGATAATTAACAAAATATTTTTTAGCAGTAGATCATACGAAAGCAAAAGCTTTTTAATATCATGAAGTTGTGTGGCTTTGCTACTATAGTCTTCGAGTTCGGATCCTCTGAGGTTACTCAAATTTTGAGTTTAGATCCGAACCGTCCAATGAGAATCTGATCCAATCTGGCCTGAGGTTGTATGCATGGATCCCCTTTAATATTCGTGCCAAAGTAGATCGGACAGTCCAGATCTAAACTCAAAATTTGAGTTAGGTGCTATGAATTCTTAGTCTTCTGGGTGTTAATTCATGACTATTTTATACGACTACCAGCCAGAAGCTCTCAGTTGTGATAAAATGGTCAGGAAT
Source organism: Carex cristatella (assembly GCA_024447775.1). Lineage (NCBI taxonomy): Eukaryota > Viridiplantae > Streptophyta > Magnoliopsida > Poales > Cyperaceae > Carex > Carex cristatella. The sequence continues at coordinate 2,634,337 of JAJHPF010000022.1, forward strand.
TTACCTGAGTTCTTTGACTCAATGTTGGTTTTTTTCAATATTCAGTTGCTAGGAGTTATACTTCCACTTCTCAAGCAGTTATCGCTACAGGAAGACGTCAGACCTCTGTTATATGAAACATTTCACATGCCAGAATGGTTCCAAAAACATGGGATTCCACTTCAGCATAATCAGATTTTGTAGATTATTTTTCTTTTGCAATATTAATCCTTCATTTGGTCCCGCTTATGTATCATATGGCTTGTTTCAAAAAGCCAATGTTGTACATTATTTTTTTCCATTCTTGATCCCTTCTACATGGTTATTGAAGCAAGCAATTTAGCACAGAGTGGAGTTAATTCATTAGGTGTACCGCAATTAGATGAAACAAGATGCCTGTAAACTTAATTGCCAATTGATTGTATTTTTGTTGTATAGTTTGTAATACTTGTATTGAATAGGAAAAACAAATGGCAGACCTAGAGCTTTAAACTTGGCATATGATCTTCTCAGTTTGGATTCTACCAATTATGGCTTCTTTGTCTCATATATCAAAGAGAAGCAAATCTTCAATAAAATAAATACAAAACCTCGCAGTATTAAGTTTGAATATATTTACTGATCCCAACAAGAATACACAACAACCAGTTATGAACCTTCTATGGCATATGTTGTAGATTCTGAATTTCTAATTTCATCATAAATCCGAGATGCTTCATCCAGCAGATCAGCTCTCTCATAAGCTGATGCTGCTACAAGTCTTAGTTCTTTCTTATCAATCTCAGGATCCATACCCAATTTTTCAATCAGCCTTTTAATCCCTGCAATATCACCTTTCATTCCAAGAAGACTTAACATCTGAAAATGCACCCGATCTGTGAACACGCAGCTTTCCTCCTCCATCTCACAGTGCAAGGCCGATGCCTTGTCAAACTCCCGTAACTTACCATAAGCATTTAACACTGTTGCAATTGTCTCAGAATCAGGGAAGAAACCTCTGTTACGCATTTCATCGAACACCTCAATCACATTCTTGTGCCGGCGGTTTTTCGAGAATAATTCGATCATTGATCCATAACTTGATATTTCTTTCACCTCTCCAGCCTTTACCGCTTGTCTAAACACCCAAGCAGCCTCGTCAACCCTGCCGGCTTTTGCAAGAATCTTAATTGATGTGTCTTTTGTTATGTTTTCAGGATGCTTTAGGTCATGCAACAATCGCCTTGCGTGGGAGACTAAATTTGCTCGCTCATAAACCACTATCATGGTTTGGTACAAAACAGGGTCTATTTCGACCCCGGACTCTCTCAATTTCTGAAACAATTTCACAGCACGATCTAGCTTTCCAGCCTTGCCCCAAATGGAGATGATGGTGGAATAAGTAATAGCATTTGGCTGGATCCCTTTGGTTTGCATCTCTTGCACTAGATTACTAGCTTTCTCATGCTCAAGTGATTTCCCATAAATGGCAACCATTGTATTATATGTGACAACATTCTGTTCTATTCCCTTCTTTTGCATGAGATAAAAGAGCTGTATTGCCTCACCAAACAACTCAGCATCTCCATAAACCCGAAGCATGGTGTTATAAGTAACTATGCCGGGCTTCACTCCTAACTGGGGCATGGTCCAAAAGAGCCGATCAGCCTCCCGTGCAAGCCCGAGCTGTCCATAGGCATGGATCACTATATTAAATGTAGTCAGATCAGGTTGAACTTTACTACTTCGCATTTGTGAAAAAAGAGACAATGCAGCTAAAAACCGCCCTCGCTTGACAAATGCCGATAGCATAGTTGAATAGGAAACAGAATCAGGCACAACACCAAAGGCTGCCATGTCATGTGTCAGAACCTTCATTGCATCTCGCATTAGACCTGCCGAGCAATAGGCTGAAATTGCAGAATTAAATGCACGCAAGTCGGGTTTAACTCCGCTCGCACACATACGCGAAAACAAAGATATGGCCTTTGAAGGATCGCTTAACTTCATTGCCAGATGCATCAACGTGGAAAATAGCACCAAGTCCGGCATCACCCGATCCTCCTCCATCATAGGCAAGAATGAAAACGCCAAATCGAGATGCCCTGCCGAGCAGAGAGAAGACAGAAGGGTAGAATAGGAAATTGCATCTGGAGTTAGCCACAGAGACCTCATTTCCATCAATAAACCACAAGCGAGGTGATAATTTCCGGATCGGCAAAGGGTGCGAAGAACGATGTTGTAGGGGTATAGACAAGGGGGGTAAAGAGAGGAGGAAGAGGAGCTCTTGTTGTACATCCAGTCAAGGAGAGCGAGAGAACGCGAGGGGGAGGAAGAGAAGGGGAGGGAAGAGAGGAGAGAGCACATGAAACGAAGGGAGAGGACGGGGCGTGGTCCGGACCTGACGTAGCGGGACATGACGGCGGTGAGCTCGGAGAAGGAGGTAGTGAGGGAGAGGGAGGCAAGGAGCTGAGGCATGTCGACCGTGTGATCCAAATATTGGGATTTTAAGCGGTGGTTTGGATTGATCCAGGTTCGTTTGCGAGGTCCAGGGGTGTGGCGAGGGGAAGGAGACGAGTAGCGGTTGGGAAGATATGAGGTGAGGTCTGACATGGCGAGTGTGGTGAGAGTCTGAGAGACTGGTTGGGAGGGAAAGAGATGGGGTTTATGATATCTTCCGAGTCGAGTGCTATTGAGATTTTTTTTCCGCTGTTGTTTATTCGGTTTGGTTCGGTTCGTTGTAACTGATTCAGCCCATTGGACCGGGCCCAAATAATGTGAGTTCGTGTGCTCCCAGATATCTGATGTGCAATTAAAAATAACGGACGGCTCAGATTAATTTCAGCCGAATCAAATTCAATCCAATACCTATGCCTTGAAATTCACGTCAAATAGAGAAACGGTTCGGATTTATCACTTGGGCCTCAGGTACCTAGGTGATACAAATTCAAATAATGCAAGAGAGAACGAACAATAAGCTTCACAAGGAATCCGTATCACCCCAGGTATCTGAGGTGCAACCGTGCAAGTGATAAATCCAGAATTTTCTTTTACTTGACACAAATCTTAAAGCACCGGATTGAATTAGGTCTGATTGGAATTAATCGAGGCTGTCCATTTTTTAATTGCATCTCAGATAGCTGGGGGCCATACCTCGTTGTTGTTTCATTAGTTCGTTGAGCTTTGGGAGATTAAGTCTTTTTTAAGTTTATTTAAATCTTATTTAGTTTTTTTATTGCTTACTTTTTTGGAACATTAATTTTCTGAGTGATGATTAAGATCATCATTTTTAACTTTATTTTGTTCGAAATCTTAATTTATGTCCAATTGTTAAGACACTTCTATTTCTAGATTAAACCTCAGTTTTTTTCATACAAATTAAGACATGATCTTGATACCGAATATGAACGAGTCTGGCAATCACCATGCACGGCGAACTTTAACCATATATTAATTATATATTTTCCTGACTCTAAACCCAAACCCATAATTTTTGGAAACAAATCTGCTGCGATTCTTTGAAATCGCATGGTCCTGCTTGTCCAAATCAAACAATTCATTTGTTTGGAGATTCGTACATAAAAATCAATTGTTTTGAGATTAACGCATTAAAAAAATGAATGATTTGATCTGACCTGTGATTCCAAAGAATCGCAGCAGATTTATTTCCATAGTTTTTACATATTAGTTCTTGGATCCGGTGCTTTTGCTAATTTTGCATATTAATTCGTTGGTTCCAGAGCCACTTGTTTGTGGTTTTGAGCCCTTTAATTTGCTACTTTGCCGTTATATCTATTTAGCAAGGTACTTTCCCTTTTGCCTTGTATCCCTCTTTTATGCTCGACACTTTGTGTAATGATGTTTTTCAAGTACAGGTCTTCCTTTCTATGTTTGTAATTTGTAGTCTGGATCTGAAAAACTGGAGTTGCGTGAATTTTTCTGTATTTCTCCCTTTCTTTGGGTGATCCAATTTGAATCAGACATTAGTTTCCGATTAAGTGAATGTGCTCGACAGCATCCCTAATTGCTATTTGATTTCTGTAGCTAGCAGGAAGCTATTTATTTCACAAAATCAATATTAAGGCAATAATATTCAACCATACCCAAACATGAGTTCATACAACAGTGGCAAAGCACAACTCGTGCATATAACTTGTCATTTTTCTCAAAAAAAAAAAAAAATTGTCATCTCTGAAATCCCAATGGATATTCTCACTATTAAATCAACTTTCTGGATTGTCCCCAACTAAATGCTTATTATCTAATACAGCCCACGAGGGAAAATTGCTAATATTTACAAGTTACAATACAAACATAATTTCATGAAAAAAAATTTTAAAAAATAATACAGCACATGCACAACATAACCAAAAACAAGTTACAAACTGGACAAAAGCATGCTTACTTAAAAATGGCCTAAGAAAAAGGAAACAAAGCAATAAGCATCATGTAAGAGGTAGACAAGGGTCTGGCCTGAAACAAGCATTGCTAGTGATATGAGAAAGAAAGCCATTGATGCTGTAATGCCTCCTCTGCAGTTGGTCGTCTCCTCGGATTTATTTGGAGCAGATACGAAAGAAAATCAACAAATTTTGTATCAGAGGATTGTAAATGCTGTGACAAAGATGACTTCTCAGGTACTAGATACTCTAATTGGTCTGTTTCCTGCAAAACAAGAAAGGGAAGAAAATTAAAAAAAAAAAAAAATACTAATACTGAATTCATTATTTTACCATTTTATCATTGAATTTATAGTACGCTGCTGTTCCCTGTCAGCAAACCTAGCATAACTATGAGTTATAATAGAGGGAATCACAAAAATAAATCAAACCTCATTTTTATGAAAAAGGTCATAGTCATCTGTGAAGTACTTGCTGGTCTCTTGTCCCAGCACAAGCATTTCCATATCTATTGGTCCGACAATACCAATGATGCGTGCCAGCATCATAGAAACAGAATCATTTGGAAACAACACCTATTGTATCAAAAATGCAAAAACATTATCCACAGAGATTAAGCAACAACAAGTTATCAAAGCATGAAATTGCTCCATGAATTTAAATCTTAAAATTATTCAGGAAAATTATTATGAGGTTGGATATTCTTTAGACTATCAGAGCCGTGTTCATCATCTTTTCAAATGGCAACAAAAATGCTACCTAATTTAAAAGGATATTTTTGGAGAAAGTTTTATAGCCTATAAAAAAATTTGTTACAAACTTACCTCTCCAGTATAAAGCTCAGCCAAGATGCAACCAAGTGACCATATATCAATCTTCTGATCATAAGGGAGACCCAAAATAACCTCAGGAGCCCGATATGACCGTGATTGCACATACAAGCAGAGATTATCAGTGACAAAACAACTGCTACCCAGATCTATCACTTTAATCTCACACCTGCTGTAGCTCTTTATGAGCATGTTTTCGGGCTTTAAATCACAGTGCATTATTCTCAGGTTGTGTAGGTAAACAAGTGCTTCTAAACACTGGCGAGCAATTGCCTACAAGAATACAGGTGCAAAATTAACAACAGAAGTCATTAAAATACTTTGATAATCAGATAACAGATCACTATGCTACCTGTATTCTAGATATATTGAAGTAGATCTCGCCGCCAGACTCTTGGTTGTACTTTTGGAATTCATACAAGTTGGCGCGCAATAGTTCTGTTACTATGAAGAGGTGTTCCTACAAAGAATCTAAGGAACTCAACAAAAAAAATGGTCGAAATTGGTATAGAAGCGACTTTAGAGATCCAAGTACCTGATAATAAAAGTAATCGTAGAGCCGTAATATGTGGTGCTCATCAGCCGGATCCAATTTATTAACAAACTTGAGGAGTTTTATCTCATCTAGACTCTGATCAAAGAAATCCTTGTCATTCTTTATTATCTTGAGGCATACATCCATTCCTGTGTACATATCATGTGCCTGAACAACCTTGCTAAATGCAGCCGATCCAAGGTATTCTGTGACATAATATCGTCCCGCTATAACTGAATTGAGTATGATGGGGAAATCCTTGTTTTCTTCAAAACCTGTCCTGTAGTGGATGCCTAACATATGAGCACAAAGGGTGTGCTTTCATAAATTTAATTGTATAATCACAGTTCGGAAAAGGTATGAGAGGGAAATGATGGTGATTTCAAAGAGATGTGTTACAGATGCAACTGAAAGGGGAAAAAATGAGTAAGATGGAAGCTTAAATACCATCAAAGATGAAGTTACAAATTGCAGTAACCAAATTTTTGTTAAATTTAACAGAGTTCAAAAAGTGTCTATAGTTTGCTAATAGTTTTTACAATATAACGCCTCATCAGAACTAGATAGTCGAAATTACAGATTGTTGAAAAATAATGCTGTATCTCTGTTCAATTTTAAAGTGTTGCTTAACCAAAGCAATTAATCACTTCCTATTTCAATTTTCCGAGTTTGTCCTTTAACTAATTGTTTGACAATTCAACTCGCTTTGAAATTTAAAGCATGGATTTTCATTTTTCAATCTATGCAAAAAGCAAATGCAAAATATAACATAATTGAAGGATTGGGAACCTTACTTGTTCTTACGATGTATGATCCTCAAGTTAAAAATTTCATATTCCTTCCGAAAATTTGAGAGAGCAAGTTCAACACCAGTTTCTTTCTCTTCCTCCTCTTCGGCATTTTTGCTGCCCAAATCCTTGATGGCACCATCCCAATTTAAGGGCCCAAAATCCCCCATTTCAAATGCAACATCAGCATCTTCATTATCCAATAAAGTGCTCATCTCAGTATGACTTCCTTTCGGCGCATGTTCAATATCCACATTATTTGTACAATCGGAATGTTTGTTGGTTTTGACCTTGAGCTCCGGTTCAAAGTCTGAAAAATTAAGTTGAAGTAAAATCTACATGAAACAATGAAACTGAGAGGGGGAGATCAGATTGCCAGAAAACGTAGCACATTTTGATTAAAATATAACTAAACTTAAAATCAGAAATATAGAGATTAACAAATAAAAAAGGTAACAACTCACTTGCTAGGGAACATGAATCTTCCATATAAGAAGCAATAATATCTAATTCCTTCAGGCCAGCATCTCTTAATGGATCCCCTTCAAGTACCAAATCTCCCCTGTTCTCCCCTCCAACCCCAAATTCATATAAAATCTCAGTCGAATCATCCATTATCTTATACCTTTCATACACGGCCCCATTAGGATTCCCCTGCTTACCCCCTCCCTTGCAACAATCACACAAAGGGGACCCACAGCTATCTACAGCACCAGAGCCGGCACCTTCTTTATCAAATTCCATACCAGAGTGAGTTGAAGTGACAAACTTGTCCTTGCTCTCATCAGTACCACGGGTCCCACCTGTCAGCGACTCATCATACCACCACGAGCTCTCATTGAAGAATTCAGAGCTATTGTTGTACTCTCTTGCCGTGCCGAACTCCATTTCTGACGAGCTGGTTTCTGATCTTGCCTGTTCTGGGGACCACGTCCCGTACGGATTCTGCAAACCTGTACCTCCAAATTTCTAATTTTTAAGACAATTTGAGAGAATTCAAATATAAAAACAAGACAGATACGCCACTCAATTTAACCCATAAAAAAGTAGGAATTGACAGAAATGCTAGGGAAATCTTTAAATTAACATATACGCCAATCAATTTAGTATTCTAAAAGCAAACAACTACACGCCACTCAATTTAGTATTCTGAAAGCAAACAACTACGCCACAATTTAAAATAATAATAATAAAACTCAAGTAAAATTAAGTCCGAAGCTTAGCCGCCCGCCTCAAATCGGAAACATAAAGACAAATCTATCAAAATCTAACACCAAAATCAGCTCAAAACAAGTAGTCGAACTCATTGGTCAAGCACGCATTAGCATGCAGTAAAGACACAAGTCTAGAGCTAAGAGATTAGACAAACGAACCAAAAGATCTTAGAATGCACATTTTAATTTCAAATATTTTACTGGCATACTATCCAAAGTTGAAGAAATTAAAGCGAATTTTGTGAAGCGCAATACATAGAGGATAGAATTCTAGTAGATAAGGTAATCTAGTGACACGGAGCATACCAGGAGAAGAGTGTATACTGACAAACGCATCGTCATCATTATCTGAGCTCGAGGCAGCGTGACCCGGCGGAGACATGCGGAGAGGCGGGAGATTCTCCGGTAGCTCTGTGTCGGCGACGGAGACCGCGACGCCGCCTCCACGAGAGAGTACATCGTCCAGGAGAGCAGAGGCGGCGCGCGAGTAGCCGCGATCGGCCAGGAAGGCCATCACCTCGTCTAAACCCGGTGTCGACATTGGTGACGTCACCTATTCAGGTCAGACCGTCAGAGTACGGGAAAATGAAGGCGCCACACCATTTGATTGGCGCGAGAGACTGAGACTCCGAGAGACAAAGTCAAGAGTAGAAAAAACTGGAGAGGAGATATCGAGACGGTCTCGCAAGTTTCAGTGTCCGCGTCAAATAAAATACTGGAGGGAACTGGGTGTGATCGCACCTGATTTTGAAGGCAGGACTGCGTGAGCAGAATGGCAGAGTGATTGCTAAATAATCCTCTCCGTTTCGTACGGTCTGGTGCTACTGCCATGCTCAGTATTTTAATTGAAATAAATAAGTTATTTTTATAATTGTGATATCAGTACTATTTAGTATACAGGTGGATTCACTTCGATTAAATAGGACCCATTGACTTCTATTAATTTTTAAAATTTATAAGTTTATATTTAATTTTTTATGTAGTTTAGAGTAAAAAGTTTTAGGTACTCTAAATTGACCTTTATACATAATATGAAAATTTTATATGATTGATTCTTATAGTTTGAAGGTATAGTTTCGTCCCTGCTTAGGTACACAATTTTTGTGGGTGTAATGAATTATTTATTTTCACAACTAGTCAATTAAATACTAGATATTTTTCTTAAATATACTACATATTTTGTTTTTTTAAATAAAGAATAAAACACGTACTTTATAAATTTTAAATGAGTTTTAATTGAAATGACAATAAATTGTTGTAAATTTTTAAAACATACAATAGGTAAAAATGATATTATAAAATTTAAAGAGAAAATATATAATTTCAAAGTTTTTGAAGAGTATACATAAAATTCTCTCAAAGTAAAACTAGAATCAAAATATATATTATATCATCAATCCATGTTGTTTACTCAACAAGTAATTGAAATGTTTCAGTTCTTTTTGCATTTGAATTTTTTAGCGTAATGTAGAGAAGAGGTTCAACCACTCAGATTGTATTTTTGGGTCTTCAAAAATTAAAAAATGTAACTGTTTAATCAGTATATATAATTCAAATATAATGTTAAGTAGACGTTGCTTTAGTTGAAAATGTACTAAAAATAGCAATAAAATTCGAATAAATATGAAGTAATCCATTGAAGAGTGTCCGATTATATGAAAAAATGGACATGTCCTGTCCTATGGGCAATGGAGAGGTGACAACCACCATTAAAGGTGTATTCATGAGGGTCCACGAGGGAAAGGTAATGGCAGAGAGGTGACAACATCATTAGGAAGACAGCGAAGGATTGTTTTGGATTCTCTCTAAAGTGATAAAAATAATTGAACCGTCCTAATTAGATCTTTACCATTAATTTTCATTTAACGGTTGCGATCTAACCTAACATTTTCAACAATCCCCCGGCCATGTTGTATCAAGACCGTTGGATCTAAACCGAACGTCTTACTCTGTCTGAGTCTCTGAGACCATCCAAATAATCACCGTACGATTGAAAAAGCAGATGAAATTGTAAAGGTCTTCGCATCCTCTGAGGTATCTCAAACTTTGCGTGACTTTTTGGATTATCTCAATCGTTCAACTACGTTCTGCACGAATCTCAAAGCTCAAATAATACTGGACTCCTACGTTTCCCCGAATAGGCACCGGACACGTCGGTCACGCAAAAATTGAGATATCTCAGAGGATACGCACCATTGTGAAGAGGGGGCGCGGTCTCGCCAGAGAGTCACGTGCGAGACCGGAGAGAGTGCCACGTGGCGGGAATCAGGTGTCGTTTCTCCTTTTTTTTTCGCTGTGGGCAAGTGGTTTAGCGGTTGGTGGCCGCAGTGATATTATCACGCAACGCAACATCTGCTCTGCTGCTATGCAATCGGGATTATAGATCCAAGTTGGATCTTTTATGGTAACCTATCTGTTTCGTGCTATCTATTTCTGAACCCTGAAGCTTCTTTTAGGGGACAGCTTTGGGCAGTGATGAATCCCTATTCTCTCAGGTATCGGATCAAATACAATAAGGACGTGTTCGGCTGCATAATAGACTAAATTAATTATTCGAATTTGATTCAGCGAGGTTAAAAATTCGTGATTCGGTAATAATTCGAGTATAATTCGGAAATGATTCGGTATTATTAGAATCAGATATCTCAGTTCTGCAAGAGAACAAAAACAAAAAATAACCAAAAATAAAATTATGGGAAAAATTTGGAAATAATTCGTAAAATTCGCGAATTATTCGGTCAAAGTTCAGTCAATCGAATAATTCAACGTTCGGTTCGGCATCACCAAAAAACCGAATAATTCGGAAATTATTCGCGAATTTTGGCACTATGGTAGGTAGGAAATGGGCACAGGAACAAAAATATTTTGAACTAATTTTTACTGTTCACGTGGGAAAAAAATTCATTGAGTAATTTTTTTTTCCCACATTAACAGTAACTTTTAGACTACATCTGAACATATCCTTAAGTGTTGTTCTCAGTTGAGCGATTGAAATTTGATAGGGTCCGTTTTGAGATTCTTATCAAATTAAAAGTTTATTTTCAAATCTCATTGTACTCGGCAAGGTATTGCACTGGATTTGAATTCGGATAATGATGCGATTTAACCTCCCGCATTAGAGAAATGACATGAGATTATATTACTTATTTACCCTGATCAGGATGCAGTGTTGTAAAATAAAAGATAGGTTTACCTAGCGACTGGAATTTTTTTAATATTGCGGGATATGGAAAGAAATAAAATTATTATAGAAAAAATATTGCGATGTTAATTAAATAATTTTATCTAAAAAAATAAAGGTGATATCAAATAAATTTAACATTACAATGAGTTGGAACCAAACTTTCAACTTATGGAGTCAAATATAAATATAAGTCGATCATATAAAATTTCATACTATGCATGAATATTATCCAATGCATTTTACTCTAAAATATATAAAAATAATTGTTCTTTTTAATTAATAAAGAGCTATTTCTAAGATATTATGGGTTCAATCATGAGTGAACATAATATAGCATAGAATTTAAACCACTCTTTGTTTTTTTAGTTAGAATATCCCCACTATATTGAGATCCCAGTTCTAGCTAGAAGAAATGAGTTTTTTTTTTTTTTAATTCTTATTCCAATCCTCTTTTATTTTTGAAAGGAAAGTTTCATGGATTTTATATGTAATTTATAAACAATAAACATAGTGAACTAATGATTTAATTGGAATATAAAATTAGGACAACGATTGTAAGTCACTGGCACAATAGAAGTACAGTTTTAAGCTTTAATTATTCAGTGTTACATTTGAAGTAAGTATACCTTGATAATATCTATTCCAAATTAACTTGTTCAAGACTTACGACAATATTAACAACAGCTCCAACGTTCCATGCTTAGGGGCCGATCCAGTGTAGTCCACGGGGGCAGTCGTCCCCCCTGGATTTTTAGTTTTAGTGGAGATTTATCGGTTCCAACTGGTTTTTCCCTCCCCTGTAAATTTTTCTGCCCCCTTTGAATGTTTAATTGTTAATTTGGGTTAAATTTATAGCTAAAATTAAAATAAATTTCTTAAAATATGATTGGTAATTATAATTACAAGTCAGAACATTATAGAGTATAAGTTAAAACATTATTTTTATCAAATACCCAATTAGTTAATGGGTTTAAATCCGATTCAATATTTTTTGCCCTGACAAAAATTGTGAATCCGCCACCATGCTTACTATAGGCACTTAATTACCATCTATATAAAACAGTAATTATATTAAAAGTACTTAATTTATATTAGCACACAATCGACTACAGAGCATGTTGCTACAGCTTGTCATGAAGGGAAACCTTATCAGGAAAATCGCTGGAGTAAGATTGGTTTTACAGAAAGGTTTGGCACACCTTCCTGGCTAGAGACACCAGGAAAGCGAACAATTCTAGTCATTATTGATTGCTATATCATATTAATTCATAGGTGTCTTTCCAATTCGTGAACTTTGGGCCAAAGGGAAATGGTCCAGGTCGCAATCACTTGCATCTCCACATGAATGGAATTTAGATCCAACGCGTTACCGGACCGTGTAGAATGAGATCTGAGTAGTCTGTTTTATTCTGGTACAAATCTCAAAGCGGACAAAATTTCGAAGTGATTTTGGCTTGAATGGAAGTATTCTGCACAGGGAAACAAATCTGCTATTGTTCAAATTAAACCATTCATTTGTTTTGAGATTCATACATAAAACTCATCTGCTTTGAGATTTGTGCATTTCAAAAAAATGAATGGTTTGATCTGAAAAAGCAGGGACCTGCAATTCCAAAGAATCGCAGCAGATTTATTTCCTATGCACATTCTGGTATCGCAAAAGATACTCATTCCTCGTGTAATCCGACTCTGCTGCTTTCTTATAACAAAAGCAGGATCCTGCTTTTCCGATCTCAACTATTCGCGTATCTCGATAAAGAAACTTTTCCATGAACAAATCTCAACGAATTTTAATGGTTGGGATCGGAAAAGCAGGACTCTACTTTTGTTATAAAAAAACAGCAGAGTCGGATCGTTCCTCGTGTATTTCCACAATATGCTGTGTCACGTGTATATGAATTTTTCAAGTCATATAGTTTGGGAATCTAATATTTTGTAAAAGATAACTAAGGATTACTTACTTAGCCTTTTTGTATATTATTAAAGTAATTTTGTATATAATTCACACTGGCTGAAAATTGGTTGTATATGGTTCACCGTTTACATCAAACCTTTTTAACATCCTACGTACGGGGTGCATATTTGGAGACCATTAGCAGCTTCTGGATTTCATGTTCAAAGGAACAAAGCATAAAGGATACAACGTAATGATTCGCTGAGCAAAAACCAATCCTGTCCAATAATCTGAAGACCAACTAATCCATATTATATTCCTTGCATCATTTGTACAAACTCAATTAATTACAACTATTAATCGCATCCTTTTTTATTTTATATATATATATATACCCTCGACAGTTTAAATTTAGACGAATTTAGTTGGTAGTTGATGATGAAGACCACACCGTTGAATTGATAATGCCATGAATTTGACAGCCAAACAATGTTAAATTAATTAATTCACATTCAAGCATATTCGAGTAATAAAGCACATCATTGTTTGTCTCCTTTTCTTGAAGTAAATAAGCAATTCATTTCACAAGGCGACAATTGTACCTACCGTTAGTTACGGTACCGACCTATAACTTGTTTGCTAGAACTGGCGTAGATGGGGTCAAATCAAATCAAAATCAAATCGTTCTGTTTTGTGTCGGGTTATTTCTAGATATTTTATTATCTTGCTATGCATCTGGCTATCTGAACCAACTTTTAGTTTTTGGTTACATGCGACTCTTTTTATAAACCATAATTAAAAATAATAATTTTATCAAATATGATTATTTCTTTTATAAAAATTATAAGAATCCGCCATTTTTTTTTATTTTTCGGAACTAAAATGGCATTTTGGTCTGATGTGGTTTTACAGTTTTTCATACTAGTAGCCGCAAAAAATCACATCGAGCCGAAATATCATTTCGGTCCTGAAAATAAATAACGCACCTAAATGATATTTTAGTTCTTATTTTTTTTTTAAAATAATCATATTGATTTCATAATTTTTTTTAATTATGGTTTATAAAAAAAATTCGTTACATGCAGAACGAACTCTTCAGAAGACGAACGGTAAAGAGATACTTACTGTGAATTGTGGATATCTTGAAATTAAATTTTTTTTTTTTTTTCTAAAAATGTTCACCTCATTTTTTACAAGCAATCTAAACAAGTGCAATCTTAAATAGATTTCACATCAATATTAATAATACTTTATTTTTTTAGTTTATCCCAGCAAATATAAAAATAATATAAATCTTTGTATACCCAATGAAAACCAATTAACAGTCTACGACACATATTTTTATCTCTCCAGTAAAATCGGGAAAATAAGTCTAATTTTAACAAAATACCTTAGAGAAAGAAAAAAATGTGAAGTATCTTACTTACTACCATATTTCAACGTCGACTTTGTATTAATAAACACCGAATGATTTTCTTATGTGATGATTACTCGACGCGTTATTTGAAGCATTTCTATTGCCAAGAGATGTTTTAGTTCTATTTGTACTTGTGATCTCGCATTGAGAGAAAATATTTTTTTAATGAGAGAAAATATTTAATAAAAAAGAGTCCGGCTAATATAACATTGGTGTTACATGACACTAACTTTAAAATTGATTGAATAAATTTCAAATGACTAATTCAAACTGTTCAAACTGATTTACTTTATGAGTGATGTGTTTACATGCAATTTTTTTTTATATTTTTGAGTTATTTTAGTATCAAATCAAACGGTAAAAATATTGAAAAATGAATGTATTAAAATTAACTTAAAACTCACACATTGACCGCTTGACTTGATACTAAATAAATTTAAAAAATTATAAATTTTGCATGTAAACACACAACTAATGAAGTAGATCGATTTGAACAGTTTGGATTCACCGTTCGAAGTCGATTCGATAAGTTTTGGAGTTCGTGTTATATATGCTAAAATAACACTGATATTATACTAGCCAGACTCTTTAATAGACTCTTTAATAAAGTAATTGATACCTCCATTTTGAATTTAAAAGTTGGAATTTGTATTCAAAGGGGGTAATATTTAAATTAACCAAACTGAGTTGTCTATAAAGAAATTACTAAATTAAACAACCAACTAGAAAGAATAAATTGAAATTTAATCTTCCCGGACAAAATTGAATTGAAAGTTAATCTTCACAAGATAACTTGATACATAAGGTGAAATTTAATCTGCCCCAACAAAATTGGAAACCCCAGTTTAAACCCCAAGTGTCCTCCTTACTCTATCAAACTAAATCAACTCAAAAATGATTTTTAAATTTGAACTGTATGCCAGGTCTCTAAAATTATGTTTACAAACCATTAATCTGCCACCGGTGAATCAGGTTCGATTGCTGATCGAAGCCCTTTCTGAACCATCATCTGCACATAGAACTCAGCATGCTCCTATTCAAATGTTGTAAAAGAAAAAAATAATTAAGAACATATCTTAAATGGCCTTTACCAAAATAAAGCACATTGTGTCAAGAGGGTAATTATTTTAATTTGGGCAAAATTTAACTTAAAAGTCACCATAGGACCTGTTGTATAATACTGGCAGGAACCCAAACCAATACAAATTACAACATTTTACAGGGGTTCTGCTACTGGTATGTGTTTCAGTATGATTCTCAGAACAAATGGACGGATGGATTCTTGCGGAAGAGGATAATGATTCAACAAATATAGGCTTCAAATTTGACAGCTACGTATTGATACTGGTATGGTACTTGGCATGACCATCCTGAAAACAAAAAGATTCATTTTCTAACTAACATATATTTATTTATTTCAAGGGGATTACCTTTACAGTGACAATTACAACAGCAACTCCTCTTTGTCTTGATTCATGGAATAAAGTTCTTGCTTTATCAGGTGTTACTGATGGTATAACTTGTGGTAAAACCTTCTCCACTGCAATAAATATTTTAGAAAATATGAGTAAGATAATTTTTTCAACCAATTTCTTACTTAAAATTAAAGGAATTCTAATTTACCAAATCAAATTTGACTGGAATAATTTTAGAAGGTAAAAACAGGTTTCTCTAAAGATGATATCATTTGCTTGAATAATTTTACATTCTCCCTGTAACATTATATTAATCCTCTCTTATCTCTCTGTAGCATTCTGTTCTTTGTCAAAAGTAGTTGGTTAGCAAAAAAAAAAAAAAAAAAGGAAATAGAAAAGTGAAAGCAACAACCTTGACATTACACCAATGACCAAGGGCTCTTTGGTAATTGAGCAAATAAAATGAGAGAGGTAGGAAGAGTGTGAAGGGGTCCGGATCCCCATGTAACCCAATTTTTGGATTTCGGATCGAGACCGTCCGATTAGAATCCGACGTTTCATCTCCCACGATCCATCTCGGAATGTGTGCTCCATCTCAAATTCAGTGCTCCATCTGCACGCTCATCTCAAATCGGACGGTCCCGATTTAAAACTCAAAAATTGGGTTACATTACTCGAGATCCAGTAATAGAAAAGTGAAAGCAACAACCTTGACATTACACCAATGACCAAGGGCTCTTTGGTAATTGAGCAAATAAAATGAGAGAGTAGGAAGAGGGTGAAGGGGGTCCTACCTAATTTCTCAGTATGGCGTGGATCATCAACTAATAGAACTTTGTAGCTGTCACCACTGCCAGTCCCTTTCCTCTCTGTTGATCTGCCTATGTCTCCTCCTGCGTTATTCATTTATTCAAATTTTAAGATGCAAGCAATCATTATATACTTAGGTTGACCCAAATCATACTATATGATATATGATAACATTTTTTTGTTGGAGTATATCTTCCATGTCGGAGCTATCAAAATGCTCTCACATTTTCATTTCTCATAATTCAAAGAGAAAATTAGTTATTTGTCACTCCAAAACCCTTCAAATTTGAAAAATACCATCATCAAACTATAAATCTAAAAAATACCACTCTAAACTTAGTTAAAATTTGCCACAAATACATAATTTTTATATTTCTTTTATTAAAAATTAACTGAAAAATACAGATTTGAGATACGTATAATGAAAGGTCTGAAGGGTATATAGAAAAAAAATACAAAAATACGTATCTCAAAACTGTACTTTTCAGTTAATTTTTAATAAAAAAATATAAAAATTGTGTATTTGTGGTAAATTTAAGAATTAATTAAGTTTAGAGTGATATTTTTTAGATTTATAGTTTTGTGATGATATTTTTCAGGTTTAAAAGTTTTGAAGTACAAATAACTAATTTTTCCTAATTTAAATCATCTGAAGGTTGTCAATTGAAGTTATTGTTTGAACTTTCAACCCACTGTACACATAATTTGTTGTGCAAGTATAATGCGTATCTTACAAAACTACAAAATTAATGAATGGCATTTTGGCACCTCAAAAGGGGGAGCCAAATGGGATCAGTATGCGGGGCTTTAATTCAAAGTCAAAACACAATTAAAAAAAAAAGATAAAGGAAAAGAAAAAAGAAAAAAGAAAAAGAAAAAGAAAAAGAAAAAGAAAAAGAAAAATAAAGTGCCTTTTAAGTTATAGTGCTGTTGGCACAGAATAAATTGCAGAAAGGGAACAGAAGGTTTCTTATTCATAAAAATAAAATAAAAAACACAAGGTTTATTAAATTTCAGATCTCACTTTTTACCATACCTTCTATTTTTAATTTTTTTATTTCTACCCCATCCGACATGATAGTTTTAAAAGATATAATACAACATATGAAAGAGAAAGAAAAAAATGCATCTGTACCTTCTTCGATAAGGGGAAAAGCATCAAACTGAGAAGAACCATCAGAAGTGGGGCGCTCCTCCACTACCCCAGCTCCGCTTCCTTTGAGGGGCCTAATGCCTCCTCCAATTGATACCGACGCTATCATTTCATTACTCTTTTGAATCCTCTCCGGTTTCTGCTTGAATGACACGGAGAAATGGGGGAGAACTGGAGACGAGCTGGATTTGGCGAAATGAAGCGGGTAGAATGTGGTGCCTCTGCAACTGATTGCCATTAGAGGAAGAGATGGATGGATTGCTTTCTTTTCTGCTCAGAAATGGAGTCTACAGTTATTGGTGCCTCCACTGCTTTAGGACAAAGATGATTTTTTTTTTTTCTACATTTGTTACATCGTAGGCGTGAGATTTATATATATAGCTCTATTGAGGGTTTCTGAAACATGAAATGCCAAGATTACATCGATTTTACTTTACCACAAAAAAACGTGTCGAAAATTCTGGAAGCATGTAGTTATTGAGAGTGCAAATGCAATATTGAGCGCATGAATTTACATGTCAAAACTAAAATAATTGGAAACAGCGAGAAGCTTCTGGTCATAAACATGGAAACAAAGAAGAAGCAACCATAGACGGCACGCCACGTACAACTCCATTTGTCACCTTTTACAATCCTTTTTGCGGTCCAGATTTAATGTCTTGAATATTTTAGAACAAAAAGTACGTTTTAGGGTGCGTTTAGATGAATCAGGAAGGTAGAGCTATCTTTAATTTTAAAATAGTAATTATTTTAATATTTTATAAAAATAGTAGAGCAGTGGATTATGTTACAAAAGACAAACAAAAAATAGTGACTATTTGCTAATTTAAATACATTCAAACACCGGATAGTAGCTCGGAACAGTGCTAATCTAGAATAGTAGCTATTTTTCACTCATCCAAACACATCTTTAGTGAATAAAGTCAGGTTTATATCGTCTCAAAAGAGCAAAAAACAAAAGGAAGTTCTAGAAAATATCTACGAGATGAAAAGAAGCTCCGGTAACACAAGGGAAAAATATTGCTCTGAATTCTTTCAAGTATCCGGAAGAAGAGATAGTTCCTATCACTAAGGCACTTCAAATTTTGGTTTTGGATCCGAACCGTCGATCTTCTTTAGCACGAATATTAAAGTGTCCCTGTGGAAATTGCTTCGGACTGGATAAGTCCGAATCCAATCTCAAAATTTAAGTTACTTCATTTTGGGGTCGGACAAAGCGAACAGGTTTTCCTCTTGGAGTCTTCAACAGGCCGGTACTTCCAATCCAGGGGTCCATATCCCCGGGTGCGTATCCTCTGAGATATCTCAATTTTTGCGTGACCGACGTGTCCGGTGCCTATTCGGGAGAACATGGGGGCATTATTATTTGAGCTTTGAGATTCGTGCAGAACGTATTTGAACGATTGAGATATTCCAAAAAGTCACGTAAAGTTTGAGATATTTCAGAGAAGGCGAATTCCATATCCCCCACGTACCTGAGGTGCAATCTAAATAAATGGACGGTCCAGATTAATCCCAGCCGGACCAAGTTCAATCCGTGCCTAGAGAAACTATAGGGGTGCGCTTTGAAATTCGTGCAAAGTTAAAAGAACGGCCCAGATCTACTTATTGCACCTCAGGTACCGGGGGTATTCGAAACCTAAAATAAAGTGTGACCTGGGCAGTAGTTCCATCTCCAATTCTCCACGTACTAAATCCACAAGATTGATAAAATCCACGAAATTGATAATTGGAAATCAATATGATTAATAATATGATAAAATATCCTCTTTTACTTTTCCCCAAAACCTCGTCTAAAATTTATATTAACACACTTCAAAGTAAAAAATAGCAATCTGAATACTTAACAACAACACAACAGAAAATTTTGATTCATAACTCATCAAATTACATAAAACTCTTTCAAAAGCAAAATTCATAATACGTAAAATAATGGTCCTGCCTGCTAGGACTTGATAACTATGGAAAAGGCCTAAAGTTCTCTTGGTGCTTCAAATTACAATTAAACAACCTGATAAGAGTCCGTGATCAACTGAACCCTTTGTGAAAACTTTGGAACATTTGCACCTTTTATTGAGTTGATACCCGCCACCTGACAAAAAAAAAAAAATTAACATTGAAGCAGAGTGAACTTCAACTTCAAACAAAATGTAATGAGCTCCGTCCAAGTAAGAACAGAAATTTCATAGGACAGTATTAAATGGCCCCCTTTATTGAAGTGGATAAATTTCTCTAGTTTCTCCAAAAAAACTTCAAAAATTGCTTATTGCACCAATGACAACACATTTTAAGAGCAAAGGTTCACAAGAAAAAATAAATGTGAGATAAAATGAAGGTTAAGACGAACCTTCACGTCACTGTAAGTGCCTGAAGCAGCAAACTTGATAGAAATGGGGAAGAACGCTGATGAGTCAGCTGGAGGCACAACAAACTCCATTGAACCACTGCCAATAAAGATGCCGAAATATTATTTGAATCATAAACATCAAAAGATGGAACGAAAATGGAGATTATAAAACTACTCGCTCTGCTATACTTACCTGCGGTTGGAATGATCAATAAGGAGAATCGACCACTCCAATGAAGAGTTTCTTGCATCATACCTAAAATAAACAGCAAAAGAATCAAATTAGAAAAGATGAAAAACCAGAACAATGAAATACAATAAATATTATGAGTATATATTCTCATTGATCAAGCTTGTTCTCTAACCAATCAGGCTTCTTTTACCATGCAACAGCTGATGATGTTGGAATAGTGACCATTGAAGAATTTGTTAAAATAAACAATTACCTCCATTCGCCATCTATCTGATTTACTGCAGGTGGGTCTCTAAGAGCAGGAAGCGGAACTGAAATAACCACATTTTGCAAGTCGAACAAATCTGAAGCTTCGTACTCAATGTTGACATAGGTGTCATTTCCAGACACCGAGGGCCAGCAATTAACTGAAATTGCATCATTTTAGTCCCATTTGTATTTAGTTAAAACATGTAAAACAATAATCACTACTTCAAGTATAAAAGCCATGTTAACATATTAAATTATTCCATGTTCCCGTAAACTATTCCACTTCATCTTGCACTAAATTTTGCTTTGAAACAACCGTGCAAGTATACACAGCTTTTAGTCTGTATCCTATACATGTCCGGAGAAAATAAGTCACGACAGTTGACAATCGGGGCTCCAATCCTCAATTTAAAGCTAAGAATTTGATACAAACAACTGCAAAATGCTATATATATATGCTCAAGTCAGTCTGAAACTAATGCAAATTCATTCAAGGGAAGTCCGAGGAGTTAAATTCTTTTTTACAGAGCCAGTTAATTTATTGATTGAAAATAAATAAAAGAAGACCAGTGAATGTGAGAGAGATAAATATTTTTGAGAAAAGATATTTCAATTTTTAAACAATACTGATGCAAACATGTTGTAAAAAGTCAGGCCCAACTTACCCTTTTACACAGACAGTGAAAAAGATCAATAAAAAAGGAAAATAAAAAGAAAGGACCTGTGAGCGGAAGAGAGGATTCGTCCATTTTCTGGATGCGCCATTTCATGAGGCCCACATCATTTTGGCCAGTGGGGAAAGGTCGGTTCGGGTCTTTCAGCCCAATAATTTGTTTGTTGTTGAACAAGTCCTTGTTTATGTTAGGATGTGTTTTGAAGCTCAGTCCAGGCATGTCTCTGTTCTCAATCTGTTAATTAGTTAATAGGCATCCTTGCATCAGATTTCTTTGAGCATTTTAGTTCTTTTTCAAGTAGAGACTATAGTTCCTGTTTTTTGCACATGCCAGTATCAATAGCTGTTCAAAACTTGTAATAAATCTGGGTAAAACGGTAGGAGCTGCACTATGACAAGTTGCAACCATATGTAATATAAGTACAAAAACCCAAGGATATAAAATAATAAAATGTCAGCCAAATTTATGTTTCATCTCTGCAATTGAAATTGCACCTCTTGGCTGATACATCCTCTTTTACATCAACCAAACTTTATAACAAAAATGCACAAACCTGAAGCTGGATGAAACCGTCATCTTGGTTGAGAATTTGAAGAGAGAGAGTTCCCTGCAAGTCAAAGTTACGGAGACCTCCATTTCTCTCAACAATAATATTGAGCCTCTCTTCAATAGTTACAGTGATGGGATCGGTTGGTGGAAGAACTGATTTTGACTGGACAGCACTTGGCTGCGCATCTTCAATAATAACTTCTCCTTCCGCTTTGAGTGATTCCAAAAATTGATTTGATTTCTGGGTCTTTTTGCCAAGTTGCATTCCAAGCCCTTTAGAGGGTGCTTTAGCTGATGCAGCAGGACGATCTGTAGACATTTTTTTTAAGGAAATAAAACTTGGTGAGATCATGATGGGGCAATGAGACCATTGCTACATGTGTCCAATTGGTCTTATTGGAACGCAGCAAATGTGATTATAATTTTATCCTTTTTTTATTTTGAAAAGTAGGCAGATCACCTACTGAATTTCTGTTAGTAAATAAAGAAGCAAGAATACATTTTTTAACTGATTTAAATTTTTTAAGCTGATAAGGGGAAAGCAAGTTCACATGATAGAGGGTCAACTGAGTGCAGTTTTTCTTGGCTAGTTTTTAGTTTGATTTACTTAATTTTTTTCAGTTCACAATAAGATGAATGAAGCCTAATTACTTTCAATTCATCTTTCTTTATCCACTAATTTCTACTATTATTCTTTTCTACGACAAGTTGGATCTGATATGCAAAAGAAGATCACAAGGAAAGAGAGAATAAGAATATATGTTGGTTATAATTAGTGCAAACCTTTGGGCTTAGAAGAGAAAGAATCAATACTATCGCCATTCAATCCAAATCCAGAACCGCTGCCAAAACCAGTTCCACTACTCGAAATATTCATGTCACTAAAGCCGCTGTCACTTCTTCTAGGACCAGATATTGATGAATACCCACCTGTCTGGAATTTGCCTTTCTCGATCTGAATTTAGGTTTACAACCAAAAAATGAACATCAAAACATAGAGATAAAAATTATCTGCATATGAAAGAGAGAAAATCAGACAGAAAAGCGTAGAATTCACCATATACAAAGATAAACAAGACTTGTTTTAACACCTGCCAGTATGTCAAACTTGAATACAGTAACTTCTCTACTTTTCATGGATATCAGGAGAAAGCTAGTGGCCTAGACCTCACAAGCACTCTTAAGTACAAATCCCAAAATTAAGTTTTAACTAATATTCTTTTCATACCCGTCATATACAGATACCAAAATTACAAAAACAGATAAAAGAAAATAAGACCATACTCACGCAACTAAAATTCATAACAAAATATACAAGTACAATTAGCAGAAGCAATTGTCAATTATGTGGTCTTATGGAAGGACTTCAGGAAATATGAAAATGTGACAAAGAAAGAAAGAATCGTCCTCTTTTTACCTTGCTTTTCTCAATCTCAGTAGCTTTCCTCTTCATGACATCCTTAGCCTCATTCATCTTGCTTTGTAGAACAAGCTTATGCAGTTTCTCTTCATGGCTCTCCATCTCACAGTACTGTCTAACTTGCGTAACAGTGAGGTTTTCTTTGTTGCCCAGAGATAAGCACTCATCGAATGCAAAAATGATCTCAAATGCCATTTCAGTTATCCCCTCATCATCCAATGAGGGAGCATATTCAGGTACCTTTTAACCATGTTAAGGGAAAAAAATGGTGTTGCTGCAAGGTATAACACATCAAGCATTTGATGTTAAATTTTAACACGTTGCATTTTCCATATGATTTTTCAAAGAGCTAAAATTGAAAGAACAATTCTGGTCAACATTGTATATTTATTATCAAGATATTCTCTAGAACCAAATTTAATTCCATGTCACAAAAAGTGGAATGTGAAAAAAGGATACAACTTTGGAGAGGAGCCTGAGTGTGTCGAGATCTTCTAGAATGTTGCTTTGTTTGTTTGTGACAAGTATAAGGTATAGGGTCTCTATTGGTTGATATACATAGCGCACATTTTCTGTCTCAACATAAGTGTGTTGCTTTCCAGTGCCAACCAGCTTTGGAAAAGCTGCTAGGAGTCCTTCAATCCTTATACGGGGCATATCAACAAATTGCCTTGAAACAAGCACTGCAATGGAATAAAAGGAATGTCAAATATATAAGAGCAAAAATCTTGTCAGTTGCTAAGAAGAAACAAATGAGATTAGGACTCGAAGATCCTTGTATAATCAATAATTAAACACCATTCCTTTTGCCTACATGTGACTAAGAAATATATTGAGTGAGGACAACAAAACTCCTTTGTTATAAAATACAGATGGGCACATACCAACTGCAAATATTATTATTAGGCCTCGCATCATAATGCAGAGCTATCCTCTACAAATGGATTAAAACAATCTCAAAGTGAAGAGTAAAAACATAAATAGCAAATATGATATAGAAGTTTACCTTTGCCTGTTTTTGTTAAAATAGAAGCAGCAAGGACCACCTATAAGCACAAATACATACAAAGTCAATTTTTGTAAAAAGGATGCGCATTAAAGTAGGATCATTTGATCGCACAATTAATTAACTAACAAATTAATAGTGGTTCCGACACAAGAGTTCTGGTAATGTTATATAAGAATTAATAACAAAAGATTCAAGGGGTCTAATTTTGTAATGCCCTAGGACAATCCAAAGTAAATCCAATCTAATTTGCAGTACTCCCAATTCATTTTTATTAAGTGGTCAGTTTACTAACAAAAATTTTTCCAGAAAGAAAATTAAGAAAAATGCTGGATTTCATTTGCATACCATTTTGAAAAGTATATAATGCCAGAATCTGCTGCAACTGTCCAAGAATCAACAACCTGATAGGTTAACAAACAAAAATAGAAACCAATTAGAAAGAGTTCTAGACGTCACAATTACCCTTCCACATAACCAAATATCAAATTGCATCTCATATGCATTGAAACGTGAATTAGATCCCAATAACCATGGGCATTCCCCCTCTTCCTTCTTTCACAATCTCCTAATTGAATTAGCTTCGGATCCGATCAAACTCTGGTAAGTGCTACTACGGGCTAGTTTGCCAGATCTACCAAGACTTAGTACGAATTCATTCTAATTTCGCGACACTAACCTTCTACAACTGAAATCGGACGATCTACCCGAATGCCATTACGTAAGCTAATATTATTCGAACGAAGTGTAATTTCTATTATAAGAACTATGAAGCAAAAGAGATCCACTCCGAAGGGAAATATCGTGCATCGTCTAACACGAACAGATCTAAAGAAGAGCTTACAGAAATCAGTTTGGTGGGGAGGAGGGGTGGGGGGATGGGAGGACGAGAACTTGATCGAGGGGATGGAATGAGTGGGGAAGAGATCTTACCTCAGATCTGGGTCGAGTTGCGCGAAGGAGAGAACGATGCACCGAGAGCGCAATGAAATAAAGGAGAAGGCCGGAGAATTTGTTGGTTACTCCTGGAGCACCACCTGACAAGTTCTTATGATTCATAGTTGATCTCATTTTCTTTTTATTTCACTCTGATTTTATTTATGTTATTTTGTTTATTTTAGTGGTTTGTGAATACTATGATTTGTGCAGGGTGAGATTTTCTAAGTATGAAAATTCATATATTAATTTATAGGAACTCATAGTTTTGAATATAGTTTTGAATATGTCCGCAAATGATTATGAAATATGTTAAAATGAATGTTCAGTTGTAATGTGAAAATACTTGTGAAAATTAAAAAAAAAAGATAGTTATGAAAATATATATTTTCTCTAGAGACTTGTTGCCAGTATAATTTTTTGTTTCATAATTATTAATAAATTTATGATGAAATTTAATAATTTGAAGCCTAATAATTTATGAAAATAGAAAACAAATTTATAAAAAGTAAAAGTTGTAAGTGACTGTGAAAAAAATAAAGAAATCAAATAAAATAAATTTGTCAGAAAATAGAAAATAAAATTGATAAGATGCAAAGAGAGAATGAACAAGAGATGACATATGGAAAAAAAGTTCAACAATCACAAATTTAACAAAAAAAAATTACAAAAATAATGCAATTTGAATATAAATCTCACCCCCATCAAAATTCCCACAATTTCCACAATCATAATTCCAAATAAATCAGTATTAGATACTTTGTCTTACTAAGTCTTTCGTTGAGGGCACACTACCCACATTTATATGGGCGTGCAGCCGCTCCACTGTTCCCGCGGCAAAAAAAAAATTCAGTTCCCACGCCCATGCCCATTTCCCACAGCCCGCTGAACAGGCCCTATATGTATAAGATATAGTTGAAATTTTAAATGAGAAAAACTAAATTTAGAATATGTGACCTCAACGAAAGATAATATTTTACACAATAATAGTATTATACTAAATGTGATTTTTTGTAACACTGATGCTCGGTCAATGGTGAAAGAGTATTGAAAAATGAACTAATTTCATCTCTTGTAAAATATCAATTCATCTGTTCCACCATCTTCATGTGTTGAATTTTATGAGATTCTGAGGAGAAGAATTTATGCGGTACAGTATCAATTTATTCTGTGGAAGTTTCATTTTTATTGTATTGAATCTCACTTCATCTTTACAAGCTCTAAGTCCTATTTATATTACAAAACTTAATGACTAGTTTACTGTACCGTTGGTACTGTGTCTATTTATTGTACAGTTAGTATCTACTGTTGCTTTTTCATAAATAAACTAAAGACCCTATGCTATACTGGATTTAATCTAAGTCATTTGATCAATGATGGATGACTCAGATCAATCCTCATCAACTTGTTCATTATTTTTAACATCATGAAATAAATAATTAACTCGTAGAGAAATAGAAAATACCACAATATAAAAATCAGGAGTGTCACTAAAAGTTCAAACTCAATTTTAGGGCCTGTTCGGCGGGTCATTAGGAATGAGCATGGACACGGGAATTGAACTAAAAATTATTGTTCACGTGGGAAAAAAAATTCAATTAAACTGAATTTTTTTTCCCGAGGAAACAGTAGAGCGGCTGAACACGCTCTTACTATTTCACTAATTTTTTTTTTTATTTGGGACACTATTCCTCTATTACGATTCACTCGATTTAACAAAAATATTCAAAGCAACGAACCAATTATGATATTAATTAATTGGATTCCAAATGTAATTCTATCTAGAACTGAGGCCTCAAATAGTTATTATATTTATAAGTTTTGGTCATCATCGTGCCAAGTAATGCATTTTTATTTCGCAATCAATTGAGTTACGTAGACACCCTTACAAGTTACAAACTACAATAGTGATCTCGTAGACATAATAACTCTAAAAAACCAGCAACATTATGGTGCACATTGGCCACAATAAAATAAAAATAAATCATAAGTTGTATGAGAGATTATTGGTGGGGTTCGACGGACGGAAAAAAATATTTGTTCTAATAAATAAAAGTTTGAAAGGAGTGTTGAATGACTTGGTTTTCAAATCTTTCATTCAAAAAAAAAGTTGCATGATAGTTGGATATGTGTAGCGAGAGAGGGGGGTGTCCGATGCCCATCGGATTAGAACAGTGTTCGATGGGTGTTCGATACCGTCCGATCTACTTCAAAATCTGTGTGCACGTATATTAAAGCAAACAACACAGATATTAAAGTGTTGTGCACAGATCTTGAAGCGAATCGGACGGTATCGGACGGTATCGGACACCCTCCTCTCCCATGTGTAGCGCATAACTCCTGGAAATTTCTATTTAGTTATAGAGGGTACGTTTTAGAATTTGTATCATATTGAAACTGACAACTCAGATCTCATTGTACTCGGTCAAGTATTGCACTGGATCTGAATTCCAAAGCAAAGACAGATCTACAATAACTAATCATATAGGTGCTTAGTCATTCTTATGATTTTAAAATGTTAATTATGTATATACTTTATTGACATTAAATTAAATTTGAGTTTTTAAAAAATTTATATGGTTCAGTTTTCCCGTAAAATGTTAAATGCGTAATTATAGCTTAGTAGTTAGAATTACAACTACTGCATATTATGCATTTTACATTTTGACCCCCCCCCTCCAAATATATTTTCTCTAATTTTGTCCATGAATTCAAAAGAAATAATATTTTGAACTAGATGCATGATAAAGACAAAAAATGAAAATATTTTGAACCCTCTCTAATAATATATACGAATTATGTATAATATGTTTTTTTTTATTTGTATTTAAAGCATTACATATTGCTCTTGACCGGAAAGTCTAGAAAGATTCATTAATTTTACACTATAAAAAATCTTTCCCAGGTGAAAATGTTACAGATGGATGACTAATCAATAAATTTAAATTAACTTCTTTTACTAAACCGTCGATATTATGCAATTAGTGATCGATGCACAAAAATATAGAACAAGCTGTGTGTTTGAATTATGCAAGAATTAGTGTAAGAATAGCTTAACTGAAATTAGTAAATGAGAATAGAGATAAAATAGTGATTTTTGAATTAGTGAGAATAGTGTAATGTGGTGCTATTTGGATTAGTAAAAATATTGTTTGGATCGTATATTTAAAATAGTGAATAATTGTAGCTCTCTTGCGAGTGAGATAGCGGAGGGTTAATGAAGAGTAAATATAGACAGGCAGGGTCTCAAACGAATTTCTATGATGTGGAGATGGAAGAAGCAACACCAACTTTGTCAGATTAGGACTGTATTGGTAGTATTCCGAAAAAGAAATATTTTTTTCTCTCTCTTCACACACAAAAATAATAGTTATTCCAATATTTACAAGAAATAGCTTGTTAGCAACTATTTCAAATTTTCAAATAGTAAAATATATTGTTTAGATGTTCACAATTATTCTGAATAGTAGCTATTTTTGAATTAACTACTATTTCCATCAATCCAAACATACAAAGTTTGATGTAGAAAAGTGATCCTGGTATTAAAGGTAAAATGCAACAAAACAAGTATTTCCAACATAAATATACTTAGTATCTTATTATATTACACAAGTTACATTTCGCCTTATTCGAAATTAGTATCTTTGTTAAACCATATTTATGTGTTTTTCCTTTTGCCACTTGCTTTCATGTACGATGGCCTAATGTAAATAATTGTTGACACAACAAATTTAGTTGTTTCTTATATACATTCAAATTCTGCATATTAAAAAAAAATATAAATCTGTAAGAAGGGAAAAAAAAAATTTGCCTCTTACTTTTTTTTTAAGAAAAATTGACCTCATATCTCACACTACTAATGCTTGTGTTCAGTCTTCATTACAAAGTATCACTCAAATAACCCCAATTTAGAAGAACTAACCCAAAAAGATAGAGGATTTCATTTAATCAAGCTCTACCCAGTTACTTTGAGGGGTCCCTGTTATTGATCTCCAAATTACGTACCCGTTACTGGTTTGAAGTCGAAGAACCCCAATCCATTGAATCACCTTCTGCTATGCTCATTTGATCCGGCAACGGTGGCACAATGCTTGATGCAGGAGAGGGGGATTCATTAGCCGGTGTTGTTAGAAAGTTAAGGGCCATGACGACGTCGGCCATGAGGGGTCGAACAGTGGCTTCTTCTTGGAGACACATTGCTGCCACTGCAACTGCTTGGTTTAGAGCTTTTGAGGGGTAATCATCTTCTATCAAAGGGTCTATTAGATCTGGATACCGTTTTTGATCTCTAAACATCGGCATTGCCTGTGTACAAACAAAGATAGTAGATCAATAAATTAAAGTAAAGAGGTGCATTTTTGAAAATTACGGTAAGATTACAACATGAAACAAAAAAGCATGACAGACAGATGGCTAGTCTATACCATCAACGGTACCAATTGAATACCAAGAAAGAGAAAAAACATGAAGCAAAAAAAGCCCTATCAAGAAAAATAAAAGGAAAGAAAAGAAACACCATGCCTTGGATAACTCCATGAAACTAACCAAATTAAGAAAAAAAGTACCATACCTAGGGGTGAAAACGGGTCGGATGACGGATATTATCCGACCGTTTCCGGATCCGTATTCAAAAATTAAATACGGATATCCGATATCCGAATATCTGTGCGGATACGGATACGAATGTGATTTTAAATTTTAATTATCCGTATCCGAATAGTAGATATATATCATATAATTTAATATATATTATGAAAAAATTTATGTTATTCACTATTATAATTAGATAAATATTATGAATTTTGGTATTTTTAATAATATTTATATATTTTTTTTAATAAATATCCTATCCGATCCGTATCCGTCTAATATCCAATCCGTATCTGTATCCGGAAAAAAAAAACGGATACGAATATGATTTTACCACTATCTGATCCGTATCCGATCCGTTTTCATCTCTAAGGTCCATACCAAACGGTGGAAAAAATGATAATGATAGTGTCCTAAGGAGAAGTTGTACGAAAAATCAACGGACCTATATATTTGCCATGGTAACAAAAATGATAATTGTTCCAAGTATAATGTGTATGAAAAATCAACCAACCCATATATACTTACCCAGGTAACAAGATTTTGCTCGTTTGTCGGCTTCGCAGTGTCAATTGCTCTCCTCCCAGAAATCAACTCGAGTAGAACAACACCAAAACTGTACACATCTGATTTAACTGTCAAATGTCCTGTTCTTGCATATTCTGGTGCGCAATATCCGTAAGTACCCATAACTCGTGAAGATACATGCGTCTTTTCTCCCATTGGCCCAAGCTTTGCTAAGCCAAAATCTGATAATTTGGGGTTGAAATTCTCATCTAGAAGAATATTTGATGATTTTAGGTCGCGGTATATCACAGGAGGATTAGCCTTTTCGTGTAGGTATTCGAGGCCTTGTGCTGCACCATAAGCAATTCGCATTCGTGTGAACCAGTCTAGTGGCTGCTGCTCCTCTGTTATATCTGCCAGGGGCATAAATTCATCCATCAAATGAATTTTGCATTCCTAAATAATAAATACTTGCAAGTATTTGCTTTTGACCACCAACTTACTAGTCTTAATCATATTTCATACCCAACTTACTAGTCTTATGTGGGTCAATTTTAATTTATAGAAAATCGTGCACAAGTACAAAATTTTTGAAAATGAATACATATGGTTTATATTATTTCTATATTATTTGTCTAAAATTCCGAGGTCCTTTGAGATAGGTATGTACCGAATAGATGGTCTTCCACGGAACCGGAGGGCATATACTCATAGACTAAAAGTCTCTGATCACCATCTGCGCAATATCCGACTAAATTAACCAGATTTGCATGGTGAAGAAGGCTCAGCATCAAAACCTCAACCAAAAACTCTCTGTTTCCTTGCAACCCGTTCCTGTCCAGTTGTTTCACTGCTACAACCTATAACAAAACAATGCGGTGATCAAAATTGTTACCTTCAGTGCTTGCAATTCGGTACAAGATTAAAATTTAGAAACAAAAAATTAAATACTCCTATGAACTTATTGAGAAAGAGAAAAGAAAAGAGTTTTTTTTTTTTTATTCTTACCTGGCAAGACTTTTCAAGGGTACCCTTGTAAACTCTACCAAAACCTCCTTCTCCAATAAGGCAATCTGGTCTGAAATTTTTCGTGGCGGCTGCGAGTTCACGAAATGTGAATGTTTGTGCGGCAATGTTGCCATTGTTGGGTGTATCTGGCACCTGGAGCGAACTATTTTCTACCTGGTTCACTGCACAAATTCATCGAAAATTATTAGTATCGCAAGGTCACTTCTTTTTCAGCTGGTATTATATATTGTCATCATTTGAATTCTAATATTAAATTGCATATAACATTCTCACCAAATAACTAAGCAAAAATCTATTAGAATTTGTGCTAATTATTTGATAACATCATAGGGGGGAATTGATTATAATTATAGAGAAAGAACAAAATGATCTGACTCACGCCTTAAGATTTCGGAAAACACAATTAATTTTTTAAACTATGATTGCCATAAACAAATAAAGAAAATATTATAAAATTCCCCTTTTCATCTCCCCTAAACGTCCAATAAAAGTTACAGATGAGGGTAGTTCAATTATACATCGAAATAAAGGACAATAAATTTTGACAATGCACACCATATATAAAATATATGATCTAAAAAAAAAAAGCAGCTCAATTTCACCTGGACTTGGTTCGTAACCAGGGCTTCTTGTGGGCCCTGGAGGAGAAGGTGGGGCCGGGGCGACTGTCGGTGAGAATTCTTTAGTATTTGTGCGGGCGTTGGCAGCCGCATTTCTTTTGGCCCTCTTCTCACTTGAAGTGAAGCAAGGGAAACAATTCATTTTTCTCCTCTTCCCCTCCTATCAGTCCCCCAATAAGTCATCAAAATTTCTCCAACACAAAGCCTAAATCTCACTAATTCATCTCATTATTTTTGTTTTAAAACAAAGAATTAAGCTTTAGGTTAGCACATGGTTGGATCGGAGGATTCAACCCCGCTTAATGGAGGGGGGAGATTGCGCATGAAAGGGGGAGGAAGAGGAGGAAAGAGGCAGATTCTATCTTTAGGTAAAGAGAGATAGGTGGGGGAAGGTGAAGGTGAAGGTGAAGAGAGAACGGACGTGGATCCAAATTCGCTGTAATCAAGGTTGGATGGAATTCGTATCCTCTGCATTAATTCAAAATCAGAATCTTTAGAGTTAATGTATCTGAACCATTAGATATGCTTTAGGATTCGTGCAGACTAGATCCGTACTAACATTAAAGGACCCTTTGTTAAAATCAGACGGTCAGATTGACTCCATTTAAAATCAAACGGCTGAGATGGATTAACTCAAAAGATTCCCTTTTGAGTTAATGCAGAGGATACGTGTTCGGTTTGATGCGGGATGCCGTTGGGATTTTAGGAATTTTAAAAATGGCGAAGAATTTGCAAGTTAAAAGAACGTGCGCACGGACTAACTTAGGAGTGCGTATCCTCTGAGATACCTCAATTTTTACGTGACCGACGTGTCCGGTGTTTATTCGGTTAAGCGTAGGGGGCCAGTATTTTTTAGCTTTGAGATTCATGTAGAACGTATTTAAACGATTGAGATATTTCAAAAAGTCACGCAAAGTTTGAGATATCTCAGAGAAATCGAATTCCTAAGTTAGCGAGGTTATAATTGTCAAAGCGCGTTTAAGTTTGGGAGGGTTTGATGTAAATTGCGTAATTACGCAATTCCTCCTCTAAAATTCATAATATTATATTTATTACCCTTTTAAATTTTAAAAAATTTCAAATTTATCCAGTTTACTGTATCTTCTATTAATTTCGGCTTATATGTATAAAGCATTCACCTTTATCTTTATTAAAAAAAATTAAAAGATATATAAATTGTATAAGAATAACATACAGTTCTAATTGATCGGTTTTCGGACATATGGTTCAAATTTCTATTCACTGAGTGACATTTAGGTATTCACTTGCATGTGCGATACAGGTAGAAAATGAACTATTTGTTTTTACAACTGATCGATTTAAAGACCAAACAGTTTTTTTAAATATGTTACATGTTCTTTATTTATTAAATAAAGGTAAATGTGCACTTTAAAAATTGGAAAGTGTTTTGATATAATATGTAATAAATTTATTAAATTTGTGACTTTTGAAAGTTTAGAAAGATAAATATATTATAATGAATTTTTGGAAAAAAAAAAAAAAAAGTAATTTCGAAACTTCTGGTTAGTAATTAGTATACGTTCGCCCTATAATTTTCATTTGGCTCGAATTGATCTAAATATTGTAAAAGAATCGGGATTGATTTTTCATATTTTTATTGCATGAAATTAGATCAGCCATTTTTAGTGTAAAATAATTGGGATTGATTTTTCATATTTTGAGTTTTAATCTGGATCGTCCGATCAGAATGCTTGTAGTGCACATAACGCTTTAAGATTTGTGTTAA
The DNA here is from genome assembly GCA_024447775.1 of Carex cristatella. Lineage (NCBI taxonomy): Eukaryota > Viridiplantae > Streptophyta > Magnoliopsida > Poales > Cyperaceae > Carex > Carex cristatella. The sequence goes on from JAJHPF010000022.1 coordinate 2,667,802, forward strand.
TATATAACGAACATACCAGATTCAAACTCAAGACTAATTTGTTATCTCAGATGATATGAATTAAGGTCAGCCAGCTACAAAAACACAAAACAGCTAATAAATAGGAAAATATTGCTTGATCCAACTGCTCAAATTAATATTTCTCGCCACAGCTAATCAACAGCATTTCCTTCGCGGTTTCGCCAGTACACACCGATCAGCTCAGCTGTGAACACCTTTCTATGACTTAATGGAAATTGATTTACGAACTGGATTAAATCTTGTAGCCAATTTGGCATCATTACTTTGCAGAATAAAATTTAGCAAAGCAGAAGACAATTGTTGTTATGTCACTCCTAACAATAAAAATTCAGTTTTTCCATCAATACAACTCCAGTAGTTAAACTTAAACATTAACATTCAACATTTAATTGATTAGAATGCAAAAGAATATTGATTGTGGTTGAATAGCAAGAATTTATTCATTTGAAGAGAAGGATAAATTAGCCCTTTTATCTTAAAATACAAGATTAATAATAAACTTAAGTGAGGCTGTGATACTATACATAGGACAGATTGGTACGTACTATGGATCAATATCTTTGTTTTCAAAATTCAAATGGTCGATATGAACCGTTCAACATGATATCCATACGAAAATATATCTGCAACTAAATTTTATATTTTTTTAGAATTTTTTTTACTATTTTTTTAGACGGCTAGAAACCTACTTTTTAAATGGTCTAGAAATTTTAATATATATAATTTTCTACTTATCTAAAAATAGTATAAACATTGTAAACAATGTAAAAATTTGATCTCCAAGTATGGAGTTCTTGTTGAATGGTTCAGATTGACTGTTTCGATTTTGAAAATAGACATATTAATTCATATTGCAGACCAATCCGCGCTATGCATGGTATAACCTCACTCATAAAAGTTTAAAACTATATTAAAAAAGGGGAAATGAGGAAATTTTAAAATTATAATAAGCTGGCTTTTAGTGGGGAAATAAGTCATTTTCAAATCTTGATGAGAAATTTAATATTTAGAAGATTTTAATAAGTATGACAACAATTACCCCTTTTATTTTCCAACATGTTCAAAACTCTATGCTACTGAATTTTAGTAATGCAATTGCTAGATTAATCAGTAATATATTTGTTTTTAGGCTTCGCCCTCAAAATAAAAATGTATACTTGAGAAATTTTAAATAGAAATCATTTTGAATGTCCACCAAAATATGGACAAAAAATTATATTAGACAGACCCCACAATAATGAAGGAGCTCATACAAGCATTAACCGCATCATCTTTTATAATACAATAAAGAATATAAACCGCTGTACAAAATCAACAGAGAAAAAGTTGATTAAATGGTCAGAACTCAGAAATATACGTGATGTAATGTGGCTAAAGAATCAGAATCAGAAAATTCTCTTTAAACATTATGAATTTTATGGAGCAACGGTGCATTGATATTTTATCTGAATGCTTTGTAAATGCTCTCTGCATATATATATATATATAGAGAGAGAGAGTGGAACTAGGGTGCTCCTAAGTTCACCAAATCTTTTGTGAATTTGACTCTAAAATATATCGAATCGACTTTAAACGATGAATTCAAACTTTTGAAATCATTCTACATAATGAGTGATGCGTCTACATGTGAAAATTTTAAAGTTTCGAATTAATTTAATATAGAGTCAAGTGATCAAAAGTTTAAGGTTTATAAATTAATTTTAATGCATTCATTTTTTTTGACTCCTTTGACTACTTGACTCTATATTAAATTAATTCAAAATTTTAAAATTTTCACATATAGATGCATCAATCATTAGATATAAAGGTTTCAACAGTTTGGAAGTCGATTCGATATATTTTAAAGTCAAGTTCACAAGAAGTCGAGTGAACTTAGGAGCACCCTAGTTCTACTCTATATATATGTGTGTGTTACTTATAACGCACAGTTGAGTAGTTGACCAATCTCTAAAAAAATGCACAGTTGACCAACTCAGCTAAATAGCAACTATCAAACTAATACAATTCATAAAGTTTTTTATAAACTTGATATCATCATACTTATCATGTCAAAAGGGGCCAAATTGGACTTGTTTGGTTAATAGGAGCCTAATTAATTAGACTTGTCAGGCTAAGTGAAGAACAGGAAGAGTAATGTATTTTCTTTTTCATAACTGGGCCACAACAATAAGACACTAAGTATCTTTTATGAATAACTGAAGTTTGTCGTGCATTGCTTGCTGCTCGCTTTCAAAAATTCCAATGATCTAAATTTTGCTTGTATTAAACATCAAGTATTTGTTTGTTACCGGCTAAATTTATTCCTATTATCAATATTATTTTACACCAGGAGCAGTATCAATATCAAAATATTTTCACCTCTCAATACAACATCTCAAATGATGCAACACAAGGAACAAAATGTCAAAAAATCAAATTACGACCTTCCTAAATAGAAAATATCAACATTCATTTTTTTATACTAGAGATTTAATTTCGGATTTTTATTTTCTTAAATACAAAAAAATGTCTGAAACATAATTTTTTTAATAATTCATGCCCCGTTCCCGATTGATCTATACTGAGAAAAGCTAAATTGTAAATACATGGTATAGAAACAATCAAAGTAATTAAGTGATTGATGTCAACTATCAAGATAAAAATAATCAAACAAATTTTTTATTACGGATTACTAATATAAACTTACGAATCACATGAATTAAAAAATAGCTATGGAGCAATAACAGCTATGGAAATATATTATGTGAGAGACTGGAATCCCAATAGCTATGGAGCAATAACAGCTATGGATATGAAAAACCCCTCACGATCTTTAATATACGCCTCCAGAACAAGGCCACAAGTGTTTTATCAATTCATCTTGTAGCCGAAAGAAGAGGCGTATCATTTTTTTTAATAATTATTTTTCTCTATCAGAACTTGTCCGCTAAAAATGCAATAAGCTAAATCGAAGGTCATTTATGAACAAAGAGAAAAATAAATCAACCAGAGAGGATTACGACTACCGTCGGAAATCCTCATCTCAAAATTTGATCAGCTAGCGATTATTTTTTAAGATTCAAATCAAAAAAGAGTGATCTGGAAGAAACAAAAAGACGATAGTTTAACAGATCCGATAAGGCTCTGAACACTGAACAGCGAACTAAGGATGAAAATGAAAATGAAAGAAATTCCGAGGCAGTGCAATGGCGCCGATCTGGACTTACTTTCGCCGTCTGGTTGGAGAATTGAGTTTTCGGTTTAGGGTTTATGTCGAAAACGGGGGATTTTATAAAGATGGGGGTGAGAGAATCGGAAATGGAGGCGGGGCGAGAAGGGGAGCTCTAGGGTTTCTATCCCCACCGTCAGATATGTCAAGGATAGCAAGAGAACGCGTGTGATGAAACATAAGACAAGTAGAGTGGAAAAGGAGAAGGGATTTAATTAAGGGAGAGGAGGGTGTCCGATGCCCATCGGACCAGAGTTTGTTTGATGGGTGTCCGATACGGTCCGATTTACTTCAAGATCTGTGCGCATTACTTTAATATTTGTGTTGTTTGCTTTAATATACGTGTGCACAGATATTGAAGTAGATCCGACAGTATCAGACACTCATCGAACACTGTTCTGGTCCGACGGGAATCGGACACCCCCTCTCTCTTTAATTAATGGTGACAGATAGGGGTGTAAACAGATTCAGATTATCCGCGCTCCGAATCCGCTTATTATCCGTATCCGGATTAAACAGATACGGATAATTTTAGTATATGAAAAAATAATACGGATACGGATAATTCTGTAAGGATATAAACGGAGCGGATATCCGTATATATCCGGATCCGAAATTTAATCTTTCAGCAATTTTCAATTCATTTCACCCTTGCAAAATTCTCAAAAAACATACATATTCGTTTAAGTCCAAGAATTTTGATAGGAAAATCATATAATCTATTAGGATAATGGATTGGTTCTCTGAACCAATAAACAATTAGTCATGCATAATCGTCACTGTGCAAACTTAAAAAGTCTATTAAATTTTTGTCAATTTAGGTAATTTAAAATTATGAAATTTAGCAGAATTACTTAATATCCGACAATTATCAGCTACATATTCGTATTCAAATCCGTATCCGTGGATTATCTGTTCTGTATCCGTATCCGTTTAAGACGGATATAGTTTTCAATTTTGATATCCGTTTACTATCCGTATCCGTATCCGCTCGTTGAAAAATGGATGTGGATATGGTATTAGCATTATCCGCTCCGAATCTGCTCCGTTTACACCCCTAGTGACAGATCTTGACACTGTATTTTTATAAGTTAATTTTGTGATTTTAAAATTCAAATAGTCGATTTAAATTCTTTAACATTATCTTCATATTAAAATGTACTTGGAGACTGAATTTTATATTTTTTAGAACTTTTAAGTATTTATTTAGAATTTTTGAAAACCGTTATTTTCAATGGTCCAGAATGCTATCAAAAGAGAAATTTTGTACACATCTTAATAAATACTAACAATATCCAAAAAAATATAAAAGTTGTTCTCCAAACACATTTTAATATGGAGATCGTGCTGAACGGTTTGGATCGACTGTTTGTTTGGACTTTAAAATCGCAAAAATGACATATAAACATATGATGTCAATATATGTCACCATAAAATGATGTAATTGGATCTCTTCTCATGGAAAAAAGGTGTCGTGATTTTTATCTCGTATTGTGGACTATTGTGATTAAATTAGTTTTTCATATGTTGTACCATGATGTAACTAAAATGTTAAGAGATGGTCACGGCACATAAATGGTCAAGCCAAGTGAGTCATGTCATGCCCAAGCGTGTCGTGATCAAACACGACTCGAGTGATCATTTTTATCATAATTTAAGTTAGTTTATTTAAAATTCATTATTTGATCAAGATCTAATAGTTCTAATTATACTAACTCGCGTGACCACGTGCAATGCCGTGCCGTGTCGTACAGAGGTGAAGCTAGTGTATCATAGAGGTAGGCATTTGTCTAACCCTAAAAATATTTATTTTTTTGGATTAGGTTATTTTTTTTGGGTTGCCTACTCCTAGAAAATTAGTTTGCCTCGTCTCACTGAGAAAGTCATTTCCTTTATAGAAATAAGAAAATCAATCTAGTAAAATATTGGAGAAAACTAACACCTTAAAAATATACAGATTTAAGAATTTTACTCAAGTTCAAGCATGGTGCCTGACGAGAAAAAAATAATTTAAAAAATATATGAATTTTAAAGAAAAACATTAACAAACTTTCCTTAAGTAATAAAATGTTAAATAAGTTAAAACACTTCGAAAAGATAAAAAAATTAAATTAAATTGTAAAATAAAAAATGATTTTTCAAGAATGGTAGTTTGCTATGAAATAGAAAAAAAAATCGAGATTAAAGTAAGAACATAAAAGAAAAATCAGAGATATAGATACATTGAGTTAATAATGATGAAAATTGTCTTAAAATAGAATATAAAAAATATGAGACAACTAAAAACTGAACAATCAATAAATTAGGCTTCTAATCAAAAGAAAATAATTTATTGGAGATTAATGCTTATGGTCAATACTTTTTTGGCGTTGATTAATAATATCATATTTATAATTGTGACAATTTTTTAATGTTAATGTTGATTGTATATTGATTCGATTCAAATTTATATTAAAAGTTGGGCCAAAACATTTAAACACTTTGCTGGTCTTATTTTGTTATATAACTGAACAAATAAATACACAACAAATATAATGTTCCACACAAGCGAAATCTTGATTATAATTTATGTGTTACTTATAAATTCTTCTGATTTTTTAGAGCATTATAATTTTATTTTTCTATGTTCAGAGTAATTTTGTGACTACAATTTTTTAAAATATCATGTAAGGTGCGTGATAAGAGTATTTAAATGATGAGTTCATCGGCCTAAAACTAATTTAGTGCATATTACTTTTAGGCAAATAATTAGGAATCAAACTAAAAATTCCCAAAAAATAAAGAAAGTAGATGAAAAGGACGAATTTTCTTTTCTATGCTCCAGAAACAATAATATTTTTTTTATAATTACATAATCACTGTACATTATATAAATATTCCAACTTTTGTTTTTCAGCTGATAGAGTAAAAAATAATAAGTGAGGGAAAGAAATATAATCATTGCAATTTGCAAATTTACAAATAGAGGACAATGGAAACAAACCATTTTTAATTATAAATTTAAATTTATCAAATAAAAAAGCAAGTTTTATCAGCTCAAAACCTTTATGTACTTCTTAATTCTCCGCATGCAAAAAGAACAAACACAGATAAATAACAAAATGAACATTACACTGCTACCGTACTCTCTCGAATTGAAACAATTATAGAGTAAAAAAATAATAAGATTAAATGAGAAAGAAAACAGCACCAAAAACCAAAATCACAACTGTACATTCAAATCCAACAATATTATTTTCCCTCTTCTAAACAAGTTAGCACGCAACGCAACTCAGGAACAAACAAAAGATCGCGGTCTACAATAATTAAATTAGAAACAACTCGGAGAAAATAAAAAAGCCCTCTCCAATTAATAACACCTAATCAAAATTACAATGCACACACTAAAAAAAATCATACATTATGTATTAATTAATTCTCGATCTCACACACCATATCTCTTGAGCAAACCCTCCCTGAAAGAACCCCCTGACTCGAGTTTAGGCGGGCCCGAGAACCGCCTCCCGTTACCGGGTGATCTTAAACCGGTTCTCTCGGCTGTTGGATATGATAGCCTCCTTTTAACTGGTCCTTTATCAGGAGTATTGCCTACCTCACTAATCGGGCTATAAACAGACCGCAACTTGGCCCGACTCGACTCGGTCGATTGGAGGTAGCTTGGAATCACTGGCAGGCTTGTCAGACTGGTAAAACTGACATCATCTCTAATCGACCCTGCAATGCTGTGTCGCCGTACCCTCTCAGACCGGGTGCTACCTACACTCCTGGCATCCTCTTCTCTGTGTCCTCTAATGGGTTTTGGGCTCGCTGATCGGGCCTTTGGGGGTCCGGGAGGCTTTGAACGAGGGGTCGAGGGAGACTGGCGACTGGGAGGGCGGCTCGTTGACTGAGGTCCTGTGGGGGTTGTGGTGTCACCTCGGTTAACATTTGGGTTAGGGTTAGGATTTGATTTGAGGCTCTGTACGGCAAATTTGAGGGTGGTGCGGTCAGTAACGGGTTCGAGTTGCTTATCAGTGGGTGATGCGGCAGCACGGCACTCCCATGGACGAGCAGACATCCAGCGTTCTACCCAGCTCCAGCCCCAATGCGGATTGGTTGGGTCGGTGAAGGTGGGTTTCATGACCCGGTTTGAAGAAGTATTCCTCCACTGCAAATTTTTTGGACCACAAGTTCTGTTATTTAAAAGGTACTTCAAAAAATAACAACAATGTGGTCTTTAACAGTGACCAAAAAATTGTTGTTTTAAGTTTTAGTCGCAGTTGCTAAAGTAAAGATCTTCCTCTTAACAAAGAAAAAGATATTGATCATGTCATTGTCGGCTCACATTTCACATTTACAAATCACGGTCATTAAAAATGTGTACTGAATTACCCAACAGGGTTGACTAACTAAAAATGTGTACTCAATTAACCATCAGGGTTAACGGTATACTGATCAATGTGAAGCTAATAAATAACTATAGATGGTTTGATGCAAAGTTTAGTTTGGAGAACGATACCTGGTGTGTGAAGGCATAAGCCAGTGCACGCTCCCTCTTGATAGCAGCTTCTTGCCTTGACTGAATGCTGGCATCAATTTGGTCCTTGGTTTGTACACTTTGATTCCAATCTTCAGCTGTCTGTTCCAAATATGTTTTTTATTTGGTAAAAATTATAACCATAAGATAAAGAAACTATGAGCTGTGCAGGAATTGAGGAAAGAAAAAAAGAAAAGAAAAGAGGATCATTGGCACCAGATCAACAATTGAAATTCTTCAGATTGATGGATTATACAAAGTGTTAAGGTCGAAGTTGTTTGCGTTGAAAGTATTAATGTGAAGCATCTCACATAATAGGCATATAAAACTCAATGCTTAATCATATTAGTGAGCATTTTAAAATTTGGCGAGTTAAAGATATGAAGGTAACTATTTCACCTTCAATTTCTCCTCCTTTGCCTTGAGCTGGAGTTGCTTTTGAATAGCTTGGTTTTCTTTGACCATTTGTCGCCTTCGAGCATGAATCTCAAACTGAATGCGTGTCTGACGCTGTATAGAGTGAATAGTTTTCTCAGTCTGGCGCTTGACAGTGTTTCCATCAACCATGGCCTTTAGTCTCACAAGCCCTCTAAGAGCCCTTAAAGCCCTTCTTGCCTTCAAACACAACAAAATATAGTTAATTAAGAAAATGTTAACTGTGGTAAAGATAAAACAAATCAATTTTAGATTCAGTCAGTACCAGATTAATTTGAACTATTTAGAGCAAGGCATTTCCTTTGTCAGAGGAGAAAAGATTGCCAAAAAAACTATATGATTACGATTTATCACCATTATTTAAACAATAAAAAACTCCGCCTGTGTAGTTTCTACACAACCTGTCCCAAGCTAGGAAAAAGGAGGGTTCATGATAGGCTTGGTGAGCCAGCGGTAAAAAAACTGACTCTTTATGGAAATGAAACCCTCACGAATTGGGCAGGAGTAGTACTAGGATGGGTGATTGGAGTATCCCGATTGTATCTTTTCGCATTTTCAGTGTACGAGATACTTCGTATTTACTCATTTAGATTTTCCAACAACATGTCGATATTTATTAATAAAAATATACTCGTCCAAAATTAATCTCTGCTCGGAGTGCTCCTCATGTATGCATAAATCTTTTGTACATGAATAAGAAATAAAAACAAATCAACGGTTCTCCATACCAGAAACCCACGGAAGGCAGTCTGAATCCTGATGGCAGCGATCTCCTCTTTTGACTTCCGTGCAACCCTCGCTGTCACTGGTGCATTTGTGGCAGCAGTGAGGCGAACCACTTCGGCAGCAGCCTGTGCAGCAACAGCCGCAGCCTCAGCGGCCACAGCAGAAGCCAGAGCCACAGAGTACGCATGCTTGTTCTGGCCACCATCAATTTCAGACAATTTGATCTCCTCTAATTGCCGAGATGCTGTAGCTAGCGAGGTAGAGGTAGAGGTAGATGCAGCTGCGTGATTATTTTCTACATTGATTTCTTCGACCGAACTGGAGGCAAGCGGTTCCATGCTCCTTGACCGGCCGAACCGCCATTTCTTCTTCAGTTTTTCCTAAATACATGGAAATTTGGGGGTAAATTCTAAATTGCAAAAAAACAAGAGAAATATTACTTAGCAGAGAGAGATACCTTGGATTTCTTCTCCTCTGAACGGGGGCTGAAGATTTTTTTCACAGCATCAAACCATTTTGTTTTGTTACCCATCTCTTAGTTACCTATTATTTCCCGTATCAGTGCATTGACAACCTGCTATTATAAACAAGTAAATTAAATTATGACATCTTTTTCCTAAAAAAATAGTGAAAATTTAAATCCAACTCTTCTTTATCTCTTTCTTTCCCACCAGAACTCCAGAAGCATTTCATTATGGCAAAATAAAAACCATCCAAAAATATAATTGAAGCATTAAACATACATGTAACCCATGAAAATTTCTCGTTCCTCTCTAACACAAACAAATACGCAAACAACTTACAAATCAAAATAAGATGGCAAATTACGTAAGCACGAATATAAAAAGAAAAGATCAATACTTTAGAAAAGAGAGCTTTTGCAGAGCTGACATCTTTCCCGGGAAAAAAAGAAGAAGTAAATTTACAAAGCAAATTACGAATTGGGGACCTCAAAAGCCACACATAAATCCTTACATAAGAAACTTTAAGAAATAATAATTCCGAGAACTAACACCCACAAGAAGGTCGTTACACTACAGTTAAATAAACTAAAATATTTGGAGAAAAATAACTGACCTTAGAATTGTTGTTTTATGTCAAGCTGATTAGGTTTCTCTATCTCCTGGGATCAGCAGAGAGGCAAAGAAATAAAAATAGAAAAAGATAGAAGAACAGGAGTCGTGTGGGAGTCGAGGAGACGAAAGTTTAAAACAATTCAAACAAGCTTTAGACCAAAACAAAAGAGTTGGCCAGAAAATTATTTAAGAAATGAAATGGATCGAATAAATCGCTTTCTCGGAGCATTATCTCAAATAGACGACTAATGAAGAAAGCGACTGAAAATTCTAGAACAAAAATAACTAAATGGCACGCAGAATTCCACCGCGGCGCTGATTCTCTCTCTCTCGCTTTCTCTCTGCCCGGGTGGAGACTGGAGCGATAACGCCTCTCTCTCTCCTCTCTCCTCTCTCCTCTCTCCTCTCTCCTTCCCCAGTCTGAGCGGTGGGGGCCCGCACACGAGGAGAGGGAAAGAGGTTTTATTTCATCATCAGTATTTGTTTTATCATTTTCTTTCGAGTGTGATACTGTGATGCTCCGCTCTCAGCCTCTCTCTCGCGTGACAGCTGACAGTAGCTGTATTATTTTTTGCAAGACGCCACTCTGTCCAAGTGGAGGTTCGTCTTTCGACAGGATATAAATGCACCTGGTGCTTCCGAGTAAATGGACCATGTGACTCGTAGAATTTTCTTAGAAGTCCCTCAAGCTTTTTGTATTTAGTTGTGTTCTTTTGCAATTGTATATAATAGAAGTGCCGATTTTTTTTTTATTTTAGGAAATAAAAAATTGCAAATTTTAAAAATCAGAATGGAATTGATATCTCACTTCGTACGAAGTAAGACGTCATAAACTATAATCCAACCGGTAGACAACATAGTTTATAGTCTGCCCCCACCACCACCAACAACAACAAAACAAAATTAGGATGTGATATTCTCACTAAGAAAATTTGGTGAGCACAATTTCAAAATTATGTGAGATCGATTTCAAACGACGAATTCAAACTGTTGAAATTTATGTATCTCATGAGTAATGCATACATGTAAAATTTTAAAAGTTTCGAATTCATTTGCTACAAGATCAAAAGATCAAATAAATTATGAAAAAATGAATATATAAAACAATTTATAAAATAACTTTTATAACGTTCATTTTGTTTACCGCTTGATCTTGTAGCAAATGAATTTGAAACTTTCAAAATTTTACATGCACATACATCACTCATGAAGTATATGAATTTCAACGATTTAGATTCGTTGTTTGAAACCGATCCGATATACTTTTGAAGTTGTGCTCATCAGACCCTATTGGTGAGTAAATGACATCCTAACTTTGTTAATATACAATCGATTGTCCCTGAGCTCCCATGTAACCAAGTCATTTTCTGATTTTTGAAGTTCAGACGGTCGATCTAAATCGTTAGATGTGATCTCTATATTAAAATGTACTTGGAGACCATATTTTACATTTTTTGAATTTTTTTACTATTTATCAAGTCACTTTAAAAATCGTTGATTCAATGATAACTTCTATTTTTACTGTATGGAACTTTATAAGTGCATATCTATCTATAATATAAATAACTTATGTTTCAAAAGTTTGCATCCAAGCAGAATGATTGGAATGTTATGCAACTTAATTATAAGTGCATAATTAATGGTCTTAGAACTTGAAGTTAAGAGACATCCCCAGATTAGCACTTATACTATTTTTTTTTTCTTTCTTTTTTGCTATACAGATACCATGAACCATGGTACATCCGGAATGGACATCATAGTATCTCATTCCATTCTGATTTTTTTTTATTTCCCATTAATAAAAAAAAAGTCCGGAAGTGGTGTGCTTGTGTATTTATATTAATTTTGATAATTCTTCCTTGTTTGAGTGTCACATACTATATTAATATGTTGTTTTGTTACCTAAGAAGCATAGATGATTAAAATAGCAATTTTAGTGCATAGCAAATTTTATAAAAAAACAAAGTTCATAATAATCTTTCAGAAATAAAATTTGCAAAAGTCAATTTTGATAACTCCTGCGTTTCTGACTTCTATGTTCCGATATTTTATAAAAAATATTAATCTATGACGTATGCTTGTTTTTATTTTTTTTTAAGGTTTGACAAATTATAACAAGATAGAAATAAGTTTCATTTAATGGTCTTGAGTTTGGGAGCAGCTTGGGTCCGATGTCCATCAGATTCAAACTGGATCCGATGGATTCTATAACCGTCTGAGTCGCTTTAAGATTCGTGCACACGGATATTAAAGTGAATACGCACGAATATTAAAGCGATGTGTACATATCTTAAAGCGGATCGGACAGTTATGGTATCCATCGGACCCAGTTTGAGTCTGATAGGCATCGGACTCAGGTGCTCCCCTTGAGTTAAAATCTTAAGTAGACTTTTACATTCATAAAATTATATGCTATCGGTTGACTAATTACTAAATTAAAACATTACAATAAATTTTAGGGAAAAAAAAGCAAGGAATGTCTAATAATGAAATTTAGAATTGTTAATTTTATTGGAGTTCGCTTGATTTTGCCAATAGCTTATATACATTTTTCGTCACTCAACTTTGTATTATCTATTTTATATCATTGAATTTTGTTTGTTATCTGTATTGCATCACCGCATTCATTTTAAATTGAAATAAAACACATTACACACAAACTTTTAAGACTAATATACTTCCGACCCATTTAATGTCAAAAACTCTGCAAAGGAATTAAATAATCTCATTTTTTCTAAAAAAAAATTAACAAAAGTCTTGACTTATTAACAGATTCAGAATAAAAAACGTACAATTATAAAACACAATCTACTACTTTGAGCGAAGCTAGGGTGTGATGTGCTCATCAAAAGAGTTTGGTGAGCACAACTTTAAAAGTATATCGGTTGGCTTCAAACGACTTCCAAACAGTTAAAATCCATGTACATGCAAAAATTTTAAAGTTTTGAATTCATTTGCTACAAGATCAAACGGTCAAAGAAATGATGAAAAAAAAAATATATAAAACAACTTATAAAATAACTTATAAAATGTTCATTTCTTTGACCGCTTGATCTTGTAGCAAATGACTTCAAAACTTTTAAAATTTTGCATGTACATGCATTACTCATGAAGTGCATGAATTTCAACAATTTGAATTTGTTGTTTGAATCTAATCCGATATACTTTTGGAGTTGTGCTCACCAAACTCTTTTGGTGAGCACACCACACTCTAACTTTGCTCATTTACTTTACATATTGTACTTGAACAAGTTACAGTTTGAAGAATTAGTTTACAAATTGTGTAAAATTTTAGCCTAAAATTCGCATGGCGATTTTTAGATGAAAGTTTAAGTTGGATGACCAAAACTTAATAATTCAAGTTAAGACCTTGATTATGGTGCAACATGTTGCATGGGGTTTCTTGTGCAACGAATTTGCAATCCATTTTACAATATTGAAGTTGTCAATAACAAGACACTCAAATGCTTCTCAAAAATCACGTTCAGCAATTTTTTTTTTATCTTTCTTAATTCTTATTCCTTCGATGGAAATAAAAACGAAGATATTGAATGGAAACAATCAAATGTCGTCTAGAAGTACACGATATAATATTTGGATGGGCGATCCAATTACCTAATATTTTATTATCATGACATAATTGCCCTATAATTTTATTTTTAAATGATCTGAGATAGTAAAGTAATTTCAATAATTGCAAAAAAAAAAAAACTAAGAATGCGAACAATTTTAATTTAAGATCGTCTTGAGCAAGTTGATTGACAACATATATAAATCTGAGTATTGAATTCCAAAAGATGGGGTAATATCCTTATTTTTATTTCTATTCTAGACATCGCATCCAAAGAAATTTAGGTTTTATAATAATTAATTTCAGTGTTTTGAAATTCGGTTCTCACTCAGTATGCAGAAGGCCACCGCATACCATATAAAAATTGGCCGCACATGCAGATTTTAAGTGAGAATTCGTATATATAAACAAGCATACGGTAATATGTGGTATGACTCACTGTTAATATACTATAAAATGGTATTTTTATCATTGTTAATATACTCTAAACCGGTAATATGTAGTATAAATCACTGTTAATATACTTTAAACCAGTATTTTATTACTATTAATATACTATAAACCAGTAATATGCTCTAAACTTCATATTCGGAACCAAATATAAATTTTCTATTCGGATTGCAGCCGAATAGACTGAATTTTATAAATCTGAATTTAATTTACATATACGGTTGCTACATATTCTTAGGGGAAAAATAATATCATTCTTTGAATACAAAATTGTTCGTTTTAGGTGTTATGCTGGACTACCAAATCTTAATGAAAGAGAATGTTATGTTTGATAGAAAATTAAATCTAATGGCTAATGACTTGTATAAAAACAAATTCAGTTTGAAAAACAATAAAGTATTGAGCATAGCAGAGACATCATATATATGAATTTCATATCATATAACATAGGGGTTGGGCCCCTCTAACCAATTAATCGATTTAATATTAAAAAATAAAATACGAAACCATAATGTAAGATATTATTGCAACAATACGGTAGTCAAAAGTGTCAAACTCAATAAATCAAGTGATAGAAAAATTGTAACACAATGAGTAGGAGTCGCAAAAAAGCTCGTGGCTCGTGGCTCGATTGTGACTTGTATCTGACTCGTTCGTTAACAGCTCGTTTGTTATTGGACCGAGCTGTTAACGAGCCAGCTCGCTACTAGCTCAATCCAGAATTAACGAGTTTGAGTTGGGACCTAGCTTGCTCGTGAGTTAGCTTGGTTAGGCATCAATTTGTTAATTTGTATGTTTTATACTGTCAAACTCGATCCAGTTCAGTTCAGCTCGGTCCAGCTTGGTCCCAAAATATTTGTAAAATTTATTTTCTTCTTAAAATAAGGTCCAGCCAGACTCAGTGAGCTAGCTCGGATTGCCTCATCACGAGTTTGAGCTGAGATTTTAGCTCGGAAGTCCTAGATCCAGCTCACTCGGTACAGGCTCGATCCAGAATTAACAAGTTGAGTTAAGGCCCAACTCGGCCCGAGCTAACTCGTTTACAGCTAATAATGAGTGGCTTCTAGTGAAATTTACACAAAAGAAGCCCTGATACAGAAAATTTCGAATAGTTTGTACAGTATACTCCAGGTCCACGGAAGCCCTGATAAAGTAATGGCTGACGGGATTGGATGGATCACAGATTCACAGGAATAATCTTCTCTTTGACGACCTTTTAAAAAGGAAGCCTTTCCAATGGAAACCGCAGTGGTGCTCGCTTTTCTTGATGCTACATCTCCGATTCGGGAGCATACGATGACCATCGGACTTAAACTGGGTCCGATGAGTTCTGTAACCGTCCGATCGATTTAAGATCCGTATGCATCACTTTAATTGCCGTTCGCTTTGGCTTTAATATCTGTGTGAACGGATCTTAAGAAGATCGGACGGTTGAGGAACCCGTCGGATCCAGTTTGAGTCCGATGGGCATCGAAGTGCCAAAGGCTACTCATGTGCGTCCTTAAAAAAATCTAATCATGGTGTTTCTTTAACAGTGAAGTTTATGTAATTCCGAGCCCGCTCAGCTGTCTAATTAAGGGTAAAAGTATTGACAGAGCAGTTTTTATTTCATGCAAGTCATATACAATATTTTATTGTTTTAGAAAAAGTTGACAGTATCCATTAAAAAATTTAAAATAGCTAATTTTTTCATAAAAACATTTCAATATTCACTATCTCTATAAATTTTAACTGAAAAATAACAGGTCTAATATCCATCGGACTCAGATTGGAGTTTGATGGATAAAGCCTCCATTCAATTAGCTTTGAGATTTATACATATTACTCGCTGATCAAGCACACATAAATCTGAAAGCGAATTGAATAAAAAGCGTTGTCCATTAAACTTAAATTTGAGTCCGATGACAATGGACCTATCCTTTCCCTGTCCCACTTCATGAAGCAAAAACTGCTCGGTCCGTATTTTAACCATTTTTAAGTAACGGACTACTAATTGAAGAATGAGGTACTTGGATCCGTTGTCGGCGCTATAACCGCTGAGTGCTCATGTGATTAATAATGAACTAGAGCTAGAAGCGCTTCAGACCTGAACTTACTGGGTCCATCCTAGCCCATTTTTTTTTAAAGTTTTTTTTATTACAAACCCATGTGGCAAGTGTCACTGCTTCAGGTCTGTTTGGCTGCAACTCGGAAACAGAAATGAACACAGGAACGGGTGAATAGTAAATAACGGGTTACTGTTCACATGGGAAACACGCGGAATTGCAGCCAAACATGCCGTGATTTTTATTAATAACCATAAATATATATATATATTATTAATAACCAAATAACCAGATTCCCAAAATATTTTTACCCATGCACAAACCGCGCCCCCCCCCAACCCACCTCCCCAGGGGGCGGTTTAGTCAATTTTTTTTTTTAAATAGTCTCCCTCCCCAAACCAAACCCTACCTGCCCCCCCAAGCCGAACCCCCCACCAACCCGCCGGAATTGGCCAAAAAAACCTCATTTTTTCGTCCCGGACGCGACATTTTGCACCTCTCAAGCGTTCTCGACCCCTCTCTCTCTCTCTACCGCCCTCTCTCCCTCTCTCCCTCTCTCCCTCTCTCTACCCGTCACCCTCTCTCTCCCTCTCTCTCTCCATCCGAGTTCGTAGTCGCCGCCGGGCCGTCGCTCCGATTTCATTTTCGGGTATGAAATTATTTCTTTAACTTGTTTATAAATTATTAAGATTTTTTATAAATTGTTTGGCATTTTGTATAAATTATTTGAAATTGCGGGATTTATATGAAATTGTTAGAAATTGCGGGATTTGCTTGAAATTGTTGTTATTGAATTTAGTAGAAATTGATTGGAATTGTTTAGGGTTGTTAGAAATGTTTGAAAAATGGTACAAAATTTTTACAAATTGTTAGAAATTGGAATTGTTAGAAATTGTTACATTGGAATTGTTAGAAATTGTTACATTGGAATTGTTAGAAATTATTTGATTGGAATTGTTAGAAATTATTTCAGTGGAATTGTTAGAAATTGTTTGAGTGGAATTGTTAGAAATTATTATATTGGAATTGTTAGAAATTATTTGATTGGAATTGTTAGAAATTGTTACATTGGAATTGTTAGAAATTAGTTGATTGGAATTGTTAGAAATTGTTACATTGGAATTGTTAGAAATTAGTTGATTGGAATTGTTAGAAATTGTTACATTGGAATTGGTTATGATTGAAATTAGGTTTAAAAATTAGATGGAAATTTGAGAAAATAACAGGGTTGAAATTTAATTGAGTGAAATTAAGTTGTACAATCTCATAGGAATTGTTAAATAAAATTATTAGAAATTGGTGTTATAATTTTTAAACTTGATATTTTCAAATGCAGCATGACTAGACCTCGACGTGAGCGACCACGAGATACGTCGGAGACCGGCGAGAGTTCACAGGCTCATGCCGATCCCACTGTGGAGGGTGTTGATCTATGGGATGGCGCACCACATCGTGCAGATACGTTTAGTCCTCTCCTATGGGTCCCTCATAGACTTCACCGTGTCTCACTTGCATCGATTGAGGTACGTTTCAAACAACAAATAGTTAAATTAAGAACATCAACTGGCGTGAGATCAAGAAAGACTCACAAGCTCCGAACCAGCCAAATCAAGAACGGGTCCTCGTATACGATGATGACCTATCATCAGCCCCCGAAGGTATTATAAGTTAAATTATAATACACGTCAATTTTGTTTTCAAAGTGTGTTCTTAACAACTTCAACTCAAATGTTGCAGAAGACAACTCGGATTGGGCGTTCCACGATTGGGTGCTCGACAACAAAAAATGGCACGCCTACTACAATAAATATAATGTGTCAGTGCAGCTTGGCGAGGTAAGTTGGTTCGTCTCTGTATAAATTAAATTTTCGTTATTTTCATAAAGAAAAACTAACATTATATAACTGCATAATGGTCATCCTATATGGTGTACCGAACCCACTTTCACTTCGGCAGACTTTGGCCTCACCGCCACCGGTGTAGAGGATCTCACCGGAGCCACACCATCGATGCCACCCCCCAGGCAGCACGACCACGAGGCTAGTGGCAGTGGGGCACAGTAGCCCACTGATGCTTGGGAGACTGTTGCGTTCGGGACACAGCCCCCGAGCACATATACTGGGGACTGGGAGACCGATCCATGGGAGATGGATCCATCGCAGGCTACTCAGTATGATCCATGGCCCGATTCATACCGACAATCCATGGGCACAATGCAGGAGGACATGCATATGGATGATTCTGATGATGAGGAGGACATGCATGTGGATCTGACTCATAACGAGGATCCTCCACAGCCACGGAGGAGGCGTGTGCAGCGACAAAGGACCCGTGTGCAGCCGCCGAGGGCGTGAGGGCCGGCTCCCAGACTGTCACTGTCCGGTCCTCCTCGTCGTCGTCGCTAGTTTTTTATATTTCATATTGTAAACCTGACAGTAGTATTTTTATATTTCCGTTTCTATATTTTATGTTGATTAGACGTTATTTGCTGATTTTATTCACTTTGTTTTCGTTTCTATATTTTATGTTGATTAGACGTTATTTGATTATTTTGTTCACTTATGTTTTAAACTATTTACAAATCATAAAACCCATCGTATTAAAAATATAAACAAATACATAATATTACAAAATACATAAATTACATCATCGCATTAAAAAAAAAAAAATTGACTAAACCGCCCTCTGGGGGGGGTGGGTTGGGGGGGGAGTAAACCGCCCCATGGGGATGCGGGTTGGTGGGGGGTTAAACTGTCCCATGGGGGGCGTTTTGGGTATGGGTAAAAATATTTTGGAAATCTGGTTATTAATAATATATATATATATTTTTTTGGTTATTAATAAAAATCACGCCCAAACATGCCCTCAATGATATTATTCAGTTATCCAAACGCCAAATAGACCGGCCACTATATATATTTTGTCCTCTCAGCTAAAATTTTCAAGAATTTTTATTTAGAAATTAAAAATCAAATTATTGAAAACAAAATTAATTGTTTTTATTATGATAAATAGATGTAACAAAATCATTAGTTATTAGTTACGTTCCATTGGTTTTCACACTAACAAGTAACAACCAGTCTCAAATAATTGGTTCTGTTTTATTGATATGTCCTAACTCAAATATACATTAATTTATACACTAAATTCACAATTTTTATTGGGACAAAATCAATTATTCAATTCTAGTGCATTTTAAATTTTGTGGTCAGGGCACATACTTTCGAAAACTACTTAGACTGAACCATCGATTCAATTCCGGTACATATACTAATGAGACCCAGTCATTAATTTGGTTCCAAATATTTGATGGAAAAACAAGCAATTCATATCTCAATAATTTGATTTTAAAAACTTCTTTTAATAAACAAGAAATTCATCTCTCGATAATTTGATTTAAAAAATATATATTATTAAAGAAACACATACAAATATCATGTTTAATGGTTAAAATCAATCCATAATATACATGTTACATGACCTCACTCTTTCCCTTCTCCAAAATTCCTTGGACAGTCAAAAGAGATAACAAACAAGCTTGTCATTTCGGTACCGAATGGATCTTCTAGAAGCTTTAGAGGAGGTTCCTGATATGACTATCCATCCCTTGGGTCCTGTTCGGCTGTTTTTCGAATTTTACGTTCACGTGGAAAAAAAAAAAATTCACTCAAAGTGAATTTTTTCTCTCATGTGAACAGTAAAAATTAGTTCAAAATTTTTTTGTTCCTACGCCCATTCCTACGACCACTATGCAGTCAAACAAGATCTTAAAGAGTACTTAACCAGAATGGACACTATCTGAATCATTCATTACCTCAGATGATATGACTACGAGCTCATTTAAATCTTGGTTAAATTCAAATATAAAATCTCCTACAACTATTTTTCTTTCCATTCCAACTTTTTGACACATCCATTTCAAATAGTGGGCACCTCACATGATACGGGATCAAATCTAGGTTGAATCCAAATATCAAATCTCCTACAATTCTATTATTCTTTCCATGTCAACGTTTTGACAGTTATCATAATTACCTGACGAATGTAAGATATGAACCGAATTTTCTATTTGTAGCTTTTGAAAAGAAATATAACGCATCAAATTGCCAATATTCAGGACTAGTGAATCCCTAAAATAAGAATAAATTACCACACTCTACAATGAGCTCCAATGAGCTTCCAGTTGAGTAATTGAAATTCAGTATCTCTACAAAGAGCTAGATTCATGCCACTGTACTAAGCCTGCAGTTATAAATTTTTAATTTTTAAAATAAGTTTCAATTTCACAAGTTATCATTGTTTTGCTTTTCCCAAGTCATCCTTCTCTAACGTTTTTCACCCGAAAAACTGGGCAAAAATATTGGCGTCAGCGATAAGTATTACATACCCATCAATGTACATTCACTAAAAAAAAACTTACATATGTCAGCAAAAAAATATACATATCACTGCACAAAACCATTTTTAAAATGATATTAGAAGAACAAAATAAATACAAAAAAAGCAGCTCATCAAAGACGATAAAGTACAAGACTGCAATGTGATATGGGGCAAAGTTGTCACATTCAAAGAAATCTACCAATTTTGCAAATATACAAGTCTCCAAGTATAGCGGCCATTTTTAAATCTTTAACTCTGCCCATAATTTACATTCTGATAGGGTGATTCCATGTAGTCTTGGGTATTACAAAATTACCCCCGAGAATTATTCATGTAAGACCAAACATATACGTACGTGATCAACATATTTGCATAGGAAATGTAATAATGGGATAAAAACATACTAGGTTTCAGGGAACCAATTGTACAAACAAACAGAAAGAAAAGAAAATGGCAAACAAATGCATCAAAACACGTCATTCCTCTTCCGATAAATACTAGTGTTCAATAATACTACCAGTAAAATCCTTGTGATGTAACAAAAGAGGATGGCGACAACAATACATCCTAACTACAGTATTTCATACGTTAACAGGCACACTATTTCCAGCAAGGAAATTCTACCAGTGAAAGCTCCTCCTGAAGTGTAGATCCAGGTCAGATCCGGTACTCTTTGTTAAAAATATGAAAATAGCAGCCTGGGAGCTTGTAAATAAAGAAGCCTGGGCAAAACATAAAAGCATCAATGATCTTCATGATATTCTGGATTCACCTTCAATATAACATATCCTTCAAGCACCGGCGTCGAAGGAATGTACCTGCACATGGAAATCACAAATGATGATGAATGCTATACCCTATTCTCTCTCTCGCACGCACACACATAGGGGCGTTCATTGGGTCCAGTTTATATGGTTTTCAACCGAACAAAATAATTCAGATTAAATTGTTCGATTTTTCAGTTTAAATGGATCGGTTTGGTTCAATTTTTGAATTACTTTGGTTTTTGTATTTGGTTTGGCTTAGATTTTTCAAAACTGAAAAGACAAAACTGGCCAAAATCTCTATGGTTCAAATCTATGCTTCAGTTTTTGAACTTAAAATGAAGAAAAATTCTGGTTTTGATATTTTAGAACATCTACATGTTTTGTATAAAATTGAAAAATGTGTAACATCATTTACATCGACAACAGATATATATATTCAAATTTAATTCTATGATTATTAAATGGTATTTGTGTGTGTATTGAGTTTTGACCTTTTAAAATTTAATCTCTTGTTTCGATTCAACTGAACAAACTGAAATTTACTTTGGTTGTTTTGGCTCGATTGACAAGTTTAATTAGGTTGATTCAGTTGTATTTTTGAAAACCGAATAAAATTTTGGTTTGACTATTTTAATTCGGTTTTAACCAAACCAACCCAATGAACACCTGTACACAACACAAAAAAAGTATATTTAAGGGCATATAAGATGCATACTTCTCAGTAGCAAGCTCAGCTCTTTCTCCAGCAGCAAGCAAGACAGGAGTAGAGTGGGTTTGGAAACCAGTAATAGTCTTAGGACGACCCGCTTGACCCACCACATCCACTGCTTGTCCAACCCGAACAGGTATTGACAGGGGCTTCAAATCTTCATCTACCGTCATGAGCATCCTTGGCTACATATAATAATGAATAAACAAGCAATGAAATTAGGAGTACAGGAATAGAGATCAATGGAATTATGTAGAGTTGTTGCCACCAACCTGCATGGCCAAGACGAGAGCATAAAGCATATAGTGGTACTTGCCCAGAATGATCGATTTCATGTCAAGACAAGCAAACAAAACAGTCACAAGACCCGCGAGTGCCATCCTGTATATTAAGATTATTAATTCTTGAATGTACGTATATTTGAGCATATATTACACTTAAAAGTTATGAGCAAAAATAAGCTTACGGGCATAGAAGAAACCGATCAGAATGGTATGGAGAGAGTGTTAACAAGCCCTTTCCAAGATGAACAAGACCTTGAGCAATCCTTACCTGCACACGTTTCGCCAATAACATTAATATTAATATCTGACAAGCTATTGCATGGAGTCATCATTATAAAAGAGGCGAAATGCTTACGCAGAAGAGATGGCCGGCCTCTTTGTAGTAGTAGCTAGAGAGGTTGCGAAGCATGGTAGCTATGCGAGCGTTATTAGTACCAGCACCTAGCAAACCCAATGCAATGATAGCAGCCTGTATTTTAAAAAGAGCATTTCAATTTAGTATAAGAATATGTGAAGAAAATAGTAGCTGGTTATCTGTGAAAGTAATGAAGGTACCATTGAGACTTCAGAATCGGCGTCATGACTTAATCTGCTTAATGTGTCCATCACAGTCACCTAAACAGGCAAATTTACAATTAACAATATATATTATAGATTTTCAATGCACCCCAAGCACCCCTACCTAAAGTGTCTTTTTTTTAACAAGGATATACTGGTAACTTTGACAGAACCGAACATACAAAAGCCAGACTAAACCCTTGATATGAACTCTTTATCCCAGTTTAATTTCAATTTACTCTATCATTAATATTATTGTTGCCATTATCATTATCATATTATTTCAGTGCTCTACATTACGGACCAGAAAGAGATGCTTAAAGGCTCATATTGAGGTACAGTAGATGTTATACAACAACAACAACAACCACAACCAAGCCTTTAGTCCCAAACAAGTTAGGGTGTACAGTAGATGTTATAACTTCCTAAATTATGTAGTATGGAGGATGGTCTCAAACAACAACAACCAAGCCTTTAGTCCCAAACAAGTTGGGGTAGGATAGAAATGAAACCCAGTACAGCTGGCCCTTGGTGGGTTTCCCCCTATTGAGGATGATGGCCTCAGCCCTCAAGTAATGAAAACAAAAGGAAGGTACCTTTGGATTGGATATGCAGAGGATACCAAGAGCAAGGGGTACTGCACGCCTAATATTCTGTTCTCCGTACTGCAATAGACGTTCGAGCGATCTCACAGCCATTTCCGCACCCAATTCTTCGGCCATGGCAATAAGTGCTATTCCCAGTACAGCTGGCCCTTGGTGGGTTTCCCCCTTCTCCAAATGGTGTGAGCAAATACCTAGTAGCTTTTGCACCTGTATGAGCAAAAGTAATTGATTTAATATCTATTTTCAAACTACAGATATTAAACCGCTAAAGTTACCTGCATCTTTGGGTTTGATATTTGGCTACCTTTTATGACGTGGAGTGAATTGGGCCAATACAGGATCCTTATAATCACACACTAAGTTTTTCATTTCTGTAGTTTAATTGATAGGTTACATAATGAGGAGCAAAATTGCAGAACATAAATTTAATACCTTGAGCACATTACCAGTGCCAGCATAAGCCAAAGACATGAGAGTAACATCACAGTACTTCTTAATTTTTTCGTTGAATGTTTTGGAAACTTCAGCCGTTGCCTCAACACTATCCTGGAATTTCAAATTCCAAAGGAACAAAAAACCACATTGAGAAACATTATGCTTTATCTTAACCAAAAGAATACTTTACAAGACCATGATAGAGTGATCCAGTTACATAAAAACAGCAAGGTAATAAGAAAGTTATCCGAATCTTTTGGTAGATACATAGAAACGAATGATACAAATCAAGAAAAAAAATAATAATGGAGAAATGGTTCAGGCTTACTTGTTTTCCTAGATAAAGAAGGCCAAGGGCAACAGGTAAAAGACGGGTGAGCGCATCCCCAAGTTCAGCATCACTACGGTCCATCAATGCAAAAATGATTGACTGAGCAATCTCTTCGTTACAGGAGCCAACAAACACCAGCCCAAGAGAGAGAGCAGCAAAAACTAGCACTTCAAGGGTTGTTTTTGGATCCCCCAAAATATTTGACAGGCGAACTTTAAGCTGTATATAAAACTTAAAATGTAAGGTGGACAGTAGTCACTGCCGTGTAATGCAATATAAGAGATGTCTTCAGTACTGACCTCGTCCTTGTGGGTACCAGCATATGTAATGCCAAGACCTAGGATTGCCCCAATTCTAATGGTGGTATCCTCTCTATCAAGAAAATCAATAAGAAGTGCCAGTGCCTGGACAAATTGAGAAGCAAACAATATTATTATTAAATCATTCTCAGAATATATATATATATATATATATATATACACAGAGAGAGAGAGTACAGGATCACAATCATTCTTGATGCCACAGTTAACTATTCCAACACCCAAGAGAGCTCCAGCCACCACATGATTATCATTGCTGTGTAGGAACTTGTCTATTTGTGAAAGACCCGAGTCCACATCCCACAAATGGATCATCCCCTGAAATGAACAAAGAGTACACAGATTCAATAAATATACTAGTAATGACATACTGGATATCAATGAAGGTTTTGATCATGCCTCGAAGAAGACACAAAGATCGTACCAAGCTTGCAGCTGCACTGGCTTTGCCATGCTCCTTGTTTTTGAACAGCCAACTTCCGGTGGACCCACCACTAGAAATATCAGCTGGGGCAGTCATCAACTTATCCTGTACAAAGAGTAACATAAAAGGAATATTTAAACAAAAACAATTCATAGTATAAAAGCAATACCTTATTTGAAAATATTTTTCTTAAATATGACCTGGCCAAATCCAGCATTCACAAATGCATTGACAAAGGTGGCAGCCAGATTTTGCCTGGCTGAATCAAGGCTGGAGCTAGCACTTGCTCGTCCGTCAATCAAGTGCACCTAATGAATGAAGAAAGAAGTTTATTTAGCTTATTCCACGACAAGATACTAAAAAAAACGTGCCTATGCAATTAATGATGGGCCACATTATTGCTGTTCAGCTTGTCACAATTCAAATAAAATGTGCTTAATCAACCACAAGCCCCAAAATTGGACTCCGATTAGTGCTATTAGTGAAGTAGACATAGTTTTCCATTACATATTGGAAATGATGCAAACAAAAACAGATTTAATATAAGTCACCAGATAGGGGTCTGTGGTTTAGCTTTAAAAAAGGAGCACCTTATAAATGTCATCAGGAGACTTGGCTTCCATAACTTCAATATCCCGTGCAAGAGCTAGGTACCCTTCACTTAACCTGGTATTGTTTACTATGTCCTGCAAGGCTTCTCTGTCATTTTCATCTGCAGCTATCTCCTCATCCACCTCCAAAGGAAGACCCTAGAAAGTACATAAAAGCAAAATATAGGAAACTACCAAATAACAAAGGAAGTGTTTATTGTGGTAGTTAAATAAAGGTTAGACAAAGAAGGGTAAAAATGACTTACATGGCGTCCTATGATGTAAGAAAATTGCTTCTTCAGCAAGATGTCATCTGTTGAAGCAAACACCTGTTTTACATACTGCAATAAAACACAAAAGGCTATGTAAGCAACTTGTTTACGATATAGAATTCTTATTAATGTACAAGGATGCAGTATAATAAACACCTGGCTATTGTCAAGATGGAGAGCAATCCTCAATGCACTGGCAAGGTCATCAAATTTTATATAAATGGTATAGGCAATATCCAGAGCCAACACATCATCTGGGCTAGGTAAGTAGCTGTCATTTTAAATGTGTCAGAACTTAATAATCCAAGGATAACCATTAATTAGTGAGCATTTCACAAAACAATATTCACAAAGTACCTAGCAGAGCTAGTGAGATACAGGCATGCCCTTTTGTAGTTTGAACTATCAACATGCTCCACTAGCAAATCTAGATCTTCAACCTAGATAGAAAACAAGCATCAATTTAGTTAAGAAGCCATGAAGGAGGCTTTCACACACACACACAATTATGAAAAGAACATACCTCCATAAGAAGGTCGACAGCCTCAGGTTCCGCATTATGCTGCAGAAGAACGAAAACGCATTATTAAACTTCCTCACAACTAACATTATAGAGAAAACATACTCCAATTTCTAGCTAGCTTTTTGTTCGGAAAAGATGATCAAGTCACCTTCATGTGGAAGGCAACAATTTGCTGAACAAGTTCCATTAAAGCATCAATAGGCATGTCTTCATACTGCAAAACCAAGAAATAATTAAAATTAGTCCACAACTCAAATATATATTATCATACAGAACAAAAGAAAATTAAGAGGATACAAGAAACTAAATTAGGCATCAATTACTTGTGTGTTCAACTGATAGCAGCATGTAAAAACAAAGTAATTCCTTAAAGCATATGAGAAGTAACAACTAACAGACATAAAAGGGAATTCAAATGATTTAAAACCAAAGCAGTAAAAGCAAACCTGACGCTTTTGAAACTCCTGTGCAATTTCACCAGCCAAGTTCCTGAGACATGTGAAAGAAGAGATTAGTCTCTAAAAAGAAGAATGACTTGGACAAGGGCACTTCAAGGTATCCAAATCAGACTTTCTTTGTTCTCGCATATTAAAACAAGTTAACTGGCTATTCAAACTCAAGTTCAAACTGAATTTAAGCAATTCCTTAAAAAACCAACCAAGTAAATAAAATAAAGATACGAGTTTTGCAGATCATTCTTAGTGCATACCTAACGTACTCATGACCCCATGAACCAATGTCTCCATCACAGCCAAGCAATCTGTATTTCAAGCTATCCTGAAATAATGGTAAATGAGAATCAGACCTTGCAAAATCAATGATAAATGATGTTGATTATGTCCAAATATTCAAACAAAAAAATGGTAATAATTCTAATGACGTACCCTTTCCCCTTCAGCCGACATTGTGAGAGCAAGCACAGACAGTACGTCAGCCAGGTATTTCTGAAAATTGAAAAACCAAAAAAGGAATATAAGCTAATTAGTACTCTGAAATACAAAAGCACAAATGAAGCGGAAGCTATTATGTCTTTGATACCTTCAAGTCTGACTCTGGCATTTGCTCGTAAAAGGTTTTAAGGGTTCCATAGTGGGGCCTAAGGAACTTAAGAGGCTTTGGAACAGAAGTCATCGAGCTAGTTGCAGAGCGAATCTCTTGCCTAAGTTCAATTTAAATAAAAGAACTCAGTAAGTGCATATGAAAGGATGCTTTACTGTTTCAAATTCAAATGGCAAAGCCATATAATTACTGTAGTATTATAAAACATTTCATGATCAAGACAAGACCAACAATAACTAAAAACGATCTGTCTGTATGAAGTCCTAAATACTTGATAGCTTTCATACTAGTTTAACAATGTGAGATTGAACCTAAAAATTTGGCCCGATAAATCACAAAAGATAAAAATAACAACACCTAGATGTCAACACAACACAACATTAAATTGAACCTGTGGGGACTGTAATAAAAATCAATGAATCAAAGATACAGATATTTATCAAAAATCAAAATCTGACACATAATTAAAGCCTATAAGATGATAGAAGATACCTCATGCTCTCAAGAGCTAGCTTCTGAACTCCTGGATCCGTATCTTGTACTCTTTCGACGTACAGCTCCAACTGTTGCTTCAGCGCCAAATCCTCCTCGGACTACACCAAAATTAACCTTAGATTAAATAAATTCTTGTCACACAAGTCTAACTCGAATCTTAACAAACAACGTAGAAAAATGGAGATTGGACGAAGTTCACGAACCAGATCCTCATCCTTCTTTTCTTCCTTCTTCTTAGCGTCCTTGGAAGAGAGGGGCTTCTGTGGAGGTTGCTCGGGGCCTGAGGAGCTGCTGGGGGTTTGGTCGGCGGCCATGGCAAAGCAGAGCTGTTCAAATTGTCGATGAGAGGTTCTCTAGGGTTCAATGAGAGAGTTTAAGCAACTATTGGGTCTTATTCTGAGGAGAGGAAGAAAAGAAGCTCCGCCTGAGTTCGATCCAAAGAGAGAGAACACGGGAATAAAGATGTCCCTTATTTCGTTTAAAGGAGGCTTCCAGTTATCGAGGTGGGTATTATTTTTAGGTATTCGTCGAATGACCGGATAGGACCATTGAAACAAAACGGCAGATGATTTCTTTGGTTACCTTCCTTGCTTGCTGTGAAAGAAATAAAAGGTATTATGGACTATGAGCAGGCCTTGTGTAAATGGATCGATATTTTACTTTTGGGCTTGATTACAAAATACAAAAGGCCCCAAACTGCGAAAATCATTAAATTTAGGACTTTGGTAGCCTATCTTGGGCTGTAATGGGTCACAGGTGTAGAGAAACTGAAATGATCAACAGGCCTTGTTGATATCCTGGAGAATTCGTCCTCTGAGACTCAGATCTAGACCGTCCGTTTTAAATCTGCACTAATATTAAAGAGACCATGCATTATAGATTTATAGTCGTGGCTGGATTGGCCCAAAATCTGATCATACGGTCTGAAAATTAACTCAAACAGTACGTTAATGCAGACTAAGTACCGGGACATGATCTCAAAATATACACAATAGCCTGTACTAAATTCAACATTTTATTTGTTTCAATCAAATTACTTTGTAACATTTTCATTCAAAACTCTAACGAAACATGCTCATTTGTCTATTCAAAAAACTAAACAAATAAGCATATTCTGTTAGTATTTTGAACAGTTAAATATATTATGTTAGTATTTTGAATTCAATAAGCATATTTTGTTATTTTGAATGAAAAAATTAGAAAGTAACTTAATTGAAACAAATAAAAAAAATTAATAACTAGAGAAATAAATCAAACTTAATTGATGAATTCATAACAAAAAAATATATATAGTGACCTCCGACTATATTTACGCCTATGAATTAAAAACATCGTAGAATTTCACTCTTTGCAGCTAAAAAACTTTTTTAACCCGTAAACTATCGTATAGCAGTATCATAGATCCACTTAATAAAAAAACAAAAACCAAAAACAAGAAGAAGAAGAAGGAAAAAAAAGAAACAAGAAAATATTGATGTAGAGTAGATGAAAATAAAATTTCGTGCTTATTTCTTCCACATGCCACTAATCCTTCTTAAAACATTTCCATGTTTCCAATTCAGAGGCTCGTCATCCAGTTGATCCGGAAAATCCAAGCTACCAAATTTCCCTGAAACCGAACTCAAAATCAAATTTGAATTGTAACTATTTGTCCTCTCGATCAACTTGTCTTTGCTACCAACCGTAAGCAAAGTCATCGCTGTTTCAGCAGCTTTCTTCCATTGATCAGCTTGAATCCTTAGCCTCCTCAGCTCCGTTTCCATCTCTTCTTTCATGTTTGTAACCGAATCTAATTTTTCATTAACAATCGATGCTTTCTCTTTGCTTTCTTTCACTTCTTCAATTGCAATCTCAAGTTTTGACAGCGCCTCTTTCTGAGCTTCTATTGCGATTTTTTTCTCAATTATTGCTTGCTCGCATAATTTCTCTCTCTCTGTTGATAATTTCGTCAGCTCCGTTCTCAGGAGCTCATTTTCGTGCAAAACTTGATCCAATTTTTTCTCTTTCTCCTCCAAATTCTCCTTCAATTTTGTTAGATTCAGATTCAACTCAGCCTCGGCCTCCTTTCTCTTGCTTTTATCTGAAAAAATTCTTAACTCACAATCCTTGTCAAACAAATTGGCCTTCAGCAACATAATCTCTGATTTCGCTCTGTTTTCTGCTTCTTCCAATTTTCTTTCCCTTTCTTTCGATTGTATCTGTATTTGTTTAATAATTTCAACAACACATTGCCATTGCACCATGCTTAAAATCTCCTTTTCATGCAATTTAATCTGTAATGTTTCAACATCTCCATGAATCTCTCTACTTTCTTCCTTTCCAATTCTACTCAATTTCTCTTCGAGCATTTTGATTTGAACTCGTGATTCCTCTAATTCACCAACAACCGCACCAAAAGAATCCATCAACTTGGATCCGTCGACCAAAATCGAATTGATAGTACCTCTACTAGCCTCTAACTCTTTTCTTGCTACATCTCTCTCCTTCTCTCTTTCTCTAACCATCCCCTTTAGTTTAAAAATTTCATTCATGGCTGTAGCCAAAGCAACCGAGTCAACCGAGTGCTGCTTTTGCATCGCTTCCAACTCATTCTGCCACGCTCGATCCCTTTCTTGTGACAATTTTCTCAATTCAAAAATGCGGGAATCGTCCAACGAGGAGGATTCAGCGAGTTGAGATTCAGTTTCATTCAATTTTTCTGACAGAAGGATAAGTTGCTTTCTGGCTTCTTCCGCTTCTTGTTGGATTCGTTTTTTCGAGAGCTCAGAGGTGATGAGTTCATCTTTAACTTGCTTTAGCTTTTCTTCCATCTCAGCAAGTTTGATCGGTCGTTTCTTCTGGGACTGAAGGATTAATGAAAGAAGAAAAAAAAAGGAGCTAAGATTTACAAAATATTAAAGGTTGTCAAAAAAAATAGGTACGTCTTCATGCATGTCTGTTTTGGTATGGGCATGGAATTCATATCACCTAAGGTAATATAATATTTCTGTTTAGATCCGAACCGTCCGATCAAAATCCGCATAAATATTAAAGGGGCTCAGTACATTTCGGGTGCGTATCATCTGAGATATCTCAATTTTTGCGTGACCGATGTATCCGGTGCCTATTCGGGGGAACGTAGGAGGCAGTATTATTTGAGCTTTGAGATTTGTGCATAACGTATTTTAACGATTGAGATATTCCAAAAAGTCATGCAAAGTTTGAGATATCTCAGAGGATGCGAATTCGTACATTTCACCTTGTGCCGGATTGGCTTTAAAAAAATAAGAATACAGAGAAAAAACACAACTGTTCATGTATAACTATTTCGGACTTGAAAATTTGCAAAGTGACTCCAGAGATAACTTAAAACCTTTATTTTTCAATTGAGGTTGAATTCTTTCAGTTTTGAAGGGATATATAGGATCTTTTACCTCATAATATTTTCTTATTGTGAAATGATATATCCATTCAATCTGAAGTTATAAATTTAAAGAAAAAGTTCATTACCCCTCTTTCTGAGTTACTAGGAGAACGACGATCCATCTTGTCACTGATTCGATTCGGTGATTTTGTTGAAGGGCTACTAGAACTTGAGCTTGATCCAGACCGAACTACCTGTTGACGGCTCAATTTAGTCGGAACTGGACGTGTCTTTTGACGAGCCTCTGTAGAACTACTCCTGGATATAAAAAAAATTTAAAAACTTTCACTAAATAAATTGGATTATTAACAATGTGGACTAACAATACAACGAAACAGTTTATCATATATCCATAACAAATTATGTAGCGTAGCACATGCCAACCCCTGTTCAACTAAGATTTTATGTCTAAACACCAAATAAATGAATAAACATGCAAAAGCAAGTATCAAAAGGCTTTTTATTGCGCGGCGCTAACAACCACATTAACCGAATGAACAAGTACCGGTTCCAGTTGGACTGGTACATGATATTTTAGCAGTAACAAGTTTATTACCCGTACGACTTGTGCAAAGTTTGAATCATCACAGGCACTTCTTCACGAGGCATAGCTTATTACAAAAGATAGGGATTAAGAGGAAGGAAAGAGAAAATTAAGGCCAAGTACAATTTTCTCTGATGAAGGCCAAAACCAAGTACAATTGAAATAAAGAGAGAGAAGAAAGAAGAAATTAAGACTTTGTTCCTTTTCAAAATTAATGAGACAGGAGAGAGAAAGATGATATTACATATTATTGGTTTTCTGTCCTTATGCCATGCTATTAACTCACGAGAAATTATAAAAAAGATAGCTCTTTTTGCAAGATGTAGGTCCCGTTGCCATTATTAGACAATTACATGAAATGAAGTCACAGAAAGCATGTCAATTTCACATGTAATGCATGTAAAGCTTGTTTTTTCTTGTAGAAGAGATAGGGGGAAGCAAAAAAAAAAATAGTGATGTCTACCTGTTTTTGCACATATAAATGAATTAGTGGTTTTTTGTTGCAAATTAAAAGAGCGTATAATTTTTTTTTTTAAGAAAATTGCGCAGCTGTCTTGTAAGTCTGCAACTAAAATTGTGTACTCTTAGTTTAGCAAATATATATATATATATGTGTGTGTGTGTACTCTTGCAGTTTGGTGCTTTAATATTCTTATTTTCTAAATTAGTCTATTTTAGTATATATTGATGAAATTTTTTTATGTTATTTACAAGAAGAATTATCCAAGTTGTGATAGATAATATTGTATTTCTGAAAACTTACCAGTAAAATTTTAAATCATTTTATAAATGGGACACACTAAAGGGCACTATAATATTAAGGTCAACTGAAAAGAAAATTGAAAATGTTTCCTGTATATTGATTTTTTTTATAAAAACAAGACACTATATTTTGTGTATGTTGATTTTGTAGGACTCAGAAACGGAGATACCTATTTGTAACAAAAAAAAATGCAAATATAAGGAAAAAAAAACATGCCATGTTGGCAAATTCTCTAAAATCAAAGGACTAGAATGTAATTTACACAATATAAAAGAAACTATAAACAAAAAAAAATAGCTAGAGATCAACCTTGACTTGGGTGCTTGCATTTATGTATCCTTTGTATATTTCTCCTGCAGAACCATTAAAACCTGAAGAGTGCTCTTATAATGCTTCAGTACATGCCAAAAACAACAGCAATAGTCAAATCTCTCTGCTCCAATTACGCATCAGTATGATTGAAATTCAAATCAATAGTCAAGTTATCCAATGATAGAGAGGCAATTAGGAGGAATGGAAGAGGAACTGGGGTTCTAGGAATCTTGACATGAGTTGTGAAAAGATGTACTACTAAATAATCCATCTAAGGTTGTCGGCTTATTAAGTTAATATAATCTCAGTATCTCACCAATACAATATGTTATCCCTCTCTCTCCTTCTCTCTCTCTCTCTCTCTCTCTCTCTCTCTCTCTCTCTCTCTCTCTCTAGGTGTCTTTCTACATTCACACACTGAGATTGATCTCTCTGTGTTGTTTAAAATATGAACATGGAGACAGGAGAACTCAAACCCACCTTCTTCTTTTTTTTCTTTTTAAAAGTGCTTGTAACAGTACGGTACCAGTATCAGATTAATTATAATACCTTGGTCCCTTGTACAAGATAAAGCAGCACTACAACAACCATACTTAGCCTTGGAGAAATGTAATTTTAAAGCAATCTCTCTTATCTTCTCTTTTTAGCTTCTCTTTTCCTCTACTCAACTAAAACACAATCATATCATACCACTGTTCATGTTCAAGTATTATGACTAATTAATACACAACCTAGGAGCCTATGAATGGACATGCAAAGGAATTTTTTTTTTCAATTTTTTAAGTTTTAACTATAAAATAATCACCAAAGATGAAAAAGATTTTTTTTTTTTTTTTTGCAGATTATTAAATTTCTTACTTCTTCTGATGAATAGTTTAAGTCACATCTTAAGGTCTTAAGCTATCAAAGAAGATGTAAAATAAGACGAATAAGCCACTTAATCTTTCTTAAATTTAGTAGCCACTAAACATGATTATAGTGCTTAGATCGACTGCGAAAAGAGATAATTAGAATATTCCTTTAAAATTTAATCAGTTATTATATGAAAATTAATACATAGAAGTATCACAAGTTATTAGTGCAATTTGGACTCTGGGACAGATAATCCAATCCTGTAGAAGTATCACAAAGATATAATTTCAGGCTGCTTTTTTTTTATGTGGGCTTATTTGAGCCGTAGGGGGCCAGTATTATTTGAGCTTTGAGATTCGTGCAGAATGTATTTGAACGATTGAGATATTCCAAAAGGTCACGCAAAGTTTGAGATATCTGAGAGGATGCGAATTCCTGGGGTGCGTATTTTTTGAGATATCTCAATTTTTACGTGACCGACGTGTCCGGTGCCTATTCGGGGAACCGTAGGGGGCCAGTATTATTTGAGCTTTAAGATTCGTGCAGAATGTATTTGAACGATTGAGATATTCCAAAAAATCACGCAAAGTTTGAGATATCTCATAGGATGCGAATTCGAATTCCCGAGCGTGTAGCTATGAAAAGCGGATTTATTGCGACCAAAGCCTATGCGGCGCATATGTAGCTGCACAAAATGCTTTCTGAACAGTGAACACTGGATCTGAGTCTGACGCTGACAGTCTTCAATAATACAGTGCATGAGTCCGTTTTAAAAAAATAATAATAATATAATGCACTTACAATAATTGGGACCGCTTGATGAAATTTACAGATAATTTTTTTGGAATAAATAATTTTAAGAATTGTGATGAATGATTTCATTTCTGATTGATGTGAAATACGCCATCATTATAGAGAGACTTACAATAAAAGTAATGGATTTCAAAATTAATGCGATATTGCGATTGAATAGTACTTTTTAATATGTTTTGTATTTTTATTTTTAAGGTGAAGCATACTTAACCTTCACCACAATAAATTAATAACATAGCCATCAGTATATAATATTTTTTAATAAAGATGACCAAATCCTGTTTCATTAGTTGAAACAAAGTAGTATATAATATTTCAATTAAGATTATCATGAGCGGATCTAAAATCTAATTAGAGGTGGCTTAGCCATCTTGGCAAATTAAAAATTAATAGTTTTATTTTTTTATATTTTTATAAATAAGTATACCTTTTAAGCCATTTGTAAAATAAAATTACATTATATTAACTTATTTAGCATTTTTAGTCTCGGCCTTTTAATCCTGCCTCTAAACATAATTGATTTAATTAAACAAGAAAGGCAACAACAGAAGTACCTGTGTTGGGGGTGGGGGATTCGCATCCTCAGAGATATCTCAAACTTTGCGCGACTTTATAGAAAATCGTAACCGTTTAAATAGTTTTGCATGAATCTCAAAGTACAAATAATACTGCCCCCCCCAACCTGCACTATCCCCGGATAGGCACCGAACACATCAGTCACGCAAAAATTGAGGAGATAGGAGTAGGTCCGATGGGCATCGGACCTAATTCTAGGTTCAATTAGCTCTGACATCGTACGATTAGTATTAAGATTGGTGTGCACGGAAGTTGAAATATATTTGCACGAATCTTGATGCAATCAGACCTACTCTGAGCATAAAATGGCCCATCGGACCTAATTCTAGGTTCAATTAGCTCTAACACCGTACGATTAGTATTAAGATTGGTGCGCACGGAAACTGAAATATATTTGCACGAATTTTAATTCAATTAGCATGAATCTTGATGCAATCGGACCTACTCTAAGCATAAAATGGCCCATCGAACCTACTCTAAGCATAAAATGGCCCATCGGACCTAATTCTAGGTTCAATTAGCTCTAACACTGTACGATTAGTACTAAGATTGGTGCGCACGGAAATTGAAATATATTTGCACGAATTTTAATTCAATGAGCACTAATCTTGATGCAATCGCACCTACTCTGAGCATAAAATGGAGATATCTCAGAGAATATGCACTGTGTGTGTGTGTGGGGGGGTGGGGTGGTGGTGTTTGGTTTGGTCAAATACAAACTTGTAGTGGAAGTAAAAAAAGTACCTAATAATGATGGAGTTCACTGTTTGTAGCAACGGAATTTTAAATGCCAAGGAAAAAAGTTGATATTCGTCAATTTCCATCTTCGCTTTGACTTTACTCAGCTCCTTCACAAAGCAACAAACATATCTGATATCTCCCTTAATTTGCAACAGCGTCTACTTGCAAATTGCAAGGAGATTGTGAGCAAAATTTAGGAAAGATTTAATTCGGAATTGGGAATTGTAGATATATAAAAAACTTTGAACTGGGCAAATGCATGCAAAGTAGAACTAGTTCTTCTCTGTAAAAGGTATTTTAAAATCAGAGAAGGAACTAAAAAATCAAAGAAAAGGGCTGAAAAATTTAGTACAGTATAATTTCATAAAAGATGCTGAAAATATTAATACGTACAAAAATTTTAAATTTATAGAAAGAACTTAATCCCTCCTTACTAAGATCCAATGTTGTAAAATGCGGTTTTGTTCATGCATGCGGAAGGCCACTGCATACCGCATATGTGGAATTTCATGCGGACTCATATATGCGGATTTTAAACTATATATTAATTTATTTTCATTCAAAACATGCAATATATTCCCATTAAAATCATTCAAACAATAAATTCGTACATATGCGGACCAATATGCGGACATATGCGGCTCAATCACACACATGCAGATCAATCTGCGGAAATATGCGGCCCAATATGCGACCGCATATGCAAAACCGCATATTTGAGACTGCATGAAAAAATTTATACAGAATCGGACTGCATACGCATATGCGGCCGCATAGATCGCATTTTACAACACTGCTAAGATCCTTCTCCGTTTGCAATTATATTTAGAACGAATATGTTTGAATTACAGAGAAATAGGTTTAATTCATATTAACGAGCTATTTAAATTCCTATTTGATATATAAATGGACAAGCAGATATTCGAATTAGTTACTAATTCTTGTTATTTCGCTATTTAGTTCAAAAATTAAGTTTTTGTACATTAGTTGGGACTTTTTTTTTTTTTTTGAGAACTAGTATTTGGTCTAGTGGCTAAGACACATAGTCTCTATATGAGAGATCATGAGTTCAAAATTCAAATAGAGAAAATTTTTTATTATAATAACAAACGTATTAAATAGTAACTTGAGCTCCAACTTTTACTCAAAAAAAAAAAAGTTGAGACTTTTTAAATTGTCAACAACTCGTTGATTGAATGCTACTATAATTCTGATTTGGGTTGGCGAAATTCGGGCCGGGCTGAAGAAATGTTAATTTGAGGTCCGTTCAAAGAGATTTTGGGCTGACAACAGATCGAACGACTTACTATAAACAAAAACAGTTTTCTGTTAAAAACGTCCCATGTCGCCTCTTGAATTCACATCCAGCGCATTACCTGAAAAGGGAATCTGGATCTGGACCGTTCTTTTTAGCTTGGCACGAATCTCAAAGCTCAATAATATTGCCCCCCATTTCCCCGAATCTCAAACCGTAAAGTGAGGCCCATCCTCTGCGGTACCTGAGAGGATATTGGTCCCGTCGCTCTTCTTAAAAAAATAAAAATTCAGTAGTGACGGTCTCATGAACATTGAACCATATCCAAATTTGTTGTGATGTTCTATCAGAACCGTTCAATCTGCTTAAAATGCATATTTATTAAACTATATTCAATCGTATCCCATATACGGTGGGAACTGCTCAATTTCCGTCAAAATTCGTGCCCGGTTGGTAGTAATTGAAAGTTGAAACGCTGACAAGCTATCAAGCTCGACTGCTGAGTTCCAACAGACTTTCCCTTCCGACGATAATGTTCCTGAGGAGATAATTAATGGGCCTTTCTGATTCAATAAATTAGACACATCACAGAGTAAAATTAGAATTAGTTTTAAATAAACTAGTCAAGTGCCCACGCGTTGCTGTGGAGATTGATAGTATTACATTATTACAATTTTCTAATATAGAAAAATTAAGATGACATGTTACCAATTATGAACTCTTCACTTTCTATTTTTAGGAACAATTTTTTTTATACTTCAATTTCTTAGCTTTGAAATTTCTTCATTTCTTAGCTCTAATTTTTTTATTCAATAGAAAATTGAAATGACATGTGCTGAATTGAATCAAGTTGCAGTCTAATACAATTATTATGGTCATCTACAATTCGCGTATACAACTAAGAGAAACAATAAATTTCAAAGTTTCGCATCAAATAAAAAAGAAGGTGAAATTTAACTCAAAAATATTAATATTACAGGGAGCCAGAGCAACCAATCAATTTGGCTCATGAATAGCCGGCTCATGAGCTAATGAGTTGGACAGCTCAATAAATTATATTGAGCCATGTCCGAAACTAAATATTACAAAAGTTGTTTTTTTTTTTTTGTTGTACTTCATTCGAATAAATCAAAATTTAGTTCATTTTTTTAATTTATGAATTTGTTTAATTATATTAATTTTAAAAATTAAATAAAATTTTAATTTACCTCTATTTTATTTTAGGTCGGTACGTTTTAATCGGAGCTGAACCCATTAACACGCTTACATTCATTAGTGCTGCCAACTCAAACATATATTACTTTAATAAGCCACACGTTTAATCTTAGTGGTTATGTGTCTCTGTGGCCTCACTATACCACCATTTTTACGTTAGTGTCAATCAGTTTCTACATTATTATTGCTCAATCTTCTGTAAAAAAATACAAAACTATAATAAAGAACAAAGTGGAATGGAAACATGTTGAAATGATAATTCAAATGAGTTATTTTGAGAAAAACTAAAGCAAATAGCATTAACTTCTTACAAGCAAAAACATCAACGCTAATAAAAAAGAAACCCGTAGTAGAAATATTAATCAACCATAATTAAAACAAGGAAAAAAAATAATGATCCAGTGTAGCAAGAAGAAGTTAGCACATCGCCATCCTGTTAGATTAAAAACACACAAGTTATTGTGAAATTTCAATTGTAAAATATTTCAAGTTAACAAATGATGCTTAATATTCACCTTATTGTGCTTTTAGAACTTCTCGGTATACAACATTCTTAGTGAAAACTCCTTCAGATGCATTACTATTTCCACAAGGTTTTACTAATACACGCGTTGTTTGCCGAGATACTCCTCTTGACAATGCCACATAGAGTTGACCATGCGAAAATACAAGCTCAGGGAGGTAAACACCCACATTTGGTACAGTCTGCCCTTGTGCTTTGTTAATTGTCATAGCAAAACTCAAGCGGACTGGAAATTGCTTTCTCTTAAATCTGAATGGGAACAAATCATCATCTGAGGGGCTTAAAGGAATTCTTGGAATAAAAATCCTTTTATCTGCATGTTGTCCAACTGCTATCTCTGCATCTATTGCATTATTCTGAAAAGTACGGCACACCAGTCTTGTACCATTGCATAGGCCATTTACAGGATCAATGTTGCGCAATAAAATTATAGGGCATCCCACTTTCAACTTGAGCACATGAGGAGGCAACCCATTTGGAGTTAGTTAGTTTAAGAACTCAGGAGGATACAACATACGGGTTTCATCCTCAGCCGTATCAAAACTGTGGTAAATCTTCTCTTCACCCGGAAAATGATTGATCATTCGCTCATTTAATTCATCCACATGGTCATTCTTTGTTGACAAAATTGCTCGACCAGCGATATAATCTAATTTATGTCCATTGAGATGTAAAGAAGGAAAGACAGCTTCTATTAGTTAATTTATGGACTGCTCATCATTTGTGTAACGAATTGCCATGTCATTCGGAATACGAATAAAATCATCCTTAGGTGATAATTCAGTTCCATCACCTACTCGTAGTAGGAATTGTGAGAACCATGGATCCAACCTAGCTTGCATGTTTTGTGTAAGCCTTCTCCTCTTTATGGATGACCACAACAATGACATTGACAATGTCGAGTCGACAACTTCTGCCCTAGTTCCACGCCTAACCACAGGAAGAACTTGTCTAAAATCACCACCAAATACTATAATTTTTCCTCCGAACAGTTGATTGCATCATGTTACATCTTGCAATGTTCTGTTAAGTGCCTCGATAGCTTGCCTCCTTACCATGGATGCCTCATCCCATATGATCAAAGTAGCCTTCCGGAGTAACTCGGCAGTCGCACTTTGTTTGCTGACTGTACAAACAGATTTCCAATCGAGCTTGATAGGAATCTTAAATCTAGAGTGTGCCGTCCTCCCACCAGGCATATTATTAGCTGCTGCTCCAGAAGTGGCGGTAGCCAGTGCAATGAGACGAAGAGATCGAACAGTAGCTAATAATGCCTTATACAAATATGTTTTTCCCGTGCCACCTGGTCCGTCAATGAAAAACACCCCTGGACTGTTATTTCTGACATGCTCCATAATCTCCTCATAAGCTGATAGCTGTTGTTCATTGAGTGATCTCGATATCTGCAAATCATCTTCTGATACTTCTATATCATTCTCTTCATATCCTTCCTGAAATTCCCCACGACCATAATCATTATTTGCACAGATCTCAAGAAGATCATACATATCTAAACTTCTCTCCATAGTTTCGAGATATTCACCAACATTCTT
Source organism: Carex cristatella (assembly GCA_024447775.1). NCBI lineage: Eukaryota > Viridiplantae > Streptophyta > Magnoliopsida > Poales > Cyperaceae > Carex > Carex cristatella. The sequence continues at coordinate 2,708,152 of JAJHPF010000022.1, forward strand.
GAGTGTCAAATATTTAACCATTTCCGATGAGCCACAATCTCGATGATAGTCTTCCGACATGTCCATGTAATGTTTATCCCACAATTCGCGTGTATTGCCTACCTCACAAAAAACTAAAATCATTGCAAAAAGCCTTCTAAGAGCCAACGGGTATTGGAATGTTGCTGCCTCTAGAAGGGAATCAGATACACTATCATTTCTTTCTATTAGACCTCTCGCCTCAACTGCTGCTCTGAATGATGGATGCACAAATCCATCAACCTTTTTCAGATATTCAAATGAAGTTGGTCCTCTGACATGGTTGAGAAGTATGCGCAAGTAGTACCGGTCGGGATCTGTTAGCGGAGCATAAACTACTCTACCGACCTCACCTCCTCTCTTACGCAGTTTCCATATTTTACGACTACTATCCCATGTAAAATGTTCTGGAAAATCCCGATACAAGTAATTCCGTGCCTCTGAAAAAGTCTTGTTAGCCTAAAAAAACTCCGTTAACATAGTTTTCTTTAACAAATCTCTCTGACAAACCTCATCCAAATCATCATTCTCATTGTAACAAACAATTTGTTTATCAGAAACATGCAGCTGTAAGGATCCTATTGAAGGCTTGATCTCACTCAGGTTAAACCTGAAAATGCGCCATGCTGCCTCCGGTGGTGACACCCATCGAGCATCTTGAAACATTTTGATCTCATCGATGGACGCGCTCGCTTCGGAAGATCCAACATGGACTTCTGTACGATCGTGACCCTTATAGATATACTTGAATAGATACTTCACGGCTTTCATACTCGAGCAAATCTCGATGTTAATGTGGCAATTGTAGCGCATTAGCAAATGGGGGTTGTAAGGAGCCACCCATCTATTGTGGAGCTCACAACTTCGCACATGCACTGTACGACCATTGTCCCTTCTCTGGTATAAAGGGTAGGAGTCTTTTCCTTGGGTAGTTGTCTCATTAAATTGTCTAGGATAGCGAAACCTACACTCACCATTTCTCATGCATGGGCTAGTCTTTCTCAAAAGTCCACATGGTCCGTGCATCATGTGTTTAACAACCAGTTTGTGCAACTCAGGATACTTCATTTGATCAGGGATCTCTGCGGACACAAGGTTGTCATATTGTTCTGGATTTCTAATCTTAAAACCACTCCAAGATTATTAGAAAATGTGCATGAGGTAAGCCTCGTTTTTGAAACTCGATGACATACACGTGTGCCGCGACATGTCCAAAAAAATTACCTTTAAAGATAAACTTCTTAAAATCCTCCAGTTTTGCCCGAAATACACGAGCTGTTAGGTCGGGACGATCTTGTACTGTTTGTCCAGGCAATAACTCAGCAGGTATCTCATCCCATTCCGGATTGCACGTCATGGTCAAAAAGATATCTGGCTTTCCGAACCTCTGTACCAATGCCATAGCATCTAGGTACCTTCGCTGCATATCTCTTGGACCACCTATGAATGAAGTCGGCAACAAAACAAGCTTGCCAACTCAAGAACCTCGCACCTCTCCTGCATTTATACTATCAACAATCCCCGGTATAGGTCTACGCGTATCTTACCTTGTTCTTTTCTTAGGTAATCCAAACGACATGATTCTATCTTTATGTACATGTCTACCAAAAATTGTTGAAATAACCTTCCTCCCACAAGGATCAGATTTTTTTCAGATCTTATTTGCAACTTGAAGCAATAATACTCCCTTGCTGAAATAATTTTCATTTTTCTTGAATCACAATATTCTAGAATAAAAAAGATACACCATGTTAGTTAAAAAAAAATAAGATAATTACATTATTAGTTACTTCACCTTTTTTTTAAAATGTTGAAGTAAAAGTACCTCCATCTCCTTCAAATTGACCCATTTCTGTCATTGAAGTGGTAGTCACAGATTGTTCAACTATTGGAATTTCATTATGCCAGCCAGTCTCACCATTGGGAAGCAACAACGGATATGCTAATGGATCATAGCATCCATGATAGCACTGAACTCTTGTAGGACAATTATTTTTATCGTATACTATTATGCTCCTCTTGTACGATATTTGATCTATATTTCCCTCGACCCAGACAACACCAAATTGAGATGCGGTCGACTTGTTATATGTTCTTTGATCAAGATCAACAGATGCATTTAGTGTTATTCGATAATTATCGAGTGTCAGTATGTCTCGAAGCATCCTAAATGTTTGTGCATATGGATTGTTTGACAGAACACCCATCAGTATTTCAACGGTCCTCCTATCAAGATTTGGTGTCGTATCCATCCGTTTTTCTAACTCTGCATCGGTATCATAGAAGTATAGTCGCAAGTACTTCGGTCCATTTTGAGGAACTAATTGATCTAAGAAATGATAAATCTGGCCGTGAGCACGAAACGTGTACACACCATCTTTCATGTTGGCCAAATTTTTATCTACTGTCGCTCACAACGATGTGAACGAAAAATGAGAATTGTAACACCGTATGAAATATCAGAAATACACACCATGAGGCTCTTCAGTTGTAAATAGATGATATAGCTCATTAGGAACTTCATTTGGGGCAAGTGCTATCTTACCATTCATGCAACAAAAGGTAGGAAATCCATACTGGAATCGCTTAGCTTTACAGAACTTGCAATCTCATTGTTTGAGCAAAATGTTAGGTGATGGAGGCGAGCCGTGATATACAAAATCAAACGGGTCATTGTCCATGCTTTCATCTCTGGTGGATGGTAGTGTGATAGTCAGATTTAAGCTAGTTTTCCCTTCTTCAAATAAACCTATAACAACAATAAAGCTCGTATTATCATTATACAACATATGTAGCTCTATGGAGTTCAATGTTAAATTTTTACGATTTCAAAATAAAATCAATTTTATTACCCTCAGTCTCTCCTCCAAATTCTTGATGGAAAGATGACAACGTCGTCACTTTCATCTAAGTCTTCAATTTCATCTGTTCAAGTAAATGAGAAAAATCACGAGTTGTGTAATATGTGTGTGTGTGTGTGTGTGTGTGTGTGTGTGTGTGTGTGTATAGGAAATTGCTAATATGCTATGCGTAGCATAGAGTGCCTCCGTGCAACGGCTCAAAATTTGAATTTTTAAATTCCTAACGGTCGATCCAAACCGTTATATGTGTTCTACATATTGAAATGTGCTTGGAGACCAAATTTTATATTTTTTGAATTTTTTTTTACTATTTATTAAGCCACTTTGAAAATCGCCGATCCAACGGTTTCACTGTTGGTTAAGCCACCGTTGGATCAGCGATTTTCAAAGTGGCTTAATAAATAGTAAAAAAATTCAAAAAAAATATAAAATTTGGTCTCCAAGCACATTTCAATATGGAGAACACATCTAATGGTTTGGATCGACCGTTAGGATTTTGAAAATTCAAATTTTGAGCCGTTGCACGGAGGTCTCTATGCTACGCGTAGCACCGTAGCCACGTCCTATATATATATATATATATAAACAATATTCTTACAGATGATAATATAAATAAAATCATAACTAAACAACAATAAAATATTTACCTTCAAGAATGTGTTCATCTAAATGTTCATTGGTAATCTGATTCTCCCTTTCTATATCATGCACTGTTCTTTTTTTTGTCCGATGTATTTGATTGACGGAGGCAGTTCCAGCCTCAGTATGAGATAGGTCGTTCCCAATTGTAGTGCTAGAAGTTGTGTACAAATCATCTGCTGCCATGGTATTGGTCAACGCAAAATTCGTTTCTTATTGTACTCTCGCATTTGCTCCTTCCGTTTCTCTTTACTTGTGCAATCCATGTTTGAATATCTTTTCTTGATATATAAACTCTTTTTTATAGAAGAGCTTGATGTCATTTTCTCTCCTCAATTATGACTGTCCAATGATATGAAAAACAATATAATATTAACTTCATAACTGATGTATTAATTATAAGATTTATATATACAATATTTCAAGGAAACCATTCATATATGTGTACTATTTCAAGACAGACCAGTAGTACTACTATTGAATAAGTCAACAACATTTTAATTTCCATCCAAGTAACAACTTTTTAAGAAAATCATTCTCACGAGCAAACTCGATGAATTGATTTTGTTACAGAATTAGAAGTACATATCAAGAAAACACACTTCTGCAATTTATTTTTTCTATTAGATTATCGTCTATCAAAAATGATTATCACTTAAACTTATCAAAAATGATTCTTTGTTATGTTGTGGGTAGGGCTGCACAAAAAATTCGTAGTTCGTAATTCGATTCGAGTTTGATTCGAAAAAGTTCGGAAAAAATTCGATTCGAGAAAAATTTGATTCGAAAGCAATTCAAACCAGTTCGGTTCGAATTAATTTCGAACCAAATTCGAACCTATGCTGATTCGTTCGATAAGGGTTCGCGAATATATCAGGTTCGAAACTCCGATATTAATCCTGACCGTCAAAACTCTGATATTAATCCAGATCGTCCATTATCAGACATAACCCTAGCGACATGAACCCCGCCTCCCACTATCCCAGAGACCCAGACTCCCACTCCCACTCCCACTCCCACATTCGCTCTCAGCCTCTACCCTAGCGACATTCGCTCTTAGCCGATAACCCTAGCGATAAGCTCCGGCCGCCTCTCCTCCGACCCTCCGATCTGTCACCTCCATCCCTCCGATCTCGAGCTTTGATTTGTCACCTCCGTCCCTCTGACCCTCCGATCTGTCACCTCCGTCCTTCCGATAACCCTAGCGTTGCGCTGTATTTTACCAGGTGTTCTTAAATTTTGTTTTTAAATTTTGTTCTTCTAACATGGCTTGTGTTACTTTTGTTTTTAATCCTGATTCCTGAATATCTTTAGTTGTTCTTAAATTTTGTTTTATTGCATTGCACTGTATTTTACCAGGTGTATTTTAGCATATACGAGCAATTATGTCCCATCTTATTTTTTTCTCTGAATTGTAAATTATTTCTCTAATGATTGTTATAGGATGTCGCGGGTTGAATCTTCTCATACTCCTACAAATGAGGTGGAAGAAGATGTAGCTAGAGATATTGAAAATATTGTGGAGAAAGAGGTGGTTGCCCCAACTGAAGAAGAGGTTACGGAAAAAAGTTCGAAAGGCAAACGCAAAAGAAAGTCGGAAGTGTGGCAGTGGTTTAAAGTGATTACTGTGACGGTGAAAGGGCCCAAAGGGGCAACTAAGGAGATTGGCAAGGCGGAGTGTTTGCAATGCAAAAAAAAAATATGGTATGAACAACACTGGTAGTACTTCTCACTTTCTAAAGCATGTTGAAACTTCTTATGAAATTAAACGAGTCAAAGGAATATCATCATCAGGTACATTGCAATTCCAAGCTAGTAACCAAGTTGATTATGATGTAGTGAGAGGGAGTGGGGGTTATGATCACAATAAATGTCGGGAGATAATTGCAAAGATGATCATGGCTCATGAATTGCTGTTCATGTTTGTAGAATATCATTGGTTTAATGTCCTAATGAGATACAATAATCCCTTGTTTCAAAGAGTGAGGAGAACCACCATAAAAAATGATTGCATGAAGCTTTTTGAATCTGAAAAAGAGAAGATTAAAAAGGTTTTCAAGTGTGCTAAAATGATATCTCTCACTTCTGATTGTTGGACTTCAAATCAAACCATTGGTTACATGGTTATAACCGCTCATTATATAGATCCAAATTGGCAATTGCAAAAAAGAATCATTAGTTTTATTGAGCTTGCACCACCTCACACTGGTGAGGTAATCTCATATTCCATATTGGAATCCCTCAGGAAGTGTGGTATCATAGACAAAATTGGAACAATTACCCTAGACAATGCATCTAACAATGATAAGGTTACTAGCATTTTGAAGTCCAACTTTGAGAAAACTGGCATGTTGCATTTTAATGGTTATTTCTTTCATGTGAGATGTTGTGCTCACATATTAAACTTGATAGTGCAAGATGGACTTGGTAAAATTAAGGATTGCATTACCAAGATTAGAGAGGGTGCTAAGTACCTTAGAAAATCTCCGGCTAGACTTTTCAGATTTGGAGAACAAGCTATCCAATTAGGTATATTCACTAGGCGATCATTGTGTTCTGATGTGAAAACTAGATGGAACTCAACACATCGCATGCTTCAATCGGCTCTTTATTACAAGAGCACGATTGAAAGATATGCCAAGAGAGATCCATCTTTTAACTGGTTGCCCACGGAGTTGGAGTGGGCAAAAACCGAAAAGGTAGTGAGGTTACTTGATGTTTTCACTAAAGCTACTAACCTTTTTTCGGGTACCTCCTACCCTACATCAAATCTGTTTTTTAATGAAGTGTTTAAGGTTAAAAGGGCAATATGTGATGCTTATGGCTCGTCTGATTTTTTTTTGAGTGAGATGTCTCAAGTCATGTTTGAGAAGTTTGAAAAGTATTGGGGAGAGGTTAGTCTTTTAATGACTACTGCTTCCATATTAGATCCAAGGTTCAAAATAAATTTGATCGGGTTTTGTTTCAAAAAGTTGTACCAAAGTTATGAGGTTGAGGATCGTATTCAAGAGGTTAGAAGCAAGATTGAGTTGCTTTTTCAGAAATATGAAAGAGATTATGTGGCTTCCAGTAGTGTATCGGGTTCAAGCATGCAATAAGATGGTACCTCTTTAGATATTACCCAACCTGAGGATGATTATTTCAATTTTGTGATTGAAAACCAAATCGAAGAACATCCAAAAACAGATCTTGAGGTGTACTTAGAAGAAAAGGTTCTTGTTGTGGGGCAAGGAGAGAATTTTAATGTGTTGGAGTGGTGGAAAGTTAATTGCGTGAAGTTTCCAATTTTGAGCTTGTTTGCTCGAGATGTCCTTTGCATTCCAATATCAACGGTCGCCTCTGAGTCGGCTTTTAGTGTTGGAGGTCGTGTATTAGATGACTATAGAAGTTCCCTAACTAAAGATATGGTTGAATTTTTGGTTTGTGGAGGTGACTGGATAAGGGCAAGCTCAATTCTGACATTGCACACCTTACAAGTAAGAGACGCTTATAATATCTATTGTTTATTTATTTTGCATTTTGTATTTATCTTTTCTTTTTTTCTTAATATTTTCAGCAAGTGGCCAAAGAAGAGGAGAATCTTAAAGTGCAAATACCAACAGAAATAACTGATTAGAGTAACTTCGCCTCATTTGGCATGAACTTTTGTGTATTATTTAGGTTAATCTTTGAGTTTGTAATAATTCTAAACAATGAACTATTTGTGTATTGAATGGCATGTACTTTTATTTGTTTGTAACGAACTATTGTGGTCTGTAGACTTGTAGTTAGTTACTGTGATTGTAGTGATTAATGAAGTATTGTGCTTTGGTATTTCTAATGAAATTTGGTTTGATAAATTTGTAATAATTTTGTACTATGTGTGCTTTGGTTTGATTTATTTGTATCATTTTGAACTATTGTGTGCTTTGGTATTTTAGTACTTACTGTGAATCTGGATTGCATAAGTTTGCTTTGGTATTAGGTGCTTCAAATTATTATTCAAAATACAAAAATTTCCAGCCATCAGCCTCAAATTCGAACTGTTAACGAACCAAATCGAACTAGTTCGAATTTAAACGAATCAAATTCGAACCTGAGTCTATAGTTCGAAACAGAGTCTTCGAAGTGAACCAGTTCGATTCGAATTTTAACGAACTCGAATTCGAACCTAGCTAGATTCGATTTGGTTTGATTCGTTTGCAGCCCTAGTTGTGGGTTAGTTTTTATAATCAGACCTTTCAGAAAATCTGAATAAAAATTCCGATGCATTAGACACACAAAAAAGTCCACAATATTTTGCTTTAATCAAAACCATTAGAAAATGAAGCAAAAAGTAGTACTCGGCCATGCAACGACTATTTGTTTGAAAACATTTTGGGCTTTATTTTAGACCCGGTTTAAATTCGACCCAATAGTTCTTAATAGGCCTTTAGAACTAATGGTCCCAAAAATGTTTTGTAGAGTTCAAATTTTGAAATCAATACGGCTTCATTTATTTATTCATTCTACATTTTATTTCCCATTCTGTATATTTCTTCTTAAATATCACACATATACGCCTCCATTTTTTTTTTAATATGGTCCTAACTATTTAGCATATTATCAAGAATCCTATTTTTTTTTTTAACTTCAACGTAAACTAACAGTGTTCAATTGATTTAAAATTTAGCAAAATATAGAGGAAAAAAAAAACAAAGAAAAAGAATTAGAACACACAACTTGAGTCAATATATATGTTATCTACATGAGATCAGCACACATAAGATATTCTAGAAAAATAATTAGCTTATTAAATACATTAACATCCCAACAACCATTTACTATGGAATGTCTAAAACAACACATCATATCATGTTTAATATTTCACATCAGGTGCTGGAAATGACACTTAACTTGATTGGAAAAATTCACATTTTAATTTGACTGGCTACAAATTTTAGGTCCGCCAATATAATTAAATATATATCATTTCAGTATGCCAAAAAATTTATATTTTTAAAATCACTGATTTTCATAAAATTGTAGACCATAGAGGATAAGTGATTTTAAAAATTTCTAAAAAAATTGTAACATAAGTTCAAACATAGAAGAGATTTCAACAGAAAATGTAGAATAGCTACACTGTAACATGAGTTCAAACATTAAAATATAAGTCTCAACATTTCACACATCCATAACAAAACAAAGCAGCATTCGACAAAATTAGCTACCCAACAAAAGTACAAAAAAAAAAGGCAACATCAAGCACAACCATAATATCTGTTATGAATATATTATAAATGTGTGGATGTCATTCATATTGTAACTCTCAATATTAATCCCCATTCACTTCCCACTACACCACTACCATTGGAATTCATTTCCACTACTATTTGGATTTTATTCTCTTATTTATTATTGTAATAGTTTTCATGTACAATTTGTAGCCTATAAATAGAAACATTGTAATCTTGTATTGTACATATGAAAAATATATGAATAAAGAGATTGCCATCTTTTACATCTTCTCTTCTTGTTTATATTTGTTTATCTTTATTTTATAACACGTTATCAGCACGAGAGCTCTACTAGTTGAAGATTCGAGGTAACTTTGATATATTTTATTTCAATTCCATTTATACATATAATCCTCATAATAAGTAATTATTAAATGGAATCAGTTATCAATTTATGTATATTTATTTTAAGATGTGCAATATGGTTCATATTTTTTTGATGTACACAATAATTTAATCTTCCTGAAGAAGATTTTAAGAAAAATTTAAAATATTTCAATAAATCTTCTTGAAGAAGATTCATATGATTAATATGAGAAGATTTAAAGAAATCTTTCTGAAGAATATTTTTATGATATACAAAATTAATATAAGAAGATTTGAAGATATCTTTCTGAAGAAGATTTACATGATATACAAATTTTATATTGAGAGTATTTCAATAAATCTTCTTGAAGAAGATTTCAACAAGGTTTATATGATGTGTAATTTTTTTTACAATAATTTAATCTTCCTGACGAAGATTTTAAGAAATATTATGATCTTTCATGAAGAAGATTAATTTCAAAAAATATTAAGAAGAATCTTCCTGAAGAAGATTTCAATAAAATTTTAAGACCATTTATTTGTTACATTTATATTATATTAATGAAATGACCTGAAGCCATATGAATATAAATCATATTGATGAAATGACCCGCAGTCATCTGAATAACGTATATCAAAGTTAATGTTATATTATGTTAATATCAAATGGCCCAAAGCCATACGTTAAACATTAAAATTTTAATGTGAAATTTGTTTTTTTTTTCATAATGTGCAATTTTAGATCTGATGAAATTTTCTTAAATATAGATATATTCAATATAAATTTTAGATCTGACTTGTATTTTTTTCAATAGCATCATACAATTTTGTATCATATATCGTGTTAATTTTATATTTATTTTTTAATTAAGTTGTGAAAAGGCCTCTTGTTATGACGTGCTTGAGAAATTGAAGTTGTATTGTCAAATGAAATTGGCCCGAAGCCATAGTATTGACATTTATAGATATATATTCAATGGGCCCGAAGCCATGGAATTAAATTATGAAATAAGAAAATATTATGTCATAGTATTCAATTTTAACATATTCATGTTAAAAAAAAAATTCTCATCTTCCGGAAGAAGATTTTAAGAAAATTTATATAATTTAATTTTCCCGAAGAAGATTTCAATAAATATTAAGAAGATCTTAAGAAATTTTTCTGAAGAAGATTAAATAGTGCAAAAAAAAATTTATGTGATGTCCATATATATATTTTTTTTCTAATTATTACTCTTCCTGAAGAAGATTTCTACAAAAAAAATTTGAGTAAATTTTGTTTTCTTATAATGGTTGAATAACATAATAATTTGTGGACAAATTCTTAGATGTGAACATGATAATGAAGAAAAGACACATCTTTTCACCAGAAGTCGAGAAATAATGAGAAGAAAAATTGATATCATAGCAAATAAGATAATTCATATTATCATTGTGGTGATAAATATTATTGGCCACGTACCTGTCGTACGTCGTAATATTTTGTTGACTTACTGATAATAAGGAGACAAAATATCGAGAATTTTTTTTGTTTGTTAATGTGGCTTTTATCTTATTCAAATTGAAGTTATTCATTTGGATTTTGTTAAATTTTTTTTAAAAACGAAAAAAGAAATAATCACTTAAGCAATGATAGCAATAAATAAATTATTGTTGAAGTCATATTTATTTTGGGTTTTGTTAGTCTATTGGTTTTGATTGATCTAGTCTTAGGTTTAGTTTGATGTCAAATTGTACAGTTAGAGTGTCGATAGAGATTAAAATTGTTTAGCTAATCAGGTGAAATTATGCTTTATCGACCATTTGAGAAAACTAGTATGATACCAAACCAGCAAAGTACAAAAAAAAGTAGCTGTTGTACAAACCTGCACCATATTCATATTAATTGATACATTACCATAACATTGCAATTGTTGTTATGATTTCGTTCTCATGTTGATATTTTTTATTTCTTACTTTTTGTTAATTGCAATTGTTGTTAATAAAATATATATATATATATTGAAGGCTCCGAAAGAGCTACATTATTGTTACATGGAGGAACACAAATTTACATTAATGATGCATATATTCTTTAAGTCTCAAAGGAATTTGCTAAGTTTTAAGGATATCCGCCGAAATGGGTATCGTGTTGAGACAACCAATAAAAAATGCATGTTAGAGAAATTGCCTATGTTTCCTCCGGCTTGTACCACACATATATTAGTACAATTGAAGTACATGTTAATGTAAACCAGAAGTTTACATATAAGAATATGTTTATAATTTGGCATGACCGGTTGGACCATTCCGGATCAATAATGATGTGAAAAAAATAATAATAGAGAATTCATAAGGACATTCATTAAAGAACCAGAAGATTCTTTAATCTAATGAATTGTCATGTGTTGTATGTTCTCAAGAAAAGTTGATTGTTCAACCATCACCATGAAAATACGAAATGAATCTCTTACATTTCTAGAACATATACAGGGTGACATTTGTGACCATTTAGATATTTTATGGTTATAATTGATGCATCAACTAGATGGTCACATGTATATTTATTATCAATTTGCAACCTGGCGTTTGCGAGATTACTTGCTCAATTTATTTGATTAAGAGCATAATTTTATGATTATTCAATTAAGAATATACGTCTAAATAATGCTGGTGAATTTGTTTCTCAGATAATGCATGTATATTAGAATTGATGTTGAACATCATGTAGTTTATGTTCATACATAAAATGAGAACATGTTATTTTGCATGCAGCAGAATTAATTCGCATCAGGCCAACTAGTTATAATAAAAATTTCCCTTTACAATTAGTTTTTGGTCACATATCTAATATTTCCCATATAAAATTTTTTGAATGTGTGATATATGTTCTAATTGCTCCACCACAACGCACTAAAATGGGAACTCATAGAAGGTTGGAAATTTATGTTTAATTTTGAATCTCCATCTATAATAAAGTATATGGAATCAATGACAAGAGATTTATTGACGGTTAGGTTTGCCGATTGTCATTTTGATGAGTTAATATTTCCAACCTTAGGGGGAGAGAAAACAAAATCAGTTGGAAAAATATATTAGTATGAACTATTAGTGTCTCATTTTGATCCTCAAAAGATAATTCATTTGCAAATATTTACTAATCAATTGCCAGACGCATTTACTGATTCAAAGAAAATGACCAAATCACATGTACCAGCTGCTAATGCTCCAATTAAAGTCGATGTCCCTGTTGGGCAGACTAATGAAATTATAACACGCATGAAGCGTGGAAGACTAATTGGTTCCAAAGATAAAAATCCTCGAAAAAGAAAAGGAGCAAAGAATGAAAATGATCAAGTTGAGAATATGATAATTTCATATAAAACTCCAGAAGAGAATCAAATTATAAGTAATGTTGGAGTTCCAGTAGAAACTCAGGTATCTGAAATTCATGAAAATGAAGAGATCTCGATAAATTATATCATGAATGGAATAAGATGGAACCGAGATGAAATTGATATCAATGATATTTTTGCAAATAATATAGCGCTAAATATAATAAACAGTAAGGATCATGACCCGAAGTCTATTAAAAAATGTCGACAAAGAAACGATTGGCCAAAATGGAAAGGTGCAATTGAGGCAGAGTTAAACTCTCTTAAAAAAATACGAAAAGTGTTTGGACATGTAGTTCCAATACCTAAAGGTGTAAAACCAATAGGATATAAATGAGTATACATGTGAAAAAGAAATGAGAAAGATGAAATTGTAAGATATAAAATGCGGCTTGTAGCCTAAGGTTTTTTTCGCAAAAACATAGAATTGATTATGAATAAACATACTCACCTGTGGTGGATGCAATAACTTTTCGGTTTATAAATAGTCTGGCAGTCCATGAAGGACTTGATTTGCACCTAATGAATGTTGTTACATCATATTTATATGGCTCGCTTGATAATGATATTTATATAAAAATCCCTGAAGGATTTAAGATGCGTGAAGCATATAATTTAGGTTCTCGAGAACACTATTCAATTAAATTGAATAAATTTTTATATTGATTAAAGCAATATGGATATAAAAATGTTACATTTTGTATTTTTGTGAAAATATATGAAAATGATTTTGTTATGATTGCAATGTATGTTGAAAGATGAAACTCCTGAAGAGCTTCTAAAATAAATAATTTATTTAAAGGAAGAATTTAAGATGAAAGATTTTGGGAGAACAAGTTTTTAGCCTTGGATTTTAAATTTTAAATTGAACATTTGAGAAGTAATATTTTTATACATCGAGAAAAATATATTACATGTGTGTTGAAAAAACAATTGATGAAAAATTATTTGGTCATGAAGTACCATATCTTAGTGCAATATGAGCACTTATATTTTTTGTTGAATATACAAGACCAGATATATTTATTATTCTAGCAATACACAAAGCCGAGAATGTGTTTGGTTAAGATCTGTGATTCAACACATTCGTCAGACATATGGCTTGTCTTATGGAGAAATGATCATGACGATCATATATGAAGAGAATATTATATGTATTATTCAAATAAAATCAGGATAATGTTATTAATGTTCAACAAATCCATTCAAGTGAGAATCTGGCAGATTTATTCACTAAGGCGCTCCTTACGGCAATATTCGAAAAGTTAGTTCGTAATATTGGAGTTTGCCAACTTAAAGGTAATGCTGTAATGAGGGGGAATTAATATGCACTATATTTTCCTTAACCATGGTTTTTCCCACTGGGTTTTCTGGGTAAGGTTGTAGTTGCGTATTTAGAATAATATTGCACTCTTTTTCCTTCACTAGTGATGTCTCCTTATTTTGCCTAGTTTGCGACCCAAATTTACATCAGAACTTGTGCCTTAAAGCCTAAAAATGTGGACTTTTCGTTTAAATATCATTAGAATGTGGTACTGCTATGTTTTGTTCCTTGCTTTGCAGGAAAAGGGCGAAATTCTGGATCTGACAACTCTTCATACGGACCGTATAGGTTTTCATACGGTCCGTACAAGATCGGCTTGACCACACGAAGGTTCCACAGCAAGAGGCAAGAATTCTCCAAGGCAAGGTCAAGTATACGGTCCGTATAGACTTTTCATATGGACCGTACAAGCTATTTCGGAAGCCCAGGCTGGAATTGGAAACAGAGACAGCTGGGGAGGCCGAAAAGGAAGGCTTTCAATACGCGATTTTGGGCATTAAGGCAGAATCATTGCAGATCAGGGAGGATTTTTTGACTCATTCTTGGTGCTTGGGAGACAAGGAAGAACTTGGAGAAGAAGGAGAAGAAGTTCTACAACGGATTCTTCGATTTCTTCGATAGTTTTGCCATGAACTCTTTTATTACTACTGTTTTGTGTTATTTTGAGAACATGAGTAGCTAAATTTACTGTTTCTAGGGTTAAGATGTAGTTGACGTGTGGTTTTACTTGTACGCTACTTGATTATGTGTTGAATGCTTAGTTTTCATCTTGTTGTGTAGTATTTTAATTGCTTGGTTTTTGCTTGCTTGAGTTTGATTAGTCATCCCGTTAGATGAATGCGCACGTCTAATTGTTAGGAATCAAGTCTATGATACTTAATCCAACTGAACCAAGTATATGAGGTAGATCTACGGATCAAGGAGTACTGAAAGGGAAACTTTCCTCGAGGCGAAAGTCCTTGGATACCTTTAGTAAACCGACAAGTGACTTAGATAACTTAGTCCAAAATTACGAAAGTTGAGGGTTAACGCATCTAAGAGGGGAGTAGTTAAGTCCGGTAAATCGGGTTCTAAGCCAAAATTGCGAACGCTGAGGTGAGGAACTTAGACCTGGTCGATGGAAACCCTAGGCAAAAGCACCAACACAGAAACAGTGGCTGCAGTATTCACCCGGGGACCTATACGGACCGTATAGGATTCTATACGGGCCGTATACCCTGAGGCCAGACAGATACGAAATCTGAAACCCTGGAAACCCTTTTTATAATCTGAAAAACAACTTTTAATCTTGTTTTAATTGTTTTAATATTGTTATTGATCAGTAGTTTAATATAAACAACCACCAATTCAACATTTCTTCACTTCTAGAATTTTAGTAGATTTAAGTAGAGTCCGGTCGTTTTATTCCGTCCCTGTGGATACGATACCCGACTATACCAACGGTAGGTACTGTGCACTTGCAGTCCCGACCAGAGGTAGAACTCGAGTTTTAAAAGGTACAGCTTGCTGTACTGAAACTTGGGAGTGCATTTCTAGTGCGAACAACTAGGTTTTTATCCCATAAGATTTTTCCTAGTAAGGTTTTAATGAGGCATATTCTTATGAATGAGCATCCAAGAGGGAGTGTTATGAATATATTATAAATGTGTGAATGTCATTCATATTGTAACTCCCAATATTAATCCTCATTCACTTTCCACTACCCAACTACCATTGGAATTCATGTCCACTACTATTTGGATTTTATTCTCTTATTTGTTATTGTAATGGTTTTCATGTACAATTTGTAACCTATAAATAGAGACATTGTAATCTTGTATTGTACATATGAGATATATGAATAAAGAGATTGTCATCTTTTACATCTTCTCTTCTTGTTTATATTTGTTTATCTTTATTTTATAACAATATCAATATTCTAAACCCCAAGCATCATTTGACTCCGTCCAGAAGCATAATATAGTTAAACAGGGGCGGAGAGTGGTAAGGGCAGGGAATCGCAGGGGTGGATTGGCGGAGGCACACACCACCAAGAAAATTTTGATCGGGAGTAAAGAAGTGGGAGAAAGGGCTAAAAATTGAGAGATGGGCGAAATTGAAATTTAGGCGGAGAGGGTTTTTATTCTGACGCGGGAGGGTTTTCCGTCTGGCGTCCAAATTGCGGTTTTACCAATAATTTCAACGACCGGTGCTCTTGTGGTCACTAATAATATTGGTCTCCGAAGTGAATTTCTTTTTTATTTTATTTTTGGGAGAAAAATCTTTCAGCGACCGATGCTGTTGCCGGTCGCTGATACCAGTCGCAGATACTTTATTTTGCTGTAGTGAATTCACCACAACCACACTGCCCTTTTGAGTTTATATTAATAAAAATAAATTCTGACCTGCGTGAATGCCAAAACCAAAAAAGCAAGTAAAATTAATAATGGTACAGATCATAGAGGGTATTGAATAGAAGTATAAATTATTAGCAAACAAAAAAAGAATGTCAAAGAAGCACTAAAACAATTACTTGAGAGCATCGTCAACAAAATCCATTTTTGTGCCAATTACATGCATAAGAGCCTTAGGATCAACTTATATCTTCACACCTTTATCTTCTACAAGCTCATCAAATTTCCCCTTTTCATCTGCAATTAATTTTGTAATAGACTTTTTAGTGCTTAAGAAAAAATATTTCATACAATGTCAATGCAAAAATAACAGAAGCAAATTCCACAATTGGCCCTTCGAGTTTGCCTGTTCTGAGTTTTGGTTCCTTGGTTCAGGATTCACACTATGATCCTTAATCATCCAAATTTGTAGCATTTTGAACCTTTTGGTTTCAGACATCAACTTTTTAGAATTTTTTTGTTTGGCTAATATCATATTCATATTAGGAGTGAGCCTATGTGTTTTTAAAGTCCAAACAGTCAATCCGAACCACTCAACAAGATATCCATATGAATATGTACTTGGAGACCAAATTTTATATTTTTTAGAATCTTTTTACTATTTTTATAAATAGGTTGAAAACCACTACTTGATGGTTCAAAATCGTTTGATTGGGTGACTTTCTACCTATCTAAACAAAGAGTAAAAAATTCGAAAAAGCATAGAATTTGGTCTCCAGGTACATTTTTATATGGAGATAACTTTGAATGTTCGGATCGAATGATTGAAAACTGTTTTAAACAAAGATATTGATCCATAGCATGGACAATTCCGCACTTTGCAAAGTATTGTAGCCTCACACTTCATATTTGATGTGAAATAATTTACATGTATCATTACATATTAGCTCTAACTACAATTAAATCAATTGTTTTGCTGAAAAATGATGGACCAACATGGAAGTGAATAAAATTACATGGACAGTTTACACAATTTACTAAAAAAATTTCAATAGCATGCATAAGTCAGATAAATATGCCCAGTCCAGGTGTATTATATACCCTCCAACAATATTAATTGTTATAACATACAAGTATAAAATATAGTTCAAACAGAAGAAAGAAACTTATGAAAATTAATATTATTAAAACAAATTTACCAGCATAATTTAGAGTGTAAGATAAGCCATTACAACCACGCGCATTAACACCAAGGCGAAGGTAAGGCCGCTGACTCTGACTAAGTAGATGTTTTATTCTAGAAGCGGCAATATCTGTCAAAGAGAGCGCCTGTTTCCGCATGGCAAGTCCCGCTCAGTTAGCCATTGCCTTCATTACAAACGCCATTTATGTGTGATTTTCTAATTATGGAGAGCTCCAACTCCTTATTCGTCTTCAATAATTAACCTAAAAATTTAAATTGAATTGGTCACAAACTTACAGTTGCTAATCCATCTCTAAGGAACTGGACCCAATTGAGATGTTTAAGAAATTCCTATAATTGATATTAAAATTTAACAAAGGAAAAAATGGTTCAATTAAAGAAGGAGACATAAGGTTCATAATTCTTGAATTAGGTTTACTTTACAAGTACTTCCAATAAATCATAACCCTAGTTCTTTGTTCTAGTAAAGATGTACCTTAGTGCATTCCTCCTCCATGAAAGCTTAGTACTTCCAATAAATCATAACCCTAGATCTCTATATCTGGAAGCTTTGTCTATTTGTCAATTTAGTCCAATTCGAGGAAAATATTTACTAAATAAATTGATTTACCAGATGAAATTTTGATAATGTTTCTGGTCTTTGAAATTTAAATTTCAACTATTTCCCAATTAATGATCTCTAATACATACATGCAACAAATGAACATTGACATATCACCTCACATGGTACATGCACCAACAAATAATATTTAACCTGATTCTTGGCATATAAGCAAAATAACTTGTACATTAAACAAAATTTCTCTGTTTTTTTTAACCTGAATTTTGTAGAAGAGAATTGGAAAAAAAAAAATCACCTCTACCATCTTAGGGGTGGGAAACTCTTGCACAATACCATCTAATTGCGAACTGTCCCAATTGTAAGGCAAATTTCCAAAATACAATTTTGTATTTTGTTGCGACTGCTCCTCATGCACTGTCTTTTCTTCTCCTCCCGCTTTGCACTCTTCCACTTCCACTTCTTCTTCTTTCACGGCCTCCACTTCCTCTCCTTCTTCGACAGCTGTAGCGGGGCTTCTTCTTGCGAAACAGTGGCCAAAATCCGACCAAAAATGTGAGGTTTGGGAGTAATGTGTACTGTGTAGTAGAGCTATTGTGTGAGATGCGGCACGGAGTTCGCGCGGGGTACGCGAGCGGTGGAGACTCATACCAACGATGGGATGGATTTGAGGATAGATGGTTGTTGATGGTGGAGATGTAAGAGCTTATGGTGGCTGAGGCTTCTATTTTGGAAAGAGTAAGAGATAGAGCGAGGAGGGAGAATGGAGAGAGAATTAAAAGGGAAAGAGGAAGGTTTTTGAGGGAGAAGCGTGACTGAATGCGTTGGGAAGGGAAAAAAATGAGCGTGGGGAAGAAACGTGTATCGGGAAAGGAGAAAGTCGGTGGGAACACTCGATAACAGAGGAAAAAAATTAATAACATGTGGCAAGTATTAATGGCAGATAGTATGCTTTGTTTTTGAAATGGGTAAGTTTATAATTAATTTTATACTTCTACACGGAAGATTATATAAAACATGTTGCATTAAATCAAAGAGTGATTAATGGTTGAGATTGATTGAACGTGAGGCTGAGATCTACTCTGGGAAGATAGTCTCTTCACCCCTCTAAATTTTAAGGTGATTTTCTTGTAGTACTGATATCGTTATTTCTAACCTTGCCTGAAAAAGGGGTAATAATTCAACTTTAGCTGTAAAGTGCAATGTTATTAGAACTGGATCGAACGTTCAACAGTTCATAATGTCAGACCAGTAGTTCAACCGATTCAACTGCTAATTTTTTTTTTAAAACATATTTAACTTATTATATGAAAACCAAACTGGTTATTTACTTTTGCATGTTCAAACAAATGATAATAAGAGTACGCATCTGGTTAAATAAAATATGCAACTATAACAAACTATAACAAATAGTGTCTGATAAAATGAGTACGTATTTTGCAAGTATTTAGTTTTACGTTTGCCCTTGGAGCTAGAAAGGGCTGACATGTTGCTAATATTTCTTCATCGTTAGTTAGATCTATAGAAGATTGTTCTTTAATGCAATGCATTTATCTATCTACTTTATTGATTCTTCATCTTTTTTTAGCAAACTTTTCAATATTTTGTTTCATTTAAAACCGTACATCTACTAGTACCTTTTTGCATCAACATCTCCTCTTACACCTGCTAGGTGCTTCTAAAACCGAGTAATACCACCGACTTGAAATGTTTTCTCACAATACAAACAAGCAATGACCTTCACATTTTTATTTTTTACAACAATAATGTGTTCAACATAATGTTCCCAAGCCGGTTCTATTTTGTCTCTTTTAGTTGTTTTCAGAGAAGAAGGTGCGGCATATCCATTTGCTTCAAGATTAATTGCCAGTATGGTCTTTGTATAACAACAATGATTAAGTTCTTCAGGGTATGTTTGGTTATGCAAAGAATAGGGGCTACTTTAGAATAGAGGCTACTCGAAATAACAATTGCATCCAAACAACATTTTTGCTATTCAGAATAGCTAGAATAGTTGCTATTTGTTATTCCTTGTAAATGTTGGAATAACTATTATTTGGAAATATGAACAAAGAGAAAAAAAATGTTTCCTTCTCGAATGTTCGCCAACATAGTCCCGAAATGACAAAGCTGACACCACGAGAAAGAGGAGGTAGCACAGTTGGCTAGGAGAAAAGTCCTAGAATTGCTGGTTACTCAAAGGTCGAGAGTTCGATTCCCCTCATGGCTTCGTAGCTTCTGCGAAGATTTTCAAAAAAAAAAAAAAAGACAAAGTTGACACCACTCCTGTCATCTTCACGTTGTGACAATTTATTTGAGACCTCACCTGCCTATCATTCCTCTTAATTAGCACATTATTAACATTATTCTTTTTCAACTACAACTATTAATTATTCCAAATGTACAATACAAACAATATTTTTTCTAATCCGAATAGCACCATTTTCGCACTAATATGAAAAAATCACTATTTTTTCTCTATTCTTATTTACTAATTCCAAATTTCGCTATTCTAGCTATTGTAAAAATTGAGGTTTCATGTGACAGTGCGTGCCTTCTATTATTCTTGAACCAGATTGTAGGAATTTGGTTTGGATAATTTGATTTAAAATAAAATGCCAGACCGATTCACAAAATAAATTGTAAGAAGCGAGATCGACTGAGCACTTCAGAGGTACTTCCGTGCATAAATGTGATTCACATAATAAATTATAGAAAACGAGACCGTTTTGTTACAATTCAAACTAGGTCATTATTGTCATTCATATAATAATTTCAAAACCATACACACTTGCACCTATTTTTAAAAGAACAAATAAGGTAACAAAATTCTCATCATTCTTACAATACAATTAAGGGACTTTAGTACCTTATTGTTACAAATTTGATATTTAACTGCAATATATTTCTAAGTTGAAAAGAAAATAGGAATATAAATTAAAAGAAAAAAAAAATGTCGGCTTGTAGGTGAATAAACATGTTCTACGATGAATAAATTCTTTTCCGTCATTTTTTTTCATAACCAAAAAAATAAATAAAATAATATTAATAACCAGACCTCAAAAAAATTTCATCCATAACCAAACCGCCCTCCGGGGAGGCGGTTTAGTCCCCAAGCAACCCGCCCCCCAGTGGGGTGGTTTAGTTATTTTTTTTTTTAAATACCTTCCCTCTCCAAACCCCAACCCTACCCGCTGTTAGATTAAGGACGGTCCAAATCGTTGATTAACTTAAGATGCAGAAAGAACGTAAAACAAAAATTTTACTTCTATCTTAAGTCAAGGATTAAACGAGGTATGCCATAATACTTTCCAAGGCGATTCACCTTCAGTATTCTTTGGCATCAAAATCCGATTTAATCATATTTACAGATCTACTCCATAATTGATTTCTAAACTTTAATCTACTTACAAATTAAATATATTAATATAACATATTTATACCTTGATCCAAATTCCAATTGGATTGTAGCAGACCGAGAAGATCGAATCTGAGGAACGTCTTGCCTCGGAGTATTAGACGTCTGATACCTCTATCGGTCGTCCACCAGGAACCACCAGAGCGCTGGCTTTCTACTGCCAGTAATTCTGACCAACGGAATTCGCAAAAACACTATTCACGGAAGGCGTGAAAACTGACTTGATTCTTTCACAAAAATCAGATTCACGAAACTTCGTGAAAACACTATTCACGACAACCGTAAAAACACTATTCACCGAGAAAAAGACAAAATAAATATATTTACAACCCGCAGTTATTCAAATAGAAATACCGCGAGTTTCGCAAATATATTATTTCCGAATCCCGTAAACAACCGTGACCGAGAAAGAGAGAATATAGATTTATCGATCCGATCAGACTGATCAGTTCAGATATGAGTGAATTAATAATTTTTTCTCTACCCCTACCCCTCTATTTATAGCCTTTTGAAATGGCCTAAATGACCAATATGCCCCTAGGGCAACATGGTATTTACCAAAATGCCATCAAGCTCATTAATCAATTGATTAGTTTGGGCTTTGACTTTGGGGTTTGGGCTTTGACTTTTGGGCTTTCTAATTAAAATCTATTTTTAACTTAGGCCCAAAATTCAAATGGGCTTTGAGCCCAAAATATTAATTCATAATTAATATTTGTAATCTCTTTATAATTGATCTGATCAGTTATAACTTCTTGCAACTGTTGTTGCGATAGCTTCTACATAACGTGTCGTACACGCTTGTAAATTGAATATGCTTAACCTTGTCATCTTTATGACATTTATATTAATTATACTTTTTATAATTAATCATAAATATCTTATTATTAATTATAACTATCTATAATTAATTATAAGATTATCTGATAAGTCTCCTTTGCGGTGTGACCCAATAGGATCTGTGTTATGTTGGTAAATATAATTAAAACCATTTTAACTTCTATAATCATATGAGGCATCTGACATCTACACTATGACCATCCAATTACACAGATGATGCTATACTATACAATACCACGATCCATTAAACTATTTTAGTCGTGTTAATTCTTATGTCTCACAGTATCGGATCTGTTTCAAGGTAGGTGTGTGTCATCTTTGCAAACTTAATCTTTTCTTGATCTCGAGCAGATTATCAAATATAATTACTCTTGTAATTATACTATGCAGATAATCCTACTCTATCAAGGGGCCCAGTGATACCGTAACTCGTATAGAGATACGAGGGACAATAGTACTTTTGGTAAACCATCACTACCTCAGCTAAGCTATGTATACCGAAAAGCTACCGTTATGACTGTATTTTACCGACAGCGTTAGGTAACAATCACACATACACATCTCTTAGTAGGAAAGATGAATACCTCATACTTTAGAACTTAACACTGAATGAAAACATTAATGACACGTACGCAATTCCATTTAATGTTTCATTCGAGGTCTGTCAAATACCATGTTCCTAGAACATGTATCTATGTGATTAAAATGACATCTCATGTCAATGGTCTGTAAAACTTGACCATCTTTTAATCCACATTCTAACATTGTAACGGTAAATTAGTGTTCCTGCTAATTACCTTTGTTAGAGACTTTTATGAGTATATATATCATTTAATATTATGGAGTTTCACGATTCCAACTATTGACTCTAGTTCAAATAAAGGAATGATCCATAAATTCAATAATACTCAAGGTAACAAAATGACAGTTTATTAATCACTCAATTCATGAACAAAGCTTTACAATAATTTATCGTATTATTGACTTCTAGATTATTATAAACTAACACACGCCCCGTCATTTTTATCCGTGTCCAAAATCATTAACATTTCGCCAACTCTGCTCACCAAAATCAGATTGTGTCAAAAATGTCCAAACCGGCTATTTAATAGCCGGTTCCTAATTTTTATTAGGAACCGTCTATTATACCGCCGGTTCCTATCTTTTTTTTTTTTTTTTTGGAAAAAGTTATAATTGTTTTATTTTTTTATTAAAGTTTTAGAAATTTTTGATACGTTTCTTTGAAATTAGATAGAAAAATATATAATTTAGTTTATTAGAAGGACTGAAACAAATAATCCGGATCAATATTTTTCAGATCGGATTTTTTGCAGTTGTAAGAAAAATTAAAATATTTCATTGTGTGTTATTAGAAAAAAGAAAACTTTCGTAGAAGTGTCTATTTTTTTTTAAAATGATTTAATAACATCATTTAAAATATTTTCCTAAAAATCGTGCATAATAATATTAATAACATCATTTAAAAATAATATATCATTAATTACTTAAAAAAATTGCATTAAAATGATTTGAAAAATTTCTAAAACTTTAAACGGCCATAACTTTGGCTACGAAAGTCGGATTGACGCGTATGACCCCAATTCAGAAAGGGAAGGAGGAGACGGTGGCGACCGGCATCCGGGGATGTAACTTCGGGTATTCGACAAATCAGAATCGCCAAAAAACATCGTTTAGTGCCTCAAAAATTAAGTTTAAGACTTTTAGTGTCTCAACTGAATTTTCTTATGTTGAAAAATACTTTTCAGCCACCGACCAATCCGGTCCTCCTCGTCGTCGTCGTTGCTAGTTTTTTTATATTTTATATTGTAGACCTGACAGTAGTATTTTTATATTTCCGTTTCTATATTTTATGTTGATTAGACGTTATTTGGTGATTTTATTCACTTTGTTTTCATTTCTATATTTTATGTTGATCAGACGTTATTTGATTATTTTGTTCACTTATGTTTTAAACTATTCACAAATCATAAAATCCATCGTATTAAAAATATAAACAAATATTAACATAATATTACAAAATACATAAATTATAAACACAATTATAATTAATCCATCATCGTATTAAAAAATAAATAAATAAGTAAGTAAACCGTCCCCCAGTGGGCGGGTTGGTCAGGGGGTAAACCGTCCCACTGGGGGGCGGGTTGCTTGGGGACTAAACCGCCTCCCCGGGGGCGGTTTGATTATGGATGTAATTTTTTTAGGGGTCTGATTATTAATATTATTTTATTTTTATTTTTGGTTATGAAAAAAAATGACGGAATTCTTTTATTCATCATTTAGAATTTGATCTTTGTTGATTTGGTGCATTTGTTTTCTTCCTCTATTACTCATACTCACCTCTTTTTAAAAGAATAAACTACGTACAAGTTCGGTGATACTTATTATTTTACTGGTATGTCATAAAAAGTTGTCAAGTCACGCTTACTGACAGTTTTCAGTTTTAATAATTGAAGGAGATGATTACTTGCAGTATTTTATGCATGTTATTTAGTGATTTTGTTTCAAGTCTAGCTTTCAGGATTAAATTGAGCCCTGTATGCAAAAAGGAGATTGAGAGAGAAGGTCAGATTGAAGAAAAAGGAGAGTCAATTTCTTATTTCCTTCCATCCCAACCGGACGGGAGAGGAAGGAGGAGCAGATGCAAGAAATGAATAATCCTAAAATTTAAAGATACAAAAAATGACAAAATCATATTGCAGCAAGAACTAGATATACAAAATATAATGTAAAATCGGTTTTCACCGATACAATAGCTGAAGTGGTAATATGAAAGAACCGAGCCGGATAGATGAACGGTTCTGGCTTTTTTTCCCGTCCAATTGACCAGTCTGATCTGGTTCTAATAATATTGGTATAGCGTTGCGCTAAATTAAACAAAAGAACGGGGTCCATATCCAATGCAGTACCTACCAGTGTGGTTAGACCGATTAATCTACCGATTGGTTATTAGCAGTAATCAAACCGTTACGGATTTTTCTGACTAATCGGCCGATTATTTATAATTATAACTGATTATTTTTTATTATTCTAAATTAATCGCTTGACGGTATCTTATCCGTTGGATGACCGTTATTTACAACACTATGACCTACTGTGTAGAATAAGTTTAGCACCGTCCGGGCTTCTAATGTGACACAAATCTCATAGGTCATGTTTGGTTGTGGAGTAAGTGGTGGAGTAAACCATCTACTCCACCTTAAAGAAGCCAAACAAGGAGTAAATTTGAAGGAGTAAGATAGAGTAACATTTGAGTTAATCTAGATTAAGTTATTCCACCCGTGAGTTCTGTGGTTAGAGTAACTGTCACACCCCGTAGCCATCAGATACAGAATGCGACAGGATCCCTGCCGTAAACATACAGTTTCCCATATGCTTACAAGGCATTTACGATATAAATTAAAACCAACCCCCAAACAAGCACATAAAAGCACAATATACATAACCGATCAGATATCAAAGTCAGGTACGTCATATAAACAGAACGGTATCACATACAGATACGACATGGTTCATGACATAGAGAATAGATATATACAACCAAAAACATAAATACACATCTCTAGTTAAATACCAAACAAAACAGGTAATCGGGAGTCTAGACCTATCGTGCCTCTCCCGGATCAACCGTCCCCGGAACCTGAAAAGAGTTACCCAAAACGGGATGAGAATAAAATTCCCAGTGCGAATATTTGCCACAGATAAGTTGCTGGACTTGCAATCAAGTTCTATTTTCAAAAATAGACCATAAACAAATTACCTAACATGTATATAACAATATATGATTAAACAGAAGTGCATATATACGACCACAGTAAACAAATGAAATCACAATAGAGGAATTGTCAAACTGAAATTCAAATAAACACAACATTCGGTTTAACTCATGTTATTACGTCTGGTAGCAAATACAGATGTTCCACCCTACTCACTAGCCCGTCGACACCTGTAGGGTTCCAGACGCCTACAGATGGACCACCCTACTGGACCCTTTATGTGACACCCATCTGTATCGCTTGGCTTAACCATTTCCTAAACTCTGGTTTCAGATCATATCAAGAAAATTCATTTGAAATCATTCAAGAACGTAATATCAATAGACCTTTCAACCGCATTATCACAATGGATAACGCCTTAGACGTTTCACACTAGTCACCTGTATCCATAACCGTCATCACATCGCTTGCCACTGCCCCAACCGGTACTGAGGACTTACCCAGGCCTGACCCAAAGCTTTAAGATCCTTGCAAAACCAGATATCCAGGTTTTGCGAATGTCACACTAGGTGACTGTCACTCGCCGGTGACACGTATCCGTTTATTTATCAAATTCTGGTGACTTTCAACTACAGATCAGATCTCATAGATCGACACAATAATAAACCATACCAGCATGCAAATCACCCAGATTACAGCAATTCAAACTGAAATAGATTGGCTATGCAAATGCAATGCCTAATTCAGTTTATGCAACAAAGAGTAATCAACATGACAAATGAAACAACAGTTTAATTCTGAAAATAAAATATCAAACAAGTCCAGAAACCCCGCACCTGAGTATGATGATCGTTAATAGATTCTACGTCCCAGACGTCTCGTGAAATTTCGTATCCGATTGCCTTACCAAGTCTATTTAAAAGATACGCATAATCGTTATTTAACACTGTATAAATGGTGTATAACTAAGGCTAGTGCGATTACGGTTCGATACTCATTCGATTTGGCTTAACAATACTCAACTTACCACTTTGGGTTACCAGGTTGCGGCCCGTAATGGGTCCTGTTGCGGCCCGCAACAAAACAGGGATTTTGAAATGGCCTCTGACTCACTCATTGCGGCCCGTGGCCAGTTAATTGCGGCCCGCAAAATAATACTTAAGTTCAGGTTTTTGGTACCGGATTGGTACGGTCGATTGCGGCATTTCATAATTGTTATATTTTCGCATTTCCGACTATCTTTAACACAGTTCTAAATTTCTTATAACAACATTTCCATTCATATCAATTCATATATACCAACCTAGTATTCGGTTTAAACATCGAGTTTCGGTTTCTATCGCAATGATCGAACAATTTCAAGGTTTTCATTTACCGCATATACCTTATCGATTAGTACGCGGCATCATTTCCTAATTCGATACCATATAACCATAAATACTTATTCATTTACCCAATTTAAATTAGGTTAAATAACTCCTAATTTGGTCGATAAAATTCGGTATTAGGTTTGAAACCATCGATCGTTCATTTCGGCTTAACGGTTTAATTTGATCGAATAATCGATCGATCCGTATTCTTTGAATCGCTAAAACCCTAGAATCAATTCAAAAACCCTAAATCCAATAATCCATCCATATCTATCAAATTCAATTTAGAAATTCGATTCAAGCAACCGAAGTTTAACGATAATTCGAAAACTCGAATCCAAATCCAAACTTCAAACGAAAATTCGACATTTAAATCGAGAATTAGGTTTTCGATAAATTAAGAAAGGAAATTTACCAAATGAGAAGAGAATTAGAGTATCTACTTGGCCCGAATCTCGAATCTCAGATCGAATCGATCGATTTCGCGAAAATTTGATCTCTCTCTCACTTCCTCCTCCTCTTGCGCCACTCACCCACACACACACACTAACACACGGGTTCTTTAGGGGATTATACGGTGGAGAAGGAAGAGGTTAGGTTAATGAACTTGGTAATTTTGCCTATAAGCCCCTTAATTTAGTTAATATTACATAGGGATGTAATATATGCACATAAACCCTTATATAAATATATGGTTTATTAGAATAAACCCCTTTTTGCATATTATATATGATTTATTTGACTAAATATCAAAAGCATCAATATATATTCATTTTGAATAAAAATAAATTCATGTCATATTATATAAAATTTACCTATAAGCCCTTTAGGTATATTTTTATGTCTAGAAATATATATACACACATATATATATAAATCTATTAGAATATTTTGTTTCGTAACGTAACAGTAACAACATCTTATAATTTTTCTTTATTCATTAGCTTACTCTACTAAACTCCAATCAAATATAATTATTTTAATTCACTTTAGTTCAGAATAAAAAATTTAATTCGAACTAATCTTAGTCCTCAATCAAACATGACCATGGCGCTCCTTAGAGGAACTTTCCACGAAGTTACCATTTTGCTCGTACAACATTTTTTGTTTTACGATATTTTAAAGCGTTTGAATTTGATTGCACTCGAAGTACCGTACCGTGTAATCTCGGATGGTTGACCGATGACAAGGAAACAGTGCAAACTCCGAAAGTTTTCTATTTTAACATGAAAAAAGACTTTGCAAAAAAAAAAAAAAAAAACATGAAAAAAAACCAATTTTTTTTTTTAGCTTCGAATGAAGGAAAGCTTATAATTTTCGCTTCATATTATGTATATCGATCGAGATTCAAAATTTTATATTTTTTTAAAGTCATCGTAATATCTTCGGCCTTACTTAATTGGCTACCAATTCAAAATTTATAATTAAAACTTTTTGAAGTCACCGTGATGATATTAGCAACGCTTTACTTTGTACAACATATGAACGATAAAGTCAAAACAAAAAAAACACATGACTTGTAGCTGCATGAAACTAAAACAACATTGTCAATATCTTTATCTCTGCCAATCCGGTTAAAAAAATACTACTAATTGTTCAAATTTAAAATCTTGTCTACAGATGATTAAACAAAAAAATTAAACATTTGAGAAATTAAATGTCGTTAAGTTTTGTTAGAATAGAGAATCAGTCTTTAATCTAGTAGAAATTTGAAATTCAAATAAAGGATCTATTGTGAATATTAAATAGTTGGATGATTTGATATCAAACCTTTACTTAAAAAAGTTTCATTAGAATACCAATAATACAAGAGACAAGGTAGAAAATATTAATGTTATTTATGTTAATTATGAAATGTGAAATTTTCAGTTAATCTAAGTGTTGTCTATCCGCAGAAAAGTTTGTTTTTCATTGTTAAATTATTCAATTGGATGTAAATTATTTTATTCGGACATTAAGTATTTTATTTAATTTTATAATTGATTCAAGATATATTACTAATGATGTTTCGGCTATTTTTTCAGACTTCGTTTCCAAAAAATATTTACTAAAGAAACAATGAGTTATAAAAGAAGAATTTCTATCAGCAATTGTAATGCGACAGATTCGAACAAAAATAAATAAATATTACTTTAAACGTTAAAAATATGTATAATAAATAACAAAACCATAATTAGACGTGTACCAATTTCTATAGAGTAATACAAAAGAGTTGTATCATTTTAAAAAGTTACGTACGTAACACTTTAAACATAACAAACATTTTAATAAAAAGTTACATAACACTGAAATATAACAAACATACTTTTAAACGAGAAGAGAGGAACACTACTGCACGACAGCACGAGCCGTTCCATCAAGTTAATTAATGAGAGAGAAGCAAAATCAACGGTGAATACTGAGTGTGATATGACATAGTAGAAGAAATCTTAATTGATTTGTTTGCATCGTGAATGCTTTTCACAAAAGTAGACTGAAGAGCAGTCATTTTATTTTATTTTTCTGACAAACTAATGGATTATCACAACTCTCCGGATTTGTGTGTTTTTTTTAATTAAAATAGAAAATATTATGATTTATTTATTTTTATATTAAAATATTATAAATATTTTTATATTTTTGAAAATCAATATAATACTATATAATTGAATTTATTAGAAAGACTGCGACAAATAACCTGGATCAATATTTTTTAGGTTGAATTTTTTACGATTGTAAGAAAAATTAAAATATTTATTTGTGTGTTATTGTAAACAAAATAAAAATATTTTTAACCAGTTCAAAAGTCACTTCTAAGTAAATAAAGAAAATACTATAGTCATTCTAATAAATTCAAATTGTAAGATACTCTATCTATTTTTGAAAAAAAATTAATCCGACATTTGTCAAAGAAATGTTTTGATATCAATTTATTATTTCAAAATAGATGCAGAAATTTAGTATTTGAATGTACTAAAAAGACTATAATATTTTATTTATTTATTCAGAAATAACTTTTGAACTGGTTCAAAATATTTTTTTATTGTTGTTGTTGTTTCTTATTGTTGCTGTTGCTGCTGTTTGTAGTTTAATAAGTTAGGAGCTGTTCGGCAAGCGTGGATTAAGTCACTTTAAGGCTTAATCCGCTTCCTTTAGCTTCCTTAGTTGCTTAATTCCGTCGAACACCAATTCCTTAGCGCAGATTAAGAACACCTCCTTTAGCCTCCTTTTGCTCGGATCTTAATCTCTTGCTTGAATTTGAAAGCACCTACACTCCTCCTCAAACGCTTAATCCTTCACTCACAGATTAAGATAACTAAACATTGGTTCCTTAACGCTTCTTAAGTTTTTAATTTTTCACTTTTAATTCTTTGTTGTGGAACGACCCATAAAGTTATCTTTGTTGAAAATAATTGTCCGTATAGTCGAATAAATCCGGAGAACTATCTGATTACAAATACAGTTATACTGGTTCAGTTCGCATACTTATCCATCAGCACTTGCACAATGTTGGCACCCGTATCTGATTTTATCAGGCATTGCGGATCGAATATTTATCTGTTCGAATCCACCACCGAGTTCAACTAAAAAAGTGATGTTTTTACTACCGAGGTATATGATTGATATTTCGAGGTTTTTCTAGGGGTACTTACAAAATCAATCCAATTAAGGTCTTAGAAGTTGCGTTGACTTAGACCCAGAGTCCATTAAACTCTGGCAGCACTGAACTGGTATACACCAGGGTTCGAATTCAACTTCAATTACATGGCTTATATACTGTACTACCAGATCTCAACCGTCCATTCAAAGCCTTTTGCTACAATGAACGGTCTCGATTTTATACAGAATGTCCAATGAACTTCAAAGAAAAAAGCGAAGCAAAAACCAACCCAAGCACCGAACCGTTCGCAGCGCGGTCTAGATCGAACCGATTCCAGGGAATCCTTTATTTAGCAAACAGCCCAAGTCGCTAAATTCTTGGACACTACTGGTAATATTGTAATTCAGATGAAAACTTAAGGCCTTTTCGGACATTATAGTCTATCAAAATGGCACCTGTTTAATAAACCAGAGTTTCCACGCCTTTTGTTTGGGGAGAGGAATAAGGAATTACTTACCCGTAGAATTACAATGGCAGTGGCGCCATAGAAAAATAACCAAGGAGAGCGAAGCAACACCATACTCGTTTCAGATCTGCGAAGGAGAATTAGAAATACCATAGGATCCTTTTCTCTCGCCCTTTTAGGTTGATTAGAGATGAAGATCTTTGATCAGCTACCTCCAATGGATCACCTCCGATCGGAAAAGATGAGCTTTGTCCAGCTTATCATGCCGGTGGAATCGTCGCACCGGGCCATTACTTACCTTGGTGACCTTGGTTTGCTCCAATTCAAGGATGTGAGTGATCTAGCAACCCTCAGATCTACACATGAGATTTGTATTGGTTGTTTGTATGGTTGTATGAATCTATATGAGATTCCTGGGCAGAGTTTGATTCCCAGCAGTCTAACTTATCTCTTTGTGGCAATAGCGTGCTTAATTTCTAACTATTAGCATTGTTTAGATCGCTTAGTTTACCATTGGATTCGTGTTTGGTTGGTTCCGTTGGTACAAGTATAACAGTAATGTTAGATCTTCATTTGGTTTGTTCAACGAACCAATCAAGAGGAAACACGATAAATTTCATCCATTTTAAGTTATTCTCGTGCAATGGTATGAAGCTGTGCTGTGCTGTTCATTGGGAAGTTTAAGCCGATACACTGGAGTTCCACTGTTGACACTGAACCGGACCTCCCATTTCTTTTGGCAAGTTGATAAGCAAAATGCTCGTAAATGGATATTGTGCTAATTTTCTTTTGATCTGATAGATGAATGAAGATAAGAGTCCGTTTCAGCGAACATTTGTAAACCAGGTTTCCACTTAACTTTTCACTTTACTATTTGATTATGGATGTAACAGATTGATAATTCTACTTAGATTCACATTGTTAATCCAAATTATAAACAATATTATATGTTTCCTTGCTTTCGCCAGATCTGTGAAATTTTTCTCTTATTCCTTTCGTCTTTACCTAACCAAATTTTAAATGTTGCATAATAGGTTAAGAGGTGTGCAGAGATGTCGCGTAAATTGCGATATTTCAATGAACAGATCAGCAAAGCTTGTCTTACTGTATCAGCTCGTCCTGCAGTGCAACCTGATATTGACCTAGAACAGCTGGAGGTTTTTTTTCCTTCTAGCATTTGTACCTAATTGCTGTTAAACTTGGAAGGAGAAGAGGTACTTATATTCTCTTATGTTCAGGTGAAGCTAGGTGAGCATGAATCTGAGCTACAGGAAATGAACTCAAATAGTGAGAAGCTGCAACTGTCATATAACGAGCTCCTTGAATATAAGA
This sequence comes from Carex cristatella, assembly GCA_024447775.1. Lineage (NCBI taxonomy): Eukaryota > Viridiplantae > Streptophyta > Magnoliopsida > Poales > Cyperaceae > Carex > Carex cristatella. The sequence continues at coordinate 2,740,771 of JAJHPF010000022.1, forward strand.
TGGTTTTATCAAATGTAATATGTCTTGTCTATCCCAGTATAAAAGATTCGATAACATCATAAATAGTTATTTTGTTGTAGGGTCATGCTTTTTTTTTATTTTTTATAAAATTACACTTTTTGTGAGGCCATATCAAGTATGATTCTCATATGTTTTATTCCAGGCAGGCGGCATTCTTGCTTCCTCCCACAGTCATACCACTTCACCTGACACAGAGTTGGATGAAAATATATACCATAGTGATGCGATCGATGATAGCATGTCTCTACTTGAACAGGTTTTGAACATGATATTTTAAAGTACTCTGTAAACTGTATAAATCTCCCACTAAGACCTAAAACATCGCTTGTGTTCCTAATAAGAAATATCCTATATGTTCACGCCCTAATTCTTCTTTTAGGAGATGTCCCAGCTAACCCTTACGCTTGTGGCTTTCCTTGAATTAGTTAGAAATGAGATTAAAGTGACTGCCTCTTTATAGAATATGTGAAAAGGTGTCGTCAGAGATGCCCCCTTTTGTATTCAGGGTCATTCCTAATCATGCTGTTGTATTATTGCTGGTGATGCTGAAGATTTCACTGTAAGTTTTTCTTTCTTTTTTTGACAGGGAGCAAGGATGGAGACATCTAATGTTGCTGGTCTAAGATTCATTTGTGGAATTATATCATCATCAAAAGAAATGATGTTTGAACGAATGCTTTTCAGAGCCACAAGAGGCAATATGTTTTTCAATCGTGCACCAGCTGGGGAACTTGTAACTGATCCTATCTCTGGAGATCAGGTTTTTGTTTTATTTTGTTTTTTCTCCGGTTTATTTTTTGTTATTTTAATTTCATTCAGATGCCTGTTTGATATGCCCATTGCTAAAATTCTGGCCCAATGAATTGCCACAAGTAAAATATGGTTTTTTTTTCAGCCAAAAAAAGGGTAAAAGAAGTGGCATGTTGTGCAGAAACAAAACATCCACCCCCCCCTCCCAGTTTGTTGTAGTCACATATTTTGGTAATGTCAGGTGGAGAAAACTATATTTGTGGTGTTTTTTTCGGGAGAGCAAGCCAAGGGAAAGATACTAAAGATATGCAATGCATTTGGTGCAAGCTGCTATCCTGTGCCTGAGGATAGAACTAAGCAGTTGCAAATAACTAGAGAGGTACTTCAAGTCTATAAAACATCAGGTTTTGTTGCCTTTTTTATAACACATAAGAACCTAACATATAACTGGCATACCGCCAAGCAGCCATGTAGCAATAGGAGCACGCTCCCATCATTTAAGGTTGAATTGAGCCTCTATGGATCTTCAACAATGTTATTAAATGTGAAACAAACGAGGAAATTAAAGCAAAAAAAGAACCACTATTGGTCTTGTACCATGCTGTTGCCTGACCTGACATAAGTTTGGTTTTGTAAATTGCAGAAATACAGACTGTCCTAAAGCTAATTTCCTCGGTTATTTGTGTATTCTCCTTCCTTGTGCAATACAAGCATGTAGGCAGAATCATTATATAAAAGGGTCTGACTACAACAATAAAAAAACTAAATCAGATAACCTCAATTACTGCATGAATTTTTAACTGCCTAGTTTCTCCTCCCCCCCTCTTTTACCAGGAAAGCATACCTTGTTTAACCCTTGTGGTTCTTATTTTTTGTAGAATTATATAATACAATTATATAGTTATTTATTTCTTCAGGTCACTTCACGTCTGTCAGATCTAGAAGCAACTTTGGATGCGGGTCTTCGCCACAGAAATCAAGCTTTAGCTGCTATCGGGTCTCAAATATGGAGATGGTCTCTCATGGTATATTATCGTCCTTTATCGGCCATTCTTGTTTCAAAGAGGTTGTTTTTATATCTAAAGTTTCTTTTCAATGGATTTCAGGTAAGAAAGGAGAAGGCTGTATATGATACATTAAACATGCTCAACTTTGATGTAACAAAGAAATGCCTTGTCGGAGAAGGATGGTGTCCGATATTTGCCATACCCCAGGTTTTATATTTTATCTTTGTCCATTTGCTTGTTCTTAAAATAAACAAGCATAATTGTGTGAATCCTAGAAGTTATTTCACTTCATGCCCCATGCTATATACGAACAATATCCAAACTTAGCTGTCAGTATTCTTTATATCTCTTTTCTCTCTGAAGAACACTGAAAGCAAAAATGTAAATGTCCAGGTTGGTATTTGTTAGGTTTGGATTTGTGGGTAGAAAATTATAATTTTATATAAATTTACATATTACTTGTAGTAGAAAGTACCATTTACTTCTTTAGATACTAACTTAAAGTTTCTTCGGAGACAGATCAAGGATGCTTTGGAACGTGCAAGCCTTCATTGCAATTCACAAGTTGGCATTATTTTTCATGAGTTGGATGCCCTTGAAGCACCACCAACGTATTTCAAAACTGACAAATTCACAAGTGCCTTTCAGGAAATTGTTGATGCTTATGGGTTTGTTCTCAGCCTTATTTTGATTTTTTAACCTTTCATTTCTGAAAATTGAACTTCCAACTTTTTTTTGGTAACTTAAAATATTTTCTTTCTTTTTGGCAGTATTTCTAAGTATCAAGAAATTAATCCAGCTGTATATTCAGTTATCACATTTCCCTTTCTTTTTGCGGTCATGTTTGGTGATTGGGGGCATGGAATATGTCTCTTAATGGGAGCTTTAGTGCTCATAGCAAGGGAAAAGAAACTTGGATCTCAGGTATGCTCATTAGAATGATTAGATGTATATTCAGGTATTCTATTAAAAGTGCAAAAAAAAAAAAAACTAAGATCTTAGGTCGTCAAACAATGCTTTTCTTTTCTTTTGCCTCCAGAAACTTGGAAGCTTCATGGAGATGGCATTTGGAGGCCGCTATGTAATTCTTCTGATGGCCATTTTCTCAATATACTGTGGATTAATATACAATGAGTTCTTTTCTGTTCCTTTTCACATTTTTGGCCCATCTGCATACAAGTGTCGTGACTCAGGTTGTAGGTAGGTTTTATATTCCCTTCAATTACAGTATTTTTCTAATTCTAGGTACCCATCATTGCTAATGAAGTATTATGAATATTTTATCTTTTATTTTTCAGTGATGCACACACTGCAGGTCTGATAAAGTATCGGAACCCTTACCCATTTGGGGTGGATCCAAGTTGGCGAGGAAGCCGGTCAGAGTTACCATTTCTTAACTCTTTAAAGATGAAGATGTCTATATTATTAGGTATTACACAGATGAATTTAGGTATCATATTGAGCTATTTTGATGCCAAGTTTCATGGGAACGCCCTGGATATAAGGTATCTTTTCTCATTATGTACAAAAATACTTTCGGCGAAATCACCAAATCAGCAGTGCTGAAATCACCAACTCCAATTTCTTGTGCTAGGTATCAAGTCATACCTCAGATTATATTTCTGAACAGCCTTTTTGGCTATCTTTCACTCCTGATACTCATCAAGTGGTGTAGCGGGTCTCAAGCAGATCTGTATCATGTGATGATTTATATGTTTCTTGACCCGGCTGGAGATCTAGGTGAAAATCAGCTCTTTTGGGGTCAGAAGCACCTTCAGGTTTTTAAATCATTATGTTACGTCCTTTAAGAGAATATAAAACATTTCATCTGTTAATCTTTGGCTCTTTGCATAGATTTTAAATTCAACCTTTTTCTTGTAGATCCTTTTGTTGCTTATGGCCCTAGTAGCAGTACCTTGGATGCTCTTCCCTAAGCCTTTTATCTTGAGAAGACTTAATAAGGAGGTGATTTACTAATTGTTGTATTGATGTATTTTATGTTGATCAGGATATTATTTTGATTGTCTCCTTCATGGTAGTTAGATCTGTTTATGTAATCACATCTTCAATTCTGCAGAGATTTCAAGGACACTCATATCGATTCCTTGGAACATCTGAGATGGATGTTGATTCAGAACCTGATTCTGCAAGAACCCGGCATGAGGATTTCAATTTTAGTGAGGTTTTTGTACATCAGATGATACACTCAATTGAGTTTGTGCTTGGTGCAGTCTCAAATACAGCCTCTTATCTTCGACTGTGGGCTTTAAGGTGCTTTTATTTTTCACCTATTTTTTTCCCTTGATAAATTGTATTTCATTTTTCTGACTTCTGTAGTTCCTGGTAATTTCAGTTTGGCTCATTCAGAACTCTCGACAGTATTTTACGAGAAACTCCTGCTGCTAGCTTGGGGGTAAGAGAGTATATCTTACATTTAGATGCTAGTGCATTAATATTTCTCCCAATTTAGATACTAGGCACCAGAAATTATCTTTCTGGGGATTTATTGGCTTTCTTTCTGTTCGATTCACTAGATTAAAGCATCTTCTGTAAGAATTGTAGATTAACATGTATTGTTGCAATGAACAGCTGATTGTAACAAGCATTAATTATTTGTAGGTATGACAGCCTAATAATTCGGGCAGTTGGGCTCGCGGTTTTTATCTTTGCAACGGCATTTATTTTGTTGATGATGGAATCATTGAGTGCCTTTCTTCATTCCTTGCGTCTCCACTGGGTTGAATTCATGGGTAAATTCTTCCATGGAGATGGCTACAAGTTCAGACCCTTCTCTTTTGCACTGCTTGCCGAAGATGATGATTAAATTATTTGAGGGGTTTTCAGAAAAGGAAAAAAAAAGAAGAAGAAAAGAGAAGATTTCTTTCCTGAGGTACAGAACATGTGAGAATATGGATTTATTTTTTCAGGACTTACAGTGTTCCAGACTTGCTTAGAATTAACAGTTTTTGGTGAAATATTGTACTAGGATTTGAAAGAAAAGAGGGAGACTTTTTTTTTTGTATATTTTTAGTCTGAATTAAGGAGATCCAATACAGACCATATAGAGTTGAGAGACTTTTAGAAATCCCGATAATTTTCGGTGGAAATAGAAATGTAGATTTCTTTTTTTTTTTTTTTTTTTTTTTTTTTTTAAATTTCAACTCGTGTTGTCCGATACAATGAATTATCTTTCTCGCTGTGCATTGCTATACAGTTTGTTGTTACTTGAGATTGATTTATCAGATATTTTTCTTTTCATTGCGAGAATATTAGATATATAATTATTTCAAAGCGGAAATGTGAAGTTAGAATAGAGGCACTGTACTATCTGTTTAGAAAGTGTAATTTAAAACCCAGTTATGCTGATACAATTTGTAATTGATGTACTCTGTATGTGGTGCTGTTGTGCACTTGGCTAATGCAATCAACCTAGCAGCTTCTGCTATGGCATTTCAAAAAATAGAATAGAGGTGCTGTGGCATTTAAAAAAAAAAAAATAGAATAGAGGCACTGTCGTGCCTTTTATAACACCTTGTTTGGATGGAGAGAAGAGGAAGGGAGGGAATGGAAAGAAAGAATTTTTTTTGTCGAAGCTTGTTTATTGACAAAATTATGTTGGAGGTGAAGGGTACATGAAACGAAAAGTTTAATTTTGTATTATTGTAATTAATATAATTGGTTTTTCTTTTGATTTGATATGTAACGGATGCAGGGGTGGATGTAGAATTCTGATCAGGATAGTATAAGAAATTATTGAATCGGATTTAAATAGATAATCGGATTCAAATTCATTAGATAATCAGGTACTAGATAAAAAATAATAACAAAAATAACAAAATAGCATTCTAATATAATTTACTTCATAACTTTTAGAAAAAATAACTCAAATTTCTAACTATGTATCTTACTTATATAATTCTTATACAATTTTTTTGTTGCAAACTTATAACAACCACTAAATTTCTTATTAATCTTTTAAATTTTAATCAACTAAATAAGAAATAAGACAAAAAGAAAAATTAAATTTATTTTTCCTCATTAATCATCCAAACACAAAGAGATTAATTATATATTGATCCTATTTTTGATAGAAGACAACAAAGTGCTCGTTTCATATATAAAATATAAAAGTTAATTATGTCAATCTTCCTATCTATTTCATTCCATTTCATTATACTCTATTCTTCACCTCTCCTTCCTACCTCTACTCTCCATCCAAACAAGGAATTTTTTTGTCGGTAGAAATTAACAAAAAAAGAGAAAGAGAAATAGAAAGAGTGCACTAGTTATAATATTGATAGTAAGACCGGTACATTTTTTACCGGTTTTAAAATCTCAAAGACCGGTACTAGTTCTAACCATTTTTTTTTAGTTTCAAAAAAAGATAAATCCAACTGATAAAAAAAAAAAGTTAGGACCGGTAAAAATTTTACCTGTCTAAGATATTTAAGACCAGTAAAATTTGTAGCGATCTTATTATTAATATTAGAACTAGTGCATTATTTCTATTTCTCTTTCTCTCTCTTTTTTTTATTTTATTTCTACCGATAAAAAAATTCCTCCAAACAATGTGTTGTGGTGGACAGAGGATACATGATCGTTCATTCATGCACTGTCGCTTCTCAGCTTATCCAAAGATAGGCCCAATACTCTTCTCATGGAATTCTCATGCTGACCAGAAGAGGCCTTACAGGAAATAAAACGGCCCAAAATTAACGTCAGTGGGTCTCTATCTCTGGGCCCTACCTTCTGTTTACACACGCACACTAAAAACCTTTTACAGCCCCAACCCTAACGAATTCTAACTGGTAAAAACACTTCCCAACTTATTCAGTGATTCAGTGAATCAGTGGTCGTTTCCTTAGCTGTTTTTGGCGAATTTTCAGGCTCCAGTCTTCTTTCTCCGTTGTAGCTCGATTCTGCGGAGTTGCCAAAAAAAGGGTGAGTTAACTAATCATTTAAATTAGTCCGAATTTGGATATGGAATCATGGCTAATGTTCGAGCTTCGGGTTAGGGTTTTAACCGATGCTATCCTTGAGGGGTCCTGTACTCCTGTGACAGGCTAGCTGAGAGCAAAACTTACTGGAGTCATTGGTGCGGTTGTACTGGAGAGCAAAACTTACTGGAGCCTTGGGTTCAGGGGATGTAGACTATGTAGTAATGAAGGCGTCTCTGGAGAAAGAAAATGGTTTGGTTCATAGGTGGAGGCTTACTGACAAAGACCCTGTTATTATTTCTCCTGTAGGAGTTGTGGTGGTAATAATCATGCCTGAGTGTAAATTAACGGGAGCATCAAGAGAACATACATTGCTGGAGTGGGCAAATCTGTTTACTATACTAGTTGTCTAATCTCAAGATATACATAGGAGAATCGTATATATTGCATTATCTTGGTTTACCTCATCTATGCATTATCTTGTTTTTATTTTTCTGCTTGTTTTTGATGGATTTCATGCAGTATTGTGCTTGTTGCATCTTTTTAGTTTGATTTCTTTGCTAATTTTTATAAGAGACTTTTTGTATGTACTGTTTAACCATGACCACAAAACTGCTATTAGTACCAGTGTATACCAACTGCTCAATTTTTTTTCATTTTTAATCAGGAAAGAGGATCATGAGAGAAACTAGAATGGCACGAGCCAATGAAGTCGATATGCAAGCTCATTGTAGAAGAGACGAGTGTCATGCAGTGGAGATAGAACCGCCAAAAACAGAGATTACCCCAGAAAATTACCCTTTTTTTATCCACCAGTTTTGCTCCCAAGAGAAGGGAAAATTTGTTGTTTCTGATCTTGTCTGGGGTAAAGTGAAAAGTCACCCTTGGTGGCCTGGACAAATAATCGACCCATCTGATGCTTCTACACTTGCTATTAAATGCCATAAAAAGGACACATTATTAGTAGCTTATTTTTGGGATAAGTCCTTTGCATGGTGTGATGAGTCCCAGCTGAAGCCCTTCTTTTCAAATTTCTCGTTTTTTGAAAAGCAAGTAGGTTCGGATGCATTTACCAGAGCGGTTAAGAACGCATTAAAGGAGGTTTGTAGACGAATAGATAGTGGAACAATGTGTTCATGCTTAAATGACAAGTCATTATTTAAGGTCTATCCAAAGATGGAAAATGCTGGCGTGAGGCTAGGGTTTGACTACTACACTGTTGATAGAGGCAAGGTTGTAAATTCGTTGAACCCTAGGGGGCTAGTTGGTTTAATCAGGGATTTGGCATTAGACTCAGGCAAGGGCACAACTAATAAGCTGTTGTTACTTATGTCCAAATATCATATTATGGCCTTTCGTCGATGGATGGAGGTCATGTTAGAGCAACAAACCGAACCGGTCATTGTACAAACTGAGAGTGTAAATTTGCCAGAAAATACTATTTCACATCCAGATGTATCAGTTCCTGAAACTCCCGGTACAACCACTCCTGTTGTTAATTCAAGTAATGAGCAACCCAAAAGAAGGAGAGGCAGACCGAGAAAGACTGTTGTAGAACCAAAGAAGGTTGACACAACAACCATAGAGACCTCATCAGATTTGTCTAGTAAAACAAATATTGGACCTGAGAAGGTTTTAAGTGGGAAAAGGCGTAAGGTTGATTTGACACAAATACCATCTGACAAGGGTTTGAGTGGATCTGATAATATGCAAAACTCATCATATTGGTCTGAAATAAGCCTACGTGTCCAGGCTGATGCCAAGCTGGCTGCATCAGTGGCAAAACGACCTATTATCATCCCAACAGTAGATAGGAAGTCTGATGAGTCTATTCCAACTGCACTGCTGCTTAGCTTTAGTAACAATTGTAAGGTACCTTCGGACATGGAAATTCTCCGGATGTTTAGCCAGTATGGGCCTCTGAAAGGAGAGATGGAAAAGGAGGTAGAAGGGAGTCAAAGTCGTGTTAAATTGGTCTTCAAAAAGCGTGTTGATGCCGAGATGGCTTTTGGTAGCTTAAGGAAGCAGAATGTGTTTGGCTCATATCTTCTTAGTTATCGGCTTGTTGACTTGCCATCTGAGGTTGCTGAGAGCAGTGAACAGGAGATGGTTGAAATCAATGGAGAGGATCATGGTCACTTGGAGGATCATGATCATGGTCTCTTGAAGGAGATTACTGAAGAGCCCCGTGAGATCAACCCGACAACACTGCTTCTATGCTTTAGTAACAAATCAGGTAAGATGCCATCTGAGATGGAACTTATCAGGATGTTTAGTCATCATGGACCTCTGAAAGAAGGGGGTGTGGAGAAGGAGGCGGAAGGGACCACATACAGGTTTAGGATTGCTTTCAGAAAGCATTCCAGTGCACAAATGGCTTTTTCTAGCTTAAGAAAGCAAAATGTGTTTGGGCCCTCACTTCTTAGCTATCGGCTCATTAGTTCGCCAGTGGAGGCTTCTGAGAAGAGTGTACAAGATAAGGTTAAAACACCAAACAAAGGGGAACACAGTGATTTGGAGGTGCCAGGTCAGTTGAATCTTCTAACCTTTGCGGATATTCAAAACTTCAAAATACAGTCTTTCATTTTCGGAGCATATTTTCTTCTTTTTTAACAGCCTTTCATTTTCGGGGCATATTTTTTTCCTTTTTACCTTTTTTTTAATCTTTCTCACTCTATGTCTTCTGTAGCTTTGAAGGAAAACCTGGTTCAGTTGAGCAGGGCCATACTTGCTAATAGAACTGAGAGACCAGTTAATATAGCTGTTGGTCTAGCATCCACTGTCCGAAGTGACACTGTTACTGACATTTCGGTCGATCCATCGAGCATTGCACGTGACAGTAGTCCAGATGAAATATCAGTTGCTCCTTCAAGCATTGTACAATGCACGAGTGTTGATGAAGTTTCAATGGCTCCAGTGATCACCATCTCAGATGACAGAGTCGTTGATCCTCCAAGCAAAAAACAAGGTGAAGTTGCTGTTGTGGCATCAATCGACCCATCAAGCAGTATGCAAGATGCAGATGTGACCGGTTTATTAAATCCGCCGAGCTCTATTCAGGCCACTGAACTTTTAGTTGGTTCATCATGCACTATAGAGGCCTGTGAAATGTTGGCTGACCCGTCCAGCACAATGCAAGGAGAGAGCCTTGGTGAGATCCCGGTCGACACATCAAACACGGAAGGCAAGATTTTTGGCGAAATCTCAATTGTTTCCTCGAAAGTTCCAGGCGAGGGTGGTGGTGGTGATGAAATGCCAATTGATGACCCTTTAAGCAGTGGAGAAGGCAATACTATCGAAGTACCAATAGTTAAATTACGAGCTGAGGATGGTGAGGTTGTTGGTAAGGGTAAAATGCTGAGTGACTCGTCAAGCACTAGACAAGAGGATGCTAAAATGCCGATTGATCCTTCAGGCAGAGAACAAAATCAAGAACTAAGCCCAAGGAAATCGGATAATTCAAAGGCTGAAAAGCAGGCCATGGCACTGGAGAACTCTAGGTTAGCCCAGTCAAAACCAATCACCAACAGGTCCGAGTGCACTCCCTCCAGGTCTGTAATTTCGGGTTATAGTACCACACCTTCACTCCAAAAGACCTCTCCTTTTTGGCAACCTGTGGAGTCATTGGAACTTTTCACTCAGACTCCTCAACAGCCACATTTTAAGAAGCTCGACGGGTATTATTGCTGTTTACTTGTTTCTCTATTTGCATAAATTGTGTCAATGGAAACATTAAAAGGGATCTTATTTTTGTCATTGCAACTTTTGTGGGCGTCGAGTAAACTTCAAACCTCGACAAAGCATCTTTGTACATCAAAACAATATTTTTAGGCCAGAGCAACTTAGTGGTTCAAAATTATAAATTGTGCATCCGTCTTGGCAAAATATTTATTTCTAAGTTCTAATCTAGTTGTCAGCCAATAAGAAAAATGAATAAGATCCAATTTACTGAAAACAAATAGATTGTAAATCCTTTATTGGCTTGGCTGTCTCTCTATAGGTCCTTTTTACTGGTACCTGATACATTAGACTATGTAGTGATACCTGATACATTCCCCAAAAAACTGAACTGTAGAACCATTCATCAAATTACAATACAATTAAAACTAAAGCTGTAGCATCACAGGTACTGCGATGTAATACGTGACGGTATGGCACTTGGTTTGATGATCGCATATGCCAACCTGGTTGATTCATTAAAAAAGCTCTCCTTCGATGATGGTGTGGCGGTCATTGAAGAGAAGTTTACCTGTCTTGAAACGCTAGAGGAGAATGGTTTTAATGTAGACCTGATACGGACTCGTTTGAACCGGATCCTCCAGATAAAGAATGACCATGCCGCATCCCTGTTGAAACATGCCAAGCTGGAAAAAGAGCTGGCTAAAAAAGAGAGTAAATCAATGAGCATGCTCAGTTTAATTGAGAAAATCAAGTTAGATGTGGCGAAACTTGACGAGCAAATTAAAGCATTGACAGAGCAGAGTCGCACACTGGTGGCCGAGAAAGACCGGCTCTTGGAACTAACAGTTGGGAATGGTCAGGAAATATCCAGGCTAAAAAATGAGCTTTCTAGTGTAAGTAGTTTGCAGGGATTAGCCCGTGAAGAGTTTGCACAGGTGTTAGCAGAACCGTTCTGAGGTGGGAGTGGCAGGTGTTTCAGGAACCTTTATTCCTTAATTATAATTAGTTGTTGATAATATCTATGTAGGCAGTAAGCATAATGTTAGATGCCTTTAACTGAGGGCTTTTGTGCAGATGGTTAGATCACAACCCCTAATTTAAATTTGCTTGCATCGTAAATGTTGTATCTGACTCGTGACTGTTTATTAGTGCTTCTGATCTAGAGTTCTGGCTCGTTAGATATGATAATTTTTTCTATTGCATTGCATGAATGAAGGGACTAATTCAATGATCTCTCTGTATTTCTCCCAGCAGAAGTTATTCAGGGTAGTTCCTTCCTCTAATGCAAAATTTAGAGTCACTAAATTTTTCATATCAAATTCGTAATATAATACGAACTATTTAGCGTTTTTAAATGCAATTATAACAGTAAAAACTTGGGGAGTGTTATTCCGAGTGCAATTAACTTGATATCGAGTGTTGAGAGAATATTTTGCATTTTGATACCCAGTTTACCCTTATCTTTTACATATTTAATATTCTCTTCTCTTTCATAATTCCATTTCTGCTTAGGCTCATTAATGCCTTCAGATTGCATAAAAGAAAATAATTAAATTCAAGTACATGCCATAAAAGAAATGGTTGCCTATTCTGTATTTTAAGCACAATGTGCTCTTTATATGTATACTAATTCAGCTGAGCCACATATAAGAGCTCATGTTCTTTAAGATCATGCTGGATTTTTTATGCTATAGAATTATTGCTCAATTGCTTTACTGATGGGTTATTTGACTCAGAGCACAGTTCAGGTTATCAATATTTATATGTGATTCAGTTTAGGCGCTGAAATTAATTTGAGAGAACATAATTTGAGCCAATAGAAATAAAACATATATATTTTTTATTAAAGTGGGATAAAACCCACCAATTTCTATTTGAAATCAACTAAAGATCTGCTGGTACAAAAAAAAGCAGGTACAAACTATTATTACAAATCCTGTTACAACAAAAAAAATCAGAATTACATCTAGCTGAAACTAAACCAGCTACAAACAATCCAAAAGACCTGCCAATCGCAGTAAGCAAAATACATCAAATTTGTACCACAAAAAAAAAGTAAAGTACCAGTTACAGTAACACAAAAAGCAAATCAGCTCTTAGCAACTTCTCAAATATCCTCAATTGCATGTTCTCTGAGAGGGAAATCACAGACGGCATTATGGACAATCACCTTACAAATTGTGTCTTTAATTACCCCAGCTAAAACATTGAGGACAATCATCTTACTCATTGAGTCTTGTTTTCAAAATACCCCAGCTAAAACATTTAGGACAATCATCTTACTCATTGTGTCTTTAATTACCTATTGGGCAGGGACTATCAAGAGACAGATCAGAGATATTGTGCAGGTGACTGGATGCCAGAAGACATTGACATTGTACCATTACAGGTGTGAGACCCCAATGAACAAGATGGAGATCCAAGTGACCTGCAGATGGTGGTGTACCACAGGCCCAGTGAGGAGGAGGAAGACTTTACTGAGTCGACAGTCTGATTAGTGGAATTATGATTTGCTAAGTCGTATGAATTGTAATATATTAGTTTGCTATATTTTTGGAACATTGCTACATTGACATAGCAGTAGGGTACCTTTTAGTTTCTGGTATATTATGCTGTTTTTGGAGCTTTTTTATAGGGCAGGAATGCTTATGAACGTTTCTCCCTGTTTGATGTAACCAATTCTATGTTTCTTAAATGAAACGGACCCAAAAACCTTTTATCAAAAAAAAAAATATCCTCAATTGCTAGAACGGGTCCAGATCCAAGCATGTCCTCTTCTTCCTCTTGTACGAGTAATCTTGCATAGGTAAATCCTCTGGTTTGTTCACAAACTGAAGCTGCATGGCTGCATCAGTATAGAAGTGAAGTACGGATAGAACATATAGGCAGCTGTTCAAGCACCTCTTGCGGCGGGATTTTTATTAATCGAAATAAAATTAAATAAATATCGAAAAGGAGGATAGGATCCGTGTTTTTTCCAAAACCCACAAGGATGTAACAATAATCGACGTCCCTAGGACGGAGAGAAGAGCAACGTCCCTCTTAATGATATACTCCTCCCTCTTAATCCAGCCCTCGCTAATCCGGAAAAAAATAAAAAATAAAATAAGGGACGGGTTTGATTCCAACGTCCTTGAGGGACGGTTTGGAGATCCACGTCCGTGAGGGATAGCCCTCGTTAATCCGGGAAAAAAAAACGGGAAAAAAAAGGGACGGATTTGATTCCAACGTCCTTGAGGGATGGTTTGGAGATCCACGTCCGTGAGGGACGTGTTAGAAATATGCGTCCCTGAAGGACGGTTTGGACAACCGTCCCTGAGCGAATTGTATAAATTGATAGGTTCGGCTCCGGAACCAACTAAAATCTCTCGCTGTTTGCCTGAAACTTTGTTAATTTTTATTTTCCTTCAAAGCATCCAGAGGAGATCCAAGACGTATTCTTCAGAAAAAAAGAAAATCATAAAATCCTGAAACTAAGGTATGCTTTAATTTGTGGTTAGCAAGTAGATTAAATATTTTTCTATTAATTCATTTGATAAATATTGGAATAATTATATATATCTTCTGAAAATTATTTACTTGTTAAGATTTCTTATATTTATTATTTGACATAATCTATATTCTCTAGATTAATAAATCTAATTTTTTGGAACAATAAATTATACGTGATTTTTTTTTTTAGAACCTTCTCACCCCAATTTTGGAAGCAATTAAAATATCAAACCCCGGGACAAAATATGAAGTTGCGCACGTACCCACGGATGATCCAAGAGAGATTATTTAAGGCAGCCGTGTGGGCTTACAGTCCGTGCATTGCTGCAGTGCCTCATCTCAGGCCAGTCATTAGTATTGATGCATGTTTCCTGTCTGGCAGGTATCAAGGAAGATTGTTGATGGCGTGCGGTTACGATGCTGAGAACCAGTTGCTTCCCATCGCTTATGCATTAGTTGAGGAAGAGAGTTTTTCCACACGGGGATGGTTCATGAGGTGGTTGCGTACTGAGGTAATCGGCAATAGGTTCATGTGCATCGTTTCCGACCGACACATGGGGATAAAAAAAGTATTCAAAGATCCATATGGTGGTTGGTATGAGGAAGGCAACCAGTGCGTTCACAGATTATGTTCACAGCACGTCGCCGAGAATTTGATGAAAAATGTACACAGTAAAAAAATTTGTGAACTATTTAAAGTACTTGTGAAGAAAAAGAAGCCGCGGAGATTTCAGGAGTTCTTTGAACTACTGCGAAAGAGGAGCCTGAATGCAGTTCAATACTTAAAGACTGTCGGTAAATACAAACATGACGATCATAACGAGATACCTAGACCATGGAAGGTGTATCAACACTTGGATGGCGGATATCGTCGGGGAGTAATGACTACTAATGGTTCTGAATCATTGAACGCGGTATTCAAAGATCCCCGAAGACTGCCAGTTCGTGTGCTCGTGGATGCTACATTTTGGAAGTGTGCAAAGTGGTTTATGGAGAGGCGATAGAAAGCACTGGCTCGCATAGCCGATGAGCAGCCTTGGTCAGCGCGAGTTGAGAATTTACTAAGAAAAATGATCACCAAATGCATGCCAATGCAGTCCACGCCACTCGGGCTGCATGGTGAACACGAGGTAAAGGTTCATGATGAGAGAGTCGTATATATGCAGCCAGACGGAAATGCAAGTTATAAAATAGAAACCTTCAGTTATAAGGTTGTCATAAGTGACGAAAACTCGGCACAATGTGCATGTCTTAAACCTCAGCTTACAGGTATTCCGTGCGCTTATGTACTTACCGTGTGTCGGGAACGGCGTTATGACCACAATAGATTCGTCAATCAGTTGTATTCCACTCAAAAACTAGCCGAAACTTGGAGTGGTGCATTTCACTTCTTTGGCAACCAATGTGAATGGCCGCTCATTCAAGGCACAAAAATTATCCCAGACAAGAATATAATAAAAAAGGGTAGGAGAAAGCACAACCGTATAGTCATGACGATGGACGAAATGCAAGGAAGAAGGGTGGGACACCAGGCTAGACCTTCCACATCCGACAGACGTTCTAGTAGTACAGCGAGACATTCTACGTCTGACATGCATGCAACATGTTTGTTGATCTTCTAAATTTTGATAAATTTTTTAATTGTTCTTATTTTTTTAATTTTTTAATTGTTTTTATTCTACGTCTAACATTCTACTATGTTATCTTTTTTTTTTCAGGACCTTCTTCTAGTTATAGTCGGAGACCATGATATCAGACTCATGTATTCCTATATGCATGTTTATTTTTTTTCAATTCTACTTTTGTGAATGTCAGATTCTATATGCATGTTTATTTTTTTTTACCTACTATGTTTATTTTTTTTCAGTTGGATACTATGTTTATTTTTCTTTGG
Organism: Carex cristatella; assembly: GCA_024447775.1. Taxonomy (NCBI): domain Eukaryota; kingdom Viridiplantae; phylum Streptophyta; class Magnoliopsida; order Poales; family Cyperaceae; genus Carex; species Carex cristatella. Next base: position 2,756,553 of record JAJHPF010000022.1, read on the forward strand.
AAATTTAAGTTGGCCAAAACATAGATACGTAGACAAACACACAAATTCTTAGCAAAACAAATACATCAACACATTAACTAAATAACAAGTCCAAATCAAACAAGTCTGCATACGTAGTTCTGATCAGAAAGACATAAACTAAATAACAAGAACATTTAGTTAACACTTGGAAAAAACACCTAAGTAAAAGTGAACTTGTCCGGTTGCCTACGCTCTCTTACTTCTTCGTTGTCCGCTTTCTTACGCCTAATGTAAACATTATTGTACGATGGGCCAAAAAAGTTCTCCACTGCTTGTGTACGTGGCGTCATGACCAGACTGGGTGCTACGTTGTCATGTGTACCAGTAACAACTGGTGAAGGCAACCTAATATGCTCATCGATACCCTACAACAACTATTGTAATATTTAGTAAGCATAATCGACGATGCGAATTATCTTAAAAATTGAAGTTTGTAAATTCTCACTTGATAGACCTGACTAGGTCCTGTGTGACTCATGTATTGTGCCTCCTAGGCAGGTACCTCATGGTAAGTCTGGCTCTCAAACGCTGCCATCGTCTGACTCTCAACCGCTGCCATCGTCGGTGTACGGAATGTATCGTCCCAATTGACAAAATCATTTGAACCCTGCAGTGAATATTTTAGTACTGTAATCAATATAATAAGAACTTATTTGAAATTTCTTACAAATGTGAAAAATGTTACATGATAAAATTGACTAGTTCCTGCGTTGTGTTGCGCGGATAGCAGCGATGGGTCGCTGCCAAGAAGTGCTGATAATGAAACATGGGATGGGTCCTGTGTTTCCCAACATCTCTGCATTTCAGTATTGTAATAAACGAACTCGACAATTATTTCATTTTTTAATAACAAGCTGAAGGAGTTACCTGATAGACCTGACTAGGTCCCGTCTCGTCCTGTGTGGCCGTGCCTTGATTCTCCACTTCCTACAATAAATATTTCACCATCTTGATAAATATTTTTTTTTATAACAAGTTAAAGTATTTTAATTTTATTATACTTACCAGATTAACCTGACTAGGTCCAGATGCGAATCCTCCGATACATTCATTTAACCCTTCATTTGTTTCAATCCATCTCTCATGATAGTTGGGATTTTCATCTCGAGGAAACTTGGGGATGGGATCTCGATCGTCTGGAATGTCACCATCTGAGAGCTCATCAATGTTGTCCCGAAGATTAGCCGCCCTCAACATGCTATGTAATTTAGCATCCATACCATTGTCTCTGAGAAGGCCACAGCTTGCTTTGAGAAAAAAATTTCCTATTTTTCTGTAAGTCCTCGTTTTGGCCAGTTGCATAGCCGCTCCGACTATCTTGATCCCTCGTAATGCCTACAAAATAAAAAAGATGTGATCACCTACATGAAATAATAATATCAATAGATAAGAAATTTTTAATTAAATAAAACTTACATCACGCGTGGATTTCGGGGCACTAGGGATGTACCCTACTTCTCCAATCTTATCTCTGTATTCTGGAATGGGGTTAACAAGACCCTCTATGCACCGTTTTCCCAGGAAGATATTAAACATGCAGTAATCCTGGAACCAACGTCGATATGGCAATATCTCAATATCGCTCCAATATCCGGTCGGAACAACCAAGTAGTCCGCTGGATTAGATGCTTGATCAACATAATTTTGGTGCACTGTATACCAACTTGATCGTCCTGACATGTCACTGTGGATAATTTTATGTAATCGGCGTACCTCATCCTCCGCGAGAGGGAGTGGTGGTGGGATGACCTGTGAAAATCCGAACTGTCTCATCACACGATCTGGATAATGATGCTCAATTATCCAGAAGTATACAAGTGGCACACCGGCTAGCCATACGCCGCTTTCCTCATATACTCGCAACGGGAGCGCATTCGGGTCCTCAGCTAACATCCCTATGTAAGGTTCCCAAATTACCATGTAATCCTCTAGCTTCTGTATTTCGTTGTGAAAATAATTAACACCACTCCGATTGTGTTCTACATGGTAATCATGGAGATAACACTATTTTTCTCCGAATGCAGGACAACGCTGTGCATCCGGGTCACGCCACTTTGGAGTCCAATCATTCAAGGCACGAGGACGGTGAATCGGTAAATGAGACCAACACCAATGATGTAGAAACACAGTTGGCCTCGCCATAGTCTTTGATCCACGCTGTGCCGCAACACAAAGACATCTATAGAGATACGCTAGAACAGTCCCACCCCAGTTGTATTGATTCGGTGCATCAAGATCTTGTAAAAATTGTAAATACATTGCCGGAATCGAATCTCCTGACAAATCAGTAAAAAACATAGTCCCGAATAAGTCAAGTACATCAGCCCTAGTGTACTGGCGTACCTGCTCATCTGTAGGCTCACCCGGCTGTGTGTTTGGCATCACAGCAAACTGATCACGCAATGACTTCAAATTTATGACATACACAGAAGTAATGTAAACCTCTTGAGGGTCATTAGGCCCAGATCTCTTTTTTTTTTTAAGCACCGCACTTGCGGTCCCAGCTCCAAGAAGTTCATCTACTAAGTTACGCCAATTACCGTCAGAAGGGCCCGTTACCGGTGACCCCATGATCGGCAACGCCCAGAAACAAGATACATCCTGAAGAGTAATCGTCATCTCTCCCACGGGAAGATGAAAGATGTGAGTCTCTGGTCTCCATCGCTCCACGAGACTAGCGAGAAGTGAAGGGTTGATATTTATGTTATCCATTCGAGACACCTGATACAAGCCGAGTCTTACCAAGAATGGTTCGCAACGCTCGTGGTACGCAATCCCTTTCCAGAGGTGTCGAACATGTACCCCTTTATCTCTGTAATCCTGTTAATGTTATACAAATTGATTAAAATAAAATACTCTAATTTAAACACTTATATCATTTTATAAAAATAAATATTATATGATTGATTTCGTAACTTACATCATCATTTATCTGTGACACCTTATGTTGGTCGTGCGCCATCCATAATAAATCGCTAAAATTGTTTGCTGACAATGACTGATAAAAAAAATCCTCATTATTCGCAGCTGCAGCATCTGTAGGGCCACACGGACCACGACTGCTTGACATTCTGCATGAATAACATTTTGAAATAATTATATATAACTCTATGATTACTAACAATCTGAATTTACGGAACACTCACATGATTAAATAAATTACTAAATGAAATAATTATTAATTCTTACAAACTAATAAAATTAACTAACAAGGTTTATTTTATATGAATAAATAAATGATCAATTCTTGCAAACTGATAAAATAAAACATAATCAATTCAAATTCATAATAGATCCTAAATTAATAAATTGCTTAACTAAATTATTTATGTTACCAATAATTTGAAATAATTTAACTAAGAATGTTGATTTAGCAATAATCTAAATAACGCTATGATTATTCGATACCCTACAAAATTGATTATATCATATCAAATAAGTCTAAAAATAATCAATTATTAAACCCTAACCCTAATTTATCAATTTTCTAAAACACATCGAGCAAATTAATAAATTTAGATATAAACACTAATTTTCTAAACCCTAAACACTAATTTATCAATTTTACTAAAACACAATTACCAAACTAATTTATTTTAGTTTTTATTTTTTTTACACAATTACAATAACACAATTACACAATTACAATTATTATTTTTTTTAATTTATTTCAGTTTTTAAAAAAAAATTACCTAAATAGGAGAGGAGGGAGGGCAATGGCCGACAACAAAGAGGAGGGTAATGACTGACAACGGGATCCGCGAAATTTGCGGCAAGGACGGAGTAATCACCGCTGTCCCTGGGGCCTGCAACTTTCCGCTTACTTTGTCTTCAGTCTCGGTCGGTCGGTCGGTCTTGAGCGCTTCAGCAGCGTCTTCAGCGGAGTAGAGAACAGATAATTTGATCCCTGAAGGACGTTGAGGGAAAACGCGTCCCTGAGAGACGTTGAGGGCAAACGCGTCCCTGAGATTGGAAGTTTTTTTTTTCCCCGGATTAGCGAGGGCTTTCCCTCACGGACATAGATCTCCAAACCATCCCTCAAGGACGTTGGAATCAAACCCGTCCCTTATTTTTTATTTTATTTTATTTTTTTTCCAGATTAGCGAGGGCTGGATTAAGAGGGGGAGTATATCATTAAGAGGGACGTTGCTCTTCTCTCCGTCCCAGGGACGTCGATTATTGTTACGTCCTTATGGGTTTTGGAAAAAACACGGATCCTATCATCCTTTTCGATATTTATTTAATTTTATTTCGATTAATAAAAATCCCGGCCTCTTGCGGCATCTGCTTCGCCAGATTGACGTCTAATACAAAAGCAGCTACAATTAAGGGTGTCAATGACACCCTTTACCCTACCAGTATCGTATTCGATAAGACGGGTATGGGTAAGTTTTTTTTTTCCGTTAGCTTATTGGGTATGGGTATGGGTATGGGTAGGGATTTTGTTTCGTTAGATAAACAGATATGGGTGTGGAAAAATGTTATTTCGTACCCGTTGGGTAACAAGTAATTATATAAAATAAAGTACATATAGATATATAAATATTATATTCAATTTTTTGTTTTCCATATCACTGTATCAATGTTAATTCATGAGAAGATATATGTCTTTTTGTTGTAAAAAGAATATTATGTTAACATATTATTTTTTTTATTTGAATATTTTGTTATTTATTTAACGAATTGGATTTTGAATTTGTTATAAGAGAATATTATGTTAAACATATTACTTTTTTATTTGAATGTTTTTTTTTGTTTTATAAAAAATTATTAGTTAGAATTGATTGTATATTTGTGTTTTGATTTTTTTTATATTAGTAATTGTGATTAAATATGTATAACATGATGAGTTTTGATGGTCTATTTGTAAAACTAATAAAATGATTATATTAGTATTATTTATTATTCACCCGCTACTGTTTTGTTATCTGCTAATTTTAACAGGTATAGATAGATTAGGATAAGATAGATTCTTAAAGGATATGGATAGAATATGAATAAAGTAAACTCTTAGTAGGTATGGATATGAAAATGCTTCCACTCTATTCGTATCGTACCCATTGACACCCCTAGCTACAATCTGCCACTGGATTGTCTCATCTTCCATGCCATGGTTGAGCTGGCGAATGGAAGTGTCATGTCGCGACCAGAGCTGGGAGACGAAGAGTGGGGCCATGGCCACAAACCTTGGTGTGGTGGTCCTTCGAGGAAGATTTGGTGAAGCGGTGGAGCGGCAGCAACGAGTGGCGGAGCTAGAGGTGGCAGCGGGGCGCCGAGAGGTACTAGTAGGATTTGGGAGGACGAAGAACGATACGAATCGAGCATGAGATTTGATTTGAAGTATAAAGGACATGTAAGATTGAATCGTAAACAAAAATAAATTTCTTGCGAACGGTTCACTCACTTTATAAACTCCATTAATCCATTACAAGAGCAAAATAGATACTCAAAAAAAAAAAAGCTTTCTCTGAGCACTCAATAACTTAATTTTTTTCGTTTAGAATAGCACGTCCCTTTATTATATGGTCCGTAATATTTTTTAAGTGATTGAATAAACAGTAGCCTTGGCAAATTTCCGAAAGAGACGATGATTTGAAAGGAATATTAACACAGTACTTTACGTTGCTTTTATTAAAGTAATGCAAAGATAAACACAGTAAGCGAAAATTTCGAGCTTGTGTCAAGCTTGACTCTATTTCAATTTTTCTAGACAGATTTGAAGTCGACTCAACTCGACCAATAAACATACTAAATTGAGATAGTGAAATCCTTCAACTTATTTTACCGTTGCTAGAAGGTCAGAATTACTGAATAAGCTAATAAAAAAAAGTACTACAACAAAAGGGCTTCTTTGGGTGCCACCGCTCAGTGTTTCACCTAGGCCCAGCCCAGGGATTCTGGCTTTTTCTGTACGCACATACGATTTCTACGTATTTTAATGTATACGAACCAATCAAGAGACGCAACTACGCAAGTGACTGGTCAACAGCAGGAGAAGCATATATATATATTTTAAGGAGCAATGAATGACAGACGCGTCGACGACAGTAGAAATTTGTAAAATGCCTTACTGTAATTATTTCACTAAAATTATAGAAAAAGGACAGCGTCAATTGACGCCAGCCATCCTTTCCTACCTTGTTGGATTCCTCGAACTCCATTCCTTTGTGTCTTTCAGTAAAACGAACTACTGTCAAGACGGTCCCACAAGGGCTTCTTTGGATATGAACCAGCTTGGACCGCGGTCTCATCGATTCGCCATAGGAGAATTGAGTTTTTAGTTTTTACCCCTTCTCTGTCGCTCTCATCTCGTCTCTCAATTACAGACCAACACAATCGAAAAAACCAAACCCAAACCCTAACAAGAGAAAGCACTCTCTATCTCCCATACTTAGCTCTTGATCCAATCCAAACGACCGTACTTCACTCATGCGCACTGAAACACTCCATGCCAGGTATTTCTTTCGTTCGCAATTTTGTTTGTGGGAAATATGGTACAATCTAGGGTTTCTTGGTCGAATTTTCTTTTTAACGTACTCTTCGTGTTCTCTTGCCGGGATATACAAATTTTCTGTAGTGTTTAAATTGTGTTTTGCGCTCAATTTTTTCTAGATGAGTTCAAATCTGGCTGTAGAGGAGCCTATGGCAGCCGATCCAGCTAAGAATCCGATAGGAGATGAGCCGAGAGAGGAGAGCGCTGCTGTAGAATCGACTGAAGAAGTTGAAATTAGGGACTCTGTTGAAACTATAGAGGAGAAAACGACCGTTGTGGTTACTGAGACGAAAGTAAAGATTTTAGGAAGTGAGCTGGGTAGTGAGAGTAAATCTACTGGAGGTCTTCAGGGGGATGATCTACTGGAGGTATCTCTAAGGGAAGAACCCAGCTGTGTTGAGCACAGTTTGTTGGGTGGTGTAGAAGAGGGGAATGATCCTACCGAGATATCACTTCATGATTTGACTGGTGGTTTAGATATAGATGGGAAACCTACTGGAGGGAACATGGAGGAGGTAGTAATGGAGGCTACTGTGGAAAATGAAATGGACTTGGTTCCCAGCTCGACTGAAATAGCTGGAGAAACTAAAGATGGATTGGTCGGTTCACTCTCTGATGAGCAAATTCAAGTTCCCGAGAGTAGACCTACTGGAACAACCGTGGAACAACTGGAACTGGAGGAATCTATAGACAAAGAAGCTGGCTTGGTAGAGGGAATCCAAGAGGACAAAACAGCGGAAGGTGCCGGGGAGTATACTTCTGAGAAAGAATTGGGTGAAGAACATGAGAAGGAAAGGAGATTGGTTGACGGGGACAAAACTGCAGACAATTTGGAAACCCAGATTACAGTTGAGGTGATCAAGGATGTAATTACTCCCATGGAAAAGGTGATTGAGGCTCGTGATACAGTTAAAGTTCTGGAAGAAGGTGCTGAAGAATTGTCAGCTAAATCCACAGCAATAGGTCAATCAGAAGAGGTGACTGAAAATAACAATGACACAATTGAAGAGGGTACCGTAGTTGAAGAAAATGAAGAGGCGGTGAAAGAGGCCACTTCCGACCCCGTGCAAACTGCTGGAATTGAAAATGTTCCAGTTGTGATCTCGGAACAATTGACAGAGGTAGAACAGCCTGATGCTTTAGTATTAGATACCCATGTACCGATGGATATTGATGGTGCTATAAATTCTGAAACTATGGAAACGGAATTAGGGAAGGAAATTGGAGGGGATAATCAGAAGCTAGATGCTGAGGAGGTCGGTGCTGACCAAGAAAATTCCAAATTAGGTAAGTAACTCTTGATATATGGAATCGCCTTAAGAAAATTTTAGGGCAGGGTGGGAAATGGAGGGGTTGGTAATGCACTTTCATACTGCGTTAGTGTGTCTTTGAAAGAGCTGCAACAGTAAAACTGGTACTGTCCAGTACTGTGGATTTTTTTTCTTCTTAACCTGATCGTGTTTATTTCTCTGAATTTTTTTTTCCTTCCTTTCTTCTTCTTGTTTTTTCTTTTTCCTTGTTATTCTTTTTTATTTTTGGGCTGGGGAGGGGAGGGGTGCAGATTGCCGCTTTTATCTGTGGTACTTATTTGGTTTGCATCCGTACTTCTTTATTCCATAGTTAATGTTCTCAAAATCACAGTTTTTGTAGTATGTTATGATTTCAAGATTTTAAAATGACTTTTGTCACGGTGACTATCATAATCGTATGGAATCATAGTATAAGTGGGTAAGATTGGGTAGAATTGAATAGAATTACTTGGGATTGCATAATCACTATGCCAGAATAATTTTACTTGTACCTTTTAGTCCTTATCCGTACATTCTCTTTGCACCAACTATAATTAAAAGTATTTAATACCTTTAATTAATATTTGGAATCATATTGTTAAAGCTGAAAGAATGCAGGTAATATATTATCCTGTTAAAAGTTGCATTTGTCTTAGTGGTCAAGCCAAGTTGCTTTAAAAGCATGCTTCATGTGTTCTTGTACTTGTTTTCTTGATTTAAATTATAAGGTAGTGGTCCCTTTAACATGCTAATAAACTTCATGTCACTTCATGTTTGACAAATACAAAGGATTTGGATTATGTCATTCTCTCCATTATTTTACTTAGAGTTAGAAAATTTAAGATAAGTAGCACTTTTCATATTCTAATCCATGACTTCTGTGATCTTCAATCTGGTTTGATAATATGATTTAATTCTACTGCGGAATGATATTATGAAAACTATAGAACAGAAAAATAAAAAGACCCACTCTTTATTATTATTGTTGTTGTTGTTGTTGTTATTGTTATTATTATTATTCTATTACTGACCTCGCTTCATTATTGTATATAACATTTCAGGAGAGAGTGACCCATGCAAAGAGAAGAAACCTGCTTCTAGTTTGGAAGAGAATAATATTGCACAAGGTATTGCACATGCAGATGGGAAAGAAGCCGTTGTTTATCATAGAAGAGAGAAACATCAGACGACCAAAAATGCAACTCCGAGCCCTGAACTGCAGAAGGAAGAAACAATCCCTGGTGAAATTCATATCACATACAACCTCCAATCTGTGGAGAATGATGGATTTGCAATTTCTGATCTTGTCTGGGGTAAAGTGAAAAGTCACCCTTGGTGGCCAGGTGTAATAATAAACCCGTCTGATGGTTCAAACCTTGCCATGAAATATCAAAAAAGAGACGCCTTTTTAGTTGCTTATTTTGGGGATAAGACTTTTGCATGGTGCGATGAGTCCCAGTTGAAACCCTTCTTTCCTAACTTTTCACATTTTGAAAAGCAAGCAAGCACAGATGCATTTTCTAATGCAGTTAAGAGTGTATTAGCAGAGGTCTCCAGAAGGTTTGAGGTTGCTTCAATCTGTTCTTGTTTGGATGAAAAACTGTTTGCTAAAGAAGTCTATCCGAAATTAGAAAATGCTGGTGTGAGGCAAGGGTTTGTTAACTGCTCTGTTGATAGATATGAAATGGTAAAATATTTTAATCCCAAGGGACTGGTTGATTTTATTAAGGATTTGGCTCTGGATCCTATTAAGATCACGACAGACAAGCTGGAGCTTGTTATGGTGACATCTCAGATAAAAACTTTTTACCAGTCAAAGGGTTACTCTGTGCCTCCAAGGTACCAAACTTTTGGGCCTCTAGAAGACTACATTGAGCCGGTGATTGTATTATCCAAAAGTGAGAAATTACCAGAGAACTCTGTTATGCAAGTACAAACCCTGCCTGCTGTGACCTTACCTGATGTAACTCCTAGTGTGATTTATACTCCAGTTGAATTGGGAACTGTTGAGAAGCCTAAAAGAAAGAGAGGCCGGCCTCCAAAAAAGAAAAAGGAAGAAGTAGACATTGAGGTGCAAAAGCCCCTTTCTGAGTTGGTTCAAAAAAAGGTGCACTCTAACCTTGCAAATGGGTCCCGGTCCAATTCCAAACCTGAAAAAACAACTACTGATGAAGAAGACTCAGCCTCTCCTCTCCCTTGGAAAAAGAGGAAGGAAGTTGTGGGATTTGATCTTCTTGAGCATGAAAATCAAGCACAAACACCACGTTCTAGCGGGTTTGGCGTTTCTTTCAAGATAGGAGCATGCATTAGCAGGGCAGCTAGTCGGCTTACTGGGTCTGGGTCTGGTTCCTCACCTCTAATAAGCACACCCAAGGTTGACAATGCCGATTTTGATGTATCAAGTGATGATGAGACTCCTGTGCCCACCACAAATGAGGAGAAGCGTGTGAGAAGAAGGCGATTAAAGAAGTACCACTATTCTGACCCAAATGATGTGCTATCACAGCTCTGTCTTGTAGCTACAGGCCCCAGAAAAGAATATAGCTTTTTGGGTACTGTTGTTAGCTACTTTAGAGACTTCAGAGATTTCATTGTAAACCCTCCCCCTTCTACTGAGACTGGTCACGTACCAGAGAAGGTTAAATTGAGGAGGGGCCGGAAACGCAAGGTTGATCTGCCTCAAATTACATTTGACGAGGTTGTTACCCCGACTGACCATATGCAGGATTCATACTGGTCTGATATGATCTTGTGTGGCCAGACTGAGGAACCAAGCTCATGGCCAAAACAGCGAAAGAGAAGGGCTTTCATAGACACAAAGCAATTAAAGCTTAGTCCTGGGGGCCCTGATGCAAAACGGGCCCTGGCTGTGGCAGCAGCTGCAACAAAGCGACCTATTATTCGAGTGGAGGAGAAGAGGTTGGATGAGTGTAATCCCACTGCACTGCTGCTGAGTTTTGGCACCAGGTATGGCACGGTGCCGTCTGAGATGGATATTGTTCGGATATTTAGCCGGTATGGCCCGTTGAAAGAATGGGAGATGGGAAAAGTGGAGGGGAGTGCAAACAGGGCCTGGATTGTATTTAAAAGGCGTGCTGATGCAGAGATGGCTTTTAGTAGCTTGAGGAAACAGAATGTGTTTGGGCCATCACTTCTGAGCTACCGACTTGTTTATGAGGTGCCTGAGAAGAGTGAGCAGGAGAAGAAGGTTGGAGCACTAAATGGAGAGGAACATAAGATTTTTTATCTGCAAGGTAAGTATAACTTTCTAAATACTTTAGGATTCGTTATCATGATATGCGCTGGTAATATATATGAGGGGATGGATTTTTTCAACTTTTTTAAAATATAGCTACCTAGCCTCCTATAATATCTGGTATGATGAGAAATAGTAGTTTGGCTTTAATAAATCAGCTTGTATGGGTATAATTTGTAGGGTTGAGATATAGACCAACAGTTAAAACTTATAGTGTTTGCAAGGATATTCTATTTAAATTTTCACTTATCAGTCATGGAAGCGCAGTTTTTTTTACAAAAAACATAAATGCCTTGTAAATTAGAATTACAGTCAGGTTGAGTACCCTTTGACATTGCTTGTTAAGGCTGTTTGTGTAATCAAAGTAGATGAAGCAAAACATTTATCTTTTTACCTGCAGCACCAGAAGAAACCATAAATCTGCCATGTGTCACAGAAGGTGATTTATCGATCAGTGTCGAAGGTGTAGATGCCAATGAAATGTTGGTTGATCCATTAAGCAATGTTGAAGGTAGTGATGTTGTGCAAGGTGATAATGTGGACACGACACCAGTTGATCTGTCAAGCAATGTTGAAAGTGTAGATGCCGATGAAATGTTGGTTGATCCATTAAGCAATGTTGAAGGTAGTGATGTTGTGCAAGGTGATAATGTGGACACAACAGTAGTTGATCCTTCAAGCAACATTGAAAGTGTAGATGCTGACTTATTGTTGGTTAACCCTTCAAGCAATGTTGAAATTGTTGATGTTGCTGAAGGTGATTACATGAATGAGGTACCAGTTGATCCATCAGTTAATGTAAAAGACGGACATGCAGTCGCAATGTCAATTGATCCTTCAAGTACTGCTCAAGTTGAGGCTGTTAATGAAATTTTAATCGAGCCTTTGAGCAGTACAGATGACATTTCAGTTGACCCATCGAGCAACATGCAAGTTGATACTGAAACCAAATTTTCAGTCAACTGTTTGAGCACTGTGCAAAATGAGGCTGTTCATGAAATTTTTGCTGATCCTTCAAGCACAGCAAAAGTTGAAGCTGTCAGTGAAGCAGCAGTTGACCCTCCAGTCATTGTGCATGTTGAGGCTGTTGGAGCCGTCTCGGTCACTCCGTCAAGCACAGTATTAGAAGAGGGTGTCAGTCAACCATCTATGAATACGTCAAGCACTGTGTACGATGATGCTGTCTATGAAGTGTTGGCCGATGAATCAGGTTCTGTGCAAGATGACAATGTGGTCGTAGAGCCGATCAATCTACCAAGCACTGAACAGGAGGAGGTTACTGTTGCAAAATCAGTTGGTCCATCATGCGCTGTTCAAGGTGTGGCTGTATCATCCAATCAGTCAAACACTGTTCAGGACAGTGGCATAATGATCACTGAGTCAAACACAATGCAGGACACTGAAATAATGGTCACTGAGTCGAAGACTGTTCAGGACAGTGTAATAATGGTCGCTGAGTTGAAGACTGTTCAGGACACTGAAATAATGGTCACTGAGTCGGATACTGTGCCAAGTCAAAATTGTGGTCAGACTGATGCACCAAGCATTTTGCACAGTGAGATCATCAGTGATGTTTCAACTGTTCCAGCAAGTGCTGAAGAAGGCGAGGATGTTGGTGTCATGCCAGTTGAGACCATTAACACTGAACAGCATGAGGCGGTAGGTGAAATGCCTGCTGAGTCAGCTAGCAGTGAACAAGGTATCCAGGATGGTGAAATACCAGTTGAACCATCAAGCACCAGAGAAGGTGAGGCTGTTGGTGAATTGTCACTTCGGCCAGCTAGCACCCAGCAAGGTGAAGTCCCTAGCACTGGAGAAGGTGAGGGTGTTGCTGAAATGCCAGTCGATCCATCAAGCACTGCCCAAGGTGAGGTGGTTGGTGAATCTCCAGTTGAAGCATCCAGTATCGAAGAAGGTGAAGTTACTATTGAATTGCCACTTGATCCATCAAGCACTGGAGAAGGTGAGGTGCTCAGTGAAACACCAGTCATGCCAGCTGGCACTGAACAAGTCGAGGAGGATGACAAAGAGCAGGTTGAGATAGCTGGCACTAAACAAGTCAGGGAGGATGGTGAAGAGCAGGTTGAGCCAGCTGGCACTGAACAAGTCAAGGCAGATCGTGAAGAGCAGGTTGCACCAGCTAGCACGGAACAAGTCAAGGAGGATGGCGAAGAGCGGGTTGAGCCAGCTACTATACAAGTCGGGAAGGATGGTGAAGAGCAGGTTGCACCAGCTGGCACTGAACAAGACAGTGAAAGGCCAGTTGAGCAGTTGAGCACTGAAGAAGGTGAGGTGGTTGGTGAAATGTCATTTGAACTGGCTAGTGCTGAGTAAGGGACGGTGGTTGGTGAAATCCCAGTGGAACTGTTAAAATTGAACAAGGTGAAGTCACTACTGAAGTATCAGTTGATCCATCAAGAATTGCACAAGGTGAGCAGTAGAGAGGAAGAGTCAGTAGAGATCTGCTTGTACGGCTGACCATTTTACTTGGGCATATATGTTGTATATGTATCTATCTTTTAGCTGTAAAATCTGTGGTACTGTGGACAAAGTCTGTTTTGTTTAAAGGTAGTTTTTTTTTGTTTTTGAATTATTAACTAGATCTGTATAATGCGGGGAGCAGAAGCTTAGAAGGTCCAGATTAGAAACAAATTTGCTTAATATGGAGTTTCTCATTGGGGTCGCTGATAGTTCGTTAGTATCTGTTAAAAAAAAATTGGACTTTTTTTTATTGTTAGTTCTGTTTTAATTCCAATTGAGTTATGGCTGACAGTTCACTGCGCAGAGTATCTAATATTATAAAAATTATATTTGGATTTTTCACTCTTTAGATTTTTTTTTCATGGGTTGCACATTATTTTTTGTTTTCTGGTTCGTGGGTTGGCAGGTTGTACATTAGTCTGGGCTTGCTTTTCAATTAGGTTGTGCTTTTTACACGGATTAGTTTTAGTTGTTACAATTAGTATCGTGACCTCTGTCAGGCAATGATTTGCGGATTATTCATTTCCATTCTGAGTACTCGCTCAATTTAACTAAAAATGAAAAAAGGCTTGTTATAAGAAGACTGCATCATAAATATACGTGATAAGTACAAATTCTGAATTAAAACGGAAAATTGAAACACGAGTTTTTTAAAAGAATATTATATTATGATTTTTTTGCGACTCTGGTCAATAGAATACAATTTTAGGGACATCTTTATAGTAAATATTAATAATAACAAATGCTAATGAATTAGAGTTTGAGAGAATCATTAGAGTTAGGAAAATTGAATCGCATGTCAAATTTTTTTTAGTAGAATCGCATGTCAAATTAAAGAGGTGATAGAGGCACTAGTCACCAATTTAAAATTTGGGAGAATATGTGACATAATATTGTTTGATGTCTAAAACTTGCCAGATGTTCTCGTAGCATTCTTTTACTGGTTCCTACGATGGCAACTTGTGTCTTCAATTATCACAATCAACAACATAAATGAAGCACGGGACATTTGTGAACATATGCCAGTTTCTGCCACAACCCTAACTAAAATATAATGCAGAGTGAGGCTATGTAATATGCATATTACAAATTGATCCGTACTATATATTCATATCTCTATTTTCAAAGGTCAAATGACAGATCAGAAGCGTTAAACATGATCTCCATATAAAAATGTGTATCTTGAACATCAAATTTTATATTTTTTTAAATTATTTTACTATTTTTTAGATAGATAAAAAATCACTTGATCTAAAAATTATGGACAATCCAAAATCAATGATTTTCTAACTACTTACAAAAATAGAAAAAAAAAATCTAAAAAATATAAAATTTGGTCCCTGAGTACAAATTCATATGAAGACCATGTTTAATGTTTAACGGTTTGGATCGACTTTTTGAACTTTAAAAATAAAGATATGAATCCATAGTACATGTCAATCCGTAATGTACATATTACCTCTCTCAAAATAACTTATCACCATATCAATGATTTGCTGGATGCTGCTGTGTGTTTCCCTGCAACGGAGACTACATAGCACAATGTCAATTCTGCAATCTCATTCTAAAACCAACAGGACAGTCATAGCTCTTACAAAACTCAATCACACTTGTAGAACGGTACATACAACTGTATAAGGCTATGCAAAACATTTCCCTCGCAAGACCAGAATCTGCAAAGCACACAGGCTGGAAACTAAGCTAGACATGATTTCATGGTAAGCATTGAATACACTAAAGCACATATTCATCAAGTAGCATTATTCCCCCTTAGTTAGAACATTCAAAGGCTGCTGACAAGAACAATCACGTTATGGTATATACAGACCAGACAAGCACTCAAGAGAGATAAGGACTAATTAACAATTATAAACAGATATTACAATAAAAAGGCACCCCAGAGTTGCCAATACTCACAGATAATTAGTTTAAGCAAAATAAGGCTAACTTCTATATTCCTTCAAATGACACCACAGCTACTTTCTTCCCTACCGGAGCAAAATTTTAAACAAAAAGTACAAGATGTAAGTCATGCATCCAAGCAGAGGCAGTTCTAAAACAACCATTTACATGAATATACTGAAAACTATAGGCTAGAATAGAATTAACCTGAACACAAATATTCAGCAGTCGCACCAAGTGGCAATTGATATTAGTTTGATACGTCTCCGTTATGATACTGAAATAGCAAAATTACAGAAAATAAGGTCCAAGCAGAAAAGAGACCAAAATAAAAGATATCTTTACGGCCAAGTTTAATTGTGCCTTCTGTTTGAAACAGGCTTTCATAACAGATCGTGTGTGTATGGGGGGGGGGGGGGGGACAAATCCTTTACTAGGAGAATTGTGAAAATTGCAAAAGAAGGATATATATATTAAATTTTTATATGTACAGCCCAGGGTTTGGATCTTAAAACAGAGATGAAGTACAACAAAGAAAACTATAACAGCAATCGCTATTGCTCATGAAGAGAATTTAGGAAAGAAGGTCACTGACGTTTACATGAACATACGAAACTTCAAGTTCAAACAATATATGAAAACCTTTGGTCCACCACGGACCAACATACTAGCCCTAATAAACAGAATGTCAAAAGACTCCTCTTAGTTGCTGATAAGCAAAATGCAAGAAAGGAGTACTCAGAAAAGAAGGATATATGTACCTGATGTTGCATAAAGTAGGTTCCCTGGGTGTAAGTTCAAAGAGAAAAGTATTCAATTACAAATATTTATCTAAATCTACATTTGGGGCTGATGGATCCACAAATCCCACCAAGGGCAACTTTTTACACGTGAATCAATTTGCATGGAAAAATAATCTGTTAAGCTGTTGGTACAAGGATAAAATGGAAATGAAATTAGGAGAGGTGTGTAACAAAGACCAAACACGGTCCACCATAGACCAACAGGCCAAATAATCATGAAAAATGCATAATACATAATCAGATAGAGAACAATAAAGTGACATGACTTGCCCCCATAATAGATTCGAAAGCATGTATCCTTAAAATTCATAATAGAATAATTTAAACAAGCAAACTATAAAGAGAGGAGAATTTGTTCACCTGAGGTTGCATATAGGTCATTCCCTGGGGGTAGCCTGCTTGCCCCATCTGCAGAAACATGAAGAAGGTGCTAAATATCAATTTATAAAAATAATATAAAAAAAAAAATCTAAAAGTAGGCAGATAGAGGAGAGATAGATAGGGTAAAAGAGGGGGGGGTTGGGGGGGTAGAGAGAGAGAGAGAGCAAACCCCTTGAGAACTAGAGCTCGCTTGACCTCCTTCTTTCTTAGAACCATCTCCACCTTTGCCAGACACCTTAGTATCACCCTGCAATAATATTCCATTTATAAATTTAGTTATGTACATAATACCTCTAAATCTGAAACAATATATCCATTAAAACACTGTTTTCTATTTTTAAATAAGACACAAGATTGTGCAAAAAGCAAGATAAAGATAGTTAAGAGAGACGGCTATAAGGCAACAAAAGAATTATTGATTCAGTCCAAAACATTCCACAAGTCCCATTTCAAATTCGACACACTTGATCACTTGTACACTTTCTGCCATGTATGCCACGTGTACTGATAAAAATGGTTCATGCACTCAACGGAACCCAAGCAATTTCAAGTTTTGAGTTTTAAGCATTATTCACAATTGATTGCTTCCTCCAGAAGCAATAGGAAACAAGCTGGGTTTTAAAACTCATCAACAACATGTGGAACCTACTTTATTGTGATTTCAATAAAAAAAATGCTCGCTCATAAAAAAATCCCAGCCCGTCAATTGTAGCTAGCCTTTGGCAAAAAGGCACGCAACTTTAAGACTCTTTTTCTGCATTTCTAAAGCACCTATATGGTAAGGAGGTCAAGATTCGGAAAAAATGGAATAGAAATATAAAAGGGGGCATTTAGAGCAAAGGACAATGTAACACAAATGGCAAAACAAAGGTGAAAGGGAATCGCAAAAATGAAATTGTGCAAAGGATATTGCAAGTGTCAAATATAATGACAAAACAAATGAACAGATACAATGAATATTGTATACCACTGTAGAGAAAAAAAACTTGAGTAGGTAAATCCAGGTTCATTCTGACCTACTAACAATAATTATCAAAGGAGAAGAGAAGCAATAATTGACGACAATAAAATGCATCTTAATGTCAACCCCTTGTATATCATAAATCAAAAAATTATAACAAATTATAGAAGAACTCTGCTCATTTCTACACCTCTAAAACACCAATAAAGAAAAAATTTGTACCAAAACATAAAGTGTATCACATACCTCCATCTATAAGAAGTTCCCATGAGAGTCAAATACATGAAAAGGAAAAAAGAAGGCATCAATATCAGACTGATGAATTACATACAAATGAATAAAACAGAAAAAATACGATATAACCTCTCTGTACTTCTGCAAGTAGAGCTTAAGAGGCTCGATGTAATCTTCAAAGCCAAGAGTGGCCATGGCCCAGAGAAGATCGTCACCATTGATAGTCTTCCTCTTCTCTCTCTGGCACTTATCACTAGCCCTGTAATCAAACAACAATTCCGTTCTAATTATTAATCAAAGCCTGTCTGACGAAATATTAGAGTAAGAGAGGTCATGCAGCTAAATGGAAATCCTAATCTGTAAGAAAGAACATGCAGAATTAGTCTTCCTTGTTTTGAAAAAAAAAAGTCCTTGTTGCCATTTCTCAGAAATTCACACTCGACAATTTCACCTACCCCCAAAACCTATTCACCCACCCGAAGTGCACACACAAACTTGCAAATGGTCCCACAAGCACACATATCCACACAAAAATTCACCCACCCAAACATGCTCACAACACAAACCCAACTTGGACCAACACACTGCCACACAAAAACATACACAATTCACACATATCATAGAGAGAGAGAGAGCATCTGCCAAGGTTTTGAGAGAGAGAGAGAGAGAGAGATAGAGGCTAACTCGCTAGTGATGAAACTAATGAACTCAGAGACACACTCTTGAACAGTTTCCTTGGCATCTTTGGCAATCTTGCCATTGGCTGGAATTGCCTTCTTCATGATCCTGCTAATGTTTGCAATTGGTAAAAACCTGTCTTGCTCTCTGACCCCACTTCTTGGGCTCCCAGCTTCGCCACTGTCGCCACCACCGCCTGAATTTTCTTGGACTGGATCTGCCATTTTACCTGGTTTCAACTAATTCACTAGATTAGATATTTGGGTTTCTTCTTGCAATGGTTCTTTAAGATAGAAAGACATTCATAACCCCAAGAGATTAAAAAAAAAGGTGAGTAGAAGGGTCTCAACAGTATAGTGCAGTGTCCAATGATGGATTGACTACCTTGCCTTCTCAAGTCCTTGCAAACCCATCTCTCTCGGAACCTTCTCAATATCAGTAAACCCTATAGTTTACCCTCACTTGTGTCACACTACCTCAAACGATTTATGATTTAACCTCAAATCAACATTGACAGATCCATCAATAGGAAACCAGTTCTAACAATAGATCTGACAAGGAAATAATTTTGGAAGCAAAAGAAATGTCCTTAATACCCTATTCAAATAAGAAATTTGTTCTTTATCTACAGCTAAATTCAGCTAAAAAATAAAAAATATTAAGGGGATCCAGAATTCCTCATCTGGGAAAAACCCTAGATCGAGATGAGAAAAGAGAAAGAGGAGAGGGAGAAAGACCGGAGTGTGAGCGCGAGAGAGATTTATACATACCTGAAGAGCGCGAGTGGAAGAAATAGGGAACGGAGGAATCTGGTTGGTTAATTTGTAAATTTGCGCGCGAGAGGAGAAGAGCGGTGGAGAGGGTAGAAAGGGGGAAATCGAACGATCGGGAGAGAAGACGCTGCGGATGCGAATTGGGGGAGAGACCTTGCTTTATCTACACCGTCCGTCTCACACTGAGCCTACCTCCCCTTCGTTAATGCTTCTCCACCGACCACGTGGACCATCCTACTCCTCTCAGTTTACATCAGAGCTGGAGATGTCCATTCATCTCCTTTAATAGAACTATTGAAACCAACTCAAGTTGGAAAAACAGCAAGTCAAATTCTATTCGTGGTAGAGGTTATCTAAGGACTAGTTTGTTATTGCGCGCACCAGTTCGGATTGAAATGGAGTAATGGACGGCGGGGGATATGAGAAGAGAGATTAAAATACTTAATCAAATGGGCTGCCTTTGCTCGCGTTTTATGTGCACACATGATCTCACCTCTTTCTACACAGCGGAAAATTTTTTATCCAGCACCCCCATAAATTCAAATTAATTAAAAGCCACTCAGATTTAAAAAGCTCCAAAAATGACACTCCCGCAAGCTCAGTTTGCGCACCACCTGATCCGCAAGTTGAGCTGAGTAATAGCGGACCGGGTTGAAACGGGTCGGGGTGGTGCGCAAACTGAGCTTGCACACCAGGTGGTGCGCAAACTGAGCTTGCGGGAGTGTCATTTTTGGAGCTTTTTGGATCTGAGTGGCTTTTAATTAATTTGAATTTATGGAGGTGCTAGATAAAAAAATTTCCATCTACACAGAGCTAGAGATGATGATATGATGTGAAAAAAAATGAAATCTAATAGTTTGTTATGTGTATGCGCAATTAGAAGTTTTATTTTATAAAACGGCTCTGTTCTCATCTTACCTACATAGATGATTTCATGTCGAAACTCTTTTTAAGTAATCAATTTTTTTTTAATTGTGAAGCATTATTTTGAAATATATATATATATATATATATGGACTGACTATCTAACGGATCTGTATCCTCCCATCTACCTGACGCGAGATAACTGAAACAGACGGCTCAGATTTACTCTTCCTATGAGGACGAACTTCTCGGGTCTAGACCGAGGGAGTGGTTATCTTTTATGGCAACTCAATTATTGAATTTGGAATTCAAATTATAGAATCTGAGCTAATTCAACTTAATTTGAAAATTTAGGGAGTCCTTTAATATTCATGTCAATATGGACTAAATTATTGCAAACGATACAGACCGTGATTTTTATTAATATCCAACATTAATTAAAAAATTCCAAATGTGCCCGGGGTTCCTAAAAATTAATAACAATGTCCAAACCGGCACTAGCTAATTATTGGGCGATTTCTATTTTTCGGCCAATAATTAGCCGGTCCTTGTTTTGTTTAGATAGTTCATATATTAATTTTGTAGTCTATATTAAGACAATTTAAACTATATTAGTTGAATTTAGCATATTAGCATAATTTATCTTGATTCAACGTTGGAATTGGAAGTTATAAATCCATATGTCATGTCATATATATTATGGTCGATATAGTGGTAGTTAATATTATAGTCATATATTATGGTCGATATAGTGGTAGTTAATATTATTATGTAATTAGCACAATATAAGAGAAGTACGATAAAAATACCATAAAGTAGCAAATATAAATAAACAAAATGAGATAATCCAAACATAAAAAAACAAATACAGTATACCAAATATAAATCCTACAAAATAATAAAAGTAAAACTATCATCTAATATCGACGACCACCAGAGTGGTACCATTGCTCAGCTGGCACTCCTCTAGTAGCTATGTCAGGCAGCCCCCCAGACTACCTAATCACGTGCAGTGACTGCGGCATTTGCCTCTCTACTCAATCTGGCTGCAGTATCCAAACATTCTCCTCCCCCAAACTAGTAGCTGGCGGGGGTGTAGAGAAGATGGACGTCGCCAGCTCAGTCACAAAATCAGACTGAGTCTGTGACCTGCTACCGCTAGCCTCTCTGTCGTGTGCCATCTCTAAAGGATATTGTCGGGCATCCGACTGCATGGATGGTGATTGCAGTGGTGATACGATAAAATATGCTTAAAATATACTAAAATAGACTAAAAATACGATAAAATATGCTAATTATACTAAAAACTACAACAAGCTAATTATACTAAAATACGCTAACTTATGCTAAATTATGCAAATTATTTTCAAATTATACTAAGTTACATAACTATACTATACTAAATTATACTACATTATGATAAATTATACTAAATTATACATAAATGTAATACATTATGCTAAATTATACTACATTACGCTAATTAAACTAATTAAACTAAATTAAACAATGAAAACTAATTAGAATTAATTAACACTAATTACAACTACCAACTGGGAACTAAATTATACTAGTTTTCGAACATTTCTGATAAAACCTAACAATTTACAACTATTTTGGCCCGGAAGTTAATTTAAAAAAAATACAGGAACTTACCTGCAAATCCGAAAAGAGGAGGAGAAATTTGGGAGAAAAAAAGAGAAAGTGAGTAGAGAGTGTGTGAAATTTGATGAAATGCATTGTGAGAAAAATTCGGAACTCTCAACACACATATATATAGATCCAAGAACCGGCTAATAATTGGCCGGTTTGGACATTTTTATTTATTTCTATGAACTCTGGGCACATTTAGAATTTTTTTAATTAATATTGGATATTAATAAAAATCACGGCCATCCAAATGAAACTGATATCGATAGATGGGTCTCACAGATACAAGTTGAATTTGGGATGAAACTACCAAGTTTTTTCTTTTCCTTTCAATGAGATGCAACAGGAAAATTGTCTTCTTGTTTTTTTTCTTGTGGAGTCTTTAAGTTGAAATATCCGACTATGCATGTGGGAAATAAATCTGCTGCAATCTTCTTTGGAATCGCAGTGTTCTGCTTTTTTAAATCTAATTATTCATTTTTTTTAAATGCACAAATTTTAAAGACAATTAATTTTTAAACACGAATCCTAGAACAAATGAATGATTGGATTTAAAAAAAACAGAACCTGTGATTCCAAAGAATCGCAGCAGATTCACTTCCATGCATGTGATTAACCTTTCATTCCTATCTATTTTTTTGTTTGTTTTTTATTTATTTATTTTTGCCAAACGTTGACGATGAAAAGTGCAAGAAAAAATCCAATAAAATTGTTAGAATTTCACGTATGTCCTTTAAAAACTGCAAAATTACCTATTTCTGAAATCTCTTTTTTTTTTGGTTGGTGGCAAATAGCCTACTAACAATTTGTATTAAACCAAAGAAAAATATTTACACGCCAGTCCCCAGAATTACCTAACTGTACCTATGCTGCAGAAAGCTTTTCTAATGCATTTTTTCAATTAGAAAAGCTCAAATATCAAATTGCTCGTATCTAAACTAACATGACAAATATCTTATATTTATCGTGTCTTTTTTTCTTTCTCAGTTGCACCCATCAAATTTTCATAAATCTAGTGTGCTTGTTTCGTTACAGAACGAGAGGCTGTTTCTTCAATATATAGATTAAAATAGGACTATTTTTAATGAAAGTTTCTCCTGCTGTTGAACACGGATGAAAGATATAAAAAGGGGTATAGATTTTGACAGAGCATATTTTACTTCATGCAGGACAGAAAATCATATATATAGTTATTTTGACTCAACTGTATGAACTAAAATCAGCTCTGTCAAATTGCGTACCCATAAAAAGTTGCTTAAGCGTTTGTACGTGTCAAAACAATCATTGATACGAAAAGCAATCTCGTTTTACCATGAGTTTCTTTTACTCACGCGAAGCAAAATTAAAATTTACGGGTTTAGAGTTAGTTTTAATTGGAAAAAAAAATACTAAATTAGATAAATATGTGAGTTCTAAATTAGAAGTATAAAAATGTGTTTAGCTGGCGTGCTATCGGTAGTATAGTGATATGTTATGTTATCGTCTCGATAATTTATCATATATACTTCAAAAAACATATTCACACTGTTAAAACTGATCTACTTCAAAAGTTTTTGAAATATATTTACTACAACTTTATAAATTTTTGAATTCATTTAATATAAAGTCAAGAGACAAAAATTTATGAAAATGTATGCATTAAAATTAACTTCAAATCTTCATTTTTTTTACTGTTTGACTTTGTACAAAATGAATTCGAAAATTTATAAACTTTGTATGTAAACACATCACTTGTGAAATATATCAGTTTCAACAGTTTGGATTCTTGGATTGAGCCTATATGATAGATATTCAAGGCAATAACACCAAACGCCTTATTATCGATAGCACGCTAGCCAAACTCATAAAAATAATATTACAAATTATGGGGAGAAAATACGTAATTTTGAAGTTTTTGACGAGTATACGTAAAATTAGGCCTAAAATTAAATTGTCAACTATTATAAAATTACGGGAAATATTATACAAATCTTATTTGATTCAAACACAACTATGTCTATATATATATATTTTTTGGTATATTTTATGTAGGTTGTCCTGAGATGTTGTGATATGCTAAAATTTAAAATTTTTTATTGAATCTTCAATAAACAATTACTTGAGAGCGCTCCGAAATACAGGAGCTTCGACGGAGCTTCATCGAAGAAAAAACAAAAGCCTAATAAAACAAAAATGGTTAATCAACCGAGATTGTATAAGAGATGTTGTTTAATTTAAAATGACAGATTGAGCTGGGAAAGCCAAAACCAGTAGAGAAGAAGTAGAAATCATGACAGGCTAGATTTTGCCTAATTCTAATCCAAGGCCACAGGTAGGAAATTTTTACCTGTTTCTGGTTTGTTCGAAGGTTGTTATCTGAAGAGTTGTTTTGCAATCTTCTTGTCAATCGTTGTTATGGTGTTTGGTTGTTGGTCAGAGCTGCATGAATAAATTAATTTTGTTAGTTGAAGTAATGAGCAAAATATTGCCCTAATAATTAACTAATTTATTCTCTACACGTGAGTCATAATTAAGAACCATATGACCCAACTTAGTCACTAAATTCACCTCTAATAAATACTTTTCAATGAATTATCTGATATATCCCAGATCATTTTCCAGTAAGTCCTTTTTGTTTCAAACATACAAGCATGAATTGACTGCAAAGCTCAATATATTGAGGAATGATATAACCGCGGTAAATGGAAAATGGGGAGAAGGCCTTACGGATAAAGTAGAAGTTAAACTGAAATTAGTACAACCTCTCTTCCTTTGGATGTGCCGAGTTGCTGGAAAATTCCAGCGTGCTTGCGTCAGCTGCTTAAATTAAAGCTAGATTTTTCTTTTCTTATTTCTCTCCGGGCTCAAGCGGTGCTCTCTGACTTGTGTGAATTTTTTTTTTGTTTTTTCACTTCGCTGACTCTTGCTTGGTAGGGATCTACAAAATCAAAGTAGCGTGGTTTATTTTTATTTTTTTTATTACAAATCACGCTTTGGGATCCGCATCCACGACCAATCCATGAGACCGACAGCATCAAAGGAAGCAAAGCGAAATACGGGCTTCGATTTAATATTTTTTCTGGGCCTGAGCGGATGGACTATCAATTAATTTCTTTCTGGGTCAGGGTTGGACACAATTCTGCTGCAGGAGTAGGCACACTTTGTAAATTATATTGGATCAAAATTATTTTTTCAAATTCAGAAGTAGGCACTTACCTACTCTTGGGTCTTAATAAATCCACCCCTGTGCACCGCCCACAAAATGTTTGAATCAACGAGTCAAGAGCGAGCTTGACGAGACTGAGCCGTGATTTTTATTCATGCCCACCATTCAATATAATTCGCTAACTATGCCCACCAAACCTAGATTCTAACAAAGCTACCCAAACCGACTATTTAATAGCCGGTTCCTAAGAACCGGCAATTAAATAGCTAGTCTCTATTTTTTAATTTTTAATTTTTTGAAAAAAATTATAATTTATTTATTAAAGTTTTAGAAATTTTTGATATGTTTCTTTGAAATTAGATAGAAAAAATATATAATTTAGTTTATTAGAAGGACTGAAACAAATAATCCGGATCAATATTTTTCAGATCCGGTTTTTCGCGCCTGTAAAAAAAAATTAAAATATTTCATTGTGTGTTATTGAAAAAAATAAAAATTCTTTGAATCTGAATTATTGATTCCGGTTCAAAAGTCACTTCTAAATAAATACAGAAAATATTATGGTATTTCTATTTTTGAAAAAATAAAAATTTAAGAAAAATGTTGCCACAACTTTGTAATCATTACTCAAATAGTGTTGAATCTGAGTCGTTCGTTGTTTTAATATGATATAATTATCGCATCAAAAAGTGTGCATTGTGCATAAAAAATCATTCATAATATATAAAATAATTTAAGAAAAATGTTGCCGCAACTTTGTAATCATTACTCAAATAGTGTTGAATCTGAGTCGTTCGTTGTTTTAATATGGTATAATTCTCGTATCAAAAAGTGTGCATTGTGCATAAAAAATCGTGCATAATATATAAAATAATTTAAGAAAAATATTGCCGCAACTTTGTAATCATTACTCAAATAGTGTTGAATCTGAGTCGTTCGTTGTTTTAATCTGATATAATTCTCGCATCAAAAAGTGTGCATTCTGCATCAAAAATCTTGCATAATATATAAAATAATTTAAGAAAAGTTGCCGCAACTTTGTAATCATTACTCAAACAGTGTTGAATCTGAGTCGTTCGTTATTTTAATCTGATATAATTCTCGCATCAAAAAGTGTGCATTCTACATCAAAAATCGTGCATAATATTTAAAATTCTGAAAGTTTCAAAAATTTGTTTTATATTTTTGAAAATAGAAGAATCAAATATTTTCTATATTTACTTAGACGTGACTTTTGAACCGGAATCAATAACTAAGATTCAAAATATTTTTATTTTTTTCCAATAACAGATAAAGAAATATTTTAATTTTTCTTATAGCCGTGAAACATATATATTTTTTGTTTCAATCCTTCTAATAAACTAAATTATATATTTTTCTATCTAATTTAAAAGAAACATATCAAAATTTTCTAAAACTTTAATAAAAAAATAAAAAATTATAATTTAAAAAAAATAAAATAAATAAGAACCGGCGAGTTAATAGCCGGTTCCTAATAAAAATTAGAAACCAGCTATTTAATAGCCGGTTTGGGTAGTTTTGATAGAATCTAGATTTGGTGGGTATAGCGAATTATATTGAATGGTGAGCATGAATAAAAATCACGGGAGGCTGAAGGTGGATATATGTTTAGAAAAAGCTGAGGCTTTGATTTTCCATCGGAGGGCACAAGAACAGCGTAGTACTATGAGCCTTTGATTTCCCATCGAACGGCACAAAAATAGCGTGGCACTGTTCGTACCCACCCATCCAAAATTAAGATATTTATATTATAGATATATAATGGGTAAATTTTGTCGGAGGTCACTCAACTTTGCTCTTTGTTACGAATTGGTCACTCAACTTTTATTTGTTCCTTAGTAGCAACTGAACTTTGTATTAGTTTCGATTAAGTCACTTTGTTACATTTTTCATCCAAAAAATTAACAGAATGTGACGTGGACTCCACCTCATCATGCATAATAACTTATATAAGTTTTTTTGGAGACATCAGACATTTCCCTCCACTTACCTTTCTTCTCTACTTTCTTTTTTCTTTTTTCTTTCTGACTCTCCACGGACTCTAGGTCAATTTTTTTTTTTCTACATTCTCTTCTTTTTCTCTTTCTCCCAGCAACTCTTCTCTTTATTGAAACTAAAAAGAGCACCTAGAGATCAAATTAAAAAAATAATAAATTATTTACCTACTATCATAGAGATAAATTAAAAAAATTAATAGAGATAAAACTCTCTCCTTTCGTTTCTTGAAAATTGGAAAGATGGGGACCTATTCAGAACTTTCCTCAACTCCCCTGACAATCCCACGACATTTACCAGTAAACTGAGAATCCTTATTTCACTGTCTTAGCCCTAATTTTACCAGCAAAAGCTACTGACTATTTTGTTGAGCATATCATTTAAATCAGATTAATTATAGCAAATAAATATATGACAATTTTGTTGAGCATGTCATTTATTTCTTGGCATTATTTTTAAGTGTATCAGATGTAGCAAATAAAACAAAGAAAAGAAAAAAAAAAGAAAAATTAAAACAATTCAACCCTTTCTATCATTTGCTAGTTGTGTCGGTAATATGTTCAACCTTTTGTTTTAAATTTATCATTTATTTCATTCCAACAGAGAAGACATATCAATTTTTAGTAAGAAAAATTGAACAAGCTGCAAACTAATTCTAGTTATGCAAGCACAAATATAATAAATGGAAACATAAAATCTAAAAGAGAATTTTTTAAGTATCATAAAATATTCATAAAAGGCTACTACCACCAACATATATCAAAAGAGAATATTTTTAGTTGTGTACAAAAAAAGAGACCTCTATGCCTCTATATATCAAAATACACAAAAGACCTATCAAGTTCCTACATCAAAGTTAGCTCTATATCTCTATTTTAGATGTCTTGGTTGGATGCCTCTCAATCTAGGAAGAAACTTTTGGAGATTTTCTTTTCCTTCTCACCTTCAAATTAATCAATAAAAATATAATCAGTTGGAGCTTGGTTGTAGTTTGAAGAACCTACAAGAATAATAGAATACTAATATAAAGAAAATAGTGAAATAAAATAGAATTGAAATCTATTTTACTGGTAATTTATCTATTTTTGTTGTTGGAGCTTGTGCTTGTTGAGCCGATTGAGTTTGTGCTTGTACAGTGGGATTGTTGACACCATCAATCCTTGAACCATGCTTTCTTTTATTGTGACCTGATTGGTGGCAAACTGAGCATACAATTGTTCCTCCTTTCTTGGAAATTTTAATTCCACCATTGTTCTCTATCTCTTCCTTATTCTTTTTTCGAACCTTTTTAGGTCTGCCAGGCTTAGGAAGATTAATTGGAGGAGGTATCACTTCTGAAGAACCACATTTATCCCATAACTCTTGTCTAGATATAGGAGTAATTACATGATTATAGATTCTCAAAAATGTTTCCACTTTGTAGAAATCATGTATATAGTTCTCTGGCACCAAACCATTAATTCTCATGCTTGCACAAGCATGTTGGCATGGAATACCTAAAAAATTAACATCTAAGAAGCAAACACAGATCCAATTAAATTGTTGTAAATTAGTTCAATGTTTCAAATTTCCTAACCTGTTAGATCCCATCTGCGAAATGAACAAGAAACAGCAGCTATGTTGACAACAAACTGCCCACTAGAACCCGTCACTTGATAATGAGTACCTCCATTCCATATGGCAATGTACTTGATTGATTCACCCTTCCATTTGTTAAGTTTTTTTTGGATTTTAGGACATATAGGACCCTTGTATTTCTTCATCTCATCTCTCTTCACTTGAAGCCTTCGCATTAGTTTTGTTCTTATCATTTCAAGCATGGTTAAAATGGGCTTCTCTCGCATCAAGAATATATTTATTGAAACATTCAGACAAGTTGTTTAACAACATATCAGATTTAGACATCGTAGAAACTTGTGATTTAGACCATTCATTGGCTGGCTTATTCACCAACCATGTATGTGCAGATTGAGAAAGCTCTTTAAGTTCAAACATCCACCTTTTGTGATCAGCTTCACGTGTAGCCATTGCAGCCATCCAGAGATGTTTCTTGAGAGTTTTTCCTTTATGTCCAGCATTAAAGTAGTTCTGATACATATGACGTACACAAAATCTATGCTCTGGCCCCGGAAAAAGTGTATAAAGAATTGGTACTAGACCCTATATCAAAATCGAAGCACAATAAGTTACTGTCGATCATAGAATATATTAATAGACAAAGCAAGAATAATAAAGTTTGTTTTATCTCACAAAAAAAAAAGTTCGTACCTTTTGCCTATCTGACATAAATGTCCATGCATTGATATTCACAATTCCAATGTCAGTCGCAAGGAGCTGCATAAACCAGCACCAGCTCTCTGAATTTTCACCCTCTACAAACAGCATATGCAATAGGAAATATGCAATCGTTGGCATCAATTGCCACTGCAGCTAGAAGCCAACCACCATATCTGCCCTTCAACTAGCAACCATCCAAACTGATTATTGGTCTACACCCCGCTAGAAATCCATCTCTACATGCTGCAAGACAAACATATGATCTCTTAAAAACCTGTAACCTAAGATCATAGATTACAGTACTCCTAGGATTGGTCTTCTTTAGCACATGAGCATAGTCTTGTAAATTGACATACTGTTGTTCTTCATTGTCGGCTAAAATCTTGAGGGCATTTGACTTTACCTTCCAAGCCTTGTGTCTTGTAATTTCCAAGTACAGGTCATTACGGACTCGGTTTATAAGACCTGCTAAGGACCATGTTGGATCAGCTCTAAATGTTTCAAGGTACTTACTGACAAGCCAATTTACAGTCAGAAATTTTATATTGTGCTCGTTCACACATGTGTGAGAAGAATTGAAAGTTTTGACTTATACATTTTCAGTCCTATCCCTTAATAGTGAAACCCATATCATCCATGGGCAACCTTTCTTGCACACTACTCAAACTCTTTTAGTGTCATTTTTCTCAAAACGAATGTTCCTTCTTGCCTTAATTGGATACTCTATCACTGCTTGCTTAAACTCATTGAGAGAACCAAATATCATACCAACTTCAAATAATGGATTAGCCATGTCGATTGCCCAATTGAACTTGGGATACCTTATTTTACTTTCCATCTCATCATCTGATTCCCCCCCTCCCACTTAGTAGCTCGTCAGAAGGAGCATAGTCAGATTCTTCTAGTTCAGCAAGTTCAGTTTCGATGTGTTGCGGTACCATAAAATCACCATCCATCCCAGATATCACATTCAACTCAAAGTTAATATCATTATCATCAGCCGCTATATCGTTATCGGGATCATAAAAATCACTATCTTCTTCACTACCATCATTGGGAACTTGACTAATTCTTTCAATAAGGTCACCAACTTCGCCTTCAGCGACTACTATATTTGTACCTTCATCTCCACTCTATTCTGATCCATATAAACTCTCATCCTGAATTGCTCTAGAATCATGTGCATTATCAATTTCTAAATTGGCACTTGCTAATCCACTTAATCCCTTACTTTCATTGTGGTCTAAGAAACACTCCAACACCCTTTCCTTTTTTTCTATTTTATCAATTGTTGTCATTCATTCTTGGTCAGACTCCAATATTTTTGGATTAATGCTCTTCTCACGCTGTGCTTTACACCAAATAGGAGTCTTTTTGGAATATCCTAATTTTTCTACCATTGTAGACAATTCAATTAGAGACATTTCGTCAGGGTCTAAGTAGTCAAAATAATCCTTCTTACCTCCAATATATCTAATTTTTCCATGGTCCATAAAGATTGTCCCTCCATGGTAGAACTCACATGTAAATAAATTCTCACCTGGTCCTACAGAAGCATATGCAATTTTTTTTAATAAATATATCTGAATATGTAGCAGTGAATTCAATTTGGTTTTTTAACCACATTTGAATACTTCTATTCAATAAATGAGCATTTTATTCACTTTGTCAACAACAAAAATAAAGGAGTATAATAAATAAATCATCATACCGTAAATAGGCCACACGTGGGTGTTGTCGATGCTTCATTGTTTAAACCAGCAGACTCCTTCAATTTGATGCAAAATTAGGGTTTAGGAGCAAAGGAAGAAGGAAGAGAGGTTAGAGTTGGAGTGTATGGATTTTGGGTTTCACAAAGAAGAAACTCAATCTGGTAAATGAAATTGAAATGGAGCCGCATTTGCTAAAATAAAGATGAGAAAGAGGGTTGCTGGGAGAAAGAGAAAAAGAGAATGTAGAATTTTTTTTTTTGACCTAGAGTTCGTGGAGAGTCAAGAAAGAAAAAAGAAAAAGGAAGGTAGAGAAGAAAGGTAAGTGGAGGGAAATGTTTGATGTCTCCAAAAAAACTTATACGAGTTATGCATGATGAGGTGGAGTTCACGTCACATTCTATTAATTTTTTGGATGAAAAATGTAATAGAGTTACTTAATCAAAACTAATACAAAGTTCAGTGGCTGCCAAGGAACAAATGAAAGTTGAGTGACCAATTCGTAACAAAGAGCAAAGTTGAGTGACCTCCGACGTAATTTACCCATATATAATCCTGGACGATCCCGGTACTGTAGTTTGTACAGTACTTTAACAGTGCTCACTATAACAAATCTAACGATCCTGATTATCTGATTCAATATTTCGAATCTTGATATTTTTCACCTCTCTCACGTGACTCTTCTGGGAATTTCGATCCAGATAGTTCGCGAAAGGCGCTCTCGAAAGTTCACCGCTCTACACAACCTTTTTCCGAAATCTCTCTTATTTTTCTCCTCTATTCCATGCGAAGCCACACTTGCGATCATGGCAAAGAGGGTTTTCTATCCCCTCTTCTCTCAAAGAAGGGGCTTTTGCCGCTTCTACAGACAGTGTTTGATTTGATCAGGAGGCGATCCGATCTTTTCATGGATCTGATGGCGGTGAAATGATGCTGAGTCGGCGGCCAAGAGGAAGAAGAAGGTGCCGATTGGAGAAGACAAAGGAGGCTAAGGCAGAGAGAAATTGATGGAGAAGTCTGTGGAGGCAGATATGGTTTAGGGTCAATTGTTTAGTCTATGGAACAATAATAAATGCAATATAGAGTCAAGTACATTTAATTTCTCTTCCTGTCAACTATATATATCTTCATCTATTTTATGGGTTTCTTTTCAATATTGTATAGATTTGTGTTATTAATTTCTTTTTTGTTGTTTTATTTTATTTTTCAGTCTTCGAATTTTATCACAGAAAAATGCTCATTTCTACTCACCCCGTGAATTTAATTTGGGGATGGCGGAAGCGGCACAGTGTAAGTAAGCAGAAATCGAGATGATAAAGGTTTAGTTTGTTTTATTATTTTAATTATGAGTTATTCCTTTCGGATTATAGAGAGGCTGCAAAGGAAAACTTTGGAAAAACTGTAAGGGAACAACTGCACAATTAGTTATTTCTACCAATACACATAGTATGCTTGATTTGTAATTTTGTAGTGGCACTGAATCTAACAGCTTGACAGGAGATACATCAGCAGAATAATTGTTTAGAGTTCAATTTGTACAAGATTGAACCAGACCCCTTTAACGTTACTAAATCCATAATTATCAACATTGCTCTTCCAATTATTAATAAATGCATTTAAAAATCTATTTGGTTTGTATGTGGTTGAATCAGTGCTAAAGCTTTCGTCATTTCATTTGCTTGCAGATTTTGTAAGGACGTCTCAAGCCAAACAGGTACGCAAATCAGGCTATACAATAAACATGATAACCTAAAAGTATTCCAACTTTCCAGGGTACTCTGGATAGGCAATTTGCCCGGTGCATAAAACCATTAGACCCATGGGCCATAGGCTTTTTTTTTTTCTTTAACTAATTACTTCTGTAATACTGTTCTACCACTAGCCTGGTTAGATAAGGAAAGAACGATAAATTCTTTGCTTAGAATTGTCATTAGCTTTTTAAAATTTCCTCTAATTGTTCGAAGGTTATAAGAAAATGATAAAAAATTTAATGTTGCTCGAACTTTTAAGTTACATATCAGTTTCAGGCTTCTTATATAATCATATCCAAAAGCATAATTTCATTGATTCCCTAGAATTCCTTTAAAGGTTGTATGGCTTTATTCAGAGTTTAATCATTTGTTTTTTGAGAATGTTACTTCATGAAAATGCTTCTGTATCCACTATATGAGTGTGCATATACTATGACCCAAGACATTTATTCGGCTTTGGTATTTGCAATGAGGTGCAGAGAAGGATATCTGTCTTTCTATTCACTATTATTATTCCTTAACTTTGTAGAAGTTCATAGCATATTTACCTTCGAGATAGACCCTGATATATTTTCTTTAATTTAAAGAAATGGATTGGGATGATGAAGTGAGATTATGATGTTTTTATTTGTTTGGGTGCAGAGCAAGTTAATCCAGTATCAACCATCAGTTCTTGCAGCATTTGTGCATATGCAAATCAAAAGCATTATGCAATATGCTTCATCATTTGCTCTTTGTATGTACTTCTCTTTTCATCTCATCTTATCCTTATTTTTTTAGTTTCTCAGATTTTATATGATATTCATCAACTTAACATGTAAGTTTGACAAATCTTACAATAGCAAAAGAGTTTGTAAGAGCTCTGGCGACTGGCAGTACTCTCAGCTGAGAAAGAGGAGGTGAAAGCCATGTTGTTATCATTTCTGAAAGTAAAGGCATCAAAACTGTAGTTGCATCTACCGATGTAAGACAAACCAAATTAGTCCATTCAATAATACTTTCTTTCTCTATTTCTAATAAGCTTGTCATATCCTCATTCCTGCAGTAATAAAGACAACAGAGCAAAAAAAAAAATTGAATAACTGTGTCATTGAGGTCAAATTTGTGTAATTAATATTTTGTTTTCTGAATCCATGTAGAGAATAATTGCAATCATTTTAATAAAACTATGTATATAAAATAACTATGTTTGGTTATCCAACTTACAAACATAACCAATAAATGTTACACAACGATTTTGTGCTTTGGCAGAAAACTTAAAACTGTTACAAGTAGCGCCAACTTTTATTTTTTGTTGTGCTATATTTTCTTTCCATATGTAAACTACAACTTGACATATGTAAAACATTATTTAAACTATGAAAACCTCTGCCGAAGCAAAGCGAGGCGGTCCTCTAGTTATAAATAATAAATAATAAATATACATAGAATAGAACGAAAGAGAGTTCAACTGGAGAATAAAGGGTAGTCATCAGTTTATTCCGCATGTTTCTCGTCAAATCCCATCCATTGAAATCCCGTCGACTGAAATTCACTTCTCCGCTTCCGAATTTCATATCCGAATCATATTTCTTTGGTTTTTTAGTCGTTCTGACATCCGATCAGAGTGAAATTTGCCCGATTACATGGAAGCCCCAGTTCTCTCCGAGCCTGTTCGGCTAGACCAGAATAGAGGAATTGGATGGAATTAAGTTTTTATTCTCACCCAACAGACTATGAATTAGTCTCCTCTGCCGATTGCGAGTCCGATCTTCGGCGATTCTTCGAGAGAGCACCCAATCAGAGGTTAGAAAGGTACTCTTCTCATTTTTTTCTCTTTCAAACGAGATCACGATACCTTAGTTCAATCCAACGATTAATTATGATGAATCTCTTCCTTCTTCATCTTTGATCTCTTTTTTTGAAAGAGTATTTTAGAATTTTTTATACTTGTTTTTACTTTATTTTGATTAATTTTTTTACTGCCCTTTGAGTTTTTTTCGTGAGTTCTGGGCCTCGCCCCCTTTTTTTCGTTTTATTTATTTCATAAATTGGGGGCATATGAACGAGAAGCCCAAAACCTGTACTATATTTCCCTTAATTTCTATACTTTGGTACATTTGTTCTAATATATTGTAAATCAACATAATTGAAGCTTACAGATACTTTGAGCTGAGACATAGGTGTTATATATACCAGTACTTCGAGCGATTACATAAATTATGTACCAGGTTGTACCGTTTAATCTTTTGGTAAATCTAAGTGACTTCGCATACCATTAAATCTAATTGATATATTTTTATTAATAAAATGTCAGCCATCTCTTGGTAAAGTCATGCTAGCATCCATTTTTGAGATTGATCTAGCTGGCCTAGCAGCCATATAATGTGAATTAAGTGGGCTAGGCAAGTGTTACTTTCACATTTACTGAAAAAAAGTATCACCATACCAGTATCAATGTACCAGTTACATGACCATTAATGGAACTATAGAGTTGTTGTAATTTTTATTTGTTAATATGATTTGTAAAACTCAACAGCATGTTATTGACTTTTGGTTGATGCATCATAATATAACAAGGTCATAAAAGTCATTTACTACTATTATTGTATTTTAATAATTATTCACTTTCCTTATTCCAATTGTTGAATTGCCGAACACATTTGGAATAGACTAAGAGTGATCAGTTCTTAATTCCATACTCCTCTTTTTTTTCCCCTATTCCTTGTCCTGCCGAACAGGCCCAGAGAAAAGATCGCAACTTTGAGAATTCGATCTCGCCGGCCTTGACCAATTCGATCGATATCTCTTCTAATCTCTCAATTAATGGCGTCACGTTACTGGATCGTGTCTCTCCCAGTTCAGAACTCCGCATCTGATCTATGGAGACGATTGAGCGGTTTCCAAAAATGCATTCGACACTTCCATGTATCGAGTATGAATTTCCAACTCAGTTCTGTAATTATCATCTGAATCTGTATCTAAGTTTAATTTGTGTGTTGGATTGTTTGTTGTAGTTTAATGTGCCGGATTTGAGGGTTGGGACCTTGGATTCGCTATTATCCCTCAGTGATGATTTACTCAAGGTCACTTTTCTTTTTCAATTTTTTTTTTTTTTACAATTACCTCTCTTAGGTGCAAATCAAAAGATCTAACATGTGCCAACTACCAACACAAGTTACTACATTTTCAATTTTAATCGTAAAAACCAGCATAGTTAGTTATCTTTTGACTCTAATTTATGATTGGTCGGTTGCATAATAATGTGTAAAGTGGGCAATTAATTACATGGCCTTGTTCAAGCAGTAGAATTGTGTGTTTTGCAGTCAAATGCATTCATTGAGGCAGTATCACATAAGATCAGACGCCAGATCGATGAATTGGAGAGGGTCTCTAGTATTTAGTATTTATGCATTTTGTTTGATTTATGCATTTTGTTTTCGAACCATTCATATGACCAAGTAGACCATAAATATATTGCATGAAATGATAGGATTCATAATTTGACCAAAGGACTTGCATGAATTTTTGTGATTGAATGAATGCACGCGAAATGAACGAATATCGGAACTGAACAGGGGCCAATATGCTTGCATATTGGGATGTATACATTGGGTCCGGTGTTCGACTAGACCTCTCGTTAACGTGACTGTAGGCGAAAGCGGTCCTGTCACGGATGTGATTGTAGGCTGACGCGGTCCTGTCGCGTACGTGATTGTAGGCGAAAGCGGTCCTGTTACGTACGCGATTGTAGGCGGAAGCGGTTCTATCACTGTCAAGACCTAGCGGCATATGAAGTCACCGTCTAGTGAGGCACACGAAATGGATTTACGGAATTTTGAAGATAAATGAAAAGTAAAGATAGGATATGTATTGCATTAGAAGAATCATACAAATTTTTATTATATATGTTCATATTTGTGAGAAAAAGTAAATGTTTTATAAGCTCTGGGCTGGAACTAAATCCTGCACTGAGAGAAGGTTCGATCTCTCATTCGTTCTACTTTTACGTGGGTTCCAGATAATGAAGAGAAAGGATTCGAGCAAGGACAAGAGTGAGAATAAGCGGGAAGATATGAGAATTGATAAACAGCCACATGTTGTTTAGATTTATTTCTATAATTTAATAATTGATACATTGAGTCAGTATGGCAGTGTTTACTAGCCGTGTCGGCTTATGATCGTTTGTGCAACGCTTTTTTGTTTATGAAATAAATGTGACTTTATTTATATTGTTATTGATAATATATGTGATGTGCGTACGCTTTACGTTTAAATACGTAGTGGTGGGTTGTCTCGGGATGTGACACATACATTCTCTAATTCCTCACACACTAATTTACAAGAGCTATCACCTATTTATACATATCTAACGGTGGTTCATGAAATTTCTAGATTTTACTTTACCGACTTTGTTATGTCCTTTATAAAAATATAATCTACAGTTTTACCGACTCTTCTAGCATGTTGCTATTGTCGGTAGTTAATTAGTTCTTGAATTTTATATAATGGGCTTGGGCTTTTTAGATGGTGCTGACTTCAACAGTATATATAGTTTATAATTTAGAATGTGTGCTTGTAAAATGATTTTGGGTTAATGGTTGTTCTTCAGAATTAATGTCTTTGTAAGAAATGGAACAATTTATATTTAAGAATTAAGCATCATGGATGCACAAGGTTTCCAGTAGGCACTGTTTTATTATCTTATTTTTCTGACAAGTCAACTTTAAAATCAAATTTAGAGAGATTTAATAGACCATATTTTTTTGTTCTTTTCATGAAAATTTAGAGGAAATCCTCTTCAAAATAAATGCCGAATTCCAGAATTTTTTTATTTTTATAATTATGTTTAATTATCCAGAAAAATAACAGTTTTGTATTTTTGAATATGTGAACTTTGAAAATACCTAATAAATGACTAGAAAATCCAACAAATGTAAAATTTGGTTCTAGAGTGTCTTGATGTCATTTGTGAAGTTGATTTTACCAAATTACTCTTTTATCAGCAGGTTTGGTGTAGGTTTTCATTATTGGTCTATTGGATTGTTTTGGGTACTAGTGAAGTGCTTAATGCACTTGGCTTATATATGTTGATCACTGATACAATGAATTTTCAGCACAAATATACAGTAAATTGAAATTGTTAAAGGTCACAATCCTTTAATACTTAGAAAGAATGTATGGAGTATGCTCTCGTAAGAATTTTTAATGTTATAAAGGATGAATTATGTATATATGTTTGTAATTGTGGTGTTTCCTGTGATTAATACTTTATTTTAATGATGCAACAGTATTATTTTGCCAATCCCTTTTGTTTCTATCTATCAGTTTCCTTCTGAATGATGAGACAAACGGATTTCAGAACTATTGAGGAGATTGGCTTTTAGACATAATTTCGCCAATCAATTTAAGACATAATTTATACAAATCGGGATATTGCCCATTAATAGATTTTATTAACTGTTGAGGTGAAATGAAAATTCAAAAATTTCAATATTTAACCACGAGAAGTATTTCAACTAATCAATCAATCAATATCCATATAATCAATAAAAGGTATAAAGGTTAAAATCTGATAACGAAACACCCTTTGATATGAAATAACTTGGGATCAAATGGAATTGACAGTGGGATATGAAAAAAAAATGCAAACATGACCCCATAAAACTTTAATTTACATAATTCTACATCAGCACAACAAAATAAATATAAATCACTACATTACATTCAATTCAGTTTTTAAAAAAAAAAAAAATATATTAGATAGATAAGTAAAAGAGGTTCGATTTGTCAGACGCATGAGTAAATGACATGGAACTAAGGGAACATAGGATGTGATTCTATTCCTGTAAGCAAATACCACTCAAAACCCCTGAAAATTGTACCCTATGCCCTTGAGAGTTAATCACTTCTGAAAACAAAATATTTTTGTTAATACAAGCATTATATAATTGTGGAAATTGAATAGCCAGTGAACAATTGCCAAACCAAATGTCTTCCCAGAACAAAATAGAGGAAAAAACCCCTGGTATGTACTGTATACTACCGGACCCCAAAGTTGAATGTTTACTAATAGCTTGCCAAAAAGGTGACATGGCTGCAGGGTTAGAATTGATAGAATATAAGTACGAGATCAATGTTTTCCATAGACTTGTATATGTGGGGTCTTTAAATTTCCACCACCACTTAAGTAATAAGGCTAAATTCATATCTTTGAAATATAGAATCCCTAAACCCCTATCTGTTTTTGCAAGACAAGCAATGGACCATCTTATCAAGGCATATTTTTTTCCTAGATTTTCCAGATCCCTGCCAGAGAAAACGGCATCTAAGGGTATCCAACTTTCTCAATATAGTGTAAGGCACTTTGTAAATAGACATAGCATACAAAGGCACAGCTGAGAGGACAGAATTTATCAAAGTGATCCGTCCACTCAAAGAAAGAAGCTGCCCTTTCCAATGTTGTAACTTTTTACCTATTTTATCTATGAGAAATTGCCAATCAGTAAGTCTAAGCTTTCTATCATGTAAAGGAAGGCCAAGATATTTAATGGGAAATTGTGCTGATTTGCATTTAAAAGTTGAAGCTAGATATTCAAGGTTGTCAGTATTAACAGCATACATTTCAGATTTTTCTAGATTGATCTTAATACCAGAAACAGCCTCAAAGGCTTTCATAGCCTACCAGGCTGCTTCAGCTACTTTATCATTTGCTTCTAAGAATAGGATTGTGTCATCCGCATAATGACAATTAGTGATATTACTATGATTTAAAACAATTAGGGCCTAATCCTTTTAATACATTGGATTGCCTCCCTTTAGTGAATATCCTACTTAACACATCTGCAGCTAAAATATATAGGAAAGGGGAGAGGGGATCCCCTTGTCTCACCCCTCTTTTACAATAAAAATAAGAGGTAAGGTCACCATTAACACTAATGCATGATTGAGAACTACTAAGCCATTTATGAATCCAAGAGATCCACTGCTTTCCAAACCCTCTACTCTGTAATACTTCTAAGATATATGACCAATGAATCTTATCGTAAGCTTTTTCAAAATCAATCTTAATGACTACCCCTTGTTGTTTATGTTGCTTACTGTAATGGATTAGTTCTTGACTTAGCACTACATTATCAAGGATGTATCTATTTGGTAAGAAAGCTAATTGACTTTCATCAATTAGTCTAGGCATGATTGCACCTAATCTATGTGTAAGAATTTTGAAAATGAGCTTAAAAACACAATTGACTAGACTTATAGGTCTATATTTATTAATTGTAAGAGCATTATGTTCCTTTGGGATGAGACAAATAACAGATTTATTGAGGCTATCTAGTGCAAGGTCTCCCTAATGAAAGTGAGTGCATAATTGAAGTAAATCATGGTGGACAATATCCCAAAAATGTTGAAAGAAACTGAAAGGGAATCCATCAGGACCTGGGGCTCCATTGGGTTCACTGTCAAACAAAGCTTGGTGAATTTCTGATAATGTAAAAGGGGCTTCTAAGAGTATATTTTCCTGAGGAGTAACTAATTCATGTTCATGCCATCAATGTTCATGGAGAGATGCATATTTAACTCCCTCAGTTCCCAAAACTTCTTTATAGTAATTATGAATATGAGTTTTGATGTCAGTCAGAGAATGAGTTGGGATGTTATCAATGAGTAAGGAATTGATCCTATTATGCTTTTTCCTATGAGTAGCACTTAGGTGAAAACACTTAGTGTTTTGATCACCTTCATCTAACCACCTTTGTTTGGATCTTTGTTTCCAATACAACTCTTCCTCTAAATATAAAATGTCTAATCTATTCTTAAGTGTATGCCATTCAGTTGCCTCATTAGGGAGTAATTCCCTGGATTCCTAAATGATATCTAGAGAGTTCAATTTTTGCAGGGTTAAAGCTTTTTCTTTCATTTTTTGGCCAAAATAATTCTTTGACCAACCTCTAATTTTCTTTCTTAAGAATCCTAATTTTTGAACCCATCTTTGAGCAATATTATGTTCCTGCAAGGGGAATTCTTGCCACCATTTGGCAATTAAACGACAAAATTCCTCTTGTTCATACCATAAATGATCAATTCTAAACTGTGGGCTGGAAGTAGGGGTATTGCGAATGACTTGAAACAACAGGGGGCAATGGTCTGATCCGTTTTTACACAGATCGGTGACTGTACTTTGAGGGTATTTAAGATCCCAATCAATAGTGGTAAAATATCAATCTAAGAGAGCAAAATGAGTACCATTAGACCAAGTATACTTCCTAGTTGAGAGTTGATGCTCAATAAGCTGATGTGTATTCACAAATGCATTAAATGCTTTACTAGTATGCATGTCGAAATTATGACCGGACTTTTCCTGTGTATTCCTAATAGCATTGAAATCTCCACAAAGAACCCAACTTTTGTGTATCCCTGTTCTAATTTGATTTAATTCTACCCATAACTGTTTTTTCAAATGCCTAACTACTAGACCATAAACAATTGTAAGTTGCCATTCTGTTTGATCCAACTTATTAATTAAGTGAATGTCCAAATAGAATTGGTGTATGCTATGGGATATAATATCCACTTTGTTACTATCACCACCAAATAGAATGCCACCAGAGGCTCCATTTGAGGGAGAAATGATCCAAATGTCTAGTTTATTAGAAATGGAATGCATAATTCTATTACTAAATTGGTCCTTCTTAGTTTCCTGTATAACAATGATATTTATATTATATTTGGAAATATACTCTGCTAATGTCTGTCTCTTTCTGGGAGTATTCATCCCTCTTATATTCCAATTGAGGATATTCATAAAGAAACTGAATCAACTCTTGATGTTTGTGTGGCTGCTACTGTGTTATCCTTAACCGCTACGACATGATGTAATTCTACAATTGTTTTGTTATCGGGATTCTTTTGCTGATATTTCAAAGACTGGAGAAATGTCTCAAAACTAGATCGATCCATGTGTTGCATGGCCAAAATAATACTCTCTCTATCATTGGGATCCTTACCTAAAACAATGTTATACACACTAAACAGCTGGTCAATCTCAGCTAAAGTAAATATATTAAAAGGGAAATTTGTTAGCAGAGGGTTACCTTTATTAGCAGTACCAGATGCTTTTCTCTTTTGAGCTCTTTTCAGCACAGGTGTGTGAGTATGCTGCACTTGGAAGCGAAAGCTTCTTCTGGGCACTTCCTTATTGTATCTCCATTCATTGGGAAAAAAAAGGGTCATCAGCCTTAGTGTATTC
Organism: Carex cristatella; assembly: GCA_024447775.1. Lineage (NCBI taxonomy): Eukaryota > Viridiplantae > Streptophyta > Magnoliopsida > Poales > Cyperaceae > Carex > Carex cristatella. The sequence goes on from JAJHPF010000022.1 coordinate 2,798,466, forward strand.
AGTAGAGGTTTCTGATAGTTCTATGATTTCAGGAGTATGTGAAGGTAAGCCTGGTGCGGGATGATGAGGCACAGGTCTTTTTGGTGGGAGATCTAGGTTGATGGACCCAGTTTGAAGAATGAGGTATTGTTGACTTGGATTTGTTGTGAGATTTTTGTTTGTGAGAAGTGGGGCTTTTAGATGGGGCCTTTCTCTTAGAGGGAGGGGGTGTGAAATCTCACTCTCTTGATAGTTGTAGACTGCTTGAGTTTGGCATTTTTGGATTTCTGTTTTGTAAGTCTGATAGTTCTAGCCAAGAAAGGTTCCTCATCTAAGATTTGGTCAACTATATCAGCAATGATTTCATTGTCAGAAGCAGAATCTGGCAAGTTGTGCTCAGTCAATGTTGGTGTAAATGGTGGGGCCGAAACGTGGGAGAAATCAGAGTGGTGAGTGACATTGGAGCTGTCATTGTCCGATCGTGGTGGACCCGAGGGAGACTGGTTATTAGGTGCAGTCATCTGAGTCCCAAAGGTGGAACCGACAACTCTGTCCATATTATAAATGGCATTTAGTGCATGCTGGAAAGAGTCTTCATCTGACTCATCAGTCTCATATCCATCAGCTGTAGGGGCATTCTATTTGCAAGAGGACAAAGGCTTCTTCCCTTTGCCAGTGGGGGGTGGTGAGGCACCTACCACTGGTCTATCTTGCGGCTCATCAGTGATTACAATACCACCCCTTCTTCTAACACCAATAGGGGAACAGAGGTTGGGTGTGGTAATCTGCTGTGTGCTAAACGGAGCCTTTGGTGCAGAGGGGGGCCGATGCTGCAAGGGGATGTAGATCGGATGAGGCTAAGTCAGTGACCATGGGTTGTGAATCTGCTGTATGTCGTCTTGGTCTAAGACTGGTGTCGGGTTGGGAATTGGCGGAGGAGCCTGGACATTGTCAGAAGTGACACCAAACATAGTGCCATTGGGGTATGGTCTGCCATTAAGCCTACCTCTCCAAGCATTGACACTCTCAGTTGTGGTAGTCTCAATCTCAAACTCAATGTCAGCTGTAGAAACAAAACCAGTGGGAGCTCGATGTGTGATGTTATGGTGCGAAGGTAAAACTGCCGGGTTACCAATGCCAATTCTGAGTCTGGCAAACCGATAATCATATCGGAAACGTGTACCTGGATCAATTTCTAAGACAACAGCTCCATACGGACTAAGAGCTCTACTGAATTCCTCCCAGGTCCACAGGTCATAGGAAAATCCGTGTACTCTGATCCAAATTGAGGTAAGTCTCTTACCAGTATTATAGATGTTGTCCCAGCGAACTATTGGAAACTGGACATCCTCGAGACGCAGCCATCGTTTCCGACCTCGAGGAGCTCCACGGCGGATACCCGGAGGCGCCATTGGAGGGGTAGGAGGTGGGAGGTCACTGTTCTCAAGAGGTTGATTGAGCGAAGGAGATGAGCTGAAATGACAGGAGGTGCTTTTATGCCCTATCTTGTTACAAATAAAACAAATCAAGGCGTTACGACAATCTTTTGCTATGTGTCCATGATCTCCGCATTTCAAGCAAACTGGATGAGTTGGCGTAGATCGACGTCTGATATCCTCGACACGTTAATGAACTAATGAAGATCTCGTCTCTCCCAATCGAGCTTGCTGAGGAGGTTGCCAGAGTGGCTTAGTAAGTAGGATTTCTTTAAACGAGTGATTCGTGCTGTTCCTCAGGCCTGTTGGAATTGGGCCAGAAGCCATGAGAGAGGAGAAATGAGCTCGGGCTTTCTCTATTTGGCGGGCTTTGTGGCGCGACATTGCTTTTATTCTCTTTTTATTTTTGATTTTGAAATTATCGTCTAATCGCCATTGTTATCGCCTCAAGCTCTTTTCAACCTTTTTAATGGCCTTCTTCAGATTGTGTCGATTTTTAGTAAGCTCTTTCATAGATATAGATATATCCTTACTATTGCTATTTAGTGAACTAACTTCATGAAATTCATAATAGCAGGGTACTTTTTGATCCAGAAGCTCAGGAAGAGCTTAGCTTTATATTTTGATGCTTTCATTTGACTTTCATAAAGTTTCCATACTAGTATTTTTATAAGAAGATATGGTATTTATGGTTTGACCATAAAAAAGGGGGGCATATAGAAGGTCCTCACTAATTTTCTTGGTTGTGTCTGACTTACCACTTCATAGAGTGAAGGATCCAAGCCATCTTTCAAGTGTTCAAAAACATCTGACAAGAGATGAGTATATATTATTGATCTGACCACCGTAATAAAGCATTCTTCCTTTCCACAAATCAGTCATTGCTTTAAGTTATTGCATTCCAGATCAATCAAAACTAGTATTTATCTTTTTTTCTTCCAGCGATTTCTTTTCTTTTATCTTCATTGGTAATTTTTTTCTTGTGTCGAATAAGATGTTCGAAGCTTTTATTATCTATTAATTTGGGAATGAAATCTCATTTTATGGCCAAATATTAGCCCCTTAAGTCACCCTCTTACTGTTGTCATTGGTACTTTACTTCACTGGTCATCTTTCTCCCGAAACCCAGTGCAGATCTTCCTATCAAAGCTCCCTTAACCGGTGAATGTCTATACATACGTTTGCTACTGAAACACCTATCCCCACGACCCCACCTAGTGACTAATACTTGCTTACCTTGGTTTTCCCTTCTCTATACCAGTGCTTCTTTGAAATAGGAAGAAAGACGTCTTTCTTTTAGTTACGAATCTCCTGCTTTTCCAACAACTACCTCGAATACATATCCCGGAACATAAGCTTACCCGTGTCAAGTTGTGGACACCTAGTGAAAACCCATTCCTTGCATGCACCTTTGCATAAATTTCTTATTTGAAACCTACTCTCCTACTTTGCTAGTTGCAAGTTTGATTTTTGTGAAGGATAGGTTATTCCTAAAAAAAGCTACCTAGACGCTCTATTTCTCAACCTTGACAAATATAATATAATTGAATCTTTTTCAAAAACTTCTTCTTTCTTAAAGTTTCTAAAGACGGCATATGCTTTCTTTTAGACGACCTATACCGTGCTGCTAAAACACCAATAACACTACCTTACCTAGATAACTTGAAGCACATTTGTACTATTAAACATCCGGAGCAAATGATTTCTACCTAAAGCATATGCTTTGTCCATGCTTTCCTTGCATAACATGTGATTATTCTTCTTCAAAATAACCTCTTGCATTTTCAAGTTAGAAGACTAGCTCTAAAAATAAAAAAGGGAGGAAAAGATAGGCGAGAAATGGATTGTGTGTGGAACCTCAATTTTCATAAAAAAAAAAGACTCCTAGCTATCCAAGAACTTACTAAGAAAAAGACACATCAAAGAATTTCATTTAGATAGACTTTCGATAAGGTGTGTGTGACAATGCTTGCCCTCTTCGCCTTCGTGCGGGACTGATCTATTCACTCTATGACTCGAGGATCATGATCGGTGGGAATAGAACTGATTGATAAAGGATGAATTATGCAAAGAGTATGGATTCAAAAAGAAAAGGTCCTTTATATTTAATTTAAACGCTTACGGTACTCATTTGCATGAACAATAGATAGGTGGATTCTTGTGATGTACTAAGTCCCTCGTTGGGAAGGTACTTATTGCTTGATAGAGGTAGCCCGCGGCTTGTTCCACATGAAAAAGAAAAAAGGAGTCAAAGAAAATAATATAGAAACTATATACCTTATTATAAGCATCTTTAACATGACAGTGAGTCTCCGGTCTCCCCCTTATTATATATTATTAGTTTGTAGTAGGAATAGTTTGTGGTTTTTTCTCAAAACGCTTTTGGTGGTGTTTAGGCATTTGTAGTTCACTTTTTTATCCTTTCGTATTTTGGCAATGAAAGACATTGACTTTGAACGTTTTGTAGTGTAAGCGCAAGGATCCTAGTCTTTCAACAATGGATCGCTTCCTTGAGTTAATAGGCCTTTACAGACCGAGATTCCTAGAGCCAGTCCGAACTTCACTGCCCCATAGGAACGTCTGACATATTTTGCTTCTTTGCTTTGCTTCAAGGATCCGCAGTACGATTCTCTGGTTGCTCCAGTGTTCATCGTTACTAGACCCGGCAGGCCTTCTTGACCTTGATTTGACTTTTTCCTAGGCAAAAGCAAAATCAGACAAGGGGGCATTGTATTAAAATTAAAGACTAGCGGTAGGAACGAAATCCATCTATACTTTTTCTTTTTATCCCCGCCTACTGATCACACTCGGCCAGATGCTTCTTGTTATTCGCATATCGGAGATGTTTATGTTATTATGGAACTAGTAGGACGGAAAGTAAGTCCTTGAGAGTGGGCCCCTCCCCATTAATATTGGAAATTAATATCGGATTGTGGATGCTATATAGAGGAGTTTATATAACTTGATTTCTTTTATTTAATGAAGTATACAAAATTTACAAGACTTTAATATATTATCTCACTCAAGCCTCACTCTCTGATTATATATTCTCACACACACATACATGAGCTCTACACCTATATATATATACTTGTCTAAAGTCGGTTATGACTTTTCTAGATTGTACTTGATACAATATTATACTATTACAAGGTATTGTAATATTTTCTAGTATATTCCTAAACCACCGACTACATAGGTCGGTTTAGAATATTCTTGATACAAACTTTCAAGTAGTGTTTTCTAGAAGCTTCTTTATTGTCAATGTTGATTAACGGGCTGGGCCTCTTTCGATAAGCACTTGTAAATGTAATTTATTTGGACCAATATATACTTTGATGAAATATTGGTGCTGTGTCTTCAACACTCCCCCTCAGCACCAACTTGATTTTCTCAAAATTTTAATTTGTAGATCGATTTTTTGTATCTTGTATTATCTCCCCCTTGGTCTGAAATCCTGTATGACGACTTCACATAATAATTTTTAAAGTAATTATTTTGGAATGACGATTTCACATCGAGTTGGTCTGATCGCCACTTCTTTTGAGCTGCTAGCCTTGGCATCTCATAATGGTTGATGCCAGATTTTTGTTTGAGGCCTGTTGTCATAAACCTTGCTTTGTACTTTTTAACGAAACTGTCGGGATTTAACTTGGTCTTGTAGATCCATTTATCACAATTGACTTTATGATCTTTTGGTCGATCTATCAGCCTCCGAGTGTTGTTCTTCTCAATCATTTGCATTTTGTTCTTCATGGCCTTTATCCAATTTTCTTTCTTCTCGACCTCTTTAAGACTTTGAGATTCGACGATTGAAAAATTAGATGACTCATAAATTTCGGGTAAAGATCTTACTTGCTTGGGGGATGACTCTGTTGTCGTAGACCCTTCTTTAGCTCTTCGACTAGCACTCGGGCTTGATCCTGAATTTGAAGTAGTTCTTGATCTTGACCCATCTTCGCGTTGTGTATAACCTTCTTCTCATGGCTCGATCACCTCATTTCTTAGCGCCAAATGCGGAGCGTAGCTTATGTGCAGTGGGAAGCTTCTAGACTTCTCCATTTCTATTCTTGCTATTAATTGATTTTTATTTATTCAGTCGAAAATTTTGCAGCCTCCATTTTCAAAATGAACTACGTATCCATTCTGTACTAGTTGCCCCACGCTCAGTAGATTTTGTTTTAGGTCCAAAACCAGTAGCACGTCTCGGATAAATTTCGAACCCATCTTTGTTTGTACGGCAATACTGCCTTTACCTTTTGCTTGAACAATTGAGTCATTTCCCATACGTACCTTTGTCTCATATGAAGTATCAATGTGGTGAAATAATTCTCGGTTCCCAGTCATGTGATTTGTGCAACCACTGTCAAAGAACCAGATATCACCTTTCTCTTCTTTGACTGAGTGGCACGCATAGAAAATGCTTTCATGACTCTCATTTTTTTCTACGTAGTTTGCTCGGTCGCTGATTCTTGTTCTGCACATTCTGGCTATGTGGTCGATCTTCTTACATTTGTTGCATCTCTTTGTCAACCAGCATTCAGATGTACTATGGTTCGACCTTTTGTGTATATCGCACCATAAATGTGAATAACTCGAACCTGGTGCTTTCTCTTTCAGCGCCAATTGCTCTTCTATATCTTGTCGCGGACTGCCGCCTTCTTGGATTTTTTGTTGACTCGTGGGGTTATATCGAGGTTTGAAGCTCAACTTGGAGTGGAATGCATCTTCTACTAAATTTCCTTCGCATTGAAGCTTTCTCTCTTCGTGTGACTCCAAGGAGCTCATTAATTGTTGAATCGAAAGCGTCGATAGGTCTTTCGATTCTTCTATCGCAGTAACGATATAGTCATATTTATCGGTGAGGCTAATTAAAATTTTCTCGACTACCTTCTGATCGGAGATGTCTTCTCCATAAGTCCGCATTTGGTTGACGATTTCGATGACTCGCGAGAAGTACTCTTTGATCTTCTCGGCCTCCTTCATTTGGAGATTTTGAAATTGTCTTCGTAATGTTTGCAGCTTCACCGCTTTCACCTTCTCCGAGCCTTCAAACTCCTCTCTCAGAATATCCCATGCCTTCTTGGATGTAGTAGCTCCACTTATTCGTGGAAATAGACTTTTGACTACACCCTGTTGGATTAGAAACAGAGCCTTGGCATCGTTCATTTGTACTTGTTTTTGCTCTGGCGTCAATGCTCCCATTGACGTCGTAAAACTTTTTTCTACGACATCCCACAATCCCTGCGAGAGTAGCAGCGTCCGCATCTTTATCTTCCACATGGAATAATTTTCTCCCATAAATACTGGAACTGTCGATTGCGCTATACTTGCGAATACACTTGAAGACATCGATTGAGGATGCTTCTTATATTGCACGAACGCCCTAGTCTACTTCACAAACTTCTTGCTCGAACCTGAAGCTTTGATACCAAATGTTGGAAATTGATATCGGATTGTGGATGCTATAAGAGAGGAGTTTATATAACTTGATTTCTTTTATTTAATGGAGTATACAAAATTTACAAGGTTTTGATATATTATCTCACTCACGCCTCACTCTCTGATTATATATTCTCACACATACATACATGAGCTCTACACATATATATATACTTGTCTAAAGTCGGTTATGACTTTTCTAGATTGTACTTGATACAATATTATAATATTACAAGGTATTGTAATATTTTCTAGTATATTCCTAAACCACCGACTTCATAGGTCGGTTTAGAATATTCTTGATACAAACTTTCAAGTAGTGTTTTCTAGAAGCTTCTTTATTGTCATTGTTGATTAATGGGCTGGGCCTCTTCCGATAAGCACTTGTAAATGCAATTTATTTGGACCAATATATACTTTGATGAAATATTGGTGTTGTCTTCAACACCCATAGCCTTAGTAAAAAGAGGTTTTGTTGGCAGATTAGTCAGCAGAAAAAGTTCCAGTCGAAACATATCCCGAGATTTCAATCAATCCCCATTGATCGAAGATGAAAGCTCACTATTTAAAGCCCCACTAGCAAGCAAAATGAAGTTACTAGAGCAGCGCTGCCTGCCTCAATGAGTTCGCGTTACAATCACGAGGTCAAATCATTTAACAATGGCATATGCTTGATTCATTCTTCAAGTAAGTAATTCCTTAAAGTGAAAGAACCTCTTCGATCTGATGACTCCCGGACCTTGAAAAGAATGGTATGAGGCTATGAGCCACCCACCTTTCAACATAAATATTTTTACTGCATCTTGGAATATAGAAAGAGAATTTGGGAGTGATAGGTATAAGAATGAAGAAAGTCCTAACTAATAAGATTGGTCCTATCAAATTGGTTCTTTCTGAAAGAGGTTCGGGTCGTGAAAAATAACGTTAGTAAGCACACCACAGATTTGAACTTGGGGCTTGCTCATCATTCTTTGTGGCAGGGCAGCCCGAAAAATATGGTATATATACCTTCCTTTTTCTTTTTGGAATTTCTTGTGTAAAATAGCAAAGTAGCTCTTTCTCCTGTGAGGATGAGCGAGACAGCATAGTAATAAATAGTCAGTCTATCTCCTGATAGATAGGATCTTTTCCTTTCCACGGTCTAACTATCATGGGTTCTTATGCAATTGAAGTTGGACTTTCTTCTTTTCGGCTATCCATCCAGTGTCAGTTTATAACTTATAACCATCCAGAAGTACTAATTGCTTAGCCAATTGCATAAGCCTAGTCTCTGGAGTAGAGTTGGATAGGAGAGAATAGAATAGAAAAAAGGCATCTTTCGATTAGCCTTCCCTTTTTTTAGGACTCACTTTATACTTACCCCACCAATCAAGAAAGAAGCTATGACCTGAAGCTTGAACTGGAAATAGAACAATTATGCCCTTAAGCTAACAATTCTTCACAATACAAATAGGAGTGCTTTCATACAGAAAATATAGAAAATAAAAATAAGAAAAATTGCATCATTTCTATGTTCTAAGCAATACATGACAAATAGCACAACATACAGTTACAAGCATATACCATGAAACTACCACATAAACTTCAATTTGTGCTAACTTCTTCAATTTACATATTCAGTCTAAGCTCGCAATGCCTGCATCAATACAAGATCTCACAGCCATCTCCCCCATCATAAAACCCATCTTTTTCTTGCAGAATTGACGGTGAATACAGTTGCACTGTTTTCAGGTGAAATTTCTTCAGAGAATAGCTCAATCGGGGTGACAAAATTAATGCCTTAGGGTTTATTATTTTCTTTTAAGGGATAAATGTTGAAAACTCTAGGGCTGATTTTTCTCGCAAGAATCTGAGCCCTGACACAATCCTTTGGTTTATTCTTTTCTTTCCTTTCAAATCCAGTATTTTGTCTCAATATAAAGACATTTGACGCATTAAACAATGATACTCGTGTTGGATAAAATTAGACTTTAAAGAACCTACGTATCTAATAACACAATCCTATATATACAAATATTGGAGAGAATAAGCACAAGATATACTTTACCTGGTCAAAGAATATATGCAATTTTCTCAGTCTTTGCCATTGCTCCGAAAGTTTCCAACTGGAAACAAAAAAATTGGGATGAAACTTCGAATCTTATATGCAAGCAATTAGGGCTGGAATATCAGTAGAAAATATGTGTTGTTTAACAACATTCTTAACAGAAAAATATGAACAGTACAAAGGACGACACAAGAGGCAAAATGCATCTACATATAAATAAATGCATACACCGTTCTAATAAAAAAATTACATAAACTACACAAACCAGTAAATTACATCAATTACAAAAGGGGCAAAATAGATATACATATCAATTTGTATCACTGCACCCTTACCATTAGTCACACAACAAGCAATCCAAAACAACCACTAAATCAGTGCAAAAATTGAGAGAGAGAGACCTGATTTCAGAAATTCATAGCACTAACATTATTTAAATAGGCAAAATGAACAATATTTAATGTGGTGAGAGAGAGAGAGACCTGATTTTTGGAGAGGGAAGTGCGAGGGGAGAGAGGAGAAAGCCACAGGAGCACGGAACTGGGAAGAGGTGCAGAGGTCAGGAAGGGTGAGCGGGGGGAGAAGCGATAGGGATAGGTATGGGCTAAACTCTAGCGAAGGTTGGGGCGCGTTGAGAGAGAGGAACGCAAGATGTGGGGGAGCAAGACGGGAGAACCAAAATCCCTGACAATTCTCACATGTGAAAAATTCACTCTTTTTCAGTTCCACCCTTACTATGGAATAGTGGGATGAAATAGAGAGAGGCTAAAATACAAAAAGATTTGGCTACATATTTCCATCCCAATTCCACTTTTTTCACTTTTTCTCTATTCTATTCAATTCTACTCGCATTCACAATTCCTTACATTTCTTCTATTCCACCACAATTCCTTTGTGCCGAACAAGCCCTATTAATTGGAAGAGAGCGACATTTTTTTTTCTAATTTTCCATCTCCGTTAATTATCTTCATCAGCACCATCTTGTGTCCGAATTTAAAGCAATCCGATGAAAGAAAAATCTATAGCAAATTCAAGAGTTAGCACATGTTGTATGCTATGGTGAGTTGTGAAGTAAGGATCTTGTATTACTTCACGCTCATATTTTTATTTTCAAATGCCAAATAGTCGCTCCGAACCACTCAACAAAATATTTATATTGAAATGTGCTTGGAGACCAAATTTTATAATTTTTAGAAAAATTTTATTATTTTTTTTAAATATTTCAAAATCGCTATTTTTAATGGTTTTGAACTATAAAAAACAACAATTTTCTATCTTAAAAAATAGTAAAAAAATTCCAAAAAAAATGCAAAATTTAGTCTCCAAGCACATTTTAATATGGACATGTTGTTGAGCGATTCAGATCAACTATTTGGCATGAAGTAAAACAAGATATTTACTTCGCAACTCACTATATATAGCCATCTCTCTCTCTATATATATAATAGAGGTCACTTTAGATGTTTGAACAAGTTAGACCTTGTTCAGTCAATTAGTTACAAGGTCAATTGTGTGATACTAAAAATTAATAGTCATCTCTCATATCAATGAGGGAAAAATAAGAATAGAAATAATTGAATTGATTCTGCTAAAAAAATTAATAGTCATCTCTTTATTTGGTTTTTGTTTTTACTGTTTGATTAAGTTACCATTGGATCAGTGAATTTCAAAGTGGCTTAATAAATAGTAAACAAATTTTAAAAAATATAAAATTTGGTCTACAAGTACATTTTAATATATAACATCTAATGGTTTAGATCGACCGTTTAGATTTTGAAAATTGAAAAATGACTTGGTTACACGGAAGCTCAGAAACAATTGATTATATATTAGCCAACCTCTATATATATATATTCTCGATCCTGCTATTGTTGGCAAGGCATTGTGAAATTTACATATTCTATCGTTCATGTCCGGAGTTTAATTTTTTTTTTTCAAGATGGGATATTAACTCCAAATTAAACTAAGGGGATAATTCATTCTAACTGAACTATGTCTATGGCCCACAATATGTTGTTGTCTCGGCGCCATGAATATATGACATTATCTGAATAGCATTGTTGCTGCTTCCACAACTAAACCAATCTCTCCTTAATTTCTTCCATTCTCTTGACTAACCATAATTAAGTGAAATGAAAACTTCAATCCAGAGAAAGTTTTCCAAACTAGGATTTTTCTAGCTAGCTGGCACGTTCCCCTTCCACATCTCTTCAACTGCCAAATATATACCACCGAATCCGATACCCTAACATTCTTTATTTCTCCTGTCACTGTGTTAAATGTTATAATTTAACATGCTGATTTCTTAACTTAGAAACATTCAAAATTTCATGATCATATATATTCCATGCAACTTTAACAATTAATTAATATAATAGTTCAAGACATACTTTCTGAAGGACGGAGAACATATATATTACTTTGATATATAATAGCGATCACATACTTAACCTGACAGCAACATAAATAATGGAAGTTCAATATATAGTTTACTAATTAGAAAACCAAGATAAGCTTCAAAAACAAGATTACTGCATGCACTGAAGAGTCGGCGACAGCGACACTAGCTAGCTAGCAAGCACAAATTAATACCAGTACTTTTGATACAGACAATTAACATTAAATAAGTAATTATTTGTAGGCCTTGTTAATATCATCCGCGATACTGATGGCATCCATGGAGATACCAGCCAAGCCTCTCCTAGCAAATCCAGCACAGTACAGTCCGTTACTTCCTTTCCACTGGTTAGGAAAGCCTTTCTTAGGAAAACCGTCTTTGTCCAGTGTTTCATTACCATCCTGTAATACATTCATTAACAAACTATATATATATATCATTTTGTTTACTTAAGAGATTATTAATTATACAATAAATGTAATTAAGACCAAAGAAAAACATGTATGGATCGATTACACAAGAGTTACAATTAATAGAATATATATATTGAAAATATTCATGTACCTCGAGCCATTTGTTTGCGGTACTCTTGTAGCCAGTAGCAAAAATAATCGCATCGAAGGACTCAGACTTGCCATCCATAAATAGAACATTATTTTCTTCCACAGAAGATACTGGTCCGTACACCTATATATAGTTGGTTAACAACAAAATTTAAGTCGGTTCAAATTTTCAAAGTTTCGTGACATGCCGGTAGCAATTGATAAGAACATCGAACCGTTGTATTTTCTATGTATTACAAAGTCTTAAGCTCCATGATCTTTCATGGCAGATGAAATGTCAGAAAACTTCCTATTTTGGGAGAATCAGTTCATAGGAAATTATTGTCTTAGCTGATTTCATACTGTACTCAAATTCAATACTATTAATTTTAGCATAAACTTTGATTTAATTAAGGGTACAACAGAACTTTAAATGACTTTGTATGGTAGCTCTTAAATGCAAGCATGGATATGTGCACGATTTGACGCAAACAAACCCATAATATAAGCGCATGTATGCACGTGGACACATACGATTGGGCACAAACAAACTCGTGCACGTGTGCATGCACCCCGACACATTGACACCGTTATGATTGGAACCAAACATACTCGTATAAACGAATGCATGCATGCAGAAATACATGAACATAACATTACACACACGTAAATGTAGTTGCGCATAAATTCAGTTACACATGAAAGAACAATTTGATCATAATTTGTTTACCTTAATTTCTCCATTCTTGATTTTTTGCACTGTGCCAACATCAAGTACAGCAGATCTACCAGTGCGGGCCTTGAGCACCAAGGGGCCGTCTTTTGGCCTCACGATCCCGTAGTTTGAGAGATCACCAAATGTGAATCTTGCCATTGTCACAATAATTGTGTCGACAAGTTCAAAAGGCAGATACTGCACTAACTTCATCCCCAGAAAAATCTGTTCTTTGGTCATGATATGTAACTGCATGCATGCCACATAATTAATAAAACATATATATAATTAGCCATAATAGAAAATTACTTTCTACGTACCTTTACTTGAATGAATACTTATAAATTAATTATAAGCTAGCTCTATATATATAAATATATATATATATATATATATATATATATATATATATATATATATATATATATATATATATATATATATATATATATATATATATATATATATATATATATATGAATATAATCTCACCTGATTTCGAACCACTATGGCGGTGTTGGCACCATGCGTTGCTAGATTGTGGGCGATCTCCATCCCAGAATTGCCGCAACCAACAACTAAAACCCTCTTACTGTTGTACTTTTCACCCGACTTGTAGAAATAGGAGTGGATAACTTCTCCTTGAAATGTATGCAGTCCAGGGACTTGGGGTATGACACCTTCAGCGTTCTCTCCAGTCGCCACCACCAAAAACCTCGGTGAATATTCTTCACTTTCACCAGTAGCACCGTTGCATGCAACAACATGCCAGGTCTTGCTTTCCTTGTCATACAAAGCTGACTTCACGCATGTTTCATATTTTGGGGTAATACCGAACTTTTCTGCGTATTCATCTAAATATTTGATAAAATCAGCCTTTGAGATGAAATTTGGCGCATGTCGGGGAAGTGCCAAGTGGGGTAATTCACAAAATCGTTTTCCTAAATGAAGATTTAGGCAGTGGTAAGAATTTTTCTTCCACAGTGACCCCAAGCAATCTTCTTTTTCCAGTACAATGTTGGGGATAGAGTGAAGGTTTAGGCAAGCAGCTGTGGCAATGCCGGCCGGTCCAGCTCCGACAATCACCACTTCTGATCTGTCCATCCTTTTCTTTTCTTTTCTTTTCTTTTCTTTTTGTTTAAGGCTCTTAATTTCTGTGGTGTGTGTTTTTGATGGAAGATGTCCCGATTTATAGGCACGTACTGCAGCAGTGAAATTAATGCTACAATGGACGTATGTGTTGAATACATTGTAACGGACTTAGGGTAAAATGATACGCTCTCAATACTTGCCACAACAGCAAAAAATAAAAAATAAAAAAGGAAAACAGAAAGAAGGGATGTACGTAAAAGATAATTGTATGGTGGAAGTATGTTCTAAATACATTGTTAGGGCAAAAGGATAGGTTTCAAGTAATTATTACCCTAAAAATAAGGGGGGGGTGCAGAGAAGAACATTGAAATGGTTTGAATTCTGCAGTACATGTTAAGTGCACCAATTATTTTTTATTTTTATTTTTACCGTAAAAGAGCATCCAATATATGTAGCAAATCTTTCTTATAATAAGAACAAGCAATATATGTTTTATACTTGGCGCGCAGTAGCATAAACAATATTAATTTAATTATTCAGCACTTTCGGGTCAATAAGAAATTTATACAAAGGCAAACGATTCCCACAATTTTAATAATTAATTAAATCATTTTGAAGATAGAATAGAGAACATTTGGGATACTTATTTAATTAGCGACAAAGGCATTTTTCACAGATTAGTGCCATAGACAGTACGTTAATGCCTGCAGGCTACGTGTGTGAGAAAAAATATATATAAATTAATGTATATTGTTATTTCAAAAAAGTTTGAATAACATATATAGTTGGCATGAATATATGAAAAATAACACACACACACACACGTATAGAAAATTGCTAATATACTATGCGTAGCATAGAAGACCTCCGTGCAACGGCTCAAAATTTGTGTTTTCAAAATTCTAATGGTCGATCCGAACAGTTAGATGTGTTCTCCATATTGAAATGTGATTGGAGACCAAATTTTACATTTTTTGGATTTTTTTTACTATTTATTAAGCCACTTTGAAAATTACTGATCCAACGGTTTCACTTTTTGGGTAAGCCACTGTTGGATCAGCGATTTTCAAAGTGATTTAATAAATAGTAAAAAAATTTCAAAAAATGTAAAATTTGGTCTCCAAGTACATTTCAATATGGAGAACACATCTAACGGTTCGGATCAACCATTAGAATTTTGAAAACACAAATTTTGAGCCGTTGCACGGAGGTCTCTATGCTACGCGTAGCACCGTAGCCGAGTCCTATATATATATATATATATCCGATACACACTAGATATTGATATATTTTTCAATGAGGGGATGCATGGGAAAATGATCAACACCAACTTACTAACACAGAGGGAATATATTAAATTAATTGTAGTAACTCCGGGAACCGTTACTACATACGTACGTACGTACGTACATACATACGTACATACATACTCTTCATGGACAGTGCATATTTTTGGATGAAGCCCGTAGTTAGGCATGCACTGTCTTTCATACATACATACATACATATTCTTCATGGACAGTGCATATTTTTGGATGAAGCCCGTAGTTAGGCATGCACTGTCTTTCATTCAAGTTAAAACATACAATTTAAGTGTTAATTTTACGGGGATCGATATTATATAAAATCAAATTACAGTCCCCCAGCCCCTGTTACCCTTCACCTGTATTATCATATATTGCTAGCTAGCTACAATAATTCTAACAAGGAAGGAAAAGTGAAATCAGTAAACGCAAACTGATATATCCACTTAATTTGTGTTCTCTTTCTCTTGCCTCTTGGTAATTGGTATATACCTACAACAGTACAACAGTACTGCATATTAATTCACACCTAGCTACATGCCTTCTCTATATATATATATAGTACGGTATGTGATTCTATCTCCAGTCATATATGTCAGATTTAATTAAATAGCGGATGACAGATTTATAATGATAATTGTTTTTTTAGCGGATATCATCAAATATATGACGGGATAAGTTATAACAGATAAAAGTACAAGGATAAAATACTTTGTTTTTTTTTCATACTCCAATGATGTATAATATTTTTATCTTTATTTTAAAAGTATATACAGCCCATCTGAATAACATGGTCTCCATATTAAAATGTACTCGGAGACCAAATTTTGTAATGTTTGAATTTTTTTTATTATTTCTTAATTAAATTAATATGTACAAAAGCATTGATTTTAGATGATTCTGAATCTTCTTGAAAATAATAATTTTGTACCTATTTAATTTCTTTTTTTAAAATATAAAATTTTGTCTCTGAGCAGATTTTAATATAAAAATCATATAAAAATCATGTTGAATATTTGGACTTTAAAACAAAGATAACAAATTTTGATCACTTCAACTTCATTAACAATTAGAGGTGTAGCGTCAATCTACAAAAAATAATTAATTATTCGGGTCTGATAACCATCTCCAGGGGCGGAACTAGAAAATTGAGATAGAGGGGCTGAATGCATGAATAAGTGTCGTGTAATTTTATATATATAGATTATATATATAGAGAGAGAGAGAGAGAGAGGGTTGGACTAAGGTACTACGCATATTTAGTGTCATCTGGCGCTATGCGTTTTTTAACCATATGATTGCTTTCAATATCCGTGCCAGATTGAGGCGCTGATGACGTTAACGGAATCGAAAATTTAAATATCAGCCTCTCCGTCTCCGTCAACTTCTTTTCTCTCTCAGGCTTCAATAAAATAAAACTTCTCTCGTCTCTTTGGGTTTTCGCCCAAATTCACTTTTTTCTCTATATTTTTGCCAAATTCAAAAGAAAAGAGACGGGTAGGACAGCATCGCCAGCTCCAGTCGCCTCGCTAGTCGAGCTCTAGCATGTTCGCGTGTCGAGCTGCAGCTCGTTCGCGTCGCGCTTTCATTCATCTACATGGAAATTTCAGTTACGAATACCCTGACATTTTCTTTTCTGGTTTGTTTTTGGTTGATGAAAATCCTAGTCAAACCCAGTTCCTCTGGCTTCATTCTTTCTACACCAAATAAGTTTAGCAATAAAATTAGTAACAAACATAAATAAAAATAAAAGTTTAAAATTGGAAGAAATAAAATTTTCTATCTAGACAAGTTATCTGAAGATCATGGAAATATCTTCTCGACTATTTGGTTACCAAATGAGGAATTTGCTCCTGTATGAATGGTAAATTATGCATGACCAAGGATTGATCTCCATCTATATAACATAAGGTAGATTGTAACAGTAAATACAATTCTAATTATGCTGTATGCTAAGCCAAGGTCCAATTTGCCAGTTCATTAAATCTGGACAAGGTTACAATTGTTACTACTAGCAAGTTATTTTATTATTAGTTCAGGCAAATAAATCTGGAGAAGCGGGATGTGCTGTGAGACCCACTTACTACCGGTTCACTATCTGAAGATGCATGCAAGAGGTGATTAATTGTAAAAGAGATGCAAAGGCACATTTCACAAGAAATCTGACGCTTATGGTTTCTTCAAGGTAGAGCCAGCCAAGGGGGACCTTGTCTATGAGATGGTGGTTAAAGAAGCTTGGCCAAATTGACGGAAATCCCGTTGCTTAATTCCATAGTTATCCTTAATTTGTGCCATTGCTAGAGATTAGATTTTAACTATTTATTGGTGTTGCATGTACTGTCTTGCATCGATCATGTCGTCGAGCTTGATGCGAAATCTGAACCTTCTAATTTCGCCATGGATTGAATCTGACCGTCCATTCAAGTTGCCTATTAATTTATTGCCCCCACCCACTTAATTAATTCTACTCCTTAATTGCCAGTTGGCAATGCTCATATATACGTGTTCGATTTGTAATATATCTCTTTTAATTCAAATTAAATCATCATGCACAATTTCAATGAGAAAAATCAAATTTTATTTAATCCACTCAGAATTTATATGATGCAACTTCTCGTTTTTTCTACTAATTAAAGGGTCCAAGCTTCTAGATTCATTTTCTTTTAGGAAAAATAAAAAATAAAAAGATAGAGAGATAAAGATGGTGAGTACAAGTGTATGTACAAAGGTATATTCATTATATATGTAACGGCATATATATTTTCCTTCCTAGTTTTTAACGGCATATTTTTCATAAAATCATATATAATTCTTTTATGGACAACAAAAAATAAAGATGGTGATCGAGTATAAGTGTACAACGGTCATTATTTATTATTATTTTTTTAAGACACAAATGTCATGTACTATATATTATGTGACAATGTGACAATGCATTTGTACAAATATGTATTCAAAGAGGAGGGATAAAGTTACAACAATGGTTTTTTTTCATTTTCAAAGTTCAAATCGTCAATCCCAACCGTTCAACATGATTATCTAAATAAAATGTACTTCCAGATCAAATTTTACATTTTTTTTTGAATTTTTTTACTATTTATTAAGTATTTTACAAAAACTAGTCAAATTTAAACCATTGAATTTTCTACTCATCTTAATAAATAGTAAAAAAAAATTACAAAAATATAAAATTTGATCTGAAAGCATATTTTATTTAGATAATTGTGTTGAACGGTTTGGATCGACGATTTCGACTTTAAAAATGAAAAAAAAAACGTTATTGTAATTTTGTTGTAACTTGATCTCTCCTCATATCCTCATATTCAAATGCAGACATATATAACAAATTTAAATGCACTTAATAAATGCTATTTTTATAATGCCAATCACCGAAAGTGCAACAACTTCAATGGGATTTGACTAGGAGCGTAAAAAAACTAATATCAAATTTGTCTTCAATCTTTTAATAATGTTGATATCAAATTTGTATTCATTTTTTACTGTACGTATACGAATAAAAATAGTAAACGAATGTCAAAAATTAAAGCTAAATCTGCTTTGAATGAATATGAAGCAGATATGTCACACTTCAAACCGAGAATTCCGGATTATAGTGTGATTACCACCTTAAGGATGTCACACGCCTAACCGGAAATTCCGGATTAGGGCGTGACTGATCCTCACCTCGTGTTTATTAACTCAATAAACACGCAAGGCTAATCAAATACAAATAATACATGCGAAAGTATAAATAATTGTAATAAGAGCACAAGTCATACATCAATAAATAAACATACATATATAATATCCATACAACCCACATCACAAAATAAAACACGAGTCTACAAAAAGGGATACAAGATCTATCGAGTATAATGTACAAAATAGAACATCATATCTCGTAAACCTAATCAAAACTCCTAAGAATATAAAATCAAACTGCGTGGTTCTCGAGGACAGCTTCTGACAACTCCTGCTGTTGATCGCCAGACTTTGTACCTAAAACCCATGAAACAACTTGTGGGTGAGCGACGAATTGTCCAATATGTGACCCAGAATTTATTCTCTCAGGGGTTCTCTACGGTCAAAGCACTTTTATTTATAAAAGTTTACGTACAGTTATGCTTGTAATTAAATATGCACATGTGTGAACCTATCTGATGCGATTATATTACTATGCCAACATGCGAAAGGTTTCCCACAAATAAAATCCAAGTAGAATAATATACTAAGAGTCAAATCGGGAATTCAGTATCAGAGTAGTGTGTAGAATTTAATATAATAATAGTACGAAAAGAAAGTCACCCCATGCTGTGCGAATCAGATCAAAAGATCCTACAAGATATGCCTAAGAACTGCAATCAGAAAGTCCAATGATACACGTTGCCTATTGACACCGAGCATTGTCTCATAAGATTAGCACGCTAGCTGATTGGCATATCTTAATTTGGTGTATATTCCTTACTCTAAAACGATTAATCATCCAAACATATCAAATATGAGAAATCATACAATGCAAGTCGTAAAAATAGTCAATCTCATCCCTCATGAGCACGTGAGAACTCTACCGTCTGACCAGATCAATAGGATCAGGGGCTCGAGTCCGGCCCCGTGCATCAAGGCTCGAGTCCGGCCTTTGGAATTCCGTTCTAGGCAATGTAACTCCTAATGTAGGGGAGAAATTCTCAAATCATTTCTGCGCCTCAAGGCTCAAGTCTGACCCGCACAAAAATGATATATATATAATCAAAGTTTATACATATAATATAAGTCCTAGAAGACCATATGGTAAAATGATCGAAAATGATATATATATAATCAAAGTTTATACATATAATATAAGTCCTAGCAGACCATTCGGAAAGTCAAGTGACACCCCGGCTCAATGGCTGTGAGGCGGACTCGTGTCCCATTCCACAAGCCGGAGCGTAGTCATTCGGCCTCTACTCAGCTCTCACCAATACATGCGTACAATTATGCAATAATATATCGCCTTCTACGCAATCTAATAACCTAATTCTATAATAATAATAATAATAATAATAATAATAATAATAATAATAATAATAATATATAGGATTATTTATTTACCTTACTCCTAATAAACAGTAAATTCTTTATTTATCGGGGTTTATGAAATTTCTACCTACAGTGCATAACGGATAAACATTCTCTACAGTTTTAATGCATATACTTAAATAAAGTGCAGATGTCAGGTCAGATGGAACGACATAGTAAGAGTACACCAACAAAAGAAAATAATTCAGATATCCCACACCTGTAGGGCTGAAGACGCGGCGGCTAACCCTCAGCGAAAATAATAGAATCCTCGTATGCTCTGATTTGCGCGTCAGCCGGATCAGACTCGTACGGGATCTGCTGATCTAAAATTACGTAATTTAAACTAATTAAAATCTACACTAGATTATACTAACCCTCGCCCCAATTAATATGTTTATGTTAAATTCTTAATTATTTCGGTTTATAGAAGTCGTCGTTTAATTTAACTATATATATTTTTAATACGTATATAAGAGAAAAAATATATTTTATTAATTATTTACGCTAACTACTATAGTTCGAAAGAAATTTTAGATACATAACGAGATATGTTGCTAATTAATTGTTCTCAGTAATTAACAACATAATTATACTTAGTTTTATCGCATCAATTTTATTAAATTATTAATTCTAGGGGGAATTTCATGTACATCCTTCAAAAGTTTTAATATTACGTATTTATCCCTTCAAAATCAATAATTACATATTTATCCTTAAAAATTATAGAAACTCACATATTTGTCCAATCTAACTCTATTATATATCAAATATCTCTAAAAAATAATTAAATAATATTTTTTAAATATTAATTAATATTGTAATGACCATTATACCCTTCATCTCTCTCTAATCTGTTGAGTCGCCCTTTAATCTGTTCAGTGTAATTTGTTACTGTACGGTTCAGTTCTGGTACTGGTACGGTTCAATGGTTGTACTGGTACAATAGTGACAGGTAAACGATTTGTGTGGGATAAGGTAATTATGAAACTTTGACCAATGTACCTTGCAGCTCGTATTGTTTGTTGACCATAATTCGTGAACCCAGTTACCATAGGGAACATATTGTAAATATCAATGAGAAAATGGGAGTTTCTTTCTCTTGTTTGAGAGAGATTA
The DNA here is from genome assembly GCA_024447775.1 of Carex cristatella. Taxonomy (NCBI): domain Eukaryota; kingdom Viridiplantae; phylum Streptophyta; class Magnoliopsida; order Poales; family Cyperaceae; genus Carex; species Carex cristatella. Next base: position 2,819,598 of record JAJHPF010000022.1, read on the forward strand.
TGAATCGAGAATCTTGTTATCGTATTCTGTTATTTATAGTGAGACAAGTTGAGAAGAAGTTGTTAATAACAGATTACCTAGAGAAATAGGTAAAAGAAATTTCCATCCAAGATTTAATAACTGGTCTATTCTCATCCTAGGTAAAGTCCATCTTGTTGTGATAGAAATTAAGAGAAAAAAATAAGCCTTAGCTAATGTAATAAAGATACCAATTGTCATTCCAAAAATTCCAAACGTATCAGTACTGGTACGGCAATGTACTGATACGTTTTAATACTGCTTTCTAACACACTGACCTTAGAAAGAAAAATAGAAGAAGGGTAAAATGGGAATACATAAAAAATTAATGTTAAATATAATCGATTGAACAAATATGTGAGTTTCTACAATTTTTAAGGATAAATATGTAATTATTGATTTTAGAGGGATAAATACATAGTATTGAAACTTTTGAGGGATATACATGAAATTTCCCCTTAATTCTAATTAACTACATGTGTTATATTTAATGTGATTTAAATTTTGTGTTTCGGGATCATACATTGTCCTATTGGATAATCTAGTATGTCATGAGTCATCAATCCAGGACTTTACTAATAATTTCCCGAGCTAATTTAGGTTTACGTAAGCATCCGATTTTTATTCGATTCCTTATAAAACCTAAATTTTAAAAGCCGCGTTTTTATCCGACAATTACGCCTTTTGGAATAATCCAAATACCATATATATATTTTTTTTAATTATTGCATTTTAACCCTCATAAATGTTGCATACTACATAAGGGCCTTAATTTATCACAATACACCAAAAATTTACCCTATTTACATATTGGTCGCTGCCAAATTCAAATACGGTTCCAACATCAAGAAAGTAAGAAAAGGGCCAAGGTGTACACAGACACAGTCGCACAAGGGAAAAACCCCAATTCGGTGCCATTAAAATTAAGGATGGAACTCACAGAGCAACAGAACCAGCAAGGCCAGCACCAAGGAACCATCAGAAACAAGGAAACATCAGACACAACCCGCAAAACCAGAACCAAACAAGGCACTGTAAAGTCGGTCGCGTAAGGTATAATATCGATGGCTTAATTCTCTCTATACGGCCGGTACCAAGGCACTTTGCGTCACCCCACCTCACGGCCGTCCAAGCATTCCACCAACGTCATCTAACAGAGGCACCAACCAAGCATCGAAATCACAAGAAATAGAGAGAAAATGGGAAAAATAGAGGAGAAAGGTTCTCAGCACATGACATGAGCAACAAAAGAGAGAAAATCAAGCAACCAAACCAACAGAGAGAAACACACTGGCGATTGGCGAAGTCGAAGAGACCAAACATGATAGTTGACACTTGATACTGATACCTAGCTATTCGGGCTTCTAAATCCCTACTCAATGAAATTGTTCATTTATTTGTATTTGTCAATTGTCAATAGCCCAAGGCCCAAGAGTCCTCAGATAGTTCAATTCAATGGACATCACACACATTAAATTAGTCTGATATATATTCAGTCAAGACCGTTCAATCACAATCAAGATTTGTGCGGGAGTTTGTTTGCATTAAGATTCATGCGGATTAAATTAGTCTGTAAACTACGCTGATTAATTATTGCATATGCTGATTATGTGCATCTAAAAGTGTTCCATTTAATTAATTAAGATGCAAGTCGAGTTCATTATTAGTGGGGATTTTATTTTCTTTGAAAGAATAATAGCTTGCAAATCACAAAATATCTTAAATCCTTTCAAATTATTGTCTTTTGCAAGTGGCAATTCTATCTATTAAACATATCTTTAGATATTGCGTTGATTAAAACATGATATTGGTCTCAAATCAAATTAAAACATTCTCACCTTAAATTTACTTCAATCCGATTTTGAAGCTTTAAATATGTTTGTCTGGTGCATGCGCGCTGTGAATCATTTTCACAAATAAGGTTTGTTAAAAATAAAATAAAATTGTTCAAGGGGCTAACTTGAAAGCTTTTGCATAATTATATTTATGCACCAGTGCCCCTAGCTTCCTTATTCGTCCTCTACTTTCTAAATTCTAATCATCTGCATTTCAGGTTCCTTGGCTATCATACATGGAACGTAACTAAAATAAACAATAGGGGAACTTGCATGGGTACGCAACCAGTACTTTGTATCAGTAAGATGGTACCAGATGTTTGGTACCAAGCCTACACAAATACTTTTATTTCATAATGAAATCAGTTAGTTAGTTTTCCCCACTTGTATAAAAAAAAATAGATATGTATTATATAACCTTAATTAATAGTTGGGCGAAAAGAAATTTTGCATGGTATTGACTGGTATGACACTATGTATCCATGCAACATAGGTATGACAGTGACACTAACAAAAACTTAACCACCTAGTTCAGACGACTCATTTTCAACACTTTTGGGATGAAGACAATTAATTAATAAACCAATTAAAAAGTATCACTAAATATTAATTAATAACTTGCACTCAAGTAATAGTAATTTAAACCCAAGATGAGAAACATGATCTTATAAACATGTCCAACACAGGACATATATATACATATATATAGGTGTTTTAGGGGCAAATTGGATGGAAAAGAAACCATCATTTGTATTATTTACAAGGATATCTTTGATCTCTTGACAGAACAGATCACCCTATATTAAAAATGGGACCCGTAATTGTAGCAACCCCTTTCCCTACAATTGAACGTACCATTCAAGTCCAACTGTGTTACAAAATCTCATGATAATGAAACACTTGTGTATATGAGATAATTAAATTTACTTACCCTTAATTGGTTTATTGATCTTACTATGCTTTTAACATGGCAGACCTGATTATCAATTTCATTATCACTCTCATGAAAATAAACTGCATGAGCATCGATCAGTCAATTTGGATATCTTACTTCAGCTGAGGTATACTTGCAATGTATTATTAAGCTCACTTGTATACTAATTTTATCAAAAGACAAGCATGTTTACAAAGTTTCATATGATTCTACACATCCTGGCTTTGAATGCCAACACAGACCAGATGGTACATTATTTCTTGAATAAAAAAACTAAATTCAGAGAATATTTGAGGATGCTTGCATATACTAAAGGAGCAATTTTGTCTTGCATGTAATTTAATAAATAATGGTCTTCTTATCGTATAAGCATATGTTAACAAATGTTCCTTACAGAAGGGTTGGGGGAAACCCTTTTTTGATCCAAACTCACTAGAATTTAATCTCAACACAGAGGTTGAAATTTCAGACTGATATAACCACAAGGTTCCATCATATAAGATGTACATATATACATGTATACAAATAAGCACAGTGTGCCTCGTAGGTACCTTAAAGACGCTAATTCAATCTTTGTGTTTTCCATTTCACTTCAGGAACCAGCTAATAATAGTGCAAGGTTTTTTTGGTCATCGATGAGCATTTTAACATAACCCAATTAACAGAGGAATAGCAATAATATTTTGTATTATAAGGAGGCAAAATCAAAGTTTGAGGTATTGAAGGTGGTCCAGGAGAAGCTTTGAGAAGATGAGAGAAGTGGAAAGTGAAGTTTTGATTCAATTAGGAGAGTGTGATGAAATGTTGCAAGGAACTAACCAAGCTAGGGGGCCAATGCTTGGTGTCTCTCACATAGGAGAGATCAGTGTAGTGAGGATCTAAAAGCGTGGCAATTGCAAACTGGTTCTCTGCAAGGAGAGGTGCGCGTTTGTCTGCATACAATGCTGCGGCAAGTGCGGCATGGATCTCTGCATATACAAGATGCATATGTATCTTAAACATAAGATCAGAGAATAAGGCAGAGAGAAATAATTGCAAGTGTGCCTTCCTTATAATTAGTTAAGCATTGAGAACCATGAATGTATAGGTTTAAAGGTGTAATGAATTGAGTTACGAAAATGCCCTTGAACTTGAAGGAAGGATAAAGTAATGTAGGAGAGTAAGAGAGAGACCTGGATAACCCTTGAGAGAAATAGAGACATCTTCCATCTCAGCAATAGCCTCATCTCGATCTCCTATCTCATACAATACAAGTGCTCTACCAACTCTGCCATATTCTGATAATGCAAAATCCTTGTAATCCCTAACCAGCTAATTAATTAAGGACCAAACACAAGAAGTGAATGAATTAATGAATGAATTCCATGGATGGATGTAGCTATTTAGTTATTAGAGGAATGAATGAATATTTGAATATTTAATACTTGAGTGAAGAAGAGGAGAGCCTGAGGAAAGTCGCCCTTGGCTTGGAGGTCTTTGGCCATGTCAAGTAATTGTACTGCCTTGTCAACCCGTCGTGAGACGTCAACACTGGCCTGTCTCTCAAAGTCCGTGAGAGGGTCGAATCCACCACCAGTCGATGATTCAGCGGCGGCAGGAAGCGGCGTGAAAGGCAGAGAAAGGAGAAGAAAGAGGTAACTTCTTTTGGTTAGCTTTGGAACCTTGAGAGAAGAAGAGGAATTAGGGAATTTGGGATGGGAAATTGAAATTGGAGGAGGAGGAGGAGGAGGAGAAGAAGAAGAAGAAGAGGGAAGGCTAAGGCTACGGCTACAGCTACAGCACTGGAAAGAGATCATCGTATTCGTATCGTCGTGTGGTGTGGTGAGGGCCTGAGGGGTGGTTGGTCTCTGGCTCTCTGGCTCTCTGGCTCTCGAGCGAGCAAGTGAGCAAATAATTAATCTCCTCAGCTCAGAGCCTCAGATCCCCGTCCACTCCAGCGTTGGATTTGGATCCGCATTCATTTATTATTTATGCATGCGATTGCGCTCCACAATCCACATATGCCCATCGTCTCTCAACTCTCAACACTCAACTCTCAAGCGTACCAAGTACCAACGCCTTTCCCTTATCGTCCGTCACTCATTTATCACATCCCAACTTCATCATCCCTTTGCTAATCGCTACGCTTACGGGTTACCCAGTCCCGTTGATTAATTTGTTAAAAAAGAAACAAGAAAAGTAAAACAAATACGGCCCAAGTTCTGATTTAATATAGTTGGGCCTAATGATATAGAACTGGGCCTTAAAATCAAGAAAACTTGAAAACCTCTTTTTTTTCTTCTCCCTCTCCTCTCTCTCTTCGCATTCCTTCGCCATGGGAGAAGCACAATGTATTGTACGCGCAAGCCACGGCTGGTTGTCAAGGCACTGCCAACGGAGAAGGGAATGTGAAGTCGGATGTGATGGATAGAGAGCAAATCTTGGAGTTGTATCACAACTGCATCCGATTAGCTTCAGAGAATGTCCGTATTGTATTGTACACTCATCTCTCTCCTCAGAGCACCTATCTATCTATCTATCTAGTTTTGGATGGAGCATCTATCTATCTATCTATCTGTACAGTTTCTCTTCTTCCCTATTACCTTTTTCTTATTTTCTGATTATTTTTTTATTTTCTTTATCTTATACAGAAAATTAACCAAAAGAATGCATGGGAACTTGGTCTAATCGACCACTTAAGCGAGGTTATCAAAGCAGATACTGAAACCAACTTTCAGAAGGTAACTTCTATTCTCTTAACTGTTCATTTAAAACTATAGAGTGATCTTATACCATTTTTGCCAAAGAGATTAATTCCAACATTTCCATATGTGGAACTCAGACTTGACATTTTCTGGGATGTTTGCAGATAACAAAAAACTGTTGAAATATAAGTTAAATACAAACAATATTAAAGTTGCCATTAGCTTCTTCATCTTTTCTCAAATAAATTGCTTTCTAACCAGTACAAACTAAACATCTCAAAATAAATTTACTCTTTTTTTCAAAAAAAAAATTCTTAACTGTGTTACAAGTAGGGCAAAGAAGTCACCATTTTTTCAATAAATTGTTCCTTGTTACTCATCTAATTATTGGGTCTTCTTGCAAGAACTTCAAGAAATTTGGATCTCAATTGCTAATGTCACAGTTCTGGTGCAACTTTTATAAGGGCCTTTATCATTTTTATTGGGCCCAGTTGAGTTCAGGAGAACCTAAGTGAGAATAGTATATGCTATTCTAAGAAGTCATTTTATATATATATATATATATATATTTTTTTTTTTTTTTTACTGCCCCTTGGACTGTTGAGTTGTAAAATATAGAGACCAAAGATGGTATGAGTTGATTAAATGTGCATGTAATGTGAAGGCGGGCTGTACACTGGAGGCAGGCGTGAAGATATATTCATTAAGAGTTGATTCAGTTCATGCTGAGGCCTATAAGGTGCTTGGTGGCATCAATCGTGCTTGCAGAGATGATGACAAAGGTTAGAGTTTTACCTTGAACCTTAACACAAAGTAAAATTAAAGTTTAAAAAATAAAGAATAACGAACATAAAAAAAAAAAAGAATTGAACTTCAGGTTTTGACCAAAGAGGTCATTTAAAACCTTAATAGTACCCTCACATTGTTATTGAAACAAGAGCGAAACCAAATTACGGCCTGGAGAAGATCCAACACTGATAATCATAGATTTTAATCTGTCATGATGTTTCCTAGGAAGTTTTATGTATATATGAAACCCCTTTTTTGGTTCTATTTTTGTGAATATGATTTTATTTTATTTTTTGATGGTTTACACCAATTGAGATTATATTAGATCTGGAAGCAAATGAACATAATGCTCAAACAGCAGGGGAAGAGGGTCCCTCAATGAAGGAGACTGATAGGAAGGTATGCATTCCATATATAGATAAGTGAATGTACCCTAAATATTTGAAGTTTCACCTGTACTGAATTCAATTTTTGGAAATTCCCAAGTTAGCCTCTAAGTTCCAAACATTATCTACAATTGTGCAATTAGAATGCTCAGTAATCCTCAATTGTGCTTGTGCATCATCTAAGACCAAGTTAAACCTTAATTTGACTTAGTCTATGTTTGTGCCGATTTGTGCAGTCAGGTGTAGGTAATCAGCAACAAACAATGGTGTTAGATATTTTTGTGTATCTACAAACAAGTTACATAATTATTTCATATCAAAGCAGGCATCTCCCATGTCAACTCTAGAGTCTTCATTTGAGGCCCTTAATGTGAAGAAATTTGATGGTACATTAACCTCATCCCTCTTGTATTTTGCTATCAATTTTATCTACAATTGTCCCAACTATGAAAAAATGATATCTGGGAAACACGTATTGAGATTATTTGAATAATATTGTATTATTCTCTGAAGATGTTAACCATATGCTCTCTCAACTTATTACTCTACTATCATTTTAATCATTATTTGTCTAATCTGTAACCCTAGTTGCATTCACAGTGGACCTGATATACCACCAGACGACAGCTAAGTTTGATGAAGGTGGTGCCAAGGGTCTCCTCTTGTACAATTTGGGGGTATTTGGTGGATGTCGTGTGCTCTTTGATTCGTTTGAGGTACCTGAGAAGTGTGGGTTAACTGACGCACCAAATTACAAGAATGCAACGATTGATCTATCATTTGCCAAAGGTTTTGTCTCTTTGTTTTCTCCCCCTTAATTTCTCCTTCACATTTTTATGATCACATATGTGCACCATTTTCTTAGAAGTCCCATTACAAAATATACTTCTCTTTATTTTTTGGTAACCATTATTGAAGTAGTAATATCTTTCTAAAACCATCCAGGCAATGTTGCTTGTACCTTTTCATGGTTATTTTTGTATCAGGTTTCCATTTACTTTAAAACTATTTAGGTAGAAAACTCCAAGCCAACTCAAATCAAACAAAGGAAAAAAAATGCTCCCCATCAGTAAACCATACTGGTACAAGTGTAATGCATTTCATTAGATCTCTGAAATTTCTCTTAATGCTTAATCCTTGCCATCAGGCTTCAATCTCACTATTTTGTTTGCACAGATTCAATTGAGAAAATGATGCTTGACATGCCTAATTCAAAAGAGATATCTCCTACACTGAGGCTTATTGTTGAACAGTTTGATGAAGAGAATCAAAGGCCACCCTCTGAGTCTGTCTCTTCTTTGGATCAAGCTGCAGTTTTTACAGAGGAGACGATAGATGGAGATGCTAGTAATATAGATATGGGGTCTGGTGTCACTGGAGATGGATTTGCTGAATGTGGGCCCTCTTGGAATTTTGATAATGAAAATGATAATTTTAACTATGATGATGATAGAGAGAGCATGGTTGATGAGAGCACATTTCCTTCTAATGAAGAGGTACTTCTGCCTCTGTTATGTTTCCTTTTTTTGTTGTTTGAATATCAGAAAAACTGTACAGTGACTTAATTAAGTTCTGGTCAATTGTAGGGAGATGGTGAGTACATGCATCGGGATATGTGTGAGGATGAAAAGTTGGAGAGAATTACCAATTTTTTGTTGCAAGGTTTTGGTTTTTCTTCAAAGAACAATACCTGGGCGGGCCCTGATCATTGGAAGTTCCGTAAAATCAAAGGTATTAGAAAATCTTCTCTCACATTCATTTTTCAGTATTTTATATGTATAGTAATTGTTGAAAAAGACCATAATAATATCCGATTCAGGATCAGAGTTGAATGCAGATTTGGCCGGCAATTCAGAAACAGCACCAAAAAGTTCTAAGAGCAAAAGAGATCAACCGGATATTGATTTTACAAAACCTCTTGAAAAGCAGGTCGTGGAATTTTTATTTGCACCCCCAAAAAACCCAAAATCTTTGCTCCTCCCGGCCAATAGAGTTGCTTGTAGTAACAGGCTTCCAGAAGATTGCCATTACCGGCCTGATAGCCTTGTCAAGCTATTTCTCCTGCCTGATACAATGGTAATATCTTCTTTTTACAGTCTCAAACGTTCATTTCTTCTTATAAATGTGACTGTCTTTAATTTGACAAATTTTGTTATCATCTCTTTTAGTGCCTTGGGAGGAAAGGCAAGAAACCATATGGTGAGTTAGTGTTCCTTTCTTCTTATCTTCTATTTTTAAACCTATTATTCGCTAATGTAAGTATCGATGCCCTAGTATGGATAACACTCAGTACTGGTAATGAGTCGAAAAGGCATGGTACCGAAGCCCTTGACTGCATGTAATTATAATCCAAGCAACCTGAGAGAAAGACACAAAATGAGAAAAGCTTGCAGTAAAAAAAATTAGATCTTAAAATCCATTTTAAAATTGAGTTTATGGAAATTGATTTGAAATATGAAACAGGTGAAGAGAGAGAAGATGAGAATTATGATGACTTTGAATCACCGCCATCATCGTGGGATGATGATGATGTCATGAGTGATAATGGGCATGACTTTGGAGATAATTATAACATGGCCGAGCCTGGATCGCTGCTTTGTAAACCCCGCCAGGTTTTCTTCTTGTTTCGTTCGTTCTTCTTTTTTATAGTTTTGATTTAGCAACTCGACTTAGGGCCAATTTTGGGCGGTGTGGATTGCTCAGGTTAAGAACTGGTTGCTTTACATTGGTTATTATATGAATCGTTCTTACTAGTAATTTGTGTGATGGTTTCAGGTGAACAAGATAGATGTAAAGTACGACAAGGTGTCGAAGCAAGTGGATGTGCATGCCTTCAAGGACATGTTATGGGGCCACATACAAGACTCTGTCAAAGACATCCAAGCTGTGAGTTACATACTATCATAAACTAATCAAACAATTTCTCTACGCTTGTTATTTGAAGTAAATAATAGATAGTATCTCCATTTGTTTATCTTGATAGGAAAATGAAAAGGAGGACGAGGAAGAGAAGGAAAAGGAGGCAACAGTGACCCTATCCGAGATTCTACATCAATTCCAGAAAGAATCCTCAGATAGGGACATTTCGCCACATCTATTCTTCATTTGTCTTTTGCACTTGGCAAATGAGCACGGCTTGGCTTTGCGTGATCGGCCAACATTAGATGAGATTGACATTGTCATTCCCACTTCTTCTCCATCCATCATCATATGATCTTAAATTTCACCCAACTTTTTTGTATTTGGCTAGTTCATTGGTTCGGTAACAGTTCATCGGTAGACAAACCAGCATAACAGAAATGTTGCATAACCGAACATATCTTATCCAAACATAATACAGACCATATATTATCCAAACATAGTACAAACCATACGTTGAAGAAATTGCCAGTAATTAGCAAAAGTATTCAGAAACCAAAAACACATAAATAAATAAAAGTAAAAAGAAACGCATAGTACAGACCATATATTATCCAAACAGAGGATAAGTAAACCATACATTGATAAAGTAATATTTTCTAAAGCAATTGACTTATCACTGATTCCTCAAAACAATACCAATGAGTCATTCCGATCAGAAAAGAACTTGCACAAATTATTCATTATACCTTGTACCAGCATGGCACCAAAAACTTTAAAAAGGTTATATGCATGAGGCATTTCGTCTTTTAGCTGTAATGAAGCGGAGAAGTTACTTGAACAGGTCCGAACTCAGCTAATGGGTTTGCACTCAGTGTGGGTTTTAATTTAAAATTGTTCGGATCTGAATCCAGATTTTTATTTAGTGGGCTGAATTTGATTTTGGTTGATACCGATACTGGATCCGCATATTAAATTCACATAGCCGGATTTTATGCAGTTGAGGATCATAAATACATATGCGACCGTATAGGCCAGATTTTATACAGTCGAGGATCATAAATACATATGCGACCGTATAGGCTGTATTTAAAACACTGAATTGAGGTGCCTTGCGTAAATGAATTGGCGGAAGCATAGTGACAAGATTCGCGAATAATTCCCGAATTATTCGTGAATTATTTGATTTTTTGGTGATGTCGAACCGAACGCTGAATTATTTGGTTGATCGAACTTTGACCGAATAATTTGCGAATTATTCTCGAATTTTATGAATTTTTCCCGAATTATTCCTGAAATTTTCTCATACTTTTTTTTTTTTTTTTTTTTGCTCTCTTACAGAACTGAGATCTCTGATCTGAATAATACCGAATCATTCCCGAATCATGAATTTTTGACATCGCCGAACTGAACCCGAATAATTGATCTGTTACTATGGGCGGCAGTAGGCTAACATAAGCGTACACGGTAGGCTAAACAGGGCTCGCCGTAGAAAACCAACATGCATGATCGATCCCCCCCCCAAGTCCCCAACGCACCAGCTCTTCCAATTTCCAAATAAATGGGCCAAACCAAACAAAACAAATGCCACTCTAAACATGGCAGCTCGATTGGGCCTATCTAATGTCTTCTCTTTAGGCCCAAGGAAAGCGCTGCCTCTGCCTCTGCCTTGTCTCCTCCCTGCACCTGCACCTCATCGCCCTTTTTACTCTCCGATCTCACCACTGCTGCTGCATCTGCAATTACTAACGGTAAGGAACCTCTCTCAGTCTCAGCTCACCATGTCTGCTTCAGTCTACAATCCATCGCCGATTTCCTCTTACGACAAGGACCTCGCCGCCGCTAAGAAGGCCACCTCTCTCGCCGCCCGCCTCTGTCAGGTTTTGTCAAATAACAACTTTAATAGCTTTTAATTGAAACAATTAACTCAGCAATGCACTTGTGCAAGTGCTTACTTTTTCCTTCCTCCCTCCGACTCACCTAAGCAGTTGGTGCAAGCTCAAATCTTGCAATCGGATGTACAGTCAAAAGCAGATAAAAGCCCTGTTACTGTGGCCGATTATGGTATTTTATCATTCACCGCATCTATATATATTTTTATATTATTATAGTGTGAAGTTTGTTCTTTCCTTCACAACTATGAACTATCAGTAATGTCAGTATTTCTTCAGGTTCACAAGCTATAGTAAGCCTTGTATTGGACATGGAGCTCTCTTCTGGCCCTTTTTCTATGGTTGCTGAGGAGGTATAATACATCTATAGCATTTTTAACTGTAAATTTTACCCTGCCACATCCCACATGTATGTATGTATGTATGTACGTGTAACCCTTAATTGAGGTATTTGATGTAGCACAACAAATCTAAGGTTTCCATGATCAAAATGGTTTCTTCCATTTTATCAACAATTCTGTCCCTATCTGTAATTGCTTCATCCTTCTTTCATTAGAGGAACTATTAGATTCATGTGATCAAGATCCCAGATTACTGTGAGGAACTCATGAATACCAGTGACTGTTAGGTTACTGGAGGAACTCATAATAATGTATGTTCCATTGAATATGAGATGTTTGTATTGTATTTATATATAGGAAAATGGCTTTATTGCTAAGGCTGTAAATTGCAAGGATATTCATTTTCTTTTTTTCTTTTTTGTAATGCAGGACTCAGAGGACCTAAGAAAAGACAGCTCAAAAGAGATATTATCACGAATTACTGACCTTGTTAATTATACACTCTCAACTGATCCTGTATTTTGTAATATAACACTGTCCGAGGAAGGGGTGCTCTCAGCAATTGATAAGGGTAAATCTGAAGGGGGCTCATCGGGCAGACATTGGGTACTCGATCCAATTGATGGCACCAAAGGGTATGTTATTTTGTATATACTCATAACAGGTTTCAGCTGAAAGATTTTGTTTTTAGCATCTTTTATAAAAATATATCTTATATATTTTCTTTTTTTTTCTACCTTTCGCACATTTTATGGGGGTTCCAAGAGTTAAAATTACCTATACGGCTACTGAGTAGACATAGATTTATGCACAGTTTTGCAGTCATTTTTTTTGTATTACTGTCTTCTTCTCTTTTTCCTTTTGACTTAAGTTGCATAAATGACCTCTATTCGGGCTTGATTGAGCTTCAGAAGAACTTATGTTCCTTTGTTTTAGAAATTAGTTATGAGTATTTAAAAAAGAAAATACATGGATGTTTCTGTTACTTGCTTTTAGTTGAATTACTTCAGGTTCTTAATTAAATTACCTCAGGTTCGTGAGAGGAGATCAATATGCAATTGCACTTGCATTGCTTGATCAAGGAAAAGTTGTGTTAGGTGTCTTAGGATGTCCAAATCTCCCTCTGGCATCAATACAGAATACAAATCAAAATGTAGAACAAATCGGTTGCCTCTTTTCTGCAATAGCTGGAAAAGGTGCATTGGTGCAATCTCTTGATGAGGGCTCTTCACCTACAAAGGTTTATCACTTATTTTAGTTTCCTTTTCTCTTTGTTTCGCAGTTTATTTTTTCATCCTTGAAACAAACTATATTACTAAACAATTGTTGAGTCTCCCACTAATGTTCTCAGTATTAAGATCATCTTTATTGCACTTACATATGTTCTCTGTTGAACCTGAAAAAAGGAAAGGGCTAAATTACCATTGACCATTGATTCTTAAACCCAAATTAATAGCATTATGCCTTTTTTGTTGAGTTAAAATTCAAGTTTTTTTTATGGTTGAATTAAAATTCAAGTTCTGCTAGGATGAGGGCAATTACTTGCATAATCCAAATTGACTTCCTTTTTGTTTGTGCAGATTCAAGTAACCACCATTGATAACCCAGTTGACGCCTCATTTTTCGAGTCTTTTGAGGCAGCGCACTCCATGCATGATCTGACAAGCAATATAGCTAAGGTAATTGTCAGAATTGTTCATCAAGCTTTGTTTAATGGTATTCTTTTACTCTGTTCTAATCTGATCTATCAACTTCATCTTTTGTTTGTTTGAAACAGAAACTTGGTGTAAAGGCCCCACCAGTAAGGATTGACAGCCAAGCGAAATACGGTGCCTTAGCCAGAGGAGATGGCGCAATTTATCTGCGCTTCCCTCATAAGGGTTATAGAGAGAAAATTTGGGATCATGCTGCTGGCTATATTGTGGTCACAGGTACACAAATTATTTACTAACAAATGCACTTGGCCTTCCCCCCTCTTATATATGTCCTAAGTCCTATGCAACGAGCCTAATCTCAATTGCAGGATAGAACAAAATGAATTGAAAAGAAGATGCAAACTGAGATAATTTTGTATTAAGGAATGTGTCTGACAAGGTAAAACAAGAGCGAATGCACATGAGCAATTCGTCTATTTCAACTACTAAAATCTTGATACAACTCCACAGGAGCTTAAGCCTTATATAGGCGATGCTATTTGTAAAAGAAAGTAGATAAAATGATGAAGGAAAACACAAATTTATTCTCAGAACGCCATGTCAGTGAAAGGGGCTAACGTGGCCTACCAAACTCTAACAAACTCCAAAATTGTTAGAGAACCGTTTGTTAATTTTTCTTCTCCAGTTGTGATTCCTTTACATCTCCATTTCTACTCATGTGGTCCCTCCTTACCAGAGTGACACTTCTTATTAATGCTCGGGCTGCTTTCACTTGTAAGGGCCCCCTTGTCAGCTGTAACTCTTTTAAATGAGCTCTGACTGTTAAGTCTGCCCCCCTACCCAATTCTTCTCCTTCTTCAACCAGTTCCCTCTCTATAACAGTAACTCCCAAATCCACTATTTCTCGTTGCATCCTAACACCCTGAAAACCCCAGACAACTTTAATGAAAAAAGAAGAAGAAAAAATAGTAGAGTAAAACCAAGGGGTTAAGAATTCTTTATGGAATTATTTAGTGAGAGATGATTCTCATGAGAGGATAATCTTTGTGGGCTTCATTTTTCTGCAGAAGCTGGTGGGGTGGTCACTGATGCGGCAGGAAATGATTTGGACTTTTCAAAGGGAAGGTACCTTGACCTTGATACAGGAATAATTGCAACTAACACAAAGTTGATGCCCTCACTTCTTGTTGCAGTGCAAGAATCGATCAAGGAACAACAGTCCGCCTCTCTCCTGTGATTCTTGTGTGTACTATAGGTCTCCAATGAATGTTTGATATTTTAAGCTGCTCATTTCTTTTTTAATTGTACATTAAAATAGATCCAAATATTTGGCAGGCCTTTTGATTTTATTACATGTGATTTAAAAAAATTTAAACTGTTTTTGCACCTCCTTATCTACATGTCTGGACTCTTTATCTGCACTCCAAACGCATATTTACTTCTTTTTTTTATAAGTGATTTTATCTGATAAGGAATACATTTATATATTTTTTGTATAGTAGGTATATACACTTTTGTAACATAACAAAAATCCAGATTGCATAGATCAAATTGTATTACATAGAATCTATCACAAAATGTCTCTACCTAATATTTAAAAGATATAAACATTATTGCCGTCAGGTAAAAATATTATTATGGTGCTAATAAATAATTAATGAACGATGCAGTTTTCACTTGTCTTTAAATTTAATTGTTTGAAACCAATGTTGGTGTACCAAGTGACAACATTTAAATAAGATGGAGTAGAGAGAATTGAGTTGTCTTTGTTAAGGATGTGTTGTGCTCATGAACAAAATATATTATACAAGATTAGTGTTATTTGAATTGTGTTACTTTTTTGCTATTTGCAATAGGGTGGCGAAAATAAAAATTTCTTATATATAGTCCTTAATTATCTTTTAATTGCATTGCATTGCATTGCCAGTACGATCAGGATGAATTAATTGCATTACATTGCATTGCATATACATGGCTTGCTTCCATACCATGACACCTTAATTATATTTTGTCTAAAGGCTAGCGAGCCTCTTCTTCTATAGTTCTATACAAATTAATAATCAGATGGAATTGAACTATAGAGGTATGTCAGAAGGATAGTCTGCAGGATGCTTCTTTATTGTTTGACGGAGCAACTTCTCTTGATCGCGTAGATTATTAGGAACTTGATCATATACATCGGTGAATAGATCCCTAAGAGGTGGTTTCTTCATTCTCTCAGCAACCTGAATTGCTTGCAATAGCTACACACAAAGGGAAAGGGAGGCAAAAATTAAAAATTGTAACTTTTGTTTACTCATTGAACATACATTTGGGATGCTGGATTTTACAAATTTATCCCCAAATTTTCTAGTGCTTAAACTTAACCTAGGTAAGTTTTTAATATAATAAAAGTAGAAACACACCTTTATGGTTTTTAATATAAGCGAACTTAACCTTAGGTAAGAGGAAAAATTTTGAAGGCCTTGTGAAAGGAAAGGGAAAGAGTACTACCAATTTCAGAAAAGGTTTGCATTTTTATTTTTGTAATATTTGGTCTAACATTTTACCTCCTTTCTAACGTTGCTCCTGAGCTCAGATTCCTCTGCATCAGACCACCAGCCATTGCCCTCAACCCATTTCCTGTATCTTGAGATCGGGTCCCGAGCTATTCTCCAGTGCTCAATTTCATCTATCGGCCTGTACTTGGTTGAGTCATCTGAAGTGGAGTGGTGACCAACTCTATATGTTAGTGCCTGCATATTCCAAAACTTTGTAAGATTGAATCCAGTCATGTTAACCCTTTTTAGAGAATTTATCATGGGTGTGTGTATGAACTTTAATTGCTATACCTCAACTAAAATAGGTCGGCCTTCTGATACTGCCATTTCTCGTGCAGCATGCACCGCACTGTAAACAGCTAGAGCATCGTTTCCGTCTACCCGAATACTTCTGATCCCATAAGCCTGGCCACGAATAACAGCACCATCACCTAAAATTTTGTTTTGTTAGAAACAAACTTTGCTTAGTTAATCATGCTAAAGTGATAATACCAATTTTAATAAGTAATGAAGTGATATTTGTACATCTAAATTGATCTGTTATAGGAGTACTGATGGCCCAGCCATTGTTGCGACAGAAAAAAATTACTGGAACCTCCAACACAGCAGCAAAATTCAGTGCTGCATGAAAGTCTCCCTGCAAGTTTTGAGCATAGAGAAATTGTGTTTACTGATATGAACCACATAAATAACTGCGAAGTTGTGCATTTTAATAGCATCGAGTTTTCTTAATGTACCCAAAATTCACTTAAACATATACCTCGCTGGTGCCACCGTCACCAAAGTAAGTGATGGAACATGCATTTTTCTTGTCCATCTTAAGCGAGTATGCTGCTCCTACTGCATGAGGCAGCTGAGTACTGACATTGTCGAACTTGAAGTCAAAAATTTTGTCCATAATCATTTCAAAATATGTTACTTTAAAAATATTGGGGAGCTTTATTTCTGTCCTTGGAAGGCCTCAAATCATCCAATATACTGCTAGCAAATATTATAAACCTCACCATATCTCACCCCCATTATAAAATGGGGAGCTTTTGAAATTCACGAGCCAAAATAGGACATAGTCTGATATTTATGAGAGAGAAACCGGCTGGTTTAATGTTAAAAATGTATGCAAAAAATATCAGTAGAATATGCAAAGAAAAAAAAAACAAGAAGTGGCAATACGCGATAGGAGAAGACACAGTGAAATAATTGAGGCGGTTACTTCCATAGTGGATCGGCATCTGGCGGCCTTTCCCATAGTCTAGCGTGTTGCCAAAGCATTGATTTGCAAACTCTTGCAAAGTAAAACCTCGCCACAGTAACACCCCTGGCTCCCTATACTACAGTCAGAACAATGCATCGAATTTACCAACAAAATTCATTTGATAATTATACTCGTGAAATTTTCATTACAGAAACCTCCTTTTAAAGGGAAATGTCCATACCAAAATTTTCATTAAAAAATCCAAAATGCAAAAAGAACCTTTCTCGTGTTGAGTTAGTTTCAGTTTTTCATGAATTAAGCATTCATAGTCGAGAATCCTCTTTCTCAATTCTATAATTATTAGCAGGGGCAGAGGTAAGTTCAAAGAATGGGGTTAGTTGACCCCCATTTATTTTCAAATTTTATGTACTTGTACCTGATTTTCTATATAGTTTAAAGTAAAATGATATGTATAAGGTAAAATTGACCTCCATTATGAGCATGAAAATTTTATATGATTGAACCCCATTCACATGTGACCCCCATTGTACGAAAGTCTAGCTCTGCCCCTGATTATTAGTTATAGTTTTATGGAAGAATGAACCCTTTTGTTTTGATTTCACCTACTTGGGGAAGGACAACATCATCTTGGCTTAGTGCAGCAGCCGAGGCAATATTGATGGCTTCTTCACCGAAAGAGGTGAGATAGAACGAAATTCTTCCTTGCCTTTGTGCTTCATAAAAAATAGTATCCATTATTTGTAGCGTTACCATGTCACTGTACATTTTCCTGGCAAGATCCTTCCCAACCTAAATTGAATGATTAAAATAATTTTTAAAAGGAATGATAGTAACCTATATTGTCTCTGTAAGAGACTAAAATGGCAAACTAATTAAACAAGCTTCTAATGGCACAATGATGGATGTGGAGTTGTGGTTTTCATCATTTAATGGAAAAAAAAATATGATCAATATCATTATAATAAAATTAAGAAAAGAGATGAATTCATAATTTTCTCGTTAAATTATACAAAAAAAGCACTAGTATTTTAGTCTTTGAATTCAATAAGTTTCTTTTTCCTCGCTTATGCTGGTTTTCCTCATTCTGTTTTTGTGCATCATTGAGGTTGAGGCAAATATTAGTCTTCCAATTGGGGATTATTAAATTTACAAATTTCAGAAAAAAGAAAGGGAAAGAATGCTTCTAGATGTTAATTAGGCAGTGTTTGGGTAAGGAAAAGAAAAGAATAAAAGTACCTCTTTGAATCTAGAGCCAGACATAGTTTGGCCACTGTCATCTAGAACACGATAACAACTAATTCGTTCCTTTGGTGATTCAGCCAGGAACCTCATTTCTGCAACAAATGCAACCTTGCCCCCAGGAAAATCCAATACCTGAATTTGTTTAGAACAATCTAATCGAGTTCATAAATAAAATCCATAATAGAAATCATTATATACATATATCATATATGGCAACCATGCATACATATAATGATTGAAAACTAAGCAAGAATCAAAATAATAATAATAATAATAAGTTAATAACATGGTTACCAACTTACCATGTGTTAGAATCCAATTCGGACACCAAAACCAGTAACATAAGCACTTAAAACATCTTGTGATATATTGATACAAGTTACCAATGAGGTTATGTATTGACAATTTGACATCCCACCCAATAATGGGAGAAGATATTTTATTGTAAAAGTAGCACTAAACAAGGAACAAATTGACAGCATCAAGCTACAGTTTATCTTTGCAAGGATTAAGACTACTAGCTTTAAAATATTACTGATTCCCACTCGGCAATATTTTAAGCATGGAATGTTCACTAACTAGCTCTACTAGTCTAATTAATTAGTATAGCTTAGACATCATGCATGCTGACAATATATATATATATATATAAATACTATAGTCTATACACCAATTCCCAAGAAATGTTTAAAACTAGAGCTTGCACTGCATACACGGAATCTCCACTTAAAAAAAAATAATAATAATAATAACAAACACGCACGTACCCTTTGTAAAAATATATAGATGTAGATACGATCGATTTAGCGATTAAAAAATAAAGGAAAAGAAATTAGAACAGAATGAATGAATAAGGTAATCTGAACCTGAGAGATGGAGCCCTTATCTTCATTGGCTTCCACAGAGGGGGCGGCATGCGGGAGTGAGCAGAAATTCCTTGTATTGCTTAAAGAGCCACCTGTGCATGTGCATGTGTCATTACCATGAGGAAGAGAAGAATTAAAGGAAATTGGGATCAAATTAGGCAATGAGAGCGCTTCAATCTTTCCTCTGAGAAAATGAGTGAGCAATCGTGATCTTGCTAGTGCCAGCGCCATAGAAGAGGAGGAGGAGGAGGAGAAGGAGAAGGAGAGAGCAGGGTAGCTGGGTAGCTGGGTAGAGAGAGAGTAGAGCGACCCGGCCGATTATTTATATTATTTATATTATTTATGGTTTTATGGAGAAATGAAAATCGTAAATTGAGAAATGAATTAATGATATAAGAATTAGGAGAAGGTAGGTAGGGTGATCCAGAACCAGAAGAGATAGGGATGAGAAAAGGAGAGAAGCTAGAATTGCTCATTAATTGTCGTGTCAGCTTCTCTGAGGCAGATCGATAGAGCTCACAAGATTAATTGTCTTTTCTCTTCTCTCCAGTTGTGTACCGTCCAGTAGTAGTACTGCTCCGATATCTTCCTATATTTATTTAATTTTGGAATGGAATGATTTGTCTAATTAATACTCTAGCGATTAGCCGCTCGCTATAAATAAATATAATATAATCCTATTTGTTTGTGATCCTTGAAAATATCTATCTCTATGATCAGCATTTACAAGAGGAGAAAAATCAAATTATGTAAAAGACAACTGTGAGATCGATCGATCGATCGAGCTGCATGCGTGTAGTAATTAATTGGTTCCTATAGAATAGAGATCTAGTTGTCGTTGTCGACTCTGAAGGTGCGTCAGGAAGGCGTCAGCACATTTGTAATTTGTAATTGAAGGTGTAGGTGTAGGTGTGTGAAATTTTAGAGAGACAATTAAGTTGAAGTTAGTTAGTTCCCAATCCCATTGAGTCGGACTCTTGTCAGCGTACGGCTCTACACAGACTTGATCCAATCAATTTCCTGCAGCAATTGCAAATATGTATGTAGCAATTCAATTCACTGACAGGGCCCAAAAACTCTAAAGAAAAATATGTAGCATACTTTCCCCTTAAAAAAAGGAATTCATATGAAATTTATGAGTTTCGATCCGGACCCAGATTGGCATGTGCTCCAACTCCAATGGGGCCGTCCAATCGTGGCAAGAGCAAGAGACTGAGTATGGCATGGCATCTGGCATGGGTGTTACAGTTAAATCTTAAATGCATGCATATGATTGAATTTGGGTTTATCTCAAAACAAAGTATGTGCTGATTGCTGATTGCTGATTGCTGATTGGGACGGAACGTGGATAGCGTGATGAGCTAGCCTAGCGAGCTGCATGTTCATTCAAATAATTAAACTAGCTAGCTATTCGTAATTCGTACGAGGAAGAGAAAACAAACACGTCTGTCTCAGATCGCCATGTGCCCTTTTTCTCTATTTTATCTTATAATTAAGAGAATAAATTAATGACTCAGTCAGTCAAGGCGATTTCTAATGCACTTTTTCTTTCTTTTTTTAATTTTGACGATCCAAACACATCTTATCTTATAATAATATAAGAATATAAGAACATAAGATGGATGGATGAGTATGTACTATGTACAAGTAAATAATTGAGGAACTAATTAACCTAGCTAACCTGCCTCACTACACAAATGCACTCATCGACTATTTGCAACATAAACATATATTTATGTGATATGTCACTAATTAAGACTAAGCAAAGAAACTACTAGTACGTACAATTACAAAGAAGAATTATATATATAGCCTTCACACCAATAGGCAATAACAACACTATTTCTCCCTTCATTGTTCTCCAATAATCAATTCTATCCAAATACAACTAAACATTCAACAAAGGAAACACAATTTGTTTATAATTCTCAAGGCCTGAAATAACCTAGACCTGCCAATCTCTCTGTTAGCTTCCTTTCTGCAGTTGCCTGGACACACATCAAACATAAAAAGGTACAATGTTATGCTTAACAACTACTCTATTCAAAATTTCAAATCTCAAAATCATCATTTACCAGCATCCATTTTAAATGGGAATAAGGTGTTGACTGTACCGATCGAGTGTATTAAATCCAAAAGTTCTAGGAGCTGACTCTACCAATAAAAGTTAAGAAACCTGACTGGACCAAAATTAATAGTTCACACTTGAGAGGCCAAACCTAGGACTCGGCTTCCAAAAAGGATTTAACAGCAACTAGTCAATCATCGAATTAAGTTCAAACCATCACAGAAACCTCAAATCAAAAGGCAACAAAAGCCAATGAGAACCCCAAAAAGAAAAAATACTTGTTCTATTAATATCAGATGCATGCCAATACCAAACCTACCTGAATTTGGACCTTTCAGAAAAAGGAATTACCTCAAGCATCGGGCTATCTTTCGGAATATTGCATACGACAACAATGTTGAGGCCAGTTTCCAAAACTGAAAGACAAAATAAGCATAGATATAATAGAAAATCAAAATGAATATGACAAAGCTATTAAATATATCAAAATGAATCTGCACCTAGGCGTCGAGCAATGCTCGAGCCCGTGTTGTCAGAAGTGCCACCCAATATTGATGTTACACTGACAATATTATGCTGCAATAATTTCATTTAAAATAAAAATTTAGTAATAATAAATAAACTACGGGAAAATTGCGAAAATGCCACTCCAAAACCTTTAAATTATAAAAATGCCACTCCAAATTTTGAAATTGTCAAAATGCCACTCCAAACTTCATAAATTTGTAGAAATGTCACTCCAAATAATTAATGACAAAAATACCCTTGCCCGTCAATCTCTGCCTCTGCCCCTCCACCGTCTCCTCCCGCACCCTTCGCCGACCCGATCCTCACCCGTCGCAAGAGGCACAAGAAGCAGTTTCCGGACATGATTCCCCTCGTCTGCCTTTGCATTCTTCGCAATCCCTCCTCCTCCGACAAGCACCAGCACCATCAAACCCTCATCTACGACCTCCACTGCCACGCTCAGCCGCCATTCGGAACAGGAGAAGAAGAGAAGGCAGGAGAAAGAAGAGGAGGAGAAGGGTGGGTATTTTAGTCATTAATTATTTGAAGTGACATTTTTACAAATTAATGAAGTTTGGAGTGGCATTTTGACAATTTCAAAGTTTGGAGTGGCATTTTCACAATTTGAAGGTTTTGGAGTGACATTTTCACAATTTCCCCATAAACTTAACAACAAAATGAAATTTCTACCAATTAATGCTAGTTTTGTCAGGTTACTGGGGTACATGGTACAAAGTCACAACATAAAAAGTAATTTTTAAAGTTTTAAACTAAGCGACCAGCTTCAGAATATACCCTTACCTCAATGAAACCAACTAATTAAGCAACAATTATAATCTCAATCAATTCAACTCTTTGAACTTATTAACCAATTGCAACTCTCTTTTGTTAAAGTTGCAATTGCAACTTTTTTTGTCAGTTAGGACTCTATTGTACCTATTTCACAAAAAAAGACTATTAAACCTAAAACCACACAGTTGAATTTCAAGCTAACCACAATTGTGAAATTGAACTATGAAATTCCAAATTTATAATGGACAGGAATAAAAGGACCAAGTACTTGTGCTTACAAGCCTAGTTGTAGCAGCAGCATATAAATGGCCCAGTTTTGCAGAGTTGCATCCTATCCATGCATAGATCTGCATCAGAAAATAATACCTCAGGAACTGTTCTAATTTGCAAATTGCAACTCCATGCAATTATGCTGAAATCAGAAAGCTAGAAACCATATGTGCATATGTCTTATAATTCCATCTTGTTAGGAGCATCTACTGATCATTAGCACACTGTCACAATGCCAGTAGGTACCTCTGCCAAACTGAAATTGCTTAGCGTCAAGCACTCAAGCTGTATGATTCAAAGTAATTGATGTTATTTCTTTGTCAGTTAGTCTGAACCAAAAGGCAAACAATGATGCCACCTGATTGGTATCAAGAAGCGTGATCCTAGGACATACACATACTGGTAAACTGTTGTGTATTTTTGTTCTCATGAAGGTACCAGTATACAGCAATAAAGGTATCGATATATATATAGACTTGTCATTAACTTCCCCAGGTAGAAAAGAAGAAAAAGGAAGTTAACAATTATTTTTTTGCAGCATCATTAATTACCTGTTTTGAAAAGTTTACAATTTTTTTTTTTTTTTTTTTGAAATCTTCGTAGAAGCTGCGAAGTTGTGAGAGGGAATCGAAATCTCGATCTTTGGGTAAAACAATTCTAGGACTTTTTCCTAGCCAATTGTGCTGCCTCCCCTTTCTCGAAAAGTTTACAATTTGAAAATGGAGAGTGGCATCATGCAAATCCTCTGTGAAGCATGAGAGCTGTACCTCCTTCTCTCTTTTTTTTTTTTGAAATCTTCGCAGAAGCTGCGAAGTTGTGAGGGAGAATCGAACTCTCGATCTTTGGTACAACAATTCTAGGACTTTTTCCTAGCCAATTGTGCTGCCTCCCCTTTCTCGAAAAGTTTACAATTTGAAAATGGAGAGTGGCATCATGCAAATCCTCTGTGAAGCATGAGAGCTGTACCTCCTTCTTCTCTCCATGTTGACCATTACCAACTTGGAGCTCTGACAAGCTCCCTTCCAATTCTTGAGATGACATATAAACTAGTTAGGAAAGAGGAGAAATCAATAGCTCGGATCTAAGGAGGAGGGGGTAGTAGGTGGCAGTAATAGAATAGAGGACCCTGGAGAAAGGCGACGTAAACTCTCAACTCTCAACCATCGGGAATTAATAAGGCTAAGGACCCTAGAAACTAGTCCCAAACTAAAACCTTCCAAGCCCTCTTCTCTTCTTTTTCTCACATCGGTTAATTATCACTTGCCGGCCACTGTGTCCGTTTCATATATAATAGATGTGATTATGATATTAATATATTCTATATATCTATCAAAACTAATTATTATTTTCTTCTTTATCCATCAAAACACACACAGAGAGGAGGGCGCTAATTAAGTGGAGGACCACTAACTTCTTGGAGACTACCTAATATTTAATAAATTTTACCACTCGTGCGTGCAAATATGGATACATATATGCACAAATATGGATACATATACACGCAAGTGTTAATTATATAATATATCAAGTATTCATACCTAAGATATCAAGTATTTCAGATGTGTTTAGATGTGTTTTTATTTCTCTGTTCAATCTCACATTCTCACCAATATTTCTAATGATTTGTGAGAAAATTTATGAATCTAAAACTACGAACATCTTCTACGCAATTTTCTCTTTCAAATGAGATCCATGATGACATGCTTTCGGGTTGTCTGTTGCGTAAGTATTCATACCTCGTCATGTTAAATATTCATATATCGTCATAAATATGAATTTTTTATTTTTATCTTTCCATATGACATTGGATGATGTACGAAAATATTAATTTCAAGTATTGTAAGTATTCATACATCGTTATACAAGTGTGAATAGTTTATGTATTAAACGTTTTATCAAAAAGATTTTATCAATAGTTATTTTTCTTATGGCATCAGATGACGTTTGAAAGTACTAATATCAAATATTGCAACTATTCATACATTGTAATGCAAGTGTAAATAGTCCATGCATCAAGTGTATGTATCTAATAGATTTTATTTTTTTTCTTGTGGCATTAGATGATATTTGAAAGTATTAATATAAGTATTGCAAGTATTCACACATCATCATACAAGTGTGAATAGTTTTAAGTATATGCATCTAACAGTTTCTATTAATTGTTTTCTTATGACATTAGATGTCTAATGTTTGAAAGTATTAATATCAAGTATTGCAAGTATTCATATTTCGTCATGCAAGTGTGAATATTTCATATGTCAAGTATTTGTACCTAACATATTATATCAAATTTTAATTTTTTACAGTTTAATCTAAAACCACGAATATCTTCTACGTAAGTTTCTCCGTTCAAATGAGATCCATAATGAAATGTTTTAGTATTCATAATCAAGGGCGAATCTACTGTAGCACAGGGTAGGGCAACTGCCCTACTCTGGAAATTCAAAACTAATTTTCAAAAACTGAGTTTTGGGTCTTTGCACTACCCTGAAAATTGATATTGCTCTACCCTAAATGGTTGGTTATCTAAATGTTGTGGAATAAATTATGTTAGAATAATATTTTGTTGTTTTTGTTATCATTTTTTACCTAGTATCCAATTATCTAATGAATTTGGATCCGATTATCTATTTAAACCCGATTCAATAATTTGTTGCCCTACCCTAGTCAGAATTCTATATCCGCCCCTATTCATAATTCATCGAGCAAGTATTGTAAGTATCTATACATCATCATGTAAGTGTAAATAGTTCTTATGTTAGGTATTAGTAACTAACATAATCTATGAAATTTTTATTTTAATTTTTCGATATGATACTAGATGACGTATGAAAGTATTAATTTCAAGTATTGTAAGTATTCATATATCATCATGCAAGTGTTAAAAGTTTATGTATCAAGCGATTTTTCTAAAAGATTTTATCATTTTTTTTCTTACGGAATCAAATGGTGTTTGAAATTCACTGATCCAACGGTGACTTAATCAAACAGTAAAATCAGTCTGGACCATTGGATCAGTGATTTTCAAAGTGACTTACAATAGTTAAAAGAAAATGCAAAAAATGTAATATTTGATCTCCAAACAGATTTTAATATAGAGATAACATCTAACGATTTGGACGACTTTTTAGACATTGAAAATTGAAAAATGACTTAATTACACGGGACCTCAGAAACAATCGATTTGATATATACATACATACATACATATATATATATAGAGAGAGAGAGAGTGACTAATATGCTTTTGGTTGTATTTCGGCCGAAATACAACCAATTCATTTTTCAATTTCTGAAGTCCAAAAAGTCGATCCAAACCATTAGATGTGTTCTCCATATTGAAATGTGCTTGGAGACCAAATTTTATATTTTTTTTTGGAATTTTTTGACTATTTATTAAGCCACTTTGAAAATTGCTGATCAAACAATGGCTTAACCAAACAATGAAACCATTGAATCAGCGATTTTCAAAGTGGCTTAATAAATAGTAAAAAAAATAAAAAAAATGTAAAATTTGGTCTCCAGGCACATATTAATATAGATATCACATCTAACAGTTTGAATCGACTTTTTGGACTTCTTGAAAAATGAATTGGTTGTATATATATATTTGGTTATTCCGTAATTGACACTTACCTATTAATCTTTCTAGAAAGTTTGTCAAAATTAGTTAAAGATAGTTGGAGGTGAGTACTTGAAGGAAACAAAAAAAAAACCAATACACTAACTAATGCACCTCTTTCAGGTCAAAAATATATATACAAACTTATACGGTTGCACAATTTCATATCTTAATCCTCCCCTTGCACGGAAAGTCTACGGAATCTTATTTACAGAAGAGAAGTGTCTTCCTTCATCTTCATAGAGAATGTATACTTTTAGCTCTCTCAACTGTTTGCTTCACTTTGTTTAATGGTTCCTCGTACAACATTGCAGGATTGTCAAATTGAGGAGCCAAACTGGGTTCCCCTAGCAATGCACGAAATGTGTCAGCTACAGAACTGGAAAGAGATTCGAGATTATATCCTCCTTCCAAGAAGAAAATGCACCGGCCACTACATAGTTCTTTAGCTAATTGTTTTATATTTGATGCAAGCATGTAGTATGTACCAGTCGTGAATTGCAAACCCGCCAAGGGATCAAGTGCATGAGCATCATACCTAAGCCCAATGTAAAATTAAATATAATATAATCAGATATCTACGCCAAGGGGCTCATGCAACGAATTGCATCCAATTTACCATCAACTGGGATATTAAGCACCGGCAAAAATTAAATTAAATGTTGAACTACCAATGAATTGACATTCATTTACCAAATAGTATCCAAACAGTGGTGCTAACAACCAGGAGGTAAGGGTTAAGATGCTCCGTAAGATTGCACTAGTTGCGAACAAGTACATTGGCTTTGGCAGCTAAGGTAAACATATTATTTAAATTCTTACCCAGCAGAAACAAGAATGATGTCAGGCTTGAACCGCTGTGCTGAAGGAGCAATGACCTCATCAAAAACCAATCGCATGGTATAATCACCAGCCCCACCTGGTAGAGGTAGATTCAGGGTTTTACCTTCACCACTTCCTGCACCGACCTGCTCTATCTTACCTGTACCAGGATAGCTTCCAGCCTATATAAAAATTAGTTACATAAAAAAAGTGCAGAACAAGTTTTTTTTGCATGATTTCTCTCATTTGAGCAAGCGAATCCCCCCCCCACCCACCCACCAACACACACACAACTCGCTCTTCCTCAAAATGCCTAAAGCCCTCTTTCATCACTCTGTAAAATGTGTGAGCAACAAACAAAGGTATAATGGGAATCCTTTAAAAAAAAAACACCCCTTAATTCAGTAACTAGCAAAATTTTAAGGTTTTCAAGGGGCATGAATTTTTTCAAAGATGACAAAATGAGTCTCATTCAAGTAATTGACCTGATGTGTAGAGAGGAAGAAAATGTCCGGGTCATCATAGAATGCATCATGCGTGCCATTTCCGTGGTGCACATCGAAATCGATAATCAACACTCGTTTCAACCCATATTTGTTTTGTGCATACCGGGCTGCAACTGCAATGTTACCAAATACACAGAAGCCCATTGGACCTTCTGGTACTGCATGGTGGCCAGGCGGCCTTATTAAGGCAAAACCCACAGGTGGGTCCCAGTTAACGCGTGATGCTTCAACCTAGAAAGATTAGAAAAACCACAATATCCGTTTGTAGCTAAGCATCAGCAAAGGAGACCCACTTGAGAAGATGCATATAAAAATAAAGAAAAAAATAAAGCATCACCCTTTAATTAGCATCAGTAAAGTATTAGTTTGAGTAGATCTGTTTCATAAATCCCTATTAGACACTAACCTTCCCTCTCATATGAAAAAGAAAAGAAATAAACAAAATTCTCCTTAGCTAGGGATGAAGCCACATATTTAACTTGCAATTGTGCATGCGAGGGGAAGGCAGGGGTATTACAGATAACTAAAATTATGCAAAAACACACAAGCTAGATGCCTAATGGCAGCATAAAACACTCCCCCAGATCATGATGATGCCAATTATGGGATAGGTGGAAATTGTTTGCAATTACATTTTGATATTTAAAATCAATTTTTGGTAGAGAATTCCTCTTTTTTCTTAGGTTCCCAGATTTGATAACAGTAACTCAGTCAGGTAACAAAAAAACTCAAAAAAGGATCTTGAACCTAGATGCTCATGGCATATACAATATATGTACTAATACAGAAGTTCTCCTTGCAGCAGTGATAGACACACAAGGGCAAGAGATCAAATTTAGGAGAACCCTTACAGGCACGTGGTTGAGACTTGAGGGATTGGACTCATATATTACATTTTATTAGCCGTATTTCCTTTACCCATGATCATGATAGGATAGCATGGCGATGGACTACTTCTGGACATTTCAATGCAATCTATATATCATATGCTGAATTTTAGAGGAGTACTACTTATCTAACTTGTACTTTGGTTGGAATTACCAATTCCACAAAAAATTAGAATTTTCATGTGGCTCACTTCAAAACACAAGATACCTACTAAAGATGCACTAGCTAAAAAAGGTTGGATAGGAAATGGTAAATGCCCTTTCTGTACAGATGATGAAAGTGTGGATCATCTTTTTATACAATGTTCGTTTACTAGGACAAATATGGTTTTCGATGGGCAAGAGCCAAGATGTATTTTACAAGGAATTGTGTTCAAGATATTATCCAATTTGCTTAATCTCACATCTAAACAAAGAACTGGATTCTTATTAGTATTTAGAGCTATTTGCTCGACTATATGGAAGCATCGGAATGATATTTGTTTTAGGAATATACCTGTTAAATATACACGCAATATTATACTTCTAATTATCTCTTTGGCCGTTTATTGGACAGTTAGCAAGCGAGATAAGAAGAGCACAAGAGAAGCAGCAGCATACTGGATTCCAGATGAGGCGATTATTCCGGCTATACCTCTACAATTCTACCATCCAGATAATGCACAGGTAGTGCTGTGCAAGCACAATCCTAGTGGCTGATATATAGTGTTGAGATATGTGATAGTTTAGGGGGTTATTTGGTAAAATGACAATAGATAGAATTGTAAGGGTTCGGATGTAATATGTAATAACCTATATGGACTCAAGAAATCAATTGAATAAAATAACTTTTTTCAGAAATTACTTTATGGTATCAGAGCTATTTTAGATGTAGGGTTGCTACTGTACCGCCGCTACAGTAACCCCGCGCTACAGTAGCCACCCCCTCTCTTCTTTCCCTAGGTCGGTCCTCTCTCTTCTAGGACCGACCACCACCTAGAGTTCGGGTCTTGGTGTGATTTGGCCGGCGTGGGGGGCCATTACCCCACGATACCCGAGAAGCGGGGTTAGAATGGATTGATCGGGTTCTTGATCGGGTTTTTTGGGCTCGAATCTTGATGAGATAAAATTAAGATTGGGTCAAGAGTAAGAAGTAGGAGGATCCGGATTCAGATCGATACTCGAGGTGTAGATCAGAGTCGGATCGATGTCGACTGAGAAGGAGGAGGGAAGTGGTAGCAAGAGTCGGCTAGCCGAAGCTATGTCGATGTTGAGTCCTGATGATGTTGTGATTCTGATGCAAGCGTTCAAGTTGTCACCAACAGTAAACACTTGCCCTCCAGCAGTTGATAGCAAACCGAAACAACAGCAACAGAAGGTTGAGTTGCCACCAGTCGATATGAAGCTCAATGGGTCAGCCACTTATTTGGGCTGGTCACGTCGGGTGAGGTACACCCTGGAAGGGAAGGATTTGGAGGGGTACCTGACTGGAGAGAAGGCAGAGCCAGATCTGACTGCACCTGAGAGGGCTGAGTGGAAGTCGACTCACATGCACGTGTATATCTGGCTTTTGAGCTCATTGACTCCAGCTATTGCATTCCAAGTGGATGGCATAGCAAAGGTACAAGATGTCTGGGAGAAATTGAAGAAGACTTACGAGGGTGCTGGGAACAACCTGCGGGTGTACCAGATCAAGAGGGAGGTATTGGCTCTAGTTCAGGAGGAGAGGACAGTGCAAGAGTATGCCATAGAGCTGGACCGCCTGTGGCGAGATCAGACCCACTTCAGGGTCCGATGACGATGCTGTACCGACCCTGTGTGTTCCGAGATTGAGATGGAGGACAGAGTTATGATGTTCCTTCAGGGTCTGGAGCCGGTGTTTGAGCAGAGGGCTGCTATGCTATTGGCTCAGACGAGGATTCCTTCGCTTGAGGAGGCCGTTTCAGCGATGATCCAGGAAGAGAGCCGAAATATGCTACAGGCTGGGGCAGGGGGGCTTCCAGGGGTGAAGTCAGCTCTAGCTGTCTCCAACCCAGATACTAGACCTAGGGTTGAGACCCGAGAGTTCTATAACTGTGGTGAGATAGATCATCTGAAGCAGGCTTGTAAGAAGCCGCTGAAGGACAGGAACTCAGGTGGTCGTGGCCAGCCTGGAGGTCGGGGTCGAGGCAAAGGTGGTAGGAGAGGTGGTAGAGAAGGCTATCAGGCACATCTGACGGTAGCAGAGGGAGATGACGAGGGGAGTATGACTGGTGTGGGCTTCTCTGAGGAGGATCAAGCATTCTTGGATGTACTTCTTACGAGGAAGCAGAAGGCAGAGGGTGATGGAAAGAGTGTGGTAGATGTTGCATCCACCTCGTCTTCATCCAGGGGTAACTTTGCTTCTTTTGCTCACTCAGCAACAGGTACTTGTGATACTCTTGCTCTTGCATCCATATCCACCACTAGATCACCAGATTGGATAGTTGATTCTGGTGCATCTCGCCATGTGACTGGTGCTGCTAGGGAGTTTTCTTCCTATACTTCCCTAACAGTACCAGAGAGCATTCAGACAGTCGATGGTACTGCCCAGCCCGTGGTTGGTAAGGGTACAGTAAAATGTACCAACACTTTGACTTTGTCTAATGTATTGCATGCTCCTTCTTTTCCTCTAAATCTCTTATCCATCAGTGCTATTATCTCACAACTAAAATGTGTTGTTTTGTTTGATATTCCCAAGGTGATCTTTCGAGAGAAAGGGACAGGCAAGCAACTTGGGACTGGCACATGGCATAGTGGCTTATGGTACCTAGATAGGGAGGGTATGGATTTGGCCCTCTCATCTATTGTGGATGGAGTTGGAGGAGTTGGAAGGAGTGTGGAGGACTTGTTGCTGTTCCATCATAGGCGCTTGGGTCATCCTTCTTTTCCTATTTTGAGTAGGTTGTATCCGTTTTTGTTTGAAAAGGCCAATAAAGAGAAACTTGTTTGTGATGCGTGTGAGTTAGGAAAGTACACCAGAAACTCGTATGTTAGCTCTGGTAATAGGAGTTCTTGTGCTTTTGATTTGATTCACTCTGATGTATGGGGGCCTTGTCCCACAAATGCTATGAATGGATTTAAATATTTTGTCTCTTTTATTGATTGTTTCTCTCGTGTCACGTGGCTTTATTTGATGAAAAACAAAAGTGATGTATTGGCTTGCTTCAAGATTTTTCACAAAGGAGTTCAGACTCAATACAGTGCAGTGGTGAAAGTATTGAGTTCTGACAATGGAACAGAATACACTAATGGGGCGCTTAGGGGGTACTTGTCTTCTCAGAGGATACAGCATCAAACCTCGTGTACATACAAACCAGAGCAGAATGGAGTAGCAGAGAGAAATAATAGGCATCTCCTTGAGGTAACTCGAAGTATGATGATTTCGATGAATGTTCCAAAGTACTTGTGAGGGCAAGCAGTGCTGACAGTTGCATATTTGATAAACCGGATGCCATCACGAGTACTGGATTGGAAGTCTCCGATAGAGATGCTGAAAGGTAACAAAAGAGATCTTCTCCCTTTGAAAAACTTTGGCTGTGTGTGTTTTGTGCAAGACAACAGACCAAATGTGGGAAAATTGGATCCGAGAGCTGTGAAGTGTATCTTTGTGAGGTATTCAGCTACTCAAAAGGGATATGTGTGCTGGAGTCCTGTGGAGAAGAGATTATTTGTGAGTGTGGATGTTACGTTTCGCGAGTTTGAACCATACTACTCCTCAGTGTGTCATTATCCCTCGGAGTCTCGCTCGTTACAGGTGGTATGAGGCGAGGGGGAGAATAGTGGTAGTGGTAGTGATGGTGAGAGGAGTGTGAGTGTGGGTAATATTTCTTGTCCAGTTGAGATTTCGGCTGTGGTTGAGCCGGAGCATGAGGAGTCGGCTGGAGTCAAGCCGGAAGTTGAGAGGAATGAGCTCGAAGGTGGTAGAACTCTGGCTCAGGGGGAGTCGAGATACCGTGAGGTGTATGTGAGGAGGAACAAGCAGATTGAGGGAGCCGTGTCTACAGTGCCCCCAGTGCCAAGTCCCTTGTCCCTGCCTTCTCCGACTCTTGAGACACCTACACCATCCCCCACAGACTCAGAATACACAGCTGATATGATTCCTCTCTCTACTCCTCCCTCACCCGTATCGATAAGGAGGACTACCCGCAGCAATGCGGGAGTTCCCCCTGATCGGTATGGTTTCCCACATAATATTGTCCGATTTGTTTCTTACTCTCACATATCACCTGTACATGGAGCATTCATTGCATCATTAGACACTGTCTCTATCCCTAAGTGTTGGCAGATTGCTAAGGATGACCCACAGTGGAAGGCGGCCATGCTAGAAGAGCTTGGTGCCCTTGACAAAAACAACACGTGAGAGCTTGTGTCACTACCACCTGGCAAGAAGGCAGTTGGATGCAAATGGGTTTTCACAGTGAAGCAGAATCCAGAGGGCCTGATTGAGCGCTACAAGGCTCGGTTGGTGGCAAAGAGATACAGTCAGACTTATGGGATCGACTATGATGAGACCTTTGCACCTGTGGCGAAAATGAGCACAATGCGAACCCTGATTTCCTTGGCAGCAAATGGTGGGTGAAAGTTACATCAACTTGATGTGAAGAATGTCTTTCTTCATGGTGATTTGTTGGAGGAGGTATACATGGAAGTACCACCAGGTTTTGGCACGAAACAGACGAGTGGTAAGGTGTATCGGCTCAAGAAATCTCTTTATGGGCTGAAGCAGTCTCCTCGAGCCTGGTTTGATAGGTTTAGGAGAGCTATGGTAGGCATGGGATATCGACAGATCAATGCAGACCATACAGTGTTCTTTAGGCAACATGGAGCTCACATTACCATGCTTGCGGTGTATGTGGATGACATGATTATCACCGGTGATGATTAGAGTGAGATTGCTCAGCTTAAGGCGAAGTTGGGAAAGGAGTTTCAGGTAAAAGACTTAGGGCAACTGAGATACTTCCTTGGGATTGAGATAGCTCATGGTGCAGAAGGGATCGGTTTGTCTCAAAGAAAGTATGTGCTAGACTTGCTCACAGAGACAGGTCTGCTAGGGTGCAAACCTGCAATGGCTCCGATTGATCAGAAGTCCAAGCTGAGTGCTGAGGCAGGGGAGCTAGTTGAGAAGGAGAGGTACCAAAGGTTGGTAGGTCGCCTGATCTATTTGAGTCACACTCGCCCCGACATCTCTTTTGCAGTGAATGTGGTGAGTCGCTACATGCATAACCCTAGAAAGGGTCACATGGATGCCGTGCAGATCTTGAGGTACCTGAAGAATGCACCAGGTAAAGGGTTGATCTTCAGGAAGAACGGACATTTGAATATTGAGGGCTATTGTGATTCAGACTGGGCTAGTTGCGCTGATGATAGGAAGTCCACGTCTGGTTATTGCATGTTTGTGGAAGGAAATTTGGTTTCCTGGAAGAGCAAGAAGCAGTCGGTGGTTGCTAGGTCCACAGCTGAGGCAGAGTACAGGGCTATGGCATTGGGTGTAGCAGAGTTGCTGTGGTTGAGAGCTCTACTGGTGGAGCTCAAGATGGACCAGGGGGCCCAAATGAAGCTGTGGTGCGACAACAAGTCGGCCATTAGTATTGCTAATAACCCCGTGCAGCATGATCGGACCAAGCATGTGGAGATCGACAAGTTCTTCATCAAGGAGAAGTTGAACAGCGGATTACTTGAGCTTGGATATATAGCTACTGGAGAGCAATTAGCTGACTGTCTCACTAAAGGGCTTAGTGCACTAGATTTGTCGAGACTTTGTGACAAGATGGGCCTAGTGGATATTTTTCGTCCTTAGACTCATCTTGAGAGGGAGTGTTGAGATATGTGATAGTTTAGGGGGTTATTTGGTAAAATGACAATAGATAGAATTGTAAGGGTTCGGATGTAATATGTAATAACCTATATAGACCCAAGAGGTCAATTGAATAAAATAAATCAGAAATTACTTTATATAGTATGGTAGGCTGGACGAGGCATTTTGGTTTGATAGATATTGCCAGTGTAGTGATATCCTGATGTTAGATGAAAGACATAGCTAACATAGTGGTGGTTTTTGATGTTAATGAGAGAGAGATTTTGTTGCACTCTTCAAAAACTTCCAAAATGTAACTTAAAACACTGTTTCAGTTCAATAAAACCGGACTTTGGCCTTTTTAATCAAAAAAAAAAGGATGCTCATGGCATTAGATAATTACCGGAGTCCCAAACTTGAGAGACTTTAAGATTTATGTGGCTTTCTAATAATGCAAGCTTTTCTTTTTATTTTAATTATGATGGCCTTTCAGGATCAAGTAAAGACATATTGATTTGGAAAGGGCGATTGACGGAGACCCTTAACCAGCTAAACTGACATTTTGCCTTTAGGTTCAAACTGTCCCAAAAGGACTCAAATGGTATGAAAATTCTATAAAATAAAATGAGATGAAGCTAATTCTTAAAAGCTGCAATGAATCCAAATAAATCAGGTAATCTCATCAATTTTCATATTCTAAGTATATAAACATAAAACTCACCACCGCATCAACCAAAGATATACCAGCTCCAGCAGCAAGAAGAGATTCTTGAAAAGTCTAAAAAACAAAAAGGCTTACAGGTTCAGACTCTGCCTACAGTAAGAAAACAGAAGATAGAAAAAAAAAAAAAAAAAACTTACAGTCCCAGTTGCATAAGTGGGGCCAGATCCTTCAATGAATATTAGACCTTCATCAGAAGCATGAGACATAACCTTCAAAGTATAAATCACATTCTTATTTTGAGGGAAGAAGTAAAGAATTAAATCCCAAAAAATAGGAATCTCAATATGATATTTTGTATACACGTTTGCATAACAAGGAGTAATGTACTAAAATTTGTATTTGTCAAGAAACAATGATATATTTAAACTGTTATTTATAGAAGCCTTTCTGTGAGACTGTCACAATGCAACTGATGAGGTAAAGTTAAAAAAATAAAAGGGTAATTTCTAAGAGCACATCAGCAAAGAATTGAAAAAAAAAAAAAAAATACCTTCTCGAGACCAGTTACATAAGATCTTGAATGAACCCTAGCAATAGCGTCTAAAGAGGCTGGTTGGAAATTTTGAATTTCACACACTTGTGAACTACGGTACTACAAAAGAGAGGAACAATGAGATATATAGTATGATACATATTGAAACTAAAATATTTTGTTGAAAGGTTTACTTAGCACCACCTTTGCTGAAAGCTCTAACCTCTCCAAAGCATCGACTATCGCCGGCACTCTTTTATTGCATTCTGGATGTGACTCCTACAAATCAAAGACAATCAGCATGCCAAAACATTTTAAATATTTAAGGTCTAGTTATGAGCCTTCAGCAGAATTTACCTTGTTATGACCCATGGCAGCAGAAACACAATAAATGACGCTTGCATTGTGTATAAGTTTGTTTGGTGAATCCGAATTGAAATCATTTGACGAGCAATGTGCAATGAAATTGGACCTCATGCATGCATAACCTCTTTTACTATAAGATGAAAATTTGATGGCCCCGTTAAATTGGTGATATTTCCTTGACAAATTCCAACGCTTTTGAACACAAGGCAGCAAGCGGCCTGCAAAACATAAGAAAGTTTTAAAATAGTTCAATAATATAAGAGCATGCAAGATTTATCAGAGAGAAGCAAAATAAAATGAGCCAATATTTCAGCTGGGCATTTCAACGAACAGCTGAGGGTCATGAACTCGCTTCCTTTAAAGTAACCGTTGTAGAAACAAAAGGGTTGGAACTTGGAACTGTTGAATTACGAAGTTGAAACAATAAATTGGGCGCGAAATAAAAAGGAGAAGGGACTAGGGAGGGAGTTATGTTAAAAAATGACCCAAAAGGGTTGGAAGAGAGAGCGAGAGCCTGAGCCTGAGCCTGAGCCCAGCCCCGGAGGATACTTCCATAGTTGAGGCGCCTAATCACTAATGCTTTGGTTGTAAATATAATCATTAATCAACGACGGCCGACGGTGCAGATCACATCAATCAATCAATCGATCATTCGAAAAAGGATATGGATATGGATATGGATTAGTCAGCCACTGCGTCCCCGCCACAGCTTACTAGGCCCACCCAATTAAGCCTATTCCACTATAGAGTAGAGTATGCTTGGAAATTTCTGCGTGTTCAACAGGAACTTCTTCGCTGGTTAATTGAGGCCTTACAGTGGCGAAAAATGCATCAATCACCAGTTCACTTGTAATCTGTCAGAGGAGATAAAGAAAACTTACAATTAAGTCCTCTATTGCTTCAATTTAAAAGAAAATGGAAGGGGCGGTTAAAAGAAAATGGCGACTCCAAATTGCTAGCTGCTAGCTGCTGGTAATCAGAGAGGAAGCTGTTAAAAGAAAATCTCACCAACGGACCGATTGAGAATTTGTAACAGTCTTAACTTACACATGGTAGTATTTTAATAATTTTGTTAGGAGTTCCTACGCCCACCTATTTTCACCCAAAGTGATTCCAAAACGTCGTTGACAGTCAAGCTAAGCCTTAATTATCTTCTGGACAGCCAAATGAACAACTACATACAGATACAAGATACAGTGGCCGAAATATATATCAAGTCCAAACCTAAATAAATAAATATCTCGATTCTCGACTCCTTTGAGCGCTTAGTAATTGGTTCGAACCCAAATCAAACACAATCAAACATCCGGTTTAGATCAAAAATCGAATAAAAGGATCGGGCACAAATTAACAATATCTGATTTATATATATCAAAACGAAATAAAATATTTATTGATGGAGGCACAAACACCATGTTTATATGAAAATTCAAATCAAAGGATCGGACACAAACACCCGATTTATATCAAAAACCAAATTAATAAACAACCGGTTGATATAAAAAAAAAAAAAAAATTAAAATCCATGATCAAATTTAACCCTTGAAAATAAATTTATATAGTCGGTTGGGATCGATATATACCTGACCGGTTTCCCTCATGTTCAGACCACAACGAATTAATGCTGCTATTACATAATTGAGTCTCTTAATCGAATCTTAAAGAAAACTCATGTAAATTAATGGAATAATAAATTATCCAAAAATAAGTATCTGAAGATAGAATTAAACCAAACCTTATATATGAAGCCGATAAGTCCCAATACAACCACAAAATTACGCATAAAAATATATATAAAATTACATAACCGTACTCACCACAACCACACGATTAATTATACATACAAGATGAACTGAAATTAATTAACAACATTGACATTTGACATCAACTTCATATAGTGAGATTAAAATTAATACTAATTTGGACATCAGTGGCGTTACCTTGGAAACTATTACTAACCTGATCGATCACCTTAATTTAACACCAACTTGACAAAGCAGGATTGCCATCGCCAGAATAATAAACAAGACGTACAAAGACATTTTATTTTTATGCATGTCTCTAATTTTCCCAGTTTAATTATAATTTGGTTGTCAAATACAAGATGATCCCTCGGAATTATATGGACAATTGAATTTCAATGTTTATTCCCACTAGTTAGTGCCTCTACATGTTTGCAATTTGTTGTATTCTTTGACTTCTGCAAGAGGCGCAAAATATATATATAGGAGGGTTCAAATGCATCCAAATTTTTATGTTTCCATTTGTTCCCAATTATTTATCTCCTTTATCTTCATTTTCAAAGTCCGAATAGTCGATCCGAACAATTCAATATGATCATTATAATAAAATATGCTTGGAGACCAAATTTTATATTTTTTTGAAATTTTTTTACTATTTTTTAAGATAGGTACAAAATTATTGTTTTAAGGAGATTATGGACCATCCGATAAAGTAATTTTGTACATATATTAAAAAATAGTAAAAAAATTTCAAAAAATATAAAATTTGGTCTTCAAGCATATTTTATTATGATGATCATGTTGAACGGTTCGGATCGAGTATTCGGACTTTGAAAATGAAGATAAATGATTGGAACCAAATAGGAGCATGAAATTTTGGGTGCATTGAAACCCTCCTCGTATGTATATATATATATATATTATTATTACGTGCCAACCTATTTTGTGGTATAAATAATTCCGTAAAGCTGTGATGTCAATTAAACAATGAGTAAAAACAAAATCAACTCTTTGAATTTATCATTTGTTGGAAGATGATTAATTATGTTAATTAAGATCTGAATCTTAATTGTCAATATTTATGAGCCAAATGCTGAAATAATTAAATGCACTGTTAATTTTGGAGAAATGAAATCAATAACATAATTAAATATAGTAAACATTAAATGCCAACCTACATTTCTGCATTAAAATAATTGCCAAAATTTTTATTAATATACAAAAAATAATAATAAATTTAACAATCTATCAAAGAATGGCAGAGAATTCGAATTAATTTAGTATAAAGTCTCCCAATGAAAAAAAGATTTAGAAGCATAGTTTTTTTATCCCTTGATTATATACTAAATTAATTTAAAATTTTATAGAATTGACAAGTAAATGCATAATTTTTGAAGTAGATAAGTTTCAATATTTTGAATTTATTATTTGAAGTGAATTCAATAGATATTTGGTCAGCAAAAAATTTAGTGATCTTAAAAACAGTATAGTTTTGGTCGTAAAAAAAAAGGATAGGCAGACTGTGTAAATATACATTGACAGACATGTAGAGATGTAGAATAATAAAATAATGATAGGAAATAAGAAGAAGAATGAATGTTGTTATTTTTTTAATTGAGTCTGCATTTCATCCGTTTGACTGTAAGGAAGACGCTTAATTGAAAGCATGGCGAGAGGACGAGAGGTACAATGGACGTCTCTCGTCAATAGTAAAATCTTGTGGCAGATATATATATAGCAACCCACAAGGCCACAACGGAACGGAACCCACGATGAGATGAGATGAGATGAGGAACCAAATTAAGAAGCAAAAACAAACACCCATCTGGCCATCTAGAAGCTGAAGACTTTTTTACCCCTCAGCAGTCAGCATGTGGGTCATCATGGATCACTCGCATCTATCTTTTTCGTGAGGTGAAAGCGACATACACACTCATTTCTTTAAAACACATAAATTCATATGGGATATGGGAGACCTCGTTGCATTCAAAGCCTTCCCAAATTCTCTCTTCCTTTTCACAGATATTCAAATTGACATTTTATATATATTACAATGTTATATATATTATTTACATTATTTTTTAAATAAGTATAAAATTATTATTTTGAATGGTCCATAATCATCTTAAAACGGTGATTTTGTACATATCTAAAATAAAAATTTCAAAATTATAAAATTTGATCTATAAACCACATTTTAATATGATGATCATGTTGAGCGGTTCCGATCATAGTTCGACTCCATATTTTATACTTATAATTGACATTGAGCGATTAGAATGTGGCTTTTTATATTATATATATATGCATATATCACATGTAAAAAATGACGAGACTTGATGTAAATTATATTATTTATTACACAACTTGAAATTTATAAGCATCCATAATTACAGTCTTTCATAAAATTTCAAATGACCTTTAAAATATAATGCTAACAATATGCTTACATAATTTAATCAAAACTAATTAATTGGGAGTAATTTTTCAAACCTTTAAAATCTTAATGGAAACATATATAAATTGTGACACTTAAGTAGTTTATTGCAGTTGTAAACATATATCTTATGATGGAAACAGTCATAGAGTTCGTTCAATTTAAAAATAGATCCGATGGGCATCGGATTTATTTTTAAATTGAACGAACTCTATGACTATTTCCATCATAAGATTTGTGCGTACGAAATCAAAGCATAAGTGCACAAAATTTAAAGCATTGCACACAAATCTTAAAGCAAGTTAAACGGTGATTGAACCCATCGAATCAAAGTAGGTCCGTCTGACGTCAGACCTACTCTCAAGTCTATGGAAATCAATATCCGTTCCCTTTTTTTTTTTTCTTTTTCAAAGATCATTTACAAAAAAAAATGTACGAACTATTATTAGTTGTTGTCTTGTTGATACGAATAATTTTTTTTTTTATTTTTAATAAGAGTCCAAATTAGTTCCGTTTAGAAGTAATTTACGTTCTTATATGTACTTCTCGCTTCTAGCTTTTAAGCAAAAAAATAGCTATCAAAATGCAATATCAATGGTAAGTGACACATTTTGAAACCATATGTTTATAAATTATTTTTGCAATTTCAAAATTCAAACAATCAATCCGAACTATTCAATGCGAACTCTATATTAAAACGTGCTTCGAGACCAAATTTTAAAAAAAAAATACTATTTATTGGATCCAAAATTCAAACAATCTTGAAAAAAAAATACTATTTATTTAGAATTTGAAAATTGTTGTTTTTTAATGATCCAAAATTATCTAAAAACAGCAATTTTGTACATGTCTTAATAAATACTATTTTTTTTTCCAAGAAAGTAAAATTTGGTTTTCAAGCACATTTTAATATGGAGATCATGTTGAACGGTC
Source organism: Carex cristatella (assembly GCA_024447775.1). NCBI lineage: Eukaryota > Viridiplantae > Streptophyta > Magnoliopsida > Poales > Cyperaceae > Carex > Carex cristatella. The sequence continues at coordinate 2,860,794 of JAJHPF010000022.1, forward strand.
CGGATCAACTGTTTCGACTTTAAAATCACAAGAATGACTTATAAACATGCAATACCAAGATGTGTCGTCATAAAATGATGTAATTGGATCCCTCCTCATTTATTATAAAAATATATTGAAAAAGTAATTGTTTAGTGTTTAGCTATCAAATCCAATACAGTGAAAAATATTTCTTTTAATAAAGGAAGAACGCTCCGTCAGTAGTATATTTGAAGTCTTTCTTTTCTGAAATTTTTATTTATACCATAATAAAAAATAAGGCAAAAAGATCATTTTTCTGTGGAATTCTAAAAACACCACGGTCGTCAATTCATTTTGCAACCTTAAATACTGGAGTCCGTCCAATACCTATGCGGGCTCAGTCTAGGATCCGCATAATGAATTGGCGGCCCCAATTTTTTTCCCGCTATTCACTCTCTGTCCAAACTAAAAAGAGAAAAAAAAAAAATCAAAGGGGGAGCGGACCTTAGTTTTTAAGACCGCAAAATGAAATGACGCTTAAATACTGGGATCCGTCCAATACCGTGATGTTTTTCGAATTCCCACGAAAATGTAGTCTTTTAGTTTATTTTTTAAATATGGTATAAATAAAAATTTAAGCTTTCTTTCTAAAGTCTGTGTTCTAGAGAGAGAATTAGCTAGAACCACAAACTAGGTTGGGGAATTTCATGTATATCCTTTAAAATAATAAATATACTCCACTAGACCAAGTATTTCAGTCATTGAGTACGAAAATATTCAATTAGTAAAATTCCCTGACTTTATTTATTGTGTGTTTTATGTGTGACTAAGGAAACTAGTGTGACAAACAAGAGAGGTATTAAGGTTTTCGAGACTCGAGAGGTGTAGGTGAAATTCCCTCTTCTATTTATCCATAATATAAAGAATAGAGAAGAGATAGCTTGACTTTGAAACCCATGGCACACGGTTAGCATAAACGCGACTCTAGAAAGGGCATTGAAAAGAGACCAGACAAGCCTCCATTCAAAATCAAGCCAGCAAACTTCAGCAATTGTGTGTGGCACCCTCTAAGCCTGTCATATTAGTTTTCACCACGCGGAATAAAATTTACGCAGTTTATTTTTATTTTTTATCTTTCACAAATTTACAATGATAGATTATGAACTAGTTTAAAATTTTCTTATCTTTTACGCTGCTGGATTGATTAAAATCACGATATAGAACTAGTCAAATGGAATTTATTCCATTGTTAATTTGTTATGCTACTAAAGGATATTTCTATTATAAGTTATCATTATATTAATCATTTTTGAGTTCTAATATAAGTTTGGTTCCTGCATTATTAAATATTGATGGTTGAAGTCATTAATATTTATTTGAGATTCGAATCTAAATAGTTTGCATTAGACAGGCGTGCTTCTTCTGTTTTTTTTTGTGATGAATATATACAAATACAGTACCGGTGCTTAATAATTTTACATTAATAGCAATGAAGGACATAGATATAATTTTACATGAAATGAGTATTTGTAGGTCTGATAACGCATTGTTTTACATTCTATATACATTACACTTTAAGCCCCTTTCCCTACCCTGCGACGAAATTCTTTTATTTTTTTAACAAAAAATATATAATCAAAATTAAAACATTCAAATACACATTATCAAAATTATTAAACTACCAATTAAGATCATCATTTTGATAGTGTGTTGAAGAATTAAACCACCGGCCAGATATATTATCAACATCATTTGTTACAGGTTTAATTAATATTATCTAGGTAGAATATATATATAGAATTGGGCTATGGTACTCTATAGAGTAAACAAGTTTTTACTCTATGGTACTATATTTCAATTTTAAAAATTCAAACACCCGATTCAAACAGTTCAATATGTTCTTCATATTGAAACGTGCTTGGAGACCAAATTTTACATTTTTTGGAATTTTTTTACTATAAGCCACTTTGAAAATCACAGATCCGATGATCCAGAAATTTTTACTGGTTTTTACTGTTCACAGTAGATTTGCAATTTTCAAAGTTGCTTAATAAATAGTAAAAAAATTCAAAAAAATGTAAAATTTAGTCTCCAAGTACATTTCAATATAGAGAACATGTTGAACGGTTCGGATCGTCTATTTCAATTTTAGAAATGGAGATATAGTATAGAGTATAAACGTGTTTTACTCTATAGAGTACCATAGTCCGACTCTATATATTGAGAAATTCGGATCGACTATTTGAGCCTTGAAAATGAAAATATGAGCGGGAAGTAATATATATATAGAGAGAGAGAGAGAGCTGGGCTATGGTGAGATGTGGAGTAAAACGCGTTTGTACTCCATAGCACTATATCTTCATTTTCTAGGAGTACCAAGTCTTTTTATACTCTTAACTCTAAAACCTATCGGACTAACTTTGAACGATAAATCCAAACCGTTGAAATCCTTCGACCTCACGAGTGACGCGTCTACATGTGAAAATTTTAAAGTTTCGAATTAATTTAGTATAAAGTCAAGTGGTCAAAATTAGAAGGTTTCTAAATTAATTTAATGCATTCATTTTTTGGAAACCTTTTGACCACTTGACTTTATACTAAATTAATCCGAAACTTTAAAAATTTCATATGTAGACGCATCACTCGTAAGGTAGAAGAATTTCAATAGTTTGGATTCGTCATTCAAAGTTAATCTGATAAGTTTTAGAATTAAAAATACAAAAGGACCTGGTGCTCCTAGGAGCACCCTAGTTGTACTCACACACACACACACACACACACACACACACACACACACACACACACACACACACACACACACACACACACACACACACACACATATATATATATATATATATATATCCTATGGAATTTGAAGCTGTCACCGGTGTTTCAAGGTTTTTTGCCCTAGTTAGAGAGTATGATCTTGATTGTTCTCAAGTTCACCTGTCTAATGCGTCTCAAACAACTAATTAAACAGTTGAAAGTTAAAACCATTCCACTTTAGGAGTGATCTGTGTATATACAATTTCTTGAATTAATTTAGAATAAAGACAGCAGTAACAAAATTTATCTTATTAATTAATTTTAATGTATTATTTTTTATTATTATTTGACTACTTCACTTTATACTAAATTAATTTTTAAATTTTTAAATTTTACATATAAAGTAAATTAATTTAGGGATCATAAAAACACTTAAGTTTTGCTCGTAAAACAATATAAATAAAAAAGTGATAGGCAGAGTCTGTAAAAAGTAAATTGGAGATGTAGAATAATAAAATAATGATAGCAAAGAAGAAGAAGAAGAATGTTGCATTTGATCTGTTTGACAGTAAAATGAAAGAAGCAAGCCCATCCGATATGACGATATCATATCCATCTAGAAGCTGTAGACTTTTTTACCATACCCCTCTGGCCCCTCCCTCAACAGCCACAGAGACAAACAATTGGTTATCACATAGCTAGATATCTCACTTCCCTCGCATCTATCTTTTTCGTGAAGTGAAAGCGACACATGTATACTCATAAACTGATAAACATATATTTAGCTGATTGCATTCAAAGCCTTGCCAAATTCTCTCTTCCCAGTTCCCTCCCCTAATCCCCTTCCTTCCTTTTCACACCAACCCGGCCCCTTCTCTCTCTCTCTCTCTACCTAGTTTCTACCATGAAACCACTGAAGCAGCGTGAAATCGATCGCAACGGCCATATCCGAAGAGATGAAATGAATCGAAGAACCACTTCTTCACGCAGCATAATGGAGTATGACAAATGGATCCAAGGAATCAAATCCAGCGGCGCCCAGTTCGGCAAACCCAGTTCCCCAAGTCCCGGTGCATGGTCAAGTAGAATTCTCCAGTCTCACAGCCATGACAAAATAGATCAGGATCCTTATCCTTATGCAGATGCAGATCCATCTGCCTCCCCTGTTCTGCTGTTGCAAAACAGTGGAAACGCTTCTTTTCCTGCTACAAGAACACAAGATCAGATTGCCAATTACAGGAAGGAGATGATGGAGATGGTGCGAGGATTGCCGGATGGAGACTTTGAGCTAACGCTTCAAGATATAGTTGAGAAAAAAAAGGAATTTCAAGAGGTCGAACCAGTAACTGTAAGTGATCATGAAAAGGAAACAAAAAGAAAGAAAAACCAGAAGAAATATGTGAAAAGGAGTCACAGCATCGATACAGGGCTGCTAACCAGAATGTTTCTGCCGCTCTCAATTGCTGTGAGGAGGAAGAGTTTAAAAGTAAGCGACCATCTAAGTGGAAAAAAAGATGAGAGATCAGATGAGAAAAAGCAAAGTAAGGATGAAGAATGGTGGAGAAAGAATGAATTTAGTGAAAAAGGGAGTAGTAATTCCAGCAGCGTTGGTAGCAGTAGCAGCAATGGCAGCAATGGCAGCAATAGCAGTACTGGTGATGATCATTTCAGCAGAAATATGAGCATGTAAGATATATCTAATTAATTAATATCTCTATATATCTAGCTATATCTATGTTTACCAACAACCAGTACTTTCTAAAGGGAATTGCTTGCTGTTAAATTAATCCTTCTTAATTATCTTCATGCGCATATATATATATATATATATATATATATATATATATTGGTAATATATAAATTGGAAAGGTTAATTATGCAAGATTAATTTTACTAATTAGGAATAGTGAAAATTAATTGTTCTTTAGTCAATTAGTACGTACAGTACAGGGGCCTAGCTAGTTCACAAAGTACTATAAATTAAAATATAGAATTATATGAATTTGCTCTGGAATTAATTAATTATCTGATTGAAATCCAACGAGGAAGAGGAATTAATAGTCAGAATTCCAGATGAATCTAGAAAGCCCCGTTGAGAGAAAGAAAAGGAATTGTACCAACCTTGTTCGTCCTAATTTCAAATTAATTAATTAAGCCCAATTTAAAATAGTTAACGATCTTGACTATCAAGTTCCTAATTAATTGTTTTTTTAAGGGCCACCAAGTTAATGTTAATTATATTACAACAATATATTAAAACTGGTGATGTTGACGCATGCAGCTTGTAATTCTGTTCTCTCCTTGTTATTTTTTAACAGGAAGAAAAGCAAGTGCTATTGCTTCAGAGCAGGCAAAAGCAAAGCAAAGTCAAGCTGAGAATTGAAGGGGGGAAAAGCGAGGGAGAAAAGAAACAAAAGTTGCAGATGTAACTACAGATCCTTTAAGTAATTGCTCAATCTTTCTTATTTACAGTCGTCACTCTCCATCGATCAAACGGGTCCGATACGCTTAATTTCAGCCATACATTTTACAGGAAATTAATTAAAAGTTACATCTGCAACTTTTGTTTCTTTTCTCCCAAGCAATTACTACAGATCAGGGCCGACGTGTCCTGCTCCTGGCCCTGATCTGTAGTTAGGGAAAATAGTTAAGTTTCCCTAGCTTCTCTTACATCTGGCATGGCCTGGGACACGTCGGCTTATTTTTCTCTTAAGTTTTGGAGTTTAATTTCCTGTTGTTTGTAATTTAATTAATTAATATATATGAAAGTACGTACACTAATGTTTTGCTGCACCAGATTCACAATTATTAATTATATCATGAGTTTGGGTGCCTATATATGTTAATTATATATCTATACTTTTTTCGTTTAATCGGAATAAATATCATAGCACTGTTCTACTCTAATGATTGATGAGTCATGGTTAGGCCTTTCTATTTATTTTAATTCTCGCTTAGGCTTCTGGTAAGATTCCTTAATCATTTCAGTAATCATTAATTGTGCATCACTAGCTACTTTAGGAAATTAGTGTATATATATAGTCTTAGTGCAGGAGAGAGATTGGTAGATATAATACAACCTTAATTAATATATAGGTTTATGTGACATCATTCAAATTAGACGTCCTGTAATTGGATTTTAAAAGATGCAATTGTGATTTAGTGGCTATATATATAATTAATTAAGAGACGCATGCATCAGTCAGGCAGAGGCTAGCTTAATGCGTTAATTTATGATTTAGTTAGTATATTGGTTAGTGATAACTGATAATTAACGTGTACTTGTCATGAATTTTTCATCAAACCTAGCTAGATCTGAATATCTGATGGAGAAATTAATAATGGAACGTACCATGCATGGCAGCACTAATTAACGAAATAGTAATCGCTGATTAATATATATAATTCAAATAGCTAGGATGCTAGCTAGTCAAATATATCCATTCCCATGCTTCTATAATCTATATATATTTATAGAATGTGCAGTGCAGTGCATTTCACTTAATTGCAGACTTAGACTTAGACTAGTTTAAACAATAAAAAGACTCTCTAATTATGAAATGAAAATTTAATTATTTGTTCCGACGTACGTACCCAGAATTAAGGCCAGAAATTAAAAAGACCATACTCGCTTTGGATGATTCATTGATTGATTATTGGGTACAACCTAAGTAGAAGTAGAACTAACTTTAACATATCCTACTTACTACTTTAATTAGTTAGGTATCTATCTATCTATCTGCTTTTGGCGCAGCTACCACGCTATTAATTACATTATGAAAAGTGCAAATATTAATCATGATTTATGTATGTTTGGCTCTAAATGGTACCCAACTGCCATTGACATTATTGGCCTTCGGGGGTAACAATCTATAAATCTGTCCCTTTTTAATTTGGTAATTTTTTTTTCCACACCTGCTCTCATTGGACTCCCATTTGACATTTCATTTGGTACGATTCTGGTACCGGTAAGTCATCCCTGGTATATATGTTTATTGCGGTAAGCCTCATAAAATACAGCATTTTATTAATTAGTAATAGTGGGATTGCAATCCATTATATAGTTATTAAACAAAATTGGTGACTTATTAATTAACTCCACATTTTTTTTCATTCAAAAATTCTCTTTTCAATGTGATATTTGTGACAGCTGAGATATCGAAAGTGGGATGTAATAATATATCCCACCAATTTCACAAGAAATCATAAAATTAAGTGAGTTAATCTGTTGCTCCTCCTCAACCTCTGGAAAAACAATTACAGAATATTACAACCAAAACACTTACTTACAAAAACAGAAACCATGTTTTAAACCTTAATTAAGAGGTTCACATATGATATGCCGCATAATCTATGACAAACTTATTGCATATGCATGTGTCGTTTCATTTTTCTTCCCAACAATTGAATGAAGAGGCTACCAATATGTTAGGCCCATATAAGCATCCGCGGAACTATAAATTCGGCCCATAGCCCACCAAAAAGTACCAAGCATGATAAGACCGTAAAATTGTTCTTCTTTTTTAGCGACTTACAAAGAAATTAGACAAAAAAAGAAAAGGAAGGCAAACAAAAATTTACTAGCTAAGATCCCTTCGATCACAAGTTATAAACTACTCCTGACTCTTTTTTGAGTCCGACCTAAATTCCTTGTACCATTTTAGCAACCATGATCATATGAGAAAAAGGGGAAGTGAGTTCCTAATCCTATATATGGCATCATCTAATATAAAAGATGCAATCTTGAAAGCAGCTAGACTTGACTTAAAAAATTAAAAGACGTACAGAATCTTGAACCAAATGAAAGCATGCATTCAGCAGAGTATATATAAAACTTTGATCACTGAAAAGCCCAAAGGTTTTCGCAACGGATCTCCTCTTCCTCCTTGGGTGTGAAGTCGTTTTTGATGTTGAAGATGTGGCGAATCATCTCTGGATTCTTCCCCGTTATCATGTCGGCCACCTTTTGGCATGCGGCATCCAGCAGCCCCTGGATGTGGAGATAATCAGCTGCCATGATAAGGTCGTAGAGGGTATCCTTATCAACATGATCTAGAAATTGCATGTCCCAGTCCCTCAGCTCCTTAGACGACTCGGCTGCTGCTGCTGCTGCTTGGAATTGGAATTGGACGTGCTTGTTGCAATAATGGATGACCATTGCAAGGGTGGGTGAACGGACATTGGGGAGAGGGATAGAGGTGATGGCATCAGTACCGATATCTTCTATTATGTGGGAGATGGTTTTGGATTGCTTGGCCACAGTCTCTGGTACGAGGAACAGCGTTCCATCGCTGCTCTTGAGCGTGATCATCTTGCTGGTACTCATGCTACTGTCTGACTCTGACATTTTCTTAATTAATTGTTTGTTAATTGTGGAAAGAGAAAGAGAAAGAGAAAAATTAATTAGTGATCGATCTTTAGTATCTTGGTTGGTTGGTTCAGTTGTAGGGGTAGGCCGTAGGGGGTGCCTCTGCCTCTGTTTTTAAAGGTCGTTCGGTTTGTTTCCTTGTATTTTTTTGTTGGGAATTTGGGAATTGGGATGGGATGAGGGTTGAATTATATTATATTATTTATTATTGTGTGAGCAGAGCTTAGTTATGATCCATAGGCCATAGCTGTAATGTAATTAATAAACGGCCGTCGTCTGATCTTCTGAAACATAAATATATAATTTTGTAGCCGCTCGATTCTGGATGGTTTGTTTTACGGTTTTTATGGCCAATTTCGTGCAGCACCCACCAATTTGTATTTGGATTGTACGGAGAAATAACTAGATAGATAGATGTGTGATGTGTCGCTGATTTGGAGAGATCAGACAGAATTCCATAGACTCACTCGATCGGTTTTCAGATCATGATAGGTTGGCTGGTTGGGTCCCTTACTCCCTTTCCTTTTCTCAAGCACCCAAAATCTCTCAAGTCTCAACCTCTCAGATATGAATATCTCATATTTTGCGTCAATATTTCGAAAATCTCGACTGTTCAAATACGTTCTGCACGAATCTCAAAGCTCAAATAATATGAGATGTCTCAGAGTCAGAGGACACCCACTCATGCATTGAGCCATGGGAACGGGCTGCACGGCCTAAGAGTCAGCCGAGAAAATTAAAAAAGAGGCGCTCCGCTCCGCTCGCGATCCAGAGAAATAAAGGAAATGACATGCAATCGCTATGGCTATGGCAAATGCATAGGAGTCCAGATGGACTTTGGGCAACGACGCTCGGAGAGCTCTACGGCATCACTTCGACAGACCAGCTACTTACAGGTACAGAATCGGCCTCCTTCTTTTTGGGGGATCTCGCAAAACTCGTACACGGTAACATGGCGATGGTCAGCAACGGCACAATTCACGTGTTCTTCAACGTACACGGGGGGGTTCGGTGCCCCACGCAAAGGGAGGGCACTCTGGAGAATGAGGATCTGTTAGTTTTAGTGGAAGGAACCATTGAGACAGAAATTGAGATGATGAAAAATATATTGTGTTATGAGGAGAACATGATTTATTGATTTCTTATCCATACTCTTTTACATTACACCTGCTCTATTTATATTTACATAGGCTCAAAGAGCCGTTGGTGTACCAACGTAAATATCTGTAAATGGTATGCACAGATACCAAAGTATCATTATTCTAATTCTATTTCTAAATATAAGCAAGGAGGCCCTTTAGTTCCTTGATTTAATTCTAACCCTGTGATTCTAGATCGATGATGATAATTAATCTGAGATCTTGATCTTATTTCTCAACAGGATCCCGTCAAAGGTCAAATTGTTTATTTCGCTAATGCTGGGAGGGAAAATCCTAACTCAACAAGTTCTGATTTATAGGGGGTGTCGGTTCAAACTTCAAACTTCGTCATCTAAAAACTTCCGTGCTAGACCTAAAAAATTTATGGTATAAACTTCAAATTTCGATCTAAATAGTTCAATAAATTAGTTATATAATAAACTTGTATATCAACTTTTATTATTTTGAGGTTTTCTTTTAACTATTTTTCATAATTTATGAAAGATGGCAAAAAAATTATTTAAAAATAAAAAAAAAATTGTCAATATTTTAGGTCATATTTTGTCATCCTTCATAAATCATAAAAAATAGTAAAAAAAAAAATCCAAAAATAGTAAAAATTGATATTCTATAAGTTTATTATATAACCAATTTACTGAGTTTCTTAAATTGAAATTTAAAGTTTATATGATAGATTTTTCAGACCGTAACACGGAAGGCTTTGTGCTATCTTTAGCAACTAAGTCTTACTCGTAAAACAATATAGATAATATCTAATGATTTTACTTTGCTATATAAATTTTAAATTTTGTTATTCAAAATTAAAAAGTAGAGGTATGATGTCAAACCCTCCTCTATTATTTATTATTAATGTAGTTCATAAAAATTATTTAAATAAACATAATTATAAAACTGTTAAACTGAGTCATGAAATATATATATTCTTAATGAGGAGAGTTCAAATGCCACTATTTTTTGTGCTTCCATCATGCTTCCGTTTTAAAAACTTTAATAGCTCAAAATCTAAAACTTAAAAGTCAAAATAAAATTGTTGGATGCGATCTATGTTATTTTTTCTATGTGCTCATAAAAAAAGTTTTAAAAAATAGAAATATGATGGAGGCACAAAAAATAGAGGCATTTGAACCCTCCTCATTCTTGATTTAGCGAAGCTGGTCAAGGTTTGCTCCCTATAAAAGTTTCCAATTTTTCATTCCATCGATCGTTATTAATTTTTCCCACACAATATTTGTTTAAATAAACTGAATAATTAAATTGAACACTATTAAGTTGAATTATAAAGTTAACGATAATTATAGCAGCGAATTTATCTTCTTGTTTGAAAAAATTGTAATTTTCACGTGTAATTTTTTATGTTTTTAATAAAATTTTATAGTTTATCTTTTAATATAGCTAATAGAAGTGTTTGTTTAATTAAACCAACAATTATGTCTTGCTTTAAATATATTTCATCGAATATTTTTTATATATATATTTTTTTCTTTTATCAAATTTAGTCTCCCCTATAATAAATTCCGCCCCCGCTTAAATGGATTTTTAGGGTGGTTTTATTGGTTTTTTGTGGAGACGTTTGTTTATTAAATTTTGAAAGCTATCAAGGCAAGCAAGCATATGTATCGATCTGCTTTATTTGATGTTGAACATCTAAGAAATTTATTTATTTACAACATAAATTGGGACGTTAAATGTTTATAGTATAATAGCAAATTAATGCGAGAATATTGTCAGTTATTTATTTCAAGTAAAAATAAAATCTTGGATGGAAAATTTAAATGACAGCGTATCCCTGGTTTCCTAGTTTCGATATGTAAAATGTTATATATGTGACAAATATTAACAAAATAAATATGAGATATATGAGAGGAACAGAATAGAGTTTTTTTTAAAAACCATAAATAGAAAAATCAAATTTAGGGTTCCAGCATGATTGCTTCGGTTTTTATAAAAACCATAAAGAACGCATTGGCAACCCGTTCCCCACATTTTTTTCTCCAGAGAACGAACTGCCAACTTGTTCTTGTGAAATTTCTCAAGTTTCAGTGGTGAGCGTCACAGAAAATCTGATAAAACTCCAGAATGGACTCCCAAATCGTTCCCTAGAGCAAAAAAAAAAAAAAAAAAAACCAAGAATGGTTTGCCAAACCATTCCCAGCACAAAAAAAAAAAAAAAAAAAAAAAAAAAAACCCAAGAACGATTTGGCAAACTGTTCCCCAGCGGAAAAAAAAAATGGTAGTAATCCTAGAATTGATAATCGTAGATTGATTTAGTTTTTTTTAGTGTAATTTTAGTAATCGTAGAATGGTTTAGTTTGCATGTAAAATATATTAGCTCATAAAATTTATTTTAAGAAATGTAGAATAATTTTTCCTATGTAGTTTATTTAATTGTAATTTTATGTATATTGTAGGACAAAATGTATTATGAAGTATCTTTATTGGAATTGCCTCTGGACCAACACAAAATACACCGGGTGAATACGCAAGTATTTGTCATAACTTCGTGGTTTATAAAAAATATTTACTTATAAAGTTGAATTAAATTTTGGAGTTTAATTTTTTATGCATGACAATTATCGTTCCAGGAAGATTACAATCTGCATCCTAGCACTCGTCAAACGGGTATTTTTTACCAGCCTCAGATAAAATCAGGTTTGGTAAATTTAGGCTTGTTTCAGATGAAGGATGTTAATAAATGCTATATTGATAAAGGGTTAATCGACAAGATATTGGGCAGAAGGCTTACGAACTTCAATTGCTTCAACATAGTCGCGATATTCTACAAGATATTGGGCAGGACGCACTATTCAGAGCCATGCTCGAGAATGCAGGACTTCCATCTGATATTGGGTGTATCCATATAAGTGATGATTATCCAGACCAATTTCCGAATGAACCTGATGTCAGAGTTCCTCGAACAACCGCCGAAGATGTTATGAACAGAATTTACCACTCGATATAAGTGATGATTAAGAACGAGTTGACAGCTAGTTTTGTGAGAAAAAAATATTATGAGGAACGAGTTGCCAACTCGTTCTTTGTGGTTTTTATAAAAACTGAAACATTCATGCTAGAATTCTAAATTTGGTTTTTGTATTTATGATTTATAAAAAGAAAAAATGGAATTGGATAGGCACTGACAAATATATATTAACTGAGGTTCCGTTCCATCACAAGAGTTGTCACGTTACTTGTGATAACAATGACATCATCGATCTGTCGCATTTATCGGATCATTTGAAAATTTGTAGGGTAATCTAATTCTCTGTGATGAGTTACGAGTACGAGAGCACAACGTCACAAATTAATTAAATCCTATCATCATTTTTAAGAGGGAAAGTGTTGGAAGCTCTATCTTATCTCGTCATTTGAACCATGGTCATGTTTTGTCCATCCATTATCCATATGATATGACTGACAATCGGCACTCGGCGCTCGGCGCTCGATTGGCAATATGAAATAATTAAGATAGAATTGTATATATAACTATATATAATATTAATAATGACGCGCGATGTAATAAAAATATATAAAATGAAAGAGAGAAGTTGTGATTAATTAATTAGATATATATTCCGATGGAAATTAATTAGATATTTTATGAAAGAGAAAGAGAAAGGGAACGAATGAACGATGGAGTAGAGATGGAGCGAGGTTGAACTGCGCGTATTGGAATGTGACTTACTACGTACTATTAATTCCGTTCGCTGCCTATTTAGACTAGAGTCTAGAGGGATGTTAATTTGGGTTCATAATATTAATTAGAGACTCTTAGCTTGGTAGCTATAGGCCTATAATAGACTATATAGCTATAGCTAGCTGGTGGTTAGGACTTAATTAATCAGTACTAGAGATAATATTGTTAGGATTCTCTTCACCCTCATTTAATTAATTAATTATTTAATATTACTTCATTTAAGACCAGATTGCTATTTTTTAAATTTCTCAAATAATATTAATTTTGTTATTCCCAAACAACAACGTCTCTCATTAGTTTTCAAACATCAAATGAATCCATAACTTTATTTTCAAATTTCAAGCAGTCGATTCGAATCATTAAATATGAATTCCATATACAAATATATTCAGAGACCAAACTTTACATTTTTAGGATTTTTTATTATTATTTTTAGATTGATAAAAAATCATTACTTTGAAATGGTCTGAAATGTTTAGATCAAGTGATTTTCTACCTACTTAAAAAACTAATATTATTTTTTTTAAAATATAAACTTTGTTTCATATAAAGATCATGTTGAACGATTCAAATCGGCTACTTGAACATAGATAATAGTGAATAGTACCATCATTCACAGGAGATGATAAATTTAAAATTTAGATGAGAATCTTAATTTTACGAAAATTAAATAACAATAAAAAAATAGACCCTCAGCTTTCTATGTAAAAAAATAAAATAATAGTTTCACTCGTATTGATCTTGTAATTTGTATTCGTAATATATATATATATATATATATATATATATATATATATATATATATATATATATATATATATTAATTTGTTTTCTCAGTACAATTACAAATTACAAATGCGGAGAATGGACATGCATTCATGCAATTAATGATGCATTTTAAAATAATCTTCTTCTAGCTACTCGAAGCCTTAATATGCTGCTTAATTTATAAACTAGTAGCGTGTTTGTGTGTTGCAACGGAACATATTATAAGATTTAAAATTAAGATTTAAAATTAAGATTGAATAAAGAGGTAAATAATAAATAACAATAAAAGAAATAATAATAAATTACTATTTTAATTCAACAACATTCTTTGCAGTGAAACAAGAAAAATATCCTCCTCAATTTTTATGTTAAAATTTAATTAAATTGAATGTGAAAAGCTGCCAGGAAATAAATCAATAATATGTCTTTTTTGTTCTCTTCCAAAAATAAATAAGAGGCAGACAATTCGGAAATTAGATATGCTATATTGCTATCTGTCAAAATCGAAAATTAATCTCTTTATGCGCCAATCAAAGTTGGAGAGAGATATGGTAACAAAAATTTAATGTTAATTCTATTTTCTCAATTCTTGATATTACGTGTGGCGAATACATCTCTGAAAGTTAATCTTTTAATCATAGCCGTTGACGGATCAGGACATCTACGTAATCCATATTCCAACAAAATGATTAATTGCTGCATTTATAAATAGCACCTGTCTGCAAGGTCCATTCCATATTAATTAACCAGCAGCTGTTTCTTTTAATATTAATTTGTGCATATTCTGATTGATCAGACAATTTGAATTTAAAATCAAGCTGACATCTGAATTCGTGAGTATTTTAATTAGCTAGGGTACGTGCATTTTAGGGTGTTTGAGTATTTTAATTAGCTAGTACAACTATCTAATTATTATACTTGAGTGGTTTAATTTAGAAAACAACTCAATTAATTTGTTATGATTTAATTAGTTTTTCAAGTTGGTAGGTAATTTTTAACATCAAGGTATGCATATATTCTTAACAATTATTACATTTAATTAATTAATTAATTATAGCATATAGAGATGTCAAAGAAGTGGACAATTTAATTAATGGCTGTGGTAGCTAGATTTCAAACATTTTCTACATATGTGGGTTACGACTAATTAAACTCGATGGAGACACAAGACAGATAGCAAGTAAAAATCAACAGAAGAAAATTGTGGTGAAAACAAAAAGAAGACACCGAAAGAGCCGGTGAAAACATTGAGCTAAAGCTACTCATTTGCTTATTTATTCTGAAATTGAAAAAAAAATATATATATATATATATATATTAATGCTTTATTCAACTTAACTAACACCTTGTTTGAATGAAGAGAGTACATGACACTACTACACAATGGCTCTTCCTACACTGTGGTTGTACACGGATTTTCTCGGTTTTATGTAAAACCGTATACCAAATAGGATTTTTTCAATGATCAATGATATCTCTAAGAATCCCACACGGATATTTCATTAAAAAACAGTGTTTCAAAAAAGCCGTTTGAAATTTACATTTCCTACACGGATATTTAGTTAAATATCCGTGTAGGAAGGGGTTATTGTAGACGGATTATTGTTTAAATAACAGTGTAGAAAGGCTAGAGAGCTACACGGATTTTTATTAAAAAATCTGTGTAGGAAGGGGTTATTGTAGACGGATTATTGTTTAAATAACAGTGTAGAAAGGCTAGAGAGCTACACGGATTTTTATTAAAAAATCCGTGTAGGAAGGGGTTATTGTACACGGATTATTATTTAAATAACAGTGTAGAAATGCTAGAGAGCTACACGGATTTATAGTGAAAAATCCGTGTAGAAAGGTAGTTTTAGGGTTTTGGTTATATAAAAAGGTCTTTTCCCTCCAACGCCGTTTTGATTCTATAATACTCTCTCTATCTCTGTATTAAAATATTGGTCTGATTTCAGCTCATAGCACAACTGGGATCTGAGATATTTGAAGTTGTTATTTTCTCCTCTCTATCTTGCTAAGGTTAGCCACGTATGTATATATATTTTTTTTCTTTCTCTAATTTTATGTTACTTATTATTGTTTATTTAGGTAATGTGTAATTATTATTACTTATTTCTCTTTTATTTATCTTTTTGGTTTTGTAGGGTTTTGGTTAGTTACCGTCCTCTTCGTCTTGGTTGGTTACTATCCTCTTCGCCACCCTCCCTTCGTAAATACATTTACAGTAATTTTTTTCTTACGAAATTAATTTTCAGTGGTTCGTATAAAAGCCATACAGATTCAATTAATTTTATGTATAAATTTTAATTGAGAATTTTTATTCCCTATGATGTATGTATGTATGCACAAATATTGATCCTTGCATTTTTCATTGGAGATGCAATATTGTTGGAGACCTTTAACCAAGAGACATCATGTCATGGATCACATGCAAACTCTCTTTTTGATATGTTGGATATAATACAACTTAGTATGTATGAAATTTCGTGCTAGAGTTTTGGCAACATGAGTCCAACTTATGGAAATTTGGCCCAAACCTTGATCACATGGTTACTAAGTGGTAAGGACATAATTTTTATACAAACATTGTATTGGATCTCGAGGAGTGTATGCTATGTACAAAAGGCTATGTATATATATATGTTGCAAATGACTATGTATTTATTTTTGCAAAATACTATGTATTTATTTTTGCAAAATGCTATGTATATTCAATCTGAAATATATAATTATTGGCTAGCAAAAGTGGAGGCTAGCTCAAAAAAAAAAAAAAAAAAAACGGTTCAGCAACCTTCCTACACAGAACTTTATTTAAAAATCCGTGTAGGAAACAATTATACACGGATTTTTACTTAAAAATCCGTGTAGGAAGGTTACTGAACCCGGTTTGTTTATTTAATATTCTATTTAGGAGAGCTACACGGATTTTAACTAAATATCCGTGTAGGAATGTTGATATTCCTACACGGATTTTCTATTAAAAAACCGTGTAGCTCTAGTTGGATTTATACACGGCTTTTAATTAGAAATCCGTGTAGATTGTTGATAATTGCACACGGATAAATATCCGTTTGCAAAAGATGGGACATTCCTACATCCTAATATCCTACACTGCTGGAAATCCGTGTAGCTCTTCGTGATTTATCCGTGTACAATCACCATATTCTGTAGTAGTGTGAAGGGAGAGAAGGGGAGGTGAAGAATAAAAGAAAATAGAATGAAATAGAAAGGAAGATTAATTACATATTTAATGTTTTTGTGTTTGCATGATTAATAAGGAAAAATAAATTTAATTTTTTTTTCGTGTTATTTTTTATTTGGTTAATTAAAATTTAGAACGTTAATGAAAAATTCGGTGACTCTTGTAGGTTTGTGACAATTTTTTTTGATGAAAATTATATAGGTAAGAAATAGGTTGGACATTGTGTCATTTTCTTTGAAAATATTTGCAACAATTTTTTTCCCAACCATTACATCTCAAATCGAGAAGAAAATCGATTCTATTGATTACAAGTATGCAAGGTTAAACTTTTTTCCTCATGTATCATTCATCTCCGATATAATTTTATCAACCAAATACGATTCGAAGAAAAAAATTCTTTTCTTTCCATTCCATCCCTTCCTCTACTCTCTATCCAAACAAGGTGTAAATGTGAATTTCTACTCAAAAAAAATTTACACTACATTTCATCCAAAACATGAGAAGGATTCTAATGTCTTTATTTATTTTTTTCCTCCATGTCACACCCCAGCAGCCGAGTTGCGCATGCAACGCAACAGGACGATACCCTTGTATCCATCCGCCATCTTGTCAACCTACGTCACAAACAAAAAGAAACAGAAACAATATGGAGTCAGCTACAAAGCTGGATAACCAGTTTTTTGATGACGTATTTCTCTATAATTGGCTTATAACAGTAAACTAACAATTTCAATAGGACTGGATTAATTCACAAAATTAAATATCAAATTAGGTATGCATATTTAACCGATAATATCAATGGGGTCCATGTTTTCAATAACAACAATTATATTCTAGATGGAATTCCTAAAACAGTCGATTCCCAGTATTCAATTACATTAAAAATAATTTCAATATCTAGACCCCATATTTCAGTTATATACTATTTGTCTATCATATATTTGACTTTCTACACAGATCATTGAAATTTATTAGTCTCTTCACTGATTGAAACAAATTAATATTGATTTCTATTCGTGGATTTTTGGAACTATAGAATGAAATCACCATCTCTAATGTTTTACTTTCTAAAATTATCTCGTCTTCAATAATTTGGAGCATATTTTAATTTATATTATAATGATATATTATGTGAGATGTTTAAGAAATTATAATTATATTTAAATGTAAAGGGTTTCTCAAATGCTTGTGAGTTGCGACATGTACCCGCTCCGGATCCGGGGTGGCCCCGAATCCGAACTGGACCTGATAATCCAAAATATCTACGGATATATAGGTATTCGGATCCGAAACCGAGCCGAAATATGCTTGTAAGTTGTGACATGTAAAAATCGAAGCATTAGTTCCACAATCTAGGAACAAACGTTTTGATATTAGCCAACCTACACACATATAAAAGGAGCCAGAAAGCTCAAACCACACCACTAAACTTGCAGTTCTAACATACTTATTTTGCTATCATCGGATGGTCTTTGCTCAACAAAGTTTTGAAAGACTAAATACGTCTATTTTTTCTCTGTTCATTCCAGTGCTTTAAATAGTTTTTTTCGGATCATAAAAGCTAATTAGTTATGAGATAAAAGTGCGCTAATTTAACTATGACCGCTATAGTTGTAATAGCTGAATCCTATTACCGCTGCGCGCTATTGCTACCGATATACTCAATATTATAAAATGCGGTTTCTATGCGGTATGCAGAAGGTCACCGCATACCGCATATACGGTATGCGACCGCATATGCGGACTTATATATGCGGAATTTAAAATAATAATTCATATATATATAAACCAGTATGCGGTAATATGCGGTACTATGCGGTATGCGGTAATATGCGGTATGCGGTAATATGTGGTACTATGCGGTACTATGCAGTACTGTGCGGCCTAATATGCAGTAGTAATATGCGGCCGAATATGCGGTCGAATATGCGGCCGCATATTACTACCGCATATATGGACCGCATACAGATTTCTATGCGGATTGCAACTGCATACGCATATGCGGCCGCATAGACCGCATTTTATTACATTGGCTATGCTACATGGGATATTTTTTTGCAATTTACATGAGCTCATGTACTTCTGTTCATATCTCTGATACTACATGATTTGCTATGACAAATATGCTAAACAAAACTCTTGTTCTTCTATTCCTATTTGTGATAAAAATATGCAAATATTAATTATTCCTTTTGCTTGCTCTTCTTCTAGTATTCATTTGTAAAAGTATTGTCGTTTATTTCATTGAAAGCTGATTTTAATTATTATAATATATAAAATGTTCAAATAAGTATATTAACTTCATTTCACTTGTAAAATTAATTGTTCTCTGTCTATTATAATCTGTAATACTATGAAATATGAACTATTAAATAATGTTATCTTAATTAGTTGTCTATTTCAATTCTTCAATATAATAATATAATAAGTAGAAATATAAAATATAATTTTATAAATAAAAAAAACTTTCACTTAAAATACACTATTTGGAGTTATTTTGTTTTTGTCTCCATGCTACTATAATATAATCGCTATTTTGAACCTGAGTTGATTGTGATATTGGTACTACTGATGATGATTATTGAATTTGAAATAAACTTTAAAAGATATTAAGAGTCGTCATCTTCTATGTAGATGTGCAAGAGCAAGACTGCAAATATATTTTTGTTTTTAGTTAGAGAAACAAGATTTGTATGAGTTAAGATTTTGTAGTAGTACAAGAGTACAAGTAGAACACCTTCCAGAAAGGTCAGAGCGGTGTTTTTCTCATTAAATATTAATAAATTTGTTAAAAGGATTATTGCTAATTGCGACAAGTGCAATAATAAACCTCAGGAGTCAGGAATCAGGAGTTGTGCATTCTGCATTCTTCGGTGTACTGTACAACCAATTCCCCGTCGCCTTTTATTACTTTCACACCTCTCCGCCTCACTTAGCGTTTACCTTTAGGCTTTAGGTCCCCCGTTCCCTTCCTTCGTCTACACGGTTCAAGGATTGCTCATTCCTAATTTATCACTGAAATGTGGGGTCCAAAATAAACCACCACCATCACTCTCATGGGACGGCTATACTCCAGTTTTATTAGACATTCAACTAATGATTTAGTTTCCTTCTCCTTCCTAACACGACCCACCTCTCTCTCTCTCCCTTGTGCCCCGCGTTGAAGAAAAGTATCACCCCCCCCTCCCCCCACTCTCTCTATCTAATCTCAACTAGTAATTATTCATTATCGAATTGGGATCACTTCGATCCACCGATCTAATCAATCTCTTCTCGTCTCTAAGTTTCCTTTACTCAGATCTAGTAAGATATTTTCTTCTTCTTCTGTCGTTTTCGCTTTTCTGTTATATCGGTGCTCTCGATCCGGAAAGAGAAAGACCTCAACTAGTTTCTTTTTTCCTTTTCATACAGGATGGCGAACGCAGCAGCGGCGTGCGCCGAGAGAGCAACCAGTGATATGCTAATAGGACCTGATTGGTCCATCAATATCGAGCTATGCGACATTATCAATATGGACCCTGCGTATGTCTTTTTTTATCAGCTCACCTTCTAGTTAGTTATAATTGGACTTGGAAGAGTGAATACCAAAAATACTTTATTTTCATTTCTAATTGGTATTTCTTCTTCTTATTTTGCTTGTTGTGGTTTAGCTTGCTATTTTTTTTAGCATAATTGCCACCGACATGCTTTATTTTGAACTTGTTCAATAAAGTTCCTAACTTTTGGAATTCAAGACCATACTGTGCCCCTCAAAACTGGTTCAGACCGACCAGTTTGCACTGGTACTGGTCCGCACAGAGCCACAGATGCATGCTTGCCTTATGAACATACTTCTGTTATTTGCTTGTGTTTTGTGAATTGTGACACACCATATGCTATATAAATGCTTCCTTTGTAGGGAAATCATTCACGCTTTTCACTTTCTTTTTTATTTTTCAATTATAGAATATAGCTGATGAATTTTATTCAAAATTGCAGACAGACGAAGGATGCAATTAAGCTTCTGAAGAAGCGATTAGGAAGTAAAAATCCCAAAGTTCAAATGCTTGCACTCACTGTGAGTTAATCAAATGAACTATTGTTTCTCTGTTATTACTATTATTTGATTTGGGATATGTGCTATTGTTCTTTTTGTATAAAGATCTTCATAAGCAATAAAAATGATATTTGTATTAGTGAAACCAAATCAGGTCATTTACTCAGTACCGTTGGACAAAGAGCCAATAATGTGCACATGTAATCTTAACTTTATCAAATGTCCTGCCACTGCCAGTAAGGTTCAGAAGTCTGAGGTTAATATTTCTTAGGTTAGTTAATTGTCTTTCAAATTTTCTTTGTTTTGTTTTGTTTTAGGCATTGGAGACTCTAAGCAAGAACTGTGGTGACACGGTGCACCATCAGATTGTTGATCGTGATATATTACATGATATGGTGAAAATAGTCAAGAAAAAGGTGAGAGAAGGGCTTATTCTACATTCCTTTAGAATTGCTAGAACAGAGATTTATGTTGTTTCTTTTTTCAATTTTATTACAGCCTGACTTAGGTGTGAAAGAAAAGATATTGACTTTGATTGACACCTGGCAAGAGGCTTTTGGTGGGGCAGGAGGGAAGTATCCACAATACCATGCTGTATACCGAGAACTAAGGGTATTGTGTGTTACTCATTTCATTAAGCAGTACTTACTTTTTATTTAATTAATGAAAATCTAAATTAAAAAAGAGTATTATCGCGTTTACTTTATTGACACTTATTCCATAAAGAATTCATGTGATGGCAAATTTTTCATACTTGAATGGCCCAAAATAAGTGGAGAATTTTTTTTCAGCTGTTGGCAAAATTACCATCAGAGATTATCTGATACTGTCATGAAGAGTTATGAATGGTTTTCTTTTATGCCAGGCTTATGGTGTAGATTTTCCACCACGAACAGAGAATATAGTGCCTTTATTTACTCCTCCCCAATCAGTTCCTCTACAACATGCCCCAGTACATATTAGCCATGAGGAGGCTGCAATACAAGCTTCCCTTGAAACGAACCCTTCCCCTATGAGGTAATTTTTTCCTATCTTCCTTATCAAGGCCCGCAATTTGTTTACATGGTTGTCAAGTATGATTTTTTTTTTTATAGAAGTCGTAAAGGTTCTTATTTGGTCTTTCAATGCTGCATGTTTTTACCATTTTGTTCCCAGTTAGCTTTTATCTGAAACTGAGGCTACATACGTAGCAGAACTCTTTTATACTCTCTTTCTTAATTTTCAGTCCCTTTGAAGATTTTTCTCTTCTTCATTTTTTATCATGTAGATCAAGGTTTGACTAAATTTGTACAAACTGCAATGCTTAATGACTAATGTTAAAAGTTTTATATGTGGGGACCAAGATGAGATATGTTTGGCACATTATGGAAGATTATGGAGATATCCTCTAGTTCCATCTAATTTTTAGACCCTTTTTCTAAATCAACTGATAGTTTCTTCATTTACTTTTGGCATGTGATACTTCATATGAAACAAAGTACTTTATCAATTTCAAAGTAAAATAATGCGTGAAACTTTGTCCAGCATGGAGGACATTCAAAGTGCTCAAGGAATAGCTGATGTTTTGTCTGAGATGCTAAATGCTATAGATCCAGCACATCCTGAGGTACCCACTTCAATTGCTTTTATTTTATTTATTTACAATAAATATCAGCATTTATATTATTGGCTTGTTCACTTTTTTTTTTTTATATTTCAACATAATACTTTCTGTTGAATGTGGACCATGGGTTTCTACCACAAGGTCGTTTGCCATACATTTTCTCATTAAATACCACATCCATATCTGGTGCTAACAAATGCTTAAACCATTGACCTCTTGATAGTTATCCTAGTAACTTGCCTCTGGCGCTACTAGGTGGATTGGCATGTGCTCCAGAATCTTTTTGTAGAAACAATAGAGCATGTTTTGGACCTCTACTTGTAGAATGCACATTTTTCTGTTTCTTTTTCATTATATCATTTTCTCCTGATTTAGATTTTAATGAATCTGCACCATATCAGCAACATTTCCCTGATCCTCTCCAGATTAAATTACTTTTAAAATTTTCTTATTAATGAAGGGTCTGAAAGAGGAGGTTATCGTGGACCTAGTTGAACAATGCCGCTCTTACCAAATTCGCATCACGGATCTAGTCAGCACTACTGGGTATGCACATAATAAAATGCAATTTTGATTAGAAAATATAATTGTAATCATGTAAATAATACAAAGCTAAAAGGATCAGAATTATTGTTGAAGTAGGTGTCCTGATAGGACTTAATTTGACTAATGAAATACAACAACAACAACCAAGCCTTTAGTCCCAAACAAGTTGGGTAGGCTAGAAATGAAACCCAACTAGAGATATGTGAGGGTTTTATTTCCATAAAAATGGCTGTATTTTATGTTGGCTCGCCACACCTATCTTGACAAATGAAATACAGATATATATATTTTTCTTCTCTTTTCTTTCTTGTGAATCCCTAATTTATGTTGCTGACTTGTACAGGGATGAACAGCTTCTAATTCAGGGTCTAACACTAAATGATGAAATTCAGCGGGTACTTAAACGGCATGATGAGATAGCAATGGGAGCTGCACCTTCTGTAGGTGGAGTTCATGCAACCGCTGTTGCCCGTCAAGCAAATGCAAAACAGAGCATTCCTCCAGCTTCTGCTAGTGGGGCTGCATCAGCTCCTTTCTCCTCTCCTTTTGTCAATGTGAGCCATGAGGATGATGAACCGGAAGATGATTTCTCTTTTCTTTCCCGCAGGTATATTCTCTACAGTTCTATTGTCAAAACAAAAGATTACCATACAACCACTGTATTGGTGAGATTTTGCTAATTTTGTGTTTGGGTCAAAGTTTAATTTAAGAGCAAAAGACTTTTTCAATTTTACAACAAAATTACAAAAACTACAAGGAGAGACCTTTTAGTCCAAAGGGCCTGCAGCCCTGCACAACTAGTATGTGTTCCGAAAAGGTAGCATGTACCAGTACCAGACCTGACGGGTACAATGTGCAGGAGAATATAATAGGAAACTGTAGGCATGCAATTACTCATTAACAAATAAGGTTTGTTCTCTATCAATTACAATTTTTGTTTCACATCCAGGAAGATCTCTATTCTGAGAATTTTTTTTTTTTCTGATTAACAGGACTGCTAGAGATAATACAACTTCTCAGGGAAAACAACCCTTCATCATTCCTCCTCCACCCGCCTCTAAAAACCCTCTATCAACTGCTAGCACCACTACCACTGCTGCTGCTGCTGGTACGGCTGCTGCCTCAAAAGAAACCACACCAATAGATTTCTTAAGTGGTGAACAGTATCATTCAGACTCTTCTGACGAACCTGTCCTTCCACCTCCCCCTCCCCCATTCCTCAACTCTGATCCTAAACCTGGGTACTACACTGCACCAAAGTTTGATGAACCTACCCCCATAGAAAAAGAAGATTTACCAAAAGCCCCCTGGGAAAGCTCACAACCGTCAGTCTCTCTGCCGCCACCCCCTGCCAAGTATGGCCAGAGGCAGCAATATTTTGAGCAGACCCAATATGGGTATAATAACAATAATGTTGCAGGTGCAGGGTATGATGGAATGGTTAATGAGACCCAGAACTTGTCAATTAAAGATGTTAAGGGCAATTCTAGCCAGGCTAAGCCAGAGGATGCACTTTTCAAGGATTTGGTGGATTTTGCAAGGGCAAAGTCGTCATCTCCTTCTTCAAAGCCAGCGCAGAGCCGCCGAACCCGTTGATTTGGCCTGGTTAAAGTTCTTAACAGGGTCGGGGTGGGTTTGGTCCGGCTTGGGCTTCTTGGTATGTGTTATGGAGCTGGTTACAGAGGATATATCTTTAATAAGAGAGACATCTCACTTTAATGTGTCTTTTCTTTGCGTTTTTTGTTTTTTTTTAGTAGCTTCTTTATTGTAGTGGTGTGCATGTATATTGTAGATTTTACATTGAAAAACGTTTAGCCTGAGTTGGGTCACAGTGGTATGAGGGGGGGTGGTGGTGGTTATCTCAAAGCTTATTTTTCTTATTTAAAGGATTCCTTTGCATGATATGTTAACTGTTGGTTCGAAAGGTAAGTATACATTCATATCATTTAAATATGAAAGATTGTTTTTAGTCTTACTTTTACTTGCTCCTGATTATGCTTTTGAAAGTGAGATTTTGTACTAATATCGCACTGGTGTTCTCAATTTTTGTTGAGAACTGATGTTTTGAACCATAGAGACATTCATTCACATATCCTTAATGCTATTAGCCCTAATATATGTGAATATTCGCAAAGATACAACCGGGGGAAACATCCAATTATTCTCTATCCAGATTTGGTTTCTTGTTTCACATGCCTACAGTGACGCTAATAAAACTGAGAGATGGTATTGGTATTGGTATTGGTGGTACCCCACACCTGAAATTTTAAATTGGTGAAATCAGAGTCCGTGATGGGAGATTGTTATATCTAATATAATCTAATCTAACTGGCCTTGCATTACATATTTACATGCCGTGAACTTGTCCAATATTTTAACTCTGCAGATGGATAGTTTAATAATTCAATAATTGATCAATTTAGATCGCCCTTTGCTTGGCATTAGCAGTTAGGACTTAGTCCTGAAATACTGATTAATATATTTCATCGGTTAATAAATAAATGTTGTACCGCATGACAACTTAATTTGTTTAACAAAATAAAATTGGTTGTCAAACATAACTTACAAAACAAAAGAATGGTAGTTTGAATACGCATCGATATCGATCACATCAGTTAAAACGTCAATCCAAATAAGTTTTGATCCGGAATAATTAAATTGACAGCTTGACTATATCAAGTCAAGAATTTTGAAACAAGAAATTCTTCAATACGACAAGCACGATTTGCTGCTCAATTGGGGGACATACCAATTTAAATAGTACTATGGACTTATTAATATCCTTAAATTCTACAATAAAAAACGAAATAATATAATGAAAATGTTAGAAAAACTAGTCTTTAGTCTTGTGACAAAAGAAAAAGAACGGTGAATAGAAAAAAAAAATTCTATATCTATTATTGTAGTAAGAGGAGTATGAATTTGAAAAACACATGCATTTATATCTCCGTTTATTTTGAAAAAAGAAGAAGAAAAGAATGGAAAATTGAGAGAAAAGCTGGGAACTCATGTAAATGTGGTGTAGGTAGTCACACGAATAACGTTCGTTAACAACCAACTAGTTATAGTTAGTGGGTCCCACTCCGAATGAATGAATCAACTTCACAATTCACATGAAATTGGAAATTGGGAATGGGACCGTTTCTATCCGATCCTCCCGCTGAAGCCTGAAGGTGTTACGCCTCGGTTTATTAATTGTGTTGTGGCCACTTTATACAAACCATTCATTCACCGTCATTTTTTTTCATAACCAAAAAAATAAATAAAATAATATTAATAACCAGATTTCCAAAAAAAATTTATCCATAACCAAATCGTCCCTCGGGAGGGCAGTTTAGTCCCCAAGCAACCCACTCCCTGGAGGGTAGTTTACTTCATTTTTTTTTTATAAAACCCTCCCCTCCCCAAAACCCCAACCCTACCCGCCCCACGGTCGAACCCCCTCTCTCACCGCCGGAAACCGCCCAAAAACTCCGTTTTTTCGCCCCGAACACGATATTTTGCACTTCTTAAGCGTTCCCGACCCCTCTCTCTCTCTACCGCCCTCTCCCCCTCTCTCTCTCTCTCTACCCGCCACCCTCTCTCCCTCTCTCTCCATCCGAGTTCATCGTCGCCGCCGCGCCGTCGCTCCACTTTCATTTTCGGGTATGAAATTATTTCTTAAACTTGTTTATAAATTATTTGGATTTTTTAGAAATTGTTTGGAATTTTTATAAATTGTTCGAAATTGCGGGATTTATATGAAATTGTTAGAAATTGTTGTTATTGAATTTAGTAGAAATTGATTGGAATTGTTTAGGGTTGTTAGAAATGTTTGAAAAATGTTATAAATTTTTAGAAATTGTTAAATTGGAATTGTAGAAATTGTTGCATTGGAATTGTTAGAAATTATTTGATTGGAATTGTTAGAAATTATTATATTGGAATAGTTAAAAATTATTTGATTGGAATTGTTAGAAATTATTTGATTGGAATTGTTAGAAATTGTTACATTGGAATTGTTAGAAATTGTTCGAAATTGTTCGAAATTATTTTTTTAACTTGTTTATAAATTATTTAGAATTTTTATAAATTGTTTGGAATTGTTTGGAGTTGTTAGAAATTAAGTAGATATTATTTGTTTGAAATTGTTAGAATTGTTTAATTAGAATTGTTAGAAATTGTTTGATTGGAATTGTTAGAAATTGTTAGAATTTTTTTTATTGTGAATAGAAATTGGTTATGATTGAAATTAGGTTTTAAAAATTAAATGGAAATATGAGAAAATAACAGGGTTGAAATTTAATTGAGTGGAATTAAGTTCTACAATCTGATAGGAATTTTTAAATAGAATTGTTAGAAATTGGTGTTTGAAAATAAACTTGGTTTTTTAATTTGTTTATTTTTTAAAACTTGATATTTTCAAATGCAGCATAGCATGACTAGACCTCGACGTGAGCGATCACGAGATATGTCGGAGACTGGCGAGAGTTCACAGGCTCATGCCGATCCCACTGCGGAGGGTGTCGATCCATGGGATGGCGCACCACATCGTGCAGATACGTTCAGTCCTCTCCTGTAGGTCCCTCACAAACTTCACCGTGTCTCACTTGCATCGATAGAGGTACGTTTCAAACAACATATAGTTATTCAGTTCCACTGGTCTAAAACATTGATAAATGCAGGATGAGACCATGTTGACGGTGCGGCACCGCTCGCCGGAGGTACGGTACGTCGCAAATCCACTGATGGATCGGTACCTCATTAACCTCGGGTTGTACCAGCTAGCCACAATGAAAAAACCACGGCGGATTGACCAGGCACTCATGTGCGGTCTCATGCGGATTGACCAGCTCCCAAAGGTATTATAAGTTAAATTATTTTACCATACACGTCAATTTTGTTTTGAAAGTGTGTTCTTAACAACTTCAACTCAAATGTTGCATAAGACAACTCGGATTGGGCATTCCACGATTAGGTGCTCGACAACAAGAAATGGCACGCCTACTACAATAAATATAATGTGCCGGTCCAGCTTGGCGAGGTAAGCTAGTTCGTCTCTGTATAACTTAAATTTTAGTTATTTTCATAAAGAAAAACTAACATTATATAACTGCATGATGGTCACCCTATATGGTGTGCCGAACCCACTTTCACTCCGACAGAGCCACACCATCGATGCTACTCCCCAGGCAGCATGACCACAAGGCTAGTGGCAGTGGGGCACAGCAGCCCACTGATGCTCGAGAGACTGCTGCGTTCGGGACACAGCCCCTGAGCACATATACTGGGGACTGGGAGACCGATCCATGGGAGACGGGTCCATCACAGGCTACTCAGTATGATCCATGACCCGATTCATACTGACGATCCACGGGCATAATGCAGGAGGACGTGCATGTCGATCATTTTGATTACGAGGACATCCATGTGGATCATTCTGATGACGAGGATCCTCCCGAGCCACAGAGGAGGCGTGTGCATCGACAGAGGACGCGTGTGCAGCCGCCGAGGGCGTGCGGGCCGGCTCCCAGACTGTCACTGTCCGGTTCTCCTCGTAGTCGTTGTCGCTAGTTTTTTATATTTCATATTGTAGACCTGACAGTAGTATTTTTATATTTCTGTTTCTATATTTTACGTTGATTAGACGTTATTTG
Source organism: Carex cristatella (assembly GCA_024447775.1). Taxonomy (NCBI): domain Eukaryota; kingdom Viridiplantae; phylum Streptophyta; class Magnoliopsida; order Poales; family Cyperaceae; genus Carex; species Carex cristatella. The sequence goes on from JAJHPF010000022.1 coordinate 2,889,537, forward strand.
CTGATTTTATTCACTTTGTTTTCATTTCTATATTTTATGTTGATCAAACGTTATTTGATTATTTTGTTCACTTATGTTTTCAACTATTCACAAATCATAAAATCCATCGTATTAAAAATATAAACAAATATTAACATAATATTACAAAATACAAAAATTATAAACATAATTATAATTAATTCATCATCGTATTAAAAAAAAAATGAAGTAAATCGCCCTCCCGGGGGCGGGTTGGTTTGGGGGTAAACCGCCCCCCAGGGATAGTTTGATTATGGATGAATTTTTTTTTTAGGGTCTGATTATTAATATTATTTTATTTATTTTTTTGGTTATGAAAAAAAATGACGGATTCATTCATGTTGCTAACTTGCTATGCTAAATTGCTAATTAATTAATCAATCGGTATAGTATTAGTAATAGTATAGTCGGATTGAGAAAAACTGCACAACAGAAATATCCGATGATAATTTTGATCTACTCTTCTCTTCTCTTCAATCTTCATGGATGACTTTTTGGGTGAGAGAGTTGAGACCTCGTGAATGAGATGTTTTTGTCGTCTCTCTTCCTCTTGCACATGTCATCTTTACTTGTTCATCCTTATAAACAAAAGTATTTTTTATTTATTGAAGGTTCAGTTAGTGGGTTCTTAGTTAATATTTGTCTGTTTTACAAGTATTTTACCCTTAATTAAAAGTTGTTTATATTTGTCTGTTTTACAAGAGCATATCCGAAAAAGTTCCCTCCGGAGATTTACTAATTTACTAATAAAAGGATCTGGATGTTGGGTACCCCCATTTCCTTTCTACAAACATTCATTCATAACCGAGCAGCTCAGCCTCTGCCTCTGCACCTCGGTTCCCCTCTCATTCCATCCCCAATGGGTGCCATTTCTAGGGTTCCGATCTATGCTCTGCTTCTCCTTCTCCTCGTCTTCTCTGCTACCGCGGAGGAGGCAACCGCAGATGTCTCGGAGGAATCCGAATCGGCGGTCCTCACACTTGACTCGTCAAACTTTAACCAAGTCATCTCCAAGCACCCATTCATTGTTGTCGAGTTCTACGCACCTTGGTAATCTTACAGATCTAACATTACATATTCATATTTAAATTTCTAGTACAAACTCTAATTCTGATTCGATCGATCTAGGGTTTAAGGTTAACTTTTCCAATTTTGTTAGTGTAGCTGAGCCTGACGGGTTTCTTTTTTAAGAAATTTTATTTTGCGCTATAATTTTTGGATGAACTCTCTTCTAGGACGAGCATTTTCTTTTCCTTTTCCAAATTATTATCGGCAGATCTTGTTAGAGAAATTATTTAATTGTATGACATGCATCTGTGTATGTTATTTGTTTGATTTGAATTCACATGCAAATAAGGTAGTTTACAAAAATGGAAAAATATTCATTTCGCATTGCATGCAGCTATGTGTCAAAAATCAAAATCAATCAATTCCTTCAATAATAAAATATCGATTTTTTATTTGATAGGTGCTTGATATTTTATTATTTATGCTAGAAGGTAAATATATAGTTCAGATTACTTGTTTATTTTCAGTACTTGTTTGAGACTGCCTCATTTTTATCATATGTGACAGTTAGTTTTTTTTTTATCCTCTAACTACTTTTAATTAAAATTTCCTGATTGCAGGTGTGGTCACTGCCAGAGACTTGCTCCTGAGGTATTGATATTAACTCATTATACATAAGTAAATATTCTCTGTATTCCTTATGAGACCTCCAATTAGAGAGGAGACTTTTAAATATTTCCTCATGTACCATATTTAACAAGATATATTCCATGCACCCTTGTAAAGGATGACAGCAGCCCCTTATAATGCTTCATTCCACTTGTTTCATAAGAAAATGCACAAGGTGTTACCGATTTATCATCTTTCCTTTTTTGAGAATGAGGACAAAGGAAGTGTAACTTGTAATGTTTCAAGCAAAAGTTAGATGAGAAGAGATGTGGGTAGTTTTACCATATTAAATACGGATGCACATGATCTTATTAATTTGTAGGAGAGCTTCAAAATGTATTTAGATTTTGGCTTGAAATCAAAATACATCTTCAAAGATGTCCTTCTTCATGTTCTTTGTCTATCATTTTAACACTTTTCATCGTTTTGTTAATTCAGTATGAGAAGGCTGCATCTATTCTGGCAAGTAACGACCCTCCGGTTGTTCTTGCGAAGGTTGACGCCAATGAAGAGCAAAACCGTGAACTAGCTAGCAAATATGACGTGTCAGGGTTCCCTACATTGAAAATAATTAAAAATCAAGGGGCTAGTGTGCAAGAGTACAAGGGACCCAGGGAGGCTGAGGGAATAGTCGAGTATCTCAAGAAGCAAGTGGGCCCCGCATCCGTAGAGATTAAGACTGCTGACGAGGCAGCTAAACTCACAGAGGGAAAGAAAGTTTTTATTGTAAGTTGTTTACTTCTCTGGTTTGTTAAATTGAAATCCATGATACGTGGCATTCATTGTACTTTGAACAAACAGATATTTGACATTTATTTCTAGCCCCTTTATCTTGCTTAAGTGGGGTTTGAATGTAAAGGGACCTAGTTAAATGGGCATATATGCAACAAATTGAAAAAAATATTTTGATATATTAACAGATTTTAGATACAGATCATAAACCTTGTGTATTTGATGATGTCTAATTATTTATAAAAGGTATTGAGTGGAATTTGAAACAGAAGAAAAACAAAGTAATGAGGTGTTTCTATTGACTAAAAAATGTTATGATTTTTAATATAGGTCGGTATCTTCCCTGAGTATAGTGGTAACGAGTATGACACCTTCATGTCAGTTGCTGACAAGTTGCGTTCGGATTACGATTTTACCCATACCCTTGATGCCAAGCTCCTGCCGCGTGGTGATACCACAACAAAGGGACCTTTGGTCAGGCTTCTTAAGCCATTTGATGAGCTATTTGTTGATATCAAGGTATTACTATATTTGATTAAATTTTTTTGATAATTTTTTCAGTTTGCAAAAGTTTGTATGATCTCAGTGTAATTTCTTTTATGTTTTTGAGTTCCTTTATGGCATGCCCAAGAGCACGTTTAATTATGCTCAGATTTGGTTTGTCCATGAGATCTCAATCAAGATAACTGAAGAATGAACCAAAAAGTGACTTTATGATGTTAATTATCTGAACTGCATGAACCAAAAACTGAAAAAGCAATGCATTATTTTTTAATAATAAACTTACAGTTGTCCTGCATTATAATGCCATAACCATTTTTTGTGATTGCAATAGAATATCACTACTTGGGTGACTCTTACTTGAAACTCTGTTTACATGCTACACAGGATTTCACTGCAGAGGCATTGGAGACATTTATTGAAACTGAGAGCATGCCATCTGTTGCAACTTTTGATAGTGACCCCTCCAATCATCCATATCTAATCAAATTTTTCAACAAGGAGAATACCAAAGTAAGTTTTTGTCTAAATTTTTTTATAACTAATAGCTCAGATAATGAAATATGTGGTCAATGCCATAATCTCACTTGCTGGAAACTCAATTACCTTAGGCGATGCTATTCCTAAACTTTTCTTCGGAGAAATTCGAAGCTTTCAAGTCAAACATTAATGAAGCTGCCAAGCAGTTTAAGGGAAAAGATGTAAGCTTTTTGATGGGTGATATTGAGGCGAGTCAAGGTGCTTTCCAGGTTTGCTGTTTATCAATATTTTTATATTATTATTTATTATGTCCTTTGTAATTGGCTGTCGCATCAATTTTTCACACAATTTACTTTGCAACAAGCACCCTTTAATTTAAAGGAAAAGAGAGATTAGGTCAAATCACTTCTATAAAAATAGACTTGTGTTTGATTTAAGTTTGTCCAAGAAGAGGTTAGGGGCTCATATTTGGAAGTGGGACAACTGTCAACATTTGATGAAAAATAATGTACAAAGTTTAATGGAAGAACACAAATGACATTTGACAGTGTAATGGCAAAATACTGGGTGTAATTTGTTAATATATGTGGGCTTGTTGTTATTTTTCAGTACTTTGGCCTAAAGGAAGATCAAGTGCCTCTCATAGTATTGCAACAGCATGATGGAGATAAGTACCTTAACCCGAACTTGGAGCCGGATCAAATCCTTCCTTGGTTAAAGGATTATAAGGTTATTCCTTTTTCTACATTTATGATTATGCAACTATTGAAATGTTTGATCATTAAACTTTTGAATTCATTTATCCATTGTATATATCTGCTCATTACCTGCATCCGATTCCTTCTTTTTTCTGAAATGTGCAGGAGGGAAAGTTAAAGGCATACAAAAAGTCAGAGGCTATTCCTGAGGTGAATGATGAACCGGTCAAGGTTGTGGTTGCCGATAACATCCATGATTTTGTCCTCAATTCTGGGAAAAATGGTATATTCAGTAGTGAAAATGATGTTTTTTTTTTTTTTTTGGATTGTGGTTGAAATCACAAAATGAGGATACTTGTTTGTTTAATCCTGTAGTTCTTCTCGAGTTCTATGCACCATGGTGCGGCCATTGCAAGAAGTTGGTTCCAATCTTGGAAGAAGCAGCTGTCACTTTGAAAAATGAAGAGGATGTTGTTATTGCAAAGATGGTAGTAACCTTATTAATACTATGCATTATCAATTGCACTGATCAGATTATAGTTTCTAGGTTGAGTTTAGCATGTCTTGTTAGCTTCAAATTCCCCTTTCACTGAGTTTCTCGATATATCAATTCAGTAGAACTTTGACACTAATGTTACTTTTGTGGGTCTGTAGGATGCCACAGCAAATGATGTGCCAAAGGAGTTTGAAGTAAAAGGGTACCCAACCATGTACTTCTCTTCTGCCAGTGGAAAACTCGTACTGTACGATGGTGACAGAACTGCTGAAACTATAGTCGACTTCATAAAGAAAAACAAGGATTCACCTGCTACTGCTGACTCATCATCTTCTGAACCGACCAAAGATGAACTATAAGGTATCTCTGCCAGTTTGTACTAGTACTGGTACACTTCAGGAACTTTAGAATATTGATAAATTAAAAAGGAACATTTAGGACTGAAATGGAAAAAAAAATATTCAAGTTAAGAACCTTGGTAAATGTAGCAACATGCTATTGTTTTTAGCAGTTTGATATATGACAGTTACTATCAGTAGCGGTACATTTCAGTAACTTGTTGAACATAAGAAAATAGGAGATATAATTAGAATTTAAATGAACAGATTAATTGAAACAAATCTTGGAGCTGTAACAGCTTGGTCTGACTTCTACAGTCTCTTTAATAAATTTAAATAGGCCAAAAATTAATTCAATTTTTGTTATTATTATTTTTTTGGTGACAGAACAAAAATTGGTGAAAGTTGAAGACATTCATCAAGAGGGGCATGACAGAAATTTAGGCAGAAACTGTTTTCTTTTGTTGAGTGAAATTAAGAATTAATTAGCAGTGATTAGTGTTAATCATATTTAATATTTTCTTTTTATTTGAGTTTGTAGTAGCGTTAATAATTACTCTGTAGGTTTACTTGGTATGAGCCATCAGAATTTTGAGCTACAGTTTAATAAATGGCTTTTATGATTTGATTGATCCATCATTCACCTGTTATCTATGACGATGACGACGTCTTTGGTTCAAATTCCAAATTTATATCTAACTAGGACAATTTTCTTCTAAGATTTACATCAAGAGGCTTATGGATATGATCATACGGATCTGAATTTGCTGCGATTATTCTTTACTCGTGAACAGTATCTTTGTGTACAGAAAAATCAGCTGTTTTGAGATACGTGCACAGAAATTATTAAACGGTTGGATTTGAAAAAGCAAGAATTGTAGGAGTACTGTTCATAATATTGGGATTGCAGCAGATCCAAATCAACAATCATACAATGCAACAATCATACAATGCAGGTGGGATGAAGGTGTTTGTGTTAGTCTTATTACATTTTTTACTCTTACCTGTTAAAGTTAACGAGTCACATAGGAATAAATACCAGATAGTTATTGAATAAATTGATTAACTTATAATATCTAAAATAAAAATATAGCAAATAAATAAACGTACACTTTTAACACCTTGCACGTAATTCTTAAAGTATAAAAATTGTAATTATTGGTCTTATTTTTAAAATAATATAAATTCTTACTTAAATAAAATTATATAAAATATTCTATAAATCACTTTCGTCATCAGTTGCTAATTAAATATAAATATACAGAAATATGTAAATCAATATCGTCATGATAAAATATTGTACAAAAAAAACTATCATATATGATTTTGTAATTCATTAAATATTATTCTACCAAGTAACTAGTACTAAATAAAACCCTCCCATAAATTGAAAATAAAAATTTCATTATATTAAATTATTGAAAGGACCAATATTATGGTACCACTTGCCAAGCTTAGATAAGGAACATTGAATACAAAGGAAAAGGAGAGTTGAAACGTTGGGAAAAGAAAGGCCTCGGTAAATTCATTGGTCTAAATCTAAATGCTTTGTCGGTTGCCAACCAAATGAGTCCTTTTCAGGCCATTACATTTCTTCATTCCATGGTTTTGCTTGTTCATAGGAATATAGGATGGAGTGTTTTAGTGTTAACTCTTTCATAATATGTTTCATTATCCTCGACAAAAGGAAAAAAAAAAAAAAGAAGGGGGAATTTCATTACTATGCGGAAAGGCAACATAATACCCAAATCAGGGATCCTGAGCAATAGAATTGGTACATGGTCGAGTTGGAAATGTCCTCCTAGATCGCAATTTCATGCAAAATCATTTTGTAAAATTTAACATGACGGTTAAAGATATACTTGCAGTAAGATGCTTTCTTACAACTACCATTCTTACCTTCCTTCTAAAAGCCCCCAATATATGCTTAAAAGTCAATCAATAGTTTAATAGGAGAAGCGCCATTGGACCAAACTTTGGTGAGATCAAACCGCAACATAATTTTTTTTTCTTCTGGTCTCAGTCACTGCCCAAAAGCCCAAGTAACTGACAACAAAATTCTTGACTAATAATTAGTACTAGCACAAAAGTTGTTCCTTGCGTGACTTCTCTTCTTCCCCTTCTTATTCAAGCCCTTTGGTATCACGCTTCCCTTCATGATGTTACGTTCTCTCAATATTCTTTTCGAGCCTTTTGCTTTGTATATCCCTCCAAATATTAATATTTGTATATTACCCTCTTCTACCTTCTAGTTGCATTGCATGCATGCATCCCACTATAGAGAATTAATGATATTTTTAACATCCAAAATTTATATTAATGTTAATTATGTCTAACAAAATCATTCACAAAGATGTCTTTAAATGGGAAATATTCAATTTTTTTTTTGCAAGGGTACATTTAAGAATGTTTTTTTTCCCCTTTAGGCCTTAAGCCCCTTTCTTTATCTTAGCGCCCTGATGTGTCCTACCCCAACGTACCATGCAAACTACAAGTACAAGCCAACCTCTTTAATTCGCCATGTCTTCCCAAAACCATAGAACCATACTCAATTCATCATAGCTAGGCCGATATCTACTCAAAATTATTCACATCACAGTTAATGTAGTTAAAAGTAGTATGAGAGGATCCCTTCTGTCATGTGTGAAGCCACAAAACCAGTACACTGCCGACCTAAAAGAAGATGCGTCTATGTTCTTCTCTTCTCTTACCGATGGTCTTGCGAGGCTTGACGAGTTGTTAACTAAGGAATCAGTCTCCATAAAGTGGTCTATTGAAGCAATGAACCTATTGAAGAATATGCAAACCGACCTCCTCACCTTGTTCAAGAAATTCGACTTGCCTATATCCATAGGATCAGATGAGGATTGGTTCGACCAATACATGCAAGAAACTGCCATCTTGTTGGATTTTTGCAACACACTCAAAGCTGCAATCTCGCGTTTTAATTGGTACTGCAGGATTGTTGATTTTACAATACAAATGTTAGTAGAGGATAATCCTTCAAAAATTGTGGATTTTGATAGGATAGAGTTCAACAAAATGGAAAATGGCCGTGAATGCCTTTTCGATATGAAGCTTGTGAGTGAAACCATAAAATTAGGGTATAAAACCTCTTCCAGCAACCAAAAATGTGACAAGGAGATGATGCTCATTATGCTAGTCACAAAGACAACCATGTTGGTTTTGTCTTTGATCCTTGTTTCTTCAATGATTTCACCTGTTTCAGTTGACACAAATGGTGCTGAGCCTGGTAGCATTGTTGAGGAGGTAAAACCTTGCTTTGATTTGCTTTCACTAATTGCTAGAAAAGTTGGTGAGAGGTTTGAAAACGCCGAGATCACTATAGTGGAGCATGAGATGATAGCTGAGGTATTGAGAGATTTGAAAGGGCAATTAGTAGGAGGGGTGGCTAAGGACAGAGTGAAATTCTTGAAGGATCTTGAGAAGTTGAGAGAGAAATTAAATGGGCTCAAGGAAGGGGTAGAGAGGTTTAATTCAGTGCTTCATGAGGTGTTTGATGAGGTGATCAAGGGGAGAAATGAGATGCTTGGGATTTTTAGAGACAAAGCCTTGACTCTAGATGATTAGTACTAGCTATTTGTAAATTTTATCTATATCTCTGTCAATATTTAACATCTGATATAGATTGTATTTTTCGCACTTTAACTTGATTGCGTTGTGGATTGCCATTAATTAGGATAAACAAAAAGGAAGAAGCTAGTTGTACATTTTCATAAATGTTTCTCCTTTTTTGTATTTATGTTCGAATGTAAAAATGTAAAATTCAATTGCTCAAATGCTTTTTTTAACCTTTTCATCTGTACAACTGCTTGTATTCGCACACAAGAATGGAAAATATTTTACCATTTTTCAGAGTATTCTCATTATTAAGCACTTTTATGCAAAACAGAACTACTGTCTAGGATCAACCAATCACAAGGCACCATAGCATGATGGAAAAACCAGGATCATACCGTAATTTCAAAATTCTATCTACAAATGAACTGAAAATGAAATATCTTATGAGATATTAGAATCCAGAAAAAGGTAGAAGGCAATTTTATAAGTCCTGTATTGCATTTACAAAAACACGTTCGGCCATTACATGGTACTGAACCAAAATTTTACAAGCTGTCTTATGAATGAATATAGGGGCAATAACAACAGTGTATTTCCCTCTTCTAAAAAATAAATCACGAGGAAACAAAAAAAATGTGAGTGCTCAATGGGAGAGGAAATTGAACGGCATGCAAAATATACAAACATTTAATGTACTTGAGATTATAGTTTAACCAAAGACCTGTAGTTGATTACCTTCTGCTCTCGTTATCAAATGCTATCTCATGGATTCTGAAGGGTTACTATGCCTTTCTTCGGCTCTATGGTGAAATAGTTTTGCTATTGAACGTCTTTCACAGTCCTGCAAGTATTTATTTCAAATATCATAATCTGCCTTTGTGTGTGTGTGTGTGTGTGTGTGAGAGAGAGAGAGAGAGAGATCATAGTATATACCTTGAACATGTTAAGGTAAAAAGGTTTTGAAGGGTTTGTTCTTCTGAGCTTCAAATAAGTATAAGCGAAACTGAGTTGATCTCGAGGGGTAAAACGCTCAACTTCATTAAACCAAAGACAGGAAAACAAGTTTGACATGGGCGTGTGCTCCCTCACTATAAAAGAGCCTTCTGGCACATCTGCACTCAGAAAATAAAAAATGAACTTTCACATTAAGAATTCCAGCAAATGCACATAGCAGGTAGCATTATTAAAAGTCAGTCAAAAACAACTGAGATTCTCTACTATACTTCTTCTGATACAAAAGGAGGCAAAAATAATAGTAGTTACTTTAGTTATGTTTCAAAATATCTTTCGAACAACTCATTTTTATTTTCTTTTTTCCAATAATGCCAGACTTTGAGTGAAGTTTGATCATATTTATTTGCAAAGAACACCCAAGGTTTTAAGTAAAAGAGAAAAAGATTGACAAAATCTAGATATGCTTTCTCAAACATTGTCAGAGTTACCTAATAGCTGAGTGTTATTTTGCACAAAATCAACAAAAAGATCAAACACGGTCAAATATCACATATGATTTGCCCAAGAATGTGTAACTAATGGAAACTTGAATAAAAGAATTTTGAGAATTGTTACAGCTAGGGAGTAGCTTGTTGGGGTCCGAAGGGTCGAAGCGTTTCAGGCCGTCCCTCTGATAGAACTCGAATTGCTGATCAATTATAGTGTGGTTGAACTTGTTCAATTTTTTATTCTGTACCACCTCATCCCACACGCAGTGGCGGTCATAGTGATTTGATATGGCGTACTCGTGCTCATGCCGCCATAGGAAATACTCTAATATCAAAATAGGATCACTCTGTAGCCTCAACTTACTGTCTAACCAGATTGAATACCTGGTACACATATATATTGATATTAGGATTTGGCTTAGTTGCGCTGAGCCCCCTCTACTTTTAATTATGCAACTAATAGTTAACATCATACAATCCCCTCCAAATATGCAGTTATCAATTAATACAAAAATTTCCAGTACAATAAATTTAAAGAATCCTGCAACTCCACAAAATAAGTATTTAATTAGCTTGACCTAATGGAGCCTTGATCATGTACAAATTGCTTCTATTATTTTCTCTATATTATTTATTTGTTTATTCATATTCCTCTTTTACAGTACCAAGGTGTATTTTAAAGAGCTTTCGGCCAGTAAATATATTGTACTTCTACCAGAACTAAGTGATGGAGCATCTGTGAACAATAACCAATAAAAAGTTTGTACCAGAAACCCATAACAGCATCAGTGATTAACAGAGTCGTGCTGCTTGGATACTAGTATTCCCTCCAATTTGACACAACTTAATATTGGATTGTTATGTAACAAAAGGTACTTACAACACCAGTAAAACAGGTTCGTCATACGACATTTTATTCTTGGTTTTATCATCAACACAACTGACAAGATATTATAAATATGGCATATGTATTAGAAAAGATGGCCTGACCTGGCAGAAGGAAAAAGGCGGTGTGCCAAAAATTTGGGGACTTTGCCAACTCGTCTCATGTCATTATACGGTAAATTTTTTACCACAATAGCCTTCCACAAACCCATAAATCCCAAGGAATCTATCAGTTGTCCCTCTGACAGAAGGGTTTGCAGTGTCATTTCATCCAAAAACATTGCAAAACACACACGTTTCTTCGATAGTCGTGTTATCTAAATATTAAGACAAAAAGAGAGAGTAAAAATGCGTTAGTTAAAATCAAGTAGGAACTCAAGGTTTTTGGTACTATACCAGTCAAGATGGGTGCTTGTAGTGTTAGTGTGTTACTGATACTCTATTTATTTATTATTTGCTCTTTGTTTAGTTCTTCTTTTTCCTCATATGCAGCCTCTTCATATAGACCCAATAACAATTAGTACAACACCGGCGAACCCAGTCATAGAGGATACAACACAGCTCCAATTGGTTACCCAAAACCAACAACGAAAAGCAATACAAACAATAGATCACTTCTAGTCCACTACTGGTACAGTTTATGTACATAATACTGGTTGAAATAGTACCGTCTTGCCAAATGGTGACCTGAGACGATCAGAATTTCCAAAAATACAAGATGAGACTGCAATATGGCAACTCCTCATATACTTCAAATCCTCTTGTGATATATCAAATCCAGTACTGGACCCATCAGGTCCTTTGACAAACCCACAATTTATTGTCTGGTCATGGGCAACAAATGAAGTTTCTCTCTCCTGAAGAGTCTGGTGACCCGCGAATCTGGGCTCCCAAACTGCTGAATCATTAAGCTTTTCTTCACTTTCTGTGTAATTGAGAGAAAACGTAGAGAACTTGTTGGTTGGTGCAGGTTCTACCAACTGAGCAGTTGAGTTCAAGAACTTCATCTCACAAGTTGAACCTGGTATAGAAATGATATAATACTTCAGTTTTAAGGGCTGATATTAACACAAAAAGAAAGATAGCCAAAGCATTACAAGTGAGGTTGTTACCGAATACAACAACCACCACCAAGCCTTTAGTCCCAAACAAGTTGGAGTAGGCTAGAAATGAAACCCAAACGGAGTCACAAAACCAAGGTAGATAGTAAAAATAATAATAAAATAGTATAACATACAAAAAATAATACTTATCTGAAATTAGTATACCGAGTACATAAAGGCATATTTGTGTTAGTCTTGACACTTAATTTGGAAGCAAAAATCATTTATCTTAGATTTCATTTACAAATGGAGAATTTTGATCGAATCAAATCTTTTATTGATGCGGGTACTTGGGATCCTATGGATGAGAATATGGTTTCTACTGATCCCTATGAGATTCTTAGAAAAAACATTTCATCTGCTTCTTGTGATTCTAGAAATTCAGAAGAGGCCTTTGCTAGAGTAAAAGCAGAAAAGAAACCAGCTTAAGAAGCCTAAAGTGACAAAACATTACAAGAAGGGCGAAGTTGATTTCTGTTTACAAATCTCTTCTGGAGAAAAGATCGATTAAAATGTACTTGGCTTGTCTAGTCAGATTTGGTCACTTAAGTTGAAAGCTTCAAGAATCTATTCTGTATTTTTATTGAAAATGGAGTACACATCCATACTTTGCAAAAAAACACTCCCCGGAATTGTAAAACATAAGAAGGAAAAAAAACCATTGTAAAACAATAAGATAATGCCACCTCAATTTTACAACTGTAATGTAGTTTGAACCCATTTTGACATCACATTTGGGTCAATTTAAGATAATTCTATCCTCTAATCAGATTCTTCTCCTCCTAATTTTTTCTTTTTGCTCTTATTTTTCTATAAAATATAATCCAGATCACTTATTTGAGGAGATGAAAATTGAAATAATGATGGGATGTTTTTGCAAAATACTGAAATCTTGGATGTTTAGTGCACATAAGAATCAAATACATCAGGTTTCTTTCCAAATATCCAAAACATTACACAGAACAAACTCACTTGAAGACTTGTGTTTCTTTGGCTTTTTCTTCAACCCTGATTTCTTCTCATGACCTTTCCCCTTCTTACCACCACCATTACCACCATTATCACTATAGTTACTAATCTCATGCAAATCTTTATTAGCCTTCAAATTCACTCCCTTGCTTTCTTTCTTATTAAAATTCTCACTCATTGCCATGTCATCTTGTGCATCGATGCCATCATCATATTCATCCTCTGGAACGACATCTTCATCATCGTAATCTTCCTTGAACAAACCCAATTCTTCCCTTCCCCCTTCGTTGTATAATTTCCCATTGTTTTGGGTTTCAATATTTTTATTTAAGTTTGGTGATGTCTGTGAGTCTTCTTCAGCATAATCTTGGTCTCTTCTCCTGTCATCCCGGTCCCAGTACCTGCTTGATATATTCAGAAAAAGAAAAAAAAAAGGAGGGAGAACGACACCATTTGCATTAGATAATTAGTATAACAACCACTAAGGCCAAGTACAGACTAATAGATAAGATAAAAAAAAAACAAAAGAACTGTCCAGTACTAGTGCGATGCCATTGACTGACAAGACTGTCCAAAGTAGTACTGGTATTATCCCAAAGAGGTACCATTCCAAAATTCTGAGTTTAGTATTTAAAAAAAAAAAATGAACTGATATTGCAATCCTTGGTATTTAACCAACAAACACTCAAATTACAAACAGAAGCACACAAGTTTTATATTAGCTTACAACCTCCTATCATTCACTAAAGCATAAATCAGAAAGTACCTTGAGTCACGGCCAGCTTTTGTGCCTTGTCCAAATCTTAACTCTCTTGATAATTTAAACAAAGTTTGATTGGATTTGTCAAAATCTATGTCAGAATGTAATCCTTGTTGGAAATCTGCAATTTGCAGCCCATAGAGCACATGTTAGCAGAGATGGTTTGAATATGGTAAACAATTGATTGACTCTGTAAGTAGTAGCTCTTATGAAGAGACAATGGTTGAGGTACTTTTAGTTAGGTAAGAGGGAGAGGTTGGCATGGTACCAAATGATTAAAGGAGTGGAATTTCTTACGTGGACGAAATAGGAGGAAGGCCAAGAAGAAGATTAGGCAAAGGGTGAGGACGACAACTGGACGCCTCCGGCGGCTGTATGGTTTTCCGGCGCGGCGGATCCGGGCGATGGGCTTATAGGGTCCGACCCGATAACCCGTGGTGAGTGGAGGCTGGTGGGTCCGGAGATCGGGTTGCATTTGCCTGTACTGAGCCATTGAAGCAGGAGCAGGAGCATCTGCATCTCTCTCTAATTTTAGCGAGAGAGCTCTAGTAGTTAGTTGGGGGAATACAATTGCAATTGCATTCGACTCATCTCGACTAACTGGCCCGGAGAAAGAAGAAATCTATCATTGTTTCATTTCGTTGGGCCGGATAGCCCGGATCCATGTTCATACGGCCTATAAATCTAAATCGTCTCTCTTTGAAACATCATCTAGTCGTATTCTAGGCCCACAGCCACAGGCCACAGAGTAGAGGAATTTGCTCTCTTGCCCGACTGAACCGCGGTGATGCACGTTGTGGTTATTGCGGGAATCGGGATTGGGGCCTTCAGGACACGTCGGTCAAATACGTTCTGCACGAATCTCAAAGCTCTAATAATAATAATAATAATAATAAGGAACCGGACACGTCGGTCACGCCGCACTCATAGTCGAAGCGACCAGACAGAGCGTGTCGTCGTGTCCAACAGAGTCTCACAACTCTTCTCTCACAAATAGTGTTCGCACTTCCCTACGACGCAATCTCTCTCTCTCCCCCTCTCTCCCTCGTTTGTAATGGCGCAGCAGAGTAAAGAACCGTGCAAGAAAGAGGCGTGTGACATCCAAGCCTGCCTCACCAAGAACAATTTCGATTCCAAAAGGTAAGCCTACATAGTATACATAACCCCTCTTTAACTCTTTCTTTTTCCTTAATTCCATTTTGGATACAGGTCAGTATCAATCACTTAATTAGCAAGCACCCGATTTACTTTCAAACTAAACTAATTCACATTGACCTCTCTGCTCTGTTCCAAATCAATTTTAATTACCTTCTAATTATGAAGTTTAGATTGGTAAATAGGTAAAATGCAAGTACTTTCACTCAGTCAAAATATATTATATCCGGAAGCATTCTTGGGTAAATATAAAAATCATTATAAGAAAGGGGGTCTTTTAGATGTGTCCTTCCTAGCCGTTTATCTACAATAATAAGCCATGGGAACTTCATAATTACCTTTACATCACTAACCTTCCCTGCTGGTACAAGTAAAAGCTTTTTCTCAGTAGGGAACTGAACTGGATGGTACAGGACCATGGGTACTCAATTGCGTATATAGTACAAGAATGGGCTTCAATAATATGGTAAATGAATTCAGCATGTGTACAATTTGTACATTCGATTTGGTTACTGAACTCATACTTCACTTGTGTGCAATTTCAGATTCTTTAACCTTCTAAGTGTGAGTTCATTTTGGGATTATTTTACAAGTGGGTTTGGTTACACATATCACATGCTAAATATATAGAGAGTTTACTGAATTTAAGGCATCTAGCATTTTTAAAACTAGATAAGCTTAGGTGCTGACATGCAATTTTTAAGTGTAAGTAGTATATATAAATTGAAGTTTCAGCTCACATATAAATCAATTTCCAAACTTAAAATCATATTATATCACATATTTCTTTTAAAAGAATCATTTACCCTTGTAATGCTTATTTTGTTTAGGTGTCTGAAAGTAATCGAGTTATTGCAATCCTGTTGTGAGAAATGCAGCTACAAATCAACACATTGTGCCTCGGTGGCTGGCCTTCTGAAGAATAGCTCAAAGTGACACAGAAAACCTACATTTGAATTCTTTTATTATGTGATCACAACAAAATAAGACACAAGTGAGTTTAATGAAGTCTATTATTGAGTTATATAATGCTGTACTTTGATACCTAAACTAGTTATTAATAATATTTATAGGCCAGACTAGTTAAACCCTACAGAAAATAGTCACCCATCTGTCATAAACTTGTATCAGGAACATTGCTGTATCCTTTAGTTGTGCACTACTATGTATGATATTGTTGGTCAGAATACCACCAGAAGCCAAATCTCAGTGATATGACAATGCCCTTTCTTGATTGTAACATATCATCTGGTTTTTATTTTGCTATATTTGTAATATTTATTTTTTTGCTGTTTTTCCTTTAATCAGATAATAATGCCTACATAAGCAAATTGATTTGCTGATAGCCCAGTGAATCAAAACTTCTTGGGAAGACCTAGATGACTAGAGTTATTTTGTGAGGCTGTAGTATACTTATTTTATTCTTCTAGTTTGTTACCTTAAGTAACCTTGAGAGCTATTTACTTGGCATGATTTATTTTCTGCTCTCTAATCTGTTGTCTCTTGTGTGCATTGTATATAAATAAAGGAAAGCAATCTATGGAAATGCACTTGAGGGAATACTGAACTCGAGGCTACTTATTTTTGACGTAAACATTTTTTTAATCATCTTCACCCATCTGCTACTTTTGTGCTGATATGTTAGCGAAAAAATTGCATCTTTTTGAATGTACTTACTAACATTAGCACCTGATTCTTCCATAGTGTAAAACTTGATATCTGTTTGTGTGCATGTTTGATCCCTGACCTGAAATCTTTTGCAATTGAAAACAATTGTGTGCTGAAGAAAAGCTTGTAATCAGGTTTGTCATCCTCCCCTCCCGGCTAAAAATTGATCATTTTGGTTACTCGATCTATCAAGTCCCCAAGTTATGATCTTAAGCTTTTGATTGGAATATGAAATAGCCCTCCAGCAGGTCTATGTATCTCTTGAGAAATTTAGTTATCTAAAGAGATTAACATCTATTGTCCTATCTGAAATGCGGATTTAAGAAATTGAAAATGCCAGATCGAATTGATCTTTGGCTCTTCTGGAATTTTGATCTTTGTCTGCCAGTAGGAGGTTGCACGTGCCTCTTTGTACTGTTTTGTACCAAGTTCATTTGACTAGTTAATTTGTCTGTTTAATTTATTATGATTGACACTTATATATAGAGAGAGAGAGAGAGGGAGAGAGAGAGAGAGAGAGAGCAAAGTTAGGGTGTGATGTGCTCACCAAGTGGGTCTGGTGAGCAGAACTCCAAAAGTATATCGGATCAGCTTTAAACAACTAATCCAAACCGTTGAAACCCATGTACTTCATGAATGTACATAATTTTTTTTTGAAAGTTTCGAATTTATTTGCTACAAGGTCAAGCGGTCAAAATATTGAATTTTTTAATAAGTTATTTTATAAGTTGTTTTATATATTCATTTTTCATTATTTCTTTGACCACTTGACCTTGTAGCAAATGAATTCAAACTTTCAAAATTTTGCACGTACATGCATCACTAATGAAGTACATGGATTTTAACGGTTTGGACTCGTCATTTGAAGTCGATCTGATTTACTTTTGGAATTGTGCTCGCCAAACCCTCTTGGTGAGCACATCACACCCTAGCTTTGCTCATATATATATATATATATATTACATCTAAGTTGTCACTTGCTTTATACTAGGTTCCGACTATTTATTGATAATTTACAGTTCAGTTTGGAATTTGGATATATAGGTTAACACTTTTCCTAACTGATCAGAAAAAAAAATTGATGCAAAGTAACAAACACTTCCAGTGATTAATGTTGACACTTACAAGTGTGTTAATATTTAATTTACTTAAGCAGATACTACAATTATAGTGGCTTTCGACCAGTAGCAGTCAGGAATTAAAGCACTGGCACAACTTCACTGGCAGCTTTCTTCCAAATACTTTGTGTGATGAAACAGCCTCAGATTTCTTCCAACTTAAAGCAGTACGTGGTTTCTCTTCAACATTCTCTTCTTGTTTTAAGTTGATCCATTTGATCATTGCACCCCAGACAATTGAATAGATGATCAGAATTAATATATCCCTCATTTTTTGTTGATGCATGTCTCTATTATTTGGAGCTGATCTAGCTTGGTGCAGTGGAATGAAAGGTTGGAGGAGACAAGTAATTAGAGGAGATGTGATTTCCACCAACCATTTAATTCAAATTGTTTTAAAAATTAGCTGGAAATTAATTTCAAGGGAAGCTTTTAATGGAATTCGCCTTTAATTAGATCACTCTAATATATATTATTTGATGTACAGTTTAAAGCTTACCTCTTTAAATAAGTACTGTGCCCCACAATTCCACATAAAGATTAAAGGGTCATGCATAGGGTAAACTTGAGTAGGTGTGTTCCAGTTCAATTGTAGCTCTTTGCTGTAATTATAATTCTGTTATGTCATTCCAGTCTACACTTGAACCGATGTGCATATTCATGACGAATGCAACCTTCACATGAAGGTTGTGGTGAAATAACAGCAGATTTATTTCCCTCTTTTGACTCAGTCTATCTGTATCACCAAACGCCTTGAATGCAGTTGTACGTACATGTATTGTGGCCACCGGGCTTGCGTTGCGTTGCTATCTAAATTATTGAACTAAAATGAAAACCTGCAGCTAATTGGCATTTAATTGGGCGCCTAATTTAGGTATGCATTCATTACATGCATAGTTGCATACTATACATTTTGCATGCTTTCAACAAATGTATCAATTTTAAAGCATTAAAAACTGCATGTTCTGTTTGATGAACCAGTACAATGTACTGATCATTCATAGATATTATTATTTATTTATTTAAAAAAAAAAAAAAAGATGCTGTAATTTCCTGCTGAATGAATAGATGATTTAAATCAGAAAAACCAATAGTTATCAACCAAAATCGGAAAAAAGAAGAAGAAAGAATTAGAGAAGCAAAATAAAGCACGCGTCAAATCGGATATTTTGTCTTGTTCTTTTGTCCTAACTCATAATTAATTAAATAATATGCGCACGGTGTATTATTAGCAATAAAATCTCCTTTTCCCCAATTATCTTTTTGTCTTGTTCTGAATTCTGATGCTATAAATGTTCCTAATGTTGTCTTGCTGTGTATTTTATTACACCTAACAAATTAAGTAACAATAAATATATATGTCGATCATGCTCATGCCTCTGGCTTGTACTAAAAGGAGACAAAAACAAAAATAAAAACAATAAACTTGTTTTTAGTGCAAAAATATCTGTCTGACAAAATTATTTGTTTAGAGCAACGATAATTTATGTAATAACCAAACCAATCAAAATCTACCAAGTTTTATGGGCTGCAATAAAAGTTATATTTTCCTCTTACCTGTCATCGTACTTTTTATTTATTTATTTATTAGCTAGCTAACTAGACAACATACTACTTGAATTAGAACTATCTTCACATTAATTATTCTCGCACACTAACATGAATAGTATTATTTTTGTACTATTTGTTTGATGATCCAAATATGTACTCCCATACCATTAAGTATTTCATTGTAAATTAATGATTTTCATGATTATAACAAACAATACAAGAATGATTTCCTTTTATTGCTCGCAATTATATTACATCTATATTGCATGTCAAACTTAATTCCATTTTGAATTTAATACACTGAGACTACTTGTTCATAATTTAATTACAATATCTTTCAGAGAAATAAATTAAAAATACATTAATAACAGTATCAGTGTATCACGGTACCCTTCTATAAAATGAATACGATCCATGCACAACTCGAGAAAAGATATGTACAATAGCTGCGAACAAAATCCCTGTTTAATTAATTAATAAATGGAAAACCTGAATTAAGAATTATATATATAACTGTAAATTACTTCCATCCTATGACAATTATCTATTGACTGATCTATCTATTTATTTCCAGGCTCATTAAATAAAACTGTATCCATAGGATCCCCATTATATATATGTATGCGTCAAGCTTGGCCATATCTGATTACTGGTACCTAGCAAACAGATGATGACGACGATGACGATCTCCTCTTTGCGCCAATTTTACGAAGGAAAAGCAACTTCCTGATGACCTTGATGAACAAAATAAAGCTGGGGTTTCTATGAACCAATGGCCCGTTGATCGGCTCATGAATATCATCAGATTGATGCGAAGCCCGAGCAAGCTCTTCATTAAAATTCTCCCACAACATGTCCATCTTTTCCTCATCATTGGCATAATTCTGAATCTGATCTGCCTTAATATTATTCTTGGCCTTATTCTTGGAATTATCTTTGGCAGCCGCAGATCCTGAGAGGGTTCTATGGAAGCGAGAGTGGCCGGGTGATATTTCGAGGGGTGCAACGGAAGGCAAGTACCAAAGAGGGGAGGTAGTGAAGTGTGGAAAGGGAAGGTGGTGGAGGCCGTGTGAGTCGTGGTCTTGATGTTCAACAGAGGGGAAGCTAAAATCTTCCATTTCGATCTCCTTTGTAACTAATGTGCTTTTAGTTTTTATTACAATTGGGTTTTGATGAGGTTATGAGTTATGAGTGAGTGTATATGCACTATGCAGGAAGGAGAGATGTCGCTATTCGCTAGTAGGGGTCGGGGACCGATGATCGATATATATGCATGTCTTTTTCTTTTCTTTTGCCATTTTCGATGGCATATATATATATATCGGTATGTACATGTCTTTCTTTTATTCAAATGTTACGGATGTGTAGCGCCTCACTTTGAACGTATTTTTACATCTACTTGTAATTTACAGATGATGTATTTACGTGCAAAATTCATAAATTTTTGAATTACTTAGTATGAAGTTAAACAGTAAAAAATTAATGACAAATAAATATATTAAAATTAATTAATTTTTATTTCTTTTTGACATCTAAACTTCATACTAAATGAATTCGAAAATTTATAAATTTTACATATAAATACATCACTCCTATAATAGATTAGTTTGAACAGTTTGAATTCGTTGTTTAAAGTGTATTTGATGAATTTTGGAGTTAGTGTCACTATAATCATTTTGGCCCATTCATTTTGCAGTGCCCGGTTTCAAAAAAGCATTGTCCTTTGTACTTTGTAGTAATGAAATAACACTCATGTCTCATGTCATAGTATCAACTAGCAAGACTCTTGTATTTATATAAAAGTTCATGGTAGAGTAATAATTAAGTTCGTAATTCGATATAATTTGGTAATGTTTAAAATATATTATTTGATACATACGGATAAAATTTGAAAATAGTTTATTATGTTAATAATAGAAATCATATATAATATATGGTAATATTTTTTAAGAAACAAACAAAAAATAATAATTTCCATGATTAATATCTAACAAAATTAGAAACAAATATAAGAATGTGCTGGAAAAAAAAAAAGAATCTTATGATTATGGTTCAGAAAAATAACAAATTAATAATATACAATTGCATAGTCAAGTCAAGTGACTCCTGCAGTGTCACATTAAATGCAATGCACTAGCGACATGCATTTTGAACTAATTTTATTACAAACATGAAAATTGTATTCTGGCAACATCAACATAACATAAAACCGCAGTGTATTATACCATACAATTGTTTTTTTTTTAATGAAAAATAAAATTATAGCATACGATTGAAAGAATCAAAACTTTTTTTGTGTGGGTGGGTGTTTTTATGCAGGTGTAGTCAATGATATGAAGTTTTTGACATCTCATCCGCAAGAGAGAGAAAGATGTGACAACACTTTTTCTTTTTTCAACTTAAACCCAAATATATTTTCAGTTGCATCTATATATTAGAATATATTAATTATATGGATATTTAACCATGTCCAAAACCAAAATTGGGGCCTTGGGGGACATCGTTATGGGGAGGGATCCACATAAGAAAAGTTATCATAAGTTAAGACTTAAGCATGAATAATTACATTTCTTATACTAGAATGAAAATAGTATTAGATATTATTATATTATACTATTTTTTATGAATTGAGTGTTCTTAAGCTCACCATTTAAACTCTATCATAATAACTTCAAATTATGAATTCAAACTGTGAAAACCAGTCTACTTTACGAGTGATGTGCATGTCTTGTCAAATTTATTAATTTTTGAATCAATTTAATATAAAATAAAACTATCAAAAATAGAAGGATAATGAGTATATTTCATTAATTTTGGACAGCTTAACTTTACCCTAAATTAATTTAAAAATTATAAATTTGACATGTAAACAAATCACTTGTGAGGTACATTAGTTTTAATGGTTAATTTGTCGTTAAAAATAAATTTAATAAGTTTTTAAATTGAACTAACAAAAAAATTAATGAGCTTAAGAACACCCTAGTTCTACTCAGTACTCACCACTATTATTATTTCTTTCATCGAATACAATAGATCTAGCTAGTTGATTAGAAATTATTGCACTTTTTTCGCTGAAACTCGTTGGCTTTTAATTTGAAATTCAGATTAATTTGTTTCTCTTTCATCAAAAAGTGAAATACCCTTTTTTTCCTGATAAATAGCAACATTTATACACCACAACATTAATTCATTCATAAAATCATAATCAACATGCAACTAATTAAATTTCATCCGGTTCAGCTTTTAGTTTATGCTTACTTGTTGTACCTAACCAAAAAACAATTCTGCAAGACTCAAAACTAATAAAATTTCCCCGTTCTTACATATTAATTAGTTGTTTTTATGATTATGTTTTTAAAGAGAAATATCTATTAAAAATAAGTTTTATGTAAATTTGTTTGCATTCAGCAACTTCTAAAAACAAATTCAAAATACTAAAACTTTGTCTAATAGAAAACGATTAGCTACGAGAAATTCCTTTGTAGAGGAACATGAAGAAAATGTATCGTTTTACATATTTCATTGCGTCTTAATTAGACACATTAGACTCAAATTTCATTTAAAAAAAAATAAGAAAACACTGAACATTAGAATATTGAATAATACGATCAAGATAAATGAGGTGGAGAAGCAATTGGACGTTTAGTAGTGAATGGTTAATGAGTTTGCAAACATATATACTTACTTTAATTTGTGTATCATCATCATCGTGGTCGTCATTATATTATTCATCCCATGCCACAATGTGATTCACGAAATTATTTTAGATGTGCTAATTTGTCATTTAGTTCTCGATTTATTATAACTACTAGTGAATAATTACTTAAAATATGTGAGTTTATATAGGTTGAAGTTCCAGACTAGTTAATATTTACAAGAATTTTTTTATTGGATTTCTAACCTGCGATCTTCACACATAAACATTACTTTTGTCACTAAATCAAACACTACATTAATTATTAAAATATCACTAATATATATATGTAGGATTTTATAATATATTTGTATTCCATATAATATAGACATGAACACGAATAATAAAAATATGCACGCCATGAATTATAATTAAAAAACGATTAATTATGGCATCATTTATATTAAACCATGAATGAATTAGTATTGATATTCTGTGGATCGGAACGCATGACGCATGACATGACATATATATATATATGGCGATTAATAAATATGTGTGCTACTTAGACTTCCACTGAAAATTAAGATGGCACACACCTCGGACTTAAATGTTAAATCCAAAGTAATTATATTGCTAGCTACTTAATTGCCATAACGTAACAAGTACTGTCCGATCGAGGAGATAAATAATGCATGGTTGCACTTGAAGAAAGATTTTAGCAATATAATTACTTGTTACGTTATGGCTATTCAAGTACTTGTTATTGTGGAAGTCTAAGTAGCAATATAATTTTTGGTACAATTTTCAGTGGAAGTCTAAGTAGCAATATAATTTTTGGTACAATTTTTGAGTAGCACTTGAAGAAAGATTTTAGCTAGCTACTCAAGTTAATTGTGGTACAATTTTTGGTACTCGATCTTGCTTCCACATTAAAGTCAAGGCACTAATTAATTAGGCTGCCTTCATATATATATATAGTTCATATTTACAAACTGTAATATATCACATGTCTCCCTTTAATTTGTCTTATTAATTTAAAGCAAGAATTAATATTAAATCCGCTATTGGTATCCAGGCGCAGTCCATCAATTGATGCAATTAACATTATCTTTTTTATTTCTCAAAAAAAAAAAAACATTATCTTTTTTATTTGAAATTGACTTAATTAATTGGTGCTAGCTTTTGTAAAAGCAAGAGGAAAGTTTAGTCTCTATAAAAGCAAGAGGAGTTGGCATCTTCTTTGATTTCTCTTTCCTTCTTTTTGTGTGTTTTCTTAATTATGATTAGTGATTACTCTGAAGTCTTTCACTTTTTTGCAAAAGATAAAAGTAGTGACTTAATTTGTCATCACCCAATATCTCAAATGAAAGTATAATTATATTTTAAGATGCTTTTAGACAAAAGCATAAGACAGTGCTGCATGCATTAGTGAATTATTGTAGAAAACATTGATATGTTGGACAAGTACAGTATATAACAAATTAAAATTAACACTTCTTCCAGAAAAAAAAAATATAATGCTAATGCATGAGAATATTTCATAGAATCTGGAATTGAGATAATTAACGACAAATTAATTAATTAATTAAATAAATGAGTAGACAAATGAAATTGTTTAATGATTAGTTACTAAATTAAGTGACTTCATAAGTTGTAATTCTCATGAGCACCTGAAATGAATTTGGAATTTGTGGCCGGCGATCTTTTTGGCATCTCCATTAAAATAAAAATAGAACAATAAATATATTATATAAATATATAAAGCATAAAATTTGACATTCTCTAACTGGGCCATTATACATTAACGGGCTTCAATTATTGGACCTTCCTTCTATAACCCAGCATATACCATATATAGATTAGCTTAATTAAATGCTGATTAGATTCCTTGTCCTTACTGTTAAAAGTATTAAGAAAAATTATACTTTGCACAGCAGTTATATTAATTGTTCCAAAGACCTACTAAAGGGTCGAATAATTCTCACAAAAATTCAATTATTAATTAAGTTTATCAGGTGAACAACATATTTAGTGACAGTATTAGACCATAAAAATTTAGATTGTGTTTCAAAACGAAGCGTGTGAAGAAAATAAAAGGAATATAAAACAGAAATGGATATTATTTTAAGATCCATGCAAATTAGATCCGCACTAATATTGAAAGACTCCCTATGTTATAGACAGGACCCAAATTAGCTCTGTGTAAAATCAAACGGTTATCTTAACTCAAAATATTATTTTTTGAATTAATAATGCAGTCTATGCATAGGATACGTACTTGTTGCTCCTTTTCCTTCCCCTCGCATCACCTCTTTTGGAGCTGACTCTTGAGTGCTAGTCTGCTAGACTATATGTTATGTACAGACCTCGTGCATTGTAACACGCCATATGTGATATGTAGGTAGCATTTATGATTTGGTTGTGTAAAGCAATAAGAAAATATAATTAAGAAAATGCATGATGCAATTTGATAATTAAGGAATTATACCTTAACCGATTCCATAGTCCTCGTCCATGTGGAGTCGGTGTGGAAAGGCCGCCATCGCCAATTCACCATATGCTCATTGATATATCACGTGTTTCTTTTTCTTTCTTTTCAACAAAATCTTTCCTACACTAACAGTACTCAGTACTCAGTACCGACTGTTTCCTCTCATGAGATGTCCTAGGCTCCTCTAAAATCCTTCATGTAGAATGAAATTGTAATGATATTTCTGATTTGACTTTTGACCAAAATCAGGCATCTTTTTAAGAAAAATGATTTATGATCCATCTGTTATATTTAAATTAAGAGAGTGTTTTCTATGGACATAAGGACCTATTTGTAAAATGAACATATTTTTATTTTTAAAGTTCAAACAGTCGATCCGAACTGTTCATCTTGTTCTCCATATTAATATGTGCTTGGAGACCAAATTTTACATTTTTTTGAATTTTTTTACTATTTATTAAGATGGGTACAAAAAATATCAAATTCAGACCATTGAATTTTGTACCCATCTTAATAAATAGTAAAAAAATTCATAAAAATGTAAAATTTGGTCTCCAAGCACATATTAATATGGAGAACAAGATGAACGGTTCGGATCGACTGTTTGAACTTTGAAAATAAAAATAGGTCCTTATGTCCATAGAAGTCTTTGCCTTAAAGTAATAAAAAAATTGTGAAAATGCCACTCCAAACTTTAAAATTATCAAAATACCACTCCAAATTTCATTAATTTGTAAAAATATCACTTCAAATAATTAATGACTAAAATATCCTTCTTGTCCTCTTCTTTCACCTACCTTATCTTCTTCTCCTGTTTCGAATGGCTGCTGAGCACAGCAAAGGGGGTTGTAGAGGAGGGTTTGATGGTGCTGGTGCTTGTCGGAGGAGGAGGGGTTGCGAAGAATGCGAAAGCGGGCGAGGAGAATCATGTCTGGAAACTGCTTCTTGCGTCTCTTACGACGGGCGAGAGTCGGGTCGACAGAGAGTGCGGGAGGAGGCGGCGGAGGGGCGGGGATGAAGATGGACGAACGAGGGTATTTTAGTCATTAATTATTTGAAGTGGTATTTTTACAAATTAATGAAGTTTGGAGTGGTATTTTGACAATTTCAAAGTTTAAAGTGACATTTTCATAATTTGAAGATTTTAGAGTTGTATTTTCACAATTTCCCATTAATTGAATTCGTCCCGCTTAAACATACCAATTCTTAAGATTTCTGCAAACTGACGCCTGATGTGACAGTAAATTAGATATCCAATGGTCAATTAAGAACTGCTTCAATTAATTTAAGCATTAAAGTATTAACTAAACTCCTATCAAGTAACTGTAACTACAACTGTAACTGGTCCTCCTAGGAGCTGACATTTAAATAATAATTCAAGTACAAAAGCACATTTTTTTATACAATTAACTCTTGCAACTTGTTTTTATTTTTTATTTTTTTATAATCCTATAAGGCTATAAGAGAAGAGGTCATGACCGACATATATAGAGACTGTTAACTGTTGCTCTACCTAATGTGGTTGATTAAGCCGAGATCTTGGTTTTACGGGCCACGTGGTGCGAATTAATAGAACACAAATTAAGCAAGCCTTTTAGCTAATTACATAAGTAAGATAACCCACGTCAAATAAACTAAAATATTTATTTTGCTTGGACAGCCTTCCAATATTTCCGTTAAATCACAACATAAAATTAATTTAATATTTACCTTCAAAAAAATAATTTTAATATTTGTATGACAATGTTCTTGAATTTGGTTTTTTATTGAACTACAATTTTAATGGTGACTGCAAGTTCAATAGCTATAACAACGACGATAATAATGATAATAATTTCAATTTTCTTTGGGAAATGCTATTCTAAGAGCATCAATTGAATTTCTGAGTGCTGAGAGAAGACGGGAGCTGTTGTTACTGACTCCCAATCCGAACTGGTGTACCACGTAGCGACTTGAAACCGTGACGTGTTGTGTTCCGGCGTGTTAGAACATGTGTCGTGCCATGCCAGCATATCAAAATTTTGAGACGTGACGTGTTGTTAGCCATGCGTGTTAGCATGTGTCCCGAACACGCCGTGCACTATGTACCAGGTGGTCTTTCTCCTCCAGCAACACTCACAAGTTCACAACAATATGGCGGAACTCCATGCATTCAGTTAGTAAGTAGTATATGCGGAGCTAAATACAATGATTCTTTATCTTCTACCTGTAGTAATTCAGGCACGTACTCTGACTCTATCTAAGTCATGAATAAATCAGAAGGATGTCAAATCCTACTTAATATAATATTTAAAAGTCATTGATCGTTAAACTTATGAATAACTTGCTCTTTTGTTCTCCAGAACACAGACATTACACAATATCACTACTCTTGCGTTTGTAATCTATCTATTTTCATTTTTACATAAAGAAAAGCAATTTAGAATCAAAATGAGATTTGAAGGAGAGAGTAAAAAACATTTATTAAGAATGACGTGCTACGCAATGTGACCTCACATATCGAGTTGTGGTGTAGTAATGATGTGTTGCACGACACAACTCAACATCGTATATGAGATATTGCATGAGTTGCCGGTATGTGGGCACTGTGGCGAGAAGGTAATCGGAGAATATTTTCGAATTCCTCCAAATTGTGCAAACACCGACATCCGAAATTCAGGCTGAGATAGTTATGTATTACTATGTAAATATTATAGAGTTGTTTGTAAATATTATATGGATGTTTGTAAATATTATAGAAGCAACCATCCTGTAAATAATTTTCTTAATCAATAAAAAATGTGAGATGAAAATGATCAACTCACCATCAAAAAATAAAATGACAAAAGGGATGGAGGAGATGTTGGAAATTGACTTGAATTGAGAGGAGAATATAATTTAATTTGTTTACTTTAGAGTGTACGTACATGTTAAAATTTTCAACAAGAGATACGTATTTCACTATTTCTTGTTATGGTCAATTAAGAGAATTAATTTGGAAATAACTAGGGCCTACTTCATTCTTAATTAAAGTCGAAAAGAATGAGCAAGGACACAATTGGAATTTAAAAACTCAGCTCTCAAAAACTCAACTGGTGCGCTTAATATAGCACGCCCCTTTTCTTTAACAGCTCTCATTATAAATAATAACAAAATCAACATATAGAAGGGTTCAATTTAACCAAAAACAATATCCAACTCTTCAAATTTTGTTATTCTTAACATACTTTTTCCATTTATTTATATTAAAAAATTCGAAATTTGGATCTTCATTTATGGCGCCTACATTTAGCTCTAATTCAGTTGGTGTGTGTGTGTGTGTTTTTTTAAAAAATAAATATTGAAATAGTAAATAAGAATTGTACTGAACGAACCTCACAATGTAACTACCAAAACCCTAAATTAAAATGCTCACGCTTAAATTCCAAAATTATCCAAATGCTTACCGGAAATAAAAACCCAAGCATAAGCATTTGTGATTTATGAAGGGTATAAATGGATAAACAGATAACAGTATAGTAGACATAGTAGGTCCGATGTCGATGGGCATCGGACCTACTTTTAGGTGCAATTAGCTGTAACACCGTACGATTAGCATCAAGTTTGTGCACACGGAAATTGAGACACACCTGCACGGATATTAGTGTAATTAGCACGGATTTTGATGCAATCGAATGGTCATTTAACCCATCAAACCAAAGTAGGTAGGTCCGACAGGCATCGGACCTACTCTGAATTCATACATACCAAGTCCAAGAGGCAGGGTGCGTATCCTCAGAGATATCTCAATTTTTGCATGACCGACGTGTCCGGTGCCTATTCGGGGGAACGTAGGGGGGCAGTATTATTTCAGCCTTGAGATTCGCGTAGAAAGTATTTGAACGGTGTAGATATTTCATAAAGTCACGCAAAGTTTGAGATATCTCAGAGGATGCGAATTCGTCCAAGAGACCAAGAGTCCAAGACCATTCGCTCTCAAGTCTCAACTCCGATGACGCGCTAATATCACCCCTTGTTTTTCTCTTCTGTACTTCCCGCCTCGGCCTCTCCTCTTCTTTCCTCTTCACACTTTAACGCACGCCCCCAGTCCCAGATCAAACCGACTCCACTATCCTCCAAAAATAAAATTAACCCCGCCCACTTCAAATCAAATGGAGGTGGAGCGATGGGCGGCGTAGATGGCGGCGCAACCTCCACTGGAGCCCCCGGGGCACCACCACTTCTACTACTACTACAGAGCCCTCTCGTCCGACAACGTCAAGGGCCTCTTGCTGGCGCTCTCTTCAAGCGCTTTTATTGGTGCTAGTTTTATTATTAAAAAAAAGGGACTTAAGAAGGCTGGTGAATCTGGTCTTGCTGCTGGTAACTTCATCCTTCATCCTTCATCCTTTCTGGATTCAATTTTATTTTTCCAGCTTTATAAAAAGGGAAAAGGGCTCAGGGAGAGATCTATAACTCGCTCAAAATAAAAGATGGATTTTGTTATTATTTTCTCAATTTCTTTTATTAATTCTTAATTTTAGATTGATATTTTGATTGGAATATTAGATTCCTGTAGATGTTGAACCGAAATTAAAGTAAATGTTAGCTAAACGCATTTCATCAAACCCACTAGACTAAATGCTTTCAGAGGCACCATATTTGTTGAATTGTTTTTACCAGAAATAGAGCATTGGGGAAAATTACCAAAAAAGTTCAACCTAATTACCAAAAGAACTTTCATTGTGCAATGGATCTTCAGCAAAATTAAAAGCACCAAAACATGATCAGATCCATAGCTGTTCCCCTATTTTTGGATCACTGGTAGATCACATTAGAGTTGCTGAAATTGGTTGGCATGTCCGTTTTGTTTTTTTTAATTTAAATGATTTTTGGTTGGGTGGGGGCCCAAGGGGAGGCGTTGATCAGGCAGGTAATGAGTTGCTTTTTTAATCTCATATAGATTATTTTAGAGGAACAATAGTTATACTTTATAGAGTAGTCATATATCTCAGTACTTCTAGCACTATTTTTAACTTGGTTGGTTGGTTTATATCTTACCACAGGAAATGGAGGATATTCATACTTGTATGAGCCGCTTTGGTGGATTGGAATGATTGCTAGTAAGTTTCTATTCTGGTGACTGGAGAGTTTGCTACTTTAGTTTTAATATATCAGCATATTGGTATGTGACCGTATGCACTCATTATGGAATTAACTCTATTGTACTGCATAGAATGTTATAATCTAATACTAGATGATCCTACCATCAGTTCTGTATCTAAACAAACTTTCTCATAATGTAGAGTGATTTTTGTATATTACTATATGTGTATTAAAAAAATAGGGGATAAGTTACGGACTTGTAGTTATATTGATTACAATCTTTTGACAATTGACAACTTTAGCAATATATTCAACTCTGATCACAATCAGAAAATTGGAGCTATTGATATAGTTCCTATGGTGGGGTCATGTATCAAGTTTGGTGAAATTTAGAAACTGTTTGGTTATCCATCAATCAAATTGAAAAAACTTAGGGCCTGGTTTTCTCAGCATTTGATTGATAACCAAATAATTCTCAAATTACACCAAATTTGATATACAATCTATCTGTACTATGAAGAACATATTAACAAACTTAATTTTCGGTTTCCATCATTTTGACATTTGTTAGCAGAATAAGTCAGTAGTTAATATACATATTTCTTACCATAGAATCAAATCTCTTATACAACATGAAGGCAATAATCTACTATTTTAGACAATCCTAATTTACTTTCTTATAAATCACAGTGATTTTGGGTGAGGCTGCTAATTTTGCAGCATATGCATTTGCCCCAGCAATACTTGTTACTCCACTGGGAGCAGTTAGCATAATAATCAGGTGTGTTACTCACTACAGTAACTTCATTAGTATTGCAATTATATTATGTAAATGAGCTGGGTGTTGTACAATTTTTGCAGTGCAGTACTTGCACACATGATTTTACAGGAGAGCTTGCACATATTTGGAATGCTGGGGTGTGCTCTCTGTATCGTGGGGTCCACCACAATTGTTCTTCATGCGCCACAAGAACGTGCAATTGGTTCTGTCACGGAAGTGTGGGATCTTGCTACTGAACCAGGTTCCTTTTATTTTGAAAAATGCAATAAGGCCTAAGGCCCTTTATTTTTCCTAAACTGCAGAGGATCTCTTCATCATGAGAAATGGAAAATTTTCACGAGTCTGATAAACTAGACTTCCATTAGAACATATATTTGATTTGGATGATGGGTGATATTGGAACTTCTTAATTTGATAGAAATTGAGGATTGTTTATTTGTATGATAAATTTAAAATTGTTTATTTATTGTTTTGATTGGGAATACTATATACATTTATCTTACTCTTGTATTGCTTCCCCATGTAGGTTTCTTATGCTATGCACTTATTGTAATTGCCTTGGCCTTGGTACTCGTATTTTATTTTGTACCTCGTTACGGGCAAACTCACATCCTGGTATATATTGGCGTCTGTTCTCTTGTTGGTTCTCTTACGGTAAATTTTTACAGCAAGAGATCTGTGCTATCAATTTGATTTATTGATTTTGATATTGTTTCAATATTTATTGGTTTCAGTGGATTGTTCTTTTTACAGGTAATGAGCGTAAGAGCCCTTGGAATTGCACTCAAATTGACCTTTTCTGGTGTAAACCAGTTAGTGTACTTACAAACTTGGGTCTTTGCTGTAATTGTTGCCGCTTGTGTTGTTACACAAATTAACTATTTGAATAAGGTAACATTTTTTTCACTCTTAATTTTTTTTGGTCAATGTGAGTGCATGATAATAATATTTTCTCCCTTTTTTTTTCCAGGCACTTGACACCTTCAACACAGCAGTTGTATCACCTATATACTATGTTATGTTCACATCACTTACCATTCTGGCAAGTGTTATTATGTTCAAGGTATAATTCTTTCCTACTACTGCTCATATTATTTCAGTATTTAAGCTATCATCATCATCATCATGGATTCATCATCATCTTATTTCTTTATCTGTTTCTTCAGGTTACAATTTATGTTCTTTATTTTAGCTTATTCTTCATTCTCTGTCTAAACAAAATATAGGATTGGGATGGACAAAATGCAACCCAAATTGTAACAGAGATGTGCGGCTTTATAACAATTCTTTCTGGGACATTTCTTCTTCACAAAACAAAAGACATGGTTGATACTGCAGGTATGCTTTTTTCTCATGCATGGTGGCCTTCCTGTACCAAATCTTATATGTTAAGGCCTCTTGCAATCTATGTGTTGTACTTGTCAGATAGTTTTTTGTACCGGAAAGGTTATGAATTATTGTCTGCTATTACTTACTGTATAATACTTAATCTCCATTTGCAGGCTTTTTGCCGATTGTTTCCAATGGAACGTCAAAGCATGTTGACCAAGAGGATGGTTTTTCCCTTGAAGAAATGCCCCTAAGCTTTCATGATTCTTGTCATCGTCAAGTATAGCTATTATTGAAGAACTCACATGATTTTTTATGTGGGTGGCTATGAGATCGAAATTCGGATGGGGGAAATCATTTGTTGTAATAACAAAGGTATTAAATAGTTTGGTGGCTTGACCTCCAACCTTTACTCAAAAAAGTATAGCTATTATTTGATTTAACAGGAGCATTATATAAGGTGATTTCTATAGTGGGTAAATTGTCTTTGGTGTAATTAGCCTTTATAGATGGGTTATATATACTGCATTTTTTTCCTTGCTAATTTTTTTTAGAAATTTTGAAATATTTTGTAGGGCTTTGTAGGGAGACATTAATTGATTATTGTCATTATTTTTTGTAACTATTCTTCCTTTAAGCAATTATTTAGTTCTATGATCTTACCTTGTGCGGGCTCCTATTCAACTCATCAGGAAGCAGAGTTGGTCGGACTGTGTCTTGCTTGATTTTAAAATATAGTAAATCATTAAATCCAACTGAATTAAATTTATTATGCCTGTTCTGCTCTCGAAGATGAGATGAGATCAACATTGCAGAAATGAATTTAGTCGACCCCATCTGAGTTTGAAACAGAGGATAAGTACAATTAAATAGTTACCATCCTAATTTGAAAAAGTTCTACTGTTAATAAGAATTACAGGGACCTCAAGCTATGATATGTCAATGATTATCTCTAAAAAAATAATCTTGTTTGCTATGATTTTGTAAGAAACCATGTCAACTAAAATTTGGTCGTGTGTTGAAGGTATCATTATTACGAAATATTCACTTTCCACATCAATCAATTTCAATTGGATCTTCTTTTAAGGAGAAATGTGGAGGTCATTTTTTTAGAAGAATAAAATACATATTACATAAGGGAACAAGATAACTTGCGTGCAAATTGGGTCATTCAAGCAACTAATTGCAAGGGCTTTGACTTGCAACTTGGGAAGTCTTAATCAATTGAATTTAAGAAAATACTTTAAAAAAAAATTAAGTAAATTTATAAAAGATGAAATTTGTAAGGATGGGTAGATTGACACATCAGTTAGAATGTGGTATATTATAGCTGATTAGACTGGCATAAGTGGGACTTTGAGAAGTCAGTCTTCTCTTCTCATAAGTTTCTTTCTTTCACTGTCAAATTTACTCACTGCCAAATAGACCGGAGATTTGCGTCTAAGCCGGGGTGTAAATGCCATCCTTTTATCCTTTTATCTGTTTATCCGACTATTTCATAAGATTTATAAACATGAGATTTTTTTTTGTTTAATTTATCGGATAGTAGTAAAGATAATTTTTTTTCCATAAACAATGTAAAACAAAGTTAAGAGTACGGATCTATATAATAACTTAATCGTTATTATATACAATAATAATTAAAATTAAAAAATTATATATAGATATATGTTTATACGAAGATGATTAATGATATGATGTAATTGTATTCATAGTTTATGTATCTCTATTCAATGATACTTTGTTATATGTTTATCCGATTCACACTATATTCGATAAGACGAGTATAATTAAGATTTTTTTTTGTTTAACTTATTGGATATTGGTTAATAATAAAGGTTTTTTTCACTAACATGAGAGATAAGGTGTGACAATGTTTTTTCAACCAACTCATTTCCGGTGACACCTCTCTTTGCACTCAGGGTCCGGGGATTTGGATTCGCATCAATGCCTGATTTTTTTATTTAACAAATATAAAAGTTCAAATTAAGTTTCTAAATAAAAATAAAAAATATAGAATTTAGGAATATAGAAAATTTGAAATTTCGGTCCTAATTACGAAATTTATGATCTATTAAACTTTCAAAAAATTGTCAATTGATTATCCGACCATGCAAAGATGCGGCTCGAATATTTACTCACAACTAAACTCTTTTTTTTTTCAAATATAAAATAGAAGGGCCAGAATTTAAAGGAGAAGTGTTTGATGTGCCTGAGATGTAATTAAACACTTAAAATAAAATAATATTTTTGTGTTTCTCTACGTGAATTCTTAATGACTTATCGTGTTATTTTGCATTGTACGCAATATTCTATTTTTCTTCATATTAATTAAATATAAGATCTTTTATAAAATAAATATATTATGAATTTTGAATTTTTTGAAATAAATATTTATCTTTCCGAAGCAAAAATGATTGTAAAAAAAAAAAAACTTGTGTGTGCAAATTTTCGATGCCTTAGATAATTTGTGACCACGGTAGTTCACTCAAAATATTTTGGTTTGGGTAGCACGAGTATTTTGGTTGCAAAAAATTTCAAGCATTTTGTCTTGTCGGAAGTAATATTCGGTTCTCTTTATATTACAAGAAGCCTATAAAAAATTATAAAAACAAGATATGAAATTGTGACCAAATAAATAGCTCTCAAGAAGTACATTTTTTTTTTGTTTTCAATCGTTTAGTCTTGTACAGAAAATAACGTAAACGGTATAATTTCGAATACTTGTAACAAATACTTAATTTTTATGGTGCATTTATTTGATATCTTAAAAATATTATTCGAATTAAAATTTTTTTTAACTGTTTTATATTATTTAGACAAAATATGTATTAATCGGATTTAATTTGAAGGCCGTTTTGTTTTCCACTACGCAACTGAAAATTTTGATTTGTTAATTTTTATGGGCCGAACGATGCTGCTTTGTTTTGTTTCCTTTTTTACTGTGCCTCCAATCCTGCTGAGTCGGTCTTTTCAGATTTAAATTTATTTTTGCTTTTGTTTTTGTCACTGCATGTTTATTTAAAACTATACTAATTTGGTATTTTGGCTTAATAAAAGAAAACAAGGCACCAGGCACCAGCATTACTAATGGTAGGAGTAGGACATGCTCTAATGGAACAGTATCAGGGACAAGTTGGGGGCCGTTAATAAGAGCCAGGCTCTAGTCTTACCTAATTTATCAGTCATTGACTCATTGTTACGCGCGCGCGCGCACAGAAGTTTTTAAATTTCAATCATAAATCACTCAAGTCTCAACCCCATCTTTCATATTAGAAAAGAGCCTTTCTCTCTCTCTCCTTCTATGGGGAGGTATTCGTATCTCTTCTTCTCCTTCTCCTTCCTTGTGTCGGCTCTCTGCACCTCATCTCAAACCTCAGCTGCGCAGCTCAACCAAACACAGGCTAATCTCCTGGAAAGCCTCTTCGAGATTCTTCAATCCGATTTATCTGTCCCCAGTGGCCGTTTGAACAACAGTATCAACACCAATCACTGCAACTGGACAGGTGTCACATGCGTCTCACGTCCTTCCTCCGAGGTGGTAAGCCAGCTATCCTTCTCTCACCTTGGCATCTCCTCAAGTAACTCTTCTTCTCTAACCCTCTTCTTTCGTAACATCTGTTCTCTCGGCACCCTGCAACACCTCGACCTTTCAAGCAATAGCTTCAGCTCTTTGCCTGATTCCTTCTTCTCCAATTGTACCGATCTCTCAAGTTTAAAGTACCTCAACCTGAGCAACAATGGATTACAGACACCAATTCCTGATTTTTCCAAATTTGTACATTTGGCAGTCCTGGATTTGTCTTTCAATAACTTGAATGGTGCTATTGGTAGAAAGCTGGACCCACTGACCCAACTAGAAAGTTTGAATCTTTCCTTCAATCAATTGACTGGTACAGTTCCGCTGCCCAGTAGCGGTCAGGAAAATTATTCCTTGAAGGGATTGGTCTTGTCCATGAATAACTTCACTGGTGATATTCCACATGGTATTTTTAAGCACAGGAACCTGACTTTATTGGATCTTAGCCAAAACCAATTAACCGGTTCTGTACCCGATGAATTCAACAACCTTACCAAATTGGAAACTCTACTTTTAAATGCAAATCATCTGTCAGGTCCCATCCCAAAAAGCCTAACAAACCTCACAGCTCTTTCTCGATTTGCGGCTTATCAAAACAAGTTCAGTGGATCAATTCCAATTGGTCTGACAAAGTACATAAAGGTCTTGGATTTGAGCTATAATAATCTTGCCGGAGAAATCCATACTGACCTCCTCTCTGCTCCTAATTTGGAGTCCATTGATTTCACTGGTAATAGATTAACAGGACCAATTCCGGTGAATTTTTCTCGTAACCTCTATCGGATAAGACTGGGTGGGAACCAGTTAAATGGTATTCTTCCTACTTCAATTGGAGAGCTCTCTCAATTGTCTTATCTGGAATTGGATGACAATTACTTGAGTGGAGATATACCGAAGAATTTGGGAAGCTGCAAGAATCTGACACTGTTGAACTTGGCTTGCAATTACTTTAAAAATGAGCTCCCACCGGAATTGGGAAACCTTTCAAATTTGGTGGTTATGAAACTCCAAAGGAACAACATTAGTGGGAGAATTCCCAATGAAATATCAAATTTGGTGAATTTAAACACTTTGAATCTCAGCCAGAATGCCCTATCCGAGGAAATTCCTTTCCTGATTTCATATTTACAGAAGCTCTCAAACTTGAATTTGCAAGACAACAATTTAAGTGGTTCTATTCCGACTACAATTAGCAACATGACCAATTTAATTGAGCTTCAACTGGGAAAAAACAAATTAAATGGCACAATTCCAGAAATGCCTTCAAGTCTCACCGCAGCACTAAATTTGAGCCACAACTGTTTTAGCGGGCCCATTCCATCTTCCTCCTTCAGCAAGTCGTTTCAACTAGAAATTCTTGATTTATCACACAATAACTTTTCAGGTCCAGTACCTGATTCTCTAACCACTCTGCAATTTCTAACCCTTTTGGACTTGTCAGAGAACAATCTCGCTGGTACACTTCCAAACTTTCATGGCTGGGTAAATGTAATAATTACCGGTAATGACCTTCTTTCAAATTCTTCTCGGGAACCAAATTCTAACTCTAATTCTAATTCTAATCCTAATCCTCATCCTAAGAAAAATATGCACACGAGGATTGTCATACTGTTTTTTGTACTTTTTGGTGCTTTTGTGGGGATTCTTGTAGGAACCTTTTTAGGAAATTATGAGTTTCATGAGGTTCAGCGTCATCTTTTCAGATACAATATTCTTAGAGAACTTATAGTTTGATTGTGAGTAGGGGCATCAACGGGTCGGGTGGAGGAATTTTTGTACCCATACCAGTTATAAATTGTTCTTACTGTATCCTACTCTTACCCGCTTCAAATTACTTTATCTGTACAGCTGTACCGATATTCTTACCGGTTATGATTGTCGAAAAACGAAACGGTAGCCGGTAAATCTGCTTTATTATAATATGGAGATCATGCTTCTTTTAAGGTTGTTTACTAAGCATGTTTCTAATTAAAATCGTTCTTTTATATATATATATATATATATATATATATATATATATATATATATATATATATATATATATATATATATATATATATATATATATATATATATATATATATATATATATATATATATATATATATATATATTTTTTTTTTTTTTTTAATTACTCGATCGGGTAATTATATGTGTCTAATTTGGTTTCGAATCAATTAAGTTTTCAACGAATTCAAGTCAAGTTCTAATAAGGCCCGCAAAGCTCGCAAATCGTTAAAAAAAAAACTCCAGCTATCGCGTTGATAAAATTTTGTGTAGTTGGAAC
The DNA here is from genome assembly GCA_024447775.1 of Carex cristatella. Taxonomy (NCBI): domain Eukaryota; kingdom Viridiplantae; phylum Streptophyta; class Magnoliopsida; order Poales; family Cyperaceae; genus Carex; species Carex cristatella. The sequence continues at coordinate 2,927,879 of JAJHPF010000022.1, forward strand.
CCCCTCTCTAACACCGGTACCGCTTGGTACCCATGCTTGTGTAAACTGAACTGTGGTGACAGAAGCTTGTCATTATTTTTTTTTCATTGGATGGCCTTGTTCATCATCAGTGCGAACTTATTTTTTGTTTAAGGTTGTAATGATGATAGCTGGTGAGTAAGAAACCGCATTAATTATCACCTACAAATTAAGCTTACCACAATGACCATGGTATAGTCAAACTAATACAGTAACCCAATTCGGATGCTATTTTTTCACTCAGCTTATTCCCATGCAATTTTGACAAGGGAAGTCCTCATGAAAATACTAGGTCAATACTTTGGTCTATAAGTATAGGGTATGTTTGGATGGTGTAAGGATTGCATAATAATAGTGATTTTTGGGTTAGTGATTAAAAATAATGCTAATCCGAGTGGTATGAAAATAGTGCTAATTCATGACTTTTCGAGTTAGTAAAATTGAAATGTATATTTGAAATAGTGATGGAGAAAATGAATAAAATAATGATATTATATTACATCTAATATTTAAACTAATATTATATCATTTAACCTAATATTTGTTAATACTAATTTAATTTAATCTTATATGATATTATATTATTTAATACTAATCTAATATTTAAATTAATATTATAGTACATTTTGTACTTTTAATATTATATTATTTAATATAATATTTTATTTAATATTAATTGAATTTTATATTTTATTTATTTAATACTAATCTATTATTTAAATTAATATTATATTATATTAAATCAAATATTTTATTTAATACTAATCTAATATTTAAATTAGTATTATATTACATTTAATACTTAAATTAATATTATATTATTTAATCTAACATTTTATTTAGGGAAAATTGGTTATTCGCCACTCAAAAATCTTCAAATCTGAAAAATGCCATCACAAAACTATAAATCTGAAAAATGCCACTCTAAACTTAGTTAATTTTTAAATTTGCCACAAATACACAATTTTTATACTTTTTTTTATTAAAAATTAACTGAAAAATACAGTTTTGAGATACGTATTTATGTATTTTCTTATATACCCTTCAGACCCCTCATTATACGTATCTCAAAACTGTATTTTTCAGTTAATTTTTAATTAACAAAAAGTATAAAATTGTATATTTGTGGCAAATCTAAGAATTAACTAAGTTTAGAGACGCATTTTTCAGATTTATAGTTTTGTGATGGCATTTTTCAGATTTGAAAATTTTGGAGTGGCAAATAACCAATTTTCCCTTTTATTTAATATTAATTGAATTCGATATTATATTTATTTAATACTAATATAATATTTAAATTAATCAAATTTGATATTATATTAATTTAGTACTAATCTAATATTTAAATTAATATTATATTACATTTAATATTTAAACTAATATTTTATTTAATATTATTCTAATTTAAAACTATATTTATTAAGTACTAATGTAACATTTAAACTAACTCTAATTGAGAGGAATGAAAAAGATGTATAAACTAATTTTTTTTAATCAATATCACTAATCATATCATCGCTATTCTTGCTTACTCATCATTTCTAGAGTATGTTTGGATGTGTTAAAAATACAAACTATTATTTTAACTCACAATAAAAAATATTAATAATTTTCTATGTTAGAGTTAAAAGAAGGGGCTGCTCTATTCAGGGAAGAAATTTAGTTTTTGAGTCAGAGAGAATTTTTGTCTTCTATATACTATTTTTATCCTTCTTAATAACTTTTTTTTTCTGCTTCTAATTGAAATCTGTTTTAATTAGGAAAGTTAATAACCTTCCTATCATAAATATACGGACCGCAAAATCCTCTCCAATACTGCAGATCATTTTACGGTTTGAGATTAAATCTCACCGCTTTGGGATTCGGGCTAGTGCAGGGGGCAGTATTATTGGGCTTTGAGATTCGTGCCAAGTTAAAAAGAATGGTCCGGATTCACTAATTGTAAAAGATTCCCTTATGCAATATTGGAGAGGATGTGAATTCAATGCCACTTGGTACACTTCCGAGTTCCGACCTTTCATGGTTGGGTAAATGTAATAATTACCGGTAACGAATTCTTCTCGGGAACGAATTTCTAGCTCTGATTCTAATTCCAATATGCAGCCCAGCCATGCTATAATACTGTTTTTTGAACTTGGTGCTATTGTAGGGATCTTTTTGGGAACTTACGGATTTGATAAGATTCAATTTGATCCTTATGGATACATTTTGGGTTGGTTGAGGTTCATTGTTTCACAGAAGTCTCTCTCTTTTTATCTCTTTTGGAAAGAAAGAAAGCCCGTTGTGGTGCAAAATATAATGGGCTTTTCTGTGGTATGACCGAATGAGGTCAAAATCCAAAGATTAAATATAATAGTTCTTTATTTTTTTTATTTTGTGATGAGGTTTAACAAATTTGACTAAATCGGTGCGCGTGACTAGAAATGCTATAGAATACTCGAGTCCGATTCTCTCAGAATACGTTTGGATTTACTTTAGAATAGCTAAAATAGTTACAGTGCTATTCAAAATAGTCAAAAAGTTATTTGAATTACATATTTGAAATAGAATTTGAAAAAAATAGCTACTGTTTAATAATTTATGTTTAATAATTTATGTGTAAAATTAAATATAATATAATATAATATTAATTCAAATATTAAATGTAATATAATATTATTTTAAATATTAAATTAGTATAAAATAAAATATTACATTAAATATAATATTAGTTTAAATATTAAATGTAATATAATATTAGATTAAATATAATATAATATTAGTTTAAATATTAAATGTAATATAATATTATTTTAAATATTAGATTAGTATTAATAAAATATTAGATTAAATATAATACAATATAATATTAGTTTAAATATTAAATGTAATATAATATTAATTTAAAAATCAGATTAGTATTAAATAAAATATTAGATTAAATGTAATATAATATTATTTTAAATATTAGATTAGTATTGAATAAAATATTAGTTTAAATATAATACAATATAATATTAATTTAATTATTTTAAATATTAGATTAGTAATAAAAAAATATTAGATTAAATATAATATAATACAATATTAATTTAAATATTAAAATGTAATATAATATTATTTTAAATATTATATTAGTATTAAATAAAATATTAGATTAAATATAATATAATATAATATTAATTTAAATATTAAAATGTAATATAATATTATTTTAAATATTATATTAGTATTAAATAAAATATTAGATTAAATATAATACAATATAATATTAATTTAAATATTAAATGTAATATAATATTAGTTTAAATATTAGATTAGTATTAATATTGAAAGCAACAAATGATATTTCATATTTTTGTAAGAATAGCGAATAGCAATGCTATTTTAAGAACAGTAGCTATTCCGAATAGTTCTATTTCTCGTTTGGATGCACCTTATTTCGAATAGCATTGCTATTCTAAAAACAGTAGCTATTCTTGTGCATCCAAACATACCCTAAGGATGTGCTCCATAAAATTCAAATAGAAGCGAAGGGGAAGGGAGGGGATGAAAGGAGTAAGAGAGGTAGCTACCCTCCAAATTGGGGGGTAGAGACTAGAGGGGAAATATATTTAGTTGTATGTCATAGCTCCACTTCTCTCCCGTTCCCTTTCCCTTGGCTTCCGTCCAAAATTTTAATTTGTGGAGCAAGTAAACACCATTCGAGCAATCCGGTCACCCCTTCCCTCCCCTCCTCTCCTCTCCCCTCTTCTAGAGCACACCCTAAAAGGAGCTCAAATTTTGAGTTTGGATTCGAACTTGCTGATCAGAAAACCGGTCCAATTCAGCCCGTGATAAAATGCACGAGATCTTTTAATACTTGTGACAGAGCATATTGAACTGCCTGGATCCAAAATTCAAAATTTGGGTTATTTTATGATATCCAACTATTTAAACAAAACAAGTACAAAGGATTTGGAAGTTACAAGAAACGTCTCCACCGAGACAGTGGTTCGGTGAAGGGAGAGTTGTGTTTTGTCCACCTAAACACTGACTCGGTGGTTCAAATTTCTGATTCGGCTGGAATAAACGCCACATAAAATCTCTGTCTAACCCTCCACCGAACCACTGCCCTCGGTGAAGGTGTGATTTTAAAATTTTCGAATTCACCTTTTTCTTTCTCCTTCCTTCTTCCTTCATCGTTTCTCCTCCCTTCCTTTCAAACCGCAGAGGTCCTTCTTCTTCTTTTTTAATTTTTTTTTCTTTTATTCTCTCAAAATGCCTAATCTTTTCTCCATCCCATTGTTCTAAAAATATGTGCCATCGAACCACTATCTCAATGGAGGAGAATTTAGACAAATTGTATAGCCAACGATGACGCTATATGTGGCTGGATCAGAAAATGCCTCCACTGAAGTACTGATTTGGTGGACCGAGTGTCTTCCATCCTCCACCGAATCGCTCCATTGATAGAAGTGTTTTTTTTTGTAACTTCTAAATCATCTATGCTTGTTTTATTTAAACAATTTTATTTAGTTCTATTTAAAAAAATAATCGGGTGTGGATGCCACACACTACTCGAATTCATTTTCTACAATATAGATTTTGATTTACATATTAACTATTATAAAAAAAAAAATGGGTTTAATTTTGGGGATGCTATTTTAAGAGCACAAATTAAAATATTGCGAGCTAAGAGAAAATTTTCTCCATAAGTACCTATTTTGCCCTTGTGTTTTCTCTCATTAACTCATTAACTAATTAAGAAACAAAGATAATAAGGAAAGTGAGAAAAATCTTCCATGTGATTATTAACAAAGAAGGCCAATAATTATACTAGCTACTGAATATTGCAGTTATGTCCGACAAAAGTAGGCGACTTAAAATAACAACATAAAATGAAAAATAATTTTCTTCATAAAATGAAGAGCAATATCTTGATTTTAAAATACTCCTTTTGACTTTGAACGAAAAGCAAGTACAAAATACTTTGACAATTGGGGAAATAGTATTAGAGGGAATGAGACAATGAATGCAGTATGAAAGATAAAAACGACTTTCGTTTTTTTACAATTTAACATGATAGGCAGATACGTGTACCAGTGAACCTAATAGCATGTTGATTTCTTGGTACCAGTGAACCTGTAATCATGATCTCATTTACGATTTGAGACAGATACATGTTGAAAGCCTCAAAGGTCGATTGAACCTCATACCAGGTGATTGCCTATAAGAAATTTTGTGGCAGTGGACCTCCAAACCAACACATTCTCACAGAGGAGCATGCAAATACTATGTGATTTATGTCTTCTGCTTCCTGTCAACAAGAGGTCACCCTTACCCATCTTTGCATGTAGAATATCACTGAGCGGTAGTGCCCCTGTGTAAGCTGTCATACCAGTACCTATACTAAATCTTATTGTCTAATGTATGCTTTGATGTTTCACGCATCAAAATGAATAGAAATCTTATCCTTTAAGCACTATGTTATTTTCTCCTCTTTTTTTCTTTTGCATCTGATTGCATCCTTAACAATAATAAGATGTTATTAATAAAATAAAAATAATGGGTCTAATAGATAAAATGAATATCCAAGCATCTGATATGTAGTATATTTTTCTTTTTCATGAATTCAATTTATTTTCATTTTTATATTAATACACATATATTCGACATTAACATTATAAGGAGTAATATGAAAACAATATAATCATGAAATTAGACATTTAAAAAATGAATATAGATATTTGGAAGGATTGATTTGTCACTTTGCTCATTCTTCTTATCAGTTTTCTCTTTTCTTTTGAAGGTTCCTAAAAAAAGGGATGAGTTTCACCTCACGAAAGGAAAGAGACTTTCAGTTATTTCCTTTATTTTTTTTTTATTAAATGAGTGAGAGAGAAAGTAGAAGGACAAAATGGATATTTAGAAATAATGTATTTATTAGCTCTCAAAATTGAAAAAGTTTCTCTCAATATAGCACTCCCCTTTAATTTGAGCTATATATGTGAATAATTTTGAAACTTTAGGTTCTGTAGTTCGGATTTTGGGATTGGATGCCTTCATATCCTAATTTGGTCCCTGGACATGAATTCGTATCTTAATTGCACATTAATGCAAGACAAAGTTGCAATTTAATATTACTAATATTCAATCAATATTTTCAATTATTTTTATTTATTTTTTTAAACATTTTTTTTTTTTTTGCATATATTTGAAAAAATCTATATATGTATTTGAACTGAATAACTGCACAAAATATTTGAGGTAGTGTGATTTCAAGTAGGATAAAAGGAACAAGATCATATCGATATATCATATTAAGTATCCAATCTGAATTGAAATTAAATCAGACTATAAATTATTAAATTTAATCCTATACTTATATTCAAATTAGGTACATTTTTTAAATCATGTTTTGGCAACCCCTTCCCAGTAATTTATATTGAATTCGAATTAGACTAGTTCAGATGAAAGTTGAAATTAAATTGAAATTAAATTGAAATCAACTAATAAAATAAAAGCGGTGCAGCTAAATATGGCATTTCTATTATTAGGAGAGAGTTAATTTTTAAGGCCAATTGGATGATGAGGGTTTCAATACCTTTTCGTATCTTATCGTATTCATATTTTATATTATAATTTTTACAATTTAAATTGTTAATTCAAACCGCTCAACATAATATTCATAATAAAACATACTTGGAGATGAAATTTTATATTTTTTGAAATTTCTTTACTATTTTTTAAGATAAGTACAAAATCATTATTTCTGAACCGTTCAAAAACAATGATTTTCTACTCATCTTAAAAAATAATAATTTTTTTCAAATTTTTTAAAGTTTCATCTCCAAGCATATTTTTTTTTTCGAAAATCTTCACAGAAGCTGTGAAGTTGTGATGGGGAATCGAACTCTCGACCTTTGAGTATAACAGTCCTAGAACTTTTTTCTAGCCAACTGTGCTACCTCCCCTCCTATCTCCAAGCATATTTTAGTATGGATATCATGTTGAGCGATTCGTATTAACAATTTAGACTATAAAAATGGGATCCGAATCTGCTGAAATTCGATACGAATAAACAGTGTTTCTGAAATTCTTGCAATCAGAATCTAGCCGTCAAACTATTCCGAGATGTGTGTGTAGAAAAATCAGCTGTTCCGAGATACGTGCACAGAAAAAGTTGAACAACTTGGATCTCGAATTTCAGAAATTTTAGGGAATCTCTAATTTCAGCCGATTTAAATTTATAAAAATGTAGATATAGAATATGAAACATGATGAGATATGAAAGGCATGAAGTATTGAAACCCTTCTCCAATTGAATATTCAAGTTAAGCTGTTCGGGCGTCTTATTAGACATGTTATGTTTTTTTTTTTTTCAATTTCAAATTTACTGCCACGTCAAAATAATTTTTTGATATAAATCTAGTCCATTAAAATGTATTGAGATTTGTGCTTGATGCCTCACAATTTACGAGATCTTTGCTGAAAATTTTGGCGAGGTAGAAGATACGCACTTGTATTTTTCTTTGAGTTAAAATAAAAATATAATTTAATGTTTTCACTTTAATTAAGACAGTACATAATAACTGAATCTTGTCAAATTTACAAACTGATAATATTAATATATATATCTTTCACCGTAAATTATTAAATACAAAATGTTAGTAAGAATTGAGTTGCGGTTGGCGATAACATGTAGAATAGCGCCTGTGTGATTGTAAAAATCACTGACTGTATCAACTGAATTACTTACTAATTTCTGATTAAGCAAACAGGGTACAAATTGGGTATGCGAGTAGGCGTCCTTATGAGAAGGGTTTAAATATTACCTGGAGATGTTAACCAAATTTAGCATTCTGCAGTACAACGTTCCTGGACCTAATTAATTAACATATAAACCATCTATAATACATCATTAGTATGTGGTATTATATATAATTGATGACATCGAGATCCGACCTAGCTAATTAGGATCCTAATCCCTTGAGCGTTGTGTACGTAATATTAATACATATTGAAGCCTCTTCCATGCTTTCTCCACATAACACGGCTTGTCGCGCATCTTACAGAGTACAAACACAACCACCCACGAAATTTTGTTGGGAAATGAAATCATATATATATATTTTTCCTAACAACTCAAAGTTACTTGGACTTAATTGGATACTGGTTTTCTCTTTTTTACCTCAATTTTCTATTCGGAAGAGAGAGAAAACAAATATGGAATATGCCAATATGGGTTGGTGCGGAACTGCGGATCATTAGATTAAACTTAATTTTATATCAGATTGGAGTCATTTGATATGCATGAAAAATCCATGCAAACAACTTTATAAATTTTATACTGATGAAGTGCGCACAAAATTTTATGCGAATCACACTTACTATTTTTGAGAGATTTTAACTAAACTTAGATGTTCCCACCGTGTTGTAAATAACAGTATGTGGTCGTCAGATGAATAAAGTATCATCAAGCGATTAATCGGAAATAATCGGCCATAATCGAAAATAATCAGCTGATTAGTCAGAAAAATTTGTAACGGTTTGATCATCACCAACGACTAATCGGCCTAAATGGATATTTTTTTATAACACTGGTTTTCACTGCCCACCGCCCACCGTAAAACATTTTTTTTTTTTTTTTGGTTTTGTTTGAAACTGCTTTGTAATGCTTTACATTCCGATACTGATACCTTGAAGCTCAGAATAGAATATGTATGATTGCCCAAATATACATAATTGTCCAAACAGTTTGTACTGGACGATTTTAATTTTAGCTGTCAAATTGTAACTATTGAATCTAAATACATTTATTCATTCATGAAGTGTTTACGTGAAATAATTAGAAGACAATCGCAGCCGAATTTTCTATATATTTAGAAATATAATTTGAAAGTTCACATTTGTTAAATAAAAAAAGATGAGGTATTACCTAGCTATGTATAGCAGAAGAATGGAATGGAAGAGATTTTGGAATTGGTGCGAACCCAAATCCCTTGTCCCTGGACCCTGACTCAGTGAGTCTCCCTCCGGTCTATTCAAACTTCAAAGTCACAGTCAAATGTTAATGTTAATTGGGTGGGGCCACCAAAAGAAAGAAACGTCTGAGAAGACTCTGACTGACCCGTCCAACACTCCCAAGTCTACAACTCCTATCACCCACCTAAGGTAACAGTAACACAATATTATTTCTGCTTCGATTCTGATCGGACGGCCCGGATCCAAACAGAAATATTCTGTTACCTCAGAGGATATTCATGCATCAGCAATACCAGATTCTCTGTGACAAATACATGCTTCGAAATATAAATCAGTATTCTGACAGGTGGTGTCGAAAACGAGTCCGGGACAATATAATGACTCGTCATATTAATGTGTCAGTGTACCCATTATACAGATGTGAACTTTAAATTTAATTACTTTTTTTTCCTTTTTTGGAATTTTCGCAAATTCACTCAATTATTGTATTGTGGTCCTGTGGACTTCCAAGTCAAACTCCCCCAGTAGTTGCTTCAATCACCCAACTTGCACATTAAGTTATCTGTGTCTCGGGACCTGTTCAGATCTGTAAAATTTCATCTCATTTTTACACATTAAGTTGTGTAATTTGTACTTTATTTTTCTGATCATAATATATTTAGATTATCGATGACATCTGATAATCAGTTGCTTCAGATAGAATCGAAATTAATCGATGCAGAACCTGAACATTTTGTAATAATTTTACTTTCAGCACCCAACCAAATTCTAGCTGACATGATTTTTTATAACAAAAAGGTTATTTTCCTAAAAATATTTCTTGTCATGTCCATCCAATTTTTTAAATATCTAATACTTTTGCACAAAAAACAAACAACTTTTCTTACTTCTTTCTTTCTTTTATCTAATTTTAATTTTATTCGATTAGAATGACCTAATTTTTAAACTTCTAAACAAATAATCCAGTTCTCTTATTCATACAAATTTGTTAGCTAAATTTGCACATTAGCATTTTACTAAAACAGCTAGCAAATCATTTCTCATTTTACAATTTGTAGACCTAAAATCTCTATATTGCCTTCAAATTTCAGTATCTTCGGACCATCTAATCAAAACATTATAAAAAACAACAAATTTGCATTGGCTACGAAATTTCTTCAATTTTTGATGGTTCAATGCTTAATGAATATTTTTTCTTTTAAAAGCATGGATAGATTGAATTTGAAAATGCGCAATTTAGTAGCTGATTAGTTATTTAGTTCAACAATAAATCAATTTGAGAATGTTTTTTTATTAAAAATATTTAAAAATCATAGATTTGAAGATCTATAAATTTAATTTAAACTTTATTTTCCCGTCTGTTAATAAAGTATGTGTTGTATCACAATTTCATAAATAACACTCTTAAGCACGCTGCAACAAATAATGATTTAAAATTAGGCACTGAAACATAGAGGAACAAACAGAATGTCTTGTCGCCGGCTAATCAAGATATAAAATAGAAAAAAATAGAAAACAAAATTATAAAATTTAAAACTGACTTGTAAAAATTGTAAACGCAAAACTAAAATGGTGGAGTTTGAGACATGAGGGTTTTTGTGGACCCAATAAATAGTTGTGTCTTTTATCTTGGTCTTCGTTCAAATACTCGTTAGTCAAGCCTCAAGTCCTTTTTACACCACTCTGTCAGCAACTTGGCATTAAAAGTTGATTTGGAAGAAAAAGGGTAACCCACTGTCTAATCGTGCTTCTTAGGTTGTTTTGACTGTCATAGTCTATGCACGACCCACGCCAATTCATATCACCTAAGGTAGCACAATTTTTATGTTTAGATCCAAACCGTCCGATCATAATCCGCACGAATGTTAAAGAATCCAGATTCTGATTGGACGGTCAGGATCTAAACAAAAAATATCCTGTAACCTTACCCCCGGCAACCGCTCCATGAACCGAGAAAAGTAAGTGCAATCCGAGCAAGTGCACATATGTGAAATTAATAAGTAAATTGTAGAGGGTCTGGATCTCTGTTTCGGGAACCCATTTTTACAGAGCAGTTTTTAGTGCGTACAGAGTTCGAATTTTTGATGGACCAAAATACTCTTACATCAAAAGGCAAAAGATTTACTCTGTAAAATTCGAACACTGATAAACAGGAGTATTTTAGTCCATAGAAAATTCAAACACTGTACGCACTAAAAACTGCTCTGTAAAAATGGGTTCCCTCTGTTTCTTCAGTCTCCACTCTGCCATTCCCATTTCCATTCCCATTATCTGTGCAGTATCCAAATAATCTCCCTTCTTTCATTAGAAATTCCCCGTTTCCTTTCTCTGAAGTTTCTTATTCCTTTTCCTCCTCACACACACACACACACACACACACAGAACAGAGAGAGATACATCTCAGAGAGGTTTTAAATTTTGAGCGTAAATCACTAAACCCCAACCTTTCTCTCTCTCTCTCTTCTTCCATGGGGAGGTATTCGTATCTCTTCTCCTTCTTCCTTGTGTCGGCTCTCTGCACCTCATCTCAAACCTCAGCTGCGCAGCTCAACCAAACACAGGCTAATCTCCTGGAAAGCCTCTTTCAGATTCTTGAATCCGATTTATCTATCCCCAGTGGCCGTTTGAACAACAGTATCAACACCAATCACTGCAACTGGACAGGTGTCACATGCGTCTCACGTGCTTCCTCCGAGGTGGTAAGCCAGCTATCCTTCTCTCACCTTGGCATCTCCTCAAGTAACTCTTCTTCTCTAACCCTCTTCTTTCGTAACATCTGTTCTCTCGGCACCCTGCAACACCTCGACCTTTCAAGCAATAGCTTCAGCTCTTTGCCTGATTCCTTCTTCTCCAATTGTACCGATCTCTCAAGTTTAAACTACCTCAACCTGAGCAACAATGGATTACAGACACCAATTCCTGATTTTTCCAAATTTGTACATTTGGCGGTCCTGGATTTGTCTTTCAATAACTTGAGTGGTACTATTGGTAGAAAGCTGGACCCACTGACCCAACTAGAAAGTTTGAATCTTTCCTTCAATCAATTGACTGGTACAGTTCCGCTGCCCAGTAGCGGTCAGGAAAATTATTCCTTGAAGGGATTGGTCTTGTCCACGAATAACTTCACTGGTGATATTCCACATGGTATTTTTAAGCACAGGAACCTGACTTTATTGGATCTTAGCCAAAACCAATTAACCGGTTCTGTACCCGATGAATTCAACAACCTTACCAAATTGGAAACTCTACTTTTAAATGCAAATCATCTGTCAGGTCCCATCCCAAAAAGCCTAACAAACCTCACAGCTCTTTCTCGATTTGCGGCTTATGAAAACAAGTTCAATGGATCAATTCCAATTGGTCTGACAAAGTACATAAAGGTCTTGGATTTGAGCTATAATAATCTTGCCGGAGAAATCCATACTGACCTCCTCTCTGCTCCTAATTTGGTGTCCATTGATTTCACCGGTAATAGTTTAACAGGACCAATTCCTGTGAATTTATCTCGTAACCTCTATCGGATGAGACTGGGTGGGAACCAGTTAAATGGTATTCTTCCTACTTCAATTGGAGAGCTCTCAAAATTGTCTTATCTGGAATTGGATGGGAATAACTTGAGTGGAGATATACCAAAGAAATTGGGAAGCTGCAAGAATCTGACACTGTTGAACTTGGCTACGAATAACTTTAAAAATGAGCTCCCACCGGAATTGGGAAACCTTTCAAATTTGGTGGTTATGAAACTCCAAATGAACAACATTAGTGGGAGAATTCCCAATGAAATATCAAATTTGGTGAATTTAAACACTTTGAATCTCAGCCAGAATGCCCTATCCGAGGAAATTCCTTTCCTGATTTCATATTTACAGAAGCTCTCAAACTTGAATTTGCAAGACAACAATTTAAGTGGTTCTATTCCGATTACAATTAGCAACATGACCGATTTAATTGAGCTTCAACTGGGAAAAAACAAATTAAATGGCACAATTCCATTAATGCCCTCAAGTCTCAGCACAGCATTAAATTTGAGCCACAACTGTTTTAGCGGGTCCATTCCATCTTCTTCCTTCAGCAAGTCGTCTCAACTAGAAATTCTTGATTTATCACACAATAACTTTTCAGGTCCAGTACCTGATTCTTTAACCACTCTACAATTTCTAACCCTTTTGGACTTGTCAGAGAACAATCTCTCTGGTACACTTCCAAACTTTCATAGCTGGGTAAATGTAATAATTACCGGTAATGACCTTCTTTCAAATTCTTCTCGGGAACCAAATTCTAACTCTAATTCTAATCCTCATCCTAAGAAAAATATGCACACGAGTATTGTCATACTGTTTTCTGTACTCGGTGCTTTTGCAGGGCTTCTGTTGTTAGCAGGTCTAATTGTATACTCATTGCCAAAGCGGTTTTACCAGGTCAAAGATGTTGGGCTCCAGTTGGATGATAACTCCCATCCCCATATCATTAATGGTTATTGTATCACAACTAATAGCATCCATACTGCAAACATTGATTTCTCCAAATCAATGGAGGCGGTATCAAATCCGTTAAACGTGTTTATGAAGACCCGGTTCTGCACCTACTACCATGTTGAGATGCCAAATGGGTCAACATATTCAGTCAAAAAACTAAATTTCAGCGATAAAATAATCCAAATTGGGAGCCAAGAGAAATTTGGCCATGAGCTTAAGATTTTGGGTCGGCTAACCAACTCAAATGTGATGGTACCTCTAGCCTATGTGCTAACTGAGGACAGTGCCTATCTGTTTTATGAGCAGTTGTGTGTGGGCACAGTATTTGATGTGCTTCATGGTAGTAGCAATGCCTTGGATTGGAAATGTCGGTACAGTATAGCTCTTGGTGTAGCACAAGGCCTTGCATTCCTTCACGGTTGCACGCAGCCTGTGCTGCTTCTAGATCTTTCTACTAGGTCTTTACATCTGAAATCTCTGAATGAGCCCCAGATTGGTGATATTGAGCTTTATAAGGTCATTGATCCATCTAAGAGTACTGGTAGCTTGTCGACTATTGCTGGTAGTGTTGGTTACATTCCACCAGGTACAGATGTTTCAGCTGTGTATTATTTACTTTTATTCAAGATTTTATAATATTGGTCTAGCTGTTTATTTTTCTGTTGCTATTTTTTTGTATGGTTCTTGTACCAGTACTGAGCCTGACATATTCAACACGATACTGGTCCTGCTAGAAACTTTTTTCCAATTATATAATTCGTACCTGTTGTCTTCCCTGGTTTAGGCATTGATATGGTACCAATATGAATTTATTGATGCTATGGGCAGAAGCTAGTTTGATTCTGTCCCTGGTAATAGTTGTTAACGACACTGATTACTATAGAAATTGACAATTCTGTGCCTCAAATAGAAATGTAAATGCATTGATTCTAATTTCAATTGTTTTGTTAATTGTAGAATATGCGTACACCATGAGGCTGACAATGGCAGGCAATGTTTACAGCTTTGGTGTGGTACTACTTGAACTACTTACTGGGAAGCCAGCTGTCAGTGAAGGGATTGAGCTAGCAAAGTGGGCCCTGAGTCACTCAGCACGGCCTGAGGATAGGGAAGGAATTCTTGACTCTAGAATCTCTCGTGTGTCAATTCCCGTGCATAGCCAGATGCAGTCGGTTCTGAAAATAGCCCTGGCTTGTGTTGCCTTTTCGCCTGAGTCAAGGCCAAAGATGCGAAATGTCTTAAGGATGTTGTTTAATTCTAAGTGAAATTGTTGTGAGATATATACTACAGGTAAGATTGCTTTTGTACAATATTGGTGTGAAATTGTTGGTAGTTCTTTGTTTGATTTAGTCATAAAGGAAAGTTGAGAGAGCTAAATTTCAAAATGTGTGGGTCAGATTTGGGGTTTTTCTTTGAACTCTAACCTGTGCATAATCCAAAGAAAGGTTGTGCTTGAAAAATGAGCATGAATTTTTGTACAAATGTAATTTTGCAATGCTTCAATTTGTGTGAAAATTATTAGAAAATTTTCTGGATTTTATGAAGCATATTGGGTCTCATACTTGCACCCGAACAAAAAAATGTTACCAGTTCACCAGCATAGTAATTTAAAGAAATTATTAAAGGTTTTGATCATATGTAAACTAGTAGAAATTTCCAGTTCTGGTATGATTCTGATGCCGTTCAGAGAGTTCCCTTTTTTTTTTGGTGCAAAATTTGCAGTATTTTGGTTTAATTCTGGTACTGTTTAGGTTCTGTTTTATAAGTTTGCAGATTTCTGTACAGTTCTGGAGCGACTCTGCAACATTCCAGGGCATTTTCTGTAAATTTCTTGCATTCTGTTCTGTGCTGGGTGATTTCTGGTAGACGGATTCACATCTGCTGCGATCCTAAAAAGGTGAACAGTAATCCTAAAATTCCTGCTTTTCTAAATCTAGCCGTCTAATAATTTCGTGCACGTATCTCAAAGCAACTGATTTTTCCTTGCACGAATCTCAAAACAACTCAACAGTTGGATTTGAAAAGGCACGAATTGTAGGCCACTGTTCATGAGTGAAGAATCGCACCAGATTCGGATCCCCAGTAGACATCATGGTCCACAGTGCAAATTTTCGGTTCTGACAGGTTCAGGGACTGAACTGTGACTGAAAATAAGTTTGCTTAGAAAAAAGTCCCTGGACAGGGAACTTTTTGCGACCTGGTATAAAAAAATTGTAAGAAAAGGCTTTTCTAATGGGCATCTCGTGATGTAGAAAACTTTAATAATATTTTGGAGCAACAATTGAGTTACAGAGTTGATTTTTTCTAATCTTCATTTTGAGATTGGTGTCTTCTTGTACGGTCTCATTCATTTTTGAAAACCAGAACAGTCAATACTAATACCTATTAGCACATGCCAGCACTACAGATCACTAGCAGGGGTGGAGCTACTAAGAAGAAATCACTGAAATTTTTATAAATATACGAAACTCCAAATTAATTTAACAATTTATACATTTTTTATATTAATTTTTAAATCTATCTAAACCGCTGACAGTCGGCCGTTTCAGAAGCCAGAACCGCTGAGAGTGTCAGCAGTTTCACAAAACTATAACCGCTCACCCTGTCAGCGGTTTAAGTCAAGCACGATTTTTGATGCTTTCTGCACACTTTTTGAAATAACGAACGACTCAGATTAAAACACTGTTTGTAATCATTACAGAGTTGCGGCAATTCATCCGAATTATTATTAAAATGATTTTTCATTTAATTATTTTATTTAATTATAAAATATTATTATTTATTTATTTATTTTATTAAAATATTAGAAATATTTTTATATTTTTTTTTAAATTAGATATAATACCATATAATTTGATTTATTAGAAAGACTTAAACAAATAATCCGGATCAATATTTTTCAGATCGGATTTTTCATGGCTGTAAGAAAAATTAAAATATTTCTTTGTATGTTATTAGAAAAAAATAAAAATGCTTTGAATCTGAATTATTGATCCTGTTTCAAAAGTCATTTCTAGGTAAATAGAGAAAATATTATGGTCTTTCTATTTTTGAAAAAATAAAAATTTATCAAAAAATATCTAATTTTGACTTTTTCTTACATGCGTTGACTTTGATATTTTTGTTAAATTTTTATTTTTTGTATATTTTTGTATATTTTTATAGCTTTCTGAAACCGCTGACAGTGTCAGCGGTTCTGGATTCTGAAACTGCTGACACAGTCAGCAGTTTGGATAGATTTGAAAATTAATATAAAAAATGTATAGATTGTTAAATTAATTTGGGATTTTGTATATTTATAAAAATTTCGGAAAGAATGGGGTCAATTGACCCCATTTTTTTTTTGAATTTTTGGTATTTATATATAATTTATAATAAAATGATTTGATATTGTCAAATTGACTCTTATTTTCTATAGAATTTTTTTTTCCTGGCTCCGCCTCTGATCACTAGTACAATTGTTGGTTCATGATACTGCCACTCAAAAGGTGTTATTATTGCTTTATAATATTAAATGAACTTCAAGTTGTTTTGTTAGTTTAGAATTAGATTATGTTGATCTAGGATATATGATACAGCCTATATGTATCAAATGGAAATAAATATGGCGCTTGCTTCTGAAGCCAATGTTACACTTCATAACAAATACACAATTCATGAAATGACATTAACAAAAAGTAGCTGCCCTTCTTTGAACAAAACCTCCTTTGGGCTAAAAGGATTCAAGCATAAAATTTTCAATTTCAATAACACAGAACCATCACATCTCTTTAGATCTCTACACTAATGCATGGGAAAATTGAAATGGTGGTACATAAAATCTGCTCCTTTCTCTGTTTTTTTTCCTTCCTTAAAAATGCGTTCTCTTTTCTTCGTCTTATTTCAGAAATTTTGGATTTCTGAATTCTCTCAACAAAAAGACATCTAACTCTGATAAGCACATCTGGAATGAGAGACCATCTGCAAAACATTGAAGAAATTCATTGCTTATTGTAAAAAGACAAAATTTAGTGAACGAATTTAATACAAATTCAGTGAGATTCTGTTGATGCTAAAACATGAAATTATTGGAGTAAAAAAAACCACGATGTAAAATATTGCCCATACTAAAAGGTCTGGTGCAGAAACCGCATCCAACAAGAAATATATAGAAAATTTAAAATAAAATATTGGAAAATTTTGTAAAAGAGCAGGAACAGTAATCAGAATTATATCTGAAGTTATATAAAATTGATAAACTCCTGTTGAGTGAGTCTATGGTCATATCATGATTTAGTCTGTAATACGGATTAATATTTTCGTTTTCAAAATTCTAACAGTCAATCCGAATTGTACAAAATGATTTTCATATGAATATGTACTTGCAGACCAAATTTTATATTTTTTAGAAACTTTTTACTATTTTTTAAGATAGGTTGAAAATCACTGTTTTTAGATGGTCCAGAATTTTCAGATCAAGTGATTTTCTACCTATCTTAAAAAATAGTAAAAAAATTTCTAAAAAATATAAAATTCAGTTCGCAAGTAGATATTCATATAGGGATCATGTTGAATGGTTTAGATTGACCGTTAAGATTTTGAAAACAGAAATATTGACCCGTATCACGGATCACGGGTGATATGCATAGTATCATAGACTCCCTCATTTCTGTTTGTAACAGTTCATTTGAAAAAAAAGAAATTAGCCCATCTGATAACTAAAAAACATACATGAATTAACAACAGACAGTCGCATAAGGAAAGAAAAAGGCAGCTTCTGTTTTTCTTCTAACCTGAACTACTATAATCAAGAAGACATTGATAGAGCGAGGGGTGCCTCGCTTTCCCGAGAGGCAGTTGACGACTCGCCACCATCCCTTGATATTCCTTCCCCTTCTGCTCTACCTGATGAGAAATGTTATCAAATTGATTGATATTAATGATAACACACCTTGTTTAGGATCTTTTTACTTGTTCATTTTCCTCAAAAGGATTGCAATTGCAAGCACAGTGGTTCTAAGTGAATTGTCAAAGCACCCTCAAGACCCTTAAGCAAGTCCCAAAGAAAAAGTATATCAGACGAAAAATATGCTGTAAACTATATAAAAAACTGCATGATGAACTATACGGAAGTTTTTCTTTCTTGGAAAGGAATGCATCTGAGTGCCTCTGGCTTTCATTGAGAGAGAACTAAACACACATTAACGAGTTGAGGGTGAAGATAACATACTAAGGAGAGTTTGAGCTGCCTACGTTTTGGTGTGAAAAATCATCTCTCATAGTTTACACCATATTTCATTCTCTGCTTGAAGCAAATCATCTGATATAAATGAAAATTATTTTCCAGGTATAGATTTTTATATTAGCTCTTGTATGAAATCTAAACTCTGTTTGCTTCCGGAATGTAATGAAAGCCTGTTCACCTTCTCGGGGTTACTTTTATTTTAAAAAAGAAAAATGAAAATTCTATACAATTCGCTCTGGAATCTTATTCTCTGACAGTCTTACAGTACCTGTCGGCCTAGTACCAGACTCATCGCCCTTCCCCTTCTCATCACAGAGATCACTGTTGTTCCCTAATATGATTGCATCGCCAAACCTCACCTTCCTTGCACCTCCAGGTGAGTCAACAGCCTCCTCCTCCACCACCTGTTGTTGAGGTGCATCTGTGGCCACCACCACTGTTGCCTGTCTTGTAACCTTTCAAATAAAAAAAAAATAACAGCTTATCATAATTAGACTATAGATAACAATTAACCTGTCACCAGAAATTCAGGAGAATTAATGGATCATTGGCACGGAACAATTGGGGATGACAACTATGAATCTATGATCCATACTAGTAGAGATGCTAAAATTTACGTTTAAGCTAAGTAAATTTTTGTTTTCGTTAAAAGAAAAGGTCAAAAAGGAATTTCATCAGGAAAATAAATTAAAAACTTTTGCATTTGTAGTTTTACAACAACTTCTAACATAACAGAAGTCTATGATAGATAGCACTAGTTAAGATCAAACTATTTCTAACAATTACAACATGATTAGCTTGAAAGCATTTAGATCTATGCTAACATTTAATTAAAAAAAAAAGAAAAGATAAACAATCTTTGATAACAAAATCACCTGTCGTTGTGATGATGGCCTGTCGTCTGCTCTGATCTTATTTGTATGAGCAATTCGCAAAGCAATGCAACGATAGATGCATGTGAAGATCCAGAAAATCCATGGTGAAGCAACGAGGGCCATTCCAGCAGGGAGAAGCCATGACGGAACTGATGATGCCGGAAGAGAAATGAACATTACCAGAAAAACACCACCAGTTATTAAGAGAACAAAAAGGAGACAAGTGATGATGCAGACACATGCCTGGCCAGACCTGGGCCTGCCTTCTGATGTCTGTTGCGACATTCCCGATGAATTATGCCACTTTGGTGGGCCTTTGTTCATCAAGTATGTCTTCTTTCTTCCTCTTTGTTTACCTCGGATTCATTAATGAAATGTGATTCTTTTCAATCTTTCTTCCTCCTTTTTTTGTTTGCAACTATTATCTCTGTATTTTTGTTCCTTGTTGATCCTGATCTTGATGGTTTTTTTTTTTTTTTTTTTTTTTTGAGAAATTGGGAGTATTGGTAGGAGGAGAAAATTGGTCAAAATTGGGTTACGAGTTAGGACAGAGGACAGAGAGGGTTTGCAAGGTTGGCTTGTTTATGGTTTAGACTTTAGAGAGAGAAAAATAAAGAGGCGTTGAGGAGCTAAACCGAGATTACCTATAAGAGGTATGGTGTGGTTGCATTTGCATGTTTTTGTGGAAGCAAAAAATATTTGACGATTTGTATTTTTGAAGTTTGTGATTGTTAATTTGTTAAGGGGTGAATTTTGAAATCGGCATCAATTAAACAACCAATAACGCTTGGCCAAATTAATGTGAAAACTATCTATGTTTTCTTCTATATAATTTAGTTATGGATTATTTTATTTTCCTCAACTATGGTCTTCAGAAAGGTAGTGGGATAGTGGAATCCCATTATTTCTCCAAAGAAAAAACAAAATATCACTCTTCTCAACAAACAATTTTTTTCTATGTTCCCAAATATTGTTTAAATCAAATTTAAAAACATAATATTAATATGAAGAAAATAAAGCCATCGGGATTTGATAAGAAATTAGGAAATAATAAAAAAAAAATAAAGACAATATAATTAACAACACGTGAATGGAGTAAATAAGGCTTACAAAATGAAGGAAGGAATGAATTAACTAAGCACGCTATAAATAGATTGAGGATAAGTATAGTCTGTGTCATCACTGGAGCTCTTCTTAGAAAAGATACGCCCAATCAGTGACAGTGGCTTCTTCTTCTTTTGCGACTTGTTCCTCTCCATTCCAACATCCATATCGCAAATGCTTAAAGCATCGCCAAAGCATGGCCAGTACTCATTCTCATCTTCTTCCCATCTCTTTTCTTCTCTAATTGCATTTCTCTGTGCTGCTTTTGCTGCCTCAATCTCTGCTAATTTTGACAGACTTCTATGAAATTTAGCATTGATACCTGCCATAGCGATCTCCATTTCAGATCTTCTCTTTCTCATCAACGCCAATTCTTGCCTTACCTCTGCTAACTCCATCTCCAGCCTCTTGATTGGATCCATTACCGATACCTCATAGTAAACGGGTGTGGACTTGTGGGCAGACCCGGATCCGGCTGTTGAGGGTGGTGCGGTAGGACTAGGAGAAGAGATTGGTAGTGTTGAATGGTATTTGCTGAAGGCTGCAGCAGCCTCTTTGACTGACGGAAATTGCCTGATTGTTTCATCCTCTGAAGTGTTCATTTTCTGGTGTTTGATATAATATGTTTGGATGAATGGAAGCATATATAGAGGGTTATAGACTTATAGTTATAGGGGGTGTATATTATTATTATATAATATAGTGAGATGGTGAAATTGTGAATCTGTGATAATGTAATAATGTTATTCTGGTTGCTTTGCTTCTACTTCTACTTCAAAAGGTTATTGCTCACTGAATCTCTGCGCCCCAGCCCCAAAGTGTGTGATACGGGATATCAGAAGATATGTAGCCTGTCAAAGCTTGATTTTGGGGGCAGAGAAATGGACTTGTCACCTAAGGCCACTCATATCTCATAATCTCATATGGTTGGTTATTGTCAGTGACACACTCAGATCTTTGTCAGATAACTATAACTATAATAATACTAACAAGGGGATTTGTGACCAAACATGTCTAAACTCTCGTGCTAATTGTAAAGGATTTCATTAATAGTAAAACAAAGATATCGTCCATTCAAATTATCAGCTTACTTGAAGTCTGGTACAAGTACAACCTCTTTTTTGAACAAACAAACAAAGTCAACTCTACGGGTGAAGGTATTAGTTCTGGACCGCAAATGAAAATAAATCTACCACTAGCGAATCCGGCCTACAGGCCCATTATCAGCCTAATTATTCTCTTTTGTAGTCCCGGCCTTCCTCTTTTATAGTATTAACATTTCAAAATCAGCCCAAGTCATCATTTTAGCTTTCTTTCAGCCGAAAACTGATGACGTCGGTCTTGAGTCTTGACTCTTGCCGGTTCCCACTTCCCAGAATCGCAGCATCGCAATCTCCGCCCGCTTTCGATACGCCCAAGGCTCAAGCCTCAAGACTCCCGCGCCACCTGAAATTATACAAATTCCCACAACTCAACCTCCTTCTTCCACTCTCCACCACTGCCACCTCCAATGGCCAACCTCCTCCAACTCAACGTCCGCTCCCTCTTCATCCCTTCTCTCTCCTCCCCTCGCCACTCCCACTCCGCCACCCCACGCCGACACCATTTCCGCGTCCAGGCTAAAGTCCGGGAGATCTTCATGCCCGCTCTCAGTTCCACAATGACCGAGGGCAAAATCGTCTCCTGGCTCAAATCCGAGGGAGATCGCCTTTCCAAAGGAGACTCCGTCGTCGTCGTCGAGTCTGACAAGGCTGACATGGACGTCGAGTCCTTTCACGACGGAATCTTGGCGGCTATCGTCGTTCCTGAGGGAAGCTCCGCTCCTGTTGGATCTCCAATTGCTCTGCTTGCTGAATCAGAAGCCGACATTGATCTAGCCAAGTCCCAAGCCTCCAGTTCCAGTTCTTCAGTTTCAGATCAAAAAATAGCAGCTGTATCAGCGCCAGTAGCAGAGCCGGAACCAGAACCAGCCATTTCGACTCCTCCAGTGTCGTCTCCAGTATCCTCTCCAGCTGTGAAGGTTGCCTCAACTCATCCTGCGTCAGAGGGTGGGAAGAGAATAGTGGCTTCACCTTATGCAAAGAAGCTCGCAAAGGAATTCAATGTGGATTTAGCTACAGTGGCGGGATCAGGGCCAATGGGAAGAATTGTGGCAAAGGATGTTGAGTTGGCTGCGAGTTCAGCTGCCGTTAGTGAAATACCAAAGGTTGGCACTGTTGTGGCAACTCCTACAGTGCAATTGGGAAGTGTGTTACCTTTCACGACAATGCAAGCTGCAGTTAGTAGGAATATGTTGGAGAGCCTCTCAGTGCCTACATTCAGAGTTGGATATACCTTTACTACTGATGCTCTTGATGCTCTTTACAAGAAGGTAAGTTACTTCTTGTTTTTTTTTAAATACCTGTCAAGATTGTAGGAGCTTCTTTGTGGTAATGGATTGAGGTATGTTGTACCAATACAGTAGGTAAATTCAGCTGGTACTTTCTTGCAAACAATTTATCTACTGAGTGGATGTATAACACAAGATGGCTGAAATGTAGAATTCGACATTAACTAATAATTGGTCTATTCTACCTGATAGTGGCACACTGTCACTAGGTAGATGGATCTATCAGTGCTACCTTTAACTGGTTCGGCCACAGGTTTTCATATTATCTTACGTCTTTTGTTGTTCAAACCATAATGCTAGTCTCAATTAGGCCTCTTTCTGAACAACGGAGAAAGAAACCCAACTATTAGATGATAGAGGATCATATGGGCCGGGTTGGGTCTGCACAACACCTGTCAATGGGCATGCATGTACACTGAGTGGTGAAATTCCAATTGCCAACTATTTGAAATCAAATAGCATTAGTATGTTGTTTATCTCTTCCTTTCGAAAATAATAAATGTTGGACTTAATGTTTGTTGATTTGATCTGATACAATGCAGATTAAGTCAAAGGGGGTAACAATGACGGCACTCCTAGCGAAGGCAACTGCAATGGCACTAACACATCATCCTGTGGTGAACTCAAGCTGCAGAGATGGGAAGAGCTTCACGTACAATAGCAGCATAAACATTGCCGTGGCTGTGGCCATGGACGGTGGCCTCATCACACCTGTTCTTCAAGATGCTGATAAGGTTTAATTCACTATTACCAATATGTCATGGCTTTGCTTTCCTTGTTTACTGATGGATATTTTTGGGGTTTTATCTTCCAAAATTAATCCAGCATTTTTTGTACGGATGCTGCTTACAGCTAAATGTTGGAACGATGGTAATCTAGGATATGAATGAATGGGGGATTGACACTTTGGTATATTTCCTACAATTTTACTGGAATTTAAGAAATGTCCTTGTTATTAGATTGGTTTAGGTGAATTCTGTACAATAATTTGATGAATTTGTAAGCTCAAAAATCCATCTGTTTTCCTTTCATGAATATTGGACTGATTATAAGTGCACCAAAGGCTACTTTTATATATCAATATCCTATTTTATTATATCAACCTAATTAAAAATTTGAGCATAAAAGCCATGGAGAAAGCTAAATTAAATATAAAAGAATTGACTGTAATTGCATGTAACTTTTCGTATTAAGTAAATTACTTCATCACCAGCTGTGAAGAACTTGCCACCCAGTGTTTGAAAATACCTGGGCTGGGTTTAGGTCTATTTGGTTTCAAGGAAAAAAAAAAATGCATTTGAAGTAGAGAATATGGTTGACATTATATAATGTGTTATTTTCATCGCAGTAATTTACCTCCTGTGTGCTGTCTGAGGGTAGGCAAAAAAATACTTTGGTGCTAATAAATTAGGTCTTTTGGGATTTGCAGCTTGATATATACTCTTTATCAAGGAAATGGAAAGAGTTGGTTGACAAGGCTAGGTCTAAGCAGCTCCAACCTCAGGAGTACACCACTGGTACACCTCCTTATTTCTTCTTTTGCAAAAGAACAGCTCTTGTGTTTGCTCAATATGTAATTTCGGTAGACTGTCCTTGTAAACTTTTAAATCCTTTGAAACACTGAAAGCATCACTAATGCTCCTTTCCCAAAGTGGAATCCCAAGCTACTGTCATCTTCACTCGTGGAAGCAAGAATGATGATAAAGGGCAGTGTTGGTTCTTTATTTTTAAAGAAATTTGAAGGAATATATACCTGTTTTTTGAAGAGGCAGATATGTTTCTAGGTTTATTGAGTTGACTTCTTATGGATATTTCTCATGTTAGCATGGGGATACTAGATAGTAATGCTTCTTTATTTTGTAAGAACACTCCAGATATTGCTTGAGTTATGCTGACATGAATTACCACACCTGATATAATATTATCTGTAATGTATGCTAGTCTTCTAATTATTTTTCAATGTTGATAGGTACATTCACTCTATCAAACCTCGGGATGTTTGGTGTAGACCGGTTTGATGCAATTTTGCCGCCTGGCACTGTAAGTGAGGTTTCATAAAACTTTTATCTCCAGTAAGCTCATGCTCCATTTTTTTTAAAGAAAAATATACCAAATCTCCTATTTTTATTTGTTTAATTGGGCCTATTGCAGGGAGCAATTATGGCTGTGGGAGCCTCACGACCAACTGTTGTCGGTACAAAGGACGGTCGGATTGGTATAAAGAATCAGATGCAGGTATGTTGCATCCTATGCCACAATTTAGGTCTTTGTACAAGTTTATTGGGCATTATACCTGTATTACCCATAAAACAACAAAAGTTCTTGTCTAAAATAACTAAAAAACAACAAAAGTTTGGTACGTATGAAATTGTCCGGTTAAATAAAGACTTTGCCGTTTGTATGGACATCAGCTTTGTACAAATAAAAAGAACTTGTGGTTTTTACCTGCTTTAGCTTTGTCTGAACAAAAGTTTGGTTTTAACCTGGTTTAGCTATGTCTAATATAATTTGTACTTTACCCTAACTTATTTTTGAATTAATCAACCACATTATAAATTGTGAATGAAAAATTACAGGTGAATGTGACAGCTGACCACAGGGTTATTTATGGGTCAGATTTGGCTGCATTTTTATTCACCCTTGCCCAAATAATTGAGGATCCGAAGGATCTAACTTTTTAGGATGCTTTTGCATTCTTTCTCTCACTATAGAGTCCTAAATGGCGGGGATATGTATGGTTCTTATTCATTTTGCACCACCTCTTCAGTCTCCACTCTTATTTATTGTGCTACTTTTCTTGTAAACTTCATTTCTGGGTCCTCTGTATTATCTTCTTTCTTCATTGTGATGTTTAATCTGATTTGCCATTTTTAGGATCACCAATTTTGTTTTCTGGATTGAACAAAGATATAATAAATGGGTAATTTTTTGTGGTCGTGGAGTTTTGACTTGCTAAAAGGCAGTCGGGGACATCACTGTAGTGGCATTTCATAAGTGGGGTCTATTGATTGTATAGGTAAGGACGTAAGGTACAATTTAGTAAATTCTTATCCAGTTTCTCTCCGTTTTCGATTAATATTTTTAATCTTCAGTTTAGTTAATTTTGTAATGAATTTGAAAAAAAAAAATGAAAGCTCTTTCATCTTTTTCAGAAAGAAAAAATTGTCCTGCATAATAGAGCAATATTTCATCAATTGTGCTTTCGGAAATTGTCATTGGTGAGTAGTGTACAGAGTTTTCAGAAAAAGCGTTTCCAATTTTTCTTTTTTCATTGCTGATACTATCAGGATTCAGTATTGAGTATTTTACCGTTGGATTGTGATCAAGAGTATTTCCTATATGAATTAAATGTCTTCAGCATATAAGCATCAAATTGATGGTCTTCAAAATCGGGATTTGCTAAAACCATTTTGTAAACATTAACGGTGAGTAAATTTGCACACCTAAATCCGGAGACAACATTACTAAAAAATTAATTGCATGTTACAATCGGGACCGTGGGGCATTCAATTTGAATTAGATAGGCAAGAGATTCTCTCTGACATGTTCTGATCCCTTCTGATCCTTAACTTGTGAACAGATTTTAGGCTGCTACAATACAATACAATACAATACCACAGTGGGACCTTAAAATCAATCAAAGATAGTGATGTCAGTGCGCTCTCTCTACTCTCTACTCTTTAGTCTTTAGTCTTTTGTGATCAAATCATGCGTACGATGTACACGTGAACATCGCAAAAATCCCAGATTCGGTCCCACATCTGGCATCTCTTGATTTTAGCACGGACCCAAATAAAGACGATGTACTTTGGATCCAGCCGTGATTCGAACCCTCTCCCAACCATCCTTTTCCCACTTTCTGAAAAGCACTAAACAGAAGGTAGCATCAACCTTCTTCTACCTCTTCTTTCTTTTCTTTTCTTTTTATTTCCATCTGTTCGTTTTCAAACAGCATCATTCCGATCTATATCACAACCACCACTTGCATATCCTCAAATTCTACACGAAACTCGTCTAATTTCTCCACCTCGCAACAAAAGTTTCTTCATGTTGTTATTTGTCTGGGTTGGATCAGATTGTCATAGGTTCCACTCTTCAAATGCCATTAGGTGATATAGACTAATCTGAACAATATCAATAATAATAAAAAGTAGAGAGGTTTTTCAACTTGAAGCAGTTTCACATTTGGGTATAAGAAACACCTGAAAAATATAATCAGCGAGTCTGGTAGAGCTCAATTCGTATATAGTTTTGTACTGATATTTTATTCTCCTAGAACACTATTCTACTTATTTGATTTTAGTTAGGACAAATATGAGAATTTTGGGTTTGGATTTATAGCTTTAACATATTTTAATTTGGGTGATGTCAATGTAGATCTGTAATTTTCAACTTGCATGTTATTCAGTGTTGTTGTATATTTTTGCTGTCAATTGACCAGTCATCGTCATGTCATATACGTCCTTGGGTTCAAACTTTACTTTTACCAGAAATTAAGATGATCAACCTGATCATTAGCTCAAAAATATAACACAATAAAATTTGAGAATCAATATCTCACTTTCTTTTAATTCATTCATCACCAATCTACAATATGGATCACATCTTACCCCCGAAAGCCAAATAGTGAAATAAGATCAAAAGCTTTAGAGCTAAGTGCTCAAATTGTTAAACAAAAAGAAAGGAAAAAGATTACAATTTGAAAAAAAAAAAGTGAAACCCTTTTCTATCTAATGGATGCCATTCATGTGCTGAATTAATGTGATAGTTTAGTTGAACGGCTTGTAAACCTTAAGGTCTTCAATGACTCCGGCAATGGACCCCACTGTGCCCCCCACGGAAATTACCAAACATGACATGCTAAGCATTTGTAAGCAAACCCAACGGGTACTCCATTTCGGCACCTTCCTTTGCATAATGTACATCTCCACTGGGAAAAACACGGTCAACGGCCAAAAACTAAGCGCACCGAGTAATCCAACAACATCATTGAAGAAGGGTAACAGCATTGAAATGACAGTTGTCAGAATAACAAAAGATGTGCGCCAAATGAGCCTGAATAGGCTGAGTTTGATTGGCCCTACAGAGAACTCCTTGGTGATGAACTTGGAATCGGGCCACCGAGCTATGGCGTGTTTCTCAATGAATGCAAAGAGTGGTTGGCAGAAGACCTGGTACGCACCGATCAAATGGATCACAATTGCAGCATTGGCAATGTTAAGCAGCCAATATGGGTTGTAGAATCCAAACCCTGTAAGAAGATTGCCCGGTGCCTCATCTCCAAAGGCAGCGTAGCCGAAGCAGCCACAAAGGAGGTAGAAAGCTGTAGTTACTGCTACACTGATCAGGGTTGCCCTTTTCATGACTTTAGACTCAGATGGCGGCGGCGCTCTAACCGTGTCCTGGAGAAAAACATATATAATATTTAATTCAAGTTTGTGTTACTTCAATATATACTTCTTTTGCTTGGTTTTTTTATTTCTTTATTGAAGAGAGAACAGAGAGAAAGCAATTACCTGAATCTCAATCAAAATAATTGAGAAGGAATATGCAAAGGCTATGTCGCCAAAAGCTTGTAAGCTGCGATATATTTTCTGAGCTTGTGTCACTGTGCCAATACTGACACCAGTAAAGCTACCCTTGATGCCTTTGTTTGCTGTTTTCAAATAAACATGAGATAATTTATATTATTACCATCTGATCAATCAATGAATTAAATTATTATGAATTCATTTTTGTGTGATGGAATATATAGTACCTATCACTTGAACCATGCCGAGAGCGAGACCAATAGATGAGTATGTAAAGGACATGACCGCCGCGACAATGGACAGCCACCAAATTTGATCAAAATCTGGGATTTGAGAGAACAAAATTTCCACAACCCCAAAAATTATCATGTAAGGGACGCTTGAGACATGGCATGGATTCTTGTGCCCCTTCTCATGGAAACAGTCTGATCTCTTGATAGCCCTGTTCAAGTCAACATAATTAGTTAAATGCCTAAATCTTCAAAATAACATTTTATTTTATTTCATTTTAGTTTTCAAAACTTGAATGTTTGGACTTACGTCATGCTAATTGAAGCAGCAATTGTGTATCCTATGGCCACGCCGAAGAGATTTGCGTATTGGATAAACCCACAAAGTTTTACCTTAAAACCACCTATTGATCAAAATCAAGTAAATACAAGTTAAAAATGAAGTAAACTTTATTAAGCTATAATTAAACACAGGTAATTTGCAAAGATGATTTACCAAGGTTAGCCTGAACTGCGTCCATGTAAGTATAGTTGCGCTTGCCGGTCGTCGGGTCTCCAGAACGGTAACAGTCAGCTAGGAGAGTTGAGGTGTAGTAAATAACAAAGGAAAAGAGGAACATGACAGCAGGGCCCGCTACCCAGCCGAGCTGTGCTATGGCCCACGCTAACGATAGCACGCCAGAACCAATGACAGCAGTGATAATATGAGCACTTGCAGTCCAGACAGTTCCTAAAATAATAAGAGCTTGTAAATTTTCTAATTTTGGCTTCTAAGATCAGACAACTATAACATATATGAGTGTCTGCCTACTGTTTCCAGTAACTTGCAAATAATCTTTTGATGATTTTAAAACTGTAATTAGAAATTTTTAACATATTACATTAGTTTCCACTAAAATAAATTAAGCTTAGTCCACCAGCAACTCAGCAAGTGATGAACAAACTAAAACTACTGTGATCATTAATTGGTAGAAATCTAGTAAATACAAATAAATAAAATTTGCATGTATTAAGTATTAACAGCCAGAAAGAAAGGTTAAGTAAATATTTACCAGTTCTTTTCGGGCGCCCGTCATCATCAAACAATTTGGAGTCGCATTGCTCGAGAGAAGAAAGCTCCATGGGTGGTGGATAGCTCCCATTTTTGGAGTAATAACCGTTCTTTTCAGCCATCTTATTTTATTTTTATTTTGTTTCAGAGAAAAAAGTGTTAAGGTGAAGTGAATTGAATACAGATTGAGGTGACAATAAATAAACTGAGAGTTGAAAGTGGGAGGTTTCCTGGAATTAAGTTATTGAATGAAGTAGAAGAGGGGAGGTATGTTGGGATGTGAGGAGAGATGGATGATTAATGAGTGAAGAAGAAGAGACAAGCTAGAGAGAGAGAGAGTTTATTGGATTGGCACTGCTAGGTGACTGGGGATGAAGCTTATTTATAGACAGGAAGGTCATGGGAAGAGAGAAAGGGAGTTATAATTAAATTATTAAAAAAAGGTAAAAGGTAACACGGAGGAGGAGAGGAGAGGAGAGGAGAGGTCAACGAGAGAGGTCTATTAAATCCAGCTTCCACTATCTGCGTGCCAGTGCCAGTGCCAGTGCCAGTGCCACCTTTTATTTTTATTACATGGCCTTATCTCTCTGTTCTAACAGTTACAGCGTGGTGTTAAGTGGAGTACTGCTAGTCTGGTACTCTACTGATATATACACGAGCAACGGGACCACCCCGTGGTTAAAAACACAGATATAATTAGTTACTGATTGTACTGTACAACTTGAGATTCATAGGTATTGGTAGAGTAATTAATTCTTCATGTTTAAAAATATGATGATTATAAGTCGAATTTAATAAGTTCTCTTCCCAAAATTGTCTTTGTTTGGTCTGTTATGGTTTTGTTTCTTCGGTAATATTTTTCTATTTTTCTGACCAAGCGTTTTATTCTGCAGTGCATCTCTGAATCTGGGCATGTCTCTTTTTTAAAATCAGAAAGAAAAATATATAAGATGAGAACTCAATGAGAGAGCAATAAATGAAGATCCGAATCTGTTGTAATTTTGAGAAAAATTACAGGATTCTGAAATTTTGAGATCAGCCGTTCAATTTTTTTCGTGCGCGAATTTCGAAAATATTTTCAGAAAGGTAAGTTTTATACACGTATCTCGAGAAAGACCAACGGTTAAGATCGGAATTATAGGTTCTGTAATTTCGAGAAGAATTACAGCGGATTTATTTTCATAAATGAAGCAAAAGCCTTCCTCCTCGGTGGAGTGGCAAATAGCTCGTGGCTCGATTGTGACTCATATTTGACTCGCTCGTTACTAGACCGAGCTATTAAAGAGCTAACTTCCCACTAGCTCGGTCTAGAATTAACGAGTTCAAGTTGGGGTCTAGCCTATTTGTCAGCTCGTGAGCTAGCTCGACTAGGCATCAATTTGTGAATTTTTATGAATTTATGTGCATTTTATACTATCTAGCTCTGTTCAGCTTGGTTCAGCTCAGTTCAAAAATTTTGTAAAATTTTTTTTTTTAAAACAAGATCTAGCTAGCCAAACTCAGTGAGCCAACTCATTAGCTTGCGAACTAGCTCGGTCTAGCTCGTAATGATTTCAAGCTGATATTTCAGCTCAGACCCTAAAATCAGCTTGCTCGTAACTCGGACAAGCCAATTCGTGGAGTTCATACTAGACCCAGCTCGTTGCCACCCTCGCTCAAGAGGTGTGTTTAAAGGTGCTACTTTTACATGATTACCTGAATTCGATCTGGAACCGAATCAGAACCGATTCATATCCGATTAATTTAGATAGGGTATGGTTTAAGAAATATAACCGGTTATATTATGGGTACAGTTACAAAATTGATAATGTAATGTCTGACTCGGATCCAACCCGGAACCGATAAGGTAATGGATAAAATATGAATTTGATTTAATTATCGGATCCGTAACTGAACCCGATCCGGGTACAGTCTATGAGAGACAAGACTTGAATTAATTCAGTCGGGCTTTTAGCATACGCCACAGGCCACAGGCCACAGGCCACAGCCATACCCAGCCAGATAAAAATGAAGTTGATTTCATGGGAATCATGTCTTTAGCTAGCACAGTGACGCCAGTTATATATATATTTCCGTAAAGAGAGACAGCTTTTAATTTTTCCAACTGAACTTGAAAATTAAAGTTTTTTTGTATTTTTAAAGGCTAGCTATATACTATTATGTATACAGTCTATGACTATGAGAGACTTTTAGTCGGGCTTTTACCATACGCCATACTTAATATATTTTCGTAAAATAATAGATTGATTTTTAACAACTCAAATTCTAATAAATATAATATAATATTATGACCGACTTATGAATCTTCTTCAAAACTAAATATTGGTCAAGTGTTTATTCGAATCATTTTTGAATGGATTGGATTAATATCGATTGAATTCAACATGTGAATTATTTATTATTCTACGTACGTAGATGTTTAAGTGTGAAACAAACTCAACTCAACGGGAGGAGAACATTGGAATGTTTTGCATCCTTCGCCTCCAAACTCAGTTACAACTATTGCACCTCTTCAAATAAGTTATTAGCTAGCGTTAATTGTCAAATAACAAAAATGAAAAACAGATAAAACACCAATAGGTTAATTTTCGTTTCAACACATATATTATGTATTGAGAGAAAACACCAATAGGTGAACCACTATCAAGACGTTATTGTCCTAATATTTGAGTTGCGGAGCACAAGTAGGGTTAAAAAAAAATTATTAACTCGCTCATTTACAATTTATTTTAGTTTCAATTCGAGTTGATTTGACCGACTCGTTTAACTCATCAAATGAATTCAAATTGTTTTTCATAAGATAGTAAAAGGAGAGGCCATAGATAGAAATAAGACCATATTTAATTATCTTTTTAATGTAATTTTGTAATAGATCAACAACTTAAAGCATAATTCATCGCATATGCAACATGAATGACTATAACTACAAATATTGATTGTGTCAAACGAGTTATGAGCCTATTCGAGTTGATAATGAGTTGAACTCGAGTTATGTTTTCAGCTTGTTATTGTTTTCTCAACTCAAATTGACCGGCTCATTTAGTTAAGGAGTTGATACAATGATACATGATAGCCTCTATTAGAATTTATATATAAAAAAAGAAAGTTAATGAGTTATTAACAAGGTTTTAAATAGCGATTATAGCATCATAGCAGAGAGACAAAATATATATATATATATATATATATATATATATCGAATAGCGCAACTATAGCGGAAGTTTTCATACATATTTTTTTTTTTCAAAATTTATAGTCTATATTTCTACTAAATATCAATATGATCAGTATTAGAGAATTGGAGTAACAGTTAAATGATAACTGATCTAAGTCTATATTTCTTTTAATCATGCAAATAAGAAAGAAAAAGAAAAAATGATATACAAGGTAACATTATTTAATAGTTCATACTTCATAGTTTTACAGATTATAATAGACGAAGAGCAATCAATTTTATAAGTGAAATGAAGTAAGTATACTTATTTCAATATTTTATATATTATAATAATTAAAACCAGTTTTTAATGAAACGAACGGTGATAATTTCACAGGTGAATACTAAACGAAGAGAAAACAAAAAAAATAATTAATATTTGAATATTTTCTGATATAGAATGAGAGACTAAATCACAAATAGAAATAAAAACACATAGTTTATTTTAGCATACTTATTATAGCAGACCATATAATATCAGAAATATAAACAGAAATACAGAAGTCCGTGTAGCACAGCGATAGTAATAGCGTCTAGCGTGTAGCAGTAAAAGCGGTCTGCTACTACAGTTATAGCAGTCGTAGCTGAAATAGTGCATTTTTATCTCATAGCGTAGCTTTTATGATCTTAAAATGCTATATCGAAGCTATAGCTAATTATTTAGAACACTGCTTAATAACAAGTTGGAAGTAAGTGGCTCATTTACAATCCTATTCACAAGTGAGAAGAAGAAATATGAGAAATGTTGTGGAAGATTTGGTGCAGGGAAGACTGGTAAAAAATGTGTTTGGTCCAATACGACTTTAATTTTATCGCGGTATGATGTAGATTTTATATTCATTTTATATTTATGTTTTTGACATCTTCATCCCTGAAAAAAAGAGGGTTCAATCCTTCCTTTATTTAAAACAATTCTAATATTTTTAGGATTTGAATGACATCTAATTAGAAACTTACTGGGATTCCACTTTCAGAAATGAAGGACGCTTTATAATGAAATTGTCTTTACTGTTGTTAGATAGAAAAACTATTATATCGAGTAGAACTAAGGTGTTTTTAAGTTCATCAAGTTTCTTGGTGAACTCAAGTCTAAAATCTATCGGATTGGCTTCAAACGATGAATCCGAACAATTAAAGTCCGTTTATTTTATGAGCGATGTGTCTACATGTGAAAATTTTGAACTTTCGAATTAGTTTAGTATAAAATCAAGCGGTCAAAATTAGAAAGTTAATAAATTAATTTTAATACATTGATTTTTTGAACGTTTTTATCACTTGACTCTAGGCAAAATTAATTTCTAAATTAAAATTTTTTACACGTAGACGCATCATTCATAAAGTAGACGGATTTCAATGGTAAGAATTTGTTGCTTGAAACCGATTCTATGAATTGTAGAGTTGAGTTCACAAAGAAACTAAGTAAACTGAAGAACACCCTAGTTGTACTATATTATATCAATCCTTTGACGTTGGTTGAATTTTAAGCAACATTTGTTTTCCTTTTTTTTTTCAAAATATTCCCGAATTAATTTATAAACAGTAGAAAGACGCATCGATTATCAAATTATGAAATAGACTAATACCTAACTACAGGCTGGTACTATTCTATTGGGTCACTTGGGTGATTTGATTGGCTTTTTGTATAAATATCAAGGTGAGTAGTGAGTAGCGAGTAGTGAGTAGTGTGACTAATGATAGATCGATATTAGCCAGTGGTGTACCTTGATTTAGTGCTCATGATTTTCAATGAGCGGTCCCTAATTAACCCACCCAAAAGAAGAATAAATCAGCTACCTAAATCTCTGTTCAAATTCTGCTTTTATGACTATTAATTCTTTATTCATTTGCTATTATATATATTTTCCAAAAATGAGCAATAAAGACATCTTTTAGAGATGCTGCTGGATTAAGAATTGCAAAATTAATGTACCGATTCCTTCTGTCCACTGGTTCCAAGTTCCAACTGACAATAAATAATACCACTCTAACAAAATAGCAAAACAAGGTATGATGTCTCTTACTTCATTCTCTCAACCCCTACATATTTTACAATGCGTCTATATTATTTTTATGATACATTCGAACAGATCCAAGGAGAAATGAGAACATGATCGAATACCCTACAAATTAAGCAGGGAAAGGGGTGTCCAAACCCCCCTTAATTTACTGTGACAAAGTTTCAAAATCTGTTATATATATAGTACAGAAAATATATCATTAAGCATAATATCGAATCATCGGTTCGCCCAAAACCATCACTACCATCCTAATCCGACCGTTACATAAGAGTTTGTTATGTATTGATTTTTTAGTTTGTTTAATTCTAGAAACAATAGAGGAATTATACTGCATATTATTAAAGTTACTTCTTAATTTCATGGTGCTTTGAGGCTTTCAAACAATAAAATAATTATTGACTCCATTTATTTTGGTGATTTGGAGAGAAAGAAAATAATGATATTTAAATGTGCTGCAAATACTCTACTTGTTTCATTTTGTGTTAAATTTGATTAAATATATATGAGGAATTCCTACTCAGTGGAGTATCTCTTTTGCTCTAATGTTACACAGGTAGATTTGGACGCAGCGGATTGGGCTTGTGGTCTCTGGTCTTCTGACTCTGGTCTTCTAATGTTACAATATTCTTAATACATGCTTATAGCAAATTCCTAGCCTATTCCATCTCTGGTCTTCTGACTGCAATAGTACCTTCAACAAGTTAGTATAATGTAATTTTATTTTATGAAAGAGAGATAAAACAAAAATACCTATCAAATTATAAAATATAAATGACAAAATTGTTAATTCATAAATTATCTCTAATTAATTTTTATATTCGTCTCTGACTAGATGTGTGTAGCCAATTTTATTAATTGGTCTTGTATTTTGATTTCTTTTTAACTTTTTGGAATATTACCTATATTAAATTATGGTTGATTTTATAAAAGAGAGCTACAAACAAAAGTTCTTTTTAAAAGGTTGTTTCAGCTTTAACTAACCCAAGTTTTTTTGACAAAAAAAAAAAATTGGAGTTATATTAAAAATTAAACAGTAATGTTAATTAAGAATCACATACGACTTTAATGTTGGAGATAATATTATGAATAGATCAAAGTACACATCTAATCTTCTGACAACTATTCTGTATTAATTAATTGATTAAGAAACATTGAAATCAAGCAATTAATGAATGAATATAATAGTTTGTACAGTAGAGTTGTATGAATATATAGTTGAATACTAAACACACCATGATGATATAAACAGTAAAATTGGAAGTAAGATGATTTGATGAAAAAAAGAATAGGGATTTGGGATTTGGGATCTATATATAAATAAGATTGATGCAATAACGTAACTTTTGTTAAGATTTGAGATAGAAAGTAGATAAGTATGGTAGGACATTGTGTAGTGGTCTAGTGGGATAGGCGGATAGTACTACCTTTCTTATATATTATTACAGTTTGTTTGAAATTCTTATGAATTTGATACAAAAATTTCAATTTCAAAATATCTTGTGCATAAAAAACTTCTTGGACAATCAAATCTAGCTCATCTTTTTAGCTCACTCTCCTTAGTTGCTTTCTGGTCGCACTCCGGCCGAGGTATCTAAACTAGATATTTATTTATTATATATAACCACTAAAAATGCATCACTAGCAAATATGTGCACATCATGTCCAAAAGGCCTTTCCTTTAGATAAGATTCTATAATTTAATAAACAATAAGAAGATAAAATTCTATAATTTAATAAACAATAAGAAGATAAAATTCTATAATTTAATAAACAATAAGTGTTCAGTGCGCAGTAATTAATACTTAATTTCATCTTAATGTTTCCCAGACATGGGGAATGAAATTTTTAATTTATTAGACAAGTATAATATTCATATTCGTTGTTTATTAATTTATTACATGATAAACTAACTAATCAATCATATGCAGATGAGAAATTCTTCTAGAAATTATGGCTTCACCAACTTTGCAAACATGAATTATTCTTCAAGTTAATTGAGTGGTTAACATTAAAATTAGATTGGACGGTTTATGGCAAATCTACTTAATAACCGTACACGTGGCAGAACGAAAGATACTTATAAGGGCATATACAACAGTGATTGTTTTTGGATTGCTAATATGATATGTTAATTGCTAATAGAATTGTTGGGATGTAATACAGTTTCTAAATTAATAAATTTGCTTTAAAAAAAAACGTTTGTTTAATGACACATGGCTAATTAATTGGCTGAAATTAATTATAGCGCTCTCCCTCTCTTCATAAAATTAATTGTTGGGATGGAGTAATTTAGATATTATGAATCTCTAATTGTTAAACTAAATGACTTGACTAAATTACAATTTTTAAACAATTTTTAAACGTTTTTGAACGTTTTTGTGAGATGAAAATGCTTTTATATGGTGTGGCATTTCCACTTTCATTGATTGTTTGATCTAAAATTAATTAATGAGGTTACTTTTGTTAACTAGAGCAAATTTTAAGTACTGACACTGTAACAATCCGACAATTGAACTCACAAATAAACTACAAATAGTTGAAATGGCCAAGTTAACTTTGTGAAGGTCTAAAACAATATTTCGTGAAAAGGTGCGTTTAGTCTTTATAGTTTATAGTCTGTTGATTTATTTCGATATTCGTGCAAAGTGCAAAGTCAATTTAAAAAAGTGAGGACAGAACAGAAGCCACAAAACAACAAATTCTGTTGATAATATATGTGTTATATTTTCTTGGACAGCGGTGCGTGTGGCGTAATAAATAAAATAGTTAAAGAAACAACAACACACAGTTTGAATTGAAATTTGAATAAATCCATAAAGTATGTATCAATGATCAACTGACACATGTACTGTAAGCTCACCTTCGACACGACACGTGCTACTGTGCTAGTGCAAAACAGGACACCCTCCTCAATCATTCTGCATTTATCTTTACTATCTGTACAAAGGACAATAATTATTTTACTTGATTCAAAACTAGGTGCAAATCTTGTCTCGTCTACCGCGCTGCCATGATTTTTCATGTATCAAAAATTACAAATCTTGTACATTTTAAGAGCCGGTATTTTTTTTCATAACCAAAAAATTAAATAAAATAATATTAATAACCAATTTTTCAAAAAAAATTCAACCATAACCAGACCGCCCATTTGGGAGGCGGTTTACTATCCAGGGAAAACCGCCCCACGGTGGGGCGGTTTACTGTTCATGGCAGACCGCCCCACTGTGAGGCGGTCTGCTATAGTAATTTTTTTTTTTTTTGAAGGATTTGAATGTTTCAATCTAAAAAATGAGAAATGTTCAATTTTTGTATCAAAGTTAGATCGTGGCTTAAAATATTCCTTGTTTGGTTAGAGTTGGTGGAGCACTAAAATTTTGGAAACCTAAGTTGATTACTTATTAATAATTAGATACTAATTATATAAACTAGTAAGTGTCGGCCACGTGTTGCCGTGAAAATTGTAAGTCTATTTTGATCACTTTCTTTAAATATGATGTTTGAACTATATCAACAAGTATTATGATAAATTTAATTATCTCACTGTAAAATTTGTA
Organism: Carex cristatella; assembly: GCA_024447775.1. Classification (NCBI taxonomy): domain Eukaryota; kingdom Viridiplantae; phylum Streptophyta; class Magnoliopsida; order Poales; family Cyperaceae; genus Carex; species Carex cristatella. The sequence goes on from JAJHPF010000022.1 coordinate 2,966,508, forward strand.
TAGTTATTGGTGTTTTGTTAATTATCTCATGTATGATGTTTTTTTTCTCACTTCTCTCACTTTTCTCCTTGTGGTGAATTGTGTCACAGAATCATTGTGCAAATAGTAAATATACTTAGTACTATGTACATAAAAGAAAGATTTGTATATTTTTCAAATACTATTAATCAAATCAAAGACAATTATTTTCAAATTATACATCAATTACACAAAATCATAAACGTATGGATCAAATACTTCGTTCTTTTTATGCACTGGTCTTCTCAATTTATCTAACATCATCTGCAATTTCATACAATCTAACATCTGATTAGTTTTTTCATTAATTAAAGATAGAATGGCTGATTACACTTAACTTTTAACTGTTATTAGTTATTACTAACTATAAGTTGTTCCATACAAATTATCCCGATCATAATGTTAATGCTATGCATATAACCCAATATTTACCAATTAGGTTCCTATGTGCCTTATTCAATTTGTATGCCAAATATAAAAAAGGAAGGTACTAACCTAAAAATGACCTAATATACTTGGTTTATCTGGTTGAACTAAGTACTTCCTTGGTTTCTTTTGCATACGTTTGGATGATACTGTATATGAAAAATAAAAATTTGTTACAACAAAATATTTCGCATATATTATGAAACAGAAACATGAGAAATAAATTAGTTTCTTATGATACTATATAAGACTTGTACAATAATAGATACATAAAATATATGCATAATATCTCATATTCAATACAATGACTTAGAATGATTGAATTTGTTAAATGGATGGCTGAAATCGTCTTTGAATAGATACACCATTCAGTCTCCTAAGTTGACAGTGCTAATTCTTGGCAAACTAGTAAATAAGTTGACAATATTATCACTGATTCTTTCCAAAAAAAACCGTTAGTGAAAGTGTACCAACAAAGCATAATTAGTGACATAAGAGATTAAGCAATTATACATATAAAGTCCCTACGGATGTTACACTTAAAATTTATGTAATAATCCAGAGTAACATTACAGCATATATATATACTCAAGACATGGCTAGTAACATATATCCAAAAACACATCTGGCTATATATTTTGAGGTTGAAACAAGATTATACATACTCACTAGTGGATAACATAAACTATGAAGTTCATCAACAAAACATAATTAAGCAGTAGTAACCCAAGCTCTTGATCAACAATGCATGCCACTTCAAACAAATCTCCTCTTCTACATATCTCTACGGTATTAATTCACTGATTCACATCATCAAAGCAATCTATCCCGTGCGCCACATGGCCATTGCCAAATTCTCATGAGTGCGCCAATCCCCACGTACCGCAAATGCCTTGCCACATTTTGGCACATTATAGTTATTATATAATATATTTATATAATTAGTATCTAATTATAAATAAGTAATCAACTTAGGCTTCCAAAATTTTAGTGCTTCACCAACTCTAACCAAACAAGGAATAATTTAAGCCACGATCTAACTTTGGTACAAAAATTGAACATTTCTCATTTTTTAGATTGAAACATTCAAATCCTTCAAAAAAAAAAAAAATTACTATAGCAGACCGCCTCACAGTGGGGCGGTCTGCCATGAACAGTAAACCGCCCCACCGTGGGGCGGTTTGCCCTGGATAGTAAACCGCCCCCCAAATGGGCGGTCTGGTTATGGTTGAAATTTTTTTGAAAAATCAGTTATTAATATTATTTTATTTAAATTTTTGGTTATGAAAAAAAATGCCGGTTTTAAGAGTGAATCATGAATGAATTTTAAAAACACAAAAAAATATATTATTGAATTGGACGAATTTTATATAGTCATTATGTATCCCCTGATTTTTATTTATATCCAAAATTAAATACAAATTGACAAATATACCTATTAAAGGTAAGTATTTATAAAAATACCCAAACCGCCAATTATTGGTCAATCCGTAATTTTAATAGAAATTGGCCAATAGTTAGTCGGTCCTTAATATTTTTTTATTTTGGAAAAAGTTATAATTTTTTTTTGAAATATTAGAAATATTTTATATATTTCTTCAAAAATAGATGTAATACTATATAATTTGATTTATTAGAAAGACTGCAACAAATAACCCAGAAAAATATTTTTCAGGTCGGATTTTTCGTGGCTGTAAGAAAAATTAAAATATTTCTTTGCATGTTATTGGAAAAGAAACAAAAATATTTTGAATCTGAGTTATTATTCCGGTTCAAAACTCACTTCTAGGTAAATACATAAAATATTGTAGTCCTTCTAGTACATTTAATTTTTAAGATTTTGTATCTATTTTGGAAAAAATAATTATAATAAATGATTACATTGACAATTTTATCAGATTAAATTTTAATTTTTTTAAATAGAAACACCACAATATTTTATGTATTTACCTAGAAGTGATTTTTGAACCGGGATCAATCACTTAGATACAAAACATTTTTATTTTCTTCCAATAACACACAAATAAATATTTTAATTTTTCTTACAGGCACAAAAAATCCGACCTGAAAAAGATTTTTCCGAGTTATTTGTTGCAGTTTTTCTAATAAATCAAATTATATAGTATTACATCTATTTTTGAAAAAATATATAAAATACTTTTAATATTTCAATAAAACAAAATTATAACATTTTCTAATTAAATAAAAAAAATTGTAATAAATGATTACATTTGACCAAAAGTAGATTAATTTTTTATTATTTTCTAAAAATAAAAAGATCACAATATTTTCTATATTTACCTAGAAGTGACTTTCGAATTGAGATCAATATCTCAGATTCAAAACATTTTTTTTTCCAATAACACAGAAAAAAAATATTTTAATTTTTCTTACAGCCGCAAAAAATCCGACTTGAAAAATATTGGTCCGGGTTATTTGTTGCAGTCTTTCTAATAAATCAAATTATATAGTATTACATCTATTTTTGAAGAAATATATAAAATATTTCTAATATTTCAAAAAAAAATTATAACTTTTTCCAAAATAAAAAAATATTAAGGACCGACTAACTATTGGCCAATTTCTATTAAAATTACGGATTGACCAATAATTGGCGGTTTGGGTATTTTTATAAATACTTACCTTTAATAGGTATATTTGTCAATTTGTATTTAATTTTGGATATAAATAAAAATCAGGGGATACATAATGACTATATAAAATTCGTCCAATTCAATAATATATTTTTTTGTGTTTTTAAAATTCATTCATGATTCACTCTTAAAACCGGCATTTTTTTTCATAACCAAAAATTTAAATAAAATAATATTAATAACTGATTTTTCAAAAAAATTTCAACCATAACCAGACCGCCCATTTGGGGGGCGGTTTACTATCCAGGGCAAACCGCCCCACGGTGGGGCGGTTTACTGTTCATGGCAGACCGCCCCACTGTGAGGCGGTCTGCTATAGTAATTTTTTTTTTTTTTGAAGGATTTGAATGTTTCAATCTAAAAAATGAGAAATGTTCAATTTTTGTATCAAAGTTAGATCGTGGCTTAAAATATTCCTTGTTTGGTTAGAGTTGGTGGAGCACTAAAATTTTGGAAACCTAAGTTGATTACTTATTAATAATTAGATACTAATTATATAAACTAGTAAGTGTCGGCCACGTGTTGCCGTGAAAATTGTAAGTCTATTTTGATCACTTTCTTTAAATATGATGTTTGAACTATATCAACAAGTATTATGATAAATTTAATTATCTCACTGTAAAATTTGTATAGTTATTGGTGTTTTGTTAATTATCTCATGTATGATGTTTTTTTTCTCACTTCTCTCACTTTTCTCCTTGTGGTGAATTGTGTCACAGAATCATTGTGCAAATAGTAAATATACTTAGTACTATGTACATAAAAGAAAGATTTGTATATTTTTCAAATACTATTAATCAAATCAAAGACAATTATTTTCAAATTATACATCAATTACACAAAATCATAAACGTATGGATCAAATACTTCATTCTTTTTATGCACTGGTCTTCTCAATTTATCTAACATCATCTGCAATTTCATACAATCTAACATCTGATTAGTTTTTTCATTAATTAAAGATAGAATGGCTGATTACACTTAACTTTTAACTGTTATTAGTTATTACTAACTATAAGTTGTTCCATACAAATTATCCCGATCATAATGTTAATGCTATGCATATAACCCAATATTTACCAATTAGGTTCCTATGTGCCTTATTCAATTTGTATGCCAAATATAAAAAAGGAAGGTACTAACCTAAAAATGACCTAATATACTTGGTTTATCTGGTTGAACTAAGTACTTCCTTGGTTTCTTTTGCATACGTTTGGATGATACTGTATATGAAAAATAAAAATTTGTTACAACAAAATATTTCGCATATATTATGAAACAGAAACATGAGAAATAAATTAGTTTCTTATGATACTATATAAGACTTGTACAATAATAGATACATAAAATATATGCATAATATCTCATATTCAATACAATGACTTAGAATGATTGAATTTGTTAAATGGATGGCTGAAATCGTCTTTGAATAGATACACCATTCAGTCTCCTAAGTTGACAGTGCTAATTCTTGGCAAACTAGTAAATAAGTTGACAATATTATCACTGATTCTTTCCCAAAAAAAACCGTTAGTGAAAGTGTACCAACAAAGCATAATTAGTGACATAAGAGATTAAGCAATTATACATATAAAGTCCCTACGGATGTTACACTTAAAATTTATGTAATAATCCAGAGTAACATTACAGCATATATATATACTCAAGACATGGCTAGTAACATATATCCAAAAACACATCTGGCTATATATTTTGAGGTTGAAACAAGATTATACATACTCACTAGTGGATAACATAAACTATGAAGTTCATCAACAAAACATAATTAAGCAGTAGTAACCCAAGCTCTTGATCAACAATGCATGCCACTTCAAACAAATCTCCTCTTCTACATATCTCTACGGTATTAATTCACTGATTCACATCATCAAAGCAATCTATCCCGTGCGCCACATGGCCATTGCCAAATTCTCATGAGTGCGCCAATCCCCACGTACCGCAAATGCCTTGCCACATTTTGGCACATTATAGTTATTATATAATATATTTATATAATTAGTATCTAATTATAAATAAGTAATCAACTTAGGCTTCCAAAATTTTAGTGCTTCACCAACTCTAACCAAACAAGGAATAATTTAAGCCACGATCTAACTTTGGTACAAAAATTGAACATTTCTCATTTTTTAGATTGAAACATTCAAATCCTTCAAAAAAAAAAAAAATTACTATAGCAGACCGCCTCACAGTGGGGCGGTCTGCCATGAACAGTAAACCGCCCCACCGTGGGGCGGTTTGCCCTGGATAGTAAACCGCCCCCCAAATGGGCGGTCTGGTTATGGTTGAAATTTTTTTGAAAAATCAGTTATTAATATTATTTTATTTAAATTTTTGGTTATGAAAAAAAATGCCGGTTTTAAGAGTGAATCATGAATGAATTTTAAAAACACAAAAAAATATATTATTGAATTGGACGAATTTTATATAGTCATTATGTATCCCCTGATTTTTATTTATATCCAAAATTAAATACAAATTGACAAATATACCTATTAAAGGTAAGTATTTATAAAAATACCCAAACCGCCAATTATTGGTCAATCCGTAATTTTAATAGAAATTGGCCAATAGTTAGTCGGTCCTTAATATTTTTTTATTTTGGAAAAAGTTATAATTTTTTTTTGAAATATTAGAAATATTTTATATATTTCTTCAAAAATAGATGTAATACTATATAATTTGATTTATTAGAAAGACTGCAACAAATAACCCAGAAAAATATTTTTCAGGTCGGATTTTTCGTGGCTGTAAGAAAAATTAAAATATTTCTTTGCATGTTATTGGAAAAGAAACAAAAATATTTTGAATCTGAGTTATTATTCCGGTTCAAAACTCACTTCTAGGTAAATACATAAAATATTGTAGTCCTTCTAGTACATTTAATTTTTAAGATTTTGTATCTATTTTGGAAAAAATAATTATAATAAATGATTACATTGACAATTTTATCAGATTAAATTTTAATTTTTTTAAATAGAAACACCACAATATTTTATGTATTTACCTAGAAGTGATTTTTGAACCGGGATCAATCACTTAGATACAAAACATTTTTATTTTCTTCCAATAACACACAAATAAATATTTTAATTTTTCTTACAGGCACAAAAAATCCGACCTGAAAAAGATTTTTCCGAGTTATTTGTTGCAGTTTTTCTAATAAATCAAATTATATAGTATTACATCTATTTTTGAAAAAATATATAAAATACTTTTAATATTTCAATAAAACAAAATTATAACATTTTCTAATTAAATAAAAAAAATTGTAATAAATGATTACATTTGACCAAAAGTAGATTAATTTTTTATTATTTTCTAAAAATAAAAAGATCACAATATTTTCTATATTTACCTAGAAGTGACTTTCGAATTGAGATCAATATCTCAGATTCAAAACATTTTTTTTTCCAATAACACAGAAAAAAAATATTTTAATTTTTCTTACAGCCGCAAAAAATCCGACTTGAAAAATATTGGTCCGGGTTATTTGTTGCAGTCTTTCTAATAAATCAAATTATATAGTATTACATCTATTTTTGAAGAAATATATAAAATATTTCTAATATTTCAAAAAAAAATTATAACTTTTTCCAAAATAAAAAAATATTAAGGACCGACTAACTATTGGCCAATTTCTATTAAAATTACGGATTGACCAATAATTGGCGGTTTGGGTATTTTTATAAATACTTACCTTTAATAGGTATATTTGTCAATTTGTATTTAATTTTGGATATAAATAAAAATCAGGGGATACATAATGACTATATAAAATTCGTCCAATTCAATAATATATTTTTTTGTGTTTTTAAAATTCATTCATGATTCACTCTTAAAACCGGCATTTTTTTTCATAACCAAAAATTTAAATAAAATAATATTAATAACTGATTTTTCAAAAAAATTTCAACCATAACCAGACCGCCCATTTGGGGGGCGGTTTACTATCCAGGGCAAACCGCCCCACGGTGGGGCGGTTTACTGTTCATGGCAGACCGCCCCACTGTGAGGCGGTCTGCTATAGTAATTTTTTTTTTTTTTGAAGGATTTGAATGTTTCAATCTAAAAAATGAGAAATGTTCAATTTTTGTATCAAAGTTAGATCGTGGCTTAAAATATTCCTTGTTTGGTTAGAGTTGGTGGAGCACTAAAATTTTGGAAACCTAAGTTGATTACTTATTAATAATTAGATACTAATTATATAAACTAGTAAGTGTCGGCCACGTGTTGCCGTGAAAATTGTAAGTCTATTTTGATCACTTTCTTTAAATATGATGTTTGAACTATATCAACAAGTATTATGATAAATTTAATTATCTCACTGTAAAATTTGTATAGTTATTGGTGTTTTGTTAATTATCTCATGTATGATGTTTTTTTTCTCACTTCTCTCACTTTTCTCCTTGTGGTGAATTGTGTCACAGAATCATTGTGCAAATAGTAAATATACTTAGTACTATGTACATAAAAGAAAGATTTGTATATTTTTCAAATACTATTAATCAAATCAAAGACAATTATTTTCAAATTATACATCAATTACACAAAATCATAAACGTATGGATCAAATACTTCATTCTTTTTATGCACTGGTCTTCTCAATTTATCTAACATCATCTGCAATTTCATACAATCTAACATCTGATTAGTTTTTTCATTAATTAAAGATAGAATGGCTGATTACACTTAACTTTTAACTGTTATTAGTTATTACTAACTATAAGTTGTTCCATACAAATTATCCCGATCATAATGTTAATGCTATGCATATAACCCAATATTTACCAATTAGGTTCCTATGTGCCTTATTCAATTTGTATGCCAAATATAAAAAAGGAAGGTACTAACCTAAAAATGACCTAATATACTTGGTTTATCTGGTTGAACTAAGTACTTCCTTGGTTTCTTTTGCATACGTTTGGATGATACTGTATATGAAAAATAAAAATTTGTTACAACAAAATATTTCGCATATATTATGAAACAGAAACATGAGAAATAAATTAGTTTCTTATGATACTATATAAGACTTGTACAATAATAGATACATAAAATATATGCATAATATCTCATATTCAATACAATGACTTAGAATGATTGAATTTGTTAAATGGATGGCTGAAATCGTCTTTGAATAGATACACCATTCAGTCCCCTAAGTTGACAGTGCTAATTCTTGGCAAACTAGTAAATAAGTTGACAATATTATCACTGATTCTTTCCAAAAAAAACCGTTAGTGAAAGTGTACCAACAAAGCATAATTAGTGACATAAGAGATTAAGCAATTATACATATAAAGTCCCTACGGATGTTACACTTAAAATTTATGTAATAATCCAGAGTAACATTACAGCATATATATATACTCAAGACATGGCTAGTAACATATATCCAAAAACACATCTGGCTATATATTTTGAGGTTGAAACAAGATTATACATACTCACTAGTGGATAACATAAACTATGAAGTTCATCAACAAAACATAATTAAGCAGTAGTAACCCAAGCTCTTGATCAACAATGCATGCCACTTCAAACAAATCTCCTCTTCTACATATCTCTACGGTATTAATTCACTGATTCACATCATCAAAGCAATCTATCCCGTGCGCCACATGGCCATTGCCAAATTCTCATGAGTGCGCCAATCCCCACGTACCGCAAATGCCTTGCCACATTTTGGCACATTATAGTTATTATATAATATATTTATATAATTAGTATCTAATTATAAATAAGTAATCAACTTAGGCTTCCAAAATTTTAGTGCTTCACCAACTCTAACCAAACAAGGAATAATTTAAGCCACGATCTAACTTTGGTACAAAAATTGAACATTTCTCATTTTTTAGATTGAAACATTCAAATCCTTCAAAAAAAAAAAAAATTACTATAGCAGACCGCCTCACAGTGGGGCGGTCTGCCATGAACAGTAAACCGCCCCACCGTGGGGCGGTTTGCCCTGGATAGTAAACCGCCCCCCAAATGGGCGGTCTGGTTATGGTTGAAATTTTTTTGAAAAATCAGTTATTAATATTATTTTATTTAAATTTTTGGTTATGAAAAAAAATGCCGGTTTTAAGAGTGAATCATGAATGAATTTTAAAAACACAAAAAAATATATTATTGAATTGGACGAATTTTATATAGTCATTATGTATCCCCTGATTTTTATTTATATCCAAAATTAAATACAAATTGACAAATATACCTATTAAAGGTAAGTATTTATAAAAATACCCAAACCGCCAATTATTGGTCAATCCGTAATTTTAATAGAAATTGGCCAATAGTTAGTCGGTCCTTAATATTTTTTTATTTTGGAAAAAGTTATAATTTTTTTTTGAAATATTAGAAATATTTTATATATTTCTTCAAAAATAGATGTAATACTATATAATTTGATTTATTAGAAAGACTGCAACAAATAACCCAGAAAAATATTTTTCAAGTCGGATTTTTCGTGGCTGTAAGAAAAATTAAAATATTTCTTTGCATGTTATTGGAAAAGAAACAAAAATATTTTGAATCTGAGTTATTATTCCGGTTCAAAACTCACTTCTAGGTAAATACATAAAATATTGTAGTCCTTCTAGTACATTTAATTTTTAAGATTTTGTATCTATTTTGGAAAAAATAATTATAATAAATGATTACATTGACAATTTTATCAGATTAAATTTTAATTTTTTTAAATAGAAACACCACAATATTTTATGTATTTACCTAGAAGTGATTTTTGAACCGGGATCAATCACTTAGATACAAAACATTTTTATTTTCTTCCAATAACACACAAATAAATATTTTAATTTTTCTTACAGGCACAAAAAATCCGACCTGAAAAAGATTTTTCCGAGTTATTTGTTGCAGTTTTTCTAATAAATCAAATTATATAGTATTACATCTATTTTTGAAAAAATATATAAAATACTTTTAATATTTCAATAAAACAAAATTATAACATTTTCTAATTAAATAAAAAAAATTGTAATAAATGATTACATTTGACCAAAAGTAGATTAATTTTTTATTATTTTCTAAAAATAAAAAGATCACAATATTTTCTATATTTACCTAGAAGTGACTTTCGAATTGAGATCAATATCTCAGATTCAAAACATTTTTTTTTCCAATAACACAGAAAAAAAATATTTTAATTTTTCTTACAGCCGCAAAAAATCCGACTTGAAAAATATTGGTCCGGGTTATTTGTTGCAGTCTTTCTAATAAATCAAATTATATAGTATTATATCTATTTTTGAAGAAATATATAAAATATTTCTAATATTTCAATAAAAAATAAAGAATTATAACTTTTTTCCAAAAAAAAAAAAAAGTTAAGAACACGCATATTATTGGCTAGTTTTTATTGAAAATTAAGGACCGGCCAATAATTGGCCGGTTTGGGCGTTTTTATAAATACCCAGCTTCTGTGTACATATTTAACAATTTGTATTTAATTTTAGATATAAATAAAATTCTCGTTTATGCATCCTCTACAAAACTATTTTTCATTTTGCAAAAAAAAAAAAAAGGATTGTTTATGTTTTGATCGTCCATAATTCCGTAAAATAGCAAAATGTTTTTTTTTGTTTGAATTCATAGCAAAAAAAAAAAATAATAAGATTGCAAGAAAATTAGACGCACTAGATTTTAATTACTCAGCATTGAGGGACCAAGCCAGTCTTGAAAATCACTTTAAAATTTATTTTCTTCTCTAAAACTCTTCGGTACCTAGAACAAGAAGATATGATATGATACTCAAAAATGTTGAATTTTTTTTTAATTGGCACACTCATAATTAGTTACCATCTTTTTCATCAAAATTAAGTTTTTACCGCTGACGTAAGCCGGACTGGCGCACAAAACTGAGCCGGCGCGCAAACTGGTTATGTTGTGTTTACAAATTTTGTATTAATTTTTTTTCCTGTTCTATTATGTTTTGTTTTGTGGTGTTGAGAATTATATGTTCCCATCAAATTAGACGGAAAAATTGTAGAAAATAAAATACACATGTTTAACAAATAATAGCTTGTACTAAGTTTGAACTACAAATTACTATAACAAATTGTATACACAATCTGAACAAATATTTTATTAAATTAGCTTCAAACGACGAACTTAAGCAATTAAAACCAATTTACTTCCCAAATAATATGTATACATGAAAACTTCATAAATTTTGAAACTAATTTAGGATAAAAATAATGCTTAAAATAAAGATGAAAATGAATATATTAAAATTAATTTATAAATTTTTCTTATTATCACATAAATTTGTACTAAATTAATTAAAATAACATAAATTTGATATGTAAACAAATTTAAGGTTCATCGGTTCAGTTTTAAATAATTAAAGTTTGAAGTTTTAAACAAATTCGGTTATAGCCCAAATAAAATAAACAAATTAAAATTTTATTCAGTTTTAAATGTTTAGTTCGAACGGGGATGGGTTTAAAAATTTAGATCAGTTCAGTCTAATCAGTTTTAAAAGTTTCTAAACCATACCAAACTGAACAATTAAAACGTTTTTAAAAAATAAACCAAACCAATCTATTTAACCGAAAAAATCGAACCGTTTAATCTGAACTCTCTCATTTTGATTTAAAACCGATTAAACTGGACCCAATAAACACCCATAAACACATAGCTAATGAAGTAAATCCGTTTTAATTGAATTCCTCATTTATTTTTTCATCTAAACTTAACTATTTTAACTACACCTTGTTTGGATGGAGAGCAGAGGAAGGGAGGGAATGGAAATAAAATAAAGCTTTCCGTCGAATCGTGTTTGGTTGACAAAATTATGTCGGAGGTGAAAGGTTTAACCTCGTATTATTAAAATTAATAGAATCGGTTTCCCTCCCAATTTGGAGTATAACGGATGGAAAGAAATTTTGTTGCAAATATTGTTAGAAAAAATAACACAAATGTCCATCTCTATATCTTACCTATATAATTCTTATACAAATTTTTTTGTCACAAACTTACAACAACTACCGAATTTCTCATTTACCTTCTAAATTTTAATCAACTAAACAAGAAATAAGACGGAAAGAAAAATTAAATTTATTTTCCCTCATTAATCATCTAAACATAAAAAAGTTAAAAAAATATAATTCAAACAAGGTGTTAATGTACCTATTTCTCAATTGTAACACTTGAAAATATAATTCAATTAAAAAAAAACTAAATAGACAATAATTTTGGTCCTGTTATTGTCCACAGCGTGAGTAATGGAATGTAACAAGCTTGTTTAGAGGAATTCAGAGTATTAAGATCTGTGCTAAATACATTAATATTCGTGCAAGTTATTTTCAATTTCTTTAGACACTAATCTTAATACTAATCGTACGGTGAAAGAGCTAATCAAACATCGGACCTACTCCTATCTCTGATGTTCTTCGGACTTACTTTGGTTCGATGGGTGAAATGACCATTAGATTGTATCAAGAGAGATAAATAATAAATGCGCGTGTGGGGACCAGAAGCCGACCTTTGGACGCACGCAGGTCGCAGCTGGTAAGTGGTAACCAAATCCAATCATGCTTCAGATAATCCAAATATCCAATGAATCCATCCAGTCAACGGATTGACCCTGATGAACACAACACAAGCAGTAGAAAAGTAGAAAAGTAGAAACCTGATTAACCTTTTAGCTAGCCTTTTAGGCAGGGCAAGGGACAAGAGTCAATAAAAGAAAGGGAAATAGGCGCGTTAAGTCGTAAAGCGCACCATCTAATCTAATAATACAATACAATATATAATAAAACGGGTCCATGTCACGTCTAATTAAGTCTCCTACACGAGTCGGCGTTGCAACGTCTACTTGCCAAATTAATTAATGCGCGCACTGAGTCTCAGTCTAATCCCCGCGTACGCCAAAGTCGTCTTCCCTTCCTGATAGTAACCTCATCCTCATGCTCTTTCTTCTTTGTTTTATATTCTTTTTTCTTATTAATTGCTTCTTCGTTTGTCTCAACACGTACTATATCCATTCATTTCACTGCAACAAAATATATAACAACCGTTACGGATTCAAATTCCGCAATTTTTCTCTAATTCTCAAACATATATATATGTGTGTGTGTGTGTGTTAATTATTAATTAATTTCTACGATTTTGCATAGAAAATAAGCAATCAAGAAAGATGAGAATTCTACAGTTGGAGGTAAAAAATAATACTTAATATTATCTTTTGCGTAAGTGCACTATTTTCTTTGTTCCCTGTCACTGCTGACTGTGATTTCATTTGCTCTTTCTAATATTCTCGATATATGGTAACAACTAACAACTAATGATAATTAATTCATTATTAATCGTTCCATTCAACTAATCATTACTCATTAATTCATTTCAACCAGAATTTGAATGGTCAATATAATTATACTGTCTGAATATTGAAGACAACACAGATAGCTAGATAGATCGAGAGTTGTTGACACAGATTTACATATTTTGATTTTTAAGTTTTAAATTTATTAAAGTTTTTAAAAATAGAGAATTTGAACCACTCTCTTATTATATTATTTTGTTATTGCTATTGTCATTAAAACAATACTTTATTCTGTTAAAATAAATTACAAAGATAAATCAAAATTCGGAGTCATCTTGGGAGAAAGTTTAATTATATCTGACAAATAAATATGTTATTTTATACGTGTCCTATAAACTGACAATTTCTTTTCATTTTATTTTTTATTTTTTGAAGAAATAGCGAAATGTTTGGGTGCAATGTACGGGATCATTATCTCTAAAGATTTTTTTTCCGCGCTTTAAGCACTCCAACAATTTATGATTGGCCCCCTCCAAATGAAACAAAGCCAAATGATTCCATTATGTCCGCATTTACAAGTTTGGATTTCTTGCGTCTTTAATAATATCACACCGTGTGCCCTGATGGAAACAATGAGCCACAAAAATGATTAAAAACCTCAAAATCCAATCTTATAGGCTGCCATTTATAACCAACATCACGGATCCTACTCTTCGGATTTATCCATGTGAGCCTATGATATATATATATTTTTTATGTTTTAGAAATGTTTCATGGACCAAACTGAGTAATTAATAAAAGAAATATGTATTCCTAATCTATGTAGTATTTATTCTTCAATTCAAGTATAAATACAGTATTTATTCATAATTTATATAGTATTAATCTTTAAAGATTGTAATATTTATCCGTAGACAATTAAGTATTTATCTTATGCACAATAAAAATTTATTCTTAAAAACTGGTGTATTTATCTTTTGATATTAGAGTGTTTGTTCTTTGATATTGAAATATTTATCCTTACACATTATATTAGTTATCACTAAGGCCAATACTCAAGTTGAAGTATAATCCTTAATCCTTAAAACTTGAATTATTTATCTTTAAACATTGAAATATTTATACTTTAATATTAAAGCAATTCTCCATTGGACATTTGTAGCAATTTGACTTTATCCTTAAGTATTTATCTTTTGATATTGGAGTATTTATTCTTTATATTGGAGTATTTATTCTTGAATAATTAAGTATTTATTTTAATCATTTTTGAAGATCACGGGAAAAAATAGAATTTTCAATTTTGAAAGACAAGAGCGATGCGGGGATATTGCGGGAACCAGATTAATTAAATCAAAGTTAATTAAGATAGTTAATGAGAGTTAATCTCTTAAAGAGATAACGTGAAGAGGATGCAGGGATGGATTTGTAGAATATGATATAATTATTCTTATTTTAAAGTACACGGATCGAATTAACATCACAATATGAGTCGGAAGTAATAACACGAAAGACACATATATACGGGTCTTAGAAATATAATGGCTCTATCATATGAGTATGACACCTACATATTCGCATTAAAATATCTATTTTGGGTCTGTAGATAAAGTGAAAACAAGAATTAAATATGATTAAAGAGCCTAAATCTTATTTATGTGAATCAATCACATTTAACATACTTTTATTATGTTCACGAGCCATTTAAAAAGCATTTAATTAGATTTTGAGATAGATAAATACGATAATTTTTTTGCTGATTGTGACATTCATATTAATTACATGATGCTGGAGCCTAGAGAGAGAGAGAGGTAACGAATCTCTTGTACAAGTTGGTGGTCCTAAGCAAAAAGCGCCATGTGGGCCATGTGGCACATACCGGATCCGGTGCTATTTTTTATTCTTACCAATACCAAAACAAAACGGTAAGGTAACCTTTTACGGAGAATCTGGTCAATTGCCTGTCAATTTTAGTAATTCTTTTATTTTACTTTTACTGTATTTTAGTTTCCAAATAAAATTGACGGAAGCAACAAAATAAGAAAATGAGTCCAAAGAGGAAAAAGGAATAATAGGTGTCAAATTTGTTTCTTTCACATATATTCCGGTTGAAGCTGACACCAATAAAAGAAAAACGAAAACAGAGAAAATAGACAGACTTATATGAGGAAATGCCACTCAGAATAGTTATGTTATACACCTTTGTTTGAGTCCAAATACCCAACTTTTAAATTAAAATTAAATAAATTCAAAAGACAACTAGGACTTAGGAGGGGGAATTCGCATCCTCTGAGAAATCTCAAACTTTGCGTGACTTTTTGAAACATCTCAGTCGTTCAAATACGTTCCACACGAATCTCAAAGCTCAAATAATACTAGCCCCTCTACTATGCCCCGAATAGGCACTGGACACGTCGGTCACGCAAAAATTGAGATATCTCAAAGGATACGCACCCTAGGAGGGGTGGGTAGAAAGAGCGAAACCAAGAGAGATAAAAACTCTCTTATCCATCATTATGATCCGTACGAATCTTAATATGCAATTTAAAGTTTTGTCCTACTTGATATTTTTTTTTTTTTGCAAACAGGTGAGGAACAAAAGAAAAGGTTAAAAAAAAACTAATAGATAGAGGCAGAGAAATATTGTCCATATTATTCACAGAAAGATAGAGGTCTCACTCTCCATATAAATTTCAAACTTATGACCTCTCAATGCGAAGGATGACGTTGTATTTTACCACTAAATTAAATTAGTTCTTAAAAGAATACTCATACCAGAGATTCTGAAAATTATTTTCTAAACCTAGATCTTTTTTATTCCTTTTGCTCTATAAAATATGACTTTGAATATCTTACAATTTAATTTTTGAACTAAAATGCATTAATTAAAAAGAGTTGGTTCATACTAATTTTTTTTAAGAAAGGATGTTCATACTATATTTAATGAACATCTTAAGGGGCATTATATGACATGATACGATAATTTGATGAGATATCATACCATAAACAATAAACTAGTAGTCAGTGGCAAGAGAATGATTTTTATATTACATGCTATCTCAAGAAACTTGAACAATTGATAGATGGAGAGATTAAAAGAAGAGAATTAAAGGCTGATTTGCTCTTATCGTATCTCAAAAGAGAGTGCTGTAAATATCTAATCAAGCAGTGCCAATTGCCAAAGCAGAGGAAAAGTGTAAACAGAGTAGGTTAAATTTCATGGTCATCTGAATTACTAGCAAGATAATTTATGAGAAAAACTTTGATCTGGAGTCTTATTCAAAATTTTATTACAACTTATATGTATTGAGATTCGTGCGGACAAAATTAAAATGCACGGATCTAAATAGTTTTTTTGAATTTAAACTGGTAATGTGAATCAGACGGTTTATATCTGATAATAGATACAATTTTGTTCAAAGCTCTTCAAATAAAAACATCCATAAATTATCGGAACTAGACCGGTCACACTCACACAGGCAGCAGATGAAATTTGGTACGATGCTTGGTCGGAGTCATTCAATATACATCATAGATTTGTACATATTAAATGTGAGAATCTTGACGTCAATTTAACGGTTCTAATCAGGTATCAGACTAAACACAATGCGATGTCCATCAAACTGCTTCCGCTCGATCCATAATTATAGATTAAAAAAAGAATGAAAATAAAGGAAGAAGTTGGCGATGTGTGAATTGTCATCACCAAATCCGGCTGAATCTTGACGATATTTCAGACACAACTTGTTATTACAAAATTACTATAACTTGGGGCCAATCTTGACGATATTTCAGGATAAACTCAACTGTGCCAAAAGCACATAGTTACTTTACACACATGACCATAGAATTATAGCATGTGGAAGTTTGTATCAAGAAAGTTAGGTTGTATTTATACTAGTTTGTAGTTGGTACGAAATATATTAAGCATGCATGCTAACAACCTCATTGGAAGATTACATACGGCTTATAATAAGCTACACAGATACTGTGTTGGAAACGGAAGTTGTGACTTGTTAACTAATCGTTAGATATGTGCATGCGCAGAGCATAAAGAACAATTGGTATCAAAAAAAGGTCTACTAAAGCTGCCCAAAGTGCTTTAATATCAAGTTAGATAAGGATAATTAGAAAATTGAGATTGAGAAGATTGAATGAATAAGTATCATGTAATTTTATTTTTATTTTACTGTATTATATATTTTTTACAACTCTACCCTCTTGTTAATTTTTAATAGACAGCTAACAGGGGTTTACTTAAGTGAGTGGTTACTTTTACAATCTACAATAACTTTTAACAAGATTTTTACATATAATACTAGGTCTGATTATATTTACTGGAGATGGGGTCCTTCTAATAAATTTACAATACTATGTACATGTAGTTGGTCAATAGGAGTATTCCTAATAAGTCTTATGATACCTTGTGGAATTCAAATGTACTCCTTAAAATTATAGGTTTTATGTAGCTGGTCTTGCAAGATAAAATTTTAACTAAGCAAAACCTCCTAAAGAAAGGGTGGCATGAGGACATACCTTGCCCTTTCTATAGTGCTTTCGAAACAATTGATCACTTATTTGTGACTTGCCCATTAGCTAAATCAATTTGGTCTTGGATTGCTCAACATAATTATTTTACTTTCAATTGTACTTCCATTTCTGATCTCTGACTATTAAATGCTTGGATTCCATTAAAAGATATGTTACTTGTTGAGATAATTAGAGCAGCTACTATTTGGGTTATGTGGTTAGCAAGAAATAAAGACTGTTTTCAGAACTCTTCTATTTCTTCCAACTCTTTTTTAGGATTTCACATTATTGCTATTACTTTTTTTTGGGTACAAGGTTAAATTAGATGATACTTTTTTTAAAATCAACATTAATTTTACCTATGGATGTTTCCTCTTTGCATCAGGCAGGTCCATTGATAATCAGTTCGGGTTCCGATACCTAGGGAAGGGTAAGCAGCCTGCTAATTTCCGAGGACACACACCCTAGCGCTGGTTTAGAAGGGTCTGATTTGTCAGACTATTTCCGTGTCCAAGCTGAACTTGATGACAATGATGCTGCTTTTCACGCTATAGGAGATCAGGGTGTTTATGTTCTTCTCTCTTCTTCTACTGAGTCACCTCTATCGCTTCTAGCTCTTCATCTTCTGATAGCTCTGTTGCTTTAGCTTAGTTTAGTTTAGTCTAGTCTATTGTTTAATATATTGCTTAGTTCATATGATTGCTTATATTTTGTTCTAGTTGTGCTCTTTATGCTCTCTTATGTTTTTAGCGTCTATTATGTTATTTTATGGACTTGTATCATTCTTTTTTGTATGAACATTATGTTTTTAATGAAACACATGGTTATTCACTTTTCTTTTTTCTTTTTTTAAAAGTAGGCTAAAATAAATGGTTTCAATATATAGAGGGGTTTAGCTCCTTTCCTCCTCTATTTGGGGTGGCAACGAGCTGGGTCCAGCTTAAACTCATCACAAGTTGGCTCTTCCGAATCACAAGTAAGCTGATTTTAGGGGTCCAATCTGAAATTAAAGTTTGAAATCGTCACGTACTGGATCGAGCGAGTTTGTAAGCTAGCTCGTTGGATTTGTCTAGATATTATTTTATGAAGAAAATAAAATTTACAAATTTTTTAGATCGTGCTGTATTTACAAATTTTAAATATAATTTGTAACACTTGTCAAAGTATTGTGCTAATGAAGAAAGTAATTTTAGTTTAGAAGTCTAATACACGGACCAATCTAAAAAGTTTGGATGCGACAACCTTGGCATCATGTGCTTGTTTTTTCTAAGGTTTGCGACGACTCAAAACCGTAGAAACTACACCTAAACTTTCATCTATTGTGTATTTGTGACAGATACTTCAGCTTTATTCAATTCAAAATATTCCAAAAAGTTTTGTGATCTTCCATGAACTTAAAATTGGTGTGATTGTGTCACATTTCCTGCTAAATTTACTCAAAATTAAACATTGATAAACACTGCTCCGGAATAATGTCAGTAATAATTCGTTAATGAAATTTATGGTTCTACCAGACTTTGAAAATTAATTTATATTGCTTTGAAATTTCCTCAAAAAAAGTTGAGAAATTACTATAATTTGCTATATCAAACAGGCGAGGATCTTTATTTCAGAAAATCCAGGACTTAATTATTTTATTGGAGGGAAGGAATCTGTAATGCTTTTCTTCTACATACGCCAAGCCAAAGAAGATAGAAGAAACGACAAAAGTTGCTCAATCCTTGCGGATTTGAGATCGCCCCTGTTTGATTGTGAGAAATATATATTTGAGATGTATGTCAATTTGTTGTAAAATTCGAAATTGGTTTACTCATCTATATCTTAAAAACCCTTCTCTCAAAAATATATATTAAAAAGCCGTTATAACTCTACAGTACAGCTAAACATTTCAGAATTTATGACGGATATTTGATTGATTTCAAATTGGTCCAAAATACATCATTCTATTAAATAAATGTTATATAACATCATAAGATTTTATTTTTGTTTATTTCACTAAAATTATCTTAAGATACTGTGCGTAGATGTATATTAAAAATATTAATTCATGGTATTGTGGTACATATACCCTAAATTTTAATAGGAAAAGATTTATGAGATGTTAACGAAAATCAATGTGAAAGACTTAAGTTAAGGGTAGTGTATAACGAGTGTACAAATAAACAAAGCGATCCGTAGTAACTAACAACAGCTTCTCAATTACGGTACAAGATTATGTTTAGATTATTAGGAATTAGTACTGAAATAAAGTATTTATTTCGTATTAACAGCACTGTTTAGGATTCGTGCAGTGAACGAGTCATTGTGTATTTTTATTTTTACTTTTATTTTCTGTGCGTACATGAAATAAAATCAACAATGTCAATATCCTTATCTATCTAGGAATGTTAAAGAAACGAGAAAATAAATAAGTTCACATGCCACAAAAGAACAAAAAGATTCCAAGTAAAATAAATAATGGAAGAGGGAATAGTGTTGATTTGATAGATTATGATGGGCACAAAAGTAAAAAAATAAATAATGGAATCTCCAAAAGTAATGTGATCAGTAGGCGATCATTAGGGGAGCTTCTCCATTAGATTTAGGATTAGGTGATTTGAAGGCTTTATCTTTTTGAGTTCCCATCAAATCTTATCAAGCCACTGTAGAGTAGAGTTCTCTTATTTGCAATCTTTTCAATAATTGTTATTATTGCTTATTTGGTCCATGCATGCTTTTAACAATAATAAGGTAAGGATCGCACCCACCGAGCTCTTCTACTATTCTTTTCTTTCAGTTATCATATCAAGCAAGAGTAGAGTAATATCAATATGACTCCTGGACTCCTGGACTCCTGGTGGTGTTGTTTTAGTAATTACAAGATTTACAAGATTTTTCAATAATACATGTATTATATTTGTTTCAGCATACTCTGTATTATTTATAAATTTGTCCAGTTGTGCATATACACACCATAAACAAAAAAAACCTTATAGACAATATAATTAACAATAATTAATACTGAAGCAGGGTTGTAAAAGACGACTATTTAGGCCGATTAATTGACCGATTAGTCGTTGGCAGCAACCAAACCGTCACATATTTTCTCAACTAATTGATCGATTATCAATTATTCTTGATTAATCGCTTGACGTTATTATGTCTGTATGAAGAGCGTATAACGTTATTTACAATACTCGTATGATTTGAAGCAAAAGGAAATTTTGATTTGAATGAAACAGGGCCCATACATAGTATTTGTGTAGCATGCCAAGATGGACCATCCAATGTGGCAATGAACCGGGCCCATTCTTTTTCTCAGTCATAACACTAACAATCTAACATAACATGGCGGTTTTAGATAGGACAGAGAAAGTCCACCGTAGGCCCTTTCATAAAGAACTTGGGTTCTCTTATTTCCACTCAGTCAATTTATGCAGATTCTCTCTGACATTAGAGTATACATATAATTGTGTTGTGACTCAATTTTGGTTGAAATGCATGTCAGATACTAACCACACGCATTTTTAGTGCTTCTGTACCAGGAATCTTCATATTTTCTTTTTTCTTTTCGTATTTTTTATTTTATTTTATTACTGTAATTAATACGGGCACTACCGAATTCTTGGAGCTTAAAAGCTCGTATAAAGTTGATGTAAATGTAATGCACCAACTAACGTTTTAGATTGAATCCAGGGTTGGCCCATCAATGTATTTGTATTTGTATTTGTATTTGTAATTGGTAGATATGAATTCAGGGTTGGCCCATCAAATTCTCTGGTATAGATAATAGATTGGAAGTATGTTCCAATGGCTAAAGATTTTAAAATCAACACATGCAGCACTTTGCTTGCGTACATCTCATCTCATCTCATCTCATCTGATGCCTGATGGGTTTAATATATACTTGAATTACCTTCACATTTGGTTACCGTTAAAAGGCAAACATGTGTCACTAATTAGACAGCAGTGGGAGACTACTACTACTACTAGCACTCTAAATAAATTATGCTTTTCGTGCGGTTCAAATTTTTTTACTCAAGATTCTTTCATTTTAAATTTGTTTAAAAAAAGATTGCGAAAATTAAAATAGCGTGACCTTGTAAAAGTGAAATTAACCCGGACTATATCGTGCATTCCTCCTAAGTCCTTGCTAAAGTTGAAAGCATTTTAACTTTGCCAAAAACCATGAATGAAATTAAGGAACGGAATTATCACATAGGTCGTATAAGGCGGGTCAAATAAGATGTAAAATAAGGAGTAAAATGAAATAATGACGGAGTAAATTAAACTACATCTTCATATATATTAACTTATTCCACATTTTCTCTGTATGTAGAGTTATAATAAATATTTATTTCTCAACATTTTTTTTAAAGTCATTAGAAACTGACATTTTCGTTGATTTAAAAGAAGATTTATTGACAAAAGTTTTAGGTAATAAGGATGTTTTGTTAATTATTTTGAGAGGAGGAATATTTTATTTTTAAATTTTAAAATTTTAAAAGTATGACAATTTATAAAATTTTCAAACATTTTTTTTCTGCTCAATACTCGTGAAGCAATTTCATGTTTTTTTTTTTTGAAATATCTAGTATTTCTTATTTCATGATGAAAAAACTAAAAGATATAGAGGTTGGATCTCTATCTTATTTTAAAAAAAAAATTACTCTTGTGTACAGTGTGGCCAATACTAAATGTAAAGAGTGTCGGTTAAAATTGTCGCTGAACCGAATTTTTTATTAATAAGAATATAAATAAAAAAAGTATAGGTTTTGGGGAAGGTTTAGGTAGATTTTGAAAACTAGAAAAAATTGTGATTTTTGACAACGTCCTCTAGACGTGATTCTTGACAACGGTCAGCGAAATATAATTAGTGCTAAGTAACACATTAAAAAAAACACTGTAGCTGGCCGTTATAAACGATGACAGCCAGCTACAATGATTTTTTCTAGAATTGAATTGAACCGAACTAAACTAAAAAAATTAAAAAATAACACTGTAGCTGGCCGTTATGAACGATAACGGCTAGCTACAGTGTTTTTTTTTTTATTTTAACGCGTTACTTAGCGCTAATTATTTTTTGTTAATCTGGCCGTCGTCAAGAATCACGCCCAGAGGACGTTGTCAAAAATCACAATTTTTCC
Organism: Carex cristatella; assembly: GCA_024447775.1. Taxonomy (NCBI): domain Eukaryota; kingdom Viridiplantae; phylum Streptophyta; class Magnoliopsida; order Poales; family Cyperaceae; genus Carex; species Carex cristatella. The sequence continues at coordinate 2,989,565 of JAJHPF010000022.1, forward strand.
TATTTTCAAAATCTATCCAAACTCTTCCCCAAATCCGATATTTTCTTTATTTATATTGTTATTAATAAAAAATTCGGGTCGCTGAAAGGAATTTAAGTGCGATTTTTTCCACGACCCGAATGAACAATTAAAAGTGTAAACATCAAAATACATATGAACTCAAGTTTTGAAAAAACAAAAAAATACGAAGATATCTAGCAGATCTAAACAACTACATTTAAAATTAACAATGGTAATTGTATATTGCTCTAAAGTAAAGATAAAACATTCAAAAAGCAGCTAAATTTGTAACCTCGAGTTGCTTGTTATAAATTTACACGAGACTTTGTCTACCAATTAGAATACAACACACTCCCCTTGGTGCACTGCTGATTGCTCCCATTTGTATATCTTAAATTTATTTTAGTTAATTTGATATGAAACTTATTTGTCATACTAATGCCTACATCTATCTTAGGCTAATGCTTATTTATTTAGAAATAACATTTTGTTATCTAAACTAATATTTTAATATAGTCTAAACAGTAAATTTGTTTGTATGCAATGGAGATTATTTTTTAGTAAAAGTTGAAGGTTAAACAGCTCAACTATTTAATATCGTGATCTCCTACATGAAAAATATTGTTTTTGTCACTGGACCTTGACCAAAGACTAATTTTCATAAAAAGAGAATTATAATTTACAAATTATCTCTAGTCATTAGATCTAGCGACATGAAAAATAATATTTTAGTCAATTATTGTAGACGTGATTCTTAACGCTGAAGATACTTGTATGTACATGATATCACAATAGCGAAGTTAATATTTATATTAGAAAAATAAATGGTCATGATGTTATGGGAAGTTACATGTGTTGAATTGGATTGGCAAGACCGCAATCCTTGTGGATTCCTTCAAATTCTCTGTATACATCTGATGGGTTTAATATATACTTGAATTACCTTCACATTTGGTTACCGTTAAAAGGCAAACATGTGTCACTAATTAGACAGCAGTGGGAGGCTGCTGCTACTACTAGCACTATAAAGAAATTATGCTTTTCTTTGATTTTAAATTTAAAAAAAAAGATTGCGAAAATTAAAATAACGTGACCTTGTAAAAGTGAAATTAACCCGGACTATAAACGTACATTCCTCCTAAGTCCTTACTAAAGTCGAAAGCATTTTAATTTTGCCAAAAACCATGGATGGAATTAAGAAACGGAATTATACATATGTCGTATAAGGCGGGTCAAATAAGATGTAAAATAAGGAGTAAGATGAAATACTGACAGAGTAAATTAAACTACATCTTCATATATATTAACTTATTCTACATTTTCTTCGTCTGTAGAGTTGTAATAAATATTTATTTCTCGACATTTTTTTTAAAGTCGCTAGAAACTGAGATTTTCATTGATTAAGAAAACCAAGTTATTGACAAAAGTTTTAGGTAATTATTTACAAAGATTTCTCAACATCTTAGTGCTCCTACAACATATTAATTTAAGCTACAACTGCAGTTACTGAACAAATGTAAACAGAAGAAATAAGATGGAATAATCAATTTAAATCTTTTTAATTTAAATAGCAACTAAACATGACCACAAACAAAAAAGTTTTGTGTTTGTGGTCATGTTTATCTCATGTGGTAAATCTTCGGGTTAGAATTGCTGGTAAATCGTTGTATATTCTCAAATAGAAACTGTGTCATAATTAGGGTGTGTGAACATATTACAAGCTAATTCATCTTTTGGCATATATATATTTGTGTTTTAATCAGGACACAGCGTCAATGCCAAAGTTCCAAGTTGATATGTCATCATCTATCAAACTGTTGACTTTTCCCAGCATGTTTACACTTTTGGGGAAATTCAAATCAGTGATTAACAAAATAATCATCACTTTCTCAAGCAGGTAGATTTAAAGTAGAAAAAAACACAAATTTTCTGGAGCAAGAAAGAAATGTTGACATTCAAACATAATCAATCATTAAGAGCTTAAAGCTAATTTAGACTTTCCGAATTGTTTGAAAAGAGAGAACATTTGAATTTAAGTAGCAACCAATGAAAAAAGAACGTTCCATTAAAAGATGCCAACTGCTCTCTTTTTTGCAACTAACAACCTCTGTTTTCATTATTTGCCACCATGTTTATTTAATAAAATATAATTCTTGCAACGTAGCAAACAGAAGAATAAGTACTATATATATGTTTATTTCTCTTAGCTTACCAACCGTACGTTCAACTCTTCTAGCAAACTCAAAATAATATTAGAATATATAAAGAGGTATGAAAGATCATTATTAACTAGATGCGTATCCTCTTAGCGTCATTCTCTGGTACATTCACATCTGTATCATTTCTGCCAACCTGAACAATCACCAAATTATCTGATTCATCAAAATATATGTAAAAGTGGGCCGTTACAGCCTTACAGGCCAAGCCCAAACAGGTAATATCTAAATTCAAGTATAAATGGCCTTTTTCATTTTCATTTGGTTTCATTAATTCCGACTAGAAACTTTTGCACCTACCACATGGCCTTTAAATAGTCTACTTCAATGATCTCAGAGAAATCTGAACTATGTAATCTGGTAAGTGTTAACCAAGCAATTGCATTAAAAGTTTAACCCAACAAAGCAGGCACTTATTTAGTTTTTACATTCTTAACACTCTTCTCATCAAATGTGATTGCTTGTTCATAGATACATCAAAAGAAAAATATTTGGGAGGGATTACTTTTTACTTTTTACTTTTTACTTTTTACATTCTTAACACTCTTCTACCATTTTAACCAATCAATTCCGCTAAAGGCTTAAGATGACACAGTACACGGTTATTTCGATTTATATTCTCATACACCAAGGACTTTATAAGTGAGAATTCAAAGTTCTAATTTTATTTGATTAACTGTGTTCATTCTACTGTAGGACTGGCAGAATGAACAATCTGACATAATGATTTTTTCACAATATTTTAAAATAAGCAACTCACATTTTCATTTGGCACGAGTGCATATCTTTCAGATGGAGAAACCCAGATTTTTCCTGAAAGGCGACAGGAGTTGATATATAGAATGTCAAAAGGTAAAAAGTAAATAATAATAATAATAATAATAATGCAATTATTTCCCTTGGAGTACCAACCAGATACAGGAGTTGCAGTTGAGGACTCTAATTTCAGACACTGGGACCCATCTGAGCTCAAAGCTTCAATTATCTTTGGTATATATCTATGAAGAAGACATTTTGAAAGTAATTAAATTATTTATTACAACAGAAACTAACTTTGAATCTAAGAAATGCATACTCTAATTATGGAAGTAGACTGCATACCTGTCAACTATCTCCCCATGACCAAGCTGTCCACTGGTACCTCTACCCCACGAAAACACATTTTTTGTTTCAGTAAGAGCTATTGTGTGCCTCCATCCACATGCTACTTGAGTTACTTTCTGCAATTGCAACACAAGGGTGACAATTTAATACTACAAATAATGGTAATAAATGCAGCAAGCTCCCAACTTCTTTTTGGTAAATTATAACATTTAAGGCCTATCCTATACACTGTGAATACATGTAGGTTGTGTGAACAATGTTGTGCTGTACTAGAACGCCCAACGGACTGATGTTGACATTTAAGTTATCATACTTATAGAAGGTTAAAAGTGCTGTTTTTTTCTTCTTCTTTTTTAAATATAATGACCTATCAAGGGATTTGCCACCTTGCATGTGCTTGAAGAATCTATAATTAGCAACAACCGGAACAGCTAGCAAATTGTTAGGATTAATACTGCTTTCCATTACGCAAAAGCTTTCACCTTGATGTAAACGAACTGAAGTAACCTTTTTCTTTGTTTTATAAAAACTAATTGAAGATACCTTGCCTACTGCTTCAAAATAAATAATAAATCAATAAAGCGTTATTTTTTACATAAAGAAGAAACCTGATTATTGGGAAATTTCACTTGTACAGGGGAGCAGTGGTCATTGTTATCTCCTACACCTACCTGACCAAACTGCATCATAAAATATCCATAGAGATGAACAATATCAGTGCGAAAATAAAAAAAAAAAATAATCCAAATGATCTGCAAAATAGATTATTAACAAGCGTAGGGGTACCAAAGATATAAAATAAACCTTATTCCAACCCCAGCCATATAGTATTCCATCAGATGTGAGAGCCATTGTATGTCTCCAGCCACCAGATATCTGAAATAAAAAAAACAATTTATATAATGAGCCTAGGATTGAGATGGAGCATAACAGAAATTAGGGTGTTAATTGGGTATTCTTTGATGTTTGTAGCCTGGTTAACCCTTGATAGTACCTCTTTAAACTAATAACCAAGTACCACTATATGAAACTAATAACAGAAAATGAAAGGACCTGTGATACATAATGGTCACTTAGGGCTTCTAATTTATGAGGTGTTAGATGATCTTCAAAATCACCATGGCCTAACTGGCCATATTTGCTCCAGCCATATGTGTACAAGCATCCTGTATAAGAGACGCAAATAGTATGCCTCCATCCACAGGCCACCAGTACCATCTTTTCTCCCTAGAAATATTGCCATATACAGTATGATCAATGTAATTAAATAACACTGAAGAACACTTGAAATAGAAAGAAATGAATTATTTTAGTTGTTTTATTTCTTTTATTCTTTTATAGCAAGATGGAAATGTTTGAGAAAAACAGAAGCATTGCTTCTTCTTTTTTTTCCACACTGTATTTATCCCCGTGTTTTTTAATAACAAGATGAGCTCAAGTTATATGTTTGTGTATCATTGTTATTTGATTTAATCCTACAAAAATTGCTCCTCTACATAGAAATAGATAGAAAAAATAAATGATATATACCTCAACGGAAGAAACCTTTGCAGGGACTAAACGATCCTCACGGTCACCCAATCCCAAATTACCATAGCGCCCCCACCCCCATCCATAGAGCTCACCATGTTCAGTAATGGCAGCTGTATGCTCAGCACCTGCCGCCACCATTTTTACAGAAATACCCTGGAAAGCTTGAACAACTTGGGGAACTAAAGAGTCCTCAGTTGTTCCCAGCCCGAGCTGGCCGTTTTGGTTGCGACCCCAACTCCTAACCTGACCGTCAATAGTGACAGCCAGGCAATGGCTGTCACCACATGCTATTTGCTTGATTTTCAAGCCCTGTAATACCTTGATAGGATGAGGCGTAAATAAATCACTGGAGTTACCATGACCAAGTCTGCCAAAATCACCCCAACCCCAACTGAAGACTTGTGACTCAGTCTCAGACTCAGAGTACGCCATGGTGTGGTCGGCCCCACATATCAGAGACACTATCTTTGGGATATCAACAGCAGTGACAATTGTGGGCACAAGCCGATCTTCAGCATCTCCATGGCCTAATTGCCCATCTTCGCCTCTTCCCCAGGAGCATATGACATTGCCCGCTGTAGAACATATATGGATCATGTGCAAGGTGCTTTAATTAGATTGGTTACTGCAGTACTAAATTGTCTGATTGAACTTGGTAAGTGGTGTGTTGGCAGCTCAATAGTCTAGTTTCATTATTCCAAGTTAGTGGAATGATTACAGTTGAAATATTGTCATTATTTTTCACTTTTGTAATTTTCCAGTACTCCTAATGCGCACTCTTATAAATGATATACCACATAATTTCATACTAATTAATAGTACGTACCTAAGAACATTTGCTTATTTGGTTGCATATGGAATAATTAGCTCGTTTAGAATTGTAGAATTGGCAATTAATATAATATAATATAGGATGAAAGAGGGACAAAACAAAACAAGTGGTGGAAGGAAGCTTTGGATCTCACCATCCATGCATAATGCATCATCCCCTGTCAGGCTGTCAAGAAACAATAGCCTAACAACACGCTACACAAACAACTACTATACATTGGAAGCTACTTAATTAATTCACTAGTAAATACTAAATAGTAATAGATACTTGGTACTTACAGAGAAGTGCCACAGAGTGGCTTGCACCTGCCGAGACGAGGAGCACTTGTTGAGGTGGCTGCCCTTCATTGGAACCGAGATCAATCTCTTCAGTCCCTTGCGCCATTTTTCTTCTTCTTCTTCTTCTTCTTCTTCTTCTTCTCTGTGTCTATTTCTTTTTCCCCGGGATCTGTGTTTGAATGGGAAGGCATTATTTTATTATATAGACACGGAATTTCCACATGTGACCATTATATAGACGGATCCGAATCTGCTGAGCATTACATGGACGGATCCGAATCTGCTGCGATTCTTCGCTCTAACCTACGATTGCTGTTTGTCTGTTTGTCCAAATTCATCTGTTGAATTATTTTGAGATTCGTGTAAAGAAAAATCAGCTGCTTTGAAATACGTGCATGACATTATTGGAAGGAAATTATATAAACAAAAGCTCAACCATTTATTGTACAAAATGAGACCATTATATTACAAAAATTATTAAGAAAAATTGATATCTTCTCTAATATTTTGTTCGTTTCGTATTTAATTCTGCCACTTTTGATTTTATTTTTCTGAACTCAAAATTTGATCTTTTCAATTTGTTTCTTCAATTTGCTTGCCTCAGTGTTAAACTGAGGCCCTCAGTTTGGCAGTTTCTAAACTACTTTCAGAGATGTAGATGGATTTTATATTTAGCAATTTAATTCAATAATTTCTAAATATAAAACTATTTCAAAATTCTGATATAGTAAAATAATCAACTTGTATTCGCTCAATTTTTTTTTTTGAAATAGTGTATTCGCTCAATTTTTAATACTATTTTACTTAAACGCTTATGTGGCAATTAAGAAACTCTAATTTTAATTTCAGGGATGTAGACATTTAGAAATTCAGAGAGTTCTAAAATTTATAAAATTCTGTTAACAATTATTTAGAAACTCCAAGAATTTCAGAGATAAAGATGCTTAAAGCTTGGTGCGGTCTACACTGCTGTATTCACACCCTTTCTAATCCGAGTGGTACATTTTGTATCCTGTAAGGAATAGTAAAAAAGAAAATAGAGAATTTGAAATTACTATATGAGGATAGAGAAAAAAAAAAAGTGTTTTTTATTAATATAAAAATAGTACTATTCGAATTAATAAAATTGTTGTTTAGATTATATATTTGAAATAATGAATAACTATAACTGAAAAAGAATAGTGTTAATGTGGTGATAACTAAGAGGAAATGTAAGCAAACGAGATTTCAAATGAATTGTCACTACGTGAAGATGGCGGAAGTAGCATCAACTTCATCATTTCGAGACTGTATTGATGGAAATTCGAAAAACAATTCTTTTTTTCTTTTCACATCTGAGAATAGCTGCTATTTCATCTGATACACGAAACAACATATTAGTGAGAGTAACAAGTTCTTTGTTTGAATCCCATAATTATTCCGAATAGTAACTATTTTCATAGAGTGATGCTTCCATGGACCCAAGGACCTATTTGTAAAATGAACATATCTTTATTTTCAAAGTTCAAACAGTCGATCCGAACCGTTTATCTTGTTCTCCATATTAATATGTGCTTGGAGACCAAATTTTACATTTTTCTGAATTTTTTTACTATTTATTAAGATGGGTACAAAAAATATCAAATTCAGACCATTGAATTTTGTACCATCTTAATAAATAGTAAAAAAATTCAGAAAAATGTAAAATTTGGTCTCCAAGCACATATTAATATGGAGAACAAAAAAGATATGTTCATTTTACAAATGGGTCCTTGGGTCCATGGAAGAATTTGCCATTTTCATAATAGTAGCTATTTTTGATGATCCAAACATAGACTTATACAAACCCCCTCCTCTCAAATCCATATCCTCTGAGGTAACATAATATTTGAGTTTCGATTGGACTGTCTAATTAGAATTCAGACTAATTCATTTGAAATAAAATGCATGGGGTCTTTTAATATTCGTGCAAAAGCAAATTGAATACTCTAAATCCAAGCTCAATTATTTTATTACCTTAAGTAATCTTTTACCAAGATTTTTCTAAACTTTTCCATTTGAGTGAAAAAATTAAAACAAACGACTTTACATAAAAATGAGGGGTGGTCGAATGGACATCAAATTAAATTCAGTCTGATATCATGTCAGAATTTTTTGATACACATTAATATTTGTGCGAAATAATTCAAAATACATACAAATCAAGTGAGCACACATATCGAACGATTTTGACTGGATATTGAAATGAATTTGATACTATGCTTATTTGAACGTGCCCCATGAGACACTAAGCCAAGTAGATTCTCAGGTCCGAATTTTTTTATTTGTGACATTTCAGAAACTTAAAAAAATTAAAGGTGGCACTTTTAAAAAAAAAAAAAAAATTTCGAAATCTAATAAACGAGCATCTAATATGCGTGTTTGTCAAGAGTAACACACATGCTAACTAAATCTACATGCCTCAAAGGAGACACAAACTGTACATGTGTTCGACTTTGTGACATGCATAGCATAATTAAAGCTGGTGTTAAGATGGAAACATGCAGGAAGTTAACAACAAGTAATTATTGGTACCATAATTTGTGGTCTACGACTACGAGAGAGTAGCGGAGAGTGACCCGGTCCCAATTCCCAAATCACGGATCGCGGTTCATGTAAGTGTACGGAGTGAACGAAGCAGTCCATATATAATCACGGTGCACAAGATCTAGGATGCATCTTCAGATTTTTTTTTTTTTTTTTTGAGGAGTCAAGAATAGACTTTAATCCCAAGCCCTTTTTTTTTAGGAGAACTTCATTGTACTTTGTAGGTATCACTCACAACTCACATGTGGGACAAATTTTAAGTAGAGTTAAAGGAGTACCAGTAAAAGTAAGAAAATGTGCTAAAGAAAGATAAAAAAAAAAAAAAAAAAAGATGCCAAGGAAATTTAATTCAATAGAATTGATATCTTAATTAAGAATTCAGATAAAAGAAGCAAATTTTAATTCAAACTAAGAAGATATTGTTTGGTGGAATTAACAAGTCAAACTAAGTGAGGCTTGCCAAATGCCAAACACCACTTTGTGCTTCGAGAGACTTCTTCGCTCAGCTCCTCCTTGAATATTCTTATAATAATATTAATTGCCAAAACACCTTAATATCTTTCAACCAAGCTCTAGTTTTCTCCCCTGTCAATCAATTTACTCACTAAAAATAAAATAAGACACGCAAATCTAGTCTAGTATGTGTGTCCTTTCAAATGTACATGTGCAGATTTAATTTGCGTCTCCTGTTTGAGCTTTGTAAATTCCAATTGTGTATATATAATTATTTTGTGTTGAATTTTTTTTAAATTCAACTACCAATATTTTTTGTATAAGAAATATCAGGATTAAAATTTAAATATTTTTTTTTAAATATTAAATAGTTAGATGACTTACACTTCTAACTTTCAATAAGAAAAAAACAGTTGAATTTGTTTTATTTTAAATGTTTAAAAAATTCTGTTCTCGACTGTGGAATCACCAACCCAATTTATATATCATGGCTATCTCCTCTCAACGATTTCCTCGAGATTTTGAAAGAGAAAACATTGTGCAAGGACCACCTATTAAAAAATATAAAAACCACTGTGCAAGGACTCAAAGCGTTATTTGCGAAAGGAACCACAATATCATACTTTATAGATTACTAACCGGCATTTTTTTACATAACCAAAAAATAAATAAAAATAATATTAATAACCTATTTTTAAAACTTTTTTTTACCCATAACCAAACCGCCCAAACGTGGGGCGGTCTACTGTGCAGACCAAACCCCCCCCCGTGGGGTGGTCTACTATTTTTTTTTTGTATTTTGTGTATAAAATGATCATTCTCCCTCTCCTAAGTCACAATAATCCACTCACTCTTCTTCCAAACTGACTTCTGCTCTCAAACAGTACTACGAGGCGATTGCGATCAACAGTGATCGAGGTATATTTTTTTTAAATTAATTTTTAGAAACATGCCGGAAATTTCAGAAATAAACAAAAAATATTAGAAATTGTTTGATCCATCCTCCAAATTTGAAACCTTATTATTTTATATGTGTTTATGATGTTTGTTTTTTTAGGTGAAAACGATGAGCAAAAACACACCAAATCAATCGTCCAGTGGTGGAAAACTGAAAAATACTAGTAAGATGGTGATGAGCAAAAACACACCAGTCAATGACGATGATGTTTTTGAGGAAAGCCTTTACAAAAAATCAAATCTGTTACCTACAAAGAAAAATACTGGTAAGGCGGTCTCTTCATCTACTACGACTCGTATCGGCGATATCAAAAGAAAGAAAAATACTGGTAAGACTGTCTTTTCGTTTGCTGCGACTGAACCAGACTCAGACGATGATTTTGTTACTTGTACCTTCGGTACTCGTTCTCAGAAGTAGTATTATTGGAAGGTCTGTAATAATTATTTAGTAATTCTAATGTATCAGTGTGTAATAATTATTAGGTTTTGTAATCGGATCGAATAGTTAAAATTCATCTAAGGAAAATGGTTCACAACATAAGTTAATTGAATAAGTTACAAATATAAATACAATATTTGTTGAATTAACTCTTCCTGCGTCCGAGAAGACCAAGTCTACTTCTTAGGCTTCTGGAAGTGGATGACGGCGCGACACTAGCAGTTGTAGAGCCCTGACTACTCCCTGAGTGGCTTCCCTGACTGGGTCGCCTGCTTCCAGAAGGTCCCGCATCGGCAACCACTCTAGCAATCTCTCTTTCGTTGGCTTCGATTATTGCCTCTGCAATGCATTTCATTGAACATTCAGTATCAATATTTAAATTTAATTTCAAATCATTTTTAAGTTGTGTACGATCATCTACATACCTCTAATCTTCCTGTCAATAGTCGAACAGTGAGGCTCATGTCCCACTCGCTGAACTTGCATCCTGTCCATTTCCATTACGCGCCGCTTGTGTTTCCTTCTCCCCTTCCTGATCCATTTCTTATCGGGAACCACCGTAAGCCCAATGTAGTATGGCCACTAGTACTGGTTAGGGTAGCTGTGAAATGATGCTCCCCAGGTGTTCAGAAGGCAATTGGTACGGTAATAGTTGTCAACAAAGACGTCTTCAAGGAAATTCTGTTTTCGACAAACCGCCATAACATGAGAACACGGAATGCGAACTAACTGGGGGCCTTGGCACTCGCACGTTACTTGATTGTTCGCGCCTAAAACGACTCTGTACTTGCATGCGCGTTCATGAGTTTGTATAATACCATTTTGTCCCACCACCGGTGGAATGATCTCACTTGGAACCTGCACTTCATATTCCGTGCATGTGCTGCCATATGCTACAACGTGCATGACAGAACATTTTTCTCTGTGTTTTCTTAATTTCTCCTTCACTCTATCTGAGAATAGTTGGTCCCTACTCGCTAATATAGTGGCTTTAGCATGCCTCTCAACAAACCAAGCATTTAACTTGTGGAATGTCTCCTCCACCAGTGAAACCACGGGTAACATATGGCTCTGTTTGAAGACACTGTTTAATGACTCTGACCCATTGGTGGTCATAATTCCCCATCTCCAACCTTCATCACATGATTAAAATATCTTCTCATATGCTGACGGCTCCATCGGATCGCGCGGACGTCTCTTGCCCGCCTTCGCTAAGTAGGTATTTGCCTCTGGAAATGTCTACAAAAAATAGAAATATACCTCAGTGATACAAGTCGTTCAAATGTCAAAAAAAAATAATGCATACATACTCTGGCAAAATCTCTGAACATCTCTTCCATCCGTTGTGGTTTTTTCCTCTTGCAGCCAATTTTGAACCTGTCAGCAACCCATTCTCCGCCGCCGGTATACTTGCACAGGTTCTCTGAAATGTGTTGCATGCAGTACCTGTGCACAGACTCTCCGGTATTCGTGTTCCACCCATAGTTGAGGCTATTAAATACATGCTTGATGCCCTTGTACTGGTCTGATATCACGCAGACGAACATGTTCCCTATCACCTCTCTTCTTAGAAAGGACATGAAAAAACCCCAATTTGGATCATCCTCCTGTTGAACAATGGCAAAAGCTATGGACAACAACTGGTTTTCAGCATCATATGCACATGCTATAAGCAGAGCCCCACCATACCGGCCGGACATGAAGCATGCATCGATGCTGATCACAGGTCTAACATATTGAAAGGCTTCAATACATGGACCGAAAGCCCATGCTATGCCCTTGAATTGTACCTCACCGGGTGTACCGGTTGGTACATGCCACTGCTGGAACCTGGTTCCTAGATTTGTACCTGTTATGGCCATGAGCAATGGTGCGAGAAGATTGTACGACCCCTTCCAGGTTCCGAAGCATCTGCATACTACAAGTTCCCGACCCCTCCACAACCTATTGTAATATGGGGTTACATGTTCATAGACCCGTCTCACTGCACGAGCGACCTCCTTAATGCTCATCGCAGGGTCCTCCTTAATGTCTGTCATAATTACATCGGCAATAATTGCTGCCGTCAGCGCACTATGATATGTCCTTCTTGACGCACTCTTGCAAGTGTGTGGTCTTTCGACCTTCTTAATTATCCATGCCTATCCCCTGCCTTTAGGCGCAGCAAACATTTTCCATTTGCACTTTGTATCCTTGCAAATTACAGTATACCGGTTCCTCTCCCGTCTGGCCACTGTAAACTCCCAGTTACCCTTCAAATGGAACTGCTTAACTTTGCTCCACAGTTCTTCTATGTTGGTGTAAAGCTGGCCCGGGCTAATGTCTTCGTTGTATACAACGCGTGTCTCAAAAAAAGAAATGTCTGCTTCTTCAAAAGAAGTAGTGTCATTGAATGTCCTTACCGGGTGCTTGTCTCCTCGTCCCCTGATCGGAAATCTGTCTTCAATTGGAGGAGGCATAATCTCCTCATCATCGTCCTCCGATAATCTGTCTCAATCCCAATCCCCATCCCAATCATCACCAGTATCCATTTCCTTTGTCGGTATCTCATCAATACAGTCAAAATCAATGCCTGTATCATTTCGATCGACTGTGGACTGTCTTCTAGGTTCAGGGGGGCTGTAGTTAGGTAAGGCATCAGGTACTGATTGGTATCCAACCCGACCAACACATGACCGTCTTCTAGTTTTCAAGGGGTGCAACACTGTGCTCAAGTACTTGCAAATACATATCTCGTCTCACAGGTTCACGAGGGGGTGAGGTCACATCCTGGTTGTGATCATAATCCTGGTTGTTCTGGGTAGAAGGTCCAGCCCCAGTATCCAAGTTGTTCTGGGAAGAAGATCCTATCCAGGCACCAACTGGTTGAATCGAAACTTTTTTGCAAAATAGGTCCATTACCGGGATTAAATTGGACTCAAAAAACTCATATATAGTTGTCCATATATCCTGCTCTGCTATAGGATATTTTACATAGTAAGGTTTGGCACAGGACGGTTGGTTGTTAATTCGGGTACTGATTTCTACGGTAAATTGGGCACGGTCCCAACCGGTTTGTTGCAATATTGCTTCCTTTACTTCATAAATTGAAATATTGGCATTCACCTGGAAACCGTAAGTCGCATCTTTCGAGTATTGGCATCTGAACTCCCCTTTCGTGATTTTTCCACCCATGTACAATGCAATGAACATTTTTTAGCCTTTTCTGACATTACAAAAGAAATTCGTCGTTAAATATTAGTTTTTTGTTTATTTATGAAATTTCTAACATTTAAAAAAAAAACCTCGGTCACTGTTGAGCGCACTGTTGATCGCAATCGCCTCAGAATCGCCTAAAAAATTGCCTCGTAGTACTGTTTGAGAGCAGAAGTCAGTTTGGAAGAAAAGTGAGTGGATTATTATGACTTAGGAGAGAGAAAATAATCATTTTATACACAAAATACAAAAAAAAAATAGTAGACCGCCCCACGGGGGGGGACGATTTGGTCTGCATAGTAGACCGCCCCACGTTTGGGCGGTTTGGTTATGGGTAAAAAAAGTTTTAAAAATAGGTTATTAATATTATTTTTATTTATTTTTTGGTTATGGAAAAAAATGTCGGGATTACTAATTCCAACTGTTTTTGAAGAGAGAAACACAACAGACAATTGATTTCATTTAAATTAAAGTGAAAAACTCACAATATAGATGTTGGCTAATGTTAATGTCATTCCTCTGCCATGAAATAAATGTTTTGGTTTTTTACATTTTCAAAGTCCAAATAGTTAATTCGAATCGTTCAACATTCAATCTATAATAAAATATATTTGGAGACCAAATTTTATATTTAAAAAAATGCTATTTATTAAGTCAATTTTAAAATTGTTATTTTCAATGATTCATAAATCTTTCATCGTTTATATTAAAATCAGTGATTTTTAAAACCGACTTAATAAATAGTAAAAAAAATAAATGTAAAATTTGATCTTTAAGCACATTATAATATAGAGATTGTTAGGCTATGCAATAATCTACTTAGTCTATTTGACTAAATTTGCAAAACATATATTTGTTTCATCTAACAATTTTCTTAAGTTGAGATATTTGCAAGTTTATAAGATTTAGAATTGCAACATGACTATTGAGGCTCTTTCTTTGTATTTGACATAATTGGCTGCACTATTATTCTGATGAAAGTTCATGCTTCACAATCAATATATACTCCTAACAAGCTTTCCGAAAAGTGGTCATATGCCGAAATTGAACACTCGAGTGTCAAGATACGCCAGTTTAGAGATTGCTGAAATTCCACAATACTTGATAGACGTTGTAACGGCTATCACAATGGTTGTCTCTGAAAGAAACTACAGAAATTTGGATCTTGAAAATGAATTATTCCTTATAAAGGTTGATTAAACGTTATAACAAAATAAATTAATTACCTTATAAATCGTTCGTATTTTGGCCTCTGTTTAATCATACAAACTCCGATTTGAATGAATCAAAACTTGAAAGAACCAGAAAACCGAGATCTACAACTTTCATGTTTTAACTTAATTTATTTAAATTATGAAGTGACGAGCCACTACAAGATGTTGAAGACCGCCATCAACATGTTGTAATATTTATAAACGTTGTAACGCTTGTCACAACTCTTGACACCAAAACCGTAGATATGTTTCTATCGGTATAAATATAAACATTGAATATGTTTCTAAGATAGCTTCTAGCTGCTATACACTTCAAAAATTCATTTTTTTTCTGCTGAAAAAGAGCCACCATAGTTGATTGTTCTTGAAACTTCAATACTCTTTAAACAATCTCAAATCTACTCCACTAAACCTCAATCTTGATTAGAATTAGAGTTATTTGTGGGAGATCTCTTATTTATTCAAACACTAGAGCCTTGAGTGCTCGCTTATTGTATTAGTATTTGTGTGCTCGGGACGTGTGACTTCCCTAAGTTTGTAAGGGCTCATCGGTTCCACCTTGTAATCCTTTCTCATTGGGTAAAGAAAGACGCGCCATCTTGAAGGTCACGAAGCCCCGGAGACATAGGAGTTAGTGCCAAATTTTGTAAATATTTCTCGTGTCAAGTGTCTCTTAACTCTTCTATTTACTTTACTTACACTTGCTTTGTTTAAATTTTCTTGTTTCCGCCAAGAACTTAATGTTAAAATTTTAAAAGGCCCCATATTCACATCCTTTAGGTGTCATTAGGGACAACAAAGATCACATCTAACGGTTTGGATCGATTGTTTAAACTTTAAAAATTGAAAAATCAATTAGTTGCAGTACAACTCCAAAACAAATGTTTTGATATTAGCCAACCTCTCTCTCTCTCTCTCTCTCTATATATATATATATATAGGACCGGGCTACGGTGCTACGCGTAGCTAAGAGCCCCTCCGTGCTACGGCTCAAAATTTGTATTTTCAAAATTCTAATGGTCGATCCGAACCGTTAGATGTGTTCTACATATTGAAATGTGCTTGGAGACCAAATTTTACATTTTTTGGAATTTTTTTACTATTTATTAAGCCACTTTGAAAATCGCTGATCCAACGGTTTCATTTGTTTGGTTAAGCCACCGTTGGATCAGCGATTTTCAAAGTGGCTTAATAAATAGTAAAAAAAATCCAAAAAATATAAAATTTGGTCTCCAAGTACATTTCAATATGTAGAACATATCTAACGTTTGGATCAACCGTTAGGATTTTGAAAATTCAAATTTTGAGCCGTAGCACGGAGGTCTCTTAGCTACGCGTAGCATATTAGCCAAAACCTATATATATATATATATATATATATATATATATATATATATATATATATATATATATATATTATATTTAGGGTGAGATCAGACTTTCAAACTATATGGGTCAAATATAAATGGGAATCGATTATATAAAATTTTCATGCTGCGAATGGAGGTCAATTTACATTAGCCATAACATTTTACTCAAAATTATATACAGAATCACATATAAAAACAATTTTTTTTGAAAATTAATGGAAGTCAATTGACCCCATATGCTTGATGTCAATCCGCCCCTGATTTTATCTAACAAAATTTAAAGAAATATTGAAAAGTATAAAAAAATATAATAACAAAAAGCATGCTAAACGATTCAAGTTAATCTAGATAAGAGTAAGACTTAGATGTTATGGATAACATAAGGCCCTCCGTGCTATAACCTCAAAATTCTATCATATAAATTTTGAAATTCGATCTAAGTAGCTCAATAAATTGAATATAATGAACTTGTAGAATACCAACTTTTACTATTTTTAGAATTTTTTTACTATTGTTTATGATTTATGAATGATAGTAAAAAATGACTTAAAAATAAAAGAAAATTACCAAAATTTTAGGTCTTTTTTGCCATATTTTATAAATCATTAAAAATAGTAATACAATTTAAAAAATAATATTCTACAAGTTCATTATATAATCAATTTAAAGTAATACACTGAGTTTATTGCACATATCAATACAAATTAAAGTAAAACTATGACGAATTTATTGTTGAAAACAGAAACATCATAATTCGCAGCTAATACTTGAAAATTCTGCATTATAAAATTTGAAAAATTTGAAGTGGAATTGTATTATTAATTGTTCCGAAAAGCAATCAAGTAATGAGAGAGTTAATACTTTGAAATTATCAAATTAACACAGGAATTCAAATCTGTCACATTAATTGCAATGTCCCAATGATCAGACATCCCAATGAGTTCGGATTCAGTGAATTAACTCAAAGATTAAGTTTTAAATCGGGAGTGTCCGATTTGAATTTCGAGACAATCTCGAGCAACGATTCGAATCAGACGGTTTCAATTCAAAATCTAAAAATTGAGTTACTTTAGGGGATCCGGATTCCATGCCAATCGGGGCTGTCAATTAAATTAGTACATTAATTTTACTAAACTTTTGAACAAGTAAAACTGCAATTATCACCGCACATGTTATTTTTTTATCTTTCATGTCAAGACGACGACGGACATTTACTCTTCCAACTAACCCTTTATATTAAATATGCATGTGCAAGGTGGACAAGGATTGACGCATGAATTAATTGATCACTGTACTAGTACTAGATAAGAGAGATTTGCTAGCTAGAGCCTAGAAGGAGCATTACGATGGGGGGGCATCAGACCAAATTAATTAATTAATACTGTTAACAGACATTTGTAACTTGTAAGAGAGAGTGGGAACAGTTGCAATTAAATTAGTTCTGTAATTAAACACAAATAACACTAAGTTTGCTAGAGGGAGTTGGAGACGGTTCGATTCATTTTGGATTAAATTCAATCTGTTGTCTGATAGGAATTGTTCGATCCGCATTAAAATTTATATATACAAACTTTAAAATTCTCCGTACAAATTTTGATGCGAATCAAATGAATATGACCTAATATCGGACCGCCCTCAATTTATTGCTAGAGACTTGTCATAAGAGAAACTCAAACTTGTATTGTGTGTAATGTGCTCTAGTTGAAACAGTACACTAAAAATTTAAGGAGCATATGATAAAATTCGTCAATAATTGTTGAAAAGGACTATTTATTTATGTAAAAATTAGAATACAATGTATCTGTTTGTTATCTCATCGTGCCTCATATTTAATGTTTTTATTTTTAAAGTTTACCGGTAAATATGATATAGTTAGGTGTATTTTGTCTTTAGAAGGAAAAGAAGGGTAAAATCTGAAACTAAAAAGCATAGAGAAAGGGGAACATACGCATCATGTGATAGAGACAGAACTGCTTTATGTGCAATGGATGATAATCAGTACATGAATGATTGATTACACTGTTAGAGAGAAAATGAATCTGAATTCTGAAAGAGTAGTAATTTGTACATGAACAACAGCTCCATGTTTCCTTTCGTAGCTTACAACTTTAGATAGGTTGGGTAGGGGCCAAAGCATGGTTCAATTACTCATTTATCAGTTACATCCATCCCTCTCCATTCAGAACATAATTTTGGAACTTATTTAGAATAATTCCTAAAATAGTTACCTAAATTTTTTTTGAAAGATGCAGATTTAAAAAAAAAAAAACTGAAAACTCATTAACTAGCATTGTTTTTGTAATTCAATATATGGTATGAAAGAATTAACTTAGAATTAATTGCACTAGGTAAGGTTGTATTATATTTGGTTTGTTTAGGTTTGCAAAACTTAGAATGAATTGCACTAGGTATCCTCTCCACTGTGTAAGAAATGGAGAGGAATGATTGTATATTGACATGTTTAGTAATATGACTTTGACGTGCTCTTAAATTGGAGGAGAGGGAGAGGGCCACGGGCCACGGCCCACGAGAAATAAATCATAGTAGTATTTGAGAAGGTACACGTGTCAACTGATGCAGATATTAACTCCGCATGAGTCGACATGACTAACACAATTCAGACCCACTTTGATTCACACAATTTCTACATTTAATTATTCATCCTTATAATCAATCTTCACACATAATAATATCTACACGTACACATGCATATTGGTTGTTTTAAGTTTTAACAAGAAAATAACAGTAGACTGTCAGAGGTTCTTAATTCCGCCCCCCCCCGTTTTTTATTTTTATTTTTATAAAAGCTGCATTAACTTTCCTCTATTTTGGTAATTTGTCTATCTCGAATACTTGCCTCAATCTAATCAGATGGCTATGGCTCCATCATCACTTCACTCGTCTAACAAGTATATATATGAAACGAATGCTAACTAAATCTTTAATTGGGGACAAAAACTCATCTCATGCTTTCCTTAACCGTCTAATTTTGGAATTTAATGTTTAACTATAAATATATTACATTCAATTAAAAAAAAAATTGTTACCAACATATCATGGATTCTACGCCTCAAAGGAAGCCAAATATGCCGCTTTTCTTATAGAAAACATAACTCTGTTTTTAGAGAGAGAAAAAAGAAAACATATAAGGAGAGAGAGAAAAGGAGAAAACCAGCAAATTTGAATTTCAACACACATTTTCAGTCTTAAGGTCTATCTGGAGAAAAAATAATAATTAAAATCCATATCATTCGAAGTAACATAAATTTTGAGTTTATATTCAGACCGTTCGATCTACTTTGGCATGGACCTTATATATTGAGATTTTTTTTATAAACCATAAATAAAAAAATTAAATTTAGAATTTCGATATGATTACTTTCAATTTTATAAAAACCATAAGGAACGACTTGGCAAGTTGGTCCCCCTTTTTTTTTTCAAGAGAACGGGCTACGAGGTCGTTCCTGATCAGTTTTCATCTGTTTCACTGAGCCAACACAGTAGCTGCAACAGAAAATCCGGAAATTTCCAAAAATCTCCCCAGAACGACATCGCAAACCGTTTATCCCCGAAAAAAAAAGGAGAGAACGTTTTGGCAAGTGGGTCCTCCGCGGAAAAAAAAAATGAGAGAACGGTTTGGCAAGTGGGTCTTCCGTGAGAAAAAAAAATGAGAAAATCTAGATCCTTATCTAGACTAGGTTTGATTATTTCTGCAATCTTCCTGGCCGTCATCTGACGACTGTCTCCTGTACAAGCAATACTGAAACAATTGTGCTCTTATGGGTTTGTTGCAATTATCCACTTTCCAGTCTCAGTGGTTTTTGCATATAACCTCCGTGGTCACCCCCCTGCTTTATATATAACAACATAGCCAGTACGATTGGTCAGGGTTTGTTGTAATTGTAAGTTATGCTCCATGGAAAATCCACCCAACTTGGATATAAGTTCGGCTTTGGACTCGAACATCTGTCGTACCGAAAATAAACCGTCGATTCTGGGTGCATAACCAAAAAATGCTCCATCCTTGTACGGCATCGACACATTATCATTAAATGCCGAACAAGGATGCTGCAATCCTCAATTAACAAAGGGAATAGACGATTGCCACTCCTTTATTACCTCTTGAATCCTAATCTCATCCTCAATTTCAGCCATATTATCTTCTCCAACAACTGGGATATCGAGATCAGGGTCTGAGTCTAAGCCTGTATCATTATTTAGTTGGTCAAAATAATTATGCAAATTATCCGATACTAGTATTTCGGGAGGAGGATCACAATATACAGGTGAATCAGACACCGGTTTGTCTCTGCTACTTCCAGGTACATTACCCGGGTATGGGTCATAACTGTTTTGACTAACAACTGGTACTGCAACCACTAATTCAAGAAGTTTAAAATTCAGTACCGGAGTGGCGTGTCCAACCACCATATGCCATATCATTTCGTGCTCTATGTTAATTAACTGATATTTTTCTACTGAGTCAGGTGGCACTGTGTTCAAACGCGCCCTGATTATAAGATCGAGCTGGCTAGGGAGCAAACGAATACCAATATATACATGTCTTCTTAGCTCATCAAGACTGGTTGAGTCAGAAATCAGAAAAGTATAAGTCGGTGTGTCTAAAATTTCGCAATGATGGTACACATTTATTAAAACTTGAAACATTTCCTGAAAAAGAAATTCACAATTAATCTAAATATCATTTTTAATTTTACATCTTAAAAAATAATAAGAATTGAAAAATAAACTTATTACAACCTTCAGACGAAAGCAGAAAATATAGTGCAAAAGCCAATCTGTAGATAACAGAATACTTGTTGCATTAACCTAAATATTATTTTTAATTTTATATCTTAAAAAACAATAAGAATTAAAAAATAAACTTACTACAACTCTCAGACAAAAGCAGAAAATATAATGCAAAGGTTAGTTTGTAGATAACATAATACACAAAATTTAGAATTTTTTGAAGAATTTCATTGGTTTTCTATAGAATAAATTTAGTGTCGATCTGAGGAAGGAAGGAAGGAAGGAAGAAAGGAAAAGGAGATTAATGCACCGATAAAAGTGTCGGTGCTGAGATTAATTTTTATAAACAAAAAAAGGGATCGGGATCCCAACCCGTTCTCCAGGGGGACCAAACTCCCAAACCGTTCTGGAAGCAGCAACACGGAAATTGTATAACTTCGCAAAAACTGATCAGGAACGACTTGCCAAGTCGTTCTGTTGAAAAAAAAAATGGGGAACAATTTGCCAAGTCGTTCCTTATGATTTTTATAAAATTGAAAGCAATCATATCGAAATCCTAAATTTAATTTTTTTTATTTATGGTTTATAAAAAAGTCTGTCATATATTCCACCTCAAGTTTACCTGAATTTCAATTGAACGGTCCTGATCTAAACTCAAAGGACAAAATTTTGTAGTACAATTCACATTTCTCTAACAGTGTGTTCCATAATGTTGACATTAAAGGAAAGGAAAGGAAGCGGAGGGGTCCATAATGTTGACCAAAAGCGTTCACTCGTTCCAAGAGCAAAAATTTTGAGAGGGGTGGAGGAAGAAAATGTGAGTTACTGTCATAAATTTTCTGCTTTTTTCACTCACAAATCAGAGTGTAGAGAAAGTGAACTTGCCAGAATGTTTCCTTCCTTCTCCTTCCGTCGCTTTTCTTTAATACAATGTTTGTAGGACATTGCCAGAAAATAAAAAGGCCTCTTAACAATAACAAAAATATTACAAATAATTTTGAATGCACCATATTCAAGTTCGGTTGGAATGAACCACAACACTGGAATTGAGCAAGCGATCATTTAATTTTTATATGAAGAAGGTTCAAATGCATTTTTTTTTTTTTTTTACATTTCAGTGTCACTCGTATACTTTATTTTTATTTTTAAAGTTCAAACAGTCAATTTGAACCGATCAACACGATATTCATAATAAAATGTGGTTGGAACTAACTTTTTTTTTAAATTGTTTATTTTTTTTAGATTGGTACAAAAGTATTGTTTTTGACGATTCAAAAACAGTGATTTTGTGCTTATCTAAATAAGTAGTAAAAAGATCCCAAAAAATTAAAATTTGGTCTCCAAACACATTTTATGATTCTATTGATCGATTCAAATCGACTGCTTGGACTCTGAAAATAAGAATAAAACATACGAGGCACAACGAGTCAGTGAGGACATGAGGCATTTGAATACTCCTCTTTTTATATACTTTATATTAATTTTGCATAAATGTTATTTTATAAAATTCGTAATGATTTTTAGTTCGAATTGTGCTAATCTGAATATGAATTTAATGCATACATACAAGGTAATTTTTTCTTTTTTTTTTTGCAGATTTACGCACAGATTTAATAAATTATTAGATACATTTAATAAGTGTAGTTGTGCGTTTCATATTGCAAGAGCTAACTACCACTACATTTTAATAAACTACAAAGCAAATTTCGACTCATAATAAATTTATTATGTTGTAATGACAAAGTACCGGTTGATATTCATATTATATTTGTATTAATCATTTTCAACAATTTTCTAAATTATTTCAAATTTGCCTGATTATCAAACAACATACTATTTATTCCAAACTAAGAAATCATTTCTTATTTTACGAAAATAAAACAAGGAATTATTTCCGATTCATGTACTTGTTAACTGCCAATTGAAATGAACAAAATATACGCTAGACGATAAAAAAAAAAATTTTAATAATACGACAAGAACAAAATCAGTGCACTCAATACATTTTACCTCCATATTTTAATAACATGAAAAAGTGATTTTGAAATTTCACTAAGTTGGAGAATTAATTATCAGCATCCTATATTGCCACTAAATATTGTTTGTAAACATCGTGCACACTTGGATTCACACCGGTGCCACAGATAATCCTTATACGAAATATTATTAATTAATTCCGTGCAAGCAACGCCAATTCGCTAAAGCATATCCATTAGCGAAACGGTACTCTTTAATGAAGTTTAAAAGAGTTTTAAGTTTTGTATCTCCTCTCTTGGTTCTAATTAAAATATGCAGATGCCTGCCAAAGAGCTTTTCTAAGAAATCATGCATGTAGACACACCAGTGGAACTAACAAAATATTAATAATATGCGGCATGTGGAATTTGAACTAAGTCATCACACTCACACCTACAAAATAAATCTCTAATTACCAGACTACAATGATATTTATGGGGGAGCTAAGCTGTAAAAAATAAAAATAAAATAGTATACATAATTAAAATTTTAAAATCTTATGGGTGACTTTATTGGATCCGCCTCTTTATAGACAATTTTGGTTTATTATTAGAAATTTGAGGTTTTATTGGAGGATTGTTAGTTCCTAATTCTGAGATTTATTTGACATAACTAATAATTTAATTGAAAAAATGAACTAAATTCTGTATTTACTCCTTTATGTACCTTTTTATTGTTTGTTGGTATTTTTTTTTTTTTTTATTTCTTTTAGAACCGGAAGCAGGCTCCTTCCAGTTCCAGATTTACTTTTACCAATGACTTATCATAATGGGCCAAATTGTAACTTCGCTTAGATACCCGCAGGCTGTTACGGTGATGCATAAACTAGAAAATATAATTTAACACAATTCAATAATGCATTAATTTAATTCAAGTTAATATTCACTGTATTTTAAAATGATCATATGAATATAAATAACAAATAGTGATTGTACGTTAATTTGGCACTCAAATGTTGACCACCAAGAAAAGAAAAGCACAATTAATGAAACCCTCATATAGAGATAGAGAAGCGTCTAAATCATCTTTGAACTTTGTAGCTTTCTAGAGTGTGTGTGTGTGTGTGTGTGTGTGTACATCACTTTGGCACCTAACTTAACTTTACTTGGCCACTCTGATACTATGAATGGAAATATAAAATTGATGCCTGTAAGAAAATTTTAAATAAGCATGCAACTGGTAATCCCCTCCCCTCTGACATTTAACAGATTAACTCAAAAGGATACCTGTCTTTTATGTTACATAACTAATATATACAAGACTAATTAATATCTAGTCAATTTATCATTGATCAGATAACACAAGTATTATATATACGCTATGTTACAGAAATATTTTCCTATCTTATTACTTATCAACGACTGAAAAAGAAGCCCCGAGCTAATTTAATGCTTTTCCATTCCTCAACCCACAACCTATAGCTTGAGCGGGGCGCTAACACATCAATTGACACCTCTTTTCTCTCAACCAAATCCTTTGCATAATTCTCAAACCCCATCAAATCTTTCCACAAATTTTGCAATACCTCAGCATCTTTTTCAGTCTTAAACCTCTCAGCCAGTTCCTTTGCTTGTTCCACCCGAGCCCAGAAACAGGAATCTTGTGTTAAGCCCGCAAACTTACTCCTCTTGATGAAACCGTTATCTACCGAATCCTTTTTACCCTTCCACCATTTGTCAAACACCTCGTACCGCCTCTCCCGGCCATGAATCAAATAATGCCCCTTGGTCTTGTGCAGTTCTGTTCGGTAATATTCGGCAATGTCAAGGGGCTCAACCAAGAGCTTGTAAAATTGGGCTGCGTTGACCCATTTGGCTCGTTTGGGGAAGTCGTATGGTAAAGAGTTGTTTTGCAACATCTTGATCACCTCATCCCAAAATTGACCGAGTTTCATTCTGTTTAAGTTAACTTTTGAATATTTTTTAGGTGAGATACGCAGTTTGAACGAGTCATAGTAACCCATGTCATCATCACATAACATCTTGTACCACTCGATTTCAGCACGATGGGGAGTTATCTTGCCTAGTTTTGTGGCAAGCTCAGCACAAATTAGGTTTGGGCTGCGACCTGCATGCTTTGATGCCTTGAGGCATTCTGTTGCTGCTTCAGCTCCAATTCCCTGCAAGTCATTTTCAAGTGTCAAGTTGATTAATATTTATCTTTATTTTCCTCAATTTAATCACAACCAAAGCATGTGAAAAATTGATAACCAAAAGAAAGAGAATAAGGCATACATTGGTATCATTGAAATGAGAAGACAAAAAACAGTATTTTGGCAATTTAAAAGATTTCAACAAAAGAGGCTGCATCATAGACACTGAAATCTAAAAGTGCATTAGCAAAATTTTAAGGCCATGTAATTTCACACATAAATCTTTGGTGCAAACCTGAATAAGCATAAAGATATGATCTGAGTTACAATACTAGAAAAGATGGATCAATAGTAAAAAAAGACAATTACCAAAGATCAACTGTAAATAAATAAAGACAAAAAACCAATTATAAATTACCATAGTTCCTATGCCAGATGCCTCTAGTACAAGAGAAATCCCTCCATCAACATTTTGCTCTTCGTCACAAACCCTCTTCTTCAACAGCAAATGTTGTGGTATATTCTCCACAATTTCTTGATATGATAAATCTACCACCTCGATGCCAGCCACAAAAGTAACATACAGCATTTGTACCACTGCTGTTGGGTTATCAATACACACTGCACCTTCTTTGGAACAGAAGACATAATTACCAAATGGCCAATAAGGGCTTTGTCTCTCTTTTGCCATTGCTGAAGCACGCACGAATTTGTGCAAATTAGCCTTCTCTTCATCTGGCAAACCATTGCAAGAGTGCATATGGGCTCCCATAATTGAAAAAATTGAACCTATGGGACAAAATAAAATTCTTGGCACAATGTCATGTTGCGAAACAACATGACAGAAATGACCTCCTAATCTTTCGCGTAAAATGGCACGAGAAAATGCTTCATTTCCGAGTAGTGGGGAACCGAAGGTTACACATAAAAGAGGCGGTGTGGAGGTGGAGTTGCAAGAGCTGAAGTTGCCTGTAGATGAGTTGCAAAGGAAGTGGAGAGCAGCAAGGGAGGCAAGTGAGCCCCCTAAGGAGTGACCCGTGAAAATTACAGGTTTGTCCTTGATCTCTTGCAGAAGAATCTGAGTTATTTAGTTAAGATGTCAGCTTGGTTTATTCTCTATATTTCTTAGTTAGAGAAAAACTAAAGTACCTCAATAGCAAAAGTTATCAGCCTGAACTTGACAGTGTCATATCCAACAGAAGTATGTTAACTACCCGTTCCTTGTACAATATCAAATCAAATTTGCTCACTTCTCAGTATAATACTATAATCACTTATACATCTTGCACACATTACACCAAAACATGCTCTGGTACAATTAATTCACAATGAGTTCACATAACATAATTTATGGTTTTGCCATTCAATGTTAA
The DNA here is from genome assembly GCA_024447775.1 of Carex cristatella. Taxonomy (NCBI): domain Eukaryota; kingdom Viridiplantae; phylum Streptophyta; class Magnoliopsida; order Poales; family Cyperaceae; genus Carex; species Carex cristatella. The sequence continues at coordinate 3,015,954 of JAJHPF010000022.1, forward strand.
TTACTTGGGATAAAATATAATGTTCTGTCTGAAATTCTTCAGTTGCGACATTTAAGAAAAGAGAAAGATTTTGTTTGATTGCTCACCAAACTTTGGGAAGATATTAAATTACTGTTGAGTTGTGGATGAAATATTGTAAAGTTGATGTTTTACCCTTTTCACTGAGACCATGAATGGAAAATTTTAATTTTAACAAAGGAAATGTTAAAACAAGGAAATGAACTGTATTGTCTTGCATTAGAAAAGCCAAATACCTCAAATTAAATTCGCACATAACAAAATGACAATGAAACCAACCAATCAATTAATTATCACGCTCATAGTGTTAAATTAAAAAAAAAAATAGTGTGAAGAAAAATAATAAAAGTACAAAATATGAAAAACATACCTGATAATTTGGGTTATTGAGCAAAGTCAAAAACAAATGCAGAGCCAAAGCTTGAACTTTAACCTTCTCTTCCTCTTCTCCTTCCCCTCCAACCAAAGGTCTAAACAACCCACTTCCTCCTAATTCAATGATATCAAATGCTTTGGTGGGCCCCGCTCTGATCGCAGCAACTGAGCTGGCGACATACTTATCAGAGAACGCCACATAAACAGTGTTTCCACAGAAGCCACGCACATAAATGGGCGCACCTGCGTCGGCCACAGAGCAGTGATGCCATGCCTGAGGCAATATTGAAGAAGACGCAAGGAGAGAACCCAACACGTGGCTTGTTTCAAACCTTCAATGGAATTCCCGGGACAAATAAATAAAAAATAAATAAGAACTTGTAGGTGTTTTTAATTAGTTTTAAAGAGTAGCAGTAGAAGAGAGTAGAGAGCTTACATGGAATTGGAGGCCGTTGGCTCAATCCTTGCTTCCATCTTCCAGGGCCAATTTCTTAATTGGGGAATTTGGTACCAGTCATCTATGTGTCTCTCGCTCTCTGCTTTGTTGGTTTATTTCCTTCCTTTCTTTTCGACCTTGGCACGCGTTCTGCAGACAGTGACTCGCTTGAAAACATATTTATGTACCTTTGCTTCTCAAGTTTCGCACCTGGCTCTGAGCATATCGGATTCGGATCTCTTTTGGATCTTTGCCAATTTAAGTCGGTAAACTTTATTACTTTACATTTTTTATAAATCCGTTTTAAGTTCACATGTGCGGTTTCATAATTAAATTTTTTTATAAACTGTAAAATTCTTGGAGTTTTAAAACTGATTTGACAGTTTCTAAACTAATTTTAGAAATGCAGATGTATTTCATATTTAGTAATTTTGTTCAATAGTTTCTAAATATGAAACTGTTTGAAAACTCTAACGTGGCGAAATATTCGACCCGTATTGGCTCAATTTTTAATACTGTTTTAATTAAACACTAGTGTATAAGAAATTCTAATTTTAATTTCAGAGATGTAAAAATTTAGAAATTAAGAGAGTCTAAAATTTTTAAAATTATGTTAACAGTTATTTAAAAATTTTAAAAATTTTAAGAATGCAGATGCTCCAGCCTTTAAACTTACACATACAAATCTTTAAATCTATAAAGTCCTTATAGAATAAATAAAATCAAATATCATTGCAAGTACTGAAAGATCCGTAGATCGCATAGAAGAGCACTGTAACGCTACAGTACATTTTTTTAAGTTTGCTTCTCATTTTCTTTTTCTTTTTATTACATCTTAATTGTCAAAATCCTTAAAACCTTTGAAACCAATTGCGGTTTGTAAAATAGAAACTTAACTCTTTTTTTTTTTTCAAAAAAATATTTCATTATGAATTTTATTTGAAAGAGAAAATATAGTACAAGATGTTCTAGTAGTTTGTAAAAAATGGTCGTTTAGTCTGACTAATCAGCCAATTAGTCATTGGCGGTGACCAAACCGTTACGAATCGCTTGTTTTTGGTTTATACGGCTAATTAGTTGGTCATTTTTATTATTCTTTTTTTCTACATTTATTTGTTATATGTACTATATTTTGTCTTGTCTTATTTGAGTTTTTCTAAATAATAATTTTATAAAATTTTATTAATTAACAAAGAGCTAAGTTAAAATAAGTTTATTTGTAAGTTTGATGAGTAAAATTAAGTATTTTTAAAAATTAGGATATGTGCATATAACTTTAATTAAAACGCAAAATTATTCATAAAGTTTCGATTAACGTCCATCTAACAAGCACATACCATTATTTACAACACTAGTTCGTAGTTTTAAATTCGAAAATTTCTTACATATTGTCGAAAAAATAGACGAAAGTAATCAAAGTAAAAAAAAAATGCGTGAAAACAATGTTTTCTTTTACTTTAAGAATAGATGAGAGATGAGAAATGAGAGATGAGAGCGTCTGTTCAAACTTTTTTTTTATTGCATATGATTTGGTTGTTAGTTAGATCATTAGTTGCGTCAATAGTGTTTCTTATCTTGCGTCAATTTTAAAGATCCAGTATAATTAATTAAGTCTTTATAGAAACCATAAAAAACGAGTTGCCAACTCGATCTGAATTTTTCTTTCACTCACAGAACGAGTTGGCAACTCGTTTTTGATCAAATTTCACAGAATTGTCCGAAACAAGTTGCTAATTCGTTTTCTCAGAGAAAACGAGTTGCCAAATCGTTCTTGCCTTTTATAAAAATATTCTTCGGTTCCTATTCGGGGATTGCACGGGGACAGTATTATTCGTACTTTGAGATTGGTGCAAAATTATTTAAACAGTTATGATTTTTCATAAAGTCACGGGGATTGCGTAGGGCAGTATTATTCGTACTTTGAAGTTGGTGCAAAACTATTTAAAAAGTTATGATTTTTCATAAAGTCAAAAGAAAAGTCAAAAGAACGAATTGGTTTCCCCTTTTCAAAGCAAATAAAAGAAAGCAAAATCAAATAACAACAATAATCACGACGTGTTCGGTTCCTATTCGGGGATTGCGCATGGAGCAGTATTACTTGTACTCTGAGATTGGTGCAAAACTATCTTAACGGTGAAAAAAAAAGACAAGAAAGAATTGCTAACTCATTCAGGAGAGGTAACAAGCTGGCCACGCGCAATTTTATGAAATTTAGTCAAGAACGAGTTGTAACACGCTGGCCATGCACAATTCTATGAAATTTGATCAAAAACGAGTTGCCAACTCATTCTGTGGGAGAAAAAAATTTAAAACGAGTTGACAACTCATTTTTTATGGTTTCAGTAAAAAACGAATTAATCATACTAAATCGCTAAAATTGATTTTTTTTATTTATGGTTTATAAAAAAAATTGTCACACTCACAGCGAGGCACGTGTGAACCATTAAAAACAATAAGCAGCCATTCATGTCCCATTTTATCCATGAATATAATATACAATATGTGACTTACGCATTGAATTCTCGTATCCTCGCAATCGGGGATTTTATCATGTGATGGATTGACATTATTTTATAGTAAAAAAATATCTTAGGAGGTCGCTTAAAGTTCTTAACTACTTATTTTATATATTAATGAGTCTATAGTACTATTAATTTAATTTATAGCACTAACATGATATTTTATAGTAGTCTTACAGTTACAGCTTGAAACATAATGATATATCAAGTTTCGAGATTCAAACTGTTCATTTCCATCTAGAATTCGAAACAAAATATACCCATCAACGAATGAATAAAATAAATAAAGTTGTCTATCTGTTATTTGTCCATATCATTAACTCAATTATTAATTATCTATCTTCAAACAAGATGATTTAATTATTGAAAAAGGAATTCAAGTTGAGCAACACTTAAATAATTAATTTAAAATTAGTAATCAATTTGTGACGATGAGCAAAAAAAAATTAACCTCGGTACGTAGAGGTTTACCGTTCCACTAACAGGTTAACAACAGTTTTTTTTTTTTAAGGTTAAGTTAACAGTAGTTGCTTGTGAGCTTAACATCTAAATCAAGTTTCATCTCATAACAATTAACATAAAATGAATTAGTTGATGAGAGAGTCAGAGTCATCTTCGAATTAGCAACGCCACGTCGCCATCCTAGGTTTTTTAGGTTAGTTTTAAGCTGGCAGACTACAATTAATTGCATCTAGAATTACTTTGACTTTTAATTGTACGATCTCCAATATCTTATGAGTAGGGGTGTCAGTGCTGTCCGTTTAATTGTTTATTCTATTTCTACTGTATCTGATAACATAGATATGAGTAATTTTTTTTTTTATTACCTTATTAGATTTGTGCATAGTTAAGAATTTTTTTCCTTAGTTAAACAGATAAAGATACAGATAAAAACTATTTCGTATTCATTATCTTACAAGTTAATTATATAAAATAAATTTATATGATAATGTTTGAGTGATAATTAGAGATTACAAAATATTTGTGTGATATTTCATATGATAATATTTGAGCAACACTTAGTGACATATTTTTGTTATTTAGTGTATTTTTTTGCTATTAGAAAAATGTTGAACATGATACTTTTATTTGCATGTTTTGTTTATTTAGTTATATAATTAAATTTATCCAAAGAAATATTCGTTTTTTCTAAATTTTTTTGCTATATAAAAAAATTTAGCCGGAATTGATTGCACATTTATTTTTTTAATTAATAATATGATTGTATATGTGTCAAATTAATGGGTTTTAATTAGGGGTGTAAACGGATACGGATTATCCGCGGATAATCCGCTCCGAATCCGCTTATTATCCGTATCCGGATTAAACAGATACGGATACGGATAATTTTAGTATATGGAAAAATAATCCAAATACAGATACAGATAATTCCGTGAGGATATAAACGGAGCAGATATCCGTATATATCCGGATCCGAAATTTAATCTTTCAGGAGCTTTGAATTCATTTCACCCTTGCGAAATTTCCAAAAAACATATATATTCGTTTAAGTCCAAGAATCTTGGTAGAAAAATTATATAATCTATTAGGATAATGGACTGGTTCTCTTAATCAATAAGCAATTAGTCATACATAATCAATCACTGTGCAAACTTAAAAAGACTATTAAATTTTTGTCAATTTAGGTAATTTAAAATTATGTAATTTAGTAGAATTATTCAATATCTGATAATTATCCGCTCCATATTCGTATTCGAATCTGTATCCGTGGATTATCCGTTTCGTATCCGTATCCGTTTAAGACGGATATGGTTTTCAATTTTGATATCTGTTTACTATCTGTATCCGTATCTATATCAGCTTGTTGAAAAACGGATGCTGATATGGTATTGGCATTATCCGCTCCGAATCCGCTCTGTTTACACCCCTAGTTTTAATGTTCTATTTGTAAAATATAATAAAAATAAATTATTATATTAATATTATTCGTTATTCATCCGTTATCATTTTGTTATCTGATAATTTTAATGGATAATAGTAGAGTAGGATAAGGTTAATTCTTTATGACCATTTGAGTGAGTCATATGTTGTTGTCCAAGAGAGAAATATTATCTAGGTAGATTAGTCCATAGAACTAGAAATTTGAGATTGATGACTTTGGATAAGTTATTGTAACGTAATTTTATTATATGAGGAGCCTACAGTGTATAAGTAATTATAAAATTTGAAGAAAAAAATGTTAAATTTTAAATTATAGCGTTGATTAAGTCACTTCTAATATGGTTTTAATCAGTTTATGAAACTAACCGAGCTTTGATTTTGGATATTCCACCATGGGGGAAACCCTAATTTGACGTAAATTTGAGATCTCGAAAACGAGCCCAAGATAACAATACGTAGATGTAGCTTGTAGGGCTGCTAATGAGCCGAGTTAGCTCGAGTTCAGAGTAACTTGAATTCAACTTGGAAAAATAGCGAGTCGAGCTGACTTGAGTTAAGAACTTTGAATCAAGTTGGCTTGCTGACTTGAACTCAACTCGCGAGTAACTCGAGCTGACTCGTGACTCGTGAATAATTCCTGATCAGTGATTCTAAATACCTACTAGCAATCTAGCACTTTGAATTTGAAGGTGTTGAACTGATGTTATATAATACACTATTTCCAGGAAGGTTTATTTATTAAAAAAAACAACAACCCTAGCATAAATTATTGTAAATATTCATGTATGCATGTCATAGTTATTTTTGTTTATTTGTAAGAAAAAACATATCTTGAAACACCATTCATTTGTTCAAAAAGTTGGGCATAGGACACAAGTACTGAACTCAACCAAGTTCGAGATGAAATGAGAGAGCTGAGTCCAACTCGAACTCAACTAGTGAGTTAAATGAGTTACTCAACTCGAGTGAGAGCAGGGGCAAAACTCAAATTTTTTTATAAAGGGAGTTGAAAATTAAAATGTACAACGTGGTGAGTGAAATTTGAACCCAATACCTCTCAACAACAGAATAGAACTCTAACCACTATACTATAAGTAAACATTTGATTATTATTGAGGGGGGTTGGTCAATGCATTGAGATCCATCCTTGAGTGAGAGTAACTCGAGTTTTTAATGAACGAGATCGTTATCGACCTAAGTTCAAGCGACTCACGAGCCACGAATTTTTTTGTACAATCCTACATAGATGACTAGATTCATTGCCACTTAGACTAGCCATAACTATGCGACAGTTCATATCGACCACAAAATGGTAAGTAGAACATGAAAGACAACCGTAGAAGGCGAAAGCCAACCAGAAGAACATGAAGAACAACTAAAAGAAGACAAAAAACAACCAGTAGAAAATGAAGACAAATAAAAGAAAATGAAATACAATAAATAGTAGTTGAAAGACAACACATAGAATATGAAAAACAACCGGTAGAAAATGAAAGACAACAATAAGAAGATGAAAGACAATAAGTAGAACATGATAGACAACCAGTACAATATAAACACAACTAGAACAAGATCAAGCACAACTAAAACAAGATAAAATACAATAAGTAATAGATGAAAAATAACTAGTAAAACATGAAAGTCAACAAATAGAACATGAAAAAAAACTAATAGAAAATGAAAGACAACTTGTAGAAGATGATAAAAGACAACCAGTAGAATATGAAAGACAACATGTACAAGATGAAAAACAACTAATAGAACATGAGGGAACTAGTACAAGATTAAAAATAATTAATAGAACATAAAAGACAAATAGAAAAAGATGAAAGATAATTTATAGAAGATGAACGGTAATTAGAACAAAATGATACATAACTAAAATAAGATCAAATACAATTAGAAAAAGATAATATAAACAAATAGTAGTACAACTAGAAGAAGATATATAAATTAATCAGACTTTTGGACAAGTTCGTCACTTATTTTTTTTTTTTTCTGGAGGACCAAAAAGGTATACAATGTTCTTAATTAACTGAAGTCCTGTAGAAAAGGTATACACTTTCAAGTCCAGTAGAAAAGTTTATTTTGGAATAATAGAAAGTTGTTAATTAACCCAAGTCCTGTAGAAAAAGGTATACATTTTCAATCAAAAGGTCAGATCATGCAATGTGTCCTTATGGTTTTCTTCAATTGCACAGAAATAGTCAAGGTGAATTTTGAAAGAACGATGATTAATTATAATCAGTTTACTTTGTTTCAGTTAGAAATAGAATTGACCAAAAATTGATTGAGAATTTGAATTTTGGATGAGATATTAATTAACATGGGACTGAATTAAGACTATATGTTATTATTATGAAGTTGTATCAACATATCATGAACGGATATATAAGCATGCAGCTGAATATGCTCTCACATATATGTTTATATGTTATTATTTTATCCAATTTCCCAATGGATTCGTTAATAATATATATAGCCACGTACTCCAACATATTCAATTGAAAGTTTTGTAGACCGTCAGGTAGGAGAGGAGAAGAGAAGAGAAGAGAAGAGAAGAGAAGAGACGACTTTGAAGCTGCAATCGAGACAGATCGATGTGAATATTAATATTACTGTACTTGACCTGGAGCCTTGTGTGTTCTGGCCTAGCAAAAGAAAACTTGATTACTTGACCTGATTTGACTCCTGTGGGCTGTGGCTGTGCTTCAAGACGATAACTACATATCAACGCCACATGCACCTACGCCTACAAGCTTTTTCATTTTTTAGTTCAATTCAACACCAAATTAACTTTTTTGCAATATTAATTGAGACCATTAGACCATTAGGTTCATCGGAAATTCAACAAACAATTAAACTAGCTAGATTCTACTTATTCTTTATATATATATGGTGGCGAAGGTGTTTGCTGTTCCATTATGAAATTATAATATATTTACTACTATGAATTAATCATGTGTTTCGACGTGGGTAAATGGTAAAAAACAAAATATAGTTACATAATTAAGTATTGTTCCATACACAGAGGCATATATATATGATTCTCTAGTACTTATCGTTATTGTGGTTTATTAGTATCAATTGTATATTGATGATGACTACAAAATTTATAACTAAAAGAATACAAAAGTTTGAATATGAAATTTATTGATTGACTTGAAAAGATAGCAGCTTGGGACCATATATATATATATATATATATATGGAAGATGAACCGTCGGCTTCAATCTATTACAGAATATAAATCCAATTGTTGAGATCTACTTTTAATTTCATAGGAAACAACAAAATTACATACACTGTTTCAACTATTACAAGTTCCATTCATTTCCAGTCTCTCTCTCTCTCTCTCTCTTCTTTTTTAAATATCACTAATTCCTGCTCTTAATTTCCATCCACTTCTTAATTCGCTCCAGAAAATTACTACCATGAAGGCGCGTAGATAATATCTGTGCATACCTGGTAATATTAATTATTTTATTTTTTGAAAATTGTATCAACTGCGTATATTAATTTATGTGAAATGGTAATTAAAAAGAAAATGGGGTAGTTTGCTATCCTAATCGAGCGGCTTTAATTTGTTGACCTCTTCACCTCCGGATCCTGCGCAATGTCTTTCAACTTTCAATGAAATGACACGGACACCCTTGCTTAGTTGCTTAGGGAAGTGAGAAATGAATGTGAGATGCCACCCAGAATGTGATTATGACGTATTAATAATTTGGCGAGACAAGGTCAGCCCACAGCCCTCACACTGACAGCAGCTGCCAAATTGTGGAGACTATGCTACATTGATTGGGGCTTGGCTGCCAAAGCCGCCCACGCGCATATTATTGCAACCTTTTTTTTGTTTGTTTGTGCCAAATCATGTGGCAAATATGCGCAACTTTTTTATTTAGATATTAAAAAAATATTAAAAATAATTTTTTTATTTATTTTGTAAATAGAACTCAACTAATGATGTGATCTTATTAGAATATCTACAGGAAACTTGACAATTTATGTCAAGAATTTCAAAACATAGAGTATCTACGTGACTGAACAATTGATTAGATCTTAGAGCATCTGTATCTCTAAAATTTTTGGAGTTTTAAAGTTGACTTGGCAGTTTCTAAACCAGTTTCAGGAATATAAATGGATTTTATATTTAGCAATTTTGTTCAATGGTTTCTAAATATGAAACTGTTTCAAAAATCTGACGTGGTAAAATAATCAACCCGTATTCGCTCAATTTTAATACTGTTTTAATTAAACACTAATGTGACAATTAAGAAACTCTAATTTTAATTTCAGAGATGTAGAGATTTATAAATTCAGAGAGTAAAATTTCTAAAATTCTGTTAATAGTTATTTAGAAACTCCAAGAGTTTTAAAAATACAGATGCTCTTAGTAATTTATGTAAGTTGTGCCCTCACCACATAAAATGTTAATATTATTAGGACCAAATTCTTGATTTGATCTTAGTAAGGACCGTAAAATCCGGACCCTCTCCTCTCATTTCTTTTCTTTCTTCCACCGGACCACTATTGAGGAGAGGCCAATAAAACCAAACCAATTATTTGGTTTTATTGGTTTTCCACACTATGTGACCGTTTATGTGGTAAATTGTAAAAATTAGTGAGACCGAACTATTATTTCGGTTCTCCTCATCTATTGAGAAAAAAAAACAATTCATCTTGTTTCTGACAAATTGCTATTTTACTTTCTAAATTTGAAAAGAAAATTGAGAATGCGAATGTGGGTCCTAGTAATTTATAAATCGGATTATGCGTCCGAATTATCATACTTTTAGCCTTTAGGTATGAGAAGAGAATATAATATAAAAGTGGTCTTCTGTTTCCTATTTTGTATACAGTTCTCTTAATTATATGGGTTCAATGCTTTTGAGAATTATCATACTTTTAGCCTTTAGGTATGAGAAGAGAATATAATATAAAAGTGGTCTTCTGTTTCCTATTTTGTATACAGTTCTCTTAATTATATGGGTTCAATGCTTTTGAATTATTTCATGCTCCTCTTAGTCAATATATACTTTTGAGTTTTGAAATTCAACTGTTAGTTATATGTCAGAGACGGTCGCATCACCATATACTTACTATACAGGACTGTAGACTACAACTGCCTCTTAAGTCTTAAAACTAAAATTCCTATCTGAAACAGTTCTTTCAGAACCTCTATACTTTGTACTTTGACAACACAAATTTTGTTCATAAAAGAGAGTGTCAATTTGGGAAAATGTTGCTTGCATCAAGGCATGCACCACCAAAATTAAAAAAAAATTAAAAAATGTTTACTAATATGGGTGGTGGGTGGTGGCTTGGTGGTGCATCTCATGACCCAACTAAATTTCTGAGTCGATAAAGTATCACCAAGAACTAGAAAAACAAACAAAAAAATGGGTCCACTGATTAAATCCTTGTCTGAAATTAGAAACACTCGAGCAAAACCTACCCAAATTGCAAGTTGATATGATTGGAATTGATTCCTCTTGAGTCTTGACCCCAACCACGGTCAACTCTCACTACATTTATATGCCGCGCTAGTGCCACACTTTGTATAGACTCAAACAAGAGACCTATTATTCACAGAATGAGAAAACACACAACTCTCATCTTAGTTGGTGAAACATAAAAGCAACACAGCAAGGGAAAGATATTCACAAAACAGAATATCCAGAGGAAAAACTTATATATATTTTTTGTTTTGTTTTGGCAATTAGGTCTTTCTTGACTGCAATATTATAACTTATCAATTGGTCAACTATCATTGAACGGTGACCATAACAAGTAATTGAAGTTTGACCACACACCAAGTATTTTGCTCAAAAGAAACTAAGATATAAACAATATCCTCTGTACTGGCCCCAAAAGCTAGATAAATATATTTAGAAAACATGGAAACCAAGCCTTAAAGAGACGTTTACAGCATCTTATAAATGAAACCAGTAAAAGAGGGAAAATAGTACTCTTTCCTGGAGCAAGGCCATGGTAATATGCATAGCGTGCATTGGTCCGTACTATGAATTAATATTTTTGTTTTCAAAACTCTTAAGAATCGATCTGAGCTGTTCAATATGGTCTTCGTATGAATATGTACTTACAAACTAAAGTTTACATTTTTTAGATTTTTTTTTTACTATATTTTTAGATAGGTAGAAAATCACTTGATACCTATCTAAAAATAACAATTAAAAATTCTAAAGTGTAAAATATAGCTTACTAGTACATATTCATATTAATATAGACCATGTTGAACGGTTCAGATTGACCGTTTGGAATTTCAAACCGAAAATTTTGAGTCTATAGCACGGGCCAATATGTGCAATGCATAGTACCATAGCCCCACTCCTATCAACTGTTAGGGCTGCAAACGAATCGAATCGAATCGAATCAAACGTACTCTAGTTTGAATTTGATTTGAATTAATTTCGAACTAGGTTTGGTTTGAATAATTTCGAATCGAATTTTTTACGAACTCAATTTCGAATCTTTTACGAACTTTTTTACGACAAGGAAGAGTGATCGTAGTTGTTAAGAGCGAGAGGTGAAAGTCATCTAGAGTTTTAGAACTGAGAGCGAGAGTTACGACTTACAAGTTATGACTTATGGCTGAGTGGCCTTGTGTTTTAATTTTTAAGTCATTAGTGAAAATTAACGGTTCATGTTACTTTAAGATTCGAATTAGAATAGTTTGCGAACCTATTTCAAATGAATTAGGTCTAATTTGAGTTTGGTTTGAATTAATTTCGAACTATTTCGAATCGAATTTTTTACGAATTTTTTCAAATCAAACTCGTATCGAATAACGAACTACGAATTTTTTGTGCAACCCTATCTACTGTATACCTCGAAAAAATTCAGAGCTTATTATTGTTTCAGTCAAACAATCATCGTTGCACAACTAGAAATAGATTACAACAACAGCAGAATTTTTTTTTTCTCTCATTCAAGAACTGCACAAATGGAGACCAGTGTACATAGAAATGTAGAATTATAAGACGAGAATAATTTCTTCCTGAATTGTAAAGTAGGCAGTCATTTAAAATTTAATAAAAAAAGTAGTAAAAATTTATAATACATAAGGTGATAGTACAGTAATTACAAACCTAAAATCAGTAACCTATGATGTAAATATTTCTTCAGATACTACATTTTTCAACCAAAAATGAATTAAGGATTCAATAATCAATCTTCTGGTTGCACTAAGCATAGATATGAAAAACCGACACCCGTCTATCTTGTACTCTTCAAGAGGGTCTCTGTGCCCAAAGCTCCTTACATTTACCTAAAGCAAAAAAAGAAAATGATTTATCTTTTATTCTTTATAAATAAAACAGAAATTTAAATAATGAATGCCATTGCAATGAACAGTATTAGATAGGAGTTACCGCTGAGCTAAGACGGTTCATATTTATCAAGTGGTCCATCCAGAAACGGTCGAGTGATTTGACAATTACCTCTTTCTATTTCAAAACAAAAAATAGATTATTTTGCAGAAGAATTACCTCCAAAAGAAGAAGGATGAAAAGAACAGACTGTTCGCAAAAGAGAAAACCACAACCTTTACATATTTGCAGAAGAACATGAAGTATTAACTAATATTTTAATTTCTTATATTTGTAAAATTAGATGCCTTTTACAACCCTTCAGAGTTTGTAAAATTTTGCAACCAACTTAAACAAATAAAGATGGGAAGTTAATTACCTCAATATTCTGAATGTGGGCATAATCATAACCCGAGTTATCCACGCGATCTTGGTAACAAGCAATAATAAAATCTCCGAAGTACTTCCTGAGAAGATTTACTGTACCGGTGTACTTTCCTCTCCTATAATAAAAGAAAAAATGATTAAAAGACAGCAAGTAAAAATGTTACCCAAACTGTCTGGCAAATGGTCTGATTTAATTACATGGTGTGTAATCTTACTTAGCAGTATCATCAGAACAAATAGAAAGCCAACGTCTCAGAGAAGAGGACTTCTTTCGAAATCCTCTGAAAGAATTTGGTCGCAATGGCAAATTTGGTAAAGAAAAGGAGTCCACATCAATTGAATTCAACCCCTTTATTTGATCAATTGATAAAAGCAAATCCTCCTCTTTCACCTCCTTCAGTGATTCTGTAAGGTTACAGTGAGGGAGTGAGTATATGTTCTTTCTAAATTATGCATCTATAAATTCGAAAAAAAAAAAAATAGATTTACCCCTGTAAACATGAAGAAAAAAAATCTCCTTTAAACTAAAGATATATACAGAGTAATAATTCATACGAAAACAGATTAGCTAATTTGATTCAATGTAAAATAAGTCTGTCAAACTCAATTTCTAACAAGAAAGTACGATGGATATGGAAAATTAACAATTTTTTCCGCAATGATCGAGATATTCAAGGGGGGTGTCCGTTATATTTCAATATTTTGAAGGGGTATTCATCTTCTTATGACCAAGAAATTAAATCATATTTAGATTTCTCAAATTAGTTACCAGGTAGTAATTCTCCTCCAATCCACACAAATTCCTCAAGAAACTTGCACAAATTCCATTTACTTGGAGGCTGCAAGTAATAACATGAAAAAAGCAAATTACTTGAATAAATACAAAAAGGGTTAGGACCCATTGACAATAACTTATCTTGACAACACTTTATAGACATGTTTTTCTCATAGATTAGTGGTGTATCGATTTTCATACAATGTTAATATTATTTGATCTTCCATCAAAATGCTGCTAAATATGGAGCACTGCAAATTTCATGACGTTAAATTTCCAGTGAAACTTGCATCAAATTTCATAATTTTTTATGTTATGATGTGTATAAAGTATAGATTACATTTCACTTGTCGGATTTCAAAATAACAACTTATTGTGGCGGTTGTCAAGATTGTCAACAGAACCCACCTATAAAAAAATATATAACAAGGTCCAGGATATGACATCCTTTGCTTAACCTTTTGTGGATCAACATTTTCAAAAATAATTTCATCAACCACAGCTTGCATGTACCTAAAATAAAGTTGTATCAGGAAAGGTAAGTCTTAAAGAACTCAACGAGACCACGAAAATAATAAAACAAAACAAATTTTTTTTCTAATTTAAAGCTTACTGTAATATCAGTTCAGTGGAGCTTCCAACATTTCCGGTTAGTATCAACTGCCTAAGGTTGTAAACATGCTTTCTTTGAACCTGCTTATTTTGTAAGACACAATTTTGTTACTTTATTGATCTTACAATTATTTAATTGTATACAGAAGGTGAGAAGTTAAATTAAAAGTTAAAAAAAAAAAAAAAAAAAAAAAACATAAAACCACTTGCCTCTAAAACTTCATCAAATTCAACAAGACTCTTTCTAATGGCAAAATAGTACTTCTCAGCATTTATCTGGAGACCTAAAAGCTGTGTGATGCAAAACAAACAAGTGTATTATGAATTGTACTCTAAAGCAAACCACGCCATCTTAAACCAAAGTAGGAACTAAATTATTGAACTTGTGCAACTTTGTGACCTGCTTTACAATAGTAGGGTTTTCCATTGGAAATTCATCATTGGTCATGCTTGAAATTAAATTGACAGCCCACTGAGTATCAAAATTGAATTTCCTATATATTTCATCCTGCAGGCTAACAACAGAAAAAACTAGTTATAATGCATATGTTCATCACAAGTTTGGAAAGTACTTTACAAGTCTTTATTATTCAGATCAAAGATGGTTGGCAATTAGAAACATATATTAAAAAGTTTACCTAACCATAAACCTTGTTGACCCTGGATCTCCTTGTCTCCCTGCTCTGCCACGAAGCTGAATATAAAGTTTAAAAGAAAACAACAATTAAAGGCAAAGGTGTTGTATGCTTCTTGAAGAATTTATCTTCAGTTTTACACAGCATAAATCAGGCCCAAAATTTTGTCCATGAACTCCCAGTATACTGTTGGAATATTGTAACATAAAAAATAGCCACGAAAATCATTAAGACATGATTATGTGATCTAAATCAACCATTTTGAACTTGGTTTAAAGCGACCAGTTACAGGAAAACCCCTCCCCAGTTCCAAAAGTGTATGTTTTCTTTAGCATTTAATTTCTATCATGATGAAAATATTTCTATAATTGGCCCCCGTGTACACAAGAATGTTAATTTATATCACATCTTGCCTAATATTCTTTCTTATATCTTAAGAAACATTCTCCCCACCCCCACAGTAATTTATCTGCCCTTCCTCAAGAGTATCTACAACCGTACTGAAAATCTTAAGATACGATTAATATCATGAGCTCAAGTACATTTTTAACGTAACCTAAAAAAGAGTGAGGCTATGGTAATATGCACAATTCAGATCGATCCATGCTATGGGTGTAAATCCCTATTTTCAAAGTTCAAAAAGTCGATCTGAAACATCAAACATGATCTCCATACGAAAATGTACTTGACGATCAAATTTTACATTTTTTTTTTATTTTTTTACTATTTTTTTGTAGGTAGAAAATCACTTGATCTATATATTTTCTGGACCATCCAAAAGTAGTGATAATCTACCCATCTAAAAAAATAGTAAAAAATTCTAAAAAGGGTAAAATTTGGCTCTAAGTACATTTTCATATGGAGGTGTGCTTAACAGTTCGGATCGGCTGTTTGGGCTGTTTGAACTTTGAAAATAGAGATATGGATAAATAGCACGGGCAAATACGTATTATGCATATTACCATAGTTGACTAGATGTGACGTTCTTCCTATAACAACATATTTATTCTACATGTTTGCAATTACAACTTGCCTGGTTATCTATACGCCTTGATTCATGCAAAGAAGTGCCAATTACATGAAGCCCTCCCAATTTCTTCACCTCGTTGCCTTCACTGAAACAATGCAATTCACAATCCTTTAAAACAGAGAGATATGCGAATGCAATTACAGGCACAAGGGGGTAGCTCTCTGTTTCTTCCTTTAGTCGCATCTCAAGCTCTTCTATTTCAAATATGTCGCTCGTTTCTATAGATTCCGAAATAGTCGACTTTGCCTTTTGAACGGACCAGTCATTTAACTCACTTTTCTGAACGTATTTTGCTACAAATTATCATGAAGAAAATTAGTAGAAGAAAAAGAACAAAAAGATGTATCATCCTGTAAGAATTATATGCGCACCCATTAGTGCAGCTTTAGCGAGCAAGGCCAACGAAGATGGTTCCAATTTTATCTTTGAAAGAGCCTGCACACATAGTAAATAAAACAAGTGAAGCTCATCTTAACCCTTAAATGAAAAACCACCTGTATGCTCATAAATTAAACAAGTGAAGCTCATCTTAAGCAAGAACACAACAAAGTACCTTTCGGGAGAGTGAAACTCCCTCCGTTTCTGTGTTAAGGGGCTCCTTCGTCAGAAAAGGGAGAACATTGTCCTCCAAAATTCCTCTAGCAAGCATCTTCACAAGGGGCAAGCAAAATGTCGGTTAAAACTAAACCCTCAAAAATATAATTTGACCATAGAGCTCTTGTACCTACCAAACACTAAAAGCCATCATATGCATTACTGGCATATAAATATACTGAGTGAACCAGTACTAAGCCTGACAGATTCACTTCATTACTATAACTATGTTGGGGTTGTGTTTTCACTATTTTCTTCTCTCCCAGGATGGAAAATTATTTCCCTCAATTAAACCTCACTGTAAAAAATGGAAGGCCTGAACCTGAAAAGTTGAACAATGAAATCCAAATATCTGTAGACTTTGGCAACTTTTCATTCTGTTTAAAGGTGGTAATGAAGTAAGCTAACATGCATGAACTTGTACATGCTCAGACAGAGAATAGACCTTAGCGTTGCCTCCTAGGATGATATCAGTACCCCTACCAGCCATGTTCGTTGAAATAGTAATGGCATGTTTCCTACCAGCCTGTGCTATGATTTCAGCCTCATTTGCCGCATACTTCAAGAAGAAGAAAGAGAGAAAGAGATGTAGAAAACATACTAGTAGTTACTTTGCAAAGGGAGCCCTAGAAATGGTCAGATTTTAATTAAAATAAGAACCTTTGGCCGTGCGTTAAGGACATTATGGGGAATACTCCTGGCTCTCAGAAGGTCTGACAAATACTCCGAATTCTCAACACTGCAGCATAATAGTGTAGCATTTTTAGTTTAGTTAAGGAAAACTTCAAACCAAGAACATTTAAGGTATACAAGTACAGTGACATGTTGTTAGTTGGATATAACTTGATTTAGCTTTTAAATATCGAGGTTAACAAACGAAGAGGCAACACTAAGTAAACTCAAAAGTCATCTAACAAGTAACTCAAGTGTCAGTATGCGGAAATACATCTACAGAACAAACAATCTACATATATCAATACAATCTTAATTATCCAAATCAGGTACCAGGGATTTAAAATTTCACCTAGTGGTCCCGACTAAAACTGGGCGACCCAGTTGAAACATCAACTCCACTTCAGCCCGAACATATTCCCATTTCCCAAGTGCTGTCTATGCAAGAAAAATAGAATGAAAAATTTAGATAAAATAATTCTTCAATTTTCAGAGAATAAATATGTACAGAGGATTAAAAGAACGTACTGCAAAAGCCTGAATAGGCAAATCCTGGCGTATATTCGGTAAATTTGTTGGTATCTCGATAACTGGCATCTTGAACATCTTTAAAAACTCCTTTTCCTATAAAAGATAAATTTGGATAAATTAATAAAATCAAGAATGGAAAGAGAGTTCAGACAACAATGTAGATCAAAACCAAGTAAGAATATACTTCTGTTTTAGCAGTGCCCGTCATTCCTGAAAGCTTTGGATAGAGCTTGAACAGTGATTGATATGTGATTTGTGCCACGACAACAGTATCTGCCTGATAAAACGGATATCAGCATTAAGAACTGCAATAGTGTAATTATGTAATTACGAGTCAATTCTGTACCAAAGTGCAGATGCTTGTTAAGTACATGGTATTAGATCAGTGCTGGTTTGGAAATCAGATCACCCCGTTGTTTTTCTTAGGTTTTCAGCTGAATGAGGCATCGGTGTGTTAATGTACAGAATATATAGTTTCTAGACTAAGATCTAGAAATAATACAAAAGATTCTCAGTATATTTTTAGCAATAATGAAATATTGTTGTGTAATTTTTTGTATACTAAGTGTAAGTTTATTGCACTACAGAATATAGTCTTTCAGGAAGTGCCTAATTATTACATCAATAACTTGTAAATAAAATAAAACAAACAGGAAGAGATCAAAAGGATTACCTTTATCTCCAAGCCTTCTTTCGCTTCTACTGCTTGGTGAATGCCATCAGACCATCTCCTTTTTTCTTCTACTCGGCCTGTAAGCTGAATAAAAATATAATTTTTTTGCTATAAAAAAAGTAAAAGAACATATAACCTTTTTCCTGGGGTGAGCTGATAAGAACATATAAATAATAAACAACCATCACAATTTGGGAACTGAAACAATTCTTGGTTTTTGTAAAGCTTTCTTTTCCTTAATCATCACACATTCACATAATAATAAAAGGGAAGAAATTAAGTATTTCTAAAATTGTAGGATAGGACTTACCTCATTAATAATAACTGCCTTGCCATTTCTAACAATGTACTGAACATCACATCTGTAGAGCTCCTTGGCTTTTATTGCTTTTGTGACAAACCTAGAAGTCCCAGAAAGAAATACAAACAAAAGGAATAAAAATAGGGACAAAAGAATCTAAAAATAAGAGATGAAGATCACAATTATAATAGACACCCTGCCCATGGATCATTCTCATCCCACAAATCATTTGTCCCTAGAATCATCTCAGCCAGAGCAACTCCCTCCTCTGTCAGATCTACTGAGTGCTTCTTCAGATCAACGTTGTAATGCTGTGACAAAAAACAAAAGTGTGCCAGAGACAAGAACCGAATCAAATACACTATTATTGTTATTATTGTCTCAGATATAAGCTCCTGTTCTAATTTGTGCCAGGAAGCTGGACATGTACCATCTTGGTACCTGCCAGATTTCCTTCTCTCCTTGTCATTATCTTTATATTGTGTTTGGATGAGAGGATGGTGGGTGAGTTGGGACTGCAAAAAGTAAATGTTACACTCACTACTCCATTAAAAAGAAGCTCGGCGACTTTAGCAGCAACAGGATATCTTGCCGCATCTTTTCTATCCTAGTTAAAAAAGATAATATACAGAAAACATATATATTAGAACTTTATAACTTAACGAAGTTAAAATTGTGAAATAGTTCAAAAAAAATTAAAATAAGACTACAGAGACAAAAGAAGTACCTCACCGCTTATCAACAGTGGACTCCTTCCTTCGTCAATAAGTACGGAGTCTACCTCATCAACAATTGCAAAGTGAAACGGCCTCGGCCTGACAAAAAGATTTTGTAGCATGCTTGGTCATTATAAACCAAAGAGATCAATAGAAAGAAAAAAAAATTACCATCTCATGACTAGTTGGTCTTTTTTGTGAGAGAGGTTGTCACGGAGATAGTCAAAGCCCAGTTCCTAAATAAGTGGACATGCAAGCAAAATTAAATTACATTTGCACAAAGTTTGCAAATTTATCGGTGCCTCACAGAAGCTACAACTAAAAAAGGAAGCAAATTAAGCATGCAATATTACCGTGTTATTTTTTTTTTGTTTGAATATTACCGTGTTATTAGTATAAGTAATGTCACAGTTATAGTTCTGTCTTTTTTCATCCAATGGCATGCCAGCCTGTAAGTTCAAGCAATTTGTTTACACAATCAAAGCTTTAACATAAATGAATTTTATAATTTTATTATAGAACAGGAATTACTTGTATGAGGCCAACAGATAGACCAAGGAACCTATGAACACGCCCCATCCATTCAGCATCACGTCGAGCCAAATAATCATTGACAGTCACCACTTTGAGACAAAATCATAATTGTTATTTGTTGCCTAAGAAAGTCTCACAAGATAATATCAATTAAAAGTACATACCATGAACTCCATCTCCTGTTAGAGCATTAAGATAAGCAGCTAGAGTTGAGACCAAGGTTTTGCCTTCACCGGTTTTCATCTCAGCTATGCAACCATCGTGGAGCACTGCTCCTCCAATAATCTAAAAGTTGAATTGACATCACAAATCAAAATACTAAATACAGAGCAATGTGACCTTTAATGCAATCAAAAAAAACCTGGACATCAAAGTGCCGCATTCTCAGCTTCCTTCTTGCTGCCTCTCGTACAACACAAAATGCCTCTAAGGATTTGCAAAAAGATAACAAAATGAATAAATAACACTAATTCCTAAAAGAGGAACAACATAGTTCAAAAGTAGCATTTTCAGATTGCATCCAATACTGGTAACAAGGACTGAAAGTTTCCAGCACATTCAACTAACAATCAACATCCAGTACTGATTAAGTGGGACCCATGTTAAAGCATTTACCAAATTGAAACTTGCCCACCTCCTTCCCAAAAAAATAATAAAAAATAGATAAATAAATAACAAAGATTATATTTCATGAAATTAGAAAAGCCCAAATGACGAGCCAAACATCTGCTTTACAGAAACACCTTTTTTCATTGCAATAGTTAAATACATAACTGTTCCATTGCTAGGTTGCAAATATGTCAAGTGTTAATTGCAATTACATGTTCAGGAAACTAGAGTAATTATCAGATTTAATTTTCTAAAATCCATGAGTATCTGAAGTTTGAACATACCAGCTTGTATGTCCGCTAGGGTCGCCCCTTGGCTCAATCTACTCCTTAATTCAGTTGTCTTTTCTCTAAGCTGTTTATAAAAATGAAAATAAGTGTAACAATAACTCAATAAAACATATACATCTGTGCATTTTAGCTTGAAATTGACTTAAAATAATTATATACTATGTTACTGAAGAACTTCAGAAAAGTTCAATACAGAAGTTTTCCTGCACTTACATTAAAAATTGCCCAATTATTAATTTAGAGAAAATACATGCAGTATTAATTTGCACGGTAACAGCACCTTAATCATAAAGTTCAGAATGATGCATGTTTTGCACAACAAGCCGGTTAATAAATTTGCACTACTTAAAGTGTAATTAATATAACCTGTTCATCAGAAAGCCTCTGAATCTGAGGCTCAAGAGAATTGACTGAAGTAACAAGCCTGTAGTAATCATGAACCACCCAGCTATTCAAGTTGAAAACATCTTTCCAATTTATCTCCTAAAAACATAATACACTAAATGTCAAGATTGAATGCTTCATACATGCAGCTAATCATAAATAGAGACAAGATATATTATATATATATATATATATGCCTTTGGAGAAGAGAAGAATGGCCTGGAAGAAGAAGAAGAAGAGACAGCCGAACGAGGAGGGAAGCATCTGTGTACAAAACGCGATGAGGAAAAAATAGAAGAATCGGAAGGTATAGAGGTAGAAATGGGGGGAATGGAGAGGTGAGAGCGCGAGGGAAGGAGTGTCGTAGTAGCTTGATGATGCGCCATGGGAGACTGAGATTAGAGATTAGAGATCGGAGAGGTTTATTTTCTTATTTCTATTTCTAATGGTCGGCACTTTCTGAAACCCAAGACCAAGCCCAGTTATGCAATTGTAAATGTCGGCCCATATCCATATTGCGTCGTCTTCTTATTCAAATTACAAAAAATCTCTAGGCCCACATTTGGAGCTTTTATGCTAATACAGTTTTGTTTTCCTTGCACTTGCTTTCCTTTATTTTGTCTATAATCCCAAGACTGTTTTGCATAATTTAATTTTATTATAATTGCAGTAATACATTCATGTATGATAAATTTAGTATTAAAATGGTGCCCGTTTGTCATATAGAGCAAAAAGATCATCAGTTCAAAAATCTCCTTAACCATGAGCAGTACAATCCTAAATTGACCACCAATTGAGTTACTTTTTGTTTTTCTCAAAAGCCTTTCCGTAAAAGACAAATTTGCTCTTTGTTCTCATCCATGACCATGTACCTAGTTTTCGCGGTAACATTAATTTTCAACTAAATTTTTTTCCTGTGTTTAAAACAAAATTTGAGTTCAAAACGTCCTTTTTTTAACTGCGTAAAATTTCTCTCAAGAAACGGGTCGCAAAAAAGCTCGATTGTGACTTGTATCTGACTCGCTCGCTAACAGTCACTCGTTACTGGATCGAATTGTTAATGAGCTAGCTCGTTACTAGCTCGATCCAGAATTAACGAGTTCAAGCTGGAATCTAGCTTGGCTAGGCATCAATTTGTGAATTTGTGTGCATTTTATATTGTCTAGCTCGGTTCAGTTCATTCCAACTCGGTCCAAAAAGTTTATAGAATTTATTTTCTTCTTAAAACAAGATCCTACCAGACCCAATGAGTTAGCTCGGTCTAACCCATGACGATTTCAAGCTGAGGTTTTAGTTCGGACCACTAAAGTCAACTCGCTCGTGACAAGTTCCAACTTCCAAGCTGAACCCAACTCTTAAGTAATTATCATTATACTCGTAATATAAAAAATAAGACATAATTAGGGAATTAATTGAGGAAGTTTCTTGGTTGTTAATTAAGTGTATATATAATTAATCGGCCCCATATATATAGCGAATCTTACCTAGCTTTTTATCATGAATAGTGATACCCAAAATCCCAATTATACCCTGCAAATCGTACTTTTTAATTTATAAATGATCTGTATATTGTTGAACAGGATCTTATGAGTTATGATGCATGCATGGGAGTGGGATAAGATGAAGCTAGCTGCATGCCACCAACATAGCAAAACCTCGACGTTAGTTTAATTAAATATATATAATCTATTTTAAGATTATATACCACCAAATCATTTGATGGAATGCATTTGTACGTAGTATGTCCTTGTTGTGTCTATATATAAATATTTTTAATCAATTGGTGTCATATTTCAAGTTCTATAACTGTCAAAATAAATAATCTATATGTTGTAAATATTATAAACTTAATTAATTACACTTAATGTTCTTAATTTGTTTCTGAATTATAAAGATTTATAAAATATTAAGCTAAAATAATCTATTAAAATGCGTTTATATAATGAGGCGTGTCTTTTATATATAAATATTTTTAAATATTGAGATGCATTTAAAGTCGAATAACATTAACGAATAAAAAAAATATTAAACATAATACAAACAAATTTGGTAAAATATATTGAAGTAAATTTATTAAAATTCATATATACCAATTAAGCAGTACTACTTTAGTTGCAAAAGGGATGAGCAGAGCAGATATCAGGTGCTCAATTAATTCCAGCTCTTGAAAATTAGCTTTCCACATGCATCTAGCTCTGACCTCCGTTTGTTCCACCAAACCTCAACCTCAACCTCAACCTCAACAAATTTTACGTAATAATTAATTCACTAAATAATATATAGAATTAAGCTAGCTTCTGCACACATATATGTGTGTGTGTGTGTATACATATACATATACATATACATATATATATATATATATATATATATCATCACGACATGCAGTTGAATGAAATATTTTTGCGCGACCAAATTCTGTTGCCAACAAAGCCTTGTTTTGTGCTAACCCGGCATTATATATGGTTGTCAACCTGTCATTAGCACCGCACCGGCCGCCAAGCAATCTTATTTTACTATTAATGCATGCAATCAGGCTAATTAATTGCCTTGGTTGTGAAATAATTAAGGAAAATATATCCACATGTCTATCGGTGGAGGTCAGGAGGTTCAATGGACATCGGATTAAATTTGGTTTGATATTTGATCATAACTGTTAGATTTCAAAATTTCTAAATATAAATTTAAATTTGTGCTTATTAATTAAGTGTGCTTGAATCTTGACTAATGGTTCTTACCGAGCAGACATCAGACTACCTAGCTTGAATCCTTTTATAAATAACTAGTGACAAAGGTAGAAATATATGGACACAATAGGATCAATTGATCTCATTTTTTTTATGAGGTGTCTTAATTTATTTTGCATGAAATATGAAATCAACACATCCAACATGGGAGAATAGATTTGTTCTTCAGAGTAAATCAATCCATAATTAGACTCCTCACATTACTCATCTTCGTCGGTATAGAGTAGACATATTTTGTTCAATTATTGATACACAACTACAATAAATACTTTGTGGTATTTGTGAGATAAATTCATAACTTCTTTGTGGGACTTTTGATAAAGAAATCGGTGAAGTTGGATTCATTTTATTCTAGAGAAATTTTCAATGTATGTTTTGTAGCTTTTTCCAAAAAGCTAGAGCATTTCATTATTTGTGCGTATAGTGGACAAATTCTCAAATTTGAATGAATTAAGTTAACTAGTTAGTGTTATGATACAAACCAACAAACATAGAGCACATTCTCAAATTTTTCTTCTACTAAAATTGGTATTGATTTTCCTGATGGCTACAACTTCTGTAGAGGTAGTATTTTCCTCAATCAAAATTTATTAAAGACAATTTGTGAAATAAAATGTGTGGTCAATGGATGAATAATTGCTTAATAAAATATGTTGAGAAAGAATTGTTTGAGAGAGTCGGTAACGGTGCCATGTTACTTGTTTTTCAGAAAATGAATACTCAAAGAATATACTTCGGTGATAATGAATGTGAAATTTGAAGTGATCTCTTTTTTTTGTTTATTAATAGAAAATGTTTTTTTTCTATTTTTTTTATGGGATCGATGCTCTTGAACTATTTAAGTTTTTTTAGTTCAAGTATGTAAATGTTAAAATTGTTAATATATATAAAATTTACTCATTCATTAAATGTTTACCTCTGCTCCTGAGTCCTGACCAGTGATGAATAGAAAACAAACTTTTCTAATTTTCTGAAAAAAAATGTCATAACTAGATCACAACACAAGTCGCCCATATTTGAAGCATGGCATATTGGCATGGCATGACAGATATTTGGAGCGGCATGTTAATGTTCCATCACCCCGTGTTTCACGAGAGATGAGATTGAGATTGAGATTGAGATGAGATGAGATTGATTGGTCCTGCATGCGACAGCAACATGTCATTGTGCCAACAGTGGAACGATATATTTCATGATTAAATGATTACAATGTCCTTTTTAGGAATAATATCACCTAGTTCTCTACTCTTTTATACATGCACAGCACAGTGCCTGGTCGGCCTAGGCCCTAGATCTAAGTCTCTAAAATTGCTTGGCAAGGTGGCATGCATGGTTTCCTCCTCCCAGACCAAATCTGTCATGAAACCCCTCACACTAACTAAAATTACTATTTTATTTAAATAATGGGTCTAATTGAAAAAAATATCTTTTAATTATTATTTTTTAAATATTACAATCAATTAAAAGGTTGTATGTTTACTTCTTGATAGTTCACAATCTTAATTGATTAATTCACGGTAATCCGTAACCTGCTAGTATTATCAGTAATTTTTTTTTGTCTATCTCTCATTAATTTCCTGGCTACGCCTCTACTACTAGAGTAAATTTTAATTCATCATATATGTTACATAAGGAGGGTTTAAATGTCTCTATTTTTTGTGTCTTCGTCGTGCGTTCAATTTTTAAACTACAATAACTTAAAATTTTAAATGTTTAATTTTCTCATAAAAACCAAAATGGAAAAGTTATAATTTATTATGTACATATAATATATGATAATATATGAGAAGGAGTCCACTTACACTATTTTTTGGTGACACAAAATTACACTATTAATTTTTAAAGTTTTCAAAGTCCAAATAGTCGATCCAAACCGTTCAACATGATCTCCATATTAAAATGTGCTTAGAGATAAAATTTTACATTTTTTTGAATATTTTCATACTATTGAATTTTTATGCCCATCTTAATAATAGTAAAAAAATTCAAAAAAATATAAAATTTGATCTGCAAGTATATTTTAATATATTCAACATGTTGAATAGTTTGGATCAACTGTTTGAACTTTCAAAATGAATGATGTAAGTGAATATTTTAAAAAATAAAAAGACGATGTTAGGGCGAAGGTTGAGCGAGCAGAGATTAGCAACAATTAGAAAAGACCGTATCCAATTATAACACTCCTCCTCTCCTACTCTCCTACTCTCCTCGATCGTGTGTTTGTTAGTGGTGAAAAAGGATATCTATCTACGAGACCTACAAGTCAAAAAAATAGCGGACATTATGCGGATACGGTTCCTTTGAGTGTTTTGCACGGAGCAATCAATTCTCAATTATCAATTATCAACCCCATTCCATGCATCATCCATATTTCTTAAGATAGAATTAGATTGAAAATTAAACAGTATAAGTGTGTGTGTGTTATTCATATTCTAATAATTTAATTTCAATTCAATTTAAATATTATTCGATTATGCACTGAGTATTGTTAATTTCAAATTGCTGAAATTTTATTAAAAATCACTTGTTGTGAAACAAACGTGTAAAAACAAAAAAAAAGTTGGTCATTTTTTATAGACATACTACTTACGTCATATACATCATGTAGATTTGAAACATAATTTTTTATTTTAAAAAAACTAGCAAAATATATTGTAAGTAATTCTTCCTCTTAGTTAAAATATATATAATGAATGCCAAAAAGATATAATTCTAAGTTATGTGAATAAATCATTGGTTGAACAAACTTGTACGCTGCTCTGACATTGTTGCTTTTGCATCGTTTTTGTTTGTTTTGTTGGCCTGTTTTGATTGGAGGTAATTCAATGAAGCAAAAGCAAGTCACATGGATCATGGATTCATGGTCCATGGATGGGGAATTTGAGTAAGGCATCAAGTCGGTCAGTGTCCGTACCACTCTACCTTTTATGTACCGTTTTTGCTCTCTCTCTCTCTCTATCTCACTTGATTCGTATCCAACGCTCACCATTTTTCTAAACAAAAAAAAATAGGGACTTCAATTTGAATTCTTTTTTATTTGTATTCAAACTATACAAAAAATACCTTACAAATTAATTAAACTAAAAAAAACCATAGATTTACCCTGATTTATCAAAATCACACTTATATATATGTAAAGCATCTGAATAACAGGACATTTCGAGTAGACAGTATAACAGTATCATAATGTACACGAATATTAAAGGGTTCATGTGAATTTTGCCTATTGGTCTCAATTATGATAAAATTGTCCGTACGTATTCAAATTTAAATTTTGAGTTACTATAATTGATGCTTCAGAAAACCTCCGTTTAGAGAAAGAAACATAAGAGGAAAAAAAGGAAGTAGATGATTGATTTGGATCTGATTGTTTCTATGAAATTTTTTTTTGTTGATGATAACAAAACTACATTTTGAATCAATTTCTTCAACATTCATATTGTTTTAAATCTGAATCTTTTGCTTTGTATTAGACACGGAGACAGACAATTATATGTGAGTTAATGATATAATTAAGTGTGCATATTATAAACAATAAATTTAACCTCAATTTTTATGTTAAAAATATGAAGGTCATATACTGAGTAACTTTTCTAAAAAAAAATGGAGTTAAATTTGATTTTTTTAATTTGTATTAAAATATACAAAATACCTTACAAATTACTTAAATTAAAAAAGATAATGTGTCAATTGACTCCCATACTATCATCAAAGATCGGCCCCTACTTCACACCTTACGGATTTTGTTGATTATTTGATTTTTAAATTTTGTATTGAGAATTTAAAAAGTATAGACATGAAAAGAAAATATAAATAACCCTTGGGCCTGCTACTGTAATCTTTTGCATCCGTATAAAAATGACCAATATAAGTTTGTATAGAATATTTCCTACTTTTTTTCTTTTATCTCTTCCAAATTTTAATATTCTAAAAATAAATAAATGACTGCTCGCCTCTTTCTTTCTCTCATTTTTCCTTCTATACTCTTTTTTTTTTAGTTTATCCGAACACCCGTCTTAGTGATTGATATTAGTAGTTTTTTTCTATTACTTGGTTTTGTGAATGTTAGTGCTAGTTGAATGTTATTCCACTAGCTTGTAATAATTTGTTTTTGGTACTTTGCACAATTTTATATGGACTTTTGTTTCGTAATGAAACAGGTGGTTATCCACTTTTGCAAAAAAAAAAAAAAAATTCCAAACACCCGTCTTTTTATTAAAGAATTCTAATACAATACTCCAACATCTTTTAAATACTATTTTTAGAAATTAAAAATGCGCCTTTTAAAATATTTGCAATTAAAAGGAACCCCCAAAAAGACGGTAGCTAGCATAGACTTTGATTAATATATGGACTTTGATTTCATCTTGCCTAATTAAGACGGTAGTATAGACAACTATAGTTAATTAATGTGCTCCTTGTCTATATTATTATTATACAACTATAGTTAATGTAACCTCATTTTAAATATAGCAGCCTACTTCCTACCTTACAAGATATATATATATATATATATATATATATATATTTATCGTATAATTAATTAAGTCAAACAACGAATACATGATTAGTTAATTACACTTGATATATAACATCATATATAGCCGTCTGATCAAGGTATAGATCGACTTGTAAAGGACCAATTAGCATTGAAGTGTATATGACGTAACGATTTAGCATCTGCTCTATATATTTAGATACTTGAGAGAATATGAAATGATAAATTAAGCCATTGAAGTATCTTTTTATTTTCCTGTTTATATTGCACTAAATTAATATCTGGTTATATATGATTCTATTTGGCAAGCAAAGCTAACGCTTGTTGTGCTTATCAAGAAGATTTGATGAGCACAATTTTAAAAATCTATCGGTTTGACTTTAAATGACGAATTCAAACCGTTGAAATTCAACTACTTCAAGTGATACATGTGAACATACAAAATTTTGCAAGAAAAATAGAATGAGTCTTTATTCATTCTTTGAAATTCAATCTTACATAAAATAGCTAAGCTTTATAAAGAAAAATAGAATGAGTCTTTATTCATTCTTTGAAATTCATTATCCTCCAATTTGACATATAAAAATGCAAGAAAAAAAATCTTAAAGCAGAAGACTATGATGCTGATTGCTAAAATAAAAGTAGACAGTAACTTTTTTTTTTGAGAGAAAAATGACGGTCTAGCCTTCAAGTTCCATTAATTGGACACCAGCAGTGTCATGATTTTACAAAGTTCCAAAGAAAACAAAACAAATGAAATTACACAAAATTTTCCTCCTTACAAAATTTTCAATCTTACATCCGAATTTAAATTCAAATTAATAAAATAGATAAGCTTTATAAAGAAAAATAGAATGAGTCTTTATTCAAGTTCCATTAATTGGACACCAGTAGTGTCATGATTTTACAAAGTTCCAAAGAAAACAAAACAAATGAAATTACACAAAATTTTCCTCCTTACGAAAATTTCAATCTTACATCTGAATTTAAATTCAAATTAGTAAAATAGCTAAGCTTTATAAAGAAAAATAGAATGAGTCTTTATTCATTCTTTGAAATTCATTCTTTATTCATTCTTTCAATCTTACACAAAATTTTCCTCCTTGCGAAAATTTCAATCTTACATCCGAATTTAAATTCAAATTAATAAAATAGCTAAGCTTTATAAAGAAAAATAGAATGAGTCTTTATTCATTCTTTGAAATTCATTATCCTCCAATTTGACATATAAAAATGCAAAAAAAAAAAAAAAAAAAAATCTTAAAGCAGAAGACTGTGATGCTGATTGCTAAAATAAAAGTAGACAATAACTTTTTTTTTGAGAGAAAAATGACGGTCTAGCCTTCAAGTTCCATTAATTGGACACCAATAGTGTCATGATTTTACAAAGTTCGAAAGAAAACAAAACAAATGAAATTACACCGAAATATAAAATTAAAATTAAAATTAAATTAAATAAAGTATGGTTGAAATGTAATGCAGATTTCATTAAAATTAAATAAAGTAGACAATAACTTGCGTTGTAGTAGATTTCATTTTCGTTCAATAAAAAGTTACAATATTTTTTTTGTCCAACGTTTTTCTATTACTTGTTATTTGATTGAGTAAGATTATCAGTCACGATCTATTTCTTTTTTGATAAAGTCTGATCAAGGGATTTGTGAAACATTGAGGTTAATTTAGGAGGTGAAAGGAAGGAAGGAATTTAGATCCAATCCAATACTGGACTGAATAGAATGAGATATGATTTGACACGACTTTCAAAATAAAATCTCTATATTTAAAATCTAAATAGGCACTGAATTCAAATTCTTTGACTGGGAGTTGGCCAATACAAATTATACTTAGTTCGGTACCTGAGAACCTGAGAGAGGATACAAATTCACAAAGGAGGGGTGGGGACCACAGAAGAGTCCTTCCTCTATGATAAAAGAAAATCCAATATGTATATTTTTTTTATTTTTTTGAAAAAAAAGTATTATGATTGTCCTCTTATTAATTAATAATTTGTTTAATTCAAAGCATCTTCGTAAATGTATTTCTTACTAAATTACATTTCGCCATATGTATGGATGTATGTATGTATGTATGTATAGAGAGAGATTGGCTAAGGTCAAAGTGGTATAACTAAGGTCTTGATGCTATCAATTTATTTTTGCGATTACAAAATTTAAATAGTCGATATAAAGTGCTCAATGTGTTCTCCATATTGAAATGTACTTGGAGACCAAATTTTACATATTTTGATATTTTTTTTACTATTTTTTATGAATTTTCACTGTTTTACAGATTTTTTTTTATTATGAAAAACACTGATTATATATATCATATTAATTTTTTTTATCATGAAAGCATCCAATTATTACATCTACATTAGTAAAATTAAGAAGAAATTAAAACAGTTGTCAAGCATTAAATGAAATTTTTTTTTTTTTAATTTTCAAACCAAATACACTTGTATAATTGACTTTTAATTGTTTTTAACGGTCATGTCAATAATTATTACTACGGAAGAGAGAATGACGAATGACGAAAATGAGAATCAGTACAAACATTTAGAAAATATTTATTTAAAGGAAATATTAGTGTGGTTTTAGAAATTAAAAAAAAATGTTTCTGTACAGATGCTCATGAAAGCACATCCTCCTAATATGGAAGCTGCAAGAATTTGATAGAAAATGGAGTAATCCGTCAAAAATTGCAAATATGTATACGTAGAGGGGATGATAATATTTAGCAAGAGTAAGTGCAAAAAGGATAGACTTACGTACTTAGCGAACCAGCAATAAGTTTTACCCGCACCACTCATATACACACAATATAAACTCAGACTACTTTTCTTTGGAGATAAGACATGTTCTGGTTGATTCGGCCCAATACTGTTTGGGAGGGAACGTATCGGTATCGGTATATGTAGTAAGTATCATCTCCGAATGCCGATTTCTCATGTCATGTGTTCACTTCTTCTTCTTTCCAAAATTTCTCACCGAGTACAACTATTCATTTGGGGCAGACTCAGAAATTAGATCAGGAATATTAGACGAGAAGAAAAATGAGTTGGACTGAATAGAAAATAAGTTGACAATAAAATAAATTCAACTCAGGATAGGCAAATTTATATATCAGAAATAGACAATAGCCCAAAAATACATTGCTAAAAATTATTTTTCAAAATTCAGAAATAAACAAATTACTTACCCTTGAACCTCACTGGATCTGCCCTTTGACAGAGCATAATCAGAAATTTAATGTGAAGAGCTGAATTTAATTTAGTTAGAAATAAAATCTAGCAAGATATATTATTACAAAGAGGTCTTGAATTAACAGGAAGATTAGTCACAACTAAGATATTTAAAATTGTCGACGAATATACTTAAAATTTTATTTTTTTAGAGCAATATCTTCTGCGTAGGAGATCACAAGTTTGAAAATCTAAGATTGGTTTTTTATAAATATTTAAAAAAAGAAGAGCTTGTTTTTATTTAAAAATAATAATTAGGTGGCTGTAAGAATCTCTATCTCAAACATATACATAAAGGCTCCAACTCAACTTTCTTAGAAAAAGAATTGCATTTCTTTTTTGGGATGCATAGGATTAGGAGTGGTTGTCCTTTGGATATTTTGAGAAATAATTAAGGTGGTAGCCAACTTTGAAATGAAATAGTATAATTTTCAATATCCTTACATCTTTATACTCATACATGCATGGTCGAAATTAATTCATAAAAAAATGAAATATCTAAATTAATTTTACAGGTAGAAAATGCTCTTCATGCATGTATCCACATGTCATACAATACGCCTAATATACTGATAGGAGTTCCATCTGACTCTGAGCACTTCACTTCACTAGAATAAATACTTTTAACTAATAATGTAGTTAACCATCATTACAAAAGTTATGTCATTTTAAGTCGTCACCAGCGAATAGCAATTAAAAGATGGATGAAACAATTTGGTATCAATTGATTACCAAATAGACCGTTTTATGAATTATGTGAGATGTCCTTTTCTTCTTGCCCAACGCCCCATTCTGTTTACATTTGTCTTCAGAATCACTCAAGTTTTTCTTACATTTAATTAGTTATTATGTCCAGCTTAAATTCTCTTAACATTCAAGTTATTAGTGTTTAGTTTAGTTTGTCATAGATTTCATTTCATCTTTAATTGATTTAGGGTTAAGATTTTTTTTTTTTTTTGTAAAGATTGGTGACTTGGAAATCAAGCCACCCAACAATATAATACCTCTGTTATTACAATAAATAATTTTTCTCATCTGAGTTTCAAACCCATGATCTCTCACATAGAGACCATGTGTCTTAACCACTATATCAAAGGCTAGTTTTCGGATTGTTGTACCAAGTCTGAAACAAAGTGGGTTTGTTTTTTGTCAGAGTTACTTTAGTAATTAGAGCATCTTCAAAAGTTCGCCGGACTTTTAATTGTCAGATCATAGCTCGGAAACTTAATTTGCATAGAGCACCGCCAGAAGTTCGTCGGAGCTCCATTGAATGTCCGCCGGAGGTTGCAAAAAAAAAAATTAGTAAGTTGTTCAAAATGTGAATTAATCAGAGAAAATTGTTGGCTAATTATAAATTTTATCAGGAATAAATAAATACTATATACATGGCTTCCAGTTGAAAGAGATGCAAGTTGTGCTCTTATTTAATAGAACTGTTATTTAATTATGGCCCTTCTTAATTGATGTCTATTCATTGTTAATAAAAGGTAAAACCTATGAAAATGCTAAAATCGTTGGAGCACCATAACTTATTTAATTATTTTCTTAAGTGCTTGAAGCGGCAATTGAGTTTGTTATAATATCATTATCGCTATTATTGTTGCTATATTACATCATACTCTCAATAAAATGAAACTTAAAACTAAAGGTCATTTACATCGGCTGTCAATTTGTTATTAATTGAATTCTTCGTTTCTTACTTTTTATGAGTTATGACAACTCTTAACTACTCCAAGTTACATGATAAAACCGTCCTTTCAATAGTTTACAAGGCTGAGTATGGAAATTTGACTATGCCTAAACTTATTATTTCTTCTTGTAGAAAGAACCATTTAAAATATAAAATATTTGCTCCGCATTGAACGAGTACTTGCAATCGACACCACGAAATAATATTTTTTTTAAGAGTGAGGTTACGTTAGTATGCATAACACATATTAGTCTGTACTATGAATTTATATTTTTATTTTCAAATTTAAATAGTCGATACGAACCGTTTAGAATTTTATTACTATTTTTTAATAAAAATCACTACTTTCAAGTGGTTTAGAATCTTTAGATCATGTGATTTTTTTTTTTATCTATCTAAAAAATAGCAAACAAAATTTTAATAAAATGTAAAATTCTACATTCAAGTATATTTTCATACAAATATTATATTAAGCAGATCGGATCAATTGTTTGAACTTTAAAAATGAAGATATAAATCTATAGTACAGAGCAATGTGTGTTATGCATAATACCGTGGCCTCACTCACTTTTTAAATTTATTTGAAGAGGCTAATATTAAATCCCAATTGACAAAAAACTTAATCTGAAAAACGTGGAAAAGATTATGTTAATTTTTTTATTTTTCTAAATAATAACTTAGGAATTAGTTGTTAACTCGTTTACCGTGAAAAGGATTTACTCATGAGCAATAAAACATGTAACTCAATTTACGTTTAACTGATCAAGCTGAAAATTTTCTAAAAACACCACGTTTTCAAATAATTATTAAAGAACGATTAAATTCAAAGCAAAAAAAAAAAGAACGATTAAATTGTTAAATAACACTCCGCCATTACATGTTGCTAAATATTTATTACAAACGTATCCACAGGTTCGGATTTTCTGTGTCGCTTTCTCTGAATTTCTCCGTATACACTGAAACATATATATTTTATTTAAAAGAGGTTAAAAAGTCTATTCCATTGCTAAAAGAGTATAATTACAAGCACCAGTTCAGTCGGAGGAAACCCTGAACTTGTTGTTCCACAAAATCACATTAGTAACGCTACCAAGTAAGCAACAGATTAGCTAAATTCTAGAGACAGCTAAATTCCAAAAATATTTCAAACACTGAGACATATATAATATACCACTCATGGTGACAAACGAATAGTTCGGGTTCAGTTTGGCGAGATAAATTTTTTTTGATTCGGGAATAATTTGAGTATAATTCGGGAATGATTCGGTACAGCAAGGAAGAAAAAAAAATCGTGTTTTTTCATGTTTTTATCGCGAATAATTCGTGATCCTTGTTTTATTCACGAATAAAACGTATTATAAGTGTTTTGCGTTTTATTCGACGTTTGGTTCAAAAATGCAAAAAAAAAAACGAATAAAACACAAATTATTTGCGAATCTTGTCCACTATGATACCACTTACAAGCAATCCTATTTTGTATATGGGGTTTTAGGGTGGGACATAAATGCTTTGTCAGTGATATGCATTCAAGAACGATTACAAATTAAAATGGCACAAAGGATTTGAAAATTTATTTTAGTCATGGGACTGGGGTGCTTATCCTCTGAGATATCTCAATTTTTGCGTGACCGACGTGTCCGGTTCCTATCCGGGGGGACGTAGGGGGCCAGTTTTATTTGAGCTTTGAGATTCGTTCAGAACGTATTTGAACGATTGAGATATTCCAAAAAGTCACGCAAAGTTTGAGATATCTCAGAGGATGCGAATTCATGGGACTGGAAGGATAGTGGATAGATTGTTTCCAATAGATAGAGAGAAAAGGAAAAGGAAGAAAGCTGACTCACAACTAAAAGCACTTCGTTTCTCTTATTTCTTATTTGTTTAGCATAACACATTTATTAACCAACTTTTACGGCAAACCCATCTTATCCTCTACAATACTAAATTGCAGAGTCGTGCAATTTCACGTTTGGCTCTCAAAAATGGTGGAAATAGACAAGTGTCCAACTCCATTGCATCATTTATTGATATTATGTGTAAGTGTCTAAAACTAAATTTATCAATGTTTACAACTTTTTTTATTATTATTATTTTAGACTAAATTAAATGAATAAATATTTCAATTAAATGACATGAAAAGAATGTGGTATTAAGTCAATATTCGGACTACTGTACTATACTAATTTGAATTTTTTTATTATGAAAATGCACATAGAAAATGTTTTTGACCCCACTATATAAATTCAATATTATTGTATATATATGCTCTTTGAACTACAATTATTGGTTAAAAGTTCAGTTATGTTTAATCTAATAAGATGGTATAAATTATAAAATTATATTGATTGAAATATCAATTTTCTGTTGTACAATTTTAATTATAAATTTAATAAATATTTGAATTAAAAATGATATATATTACAAAGTTGAAGTTAAAAAAAATTCTTACCACGTGAAACAAATTTTTTGTTTGCTAACAACATTTCTTAAATATTGAATCTCTTATAGCAATTAAATAAAGTTGGTATGGATTGAACTAATGATGTATAAAAGGAAATAAGAATTGAGTGAAAATTTAGCATTATTGAAAAAAAAAAAAATTTATACAAGAGCATACAAAACACAATTTTAATCAGCATAGTACTCTTAATATCGACATGAATTTAGATATTTAATAATGTTTACTGTTTAATGATTAATGTGTCATGTGTAATGTTTAATTTTTCAATATTTATTAAATTTTAACATGTGATGTACTGATGTGTAATGTTTATTTTTTAATTGTATCAATAATTTCAGTGGCGTGCAATTTGATGAAAAAAGCGGATGGTGATTCTCTGCACCCATGTGACCCACCTCCACCTCCGCCCTTTAATATAAAATTCCATCGCTTCCATGTGATTATGTGAATCTCTCTCTCTCTCTCTCTCTGTTCAATGCTCAGCTCCAAGATCCGAAGCCAAGAAACCAAAGCTCAGCAAACAATTAATTGAAGCTTAGCAAGCAACAAGGCGGGAAATTAATATTAATGAATACCCAAAAAACGATGAGAAGAAATAAGCACAAGTGCAGCGCCGTTGCCGCCACCGCCACCTCTTCCTCTTCCTCTGACGACGAAGGAATAAGCCGAGAAGGTGCATGTGACAGCAGGAATAACGACAGTCGGAATATTAATACGGTGGTGGTGGGGATAAAGCTTGATGCGCAGAGCAAGGAGCTTCTCACTTGGGCTCTTGTAAAGGTCGCGGGTCCTGGCGATCGTGTTTACGCCATTCATGTCGTACCTGGTATTCTATATATATTGTTATTCCATAGCGCTATTCCATCCACTGCTTGGTCTTGTTTTGGTTTTCTTTCAAAAGTCTGGTGCTTGGATCTATAAAACTAATTAGTATTCGTTAATTCGATCGGAACAAATTAGACTACAACTTTTTAGACTTGAGGTTGCAAATTAATGCTGCTTCTTTTTTCCGAATCATTCATAGGCACTATATATATTATTATATTGCACTAACAAACATGAAGTAGAAGTTTATGCACTAGCATTTTTTTGTTTTTTTTTTGCTTGGGTGCTTGTTTATGGTCGTTTATTTCTTCATTTACGTATTTTGGATGTTTCATGACGTTGACGGTTGACCCCACTAATTCATTTTTATTCCAAAATTTTGAAATATATATTTCCAATTTCTAATTGTTTGTGTTGATTCTTATATGTATATAGATCCATCAAACTTCAGTAAAAAACTGGAGGAATCCTTGGTCTCTATACTCTCTGTCTACGATGGGTTCTGTAACCTAAAGCAGGTACAATTAATTAATACTATCCTAATCCTAATACAATTGTCAATTGTTAGTTAATTAAAGTCACTGTTATTCAACAAACTCCTCTCATACTCTCATCTAATCTGTATAGGTTGATTTAAAGCTCAAAATTTGTCGAGGCCGTTCTGTACGTAAAGCTTTGGAACTGGAAGCAATTTCACATGGTGCAACAAACTTAATTGTAGGAGTCACCAAGAGTACTTTTGGGTATGTAATTATTACAATTTTCTTTTCATGGAACTACTTAATGCATTGTCCCAGTAAGGCAATAAAATACCGTTCATTCTGTTGGAAAAAGGTTATATCTAATATGCCTCTTTAAAGCTAGCATTCTAAGATGGTACCTACCCCTCCTGTAATACCCAAATTAATTACTCCTATTTGATTTATCATCAGTAGTATTCACAAATGGTTTGTCTGACATCATTTGTACTAAATCAAGTAACTGCAACATAATTAACATAGAATAGTTCTCTATTTTGAATTTTTGATGAATAGAATGGGGGTGATTCTGTTGCATTTTTGTAGTTTCAGATATTCACAGATGTGCTTTTGTAAAATTTAATATGTTTTGTAGGGCATAGAGATAATGGTATGTTCTTACTAACAGCTGCAATTTGATTTTGAAATAGTTCACCATCTACTTCAATGGCCAAGCATTGTGCAAAGAGATTGCCAGATACTTGCTCTGTTCTTGCAGTGAGCAATGGCAAAATTATTTTCAGGAGAGAAACAGTACCACATACCAAATCCAAAGGTAATCTTCTTTTATTCTCAATTGGGTTTGGTTTCATCCTTTGAAATGCTTTATCACAATAATTTTATTGTTGGAGTTCCCAAAATTGAGAATCTGTACTTCTTGACCCTTCTCTTTTTCTGTTTCTTTTTCTCATTTTTGTCGGATTGCAGCTTGCTTGTGGTTTATTGCAAAATTGACAAACTATCAATTCTTACTTGTTTTGATTTTTGATATATATACTGGAAAAAAAGGAAAAGTTAGGTTTATGAAAGTTCCTTAGCACTAATTTGCAGTCTTTAGAATATTCTAGCTTGATTATCTTTATTTTAGACTACAATATCTTCTTAAGGCCATTATGAGTCCATTACAACTTGACTAAATCCTAATTGCCATAGCATATTCCTCTATTTCTTATATTTTCAGATGATTATACAAGCAACCCATACTGTGAGCCCTATTATGAAAACAAAGCGGCACCCAGAAAGAGTTACTCCATTTCGACCAGATCAAAAACCAAGGCAGCACCAGCACGCACAATTTCTTTACCATCTAGGTCTCCTACCTTACAGAAAGAACGGAATATTATACCTCCTTATACCCCCAACAAATATGATTCATTATCTACAGCGGAATCCAATTCGAGTTTGGACCCTACATCAATCGGGGTCTCGCCCGATGTCACTCCTGGTTGGCCCTTCTTAAGAAAAAAACCCATGCTAGAGAGGAAATTTGCTTCATTAGAAAAGTCGAATCTGTCAGTTGTTCAATGGGCTATGCGTCTCCCTAGCCGGTACACTGCTGTGTCTCCATCTCGCCAGAATTTTAATTTTGAGCATAAAATGGGCATGTTTCGGACCACTGTAACTGGCTTCTGTTCTGAATTGGACAAAACTGAAGTAAAGAAATTGCCGCCGGAGTTGGCTTCATTACAAGAGAAGTACAAATTGATATTTACACTCTTCAGTTATAGTGAACTTCAACAGATAACATCTAATTTCGCACCTTGTATGTTCTCTCTCTCTCTCTCTCTTTTAAAATTGGTTGTACCATGGAAATGCAGCACATAGTCATTGCATGTAAAGACCAGTATTGTCATATTCCAATCTATACTGAGTGGAACAAGTTGAGCTCTAAACAGAATATGTTTGTCGTGATTGTTCTTAATTAATTGATATATTTGGAATTTCTTCTCTGATTTTGGTACTGATCAATCAACTAAGTTGGCAAGAAACTAATTGTTTGATATGTGAATCATGTCATTTCAGAATGCAAGGTATAATTGGAAATTTTCTTTTGTTCAGGGAGAATAATAGGTAAAGGAGGCAGTAGTTGTGTATATAGAGGCTGTTCATTGGACAATCTAGAGTTGGCTGTGAAGATTTTGAAACTTTCTGAAGAGAATATGAAAGAATTTATTTCAGAAATTGAGATATTAGGCGAATTACAAAATGACAACATTATATCATTGGTGGGTTTCTGTTTTGAAAATGACAGTCTGATTTTGGTCTATGAGTACTTGCCAAGAGGTAGTCTGGAAGAAATTCTGCATGGTAAGTTTTAAATTTTGATTGGTACCTTTCAATTTATTATAATGTATGCCTTGAAACATGTATCTATCTTTTTATGGGAAGGAATTATTTTTGTGTTGGCAGCTCCCTTTAAATAACATTTCAGCCTTTCTGAAATAAATGTGGGCTTGACTCACATTTTTTCTCAAAAAAAAAAAACATTTCAGCCTTTCTGGCAAAAGTGTTTTTTATTTACTTGCTGTACTTATTATTTGTCAGGTGGGAAAGAACATAAGGATACATTTGGTTGGAATGAGAGATATAAGGTCGCGCTAGGTGTAGCCACTGCATTGAATTATCTGCATGGTCATGGCAATCACCGGCCTGTCATCCATAGGGATGTTAAATCTTCAAATATCCTTCTCTGTATGGATTTTGAGCCAAAGGTAGATCCCAACTTTGATTCTATTTGCATCCTGTTTTCTTATGATATTGTACCGGATCTTTAATTTATCTTTGATTTTGCTTAGCTGTCTGATTTCGGGCTAGCATTGTGGGCATCAGATTTGACATTAAGCACAACATGCAATGATGTTTTAGGGACCTTTGGGTTAGCTTCCTTTTTCACTCCTAATTTATTTATTTTGTAAACTTACTTTTTCTTAGCACAGGCATCAATTTTTTTTACTTAAAATTTTATGACAGATATTTGGCCCCAGAATATTTCATGTATGGCAAGGTTAATGAGAAAATTGATGTGTATGCTTTTGGAGTAGTGCTTCTCGAGCTTATTTCTGGAAGAAAACCTGTTAGCACTGGTTGCCCGAAAGGCCAAGAGAGCCTTGTTATGTGGGTAAGTGAACTATATTCACAAATATCATGAAATTATGCACTAGCTCCATCCCAAAAAATAATTCAACTGTTCATTATGACGGTAGGCTCATTTGACACTGCAAGAAGGAAAAGTGGGGCAACTTTTGGATCCTTCCCTACCAACTGAATCTTGTTCTGACCAAATTGAGAGACTAATTCTGGCTGCTTCGCTCTGCATCAGGCGGGCCCCACAATCACGTCCTCACATAACAATGGTAAAGTTTTTTCAGTAAAGGATATTATAACATGAATAATGATGTGTGAGTGTACCAGCCGGTTTCTGATGGTATGAATCATTGTTTTGTGGAATGTTTTGGCTTCCGTTCTTATTATGTGTTTAATTCATATTATTGGAACTTATAGGTGAATATGGAGTATGACAATATCATCTGATGCACTCTTGGTTGTTATTCAGGTTTTGAAGCTACTACAAGGAGATAAGGACATGCTAAGGTGGGCCCGGTCACAGATCAGTGGTGTGTCAACAGAGTGTGGGGTAGAAGATAATGAAATTATAGGGATACGAGATAACAAAATCCAGTCATACATTAACCTTGCGTTCCTTGACCTAGACGACGACTCAGCCTCTGTGAGCAGCATTGAAACTCCCAACTTTATCACAGCAAATACTTCCTTGGAAGAGTACTTGAAGGGGAGGTGGAGTCGTTCGTCAAGCTTCCAGTGATTTGGCTTCTTAATTTTGTGTAAATTTTCTGTTGTTGGTCTATGAAGAGAGGTGGAATGGCATGAATGCATGACCATGTCCTCCTCTAGACCTCTTCGTTTGAGAAAAATTATTTATTTGTTGTTCCAGGAGCCATGTTTTGTTTTTGTTCCGGTATTGGTTTTCCTGGAACAATCAATTATTCTCCTGGTTTCATTTTCAGCTGAGTGAAGGAATGAGTTCTCAATCAAAGGTTGAGAAGCAGTGGATCGAATTACTCGTACCTTTTTGTTGGAGGTACAGACTTAATGACTTATAGAGAGAGCAGATGCTTCT
Source organism: Carex cristatella (assembly GCA_024447775.1). Taxonomy (NCBI): domain Eukaryota; kingdom Viridiplantae; phylum Streptophyta; class Magnoliopsida; order Poales; family Cyperaceae; genus Carex; species Carex cristatella. Next base: position 3,057,396 of record JAJHPF010000022.1, read on the forward strand.
AATTTAACGTAAATATGTGATGGTGGGAAAATGAATCTTTCGTGATTTCTATAATATGGATCCTCAATTTTGAACTGTAAAATGGCTGCTTTGTTGCTTAATTTAGGCAGTGTACCTTTAAATTTACACAGCTTTTTAGAAGCTACACATTACTGTCATTACATAAACATAATGTGCCTTTCAAACATAAATTTTGTGACCTGATAAACATAAATTTTGCGTAATTCAGCATGTCCAAATAAAAAAATCCTAAATGTCTAGTGCAAGAACAATAAAAGCTTAAAAAGCAGTAAAAGGAGGAGACATCAGAATACACAACATTGTTCACGACATCAAAATTCATATCTTGTAACCAATTTAGACAATCATAATCTCACAAAACCTACAACAAAATTCATATCTTGTAACCAATTTAGACAATCATAATCTCACAAAACCTACAACAGTGTGGCAACCAAAACATGACTGTGTATCTCAAACTAGACAAGACACTATATCATAGCAAGAGTTACAAGGCACTAGAACAGGCATCCATATTCATAGACAACAAAATAACAGCCCCAAACCCATACCCCACATACATTCAAGAGGAAAAAAAAGTTAATTGCACGACTGCCCACATATCACTGCCCCAAAGCAGGGTCAGTCTTCTCAAGTGCTGTTACAAAGTTGAAGTCCTTAGTTAGCAAAACACCAGAGGATTAACTGTAGAAAAACAAAAACAAAGAAACAAAGAAGCTTACAGTTGTAGTTAAGTAACTTCTCAATGAGGTCAACATGAGTCATGAGCATGCGCCGACAACAATAGCGTACCAAGCCCAATGCATCAAGAGCATCACTGGAAGCAGCAAAGGAATTATTAACAAAAGAAGTTACAAAACCAATACAAGAGAGGCAAAATACTGGGAAAATGAAATTATTAATGAATAACAAATACATGAGAGCAGGAAATATAAATTATTGATACGAAGGATGGTATTGGAATAAGGGTTATGACCCATTGACAATGAATTAACTTTGACAAAACTAGACAACTGTCAAAAATAACTTTGAATAATATTATCCAACATTTGGTATGTGATTCGTGATTTACCGCTCATGAAATTTGCAATGATCTATATTTCACGGTCTTTGATGAAATGTCATAAGTTGCATGAAATGCAATGCACAAACCAACCTATTAAGGTCGACAACATGTCTAAACTTTTTTTCTATTTTGAATTTTTTTTTGGCCTGATTTGAAATATTGTCATGTCAAATTAAAAAATTGTCAACAAATCATCCTTAAAAATAAAGGAGGCAAACATACTCAATGTAAACCAAAATAAAATATTCCAATTAGCCTATATGAGCTATAAGGCGGAAATAATTCTAATAATGTCTAATTCGGTGTATCAAAATTCTCATTGTTTTATTTCAAAGAAAAAATGAAAATGATAGAGAGAGAAGTACAGTTTCAAACTTTCAATAAAAAGTCTAATTTCGTGTCTCAAAACTTGACCAAGATTCTCAGTGTGTGACTTGAATGAGAGAGGGAGAGAGAGAGAGAGAGAATTACCCCTCAGTATAATCAGCCTGTAGAAGGTCGAGATATGTATCCCATTTGTTTCCAATCACCTACAGATTAAAAGAATTTTTAACCATTTCTCAGCAAATAAAAAAACAATTAAAAAAATATAGAAAAGATAACAGATTCAAAGGTGAACAAGCAACAATGCCACTCTCACATACTGTACAAATTTAAGAGTTAAAATTCAGGACAGACTGTTTAGGCGTTCATAACTAGAGTCTACGTGATCAGAAAGCCTAAATTTATATGGAGAAGGATCTCTTCAGAGTGAGGCATCACATATGGATTATACCGTTGCCAGATATATCAGAACAAATAGTACTTGTATACAACACATTTGTCATTAAAACCTAGAAAAGGAGAAACTAATGATATGTTTCTTCACTTAACATGACAAGGAATATCATATCCTCACAAGATGTCAGGAACAAAACCCTAGTCGAACATAGAGCATTTGGAGCAAGGAAGCCAAAACAGTAGCCTATTTCAGAGAAAATAAAAATTAACCCCTGGGCCTGGAGTCCTGGACAGATCAATTGAATGAATATTCGAGAAAAAAGAAAAAGAAAAAACTCAACTCCTCAGCAAATAAACCCTGAAAAAAAGCTTGAAAAGGGGGGAATATGTAGAGGAGAACCTTTCCGCAGGTGAAACATCTAACGGGAATGATCATCTTCTATGGAACAAACCAAACTGGTCTCAGAAATATCGCCGAGAGAGAGAGGTGTGTCTGCAGCCGACCTCGCAAGCAAAGCAACAGAGGAGCAAGTCACAGTTCTCTTGCTTCTTTTATTCCGAATGTCCTTATTGGGCTTGGGCCTAGGGGACTAATTTGAGACCGGAAAGCCCGAAATCAAGTCCCGTTACTTGTATTTGTCGTTTTAACGGACTCAGTGGCTGCTGGCTGGTTGTATCTCAAGGGCTGCAATGCAAACGAATCGAAACGAATTAAGTTCATTCTAGTTTGAGTTTGGTAGGACGTGATTTTGAATTGATTTTTTTACAAACTCAATTTTGAATTTTTTACGAATTTTTTTACGATAAAAAAGAGTGATCGTAATTATCGAGAGCGAGAGATTAAACTCATCTAGAGTTTCAGAACAGATAACGAGGATTACGACTTACTAGTTGTAATTTACAGCTGGACGGCCATATGTTTTAAGTCATCAGCGAATATAAGTAAAATCAACGATTCACGTTACTTTAAAATTCGACCTAAAATAGTTCGCGAAACTATTTCAACCGAACAAGATCTAGTTTGAATTTAGTTTGAATTCAAACTATTTTGAATTGAATTTTTTACGAAAAATTTTCGAAAGGAACTAGCAATTTTTTGGGCAGCCATGTAATAGTGTGATGTGTTCTCTTCCCGCCCCTTTGGGAAGAGAGAGACCTAATAAGACCACTCCAATCCAAATTATCCAACCACGGCGAAATCGAGGAGAAGTATGGCGACTAATGGAGGGAAGAAACGAGGCACCTTCCAGGGGACCACAGTGTACCTGTCGCGCAACCTCGTGCCACCGGAGATATACAGTACTTTGTATGATGCTCTTCGCCTCAACGGCGCTGACATCAGATCCTGTTGTGACCCCTCTAAGAACTCGCCCCTCGACTTCCACGTTATCTCCTCTCCCGATCATGTAGGCCACCCTTTATACTCCACATTTCCTTACCTTTCAACCTCAAATTAATGGAATTTAATGCTACCATATTTTAATTTTAGGAGAAGTTTGCTGATCTTAGAGCGAAGGGTTGCAACCTGCTTGGTAAGTTTTCCACATTGCAACTAAGAAAAATATGAGTTCACTTTTATTGCTCTTAAGTTACAGACGAGTGACTTTGGCTTTACAATTGCTTGTACTTTTTCTTGGTCATAATTTCTAGCCTTTGCTACTATTTTAACAGGCCCACAATGTGTTCTCTCTTGTGCTAAAGAACATAGAGTTTTACCCAAACAAGGTTACACATGTTGTTTAGCAATGGACGGTGTCAAAGTACTAGCATTAGGTTTTGGAAATGACGAAAAGGTACATTTTGCTGACTGAAGTACTTATTTTTTTTACTAATTTTGCAGCTTACATATTAGTAAGCTTGTCCTATTTTCAAACCAATATATTGCTCTTTAACATGATACTACCACATTGGCTCTCTTATCATTTTCAGGCCAGGATTCAGGAACGGGTTAGTGCAATGGGTGGGCTATTACTGGATAAACTCTCTCTGGATGTAGATTTTGCAATTGTGAAAAATGTTTTGGCCGCTAAATACAAAGTAAGAACTGTACCGAATATACAGTAAATCTCATCATAACTGCAAATAGCACCTAAACTCCGCAGTGCACAAAATTTATGTGTAGCAGATGATACTTTGTCAATCAAGGATCGATGTTATTTGTGAATAACCCGAAAATTTTGGGTGCTTTTAGTACTTGCAATAGGTGCTATTTGCAAAATTGAAACTGCTGCACATGGTTTTCGAATTCTTTAATCATCCCTTAACATAGTTTCTCTATTTTTATAATGCAGTGGGCATTAAATAATCTCAAGAAACCTATAATAAGTAGAACTTGGCTGGACCAGTGCTGGATGGAGCACCGGATTGTACCCCATGAGCCGTACCGGGTTCTCCCTTTCACTGGACTCACTATTTGTGTAACCAAAATTCCTTTGGGTAAAAATATTAAATTTCTTCAAGTAAAAGATATCATTATCAGATGATTTGAGGTTAGGATAGGGCAAACTAAAAATTTGTGTGCTTCATGTCAGATGAAAGGAGACAGATGGGGAAGATGATTGTGGAGAATGGTGGCCAGTACTCTGCCAATTTAACTAAGCAGTGTACACATTTGGTTTCAGATATATCCTTTTGAAAGATGCATTAAAACATCTTATCGAAAGTTTAGCAATTTCTTTCCTTCTATTAGCGAATTTCTTAATTGGAATTTTGTAGAATTGGCAAAGATTTTGTTGCCTACACATTCTGTTCACATAACTATTTTTTTCGGCCTTAGAACCATTGCAAAATCTTCTTGGTTGAATATATCTGGAGGATACCTCTGTGGTCTTTCTTACCTAAAATTATATATACTTTTATAATGGGTTTTACCGTTTTACTTTTATCTTCTGCTGGTTGTTAGTACCCCGTAAAGCATTAAGCTGAGAACATTATTGTTAGGTTGCTTAAAAGTTGATCCACTTCTAATTGAATTGTTTTGATGCCCGGTGTTGTAAGCTTTAAATGAACTATTTTATCAATTGCATCCTTGACATTTTCTACGGTGTTGGAGGGGATAAGTACACAGTTGCAAAGAAATGGGGTAACATACATATTGTCAATCGAAGGTGGATTGGCATGTGTATTGCCAGAAGAGGTAGCAATTCTTTTTAAACATTTTAGTTTGCTAAACCTTCTTTCTTTTATCTCTGTTTTAACCTCTTTGGCTTGCAATTTAATTTTGGGCTATCAGTGGGCAAATATGGTTTACTACTAAAATTTGGGATGACTATCAGATCACATAAGAATTAGTAAATTAAACTAACTTATCTATATTCTTTTGTTTTCTTCTTTAATATAGCTTGTCTGGACGAAGCTGCATACCCAGTTACTAACAACCCCCCTTCTCGTACCAGCAGTGCAAATTGTTCCCAAAAGGAAAAACAATGCCAACATCAAGAACACAAGATGCACACAATTGCAGAGCATGTCCAGACAGCTACCAAAACAGTTGAGCTTTCAGAATCTGTTCTCTCACAGAACAGCAGTGCTTCTGTCCCCTGCATGGTTTTTGATGGGCTTGACAAGGAGAAGAAAGCAACTGATGACATAGCTGCACATGATTTGCGGGTGGCTGAGGATCCCGAGGATGGCAACAATCTGTATCTGTCAAAGTGTATGATTTCTTTGGTTGGTTTCACTGAGAAGGAGATGGCAAGTCTGGTGGCTCTTGTTAGGAAGGGTGGTGGAACCCGCCATGTAAGGTTGAGTCAAAGTCTGACTCATATCATTGTCGGTGCACCTTCTGAGGTGTAAGTTAATCCTGACATCCATTTATATGTTAATTTTGGTCTTAAGTAAATAATCTTGAAGTTTTTTTTTTTTTTGCAAATCATACAGCACTTACCTTCATTGCACAGAACCGCCATGATTTATGTTTTGCTAAAAGCACTAATTTTGGTGGAATGTTATCTTCAACTCTGCAATATTGTTGGCCAAAGTCATCCTATCTGTCTTTGCATGATGTGATTTGTCTATTTCAGTTCTCTTCTCATCTTTACACAAGTAGTTAATAATCAGGATTTTGGGCCCTGAGATAAATTAAGACAGAAAAATAAAGAAACAAAGGTAATAGGTGGGCATTGATCTAGGGAAGAAATCATTTGGTGGCCTAACAGAACCACACATAGGTTATACTTATCTGGGGAGTTTGGACGTATGTATCAAGAAAAAGGTGGTCAATTTTCAATTTCTTGTTCTACTACAAAATTTGTGTGCAGTTTAACTGTTGATATATTTAGTAAGTGTCCAAAAATTTGTGTGTTCTTTGTCCCAGTGATAAATAATGGGGTTTTCATATGCGAAAATTCTGTCAATATTGTGCTGAATAATTCATGAGCTCGTTACAATTTGGGCCTAATGAGCATGGCAAGTATTAGTGAAAACTAGTCATTTAGTATAACCTAGATTATTGATTTGTGATTTGTTTCTAGTAATGTGTGTAATATTTACTTGTGTACTTTATTATATTTGACAAAACAGTGAAAAGAAGGAGGTAAGGCGCTTAGCTTCTTTTGGTGTTACAAAGATTGTAAGGGCAGCTTGGCTGGAAGAATGTCACAGAACAAGAAGAGAAGTTGACATTTTGCCCTTTCATGTTGCTTCTGATCTCATTGTTGCAAAAGGTTCTTCTTTTACTGTACTAGTACAAGATATTTTGCAGCCATGACCTAGATATACATGTTTTTTCAAGTAAATAATTTCCAAATTCACGAGCTTTTTGGATACTCTTAACGTGTGATTTCAGAAACAACAAATGGAATAAGCACCATGTCCGAGACTTCAACTGGGCAAACTAATAGCTCAGAAATGGAGAGCTTGATTACCAGAAAAAGAACAAGGCAGAGTGTTGTAGATTTCAGCTCTAAACCTGAAAAATCAGACCGAGTTCGCGGTGCTGAGAGTTGCAGTGGCAAGGAAGGATCTAATAGCAAGTTTTCATATATATTCAATGGAAAAAGATTTTGTTTCTCGGCTTCATTTCCTCATGATCGGGTATGGATCAATCATAATTGTTGTTTGAATAGCTAATTAAATAGAGAGGTCTCCCAAAACTGAAAAATGGTCATGTAGACCCTTGAAAGTAAAGATCATTGAACACATCTTTAGAAAGTCAGGAAACATCATGAAAAAAATAAAAGAATTTGAACTGTTATCTGAGTTAGTACAAAAGAGAGGCAGTTTGGTAACTTTTTGACGGAAGTTGAGGGAAGGGACTTGTGATAAATGCTTGTTTCAGTACATATATCAGAATTATTTTTCATTTTGTCCCAGTTTCAAATTTACTTGGAATTTTTTTTATTTTCTAAAACAATCAGAGAGGTGAGGTGATAGAATGGGTCGAAGGAGGCGGTGGCATTATGATAGAGGACCCAAAACGAACAACTGTCCATTTTCTTGTAGAGTGCCATGGTCTTAGTACCTGCACAACCAGTACAAGCTCTCCTCCATGTACTGTTGTAACAACTCAATGGATTCGATCCTGTTTAGAGGTAAGCAATAGGTTCAAATCATGTTTATTTCTCATACAATTCTGTGCATAATGGCAGTATTATACCTAATTAGGAGTGGTATTACTGTGGTGACAATAAACCTTACTTTATACCTCTTGTAGTACCTGTAATACCTCCACTATAGATAAGTACCCTTCTGTGTGTACCTATTAAACCTGTGGTGCTCATTTTCTATTTTTTATTATGTTTCGTTTTTTTTTTTTGGGTTTCTAATTTGAATTGACCTGCACACATACTTTTGTTTTCTTTTCTCCCAGGATTTTCACAAAACATTGTTTCTTTTTTTGAAAATTTTTGTAACAGTGGCATTCTTCGGCTATAATACTTCACATTATCGTTATAAAATTTGCCAAGCATATTATGCTGATTAAAATAGAAGCCCAACTGAACTGGTAAAAAGGACATGCTAGAATTGGTTGTAAAAGTATATCTCATCAGTGGAGTATTTTAAAAAATAGTATACTAGGTGAGAAAGAAGTTTAACTGTGCTTTCTATTTTTAGTGCTTACTGTGTATATATTATCTAAAAGGGAGGATCTTTGCAAGATGTTGGAAGCCACATACTCTTCTCCCCTTTAAAGTGTCACGTCCCACTGCCAGGTTTTGAAAAGCTTAAGTTTTGTTTTTCTCTTTATGAGGAGAAAGAGAAAGATTTGTTGAAGAACCTGTGCTTCACTTTGGGTGCCAAGTATTCTGACAAGATTACCAGGAAAATGACCCATCTGGTGTGCAAGTTTGCAAGTGGGCCGAAGTATGAGTTCTCCATCAAGCGTGGCATACAGGCTGTTACTGCTGAGTGGATTTTTGAGTGTGTTGCAAAGGTCTGTATTTTTCTTTTGAAAAATTGGCAAAAGACCTATTTAACTGTGGTGTTGCAGAAAGCCCCTTGCTAGTTACTATGTGAAGAAAGGATTGGTTACACTAATAAGAGTATTTGATGCAGGTACAGAAAAAGTTTTAATTAGCTTAGAATGAGCATATCTGTATTTGATGCAAATATGCTAAGGTTAAAAAAACTGATGATTTTTTAAGGTCAATTTTGTCATGTCCACAAATTAATCAAATTGTTGAATCAGAAAAATAAGGGTTGAGTTCCATACAACGAGGACATGAGGTAAGGACATTTCTAGTTAAAGGCTTCAGCACCAATACTAAAAGGTGAGAAAAGTTAATATAAGATTAAATTGGCTTATTGTTCTCTTATATTTTATCATTTTTGTTATCTAGGATTCTATTGTACCTTTGGATAAATTTCGCCCTAGAGCAATTACATCTCAGGAAAGAGAAGAAGGTTTATGCCCTGTGACACAATATCCTTCTCAGGGTGCTAAAGTGGTAGCTAGCCAAACCCAATTAACTAATTGCTCGAAAGATAAACTAGGTAAGCTTTTGTTACTGTTCTTTTGAAATGTTTTTGTTACTGTCAACTCTTATCCTTTGGTGCTGGTCTCATGCTTTTTAGTGTGAGTTGATAATGGCCTTATCCTTTTCCTTATGGCCCCAGTAGCTTCTTGGAATGTTCTAAGCCACTTGCTGCTGTTTTCTATTTCCTGGAAGTTTTATTTTGTTTTTCCTCCTACGAGCTTTTTATTGATCAAGATTTTGACAAAAACATTTAGAACTTGAAATGTATTTTCCAATAGTTACAATAGCAAACATATCCTTAGCATAATTACTTTGTAACTCAGCAATAGGCTTTTCTTTTTCTGATAAAAGATACGACTTGAATGAATCCAAGAATCCTCTGGTTGTTTGAGAGACTAGTGCGTGACCCATGGAGATGACTGTTTCGTCAATTTCGTGTCATTTTGCATTATTCTAGCTTAATTTTTGCACACCCATCATGACCTTTTCTTCTTGAGTTAATTTCAGAGAAAATTCTTCTTGTTTTGCACAAGTAATAAAATCAAAGCAAAGTAGCTCAGTAACTTGTTCTTGGAATTAAACTAAATAGAATGCACCATAATTGAGAAAAGGCCGGTTTTAAGGTCAACTAATGGTCAAACATAATGCCAATTTGCCACTTATCATGTCATACGTGCCAATACAGGATGTCAACAATCAGGCATCCCCTGCAAAGTGAGAATGGCACTGGGGGGTGGGGGGGTTGATATCGTCTATGATCTTCACTCGATATTTTATAATGATTAAAGATCCCCTTTCCATTGCTTCCTAGTTCCAAGTAGATAAATAATAAGGGGAGACCGGAAGCCTCTTGTTTGAGAATTTTGCCGTGCCATATTGAATTGAAGTTCATTCATGTTAACAAAAGAAGTGCAAGTGAAGTAATATCTATTTTACCTTTATATGTAAGAGAAATGGAAGTAATGTCCATTTTATTTTTACTTTTTTTTTAGTGAGAAATTCAGATGAAGATATCTGTGAAGAGACAGAAAGCCTGAGCACCTCTAAAAAGGGGAAGTTAAGTGGTCAAAATGTTGCATGTGAAGAAGTTGAAGTACCACCAAAAATACAAGGTAGTTCAGCTGCTGTTTCTGACGTGGCAAAGGCCATAGAGGATCTCTTGGCGCAGTCTACTATGGTACAGTAACAAACACCCACCTAACAAGTCACCTTTAAAATAAGTGGTTTTCACTTCCACTAATTGAATTTCTTTTGTAGATTCGGGACATGAAACCACCAGAGCAGCAGAGCAATGTATCCTTTATTTCAACTTATTTGGATATATTTTTATGGGTTGGAATTAATTGACAACAGATTATCTTGATACCTTGACAACGCTTCCCAAATCAAGTCAAAATTTTAAAAATAATAAAGAAATTGTAGACAGGTTTTTGGCCTTATAAATTTGTATTGTGTCGATTTGAGTTGATATTCCATCAAAGATTGTTACACAAGGACCATTGCAAATATGAAGTTATATATGAATAGCAGTAAATCTTGCATTAATTTTCATCATTTTTCATGCTTAGTAAATAAAGCATAGATGATTATGTTCTAACTGTCTGATTCTACAATTATAAGTTCTTTTTTACAGCTGTCAAATTCAAGTTAATCTGCTTTCAATGGATTTTGACCCATTATTTATGCATATTTCTACTTGTCTGTTTGCATGCAAAGGCCTCAACTCTGCAATTGCAGATATTCACAACAGATAGCGTGGTTTTGGGCCAAGGTCGTGAAAATACCCACTCCCCTGGTATTTCGAAGTATGCTTCTTTGTGTACCCCATTTAAACAGGAAATTTTGTGCTATACCTTAAAAACTAGCAAATAGATAATTTTTGTGTCTAGAACACAGCCAACTGTAAATTGATGGAACACATGTATCTCAATTCTCATCCAATTGGTTTGATTTTCTTAACATTTTTTGGAACTGACCTTCTGTTTTTTCTCCAGGGCCCAGAAACAAGATAACATTTCTGAATTTATAACAAGTGAAGCTAGAAACCCGGCCTATGATGCATTTAGCGAAACACCGTCAGAATCCCAGGTATGTTTAAGCACCAATAATTTAAACATACAAAATAAAACACAAAAGAATTACATGACTGACCAGTAATTCAGTATTGGTCTGATAATGCTCTCTGGAGATGTGAAAGTGTTTGCCAGTATGAGTGTTCTTTAGCAGCGAGATGTATGACTTGTGATTACAATTAATTGTGTAATTAGTTTGAATGTTTGTTGTAACTGTCTTTTACTACGTCGACTAAGGGCAAAGCTCTCCTGTAAATACTGTACTTGTAAACTAATTGAGTGGGTGAATATAAAATCATTTTCAAACACAAACAAATGCACCTGACTAGCATGGATCTCTCTTATACCCTTTATGCTGATCATCAATGTTCACTTTTATTTCAGATTGTTGGATATGAAGAGGATTTGTCGGGCAGACAAAAGATAATAGATAGAGTGCGGTCGCAAAGTTTAACCCCGTTAGCTAAATGATGTGAAAAGGTCAACTCAGAGATTTTATTTTAGAAGGCTAACAGTAACACCGCCAAAAAAGGTGTTCTACTTCACCAAAAATTAGACATTGACTGTATGGTTGTACCTTGGTAATTCTTTATTACACCCGATACTGTTAATCTTTGTTATACTCCCTATAGTTAAAAAGACCATGCTTGAAAGGACCCTACATTTCTTGTTTGCAGATCGAATGTGTTTCACGAGTGGAGCTGCACTGTAGTTTCCACTTCCACGGATACTTGTGCATTTCGTTACAACATCTTTTGACTAACCTAAACTTGTACTGAATGGGACGGGAAATTTTATAAAATGTCCTGTTTTTTGAAATATATCAAACAAAATATCATCTTTTCAAATTTATTGACAAAATGCTCTTGTAGGACACACATCTACTCTCGTTTCCTCCCCCTCAAATATGCACTATGACTACAATGAGAGAGGTTACAATTTTTAATAATTAACTTTTTTTACAATATTTATAATTAGTCATTTATGTAAGAAAAATATTAATTATTCATTTCTCATATTTCCTAATTTGTCTTTTTTATTTTTCATGCAAATTAAATTCTGAAATTAATACTTAATTATAAAACTAAAAGTACAAAATTATATGTTCAAATTATAAAATTTTCATTTAATTTCATTGTTTCACCTTTAACATGTGCATACTAATAAGAGGTTCAAATATTAAAGTAGACATCATTGTTGTGGGACCCACATTAGTAGGAATGCTTCTATGTATTTATCTTCAACCCATTATCACGTTAAATGTTTAATTTCAACGTTGATGCAGTAAACATGTAAAATTAATCGAATCTATCATTTTACTTGCAAATTTAAGTTAGTTCTTTAGGAGAATGCTTCTTTGTCTTTCTTTTCAACTCAAATAGTCTCTTCTAAATCTAATACAAGAGGTATTTAGCGAGGTCTTTTTACCAAATACATCAAGAACGTTTTATTACTTTTGGATTTTCTCTTAATCAGTAGGAAAAGACTTAATTTTATACCATCTATGTAATTTTTAGTTATGATTGTCTACAGTCTGACTGGTTTAAGGAAGACCATAGTTTTTCCTCCAATTTCCATATTTTGTGTTTTGCGAGTGTTTTTTTGCTAAAATTTAAGTATCTGTAACTTGTGAGATGTATATTTAAATCTAAATTGGTTTTGTGAGTTAAATCGGTTCTTATGATATTGAGTATTGTTTTTTTAATTTGAATATTGTTTTTTTAAAAGTCAGGTTATTAAACATGAGAACTGAATAATTGTAATATCGTATTAAATAAATGAATCAGGATTGCCATTAAACAATTTATTATAAAGAAAAATGTAACCTTCTCGATCTATTGTAGTTATGGTGCATATTCGAGGGGAAGGGAAGAGAGTGATAATATGATCGGAATAGGGTTGATTTAGAATTTATTTTTTCTGATCACAATAAAAACTAGATCGAGAAGATTTCATATAACAGGTTTTGAAGAAGTCCAACTTTTATCTCTATTTACTCCACCATTTAGGGTTATCTCTTACAGCATAAAAAGTAAAAGAAAAAAAAAAAACTAAATTTAAAAAGGAGAAAACAAAAGGTGTTCTGCAACCCAACCTCAATTTTATCGGAAGAGAAATCAAAGGGAATTAGTCACCGTAGAGGTGAAACTACCGACAGAAGACCAACTAAAACAAAGGAGAAGGGGTCATGAGTGCCTCTTCACAGTCGTCCGTACAAATTGCGTCAAATACCATCAATTTTGAGGCGATTTCGCAGTGATCTGTACAAATTGTGTCAAATACCATCAATTTTGAGACGATTTCGCAGCTTGATTTTGTCTCCTTCAAATCACATTGATTGAATTCGACTCTTGCCTCTTCTTCGTTTCCAATCACGAGTGTAAATATGGATACGGATATAATTTAACGTTTTAATTATTCGTATTCAAATAGTAGATATATACTATATAGTTTAATATGTATTATGAAAGAATTATGTTATTCACTATTATAATTTTTAGTACTTTTTAATAATATTTTTATATTTTTTTAATCTGATTTGTATATGTTTCCGTCTAATATTCGATCTGTACATGTATTTAAAAAATTAAAAATGATATGAATATGATTTTTACCACTATCCACTTTGTTTTCATCTCTACAAGAATTGTTTGCTTTGTGGGATAAAAAAAAAACTAATTTTAGCATTTTATTCCCAACCTTGTTGCTCCATCAGATCGGATTTGGTTTGATGTTCATCGAACTTCGTCAGATTTCACTAAATGAAATACGAGAAGAGTCTTTTTACAGTTTTGAAAGAAGTTACGAGTTTGATAATAAGAATTAAATTTGATCCATACTTTTACTTATAAAGTTTTCAAATCGAAAGTCTATTTTATGGCCGAATTTTTTATTAATAGGAAATTAATAAATTAATTATCGTGATTGAGGAAGGTTTACAATTAATTTTGAAAAGTAGAAAAACCGTTACAGAAAATCACGGCCAGAGGACGTTACATAAAATCACAGCTAGATTAGTGGAACTTCAATTAACAGCGAAATGGTTTAACACGGTTCATGATCTTCAACAACGTTAAAAAAAAAAAAATGAAATTGGACCGTTATACTTGGTAACGGCCAGAACCAACCAAAAAAAAAAAAAAAATAGTCGTTGTATAGAATAACGGCCAGAGCCGAAAAAAAAAACGAATTGTTTAACAAATTGTTTAAGTGAGAATAAAACGACGATTTTTTTTTCTTAAAAAGTGGTCAAAAATGACTGCCAACTTTTAAATTTGTTATAACAAATTGCCCCATGACAAAAATGCAGAAATTAACCCAAAACCTTTGTGATTACAATATCTCTTTTTTTGTGTTGTATATTAAATATAAATTAAAATATTCTTGTGGTTATCGGTAAAAAATTACCTTCTAATAAAATAATAGATATAAATCAATAATATGTAATAAAAATAGTTTTAGGGTTATCGGTGAAAAATTACCATCTAATAAAATAATAGATAGTTTTAGGGTTATTGGCGAATAAATCTCTAGGGTTATCAGTGAAAAATTACCATCTAATAAAATAATAGATGTAAATCAATAATTTGTAGTAAAAATAGTTTTAGGGTTATCGACGAATAAATCTCTAGAGTTATTGGTGAAAAATTATCATCTAATAAAATAATAGATGTAAATCAATAATTTATAATAAAAATAGTTTTAGGGTTTATAAATTTCAAAGGTTATCGGTGAAAATTACCATCTAATAAAATAATAGGTGTAAATCAATAATTTGTAATAAAAATAGTTTTAAGATTATCGGCGAATAAATCTCTAGGGTTATCGGTGAAAAATTACCATCTAATAAAATAAGAGAGTGTCTTCTATGGACATAAGGACCTATTTGTAAAATGAACATATTTTTATTTTCAAAATTCAAACAGTCGATCCGAACCGTTTATCTCGTTCTCCATATTAATATGTGTTTGGAGACCAAATTTTACATTTTTCTGAATTTTTTTACTATTTATTAAGATGGGTACAAAATTCAATGGTCTGAATTTGATATTTTTTGTACCCATCTTAATAAATAGTAAAAAAATTCAGAAAAATATAAAATTTGGTCTCCAAGCACATATTAATATGGAGAACAAGATGAACGGTTAGGATCGACTGTTTGAACTTTGAAAATAAAAATATGTTCATTTTACAAATAGGTCCTTATGTCCATAGAAGTCTTTGCCATAAAATAATAGATGTAAATCAATAATTTATAATAAAAATAGTTTTAGGGTTTATAAATTCCTAGGGTTATCGGTGAAAAATTACCATCTAATAAAATAATAGGTGTAAATCAATAATTTGTAATAAAATAGTTTTAGAATTATTGGTGAATAAATCTCTCGGGTTATCGGTGAAAAATTACCATCTAATAAAATAATAGATGTAAATCAATAATTCGTAATAAAAATAATTTTAAGGTTGTAGGCGAATAATTCCTTAAAATTATCGGCCAATAAATTCTTAAAATTATCAGTAAAAAATTATCATTAGTAGAAAATTAAACTATTATTGGCTTTTCTTCATCTCTTATGCTAAGTAGAAGACTTCATAGATCCACCTCTCATGTTACTCCACATTGGCTAGGGGACCCACGGTTCACGAAATAAATAAAGTTCTCAGCCTCTACTTCTTGTTATTCTGTACAACGGTTATGTTTTTTATTATTTTTTTTCTCTCTTGGTCCTAGCCGTTATCAAGTATAACGGCTTAATTTTTTTTTATTTTTTTTAACATTGCTGAAGATCACGGACTATGTTAAACCATTTCGTTGTTAATTACAGTTCCGCTAATCTGGTCGTGATTTTCTATAATGGTTTTTCTACTTTTCAAAATTGCAGAACACTATCTATAATCAAATTCTCATTTCTTAAAAAAATTCTTACCAATTATTTTTTTATTATTATTTTTTTCGGTAAAATCAAGTGCTAATTTGATATGTAATTTTTTTTTATATAAATATGAATTACGTACAAACTTATTTACGCGTAAAGTTTACTTGTGGACAAAAACTTAAAAGAGTTGTATTTTGTTTTGTCATTAAGCCGGCCAAAATATTAATTTTACTTCTACAAAAAAATAAGAATTAAAAACACAACTATACGAAACAAATGAAATTCAATAAAATCACAATTAATAGAGAGATAAAGTGAAACAATAAGCGGATGACTATGAAAGATAAAAGTTATTATTTATTCTTTTATTCTATCCCGTCAATAATTTTTACAAATAAAATTGAATGCTCTATTTATACAAAAGTAGACGTGTTAAGTTTTAACTTGAATGCTCACGTTACCTGCGCCTCTATTTAGATCCTGAATGTTAATGTTAGACGTGTCAGCATCTTTTCTATTTTCATAAATAGTGCATCTTATTTCGATAAAAAAAAAATAGCCTTCCGTTATGTAAAATTACTCTGAATTAAATTGCTTCTTTAAGTTAAGTTGAGAAATTCAAATCTGTTGAAATTTTAAATCCAGTGAACAATATTATGAAATTCTTGCAATTCTGAATCCAACCGTCGAACTGTTCGAGATGCATGCATAGAAAAACTAGTTGTTTTGAGATGCATTCTCAGAAAAAAAATATTTGATAGCTGGATTCAGAATTGTAGGGATTTCGGGATAATGTTCAATGGATTCGGGATTTCAGCAGATTTATTTTCTAAGTTAAGAAAGATTGAATTAATTATGTTTGGTTGGAGATTGATGGAGTAAGTCGATGAAGAGAGAGAAAATTATTAGTTGGATGTTACTCTAACTATAGGACTCACAAGCGGAGTAAGCTACTCCACCTAAAGAGGTGAAACAACTTATTTCGAATTAACTTAAATGTTACCCCATTTCAATTTTTCAAATTTACTTCTTATTTGACTCTTTAAATATGAAAATTGAAATAAAGAGTTACACCACTTACTTCACAATCAAACATAACCTTAAGGATTAATATTGTATTTGATTCTTAAAAAACTAAAAGAATGACTAACATATTGATGTCAGAGGTTTGTGAAGCTAAATATTTATTAAAAATATTATTATATTACGAGAAGGGATACAATTACATCATTTTATGCTGACACATCTTGACGCCATATATTCAAAAGTTATGTTTGCAATTTCAATGCCTAAATAGTCGATTTTAACTGTTCAGCATTATCTCCATTTTAAAATATGCTTGGAAACCAGATTTTATATTTTTTGGTATTTATTAAGATGCATACAAAATTATTGTTTTCAGACAATTCTGAATCATTAAAAAACAACGATTTAAAAAAATTCTAAAAAAATAACAAATTTTTTCCAAAAAATATAAAAATCATATCTAATATAGAAATAATTTTGAACATTTGGAATAGAATATATGAATATTAAAATTACGAAAATAACTCAGAAACATATGGTATTAATATACGAGACCATAAAATAGTGGTAATTCATGAGTCCCTCCTTTCATATTCTATATAACTTATTAGAAAATGGTTTTAAGATAAAAGTAACCAATTTTACGAATTCACATCCTCCTCGCTCTTACTGCACAAGGGAATCTTTTACAATTATTAAATCTAGACCATTCATTTTAACTTGGCACGAAGCTCAAAGCCACACAATACTGCCCCTTATTTCCCCCGAATTACTGCCCCTTATTTCCCCCGAATCTCAATCTCAAAGTGGCTGAGATTTAATCTGAAACCGTACAGTGATGCGAATTCTCTGTAGTAACAGAGAGGATTCGGATCCCAATTTCACAGGGTTTGCAGTGCTTTTGCCAAAGTACAGAGAGTCAGAGAGTCGGAGTCGGTTTTGAATTGATCTTGGGCTGTATCTGCTCCATGGCGGTAGAGCTCGACCTCGACGCCTTTATCTCCGACGATGACGTCAACCCACTCGATGCTGACGCCACCTTTCCTCTCCGCACCGTCGACGACATCCTCAATTCTCCCTCCTCTTCCGATTCCGATTCCGAACCCGAAACCCAACTTCAAAACCAAATCCTTCCCCAATCCTCCCTACCACCTCCTGAAAAACGCCAAACCCGACAAGAGACTGTTACCGCACCCGTTATTAGATCGACTTCACTGGATCTTCCTTCTTCTTCTTCTTCTTCTTCTTTTTCTTCGGCTTCTTCTGACACTCTCAGTTCTCTGGTGCTTCGAGGTTTATCTGATAGACCGCTCCCACCTTTGTTTCGCGGGATGCGGGTTGCAAACCCGAGACCTGGTGCTGCATTGGCTGCAGCTGCCGCCGCCTCAAGGTCAGTGGCAACGCCTCATGCAGCTGCGATTAAGCTAAGACGGGTAGACCCGGTTTCTAAAAGCTTACAGAAAGAAAGATCAGGAGATGTAGATGAAGACGTGAAGAAAGTTCAGGCTGAAAGAGATTTCGGTGCTTCATCAAGTGCTTTTAGTATCACAGGTGATCTAGAAGATCTTAATGTTTCCGAGATTGCAAATGAGAATCTAAATAAGAAAGAGAGTAAAGAAGATGAGCTGGACTTGATAGTCGAGCCAAAGAGTGTAGAGCCAATTTTTAGAAGCTATGAGAGCATTCTCGAAGGTGAGAATGTGCAAAACTTGAATGAGAATGTGATGTTGGATCATGTACAGTTGAATGCAAATTTAGGATTCCAGGAAATGAATGAAGAAAAAGGAGAAGAATTACCGAATAATTCAGACTCAGTGAACAATGCACAGTTCAATGCAAATTCAGGATTCCAGGAAATGAACGAAGAGCAAGGAGAAGAATTAGTGATTAATTCAGAGTCAGTGGCCGAATTGGGCAACGACCGTGATGAGCAAAATTTGACGGAAATTTGGAGGAAGCCACTTGGAATTGGCCACATTTCAGAAAATTTGGACAAAATCAGTCCGATTGATGACAAATCTGAAACTCCCATGTCCCCAGCACTCGAGATTGCTGAAAATTCAAATGAAGTTTACAATTTGCCCGAAAATGACAAAACTATAGAAACTCAAGTAGATGATCTGATTGTAGAGGCAGTTGAAATTGCAAAAAAGGCTGGGAAAAAGCTGAAATCCTCAATGAATCCCTTAGAATATTATGAAGAGATAGAGAAGAGGCAAGCTTCCTATGGCTTACACTATGAAGAGGGGGCGGTGGCACAACCGATGAGGCTGGAGGGTATAAGGCGGGGCCCACCTGCAGTGGGATATTTGCAAATTGATTTAGACAATGCGGCTACTCGTTTGGTCTCTTCTCAAGGATTTAAAAGAGAGCATGGCTCACCACAGGTGGTGGCTGTTCATAGAGCTTATATAGCTTTTGGGATGAGTGGAGGGAGTGTTTTTGTTGTTCCTAGCAAGTATTCCATTCATTCCTCTGATAACATGGACTCTAAGGTATGTATAAGAGTGGTAACGAACTGTAATATATGAAGACAGTTTATTGGTACTCGTATAGTACTGAATAACTGTTACATTTAATATGAGCTTAGAGGTTATAACTAGCTTAGTTGGTACTGGTATGGAGATCATAAGTAGGAACAAGGTTGTTTTGGTTGGTTTGTTTTGCTTATCATTTGTTGTCGCTAATGTAGCTTGAGTTCGGCTCTATTTATTAGATTTTGGCTATCTTGAGTTAGTTTGCTTTCGAGTTTTGATAGTACATGGGTTGACTCACTCGAGCTTGGCTTGCTCAATATGTTTTATGTTATTCAATCTGAAGTATCTAACCACTAAAATAACATAAGTGCTCACTTTTATAGATTTACAGACTCATTTTTTTTTTTTGCATGATTGTTATTGGAGTTTGTATAGAGTTCAAATCAGTTCAAGTTTAAGAGCCCAAACTAATTCCAGCCCGAGTTTAACTCGGCTAAACTAATAGACATATCCAACTAGAGCTGGGTCTACTAACAAGAATTCAACTCAGCACTAGGATGCAGCCGGCATATTACTAGTAAAGCTGTATATGGAGGTCTTGCTGGCTCTCAGACAGTACCTCTCAGCAGCGGGTGTCCTTGTATGCATGGGATACACCTTATCTATACCGGTTCTTGTCTTTGTGTGACAGGTACAAGTCATGATGCTTTTGTAAATTTGACTCTGTAGATGTTGGTATTTACAAACCAAGGCGAGAAATCTCCAGCACCAGTCACCTCCATGTGCTTCAACCAACAAGGCGATTTCCTATTGGTTGGTTATGGTGACGGCCATCTGACAATTTGGGATATGGCAAAATCATCAACACCAGCAAAGGTGATATATGGTGAGCATACAGCACCAGTGGTACATGCGTTGTTTCTAGGCCAAGAATCCTCCTCATCTCGACAATACAAGGCCATAACTGGTGACTCTAAGGGATTTGTGTTGTTACACTCTTTCTCAGTTTTACCATTGCTTAATCGCTTCACTATCAAGAGCCAGGTGCCTTTTTTACTTATTTTAAGAGTCTAATTTTTGCCTTTACAAAATGTGAACTACCTGTTATATTCATAAGAAAGTGTTATCTACCAACTGTATCCATCCATTTTTCTGCATCTATAGAGATATATTTGTGGAGTAAAGCTAGTTTGAGCTTAAGTTCATCAAGGTGGTGGTGAGCTTAGCCCTAAAATTTATTAGACTGGGTTCAAACGACGAATCTAAACTTTTCGAACCAATCAACATCAAGAGTGATGCGTTTGTATACCAGATTTGTGAAATTTTGAGTTCATTTAATATAAAATCAAGCAGTAAAAAAGTACGCTGTAAAATATACCTATATATATAGAGAGAGAGAGATTGACTAATATGCTTTCCGTAGCATATGGGCCGAAGTGCTTACGGTCCAAATTTGAAATTTCAAAATCCAAAAAGTCGATTTGAACCGTTAGATGTGTTCTCCATATTGAAATGTGCTTGGAGATCAAATTTTACATTTTTGGAATTTTTTTTACTATTTATTAAGCCACTTTGAAAATTGCTGATCCAACGGTGGTTTAACCCAACAGTGAAATCGTTAGATCAGCGATTTTCAAAGTGGCTTAATAAATAGTAAAAAAATTTCAAAAAATGTAAAATTTGGTCTCCAAGCACATTTCAATATGGAGAACACATCTAATGGTTCAGATCGACTTTTTGAATTTTGAAATTTCAAATTTGGACCGTCAGCACTTCGGCCCATATGCTACCGAAAGCATATTAGTCAATCTATATATATATATATATATATATATATATGTTGACACATCTTGACACCATATGTTTATAAGTCATTTTTACGATTTTAAAATACAAACAGTCGATCCGAACCGTTTAACATGATCTCCATATTAAAATGTGATTTGAAATTGTTTACTATTTATTTAGAATTTTGAAAATCGCTGTTTTTCAATGGTCCTGAATTGTTTGAAAATAGCAATTTTGTACAATCTTAATAAATACTACAAAAATAAAAAAAATGTAAAATTTGGTATCCAAGCACATTTTAATATGGAGATCATGTTAAACAGTTCAGATCGACTGTTTGGTCTTTGAAATCGCAAAAATGACTTATAAACATATGGTGTCAAGATTTGCCACCATAAAATGGTGTAATTGGATTCCTCATATTATATATATATATTCATTTTTTGGACCACTTGACTTTATACTGCAGAAACTCTAAATTTTGCAAATTTGAGATGTACACTCATCGCTTGTAAAGTAGATCAGTTTCAACGGTTTATATTCTTCTTTTTAAGCCAATTCAGTATATTTTGGGGTTAAGCTCACAAACAACCTTGAGCTTGCTTAGGCTCACTCCTAGATTTACTCTATATTTATGTATTTGGATTACTAGTTTTTGCATCTTCTCTGACAAATTCTGAAAGGGGATTGGTGCAAAGGATTCTTTTCATATTTCGTAGTTGTATACATCATATATGCATTTTTGGAGGATTAGAAATGAAGATCTTTACTTTTATTTTCTATTCAAATCCATGTATGGAATGTTATGGACAGATATGAAGACGCGTCTTATTTATTATTGTTATTATATTTGTTTTGTTGATAGCGTCTGTTGGAAGGGCAGAAAAACGGGGTGGTATTATCGGCCTCCCCTTTAGTAGTAGACGAATTGTATGGGTTGATTGCTGGCTCCTCTGCACAGGGGGCCTATGCATCAGCCTCAGCTGGTGGTCTAAGTAGCATGATGGGAGGCGTTGTGGGAGGCGTGCTCTTTAATGAAGGTGGTGGTAGTTCTGGCCCGGCAGAAGAGGGTGTAGTGATCTTTGTCACTCACCAAAATGCCCTTGTGGTAAGCATTGTAGCATCTTGTCTTATGTAAATGTAAGAACTGCGGTCATGAAATGGGAAAAAAGACCTTTTTCAAATTGTCCAAGTTTTTGTAGGAGGATGTGTGTAGCAAACTAAATGCTTTTCTGGTCTTACGATTTTGGCAAAAGTACTAGGAAAAAGGAGGAGGGTTGTGATAAGGCATGGCGAGCCAATGTAAAAAACCACAGCCAGTTTTTAAGGAAATAAAACCCTACCGTACTGTTTGACTACCGGTTGGGTTCCATTTCTAGCTTACCCCAACTGTTTGGGACTAAAGGCTTGGTTGTTGTTGTTGTACTAGAAATGAGATACAATTCTCTCATAATCACTTCTTAATATACTTTTTAGGTAAAACTTGGTGCAAATGTGGAGGTTTATGAGAAGTTCTCAAGACCTGTAGGAGTGCGTGAAGGATCATTGCCATACACTGCATGGAAGTGCGTTCTGGTTTCTCCTGATGCATCCTCGGGTGAGATTTAGCAAATATTGGTAGGAATTGCTGCATATTATCTCTTGAAGCTAAGCCCAGCAAAAAAGCTCAAATTAACATCTTTTTAATAAAGGACATTGTACTATTGATCCCTGATTTAGTCCAATAGAGTCCTGAATTATTTAAGAGGAGTCAATTAACCCTGAGCCATGCAATTGGGCTTGAATAAAAATTTAATTGTCCAAAAGAAACCTCATAAATGTAAAGAAAATCTTTTCCAATATTTGTTTGTGCTGTTTTTAAGGCAGTTGTTGATCACATGTGGTTCATAGTTCACACCAATAGTAGACCTTACCCGGGTAATACCGAATTTCAAGATCATACCTTAAGGCAGGCTGGAGTAGCTAACTCAGACCTCTTACCTTGTTTCTCATGCTGTTATCTTTTGTTTATCAATAATATTTCAGAGGAACCAGAGAGGGTTTCCTGGTTAGCCATAGCATGGGATCGCAGAGTACAAGTGTACAAGCTAGTCAAATCTGAGATGAAAAAGCACAGTGAATGGAGCATTGACTCTGCAGCTATTGGTGTGGCATGGTTGGACGATCAGGTACAACTTAAAAAAATCAATTTTTGTTACCATCTCAATTTTTATTTATTTACGTACCCTGAGTACAATTATCTTGATTGTCTTTAATGATATGAGTGCATGCTTGTTTCCTTAGATGCTGGTGCTGCTAAACACAAGAGGTCAGCTATGCCTATACACCAAAGATGCATCCGAGCTTCACCGTACCAGTATTAACCCGCATGATGGATCTAGTGTAGATGACATCATCACATACCATACCCATTTCTTGAATGTTTATGGGAACCCTGAGAAATCATACCACAACTCAGTATCAGTGAGAGGTGCTACGGTGTACATTTTGGGTCCCATGCATTTAATGGTATCAAGACTTCTGCCTTGGAAAGAGAGAATTCAGGTGATGTAAATAAATGCAAAGAACAAATATATTAGTCAGCAGCAATATGGTGACTGGTACTTACTAAGGTACTGTCATGCCATAGTTCTATCAACTGGTACCTTTGGCAACGAATTGACCTTATTCTGTCCCAAAGCGCAGAAAAAAAGGCAACAGAAATGAAAGCAGTTGATGAGATTAATAATGCTCTTCCTGTTGGTTTTTGTTATTGCTTTATACTTGCTCGTTATATTAATATGTAATGCTATGCCTTGCGCTATATTTAATTTAATGGAAGAGAAGATATACTGAAACTAGTAGGAGAGTATACTGCTGCCCTCCATTAATGTTTGGCCGCATGGTAGGTGAGGGGAACTAATTATATTCATTGACAAGAGCAAAACTAGGATGTGATGTGCTCACCAAGAGGAGTTGGTGAGCACACCTCCAAAAGACTATTGGATTGACTTCGAACTACGAATCCAAACTGTTGAAATCCATGTGCTTCGTGAGTGATGTATGTACATGCAAAAATTTTGAAGTTTCGAATTCATTTAGCACATGGTCAAGCGGTCAAAACAATGAACATTTTATAAGCTATTTTTTAAATTGTTTTATGTATTCATTTTACATCATTTTTTTGACTACTTGACCATGTGCTAAATGAATTCGAAACTTTAAAATTTTGCATATACAACATCACTCACGAAGTACATGGATTTTAACGGTTTAGATTTGTCATTTGATGTCAAAATCCGATATACTTTTGGAGTTGTGCTCACCAACCCCTCTTAGTGAGCACATCACACCCTAGTTTTGCTCCATTGACAAATGCATTTTTTATCACAATGAAGCAAAGAAGTTAGTATTTAATATAAAAAGCCGAAAACTTTTGCTTGAAAAGAAAGTGAACAACTGAACAATTGTACTTAATCATTTATCATGAATTTTGTATAACAGCTGTCAAATGTGGTTGAAAATAAACAGAACTTTTAAACTTGTCAAAAAAAAAAAAAAAAAAAAAGGTATGCCATAACAAAAACCCTCAGTATCAAAGATAGAACATTTGTCTGGAAGGAAAAGCTTAACCTTCTTTCTATGTTTATATCGTTCTTAAGCCAAGCAAGACGAGTTGGATTGGTTGTGGCAGAGTTGGTGCTGGTTCTATGTGCGGCAATTTTCTATTTCTTAGAGTTAGTATGCAGAAAGGTTTGAGTTTTTCAAGGGGCAAGATAGTAACGAAATAACTAAAATGATTCTTTTATTACCTTCCTCTTTTCTCGCGTACCAATGTTGTACAGACTGTCCATCTGTTGAGGCTGTCTTTTATTGCTCGAAGATGGAGAGGTTATTTACAATGTTAAGATAATATTGGCCTTTATAGGGCAAATCACTTTACATCCTGCTAAGGCTAGAAGGAATCTCGCTTGAAACTTCACAATTATAATGTTTTGGTATTCTATCAAATATTTATGTGAAAATGAATTGATTCCTATATATAAAAATGTAGGTGTTACAAAGAGCAGGAGATTGGATGGGGGCACTGGACATGGCAATGCGGCTATATGACGGTCACACACAAGGCGTTGTGGATCTGCCACGCAAGATTGGGGACATACGTGATGCCATAATGCCATTCTTGGTTGAGCTCCTCCTGTTGTATGTGGATGAGGTCTTTTCCTACATATTAGTGGCTTTCAGGGGCCAAAATGGAAAGGAACATGAAATAGCGGAACAATATGCCCGTGTAGGAGGTGTTGCAGTAGAATGTTGTGTGCACATTTCGCGTATCGATATCCTATTTGAGACAGTCTTCTCTAGATTCCATGCTGTTCACCAGGGAGGTAATTGACCTTTCCTCTGTCTTTTGTCACATTGTAAGTCAAGTTAATCAGTTTTTTCTCACATATTATTACATGGAAATGACAGGATCATTTTTGGAGATACTGGAGCCATATATCTTGAAAGATATGCTTGGTTGCCTTCCTCCTGAGGTATCACCTAATTGTGCTTTCTTTCTTCTTTCGTTTGTTATTTTCCTTTCTTTTCAATTTCAACCATCCTGATAATTATATTTATTGACATCTGTAGATAATGCAAGCTTTAGTAGAGTATTACAGCGAAAAAGGATGGTTACAACGGGTCGAGCAATGTATCCTCCATATGGATATCTCGTCCTTGGATTTTAATCAGGTAATCATTATGCTTGGTTTTTTTGTTTATTGTTTCCTTATCTTCCAAGAAGAGGATTCTGGTGCCACCAAATGTTACACCCTGTTGCATTTGTATTTTAAACTTCAAAATCTAGACATCGAATCCTAGCTGTTGATCTTGTTCCTTTTTATGAGGGATGCGTCCACGTAATAAGTTTTGGAGTTCATTTTATACTTGATCAAGAGGCCGAATAATAAACTTACTAAAATTAGTCTATCACTGTTAGCTAAATTCAATTATTTTGTGGACTCTTGATCTTGTTGAAAACAAATTCAAAATATTATTAAATTTTACGTCAACACTTCCCTCTTGAAAAAGAACAAGATCAACGGTTTGCATTTTTTACTTTTTAAATTTAAATGCTAAAGAGATGTTATGAAATTTGGTGTACCGAAAATTAGCACCAGAATGCTCCTCCTTCAAGAAAGTCCCTATGATTTTCTAGAGTCATAGCCAAGGATTAATTGTGTATTGTTTTTTATAATTGATAATTTTTTTCCACTCCTAGCCTTTTCTCATATTTTCTTCGCTATATGTGGTTCTTGTATATTAACAGCATATAAGGAAATTTTGTTTAGGAATAATATCATTTAATTGAGGTTTACCTGGGGCATGCATTGTGTTGAGGTTCAATTGCAAGATTGTTTGAACATTTGGGGTACTGGTAGCATGATACCGAGGCTCATTTTTGTATGGCTGAAAGATGATCCGACAATATTATGTTTTATTTTTCTTAAGGTGGTGAGATTGTGCCGCGAGCATGGACTGTATGGTGCGCTAATATATCTTTTTAACCAAGGCCTAAATGATTATAGAGCTCCATTAGAGGAGCTTTTGTCGGTGGTGCAAAACAGCCCTAGAAAGGAAGCTTCCAGAACTTGCTACCGAATGCTCGTTTATCTCAAGTATTGCTTCCAAGGCCTTGCTTTCCCTCCAGGTTTTAACATTACATGGTTTTCTTATGCAGTCACACCTTAGTGTCTGTCTTTTTTTTTTTTCCCCCTTTTTTTGTGTTTCGAACCTCTATTGTCAAGATATACATTAGTCGTACTGACATAATAGCAGTTTTGGTCTGGATACGGTCATACATTTTCTTTTGTCATGATATTAGCATGGTTGAAGATTGTATCGATGCTATCTTTTAATGTAACTTGATTATTTTGGGTTTTGTGTGCAGTATGTATATTTTCAACAAGTATTGAGTTAGAATTGCAAATTTTGGTGTTAACCTAGGCAAAATTGATCTTAGGAGTCTTAGTTGCATAATTGAGGCTGCCTTGGACTAGAGTGTGCCCATTCAGTGTTCTTGAACTGCTTACCCGAGACTTAATTGCACCAATTGGAGTATTTTAGTGTGTTAAATTGGTCTTCTTTTGTGGCAGGTCATGGAAGAATCCCAATTGACCGTGTACAATCAGTCAGAAATGAACTGCTACAATTTTTACTAGAGGAATCCAGATCTCAAAATTCCAAAATTTCTCAGATTTTCAGGGCTTCATGCAATATATGCCCCAACTTATGTCACATGCTTGTAATCGATGCTGCTGCGACCTTAGAAGTTATCAGATTAGCCCTCACTAAACCTGAATACCCCGACCTAGAAGAATGCCTGGACCAGAAGACACTAAATGCCATAGTGCAAGATTTGACAAATGTTCTCGTACAACTTCTAGGTCTAGAAAATGAAAGCCTAAGGGAATTAGAATTGGATGATGAACCAATAGTCTGGCCTTCACAGAAGGATCTGGGGCATTTATTGGAGTTTGTTTCTTATGTGGCTTCCCAACATGGTACAAGTTTATCAGCACAAAGTTTAAAGCATGTGCTTGTGTACTTGACGTTGCCAGAGAAAGGCTTGGCTTTTGAGAATGAGAAGGTGGTCTTGAGGCTTTTCAGGGTACTAGATGTCTGGTCCTGGTGCTCTGATGATGTGTTAGAACTTTGCACCAAAGCTGGATTTCATCAAGTATGGGTTCCTTCTGTTTATCTATTTCTCTCATACTGTACATTTAGTTTTTTGCATATACATTGGCCAATGTTGGCCAATTCTAAATGTTCAATTTCCCACAAATTTTTTGAGCATTTTACTTTTCTTTGGCTAAGTCGAAAATAACATTACTTGTCAAAACAAATTCTTCATTCTAATTGTGGCCTCCGTATGAAAATACACTCATTCATATGTGCTTGCAAATATAGAAGTTGAAAACCGGTGTTGAATTGGAACAACATGATCCACGCAGGTACTTAGATCCTCTTATTTCTACACGTAAGTTCCTTCACTGAAACTTTGCAGGCATGTGGGGTGATTCACGCTACAAGGGGTAATAATGTTGCTGCAATGGACTGCTATATGAAGGATACAGAAGACCCTTTCCATGCTTTCGCATTCATAGACAGCATGCTGTCTCGACTTGGGTCAAGTGATGATGGTGCCGTGTCCTTCCATTCAGCTGTGATGTCACGTGTTCCTGATCTTGTCCAACTAAACAGGTTATTTTTCTTTTGAAGTGCTTCTACACAATTGCCAACCATTACAATTTGGTCGTGTATCATGCTAGGTCCAGTAATATTCTTATTTTTCTTTGTTAACATCGTAGCCTAATTAGGCCCCATCTCTTCATGTAATACTTGTATCATTTCCTTGTTATAATTTTATCCACTTAAAACTCCAATTCAAGCTTCATTTAATTCTAAATGGATCTGTCAAATGTCAATAGGCAAGGACAATAAAATGAGAAAAAAAAATGCATTTTTCTTCGGCTATAGTTGAAGTTGGATTTATACTTCGTTTTTGCTCGAGGAAATGCTCATTTTTTTCATGTTGCTTCAACTCAAGTCTTTTTTATGGCTGGGGAGGGAGAGAACGATGCCTTCTGTGCTTATATAGATCTAATTTATTTTAGAGAGTGCACTGAGTTAGAAAAGCAACTTTCTTTTCTTTCTTTCCTGAGGGCAGCTTTAATATGAGTATAGATAGAAGAAATGTGATAGGTAGAGTTCAGTTGAAAGCGTGGTGCTGGAGATGATGGGTGGTCCATGTTATGATTAAATAGGCACCATCCATTTAGGGCCATCATGGCATTTTAAAAGTTAGTAGGACAGAGGATATTTTGAAGATTTGATAAGGTAGTAGCTATTGGTGCTTTTGAATTTTAATGACATATCAGCTTATAAAAAAAAAATTTAAGAGGAGCGAATCCATATATGATGTGTCTAATATATGTACTGTGTATCTGTTAAATTTTATGATTTTCTTATGTGATGTATTTATAATTTGTTAAGAATTAGCCCATTTAAAAATGAAAATGTTTTGATTAGAAATGGCAAATGGGAAAAAACAAAACTTAAGTTTTATAGTGTCTGATTCTGTTGGGAGATTCAGAGTTGTCTTTGATCAGTGAGAGCAGAGAGCTAACTTGTGGTACCGGCAAGTCTTTTGTTGCAGCGTGATCTCTTGTGGTGGCAACTATTGTAGCTCCAGAGTAAATTCACATAGAGCTGCTATAAGCCCTTGAGGATAAATACTTACCACAATATAATAAAAATAACTTAAATTCTTAAAAGTTGTTCTAAACTGTTATGATTAATTGACTACCATATTCCTGTGCACAACAGGACTGAGATGCTATCAAAAATCAGTTATGTGAATTACTTCTATGAAGAAGTACAGATCATGTGATACATTTGTACCCATTCTTCCTTTTATGATTGCACTGTGGTACATATATCAATTCATGCATTTACACATTATGCTATTTTGGCCTTTATATTTATGACATTTAATTATATCAGGGAATGCACCTTTTTTCTGGTCTTGGATCATTTTGGTGGAGAGAGCCAAGAAGTTTTGTCTAGGCTTAATGATCACCCACAAAGCCTTTTTCTCTTTCTGAAAACAGCAATAGATGTGCATCTCTCAGGGAACTTAAGCATAGATGAATTCCGCATTCTGAAAGATGACATATCAGTTAATGGTTATTTGGAGAGGCTGACAAATAATCAAAAGATTGGGATAGAGAGGAATTGTATTCAGGTTACTGATGAAATCATTGAGATATATCTTGAGGTATGTTATTCCTTTGTTTCATATCCTGTTTTGTTAACTGCTAGTAGGTATAGGTTTTTGTTTGGCATTAGGTTTGCTTCTATTCACCAACAATCAAGGAATTCTTGGCAGGTACATGGCTTACCTGTCCTTATTGGTACGGTCTAATATTCTATCGTGTATATGGTCATATCTTGATGTCACACACTCAAATTGTGCAACTGGTCCTTGGGACAATTGTAATTTCGGCTCTAGTTTGAGTCGAAACTTTTTTGAGATTTTAAATGTTTTGAAGGATTTTGCCACTTGTTTATTTTTTAGTTTTAGGAAACAACTTTTGTGGGTGTTTTTTGTAACTTCTAGAGGTGGCAATTTGGTGAGTTGGTTCGCATTATTTCATCTTTGGGTCTGTTCAGGTTTGGGCTGTTTTGGATATCCAGTCCTTGAGGTTTGGGTTCAGGCTGTTTCCAATCTCAGAATGTTTTCAGGTGTTGGGTCTAAAGTTGTGCCAGTTCAAGCATTGTGGCATGTAGATTGGGGCTGTCTTGATTCTGGGGCCATTTTGGGTTTCAGCTCATTCGGGTTTTGAGTCAGAGCAAGCCGATCTGGTTTGAGGCTCTTCTTGCTTTGGGTTGCCACCCTGATTATTTTTTTTAGTAGTGGTTGAGTTTTCTTGGGTCAAACTGGTCAATTTATCACATTGATTTGGGTTGAGGCCTGGCAGGTCTAGCCGGGCATGGATCAGATTGGGTTTGGGTCAATTTGGGTTTAGGTCTAATTAGGCGGGTCCTTTGGGTAAGGTGAAATGTGATCTATAATAATATTAAAAACAAGAGGATAAGACTGTCAAAGTATGAATTTTCAGAATGTACATGTGTAAAAGCTGGTCAAATTAGCATGGGAATCCAATACTGTCATCCTTGAGTTGACATCCTTTATCTTTTTTCTCAATTAAGCTAACCATCTTTCTGTATCCTTAATTCTCTTTTAAGCTATTATGTCGGTATGAGCAAGATTCAGTGCTTAAATTCTTGCAAACATTCGACAACTACCGTCTTGAGCAATGTCTGCGCTTATGCTTGGACCATGGTGCAACTGAAGCTGCTGCATTTCTTCTAGAAAGAGTTGGCGATGTCAGCGGAGCACTGGTCCTAGTTATGACAGGCCTAGCAGAAAAGTTTGAGTCACTTATTTCAACCTTAGAGCATAATTTTAAAGATTCCAGTGACCTTGGCACAATATTAAAAACTAAAGAGGTATGTTTTTTAAAATTCCTTGGTCATTAGCAATCTGGTTTGTTTTTGTTACTATTTCTATTACTAATTTATTGGCATCACTGCTGATGTTATTAACATGATATAGTTTTCTTAAATTTGATATAGGCTATGAGTGTGCTGGATGTACTGCATTGCACTGTTGATTTATGCCAAAGAAACATGCACCGTATAGATCAAAAGGAATCTGAATCTCTCTGGTTCAGCCTTTTTGATGCGTAAGTCATAATCTTACTGTAATTTGTGATAACATAGTGGATAGCTATTTTTTCTATGAGAAACTATTCTCTTTTTCCGGATTTGAGAGAAGTACAAATAGCCCCCAGGATTAAAGCAAAAACCCTTGATTGAAAAACTTTAACATATGCAACAATACCTGACAGCTTCTGCCATGGCATTTCAAAAAAAAACTTTAACATATAACATCCCCCCGTACACACACACACACATACACATGCGTGCATAAATAAATAATTATAGATACATAGTGTTGTATTTTACATTACCCTTTAATATTTTAATTGTGCTTTTGGTGAAAAGTTGTCTTTGTAGTTATTGGGAGGCATATATTCTGAAAAAAAATTATGGTAAAAAGTAAAATCAGTTAATAATGAAAGCAAACAAGAAAATAATGTTATTCGGCACAGGACAAGATATAAAGTTTGAAATTGATATCCTTCTTTTCTTCTTTTTGAAATCCAGATTTTCTCAGCCCTTAAAGAGATTTTCTGGCGGGAAAGGAATACCTATTTTAAGGCGAGTATTTTCGCAATTTGTTGGGGAAATAATAGAGGGGATGGCAGGATGTATACCCCTTCCAGCAATAATGGCCAAGCTTCTTTCTGACAGCGGAAATCAAGAATTTGGTGATTTCAAGCTCATAATACTTAAAATGCTAAGCACGTATGGCTACGAGAAAAGAATTCTGGTAATTTTGTTTTGCTTTTAAAGTATACAAGTCTGGTAACAAACCTGACTTATTGCAGAGGTGAAATCAAATCAAACCGGGAACTCTTCTAGGTTTGGTTATACTGGGAATTCTTCTAGGTTTACTGTAGGCAATATCAGGTAAAATTGAAGAGTGAATTGTTTTAGTTAGAGGGGATAGAGTCCTAATTTGGCTATCTTTTTGAAGGAATCAGGACGGAAAATTTGTAATGTTTTTATTATATTTTATTTTATTTTATTCCTTTTCACTAGGACACAGCTAAATCAGTTATAGAAGATGACACCTTCTACACCTTGAGCCTCCTAAAAAGGGGGGTCTCTCATGCTTTTGCACCTCAGAGCCTCACTTGTTGCATATGCAACTCTTCCCTCCACAAAATTGACTCCAACCCCAAGATCAGGCTATACAGTTGTGGCCATGCAACTCATCTTACATGTGAATCTGAGGACCAACATTCCCACAAGCCTAGCCAAGAGCATGTGTGCCCCGTGTGCCTCCCTAAGAAGAATACACTACCCTATGAGGAGAATGGATTGATTGGGTTCTATGCATCAAACAGCAAACAGAAAATTGGAGCAGTCGGAGTGCAGCGTGTTCATGAGGCAGATACTTTAGAGAGATCTCGCACATCTCAAGTCTCACGGGTAATATATATTTGTATATTATTTATTATTATTGTTGTTGTTGTTGTTATTTTTAAATGAGGGCCCAATAAACCTCGGCATCCTTTGGTTCCTCTTGTGGGAATTGAATCCTACATCTGTCGGTAGCGAGGTGAGGCTCATTACCATCCATGCAGGGCCTGCAGCTTCATAACCACCGAGTAATATATTATTGTGAAACTGCTTATTGGTGAAAGGCTGCTATTTCTTATTTCTGGTACCAATTGGGATTGCATTTGTTTCTTCTGAGAATTGATTTTTAGTGGCTCAGGTTGGGATTAATCTAGAATACAATATTTTTTTTATTTCTTATATCTCTGCTTAATTAAGTATGCTTTTCTTAATAGAAAATAACTGACCTGATATGCAAAAACAAATTAGCTGCCTGACCTGACATGAAGAAGTCAAACGAGCTTGATTGTCCTGGCATGACATAAACTTTTTTAACCAATAACCTGACATACTCTTTTTATGCAAAGCAATCTGAAACCTAAACTGACCTTACTCAGAAATGATAATATCTAAAAATGAATCATACCCAGATAACTCAAAACCCATATCTGGATTTGAAATGAGTATTTATTTTGCTTCTTTACCCTTTCAAATACAGTTTGAAATATTGAGTCACCTTCAGAAATCAAAGAAGCCATTCCAAATGGACTCGTTGCCTCAGCTAAGACTTTCTCCACCTGTTATCTATCACGAGACTGTAAATAGGAGTGCTAATATAAGAGGACAATCAAGCAAAAATAATACGGTAAAAGGTGAGAGATCAAAGAGGCTTTGGCAAATTAAAGATCTGAAATCCAAGGGCTTCAGGACCAACTTGTTTGGTGAGTCTATTTGAGCAAATTTTACATTTTCAAACATAGATAGTTTCATAGTATTGTTTTGCAGTATGATGATCTGTTCTGAATAAATATGATCTTCTTTGATCAGGACAAAATTCAGAAATTGAACAATTTGCATGTATTTCACTGTTGACTTTTGTTTATGCAGGTTCTGAGAAGAGTAAAACATGATGGCTTGATATATGACTTTTGACTTTGTAACTTGCTATTGTTTAATGGTGTTTTGCTGATGTATAATAGGTTTTTGCATTATTGGGGCTAGTAATATCCTAGGTGAAGAATGTGTAAATTTAAATGTACATTCGGAAATTTTGATAAATAAGCAGCTGTTTTTTATTTTTATTTAGAGAAATAAAGCATCATTTAAAATGGGAGATTATTAAAATGGAAAGATCCCTCGGTAAAACACTCCATCTGTTCCACATTGAGGTCATTGAATGAATGTATAAGGCAGTGCTTAACTTCTCCCGAATTCTATTAAGGATACCTCGGCAAGTCATCTCTGATGTAATTTCAATTGAACAAATAACAATGAGTAGGCTGAGATGTAGACATGTTGGTACCACTGTATGTCTGTATCACTTGGTCTCCTAGTTGCGATGGTTTCACTTCTTTGGTTGAATGCTGGAATTTTATGGTCAAGTACTTTAATTTTGATATTTATCTTGAATTTTTCAATCGACAACTAATATATGAATAGCTGGAATTCTAGCTGGAATTCAAGTTATGGGCGGGGGCCATAGTATAGTATAAGCACGGGGATTAATTAACACCATTTTTTAAATATTTTTTTATTAGCGATTTATTTTATATATAATTGATAGGAAAATGTTAAGAGTAGTTTAAAATGATCTCTCCATTTGTAACAAGAAAAATTTATATGATTGACTGTTGTTGATGTTTGATTTTCATAATTTAAAAGTCAGCTCCATTAAAAAATGGGTTGAAAGTCTAAGTATTGTTGTAGAGACTTGCGAGAGGAGGAAATGTGAAGTTTTCCTTCGAGTTGGGAGGTCCCACAGTTGGATATATGTCGTGTGCCAACCGAAGGTGAAAACACGATTTTTGTGGCCACGGGCTTTCATGAATCATGAATATCATGTCCTCCCGCCGAGGCCGAGCATAATTTCTTCGAAAAGAAAAATGACTTGAGAAGTTAAAGACCCATACCCCCAATTGAATTATCCGCTTCTCTCTCTCTCCCTCGTTGAATCGATTCAGTAGATCATTACAATTTAAAAGCAAGCACAAGCACAAGCACCTCGTTATCCACTTCTCTCTCTCTCCCTCGTTGAATCGATTCAGTAGATCATTACAATTTAGAAGCAAGCACAAGCACAAGCACCTCGTTATCCACGAGTCGCGGACCACGACTGAACTTTCCATTAACAGATTCCATCGATCAGGAACTGACTATTCGTTTCCGATCGGAAATCAGATGCCATGCTGGTGACCTGTGGGTGCCAGGGCCCCACCAGGCTGTCGTTGCTTCACTCGTGTGGCACTGGTGGCAGCTATGGCGGCTGGCACTTGTGGAAAGACAAATGGAGGCGTTCTAGGCCCCTAGTAGTAGCGCTCGCCAAGGCCGATCGACTCTCCACTTTCTTTTCATCTCGAATCGGCTTAGATTCTCAGGTCTTCTTTTATAGTTTTTTTTTGGTCAATCTTTGGATCAAATGCGCAATAGGGTCGTTTTTCCTTTTAACTGGGACTTCTTGATTGAAGTTTTGTTAAACCAATTTCCTCATTATCCAATTAAAACAAAAATCAAGTGATCCAGGGTCAACAATGGGTATATTTGAGCCATGTTAGTAGCTAACTGGTATGATCTTACATTACTGTAGTTGTATACTGTTACAGTAGTACAACACCTGTTGGCTCATCTTTGTTCAGAAATTGGAAAGAATTGTAACCATTTAATATCTCAACAGACATATCAATCCCGCGAATCATCCCAGCTTCTATGGGTAGGCCCCATACCAGGGGACATTGCTGAAATCGAGGCATACTGTCGCATATTTCGCGCAGCTGAACAACTTCACACATCCATCATGGAAACACTATGCAATCCTGAAACTGGTGTATGCACCATCTCCTATGATACTCCGTCAGAAGAATTACCTATTCTTGAAGAAAAAGTTGTGACTGTACTTGGCTACATGCTCACTTTGGTAACCCATGCCAGAATGGAAGTTGTTTCAGGCAGGTCCACTTCTAGCAACTCCACTTTCAGTAATTCTTCTTCCTTTGAAGCAAACTTTCCGGAAGGAAATCTCCCTCCTCTTGCTGTCTTTCGAGGGGAGATGAAGAAATGCTGCGAGAGTCTTGAAGTAGCTCTCTTAAGGTACCTGTTGCCATACCAGGATGGAAATATTGATATATGGAGGCGGTTGCAGAGGCTGAGGAATGTGTGTTATGATGCCGGTTTCTCTCGGGTTGATGGGTCACCATGCCCAACCTTGTTTGCAAACTGGTACCCGGTTTATGCGAATCCTGAGGATACTGAACCAGCATTTTGGAGAGGTGGTCAGGTGACTGAAGACGGTTTGAATTGGTTATTGGAAAAGGGGTTTAAAACCATAGTGGATCTGAGAGAAGCAGAAGAAGGGGAAAGGGATGGGTACTATAACTCGGCCCTAAAAGAGGCAATATCAGGTGGAAAAATCAAGGTTGTGAACTTACCAGTTGAGATTGGAACTGCACCTACTGTGGAACAGGTCCATGAGTTCGCATTAATTGTTTCTGATGTTACTAAGAGGCCAATCTATTTACATAGTCAAGAGGGGGTTAATAGAACTTCAGCCATGGTGTCAAGATGGAAGCAGCATGCTGCACGTGCCTCAAAGCAGAATACGTTGAACAGTAAATTTCTTAAAAATGGATCTAATGGTGGTGTTGGTCAAAATGAGAGCGTGATCTTGGAAAGTAAAAATGGCACGCTATTTGAGCCTGGTAAAGGCACCTGCGAAGATGGTGAAATGGATCTGCAAAATGGGAATGGGCCCCACCGACCAGACCCAGAGATGACTGGTGATTTGAAACATGGAGATGGCGAATTTGAAGAAGCAGGTTTGGTGAATTTTCCTATGAATAGCAATCCCTTGAAGGCACAGATTCCAGAATGTGATATTTTCTCAAGACGGGAAATGCGCAATTTTTTCAAAGAAAGAGAGATTTGTCCAAAGAATTATCTTACTTCTAAAAAGTATGTAAACAAATCCCCTGCTCAGAAGGAAATGCAAGATGCAAGTCCATCAAAAGAGAAAACTAGGGTTCCAGGAAGTTCTGATGAGGCTAATTTGAAGAGTGATAATCTCTTATTGAATGATGATCCTACTACTGGAAAACCTAAATCTCTTGAATTGAATATAAATGGCATCCAAGTTCAACAAGACAACACTGACAACAAAACAGTAGCTGTTGAAACTACAAATTTTAATGGAAATTCAAATAACAATAGTGCACCCAGCAGAAGTTTGGGTTTAGTGGAAACAAATATGTGTGCATCTGCTACTGGTGTTGTACGTCTCCAATCGAGAAAGAAAGCTGAGATGTTTCTTGTACGTACAGATGGTTTTTCATGCACCAGAGAAAAAGTTACTGAATCATCCCTGGCCTTTTCACACCCCAGCACACAACAACAAATGCTTATGTGGAAATCTCCTCCTAAAACAGTTTTGCTACTTAAGAAATTGGGTGATGAACTCATGGAAGAAGCTAAAGAGGTACACTTGTAAAATTATAGTCAGTATCTTATATAACTTTTTAGTCTTAGAAATATGAAAGTTTTTTTTTTTTTTTTTTTTTTATTTGCAGGCTTCCAAGTTCTTGTACTATCAAGAGAAAATGAATGTGCTTGTGGAACCTGACGTGCATGATATATTTGCAAGGATGCCTGGTTATGGCTTTGTACAGACATTTTACACTCAAGATACCAGGTAATAAAAAAAGAATAATTTTGTACATGACCAAATTACCAAAATATCAGTACACTCTTGACAAGATCTGTGCATCTCTAATTAACCCCTGGAACATGGAAACTATCGCAAAAGCTTTTCTTTCTCTAGGGGATATGTGTGATTAGCTGGCATTTTGTCTGTACTTATGTAAACAAGAATACCCTTACAAATAAACTTGTAATTATCTTTATGCATGTTCTTTTATTGATCATGTTTATATGACTTGAACGCAGTGATCTTCATGAGAGAGTTGATTTTGTGGCATGCTTGGGGGGTGATGGTGTAATTTTACATGCATCAAATCTGTTCAGAAGCGCGGTCCCACCTGTCGTCTCCTTCAATCTTGGATCTCTCGGCTTCCTTACATCACACACTGTAAGTAATCTACACATTTTTTGGCGTTAGTTGGCATATATATATATATATATATATATATATATATATATATATATATATATATATATGAAGTAAAATCAGTTCCAACCAGACTGGATTATACATGATGACATTTCAGGTCAGGTCAGCATGCAGAATTGTGAAATATGGAGCTTGATTTGATTACATGTTAGTTTATGATCTATCTCTATGTTGTATTTGGCAGAAACCAATTGAACCTTGGCCTAAGTTAAAAGAAGAATCAGAAACGAAGAATATATGAAATTTCTTTTTAGCATGTCCCCTTTTTCAAATGTTTAACATCAATATCCCCATTTTCAAGTGTTTGGCAAGACTATGCCTACTTTCAGATTACATGCAATCAAAAGTCATACTGGACTCATGCATTCAACCAGCTGAGAAAACACTGAAAAATAACTTTCCAAGTACAAGAATTCAGTCTGTCTCATTTTGTCCTGTAGTTGGAACCTTTTTTTTAGCATTTTCTCAATAGTCTAAACATATTAATTCAGTCACTTGCCAGTTGCCACATGCATTCAGAAACTTACCAAGCTTTTAAAAACTGGGATAATCATGCCAAACATTTGAAAAATTGGGATAGACAAAAAATTGTTGACTAAATGTGTATGGTCAAGTCTTCAATGTCTGCCAAATCTGACCTCGTTTAACTTGTTAGTTAATGGATCCCGACCAATGAGTTAAATTGGTCAGTCTAAAATTGGTCCGGTCTAATTGACCTGTGAAATACAGGTCAATGCTGAACTTATATAGACAAAACATCTTCCTTTATGCTGAAGTTTTATGTTAATAAGTTATGAAAGCCATCAATTATGAATTTAAAAGTATGTTTACTATTTGTGTCACAGTTTGATGATTTTCGACAAGACTTGAGAGCAGTAATTCATGGGAACAACACATTGGATGGGGTGTACATAACTCTTAGAATGCGCCTCAGGTGTGAGATTTTCCGTAATGGAAAAGCAATTCCAGGAAAAGTATTTGATGTTTTGAATGAAGTTGTGGTTGATAGGGGTTCCAATCCATATCTTTCCAAAATTGAGTGTTACGAGCATAATCGCCTTATTACCAAAGTAAGCTTCTTTATTTTGTTCATTTTCTGCTTGGTTCCTTTGGGCTTTGCAATTTCATATTCTGAGGATATCTACAATAATACTCAACAGTCATGTTTGCTACTGGCATCCACCATGAGTTACTTTAGTACAGTATGCAGCCTGTAACAACCAGCTTTCATAAGCACAACATGGTTATTACTTTTTTCCTTTCTGTATTCCACAACAATTGTGCTTTCTGATTGGTTCATGTAAACGCAGAAAGGAACATCCATGTGGATCCATTATTGTTTCAGTTGTTCCTGGAAAAATAATGCTTCAGACATACTTTTTTGTATGCCCTGATATGAGAATTAGGTGTAAATGCAACTATCCAAAGGATGTTGGATTTTGCAAACAGGAGGTTTATGGATCCATTATTGCTCATATATTTTTTCCTTGTGTTTTACGTAAAATTTTCTCTGACTTTTGTTGTTTTAATGTATCTGGCGTATAAAATTATAGGTTCAAGGGGATGGAGTTATAGTTGCTACTCCTACCGGCAGCACTGCTTATTCCACAGCTGCAGGAGGCTCAATGGTAACTATTCTTTTTTTTTTTTTTGCACTTAATACATCAATCCATTATTTGTTGAGTTGTCACAAGAGTTTATTTGTTTATTTCACCCTGCTTTGTTCCTTTTGGTTTCAACAATTGCTTAATTTATTTCTCCAAAGCTGGATAACAGTTATCAGGGCTTGAGCTGTACTTATGTAGTATCTTTTTCAACTTAATAATTTGCTCTAATTCAACATTTAATGGTTAATTTGTATCAGGTTCATCCAAATGTGCCATGCATGTTGTTTACACCAATTTGCCCCCACTCTCTCTCATTTAGGCCAGTGATACTTCCTGACTCATCCCAGCTCGAGTTGAAGGTGATCTTTTGTTCCCACATTTGTAAGCAAGATCAAGTTGACCTTGAGTTGCCAAGTTAATAGTGATTTTGTCCTTCATTCTCTTTGCAAATTGCCCCTGTAGAATTACCACCATTTGCAACTTGCACTTTGACTTTTGGAACAGGTTTGCTGAAACTAAGGTTAAAGCAAAGATGAAAATGACCAAATTATACTTGACTTTCCCTGAAAATTGAACTTACCTCTACCATCTTATGCAAATTTGATTCACAGCATGCAAATATGTCTAGTTTGCTTATATTTAAATTTGTGAAGAGAAAATACTAGATTTGAGATAAAGATTGGCGATATACAAATTGTCTTTCGCAACATAAATAAGGGAGATAAAAGAGAGAGAGAATATGCCTTAATATTACAGCAATTACATTTTAAATGGCGATGCTATCTGCAGCAAGAAAAATAAAATGAGAAACTTTTGGGAGACATTTGCAAAATGGAGTGCAAATTACACAAATGGTCCCTGAACAATAGATCTTACCAATTTCCAATTTGGACCCCAAAAATGTTTCAGTTTTAGTTTTAAAAATTATCAATTTGGGCAATTTTGGTTCGTACCAATCTGTAAACAGACATATATTATCTTTACCAGATACCAGGGGATACAAGAAGCAATGCATGGGTTTCTTTCGATGGAAAGAGAAGGCAACAACTCTCAAGAGGTGACTCTGTTCGAATTTGCATGAGTCAGCACCCGCTCCCGACTGTTAATAAATCTGATCAAACTGGCGATTGGTTTCGCAGCCTTATCCGGTGTTTGAACTGGAATGAACGGCTTGATCAGAAGGCACTGTAGCAGTTGTAGTAGTATAGCCTTTAGATTTTGCATTTTATTAATAATTTATTTTCTTTTGGAGGCTGTATATAGATGTAAATAATTAATCCACATCAATCCATACATATGAACAACTCGTAGAAGGTTCATTGTTCATATTAGTGACATCTTTTTGGAGTAAAATAAAAACGTACAGTGCAGTTGTTTATGTCGTTATTATTCTTGAATGTTTCAATCCCTCAAAGTATTGTGATGTGCATATAGATATAATATACCTCTGCTCTGCTATCATTCTCATCATCACCCAAATACATATACAGGTGTCTCATCTACCGCATCATCTACAGTTATAATCTAATCTAACATTAAAAATAAAGTTCATCTTGGAGGTTGGAACTTTTAATACTTTTAATTCCTTCTGACTTTTACACATTAAAGTTTGTGATGTGGAATTCGTTGAGTTGTTTCTTTAAAATAGTCCAACAATCCCGGAGTGTGACCACCAGAAATGTATATTTTTAGAATCGATGGTGATGGTGGGTCAGAACTCAGAGAGAGAGATAATATAAATCAATCATATTCAAAAAAGAAAAGCAACAAAACTTGAAGAAAATTTCTCCTTTCCGACCGCGAGCTCAAGTCAACTAATCTTCTACAACATCATCTAGGGGATATATCATATATCCGTAATTCAATTATAAGTAAGTATATGCTGTATTTGGTAGGGAATATATCATATATTATATTATGTAAGTTTGACTTTGTTTCGGATTCAACCAACTATAATACTTTACGTTTAGCATGTCATTCATGCCTATTCTTTTTAATCCGTCATATATCTGTAATGTATACCTTAGTCTTATTCCACGGTCAATTTAAGTGCTAATTTATTAGTAGAATTGTTTCAACCCAAATTATTGGCCAATCTTTTTTCCGTTCCAGTGATGAAGAAGGTTACAAAATTTCTCTTCAGATTGTGTATATTGAATTTTGTAGTTGTTATTTCTTAAAAGTCATTCTCCTATATCGCTTTTTAAAGGGTAAAATTATGAGTGTTTTTAACCTCACCAATTTGATTGAGTTTAATTCAAAAATCAATCGGATTGATTTACACGTCAAATATATAAATTTTTGAACTAATTTAGTATAAATCTAATTGGTCCAAAAAAATATTTATAAGTTAATTATAATGCATTTATTTTTTTGACCGCTTGACTTTTATACTAAGTTAATTCAAAATTTATAATTGATGTAGATGCATTACTTGTGAAAATTGAAATAGATCGGTTTCAACTGTTTGGATTCGTTGTTTGAAGCGAATCCAATAAATTCTTGAGTTAGGCTCATTAATTTTCTTGATGAGTTTAAAAACATCCTTGTTCTACTTCCTTTTCAAAGCTTTGAGCTCACTATGGTAAATCTTAAATGAAAATATATATTTTGTGAGCATGAAACGAAGGTTAATTTTTTTTTTTTTACATTACTTCCAATAGATAGCATACGCCGAATTTGGACTTGCGACTATCTTAATAGATTTCATTATGCGTGATTATCTGTCCTTCTTAGATATATATTTGGTATATATAATGCAAAAGAATTATTTATTAATAGAAGATAGCCTATTGTGTACACAATTGTCGGAACAATGAATAGTGCCCTTCTTCCAACATCATTCCAAAGGGGGATGGATGCATTTGTGGTTTTCACACAATAATTAGTACTATGTGCATATATACATTACAACTCACTTGAATCTCAAACTCTTTTT
Organism: Carex cristatella; assembly: GCA_024447775.1. Taxonomy (NCBI): domain Eukaryota; kingdom Viridiplantae; phylum Streptophyta; class Magnoliopsida; order Poales; family Cyperaceae; genus Carex; species Carex cristatella. Next base: position 3,099,799 of record JAJHPF010000022.1, read on the forward strand.
ATGATGGAAATGGAAAAGATGATTTGTTTAAATTTTTTTGTAATTGAACTTAGTATACATTCATGTTTTTTTATTAAGCTAAAAAATAAAAATAAATTAAATGTATAAACTATTGGGTTGCTAGTATTTTATTAAATTATTAAGAACTTGGATTTAATTAATTAATTAATAATCTTGACAATCATAAAAAAAAAAACTTAAAATCAAAGTGGAGCACATATATATATATATTACAAAATACGACAGGGGAGCATTTTGTAATCTTTCCTTTGAGAAACAAAGCTTACATAGAATAGAATAGAGGATACAATGGATTGGATTGGATAAATAAATAAATAAAATTACATAACACTGACAGGGACAAATTAGGAACAATAAATATAAAATAATATCCGACCCAGACCCAATGCCAATGGTGTTGTGAAAATTAAAACGCTTTCTCACTTCCATTGGTTGGGTTCTCAGAGATCAAGGGCATTTGTTTTCTTTTGTCAAACAAATGGCATGTTACATTCGTAACATTCCATGTGCAACAAGTCGGAGCTGGATAAACAAATATTGTCGACAGAAATGCTTGGTTCACCCCAGTGCGTACCTACCAACAAAATATGACCAAAATTAACACTGATGAACTTAAATTAAAGAATTTTACAAAATTCAAAGAAGATGACATTTTAAGTTAATATGTGGTATCTGAAATATCACTGCTAAAATACTAAAATTATTTTATTTAAGGCTACCAATTACCATATGAGTTTTGATAAATTAAAATCTGTATGTATAAATTTCCTTTTGAATGCGTGAATGAAAGGGTACAGGAAGAGTACAATTTGCGAGTCTTTTAAATAAGTCAAAATATTTTTGAAACAAGTCGGCAAAGGCAGACTAACAATTAACAAACTATCCTTAATTAATACTCAAAAAAGTTTATATTTTACAAGGCTAACAATATATATGTAAATTATGTGGATTCAAGGCATTATTTCCATAATTCCATTACAGGGAAAGAGAAGGAAACGGAGATGTTGAAAAAAATATTATAGATTTAATTATTAACCAAAAAGTACTTAAGCATAACCGTCCGATAGTAACATGTTATAAAACAAACCCAATAATCAAGGTATTTAATGTAGGGAACATAAAGGCATCAGCAATGACACTAACATGTAAAAATTCAACAGACTCAGTAAACACTTATTTTGACCCCTCTAAATTACTTTGTTATCTTCTATATTTTATAAATTTTGCAAATACGTTTACCTTTTGCGTCTCTCATAAAAAAAAAAAAAAAAAAAAATCACCCCACACTCACTTAATTCGACCTTCTGATTTTTATTTTGTACACCTAATAGACACACAAATATGTATTGCAATTAATTTATCATGATGTCCAATTAGAGGTGAAAACAGAGCGGATAGTTCATATTGCGTTTTTCTTTTCCGGATACAGATATGGAATTCGAATATAGATATGAATCGGATTAGATATTTATTAAAATAACATAAAATTATTAAAAGAAATACTAACATTCATAATATTTATCTGATTATAATGTTGAATAATTAATATAATTTTTCATAATATATATTAAAATATATGTTATATATCTACTATTTGGATATGAATAATTGAAACATAAAATCATATCAGAATTCTTATCCAAACGAATATTCAAATATAAAATATCCATATCTATTTTTCAAATACAAATCGAATATTATCCATATTATTTTCAACTAATGCCCATTCAATACATGAAATGTCACCATTGTTTGTGTAGACACACATGCATGACAGCATGACCATAAAAATACACTCTTAAAACTTAAAAAGCGCTGTGAACTTTGAGCTATTAGTATGCCAGACAAGACCTTGAGTTATGATTTAATATGATTAACTAGGTCAAAGAATTATGTCATGTCGGCGATTTGTCAATAATGATCCTTACTAAAAATATTCTATCTATATAATAATAATACTTTATTCCAAAATTAATAGTCCTTCTCTTCTCTGTGTTTGTGTTATCTGGGGAAGGAGAGTTAATTTTTTTTTTTTTTTTATAAGAGGTTGGTCAAACTTCTCAACTATTTATTAGTTACAAAAAAAAATTAATCTGAATTTCAAATATACAACCTCGCATATGAATAACATTATTTTTAACCACAATATCAAAAACTAATTCTCTAAGCATGAGAGTAAATTGATATTTTGAAGGTAAAAAATTTAAAAAATGCAATAATATTCTATAAAGTACTTAAAATTATTTTCTACATTGTAATAGTACTCCTCTATTTTCAAAATAAAAATTATTATATGATTGACCTCCAATATATATTTGATTCTCATAGTTTGAAATTTGTACTCCGCTCCTGATTATGAACCATTTTTTTTTGCATGCAGTTGATTGTGAACCATATAGTTAAGACATGGATATATGTCTGAGGTTATGTGTGTTGTGTGATATGTAGCTTACCCTCCACTTAGTATTTAATTAATTGAAGTATATATTCCAATTATGGGTTAGCAAGAAGCGAGAAGATGAAAGTTTGATTAGTAAATGGCCCATATATAAGCCATAAGCCATAACTATATAAGTGAAGCAAAATCTAAGAAGATATGCTCAACCAACCGACGTGTCTGGTTTTGTGTGTTCCGAAAATTAATTAACTAATTTAATGTCAATTGTCAACCATCTCTCGCCGAGCCGGGCTTCAGGCTTCAGGCTTCAGGTGTCCCTAATCCCTATGCTTCTCTCTAATCTTAGTCAAATTACCAGTTTAGTTATAATAATATATAATATGTGCGCCGTTAGGTACATTTATTTTATTGGGAAAATGCTACGAGGCAATAGTTTTTTTACCCACTTCACTTCATAAATTTTATGTAAATGTTTTTGAGCAATCGTAAAGTATTCTCAAAATTATTAGGGGTTTTCATTGGAGCCTGTTTATTTGATTTTTAACCGAATTAACTGATAAATTTTGGATTAAATGTTTTGATTTTTAGGTTAAAATGACTCGGTTCGGTTGAATTTTCTATTTAGTTTGGTTTTTTTATATTTGATTCGCTTTAATTTCTCTTATATTGGTTCAAAGTTCAAACAAACAAATTGAAATTTAGTTGATATTTACTTGAATTACTTCACTTTTTATATTTAGTTCGGTTTAATCTCTCTTATTTAGGTTCAACCAATCAAATCGAAGTTTACCTAATTCGGTTTTATTGGTATAGTTGTTATTTGGTTGACAAGTTTAATTCATTTGGTTTAGATTTTTGAAAACCGAATAAAATTTTGGTTTGACTATTTTTATTCCGTTTTAACCGAACTGACCGCATTTGAACACCTCTACTCAAAATTGAGATTATTTTTTTACTGATTATTATTATTATTATTATTATTATTATTATTATTATTATTATTATTATTATTATTATTATATTTATGATAATAATCAGTAATTTCTAAAATTAAAAAATTCAAGAAGTTGATCCATGTTTTACTTTCCGCCATATTTTGCAATTTCAAAATTTAAAAAGTTGATCCAAACCATTTAACATGACTTCCATATATTATAATGTCGAATTGGTGACTAGAAATAAAACATGAAGTTACTTTAATTTCCAAAGCATAGTGGCCTAACTCTTATCATCATCATTATTATATATTATTATCATCATACCATCATCATCATCATTCTTATTATTAATAATAATAATACTGTTGCTGCTACTTATCACCAATATTATCATTATCATTATCATAAAGTTGACGTTGTTATTCTTATTATTTTTCATTATTACTATAATATTAACTTTGTTTTGAAGCAGTAGACATCACTAAATTACTAGAAGAGAGTACATGGTCCATAAATTGTGTGGTCACATTTTGATTGATATATAGTTTCATTTGACAGTTGCAATATATATGCTCTGAAAAATTTGGCGCGTAACAATTTATTACCTGTTATACACTTTGAAGTCTTGAACCCCGCGCATCAATATAATTAATTAAACCTCTCTCCCATTTCTACTTAATTTGACCTAAAAATAAAAAATAAAAAAGCTGCATCGATCGATCTGTTATATATATATTTAAAAATGTATGATCGATACACCGTCCATAACCATAAAAATTAAAAAGGGTGATTGTCTGATATTTACTCTGATGAACAGTTTCGTATTGTTGAGTTAATTCCCTAGCACTAAAATATATTTGGTGCCAATCTTAATTGTGCATTATAAAAAGGAAGGGTACCTAGCTTCCTCAACTCCATCATTCATTCTTCATTGAAGCTAGATCTCTCTCCCCCTCCTCTCTCCTCTCTATCTCAATATATAATTGTTTCAAATCCCTTAATTAATTGTGCAATTAATGGCGATTCCAGTTATAGATTTTTCAAAATTACAAGGCAAAGAGAGGTCAGAGGCCTTGGCTCAGATTGCAAACAGTTGTGAAGACGGGGGATTTTTTCAGGTATATATATATATATCATATGTTAATTGTTTTTCATATATATATATAGCTAGCATCATAAAATCAATCATAATGTTCGATCGACTGTTATATATGTATATATTTGTAGGTGGTGAATCATGGGATTCCAGTGGAGCTGCTGGAGCGGGTGAAGAAGGTAACATCAGAGTGCTACAAGGTGAGAGAAGAAGGCTTCAAGAAGTCTGAGGCTGTTAAGAGGATGAACAAGCTGCTTGAGGAAGAAGCTGCTGCGGGGTCCACTGCTCAGCCACTGAATGACGTCGATTGGGAGGATGTCTTCGCTCTGCAAGACGACAATCGCTGGCCTTCCAACCCTCCTGAGTTCAAGTAGTTCATTATTAATTAATTAACACTCTGCATGTTAATCTTAATTAATTAATTAGAATCCATTAATTTCATTTTAAATGTTTCTTTCTTGTCAAATTCAAATTTATTAACATGCTTCTTCGATCGACTTGATAACCAAAATCTGTTTCATACCATTTATTGGAAGTCAAAGAAATATTGATTGTTTTTTATGAATTAAAATAGGCACAAGCAAGGGTCTTGCCTCTAATATTATATTGATATGATATAATTAATTGATCTGTTAGAGCTAGCTGTGATGATATCATGGTTTTCATTGCTTTCCACCAACGCTTGTGAAATTATATATTGACAAGTTATATATATATAAATCAATTATGAAAGCGAAAATTTCCGTTTCAATAATTAGAGTACCGAATTTTTTTTTTTCCAGGCGGTAGATATAAATATAATTTTCTTTTTTCCTTTGGCATTCATGAGTTGATGGAACGAAATGAAAATGAGAAACTTTGCTTGAAAGTATGTATATATTTAGTGGACTGATTCAAAGATATGCAAAATTAATTAGCTTGCATTCATTAAAGTATGCACCAAATGGATCTTGTGTATATATAATATATTATATATCTCATTTAATACAATTCTGTAATATATATATCATGCCTTCCACAAAGTTTTTGTTAGTAATTAAGATGACACAAAAAGGGAAATTATTAATTATACATCAGAACCTGTGAAATTACCGCTGAACCTTCATTAATTTCAAATATAGATTTTGACTGTGTTTTCAGTTTTCCCACCTTTCTGTTTTCAAGCAATTTAATTCTCTCCCAAAATAACAAAAATATTTCCAACCAGATACTTAATTTGAGAATTTTTCTACTGAACAAAAGTGCCTAGTTCAATTCTGATGCATCAATTTATATATGTAGGGAGACAATGATGGAGTTCCGGAAAGAAATCAAGAAACTCGCCGAAAAGATGCTGGAAATTATGGAAGAAAACCTCGGCTTCGAAAAGGGCCACATAAAGAAAGCATTCAGTTGTGATGGGGAATACGAACCCTTCTTCGGTACGAAAGTGAGCCACTACCCGCCATGCCCCCGCCCTGATCTTGTGCCTGGTTTGCGGGCCCACACTGATGCTGGGGGTGTCATCCTCCTTTTCCAAGACGACAAGGTTGATGGTTTACAGGTACTCAAAGACGACGTCTGGGTCGATGTTCAACCTCTGGCCAATGCTATAGTGATAAACACTGGTGATCAGATAGAAGTCATCAGTAATGGCAAGTATAAGAGTGCCTGGCACCGAATTCTGGCAAAACATGATGGCAACCGCCGTTCGCTTGCTTCGTTTTACAATCCATGTTTCAGGGCCGTCATAGGTCCCGAGCCAACTTTAGAAACCCAAGGTGAGTTGTACCCAAAGTTTGTCTTTGGAGATTACATGAGTGTGTACCAGAAGGAGAAGTTTGAAGCCAAGGAGCCGAGGTTCGCGAAAGCAGTTAAAACGGAGTGAAGCATATGATTATGGTGATTTACATGTATAATTAATAATGCATTCGTCGATATTGATTATGCTTGCGGCAAGCATATATACACGCGCAGGCCATATATACGTACGTATAGCATATTAGTTTGGTTTTGTTAATTAAGTTTCTTTGTGTTTTGTTAAGTTTAAAATTAAGTTTGGTTTTAGTTTCTGACTTGGTGTGTGTCATGCTCTCATACATATATAGTTTTGTGGAAGAAGTTAGCATTCGGCAATTACTATTTTTTTTCCATAAAATTGTTGGAAATTAGAAGGTCTTTTAGTGTCCTTGTAATTGACTGTATCGATCCTTGTATAATATAATATATATATATATATATATATATATATATATATATATAGTTGGGACTTGGGATTGTGTTATATCAAAATTAAGCTTGGGTGTGAATATTATTTGGATCCAGCGTGATTAATATAAATATTGATATTGTATGTACATTTTGTTTGCTCATCGATCAGCTTCTCTCATTATTGTAACATTACAATTACATGCATGAAGAATTGGTTAATTTTGTAACCAAGGTACGTAATTTAGATTTACATGGTTTTAGAATTTTGACGGCCTAAATTTGAGAGTTGAGAGTTGAGACTAGGACAAATCCAAAATTGGAAAGAGATCATTGCCTGCCAGAGTGCCAGAGTTCAGGCCTTCAAAATTTTCAACCCCAAATGTAATTAGCCTTATAAAAACCCAATCTAATATTACCTCTGACTCTTTTTCCAATTTGATTTTCTTGTTTTGGGCAAAAATAAAATGTTTCTCCCCCAGAATCCCGATCCATATCCTCTTTAGGTCGGTTTTTTTTATTTATTAATATTCAACATTAAATAAAAATTAATAGAATGTCCACAATTTCTAAAGAATTATAAAAATGTCCAAACTGCAGATATTCTCGACGGTTTTTTTTTTTTCTGAACAGCCATAATTCTCAATAGTTTATGAAAAAAAATAAACCAATGAAAATCTCGGCGGTGGGGACAATATAATTTTTTTTTTTATTTGTCATAAGTTTTTGTGGCCAGAAATCATTATGAACGTTTGGATTTGTGGTCTTCTTTATTTAATTAGAAAATTTTATATTTTACGATTTTTCTATTAAAATATTTTTTTTATATTTTCTTTGAAAATAGATGGAATACTATAGAATTTAATTTACTAGAAAAATTGTGATAAATAATCTGAATTAATATTTTTCAGCTGATATTTTTTTAAATTAAAATATTTCTTTGTATTACAGAAGAAATTTTTTTTTTGAATCTAAGTTATTGATTCCGATTCAAAAATCACTTTCAGATAAATAAATAAATTATCGTGGTTCTTCTAGTATATTCAAATTCTAAGGTACTCCATCTATTTTTCTAGAAGCTATTTTATATTTTTAATATTTTTCTAATCAGTTCTAAGAAAATAGATGGACTAACTTAAAATTTCATTGTACTAAAATGAACACGATGATTTCTTTATTTACTCAGAACTCAGAAGTGATTTTTGTTTGTTGAACCGGGTTCAATAACTCAGATCCAAGACATTTTTATTTTTTTCCATTAACACACAAAATAATATTTTAATTTTTCTGATAGCTGTAAAAAATTCCGACGGAAAAATGTTGATCCGAGTTATTTATCGCAATTTTTCTAGTAAATTAAATTCGATATATTCCATTTATTTCTAAAAGAAATATTAAAATATTTTTAATATTTTAATAGAAAAAAATAAAAAAAATCATAAAATTTTCTAAATAAATAAAAAAAATTAGAAATCCAAACATTCAGTCTATGTCAAATAAAAAAATTGTCCTAACCGCCGAGATTTTCGACGCTTCATTTTTCTTTCTGGACCGTCGTAAATTCGGACGGTCCGGAAAAAAAAATGGACAGCCCCGAATTTCTCGATGGTTTGGGTCTTTTTTAATTCTTGAAAAATCATGGGTATCTTTATTTATTTTTATTTAATATTGGATATTAATAAAAGAGTCGGCTCTTAAGGTAACAGAATATTTATTTTTATATCCAGACCGTGGGATCAGAATCGGGCTAATCAGGCCCGAGGGGCGAGGTGTAATAATTTCGTGCAGATTCTGATCGCACGGTCATGATGGAAACAGAAATATTATGTTATTGTTACGTCAGTTGATGTGAATTCCAGAATCCTGCGGTTGGTAAAGCCGCAACGACACAACTAATCGGTGCGCGAAAATAAAAAATGCCCCGCGTCTCTTTAATATTCGTGCGGATTCTGATCGGACGGTCATGATCAATAGAGAAATATGCTGTTAAATTCCAGAATCCTGCGGTTGATAAACCCGCAACGACACAGACACAGGGACCAGCATCCTCTGCGGATTTTTTCCCCTGCGGAGCTGAGCGGACGGCCCAGATTTAATCTCATCCGATGAGTGCTCGGATGATGGAGGGGCAGTATTAATTTTGCTTTAAAATTCGTGCCAAAATCTTATTTCGTCCGTCCGATCAAAAACGAACGGACCAGATTAAAAGAACCACACAGCTCCGCTGGTGAAAACTCCGCAGAGGATGCGATTTCACAGACACAGCGGGAGGGATTAATTGAGCTTAATCGAGTCATCGCTGCCGCTCACCGGTCACCGCCTCTTCTCCTCTCCTCCCTCCCATGGCGTCTTTCATGCACGCCTCCCGCCCTTCTTCCCCTGTAAGATCTCCCAACTCTACTTTCCGGGGCCTCATTCCAATTTATTTTTCGCTTTAAAAAGTTTGGCTTCTTATTTCGAGAACACAATTTTGTTCAAGCTTTAGATCATGACAAGAGTGAAGGAAGCTATTCGAGCGGCACCCAAAGGTGTTCTTCCAGAGATACGTACTAGACGAATGAGCTTAATAGATGGATTTACTTGCAATAGTAGAGTAATTACTGTGCCTTTTAGATGCTCTTTTCGGCATGCTTTGGTTAAATGCAACCATTCTGTGGCCTGGACCGTGCCTTATTCAGACCCCCCTTCTTCCAAGGATGTAAACCAACTGCATGAATTTATTGCTTCAAGGTGACAATTTTTAAATAAAAACTCAAGTATGATCACAACTTTACTGCCATTTTCTCTCTATATATATTTTTACATTATTGATTAATTACCTCAGTCGCAAGCTCATGGTCTTGACAGGAGCTGGAATTAGCACAGAGTCTGGCATCCCTGACTACAGAAGGTAATATAAATTACATAGATATATAATCAAAAGAATTTTCAAATCTTTGAATATTTTGTTGGTGGAATTAACTCCGGCCTCTCTTTCATGATGGCAGTCCGAATGGTGCTTACAGTACTGGATTTAAACCGGTTACTCACCAGGTATTACTGTAAAATCTCCCTCTTCGTGACAGTTGTAAAAAATTCTATATACAGAAGTTAATATCAGTTCCTAAATGAACAGCAATTTGTAAGGTCAAGTCATTTTCGCCGGAGATATTGGGCCAGGAGCTATGCCGGGTGGAAGAAGTTTATTGGGTCACAGCCCAATACAGCCCACTATGCCTTGGCATCTTTAGAAAGAACTGGCCGTATAAATTTTATGGTTACTCAAAATGTTGATAGGTGATTGATCCCCACCTGTATGTTATTATGTGCTTACTTTAGTACATTAGTTTTTTGCAAAATTTGCAATCGAAAAGAATAGGAATCAGAATATACATTGATGCAATGCTACTTGTATTATGATATCATGATAATAGAAAATGGTACAGTTCTCATTTGTCAAAATAAATGAATAAGGTTTGTTGCAAATGCCTGGAGTTTTAGTATTGTTTTTTTCCTCTTGTTTTATGTCTGTTGAGGGGTTGGTTTTGCTTGGTGGTTCCACACATAAATTTTAACACTGTGTATTTGTTTGCTTCAAGGTTGCATCATCGGGCAGGGAGCAATCCGCTTGAGTTGCATGGTACTGTATATACAGTTATTTGTTTAGATTGTGGTGCATCCATGAGCAGGGAGTTATTTCAAGAACAAATCAAGGCTGCTAATCCAAAGGTACACTTAAGCATTGGTGTTATTATTATGCTAGAGGATGTTTTTGCCACATATGTTCCAATCAGTATTGGTGCTGACAGATACAAAGCATGGGCTGTTATTGGTGATAGCCTGTGCCAGTCTTATAGTAACAGCAAATGCCCCCGGATTGATATCCTTATTTTTATTATTCTTCTTCTTACATAAAATATTAATTACTAAAAAAATCAAACGAAGAGAACTTAAGATATCAGAAAATAGCTTTGATCCTAAAAATTATCAACAAAAATTATGGTACAAAACTTGACAGAGCTCCTTTAAATCCACCGTACTTTAGAGATAAGTCTAAACACTTTAGCTTGTTAATACATTTGGCTTAGTAAAGCTGTAAACTTTTGTATACATAGGCTGTATTGTCCCTTGATTGTGAGGAATGTCTGATTTATATTTCTGGGCAATGTGCACCATATATCTAGTCTATGGAAACAGAATTAATTAGTAGGACAAAACTGTCACCAGTGTTCCTTTAATGAGATTTATGAAAGAGCTGATTCTGCGATACACTATTTCACATCTGACTGTATCTTGCAAGAAATATATAGTGGGCTGCAGAGATAGAGAAACTGGAAAGTGGGCCCACAGGATCAGATGAAAACCTTGGCGTACAGAGGCCAGATGCTGATGTGGAGATCGATAAGAAGTTCTGGGAGGAGGAATTTGACATTCCTGATTGCCAAGATTGTGGGGGAGTCCTCAAACCTGATGTAATTATTTAATTAGTCATTTGAATGTTTTTTTTATAAGAAAAAAACATAAAGAGTAAATTACACAAGGAAAGGGATATTTTGACAATCAAATTAATTTAAAACCATTACAATTGCTGTCAGAATTCGTCCTAATTGAAAACCAAAATTAGAGACGGATTATTTATCATTTAGATCGACCATGCATCATATTGTGCTATTTGAGATCATTTTGGCCACCAATCAAGTGCTGATAAAACATAATTGAAAGTTTTACAATTTTCTCAATGGATGACCAATCAGTTTTAAAATTGCACCAAACTTCATACGTGCCCTTTCTAAATCATAGAGAACATATCTACAATCTGAATATTTTAATTTGATAATGTTTGGATGGTTTGGTTCCCAATAAACAAATTGTTGATATAACTATTCCAACATTCATATGGTCCGTTGTGTTCCTGTATTCAAGTTCCTAATTTTGATCCAAGAACTTTCCAGTTTTTGCCATCTTGGTCACAATGCCTCCATTGTTCTTCATTGAAAAAATGGGAAATCAGTGGAAGTGTGGAATGGGTTCTTATGTTGAGATGCCTTTTCAGCAAAGAATATGCTTTTCATACCCACTCCGACTACAATTTTAATCCATTATTTGACTGAAAATTTAAAAAATGGTGACAGGGACTAACTGGTGAAGATTTAAATGTCTAAGGATCCAATAGTTTAGAATGCTCACCAAACCAGGCCATTAGGCTAAGTTTTCTTGATGGATTGCTGTAACATTCTTCACCAGCATAAAAATAATAATGGAATCCTGTTTACCAGCACCAAATTGCAAAAAATGAGTTCATATCATCATATGCAAATAATGCACAAGTATAAGTTTGTTTTGTTTTATCTGGTAAAGGTGGTTTTCTTTGGTGACAATGTACCGAAAGAAAGAGCTGACAAGGTCATGAAAGGTGCAAGGGAATGTGATGCTTTTTTGGTACTTGGTTCATCTCTCATGACAATGTCTGCTTTCAGGCTTGCCAGGTAGGCATCACATTTTCTGTATGTAACATGCAAGTGGTTTGAAATTTGAATGTTTTTTTCCAGCCAGTTTATAATTTCGATTATTTAATTCTTTATGATGTTTTAACTTATAATTGGCAGAGCTGCACATGAAGCTAACACTCCTATAGCTATTGTTAGCATCGGTGATACAAGAGCTGATGATTTGGCCTCACTTAAAATAAATGCACGATGTGGAGAGGTTTGTTATTATTCTTTGTTCCTTTTTCCATGAATTCGTTTACAGCTCCTTTGAAGTTAAAATTATATTTAGGCCCATTTGGCTTTCTGTTTCTTCAATTCAGATATTGCCCAGATTGCTGGATGTGGGAAGTCTTGCGGTTCCCAGTATCAATTGAAAAATAATCTACAACTTTTTTTTTCCTTTCTCTTTTTATATTTTGGTTGTCAAGGGAACCTTCAGAAAAGAGGAATAAAAACAGTTGGAAGTTTGTTTCTCGATCATGAGAAACCATTATGGGATGTCGGGATCAATGTTCCAGCTATGTGGATAATTACACATGCTAGTTATTTAGAATTTAATACAACTCGACTGTAAATTACTAACTAATTTATTAATTTATTTTAATTAAATTTGAAACTGTTCGTGGATCTTTATTTCTAGAAAGTCATTAATATATTTTGTTCCATCTTGTATGAATTGGAATCTCTTATTCCACCAGTTAGTTGTTTGATGTCAAGGCTGAAGAGTGGTCATTTTTCTTTCAATTGTTACCTGTAAAGGTACTCATTTCAACAATGATCATATCATTAATTTCAATCAAAGGGAGAGGTGTGTGTATTAAACAAACGAAGTCTGAAGCTGTACCAACTACCAAGCCGTATGCCTTTGGTTTTGCTGTTATTGTTTCTTAAATCTTAAATGTATTTATAAATTTAGTTTGGTAAATTTGTATGAAAATTTGTATATGATGGTTGTGGAGTTTGTAGTAGAAGTATGAATATTTTTCTCAGTATCTATTAATACGTTGAAGAATTAAACAAATTAATTGATTAAAGTTACTTTATAGAAAAAATTGTTTTTATGTCACTCCAAAACTTTAAATTAGTAAATTGCCACTCCAAAATCATTATATTTAGCTAATTGCCACATTTATACATATAATTCACAATTATATACACAATTATACATATAATAAAATGTATTTTAGTAATTTCAAAATTACCCTTCATTTGTATTTAAGAGTTCTAATTAGAGCAATTTTGGACCATCCGATTAAAAGAGAGACCCAACTTGATTCCCTTTTCCTTTGCACTGTTCATCCGTCCCTCCAAAATCCAATTTCTTCTCAAAAAATGAGAGGCCCAGAAGTCCAGCGGAAGAACGCAGCATCGAATCAAAGAGAGGATATTCCCTCAACCTACCCTTCAGTAACACAAGGTATAAGGAATCAAGAGCGAGAAGTAGAAGAAGAAGACAAGGAGGTGATTTCAGTTTCAGTTGAGTCATATCCGATGCCTCCTTCCTACTCGCTTCCACACCTCGCCGCTGGTGGTTGCGACGGCGTTGTCAGAGAAGGCGTGGATCAAGCTTTGGTGCCACCTCTCAATTTCACGATGGTAGAACATGGTGTGTTTCGATCGGGATTTCCAGAAGCTAGCAACTTTCCCTTTCTCCAATCGCTTGGTCTCCGCTTTGTACTGTGTACGTAAGAGGAAGATCTAAAGCCAACAAAATTTTGTTTCTAATTTTGATATTAAACATTTCTTCTTTCTTCACTAGGTGTCTTTGTCCAGAGCCATAGCCGGAGGAAAATTTGGAGTTTCTGAGGACTAATGGGATCAAGCTTTTTAACATGGCACGAATCTCAACGCATAAATAATACTGCCCTCTGACTAGTGAATTACAAACGGGCCGGGCAGGACGGGCCGGGTCACGGACGGGCACGGACACGGACGTCACGGGCACACGGGCACCACGGGCCGGGCATCACGGGCAAAAAAAAAAAAAAAAAATCGCCCGCCGTGTAATGCCCGTGCCCGTCACGGGCCGGGGCGGGGACGGGCGGGCGTATTTTTTTTTTTTTTTTTTTTTTTGTTTATTTTTTTTCATTTTTTTTATTTTTTTTTTTTTTTTTCTTTTTTTTTATAAATTCAAATTATAAATAATTATAAATCCAAATTCATACAAATTTAAATTCATTTGACATGATTGTAACTCAATAATTTTTGTTATAATAAAATATAAATTAAAAATTTCTTAAATCAATTAATTTAAATAATTAAGTTCTTATTTTAAAACAATAGATTAAAAAATAAACGACATTTTTTGGCACTAAAAACCTTAAACTTAATTTTTGAGGCACTAAACGACGTTTTTTGGCGATTCGATTTTTCCGGCTACCAGGGGTTTACCCCGGTGACGGCCGCCACCGTCTCCTCCTCCCCTTTCCGAATTGACGTCATACGCGTCAATCCGACTTTCCTAGCAAAAGTTATGGCCGTTTAAAGTTTTAAAAAAATATATCTCATTTTTGAATTTAAAAAAAAAAAAAAAAAAAAAACGGGCACGGGCACGGCGGGCGGCGATCCACGAGCGAGGGAAAAAAAATTTCAAGTCCCGCCCGTTTAACGCCCGTGCCCGTGTGCCCGTGTGCCGTGTGCCGTGTGCCGTGTGCCGTGTGGTGCCCGTGGCACGGCACGGCACGGGCGGGGGCACGGCACGGGCATGGGCGGGGCACGCCCCCGGGGGCAAAATTCATACTCTACCTCTGACCATCCGAGTAGGCACTAATGAAACAGTACTGGGGTATTTTAGTCATTATTAAAATTTGTTGAATTTTTAGAAATTTTTTAATTAAAAATCTGAATTATATGTATAATTGTGGTAATTAGCTAAATACAATGATTTTGGAGTGGCAATTTGCTAATTTAAGGTTTTGAGGTGGCAAATTCCTAATTTTCATGTTTTGGAGTGGCATAAAAAAAAAATTCTCATTTGATTTCTTAGGTATGAATACTCAATATATTATATATTAATACTTGCATGCATAGACATTCGTACTTGTGTCCAGTTTTTTTAAAAACATGTTAGGTATCTTAGGTATGAATACTTGCATTACAAGGTGTAAATAATTGCTCGACGTAGTGAATACTTGCTCAAAGATGTGTAAATTACAACGCTGACACTTAGGATGGTTGTTACTTGTTATGCATTTGCTTGTCTTTGGTTTTCCGTGTGTGGTCTCTATCGTGGTTACACATTTGTTTTTATGCTTGTGGTCCCCGTAGATTTTGCTTTTAAGAGATATCTAGGTCTCCCAGGTAGTTAATGCCCAAGGCACGTCTATAGATTTCTCAAAAATACTTTACAACACGAATATTCACACTTTACTGAGTAAATATGAATAACCAACATTATAGAGAAGAATAATTTAGAGATGAATACTTGACAAGATATGAATACTTGCATGTAGATTTATGCATACTTGAACGATAAAGAGCTCGAAAGCACTTCATCATGAATCTCATTTGAAAGAAAAAATTACGTAGAAGATGTTCGTGGTTTTCGATTCGTAAATTTCCTCACAGATTATCATAAATATTGGTGAGATTAAATGGGAAAAAAACTCACTTCTAAAAAGTGTAAAAGATGAGTGTGTGATTAGAAAGAAAAGAAAGTTGATGTCCAATTTTTTTTTAAATATTTATTATCTTAGATATGAATACTTAATATATTATATGGTAATACTTGCGTTCATAAGTATCCATACATGAGAGTGTTAGTTGTATTCTTTTCAAATATATGTGGACCCCAAGTATATAGTTAGTGGTCCTCCAAGTAATTAACGTATTTTATGCATCAGTTAGTTAGGAGGGCATTTAGGGGACATAATGGAGGGTAGGGGTGTTCATCGGTTCGGTTCGGTTGAAACCAAACTGAACTAGGCAAACCAAAATTATAATTCAAAAATAGAACCGAACCGAACCGATGTAGCATTGCAACCGAACCAAACTGAACCAAAGTTTTATTTTGGTTTGTTCGGTTCAAACCAAAATATATTAATTTTTATTTAAAGCAATTATTTTGTAATAAACCGAAGTATATTAAAAAATAAATTAGAGTATTAAGAAATAAACTGGGGCGGTCCGGACTAAATTCATGATATATAAAAGTTCGGTCGATTCGGTTATTTCGGTTTTGAAAATTTTCAAACCGAACCGAACCAATAAACCGAAAAAATTGACCCGTTTGAACTTATCTAAATTCGGTTCGGTTCAAAACCGATTAAACCAGATCTAATGAACGTCATATCTCATTTTACACGGTCCGGTATCGTGTTGGATTTGAATTGGATTGGCATTAATTGGTTTATTCATATTATAAATAATTAAAAAAAAATGTATACCATCACTTAATCCTACAATTTTCAAAAATAGCTAAACGGAATGAAGAGTTCCGGGCATCGGTCATGACGAAACATACTATCTAGATTTCGGTCATGAGGAAATGTTTTGTTCATATTTTTGAAGTGTTGAATGAAATATTTCGCACAATAAGTGTATGAATTATACATTTCGTCACTATCAGATAGCATGTAGACTTCATTCCAGTATAGTTATTTCTTAAAATTCTTTTTTTCTTTTAATGACGATTGATATGATAATACATGATTCATTATTAATGAGAATGCGAACGCTTCCGAGAAAAAGTTACACAAATAATTGTTGACCTCAACAATTCAAAAAAATTATGATAATATATAGATTAATATTGGAAAACCATGACTAGGCAATTTGAAAAATACTAAATCTTGTCACTACACTACTAAAACACGTTTATCATACACTACAAAAAATGTTATCCTTTTGCTTAACAATGCAAGACATGTTTTTAATATGAGATTAGATTAGGTGGATATAATTAATATTTGAAGGACAGCTACACGATCTATTATGAGGAACTAAAGTATGCTGAATATATAGATAATTTTAAAGCTTTAAAACGACATTTTCTGTTAGAACTTAGAAGCCGCGATTAACACGTGTTAATATTCTCTGCAGTATTGGACCGCGTAGAGGATACGCGTTCCAGAGACTGGAGACTAGGGCTGTGCTCCGCAAACCAAGTACGGAGAGGAAGGGGAAAGAAGAGAAAGGAAGGAGAGCCCCGGCGCGTTACTTCGCTACAGTAAAATCTACACCCCGAATCGGAGGGTACAAAGTTCGGAACTTTTGTACAGGGTCTTCTCTTCCGTTACCCTCGCTACAGGATCCGTGTTCCTTCCTTTCCCTCTCCAATAACCTCTTCTGGAGCAAGTAGATGGTCGTGGGCAAATCGGAATTGTGCGGAATTCCCCTTCCTTCCCTTTAATGAAGGAGCTTTTCCCCTCTCTGGAGCACAGCCTAGAGGAGATCGCATCATCTGCGGAGTTTTTACCTACGGAGCTGTGCGGTTCTTTTAATCTGGTCCGTTCGTTTTTTATTGGACGGACGAAATAAGATTTTGGCACGAATTTTAAAGCAAAATTAATACTGCTCCCTCCATCATCCGAGCACTCACCGGCTGAGATTAAATATGGGCCGTCCAATCAGCTCCGCAGAGAATACTGGTCCGAGACTAGGGGTGTTCATTTGGTCTGGTTTATTCGGTTTTTAACCGAACCAGAAAATTTTGGATTAATTGGTTCGGTTTTTCAGTTTAAATGGACCGGTTCGGTTCAATTTTTTATTTAGATTGGTTTCTTTAATTGGTTCAGTTTATAACTTTTCAACTGAACCGAACCGACCGAACTACTTAATGGGTTTGGTTTTCTTTTGTTAGTCCGGTTTATTCCGTACGCTCTTCTCTTTCGGTCTGAGATATCTCTAAAGTTTTCTCATTTCTCAGACTCGAAAACTGAGACTTTGGTTGAACTGATCAGTGTTGTAAAAAACGGACTTAACGACCGATTAATCGGCCGTTTAATCGGAAACGGCGGCCAAACCATTCTGAATACGCTTAAACGATGCCTGTTGGCGGAAAAAAAACGATTAATCGGCCGTTTTCCGTTTAATTGGCCGTTTATTCCCGTTTATTCCCGTTTTTTTTCATTTATTCCAGTGAATTTTTTTTATTTTTTATTTTATTATTGTGTGTGATAATAAGGTTTATAAATCATGCATTGTAGTTTTATTTATGCTTAGATATTCATCCAATATTTTTTATATATGTTTTTTTTCTTCTTCTTGCTTACTTTGAAATTGATTAATTATTCTATTATTTATATACCATATATTTTTTTTTACTTACTAATATAATTTTTTCAATTAGTACGACATGTTTATTTATAAAATTATGTTATTATCATAAATTAAATTTAGTGATTTTATGTTAGAATGTTTTCTTTCTTTCAAATAATATGTTATTAGTATTTGAAAAAGCTTAATTCTCAAATTTATTTTTCATTGAATAAATGTGTTACTTAAACATACAAAATGATTACGTGTTACGAAGAAATAAGCATAGTATTATGTTATAATAATAAAACTAACTTAAATTAAGTTTATTTGATAAGTTTAATGAGTAAAAATAAATAATTTTTAATAAATTATGATATATATACATAAATTTAATAAAAACGTTAAATTGTCCGCATAATTCCGATTAATTGGCCGCATACCGATTAATCGCTTGGCGGTAACGACCGCATACCGTTATTTACAACACTGGAACTGATCGTGATCTTGTAAAGTTGGTTTTAGTTTATGGTGATTTTTCTCCATTGCACTGGACTATTCGCTACACTATTGGAGGAGAAGAAGGTGAAGCTTAGTTCCGAGTTCCGACAGAGGTCCACCGTCCACCTTTGCCACAGAAGGATGACCCTTCGCTTACGAAATAATCCATACCGAACCATGTACACCGAGTTCATGTCTTTTAAGTCAATGCTTTCTAGTTCTAGAGTAGACAACTTGAAAGACTCTTCATTATCTTATTTGCAATGGAGAATGCAAAATCCTTCCTCTCCTCCCTCTTCTCCGCTGCCGGCGCTTCTGGCCGAGGTGCACCGGCAGCCCTAGTATCAAGCATCTATGTTTACCCCATCAAGTCCTGCCGGGGAATCTCTCTCTCTCACGCTCCTGTTTCTCCCACTGGTATTCATATTCAATTCTCTTTTCTCATTTCTTTTCACATACGTTCTTCTATTTCTTTTCTCAAAATGTAGTTAACCTTTATTCATGTTTCACCCCAAATTAATCCTCAAAGTGGGATCATTCCTTAATTTTGCCTCAAGTAGCATAAATTAAACACTCACTTCACTTCTGTGCTCAGGCCACAAAAATATTTTGATTATTCTCAGTGTAATAAGTAATAACCCTCAAAATTATATTATATTTGGCCCCACACAACCATCATAAGCACGGATAAGCCAATCTAACACCCAAAATAACATAGGTCAACTTCATTTCTACAATCTCAATAAAACTTGTTTTGGTCTCAATATAACCCAAATTAGCCTTCAATTTATCTCAAGCATGCAATTTGCACTTGAGCAACTTAGAGAGAAACAAAGGTAAAAGCCAAAACATAGGAAATTAGTTTGGCTTTGTTTTGTGCTATCTTGCTGGGCCAGATTAGCATAAAGCAGAAAAATTTGAATCAATATGTTGCACTAATTCTTCATACTTAAATCAGGATTTAGATGGGATCGGCAGTGGTTGGTGGTTAACTCAAAAGGAAGAGCATATACACAAAGAGTTGAACCAAAACTTGCTTTAGTCGAAATTGAGATGCCAAATGATGCATTTGATGAAGGCTGGGAACCTACTGTTGATTCTTACATGGGTATTTTAGTAATCTTATCACATTTGTTCATCCCTTTTTTCTGCATATATTGCAAAGCTGTCAGCTACTGTGTCACACAATGAACTGTCACTTTTTATTACCCATTCTTCCTTTTGTTCAATCTTCAGTGCATCCGTTGAGATTAATGATTTAATATGCCTCAATTGACCTTAAGTTGTGTAATTGTTTGTCAATCTAAGTTTAACCCAACTTGGCTTAAATAAACAGCTGCACAATTGTTTCTTCGTTAATCTGATAAAGCCCCAAGCCCCAAACTTTGTCCAAGTACTTATCTCAGAGGTTTTGCATTCATGTCAAACTGATTTTTTAAGTATAAATGCATGTTTTTTTTTTTTTCAATTTTGTTCAATTTTCTTGTGTAGTTATAAAGGCTCCGGGAATGGACCCATTAAAGGTCCCACTAGTTGCTGAGCATGCAGTGGCTGATGAGGTGTCTGTTTGGGAGTGGTCAGGCCCAGCACATGATGAAGGAGTCGGAGCAGCTGATTGGTTTTCTAGTTATCTTGGGAAACCTAGCCGCCTTGTGCGCTTCTGGACCGGTATGTAGTTTCTGTTTGGTATTTTTGTATACTTGTCCTCTGTGTTTTGATTGCTGCACTAGTGCCTCTACGATGTTTTATGAAAGGATGATGCTGTAATGGTCAGCATCATTACCATAGTATTTTTAGCCATGTCTAGTAGTTTACTTGTAATGGAATTTGTTTACCAGTTGGGTTGTGTTGCTAGCAAGTAACCAACTATTAATTCACCGCGGACCTGATCTGTTTGTTACTAAAAACAAATTGACCCTGAATATTAGTTCCTGTTGGTTATACAAAACCTCATAAAACTCCAGTTTTACAAAAAATGAATAACATAAAACATCTCAACAAAAGGGATACCCTAAGCTAATGCTTATGAAAATAATGTTTTTAAAGGGTATTGGCACAGTACTGTCTATAATTATAAGAAATTTAACTGGATAAACTGAATTTAAAATTTCACCCTCTTTTTTCAATTTAGCTTCGGAAATTAGACCAGTTGATGTCAAATATGCACAAGGGCACAAGGTCCTGTTTGCTGATGGATATCCTTTCTTGGTGGTGTCCCAGGTAATCTGTTTGGAAGTTGAAGGAGATTGAAGTTTTTGAGTTAAAAGTAAGGTCAATGGAGGGTTGATTAAGGTTCAATTTTTTTTTTCTTATTCTTCGGTTTTGATTTCAGGGTTCTTTGAATGCCTTGAATGAAGTTCTCCATGAGCCAATTAACATTAATCGTTTTAGACCAAAGTGAGTATTATTAAATTCCCCACCAACTCTTTACCATGGAGAGTATTTGCATATTTCATTTTTAAGTAAAACACTAAATTATGAATTTCTTTATGCTTCAGTATACTTGTAGATGGGTGCAACCCATATTCAGAAGATTTGTGGAAAGAAATAAAAATAAACAGCTTAACATTTAATGGTGTCAAGTTATGTTCCCGTTGTAAGGTAATTTACTTTTGTGTTTTCAATGTTATTTTTGTAATTTAAGTTGCTTTTCTAGTTAATTTA
Source organism: Carex cristatella (assembly GCA_024447775.1). NCBI lineage: Eukaryota > Viridiplantae > Streptophyta > Magnoliopsida > Poales > Cyperaceae > Carex > Carex cristatella. Next base: position 3,121,267 of record JAJHPF010000022.1, read on the forward strand.
TGCTGGCCCAATTTTCTGCGCTTAAAGTTTGTTGCCATTTTTCTTGCCATTTGAATGGATTTTGTTAGTATTATGATCACTATTTTTTGCATTCAATCTGGTTTTCTACTTTTATGTATATGTATAAAAACAGTTCTTTAATGTAATGTGAAGGTACCAACGATTAATCAAGAAAATGGAATTGCTGGCACTGAACCTACTGAAACTATGATGAAATTTCGGTCGGATCATGTGCTGCGCCCGGCGTGCAAACAAAAAGGATTGGTAATAATGGCCTCATTAATAATTCAACTTTTTTTTTTCTTTTAAAATGGTCCAGATAAACAGGTATCCCGGTTTCACAAGCACAGTGCAAACAAAAAAAAAACCTCCATTTCAGGCATAGCAACATATTTCCTCATTTTTAGAATTTTATAACTTTAATAATATTTCAAAATTATGGTGAATGTGATAAAAAAAAAAAAGGAAGGTTGTGGTGAGAAGCAATCACATATTCTAGGTGTACACATGTCTAATGTTAGAAACAAATTCCTAAGTGCACTAGTTGTTGTTACTAGTATCAACAGCTATGCTCATAACAAAGGATTTTATTACTATACATACAACCACAATTTTGTTTAAAAGGTAGTGATGTATAACGAAAAGACGAAAACCTTTTGAAATGCGAGTACTCAGCATATCTTACGAAGTTTAGAAAGGAAATATTATACTAAAAGTGATTTTCAGACTGGATATTATTATTGTATTTCTTATCATGTATATTCATGCATAATTTTACATTGTAGGTGTACTTTGGTCAGAATTTGGTATGGCAAGATTCGTTACTAAGGACTATGAATGGAAAGCTGGTGAAGGTAGGAGATCCCGTTTATGTTGTAAGAGAGTATGCTTCTTGTAATGATGTACCGGCTTGAATTTTATAAGATACTGAGTGGTTTGAATAAAACTGAATCTACCTTGAATAAAACTGAATCTACATTTTCAATGTTGCTATATTATGTTGTGTCATGATTTAATATAAATGGCTTATTTGTAAATTTGTTCTTTCTTATAATTTGAATGTTTATTTCGAAACACTGTAATTGTGGGACGAGAAATAGGTGATTTGGGGGTTACTTTGAAGAGGAAGAGTTGGTTGAGGGAGACAAAAGGCAAAAGGGGCAGAGTTCTTTTAAAAGAGAGGTGGCTGACAAAGGGATCCTCATCCTCTTGTTCAAATATAAACCAAGCAGAAAGATTGTATCAATCAAAGGGAGAGGTCAGAGAGGTGTGTGTATTAAACAAACGAAAAAGTCTGAAGCTGTACCAACTGGTACCAAGCCGTATCCCTTGGTTTTGCTGTTATTGTTTCTTAAATCTTAACAGCGGTCTACTCTAGGAAACAAAGATCGTTGTTTTCCATTTCTACTTTTTTAATTGTTTTCCCCCAAATTTTATTATTGCAAGTACCATTCAATCAGCAACAGGAATCAATTTGAATCAACATTGAAGTTCATTATATGAAGATGTACATCAAAATTTACCAAAATGGATTATATGTTAAGTGCAGACTTTTGTGAAAATAAAACATTTTTTAATCCGTTTTAGTTCAGTTATATCGGTAAAATCAATCCATTTACAAGCATATTATTATAGTAATGATACCACTATAATACCCCATATCATTTAATTCAAAAAACATTTGATTGATCAATAATTTTTTTTTTTTGAGGAGTCAATATAACTAGCCTTCGGCTTCTGCAACTTCTGACGAAGATATTTACTGCAAAATAACAAAGTAAATAATGTGAATAATAATGTTTTAAATATCATTTTTGTTATGAAATAATTAATAGTAGACATTTCACCTTCTCCACCTCATCCACTTTCTATTAGATTTAATTTATGTATTAATTATCTTGTTTATTGTATGGCTTTTCATTTGCTTTCTCTAGCCTATTTAGGTTTGTAAGAGATTGAGGATGAGACTAAGATTGAGATATAATAAAGAAAGAAGATTTAGCCTCTCTCCAATATTATTTTGTCTTGTTTTATAATAATTTTTATGTGGTCTAAGTAATTAGAAGAAAAAAGTAACTAATAAGTCCGAACTGAAAAATTAATATGTTTTTTTGCTGCATTTGCGAAAGAAATATCTTTTTTTTTGCCTTATTTACAAAGCTACTTGTTATAATAAAGAGGAACCAGTACGGCTGGGACATCTCCTTCATCCAATTTATCGACCATCTGCTTGAAAAGAAAAGAAAAGAAAAGAAAATCTCCTTGTAACAATTGGCACTATCTTTTTCTGTTGAAAATAACTAGTTTATATATCTTGGAGATATCATCTTGAGGACACATATCAAAGATATGAAGAATTCTGCACATTATACACAGGATACAATTTCCTGATTCGTGCGATATTTACTTCCTTCTCTGGCTACACTAGCTGTTTCTAGCAAATGTCAAATAGCTGTACAAGTCATTAATTCTCTTAATGACTCATGATTCATTTCTATTATTTGTTCCAACGGCTATAAGCCTAAATATGTATAAATAGCTTGCTTCTGTACATTGTAATATATAATACACAATCAATAAAATAGAGAAATCCTTTTTTTTTTTAATCAAAAGTTTCATTTTCAATACTGAACTTCCGAAAGAAATATGTTGATTCAACATATGAATAAAAAAATGCTAATTTGAACAGTGTTAGAAAGAGACTTGACCTTCACATTTTTTATTAAAAAATAAACAATATTCGAAAGATTGCATAAATCTTCCATATTCTGATTATGTTACACAAAACTTTATAACATGAATAATAAAGGAAAGCAATCAAAGTTAATAATAAACATTTAACGTAACTGATGAAAACAACATGAATAATAATAATGTCATGATTCATTATTACATGAATAATAAATGTCATGACTCATATTATTATTTTTTTTCTTGCAACTCATCTTAACCCAGTTCGAGTTTGATTCGGTGCAATTTAAATCAATTTTGAACCTAACTGGTTCAAAATTAAAGTAGGATTTAGAACAAAAATAAGAGTTTTGAACCGAGTCAGACTCAGTTTGAGTTCAATTCGAACCAATTTCGAACTAAACTGGATTTAATTCGTTTTAGAACCGAACTAGTTTGATTCGTTTTGAAACAAATTTTTTTCGAATTGAACTCAATTGAATCACGAGTTACGAGCTTTTTGTACACCACTAGCTGAAAATGAGTAAAATCCGGAAAGGCAAAAACATTCTTCCTATAAAACACGAGAAATATTCATAAAAATTAAAATATTTTTGAACTAATTAATTATGATAGATTAGTTTTAATGTATTTATTTTTCGTTCACTTTATCTAGTATTTAATATTTTTAAAATCATAGAATTTTGAATATAAATATTTCTTACAAAAATAAAAAATTAACAATTTATACTCAATATTTAAATTTCATTTAAAAAACAAATAAATAAAAAAAGGTTGTGATTTGTACTTAAATCTTGTTTAAATGAAAATTTCGAGACCAACTCCGCTGCTCTCCAAATAGATTTGGAGAGCAGACTCTGCTATTTTAATTTCAATTATTGAATTTTGTTCATACACGAATCTCAACATAGATAAACGACTAAGACTAGAATAACAGAGTCCTGCTCTCCCTATTCGATGAACAGTGAAGTCGGTTCCGAAAATTTCAGTTGTGGTTGACCTGAGTCAAGCTGACTCGATCCCCGACAACAATTGGATCTGTATCCTCTCTATTACTATAAAGGATGGGCCTCACTTCACGATTTCAGATTAAATCTCACTGTTCAACAACTATGGATTAAACCTCCTTAAGCCTTAATCCGCTTCCTTTAGCTTCCTTAGTTGTTTAATCCTACCGAACACCAATTCCTTACCCTCCTTTTGCCCGGATCTTAATTCTCTGTCCGGACCTTAAGACACCTATATGGCTATACCTCCTCCTTAAGTGCTTAATCTTTCACCCACGAATTAAGACAACTGAACATCAGTTCCTTAGCACTTCTTGAGTTTTTAATACTTCAGTCTTAATTCTTTAGTGCCAAACTAGTAGGTTTGAGACTGGGACCTAGGGGCAGAATTATTGGGCTTTGAGATTTGTGCCAAGTAAAAAAGAATGGTCGGGATTCACTAATTGTAAAAGATTCCCTTGTGCAGTAATTGAGTAACAGAGAGGATGTGAATTCACAACAATTACGAACCTTTTGAAAGAATGATCGCAATGGACGGAGCAGATGCAATCCACGGATATCACCAACGGCAGATCGACCCCCTTGCACCTCCTACAGTCTACTCTCTGTCTCTCTTCATGAATTCTATAGTTCTGCCTTATTGGGGGGTTTACCACTAAAAGCTGACTAGTGACAAACAAAAACCCTTGGACCTTGACAGTAGCCAGTAGGAAGGAGATAACACCAGGTAGGCAATCCCAATTCCCAAATGGTTATTAAGGACTTGGACGAAGAACAAGAGCAACTGGACTCCTCCAGTACTTGTCGTCTCCTCGGATGGGAAACAGGTTGGCGACTGTACGAGGCGTACAACGACCTGGCCGCTGCCGCTGGAGGATTCCAAGGGAAGGTGGAGGCTCCGGCAGTTGTCGTGGTGGGCCAACAAACGGATGGTAAGAGCGCACTTGTCGAGGCGCTCATGGGCTTTCAGTTTAACCATGTGGGAGGCGGGACCAAGACCCGTCGACCACTGGAGCTTCGTCTAAGCTACAATCCAGACTGTACGGAGACGCCGTATTGTCGCCTTCTGTCCGATTCTGAGCCGGGGATATCCCCCATACCAATGCCTCTACCTGATATTCAGGTCAGGTTTCCTTTACGTTTGCTTTACTTCTGTCTCTCAGTTTTTATTTCTGTGAAGAGTTGTGCGACAGTGAGAATGTGAGATGGTTTTGCTTGATAAATGCTTCCTACAGTTGATGGTGGTGGGTGACAGATGCTTGATGGAATGCCACCTTTGTCACTGCTGGTTATGCTGGTGCATGAATTGTATGAATCATGTGGAATTTGGAGTTTCTCGTTTAATAAATGTAATTGGATTTTCTTCTTTAATAGTTGCAATTGAAGTTTCAAATTGTATGCAGGCTTACATAGAAGCAGAGAATATGAGGCTGGAGAGTGACCCTTGTCAATTCTCTGACAAAGAAATTGTAATAAGCATAGAATACAAGTACTGTCCCAATCTTACCATTATCGACACGCCTGGCCTTATCATCCCTGCTCCTGGCCGTAGAAACCAAGTTTTACAGGTACATACTGTTTATTCTTATGCTGCAAACACAAAAACTTTTGTGTGAAGTTTTCCAATTGCAATATTTTTTATCTATGTTTTAACTAAGAAACAAATTTTCTAGTAAAACCTGAAAGTAAGACTATTTCTCAGAGTCAAGCCCGAGCTGTAGAGGCCCTTGTGCGGACTAAGATGCAACACAGAGAATTCATTATATTATGTCTAGAAGATTGTAGTGATTGGATTAATGCCACTACAAGGAGAGTAGTGATGCAGGTGTGTGACCATATTTTTTCATGTTACGGCATACTTATTTTGCTGTAGATTGAGCAGTACAAACCTAGAATGTACTTTTACATGAAGTTTTCCCTGAAACAGCAACTTCTGAGAAAATATATTGGTGATTGCTACCACTTACTATGTTGTAGGGGGTTTGGTTGGCCTGTCTGACTAGTGTTTGTTATTATTTGATATCGACTGGATTATTTTGTGTTTGATTGCTAAGCTGAGGGTGAGAGGATGAATTGGATCAAAATAGAGGCCAGTAAGATGAGTTTTAGTAGTTGTGATTGGTAAAGAGAAAAATGGTGTTGATATTGTAATATTGTCTGGAGCTAATTGTCTTTAACATTTTGTGCAGATTGACCCGGAGCTCTCTAGAACTGTTCTAGTCTCCACAAAGCTTGACACTAAAATTCCTCAATTTGCTCGAGCATCAGATGTGGAAGTGTTTCTAAGGCCTCCAGCTTCCGTTCTGGATGGATGTCTCTTGGGCGATTTGCCTTTCTTTACTTCTGTACCGTCTGGGCGAGTTGGTTCAGGCCATGAAGCCATCTTCAGATCAAATGAAGAATTTAAAAAGGTACATAACTACTTTCAGTGAAATTCACCGTCTGTTATAAAGTATAATATTTATTTTCACAATTTCTTACGATTTTCGCATGGTACAGGCTGTCTCGTTGAGAGAGATTGAAGATGTTGCACTGTTAGAAGAGAAATTAGGAAGGTCATTGTTAAAGGAAGAAAGGAGTAGAATAGGAGTTAGTAGACTTAGGTTATTTTTGGAGGAACTGCTCCAGAAAAGGTGTCAATGAACTACTTTTGTTAAATGCTCCTTTTCATTGTCTATTTTTTCACAGCTTAGAATACATTTTATTCTACTTAATTAATGTAGGTACATAGAGAGTGTTCCTTTGATTGTCCCTCTCCTTGATAAGGAACATCGTAGCGTAATTAGGAAGCTACGGGACATCAATCAAGAAATTAGCAGTTTAAATGAAGTGAAGTTAAAGGAGAAGGCTCTTGCTTTTCATGATTCCTTTCTTACAAAGGTAACTAATTTCCTCTTGGCAATGTTTTCTTTAACATGTCCTTTTCGTAAATAAAAACATAATAATGCATTTTTTATAAAAATTGCAGATGTCTTTGCTACTGAAAGGCACAGTTGTAGCTCCTCCTGATAAATTTGGTCAGAGATATTGTTCTTTCTCTCCTATAATATATTTATATTGTACACTATGACAGTGGTTAAAAATAGTTTTAATTTCAGTTATGTAGTATTAAACACTTCTCACATAGCAGGGGAAACATTACAAGATGAGAGGATCAATGGAGGAACATTTACTGGATCTGACAGCTTCCAGCTTCCAAACAAGATGATGCCTGTAAGTTGGCCCATAGGGAAGTAAACATATAAGCTTACTCGTAGTAGATAAACTCACATACCATTTTGTGATTGTATTGAGTTCAGAATGCTGGAATGCGACTCTATGGTGGTGCGCAATATCACCGTGCAATGGCTGAGTTTCGTCTTGTAGTGGGAGGGATGAAATGCCCTCCAATTACCAGGGAGGAAATTGTAAATGCATCTGGGGTTGAAGATATCCATGATGGCACCAACTATTCTAGGTGCTGTCCCCCTCCCTCTAAAAAGATAAGAAGAATTTTTTTATAAAAAAGTATATATTTATGTCAGAATGCTGTGACTATATGTATCCTTTTGTCGCCCTCTGTCATAGGAGTGCCTGTGTAATTGCTGTTTCCAAAGCACGTGAAACATTTGAGCCGCTTCTTCATCAGGTTAGAATATCATATTGCAAATAAACAGTAATTGATGGATCAAATATCTCATATAAGTTGGTATTCCCTTGAAACTAACCAAAAAGTTCTGATTTGCTTGCTATAGTTAGGCTTTAGGCTCTTGCACATATTAAAGAGGCTGCTCCCTATATCAGTTTATTTACTTCAGGTAAATCTGCTCATTTCCTTTTTTTTTTTCTTTGACTCTAATTATTCAACTGTCCTGTAGAGTTCATGTACCAGAACGCACCTACCCCATTGAGGTTTTCCAAAAGAGTGGAAGTCCATAGCATGCCAACAGATTTATACTGGTTATCAAATTTAATGGTGTGGTGGTGTGGTGTACCCGACTGCCTTCACACGGATTCTAGTTTTTTTGTGTAGTAATATAATGATGTTAATACAGAAAGATGATGAGCATCTAAGCGGGCATGAAGTGTTTCTAAAGAGGATGGAGGTGGCCTTCACCAATTTTGCTGAATCTACTGAGCATGCATGTCGTGCAAAGTAATTGTCGTTTCTAATTTAGATAACCAGTCAACAACTGTTCCTTTATGTAATTTCTGCTGCATTTTTTTTAATATGTAGATCTTATTATATAGTTGTTTTTAAATAACAGATGCATGGAAGATTTGGAAAGCACCACACGATATGTCACATGGTCCCTTCATAACAAGGTTCAAACATTTTAGATTTATATTCTCAGGACATTTAGATTTAAAATTCTATTCTTATAAAAAAAATTCGTCCTTTAATAATGTATGTTCAGAATCGTGCTGGGTTAAGGCATTTCCTTGATTCATTTGCTGGAGCCGATCACTCTACTCCTGCCCCTGTAACCCGTAATACCCAAACAATCACTTTACCTGATTCAAAATCCAACAATACAACAATAGTTGACTCGTCTTCTTCAGGCCAAAGTCAAACTGTAACAGAGATGAGACTAGTTGATCTATTAGATAGCACGCTGTGGAACAGAAAACTGGTCCCCTCATCAGAACGGCTTGTCTGTGCCTTGGTGCATCAGATTTTTCACGGGATCAAAGAACATTTTCTTGTTTCTACTGAACTAAAGGTGGGTTTTCCTTATCAATTTTTTTACCTAATTATTTTATGGACTAATAAATGTGACAAAATTCACAAAAATGAATGTTCTCTGTACAAAGAGAATAGAACTTTCTTTTTATGAATGCCTACACCCACTGGCATGTAACTTGGATTTTAGTGCCTTCTTTTTTGGAAATTGATTATTTTAATAAAAAGTAAAGGTCAGCGCTCATTAGGCAAATCCTCCCTGAAAGGGAATTGGTATCCTCCCCGGTACCTGAAAAGAGGATCTTTTACAATTAGTGGATCCAGACCGTTCATTTTAACTTGGCACAAATCTCAAAGCCTAATAATACCGCCCCCTGCGCTAGCCCGAATCTCAAAGCGTCTAAGAGTAATCGCAAACCATAAAGTGAGGGGAATCTTTTACAGTACCTGGGAGGATACTTGCCCCTGAAAGGCCCCAACCATGCATTAATCAACAAAGGAAAACAGGAAAAAAAAAATCTTCTGTAGTACGGAACAGAAACCTTTCATCCTATTTCCTTCTTTGTTCAATTATTTTTTTCTGGTGAACTAAAACTGATATGGTTCTTATAGAGTAAAAAGATAATTTGTACTTATTTTCTTAATCTTTGCAGTTCAATTGTTTCCTGCTAATGCCAGTAGTTGATAAACTCCCAGCACTTCTGAAAGAAGATCTCGAGTCAGTCTTTTTAGATGATTTGGATAACATATTTAATATCAGTCAGCTTAAGCACTCACTTGGCCAAAGAAAGAGAGACATGGAAATTGAGCTGAAGCGGGTATGCTCTATATATGTAAATCTAATAATTATATAGTCTTTAATTAAAGCCCTGTTGTGCTGATCTTTGCTATAAACAAACATCAGTTTCTAAAGTTTGCATTCTGTCTTCAGATTCAGCGTCTAAAGGAGAAATTTAGAGAGATAAATGAGAAATTGAGTTCTTACAACATCCAACCAAAATGGACCTCTGCTGTGCCTGCTAGTACCTGAGAAGGGTGGAGAACATTTTGCTTTACCTGCTATTGTAGCTTTAGACTTGTCAGTTATCATATTTTGAGTGCACTTCCAGTAGTTCTGTTTATTTTCTCTTTCAGGATTGTATTTGTTGCTATGAAGATCATTGGTAGATTAGTTTTTCTTATTTCTCTTTACTGTTCATATTAAGTTCCATAATAATGTTGCCCAGTTTACCCATAATTTTTTTTTTTCTATTTCCTTTGATTTCAGAGTTGGATCCTTTGTGGATATGGTTTAGGTATCATATATTATCAATTGTTCTCTTCTTTTTTTCAAGTTAAATAAAAAAGGAAAAAAATAAAGAACGAAGTCACGTAGTCATACTCTTTGCTGAAAAGTGACTTATTAGTTATTAGCTTGCTCGTATTATGTTCCAGAAGTATTTATTGAAAGACGCATCACTTTATAGTTTGTACAATTTGATGCATCTCTTCTCTGTTTTTATCTTCTGAATGCATGAATGTAGAGCCCTCAAAGCTAACGGGTGAATTTGTCTGTCTTGTGAGACGGTGGCAGACCGGAAACTGCTCGTTATCACCAGACTAGACTAGACGAGTGAGATTTTTTTTTAACCATCCAATCTTCAAAGAATTTTACTATTCCTATTTTGAAAAGTATAATAATTATATTAATGTGCTTGCTCTTTAATTTATAATTCTAATAAATTATTAAAAGTCTACGCGTTCGGACAGTTTATAAAATATTGGAATTATTTTTAAAGTACCAAAATAGTTGATCAAATGCAGGCATTTTGAACGGGGCGTAGTCATAATTTTTATTAGGGGTAGATAAATTTTTTTTTAATAATACAACTAGCAGATTGTGGACGGACAGTTGTGAATTAAATATATTGTAGGCTATCCAAGAGCATGCATAGTTCGTAAGTTCGATATAGCTCTGCCGATGATTTTGAGTGGGTGTGTCAGAATGGATTGTGAATGTATATCTTCCGTTTGGTACTTACAATATTTTTGTATCGCTTTTTAGTCCGTTTTTTATAACATTGTTTTTGGCATTGAAGGAGTTTGGGGATCGTTAGTCAGAATTAGAATCAGGAATTTAGGATCCCCAAATAACTCAAATTTTAAGTTTTGGATCGGATTGTTCTTCTTATCAGATGGTCCGGATCTGAACTCAAATTTAATTTGAGTATTTTGGGATCCGGACCAGTAGTTAACTAGATGGCCTGGGAAATAAACTTGATTGGATCCGCCGGCCCGGCCCATTCGTTGGAAAGACAATTTTTTTACTGGAGATATCCTGTTTTCTCTGTGTAGAAGACAATCACAAAAGCACCGGAGATCTCCTTTAAATCCCTAACTTCCCAACTGGCGGGAAGCCTCAATTCCCCCCTCCTTAATTCCCTCCCGTTTCTGAACGCTCTCTCTCTCTCTCTACCATGAGCTCGGGGAAGAAACGCGGTGGCGCGCCGCCACCCAAGCCCGACTCTACCAAGCGATTCCAAACCTCTACCTCTCCCGCTGCTGCTACACCACCAACTCCGTTGCCGCCGGCGACCATGGAGGAGGAGATGATGGATGAGGATGTCTTTCTTGAAGAAACTCTACTCAAGTACGAGGAGGATGAGGAGGCACTTCTATTGCTTCGAGATGAGGCACACTCTTCCCGGCTGTCGAAGTGGAGACGACCTACTCTTTCTTCCGGCTATCTGTCATCATCAGAAAGCATCGGTATTTGTGCCTTTAGCTTGAGTATTATTGATTTGTTGAAATTTTCAGGTCTAATTTTGTTGTGGATATTCAGTGTTTCAGCAGCTGGAGATTGATTATATTATTGGTGAGAGTCGCAAGGAGATGTTGCCTAATTGGTCAGGTCCTGCAGCGATCCTTCGAATTTTTGGTGTTACCAGAGAAGGTGATCATTTCACAACCCTTTCCTTCTACCCCCTGTAACTTAGGAACATTTTGACCTTTCAATCACCTATTTCAGCATATATTCGTATTCAACTATAACTCCTTAAGTCCTAAGTGTGATAAATTTAGCTAGCTTGTGCTTCTACAAAGAAACTAACTGTTTCACTAGGGTTGTTGTTTCTTTATCAAATGGAGGGTTGTTTGTGGCACTAAAATTTGGAAGTTTTTTTACTCCTTAATTTTCAACTAAAATCACCTTACTTTGAACACTTTGGACTAGCATATCTGAGGTTGTCTGGTGCAACCGAGATTGAACTTTCACTAGTAAAATGTCAATGATGTGGCACTCTTACTAAGATGCTGACAACTGCAGGAATGAATTCAAAATACCTTTAACAAAGCTTATTAGCATTTATGTTCAGGCTCAATTGTTGAACTGACTGCTGGGTGTAGGTGAAGAGAATAATCTATTACCCTTAGGCCTTAGCTGATCAATATCTCTCTAGAAGTAAGAATCTTTTGGTTTTACAGGTCACAGTGTGTGCTGTCATGTGCATGGTTTTGAGCCATACTTCTACATATGCTGTCCACTAGGTATGGGACCTGATGACATATCACGCTTCCACCAAGCCTTGGAGGTACTTCATACTAAAGACACTATCTTTGTTTCATATTTGATGCCTGTACATTACATTTTGTTTTTGTGTTGATATTTTTAATTTACAGGGGAGAATGAAGGAATCAAACAGAAATAGTAATGTACCGCGATTTGTAAAGAGGGTTGAATTAGTGCAAAGGAAGAGCATCATGTATTACCAGCCTCAAAATTTGCAGCCTTTTCTGAAGATAGTGGTCGCATTGCCAACTATGGTTGCTAGCTGCCGTGGTAAGTATAGAAATAAAAGATAGTAGAAAGTCCAAGTTGGCCTTTAATATTTAGGTCATGTTACATGTGGCTCCTATATTATCATTCTCTTTTTTGTTAAATGAGGCCTCTGAAACACCAAATTTCGTTCATTTAGGCTTCTCTACTACCACGGGTGGATCCAAGCATTGCTTGGGGATGGTTTATTAGGGACCCCTATAAATTAAAATTTTGCATTTTTGTCCTTCAAATTTGTAATTATTACAAGCACTTACACCCTTTGGCCCCCCTTATAAAATAAAATTACACTACAATAACTTATTTAGACTCCCCACCCTAATCTCAATTTTCTAGTTCCGCCCCTGTCTACTACACACTGCTGGGACATTATATACACCCCATTAAAGTCTTGGAAAGTTACATTACCCACGTCACAGAAACACCACGTGACCAAAAGAAAACCAAAGTGTCCATATAATAAAAGACGTGGTTTTAGATGCTATGCTGTAAAAAAAAATTGTTTCATATTAAATGACACAAATTGATTGATTTTATTAACATTTGCAGGTATTCTTGAGAGGGGAATAACTATAGATGGCCTCGGTTCAAAAAGCTTTGTTACATATGAAAGCAACATTCTTTTTGCACTCCGTTTCATGATAGATTGTAATATACTAGGTGGTAACTGGATTGAGGTTCCTTCTGGCAAGTACAAGAAAAGTGCTAAGATTATGTCCTACTGCCAACTCGAAGTTGATGCTTTGTATCCTTCTACTGTAATTAAAAGTTCAGAAGTGTTCACTAATGGGGCAAACTTTGGAAGTATTTCCTTGCTTAGCAAACCCAAACAGCAAGAGTGAATAATTCCTAGTAGCTGTACTTGTACTGACTAGTATTCCCAAGTAGGGTACAGAACCAACTGCCAAGAAAAGGACTGGTCCAGGTACTGGTCATGACTGAAACTGCAACTGCAAGCAGTACATCTCAGTACTGGTTTTGGAAGCCACTTCTCATAAAAATTGGCCCATTCTTTGCATAGTGCCCACTGAAAAGCACAACAATTAGTCAAAATATGCCCTGAATTGTTTAAGCATTTTGTTCCTTAAATGCATTTAAAGATACTCAGATTTGATAAGCTATGCACCGGAAGGAGAGTATTCTAAGATGGCACCATTTCGTATTCTAAGTTTCGATATAGAGTGTGCGGGCCGAAAGGGTCTATTTCCAGAACCTACTCATGATCCCGTTATTCAGGTTATTTACTAATTATATTTTTAAAGTTACCTTCTAAAATGCATAGCTTTTGTTTCTTACTAAATTTCATTGATTTGCTCTATGTTTGAGTAGATTGCGAACTTGGTGACACTACAAGGTAGTGATGGGCCATTAATCCAAAATGTCATGACATTGAAATCATGCTCACCGATAGTTGGAGTTGATGTGATGTCATTTGATACTGAGAAAGATGTTTTACTTGCTTGGAGGGTTAGTTATTTACTTAGTGAATTGTTTCATCTCTAGAATGATCTTTTATAATTTATTCATTCACGGAATTATGTAGGAGTTCATCCGTGAAATTGACCCAGATATCATAATAGGATACAACATCTGCAAGTTTGACCTTCCATATCTTATTGAGGTGCATTTTCGAGCTTGATTGACTTATTATGCATATGGGTACAAAATAATCGTGTACATATTTCTCTATCTATCTTATGTATGTCGGTTTTGTAGAGAGCTGAAGTTCTTAAGATAGCAGAGTTTCCAATCCTTGGTCGCATTCGAAATAGTCGAGTTCGGGTTCGTGATGCGACATTCTCTTCAAGGTAACCTATAGTTAGAACTTCCCACTTAGCCTTGGGAGAAGTTTGGATGAACTATCCAAAATATCTGAATAATAGTATTACAAGTTGTAGTTCTTATCTGTGAGCTGAGGTCATTATATTAAAGGATTGTTGCAGATATTTTTGAGGTCTCTCTTGACTATTCATATAAAAAGGGTAAAGCTGTCCAACTTAGTTACGAGTTTTGTGTAAATGGTTCTGATAACATTACAATTATTATTATTATTCCCATTGATTCTGAATTCTCACAACAAAGTTATTGAACAAATCCAGGCAATATGGTGTGCGTGAAAGCAAAGAAATAACCATCGAAGGAAGAGTTCAATTTGATCTTCTTCAGGTTAATATCTTGAAGGTCTCGTTAGTATCATTAGCAACCTATCTTTGGCTTAAATATTTGTTTTTGTCATATATTACAGGCTGTGAATAGGGATTACAAGCTTAGTTCCTACTCACTAAATTCTGTGTCAGCGCATTTTCTAGGAGAACAAGCAAGTTTCCAATATATCAATATTTTTTATTTCTAATCATTTCTGTTATTCCTCTATCTGTTATTGAATAAGTATGTTCTATGCTTTGTTTTCCTTGTGTTATGCAGAAAGAGGATGTTCATCATTCGATTATATCAGATCTTCAAAATGGTAATGCCGAAACAAGAAGGCGGCTCGCTGTCTATTGCTTGAAGGTAAGGTGCTTCACCCTGATTATCAAATTATACCTGTTCTACAAATATTATCATTACACTTTCGGTATGTCTCCATGGCAGTGTATTTTTTTTTTTAATAGTTTGTTCATATTACAATACCAGGATGCATATCTGCCACAGCGTCTCTTAGACAAGTTGATGTATATATACAACTATGTTGAAATGGCAAGAGTCACTGGTGTGCCGATCTCATTTCTTCTATCAAGGGGTCAGAGCATCAAGGTAAAGCTTTTTGCTAAACATAATCTGAAGAGTAGCTCATTGTAATAATCTAATACAGAAAGATGATCGCTGTAGGTTCTCTCACAACTCCTGAGAAAGGCAAAGCAAAAAAGTCTTGTTATACCAAATATCAAAGGTCAGGGCTCTGCTTCAGACACTTTTGAGGGGGCAACAGTAAGTTATTTTATTTGTTCTTTTCTAGTTATCAACCAACAACTGAGTTTCACATTGTGCTGGATGTTGTAATTCCATCTAAGTAACATATGCTTTTATTCTATGAACTTGAGTTCTTGAAGAATATTAGAATACCGCTATTGTGGTAGCTCTTTGTAACGACAACAATAACACTTGATTTTGGTAGGTTTTGGAGGCAAAGGCTGGATTTTATGAGAAGCCTATCGCTACTCTTGATTTTGCTTCGTTGTACCCTTCCATTATGATGGCATATAATCTATGTTATTGTACCCTTGTAAGTACTACTACCTTCTTGAATATTCTTACTGTTGAGCATAACAGCATTATTAACTAACCCTGCTTTTCCTGCTTTATGTTAAGGTCACCCCAGAGGATGCTCGAAGGCTAAACTTACCACCTGAAAGTGTTAATAAAACCCCTTCTAATGAAATATTTGTCAAAACTGATGTCCAAAAGGTAATAGTACGCATAGTATCGTTATTTTTTGCAATTAATTTCTGGAAGCATCTTATATGAAAATATTATGTGCTATTACCTTTTAGGGTATACTCCCAGAAATCCTGGAAGAACTAATTGCTGCCCGTAAAAGGGCCAAAGCAGATTTGAAGGTATGTAA
The DNA here is from genome assembly GCA_024447775.1 of Carex cristatella. NCBI lineage: Eukaryota > Viridiplantae > Streptophyta > Magnoliopsida > Poales > Cyperaceae > Carex > Carex cristatella. The sequence goes on from JAJHPF010000022.1 coordinate 3,137,007, forward strand.
TATTAAACTAATGTTGTAGTTAACATGTAATTTTGGAACTCTGGAATTATGATTCTTATTTTTTACACTTCCAATTTCTGTCTAGGAAGCAAAAGATCCTTTTGAGAGAGCTGTTCTTGATGGTCGCCAGCTGGCACTGAAAGTAATTATGTTCATTTTACTTATAGAATTTATACTTCTTTGAGAGGCAGAAATACTAACTTTTCTTATGTATAGATAAGTGCAAACTCAGTTTATGGTTTCACTGGAGCAACAGTTGGTCAACTGCCTTGCCTGGAGATTTCTTCTAGTGTGACCAGCTATGGTAATAAAATCTAAAATAAATAATAGATAGCAAAGAAAAATGATATATAGTTGCTTTGGTTAATTTTTTAACCTCTTTGTTTCAGGTAGACAGATGATTGAGCATACAAAGAAAGTTGTGGAAGAGAAGTTCACCACTATGGCAGGCTACGAGCACAATGCAGAGGTATGGATAATGGATTACAAGAAGTTTTCCCTAAGTTTCTTATAAGAGGATTATTGATCATGAATTGTTAGGTTGTTTATGGAGACACGGATTCTGTGATGGTACAATTTGGCGTTCCAACTGTAGATGCTGCCATGAAATTGGGAAGAGAAGCTGCAGACGTCATCAGTGGTACATTTACTAAGGTATCTCCTTCAAATAAAAGCATCTAATTCATTATTGTTACCAACTTTTTTTTTGTGACAATACAACAATAGCAAACTTCAGGTATTCCAGGAAAGATTAATTAACTATTCACATAAGACAAATAAATATATGCAGGCAGTAGTTGAATATTTATTTAATGTAACACTCTTTACAATGTATATACTGTTAAAATAATCCATGTGTGCAGATTACATAGTAAAGTGAAAACTGTTCTACATGAATTCTATTGTCATATTTTTGCAAAATTATTTACTAATATTTTATTGTAATTCTAAAATTTATTTAACCTCTTTGAAGCCCATTAAACTGGAGTTTGAGAAGGTATATTTTCCCTATCTACTAATTAGCAAGAAGAGATATGCCGGCTTGTACTGGACAAATCCAGAGAAATTTGACAAGATGGACACCAAGGGTAAGAGCTAAGCCATTAGTGTCGATTTTGGGTTTTGTAACTAATACTATGTTTTTCCTTTATTTGCAAATGACACTCAACATTGCTTACAGTTGTAATTTGCTGCCAACATTTAAGAATTTATTACCCAAACAAGAAAACCTTAATAGTCAACTACCCAAAAAAAAGAAAGACCAGCAGATTAATTGTTGGTCCAGCTACAGTTAACAGCTAGAAGCAAACCTTCAAAAAAAACAGCTAGAAGCAATCAAGGAACCCACAGTTTAACTTGAGTTCAAATCAATTTGGCTGGCTTTGCCGGAAAAATTAAAAGGTGTAAAATAGTTTATTTGACTGTTAATTTTAACAAGTACAATGGTTGTGAATTTCTTCATTAGCCAAAAGTTTATCATCTGCAAATACCGTACAATCTTGGATCCGACTTGCAAAGAGCCTTTCTAGATACCAAATAAATGACAGTCTTTTTCAATTTTTGGTGCTCAGGCATAGAAACTGTCAGAAGAGACAACTGTTTATTGGTAAAAAATTTGGTTACTGAGTGCCTTCACAAGATATTAATTGACCGAGACGTACCAGGTGCAGTGCAGTATGTTAAGAACACCATTTCTGATCTTTTGATGAACCGGATAGACTTGTCTCTCTTGGTCATAACAAAGGTGAGCCTTTTGTTTTGAGGTATGAAAAAGAAAATCAATATTCCTGGTTTTGGTGTAATGCAGTTAATTATCATAATGCAGGGTTTAACTAAAACAGGAGACGATTATGCGGTCAAGGCTGCACATGTTGAACTTGCTGAACGCATGCGAAAAGTATGAACGTGATTCTTTTTCCTCTTAAATTTTTAGTGGAATTATTACTTATACAAAGACCTGAGATTTTACTCAGAAAGATAATGACTGGATCAAACAGTTATTCAAATATAAAACAGTATGATTAGGTCTGCGAAACAATCAAAACCTTAGTATGCCATGTGGTATACTAATGAGAATGCTCACAAATATTATAAATTGTTGAAGCATCTCTTTGTATTTTTTGAACTGAGAATCATCAGGATGAATTGATAGAAATGTTTCTTTTGTCAAACAGAGGGATGCAGCAACTGCACCAAATGTCGGAGATCGCGTCCCTTATGTAATTATCAAAGCTGCTAAAGGGGCCAAGGTGTGCTCAAACTCCTTTTTTTTCTTTGAAGTTTCTCAAAAAGTGATATTTTTCAAACCCATAATATATAGTTCCTACATAAATTGAAATTTTGTTATTGGTACCCAGGCATATGAAAGGTCAGAAGATCCAATCTATGTGCTGGAGAATAGCATCCCAATAGATCCGCAGTATTACCTTGAAAATCAAATCAGTAAAGTATGTTCCTTCTATAATTTTTGTTTGTTTCTTAAGATATATAAAGCATGCCTAAATAATGACACTCTTAACAACTTGTAGCCGCTTTTAAGAATATTCGAGCCAATCCTAAAAAATGCAAGCAGGGAGCTTTTACATGGAAGCCACACTAGAGCTGTTTCAATATCAACTCCTTCAAATAGTGGGATTATGAAATTTGCGAAAAAACAACTCAGCTGCCTTGGATGCAAAGCTGTTATCAGGTAATATCTTTAATATTCTTCTATCTTAGCAACTTATTTTTATGCCTATCCATACTTGATTTCCGTCTTAATTTTTGGGGCCTTTTTGTCATGTCAGTGGCGCCAATCAGACGCTCTGTTCACATTGCAAAGGAAGAGAAGCTGAGTTATATTGCAAAACAGTGGCAAATGGTAACTTAGCTTTACTTTTCCAATGGAAAACAAATTTTAAGCAACAGGACCTTTGAGCTTTCTTGGTTTTCTCCTCATAGAAATGCTTTGTAACATTAACCAAGTTCTTAAAACTTTGCAAAACAGTGTCTGAATTAGAGTCGCTATTTGGAAGGCTCTGGACTCAGTGCCAAGAATGCCAAGGTTCTCTACACCAGGATGTTCTCTGCACAAGGTTTGTGTTTCTTCTTTCACCATATAGTCATGTTTTCATTTATAATAAACCCAATTTGTTAACTCAGCAAACAACATCAGTTTTTTTCATATTTGCAACGAGAAACTGACATTATTTGAGATATTTGCATATAGACTGACATGTAGTTCTTTAATGAACGTTATGAAAATCCTTCTAAAAATTTAAATTTTACCCCCAACTCCAATGAACGTTATGAACCCTTGCATTTTATAAACCCAAATTGAACTAAAATCAAGTGAAAGTTATGTGATCTTGACTTTTGTTTGCTCTTAACCTCTTATTTTCATGTAAACTGTCAAAAAAGCATGCTATTCTTAAACATGCTAAAATATATTGTACACTTGCCAAAAGGAGAAGAAAAAAGAGAGGCACTGTTCGAATCACTAATGTTTAATTGTTTATTGTCCGATCTAGTCGTGATTGCCCAATATTTTACCGGAGGAGAAAAGCACAAAAGGACATGGCTGAGGCTAAGTTGCAACTTGATCGATGGAACTTCTAGTTTTCCGGGTATTGGTTTTCTTTGGATTGATCACTCTGTCGACCGAATGACAAAGCAAGTTGAGCTTGGCTGGACAAGTTGTAGCTAGATGCATATGCTTAGATTTGCAAGTATGTGATAGATTAGATAGCAGCACGTGTCCATGTGTGTGTATTTTTGTCTTTAATTTAATACAATGTAGATTCAGTTTAAGAACACTAGTGTAAATACTTGCCTTGTAGTTTGCAATTAAGTTCTGAGTGGAAATCCAATGGTTCTTGAGTAAACCTGTGTAAGGCCTACAGCCCGAATTTAAATCTGCTGAAATTCAAAATTTTCTGAAATCTCTGTAGTATCTCGGAAAAGGTAGCATCTTGCATAATATGTTATTATGTGGACAATTATGTGTCTTTTGCGGGTTTACAATTTTTTTTAAACAATTATGTGTTTGAGCTAGGGCTGCACAAAAAATTTGTAGTTTGTGATTCGATTCGAGTTTGATTTGAAGAAGTTCGTAAAAAATTCGATTCGAAATAGTTCAAAATTAATTCAAATCAAACTCAAACTGGACCTGACTCGTTCGACGTGAACAGTTGATCTCTGTTGATGACTTATGTTCGCTGATGACTTAAAAATTAAAATATAAAGTTGTCAAGCCATAAGTCATAACTCGTAAGTCGTAATTTTCGCTCTCAGTTTTAAAACTCTATATGACTTTCACGTCTCGTTCTCTGTGACTAAGATGACTTTTTTTTGTCGTAAAAAAGTTCGTAATAGATTTGAAATTGAGTTTGTAAAAAAATTGATTCGAAATTAATTCAAATTAAACTCAAACTATGATAAGTTCGATTTGGTTCGATTTGTTTGCAGCCCTACTTTGAGCGTGATCAGACAATCACCACTGCATTATTTTTATAATTATTTTTAATGCTAAAATTTTAATATTGGTCGCCAGAAGTTTCGTTTGATCACGAAAAAAAATATCAACATCAAAGGATACTGATTTTTTTTTAAATAAATTGTTGGTTATTAACCCCGAGCGTTCTTTCAGTACATTTTATTAAAGGGAAAATTAGATCCATGCCACTCCAAAATGTTTAATTTAGAAAAATGCCACTCCAAACTTTTTGTTTAAAAAAATACTACTTCAAATCACAATTATTAAGAAAAATGTCCCAAATACTATCTAAATGTATATTTTCTTATTAACAATTTATTAATAATTTACAGTATATGTATACTGACCAAGTCTTACCTTCAAATTTTATCTTCTCTTCTTGCGCAAGAAGAACAAACGCTCTTCTTACCCCATAAGTCTGAGATGCTTCTTCGTTGATCTCTGTCTGCTTTCTTAGGCGATATTCAACTCCACTCCACTCCACTCCGCTCCGCTCCGCTACTTGATCTCTTCTAAACCCGATAAATGAAACATAAGGTCTTCTCTGCAAAATTTGTTTTCTTTTTAGCTGACAATGATTTTGATCTTGATAATAGTTTTGCAACTTTGATCCTTTCTTCTGATCTCTTCTGTCAAGTGTAACCAATGAGTATGACCACCCCAAAACCGGACTCAAGTACTGATAAGCCCCAAATTCTAATGCAAAGACCTTTGAATATGCCCTCGAACATGATTCGCTACATGTACCAGCAATAAACCCAAGGCCAAGCATGATAAACACATGACTGGTACATAACTGTCTCAAAAGACCGGCTTCATGAATCAGAACCAAAAGGATCAAACGATAAAACCGTACCAGATTTTACATTTACAGGATTTTTTTATCATGTATCATGCAATTTTAAAGTTCATCTTCTGAAAAGAAATGTTAATTTTCCTGCATTGTACCAGCAAATTGTACCAGCAAACCGTACCAGTAAACCGTACAAGTAAATTCACCTCTGCTTATTACGTGGTTATCTTGCTATCCACTCGGACAGGTTTAGACGAAGAAGAGAGAAGACGAAATCTCTTTCACCTGGGAAGAGAGGAGACGAAGAGAGGATTTGTTTTTCGACTAAACCCTAAGGGTTCAGAACAGACCCATTTTCTGTACTCGGATCGGACCCATTAAGGGTCAGGGTATTTTTGTTTTTCGACTAAACCCTAAGGGTTCAGAACAGACCCATTTTCTGTACTCGGATCGGACCCATTAAGGGTCAGGGTATTTTTGGAATATATGAAAATACTACTCAAAATACATCATTTTATGTATAATAATTTGTAACTGGGGCATTTTTCTTAATAATTGTGATTTGAGGTGATATTTTTCTAAACAAAAAGTTTGGAATGGTATTTTTCTAAATTAAACATTTTGAAGTGGCATGGATCTAATTTTCCCTTTATTAAAATATAGTTTTGTGTTTTTTTTCATATATGAAAAAATAGAGTACGGCCAATGTCATAATGTTAGAATTTTAGTTCTAGCTATAACAAGTTAGTTTTTGCGATTTCAAAATCCGAACAGTCGATTTGAACGGTTTAACGTGATCTACATATTAAAATATGCATGGAGACCAAATTTTATATATTTTGGAATTTTTTTGCTATTTTTTTAAATAGGTACAAAATCATTGTTTCGAGATAATTCTAGACCATCCAAAACAGTGATTTTGAACTTATATAAAAAAATAGTAAAAAAAATTCAAAAAATATATAAAATGATTTTGTAAAGTGATTGTTGATTTATTCTGACTGAAATAATATTTATAAAGTGATGCGTGAAGTAGTGGAAAATAAATGGCCGCTGGGTAAAATAACTTATGGTACTTGTTATTGATTGTTGAAAATATTAGTTGCACCGGAGACCATCAAATTCGTTTCCCTAAACAAATAAAATACCACGTTAATTAGAAGGTGCAAATTAATTTTGGAATGTTCAGCTACCATGTTTATCAAAACGAACGTTAATGAAAAATGGTATCGATGTGCAATATATCCCCGATCGTTAAATTGCAATTAAATCAGATGTGTAATCGGATTTCTTATTAAAAGTTTACAAACAGCATCTGCATAATAAAAATATGCAATGAGAATATGAGATAAAAAAAAAAAAAAAAAATTAATGAAGAAAAGCGTTATTAATGAATATAGTTAATTTGTTGACCCGGAGAAGTTATGTGACCAATAGGAAAATTACTACTGATTGAGACCGCCAAAAGAGTAGAAAATTGTTTTGTGGAGCAGGTGATACTTGAGTTTCGTCTCCTCCATTCACTTACAAAGTTACAATTACAAAGAGGAGAAAAAGAAGAAGCATCAATCATCAATGGAGGATTGGCTTTTCTACCTCTTCACCCTCGCCGTGTCTGTCTCTCTTATCATCCTGCTCTTTCACCGCCGCAACGGACCTCCTCTCCCCCCAGGTCCACGTGCCTTTCTCGTCGCTCTGAGGGGCTCCTCCTTCGAAATCGAGCCCTTCCTTAACCGCCTTTTCCAAAAACACGGACCTATTATCTCCATCAAACTCGTAACTAGCCCAGCAATCTTCATTTCTGATCGCAATTGGATCCACCAAGCGTTGATTCAGCAAGGCGCCACCTTTGCTGACCGTCCCACCACCAACGCAGCTTCTCAATTTCTCACTTCCGGCCAGAAGAGCATCAGCTCAGCAAAGTATGGTCCCGTCTGGCGTGCGCTCAGGCGAAATTTAACAGCAGAGATTTTGCACCCATCTCGTGTTCGCATGTATGCGCCGGCTAGGAAATGGATGCTTTCCATCTTGATCGACCGGTTGAAAACGCAGAGTGAGAGGGATGGAAGTGTCGTGGCCATGGAAAGCTTCCAGTTCGCCATGTTTTGCTTGCTGGTGCTCATGTGCTTTGGGGAGAAACTGGATGAGGTGCAAATTAGAGAAATTGAGGAGGTTCAGAAGAAATTAATGATTCTTTTCATTAAATTACAGGTATGTTCTCTAACAGTAACAGGGGATATTAACATGTCTATTTCCTTTTCCTTTTTCTTTTTTGAGGAAACTATGACATGTCTATTAGAATTGCCTGATTTTAATTGAATGTGTCAGAGCATATCATGGTTTTTTTTAGGGGCATACTGTGATCTGTGCAATTTAATCAGACGGTTCAGATTGCATGCCATGGTTGCAAGAATGTCAGTAAAGAAACAAAGTTAGCATGGAATCACTACTGAGTACTGACCAGCAATTTTGGAATGTTTTTGTCCTTATTTGCAAATAATGCTCAATATTTCCCAGTTTGCAACTAACACAAAAAAGTTGATATGCTCTCTACAAAAAATTCAATGAAGATCTAAGGGCAAAATCATTTACTGTTAACAAAAGAACTTGTAAGAAGTTGGTACGCCCCAGAGCTCAAGTACTTAGTATAAGTTACTAAAATATTAGTTGTACTTTGCCTGTAGCAATGAGAAATGGTTTCAGTGGTGTCAATTGTGTTATATGGTAAAGTACATAATGATGTCATGAAAAAGTCAAAACTTCAATAATTGCAAAGCTATTTTGTATACTTAAATTAAATATGGTCAACCAAGCCCATATCTGTGATTCCTTTGCTGCTCTCTGCTATTCTTTCTTGTTCTGATTTTTCTATAAAAATAAGTGAACTTCTGATTAGGTTCTAAGAATTTGTTGAATCCTGGGAACTAATGTTCAGGTCTTCGCTGTTTTTCCGACAATAACGAAGATAATATTCAGGAAGAGGTGGAACACAATGTTAACTTTGCGTAAGAGGCAAGAGGATTTATTCTTGCCACTTATCAGAGCCCGCAAGGAGAGAAAGGAAGGCAAAGATGTCGTTTTTTCATATGTTGATTCGCTACTTGATTTAAAAATACCAGAGGATGGCGGCAGAAAATTAACTGAAGGTTTATTGTTATTTGTTTGCATCTCTAAAAATTGCCATATATGTTGAAATCTTAGGAAGGGGTACTTTGGACAATTTAAAAAATGTATATAGCTTATGCATGACATATTTGATATTTTGAATGTTACACCTGTGATATTTCCTGTCTTTTGTTGGGGCCAAGCATGATATTACAACAGAGTGCCATTTCTTTTAATATGTAGATATGTTGTTTTTTCTTTTCGAGTTAAATTTTCTGTATAGAATTATAAGACAAAATTTCATTTATTTAGCTACGTGGTATCAGTAACTCAGGTGAGAGGCTTCTCGTTACATACTGATATTTTGTCTTGACAGGTGAGATTGTGAGTTTATGCTCAGAGTTTCTGACAGGTGGGACTGACACTACAGCGACTACTCTCCAATGGATCATAGCAAACCTTGTGAAACAGCCAGAGATACAGCAGAAGCTCTGGACCGAGATTGAACAGGTGGTGGGCAAAGACAGCGATGAGGTGATGTCTATTCAGTATAACATCATTTGTTCTGTAGCTTGATTTGTAAAATTAAAATTGCTGAGTAATTGAGTATTATATGAACCAGCCAAATGAAACTTGATCAACTGTTACAAGGTGCACCAAACCATACTTTGCAAAATCCAATCATTACCAATATGGTTCTTGGAAAAGAAGAGAATTGTTTTCCAAATTTAGGGTTTCTTTAAATTGTGCTGGGTTTAATTTGGTTTATTGTAAACCATAGGTGAGAGAGGAGGATCCGCAAAAGATGTTTTATCTGAAGGCAGTTGTGTTAGAAGGTCTGAGGCGGCACCCTCCAGGGCATTTTGTGTTGCCTCACACAGTTTCCGAGGATTCGGTTCTGAACGGGTAGGGTTCACTTGCGCAAACCAATTTATTTGCTGACTGCAGTTATAATATACTGAAATTTGTATTCTTTTTATGCAAAGTTTTGTATCTATTACCTATGCTGGCCGACAGTCAGTGTACTCCACATGGTTTGGTACCCAGTAAATCCAGCAGAATTTAGGCAAAAACAATAAATATTACAGAGGTGCCAACTGCTGTGAAATTCTTGGCATTGTAAAATTATTGCTGTACCTCACTTTAATTGCAAAAAGATAGAAAAAATAATGCAGAATTCAGAAACCAGTAGTAAGGTAAAAATGGACATTCATCAACCAAAAGAAGAAATGAAGGTCAGTATGGCATTGGTGCAATTTTCTAGTTTGGCATTGATAGTTCCATTTGCACTTTTATAGCAGTGGAATGTTAACCTATGAATATGAGATATCAAATCTTAGCATATGTCACTAAGCTAGTTATCATATTTATAGGTATCACATTCCAAAGGGTGCTCCGATTAATGTTACAGTGGCCAAAACAGGTTGTGACGGGTCAATATGGTCTGATCCCTTTGAATTCAAACCTGAGAGGTTCACTGAAGGAGGCGAAGGTGAAGGGATTGACTTAACCGGCACCAAGGAAATAAAAATGATGCCATTTGGAGCTGGTCGAAGAATTTGCCCTGGGATGACACTTGCTTTAATGCATCTAGAATATTTTGTTGCAAATTTGGTGAAGGAGTTTGAATGGAAAGAGATAGATGAAGAGAAGGTCGATTTGACCCCAAAGCTTGAGTTCACCGTCATAATGAAAAAGCCGCTTAGGGCTCATATAGTGCCACGCAAGTAAAAGTGGTAACTTTGTTTTCTTTATTACCGGTGCTGTGCAAGTTATGTATAGTTTGTGTAAATGGCTAAAGAAGTATGTTTAAATTTTTATTGGATCTCTATTAATAGATTTTCTTGGTTAGGAGCTCGTTTAGAATATGTTATAATGGATAGTGTAAATAGTTTCAGAAACCGAGGAAAATGATGGAGGTGATATGTAAAATTAATGTTTACAGCAAGCAAGCAAGCAACCAAGTTGTTTATGGTAGTAATTGTGATATGTAAAATGAATGTTTAGTGATATTTTATAGCTTGAATGTAATTTATAAGGCTGCGTCTTTTGGTTAACATTACAATGTCAGTGTATTACTGTACCAACTTAATTTCGTGTTCTGCATATATATTTTCATTATTTTTAGTTTTTTACAAGAAGCAGTATCCCGAGACATTAAAACATCACCTGGTATGTATACCTATATCACATAATGCAGAAGAAGTATAATATCTGAGAATTTTATGTAAAAATACAACAACTTTATTGCTTAATTCATTTGAGGCTTTTATACATAATTTGCATCCTTGACCACAATTATTGTAAACATGACCTCAATGTCCCTGAACTTGGTTTTAAGCTGTTAATTAGTTTCAACCTCCTTTGTAAATTGTAACAGCTCTCCACTAAAAAGAAGAGATTCTTACAAAGGTTTGGAAGAGCACCGAGGGACGTACGGGACGTACGTAGGGAAAGCAATTAATAAGATGTCACCACTTTTTCATTAATATTTTCAAACTTAAAATCTAAATACATCCAAAAAGGTTTTATAATGTATTCATTGCTTTCATATTTTATAATTGTTTTATAAAATATGATCTGATGAATAAAGTGGGACTAATTAACAAGTAACAACAGCCACACAATGCATTCTAAAAAACTTACGAGTATTCTACTTCATTTTTGAGCAAATAAAAATTTGAATCATTAATCTTGTTCATATTCATTCGAGATGTATGCATGTCAAATTTTATAATTTTTTAGTTCATTTATAATAAATTAAGTGGTAAACAAGGAATTAAACGAAATTAGTTAATTACAATTAATTATTTTAATATATTCATTTTTTTTACATCTTGAATTTATATGTTTAATTTAATTAAGTAAAAAAAAAAAGAGTAATATCTTACAGTGTATGTCCATGCTGATGCATATATACACATTCTGGGTAAAATGATGTTATTGTAATTTTTACTTTTTCTTTGCTCTCTTTTGTAACTTGCAAATATACAAAAAATGCTTTGATTACTTTAATTTATTTCTTTTTGTGTGTCAATATTTGACTTTATTTTGTTCATCTTTGTTTAGTTATATAATAGCTAATTCATGTTAACAGGATCGAGGTTGTCTATAATTAATAAGAAAAAATTTCAACACATCGATCTAGTCTAATTTTTTTGGAGTTTGACATTCCGATCATGGCATTAACCGCCACGGCTGCAATTCCAGTCCGAGAAGATATTCTCAAGTCATTGAAAATGCCTTGCAATTCCAGCTTATACTGACTTCCTTTTTTCGGCCAAATCTTCGATTTTTGGTGAGTTTTGGTTAACATTAATTGTTTCCTTCTGCTCACGAGTTAGTATAGCTACAATTAATTAACTTACCAGATTTCAGCAACATTAATTGTAGTTCAGTTTAATGGTGAGGATTGACATAATTTTGCAATTCTGGAGTTGATTGAGGTTAAATTAAGGATTGATTTGCTTAATTGATGATAGAATGAGGCTTTTCTTCAGTTATATTAGTTTTGAGACTTTGCATGTCAACTGATACGTACTACGTTATCTTCTTAACCTTGCATTTAACTACTGCTTATCTTAGGTGAAACACAGCCGTACTAACGCCTCATCATACAAAACTGATTTTAGAGACATATATACACCGCTTCAAGATATGTACGTAGCTAAAAGAAGTTCTGAAAATTACAAAGCTTCCGTACGTAGCTAATTCTGAGAGCTCTGAGTCTGAGACTTCCTACAGGGGTGAATCCTCTGATGATGAAGAACAATGTACGTTCACTAGGAGAAAATAGTGCTAGCCAGAATAGTTCTGACAAAACTTCAGCTGCTGAGAAAAATAACCCAGAAGATGAGCTGATGACTTTGATGGTACCATATTTAAAGTGCTCTTGGTTTTGGCCATATATAACTTGATGTACATATATTAAAGCCTCAGTTATAACCATACAAAAATAGATAGATGAGATGACTTCTTGATAATAAGACGTACTTTTTGAATAAAATTTGTTCTTTACGAGAATAAGTTTTCTTTTATAATCTGTGTTGTAAAATTAAACTTAATACGTATGGGAGGGATTTTTTAGAAATTGTAAGAAGTAAAATACAATATAATTAATGTCACGTATAAGCTAGTACAATTAATGTGTTATTAGTATAGATATAAACCAAGTCTTGGTTCAGTGAAGTTGGAGTGCGTATCCCTTTAAGTTTATATATGCATGACATATTCAAATCTCCACCTAGCAGCCGCTAGCTGCTTATTGGTTTTCACTGGATCGGATCCGAATTCGTGAAATTAAGTTCCCCATCTAAATAATGCTCTGTGTTTTCCATGCCAATCACCTAGTCATGACCGCAATTAATGTGGCGCGCCAGGGGGGTCATAGACAAACGTTGACCATGTTAGAGTCGTGTCGTTCATGTGTCAGTGTCAGATACGAGTGCGTTATGTCTGTACTGTATAGTGTAGCGTTATGATCTATTGATCTATTGAATATAGCTGTTTAATATATATAGTACAATGAGGGCTTAATTGTGTGTGTTTGTAAGATATATATGTCATATATATCATGTGTGTGTGGGTGAGAGACAATTAAGAGGTTAATTCATGGTAGGATAGCTAGTGTGGCGTTTAATTATGGTGATCGAGCTAGGTGTTGTTTTTAGTATTGTTGCGTTAAAATAAGAACGTACGCATACATAATATGATATAGGAATGTGAACAATTCATGGTTGGATCGTTTTAAACTCTTCATCAATTCAATACATGCTATTAATTAAGTATTAGTGAAGAATACAAAATAATCAAAAAATATACTCTCTTTTTTGTAAGAAAAAAGAAAGAGGGTGACTAGCTAGCTTGAGCGAAGGAATTAACGGGCAACAGTAGTGGTGTCTATGGCAGCTAGCTAGGGTTCAGCCATGGCCCTAGGGTATATTAATTAGAGCATCGATCGATCTCCAACGCTGAAATTGGTTTTGGTTTGCAATTTCAACACAAAACATGCATCTCCATTGGTAAAATAATACTAATTGCATGCAAAAGTCTCCATTACACAGTAACGGTGATATTAATTAATTTGTATTTTATTATTAAGTTACTATTTCAATGCATGCATTACATTACTTGTCATATTAAACATTGAAGTGTATTCTCATCAGCCCTGTGATACTTCTGAGTGAACTCCTCCAGTTCTGACCAGGTAAAGTCCGGGTAAAGCCGTTCGCCATTTGGCCCTATAAGTGAATCGTGGGCTCGGACCACCTTGTCGCCTCGAGGGATGACGAAGAAGGCGATAGATCGGCGGCTAGAGTGCCGGTTCACTACCGCCCTGTGCACACAGCTCTTGTACATCCCATTTGTCATTGCCTATATATAAGAAGATGTAGTTACTAATTAAGTTACTTTGATTAATTCAATATCAAACAGTGAAGAAATTAATTAAAGAAAAGAATATATAATTATTATTAATTAAATTAAAAAAAGAATAGCAATAGTACGTAGTACGTACCATAAAAGTGTCTCCAATATTGATGATGAGTGAGCCGGGAACAGGAAGGATAGAGTGCCATGCGCCACCCGTGAAAACCTCGAGCCCTTCCAGTACCTCTTCCTGCTGTAATATGGTCAATGCCACAGTGTCAGAATGCGGGCCAGTGCCTAGTGTGAGGTCCGGTTCGGGGCAGGGAGGATAGTAGTTGCACCTCATTATAGACCCACAATCCTGGAAGAAGTCTCTGTAGTAATCTCTGCCCACATCCAAACTCAACCCCAGCAGTTCCATCAGAGACAATGAGAGTTTCTTCATGGCTTCACAGTATTTTTGGTACACCACCCTGATAAAAAATATATTAATTAGGCTCTACTTTAATTAATTAAGCTATTCTGTGCATTGGGACATTGGGACCTGATGGGCCCGGGCTCTACTGAAAATTGTATAAAAACATCTTATCACATTTTATATACATCCGACAAATTAAATTAAATTAAATTGATCGAACCTGAAGCATCTATCTGCATATACCCAATTGCCTATTTTTAAAAAAATTAAAAATAAAAAAAAATTCAAATCGGACTCAAATCATATATAACACCTTAATTAATTGACTTATATATGATCTGTAGACTATTGTCACCCACAATTTTCTTTAAACATCAATTAATACCAAAATTTATGAGTTATGATCCGGTCTTATCTAAGAAAAAAAATCAATTTGGGTGACAATTAATAGTCTACGCAACAATCTAAATTCGAATTATTCTTGACGTGAAACAACTTGAACAAAAAAACAATCCTAAACCAAGAGAAAAAATATTACAAATAGTATACCACATTTTTATGATCCAAAACTGGTAATAGTGTGAGCCGATTGATGGCCTGTTATATATATAGAGAGAGAGATTGACTAATATACTTTCAGTAGCACTTCGGTCAAAGTGCTATCAACTCAAATTTTAAAATTTTATATTTGAAACTTGAAACTAAGTAGCTCAGTAAATTTGTTATATATTTATAAAAGATGGCAAAAAATCAGTGTTGTAAATAACGTTATGTGGTCGTTGAACGGACAGGGTGCCGCCAAGCGATTAATCGGTATGCAGCCGATTAATCAGAATTATGCGGACAATTTAACATTTTTATTAAATTTATGTATATATCATAATTTATTAAAAATAATTTATTTAACTCATTAAACTTATCAAATAAACTTAATTTAAGTTAGTTTTATTATTATAACATGACACTACGCTTATTTCTTCTTAAAACATAAGCATTTTGCATATGTAAGTAACACATTTATTTAATGAAAAATAAATTTGAGAATTAAGTTTTTTCAAATACTAATAACATATTATTTGAAAGAAAGAAAACATTCTAACAAAAAATCACTAAATTTAATTTATGATAATAACTTAATTTCATAAATAAATATGTCGTACTAATTGAAAAAAATTACATCAGTAAGTAAAAAAAAAATATGGTATATAAATAATAGAAGAATTAATCAATTTCAAAGTAAGTAAGAAGAAAAAAAAACATATATAAAAAATATTGGATGTATATCCAAGCACAAATAAAACTACAATACATTATTTATAAACCTTATTATCACACACTATCATAGAAAAAAAAACAATGTGAAAAATAAATATTCACTGGAATAAACGGGAAGAAATTAGAATAAACGGGAATAAACGGAAATAAATGAGAATAAACGAACGATTAAACGGTAAAACGGCCGATTAATCATTTTTATCAGCTAACAGGCATCCGTTAAGTGTATTCGTAACGGTTTGGCCGCCGTTTCCGATTAAACAGCCATTTAATCAGCCGTTAACACCGTTTTTTACAACACTGCAAAAAAATAGTTTAAAAATATAAGAAAATTGGCAATATTTTAAGTTATTATTTTCCATCTTTCATAAATCAACAAAAATAGTAAAAAATATTCAAAAATTATAAAAATCGGTATTCTACATGTTCAATATATAACCAATTTACTGAGCTACTTAGTTCGAAGTTTCGAATATAAAATTTTGAAATTTGAGTTGGTAGCACTTCAGCCGAAAGCATATTAGTCAATCTCTCTTAGTATATATATATATTTTTGAACTTGACCTGATCCGATTTGACTGCAAAATTTCAGCTTTTTGAATTTTGGATACAGAAAAAAATGCTATGTTTGAGTGATAAAGAAATTAAATTAACAAAGAGAAAAAATAATACAAATAGTATACAACATATTTATGATCCAAATTCTTTGAGATATTGTTGTAAATAAATCTGCTCCACGTTAATATATGGACTCTTATAAAAAAATGGTTGTGTAATTAATTAATTAAATTTCTTGTTTCTTTCTAAAATGGACTCTTATTATAGCTATATATGTTTCTTTAATTAATCTCTTCAGGCAAGATAAACAAAATATATATATATATATATATATATATATATATATATATATATAAGAAATGAATTTACCAAGACATCATAATATATAAAACATGTTCGCAATAACGAGAATTAAGCTTAATCTATATATAGTTTACCCCATGGGCTCAAACTCCTTGCCAATAGAAGACCCCATGAACTCCTCAATGCCACCACCAGATTTAAAAGACAAGCTCTCCTTCCATGGCAACTTATCTGAGAAACGCTCCAAATGTGCCCCCGAATAGCCCGACATGCTACCTTTCTTCTTCTTTCACCATATTCAACTTTGTTTCCAATGGCATAGTGAAGAACTCCGCATATAATATTATTATCAGCGTATATAATTTAAATATTTCCACTTTTGTAAGGTGAGCATATCTTTTTATCATGCATACATCCACATTTATTCAATGTACAATTAAAAAAACTATCCACACTAATCTAATCTAATCTTTTTTTTTTTAGTGTATCTCCAAATACAACTTTTCTTATAAGATATATATGCCCACGAGATTTTCGTTTTAGTTTTGTTTTTGTTACAACTTGCTAAAACTGTTCCCTCGGTTACCTTTCACCTTTGACTCGTGAATTTGATTGAGACGTCACAATCTAAAACATTAAATCAAATCTTTATTATGCGCGCGTTCGTGCAACGCAAATTAATTAAGACTACAATTTATATTGAACTATCGAATAGCACCAACAAAACCTCTAACCCTAAATAAAATTAAGTACACATAAACACATATATGATGTAATTAAGAATTAGTAACCAGTAGAATATTATAATTCCTCATTCTTTACAATAATTTTATTTCTTCTATAAGATACATACTAGAATTTTATTTTAAAGTTAGAGCCCAAGTTAAACAGCAGTAATTAAAAAGAAGGGAATTGGAAAAAAAAAAAACCAATAGAAGCACTAATACATACATGAATTCTAAGTTGTTCATAGTTGAATTCTTCAATTTGGACAGAATAAAAGCTCAGCGGGCCCAATACTTCCAAAAACCTTCTCTGGAATATTTATTATGGGCCACAATGGTGCGACATAAAAGAGGCCCAGTTAACATTACTGATTATTAATTACCATTCTAGAAACACTTCTCACTTCCAACCTCCACGTCACCGATCCGCACAACTACTTTAGATCAATCTTTGTCGTCCGTTTTATAATCCAACGGTTATCTATCTAGAGTCCACGGATGGACTTTCCATCTAAATCTCTTATAAATACAATTCTTTCCCATCTCTACTGTAAAGGAAAATAAATATCCCTCTTTTAATTTACAGTCGATAGTCAGAATCAAACCCTAGCTCTCCGATCCAAGATCGACGACGATGTCGGGCCGAGGCAAGGGAGGCAAAGGGCTTGGTAAGGGAGGAGCCAAGCGCCACAGGAAGGTGCTCAGAGACAACATCCAGGGCATCACCAAGCCGGCCATCCGACGGCTGGCGAGGCGTGGCGGCGTCAAGCGTATCAGCGGCTTGATCTACGAGGAGACACGGGGTGTCCTCAAGATCTTCCTCGAGAATGTGATCAGAGACGCTGTGACGTACACTGAGCACGCGAGGAGGAAGACTGTCACTGCCATGGACGTGGTGTACGCGCTCAAGCGGCAGGGGAGGACCTTATATGGATTCGGTGGTTAGGTTATGTAATTGTTGCTGTTTGGGGAAGATAGGTTGGGTGGGTGTCTCTTGATTGGATGTTAAAATGTTAATGTAAAGATGGCAGTTTGATTGATTAGTGAACAACTTGATGCTTTGATCTTAACTCTTTAAGTGCTTCTTGTTAATTTGTTATATTTTCCTGCTTCTTGTTAATTTGTTATATTTTCCGTGAGGCATGGGTTTAATTAAGTAAAACCTTTTTTCTATTTGTCGGATTAGCAATTGAAAATGGGAATCTCCGATATTAACAATTGCATTTTTTTTTTTTTACGGCTGATTAAGTTAAAAGGTGCTATTTTCTTTAATTATTGATAGGATGTTACATTGATGCCTCACACTCTTTATTCTTTTGAGATGACCCCATCAGATTTCATCATACTAAGAAAACCTTTGTTCTCAGGAAAAATAAGATAAACAAAATACCTTTTCAACAACTCCCAAGTAGGTAATATAATATTAAAGCACATCTTGTTTTGAATTGAAGAAGTTAAATAGTTAGTGTTACCTTATTATATTCAACAACTCCCAAGTAACTTGTGTAGTAAGGCCTTACCAGTTACCAATGTTACAGTGCTGTATACCAGGTCAGGCTTGATCTAGTTTGACAAAATTGAATCCCCACCTTGGCTTCAATTAATTACATGAAAGTTGTCAGTTAAGGATCAAAGATCTCAATTAGGTACTGTGATCAGTTATTTGTTGGCGAATGACGATATCTGATACCTGATACCTGACAAGGTAGGAACTCAGATTAATACATACCATAGGTCAGGTCAGGTCAGGTCATAGGATCTGGACCAGGCCGACGCAATTCAAGTCTCTAGTTTGAGATCTTCTAAACTGATAGCCGTTATTGGGCCCGAAAAATGAAAGCCCATTTTAAAATAAATGGCAAATGTTTTCTACTGTACAAGAATAATTTCCAGCATCGGAGATTAACATGCCTCCAGCATAAAATTAAATTAACATACAAAACAAAAACGTGTCATGTATATGATATAACAGGCTACAGCATCTGAAAAAAAAATATATTTATTTTTTGACACCCTTTAGATAAAAAGAGTCCAACAACCATCTATCGAGGTTTCCGAGTACGGGAGAGGAGGGTGTCCGACACCCATCGGACCCAACTCGGTTTGATGGGTATTTTGTACCATCCGATTCATTTTAAGATCTGTGTACACAGATATTAAAGTGATGCGCACAGATCTTGAAGTAGATCGGACGGTAGAAACCACGCATCGAACTAAGTTTAGTCCAATGAGCATCGGACACCCTCCTCTCCCTTCCCAGTACATAGTTTTCACTCTTCACCTCCTCTACTACTGTTGTCAACATTTACATCAGCATCCAATATGGTCTGAAAAGAACAGTCAGTGAGGCTATGCTAACATGCATATTACATATTACCTATCAAACTAATATGCATATTACATATTACAGATTTTTTTTAATTAATATTTATCAGATGAGACGAGACGAGAGATGCAACCGCATACGCATTGCGGTAGCCCTGCAATTGAGGTGAAAAGAGACCTGAAGATTCGTCGCTTGATGATCCCCCTTTTTGGAGGCAACAGTACTGCCCTTCTTTCTGCATCCTCTCTCTTCTCGCCGCTAATTGACCTTGTCTCCATCTCCATCTCACTAATTAGACAAATTAAGGAAATGAAGCTCAAGTGGGGAATTAATTGAGGAGAACGACTTACTTGATTGGAGTAAGAAAGCAAGTGGTAGCTTCACTTCTTGATTTATATAAAACGGAGACGCGCTTTTCTACTCCTTTTGATGTTATCTCATGGTGTCTTTTTCCTTCAACAAAAGTATCAAGAGAGGCCCCATTGCTACCATCGGAAACTTGTTTCAATAAATCATTGTTTTAATATTTCTTTTTTTTTTTTAAATCTTTCCAATTTGCCCTTGCTAAAATTGATATTCAAAGTAGCCGTCAAATTAATGCATGAATTTGTAGGCCCGCAAAATTTTGTAAAATCATCATTGATCGACGAGGAAGAAACAGACTGATAACATCATCGTTTTCTTAAGTAAAATTGAAATTGATTTGGAGAAATGGAACATAATGGACTGTTTATGTATTTCGTGCAGGAAATCCTGGTAGGTTATTGTGCAAGAATTCAATTCGGTTTATTATTTGTTCATCATATGAAAATCAAAATTCATGTGTAAATCTAAAATTCCAAGATAGACATATTTTGCCACTAGACGCACACTGAATAATACGAGTCTAGCAACAATCTTTTCTTTTATTTTATCTCGTATCGAATCAACACAACATCACAAGAGTCACGTTTTTATTATTTTTCTTCATGTCAAATGAACGCACTAGCGACATCAATTGCGTCTCAATTTGAAAACAACCGTCAATCAATATGCTATTACTGAATTGACAACTCCCCTTTCTCTTTCTCAGTTTATGAAGTGATGCGAAAGACATTAGATTTTACACTTTTATCCAAAACCAAAAATGTTGTTCCTCTGTTTTCTATCTAATATGAAACTTAACTATTATTAATTAATTTCAAAAATAAACATCTCATGTATATATATTGCACCCATTCAGTTTGCACCATTTCAGAGAGATCTATCCAGATGATCAGATCATATCAGAGAGTAGATATTTCAGCCATAATCAATGCAGCCCAAAAAAAACTTAATTTATATTTAATTCTACAAATTAACTATTAATTTAGGCCCAAAAATATTCTAGTATATTAGTACATTTCTAACATTTTGAATGTTTGAGATCACGATATTTAGGTTTATGATTAATTAATAATTGTTGTACTTCGAAAAATTACATCATTATATAAATTTTCAATTAAATATTTTTAAAATAATTCAGATAGTATGAACATTCAAAATCAGGTTAGTTTTAGTTTAAGTACGCTTATAAGATTATCAATTTTGAGAACCAATCTTTGGTTTAGTGACAAAGACAATGCTCTTTGTGTGAGAGATTGCAAGTTTGAAATTCAAAAAAGACAATAATTTGTGGATATTAAATAGTTGAGAAGCTTGATCTCAATCTTTACTCAATAAAGATTATCAACTTTAAATTACAAATTTGAATAGTAGAGTTTAATCTGTTGGATGAGTAAAACAGGTACTCTCCAAAATTTTCATATTTTTAATTACTTTTATACAAAATAAAAAATATTTATTCATTTTCTTGATAAGTTGTTGAAGATGATTCAATGATTTACTTGTATACATAATAAGTTGTTCAAGATGATTCAATGATTTTAAAGTTTGTACTGACTTTACTAAAATTATTTATAGATACAATTCAGCTATTATTGTATATAATTTCAAATAATTTGTACAATAAAAAAATTATGCTCCTCTACTGCAACTGTTTTTGGTGTATGTAAAAATGTAAAATCGGGGAACATATTGGTCTGAAAAGAAAAGAATCATATTTCGGTTGGCGGTCGCGTTGGATTCCACGTAGACAAATTTGCTGAAAAGGGAATATTAAAATTTTCACACAAGTCCTGCTTTTTTTTTAAGTGCCCTTGGGCCTTGGGCCCACAAAGAGTTGTGTCGTTTTGGGAACTTCTCATTTCCTTCCACAGAAGGGCCCAGACTGAGGGAATACTGCTGCGATTCCAAAGGATCGCAGACTGTTCATTTGTTTCAAGATTCGTGCATAAAAAATAGTTTCTTCTGAGATTCGTGTATTCTAATAAATGAACAGTAGATATTGGAATCGCAGGACCCAGTGATTTCTTTGAAATTTCAGCAGATTTGCTTCGGAGACTGAGAGGGTATTGACTTGGCGTCTGCATGTCTTCGCCCATGGCCCATGGGAAGTTTGGGACCCACAAGGTCGTTGACATAGATCATCTCAAAAAGTCAACCTAAACTATCAGATGAATTGAGAATTGTTTTCTTAATAGAGATTATTATTAAATATAAATAAAACAGAAAGCGTGTTTGGTTTTTCAAGGACATATGCATTCAAATAATTAAAATTTTGGAGCTCAATTTTTTTGCGAATCGAAATTCTCTTTTTTCGGATTTCAAACGAGATTTTTTTGTGGCCATTGGATTGGGAAGTTCTGGGCATATGAAAATTGGATCCGAAAAAGATTTTTGCCTCCAAAGTATAGGAATCTGTATCACCCAGTGCTTGAAGTGCAAGTGTTAAATCCGGAACGTTCATTTGACTTGGCGCGTGTTGCTTGCATGTCTTCGCCCACTGCCCACTGCCCACTGCCCACTGGGAGTTTGGGACCCACACGGTCGTTGACATAAACCATCCCCAAAAAATCAACCTACTAATACTATAACCAGGTATTCCGTATTCAGATGCTCCAACCTCCAAGCGTCACATATTCGATTCAGAATTGTTTTCTTAATATAAATTATTATTTTTAAATACAAAGAAAATAGAAAGCGTGTTGGGTTTTTCCGGCATTTTTTTCCATAACCAAAAAATTATATTGCCGTAACTAAAAAAATTAAATAATATAATATTAATAATCAAATTTTGAAAAAAATTTCAATCCTAACCAGACCGCCCCCCATTGGGCGGTCTGCCCTATCCACAACACCGCCCCCCCACCCAGCGATCTACACCCCAAGCAGACCGCAGGGTGGGCGGTCTTTTTTTTTTTTTTTTTTTCCTATAAAAACTCCTCTCCCCTCCCCCCACCCACACCAAACCCTAGCCATTGCCACTGCCTCCTCCGCCGTTTTTTGTGTCGAAACCGCCGGAAACTCCGTTTTGTCGTCCCGAACGTGATATTTCGCACCTTCGTTGCATTTTCGACCCCTCTCCGCTTCTATTTTCGGGTACGAAATTTTTTGCGAATTTTTATAAATTGTTTCGAATCGTTAGAAATTGTTGATTGGAATTGTTATAAATTAGGTAGAAATTGTTTAATTGGAATTGTTATAAATATTAGAATTGTTAGAATTGTTTGATTGGATTTGAATTGTTAGATATTATTTGATTGAAATGGTTAGAAATTGTTTGATTGGATTTGTTAGAAATTGTTGATTGTAATTGTTATAAATATTAGAATTGTTAGAATTGTTTGATTGGGTTTGAATTGTTAGATATTATTTGATTGAAATGGTTAGAAATTGTTTGATTTGAATTGTTAGAAATTGTTGATTGGAATTGTTATAAATATTAGAATTGTTAGAATTGTTTGATTGGGTTTGAATTGTTATATATTATTTGATTGAAATGGTTAGAAATTGTTTGATTTGAATTGTTATAAATTGTTGATTGGAATTGTTATAAATATTAGAATTGTTAGAATTGTTTGATTGGGTTTGAATTGTTAGATATTATTTTATTGAAATGGTTAGAAATTGTTTGATTTGAATTGTTAGAAATTGTTGATTGAAATTGTTAGAAATATTCGAATTGTTAGAATTGTTTGATTGGATTTGAATTGTTATATATTATTTTATTGAAATGGTTAGAAATTATTTGATTTTAATTTTTAGATATTATTATTATTATTATTTTCTTGTTATTCTTCTTATTTTAATTATTATAATAATAATAATAATAATAATAATAATAATTATTATTATTATTATTATTATTATTATTATTATTATTATCATCATTATCATTATCATTATTTTTTTAATTATTATTCTTCTTATTTTAATTATTATAATAGTAATTATTATTGTTGTTGTTATTATTATTATTATTATTATTATCATTATTATTTTTTTAATTATTATTCTTCTTATTTTAATTATTATAATAGTAATTATTATTGTTATTATTATTATTATTATCATTATTATTTTTTTAATTATTATTCTTCTTATTTTAATTATTATAATAGTAATTATTATTGTTATTGTTATTGTTATTATTATTATTATTATTATCATTATTATTTTTTTAATTATTATTCTTCTTATTTTAATTATTATAATAGTAATTATTATTGTTATTGTTATTATTATTATTATAATAGTAAAACTTAATATTTTGAAATGTAGGATGACTAGATCTGGACGATCACGAGATACCTCAGACACCGCCGAGAGTTCGCATTCTCATGCCGATCCGAGTGGGAGCACAGAGACCATGCATGCGCAGGGTGTCGCTGTAGATACATTCAGTCCCCTTCTATGGCTCCCCCACAAACGTCACCGTGTCTTACTTGCATCGGTAGAGGTACGTTGAGTAATTCGAAGAAAATGCAAACATTATGTTTCAAAACACATATATAACTTCATCTAAAACATTAATAAATGCAGGATGAGACCATGTTGACGGTGCGGCACCGCATGCCCGAGGTACCGTACGTGGCACATCCACTGATGGACCGGTTCCTGATGAACCTTGGGTTGTACCAGCTAGGCACATTGGAACAACCAAGGAGAATTGACCAGGCACTTATGTGCGGACTCGTGGAGAGATGAAGGCCTGAGACGCATTCATTCCATCTTCCCGTAGGAGAGATGACAGTGACCCTACAGGATGTCAGTGCCTTATGGGGTCTGCGGATCGATGGAGATCCGGTAGGAGGTGTCTCGGATCATAAGAACCTCAAGCAATTGATCCCAGAATTGTTGGGGACGCATGTGGAGACAGTGGCCAAGAAGCTCAAGCTAAGGGGTAAAGGAGGAGTGGAGCGTTTCACCAGTTACTGCATTAGTCTTAGGGCTCTCCAGCAGTATGCCGCTGAGATTGCCATCACCCCCCAGACGGCTGACCCGGAGCGCGTCAAGAGGTAAGATCAAAATGCATTAAATTAAAATTATTACTTAAAAATACACAGTTTTTTACGTTTTCTTGAAACTGTAGGTACGTTAGAGCATTCGTGCTTGACTTATGTGGTAGCACGATGTTCGTCGATTCCAGTGGCGACTCGGTCCCGATCATGTTCCTCCAGCAGTTAGAGGAACTCGATAAGCCGTCGCGATGGAACTGGGGTGGAGCTGTGCTTGCCACCTTGTACAGAGGACTGTGTCACGCATGTCTAGTAAGTTTCCATCAATTAATGTGCTTTACGATTGTTTTTATTTGATAATAATGAATACACATATAAAATTTCAGAGAGACAGCCAGCAATTCAACGGGCCACTCATGTTACTCCAGCAGTGATCCTGGTCGCACCTACTCGTCTGCCGACCCATTATTCCTCCACATGTTAGGTGGCACACGGGTGACGACATCGACAGATACCCCCCATATGCTACCATATGGGGTGCTTACCAGCGCTACGAGAATACGCCGAAGGGAGGGACAGCGGGTATCTCGTACGTCCGGAACCAACTCCAGCTATTGCACCAAGCTAACGTCGAGTGGTTCCCGTATCAGGCGTGGTACCGGTCTCGCATTTTTTGTCGGGCGACGATGGCGCGAGAGGATCTCGGTTTGTACGGGGTCCACTCGTTTGTTCTTGGATAGTTGAGTATCACTATCCCGATCGGGTGCCTCGTCGGTTCGGCCCCGATGCCTTTATTCCGGATGACCCCATACTTGGTGAGGAGGACACGAGAGAAGCTGCACAAGTAAATATTAATACACACTCAATAATACTCACAAACTATTGATATTATTTCACAAATTTTGTATAACTAACTTATAATGCAGGACTATCCACAAGAAGGCGAGGTGGATTGGCGCACCCACCATATGAGATTGTGCAGGGATTGCCGCGCAGCTCCGAGGTCAATTTGTGGGTCCCGCCCGACCCGACGGACGTCAGTTTGGGAGCGGGACCCTGGACATTGAGGTATATGGTCTGGTACCAGCGGTGGTGCATGACTACCGTATACTTGCAGGGCGACTACGGTGATTCTCTTCGGCAGAGAATGATGGGTGATTCCAGTAAGACCCATTTGCCATGGGGCCTGATCAACACTCGATCGGTAAGTAATAAAGATTATTTGTAATATTATTTTTCCCCGTACAACTCATTTCCTAAATGTTATTTACAGGTACTGACGGCAATTCGAGGAGTTGCACACAGCTTGGTGTGCATGGCGAGAATTGGTTTCCGGGCATTCGGGTGT
The DNA here is from genome assembly GCA_024447775.1 of Carex cristatella. Taxonomy (NCBI): domain Eukaryota; kingdom Viridiplantae; phylum Streptophyta; class Magnoliopsida; order Poales; family Cyperaceae; genus Carex; species Carex cristatella. The sequence continues at coordinate 3,163,017 of JAJHPF010000022.1, forward strand.
ACTATGCTGCATCACACTGCTCCGATCGTCGAGGATTCCCATTTTGATGGGCGCCTCGTTGGCATGCTGCACGATGCTGACGAGAACATCAACTGGCGTGAGATCAAGATTGACTCACCAGTTCCGAACCAGCCCAACCAAGAGCCGCCTCTCGTACGCGATAGAGACCTACCACCATCCCCCGCAGGTATTATAAGTTAATTTTTTTCATTCACGTCAATTTTGTTTTGAAATGTGTTCTTAAGATGTTCCACTCAAATATTGCAGAAGATAACCCGAATTGGGCGTTCCACGATTGGGTGCTGGACACCAAGAGATGGCACGCCTACTACAATCAATATGGAGTGCCAGTGCAGTATGACGAGGTCAGTTGGATCGTGTCTATATAATTAAAAAAAATTTTATTTTGTATGAAGAAAACTAACATTATCTAACTACAGGATGGTCACCCTACATGGAGTGCCGAGCCTACTTTCACTCCGGCAGACTTTGGTCTCACCGACACTGGGGCAGAGGACGACCATGAGGCTAGCGGCAGTGGGGCACAGCAGGCTACCCAGTTTGATCCATGGGCGGATGCTGCGTTTGGGACACAGCCACCGACCACGTATACAGGGGACTGGGACGAGCCCACACTATCGATGCCACCCCCCAGGCAGCACGACCACGAGGCTAGTGGCAGTGGGGCACAGCAGGCTACCCAGTTTGATCCATGGCCGGATACTGCGTGATATCTCTCGTTATTTTAACTACATTTCCGACCAAATCTTGTACCAAAACCTGTGTCCAAAACTGTAAAATCATGTATATTACATTGATTATCTATAGAATATGGTACTGCTGTGCTTTTGTTTGTTTATTGTAGGAAACGGGCAAAGAAAGGGTGAAATCCAGCAATCTGGACATGCCACACGGGCCGTGCAACCTATCACACGGACCGTGCAATACCCTACTCGACCTCCTACACGGGCGCTGCACGACCCGGACAAGAGACACAGGCACACAGTCCGTACAGAATGTCACACGGACCGTGTCAGACAAATCCGGCAGTTAATCTAAATTTACAGATTATTGCCTAATTAAAGATGGACGGTTATGGAGAATAAAAGAACGACCCCTGGGGCCAGAAAGATAATCAATTCATACAAGAGACCGATTCTAAGAGAGTTCGACAACAACCAACTTGGAGACGAAGTAGAGAGGAGGAAATCGAGAGAATTCCGACGATTCTTCTTCGTATTTTCGGTTTTTGCAATGAATTGTTTATCTTACTTTTGTTATTCTGTTTTAGAAACCATGCTTGAGTAATTTATTTAGTTTCTTGGGAACATGATGTAGTCGAATACTTTGTTTACTTGCTAGTTGTTTGATTATGCGTGATATTTCGTGTTTGCTTGTTTGTGTATGATTTTAATTGCTTTTCTGTGTTGTTCGATTATTATTTGGTTCTTACCATTAGGCTTGGCCACGTCTAACAAGGTACTGTGTCCAATTTCATCTTTCAACCAGACCAAAGTATTTGAGGTAAGTCGATGAACCGAGAGGGAAGACTAATTAGTAGCCGAGAGGTGAACTTTTCAGCAATCGAGAGATGTTGAATACCTTTAGTAAACCAAACAAGTAACTTAGGCCATTCAAACCAATGAACGAGAGTTTAGGTTAGAACCCTAAAAGGATTGAATTGTATTTCCATTATCGAGTTTATTTAGCCAACAAACGAGAGTTGAGGCTTAAAAACATCAGGTATGGTCGGTTCATCCTACATAGAATTAATCGGCGCAGAAACCGGACAACTGCGGTTTCACTCGAGTCGACACGGACCGTGTAGGAGACTACACGGGCCGTGTGACATGGGCCGTGTACGAGAGTACACGGGTCGTGTCGAGCAAGAGGCGAGTTGCGGATGAAATCGAAACCCGGGAAACGCTTGTTTTAAATTAGTTTTGAATTCCGAGTTTAGTTTATTTGCAACCTTATAATATTGTTAACCAAAATTTCAACCAACTCAAACCTTTTCAACACTTCTAGTTCAAAGATAAATTAGGTAAAAATCTAGTTAAGTTATTGAACCGTCCTGTGGATCGACACCCGATATTACCAACGATAGGACTGTACACTTGCGGTCCGAATCGAAGTAGAATCGAGGTTTAAAAAGTACGGCTTCTTTGTACTTGAAACTTTGTAGTACACTTTTGTGCGAACAAGTTTTTGGCGCCGTTGCCGGGGACGGCATCATTTAGTTTTTCTAGATTTTTGCTTCTTTTATTTGAATTCTGGATTTTAAGTTGTATCCTTTATTTTGTTTTTCTCCATTGCAAGAAGGCTGGCTTTTACACGACCCCCACGGGTGACTACAACCCGAGGAGTAGAAGACTTGGTCTAGATCCTTCTCGTCCTCTTCGACTTACTTGCAACAACAAGTGACACGGGCCTTGTAACCCCTACATCGTCCGTGCACTCCGAACTTCAAGCGGGATTTGCGGGCGAGATCAACCATGAGTGAACACGAGCAAGAACTTTCGGACCGGGAAGAAGAGATGTCGGACTTCGTGCCCCGAGAACCCTCCGCGAGCACAATGTACCAAGAGCTGGAGACGTGCGAGGTGTAATCCGACTTCCGAGAGTCGTGGGGCGGATCTTCGAACATTGCCCCAGCGAGTCATCAACATTGTTCGGCGGAGAACACCTTCCACGGCTTGGACCATGAGGATCCACATGAACACCTCCGGACCTTTCTCGAATGTTGCACCACAATCAAAACCACTGAAGCAACAGTCGATTACATTAGGCTTGCACCTTTTCCTTTCACACTTAGGGATAGGGCTAAAAAATGGTTAGGGTCATTGCCTAGAGAGTCCATCACCACTTGGGGGGAACTGTCTAAAAGTTTTCTGACTAGGTTTTTCCCTCACAAATGAACTGCTAAAGTAAGAACCCAATTGACCAGTTTTAAGCAACGGTTTGATGAACCCTTAAATGAGGCATGGGAAAGGTTTAGAGAACTGCAGTATTCTTGTCCACACCATGGTATCCCTGACTGGCTGTTAATTCAAACTTTTTATGATGGTCTGACAGAATCTACTCGTACCTCTGTTGATGCTGTTGCAGGTGGGGCTCTGTCGGAAAGAGAACCGACCGAAGCGTTTAATCGATTGACAACATGGCTCAGAACCAACAGTGGTCCGGTCGCGAAAGTTCTAGAACAACTGGAGGCGGCCGAATTGAGGTTGATCAAATCACTGCTCTCTCAACCAAGTTAGACGCCATGCAGAAAGTTTTCGACAAGATGAGTGTCAAGGCGCTTGACAAGCAACAACCGAAATCTTGTGTGATGTGTGGGGACGAGGGGCATCTGTATGAGCAATGCCCACTCGCGCAAAGGGATGAAGGACCCGAGCAAGTCAATTCTCTCAACAATGAGCCATCCTATTTTCCAAAACCTCCTTTTAACCGATCATACTCAAAGGACCAAAATGATCAACAGGCTTGGAGGTGGAAACATAACAACCCTGCACCCTTCAACAACAATGCTTCACAAGCAACAACAACAATCGCAACTTCTTCAACAATGCGGCGTTCAACAACCCAAGCAACCGTGCACCGTATTCGGCCCATCTAAGCCCTACGTTGCTCCCATGGTGAGTGACTTCATGCACGAGCAAGGGAAGATGAATCAAATGATCTTCGAGCAAATGGAGGCTATTAATGCTCAAGCGGCCGGTTTGGCTGCTCGGAAACAGAGAAAAGGAGCAAATGGGGGTACCAAAGCGCTTCGAACCCAGCAACAACTCGGCGGGCTTCCCGGCCAACCAGAGGTCAACCCTCGAGGAGAAGCCAAGGCGGTGACACTGCGCAGTGGAACTCACTATGCACCTCCGGTATGTGCCACACCTGCTTATGACACGGGACCGTACAGATGATACACGGCCCGTGTCGGATACCCCACTTGCGAGAAAGCCCTAGTCGCACGAGACTTGACGCGGCCAGCACAGGTGGAGAAACCGCATGACACGGACCGCACGGATGCTACGCGGCCCGTGCGAAGTTTCTCGAGGGTCGGAAAATGAAAGAAGCGAGACAAACAACCGCTATATAGACCCACTGTACCATTTCCTCGAAGGCTAGCCGAGACTAAGCTCAATGATCAATTTGCGAAGTTCGTGGATATTCTCAAGCAATTGCATATCACCATTCCATTCACCGAGGCTCTTACTCAAATGCCGACTTACGCGAAGTTTCTCAAGGACATCCTCTCCAACAAGCGAAGCTTGGGGGACGTAAGACGGTGAAGTTGGACTCGAACAGTGCGGCGCAATCCTAAGAAGCGAGCTCCCTCCCAAACTAGAGGACCCTGGTAAGTTTTCCATACCATGCTCAATAGGGAAAGCCACGATCAAGAAAGCTCTATGTGATTTAGGGGCAAGCGTGAGTCTCATGCCACGCACCATATTTGATCGAATGGAGGTAGGAGAGCTCAAGCCTACCCGGATGACCCTACAGTTAGCAGATTCATCGGTGCGCCTACCACTAGGCATAGTGGAGGACGTACCAGTTCTGGTTGGTAAGTTTTTCGTACCTGCTGATTTTGTTGTTATGGAAATGGAAGAGGACAAGGAAGTCCCCATCATTCTGGGACGACCTTTCCTAAGAACTGCAGGTGCAATGATTGACGTGAAGAAAAAGCACACTAACCTTGAACATTGGGGACGACAAGGTGCGATTCCAGATCGACCGCGCCATGAAATACCCCTCATCAGCCGAGTCTTGTTTCAGAATCGAAGTGGTCGAAGAATGCCTGGAAGATTTAGCCGAAGATTACCTTTTGGAGCAAGCCAACCGCTCGCTAAGGTATCATCTTGATTTTTTTTTCGAGTTACAGGATAAAGAAAGCGAGGTGGAACCCATTTGTGCAGCAGAGGCGACAACAGATGATCTGGATACCAATCTACACGGACCGGGACAAAACGCACACGGGCCGTGTGAGTCCAAAGCACTGGGGAGGGAATCGGGCCGGACAAGACCAATCCGACCACTCCACACGGGCCGAGTGTAACTCACACCGGACCGTGCGAGAGCCCTGACCGAGCCAACTCCTAAGCTCAAGCCCCTTCCAGCCAATCTCGGGTATGAATTCCCGGGTCCAAACAACTCTTGTCCCTGTGATTGTAAATGCGAGGTTTGAATCCCGAGCAGACCGCCAAACTTCGGAGAAGCTCAAACTTCACGGAGGCGCGATTGGGTACTCGATCGGGGACCCGAAGGGGATCAACCCTACCATCTCGCTCACATCGAATTCTGTTAGAGGACGACCACAAGCCATCGCAGAGCACCAGCGACGACTCAACCTAACCCTTAAAGAGGTAGTGAAAAAAGAAATTCTTAAACTTCTTGATGCAGGAATCATCTACCCGATCTCTGATAGCAAATGGGTGAGTCCCGTTCATGTGGTGCCAAAGAAAGGAGGGACGACATTGGTGAAGAATGACAAGGACGAGTTGATCCAAACACGTGTCGTGACTGACTGGCGCATGTGCATCGACTATAGGAAGCTGAATGCAGCCACACGCAAGGACCACTTTCCATTGCCGTTTGTCGACCAACTCCTAGAAAGGCTTGCAAATCATTCTTACTTTTGCTATCTCGATGGTTATTCTGGTTTCTTCCAAATACCCATCCACCCAAACGACCAAGAAAAGACCACCTTTACTTGCCCCTATGGTACTTACGCATATCGTAGGATGCCATTTGGTCTATGCAATGCACCAGCAACCTTCCAAGGAGCCATGATGGCTATCTTTTCTGAATTCATTGAAAGTGAGGTTGAAGTTTTTATGGACGATTTTTCTGTCTATGGTGCATTTTTTTATTCTTGTCTATCTAACCTTTGTAAGATTTTGCAGAGGTGTGAAGAAGTCAATCTCATTTTGAACTGGGAGAAGTGCCACTTCATGGTCCAAGAAGGTGTTGTCTTGGGACATGTCGTGACCTCCAAAGGCATCGAGGTTGATAAGGCGAAAATTGAGGTGATTGAGAACCTAGTGATTCCAACAAACGTCAAAGGAGTTCGCAGCTTCTTAGGTCACGCAGGATTCTACCGCCGATTCATCAAGGACTTCTCCAAAATCACAAAACCTCTAACAAATCTTACGGTTAAGGATTCGAGTTTAATTTTGACAATGATTGTATGAAATCTTTTTGCGGCTTGAAGCAAGCCCTCATCTCCGCACCCATCTTGCAACCACCGGGACTGGTCCTTGCCATTCGAGTTGATGTGCGACGCAAGTGACTATCTTTGTAGGGGCAGTCTTGGGACAAATAAAAGACAAGAAGCCATACGCCATCTACTACGCCCAGCAAGGTGTTGGACCCAGGCCCAACTAAACTACACAACCACCGAAAAGGAGCTTCTAGCGAGTTGTTTTTGCTCTTGACAAATTCGGATCCTATCCGGTCGGCTCGAAAATCATTGTTTACACCGACCATGCCGCACTCAGGTATCTTTTAAGCAAACAAGATGCAAAACCTCGTTTGATTCGTTGGATTCTTCTTTTACAGGAATTTGATCTCGAAATCAAAGACAAGAAAGGGATTGAGAACACTCGTGGCCGACCATCCGTCCCGAATCCGCTTGGAAGAAGAAAGTGACACCCGCCAATCAATGATTCATTCCCCGACGAACAACTTCGGCCATTACCTCTGCGCTCGTACGAGGCCGACACGGACAGCACGAGACTCTCACTCGGTCCGTGTACTACACAACACGGGCCGTGTAACACTTAATCCGGGACCATGTCAACGGCCATGCGAGAACCCCGGTATGTAGACATTGCGAACTTTCTTGCCTCGGGAGTTCTTGCCTCGCACCATGACCTACCAAAAGAGGAAAAAGCTCAAGTCGGATGCCAAGTATTATTTTCGGGACGACCCTTTTCTATTCAAAAAAGGGCGTAGATGGGATTTTTCGACGATACGTACCTATCGAGGAAACGCGCTCCATTCTCAAACACTGTCACTCATCGGCCTACGGTGGACATGCCTCTTTCTCCAAAATAGCCGCAAAGGTATTGCAATCTGGTTTCTTTTGGCCTTCTATTTTCGGGGATGCGAAGAACTTTGTTATGGCTTGTGACAATTGCCAACGGATCGGCAACATCACCCTGGCGCAACGAGATGCCTCTTAACTCCGTACTCGAGGTCGAGATCTTTGACGTATGGGGGATCGATTTCATGGGACCCTTCCCATCCTCATATGGGAATGAATACATTCTGGTCGCAGTTGACTACGTGTCCAAATGGGTGGAAGCAGTGGCGTGTCGCAATGCAGACTCCAATGTGGTGAAGAAATTGTTCACGGATGTCATCTTCCCTCGCTTTGGTGTGCCACGAGCCGTAATCAGTGATGGAGGCAAGCACTTTATCAACCGCCAATTCGACAATCTCCTAATCCGGCATGGGGTGACTCACAAGGTAACAACATCTTATCACCCTCAAGCTAATGGTCAAGCTGAGATTTTCAACAGGGAAATAAAATCCATCTTGGAGAAGACGGTAGCAAGAACACGCAAGGATTGGGCGCTCAAGCTGAATGATGCACTCTGGGCTTACCGAACTGCTTTCAAAACTCCGATTGGGATGAGCCCTTTCAAGTTGGTCTATGGGAAGCCGTGCCACTTGCCCGTGGAGATCGAACACAAGGCATACTGGGCTACGCGAGCTATCAACATGGACATGCTTGCAGCCGGAAACAAACGCATTCTCGAATTGCATGAACTCGACGAAATGCGTTTGCAATCTTACGAGAACGCAACCATTTACAAAGAGAAGACTAAGCGCATCCATGACAAACACATCATGCACAGCGAATTTAGGGAAGGAGATCTTGTTCTTTTATTTAATTCTCGATTAAGACTGTTTCCAGGAAAGCTCAAGTCTAGATGGTTGGGGCCATTTGAGGTGAAGAAGGTGTACCCTTTTGAAGCCATTGACATTGGCAATGAAGAACAGGGGACGTTCAAAGTCAACGGTCAGCGTCTCAAGCACTACATCGCTGATCACCCGCAACGCGAGCGGCTGGTTCGGGTTACGTCTCGATCCAGTTTGCAGTGCAACCTAACGAAGGACGGTCAAGCTCGAGACCTAAAACAAGCGCTCCTTGGGAGGCAACCCAAGTCCCTTTTACATTTTTTAGCATTTCTTATTTTGCATTATCTTTCTACTATTATCTGTTTTATTATCTCGTGTGCATTTTTTTTCTTTCTATGTTTTTGCATTTCAGAAGCTGATCGGGGAGATGTTTCATTCTCAGAACCATACACGGTCCGTGTAGGTACCAAAGGACGTGAGTTCCACACAACACGGGTCGTATCAGGCTTAGACACGAGCAGACTTACACGGTCCGTGTCCAAACTCACACGGTCCGTTTCAGGTCCGAGCGGTGCAACGAACAGACGCGCCCGCTCCGCGTACGTTACTCCTTTCTCCTCTACTTAGCCTTTCTTCTTCTCCATTCGACCGATCCGCAAGAACTCCCAGCAAACTCCACCACCCGGCCGTGTTACTTGCCCGTGTGCACTGTAGCGCCGCCCTTTCTCTCCGTACCGAGATCTTACCACTTCCACTTCTCCCTCTTCTCCACTCTCCTTTTGATTCATCCGAGAACCCTCAGTACCGACAACGTACTGGGAACCTCTACTCTGCCATTGACGCTGATCTCCTTGCTGCAAACCCTTGATTCACACGGTCCGTACCAACACCTACACGGCTCGTGTCGCTACCTCCACACGGTCCGCATCACGTTCTGCACGGCCCGTGTCACTCTCATTCTCAGCCACAGCTCAAGAAACACGGTCCGTGTCAAAATCAACTCGGCCCGTGTCATAACTTGACAGAACACACCATGAATCAGGAGCGTCGTAGCAAGAGGAACCAGGACCGTGCACAGGCGGCTCTCCGTGCCTCGACACCACCGCCTGATCAGACACCATCATCCGAGAGCTCTCACTCCTCTCACTCTTCTCACTCATCTCATTCTTCTCACTCCACACCATCAGCCGTGCGCTCGCCAACTCCTTCGGCCACACCATCACCTACACGGTATGACTTTGGTGATTCCGCGCACCTATCGGGCTACCACACCGATAGGGCCGCTGAGCATGAGAAGAAGCTCTTCCCAATTCCCACGAGGCGGATGTTTGAGCGCATCCAGATCCTAGAGCTTGAGGAAGTTCAAGAACACCCCTACCCTCGATTTCGACTCTCTTCGGTCTCTTGGGATTGCGGACGATTTCGTCCATCTCACTAGCCGCATCGGGTTTACTCCCGAGTTCTGGGGCATCGAGCATAATGCCTACCAGAATCTCACTCTTGAGTTCCTTTCCTCCCTCCAGCTCAAGTATGACGCGGAAGAAAGGCCCTTCATCAAGTTCAGGATGTGCAGTCAGACGTGCTATGTCCCTGTCTCTGATCTTTGTGCATGGTTTGGGTTTCCCCCAAATCCGACCACGACTGTCCTCCGTTTCCGCGAGGGGATGGACAAGGACCGCTTCTGGAACTTGATCACTGGCATGCAGGGCTGCCACAACAAGGACTACAAGGGTCTCAACATTCCTCACCCGGTCCTCCGCTGCATCCAGCGAGCTTTGGCCTGCACCATCTTCGCGTGCGGTGAGACAGTCCATCGCGCTAATGAGACGGATCTCATACTACTGGACCACATGCTACGTCCAGATGCTGAGTTAGAGCGGCCCGATCTGATGTTCTTTATGATCGAGCATTGGCTAGATGTAGCCAAGTCCACCAGGACTGGAGGGGACGTCACCCTCGGCGGCTATGTCACACTCATTGCCGACCGCCTGGAGTACCCGAGTGTGGGCGACACCCTTTGCAGGGGCCCTTCCTCCCTTGGTCTCGAGTCCTTCCGCCTGGCCAAATTCATTCATCTCGAGAAGGGCGCTGCCGGCCATAGTGACAGATACTACTGGTGCATGCCAGATGGCACGCACAATCACCGTCTCCCCTTCTCTGCACCTCTCTTCTTCGAGGATAGGAGCACTTGGCTGTTCACAGGCCCTCGACTTGATCCACCACCTCCTCCTACAGCAGATGATACGCCCATGCCTGATGTGGTCATTACAGACATCCCTAGCTCCTCTCATCCAGTTCACGCCTCTACTTCCACGGCAGGCCCTTCTTCTTCTACTGCAGCCCGCACTTACCCACTCTCTCGATCCTACCATCATGGATGTGTACCGCCTTGTCTACGACATGAGGCAGGAGCAGGGTGAGATTCTTCGCGACCTCACAGCTAGGGTGGGTGCTATTGAGGATGAGTTGCGCGGCCGGCGTTGGTGGGACTACGACCACGACTCCGACCACGGAGCCGCGGGCCACCTGAGCGAGTTTGTTTTCCCTATCCCTTGCTTTTATATCTCCTTATTTATACGTCTTTAAGCATTGGGGACAATGCTAAGACGAAGCTTGTGGGGGTCTTTATCTGTTTAGTTTGCATTTTAGGTCATGTTTATCTCTTGTTTGTATCATAGTTTACTTTTTTGTTTGCATTTTGGCGAAATTTTTTTTTTTTGCGAATCGTTTGAATCTAGATCTTTAGTGAAACATTTTGGCCATGACTAAACTGACCTTGTTTTGATTGAAACTAACACCATAATTGACCACACAATTGATTAGGATGAGATTGTCCTTTGTTATTGATGAAAACCCGTTCATATCGAGAAAAATATTTGAATTCTAAACTGTACCTTACAAAATAGGGAAATGGGGATTTTTGACTAAAATATTACGATATCCAATGGTATGAAAGAATACCATCGGATGTGTGTATTCATGGTGTATGCGAATGAAAATAATGGAAAAAATGGAGAAAATAAGAGTACTGGCAATAAGCCCTTCAAGGCGCCTTTGAGCTCGTCTCCCAAATGTAAAAAACAAAAACGAGTACTGGCACAATCCATTTGGATGCCTTTGAGCTCGATTTGCATATACCAACACACTAAGGGCAAAATGGTCGAAACCACCACTAACGAGGGTATATCTTCAGTCTAAAGCTTAATATCGATAGGTTCGGGTAATTAATCTTAAAATATATCAAAGCATCTCAAAATTTGGAGTTAAGTGGTCAGTTTGTGGAGTGAATCGAAATTAACTTAAGGGAAGTCTAAATTGTAGTCAAAATGATTCACGAGATCTCTGATACAAACAATTCATAGAAGATTTCGTATTTAGGAAATTATCTTGCATTTAGGTAGTTTAAATGACCAATCTGGCCAAAGTTGTTATTTTTGCTTGAGGACAAGCAAGATTTCAGCTTGGGGGGATTTGATATCTCGTTATTTTAACTACATTTCCGACCAAATCTTGTACCAAAACCTGTGTCCAAAACTGTAAAATCATGTATATTACATTGATTATCTATAGAATATGGTACTGTTGTGCTTTTGTTTGTTTATTGTAGGAAACGGGCGAAGAAAGGGTGAAATCCGGCAATCTGGACATGCCACACGGGCCGTGCAACCTATCACACGGACCGTGCAATACCCTACTCGACCCCTACACGGGCGCTGCACGACCCGGACAAGAGACACAGGCACACGGTCCGTACATAATGTCACACGGACCGTGTCAGACAAATCCGGCAGTTAATCTAAATTTACAGATTATTGCCTAATTAAAGATGGACGGTTATGGAGAATAAAAGAACGACCCTTAGGGTCAGAAAGATAATCAATTCATACAGAGACCGATTCTAAGAGAGTTCGACAACAACCAACTTGGAGACGAAGTAGAGAGGAGGAAATCGAGAGAATTCCGACGATTCTTCTTCGTATTTTCGGTTTTTGCAATGAATTGTTTATCTTACTTTTGTTATTCTGTTTTAGAAACCATGCTTGAGTAATTTATTTAGTTTCTTGGGAACATGATGTAGTCGAATACTTTGTTTACTTGCTAGTTGTTTGATTATGCGTGATATTTCGTGTTTGCTTGTTTGTGTATGATTTTAATTGCTTTTACGTGTTGTTCGATTATTATTTGGTTATTACCATTAGGCTTGGCCACGTCTAACAAGGTATCGTGTCCAATTTCATCTTTCAACCAGACCAAAGTATTTGAGGTAAGTCGATGAACCGAGAGGGAAGACTAATTAGTAGCCGAGAGGTGAACTTTTCAGCAATCGAGAGATGTTGAATACCTTTAGTAAACCAAACAAGTAACTTAGGCCATTCAAACCAATGAACGAGAGTTTAGGTTAGAACCCTAAAAGGATTGAATTGTATTTCCATTATCGAGTTTATTTAGCCAACAAACGAGAGTTGAGGCTTAAAAACATCAGGTATGGTCGGTTCATCCTACATAGAATTAATCGGCGCGAAACCAAACAAGCTGCAGTTTCACTCGAGTCGACACGGACCGGTGTAGGAGACTACACGGGCCGTGTGACATGGGCCATGTACGAGAGTACACGGGTCGTGTCGGGCAAGAGGCGAGTTGCGAGATGAAATCGAAACCCGGGAAACGCTTGTTTTAAATTAGTTTTGAATTCCAGTTTAGTTTATTTGCAACCTTATAATATTGTTAACCAAAATTTCAACCAACTCAAACCTTTTCAACACTTCTAGTTCGAAGATAAATTAGGTAAAAATCTAGTTAAGTTATTGAACCGTCCTGTGGATCGACACCCGATATTACCAACGATAGGACTGTACACTTGCGGCCCGAATCGAAGTAGAATCGAGGTTTAAAAAGTACGGCTTTGCATCTTGAAACTTTGTAGTACACTTTTGTGCGAACACTGCGTTTGGGACACCGCCACCGAGCACGTATACACAGGACGACATGCATTTTGATTATTCTGATGACGAGGATCTTGCATAGCTCTCTGAGCCTCCACAGCCTCAGAGACGTGTCTAGCCGCGGAGGGCGTGCGGGGCGCCTCCCAGATTGTCATTGTCCGGTCGTCGTCGTCGTCGCTAGTTTTTTATATTTCATATTGTAGCCCTTGACAGTATATTTATATTTTCCTTTCTATATTTTATGTTGAACAGACGTTATTTGGTTATTTTATTTACTTATATTTTCGTTTCTATATTTTATGTTGACTAGACGTTATTTGGTTATTTTGTTCACTCGACCAAATTCGTCGTTATTTTGTTCACAAGGAAATTACAAGGAAATACAATCATATAATCACAACAAAATAGATAAAATACAATATAAATTACAAGCAATTACATAAAATACAATATAAAATTAAAAAAAAAAAAAAAAAAGCGACGCCTCAGGGTGGGGGGCGGTTTTGTGGGTAGGGCAGACTGCCCAATGGGGAGGGCGGTCTGGTTAGAATTGAAATTTTTTTCAAAATTTGGTTATTAATATTATATTATTTAATTTTTTGGTTATGGAAAAAAATGCCGGTGCGTTTTTCAAGGACAAATGGATTCAAAAATTAAAATTTTGGAGCTGAATATTTTTTGCGAATCGAAATTCTTTGGAGCCAAAAATTTGCATTTGCACGTGTTTTGATAAGTCAACGGTGGATATATATTGGGTATGGGTTAGGAAAGCGCTTTTAATAAGAGGCGAGGCGAGGCGAGGCCCCCACTGTCCACTGATGACTGGCCACTGCTCTTTTTCCGTACATAAAGAAAGGGTGAGTGCTAATTAAAGTAACCTAAGATAATACTAATTAAACTGGCACCTGATTATTTGTCGTGTGCACTGCAGGTGCAGGAGACTTTATTTGTCTTGCATTGTTAATTAAAAGTGTCTTCTTCTTGTTCACCAATTCAATACAATACTCCCCCAGTCCTCCTATTTAAAAGAATATTCTTAAATAGTAAACCAGTTAGTTATTCATTTTGATTGAATTGAACAGATAAAATAAAATGACAGGCTACGGTTGCAATGTTATCCCAACTATAACATTAACAGCAGAATGCCAACCAATGGTACTCCATTTACCACACCTAGCTAGCTAGCTTATATCACTGAAGCTGCTATATCTATATATTTCATTACATCACTTTCAAGTTTCCACTGAGGAATTAATTGTCCTTTCACTTTTGACCAAGCTAGAGTTCAATCCTTCCTGTATATTACTTATTTACTTTATTACTTCATTACTGCTTTAGTCGAAATATTTACTGGTGAGAGAGAAAACCAAAAGGTAACATTAAAGTTCTCAACATTATTTTTTGCTTACAAAAATTAGTCTCTACTCTCTACTCTCTAGTGATCTAGTGACAAAAAACATTTGTGAAAGTTTACAAGTTTGAAATTCATATTGGAGTTCTTATAGAATATTAAACAAAATTTAGAATGCTAGACCTCCATTTTTTTATTTAAAAAAAAAACATTATTTTTTGCTTTCAAATGTTTCTTGACGGATAGAATAGCATTAAATTTAACATATAATCCTACAAAACAGCGTGCGTAAAACATGCATTTTTCATGTTTACCCACAGGAAATATCAAATCTATATATTACGAATTATCCACTGCATGGTTCTCATGTTCTTATAGCTACCCAATATACAAAATGAAACAGGAGTTTCTTTTATTTGATTCTGAATACAACTTTGTTCCCTAGAACCCCAAATGATTTCCTGAGATAACTGAATTAAGCGAGGAGTATAGACGGAATTGAAAGAACAGTTCAAAAATACTATCCCATCTCAAAATCACGTAATCAGATTTTTTTTATCCCAAAATGCACCAAAAATAATTCAATAAAGGCAATACAAAATGTACACCACCGCGACCACCTTAGGTCCTTAACCAACAACAATTAATAGTGCAATACCTATACTATGAACCAAACAATTCCGAATGGCAGATGCTGCCTTGCACAAAATTTCAAGAGATAACTATACCAAAAAAAAGTAAGGATATGTAGAGACTTCATTTATGTAAAAGAATATCTATACTATAGCTACGGTTCTAAGACAAGGGCGCTGTGCTGGTCTCAACCTCAGTGGGGCGCCACGTTGTCTTTTGAACACAAAGCAAACCTTCTTTCTCTTTTGTGTATGTCATTCTGACCTCGTATTTTAGTGATTTTGCTATGCTTTCAATCTCGTTTATGGTTTCGCTAGTGTCTCGCACAATCAGCTTCCCTTCAGGTCTAAGCATCCGATCCACCTCCACCATCAGCGGCAAAATATTGCATCTACAAGAAGCAAAAGAAAGAAAATGGAAAGAGTGGCTTAAATCTAGCAAACTCAGTACAGTACTGTAGATGGTAAATGTCAGATTTCTTTAGATTTTTTTTCCCCTTTTTCCTGGGCAATTTGGTGTTTATTTCAGGTTGTAGAAGAAATATGACTTAATTAGTAATCCACTGTGCTGGTATTGCACTTTTCATTTTAAAAAATAATAAGGAAATATCTGTATCCCTGCAAGACCAGAAAATAAAGAATTGCCCCTGTAACATAAATGTTCTAGATACTGTCCAAACCTCATGAAAAAACCTCCAAATAATGAAAAGGAACTTCTGCATCGCTTTTTTCTTATTTCTTTCAGAACATACCAAAATTAAACTCCATTCGTTTCCTTTGAACTATCTAGCACAAGAGTAGAATGGATGGAATATCTAATGTAATGAATGCCTAGGCATGCCATTTCTAGTTTTCAGGAGGGTACATAATTCCTGGAGGTCTTGTAGAGGTACATGCATAATTATTATTATGATAAGAACTCTGGCTTTATACCCTAAGAGGAAAAAATAACAAGAATAAATTAGAAAACAAAAAAGAGAGCAGATCACTAACTTCTTGTTGATGCGAGAGAAGAGGTGGTCAGCATGAAGCAGGTCATAAGATCTAGGATATGTGCTGAAAGACTCACACCAGTTGTGGTACATACCAAACAAACCACGCTCATAAATTACTGGAAGTGTATCTGGTGAGTCAATAGGCACCACGTTCATCACCCACACCTTCATGTCCTTCAAAGCGGCTGCAAATCTGCAGAGATTTAACAAAGAGAGGAGTGAACAAGTAAGCATTCTGAATTTTAAGGATTAGATTACTGCACCAGCAATTGGTCTTGCCACCCAGCTTGAAGGACTTCATGCACCGCATAAAGCTTTGCATAAAGTTGCTGTCAGACAATGATTTTACCGGTAAAATGTAATTAACATTATGAAAATTAATAATCATTCTTTTTAGAACATAAGTAACAAATGCTTTCAAGGTTACTTATTACCAAGGAATGGTAAACACTAACCACATGTATACACTTCATAAGATAAGTTGATTAAATAAGAAATAACAAATTCAAAAATTATAGTACTAGGTAATAGTTCACAAATATATAAGAAAAGATGTTTCAACTTTATCTCACAAATTTCCAAATGCTCGTTGGTAGCATTGTTGACCTTTCAGATGTAACATACAAGAAAAAAGTAAGGGAGCAAATAAAAAAAAAATTGAACAGATATTGATCTTTAAATCTTACCCGCCATAAACAGCTCTCATGTCCATGACGTTCCTGATGTGGGACCAATCAATTCCCATGCCATTGATGTATGAATTGCTGACAACATGCTTCCAATGCGCATAATCAGCCTCAAAATCTTTAGGGGCAGGTTTGCCATACACACCAGTTTGCGATTCATTCAACCAGTATGGCGCCTTCACTGCTCTCTTAGGCCATTGTTCTGGCCACTTCGACCCACGCACATTAGGATCAACCGGTAGCTTGTGCATGCATGCTTTCAAAGATATGTTCCTACAAGAAATATATCCATTAAATAGGGCCAGTATTAACATTGCTTGCTTCCAATCAGTATATATGAAATCTTCTTTAATTTCTATATTTTTGTTATTGATGAGTATGTTATGCAATTCTTGTGCTAAAAAAGGTTGAAAACTGTAATCTTCAATAACAGGTCACATTCTGAAAAAAAAAAAATTTGAAATAGCAAAGTTTTGGACTATACAGAATTTGGTCAAAAAAGTTTGCACTGTATTTGTTTTAGGGTAAATTACTGTCAGTGATTTAATTCAATGTTTGTGAAAATTTCAAGAAATCGCATACATAAGAACAACTAATGTAATTTTATTTGTAAAAATAATTACCAAGCTGCATTGGGGTCATCAGATCCCTGGCACATCGGAGGACTGTTCTCTTTTCTTTTCTCATAGCATTTATTATCTGATGGTTTTTGATAGATGGCCAGACCGACCATATTTAGCGTGTCCTTTGTTTTCTTCACCATTTTCCAGCACATGGCTTTCATCAGTTCAGACATTGCTGAATTACTCAAAGAAAGGTCTAATTATACCAACATTCTGTACCAATGAGTTCACAGTTATATCAGAGAGAAAACCTAAGAGGGAACTAACCTTCCCAGATCTCAACATCTTCAGGTAGCTTTTGGTAAACAGGAGTAGCTGACCAGATAAAGTAACCACCAGGCCGTAACAATCGGTTCAACTCTAACAAAAGCATACCACCTGTAGAAGATCATCAAGATTTAAGTAAGCGCTTAATTTTATTCTGTGCCAATTCCTAACAGAACAATCTGCATAACACAAACTTATGCTGTGTAATAGTATTTGTATTTGGAGTCAGTGGAGGAAGTTTCAATTTACACATGAACTACAAATTTCAAGCACCCCAATCTTTCAGTGATTGAACGACCCTTTCCAAACTAAAGCAACGTCCCTTTAAAAAACAAAATTTTGCTGGTTTAAACCACCACAGGCCTAATTTATGCACCAACAAAATGCTGGACAATTTTCATATTGTATATCCTTATTAACATGAAAATACAGCCACTTCACTTCTGCCTCCCTACTTTGAACATGTTCAGCAAATCTCAGATTCCCCATTTCCTCGCCTCCCCAGTCCACACTCCCTACTTCGAAATGAAGTTTTAGAAGTACAGAGAGCAGAGGAGTACATTGGAATAGAAGTGTTCAGGATGCTTTTTCTTTTGCAGGGCTATACGTAGAAAAAACAAAGATAAAGGGGAAAAATATCTTACCATCTACATGCCATGGAACCCGGCAGCGGGCACAGTGAATGACATCAAAGGACAAGCTGGGGTAGGGGAGCCTCTTAGTTCCCATAACAGCTGAAATTGCAGGAATGCCCCTTTCTAGTGCAAATTGCACTTGAGCCTCATGTTCATCTTTAGGTGCAAAAGACATTGTCAAAACATCTCTGTCGAACAGAAAACCACCAAAACTCGCCACCCCGCACCCAACATCTAGTACGACCCTAGCTTTCTTTCCCCATGCGATGTCTGGAAATGACTGTAACAGCAATGGAAGAGAAATTAGCACAACGAAAGAGAACAATAATAATAAAACAAAAAAGAGAATGCTAGTTCTAATGAAATGAGAAGGCCAGAAATTCAATTGGTTCAGTAGTACCTACATTACCTTGAACTGGACCAATGGACATTTGTGGAATTCCTTGTGTGAAAAGATGGAGAGAAAATCAAGAACACAACAACAAAGGAACACAGATATCCGATGAATAGCCCAACAAATATCTCAACTATGAACATGATTGCCTCACCTAGTCGGGCCAAGTGAATTGCAATAACAACAGAAAGGCCAACAATGAGGATTGACTAAAATCCATCATGCTTGAATTGTATAATATACAGTAATCAAATTATACTTGGATTTGGTCATTATACCAAGCCATTTATCTACTATTATTCACATAAGACATCAGGGTGTATGTAAAATAAAAAAGAGAACTAATAGCAAACCTCTTGAATGTTATCAATGTAGTGGAGTGCACCATTTTTAAATTGGGTCCCACCACCAGGAAAAGAAAGGTACTCGCCAGAAACCTTGACCCAGTTCTGGTGTCCCTTTACATCTGCGAGCAGGGTATGAGGTACGTTATGGTACCAAATCTGTATACAAATCAAATAATCACAAGTCAGGAAAAGAAACTCATCTTTACTAGATAGTTGTCTTTCACGGAGTTCCTAATTTGTGCAGTACAATTAAGCTTTGGCCTCTGAGTGATGTTTTAGGTCAAACCACATACATCCTGATTTAACCATAAATGCATCAAGTCAAACTAGAACAAAACTAACCAAAAACCAATAATTAAATAATAAAAACAACAACAACAACAACCACAACAATAATGTTGGAAATAGCTCAGTATGGTGGATGGTTTTGGTCCACTGCAATATGCTCCATATTGGTACGGCAACAGCACCATACAAGACCAGTACCTGACCTGTAATTTTTTTTTAAGGAGAAGTGACTGTAAATTTTAAACTACCTTATCCCTGCTGTGGGGCCATTCAATAGACCTCTTATATCCCTCAGGAAGGGGTACAAGGCATGTTGGCGCCTCATCAGGGCAATGCCTCTCTCTATGCTCATAATGCCCAGTCGTAGGGAGCTTCTTTATAGCCACCTCGTTGTCCAGGCAAGGAATATAATCTGTCCCAGCACTTGTATTGCACAATTTCCAAGTAACTGCAACTGCATCGTTCTTGTTTCCTTTCTTATTCCCTGTGGTTGATTGCATCTCCTTTTGATTCTTTGATTCGGCTGCTTGGGTAGAGAAGGTACCATTTTGCGTGCTCGTCTCATTTAGAAGCTCTGATTGGGCCCCATTAGGGAAAGACTCCTTAGTAGGGGTATCAGTGTTATTTTGTTCTAAGGTAAGTTCTTTTTCTACCGTCTCTTGGCCGCTGTTGGGTTCAAGTTGGTTTTCACTGGTAGTAGTCTCCGTGCTGAAGCCTTTATCATTCTCTGAGTTATTGTTTTCATCATTGCTAGTATTTTGTTCAGAGCCCCTCTCAACAGTCTTCTCGGTGGAACTTTCAGAAACACTTTCGGTTTCTGAAGTTTTGTTTTGGCTAATTAATTCCTGAGTGCCTTCCCCTGGTGTAACCAACTCCCCACCCTCAGTCTTACCATTTTCATCATCAAATTTCGGCGTGCCATTTTCGCTCTGTCCCTTTGCATCTTCACTAGGTTTATTTTCAGTATCATCCTTGCTTTCATTTCCGCCCTTGGTATCCTCGCTTGGCTTAGAGGAATTTTCTTCTTCAATCTTCTCATCAGATTTCTCTGTCACTTTTTGAGGCGCATTTTGCTCATCAGAAGATACAGAATCATTTCCATTTTCACTTTCATTTCCATTTCCATTTTCCATTTTGTTTTCACTTTCATTTCCATTTTCCTTTTTGTTTTCACTTTCATTTCCATCTCCCTTCTTGTTTTCAGTTTCATTTGAGGAGCTCTCGGTGTTTGTGTCAGTATTAGTATCCTCTTGTTGGGTATCAGTAGGTACAACCACTGGCTGCTCTTCGCTTGTGACAATAGACTCGGTTTCTGAGACTGGTTCATCTGTCTGAGATTTGCTTTCTGATGGGAGACTAGCAGGTGTGAATGTTGATGATGTTAGCATCCACACCCCTACTAAGACAAGGGCAACAAATACAACAAATGTGGCTGTCGAGTAGCTACTTGACGGCCGCCTACTTGGATTTCTCTCAAATAATGCCATCTATAGTAATAGAAAATGAAAGATAGTTGTTGAATGATGGATGCTGAATGTAAGAATTTAGATTTGTTTAAATATCTTGCTGGCTAACTTATAAAATGAACTGGTGGACAATTATTTGGTACTAAGTGTTATATTTATTCCTTCAAATATTTCATTCTTGTAATTGTTCCAAACGTAGTTTCTCAGATTGATTCATGTATAATTGTTCCAATATCTACTCTTTTCTTTTCTTTTAATTTCTTTCTTTACCCTTTTCTTTTCCCCCTCTTTTTATTGATTATAAAATGCCTGACATTGTTCAAATTAACAATACTATTCTATTATTTGGTTGAAATGGAAGCTGTTGCTTAATTGAGGCCATGTATTGTTACCAAGACATTGCGACTATTTGGTCGATAAAATCAAATGGTAAGTATGAAACCAAAAAGGCAATTTTATTGAAATTTCAATCTAAATTACGGCTTACCAAAAAACAAATTAGCAAATAAATGTCCTTATTCAATGTTTTCGCCCAAAATTAAACCTTCAAACAAACTTAATAACATCACATTTTAACAGCTCTAAAAAGCTCACCAAAGCTAGCTAAAAATCCCAAATCAGACCAAGCAAAGAGAAACGTTCCTTTTGTTAACTCTGGCAGCATCAAAAGGACGGATCTACATTAACCTCATTCATATCGCAATCATGTCAATATGATAAATTAAAATTTACAAAGAAACGAACCTAGATTCTAACTACCCAAAGCGAGAGATCTAGGCTGCGCACTACCTCTCTTTCTCTTTCTCTGCTCTCGTTAAATATTCAAAAACAAAATGCAAAACAATTAGACAAAGATGTTTACCTTTTCGTGGATCCAGGATAAGTGAAAAGGAAAAGGAAAAGGAGGAGATTGAATCCAAACGGTCTCGACTCTCGCTTTGTTTGTAAAAGAAATTTTAGGGATTTTGTTTGCTTTAATACACTTGCGCGCGCAGTGAGATCCAAACAAAATAAAATATTGAACCCGGTCTATGACAAATGGGAGAGCTTAACAACGCTCACTGAACTGAACCATTATCTTCCAATTGCATGTGGGTCCCACTTGTAAGAGAAATTGGTTGATGCATTCCTGTCGGTCGGTGTACCGGTATTTTCTCCCGAACAGGAGACCCCCAGCCTTAATTAAGCAAAATCCAAATTCGTGTCGTAAAATTTAAAAGAACACGGAGTATATTTGTACACAAAAAAACTTTTTATAAAATTATTAATTGGGACCACGTGTCAGTATACAATCATACACTGAACGTTGATCGGGGTGTTTGCAATGCTTCTAGGAGCTGAGGATGATAAAGACAGGACACCGTAGCAACCTTAAATTCAATTATATTGACTGAAATACCCTTAAACAATATATGCTTTGCAGCTTTGGGAGAGAGAGAGAGGACTGTAACCGACAATGAGGATTTGGAGAAAATCTGAGGCTAATTTCGGAGGAACTGCAAAAAATGTAGGGTCCGTATCCTCTGAGATATCTCAATTTTTGCATGACCGACGTGTCCGGTGCCTATTCGGGGGAACGTAGGGAGCAGTATTATTTGAGCTTTGAGATTCGTGCAAAACGTATTTCAACGATTGAGATATTCCAAAAGGTCACGCAAAGTTTGAGATATCTCAGAGGATGCGAGTTCAAAAATGTAGTAGCTCCGGATCCACGGGAAAGGGGGTTGTCCGATTTCCATAGGGTCAAACTCGGTTCGATGGATGGTTTTTACCGTCCGATACACTTCAAAATCTGTATGCATTACTTTAATATCGCACTGTTTGCTTTAATATCCGTGCACACAGATCTTAAAGTGGATCGGACGGTAAAAACCACCCATCAAACCAAATTTGGTCTGACGGGCATCGGACACCCCCTCTCCTCGGATCCACCGATCTAGCATAGATAATTGCGCTTGAGCTTACGCCTAGATTTTCTTAAGCCACAAGTTGGTGCGTTGGTGGCATGTGCATGGCTTTCCCGAGAAGCCGCAAGGAACATTTTTTTTTTCTTTTGCCCCACAAGCCGCAAGGGAATTTAATCGTCTCCGGTGATTATTTTTAAAAATATAAATCGGATTCAATTTTTTTTTCAATTTACGGTAATAATGAGAAATACTTCATTAAATTTTCAATTTCTCCAGAGATGTTCTTTTTTTAAGATAGAACGGATTCAATTTTTGTTTCAAATTCAAATTTTAACGAGAAATACTTCAGTTAAATTTTCAATCTCGATCATGGGCCTTTTACTTTTAGTCATTATATAGAAAAAAAACTCACGTGTAATGTTGGGAGTTGTAACTTTTGACAAAACTGTATGATGCAAAATACTTTAGAAGTTAGAAGAAGAAAAAAACAGAGAAATAGAACTAATGAAAAATAGTTTTTGTTGTTATGTTGAGATTTGAGAAAGTTAAAATGTGAATTAGAAATTATGGTCTTTGATATCTTTTTATTTTGTCTAGATTACGACTCTGATTTGTACCAAAATCTGTGCTTTAAAGCCTACAAATATGAATTTTTTTACTTAATTATCATTAGAATGTAGTACTGCTGTGTTTTGTTTGTCGTTTTGCAGGAAACGGGCGAAATTATGGGTCTGACACCTCTCCATACGGCCCGTATAGGTGTCCATACGGCCTGTATAGGTCCCCATACGGCTCGTACAAGATCAGCCCAACCACACAGAAGGTTTCACATCAAAGGCGACAATTCTCCAAGATAAAGCACAGATATACGGTCCGTATAGGATTTTGTGTGGACCGTACAGGCAGTTACAGAAACCCAGACTGGATTTGGAAACAGAGACAGCTGGGGAGCCCGAAAAGACATCTTTTTAATTTGAGATTTTGGACATTAAAAGGGGTATCCTGAGACAGCAAAGGACTATCTTTTCATCTCTTAAATACTTGGTTATTTGGAGAAAATGACTCAACTTGGAGAAGAAGAAGATGAGGAGAAACTCGATTTCGACGCCGATTCTTCCGATTTTTCACTGTTTTATCATGAACTCCTTATCTCTTGTGTTTTCTATGATTGTATGAACATGAGTAGCTAAATTTACAATTTCTAGAGTTAAGATGTAGTTTTTAATTTAGTTTTGTTTCCGTGTTACTTGGATTATGTGTTGAATATTGTATTTTTACTTTGTTGAGTAGTATTTCGATTGCTTTGTTTGTGCTTGCTTGAAGTCGTCCCGTTAGATGAATGCGTACATCTAATTGTTAGGAACCAAGTCTATGATATTCAATCCAACCAAACTAAGTATATGAGGTAGGTCTACGGATCAAGGAATACCGAAAGGCGAAACTTTCCTTGAGGCGAAAGTCCTTGGATACCTTTAGTAAACCAACAAGTAACTTAGATAAATTAGTCCAAAAAACGAAAGTTGAGGGTTAACGCATCTAAGAGGGGAGTAGTTGAGTCCGGTAATCGAGGTTTTAAGCCAAAATTACAACCGCTGAGGTAAGAAACTTAGATCTGGAAACCCTAAACATTAATATCAACATAGAAACAGTAACTGCAGCATTTACTCGGTGGTCCATACGGACCGTATAGGGTTCTATACGGGCCGTATGCCTCGGGGCTAAAACAGAAATGAAATCTGAAACTCTGGAAACACCTTTTATCAATTGAAAACAACTTTAAGTCTTCTTTTAATTGTTTTAATATTGTTATTTCACAGTATAGCTAGAACAAAACCAAACCAATCTTTTCTCCACTTCTAGGATTTAAGTAAATTTAATTAAGAGTCCGGTTCTTTTCTTACCGTCCCTGTGGATACGATACCCGACTATACCAACGGTGGGACTATGCACTTGCAGTCTTGACCAGAGGTAGACTCGAGTTTTAAAAGGTACAGCTCGCTGTACTGAAACTTAGAAGTACACCTGTGTGCGAACAGTTTTTTATTTGTTATTTGTATGCTCATGTGACAAAATCTGTCAATTAATATGTTAAAAAGAACAAAATACAAACCACAACAAATTACTATTTGGACTAAATTTACAATCAATGTTATGTTAACTAGTGACTGGTAAATGGTAGTATTATACAAAATTGAAAAATTAATAAAAATATAAACATTACAAAATGCAGGTGCTGCATACAAAGAAAACTATTTTTTTGTTTGTAAAATTTATTTTAAGGACGTATTCGGTTGCCACAGGATTGCGAGAGATGGATTTTTTTTTGGTGCGGAAATCCACAAATTAATTTATAGGAACTCCTGAATATGTCCCTAAAAGAACATGAGAATGTACTTAAATAAATGTTCGGTTGTGTTGTGTGAATAGTTGTGAGAAATCCTAATTTGGAAAGGATATTCATAGAAAATTATAGTTTTTTTCTTTTCTGTTTTAAAGACTTGTTGTCAATAATATTTTTTGTTAATGATTATTGATAAATGTGTGATTAATTATAATAAAGTAAAGTCTAATAGATAAAATATGATAATATTTAAGAAAAAAATAATAATATAAATATAAAAAGTAAAAGTTGTCATGAAAAAAATAAAGAAATAATGGTGAAAAATAATTTATAATTAAATAAATTAAAAAAATTGATAAGATGCAAATGAGATGGCATGTGAAGTCCAGTAATTTTTGTCATGCATTTGTGTGAAAATTTGAGTGTGATATATTTTGGAGATATTTCAGAATTGAAACCAATGTGCACGTTTTGAGATATAAATCCCATTTCAATCAATATGAAAGCCAT
Organism: Carex cristatella; assembly: GCA_024447775.1. NCBI lineage: Eukaryota > Viridiplantae > Streptophyta > Magnoliopsida > Poales > Cyperaceae > Carex > Carex cristatella. The sequence goes on from JAJHPF010000022.1 coordinate 3,188,265, forward strand.
AAACTTGATTGATTGGGAGAATAGGTATAAATGGAGTGGAAACTAGAGAGGATAGAACGCAGAGAGTAGAGTGGAAGTAACAAGTGATACAATCATACAAGTGAACCGATGATCATAGTCTCATAGACCGTAATCTAATCCCTGTTGGCAGGAAAACGCACAGCGCTTTGACCCTTTTGATAAATTAAGAGATTCAATTCCGAGCCGGCGAAAACAATTCCCAACCACCGATCGAATCCGTGTCTGATGGGAAATGCTGTGAATGTGATGATTCCAAACAATCAGGATCCGTCTCCTCGCAGTTACCTCAGACGATTTCTCTCACTTCACGGTTTGAGATTCGAACTAATGTATTTAGCTCATTGACCTCCCTTCTGAAGCAGTTACATCTCTGAAATTATTAGAGTATTTAATCTGACGTAACAATTTCTAATATAATTTCAGAGATGTGGGAGTGTTTCTTATTTAGAAACTATACAGTAAAGTTTCATATTATGAAACTGTTTCAAAACTCCATACTGACTAAATAATTGGCTCAAATTAGTTCTCTTTTGTAATTTGTTGTTGATGTGACTTAATAGAAACTCTAAAATTAAATTCAGATATGTAAGAGTTAGAAACTTCAGATACTTTAATTTCTAAAGAGTAATTAATAGTTTATTTGAAAACTGATTTGAGTTGCAGAAATGTAGATTCTCTTGTATATTTTAATAAATCTGGACTTGTGAATTGAGCAGAATATATATTCATCTGCAAAAAGTACTCATTTCAGAACTTTGTTGTTGGTCAAGGAAAATATAAGTACTCCAAAGAAGGAAAATTTTATAATTACGAGACTGTAGACAGTGGAATATTCCCCGTTAAATTGATTTTCTTTTTTTTTCAAGAGTTGTAACGATTAATTAAGAGGTAAAAAAGGTAGTCACACTAACGTAGGCTTATTACGATTAATTTGATATAGTTGGTTTGAAATTGTTTACTTTACTTGAGTTGAGTGCAATCCGGATGACCTACAAATTAAGCAAATTAGTTTTGACTTTTGAAATCGAATCTTTTAAATAATATTTAGATACAATTTAGTTTCTTGTACATTGGATTAAGTTTCTAGCAGTAATATTAAAAATTGTACTTCCGTTGTGTAATACCAAGCAAGCAAAAATGTTATTTTGTCTTAACTACAAAATATGAGTAAATCATCTTCAACAATAAATTCAAATAATTGTAACCAATATACTTCGTTGTAATGTGTTTATACGCTACATTTATTAAAATTAAGTTTTATTTAGTGTAAATTGAAGAAATCAAGGAATAATGAAAAATAATGTATTCAATTAATTTTTTCTTTTAATCGCTTGACTTTTTTACTAGATGAATTACATAATTTGTAACTTTTAAATATAACTGTATAACTCGTGAAGTATTCAATTTCAACAAATTAATACATTTAAATTCTAAGATACTCCATCTATCTTCGAAAAAAAAAATGATTTGAAATTACGGCAGAGCCCAGATAGAAAAATTAATTTGACATTTACCATAAATGTCAATTTCGGTAAAAAATTTACTGGAAGGAGAATTCTTGTATCTAGAAAATTATTCTGAGGCTTTGGATCCGCAAAATAATTTTCTGGATTGGGCAAACTCCAAACTTTTTGCAAATGAGATGTGGATTTGAAAATTTTGTATTTTTTGGGATATTAATAGAAACTTCAGCTTCAACTGTCCATGTTCTTAGAAATTAGTTCAGCCCAAAAATAAATATGAACCTATGAAAAATCAGTACTTAGTTATATTTCTTGATTTTTTCTATGAAAACAATAGGTTACTAAATGAAAATTGGATATTTAAAATGAGAGCAATTTCATAAAATAAATTCTATAGGAAACAATTTGGGCAGAATTTTATTTTATATAAAATATTAAAGACGTGTATAATGATGATTCGCCACCCATAATTATTGTAGAAGTACATAAAAAAATATATTATCTTAAGAGTTATGTATATATTTGTCATTAGAGATAAAATAAAATTTGATATACTTTGAAAGTTTGCATTATAGTCTCTATATACATTATATTATAAAATAAAATTACACTTTAACTGTGCCCATGATAATATGAAATTTTTGGTCTTCATCTAAGGCGATGACTATAATCAAATTATGGGCCGAATTTAATTTTGAGCCGTTGTACGAGGCCCATTTTGTTCGGGAAGTAGATCCAAATGAATTAACAAGTGAAGGGATATATCATATATTAATTAATAACATTTATTTGGCAGCTGCCAATGCCATTACTGATTAAATGGTTATTAAAAATAATCCTAGATTTTTTTGAAATAATTTGAACAGGCTGTGTAACAAACTTGGTACAGTTTAAGAATTATCCAAATTTGTTGTCCGTTATCATAAATCGTTCAATTTTAAAGGGATTGGATGGTGCCATTCTATTTGAGCTACTTGAGTAGAAACCCTACGACTACCGTATAGAATGAGATCTGCATTTTCATTTTTAATCTAGCACGAATCACAAAGCGGACTTTCTATAATTCAGAGAGTAATCATGCGTTTTTTTTTTTTTTTTAAATTTGAAATCCGTAGGTAAATCTCATGCGAATTGTGTATTCGTGAAAGGTAAAAGGAACCGTGTGAATTTTGTTCTGCGTGAAGAAAACTAATGCATAAACTACCGGTATAAATAAAGTTGCTAAAAAAATTCATAGTTCGTAATTCGATTGACTTCGATTCGGAAAAAAACATAATTCACAATTAACTTGTTTGATTAAAGTTTATTTTAAAATAAATCAAACTAATTCGGTCCAAATCTTATTCAACTCAAATTCAAAACTAGAGTAAGTTTGATTTAGATTGATTTGTCTGAAGCCCTGCACTAAAGAAAACAAAACTGACAAACTGGAGATTCGTTAAAGATCTAGTAATTTCGGTGAATTTTGAGACTGAGAGGCCGAACAACGAACCCCCATGGCTTATTGACAGGGACAGTATCCTCTGCTGAGTTTTTAACCTGTAGAGCTCATCGGATGGTCCATATTTAATCTCAACCAGTAAGTGCTCGAATGATGGGGGGCAGTATTAATTTTGCTTTGAGATTCGTGCCAAAATCTTATTTAGTCCGTCCGATCAAAACGAACGGATCATATTAAAAGAACCGCACAGCTCCGCAAGTAAAAACTCTGCAGAGGAAACAAATTCTTATTGACAGTCACAGGCTAAGTGTCAACACCTCCTAGTCCTAGCTCAAAACCGGAACCGAATATTTAAGTGTTAATCCACAGCAATTAAAAGAACCCACAGTTCCGGAGGGCAGGATTTTTCTGCTCGTGAGTTGCTGACATGAGAACCCACAGCAAAATTAAAACCAATATTTAAGTGTTTAAATTTGTCTGGACCCCACATGACAGTCACACTGGGGGAACAGCTGATCTCCTTCCTCAAAACCTGCTTGCTAAAACCCTTCCCCTTCCCCTTCCCCTTCCAACAAGCAAGAGACAACGCCACCAATCCCCCATTGAATCCCCTCTCACTCGATCGCACCTCATCCTCAGGCTCATGGCCACTTTTCTCTCCTCCAAAACCGCCGCCGCGGCGATCCAACATCGCCTGCGCCCTCTCTCCTTTGCTGGATCTCGCCTCACCGTTTCCTCTTTTCGTCGTTCGTCTCCTCCTACCTCTTCTCTCCGCCTCGGTTTCTCTCAGCTTCAGGTTCGTGCTATATATCAATTTGGTTTTGGTGGCTTCAAACTTTAAACTGAGAACGTCATGCATATTCTACACACTTACCTCAAATCCAATTGGATCAATTTTGAAAGATAAACCATTCCTACCTAATGCTTTGAACAAGTAGTTTGTTTGCGGTATATTACTCTTCGATAGCCATCACAACTCAAGAAATTTACTACTTCCTTACATTACTTATGACTTGCTAGGATACCTACTGAATATAATGCCATTATGATCTCCATGCCACCGATCAATCCAATTTAGTTTGCTTTCATTTCTTTTTCTTTTTCTCCGTTTTCTGTTGTTGTTTTAAGTGCTCAACTGAATCGCTAATTGAGATTTTAAGTAACCTGGAAGCTCAATTCAGCCTTAAAAACCAAGACATACAAATTAGAATACAGACTTACCCGAAGTCGGTACATTACAGTACTCTGGAACCATTTCAGAGTACCATCACTGGTATGCTCCAGCCAAAATTACCACTGCACCAGTCATACCAACAGTAAATACATGAGCTCTCATAAAGCTCAGATAGTTGCCAAAAATTTCCCACATACAATGGTTTTTATTTGGTTCCCCAAATTCTAATGTCCTGTAGCAAGGTGGCCTGCAAAGTATAACGGTGACACGTGCAATGAGCTCCTCTGTGCAAGCAGCATCAGATCCAGCTCAGCTGAAAAGCGCCAAAGAGGATATCAAGGAGCTCCTCAGGACTAAATTCTGCCACCCAATATTGGTAAGAAGAACAAAAATATAAATAACTGTATGTTATTCTGTATATTGAATATAAACTACTGTTGAATATATGTTGAATTTGCTTGGAAGTTTCTAGTTTTGAGAAATTATAGGGAAACCACCTTTTCCTTATTTTCGAATTCTATTCTTTTGATTTCTGCTACGCACTGTTTAAGTTCTGTACTTTTTTGTGCTTCAAGATGCGGCCAACGATGATGAGAAAATGATAAAAGTGTCATTGCAGGAACAAACTTTGGCATTTTAATATTACCTGTACTGTTCTTCAGGGTGAATCACTAATCAATTAGACTTAAAGGTCATCAGTTATTATATACACTAAAACTTGTGCTACTTTAATGGTGTTGCCTTAATATCAGTTGTACAATAAAGTAGATCATAAATAATAAAAGGTTATTATAATGCTCTCTGATGAGAGTATAGAATCTGTGATCGACAAATATTTACATAGTATTTGAAGATATCCTCAGATCTGTAATATTTGTGGCTGTGATTTAGGTTCGGTTGGGATGGCATGATGCTGGCACATACGACAAAACCATTCAAGAATGGCCGCAAAGAGGTGGTGCTAATGGAAGCCTTAGATTTGAAATTGAGCTGAAGCATGGGGCCAATGCGGGTATATTTATTTTCCTAAAGTCAATTTCTTTGTTATGATTTTGAAAAAGTACACCCTGGTATTCTACAACATTTGCAAATGAAGCCAACACTTTTCTTCCTAATATTTGCAAGTACCAATTAGCTCATATATTATGCGAGGAATGTGATGGTTCTGATTTCTGAAGCACTTTTAGTTGAGTATGAAAATCCCAGGGCAGTTTAGCCATAACAGCTAGGTTCCATTTGTAATTGGCCCCAAAAGTTCTGTTTATCAGTTGTATTATAAAATTTTGCCTGTTATTTGTGAATGCCATATTATTTTTGGTGTAATTTTCATGAAAGTTTTATTTATTTCATAACATGTAAACATGTTTTCATGGTACCAATGCAGGTCTCGTAAATGCTTTAAAACTTGTCCAAGCAATCAAGGACAAGTATGCAGGCATAACGTACGCTGATTTATTTCAGCTAGCCAGTGCTACGGCAATTGAGGTGATTTGGTTGCCCCTGTTACTTCATATTATACTTATGCATCCATGATGTAATCTGCAGAGATTATTTTATATTTTTCTTATTATTTCAGGAAGCTGGTGGCCCAAAAATTCCTATGAAGTATGGGAGGGTTGATGTAACTACACCTGAGCAGTGCCCTCCTGAGGGGAGGCTTCCCGGTAAGCGGTAATTGAGTTCAGCAAATCTCACATACTTTAAAAGTGTTTATTATCTTATAGTTTCAGTAACTATGTCATCTCATGACTTTGTATTTAGCTGCGGGGCCGCCTTCTCCAGCTGATCATTTAAGGGAAGTTTTCTACAGAATGGGGCTTAATGACAAGGTTTAATTTTAATACAATTGTCCTTTGGATATTTTGTTGATTATTTGTTGAGCTATGATGCATTTCTTTTGTATTTTCTTGGTTAACTTATTGCAGGACATAGTGGCATTATCTGGAGCACATACGCTTGGGAGGTCCAGGCCTGAGCGAAGTGGCTGGGGCAAGCCCGAAACAAAATATACAGTATGCTATTTAATCAACTAATTAATTGTTCTTGACCTATATTGGATGTTATTTTACATTTTTCCCTTACAATAAGCCTCTGTATTTGTGTCTCTACTGAGATTGTTGTGTAATCCAACATTTAAGACATAGCTTTTACTAATTTAAGCAAGAAAGAAAGTATTAGCTACAGCTCGGAACATGGTCAGTCCCCTAGCCTGACTCAAGATTCTATACTTGTAAAAGAAATTATATTATCTATTATAATAAAAAATTGTTCTCTTAACAGAAAGATGGACCTGGTGCACCTGGTGGCCAGTCCTGGACTGCCCAATGGTTGAAGTTCGACAATAGCTATTTCAAAGTACAATCTCTTTCTCTAAAAAAAATTCTTTTTAAAAATCATTTATCGTGGTTTCTCTCAATAGCACCCAAATTTGTTGCAGTTGCATAAAGCACCAAATTTTTCATGTTTGGAGGAATTCAAATTTTGTGTTAGATAGCTAGTTTTCATTAGTATTGATGATATTTCTCCTAAAGTTGCTTATTTTTTTTGTGAAGAGATTTAGGGAGTTTTGTCATTTTTGCTCCACATGTCATGAGTTGCTTGTGAATGAAAATATGAGGTGCTAATTGTATTAAGAAATATATGCAAAAACTATTTTTGCCTAATTTGTCTATTTCTGTTATTATATTATCATTGATGTTGCAATCAGGATATCAAGGAAAGAAGAGATGAGGATCTCCTAGTGCTACCCACTGATGCCGTACTATTTGAGGATCCATCATTCAAGGTATCTTTTGAATTCATGATAATCTTAGTTAGAGTCTTTTAGAATGTAGATGATGCTTTAAGAGGCTTATCAGAACATTATTACATTCAAGGTATATGCTGAAAAGTATGCTGAGGATCAGGATGCATTTTTCAAGGACTATGCTGAGGCTCATGCAAAGCTCAGCAATCTCGGTGCCAAATTTGAACCCCCTGAGGTGAGTTCCTAAGTCAGAACTGGAACTTTGTTATTACTTTCCAAGGATTGCAATCTTGTATATCAGTACTGTCCTAGTCAGGCACCAGCTAGTGATTGTTTATTCTATTTTTTACTTTGCTAGGTTAATTTGGGTTATGTGTATGGTCTGGGTTTCTACTTGAGATTAAAATATAAATTTGAATTTAACCTAGAGTGGAAAACCCTATTTTGTACTGTACCTGCTATTATCAGTATGTGCTGGCACAAGTTGTAGTATTCGATACTCTCTCTAGATCATAACTAATGCAGCTTTAATTTGTAAAAGGCTAGTGCGGTTCTGAAACCCTTTTTGTTATTTAATATTGCAGGGTATCTCACTAGACTAAGCCCGATAGGTGTCTCATTTGACATACAGCAACAATAAGCCTGGCACTGTTGCAGATTTTCTCTGTTTTGGAACAATGGCATTTCATTTCTTCTTTGTTATGTAATTTTAACATCATCGATGCAGTTTTGTTATTGTACTCGACTATTTAGACTCCAAATTACTCAAAGTTCATCTGAAAAAACTGTAGCTGTGAATAATTTCAAATTACTCGGTGTTGAAGTGAGGTGACTTTATATGCAATCTGAGTCCAACTGCTTTCAACAATTCCGTATCAAACTCCTGCAGATGGAGCAGTACATGTTGCTTTGCCAAAAAGAGAACCATGATCCTCTAAACTGTATGTAAAAATGAACATTATTAAAAAAAATTGTGTCCAATTATCTTTAATAGTTGTCAGATTATTAAATGTTCACCAACACTGTATCTGTCACCCAAAGCTTGTAATTTATTAATTCACATATCTTGAGGATAGAGGAACAAGATTTTGGTTCAAATGCAATCTGAGTTGCCCATGGCAGGTCCAACAGGAGTCTTTGGACAAGTGAACAGACTCAGCTGCCAGTGCAGCAAGTAAGCGGTGGAATGTAGTAGCCCAAGGTGTCAGGACCTCGGAGATGAAAGAAAAATGCAAATCATTCTGCAAATAATCAAAACTACACCCTTGCAAACAGAGAGGAAAATAAATCTGCTGCCATTTTTTGGAATTGCAGGACTCTGTTATTCCAAATTTAGTCTTTCATTTGTGCATAAAAAACACCTTCTATTGAAATTTGTGCATTTCGAAAAAATAAAAAGTTGAATTTGGAATAACAGGACTCTGCAATTCATTTGGATCGCTGCATAAGTGCATATTTATTTCCGACAAAAACAGTGAATCAAATTGCATCTGCTTGTACTCATTGATTCGGAAATAAATCTGCTGTTATTCCAAAAGAATAACATTAACAGGAATGTTTTTAGGGTCAAATTGGGCCGCGTATATAACATAAATGCTCCCACTTTGCAGCTGCAGGCAATTAAGGAAGTAACTGTAGAGTTAATACTTACTACAGTTACTTCACTTTGCCTGTACGTTGGCTTTGACTCTTTTTAGTTTGGGGTCCTTTTCCAACATCTCTGAGTCTGAGTAGGCCATACATACTCTGTCTGCAACGAACTTGAGTCCGAGTATTATGTGAGCTGGATCAAACTTCAACTCAACTCTCTGATAAGTCATAACGAACCGAGTCAAAATTCAACAAACTAATTACAAATTTTTTTTCCAAACTTGTCTCGAACGAGTGAGTCACGTGTCACGAGCCTTTTTTTTAAACATTTCTAGTGCTATGATGAGGAAAAAAACACCACGTGGAATTAATGAGCAGAAAATTAGGTGTCCCATAACGATAGGAGCTTAACTAACAAATTTATGGGGGCATAATCAATGATTTACAATAAATGCAGCAATCTTTGCATTTAATTTTATAGAGCTGTCATACTCCCTCAGCAAGAGCCAAGAGGCCAAGAGGCATATATATATATATAGGTGCAGATTGAGGCCCGACAACAAATCTGATGGTCTCAGATGCTTACACGTTTTGTTGCAATTAAGAGAAGAGAACCAACATGATGCTTACACGTGTAAGAAATTTGAGTGGTTCATACAAAACAAAACCCGCAATTAATTGTTGGGGATCCAGTGTACTGTACTGGAATATTTAATTAAACCCTTCCATTTTAGTGAAGACGCATAATAAATTCTGAATGTAAGAATTTAGAGATGGGCTGCTCCCCTGTTACCCTGTAATTCAATTTCATCCCAATAGAAACAAACATTGGTTGTACAACTAGTTGTTCATGCCGCTGAGTTTAAATGTTTAATATTAATTAATTTGTAATCTTTTGAATGAAAATTGGTCATTCAATTTCTTAGAAGATAATATGTTAGTATTTACGTTTTTTTTTTCCCAAAGAAACCTTAAAACTATACCCAATCTCCTATACTATACTATACTATACTATATAGTATATATACATTGAATCGAATTTGTCAGATATTTATGGGATCGTCCCAGATTGATTGGATCCGGGGATTTTATTAGTTCTGTTCACTAATCACAAAGAGGGTGGGGCACAAGTACAACACAATCACAAAGAGCCAAGGGGTGAATTTTCGATGACGACAAAAAGCAAAACAGAGAAAGATTCCCCCGTGAACACTTGTTTCTACTTTCTATCATATCATGATAGGGTAATGGGTAATGGGTGCGTATCCTCTGAGATATCTCAATTTTTGCGTGACCGACGTGTCCGGTGCCTATTCGGACAACCGTAGGGGCCATTATTATTTGAGCTTTGAGATTCGTGTAGAATGCATTTGAACGTTTGAGATATTCCAAAAAGTCACGCAAAGTTTGAGATATCTCAGAGGATGCGAATTCATGGGTAATGGGGGTAGTGGCCTAGTGGGTGGATTTTTTCTTTTTTGAAATTTGGTACGGTGGGGTGGAATCGCATCCTCTGCGGAGCTGTGCGGTTCTTTTAACTTGGTCTGTTCGTTTTTTATCGGACGGATCAAATGAGATTTTGGCACGAATCTCAAAGAAAAATTAATACTGCTCTATCCATCATCCGAGCACTCACTGTCTGAGAGTAAATCTGAACCGTCTGGACCGTCCGATCAGCTCCGCAGATTAAAAACTCCGCAGAGGATAGTTGCCCACGGTGGGGTGGGATGGGGTTTACAGATTACAGTCCTCCAATTCTCTCTCAACTCTCAAATTCACTCACAAGTCACAAGTCACAACCCCTCCATTTGTTAGGGAATTCACATCCTCCGCTAATGTAAAATAAAAGAGAATCTTTTACAAATAGTAATGGATCCGGACCGTTCTTTAACTTTGCACGAATCTCAAAGTCCAAATAATATTTACAACTATAATTATAGATACATATTACGAACTTAGGTGTTTTTTTTATTATTATTTATATATTTTTTTAATAAATATCCGATTCGATCTATAAAATAAAAAACGAATACTGATACTCGTATCCAATCCGTTTTCAACCCTACCAATATATTATAATGTGACATGAATTTTTTCAAATAAATAATAATTATTTAACTTATTTTAAAGTCCGTTGCATATTGAACACATTAGAAGAAAATAAGATATGGAAATAACGAAATCATCTAAGGAGGTTAAACAAGAGAAACAAATTGCCCGATAAAAATATAAATAATGTAACAATGACGAAAAACTTGAAAAACTTCTCTCTTTTATGTATTTATAATTTCACGCTACCCATATTCCGATATTCGTTATTATCAATTATTGAAAGCATATTCCACATATTTGATTATTAATATAATATTGAACTAATATGTAAATAATTTTGTATTATATACTATCAATATTATGTTAAATTAAAAGTAATCATATGCAGTTTATAATTTATTGAGCTGTCATATAGAGTGTGGACATTTTATTTGTAAATTTAAGAGGTGGTATTCAATATATAATAAATTAAATCGAACAATTAGTGCATTATGACATCCAAGGATCTTTTTAGATTATACATGAGAATTTGGTCCTCTAAAATACAGAGCAATCTGAAATCACTTCTTCTCATTCCATTAGAGAGGTGCCAAATATCTTTGGAGAATTAAGGAAGAATAAAATTCTCTAAAGAGTCCTGATATTCTAAAAGAACCGAATCCGTAGTGTTGCTCTCGTACACAAGACAACAATGGATTCAGATAGATTTTTGCACTTAGTTTTAGATTCAACACACATAGTCCTATAGTGACCGGTAATGATTTTATATGGTCCCAACGCCACACATTTTTATTATTCATGGACTCTTTTGGGTCCATAACTATACCAAAGAGGGTGTAACGGAGCATTTTTAGGTACACCAATTTCTGTGACAGCGACTTACAAAGAAAATTATGGTACCCACAAACTCCACATTGTACCACACCTACATTACTTGTGGATGTAGCAACGATAGTATGAATATGGAAGGATGATGGAGATAAAAAGTTTGTAGTTTGGCTACCATAATCACCTAAACTAATCCGTAAGATTTGGAAAAGAAAGCCTAATCCGTTGCACACTCTTTACAACCTATGTTCTTCTTTTTATTTTAGCTATAGTGGAAGTTACAGTTGCAAAAAAACACAAGATAGAAAGTAAAAAACATTTATAGATTATAACAACAAACTTCACATACACCCATGCTAATACTGGTGCATAAATTAAATTAGCACTTATACATTGACCAAATAAATAAGATAAACCACAAGTTATTGATTAATCTCTAGGAAATCCAATAAGGGCAAGAAAAAGTGCTACGATACTGCCGTTTATGAGCCCTCGGAGAATCTTCTGTTTTCCGGTTGTGTAGGGAGGGTACCTAGCTTTTGCTTCCCCGGCAAAACCACGCGAAAGAACCGCTTTCTTATGACTGAATGCATCAAAAGAGAACTTGCCATGGTAAGCACCGATTCCACTCTCCCCAACTCCTCCAAATGGCAGGTGTGGGTTAGCAAGCTGCAATTGAAATAATATAAATCTTTCAAACTATAGTTTATACCAATATGGAAATACTACTTGCATAAAAAAAAAAATACTACAAGTTTCTCAGTTCTTTTTATAATATTTGTCGACAAAATACAGTGGCTAAAGTCAGATTATGTCAGGCCGAAAGTACATAAATTTCTTTAAATTGTTAAATATAAGTCTAAAACCCAAGAATAATTTGCTCCCGACTCAGATCAGCTCAATTTGAGTTCAGGAAAACAAACACTTCTTTATGGTTGATTCAAATCCAGATTCCAGGAGTTCACAAAAATACTCTTTCCAGGATGCCAGGTTACGGGGTTTTAATTTCAAATAGCACACAAAATTCAGGTGATCAGTGCACATGTGAGAACCATAGGTACAATTTTGCATATATTATAAAATATTGGGTCTGAAACCACCATAAAATCTTACATGTAAAACGGTGTCATTCACAAGAATTCCTCCAGCAGGTACATTATTAATAAATTCCTCTTCGTGTTTCTTGTTCTTGGTGAAAATGTATGCTGCGAGAGGATTTGCTGCCACTGAGTTGATGAATTCGTAGCTGTCTTCCAATTTATCCACCTATCAATTTTTTTAGTCAGGAAAATTACACAAATCAAAGACATATACCATGAGTGTCAAGATTTCTTATTCAAGAGTATATCTAATATAAGGACTAACAAGGGGAGAACCATGATAAAAGAAGAAAATAAAGGAAAACAAAAACAGTGTGGATATTTTTTTTTAAAAAGAATGCATAGATAAGATGCTTCCTTTATCCAACTACCAATTCATAAAGAGAACTAACCGTGACAATGGGCAGCAATGGACCAAAAATCTCATCCTTCATAATTAAAGAATCAAGCGGTACATCTAATAAAACTGTTGGGGATAATTTCCTGTGACAACAAAAAATGCTAGTCAGAATGAGTCGAGAGTTAAAAATCTAGTGCTAAGAATACCAAATAAAATGAAATATTACAGCAGCTTTTCATCTCTCTGGCCTCCATAAACAATCTTGTCAGAAACCTTTTTGTCATCTAAGAAGTCTGTCAGGCGCTTGAAATGGCTCAAATTCACAATTCTAGATAAATCGGCTGATTCCAGTGGGTCCTTTCCATAAAACCTCTCTAAAGTTATTTTCAGAGACTCTACCTGAACAAATAGTCAAAAATACAAACTTAATAGTGAACATTTGTGTTCTGGTCTTTTGAGCAAAACCTCTCCAAGCTGTTGCTACAACCTTCTATAGTTCTATGTCAACATATGGTTAATACACACATCTAAAAAAAAACTGCATACAACAAATATGTGTTTGGTTGGTTTCGCAAAGGGGGGGAGGAGTTGGCATTTACCAGCTGTGGAGCAAAGGATTTAGTAGTAATGATATAATCAGGAGCGATACAAGCTTGCCCATTGTTGCATCCCCACTTGCCAACAGCTATTCTTTTGACTGCAACCTTTAAACCAAAATTGGAACAATAAAGTCAGAATTAGACGAATTGAAGACCAAAAGTACTATTTACATAGAAAGGGTTGTCAAATACCTTCAAATTTACATCAGAGTCTACAAGGACAGGACATTTACCGCCTAACTCCAAAGAGACTGGAGTTAGGTGCTTGGCTGCTGCTGCCATCACTATTCTAGCAACTTTCCCATTCCCTAAGCAAACAAAATAAAATGGATATAAATTTAAATTTAGCTGAACACAAAAATGAGATACTGCAATAGGGGAGAAAAGGTCTATACCTGTATAAAATATCTTATCCCACTTCTGTTCCAAGAGAGCTGTAGTTTCAGGTACACCCCCTTCTACTACTTTAACGCAAGAGCTATCCACATACTCTGGTAAAAATTTTGCAAATAGTTCTGAGGTAGCTGGTGAAATTTCTGATGGTTTCAGCACAACAGTATTACCAGCAACAATAGCTCCAATGACCGGCTCAATAGACAGCACTGAAAATGTTATTATTAAAAAGAAGATTGTTAAATCATAACAATTTCCTTGCAATTGATATAATTTCATCAGAGAAAAGTTTAGTAACTTCAAATTGTCTAGAGTTCTGGTTGGGAAAGGTTATCTGTGGGATTGCTTGTTGGAAAGGTAAATTTGCAAATTATAAGTTTTGGAGGATTAACTTAGAAATCTAAACTGAAATCAATCAACCAGCAGATGTTAAATTTAAAACTTACAAAATGGGTAATTCCATGCTGAAATGACCAAAATGACCCCAAAGGGTTCTGATACAATTCTGGCCGATGATGGGAATGTTGTTATGGAGGCTGGCACCTGTTCAAAGATTAATCACATCAAAATTATAAGTAAAATTTTTATGCACATATATATATATAGCCAACTGTTATTGATACTTGGCCAAAACCAATATTCATGTATGTAAAAGATCTGGTTAAAGAGCCATAACCTTTTCTGGTTTCATCCATTTCTTTAGGTTCTTCAAAGCAAACAGGCACGCCGATTTTGCCAAAGAGATCTGCACCAGTAATAATTAATAGTTAATCACAAATATTCATAAAAAACAAAAAAACAAAAAAAATACCAAAGGGCATCGCCATATATAATCCCATCATCCAATAGAAAAATTACAATAATACAGTTGGAGAAAAGGGCACCTACAGTTCTGGACAAACTGGAGAGCCAATTTAATTTCTCCTTAGTAAAGTAAAAGTAAAAGTAAACGCAAATGCAAAGCAAAGCAGTCAAGAGATAAGCATCCAAGTTTATGGATTCAAATCAAACCCATTAATTAATTATATTATATTCTAAATCTATGAAATGAAACCATCGAAAAATTCCAATTTTTCATGGATAGCCTCCCAAAAATTAGGAAAATTAACAAGTACGTACCTCGTGGAGGTAAGTCTCCATCTCTGGCTTGGCGAGGTCGGACTTGAGCGCCTCCGTTATGTCGCTTTCCTTCTCTTTTATCAACCTAGCGATGCCCTCCAGTTGAGACGCCCTCCATTCGTAAGTCTTCGTTTTTCCAGAGCGAAAGCTCTCTCGGAGAGCCTTCACAGTCGCCTCGGCCTTCTCCCGATTGAAAACCTCACTACTCATCTTCCCCTCCATCTTCTTCTTTGTTTTTCGATTCTTCTCGTTTCTTCTGTGATAACTCAACGATGGCTAGATATACAAGTATAAATATATAATATATAAGAGATCGATGATAGGCTCTCGTAACTTCAAAGAAAGTGACGTCGGAGTAGAGAAGAAAAATAGCACGATATATATATATATATATATATATATATATATATATATAAATCCAATTTGAGAATTTTATATAAGGAACGCTTATAAAAGTACAAATATGTTATTGCTTATCGATGAAGGAAATAAATATATAAAGTAGAGACTAGAGATGATGATTTTTTTACGAGCAAGTCCCTCAGAAAATCCTAAATTGAATAAGTAGTCCCGGAAATAAAACTATTAGTAGCACTTTTTTCAAAAGGACCTCACAACTTAATAAAATTTTGGTAGTACATAATACGGCGATGTGGCATTGCTAGTGACCATGCATCATAATTTATTGTTAATATTAATTAATAATAAATGATTAACTAACTATAGATTGTAAGTAACTTATAACGGCAAACTTAGTGCAATGATATGATATGAATAATAATGATGATGATTATTTATTAGTTAGTCCTATTTTGATAATGATTTGTTATAGCGTGATATTCATGCTCGCCAAAATGCAAATAATGATTTGTTAGTCCTACTTCTACCCAACTATATATTACATAATAGTATGTCAAAGACACCCTACCTAATACCTTAATTGAAGTTGGGTCATTTGGTTATTGTTATTAACTGTAAGCATTAATGTGTTCATTATTATTATTATTATTTTTATTTGAGTGTTCATTAATTGAACTACTGAAAATAATTGATGAATTTAATGAATCCTATAACGAGGGATAGTTGTCATAATAGGAGCAAGGCTATATATTTTTACAAACTATTGCATATTGGAGTTCATATTTGATAATGCCTACATAGTTATTGATTTGCAAGAATCAAAATCTAATAAGCCGTAGTATTTTTTTTTTTTTTGAAATTCTGACAATACTTGTCAAGTCAAATCAAATATTTTATCAGTTTTTAGTTGCATTGTTAGATGTACTGACAATATTTTGATCAAATTTTTACAAAAGTTTATTTTTATAATAAACCATCAATGGTCATTATTTCTAAATTTCGAAAAGTTCAAATCATTGTGGATGGTAAAATTGGAACCAAACTCATTATTAGTTATTTGTATGCATGAATATATGTCATATTTATCATACCAAAAATAAATATTTATATTTAAACTTTTAATTTTTATAGTTATATAAAAGTTATCAATATAAATAATTATTAACGGACCATTACAATTTATAAAAATGGTTCAAGGGACAGACTTAAATTAGGTGCGAAAATTTACTTTTATCTCAAAGTTTCTATTATAGCATACATTATTTGGCAATTAGTTTAGTTTTTTTTTTCTCATAATATTTATTTCTACTGTACAGTATTAAGTTCTCAAGCAAACAAACATGTCCTCTTAAAATAAACTTTATAAAAAATATCTACTTGGCTAAACTTGTTGTTGTGGAAAATTTAGACAGTGGATTCCTCGTAACAGCAATAGGGGTGCAAATCCTATTGCAAACGGATCAGATACGGATAGGATAGTTGTAAAATCATATCTTTATCTGCTTTTATTTTCGGATATGGATACGAATAGGATATTAGACGGTTAGTACGGATATAGATTGGATATTGGATATATGTAAATATATACATAAATATTTTCATAATATATATTAAAACTATATGGTATATATTAATTATTCGGATAAGGATAATTAAAATTGAAAATCATATTTGTATCTGTATCTGCACTGATATTTAGATATCAGATATTCGTATCTAATTTTCGGATACAGATCCGGATACGGCCGGATATTATCCGATCCGTTTGCACCCCTAAACAGCAACCTCTGCAAAGTTTTTCTTTAATTTCTCATGTGTCCTTCAATTATTTTTATATATATTTTTGTAATTTTCCCTTCAATGCTTGAATATATTAAAATTTTCCTGTCAACATTTTGAACTATTTGTTTTTAATTTTCCCTTCAAATAATAAGAACTGGTGACTTAAACTAACATATATAGGTTGTAACCTTTTTAATTTTTCTCTTCCAATTTCCACCACTTTTGAACTAATCGCTCGCTTTTCAATTTCTTTTGGCACACTCTTTTGAATATCCATGACACACACACATTCAACGAATTTTAATTCCTAACACGCAAAAGAATTTCGAATTTTGATGACAAGTTTTCAAAACACTAAAGTTTAGTAAACGGAAAACCTCAACTGCTTTTGTATTATTATACTAAAAAACTAGAATAATTCATCTTTGTACCCAAGATATATAAAATATTCACTATTATATTATATAACACTAAACGACACTTTAATTGAAAGCATATCGTAATTACATATATAACCGGTACACGGTACACCATGTTGAAAGGGTGAATTAGAATTACAATTAATCAGATTCCAAGTCATGAATCATGATATAGAATATGGGGGAACAAAAATATGGGTCCGGATCCCCTAAAAGTAACCCAATTTTTGGGTTTTGGATCGGAACCGTCCGATTCAAATCCGTCGCTCGAGATTGTCTTGGAATTCGAATTCATTCTCGGAATATGTACACTTCACTTCGAGATGGATTGTCGCGGATTCGAATCGGACGGCCCCGATCTAAAACTTAAAAATTAGATTACTTTACTGGATCTAAATTCCAAAAATATAGGGTGTAATATAATTTTATAATTATTTTTTAAACAAGACATATTTTTACAATTATTTTAATTATAGTATAACTTTATGAGCATAATTTTATAAATATTTTGAATATGAAATGGATAACTTCTCCACCTTGACACAATTAATTAATGTATATACCTTCCTAGTTTTAAAGGATAGTGGTCAATATTTAGCTAATGAGTTATTCAATAGAAAAATGGTTATCATTGCGATTAAAATAATGTTTCGGGACAAATTTCAAAGAAAAGTCTGACCTAGAGCCATAATGGGGAAGGGAGTTGTGGAACTTGTACTTGAAAAAATAAAATAAAATTCTAAATAATAATTAATTTACATAAAATGATCATTCAATTTAAAGGTCTATACACATTTTAATTAAATGGTCTATAAGTGTACACGGGTCAGGTTAATGAACTTGCTCAAAACTTTTAATGCAACCTAACTATACCGAGTTGAATTTTTTTTTTTTTTTTAAGTCTACCAATATGTAAAACCACCAAACCCATATAAAATTTAACATGTGGGATTTGTGAGTAATACGAGTTAAGGAGTTGTAATTTTAATTGAACTCTTTATGATTAACTTTTCATTATTTTATTTTATACTTTTATAAATAAATATGTTACAACTATAGAAAAAAAATACAGGATAAATAAAATAACACAAAGATAATTCAGACATAAATGAATAGGAATAAATAATTATTTTATTTAATACATGATAAAAAAAATACATGTTCCAAAAATCTGACTCCGTAGAAAAATTCTATATGTGTGACTCTCATAGTTCGAAAGTCTTGACTCCACCCTTGGGCTTGTTTGTCATTTTTCTTTGTTTCTTTGTTTTTTTTTTTGCAAGAAAATATTGAAATTTGCCGAGTCCAAGAGAAAATATTGATTTTTCGGCTGATGCTATCACAATTCACAAACATAAGTTATAACAAATAATAAACGGAATCAAATTAAGTTTGAATAGTCATGGATATTTTTTGTGATATAAATACTTATGATCATGAACACTCAAAATGATTAGGCGTTTTTCCTTGCTCCTAAAAAAAATTCAAAAGAAGATACTTATAATTGAGGTTTTAAAAAAGAGGTTATAACGACCGCTTTAGCATAAAGGTTTGACAGATATTATGCTAATAGCAGACTCAATTGATCCCTTAATTTTAATTTTATAACAGAGTCAATTTATATATATTTTTTTTTCAGTTATCATTTTTATTGTGACAATAACTAGCTTTACATGGTATAGTGCGTGAATTTCTTATTTTGGAGAAATAAAATTCTTTACCAATTTTTTCATGATGTGCAAATTACAAAAAAAAAAAAAGTTAAATATCATATTCACTATAAACTGCCAGCGTCCATGAGCTGTCACTATCGAAAACAAATTTACTATTATTCCAAAAGAGATAACAGGAACTGTTATTCCGATCCCAGTTGTTAATATTTGTTGAGATTCGAGCACAATTTTTTTTTTCTTGAGATTCACGTAAGAAAATTTTAAATCGGTTGGAATAGAAATAACAGGGTTCTGTGATCTCTTTGGAATAACAGCAGATTTATATCCGTCACTATCTGCTATAGAAAATATCTACAATAAACAAAATATATATCCGATATACTTATAAATTATAATCCAACATAAACCACAACCACATATAGTTAAAGGGTGTTTGTGCACATTAATCGGAAACCAAAAGAAGTCATAATTTCCATGTCGTTAGGGTCATTTTCGATTGGGAGATAACATGTTTAACAGAATATTGAATTATCACTCCTTGACTTTGACCTTATACTGCTTACTGAGTTGAGTTACTGGCAAGCATAATATGAATTCGCATCCTCTCCTCTCAGATATCTCATATTTATTTTTTCATGCCATACATGATATTCTGTTGTTATCCAGAATTGTGGTGCTCTGTATCATGACGATAAAATACATTCGATAAGTACTGATTGATTAGGTTATAATAAAACTTGTAAATTTAATATATAAATTATTTTATGTTTGAGATAGAAATTATTTGTTCGGTCCCACTGAAGACATGCTAATTAATGGGAATGAATTAATGATTTGTATATTATTTGACAATTATTCATTTCGTATATATATTCATAGAGTATCAGCTCCACATTCATATATATATTTAAGGCAAATATAGTTTTCAATTTTTACATTCGTTTACTATTTGTATTCATATTTGTTCTTGTTAATTAAAAAATGAATGCAAATTTAAACTTTAACATTATGCGGCGGGTGCTTGGGCACTGTGGAAGGAAAGAAATAAGATATTTTTTTCTAACAAAAGGCGACCCGTGCGACAATTAATAAATGATACAGCTTTGGATGTCATTTCTTGGACGCGCTTTGCGTAACTCTTTTGCGATGAGAGTAAAGTACGGAGATCGCCTGAGAGAAAGGTGCAAGATCGCCAGATCTAGAAATATGTAATCGCCATTAGAAAGAAAGCGCGGAGGAAAAGAAAACTTTGAAATTTAAAAAAACACAGTTAATAAAGACAGAGGCGCTGCTAGTTGATAATTACGGTTAAACGGGGACCACTAATAGTTAGTTCTTAGCAGTAATTAATGAATAACATAAGAGTATCAGGGAACGTTTAGAGAACTAACATGAGGGAAACAAAATCATTACTCTAATATATATTCATTTCGTATATGTATTCGTAGATTATCAGCTCTGTATTCATATATATTATATATTTTAAGGCAAATATGATTTTGAATTTTGACATTCATTTACTATATGTATTAATATTTGTTTTTGTTAATTAAAAGATGAATGCAAAAGAATTTGACTTCGGTCTAGTGGCAAAGACACATAGCTCTCATGTAAGAGGTTATGGATTCGAAATTCACAAATTGGAGAAGTCTTCTATAATATACATAGAAGTTTGAAAGTATGTTTGGTGACTTGACTTCCAACTCATAATTTAAAAAAAAAAAAAAAAGAAAGATGAATGCAAATTGAAACTTTAACATTATGCGATTTGAATTCACTTGATTTTGAAACCTACATAGATAGAATATGACTTGCCAAAATCGATCATAAGACAGAGAGCATGACTAACTTGGTACGTGAGAAATACTGGACTGTCTTGTCCACGAGACCATCACCACGAAAACATCTAATTTTTGTGCAACTATGGCTGGTCCAAGTCTAACCTCTAACATCGGGAGTATCGGATCCAACCAATTTAGACATTTTCCAACTCTGCACAAGTATCATACTAACGATCTTTTCTTTTCTTTTCTTTTATCAAGGGATATAACCACCGCGCAATCAACATTGAAAATTATTTTATTTGGTCTCTAGCTAGCTAAAAGCCTATAAATTTGAATATAAATTAATTTTCAAACGACATCAAATTCAAATTATTTGAGCGATATATATATATTTACACGAATTTTTCATTTTTATTTTTGTTTACTTAATTTGACTTCTTCTCATGCTTATCCAATAAATTTATTATCGGTATAAATTTTCACCTTGAATAATACGGATTCAGTCAAAGTAAAATGTTATCTCCTCTCTACGCTATCTTTGATTGTTATCATTTTTGTTTTTTTATATAAAATTCAACTGTATTGTGCCAGTGTCGTTAAAATTTTTTAAATTAGTTTTATTTAGAAAAACAAACTTTAGTTTGTATTTTTATAGTAGACATTTATCGGATCCGAATTCCAAAGCACGCAATACCTAAAGCCCAAAATGCGTGGTGCCTTAAATATATTGGGAAAAAAAGTGTGAAAGCATCTGTCATTCCAACGTGCAGGATTTGTCAACTTTATAACGAATCATTTTCAGTTTTATTTTAAGGCTGCAAATTTTTATAGTAACCCTCAATTTATATCTATTTTGATTTTACGTTCCTCTATGTTGCATCGTTTTACTAAAAAGCAGTGTTGTAAAAAACGGCTAAAACGGCCGATTAACCGGAAACGGCGGTCAAACCGTTCCGCACACGGTTAACGGAGCTATGTTTGCGGTCTCGAACGTTTAGTCGGTCAGTTTTCCGATTAATCGGCCGGTTAATCGGCTGTTTTCCGTTTAATCGGCCGTTTATTCCCGTTTATTCCCGTTTATTCCCGTTTTTTTTCCGTTTATTCCCGTTTTTTTCCATTTATTCCAGTGAATTTTTTTTTATTTTTTATTTTATTATTGTGTGTGATAATAAGGTTTATAAATCATGCATTGTAGTTTTATTTGTGCTTGGATATTCATCCAATATTTTTTATATATGTTTTTTTTTCTTTTTTTCTTCTTGCTTACTTTGAAATTGATTAATTATTCTATTATTTATATACCATATATTTTTTTTACTTACTAATATAATTTTTTCAATCAGTACGACATGTTTATTTATAAAATTATGTTATTATCATAAATTAAATTTAGTGATTTTATGTTAGAATGTTTTCTTTCTTTCAAATAATATGTTATTAGTATTTGAAAAAGCTTAATTAATTCTCAAATTTATTTTTCATTAAATAAATGTGTTACTTAAACATGCAAAATGATTACGTGTTACGAAGAAATAAGCATAGTATCATGTTATAATAATAAAACTAACTTAAATTAAGTTTATTTGATAAGTTTAATGAGTTAAATAAATAATTTTTAATAAATTATGATATATATACATAAATTTAATAAAAACGTTAAATTGTCCGCATAATTCCGATTAATCGACCGCATACCGATTAATCACTTGGCGGTACCCCGTCCGTCCGACGACCGCATACCGTTATTTACAACACTGCTAAAAAGGTTGATATCTTTTTAGAATATATTTTATATCTTACAAGGCTATATGGATAAAACAAGCCAAATGAATTAACAAAATAGTGCCCCATCATAATTCATGACCGTGAGAAATTCATTTGCGTTGGTTGAGATTAAAATTTCTAATATAAATATATATATATAAATAATTTTTGTCTTTCATTAATTAAAATATTAAAACCGAGTCTTTCTCATAAATTAAAATATTTATTTTTTATTTTTTATTCGGTTAAATTACATCCTTTAGATTTATGTTCAATTCAGTTTCAACAAAAAGATACGATGAACTCGTTATCTGCTCTCCGTTTTATTTGTAACGTGTCGGACAAATCCTTTCCCTTAGTGGCATCCCATAACGACAAGGGGCAACAAAGCAAGCATCACAAGAAAAACAAGAATATGATGCTCCTGTGCTTGATTGTGAATCTTCTGTGGACACACTACTATAGTGGTAAAAACATGTCGTGCCGTCACTAATATGCTGTAATTTTGGTTTCCTGTCGTATCGTATTGTGATCAAGTGAACAGTCACACGTGTTGTGGCCAAAATATCGAAGGTATAGTCATGGCACACGAGTCACTTCGTGCTCAAAAGTGCTGTGTCCAAACGTAGTTGATCACGTTTAACTATTTTTTTTTTCATAATCTAAATTAGTTTATTTAAGATTCACCATATGATCAAGATCTAAAGGTTCTAATTAATTGCATGTGACTTACGTGATCACGTGCTGTGTCGTGCCGTGTCCAAAAAATTTCACGTGACATACCGTGCAGTGTCAAATTTTCAAAAGATAGTTACGACAAGCAACACGCAAGTCACGGTATGTAGCAGTCACATGTACTATATTATTTCATGCTGTAACTGTGTTGTTTCGTGACAAAGCTGATTCCATCGTGCCATTTTTTTTCACTCTACACACCACATAAACGTAATAATGTAATCATGGTGGGTCTGCATTTGAGCGACACACCGCACGATGTGGTTTTTCTATATCCGCCACAGGGCTGGATTGCACTTTTGCACTTGCTTAGTTGCTTGTATGCTGAGAAATGTCTGTACTATCTTGGACTCTTGGAGTTGTGGCCCTCTTCCTTTATTTGCTGGTAAGACATGTAGCAATCAATCGTTCTCTTCTCAGTTACGTCTAATAAAATAAAAAGAAAAAAACACAACACATGCGTCTAGAGGTATACATAATTATTGTTCAACCTCAAATATAATTGCTATTTAAAAAGTAAAAACTATCATATTATATTGGAGAATCATAAAGGATAAATAATTACATCTTATCTAAAAATTAAACAATTGTATCTCATTTAGGAGTCAAATATTTACACTCTGGAGAAGGAGAAACAAAAAGAGAAACAGTTTTCCACCTTAACCTAAGGACCGTTCTATACTTAAAAGACCAAAAATATAAATTAGAAATGCGGAACATAATATCTAATTCCATACCATTTGTCATGGAATATCCAAAATCTTGATAGAGCAACAGCTGTCTACGTGAGCACGAGACAAGTCTTCAATGACAAAAAGCCCTTCTAGGCTTTATATTGTATGGTTGTAGACTAAGTTTTCCAAGACAGCAACATATGACTCTTGAGAAATTCTCTCCAAATTTTTTAATGAATTTCTCTTCTCTATTCTTTGATGGTGGAAGAAAAAGAAAAGACATGCATATCCGTATTTTTCTAAAGAGAAAAATATCTGTTCAGTTTCTGTGCTTTTATGTGTTATCTTGTGTCTTAGGACCAATCCTTATATATGGTTACTTATCTGGTTACCTGCCAACTTGAAAAATGTATTTTGTGTAACTGCATCAAATTTTGTGCAGCAGCATTGATATCCGTGTGGCTCACACAGATATCTGGAAAGACAGTTTTATGAATTACAAATTTCAGAATCAGTCCATTAATAATTTAATATTTGCTTAAATTGTTTCACATATTTATAGGCCACAATATATTGAATATATAAATTGTTTAATATCTTAATTCCATATTAGATCACAATTATTAATTGTGACAATCCATAATTATATTACATATATGCTTAACGTTAGTTATATGATCCAACATATTATTATTATTACAAGTATAGAGATTTATTAAGTTGTTGCTCAGTCCCATTAAGTAACAGGATTATTGTTTTCAGTCAGTCCCTCCCATAAACTTAAAGAGGCTATCTTGTTTGAATGTTGATGTAATGATGCATCGTACAAATTAATTATTTGTTGTTGCTCAGTCCCATTAAGTAACAGGATTATTGTTTTCAGTCAGTCCCTCCCATAAACTTAAAGAGGCTATCTTGTTTGAATGTTGATGTAATGATGCATCGTACAAATTAATTATTTGGTTTAATGATACAAGAGAGAGCCATTTAATTTCCAAACAGAGGAAACCTTCTAGAGTCTAGACACACCACAAGTACTACATACTGTCAGTTAGTTACTCATCGGAAGAAGTGAACAGAAATTAAGTACTAACCAATCAAGTAATAATTTGTAGGCACCGCACCAAACTACCAAAGTGAATAAGTGATTATTTGATATGTATGAAATCATGAATTCGTATTGAAAGCCACGTGTCATGTGCAGGACGTTTGACGGCCATGTGTCAGCGGAGGGAGATGCCACGTCACTATATATATATTTAATAAAAAAAAGTAAAGATGGAAATACTGAGCTGCCATGACACTTCAAATGTTTGCCATGTTTGACAAACAATTGTCAATTGGTGAACTAAAAAGTTCACACTTGCGCAAAGCCGCAAAGGGAAAGAGACCACCTGTCTTTTGGGAGCAGGATTTTTTTTTCTCAGTGAGACTGACATGTGGGTCCAGACGGATTTATAAATTTAAATATAGATTTTTAGTTTTGGTGTGACCCATGTGTCAGTGACTTAGGAGCAGGAAAATCCTGCCCCCCTGGGAGGCAGATAATTCGGTCCTGCCGCAAAGACTACATGTATGGCGGTTAATGGTAATATTTATATTGACCCTGAATTATAAAATATTTCTCAGTCCTCGTAAAAATTGCTTATTTACAATTGACTTCTTAATTTTTTTTCCTCCCAAAATTCAACAAATTTATGGCATTATTGCGTCATCAACATAGTTAATTTATAACGTAGAGTCGCAAATCATTGATATGGTAGATCATTTTTGAGTTATAAGAATTAGTTTTTGATTTAGTGATTAATGATAATGTAATTTAAGCGAAATCCCGAAAGGTCATAAATTCAAATTCTAAAGGAAGAAATTTATTGTTGTAATAATATATTTATAAAATGAAAAACCTTCAGCAATATCTTTCTTTCTAAACACTAGTAATATATTTTGAGCACCAGAATAGTAGCTAAATTCTGGCGAGCAATCCATGACCAGCAATTCTCCCCTTGAACTTTTGACTGAAGAAAAAAAAATGGTCAATTTAGTGCTCCCACTTTCCAGAATAGAAGCAAAACCTGCCTACCGCTTAATTGGTCCAAAATGCTCGCCGCTTAAAATCACATTACATCACCAACACTTTTAAAAGTCCAAACTAAACTACCAAACCATGCTGCATTGCTGCGCCTTTAGGGCTGAAAACGGAGCCGGATAATCAGCTCCAAATCCACTCCGAATCCGAACAAAATCCGTATCCGAATTAAACGGATTCGGATAATTCCGAATACGGATCCGGATAATCCCGGTGTATACTAATTATTCTCGGATATGGAATCGGATAAAATCTGCAAAATCTAAACGGAGCAGATATTCAAATTATCCGGATCCCAATATTTTTTTTAACAATTCGGATTCCAATATTGGAGTCCAAGACTCGTTCAGCTAAGTGATTTCTACCGGACTACCCAGACATCTTATATAGACTCGCTACTTGTCACTCTTTTGTTGATAATCGAAGTGGGACTAATTAATCACGTGTACAAACCGTACATAGCGTCGGACAAAGCGCTAGCCGCTTATTCTAGTAATATATTAAGTGGGCTGCTGAGGTTGTTGCTTGTATTTAAATGAATCTTCGGCCCACTAATTTTAGCATGTGCTTGACGTTCTTTTAGAACTAAATTATCTGTACAAACGACAAATTTTCAAAAAGATACGTACTTTGAAATCTGAAAATAAAATAAAATAAAAGGTTAAAAAATATTAATGTCGCTCAATGAAATGATAATCCCACTAATGACTAATTATCCGACAATTATTCGTTTTGTATCCGTATTCGAATCCGTATCCGTAGATTATCCACTCAGTATCCGTATTCGTTTAAGGTGAATTTGGTTTTGCATTTTGACATCTGTTTACTATCCGTATCCGTATCCGTATCCGTATCCGCTCACTGAAACGTGGATAAGAATATGGTATCAGCATTATCCGCTCCGAATCCGCCCCGTTTTCACCCTTGTGCGCCTTACTCAAAGTCAGGCAACCTACATTTATCAGTTCATACATAATCAAATAATCACTTTAATTCGGTGCCTCCTTTCTATACACTTCTTCTCATCACTGACTGACAGTACGTACTACTTTTCAAAATGCTGAGAGTTGAGTTTCATGATCTAGACTCTAGAGCAGTGATAATTTTTATTGTATGATTGACTGAAATTTTTATTATTGATTAACAATTTTCCATTACTTAGTTTAAAACTAATGTGATAAATTCACAATATCATGTGATTATTTTGGATCATGAAAAGTTATAATTTATGTTTATCACATATTTTTTTTTATTTTTCCAGTCCCGAACTTAATAATTAATTTTATAATTACAAGTTACTAGGACTATTTTTCGAATTTTTTTTAGAAATCATAAATAAAAAAAAAAGATTTTACCAAACTAACTTGATTGCTTACAAAACCATAAGAACCGAGATGTCATTTCGGTCCAAAGTATTTTTTTTTCTTTCAGGACCGAAATGCTATTTCGGTCCGAGCCATTTTCACAGATTTTGAAAAATAAATAAATAATGTAGTTGTTGTTGGAATAAAACTTGTGAAACAAATCATACTGAAATGACAATTCAATACGAGGAAAAAAAAACCACTTCAGACCGAAATGACATCTCTGTTCTTATGTTTTTTGTAAAAATCAAAGTAATTAAGTTGGTATGGTAATTTTTTTATATATGATTTCTAATTTTTTTTTCTATTTTTTAGACTTCGCTCCATATATAAAAAATATATATTGCATAAAATTTTAATTTTAAATAAGTATTAATAAATAATGTAATATTAAACAAAATTATAGATGACATATAACAAACTAATTAATTATGTACATTGAATTAGGTATACACTATACAAGCTGCAAGCACTTTTATCTCACAAAAAGGGAAGGGAAAAAAGAAGACCAAAACTTCAAGCACTAAATATAACCTGTAAATTAAAATAACCGGGAAATAACATTCCTAAATCCAAAATTTTAAAACTTGAATTTAGGATGCTTGTCAAATATAGATTATAATACTGCACCCGACATTTTTGGGTGCCAAGTAGGGGTGAAAATGGTATAGATAATAACCGATCTGTATAAGATCCGTATTCGAAAAGTTAGATGTGGATATCCAATATTAAAGAATTCATGGTCGATTGCATCAAGATCTGTGCTAAGTACATTAAAATCCGTGCATGTAGGTTTCAATTTCCGTACCCACTAATCTTAATGTTAATCGTACTGTGTTAGAGCTAATTGAATCTAAAAGTAGGTCCGATGACCTACTCCTACCTCAATATTAAAATATCCGTATGGATAAAAATATTGATATGGTTTTACGTTTTAATTATCCGTATCCGAATAGTAGAAATGAATCATATATTTTAATATAAATTATGAAAAGAAATATGTTATTCGCCATTATAATTAGATAAATATTATGAATTTTAATATATTTTAATATTATTTTAATAAATATCCTATCTGATCCGGACTCATATTCGTATCTGTCTGACATATCTGATATCCGTTCTGTATTCATATCCAAAAAAATGAAAAAAAATATGGATATGGTTTTACACTCCGTATCCGCTGAATTCGCAACCTCTGAGATACCTCAAACTTTGCGTGACTTTTTGGAATATCTCAATCATTAAAAATACGTTCCACACGAATCTCAAAGCTCAAATAAAACTGGCCCCCTAAGCTGCCCCCGAATAGGCACCGGACACGTCGGTCACGCAAAAATTGAGATATCTCAGAGGATACGGATTCGTATCCGCTTCGAAAAAAATAACTCAAAATGAAAAATACGAAAAATACATTGGTGGGTGCCGGTACGGCGCTACCGCAGTATCCTTTTTAGCCTAAAAAATAATAGTTTATTTTTTGTCTTTCGGCCCATTTCAGTCAATATAAAATCCAACTGTTGTGCTGGCCCTAAGTAACAGGCTATTAGAAACATTATTATAAAGCAAAATTTTCGGTCTTGACTGTTATTTAGTGAGCGGATCAAAAGGCCTTGTAACTATAGACGTCACAAGTAGTAACTAGATAAATTCTCTTATCTCGGTCTCATTTTATCAGCCCATTAACAGGCCTACTGACGGGCTTACTTGTAATATCTGTAAAATATCTATGAATAATTTGATCCTATACACAGCCCATATATGCCCATATAATTTGGTTCACTTTAATTTTATTAGACATTCAGTTGACCTTAGGACTTAGGAGGCTTGAATTGAAATCTCTCAAGCAAGTGTTAGCGACTTCAAGTTCATGACTTGAATTATATATGTCGTATTATTGCAATATTCAACTGATATTAAGCAAGTGTTAGCGACTCCAAATTGGACTTGCAGGAAATCCATATCTATAATTAAATACTCACAACTTGATATTAATAGTCCAATTATATATTAATGAATGCAAATGTTCAATTACAATATTCAATTGAATATCAAGATACATAATCTCAATTAAGTTCACCATAGATATCTGATTCATTGTCAGATAATATTTCACATCCAAATATACTTAGAGTTGGAGT
The DNA here is from genome assembly GCA_024447775.1 of Carex cristatella. Taxonomy (NCBI): domain Eukaryota; kingdom Viridiplantae; phylum Streptophyta; class Magnoliopsida; order Poales; family Cyperaceae; genus Carex; species Carex cristatella. The sequence goes on from JAJHPF010000022.1 coordinate 3,217,913, forward strand.
CCGTAATTTCCAACAAATTAAGTCATCAAATCTGTCATTACCCCATACGATAATGCAATAGTCTTCATCGATATCCGATTATTATTGTGTAATCATATACCACAATATCCGGTCACATCTCATTGTAATATGGGCCAATCCATTGTCCCAACTGACACTGAAACATCGATTTGTTGGTGACTTTCAATCGCAATCCAAAATAGAAATTATTACAAATAGTAAATCATTCAAAATGATAGACCAACAATATCACACGTAATTTAGTATAATTTGATTGGGTTTATGGAAATGATGCACCGATTCAAAATATGCAGACAATTAGTCATTCAACATGAAAAACAAATAATAATTTGATTCTTAATTTTAAAGTTTCAAACAATTTCAGTAACTCCACTCTGATATCATTTGACAACAAGATGAACTCGCAAGCAATGTGATATTTCGAAAAATCCCGTCTCGTCTTATCATTTGTAAATACGTCTGATAATAAAAATTTCTAATAATTCTCAATTAGATTAGAAATGTTGCAAATCTTCCTTTCATTAATTTTCCATATATTTTTTTCCCACTTAATTGTCTTAGTTTTCTTTTACTCTCTCTCTTTCCTTTTTCTGTTCTCATAATCTCATCCGAAAAAGAGAGAGAACAGGGGAGGGCGTTTTTTTTTTAATTTTTTTTATTATGCGAAGGCGAAGCCTGTAGGCAAGGGCCGCTTAAATTGGGGTTACGTAACGGGGTTATGGGGGAGGGGCCCAAACAGGCCGCGTGGCCTTAGTGTCACGTGGGTATTAATTTTTATTTTTAAAATTTACACTTCTTAAAATCTCAATTTTTGATGAATTTATAAAGTTTATTGCTTTATGTGGCCCATTATAATATTAGAGTTAAAATACATCAAAATTTGTGCTCTAATATGCTCTATATTCTTTATCTCTGTTTTTAAAATCCGAAGAGTTGATCTGAACCGCTCAACATGATATTCATAATAAAATGTACTTGAAGACCAAATTTTTTATTTTTTTAAAAAAATTTGCTATTATTTTCTTAGGGATAATATCACTTTTCCAGATGAGCTAGTATTTTGTATCTATTAAAAAAGTTAGATAAAAAAATTCTAAAAAATATAAAATTTGGTCTCCAATCAAATTTTATTATGAAAATTATATCGAGCAGTTTGAATCGATTATTCAAACTTTAAAAATAAAAAAATATATGGAGCATATTGTAGTAAAAAAAAAATAATGCATTTCAACCCTTTACCCTCCTATATATATTATTACTTGGGGAAAATTTCTTGTATTGGACGCAACAAAGATGTTTAATTTTTGTGGGGTTTAGCTCGAACTACTTTTCACCTGAACAATCAATTTTACCAACGCCTATAAATGATCAATAAAATAGTCCTCGTTGCTACCTACATACTTCATACTTGCATTACTTAGCAGTTAGCACGAGTCTCTACTCTCTCCACTCCATCTTTACCTCTTTCACGGATTCGACTGGAGATTGGTGGAGCAAGTGAAATGGACGGAATCAAGGTGGAGATTACTGGAGATCAAGTGTTTGATGGGAAGAAGGCGGAGGCGATGGTGAAGGATCTGAGAGCGAGCTTTAAGGCGGGAAAGACAAAGCCGTACCAATGGAGGGTGTCTCAACTGGAGGGGATAGTTCGGATGATAATGGAGAGGGAGACGGAAATAATGGAGGCGCTTCAGTCCGACCTCGCCAAACCCAACATGGAGGCTTACCTTCATGAGGTCTCTCTGTTTTCCCCTCTTTCATTTCATTATTTTTAATACTAAATTCATTTGGTACTTTCAACAAAACAAATTTCATATCTGACCAACATTGATAAAACACCGCATCTGCAATTTTGATTCTTTTTATTTGAACACTTGCAGTGTGGAGGGGTTTAGTTGCTTTGACTAAAATTAGAGAAGTTTAAGTAAGAAGTGTAATTGTAGTTGATTATTATTTTTTACTTCAGATCTCTTTGTCAAAGTCGGCATGTCTGTTTGCCTTGAAGCAACTGAAGGGCTGGCTGGAACCAGAGAAGGTAGTTGCTGAAAAGATCATAAATCCTTTTTATAGTGTGTTTTTTACTATTTATTGTTTACTGTTAATGTCTACAACAACTTTGTTCATGACATTGTTTTTTGTTATATTTTTAAAAGGTGAAGGATTCATTCACAACTTTTCCATCAAGTGCAAAAATAGTTCCAGAGCCGCTTGGTGTAGTTTTGATTATCTCTGCATGGAACTATCCCTTCTGTATGTTTATCAGTTTCAATTTCATTTAGAAAGTTCTATTCTGAAAAATTTGAATAACAATAATAATTATAAAGCTGATATTTAATGAATTCGCGTCAAATGACAGAGTGACAAATTTTTTTAATTGACTTAGGCAAAATGCCCATCTTTTGTTCTCGATGAAAGGCAAAAAAGCTTGCCTAATGTTCACCAAATATGAAAAATATTCTTAGTAGATTACAAACCTGGCGTAAAGGGGCCATAGGCTTTCTAAACCTTAAAATGAAAAAAAAAAAAAAAAAAAAATCTTTGAATGCGTTTTCATTTGAACAATTTCCTTTTCTGCTTTCATCTCTAGCATTGTTGATTGATCCGGCAATAGGAGCTATTGCAGCTGGAAATGCTGTTGTTCTCAAACCATCAGAAATAGCCCCTGCTACATCAGCATTTTTTGCTGAACATTTACCAGAATATGTGGATAACTCTTGCATAAAAGTTGTTCAAGGGTCCATAGCTGAAACAACTGCATTGCTCGAACAGAAGTGGGACAAGATATTTTATACAGGTTTTTCTACTTTTCCACTATATTTCTCCTATTGATGTTGTTAGACAGCGTTTACATTTTTATATTTTCTTATTGATATATGTCGAACTGTATAGGTCAGCTGCTTCTAGAATCCCTAGCTAATATATTACTTCTTTGAATTATTGTTACTATATATCCTTAATTTTGTTGGCACAGCAAAAAAATGCACTAAGGTTATCAAGGTTCTTTGTGGTCTCTGCTGTTGGTGTGATAAAATTACCTCCATGATCCTTATATCAATGTGTAAACTAAATTGGTTTCCATCTTCTTTTTCTTTTTGTTTTCTTTTCCTTTGTATATATGTTTGAGGAAATGGGAGAGTTGGCAGAATAGTGATGGCAGCAGCAGCAAAGCATCTTACCCCAGTGGCTTTGGAGTTGGGTGGTAAATCTCCTGTCATTGTTGATTCCAATGTAAACCTAAAGGTATTAAACAATGAATGCATGGTTGATTTGATAAATTTAGTTAATAGATTTAATCTGGTTTAAACCTAAATCTAACTGTAGTTGGTAATCTTTCATCTTGTTCATATTCAAAATGAAGGAGAAAAAGAAACTTTGATTGGCTATAGTTATGCATTATGTCACTTTGTCATATGTGTTTATCTGCATTTGAATTCTGAATGTAACTTTTCTTTTTTGTGATTTCACCTTCTCAAAAGACTGCGGTGAAACGAATTGCTGTTGGGAAGTGGGGATGCAACAATGGACAGGCATGCATTGCTCCTGATTATATCATAACCACTAAAATTTTCGCTCCCACATTGGTACATTGCTCCCATTCCCTCTGTTGTCCCTCGGTCTCTCTAGCTTTAAGCGCATGCACACACAAGAAACAATTATTATATAATTTATATCCCTTATGTGCATTATCTATCATGTATGTAGGTCAATGCCTTGAAAACGACTTTGGACAGATTTTACGGGAAGGACCCTCTCAAATCAGCTGATCTATCTCGAATTGTGAATTTTAATCATTTCAAACGGTTAACAAACCTATTAGACGATGAAAATGTTTCTGACAAGATATTATATGGTGGAATGCGAGATGAGGAGCAGCTGTAATTATTACTTTCCTAGAAAATCTAATTTCGACTATATACTCAAGTAGCACCTTTATCCACTAAATAAACAAAAAGAAAACAACACTAGTTGAATCTTTGGTCCCCTGTTTTTGAACTCTAATAAATTGGTTTATTTTCATTTACCTTTCATCAGGAAAATAGCTCCAACGCTTTTGTTAGATGTCCCGCAAGATTGCCAAGTAATGAAAGAGGAGATATTTGGCCCTTTGCTTCTCATCATGACTGTTAGTTACTATGTATAACTAATGTATACTTAGGACTGATAACAAATTCTTGTACTGCATTTTCTGATAACTTCCACTAAATGTAATTAACATTTTGTTAGGTGGAGAAGCTAGAGGACAGCTTTGCCTTCATCAACTCTATGCCGAAGCCCCTGGCAGCATACCTTTTCACCAATAACAAGAAACTAGAAAATGAGTTCATAAAAAATGTATCAGCAGGAGCAATTCTCATCAATGACATAGCTTTACATGTAAGCCTCCTTCAGATTTTGTGAATTTTTCTTTCTGTTTTGTACATTCTTGCATCCCTTCCAGTTGCTAAGCAAGTCCGTGAAGAACTCGTTCAAACCAATGCATCATAATTAAAAACTAAATACATAATTAATATCAAATTTACATTATTTAATTAATTAACTGAACAGTTCTATTGCTCTGGCCAGATTATTACACAATTCATATTCAAAATAATAATTCTTCTAATTTGGTTTGCAGCATTCAAATCCATACTTGCCATTTGGTGGAGTCGGGGAAAGTGGAATGGGCGCATACCATGGCAAGTTCTCCTTTGATGAGTTTAGTCACAAGAAAGGGGTTCTTTCACGTGGTTTTGCTGCCGAATTCCGCGCGAGGTATCCTCCCTACACTCCCCAAAAGCAATGGATCCTGAGGAATTTGATAGATGGACGTTTGTGGGCTCTTTTTCTTGCGCTTCTCGGATTCCCCAGAGATTAGTTAGTTGCTTAGTTGCGAAGAGGCACGAGGTATTGCACTGGTCAGTCAGGTTGTGTTCTGTTGAGCTCAAGACAGTTGCGTTGTATGGCCTTTGTGTATGTGTGTATTTATATAATTTGTTTATTAAATGCTTGCATTAGATGACTCGTGTGGAATTTCCTCATGTTAAAAAGTATTATGTAACTTAATAGCAGGAGGTACTGGAAACGAAGAATCAATTAATGTATAAATTATTGTCAGACAAATGTATAATTAGTAGTTTCCAGGGTACTGGAAACGCTTTGCTGCGGGACTGACAGTATCAGTTTGGGCAAACTATATATATATATATATGCTGCTTTGTAGTGAATTGATAGGAGCAATTCTAGTTTCTTTCTGTGGCAGGGCATGCATATTCAGCTAAATTTATAGGCATGCATCATGCATGGCTGATTCTAGGGGTGTAAACGGAGCGGGTAATTTCTTACTGAATCAACTCCGAATTTGGTTATGATCTGAATATGGATAATCGAAACGGATAATTCGGATATTTATTAAGTACGAAGAAAATATCTGAATTCGAGAACAAACAAAATAGATGTCCCAGTTCTATCTGAAAACCATTTTCCTTATGCTGGATCTGTTTCTTTCCGAAACCAGCTTTCTTTTCTTTTCTGAAGTTCTCTTTACCAGACAGAGGTTTGTATATAAATGTACCAAGTTCATTTTCGTTTTACTTGTGGGAGTAATATGTTGAGTTTTGGTTCGGATTCTTTTGCCCCCCTAATTAACCTTCATGTTTCTTTTCTTTTCCATTCCTATGTTTATGAACACCTCCGTTTTATTCTTGTTTTTATTTTTAGATTTATTTTTCTTAATTTTCTTAATTTTGAATTTTGTTAATTAGTATTGTATCTTAAAGTTCACTTGACTATTATTTGACAATTATTTGTTTCGTATCCATATTCAAAGTCATATTCGTGGATTATCCGCTCTATATCATTATTCGTTTAAGGTGAATTTGATTTTAAATTTTGACATCCGTTTATTATATCGGTTTATTATCCGTATCAGTATTCGTATCTGCTTATTGAAAGACAGATATGAATTCAATATTAGTATTATTCGCGTTGTTACATTACAGGCATCACATATGAGGCAAATAAATAATCAATGAATCTTCGCAAGTGCGAGTTGATTTTCTGTCTTTCAAAATAGAAAGTTCAGCACCTTCTTTTAACGATTATCACACGTGTTGTTTTGAGTCTGCGATTCGAAGTGTTGATGAAGAAGCACGGGTGATGCTAGATTTTGAAATAACGGAGGGTTAATCAAATAAAATTTTTATGCTGAACATGATGATTAATTTCTGATACACAGTATTTTATTTTAAATTATACAGTAGAAAATCATGCATAAATATATATATTTTTTAAATAAATATGATCAATTTTATGCATAAATAAATATTTTTTTAAAATAAATATGATCAATTGATTTTCATTCACCGTACGTGGATCCGCTATCGTGTAGAAGCAGCATTGAAATGAATAAAATGATGTTGCCTCCACCATGCATTTTGTTTCTAAATTCTAAGCCGGCCTAATTTTGTGTAATGAAGATTTTATATCCTTCACGAACTAGTGCAATTTGGACCGTCCAATCTCAGTCGGACTGCTAAGTTAATTAGATTGCCTGAGCATTTTCATTAATTAAATTTAGAAAGAACTAATAGCTCATGTCACTGACAAATGGACCCAAGTAAGGGAAGAGAGAGAGCAAGAGATTTTGTAAATTGTATTTCTCTGTTGTGTAAATGATCTGTTACCTTGCCAGCTTACTCTAACTCTAAGGTCTATAAATAGACATATGATAGCGCCGTACATAGTTTTTGTGGCAAGGAACAGCCAAAATTAAGAAAAAATATTCACTTCTCAATTGGCCATCGGTTTGTTTAAACAAAGAGTCTGGTGGATTAGGTGTGCTTAACCTTCGACATATGAATATCTCACTTCTTACGAAGTGGTGGTGGAAATATAAAGACACCAACTTTACCAGTAAATGAAAAACATTGATTACATATATCTATACCACTGAACACAGTAGTGTATATTCTCCTTTTTGGGCTGCTATCATGAAATTGGAAAAATTAGGATATCTTAGTATCACCTTCATCCCTGGTACACAGTCCACAGTTCGGTTCTGGTCTGATATTTGGCATAATAATTGCACATTAGCTTCTTTATATCCCCAACTGTATAGCATATGCTGGGACAAACAGGTGCTACTTACAGAGGTCGTACATTCACAAGGGGAGTGTGTTTCTTTTAGAAGAACTTTGGTGGACATAGACCTACAGGATTGGGCATCCATATTACAACTCATTAGTTCTTTTTCTTTTACCCATTCTCATGACAAAATTTTTTGGAGATGGGAATCATCAGGCATATTCTCGGTTAGATCGCTCTATAAAATTCTCAATTTTCGAGGGATTATTCCTCCTAATCCTAGGCTATGGTGGGACATTTCTATTCCTCATAAAATTCAGATCTTTATGTGACTTACTTGTCAGTATAAAATTTTAACTAAAGACCAACTTAGGGAAAAAGGGTGGATAGGTTCGGTTAAATGCCCTTTCTGCAATGAGGATGAAACGGTTAATCATTTATTCATCAACTGTGTGTTAGTACGACAAGTTTGGTTTTGGATGGGTAAAAGTGTCAATTTTTTTTCCTCTTGGCATACAATGGAGGATATAATTTCTTTTGCTGTACAGCTGAACAAATTTGATAAAATAGCATTCTTAATGGTGTTCAGTGCTATCTGCTGGACAGTGTGGAAACATCGAAACGAAATTTGTTTTCAAAATGTCATACCTAAATCTGGTAGGAGTTTAATTTTTCTCATTATTTCACTTCAATATTGGTTAGGTGCTAAGAAAACAAGAAAGGAAACACAAGAGGCTGCACTAGCTTGGATGCCTGCAAAGGAGGTGCTGGAAGAGATCCCGATTCGAGTATGGATGCCTGGAGACGACTAGTTGATCCATTTCCAGCCAGCTTAAGCTCCAGCTCCCTGACTGTCAGCAATCAGCGCTAATACCAGTTCTGGATTGCTCAAAATAACTTTGGTAGTTTGATAGTTAGATAGTCAGTTAATAATCCGACTTTCAAGTGGCTATTAGTCATTATCATAGCAGGAAGAGATATTTTGTTTTTCATTTTTGGGATACATTGCAGGGTTAGTGTTTACTTAGAATAACGAATGGAGTGGAGATCTTTTACAGAACCAGTTTTTTTGGTGCTTACAGCAGTTGCCAATTTTGATTGTAACTTAACTATGTTTCGTAATGAAGCAGGGCTTCGGCCTTTTTTACCAAAAATAGCGCCGTACATACAGTAGGTGAAATAACTAGCTTCTGAACAGAGAACTATTTCTATTACAGTACGTATGTAATTAAATTTGCGCTATTACCAAGACCCGCATTCGTTTTTCTTTTCGTCCCTTTTATTTGAAGATAATTTAGTGGTTTCGTCCTTTTGTCCTAAACGCTAAACCATATGAATGCAGAGGAACTGAAGATGATACAAGGGAGTAGTGAATGGTACCAGTTAGATTCTCAATACTTCCAGCTGCATACCGGGGCAGGAAATGAGGAGACTGGATACTAGAAAAAACAACGCTACAGGGGCTGCACTAGTATGGTTTTAGTTTAATAATTTCAATTAGATTGTTACTGTGATGTTTTTTATCTCAGCGGTATATTTTAATAAGTTAGGAGTCTGTTTTATTTCAGCAAGTTAGGTAGTATTTTTTGTTTATTTTCAGTTTTTTCTTTACTGGTATTTGATAGGATCCGATACCGCTATGAGATTGTAACTTTTAAGCATTTGTACCCTTTATTTATATAGTAATATAGAAGCCCACGGGCCTTTCATAAAAAAAAAAAATTTTGGACTATGAACAGAAGAAGACGACAAGAGGCGTTAGTTGGTTGCTGTTGCTGAGGTCAGACACGTACTCACCTTCAGGATTCAGTTACTCGATCCTGCTATTTTGGGATTTATATTTATATTATCATCGGATACTCAGTACCCTCACCCTCCCAAGGACCAAATTAACCATCTATCTACCAAACAAGTTAGGAAGTTTGTTTCAATCATTCAATGGATATGTTTCCCGATTTAGTTCTGATCATGATCAGTACCCTCCTCAACTGACTGATACGCGCGCATCCATATCATCTTCGATCTTTAATCTTTCTCGGTTATTTAGCGATTCAAGATCTAGCTAGGTGCTACGTACGCTCAAATCGAAGCTGCGCGAATGGAGACACTGGTGAAGGGTTTGAGGAGGAGCTTTCGGGCGGGAAAGACGAGGACGTACAAATGGAGAGAGGCTCAACTGGAGGGGATACTACGGATGATGAATGAGAGAGAGAAGGAAATAATGGAGGCGCTATGGACCGACCTCGCCAAGCCTAAGACGGAGGCCTACCTCCACGAGGTTAGTCAATAGTCAAGCAAAACCTTAACATCAATCATTTGGTTACGTGTAGTGGGAAAAACGTGACTTGCTATGACTAACATGTTATGATTTTAATCTCGTATCATGTCATATTGTGATCAAATAAAGAGTCACACATGTCGTACTGTGCTGTGATCAAAATGTTGAGAGGTGGTCACAGCACGCGAGTTACGCTGTGACCATTTGTGTGTCGTGTCCAAACATAACTAGTCAAGTTGATCAAGACCTAACAATTCTAATTACACGTGACTCGTGTTACCGTGTTATAACCAGATCTTTCGCGTGACATGCTGTGCCAAATTTTCAAAAGATGATCACAACACACGAATGGTAACGTCATACAGAACACACGAGTCACAGTACAGAACAGTTACACGTGTCGTGCCGTTTCATGACGGAGCCAGCTCAAGCGGCCATTTTTCCAACTCTAGTTACATGTGGTTATACTTGACCATACGCGACATCACATCATCATAACTGGTCATATTTAATATTTTTTTTTTTTAGATTTTAAATTAGTTCATAAAATAAATAATAACATACTAAAAATAGAAACTACTGCAAAATAAAATAAAGAAACAATGTGTGATCACGTGGCGTGACTGCATCAATTTGCGTGACGTGCTTGACATGCTATTTTCAATCAAAGAGAAACATGTCACGCAAATGGACATATCAGGGGATACGTGAGTCACGTCAAGTGACCTAAATTCATAACATGACGTATCCGTGACATGTTGTGACAGAACCAGTAACGGTGTGACAAATTTTCTTCGTTACATGGTGTCCTTATTCTCTGTTTTTGTGTATTTGACGAGAACTCAAATTTCAATGATGTCCTTATTCTCTGTTTTTGTGTATTTGACGAGAACTCAAATTTCAATTACGACTGTGTGCATCAAAAGGATGATCATGAAATATATTCATTTCGTATACGATAAAGTTTGGTAACGAGCTGTATAACTATTTTTCTGAATAAAAGAGCACAAGGACGAAGAAAAGGAGGAGAAGGAACTGGACCACTTGTTGATACAGTGTGGAGAAGGGAAAATTCAATAAATTTCTGATATTGATAACACATTAGCTCAAAGACAATCCAATCAATTATACGAAGAGAACAAAGAAAAAAAATTAACTACAGTATTAACCTGTACCAGGCATACCATTCTCAAATTAAATGTTACTAAAAACAAAGAATAAATTAACCAATCTATTCGTCATCAGGGACAGCAGTTTCATGTATGCTTATTTGTTTTCACTCAGTAGCCATAAATATACCAGATCATACCAGCTGTACTCTCAATCAATTTTTGGTAGATAGTACCCACTATGAGTCAAGTATTAGTTTTTTTTTTTTTAAATCCTGATAGAAGCTATCAGGTGTTTACAACAATTCCCTAAGAAAGTAACATCACTACAACAACCTGTAAATTAAAGCAACCAACAGAAACTAATTTAACAGTATGTTAACCACAGCCTTCCTTCCTGTACTGCTCTGTCAGCTACCCAGGCCGGATCTCTGATCTTCCCTTCAAACCACTTAATGTTGCGTTCTTTCCACAAATGCCAGCATGCTGATACAAAGAATGTTGCCCAAGCTTTCCCAGATATACTCGTACGGCTGTTCCTTCTCGATCGTATGTATGTTTGCTGAACTGTTCGACCTTCCCACATTATCCGACAGCCCAGCAGGGCAGCCACCTTACCCCATACGGCGCTCGCATACTGACAGTGGAAGACAGTGGAAGAATAGATGCATAGCCGTCTCTGCCGGACAGTTGGCACATGTAATGCACTCCATATCACAGAATATGCCTCTCCTCATCAATACATCCCGTGTCAGGATCTTGCCCTTTAGAAGGAGATAAGATTTCATGGCCCATGTGTGTCTGAATTCGCACACCATCTTGTCGCCTGTCATTATGATGTCGTAGAAGGATTTAACCGTGTAACAGTCATTACCCATCCACCGCCAGTATAATTGATCTTCCTCTTCGCTGAACCGTACTGCCTGTGCTGTGTCAAAGTAAGCCCTTGAGTCTCTCAATGAGATATTCCGGTGAATGGGTCTCTCTGAGTGAGTCGATGCAATTGTTGGGTATGTCCAGGAGTCAAACCAGTAAGATATGGCAGCTCCCGTGCCAATGTGCCACCGGGTACTCCACAAGAACAACGGCCTAATTTTGAGTCAAGTATTAGTTAGAAACAAAATTAGCTGTTCAAATTGCCTGAACCATCTCACAATATAAGAGTACCAGCAATGGTTCTGTCCAAGCTAGAACTGAAGCAGTGTACAGATCTATACCAGAATAATAAAAGTGACAGCCAGACAGCAAGCAGGGGTATAAAATTGGAGTGCTCTACGAGTTAGGGAAGGTGATATTACAAGCATATGATGAAGAATAGTAATTCTGAAATAATTAAATCATGCAGATTTCTTTGTCCAAGGCAGCATGCATGTTTGCTTTGAAAGAACTAAAGAACTGGATGCAGCCAGAGAAGGTAATAACCAAGAACTAATATTTAATATTTCAATACTGTATTGGCTTAGGTCTTGATTTAATGCTTTATTTGGCCTGGACTTGCACCTCTATTGGTAAGAGCACATTAACTGTCAAGCTATCAGCAGGTTTCATGTCAATTTCATTAAAAATGGCTTTGAGGTTCTAGAGTGCTTTTTTAAAACTATATTGTTCTATATGAAGATATGTTTTATGCTTAAATTTAATCATATTTGTCAAAAAGAATGCATAAAATAATAAAGCTTCAAGTACCACAGTACCTTCAAGTATTGTATCCGTCAGTCTCTGTTCTCAAAGAATTAAGGTGCATTCTAATGATCTTGTTTAAAAGTATTTTCTGTTAATTTTGAAAACTATTTGTTCTTGTTAGGTTCCATCTCTTATCGCAACTTTTTCCTCAACTGCACAAATAATTCCTGAACCACTTGGGGTCGTTTTGGTCATTTCTACATGGAACTATCCATTTGGTAATTCCTTCAGTTGTTTCTTTATACACATTTGTAATCTCTTTTCTTCATATTATTTTTAAGTTCCAGTATAACATATTTCCTTACTTCATTGTAGCTTTGATAGCTGATCCCTTAATTGGGGCTGTTGCTGCTGGTAATGCTGTGGTGCTCAAACCATCAGAAGTCGCACCATCCACAGCAGCATTTTTTGCCAAGTTTTTACCACAGTACGTCGACAGCTCTTTTGTAAAAGTTATAGAAGGGGCTGTACCTGAGACAACTGCTCTTTTGGACCAGAAGTGGGATAAGATATTTTATACAGGTTTTTTTCCTGTCCCTGAAATCTACATAATATTTAATTTATAGTTTTGCTTACATATGTTTAGTGCCTTATTATACTAATTCTTGATCCGGAGATTATTTTGCTCCAGTTAATTTATTACTGCCTTGTTGTCCTTACATTCTTCATTGTTCCTTCTGAAATATCGATCTCATTAATTTCAGCCACCATAATTGTTACAGACATAATCAGGGTGTCTTTATTTTTCAATATTTCAGGAAGTGGGAAGGTCGGTAGAATAGTGATGGCAGCAGCAGCTAAGCATCTAACTCCAGTGGCTTTGGAGCTTGGTGGTAAATGCCCAGTTGTTTTCGATTCTAATGTAAACTTAAAGGTGATCAATTATATCTGTTATTGATTTCCAACTGTTGAGATTTCTCCAATTTGTTTCTGATAGCTACTCGAACCTTTTGTCATTAGTTTGTTCTGTTCATTTCGGTCATGTATTAAGTTGATGCTGTCTAATTCTAATTTGCAATTTGAAGGTTGCAGTGAAAAGAATGGCTGTTGGGAAGTGGGGATGCAACAATGGACAAGCTTGCATCTCTCCTGATTATATCATAACTACTAAATCGTTTGCCCCAAAACTGGTACAATTTATTCTCTCTTTCACTCTCTCAATGTTCCCAATTTTTAAGTGAAGGAACAACTAAGTAGCAAAGGAGTCTGAGCAAGGATGATAGACTACTACCATAACGAGCATTTTTAAATTATCAGGCTTGTTTTATCAAATATGAATTGCATTGATGCACTATAAACTACTACAATAATGGTCAGGTCAGGTCAGGTACATTAACTCACATACCACCTGGCCTTGGCACTGATCGAGATTGTAATATCACAATTCACAAATCTTCATCACCGGATCATCTTTTAGTTTTTTTAACAAAATTATTAATGCTCTAAATTCCATCCCGTTGTTTTGATTCCAGCGAGGTCTCAGTTCCTAAGTCTAACATTCTTTTGTTTGGTGGTCAATTTGGCAGGTGGTTGCTTTAAAATCTACTTTGGAGGAATTTTATGGGAAGAACCCTCTTGAATCAGCAGATTTATCTCGAATTGTGAGCTTTAGTCATTTCAAGCGTTTAACAGAGTTGCTAGATGAGGAAAATATTCCTGAAAAGATTGTTTATGGAGGGGCAAGAGATGAAAAGCATCTGTAAACATTTTTACTCAGTTTCACTTTACAGATTATGAAATTCAATTAACTGCTTTTGTATTTTTCTTATTAATTAAGTGTTAGTAAAAGCATAAAGAAACAACAGAGACACTGCCAAAACCATATTTTAAGTAAAATAAATAAAGATTAAGAAAAATGTTTAGTAATACATAAAACCAAAAAGGATACCATTTTAGGGGGAAAAACAAAAAGTGTATACTAGTAGCAGATTGGAGATATTCTTTTTGAAGTGGAAAACATTTCTTCTATCTATTTTGATCTCAACTTCTCTAGTCAAGGGGTCTTTGAATTACCTCTTTTCAGGAAAATAGCTCCTACAGTTCTGTTGGATGTCCCACACGATTCTCTTATAATGAAGGATGAGATTTTTGGACCTTTGCTTCCAATCATTACGGTTAGTTTATATTGATTTGATCTGTCCACCGTGATATTTGCGGATGCAAATTATTAGCATGCCTTTAAACTTTTTATCTAGATATGGATGTGAAATAAAGGATGTCAGCTCCACACAATGGGGATAATTTTAGCTGGATTATTCATGATTTTTAATGGGCTGATGTGAACTTAAGAACCCAAATGATGCACTAACATGTACATTACATATTCTCTACAAAAATTTAATGGCAGGTGGAGAAGTTGGAGGATAGCTTTGAACTGATCAACTCAAGGCCTAAGCCTCTAGCGGCATATCTGTTTTCCAAAAACAAAAAACTCGAAGAGGAGTTTGTACAAAAGGTGTCAGCTGGTGGAATTCTAATTAATGATACAGCTTTACATGTAAGGCTGTTTTTTTAAAACCCATTTAGTTGCTTACCACTTATTCTGCCGGTATCTTTTTTCCTTAATCTATTAGCCTGTTTAGAAACTTTGTTCTTGTTTTAAGGATCAGCTGGTTGATTCAATATGCTCGCAAACTTTTTGAAATAATGGAGCAAGAACTTTACTTTTTAATACCTAAAAATAATAGTAGCGCCAACTTGAAAAAAAAAAAAAAAAAAAAGGTATGAAGTAAGTGCCTTGGATAATTATGACCAGGTCAATATCAAAAGTTCAAAAAAGTGTATTAAAAATTAAAACTTGATATACGCAGGTTACAAACCTGCACTTGCCATTTGGTGGAGTCGGAGATAGTGGAACTGGTGCTTATCATGGCAAATTTTCATTCGATACGTTTAGCCACAAGAAAGCAGTTCTCTCGCGCGGTTATGCTACAGAAATGAGGATAAGGGCACGGTATCCTCCATACACATACCATAAACAGATCATCTTAAGGCGCGTCATTGATGGCAGTTTCATCGCGCTTTTTCTAGGCCTCTTTGGGCTCCACAGAGATTAGGTTCTGTGGGACCCAATCTCTGTATCATGCCTTCTTTGAGGAGCATGAACTAATGGGGAGAATTGCTTATGCAATTCTGAATTGTAATAAAGAGTGGTTTCAGCTAAGTTTGCATTCTTTTTTCTTTTGAAAAAATTGTTGCAGGGGAGTTTAAGTTGAGGTTGTAATTAATGACACAAATACTCTCTTCCTCTAATAAGACTCTCTAATTGCTGACACTTTTCTAAATTTTATCTGGTACAAATAAAACAGAAGAATGGACTCAATTGCTTGTAAATAATGGCAGAATTACTGTCATGGTAGTAATTCTTTGTGCAAATGGCACCGCCTACCAAAAATCAAGGCCAACATTTTGTAAGAGTTGAACTACTATACAACTAAACTTGCTTAGGCAGGTGTTACCACTAAAAGTTAAACAAAATGTATATATTTGTCAGTTGCACCATTTGCCATTGCTTAGATCAATTTGTTTATCTCACTTCTTGTCCACTGGATACGCTTGGTAAATAAAAATAAATAAATAAAATCATTAAATTTGTGCACAATTAACCTTTGGATTGTATTTTCATTTTCTAGGATTAGCCAGGATAGCTCTAATTCTATTTGGGTGATGTCTCAAAAAGAGGAAAGACAGAGAAGATGGGACCAGTAGTGGATCCTATCATATTGCCTCAACCATTGAAGTATAATACCAAAATACCATTCTAGAATTCTTTTAAAAATCATGTCTCGTTATTATTCTTTTCTAGAACCATAAGTTGTCCTGAGAATTAGTGGTATCAGTATCAGGTAACCAATAGAGATATTCGGTTTGATACCTCAGAATAGCAACACAATTAAATATAAAAAGAGTACACTTTAGTATGATAGCTACATGAATAGAGGGAAACTAGCAATCCCTGTCAGCTCAACTGAAGAAATGCACATAAACTAATATGGAATAGTTGGTGTTATGTTTTATACTTTTCAATAGCAAAAGTAACATCAAAGGTTTCTTTCTAGCAAGCTAGTTGCGTGGCACAGTATTGAAGAAGAGACCTTTCTTTAAGTTTATAAGAAAAAATCATCAGATCAATGATTATCTAACAAATCGACAAACAAAATTAATTATTTGTAACTTTCTGGTAAATTACCAGAGATAGCTTGATATAGGAAGTAGGCAGAGTCGTCCGTATCAGCTAAAATACTCACAGTGGGATCATTTTTTCTTTGTAGATTTCCTCTCGTTTACCTCTCTTCTTATTTTACCAAATGAGTGTTCTTTGATAGATACTGATAGGGGTGCAAACGGATTGGATAGTATCCCATACGAATCGGATAGTGGTAAATCTATATATATTTTTTTATTTTTATTTTTGAATACAGAGACGGATCAGATATTAAACAGATACAAATATAGATATAATATAAATATCTATTTTAGATATTGTAATAAAATTAACATATTATTCAATGAATTATTTTTTATTAAAAATGAAAACAACACAAAATACATGTATATTTTGACATTCACTACACAAATTATATTTGTATCAATATTCGGTGATGGAGCCACTTGAAAGGAAAGGAAAGGAGTTCAATTGACCCTCATTTTTTTTTTCATAACTTTTATACCTGTACCTTTTTTCATATTTAGTTTAGAGTAAAATGCTATAGGTCGTGTAAAATTAACCTCAATTCCTAGCAAGAAAATTTTATATAACTTAAATGTCTGGCTCTAACTCTACATGTATCTGTTTCCGCAAACTATATGTATATGAATATTTGAATATGCAAAAATTCAAATATGAATTCGGATGCTGACAAATAATATCCAATCCGTTTACACCCCAAGATACATCATGTATTTTTAATTTTCAATTCAGTGCAAAAAAAAATTGTAATTCGTTAAAGAAATTTTGGAAGAAAATATAAGTAATAATACTCACCAATCAAAAGTCGTCCTTAAACTTATTTGGTACAACGACTTAGTATTTCAAATGTAATTAAATACTCAAATCAAAACTCGATCGTCCTTAAGCTTATTTGGTACAACGACCTAGTATTTCAAATGTAATTAAATACTCAAATTTATTATATCATCTCCTAAATTTTTTAGCTTCAAGTCAAAAGTTGCAATTGGAAAAACTATGTTTTATATTACCCTCTTTCTTTTCCTCCTTTCTGCCAAAAAAAATATATTCAAAATTTGTGATTGGATCATAAAATGTTGCTTTGACCATTGACCAACAACATTATTTTATTACTATTTAGTTTCAATTTTCTGGAAATATTTAATCAAATATAATCCCATCCTAGGACCATTATTTCACGAATACAGACTATCAATTAACTTAACTACATACATATATATTCGGTTTGAAACTATGAAATAACAGCATATAATAAAAGCATGAGCAGGATAACACCATTCAAAGGATCCGAATTTTTTATTAATAAGAATATAAATAAAAAAATATCGGTTTTGGAGAACGTTTTGGATAAAATTTGAAAACTAGGAAAACCGTGATTTTTGACAACGTCCTAGATCTGGACGTGATTCTTGACAACGGCCAGATTAGTGAAACATAATTAGCGCTAAGTAACGCGTTTAAAAAAAAAATGTAGCTGGCCGTTATGAACGATAACGGCCAGCTATAGTGATTTTTTCGAAATTGAACTGAACTGAATTGAACTAAAAAAATTAAAAATTAAAAAATGACAATAACGGCCAGCGACAGTGTTTTTTTTTTTTTGTAAACGTGTTACTTAGTTCTAATTATGTTTCGCTAATCTGGCCGTTGTCAAGAATCACGTCCAGAGGACGTTGTCAAAAATCACGGTTTTCTCAGTTTTCAAATTTTACTCAAAACGTTCCCAAAACCGATATTTTTTTATTTATATTCTTATTAATAAAAAAAAATTCGGTTCAAAGGATAGCTACGTACGTACATAATTGGAAGAAAAAGAAGTAGCCTTTTAAGTTTGTTTTGTTCTTCCATATATGCTGTGATTTGGGTACATAAACTTTTGTTCTTTATGTTATGAGGCATGTACTTTGAGAAATCATGTAGAACCTGTTACTGGTAATTATTCCATGCCTAAGGGCAGGCTTTTCATAAAAAAGAAAAGAAAAAAAAAACGTCAGCTCGCAGGAAGAAATGCACCTCTAATTTTAATAAAACAATAGGCTATAGGTTAGGTTGTTTTGAAAAAAGCGTGATATATATGATCCCCAATCATTTGACAGTCGTCAACACGCCGCACTAAATTAAATAAGGCTGTACACGACTTTGGCCTGATTCATGCGATGATGGTTTTTTTTTTAACTTGCCATGCGATGATCATATGATGGTTACAGTATCAGAATATCCAGAGAATCCTTTCCCGTAGAAAATCACCGCTGTTTCAAAACCAGATGCATGCAGCTCTAGCCGATTCTTACTATGGAACCCTTCCGCCGCACTTCTGTGTGTTCAATGGTGATTCCATACGCTGAATATATTTTTTCTCAGAAAAATAAAAAATAAAAAAGTTAGCATTTTAGTTTCTACGTACACTTGATTGGGTTGAATATAGTAGCTAGCTAAGCTTGATTTTCTGAAAACTCCTCAAATTATAATAATACAGGCTCATTGGCTAAAGTTTTGATGGTTTTAATAGTAATGCATTTTATATTATTAATTAGAGAATACCTCGCTTTGCTTCGTCCAAATGCGATACATATCATGTAAGTAATAATATATAATTAATAGTTCACATATGAAACAACAAAAGAACAAAATATACGTTCATGTCATGTAAATTATAGTGCTTTACATTTCGAAGGAAAATACACAAATATTGGTGTATATGTAAGCTATGTTACTACTATCTATGACAGTTTTAAATTTTTATTTAAACAAGGACAGAGTCAAACTTTCAAGTTATAGGGATCAAATATGAATGGATGTTGATCATAAAAAATTTCCATGTATGTATGAGAGTCAATTTTACAGTACAAACAACATTTTAATCTGAATATGTAGAAAATCATGTATAATTGTAAAAAAAACAAATTAAAATGAATGAGAATCAATTAACCCCATTCACTTAATTACTTGTATTTTATTGAGGTTGTCTAAGCAAACAATTATTTTATATATTTTATCAAAATAATTTTAACCATTCTCCACATGGAGACACTAAACAAAATATTATTTACATGATTTTAGCTTCGATCAATGACATGTTACTCTTTCTTCTCTTTTGCTTTGCTGTCATCATTACCGGAGAAAATAGGATATGAAAGGCTTATTATAGTTTGGATTATACACACGAGCATTTATTCACATATTTGGTTTGTGTTTTGGAAAACAAAAAAGTAAGGCACTATACCATATTTATATTTCGTTTTTTATCGCCTTTTGACTAATATTAATTTATCATAGGGTTTAAAAAATCAAATTGATCTGTTAAATTAAGTTACAGTGATATACAACTATGTAACAGTGCTAAAGTTTTGACTTAATAATTATTTCTAATTACAAATAGATGAAAATATATTATAAAGTGTCTTGAAACGATGGTGATATAGGCTGAGATTGAAGATTGGAAAGATCAGTTGCTCAAGTTAACATAAACAACTATACATAATTAACTAAAATGTTTATAAAATTAGCAATTTGAAAATAAAAAAGATTTAAAACTAAAATTTTCTTTACTTGACATCCCAATGCCTTTAAGATCAGCACTCTAGTGCTTCAAGATATGAAAGAAAGCAATAGTATTTTAAAAAAATGAAAAAGTTAACTACAAATTTCAGTAGAAAAATAGTTCCAAAAGGAAAGTTGAAGCCAAATGCATATAAATGAAGTAATATACAATTTGCAATTAAAAGCTTATTCATTTATTTCTTTTAGCCAAATAATAGAAATTTGAGCATTACCAATTCGCCTTTATTTCTTCAACTTATTTAATTTCTTGATTTTTTTTTTCAACTTTTGGTATAAATAAAAATGGTATTTTAAAAAAAAAAATGAAGTGAGAAAATAAAGCTGCATGACTTAATTTGATATTTATATAAATATAAATGTACCAAATGAAGCAATACAATTAAGATCATAAAAGTAGCAGCCATAGAAGATCTTGAAAATTAAAGCAAAGATCGAAGAATCCATCGACATTAATTTTATATTTTTATAACAGCTAGCATCCGACTCGGATGAGGTTGACCTTTCAATAAATTAATTAATTGTTTTCATAATTTAAACAACTTTACAAATCATGTAAACACCTTCCCTGGAACATCACAAAACTCCATATTTTTATTGGGTCGATCGAAAAATGACATCCGTATCATCATCAGCGTCATTGACCAACTTTTTTATTTTTCAAAATTTAAAATTAATATATATACTTATTACTTGTTTTTTTTTCGATAAATAGGTATATGGAAGCAAACTATTACTTCAGTCTCACCAATAGTTAATGCTAATAGTTTGGTTTCATTAGTTTCCATAAATATCAATGTAATAATTAAGTAATGTGAAAAATTAATAGGACTTAACTATTAGTTTGGTTCTATTAACCTCTTTATAATATTAATCTGGAGAAAAAAGAAAAGGAAGGAAAGTTCATAGTCTCTGTTGGAATCAAATTAATTATTTGGTTTGATACTAGTAATTCCAGCGAATACATGTTACAACTTACGTAAACTACTCGAACCAAATTATTAATTTGATCCCAGTACATATTCTAATACATATTCTAATAGATCAAATCATTCATTATGTCCCATCTATTTTTTTTTAAATATATTGTTCTGATAATTTATTTGAAAAACAAATAGTGCTCGAATATCAAATTCCTCTTTGCTTTTGGATAATGTATGAGTATAAATTCGAATTATTCATTTGTCACAAGATCAATGCAAGTATGAAATTTGATGAAAACAAATTGAAATTTGTCAGATATTTAAAATGATATTAACACCTGAAGCAGACCCAACGTTTGTTTTTCTAGCAAGTAAAAAGTTGCTTAAGAGCAACTTTGAGTTTGAATTTCAAAATACTTATTTGATTTTACTTATTTGTAATACATTCTTTACCTTGTGAAATAGATACAAAAACTAGACTTTTTTTTAAAAACAAAAGACTAATTGTCATATAATAAATTAATGTTTGCAATTGTAATTATCTATATTATTTATTTTCAGCATATCCTCAAATTATGACGCGTATTATATATGGATCTTACCAATATTTTTATTTGCATTATAAAGTAACAAATTATTTCTAAATATTTATGAATTATAGTTGTATCACAAAATAAACCTCACCTAATTAATTATTTTCAGATTTATTTTGTCAATTTGTTAATCATTATAGTTTTCCATCTAGACTTTAATTTAAGAATGAGAACTTATATAGGCCAAATTAATTAACCCTAAAAATATTAATTTGCGAGTTGACAATGAATGCACTTAATTTAATGAAATACTTACATAAGCCAGGGTTTCCACAACATTATTATACGAAAGTAGGTAGGTAATTAATTAATTGTAACTAATAATTAAATTTTATATTGAGAAAATGACATGCTTACATAATTAAGCCACAAATTTTATTGCAAGCGTCAACATATAAAGGTATAGCATAAGAAAATTGTTTCTAGATAGCACACAGCACGGCACGAAATGCATCGCCAGGTTTTATTTTATTTTATTTTTCTGGATATTTGCTACAACATCATGTTGTTAATTTGTTAATAGAATCTTCCGATTCTTGAGTTAATTCTTTAGAAAATTAATTAATGGTGCATCACAATAGACATTCTTTTTAATATGGAACGTAATTAATTGTCATAAGAATATTTTCTATTATTTAAAAAAAAATGGCAAGTTTATTGAAAAATATTATTGTTAACCACGGTTCTAAATAGCGCGCTATAGCGTTTTTCAGATCATAAAAGTTATGACGCTATCGGCGCTATAGCGTGCTATTTCGTGCTATAGCGGTGCTATTTGGACATAGCGCTATTTTTTTAGCCACTCCGCTATGACACGATAAACGCTATTTAAACCTTTGTTGTTAACATATGAAAATCCTAATAACAAATAATGTAGAAACTCTATGTACTTTATTTTTATTACTAACACAAGTGGAACTCCTCTTTGTTTCCATGTAATAAATCAAAATTTCAATCCTAAATGATGAGTAAAACAACTGGTCCAATCCTGCTTCCCGAGCAATTTTTTTTTTTTTTAATGTACATACACATGACAAAATCAGACTTTCAAACTCTAAGAGTTAAACATAAATAAGGGTTAATCGTGCATAAAAAAAAATCAAGCTGCGAATGGAATCAATTTTACAGTATCCATAATATTTTATTCTGAATTATATAAAAAAAATCATATATAAACATAATTTTTTTTAATAAATAGGAGTCAATTGAATCTTTTTCAATCCAACTAGATATACCATTGCGTACACATGGTCGGACTCAGGAATTGAGCCAGAGTCAGACAAGAAAATGAGTCGGACTGAGAAAAAAAACAATTGTGCTAGAAAAAAAAATGAGTTGGAAAAATTAATGAAGATTTTTACATAATTATGCAAGCCACACTTTTACCTTCCCTCAAGTTAATAGTTAATTTTAACATTTTATACCAGATTTTAATTAAGATTTTCTGTAATTAATCCAACCATATATTTTTAGCCAATAATGAGCTTCATTTAAAGTCAATTGTATTAAATATCCGTTCAAATAACAGCTCAGGAAGTACATATTTACTATATTAACAAAAAATAAAATATTTGGGCAAATTTGCAAAATAATATTAAGTAAGATTCTAAATTTTTTTTTTTTTTGCTCCGAGATTTTCAAAGATTCTATTTTTTATTTCAAGAAGAGGATTAATTTTGTGCTTATTCATTTTTTCTGTATGCAAGTTTCAACTACGACCAAATATAAAATAGTCCTTAACCGCTTCGCTGCGTCTTCTTGAACACGCGTCAAAATCACGAGCGCCCACGTCGGCGACCTCGTCAGCGCAGAATGCTGACGCAAGCATTCCACGTAGTGCTCTTGTCAGTTTTTTTTTTTTTTTTGCTTTTTATTATTGGGGTGGGGTTTTGTCCAAATAGTTTTGGATAAAGTCTTATCTAAAGTCAGATTTAAACCGTCCAATCTGTATTAAAATTTGTACAGACATTTAGATTCAAATAATTATTTAAATTTATTAAATTTTAAATATGTTTGTACGAATCTCAATACAAATTGGACGTTTAAGTTTGACTTTGGTTGACTTTGTCCAAAGTCTTTTGGACAAAATCCAATTTTTCTTTTTCTTTTTCAATTACCAAGGTTTCTTCTCCGTCCTGTAAAAACTTTTACGTTGGGTTTTTTTTCAAACTAATTAATCTCTATATATCACTGCTCAACAAGATTTATCTTACAATTAATTATTAAGTAAAAAGAATTTTAAGAGTATAATAAAGTTTTCCCTTTTGAATAGCGTTCTTTCATTTAATCTGATTCAACTAATTTGAATTATTACTTGCAATTGATAAACGTAGAGGCCTTTACAGCCAATGAGAATCGGATAGGGTAAAATTGCGTAAAAAAATTCTGATTAAATTGTAAATTAATTTTGTACAGAATCAAACGGTCAAAATTAGAAGCTTTATAAATTAATTTTAATGTATTTATTTTTTTAATATTTTTTTACTGTCCGACTCTACACAATTAATTTGAAAACTTAAAATTTTCACACGTAGATATATGATTTATTATTTGAATCCAATGCAATAAAATTTATGGTTGACTTCACAGGGAGGCTCGGTGAACTTAATAACAACCATACTTCTGCTCATAGCGCTATCGCCTATCAGCTAGTTTTAGCACTATAGCTGTATTTTTAGTCTTTCTATGATTACGCAGTAATCACTGCTTAGAACTTTGATTTTGATAATGCGCTACTGATAACAATTACAAAAATCATAATCATTTCCATAATAGAAACGCAGTGCGATGCATAAAAAGAATATATAAATTGATGATTTTTTTATTCATAGTATTAAAAATAATTAAATCAGTAGCATTATCTTTCTAATATTTTCTTGAAAATCTTCACAGAGTCTGCAAAATTGTGAGGAAGAATCGAACTTTCGACTTTTGAATAACCAATAGTCCTAAAGACTTATTTTCTAGCCAACTACACTTCCTTCTATTTCTCATTTTTCTAATATTTTGAAAAATAACAATGGCCCATTAAAGTTGAACCGCAATGAATCTCATTTTTCTAATATTTTGAAAAATAAGAATGGCCCATTAAAGTTGAACCGCAATGAATCATTGCAGCTCAAGCTTTAATTTACTTACGCAATTTTTTGTCTTTAAGGTCTGTTCGGTGGGCCATTGGAAATGGGCATGGGCTCGGAATTTGAACTAAAAATTATTATTTACGTGGGAAAATAAAAATTCAGTTGAACTGAATTTTTCTTTTTCCACGGAAATAGTGGAGTGGCCGAACAGGACTTAAATTGTGACTCACTTCTTGTGGACCATGGTAACTCATTGTGGTCTATTATTTTTGAAAATATTAAAATAGATGGTGCTACCTACGAATATAAAAAATGAGTATAAAATAAATTGTTAGACAGAAAAGGTTAAACAAGCAAATTTGCTAGGAAAAGAACAAAATTGTCATTGATTTTTGCCTTGTGAGACTTCCCTTGATGGAAATGTATTCGTATTATTCTTTAATTTATTCTCCATGCGTTGATTTTAATGGGCATCTCTATCCAAAGTCCAGACTGTATATCGAACAATGTAAATTCCATTTTAAAGGGAAATAACTTGTTATAGAAACTATCCTTTATTCCAAATTTTGCACAAGGAGTATATTTGTTTTTTTTTTCTTAAATTCTTGAAATTACTTCAGTTGCTTGCTCATTTCATTTCGATCAAGAAAAGGTAATGGTGTGGTGTTTTTTTAGAAAAAATTAACGACCTTCTTTACGTTATTTGTCAACAAAAAGGATCAATTGAATTAATGTGGGACAGGAAGTAGAGCTGATTCTTTTATCTTGAAAAAAACAGCCAGCTAACTCTTGACTCTTTTAATATATTCCCATATATCTCATCATATAATCCCCAACTTGTACCAATTTTTTTTTTTTAAAAAAAAATTTCCCTTTGATTTAGATTTTTTTTAAATATAACAAGGAAGGAAGAAAATTAATGGTAACAATTATATTTAATTGAAACAGGACGTAGATTCATATCATTGTCAATTATCTCCCCTCAACAATTAAATACACTAAAAATGTTTCAATAAAGAGAATCAAAGATTTTAAAACAGGGTTGAAAAAAAATACTCGGTGACTCGCCGCGTCTCGGAAGAGCCTTCCGGTCCCACCAAGTGGGGACCAAGCCAGACCAATTACAAAAGAATATGTTATCTAATAAACAATGCATATTTGTAAAATTTCAATACAGTGAACTGAACCATGGAATCCCCCGTTGAATCGTCCTCAGTCGACCCCACCTCGTTACAAGCCCTCCAAAGTAGCTGACGCAGGCCCTGACATAATCAATGCCATGGATCCGCTGCCACCTGTCGTTTAAACCCTTGGATTCACGAATTCGCATCCTCTGAGATATCTCAAACTTTGCGTGACTTTTTGGAATATCTCCATGGTTTAAATACCTTGTGCACGAAACTCAAAGCTCAAATAATACTGCCCCCTATGTTCCCCCGAATAGGCACCGGACACGTCGGTCACGCAAAAATTGAGATATCTCAGAGGATACGCACACTAGATTCACGCCACGTAATCATACCCTGGTTCACTTCATGGGAAACGGTTTCACCATATGGTACCCGAGCGCGATATAATCCACACACCGCTGGAAATATAGCACTTGTGGAGCCGCTGTTCAGTGTTACAAAAGAAATTAGGATGGTTTGCTCCGAGAGCAGACAAAAAAACATCCCAAAAAGACTTATGGTCAGGCTCACGTGTAACTCCATTAACCGGAACCGACTCCGCTTGCAAGGCCTATAAAAACACCGCCCGCCCCGCTTTTATTCATTCTGATCTTCTTCTGCTTTTGAGAAAACTCGAAAGCGATCAATTTTTCTCTTTGCCTCAATCTTGTTTCCTTTCCGTGCTTTTTAGTAGGAATTTTGACCTAGCTGAGAAAATGAACGGCGGAGATTTGAATTTGCCTCCCGGCTTCCGCTTCCATCCGACGGACGAAGAGCTCGTGATGCACTACCTGTGCCGCCGCTGTGTTGGCCAGCCTATTAATGTCCCGATCATTGCTGAAATCGATCTTTACAAATACAACCCCTGGGAACTTCCTGGTTAGTACTTACAGCAGTTTCAGCGGATCTCAGTTTCTTTTAATTGAATCGCAATCGTTAGGTTAGATCGAGAAGTGATCCATGTCAATAGTACGTGCATGATTCACTCTCATCTTGATTTTTACTTATTTACTTTTCCAGGCATGGCGATGTACGGGGAGAAGGAGTGGTATTTCTTCTCGCCACGGGACAGGAAGTATCCCAACGGGTGTAGGCCGAACCGGGCTGCTGGTTCGGGTTACTGGAAGGCGACTGGGGCTGATAAACCGGTCGGTTCGCCGAAACCAGTTGCCATAAAGAAGGCGCTTGTGTTCTACGCCGGAAAACCGCCCAAGGGTGTGAAAACCAACTGGATTATGCACGAGTACCGGCTTGCTGACGTTGATCGATCGGCTCGCAAGAAGAACAACAGCCTTAGGGTTCGTAATTTTTACAATTCTAAGAAAAATCCGATATGTATTTTTTTTTATTGGATCGCTAATACCTGGTTATACCTGGTTCACTAATAATATGAAGCACCATCTCCCACTTGTTGCACAAAGTCGGTGGATGTTACTTGAGAAATCATGCTCCAGGTGTACACAATAATTACTCTTTTTATGTTTGTCAGTGGGGTCCGTTGGCGGCAACTAGGTCAATTTGTCTTTTTTATTCTTACGTCTGAAAAGAACAAGAATTGGATAGATACAATCTGCTCTCTGGGCCCCACACCTCGTACTTATCGCCTCGCAGAAGTCTTAGATATCGGCGCCACATCTTTTAGCAAATACGAACAAAAACGCTGTGTTGTGTTGTCGCTATATACTTTAATCAGATCCGTCGATTAAATATCTATTGTCTTGATATAATCTCTCACTTTACAGCTCGATGACTGGGTTCTCTGTCGCATATACAACAAGAAAGGCGTGATCGAGAAACAACCCGCTGAGGAGGAGGAGCGCAAACCGGTCGGATCGAAGCGTCCGAGAGCGAATTTGAGCCCGAACCAGAATGTGAATCCAAATGTGATGCAAAGCACGCTCAAGACAGAGGAGGTTGAATTTGAATCCGAACTGGGCGAGATCTGGCACGTGACGCACGAGCCTCCGCAAATGACCCCGCCTCTTAGCGACAACATGCTCCATTTCGACACATCTGAGTCTGTGCCGCTGAACCCGTGTATCAATGGAGAGTCCAGCTGCTCAGAGCACGTGGTCTCCCCTGAATTCACGTGCGAGGAGGAGGTCCAGAGTCAGTCGAGCAATTACTGGGAAGACTGGGAGAATGTCCTTGGAATTGGAATAGGAATTAATAATAACGAATTTGAAATTAACGGGAATTGGAATAGGAACGTCCCTGTTTTCCAGCCAGACATGTTCACTTACCTTCAGAAGCCCTTCTGATTTCGGTTTCGGAATAGTAATTTATTTTGTGCTAACATAATTCAGTCCAGGACCGTTCTTAGCCGTTGGATCTGGCTGGGATGATTAACTTAACTGAGAAGTGAGAAGTGAGGGATGAATATGAGGTGTCTAAATATGTATAATGTATGTATGTTGGGCGGGGCCCATGTGTTTCAAAGAGGTGATCGAAAAGAGGGATTAATTGATGTTCGACTCCTCTCCATTTCTCAACTGAATTGGAGAAAATTTCGACGCAATTCCGCTTCAAGCATTCAGGAGGGAATTCAAAAAATAACGGCGTGTGCCAAATGATTAGCGCATACATTCCGGGAAATTTGAATTTGATGCAAGGAAGAGGATAGGTACGGGGACATGAATCATGATCGCCAGTTCTTTAGAGTTGGAGAGGAGGTGAACATTCATTTATCATCACAGAGAGAGAGAGGATCAGAGGACAGATCGAGGTTTCTTTTGCATATATGTATTTTAATCATTTTTGTTACCCTTTTAGTGCTTAAATTTTCATGAGTCATTTTCTCGGGTCGGAGGGATGACTCGAGAATCAATCAATCAATTTTGCTGTGCTTATCTTTTCTGCTTTTTAATGGATGGATATGTCATGTGTGTCTCTTTATTAGAAATCTTTCGCTTTCTCTGAAGAGAAGAAGCGACATGATTGTGCATGCATTGTACTTAATTGGGTCAATTAACAGACTGATGATAAACGCTAGTCTTTGATGCTCTCATCCTTAGTGGGCCCGCACATTTTTGGGTTATATGCATTGCATGCAACTTGTGATGAAACTAGAATAATTTCTTCACTGTACAACTTTGTCTTTATGTAGTTATGTTTGAGACACTTGCAACATGCATGCATACTTTAATGAATTCAAAGTGTAGGAGACGACTTTAACTTTTGCCGAATTAAATCAGATTAAAGACAAAATATGGACTTAGTATACAATTCGACTTTATTATAGCGTATAAAGGTCCATTCTGATGATGTAACAATCATACATAATCAAATATGACCGAGATAAGAGACTTGAGGTACTTAATGCCACAATCATCTGAGCTCTCCTCGTTCAAGATCAATTTCAAAACCGTATAGTAACTAGTATAAATCAGCCTGATATGCTAAAACAGTAAAAGGTAACCAGTCCACAGTGCATTTGCTGTCGATGACATGCATGAACAATTTAATTTTAAAAACCCAGGATTTTTATGAGCATATTTTCGCAAGTTAATATGAATGAAATACAAGTTATGGAACAGTTTTTTTTTTTTCAAATAATAAGTTATGGTACAAATTCCTACACTCCATTCGGCCTCATTGTCTGTAACCTTTTCCTTTTCTTTTTCCCTCTCTATGTTTATTATGTTTTCTTTGCTATTTCTCACTTTATCCTATCCAAATAAGGCACTGTAAATGTTACAATCCTCGGTTAATATACCTTGGCAAAGACCATCCAATCCGTAGCCTGCGCCTTCACTATCTGCACTGTTTCAAATAAATAAGAAAAGAATAAAAGGAGAGAAATTACCAAAGTGAGAAGATTATATATATATATATATATATATATATTCACCTATGTACATAAATGAGAAAATGGGGGATCATAGAATAGAAGGTCCAGACTTGGGAAGCCTGTTACAAGCTGTTTTGATCCATCCAATCTGGCCATTCTCATTGTCATAAACAACCATCAAATCTTGCAGGGTTATATCTACGAGATACAAAAGGTGTTAAAACAATTATTATATATATTATTAGGAGAAAAGAAATGAAGCTTAATCAATTTCATAATGAATAATAATATTACAAAGAAAAACTTTATACCTCCAATAATACTAAAATCCTTCAGCCCCACCTCGGATCCATTGAGAATCCCCAAGCATACATTTCCATATTTCTGAAAATAAATGAAAGGGAAAAGAGAATGGCCAAAAGTAAAACTCAATCAGTAATAATTCTTATGCTATTCATCACAAATCTTTCATCAGTAACATAGTTTCAATCTACTTGTCTTTATAAGAGCATAAACCAGCTAATAATTAATCCAAAGTTAACTCGGCAATTTAAATCTTACCGTGACAACTAGATAGTTCTCAGGAGGTATCTCCAGGTTAGGCTTCTTGCCATTTACAAAGCTAAGAACCACAGATTTGAAGTACTTCTTGGCATCCGAAATAGACTTGAATGGCTTTTGACCTTTCCAACACAGAGGCAACGATGGGTCATCAGATGTCTCTTTTAATGGCGTGTTGCCTATGTCACTATTCACCTGTATATTATCAGACACGCAGATTCAAATTTTACCATTCAATTCTCTCATTTAACACAAGCCTATTTTTAGATAACAAATTTACACCAAAAGGAGTACCTTACCACAAATAAAAGAAGAGAAACTATGATAAAATATATTAAAAAAAAAAAATCAGAACTTGCAACATAAAAAGGTTTCCATTGCCTAAGTAAGTGTGTTAAAGGCCAAGTAATAGGTTCTTTTCTACAGTAAAATGAGAGGCTCCTTACAAGATTTGTGATGAAATAGGACTACTGTTGCAATTTTGAAAAAGCAGAAAGAAACAATTAGTTAAAATTGAGATATTTTTAGTACCGCAGAAACTAGAGCTTCGTAAGGTTGTGAGGTGAAGTAGGTGTAGGAGCTACCACTGTCAAAAACCACATCCATTTGCTTAATGCCAAGAGATTTTCCCCCAAAGTACAAATTTGCGGGTCCTGGTGAGTAATACCTGTAACATTAATTCAAGATTAAGAGAAATTAATTACAATAAAAAATATATATATGGTACATTTGGACTTTTGGAGTTAGATCAGTACAACATTCCTCATGGTTCTTTTGCTAAATGGAACAAAAAATCAAATTTTTAGCAGGCCAAAGGTTGTCAACTTTAAAACCATACTATTGTTTTCATGTACCAGTACAGCATCAGTGAAGTTGAAAAATAAAAGTATCAACAATAGAAATTTTGTCAACTCATACTACACGAGAACCCAGTCTGCTGAACTCTCACATACATTTTGAAAAAGAAAAAAAAAATTCTATGCCAATTATACACTGGTCTAAATTATCTTAAAATTTGATTTGATAGACAAAAATACACAAGCATCCATATAAAATTAAAGTAAAGAAATTAGTTAAAAATAAAGAAATTAGGTATAGTATTTGATGATAAACTAATTTTTTTGATACATATTAAGCCTATACAATTAAGAACTTCCAAAAAAAAAAAAACACTGCATTGTTTAATAAATTTAGAAAATATCCCCACAGAAGCTGCCTCGGTTTCTCAAACATTAATAAACTGATATACTGACAACCTAATTCTATATAAAAACTTTTATTTAAAGATAAAGATTCAACTGTGCACTATTTAAACAGAATAATAAAGACATATGATCTAACTTTCTTAATACATTGTTACAAAAAAAATATGAATTATATATGATCTTTTATGCTTGATTTTGTCATTGCATCAACTTTAGATGGTGCTAAGGACTTTCGGCAAACACTCATAAGGACCTTTTTTATATAGATAACACATGACTGCTTTTTCAAGTTTAAAAATTTATATACTCACTTATGGGTGCGAGACAATGGAGCCCAGGAGACCTTAGAATAAGGCACTAAATCATCTCCAAAGAAGAGAAAGCCACCACCGTTCCTACCAAGGCAGTGACCAACCACGTTGCGGGTCACACCTTGATCCTTTAATTGTGACATGATACTCACCTTACCGCCTCCCAGTCCCAAAACCCCATCTGTCAATGCTGGTGCATTTGGATTTGCAAGCTGTTGGTCATACCCACAACTGAATAAAGAAAATTAGGATCAAGTTCATGTTGACTAACTGTTGGAAGTCATATACAGATAGCAACAGGAATTCTGGCTGCCAGCAGCAAAATGAGCAAATTGTTGTATGATGGCATAACATGCAATAAAAAAATACAAACCCAAAGGCGAGAGTAGGTCTAACAGTGGACGAGTTGGCGAGACGAAGGGTGAAAGCATCGGATACAAGTACACCAAGAGAGGAACCCTGATCGGCATACTGTACCTCATAGTCACATTGTGATGTGTCACACTGGCGCAATGCAGAACATATAGGGTCGCTGCACGGGACCAGCTTTTGCTTTGTCGGCCGGTACAATGGGTGTGGCACCTGTTGTTAGGTTCATAACTGTTAGATTAAAGATTGAGGAAAAATTATTTCCATGACCTGTTTAGGATCCCAAATTATCTTCTGCAAATGGGATTAGAATTGTGATATTAGACAACATCAACATTATTAATAAGGGTTGCTACCATAGTAACAAGACTCGCAATATATTCGCGTTTTATTCGTTTTTTTTACATATCTGAACCGAATAAAACGTGTATAAAACGCAAATTGGAGAATTATTAGCCGAAAAAACGCCAATTTTTTTTTCTGTTTTTGAGGAGTTTTTTTTTTTTGAATTATACCCGAATCACGAATTTTTGACTCTGCCGAACCGAACCCGAACTTTTGATTTGTCACTCTACTAATGTTTGATCTCAGCAATTCATTTTGACTTGAACATCCAAATTTAGGGGACAATTTAGATTGTTCCGAATATTCTTTCCCATACAATGGATGAGGAGACAAAGATAGTATGAACCTTTTCCCAAATAACAGTGAAATGATACTCAGTTTCTCTCAAATGTCACTGGTACATATCTAAGATATGATAAATGCGCTAAATTAGGATTTTGTAACTAATTTCAGGTCTGAAGAATACCTTAGAGCAACTGACACAAGGGGCATCACACTGTAGCCAAGTTAGGTCACTGCCCGTGTCAACATCTAGATAGTACGGCTTTGCTGGGTTCCCAATATTCATTGTCACATAATACATCCTGTATAGTATAGATTCAATGTTTGTGTTAGGTTCTCGATTAGTCGGATAAATTTCATATTTCATTAGCATTCTCATATAGATCACAAGCATGCCGCTACAAAGATAAATCCTTACAGACAGATAAAACTAAAAGGGGGCTTTGAATTTTGATGCATAATAAGAGGTGCTTATGCGACACATTTGGCAAAGAAGGTCCCAGTTGAAATTCAAGACAACAAAGGGTTCTTTTTATAAATTGAAAAAGGCACATTTGAAAGGCGATTTTTTTAGTACAAAAATAGCGACTATGATAACTTACCAGTTGGATTGATAAATTGAATACTGGAACTAACTTGATTAAGAAATTACTATTTTCATGATTAAAGACAAACTCTCCACTTTACCCGAACCTCAATGATTAAATTTCAGTAAAAACTAAACTCTTAATTGTGCTGCGCTGCGGTTTTATATACCAGATGTGCACTCCGCTAACAAGATATAATATACTTGTCTTAAAAACGGTTTGAGAGATAGAATGAGACTTGATTTGTTATCTCAGATTAGAGCATAATTAAGGATGATTAAATTAAATTAAGGTGAGTGGTTAA
This sequence comes from Carex cristatella, assembly GCA_024447775.1. Lineage (NCBI taxonomy): Eukaryota > Viridiplantae > Streptophyta > Magnoliopsida > Poales > Cyperaceae > Carex > Carex cristatella. The sequence goes on from JAJHPF010000022.1 coordinate 3,251,332, forward strand.
GGGAATAGCAGCAGCTGGATTTGGGCTCACCCGTTTGGATAAACGTCACCGGAAAGGGGGAAAACGGCGGAGGAACCGCCACGTGGCGACGCCTCAGACATGGATTGGGATTTGGACTTCTTATACAGGGAGGATGCGGCGGCGTCGGCGCCGATCAGAATAAGCAATCCGAGAAGTAGATGGAGTATTTGCTGAGGCTTCGCCATTATTTATATTATATATATGTAAACTCTTTGTAGAGAGAGAGAGAGAGAGAAAGGGGAAGATAAAGACAGAAATGAAGATTAGTAGTAGTAAGGTACTAAGGTAGGTGCCTGATCCTTTATTTATAGAGAAGAGAAAATACTAGCAACTTATTTATTGCAGTGTTTTATTTTGGTAACTTATTCAATTTGGAAAGAGGTATGTATGTTTGCGGTCAAACCCCTGTTTTCTTTATTATTTTAAGTGCCATGCCTATGCTATGACATCATAGCCGAGTAAATCTTAATATATATTTTTTGCAGAGAATAATATGACTAAAAAAAAAGACATTTGACACGAGATACTGTATAGTATAGTAGTAACGGTAAAATCCAAATCTTTCTTCAGAAGGATTTGGATTTATAACGTTACTATACAGTAATAATAATACCTACCTTGCCAGGAGAGGAGGAGAGAGACAGGACTAGCATCGGACCTACTTTTAGGTTGAATTAGCCTTATAACCGTACGATTAGCATTAAGATAGTGAGCACGGATTTTAATGTAATTAGCACGGATTTTTATGCAATCGAATGGTCATTTCACCCATCCAACCAAAGTAGGTGCGATGGATGATCGGACCTACTCTGAATTAGGAGGAGAGGAGTCCAAGACTAAATGCTGTGGGACTGGTGCCCCGATGCGGGACCCACCCGAAGTCGTAATCAACTGCTTTCTTTCCTCCAGGGGAGGAGACTGGAGAGAACATAATAATCTTGTGGGCCACGCTTGCAGAGAGAGAGAGAGAGAGATTGCGTTGTATTTCCTCGGGATTACTTCCCTAGTTCCCTAGTTCCCTAGTTCCCTGTCTCTCAAGTGAAACCGCGTAACGACGTTAATAAAGGTGTGGGGTCCCACTTCAGTTTGATCTTTATTCCCTTTCTTTCTTTCTCCAGTAAAAAAAGTTATCTTTCCGAGTCTCTTTCCAAACGACCCCCTCTTTTGCAACAATTCAGATCCATTGAGTGCACTACCTGACTACCTCACTCACTACAATCAGATCTTACTTTGGCACCAATCTCAAAATACACCTCTTATGCATCATGTATAAATAATTAAATACGCACCCAACTCCAATTTATTTATTGAGCATGTGATAATTTGATTAAAATAATAATTGAGAACCACATCTAACATTTTGGAACATGTAATTGATGGTAATTTAAATATTTTAACCATCTTTCTCTACTAAAAAATAATATTGAGGGCCTGTTCAGCTACAGTTCGAGAACAGAAATGGGTATAGAAACGGATGAATAGTAAACAGCGGGTTATTGTTTGAACTGAATTTTTTTTTTCTCGTGTGAACAGTAACACGCGGGATAGCAGCCGAACAGGCCCTAAGTGCCTGTTCAGCAGCAGAGTGGGAATGGAATTGAAAATTATTGAACTAACAAAACACTCTGCACGTGAGATTTTTCACACGAAGTCTGAGTAATTTTTTTCTTCCACGCACACAGTAACAATTGAACAGGCCCTGAATAAAAATTCTCAGAAGGTTCTCAATATGTCTATGAAGTCCTTTTCATGCAATTTATTCAAACTGTAGACTCATTGACAAAATCAATTTTAGACGCGTTCCAAAGACTAGATATATTAATTTATTCAATTTATTTCCCTTAATAATGTGTAAAAGCTCATTGTCACCTTGCAAATTACACTTGCATGGATGTGAACTTAAAAAAAAAATTACTAAGCACAATAAAACTTACAGGAGTGCATATGGCATGAAATTTATTGAACAATAAATGCTAAAATTGCTAATGTGACAGAAATATTATTTTTTATACTTTTTAGTCATATTTTTTTTAGTAATGAAGATGCTCTTAGAATATTATAAATAAAAATAAATAAGTGTCGCTACAACTTATGTATAATTGAAATTTTGGTTCAAACATGTAAATTATAATACATTACAAGAATATATATTATGGGGTCTCATTTTTAAAATTTGAAATTTTAATTTTAAAAATTATTTGGGGGTAATTTCATAAAACATCTTCATTTTGCAAGTCTATTTTTTTAATCCTACAAGCAATTATAACACATGAACTTGAAGCATAAGTCAGCTAATATAATACAAAAAAAAAATTAAATGTTTGCTATGAGCAGTAAATGCTATTAGTTTAGTTTAAAACTAGGCAAGGCATAAAGATAAAGACCCCTTTATTCCAAGCCTTTGCTTCCTTCTTGATTGATTCTAAACTTTGTCATTAGCATAAAATTGTGCATAAAGGCAATGAGACATTAAAGGGGGTATAATAATATACTTTCTTGTGAATCGCTGCTAACTTTGTTTACTTTGTAGGGTTGCTTATTAATATTCTTTACTAAAGAGGGCTGCTTTCTATTTATTATTAATTTAGATACTAACATCTTTATATGTTGACCTTGACTTTTCGATTAGAATTATATAAAAACCATATTAAATAAATCAGTGCTGCCAGTTGCAGTGGAATTAGAAAATTTATTAGAAAATTTAGATTGTAGCAGAAACATAAAAATATAATATATGTCTTTATAATTACAAAATAGAACTTTAACTGTTAATTTACTAGCACATATTTAACATTTTATAAGAAAGTAAACTATATAAAATTAAAAATTAATATTCAATTAAAAATTTAATATACATGACTATTTTTTTTTAATTATTAGAGTGGCTAAGTATTCTCTGACTTGATTGTAGATCCGCTCTTGACTACCGCCGTGGATCTGTTGCTATCAAAAGTAAATCCTATATGAAATAAATTTGAATATTTTGTTGATATATATATATTTCTAGAACTAAGATGTAATCAATAAGAAATATATTCATATTATATAAGGAGCAGAACTAAGGTGTTTTTAACCGAAATTTTTAATAATATTCAAAATAAAAAATTCTAAGCCTACATTCTATTTGACAAGTTTCAAAAAACGACCAAACTGCAATTTTAATTCACGGGTTTAGGCCCCAAAACTGCATATTTACTTTACTGTTTTAGCCATCTCAAAACCGCAGAACCAATCCACAGTTTCGTAAAACCGGAAATTAAAATTGCGTACTAGATCTCAAATTTCATGAAATCATTAATTTAGTTCACGGTTTTAGGTTTTTTTTATTTTTCTTCAATTAAACATAAAATGTTATAATTTATTTATTTATTGTATTGAAATATTAGAAATATTTTATATATATATTTTTAAAATAGATAGAACACTATATAATTTGATTTATAAGAAAGATTACGATAAATAATCCGAATTAACATTTTTTAGGCTGGATTTTTTGCGGCTGTAAGAAAAATTAAAATATTTTTCTTTGCGTGTTATTAGAAAAAAAAAATATATTTTGGATCTGAGTTATTGATCCTGGTTCAAAAATCACTTCTGAGTAAATAAAGAAAAAATTATAGCCCTTATAGTACATTTAATTTTAAGATATTGTATCTATTTTGAAAATAAAAATTTGATAAGAAATGATTTCATCTGACTTTTGTCAGTGTAAATTTTTATTTTTTTCAAAAATAGAAAGACCACAATATTTTCTGTATTTATTTAGAAGTGATTTTTAAACCGAGATCAATAACTCAGATATAAAAATATTTTTATTATTTTTCAATTACACACAAAGAAATATTTTAATTTTTCTTACAGCCGCAAAAAATCCGGCCTGAAAAATATTGATCTGGGTTATTTGTCACAGTCTTTCTATTAAATCAAATGATATAGTATTCTATCTATTTTTTAAAATATATAATATATTTCTAATATTTGAATACAAAAAATAAATAAATTATAACATTTTTTGTTTAATTAAAGAAAAATAAAAAAACTAAACCCGTGAACTAAATTTACGGTTTTAGCCCAAAACAGCAAAATTGTTTTTCGGCTTTCCGAAACTGTGGATTTTTTTCTGCGGTTTTGGAGGGGCTAAAATCGTGGATTTAATTTGCGGAAAGTTGGCCCAAAACTGTGAAATAAAATTGCGGTTTGAACATTTTCTGAAATCTTGTCAAACAGGGTGTAGAATTTGATTTTTTTTTATATTAATAAAAAATTCAGTGTTTTTAATCTCATCATGTTTGAACTTCAAAATTTATCAAATTGACAAATTCAAACTATTAGAATCAATCTACTTTATGAGTGTTTACAAACAAAATTTATAAATTTTGGAATTTATTAAGTATGAATCAAGTGATCAATTAAAATAAGGTTTATAATTTTTTTTTAACCAAGAAGGTTTATAAGTTACTTTAATACATTATCTTTTATTTATTTTTACCGCTTAACTTTATACTAAATTAAATTTAAAATTTATAAATTTACATTACACACTTCATCATTTTAAACTAATTTGATACGATCTAAGTTCACTAAGGAACTTAATGAGCTTAAGAATCTAGTTCTACTCATTATATTAGTAAGCTTAGAAACACTCTAGTTTTCCTCATTATATCAGATAATCTACACATATATGATATATGAAAAAAAATGCAAAAATTAAGTAAAAAAGTAACATTAGTTATTTGAGTGAATACCCGTTAAATATGGATAAATATGCATATTATATGAAGCAGCAGAGATAGAAGTTTATATTAGCAAAGACCATCGAGCTAAAGAATATAAAATTATGAACATGATAATATATTAAAATTTGTTAATTTTTAATAGAATTAATTATTAAGAGACGCGTTTTCTTAACTCGCCTTTATAAGACTGTGATGAACATAATAATATATTAAAATAATGATTTTTTATAGATCTACTAAGGTTTGGTTTGTTGTCTATTAATTATTATTTTACTGTTGAACAAAATATTCAGTTATTGCCCCTCCGTCTGTCTTTCAGATCGAATAAACCTTGATACGATGAAAAGTGGATTTTGCAAATCAACAAAGACAAAGTTTGAACCTGGATTTTTATAAAAAATTCAATTAATCCGCATGTAAACGAAATCACGCCCACCTGAACCTAAACTCCAACAGCGAAGTTTGACCGGTGTTTTAAGGAAAATTCAAATTTATATGGAGTAAACAATACTACAATTCCTTTTTAGAAATATGAGGTCGCCTAGCGAGATTTTTTTAAGCAATCTCCATGCACAGGGTACTGGTAAGGGACATTGAGACCATATTCAGAGACCCAACTTCGGTATCAGCACAGGAACAGCTACAGATGATCAAACAAGAAACCGGATACTGATCATCACAAACTGTACAATAATATACCGCGATAGATAGAGTAACTAGCAAGGGGACCGCGTCTCCTTACATTCTTCCTGTTTTCGTTTTGTTCTTACTTTTATTTATTCTGCTTTACTTTTCCTACTGCTCAATCAACTTCTGACCACATTGTATCTTGTATCTTACTATCACTGGTTCTTACCATTAGGAACAAGCCTATCAATCAAATATAGACGTATCCCTGTTCTTTTCTCAAAAAAAAAATGAGCGTACCAAATTAAAAATAATCCAATATAATTTCCAACTAAAGATAGAAGAAAAATCATTAACAAATAATTGGCAGACAATATTGATTTAAAAAAAATTAAGTTTAACATATTTTTTTTATGTTCTACCAATTGAACTAAAAAAAAAAAAAAGCCAGACGCTATCAAAAGAGCGTCCGCGCAAAGAAAAAAAATATGGACTCTTTAAATTAAAACATGCGCAAGAAAAAAAAAAACACATGTTTTCTATTTCTGTGTTATGAGATTTTCCATACTAGTCTTTAATCTATATATATAAGGTACACCAAGTCAGCATTTGTAATTTATTTTTTCAAAGCTTCGCCCAAGCTGTAAAGTCGTGAGAGGAGCTCGAACGACATTTGTTAAAACACTTGAATCGCTGATTCGAAAAACAAACATGCAAATGTGTTCTTTTGTACTTCTCTTTAGATTTTTTTTGTTCAAATCATTTGAAGAAATTCCTGGTACTAGGTTTGTCTAGAGGATGAGACAACTTTAGCATAAAATGTTTTGAGCAAAGCTAGTGTGTATTGTGCTCACCAAGAGAGTTTGGTGAGCTTAACTTTAAAAAACTATTGAATTGGCTTCAAACGACGAATCCAAACAATTAAAATTAATCTACTTCATAAGTGTTGCGTGTACATGCAAAATTTAAAAACAAAATCAAATTCATCTAGTACAAGACAAGCAATAAAAAAAATAATGAAAAACGAATGCTTAAAATTACATATAAAAAGTTCATTTTTTTTACCTCTTGACTTTGTACTTGATGAATTCGAATATCTCAAAATTTTGCATGTACAGCATCACTTATGAAGTAGACTAGTTTCAATGATTAAGATTCGTCATTTGAAGTCAAATCCAATACCTGAGAGATTTGAATTTTATCTGAGATTTTGCAAGAAGAATATTATAGTGCAACCCCCTCTTTTAACAACACAAAAGAAAGGCAGCACAGTCAGCACCGCCACTCCACTGGCAGCACTGGTACAACTCAACACATTAAACACTACTTTCAATTTAGTTACACGCACCCAACTCTCTAAGCACCTGTACAAAAAGTATAGTATTCAACACTCTTTTCAACCATCAGAGTATGAGAAGCCAATACTCGCTCAACCCGTTTAACCATATCTAAAAATGTTTTAGATTTTTTTTTTTAAAAGTAAATTTTGCTAGAATGTACTCCCTGAAGTTCTATTTGACCACACGATCTCTATCTCAAGAGTTCTCGAGCTATCCTTGCCACCATCATGACTAAGGCTGAACAGACCACTATATATCCCTTCGGTCAAAACTTTATCTATTTGGATAGTTACTCTCCCTAGTGTAGGCTGCAAGTCAAGTGAAAATAGCCATGTCAGAGTAATGATACATAGCCAAAATCATCAAAAGAAATAACGAGAGATGTTGAAAATTAATTGGACCCAGAAGGGAACGATGCAAGAAAGGCCTAAAATAGGTATTGGATAGTTCGGTGACGAAAGCTGCCAAAAGTAGTCATAACAAAAGACTAGGAATATTATTGCATGGTGAAAAAATAAACCTTTCCAAAAGTACTCTTGCTCTTGCAAATAATGTAAAGTTTCTGCCCTTTGGGGGGTATGTCAAATGCCCAAGTGAAGGCCTCCTTCCATTCAGGGTTTGAACAGTGATTCACCACCTACATATAAGAATATATAATACTAATCAAACCATTCATCTTTAAGATATTAGTTCTGCAATTTTATCAAAAAAAAAAAAAATTTAATCCTTAAAAATTATGTCCTGCACTTTTCATATTAATGTCTAAAAACTGGAAGCTATGCTCTAAGTCTCTACTTAAAAAACAACACTGAAGCATTCATGAAACAAGCCAAGTAGATCATAGATCACAGTATTGTGTCCCAAGTCTGTTTTTCTTTACCAACATGGTAAAATTAATGAAGAATTTATCGGGGACTGTAAGGTATTTTTTTTTCCAAGATTTAACACCTCTTATCAGTCTAAAGTCTGGTACTATTCACAAACACCCAAATAATGTTGCATACGATTTAGGAAAAGAAAAAAAGATAATCCTTTGGGAAGACCTACCCGTGTCTCCTTCGGGGGGCCATTTCCAATCTTCAGGCAACAAAATGCATTTGTGCTCGCCATAGTCTGTTTCAAATTATTACCCCTTTTGACGGTCACAGTAAGACATCCCGGCAAGCAATGCAATAGACTATCAACTTTCTCATGAAAACATGGGGGACAATTCTTGATCATCAATTGGAGATCTGGTATCGCCTCAGCAGCAATTAATGCTTGTGCTTTGGCTATGTCTTCACCAGTCTGAGGCCAAGAATCCTTTAAGAGGCAGAGAGTGTCAAGCACAGCTTCTTGGGCTGGTTCAGATCCAGACTTCAGCGCAGCAACCAGGTGGGGAATGCAAAGCGTGGCCGCCTCTGACATGCGCAGCTTCTTGAAGTTGAGAAAGATTGTATAGATTGTCCGGAGCACCTCTTCGTTGATTGTTGATGTCGAGAGAAATTCTTTCTCTAGTGCAGCTGGAGAAATATGAAGTTGTGAACAAGTAGATAGTTGATAATCTCAAACTAGATGGATTATCCCCGTGACAGTTATTAGGGACCATAATATGGTATATGATAAAAACAAAATTTATGTCACTTGTTCCATTATTATCCCCTTTCTCTCATTTGACCTTATAAATGTGTATATTTATAATGTTGACATGATGAAGTAAAAAACATTATTCAAAAAGAAACATTATTCCATGGAAAAATATAATAGAACATTTCACAACTTGCAATTTATTTTTGCTTAAAAATTGATTTCCAAGAGGCAATTTTTTTACAAAAAAAATAAATTTAGAATTTCAAAAGTGTGAGCTCACTAACCTGAAAAAAGAGTTAAGCACTTGAGCTATTCCCTAACATTCAGTGCGACTAGTTCTCTTTTAGTACATTTTTTATTTAAAACTGACTTCTTGGCACCCAATGTTATCAGAAAAAAAAATAAGGGCACAAAAATAAACATTACCATTGAAAATATCATCTTTCTCAAGGGCATATGCAAAAATAAACCTACAAAAATAGCCAGACACTCACCAGTAAGCGACCTGATGAGCTCATTTGAAACATACTCCTGAAGTGTATGGTTTGCAAATAGATACTTGATCAGCGATGCGGCCTGAGCTGCCACCTCAGCACTTGGGTGCAACAACAGCTCCTGCACAACCAGCACCCCACCTGACTCAGCCACCGCACGCCGATTTGTTCTGCTATTCATCACCAGGTTCTGCAACGCACAGATTGCCACAGTTGTCATGTCCTCATTTGGTTGGTCCTCCAGCACGCTTACCAAAGCACGACATGCAGAGACTGAGTCCCTTGATCTGGCTAGGGCATCATGCTGGAAAAGGTCACCTAGGGAAAGGGTTACCAGGAGCTTTGCTGGTTGACATCTGGTAAGTGGGTCGAGCAGATACTGGGCAAGTGGCCCAATTACAGACTTTGCAACCCTCTTTTCGCGCACTTTGACATTGTTAAATAATGCCTCTAGCAACCTAGCGGCAGCCTCTTCACACTGGTGCGACTTTAACAGCTCCAAAAGTGCTTCTACAGCTCCAGCCTGAGCTATTGACACGGCACTGCTGGTGCTATTCTTCTGTTGAACTAACAAAGCGTTGAGAGCCACAGTAACCGTAGTTTCTACACTAGAAGTTAACAGTCTAACGAGGACCAACATGGAAATTTTCACATAGTGGTCAGTACTGGACCTTAAAACATTAGACAGTACCAAAGCAGCCGACTCCCACAGCTCCAGGCTAGGCAATGGATCATCTTGCACGATAACTTTTGAAAGTTCAAAAATGCCCCCGGCATCAGCGACAGCCTTAGGCCAGGTCACAGAGATGCTCTCAAGAGCTCTGATCGCTGTTTGCTGTAGGCTTATTATACCAATCCCTGCCAACCGCACGAGTGGGACCACTGCATTTAGTGTGGTGATATCGATCTTGAAATGCTCCTGTTCTAGGAGGTGCATGAGAACTTCTGTGCCAAGCTGTTGTATGGCTGGAGACGGTGACTCAAGGAAAATGAGTAGAGGCTCAATCACTTGACTTGGGGTCAACTTCAAATTTTTTAAACTCTGTGGTTTTTCAAGAATATTTATGAGAGCTTGTAAGGCACTGTGTTGACCCCACACAGTGAAATCAGGCCGCTGCAAGACCAGAAAAAGGGGCTCCACCATTCGTGCTGCGGCTGAGCTTCTTGCAATGCCACTATTGTTGGTCAAGATGCGAAATAACTCGACCATCAATGAACTTACGGTAGCTGGTGCTTCAAGAATCATGTCAAGTGAACTATCTATCACCCCAGAATTAATCATCTCTATCTTACAATTAGGCCGGTCTTTTCCCAATTTAATAAGCGCACTTAAACTGGACTCTGCAAGCTCAAAATTCTCTGGTGATACATATCGTACCAGAGTATCAACCAAATCGTTTGAAGCAACCACGTTTGCATTGTCTTCATCTTCTAATAACAGATTGAGAGCACTAACGGCAGGGCCCATGGCTGAACCGGACCCTGACATGACAAGTTGTGTCAAAGGCCGTATGCACTCCAAAGAAGTGGGACGGTCCCGTACAAAAGGGTTCTGAAACAAGATGCAGCAGAGTTGGGCAGCATCATTTTTAAGCTCAAGTGAGGAGCTGAATGAGAGAATCTTACAGAGGCTGTCAAGTGGGTCCCCTTCTACCTCAGTCAAAGCTGAAGCCTTTGAGAGGTTTCCGGTTGTTAGTTTGATAAGGGCTGACAGGGAAGCTTGTTGCTCCCTTTCATTTCCTGCATTCAGCATGTCAACCAAAGGTTGGATTGCTTGTCTTGCAATCTCAGTGTCTCTCAAAGTCTCAGATTGAAACAATTCCTTCAAAGCTCTTGCGGCAACAAGCCGAGAATTTCTTGACCCAAACCTTAAAACAGCTAGCAACTGGTTCAATGTGCTTAGAGAAGATTCATGGTGGAGTAATTCGGAGTTTGTATATAAAATTGCTAGTAAGTTGGTTATAGCAGTTTCAGTTTTATCTTGTGGGCTTAGAGAGAGGTATTTGGTTAAGGCATCGATGGCACCTGACTCTGCAATGGTGATTTTGTTTGTGTCACTAGCCTCTGCCAGACGTGTCAGGAGCTCAATCGCTGTTAATGGTGCACCAGGTCTATCTGCCATTGGTCTCAGAAGGTCAACCAGGAAATGTATCGACTTCCGGGCGATTGCACCTGTCACCACTTCCTCCAGTTCGAATATTCTTTTCATTATGGCATAACTTGGATCAGCTGGTAACATAAATTCTTCACACAAGGCAGTTAAGTTGGACTCTGTGTACCCAATTAGAGTTATCAGGCTGGGAATTGCACCGGAATTCGCAACTGAGAGTTGGGTTTCTTTGTCTCCAGCTTGGACAAGACTGGAGAGTACTTGGGCTGAGAAGAATCGGTCAGCTAATTCTTCAGATTTGAGTACAGAGACAAGAGAAGGTACCATTCTTGTGAATGATGAGGATTGAATGACAGTTTGATCCTGAAATAATACTGACAAGAGAAGTGCATTTTTCCATATACCGTCAAATTCTCCATATTCTGCCTGTAGAAAATAATCATAACTTATGTCAAGTAATAAAAGAAATATTTTGTGTGAAAAGGGACTTTGGTACATCAAGGCAAGAGGCAAACCTGTACAATTATGTGTGGACAAAATTATGCAAATCTCGGAGTTTAGGTATATGGCTTTGTTGTCTTTTCCTTTTTCTAATTTCTTTATCTGATTGGTTTCACTTGAGTTTTTTATTTATTATAATATCCATTTGAGCTTGCAAAGGGTCAACACAAATAATGACATGAAATAACTGAAGCACAAGTACCTGATGATCAGTGTAGTTTGAAAGTTGATCAGAGATAACCTCTATACCACCAGCCTCCATGACAGTAATCCTACACTCAGCACAAGCTGAACAAAGATACAGCAACAACCAGTTGGCAACAGTGCCTCCCAAAACCCTAGCTGGGTCAGGTCCCACATATTCCTCATCCCTTTCTGGATAACTCTTTGGATTCCACACCTCTACTTGTAATGAGCTAGCACTAAAATCACACCTCATCATATCTACCAATGAACCAACAAGCTTTTCTGATAGTTCTGATGAGTAGAGCACTCTTACTGACTCATCTCTTCTCTCTCTGATAGCACATGTCAGAAGCCTAGCTCCACCTATCCTTACCTCTAAACTTGGTGAGTTGACTGCTCTGTCAACAAGAGAGAGCACACAGCCTCGGACTTCACCCAAGTACTGACCAACCAAACTAGCTTGCTCCTGACAAACCCTTGAAAGAATCTCAATTGCCTTATCTTGTGTATTTGGGGAACCCAAATCCAAACATTTCACTAAAGTCAACAACCCTTTAGGAACGTCAGCAATAGCAGCCCACACAGGTTTCCCAAAATTGACACTCTCCTTAGCTCTAACCATGATAGAAAGGACAGCTAGAGCATCCAAGCAGGTGGCAGTCCCCATGTCCACCTCAATGAGCCAATCTACCAATAAATGCACCACAAACTGGCATTGGCTGTAATCGGTAAACACATTGCAAAGAGGGAAGTGATTGAGTAGCTGGTACAGACACCTGGCTGCACTTTTCTTTCCTTCTGAGCTTCCTTCTTTTAGCACGCTTTTTAAAGCAGGAACAATATCCTGGTCAAGTGCCTCTTGTGCTATATTGGGGTCAGATAGGAGGTTAGCCAATGCAGTTATTGCTGTTTCTGCTGAATCCATAGATGCAGCTTTGGCCATACTAATAAGAGGTATCACATCGCCTTTCTCAAGGTAGGGATTTCTTGAACTAGCATTAGTCACCCAAGAAAAAGCCCCCAGTGCTCTTGCTGATTGAGTTGCTGTGCCACGGGCACTGCTTGTCAGAAGTTTCATGCATGGGTTCACAACCTCATCTGTTGCCAGGCTATCGCAAATATCAGGCCTGGTGCTGAAAAGATCTGCCAAGACCGAAGCAGCATGCTCTTGCATTTCTTCATCAGATGAATTTAATACCTGTATTAGTGCCTTTAATCCTTTATTTGCTGTGGACCCATCATGCACCAAATCATTGTGGGAAGCCATCATAAGCACATGACCTAAAACTGTTATTGCCTGACATTTTGACCCGACCAACTCACTTGAAAGAAGAACCAACAACTGGTTTATTATGGTTGGGTCTGCTTGCCGGATTAATTTTTTGAGTGCTTTAGCTGATGCTTCTTGCCCCTTGGACCCCCCACTTTTTAAAAGCCACAACAATGACGAAGTTGCCCCTGCACTTTCTACACATGCACGGATGTCTTCAGAGTGACAACACAAATTCCAGAGCACATGCGCAGCATCTTCCCTTGCTTTGTTGGACCCAGTCTCCAGTAGCTGCACCAATGGGGGTATTCCTCCAGCAGCTGTTATGGCCCACTTGCTCTCATCTATTTCATTTGTCAGAATTGCCAGAAGTGAAACTGCATATTCCTGCTGCTGTTCACTTGAGAGACCAAGTAAAGAAATTAGCAATTGTACACCTTCTCTGTTTCCTAAAGCCTCCCACAGCATGACACGATCGCAACATAGCCTCGTCAAACAGGGGATTAAATGCTCTTGGATTTCAACAGAGGCAATGGTTATCAAGCCAATTAAAACCCTCTTGGCAACTGCATTGCTGATTCTATTGTAGAGATAGCTATTATTAAATAGACTTGCCAGTGCTTCCAGTACCCGGTCTTGAACCAGCTTCTTATCCCCAGGTTTCAGCAATGCTATCAAATTAGTTTCAATTTCAACAGGATCAAACACCTTCTGCTCCTCATCTTCAACAAAAACCATCAAGGCATAGGCAAGTGCACCCAATACATCAGGAAGCGGCACCGGTAAATTACAAGTCCTTGATACTTCGACTAGGTAAAATATCAGAGGAGTCATGCCACCACATACATTCGACAATGCACAGACTGAATGACTTTGCAAGGAACGGCAAGACTCACCACCTTGCATGCACTCTTTGGAAGGGGCGATAATGGATCCAATCAAAACAGGTAGCCCGCCCGCATCTACCACCGCCTTCTTAGCGACAGTAGATTTCGAAGAGAGAACTTCCAAAGCATCGGCAGCACTTGCGCGAGCTAAGATATCGTTCTCTTGCCCCAAGAGACGAATTAGGGCTCTGACTGCACCGGCATCTATTACCTTTGGTACACTATCCCCAAATGCTGATACCAGTCTAGCCAATAAGGAGGCAGAGTTTGACTGAGCAGCTGGGTTTCCAGATGAAAGAAGGTTTGTAATTATCTCAACCCCATCAGCCTCTAGTGTAGCCCGCCAATACCCATCCTTGTCCCGGCAAAGATTTCTCAATGCTCCAGTCAAATAGCCCTCAACTTCCCTCTCCTGCCTGGTTTTACTGCTGAGCTGGGCCCACAGAGTGGGGACCACCCCTTCAGTCACAAATATCTTCATGCCAATGTGGTCATCTGACAAGCTTCCAGATGAGACCTCAAAAATGGCCTCCGCAGCCACCTTTCGCCCCTCTAATGAGTCGGACTTCAACATTGCAAGTAATGGAGGTACGCAGCCACCAAGAAGTACTCTTACTCGCATATCCTCTTCCTTGCAGATTGCACTCAGCAAAGATGCAACATTAAATTTGGCAGGTGGGGGCCCATTTCGCAAAATGGATATGAAAAGAGGCATGGCTTGTGCATGGGTCCCAATGAGGATGCGTGCCTCTTTTTTCTCCTTCGCAAGGGAAAGTAGGTTGGAGGTGAGCTGTTCTCTCCCAAGTGGGGACGACATGCTGATGTGGAGCTGCTCAAGGGTGCGGGCCACAGTGGACACGGTGCTTGCTGGGTCATCCAAATCAGCGAGCCCATTGGTTTCCCTGATTTGGCAATTAATAAGATTTTAATAAAAAGTCGGAGAAATATATGACAATAATCAAATTCACAGTTGTCACTGAGCAATGCTGAACTGCTCCCAGCATCGTTTCCTATTTCACATAAAAGGAACATCTTGATCTATAAATACCCAGATTTTGCACCTCTTATTCGGCCCAATGAAACTTTCTTTCATCTGCTTAGAATTTTTGGCCATGCTTTGGTCATTTTCTATAGCAGTTGCTATTAATCCTATAGAAAGAGTTTCTCTCAATATATAATAGGAGCTCGAATACAGAACCTGAAGATCACTAGAAGCACCTTGCTCTATTTGTCCATTCAATATAATTCAAATTAATATCTGAACCCAAACCTGGGAACAAGACACAAAGAATATAATTACTAAAATTAATAAATATACCTCGATTGACCCGATGAAGAAGAAGGTACAGGCGAATTGGGTTCACGACCATCGGAGGAGGAATATTGTGCCATATTTATAATTTTTGTCTATTATCATCACCCTTAAATGCAAATCTTCAGGAGAACCTAAGGGAAAGCATTGAAAGACAAAATTAAAAGATTTCTAATGAAAGTTGGTTTCGTCACAAATTTATTAGTCAGCATTCTTTTATTCTATGTAAGCCACAATATCACATACATTTGCACAAAAGAACACACTGACTTGGTCGCACAAAAGTCAGTTTTCTCGCCAAGTTAAAAGCTAGCAAGTTGGCATTTTTTCATGTTTTTATTTTTATTAAAAAAAAACTACAATCAGGGCGGATCCATATGAAATTAATGGTAATCAGTTGAACCCACTGAGTTTAAATGAACCCTTTAAAACGGCATGTGTTTGTAAAGTCATATGACATTAAAATTTTCTTAATTGGCTAGTAGCCAAAAGCCATGCATGCACACAAAATAACACCCTGACATGGGCACAGATACCAGGCTCAAAGAAGTACCGCTCACAGCTATGAGGGTCCCACCAAGTCATGTGGTATGGTCTCGTATGCTTTTATTATTACTTTAAATTTATTCCCGCGTAAGGTCTGCAAATATAAACCCATCTTTCCCACGCAATAGAGAATTTAAACCAAACATCTCCAACAACCACTTTGCATAGTTCATACAAACCAATTTGAGAAATTATAGTTTTCCCACGCCAGACAGATTAAACTGATTACCAGTTTATTAGTATTCTGCCTTTTCCTTCACGTTCATTCATTTGGGTCTCATAAACTTGAAATTGGTTGCATCAATAAACAAACTATCATATGTTTCCTTAAAATAATAGTTCAAAACTTGCTATTTATCTTTTCTCTTACCAGAATCCAAACAACCTAAGTAGAAATTTTTGGTAATCTTAGAATATCTAATTATTATGATAAAGCTTTTATAAGAGAAATTTTAAAGATTCAGTTTTGTAGACCACGAAGTTGTACAAATTCAAACTAATAAGTAGCATAGCTGAAAATTAACAGTTGAAATTCAGTAAAAAGGAGAGATAGAGAGAGAATCTTTACAGGTGTGAGGTATATGAAAGGCAAAACCTGAAACTGGACCTCTCTTCTTCCAACGGAAGCTCTTGTAAAAGGAATCCCCTTGTACAAGAGGATGAAAGAGGAAAAGAAAAACACTTTGGATCTCTTAGATAAACAAACGAAAATTACCTTAGATCTCAGAAACGCCTACTAATCCTCTGCACAGCCACTGATTAAACCCCAGTAAACAATTACATTTGGACGATGAATTTGCAAAAAAAAAAAAAGGAGTAATAGCGTACCTCGGCGAGAGTTTGCATAATTTGAAGCGTTTTTGAGCGTTACTAAAGGGTAGTGTCTCTAATAAAGCTTCTTAACTTATCCTCTTCCCAAATTAAAGTCTCTTACACATCTTCTCTCTTCTCTCTTCTCTCGAGAGTGAGATCGGAAAATGGCGTCGATCCACAAGTACAACAGAAGCAGAGAGACAGAGAGAGAGTGCTGTCTGGCAAAAGGAAAGGCGGATTCACTCACTGTCACTGAGTCACTGTCCTTTTAATGCATTGTTAGGAAAAATCCATTTTTATCCGTCGTCATTTCGTATTTGATTGTGTTGTGCCACTGCCAGGTGAATAGGTGATACGGCGTACGCCTCCCTTCGGCAATTGAACAACTGGAGACGACTACAAACTGCAGGAATTTCATAGATATATATTTCTGGGGGGGACCCACAAATTGACCCACTTGTCAGTCATAATGGTTTTCTAAGAATCATGGTCGCGGAGCATTCAACGTAATCATCCAGGTGTATTTTGATTCTTTGTAAGCAAAATAATAAAAAGCCTGTAGGCTGTAGTTGACTCTTCAAACGGAGACGTGCGGATTTGGCTATTTTCCTTGAAATAGGAGATAAGAGTACGTCCGATGGGCAGGACCTACTTTTAGGTCCAATTAGCTCCAACACCGTACAATTAGCATTAAGATCTGTGAGACCGGAAATTAAAACAGGCTTACACGGAATTTAATTAGTCTGCACGAATCTCGATGCAGATCGAATGCTCATTATACCCATCGAACCAAGGTAGGTCCGATGAGCATCGGACCTACTCTAAACGGTCAGTTCTCAGTTCCCATAAAAAAATACAAAGGTAAAAGAGCGCCTGTATGGCTGGCTATATCAGTGAGAAAGAAAACCATGCTTTCTTTATTTTTTTATTAGAAAACCATGCTCTTTACAATGTTATTATACCCTGTATTAATTGATTCCCTTTTTTAAAAAAAAATAAACAGAAAGTAATTAAAATGAATTTTAAATTTATAGAATCTAATAGTAAGAAATCTTGAAGACATTGTGTCTGCGTGCTCCAATTATGGATTCGCATTGAATTTACTTAATTCACAAATATATAACGCTGTGTATTTTATAAAGAACAGTGTCCATTAAAGAGAAGTTGGATTCAATTTTATTTTCCTTCATTTGTCTTTTCTAAATCTTTCTATCAAATTCCAATTGTGTCTATCAAATCATACTTGTTAATCGTCAAAATCAAAGTTGTTGTGAAAAAAACCTTTTCTATAAGATAATGAAAACATTTTCTAATCAGCATTAAAGCTACTCTGCTTGCGTGAATAAAAAAAAAACAGAATTCAATCTCTCTTTCCAGAATTGTACAAATAGATAAAGACAAGATTTATGGTTGCTCTTCTTAATTCTGACGTTATTGTTGCAAAATATTTATGGGATTTAACGTGTATTTTGTGATTATTTTGTTCTTATTAATATTATTATGTAGATTTCTGATCTATCAACAGTTGTAATAAAAGAATGAAATTTCGAATTGAATATCACTTCTTCAATTAAATAGTTTGTATTTTTTTTTGGCATTTTTTTTATTTTTTTATATGTATAAGTCTAAATTTATTTAGATATGTATTCACCACACTTATTTGATTGTCGGATACTCGATTTTTATACTGATTCTAATTTTTTTCCATTTTTTAAATATCATTTAAATTTTTTTTGGAATGATTGATAATTGATTGGTTCTTTATTTTTGTTTTTATCACTTGAGAACTATTACTTGTCATTTAATAATCTCATTTAAGTAAAAATGATCCTATTATATTCAAATATGTATCATTTCAAATCAATATATATAATAATACATCATATTTGTTGTCATCATTATTTATTTAAATAAGTTGAATTTTATTGGCCTAACAACACGCTAATAATAAATATTAGCAAGTTGTAACAAGTTTTGAAACTTTCACAAGGAAGAGAAGAGAGTGTATATAAAAAATATAGTTTATCGGAAGGTCTTGAGCAAGGAATCTTCATTCTTATAGTAAGTACGTAGATGTACTGATCCACCAACAGCTATGATTAAAAGAATTGGATATCAGTCCTCCAATCAAATAGTCTGTCTTCTTTTGATTCCATGTATTTTTTTAATATGTTTTTACGTCCAAAAGTCCAAATTTATTTAAAATAAACTCTTCACATGCAAATTGTATCATCTTTCTGATTGTTCCTGATTTTTTTCCATTTTTATATGCCATTTTAAGAAATGTTAAGATTGATTGATAATTGATTGGTCATGTCTTCATTTATGTTATTTATCATTAATATGTCATTTTGTATGACATTTTTGTATGAAAATATGTGTGTCATTTAAGGAATGTTATTTATGTGTAAATGTCGTTTCATATGTCATTTAAGATTAAATGTTATTTGTTATTTAATCTAATTTTTTTTTTATGAAAGTATGTTATTTTGTATGAGATTTTTTTTTACTCTCTTATAATATTGTCCATGTTGCAACGCACGTGCACAATACTAGCAAGGCACAAACCATATTACTTCAACATTTCTAATTTTATTATTTGTTTTCAATTATAACAATTGAATATTTATTTTCTATTTGACGGATACACCTATATATGTTACAAATATATTTTGAAAACACAAAATTTTAATAAATAAATATTTATTTTAATATTAATGTTTTTAAATTTATAAATTATGGAGCTATTTGTGAATTAGTTAATTTGATCTAATTTCTACATAGATGCTCATTATTTTCCAACACATAAAATTGAATCAAAATATATTGGGATGAGCTTTTCGTGTCCTCAATACATATTTAATGTAATTTTGTGCAAATGACTTGACCACGATCTAGCTTTGATATGCAATTTACTGTGTTTGTCCATTTGAGCTTTGATATGCAATGACATTGGTCCGTTTGAGATTTAATTAATTGCATTTTCAATTGAGTTGCACACGGTAATATAACCATGAATATTATTTTAATAGTCATGAAGGCACAAATTTATTGGTGTCTATGATATTTGCTTATAAATAGTACATGATATTTGATGAGTATATCAATCAAATAATCCATCTAATATTTCATATTTCCTTGCTCTTTCTTTTAGTTCCATAATTCATAAAATTCAATTTCTATTCTCCCACAAATAATATTTTCTTTATAATAAAAATTATTTTGCTACATCAACCTCTACCACGGTTGCACCTGCAGGCAGAGGAATAACGGTGTAACTTGGGACAAGCTTAACCGATTATTCTTGAGCTTAGGACGGGAAGTTGCCTTAGGTCCGCATTTTGCAGCTCCGGATAATAAAGTTTTAATTATGTTCTTGATTAAAGTTTTAATATATTTGTTATTTACTTTATTGATCAAAATTCAAATTTAAATCTAGTTAGTTAGTTAATATTTTTCCAACAATATAATATAATTACTACTATGATATCTTCAATTTGTACTAAGTCGGTGTTATTTATCATTGGATTACTAATTGACCTTTTATTTATTACTTGGATTTATAACCAATATATTTTAATATCCTGTTGAATGAATATTCTTTTCATTGGTCTTTTTTTTTTTTATAATACTATGAGAATTTTATTTTATTTTGTTTTTTTATGATATATTCACGTTGTAACTTGTAACACGAATACTAATATAATGTAAGGAAGCATATAAATACTGATACATGAGTCAAGAGGATTATAACAACTCATACATGAGGCAAAGATATTGACATAACTAATTTGATTTCATATAACACATCAATTATACACTCTCTCTTTTGTCTTTATTGTCATGTGCTGCATGAATTGAAACTATCTTTGTTAATATCTTTACTCATACATGTCTAGTAACACGCGGACGAGCAGTTTAACTCGGAAATGATGTCAAAGGAAACATAACCAACCAAAAAATTGTCTTAAAATTTACTGATAAAAATATTAAGTTTGTGTATTTCTTCCATTGAAATGACTCATACTTTAATATCAATTAGTTTTGACACATAATTAAGCGATACTGATAAGCTAGAAATTATATTATGGATAGGTCGACATTAATTTATTGTAAAGTTGACATGTGTATTTGATACGGTAAAGGAAAATGTTTTGTCTCGTCAGAGGTATTGTTGCTCTGGGACAAATTTAGGTCCGATGCCCATCGGACTCAAATTTGGGTCCAATGGACACAATAACTGTCCGATTTGCTTTAATAATCGTGCGCACGAATATCAAAACAAATATGCACGGATATTAAAGTAATACGCACAGATCTTAAAACAAATCGGACGGTTATGGAACCCATCGAACTCAATTTGAGTCCGATGGGCATCGGACCCAAGCTGCTCTCTGTTGCTCTAGGCTCCAATCCTGTACAAATTAATTTTAAAAAAAAAAGTATGAATATTTCATATGAATTTGTGTATAACTTGCACGTATGAATGGAATTATAAGAAAATGTGGCACGCTAAAATGATTAAATAATGGACAAGCTCAAGGCAAGAATGTGTAAGACAGTTAGAACGATTGTTAACAAGTCTTTTTTAATTAATTATCAAGGTTGATATAACATCAAGTCTGATCAAGTGACATTATATCTAGCCGAAATTTTTAAAAATACCATATTAAAAAAAACAAATAAACCAAGTCGCCACTTTTTTTGAAAAATTATAAAGTTGTCACGTCCGCCATTTTGAACGGCAGACACAATTCCCTACAAACCTCCCTCCCTAGCTGAAATTTTTAATTTCTCACTGCACTCTCCCTCCAGAACAAGTAGAGCTATTTCCTACATAAGGTGTAAGTTTTTTTTTCTTAGTCTTTAATTTTTTTTAAAATTAAGTTAATAATTAATTTAGTTAATTTTTAATTTTAGGTTTGTGTGATATAATTAGTTGAAAATGAATCTCATGATGTCTGTTTACACTGGTGGTCTAAGAAATTTCAGTATATCTAGCTGACGATCTCTACGTGATTCAAAATCTACGCTTAGCATGTTCCAAGAAGCACATCATAAGAAATAATGGACAGCAACATTAGGTATAAAGATAATTAGACCCATTATTTATGTTTATTTAATTCATTGGCCTAGATAGTTTTCAATGATATATTTGAACAAACGTCAGTCAACCGTATAATACACTAAAATTAGTTAATCACTGTATAAATGATATCAAATTTCTACAAATTTCATATTTATTAAAATAGATTTAAGTACGGTCATTGTAACTTTACTGTGAGTTGAGCCCTATATATATTGAATTTTTGGAATTAGCACTTGTCATAATAGATCAAACATAATTGGTATAATTTTTTGTATTAGATACAAATGCCAATCCAAATTCAAATTTATACAGAGCCCACACTTAA
Organism: Carex cristatella; assembly: GCA_024447775.1. Taxonomy (NCBI): domain Eukaryota; kingdom Viridiplantae; phylum Streptophyta; class Magnoliopsida; order Poales; family Cyperaceae; genus Carex; species Carex cristatella. Next base: position 3,273,158 of record JAJHPF010000022.1, read on the forward strand.
AAACTTTGCTCATCAAAATCAAAACCAAAATGATAAAATGTCCTGAACAAATGTCTAAGTGTGATAGCAAACCTCCCTCAGACTAATTTTCCACATCTAAATTGCTCCTTCAGCATCTATGATCCTCCGTATGTGCTCAAATTTCAAAAGGGAATGCCATCAAATTGGCATTAATAGGGAAGATTGCAAAGAGGTTGGTTAGCTAAACAGCCTAGACCTAATCTATACTATCTTATTTCCTTTCAAAATGACGAAATATTATCCAGAAAAACACAATAAACAAAAAGATTATAAATAAACTAGCAACCTCTACAATTGCATTAGAAGAACGAGGCCAAACAATTAATCACTACAACTACGACTTACAAATAAAAATATTTAAAAAAAAAATTAACTAGAGTCCTCAACCTACATTTGAATTGTTCCCAGAGGGTCTCAACAAGGAATTCAGGGGATGGTTAGGATGGTTAGGTGTAACGCCACCTGCTGTGCCAGAATTGAACACAACATTTTGTGCGGGCCCTGCATTGAGATTTGGATGAATTGCAGATAAAGGCAAGCGGGGACCAAAAGAAAGCATCTGTTGTTGCCTCTGCATTAACTGTTGCAACTGTGCATGGGTCCCTTGTTGCATGCCCGGCATGTTTGGCTGAATGTTAAGGGAGGCACTCATAGCCGGTGGGGGTCTAGAATTTGGGCTCATTGGGCTGGTGCCAGTAGGTGCAGACATGGATGGAGGTATAGGCCCAGTTAATGGCGGCCCGACACGGCCTGATGTCATCATACGTACCCGCTCCGCATAGATGCGTTGTCTTAATTTATCCACTTGTTCGCATTCCTTCAAAAGAAGGGTCTCGATCTCCGCAAATTGTTTCAGCTTCAATTCCAATCTTTTTAACTGCAAATAAAAACAATATACTGAATTACTCAGCCGAACTACTACAAAATATTCTTAGCCTTTGATGAACATGAAAATAAACAATTTTTTCTTGTGATGACCACTAGCTCAACAGGTCAGACAACCCCCCTGTCGCATGCAGTCTGAACTCTCGGGCACTAAACAGCAACAAAGGAGTAATAAAATTGTATTGGAAAAAGAAAGAGGAAGGGTGAACTATATCACTGATTTTCCTGCATGCTGTACGAAAGTCAAATGTTGTTGCTATATTACAGTACAATAACTAAGTGAGTATTTTGTGAATTGTTACCAAGTTTTAAAAATATACTAATAATAAACAAACCCAGAATTGACAAACAACAAGCATAATGAAGTCATGATTGAAATTCATATTGAATTGAGATAAATCTATCAATAGACCTGGTGGTTGATAATTGTGGCTGAGAGTCTTTGGATTTCACGTTCCTCTTGGTCAGCAAACAATTTTGCTTTCACAGCAGCTGCTGATAGGCCACAACTTGCAGCATATTTCACACCTTCAGGGGAAAGCGGGGAGGGAGGATCATCTGTACTCCAATCTGAAATTCACAAATTATGAGCTTTCTAACAACTATATATATTTACAAGAATAATTTATACACCGTTGATAGAATATAAAACCTTTTTATGAGTAGTTCGAACAACTTCATACATGTAAGGTTATTTTGAATCTAGGGGTATAGATTCCGGTAATGGTACAATGACATTATTATAAAGGTTGTTTCATGAATAATGAACAGGTGGTCAATTTTTACCTTTTGCTTTCAGAAACAAGAAAAGGGTTATTTTGAATGTCGGCAGCGAGAAGAACTTTTAAAAGTTTAGTATCTCAACTATTTCATATGAATTAAAACCTGATAGTGCAGAACAATAATATTAATAATACAATTACCAGTAGAATTGTGCATGTTGGTGTGGGCTCCATGGTTACCAGCTTCAGTATGAGAGCCATCTGAATTTGACCTTTATCAGAATTTAAAAATCACATCATTGGTTGCCATTATCACTATTGATAATAATAAAAAAAAAAAATCTTACTAGTGGAATTAGCTCAAAAAAAAAATCAATTTGTTTGTTTCTGTATGATGTTTCCTTGAATCAATTTTTTTTTTGGGGGGGGGGGGATAGGGGAATGCAAACTTATGGTCATATACTCATATCCGAAGTAATGTAAAATCATATCAAAAATTAAGATACTTTTTGCTCGCTCTAAAGTACTTTCTGTCTGCAACACTGGCGAAAATCCTAATCATATATTCATATACGTTTCTCATGGCTCTATTAAATAAATATTACTAAAGTATATGTAGCTGGTTTAAGGTACTGAGTGCAGCATTATACCTTGAATCTTCCTTAGTCAATACACAGAGAGCTGCATTTGCACAAGCAGCAGCAACTCTAGGCCCAACCGCAGAGGCCAGAAATGCAACCTTGTGAAAAAAATACATACAAGAAGTCATCAATATGGATCTGTTTCAGTTACTTGTAATCTGGGTTGCATGTACTGATTTGTTTCTCATGAACATTATTTCTTTTAGATTACGGAGACAAGAGAAGAAGAAGCCAAAAGTTACTCACAAGGGACATAACAGGATTAGGTGCATCAGCAAAAGGAAACTTGGGCGCTGCTTGAGCATCATGTTGTGAAACACCTACAGATGTATAAATCACTCAGTCAAACACCTATCTTACAGCTAATCAATATTAATTTCCCGATCCTATATGAGAGTTACAGTATTATCAGCTGTTGTTTTGCAAATGAATGTCATTTGATTGGCTTTCTTATGCTTAATTAAATTTTCTTATTTCTTTAAGTCTCTTTCCTTTTTCTTGGAGGGGAAAAGCAGTTCTTTTCCAATGAATAGGTGGGTACATTTAGCTACAGACTATGATTGATTCTTTATGCTGAATTTCTGGTACCTTTTCAGTCAGATTATGATTGATTCCTAATTATAAAAGTAAGAAAACATCTCGGCAAAAAAAAAATATAAAAATTATAAGTACAGAGAAGCTATATGGTCACATCATGGTATATACCAAATCGGTACTAAACTTCTAATATAATGACATAGGTATGTTCTGGCTAAAATTTCACAAATGTAGCCAAAAACAAAATCACTCGCCTCAAAACAAATAAAAGTACCTGAAGTCTCTCCATTGGGAATGTAGCTTGAGCTTGGAGCCTCTCTTTCCATCCCGTCAGATTGGGGCATTTCAGGAACATCCATATTTTCAAGTAACCCATCTTCAACTGGTAATCTGATAAAGTGCTGAATGCACTGAGCCTTTGATTTTGTGCCAACATGCCCCGCTATCTCATTCCAGCGGTCATTGTATTTCTCTATGCCCTCAAGTAACAGGAGTGTCTCCTGGTCAGTCCAGCTATCGCTTTCACTTTCTAATGGTTCTCTTTTGGAGTCAGTTTTTGTAAAATCAAGGCTTGAGTGGCCAGTGATGTATTTGGCATCATGGAAGCAATTCAAGCATAGAGCAGTATCAGCCTGATAAATAATCAATATATTTTTTTTATACTAAAAGAAAAAAGAAGAAGGCCAGTCTAGATAAAAGAATTGAAGGCAAATAAGAAAAAACCATTCGCCCATGTAAGACAAATCCTGGTTTGGAGATAGGGTTACGGTCCTAGAAGCAAACGACACAAACAAGAAAAAGTAAAGCAGAAGAGGGTATTTCCAAATAGAAAACGCTTAATTCTTTAATTCATACTTCCTTTGATAATAACAAATAAAAGGGTTGTTAAGGAACTTCTTTATATGATTAAAATAGTGAGATCAGAGCAATAATAAATAGAAAATCTAAAGAATATATTCTTACTCAGTTACATGATACAACCATATGATTCATTATCCAGTTGGTCAACCATATATACTTAGCAATCTATCTCAGACACATGCATTTTTATACAACCTAAGTCAAAGCAAGCTTGATTTGGATTTGGTTTGGTCCATACTTGACAAACGTAACTCAACTTCACTTAGAAACCCAACATAAACATGATTTACACCAGCTTGGCTTGACTTTAGCCAACTTATGAACCATAGCAACCCAGTACCAATTTTCCAATATCAAGTTAAGTTTGCAGGAATAAACCAGACAATCGAAAAGAATTGAAAGTTACCTCCTTTTGGGACCGATAGTGCAACCCAGGCAGAGGAACTGAACAGTAGCTGCATGAATTCTCTGATAGCTTCTCTCTTATCTTTCCATCCAGATCTGCCAGCCCATTATCTAAATCCAACAAACCTGAACTAGAACCCGATGAGGTCGACAGCAAAGCTAACTCCTCAGCCTTCAGGCTACACTTAGGCCTATCAAACAAGATTAAACTATCTATCGACTTCAGAGGTGCTGTCACCAGCTGGAGTTCTCCAGTAGCAGGATCCTCCTTTAAGAGAGAGGCAGCCATGCGTAAACCACGGTGGACTGAGCCTATCGCCAGGTAGTTTATTATCCCCCAATTGTCAAGGAAGCGCACAATGCGGCTTAGGTCATATAGCTCTGTATTGCTTGAAACAAGAGACTGGCACTCGCCAAATGCAAGTCGCCTGGTAGGGTTGTCCAAGTACTTTGAGATTATTTTATTTCGAAGAGAGACATACTTCTCTGGCGTGTGGGATGAAGACTTGCCAGAGAAGAAATGTGGCACCACCTGACGCTCTAATCTGTGCACTGTTGTTGGTGAAAACCACTCTGTAAAATTGCATTGGCAAAATTAGTTATATATCGAGGAAAAGAAACAGTAACAATATGAGGCCCCATTAAACAATCACTCTTCCAACTTAATATCTAATGGAAATATCAATTTCTATCTTTATGGGCACAGCTAAAACATTCCAAAAGTAAATGATAGAATTGTCAAGCAAACAAATTTGAAAGCAACAGAAAAGCAATTTACCAGAATGTGCCGGAACAACCAAAACACGATCTCCCTCAAATTTCCGTACCACACCTTTCCCTTCCATCAACTGAGGTGGTGTGCACACATAAACTGGCGGCTTATCTCCATCAACCAAATTCTCAGTAGCCACAGCTGACACTGACTGAAGCTGGCCATGCGACACATTCTCCATGAACGGTGCATTTCCACCCGAAGCAATCCCTAATGATGAAGCAAGACACCTCCTTTCAGCTGCCACAATAGAAAGTACCGAGTGGTGTGGCCTACTTACAGTCCGCTTGAAAGCTACCGGGAAGTCACAGATTTTCTGAGCCCCACCCGAGACCACCTCGGATTCACGGAGGTCGAGTAAAGGATCACCGCCTCCCGCACCGCCTCCAACCCCAGCGGCGGCCGCGGCGGAGGGGGAGGCAGCACCGCCGGAGTCAGAGTCGGAGTCGGAGTCCTGCTTGCCGGTATCGCGCTTGCGCTTCTTCTTGCGCCACTTGGGGCGAGGATCTACAAAAACCCTAACCCTAGCTGAGGGAAAGGAGAGAAAATTGCAGAGTAGAAATATATGAAAGAAAAAAGAGAAAAGAACCTGAGGAGGGGGAGGCGGGAGGGATGCTACGGCGAGGCATCGGAGATGGAGAGGAGGAGAGATTAGGGGGCACGTGACAGTCACGTGACTGACTGGAGGGGTTTGGGAAAAGCTGCACTGGCAGTGGCGCTGTGGCATCAAATGTCGTGTTGGGCTCCAACTCTACAAGACGAGTCGGGTAAACCTCGTTCCAGTCCTTTGCTCAAATTCACTGTTTCATTTCCTGTGGCGGGTTATTTTACACTATTAGAAGACTACAAACCCGCTGCACGTGGGAAAGCGTCGGGAGCAAAGCTGGGGATGCGCGGTGAATTATGGCGCTTGGCTGGCGTGGTAGGGCCTAGGACTAGGAGGATCGAGCTAATTGGGAAAGATTCGCATCCTCTGAGAAATCTCAAATTTTGCGTGACTTTTTGGAATATCTCAATCGTTCAAATACGTTCTACACGATACTCAAAGCTAAAATAATACTGGCCCCATACGTTCCCCGAATAGACAGTGGACACGTCGGTCACGCAAAAATTGAGATGTCTCAGAGGATACGCACACGGTGATTATTCTCATTTTTTGACCTTTTTATTTGCGTTTTATTTGTAAAGTTTTAACGCGTTTTATTTGCACAGTTGGCAAAAATTCACCTCGTTGCTGAGCTCTCCCTCTCCAATCTCCATCCAGACATCCAGTGACTTTCAATTCCTCTGCCACACAGCAATCGAGTCCACATCACATAATTTCAAGCTCAGCAGCGACGAAGGCGAAAACAAGTTCAGCAGCAGTGACGGAGGCGGAGAAACGAGGTGTGAAATTTTAGCTTGACCTTGAGAGCGGAGGGAAGAGAACGGGGATGGTGTCACTGCGGAGGCGAAAACTTGTTTCAGCAGCGACGGAAGCAGAAAAGCGGGGTGACAAATTTTAGCTCGATCGACCGATTTTGTGCAATTTTCTCCGCTAGCGGGGAAGCGGAGTTCGAAATATTCAGCGAAATAAAAAACACATGCAAGCTTTCAATTTCTAAAAGAGTTCTCCATCCGTGAAAAAATTGATGCAATTGCAATATCAGAGAGAGAGAATGCCACATCAGTATTTGCAATTGTGTTTAAAATGCGTTGGAGATTCTCTAAGGCCTGTCTGTATATTCGTAATTCGATCTAATAAATTTATATGTGAATATGTATACAAATCTTAAACATGCATCCAATAATTTATAAATTCTACATCTTAATTTTTAAAAATCCACTTTATTAACTATTTGTTCCCTTAGATACGTGCAAAATGAGATGAACTAGAGTGTTGATAAACTTAACTTTAATATTTGTTGAATTGCTTTAATATTTGTTGAATTGGCTTCATACAACTAAATTAAATTGTTAAAATCGATCTACTTCACAAATTATATATTTAACAATATTATATATTTTTTATTAATTTCGTATAAAGTTAAGCAGCTTAAAAAAATGAAAAACAAACCGCTAAAAATGTACTGTTAAATCTTCTCTTAGTTTGACTTTATACTAAATTAATTTATAAATTTATAAATTTGTTATGTAAACACACCGCTCGTGATATCGGCTTCAATAATTTAAATCTATCATTAAACATTATTCCCATAGATTTTTTTTTATTTTTTAAGAAAACATTAAGTTTTAGAATTAACAGCGCCGGACAATTGGTGAGCTTCCTAGTTCTCATCCGTTAATTCTTAAAACAATATAATTTGATTTCAACTCAATGGGAAGTTAAAATGACTTTCTTTTTGTGAAATAATGAGACTACCACCAAATTTGATACACGAAATTTATAAAGTTAACAAGCCACAAACTAGTGCTGATTAGTTGGCAATTTTAGGTGAATAATTAGTGATATGACAATCGACATACCCATAAACCCATAACACATCAGAAATAATGACAATTGTATATGCCAAGTTTGTACAGCCATGTAAATAAATATTTTCAATGGTTTTTTTTTTTAGGGTAAGGTGGCAAGATATTTTCAATAGTTTAAACAACCGCGTTTTTTTTTCTTTCTTTAACAATTAGTCAGTATTTCCTATTAATTAATTAAATATTATCACCCAAAAATTGAACATAATTGAATTGAGAAAGAGTTGGTCACTAAAACATTTTCGTTCGTATATAATAAATTAAAAAATGGAGTCAGGAACGAATGAAATTTCAAACCTGATAATTGGTTCAACGGTTAACGGTCCAAATCTAAAGTACAACCCCACACGATCTCTGCATGTTGTAATATTTATAATATAATAAAAAGGTTCTCTTCCTTCTTAAAAGAAAGAAATAAAAAAAACATTAAAAATTAAAATAGAATAATTTTTGTGTTTTGCAAGCACATGAAGCATAAATTCTCATATTAAAAGTGCGGCATTGTCTAGTGAGAGATGCAAACCCAAAGCATTATATTAGTTCTTTTCTCTTTTAAAATGTCTATTCACAGAATCTCCTTCTTAAGCAAATTGACAACAAGAACTTGGAGTATTCATGCAGATTATATATATTCAATTTAATTAAAACTTTAGTTTAAAATAAATTATCTCATTAGGTTGGTTCAATAATTCAAGCTTTGTTCGCATTCCCAACTTTGTTATTCTCTGCATTACTCCCACTTGAGCCCAACAACTATTCCAGAGGATTGGACAAGAACAGGCAAGGATAGAGTGGGACTTTGGTCTCATGCCGTGATGTGATCAAGTGAACATGACACGTGCTGTTACCAAAATATTGAGGGATAGTCACGGCATGCAAATAATCACGACACGTGACTTGCGGCCAGGAGCAAAACTATGATTTGAGTATAGGAGAGGCTAAATAAGAAGTCATTTACTTTGAATGTTATTGGGGACGCTTTTATTTATAAAACAAGCAATATAATATGATCTCTATATACATGGTAATAAAAAAAATCAAAGTTGGGGTGCCTTAGCACCCCCCCCAGGTACAACTATGTTTCGCCCCTGCTCGCGGCACATGTCACGTTTAACTATTTTTTTTTTTCATTATTTAGGTTAGTTTATTCAAGATCACCATTTGATCAAGACCTAACAGTCCAAATTACACATAACTTGCGTGACCACATGCCGTGTCGTTATCGGATCTTTCGCGTGACATGCCGTGCTGTGCCAAATTTTCAAAAGATGGTCACATCACACGAATGGTCACGGCATGAGATATGCGAATCACGATACAGAACAGTTACATGTGCCATGGTAACCATTCCGTTCTGTAACGGAGCCGGCTCCACCGTCCTATTTTTCCCACCCTAGGCAAGGAGCCATGGCTCATTTGCCCATAAAATGGTAGAAATGGACATATCATTAAGCTAACTTGATTAATACGGAGAAGAAGAAAAAAAAACAAGAACATTACGCATTAAAGTACTTAGACTTTTCAACATGGATAATTAAGAGAAAACTCCACTAATTAAGCAGTTCCGGAAAATTTAGTCAAAACGGAGTTCGTCTGGCATGTTGCAAACAGCTCGGATGGTTTGACTGGTCACATCAAGTAGCTGCAAGTACTCGTCGGCTCCATCAAGCAAGCACTGTAAAATAAACACTTCAACTATGACAAGTGTTAACTGAAATCTACAAAAGAAAAGGATTACATATTCAACTTACAAACCTTATCTGCTTCGCCTAACTTTCTGCATATTTTTGCCTTCTGTTCATCTGTAACATCCTCAGCATTTACCACAACATCTAGAAGCTGGAATTACACCTCTATTTAGCAAAAGCAAAACCAAACAAAGAAAGCTAAACCATAAACCAAGAATTGTTTCTACACCAAGACTTGTCATATAATAGGTAGGCTTCTTTTAGAAATTACACCTAACATGAAATTTCAGTTGCAAACACACCTGAAGTACCCAAATTTTTGCAAGTAACTACAATCATCTTATTCATTACTTGAAAATTAGACCCAACCACCAAAACCAATGTGAAGCTGAGCAACAAAGACAAATTTCCCTCTCCCTTACATACTGATCACTTGATATTAGCCATGCAACTTCAAGCCAGACACTGATACTGGCTAAATTTAATTTAGTATTGCCAGTCTTACTGGAACATACTATACCCTGACGTAACTGGTCAGTACCATTCGAAAACATCCTTTTCCTTTGGTGTAATTCACAAAAAGAACAAAAATGTTGTTATTTACAAAGACAACCCCATTAATTCCCTCAAAAGCAGGTTATGTTGCCAGCCATGAGCCCATGACCAGTACTAGCAGCGGTAACTGAAAGCAGGTCATTGCATAAGAAAGGGTAAAAGAGAGGAATTGCCTGGCTGAGAAGTTGTGAGACTGGATATCCCTCTGCAATAATATTATCCACCTCCTTATTTGCATTGTCGAAATCTCCAGACTTGCAAGATTCAAAAAGTGCCTGGACTACTTCAGGAGGTATTACCTAATTTTTAAAATGTTTAACAAAACCTCAGGTTAGGTTGAGTACTGTAGATCTTTTTGTTCTTTAATTGGCTCAAGGAGTATTGTACTGAGGTTGTGTGTACAGGTCACGATTACTGCAAATTAAATAAACAACTTCCTGGAAAATAAATTATATCCTTACTAGAATTGAAAACACGATAACAGAGGTAGAGTAAAAGATGAATACCCCAGAAACACTAATTAAATTGCTTGCAGAAATAGATGAGCCAAAGAGCCGAGCTGCACTCTGCATTCATAGGTAGAGTTTTGTATAGTAATATTTATTAGTTGTAAACTTGTAATCATGATGTATCTATTTGCTTTACCTGTAGATAAGTAATGGCACGTCGAAGATCTCCTTGGGAGATGGAGCTCAGTGTCGATAGTGCCTGATGTCAGACATGAGAAATGCAAAAAATTGCCGACATAGCATCAGAAAAATCTTAAGGATCTTAATGACAAGTACAGGATAACTCCAGATCTTAATGGCACCAAACCTAACCTTTGCCACCCAAAAGACATTTTGATGATGCATATCTAGTAAAAAAGATTAAAACTAACCGAGATATATACAAAAGATTTTCCTAGGCCAGGTAAGGTTCTCAAGCAAAGCCCTTTGACAAGCTATAGCTCATACAGAACAGATGAAGTGTACAAGAAAAAACATGAAACTAGAGTTCCACCACTGCCCATGAAAAGTTCTCATTCTGACAACCATCCCATCAAACTTACATTCTACCTAAAACATTTTATAGCGCTATCATTTTCAAATTGAGATACAATATTATTTTTTAATATTCCGATAGCACGCATATGTTTTTTGGAGCAACCTCAAGATCCTACTTCAATAAAGATAGATACTGACTGCTTTTTCTGAAATTTCTCTTCATAAGCCAAAAAAAAAAATGCTCCGAAGGAAGCAAGAAAACAACAGAACTAGTGATAACAAACAAGAAATAAACAAGAGGCATTACCAATTTATCCTATATAATATTAAAAGTGCTAGTTGCTTTGTGTTGAATACATGGCTCTAACCATGATTTCACCAATTGGATGTTTTTGGGTGGAAATGCTTTTTGAGTGTATAACATGAGAAAAGCAAAGGAAAAAGAAAAAACCTCGCTGTCTAGGTTAAGGCCTTCCTCATTACAAATATGAGTTATGCGGTTGCTCATGATCTCTGAAGGGAGAGGCTTAAATCTGAACTTTGCGCACCTGGAGGCTAGCGGCTCTATGATCCTATACACAAAACATATACATACATATGCTCAATAGATTTAAACCAAATACACTTATAAAAGAACTTTCAGGTAGTATTTGACCTGCTGATATAGTTGCATATGAAGAAGAACCTTGTCACTTTAGAATAAGTCTCCATTGTTCGCCTCAGAGCATTCTGACAGATTAACAAATATAGTTATCAACTGGGCGGACAGTAAAACGTTTTTAACACAAATAAAATTTAATATGTTCTATTTAACTTGCCATCAATGAAACATCAATCAAAAATTAAATTCACATCCTTAGGGGTGTCAATACAGAATGACAAGTAATCTTAGACAGTTTTGCATGAGTGATATCTCTTCAGATTACCAAAAAGTAATTCTGAAAGGAAGGTAGCTATTTACAAAGTCTAGGCTTTACTATTCTGTGGTCCAAACAAGGTAAGTGGAAATAAATAATAGCATGGAAATAAAGTATGTTTTACAAACAAGATCCTTTTGAAGACGTTTTACATTGTTAAAGACAGCATGAAATAAATGAAAATGCACCTGAGCATCTTCAGTCATTGAATCAGCTTCATCTAGTATTATTATCTTGTAAGGCGGGCAAGGGTAACTGCTTAAAGTACAATTAAAAGAAACCAACAGGATTAAGTTCGCACAGCCATGAAACAAATAGGATTTAGAATAAAGAGGTATCCATCTACCCTTGATAAGATTTGGAGCCAACAGCAACAGCCGCAAAATCCTTGATTTTTGTTCGCACCACATTAATTCCACGATCATCACTTGCATTAAGTTCTAGAACTCTTGACTTGTATAGCTCTGGCCTAATACATTAAAACAAATAGTATTAATTTTTGCAATTAGCAGCACATGCACCAGTTATCTTTCAGAAAAAAACGAAAAAAGAAAAAAGAAAAAGAAAAGAAAACATCTGATCATGTTTGTATATCAAAATCTGCAATTTATTTGGTCCATTACTTTCTAAGTTTTCCTTCTCTTTTGATGAATGTAATAATATATTTTAAGTTTAATATAGCAGAACTGATGATTTTACAATTGTAATAAATCAAAAAAGCTGTACAGTAACAATATGGCATCTACTATGCAACTGTGGCGGTCAAGAGAGATCAACATTTTTTCAAGATTTCATCAAAACTTTGTTAATCGGAATAAATAAAATTAAAATATACCCAAAGAGCTGATGAGCAATGGCAAGACCTGTAGTAGTTTTACCAGTACCAGGAGGTCCATAAAAGAGCATGTGAGGCAACTGAACAATAAACAAAATCAATAATAAATAAGCACTTCCTGTTATTATTAGACAACAGAAGTTAAATTGCCACCCTGTAGTACTTTTAGCAATTACGGATTGTTTCAGTTAGTTTCGGCATTACTCAATAATAAAGTGAAGTCTCAAGGAGAGAAAGTGGGAAGAAAAAATAAAATAGGGTTTGGTGAACTTACATCAGCTGTCTGGAGAGTGTTAGTTAGAACACGCACCACCTCATCCTGGTGCGCCACATCCTTCACTTGCCTCGGCCGACTGAAATGGAAATGGAGAAGCAATTAGAAAAGAGACACACAGATTGAGTTTAGAGAGGGGAGGAAGGGGGTTACTATTACTATTTCTCCACCCATTGCTGAGAGCTAGGTACAAGAGGCGCCATTTCTTCTTCCCTCCTTTCTCGCTTTGTTCAGAGTTCAGACTTGAGACAAAGAAATGGAGATTGTGGCCTTGTGGGTTTTCCTTTTATTGTCTGATTGCATTGCGGGCTGGGCTTTATAATGGAAAATTATCCGCATCCGCGTTTTAAAGTTCATGAGAAATCAAGGTTTTGGTTTTTTATAACCTTTAACAAATATTACATGAGTTTTAATTAGGAATACTACCTGCATTCATCGAGTCTTCATCCTAAAATACTCTATATTTTTTCTTTAATTTTTTAATCAAGGCTGAATAAATAAATTTACACCGTGATTTTGATGAATAATAGTCAATTATCCATTTTATGATATAGAAAAATGAGTTCCAGAGGCCAGAGACAAACAATTGTCAGCAGTAATCTTAAAAACTAAGAAAGTAGACAACTACAAACATAACAGACAAATGTGTCAAAAATTAAATGAGACATATAGTTAGAGGGCAACATTTTATGATTATCAGTTATCAGCCCTGACTATTGAGTATAATATAATGCATTGAATGGATGCAACATTTTATGATTGGGAACATCACAGAGAACCTGATGTGAGCACGCGTTTTGATTTACCAATCGCCCAACATAGATTGCAAAGCATTACTGACTGAATGCTTTGCTACCACATTGCTTTTTATCAGCTTTTTCAGAAATTATAGAACTCCCATGATGCTCAACGATCTTGATTCCCATTACAGAAATCTAAAGCAAGCCATTTTTAAAAACTAAGATTACAAACTTATAAATAGTAGTTTTTTGTTCTATTTCTTATTATATGAAACCGTAATCATGTCTTATGATTGAACTCTCGTTTTTGAAAATCACACAATAACAGTAAACAATTTTATGCCCAAATTCGCATTTGCTGTTATAAATAAAAATAAAAATAAAAAATATACACTCTTAGTTTAAATTTGCAGTATGTTATTCTCAAAGGCAGGACTGGTTTATTGATAAAGAGGAGAGAGTATCATGTGCACTGTGTACGTGTTTGATGCTGATCTGTGCATGCACACATGCCGAGCAGAGGATGATGGCCTACGTCGGAATTAAAGACACTGAGGACTGGAAGAAGGAATAGGGGGGAAGGAGAAGGGGAAACATTTTATAAATTTAAAATGAGTTTTAGGATAAATATGATATTATGAAGTTTAGAAGGGGGGGGATGTGTAATTTTGAAGTTTTTGAGGGTATAACTTCACGTAGAGTCCCCTCTAATCAAATAAACCCCCAAGTAAAAAAAACAAACACTGCATCCAAAGCAACGAAGTTTAGAACCACCTCAAACGAAAATGACTCCGCAGGAACAACTATTACAAACAAATAGGCAACCACAACAAAAATTAACAAAAACAAAAACAAAACAAAAATTTGGAAGTTTTCTACGCCATCTGACAAAAATAGTTCCTAAAAGTTCCCTACCTTCCCACATTGGCCTGAACTGTGTTGGAAGTTGTTGTACTCTCTGTTTTTATCTCCCTCTTTGTTTATTATACTATATTAGCTAATTCAGCAGGGCAGGGAGGGACGTCAATGGTGTTGCCGGCCTGGATCTGGCCCCAGCCAATGAGACGCCAGTGCTTCTCGACACGTCGGCTGAGTGCAACCTTCTCACCCTTGCTGGTACAAACTGGGGTCATCAATGAAAGTTTTGCCAGGTCATTTTTGACAGCAACAACCCTGCCGCCCGTAGACATGGAACCGATGTTGAGCATAAGGCTTTCTCCCTTAATCAGCTTTGATACCTTCTCTTGCTTCTCCGAGCCCTTTGTTCTCACACCCAGCAGCCTCCTCAGAAGGAAGAAATTGACCTAATTGAATTTGACAATTATATCAGGGACCATTCAAAGGGGTAATGTGAAAAACCTCTTAACCCACACTGGTTTGATAGCATGAAAATCCCCATCGATCGAAAAGACGAAAGCTCACTATTTAAAGCTAGATTGCCAATTCAAAAAAATGAATCAGAATGCAAAAAAACAGCTTGCCATTAATTCCATTAACTCATCTTCATTAATGGACATTAATTAGAGAGACGCATGTAGTAATTAACCAACATGTTCTTTCCGTTTTCTTTGCAACTCCTTTCTCTTTTGATGAATTTTTTTGCTCTGTTGGTAGTCATTCTTTTTAGAAAGGAAGTTAAAGAGGCAAGCAAAAAAACAACCTTTCATGAGACTACATGCAAATTGGCTTTGCATTCTATCAAGAACAAATAAAAAAAAAAGGTGCTTTACTGTTTTGTTGGGAAAGACCCCAAGTAGCTACATCTGAAAAGAGAAATTATATACCTCAAGCTCAATAAAAATGTCAGGAAGAGAACCAACTGAGCCAAGGACCTGACCCACAAGCTTGTCACCACGGGTCAATGATGGGTCCATGGTAGTCCCTACACCAATAAGCCCACCAGGCACAGCGAACTGGAGTTCGTTTTGCTCAGCAAACAAGGAGACAACCCTAGAATAAATCGGGGAGCATTTACTGTTGCCACTTGCATCCTTGGTCACAATTCCAGGCCGCACTTCAATAAATTGGTTTACCTTCAGTACTCCCTGTGAAAAAAATATTATATTAGTCAGTTTGCCATGATCATCAGAATTTTGCAAATCAAAACTGGTATCTACTGAAAATTCTCCTGTGCCCCCTAAAATCACAAAATATCTGGTACAGTTGCAAATGAAACCATGGAAAAGATAAACTATACCCCTCCTTTCCCGTCACTTCAAGGGTAAATAGCCAAACTTTCAAACCTTCCTAATTTATGTAGAGAAAAAACAATGGAAAGGTAGGGTGGGACATCTTCAAAGAAATAATGGCAGAAAAAAAATAGTAACATACTAGAATGGATTTTTCAATGGCTTTAGGGGATTACACATGATACTTCCTTTGATTCAGTTGGGACCTATATTCTCATTTCTAAATATGAGATTAAATATCATTTTTTTAATAAGGGTTTTTTAAGGGTATATCTAAACTTCGCTGATATTTACGAATAACCTTGAGATTAAAAACGCCACACTCAGAAAGCCACAACCTCAATAAATTTTGACTTAGAACAGACAACATACCCTCAGAATGCTTCCACCAGCAACACCACCTTTTATCTCATCAACCTCTGAACCAGGTTTGTTTACATCAAAGGAGCGAATGATAATCATGTTTGGAGGTGAAACAAAGTCCCTCTCAGGGACAGGAATCTTCTTAACAATGTATTCACAAACAACATCGATGTTGTACTTAAGCTGTGCTGATATAGGTACTACGGGGGCCCCATCTGCAACAGTGCGCTGTTCAAGAGCAGTTCAATGGTGTTATACGATACTCTCTCACAAAGAAGCAATCATAATAAGATTACAACAACACTGGGCAATTGTTATGGAAAAGTATGTAAATGTAGTACCAGGATATACATTGGATTAGTTACTGGCGGACTTCTCGTAACAAATTCCTGACAATTATATTTATCTGTTTGTGCTTTTATTTGTTAGTTATTATTTTGTGTACTCATCTATTTGTTTCTCTTTTGGGTAAAGAAAGTGGATCTTTAAAAAAGACTTAAAAGGAGTCTAAGCTGGGTAGCCTGCCAGGCAAAGAGCCATATGAATAAGCAAGTTTGTACCTGAATAAACTTCTGAATGGACTCGTGTTGGTTGATGGCGGCATTTTCTTGAATAAGATCGATCTTGTTCTGGAGGATGATGAGGTGTTTAAGTTTCATAATTTCAACTGCAGCGAGATGCTCAGAGGTCTGCGGCTGGGGACAGCTCTCATTTGCTGCTATCAGAAGCAGCGCTCCATCCATGATTGCTGCTCCATTAAGCATTGTAGCCATGAGAATGTCGTGGCCCTGTACAATAAGAGAATAGTAATAAGCTTCTTTGTCAATATGCATGACTAATATAATATATATATATATATATATATATATATATATATATATATAAAAGTTCTGGGCTTGAGGGACTGCACAACAAGTGATATAAAATAAACATCTAATGGAACCTAACCCAAGAAGCAGATATTATTATGTAGCCTGAATAATATGGAATTGAGATAAGAGAAATATATAATTACTGGGCAGTCAACAAAGGAGACATGTCTGAGGAGCTTCATCCTGGTGTTTTCAAATCCAGGCACATCACACGGAGGATTATCTTCTTTACCACTACCATATGCCCTGCACAGGGAAGTGAATGATAAAATAAAAGAAGACACGATCACAATGGCTTAAACCTTCAGAAGAGTAATTTCAAAGATTGCTAATGGTTCAATCAGTCTGCTAACTATAATAGCAATACAAGAGGCAAGCATTAAAAACCCTCAGGACAGTAGGGCTATTTGCAATTGCTTCCAATACCAAAGAGAGCGATTTGAAACTTGTAAGAATCTCGAACAATTCAAATGAGAATAGTATGAGATTAACTTGTAGCAACAAAGGTCACCTACTTGTAGCACTGAGGTCGAGGGCACTTCTCGTCGTCACATTTATATATCTTTGCATTTGCATAACCCAGCTTTATGGTGATGTTACGTTGGAGCTCACTTTTGAATCGAACAGTCTATATATGTAAATAAAATCAAGACAGCATAAGAGATATGGCAGATACAAAAGCCGTAAAAAATGCATGAGAACAAGTTGCATACTATCCTCCACATAGCAAGTATGGAAAGTACGAAAACCTAGTCAGAGAGAGGGTAACGATTCGATCCCACTTTCATGTCCTTTTTTTTTACTATTTGGTTGAGCATGTACATGAATATATGAAATGTGATGGATATTTTGCAGAAAAATTATAATACAGCAAGATTAAGATAGAAAAGGCAATAACTACGTCTACTTCTAAATACCAACTTCACTACCATGGCAGTGAGCATATACTAGCTCACTTGATGCATTACTAAGTAATAGTATAAATAGTGATCTCAATTTTCTTTTTAGAAGTAGTTAGCACCTGAACACCCGAAATAGCTTTCACAACTGTGGATTTTCCATGAGCCACGTGCCCAATAGTGCCTGTTATAGAAGTACATTATCATAATATATCATAGTAAATGAACTTATCTAACCAGAGTATTAAATAAATAGAGCTGCTGCACATAATCTAAAAGGATACAAAAATCTGTAATGTGGTCGATTCAAAACCTTTAATGAGAGGATATAAGTTCCTTAAAACTAGCAGAAACACATGGACTACTTGAGCTAATCCAAATAGTAGACCTCATATTACAAACAAAGCTATCAGAACAAAACTGGCTGTGCTTGGAACAAATAATGTGCAGCAAAGCTCCCAGTAATTTTTGGAAACGAACCTATATTGATAGTGGCTTGACGAGAAATAACCTCAGGTGACAAAGGATGAAGCTTTGTCACATCAAGCTTGCTTAAGTCTTGTTCCATCAAACCTTTGCGCGACATTTTGCTAGAATAGTACTGCTCACTTACTCCTGGATCAAAGAACAATGGTAAAGCTAATCGTAAATTGCACATCAAAGAGTAATTGAACTGTAAATGCATTAAATCCAAGTGAAAATATGCAACAAATACTAACTTTCAGAACTATCAATCAAAATTTACACATTATCTTAGAAGATCAGCGCTGATGCGAAACAAAAATAGGAAAATTATACTATGGGGTGTTCAAATTTTGATCAAAAGGTCGTTACACGTAGACAGCAGGAGAAGCAAGAAGATTAAGCTTTGTGATCGTGCAAGTAATAAGTATATAAATATCAAAAATCAAACCAGATAGGTCATTCAGATTTCAGCACTGTAATCGGTCAAAAATAAAAATTTCAATGCTCATCGTGCCACTTTGAAGTCCCTCACAAAATTCAATTAAAAACAGCTTGAACGCCTTGATAACAGGACGAATTGAAGAAATTGGTACAAGGAATTAAGCATAAGAGAGAAGTGCCGATCAACTTGCCGAAATGGAAGAGTTAATGGCAGGAGAAGGATAGCGATTGAGATGAAGAAAGTGCGAACGAACCTGAGAAGAGAAGAGGTGGTTTGGGTGTGACCGCCGATGAATATGGGTTGGGGAGATCTGGTGGCACCGGTGAAGTTGAAGGCGGCTAGGGCTAAACACAGAGAGAGAAGAGGGAATCTGATACGAGGGTTTTATGAGCGGGGGAGCTTATTTTGTTTTCTGATAAGATCAGGGTGTTCGAGTGTAAATTGTAAATAGCGTAGCACACGCCACGGTGGTCTTAACTTCTGCTTTGTAATGTGGACCGCTTGTAAATATCGCACTCGAATTCAGAGTAGGTCTTTGCTTTGCTTTGGTTTGATGGTTGTAATGAACATTCGATTTGTATCAAGATTCGTGTGAAATAAATCGGAATTAACTAATTTTTAATACTAATAATACAATGTTAGAGCTAATCGGATCCAAAAATAGATCTGATGTATATCTACTCCTATCTCATCACACTCCCATTCCATGCTTGAAAATAAGAAAATAATATATACATTTAACGTATGTCATTTTTGTATTATTTAGTTCATATATGATATATCCGGGTTTTTTAGTTAACACCTCAATATTTCTAAATTATGATAGTAATTATAAAAAATCCAAAACTTACATGTGGTATAAATTTAACATATGTCATTTTTGCAGTATGTAGTTCACATATCCGAAAAAATAAAATTAGCTACCACCTCAACATTTTAAAATTATGAGAGTAATTATGAAAAACCAAAAATTACCATGTGCATGAGTTATTTTCTTAATTCTATACTGTGCTTGGAAGTGCGTATGACTTGAACATGTAATAAGTTTTGAATTTTTAAGAGATCGATAGTAATATCAAAAATTTAAAATAATGAGGCCATAATTAAAAAAAAATCGGTTCATATATAGGTATGCTTGCTCTGCAAGTATTATGTGAAACCAAAGTTTGAGACCCAGATCCCATTGAGATGAATTGCATGATTGCATCGCTAGAATGATTACCCGAGTTCGTATTCTCTGAATTAAGTGAAACTTAAATTTTGAGTTTACATCCGGACTGTCCAATCAGAATCTGAATTAGGGTGTGTTTGAATGGGTGAAAAATAGTCATTCAGATTATCACTATTCTAAGCTACTATTCTTCATTTGAGTGTGTTTGAATTAGCAAATATAAACTATTCTTTGTTTGTCTTTTACGGATTTTCTCACTATTCTACTAATTCAACATTTTTTTGAATTAGCTACTATTCTCAAACTTGAGATTAGTTCTATTTTTACTCTATTCCTTATTGCATCCAAATGTCCCTACTAGTGTTGTAGTATACTGAACTGTCCGGATCTAAACTCAAAATCTGAGTTAATTGAGATAATATGAATTCCTAGTAGCTCCCAACATGTTTGACCTGTGGTGATAGGGGTGCAAACATATCGGATATTATATGTCCGTATAGTTTAATATATATTATAAAAAAAATATGTTATTTACTATTATATATATATATAGAGAGAGAGAGAGAGATGGGCTACAGTGCTTCGCAAAATAAAACGAGTGCTTTACTTCGCGCTCGTATCTCCATTTTCAAAGTTCAAATAGTCGATCCGAACCATTAGATGTGATCTCCATATTGAAATGTGCTTGGAGACCAAATTTTACAATTTTTTAGAATTTTTTTACTATTTATTAAGCCACTTTGAAAATCGCTGATCCAACGGTTTCACTGTTCAAACAGTGAAACCGTTGGATCAGCACTCACTTTACTTCGCGAAGTAAAGCACTCACTTTACTTCGCGAAGCACCATGGCCCATCTCTCTCTCTCTCTCTATATATATATATATATCTATGTATATGTATTCGTCTAATGTCTATTTTGTATATGTATTCGAAAAATTAAAACAGATACGTATATAGTTTTACCACTCCCCAATACGCATCTGATCCGTTTTCACCCCTACCTGGTGGTAAAAAAAAGAAAAGAAAAATTGAGTAAAATATTTTATTTAATGTCTGGTGGTTGAATGTAGGACTTCAAAAATATTATATTATTTTCTAACAAATAGCCTTCGAATAAAATGTAAGAAAAAGACCTCTAAATAAAAGTGGTCAAATTTCAGTATAAAGGATGGTTATATTTGCCTCACCATCTGGCATCTGGTGGCATTATTTAGCGTCAATTTATATTTTATCAGAGATTATTAGTGTATGAACCTGGACTGCATTTTAAGTCGAACTTGCATGAAATTTATTATTATATTTTTCACTTTCACGGTGTACATAAAAATGTAAACCAAAATTTTATTGTACGATTAAAACTTTAAAACTCATATTGCTCGGCAGCGCACAGCCGCACACCACTACCACTTTGTTTGTTTAATAATTTTGTGAATCCGGTGAGCTCCGAGCTCATGAAAATTATAAATGGTTAATTAGGTGATATATAGGCTATGAACTATAAAGTGAAGCTGACTGCAAAAAAAATTCTTAAGGCGAATCTGGGTGTTTTTAAGTCCCAAAATAGTTCAGAGTACTCGGGAAAAGACAATCGTCACAAAAATCAAACAAGTTTAGTTTAAAACGACAAAGTCGTGAAAGAAAAAAAAATAACTTAATTAAATGCAATACTATATTTTAATCATTCACATTGAAATTTAATTAATTTTTTATTTTAAAAGTTTTTATATTTTCGGTCTCCTCGTAAATTAATAATATGTATATAGTTTAGCAGTTAAAATTCTGTTTTATAATTATGAAAACTTGAATTTAAATTTTAACTGTTACACACTATGCATTTTATTTTTGAAAAAAGATTGTCCCCTAAGCCTTCATCCTCATAACGGTTCTCCAACTAGTTCATCTCCCAATTTGTCTACAAGTCAAAAATGGAAAAATTCATTTCTCCCATTTTTTTCCTCTGATTATTCTCGTTCATTTCTCCAACAATCTATAACGAATTTTGTGAATCTAAAAAATACTAGGTTTAAAAGTTTCATATGATAGGTTTAAAGGCTACTATACTATGTATAGAGACTGCACTTATGTGTAAGATTTAAAGGATTGACACGACTGCTTTAAATGATTGTAGACATGATTTAAAAGCTTGAGAAACAAAATATAAAGTGCCTACGGGCTTTTACTGTTAAAAAAATTGATAAGTTGTATCTAAGGTTTAAAGTCTTGACACGAGTACCTTAAAAGGTTGTAAACATATGTTTAAGGGCTTCAAAAACAAAATTTAAAGTGCTTACGGGATTTTACTTAAATTTTTTTATAAGTTACATGTAAGGTTTAAATGATTGACACAAATACTTTAATGGAGATGGGTGATCTTCATCTACAGCTAGAGCGTTTACCAAAATAACTGTAAACTCAAGGACTAAAGTAGTTTGTAGTCGAATGTAACTAGTAATCAGAGGTAGAGCCAGACTTTCAAACTATGAGGTCAAATCATATAAATATTTTATATGGAGAAGGGGTCAAATTTGCTATACCATAACATTTTACTCTAAATTATATTAAAAATCACATGTAAATACAAAATTAAAAAAAATGGTGGTAAGTTGACTCCTATTCCTTTGATCTAGGTTCAGCTTTGCAAGTAATGGTTTGTGTTTAACTCTCTATTTATTAGGAGTGTACACATGAGACTGGAATGTACAATTCCAGATAACTGACCCCATTCCTTTGACCTAGGTCCGCCTTTGTTAGCATAGTTTGCGTTTAGCTCTCTATTTATTAGGAGTATATGTACAAAATTGTGAATGTACAATTCAAGATAATTGACTACATTCCTTTGACCTAGGTCCGCCTTTGCTAGTAATGGTTTGCGTTTAGTTCTCTGTTTATTAGGAGTGCACGCATAAGACTGTGAATGTATAATTCAAGATAACTGACCCCATTCCTTTGACCTAGGTCTGCCTTTGATAGTAATGGTTTGTGTTTAGCTCTCTATTTATTAGGAGTGCACGTACAAGACTGTGAATGTACAATTCAAGATAATTGAGCCCTGTTCCTTTGACCTAGGTCCGGCTCTGCTAGTAATGGTTTGCGTTTAGCTCTCTATTTATTAGGAGTACACGTATAAGATTGTGAATGTACAATTCAAGATAATTGACCTCATTCCTTTGACCTAGGTCCACCTCTATAATTTGTGTTTAGCTCTCTATTTCTTACGAGCATAGTGCATGTATAGTTCAATATAGCAATACAGTGAAAATTCATTAATCCTTCTCTCTATTTCTTAGGAATGCATAGACAAAACGTGCGTCGGAATTTATTTTTTACACCCTGCAAATTCATTATTAATTAAAAACCATCCGGGGCAGTTTATATCAAACCATTTCGCGCACCAACCAAACCGGGTCCGCACAAGCCTTTTGCGCACCTCTTGGTCCGCACCATGATTTGGCGCACCAAGTCTGCACAATGATTTTGCGCACCAAGGGATTCGCACAATGATTTTGCGCACTATTTATCAGGATTTCTAATATTACTAATGTTGTTCATGGATCTTGTAAAAGAGAGGAACTATTACGTAAGAAGCGGAAAATTGAAATTGTAGAAGCTCTTTCAAATGATGAGATTGTAACCGGAAGAGGTTTGAACCAAGAAATGACTCTTGGCACGTGCAGGTGATACTCGATGGGGTTCTTATTTGAGGACTTTAAATAGTTTGCTAACACTATTTTCAGTCATTCTAGATGTACTTGAGGTTGTAGAAAAGGAAGGAAACACAATAGACCAAAAAGCCAATACGGGTACATATCATTTATCTATGCAAACTTTTGAGTTTGTATTTTCGTGTTCTCTCATGAGACAAATATTAAACATCACAAATGATCTATCGCAAATCTTGCAACGCAAAGATCAAGATATGTTGAATGCTATGCGTTTAGTGCAATATGCAAAATCTAGGTTGCAAGATATGAGGGATAGTTTCCGACGAGAGGCTAGTCCGCAAAGCCCTAGCCGACTCTTATACCCTCAAATTCGCCGCGCGCTCTCCGACTTCACTTTCGACTTGGCCCGATACTTTCCACCATGGCCGAAGAAGCCGTTCTAGGATTTCTACAAACGAAGGAGATCTCCAACTCGCACCAGTTTGCCACCTCCATTAGCGTCGGCCACACCGAGCTCGAGAACGTAATCAAGAGCCTCAAGGGATTCAAAATAGTCGATGCACAGGTAAATTGCAACTTAACCTTACTTAATTGAAATTCCGATTGTTGATTCCTTTTGACTTAATCACTATTGACTCTGTACAACTTGGATCTTACCTGACATGCATTGGCAGGGGCCACAATTGTACCTACCTCGACCTGGTATTGGTTACTGGAAATGTTTGTATGTGTAATAATACTCAACCATTTGTATTATTTTATTACAAATATGACAAAAAACATGTTAGGTAAGATAATACAAATGTCAACTTACAAATATGATAAAAAACATTATTACACATATAACATGTTTATTTTCAAAATATAAAATAATACATGTCAGGTAAGATTCAATGTTTGAGCATTATTACACATATAAACATTATTACAAATGTCAGGTAAAATAATACATATCAGGTAAGATAATACATAAAACATGACATTATTACACATACAAATGTTTGAGCATTATTACACATACACATTATTACAAATAATACATGTCAGGTATTTGTAATAATGTTTGAGCATATTTGTAATAATACTCAAACATTATTACAAATGTTTGAGCATTATTACAAACATAATTACACATAAAACATGTATTATTTGACATTATTACAAATGCTCAAAAATTTGTAATAATGCTCAAACATGTTTTATGTAATAATGTATGAGTGTATTTGTAATAACTAGTCAAGTGCCCGTGCTTTGCAACGGGGAATGAAATGATTTTTGAGAAGCAACATAGAATAAATTCAACTGGTATTATAGTTTGATCTCATGAAATGATTTGTAAAGTGATATTACTGATGTTAGTTTTCTTTTATTGATGTCAGATGAGTTTGTTAAGATGTTCATGGCAAGAACAACTAACCAGATAGTGCAGCCTGCTAATATGGAAATTTCTAAAATTGACATGGTAGAATACTCACATAAGATATACTGATACGGAGGTATATACAATGCAGGCTGGACCCTGGTCAAATTAATAATTTTGTGGTTCTAGCTCCAGTACCATCATGTTGCATGTGCAGCGTTTTTTTTTTACTGACTGAGATTTAGCAAGTGTTTAAAAATTCTTAAAAAAGGCATGTTATGTTAGCAAGTGTCTAAAATTGACATGTTGCATGTCTAGCACAAATTTTTCTCTTTTTTTCTAGTGAGTTATGTTACAACATATGTAGATATTGTTAAGCAAGAACATTTTAATTTATGAGAGTATTAGTCAAAACAAGTGGTAGCATTTTTATAATTATGTATGTATCTACATTATTCTTATGTTATCTAGATCACAATAAGTCAATTAAAGGCATATCAAGCACCCTATACAATGTGAAGTCTAGTTTACTTTTTTTTTTTTTTTTTCGAGAAACCTGGAAGATGCTGCCAAAGTGTTTGAATTAATTTAAATGTTCATTATATAATACATTGCAAGTTCAAAACTACAACTCTAATTAACTCTTTAAATTACAAGAATAGCCCCTTTGTAATTCCAGCACTTCACTCATACTTCTCTGCTTACTGACATCTCCACTTAGCAAAACCTGAACCACAATTCACACTCCTACAGCACTCTTTCCTAAAAACATTTACATTTCTTTGCTTCCATATGCTACATATTGCGCACAACAAATAGGATAGTCAAACTTCTTCCCTAATTGTAATATGAACCTTCACCTGTTGTATTGATGCCTCCCAAATCTCATGAACTGTTGCGTGCAGATACATTAGTTGACAGCTCAACTTGAGTGATAGCAGCCACCAAACATGTGCTACATACGGGCACATGAACAACAAGTGGAGCACAGATTTGATGGGGCGGTTGACATTGTATTTTTCGTCTTATCAAAACATCATGCATTAGAATTCTTACGTTAAGCACTTGGGATTTGTGCTATAGTTCTTTGTTCATCATTGTTTTGATCTTTGTTTTAATTTTCCTCACATGGTGCCAAGTTGTAGCATGCATCTATGTTCCTATGGGTCTTATAGACATCTTAGAATTTTATAAGATTTAAGAGGCAATTTAGGTACTAATTTTCTGGCTCTAACTCGGCCACATTTTTTGTTCTTTATATGGAAATGCTGGTTGAATCATGCTCTCAATCCTCATGAAATTTCAGAATGTTTGGAGCTCAGGAACTAATTTTAATATGCAGTTCAGTCAAGGGGCAGTTTGGGATTTTGTGGTGGAATTTGACAGTGTTTGTATTTTGAAAAAGATGAACTTCAAGAAAACTTTAACAATACTTTACAAATTCTAAAAAGGAAAAATTTGTGTTGCCTATGGGCTATAATAAAAAATATATATATTTGTCTAACAACTTTTGTTATTTTTTTCTTTTCCTTACTGTTTTTGAGTATTTTCCTGTACCAGTGGGAGTCAATTCATGCTATGCTTGTATTTTTTGTTGGTACATGTATGGGGTTATGCCAAGGAATCTGTTTAGAGGTCAGCACACCAGGTTTTGAGGTGTAAGCTACATTAGGTATGGTTTTAGAGGTTCTAAGCCACTGTTTTGCATGAGAAATCAAAGGCTAAAAATCAAAATCATCAAGAACCAAGATTAAATTTTAATTGATTTCAAGTACGTTGTCAGTCAAGAGAGTGAGGACATTTTTTTTATATAGGACCCTGCTATTTTTTTTGTTGTTGTTTGCAATCAAAGTGTATAGATCATAGAAAAGTCACAAGGTTCTTTATTCTTTCTTTTGACAGATCCTTAGCATATGCCTACAGTCTTTATTCCTTTTGGAAATTTATCTTCTCACATTTACAATGAAGTCCCTCAAGTATTTATATTTGGCAAACTGGATGATATTTTAAGGTAGTTGGTTTGTATTTTTTAGCAATATGAAAAAAAAAATGGTTCGATCAATTTGTGAGATGTAGCTGTAAGCACCTCAATTTGTGAGAAAATTTTGAATAGCTGTAAGAACCTCATATAGCATTTGTAAATACATTAGAATATTGAAGGAAGTGATGGACTAATGTAAATGCAATATCTTATGAACCAAACTAAACTAATCCTGCAAACCCATTTTACATCACAAAAAAAAAAATATGTAGCCATGATTTTTAATTTGCTTATTTGTTTTAATCTAACCTTGAGCCAAGAGTCACTCTGCACATGACCATCATAGTTCTTGCATGCCTGAACATATCCTCCTTCGCTTTTGAGTGCATAAACCACCATGTCATCAACCAAACAGTACCCATACCTAAAAAAAATTGAATTTCATTAATAATTTTTGAAAATATATTACCAACGTGCTACAAAAAAGTAATAAACAAGTCCTTCAAAAAAGCTATTTTCTTAGTGAACAAGCCTGTAACAAATATATATACCCCTACTACAAAAAACTCCCAAAAACAACATATTTACCCCTACTACAAAAAATGAACAACAGGTTGCAGGGTTGGGTTGCAAGGCAACTGTCCATTGCAGGGAGATTGATTTTAATAAATGTTGTCCTGTCATCCATTACAACCTACTTCATGACAGTGTTTAAGTTGCTGGTTTGGGTAATTCAAGAAATAGATAAAACAAGAAGAAAGTTCCTTTGGAAGAAAAATTCAAGTGATGAAAGAGGAATCCCTTTGGCAAATTGGGACTTAGTTTGCAAACTAAAGGAAGTTGATCTCGAGCAGTGCTTTGATTAGCTCATTTATCGACTTAGCCACAGTGGACTGGTACAGGGTGCTGGACAATGGCACTAATAGAAGAATAAATGAGCTAATCATGGCAATCCAATCCCCTATTACACCTCTGTGGTGATATGGTTCTATGTAGCATTCAATTGAATAAGATATCCTAATTTTCAAATATGATATCTCCAATAAAAATAGAACCATTAATAGTTAATACAAAGAGTTTTAATCATGTTTAACGGTGGAATCAACTGATTAAACTTTGAACATATAGATATGAATCCATAGTACGGGCCAATCTGTAATACGCATATTACCATAACCTCATTCTTACATTTTTTTTTATTTTCTATAGAAGCTTCTATAGATGCCTGTAGTGGTTTGATTAAACCAGTGTTAAATTGTGGGGCTCAGAATGTAAAGGCCCAACAACAGAAAACATAAAAAAAGTAATAATAAGGGATTATAATTTAGAAGTTTGGTCATATGGTTAAATCAAAAGGTCACTTTCTTTCTCTTTATAGACAAATGGTTCAGATGGTTAAATCAAAAGGTCACTTTATTTATCTATATCGAAATAGCACTGCATAGTACAATCAATCCCTATAGACTCATTTTAATAGTGATATACGCTATCAACAAGTTAAAAAATATTAAGACTGTAAATAGATAATAGGTTTTACCGGTAAAACTTCAATTGCAGCTTTGTCAGGTGGAGCTGAAAAATGGCCAAATCTGTTTATTCCTTTCCTATCTCCTAGTGCTTGAAGTAACGCCTGCATAAAGAGTAATTCAACCACAAAGTCAAACTACATCTGCATTCCATGTTGAAAAACTAATAATTTTACAAATTAGCCCTATCAACAAATAAGCAAGCAATTTTTTAACACAGATGTTCTCTTTTTGCAATATTTTTTTTTGGCAAAACTCTCAAAGTAACATGTATATATGTATAATTACCGTGCAGCTTGAAATAGTTCTGATATCAATGTATCTTTCTCTAGAAACAATACCTTGTGAACAGTACCAATATATGGTATGTAAGCATTCAACAAAAAAAAAAAGTAACACTGTACAGTTTAGTTAAGCAATTCGTGAGTAAATTTTTAATTATATTGAGTACATACTATAGTTATCAATATCACACTTACGCAAAGTTTCCATGGATTCAGTAGTAATTATCAATTAGACTGTCCCCCTTGTCATGACAGTATGTTCATGGAAGTAGATTTGTTTGAACTATTGGCTCGTAATTTCATATCTACTCGATAACTATAGTATGTACTCAATATAATTAATAATTTACTCATGAATTTCTTAACTAAATTGTACAGTGTTACTTTAATTTTTTTGTGGCATGCTTACGTACCATGTACTGATACTGTTCACAAGGTGCAACACAACCAGTATAATACAGTGTAAGCAACTACCAGACATCTATTCCTTTTAGTTCGGACCCTTTGAAATTGATTATTTTCCAATTGATGCTTTGCAAAACTCCATATTTTCCCATTGATGCTTTGCTGGTAATATCCCAATTTTTTTTTCTAAAGTTACTAAAGGTACTAACTATGCGGAACTAAAGTTGACGTTACTAACTTATCGGAATATAGTTTCTAACTTATCGAACTACAGTTTTGCAGTTACTATCTCATTTGAGAAAGCCAAATAAAAATCAATTTCTTGAATGTTTTTTTTTTTTTTTTTGAAAAATAGGCAAAATGCCCTTCCATTGCATTTAATAGAGACTTACAGATTCTGGAGCACTAAAGTTTGCAAAAAATGTAAAACTATCCAAAAATAAAAAGAACCTAAACAGTTACAATAAATTACAGAAAACAGAAAACTAAATATTGTCTCAAGTTACAGTTACAACTAATAAAACAGTGGCAGCAAGCAATAGTATTGCACTACCATAGACCAAAACAGAAAACTAAAACCAAGACCATAATTAGAAGATGAAATAATAATGTACCTTCCAATCTATCGCTTGCAAGTTGTGACGAAGTTGTTTCAAGCTGTCAATCAAGGCTGCAGTTCCGAGAACAACATAATAAGAGTAATGATGAAGAACTAACAGATAACGATGAAGAAAAAAATTTCAAATAATACACATTAATGATTGGAGATGTCTGACTCAAGAGAAACAGTCAACTCACAAGGCAGGATTGGGTGCAACATGGGAATGAACAAGGCACGGTGATGATACTGATTTTGTATAATGTAAAGGATTTACATGTTCAAATAGTAAGACTCGATTTTGTATAATGCAAAACTACAATACTGCCAAATAACAAGCTGAAAAAATAAGAATTAGTAAAACTAAGTAGTAGTAATACTAACATCCAAGTATTGTTCTAGCCTTTCAACAAGCTCATGAGGATTGGCTCTAGCAAATTTGTTTTCTTTTTATATTACTTTTTGATCCATAACTCAACGACAGTTTTGTTTTTCCTCTCTTTAGCATGTAAATTAACTTCAGGGGAAAAAAAGATGAAGAGGCAGTGATATAATGGAAATAATGAAAATAATGATTTCAGTGAAACCCTCTCTAATTTCTTTAATAAATCTGGAAATAATGATTTCAGTGATATATGTCCAATTTCATTGTCAGAATAGTCAACCCGAAGAATTCAAAATGATTTATAAGAAGCTAAACAAATAAGAATTTGTAAGCAGCAAGGACATTTTGATGGCATTATTTTTTTGATTTTTTTAAAGGAAACTGTAGCTTCAACTTATTTTATGTAGCACCAAAATTGAGCATCAATTGAAATTTATCACATGGAAGAAGAAATTCTAATCTGTAAGATTAGAATCCATTAGTTTTCAATATGGAAGAAGAAATTGAAACGCTGGCTCTGTTGGCAGCTCTTGAGCGGGTAGCAACGGGTGGGTCAGGTTCTTTTGAAATATACACGGATTGTAAGTCAAGGCCATAATCACCAAAAAATTGGAGGAGATACCTTACTGGTCAGCAGCCGAGGCAGTCTCTCAATGTCTAGGGCAGCTGACAAACTTGAGAGGGACGGTCACTATAACACAAGTTGGAAGAGCGGCACTGGTACCACCACACAACCTAAAAATAGAACCACTAATAGTTAATACAAAGAGTTTTAATCTAGATTCTTCATGGATATCCATCTTGAATCACAATATTATATATAATTAAACTATTCAAGTTAACTACAGTTCTTACTATTAATGTATTGAAATGAAGAGAGAACATTTTAATTCTTTTTAGTCAGTCTTGAGATCAGTACTACATGGTATGCAACAAAATTTTGTATAGTTTCTTAGAAGACATGCATATAAATATATGTTGATGTAGAATACAAGATTACCAAAAGATCCTTATGAGTGATAGAATAAGAATATGAATCTTGTTACTTACGCAATCAGATTAATAAGAAAGGAACACCATTATCTAAACAGGAAACATTTTTTGTAACAATAAAGCCCCTTAAACCATGTTTTATTACCAAAACATTAATTATCACAGCACTAAGTTGAACATGAAAGATTATATGAGATGAGAATTAAGAAACACACAAGAAAATGAGAATGACATCAACAATTGACAATATGCAAGCAGATCCCTATAAGTATTCATTTGTATTCAACTCAAAAGATAATTGAAGATCTAACTTAAAAAAATAATGTCTAAGAGGTATTTAGAAAAGGAACTGAAACTGTGAAAAAAGAAAACAAAACAATGAACCATATGAAGATGGAAGGAATCACATGTTTTTTTTCACAAACTAGTCTGGATTTAAACAGAAATGATAAAAATGCTAATAAGTTGCTCAATTTCCATTTTATTGCAAAGGAAGGTGTCAAAGAAAGAAAATAGACAGCTCTAACTAACAAACACTAAACATCCTATTTAATCAATATCTAATATAAAGAATGCAATATGTGAATTTTAAAAATAAAAATGCTTTATGAAATAAAATTAAAAGAAAATGAGAAACATTAAAGATCATCAAGACAAAAAAAATTACAATAAACTCTTATTAAACCCTTCTTTCACAAGCCATCAAGCATCACAAGTCATCAAGCATCACATTCAAAGCTTCAAAAACGTTGTCAAGATTTGTGTTTATTGGATTGATGTTTAAAGTATAATTTTAGAGATAGGATTTGCAAAGGGAAAAATGGTACCAGTATAGTAATTGCCCTTATAATTAGGTGGAACATGATTTGTCAAAAAATGTGAACTGTGCTGAGCAGAATCAGATTATTTATCAGAGGCGTACTATTCATATGGTGCCAATACAAATTTACAAAATACCATCAAATAAAGGCACACACTGCCTTCGAATAAAAAAGATGCAATCAGAGCATGCCTTCATATAAATTGTACAAAATTATGAGCAAATATATATGGATTTTAACAAAGCAAATCCCGGTTGAGCTTCTTTGCTAATTGCGGAACCCCTCTCTCTGATTTCAGTGAAACCCTAGGGGCAGCAGCGGGTTTGAGTGAAGAGGCCGATGGTGCAACTGCAAATCAACAAATGAAAATTAAGGTTTGCAATTTGAGAGGAGCAAATTTGATTGATATATAAAGATACAAGAGTCGGTTCAATTGAAATTGCAATGGCGGAAGCCATTACCTGTCAAATCCATGGAGGAGAGATCGAAGAACCAACGTCGTTTGAACTTGGAATGGCGGGACATTTGATTTTTTTCTCAGAGGGGAGATTGAAGAACCGTTTTCGCGAAAGAATCGAAGAACCGTTTTCGCGAGAGAATCGAAGAACCGGCATTCTCCTATGGCGACGTCGAGAAGAAAAAAAATAAGTGTCGCTGAACGCGTGGAGAAGAAGGATCTGCGAACGTATTTGAACGATTGAGATTCGTGAAAAGTCCAGGGGCCAGTATTATTTGTGCTTTAAGATTCGTGTGGAACGTATTTGAACGATAGAGATATTCCAAATAAGTAATGCAAAGTTTGAGATATCTCAGAGGATGCGGATTCAGAAGAAAACGCGTCGGAAGAAAACGCTAGACAACATGAAATATATTCATAAAATCAAAATTATTTATTAAAGGCTGAGATTTGAGATGAGTTTTGATGAGTAGCTCAGATCTATTGAATGAACGGTTTAGATTTGTTTTGGACAAATAGATGATTGGGTTCGAATAAAATTTAGGTGATATTAGTAGTCCCGATGTATTATTACATAAAACATGTTTTATGTAATAATGCTCATACATGTTTTATGTATTATTACAAATGTTTGAGCATTATTACAAACACTATTACACATAAAACATGTATTATTTGACATTATTACAAATACTCAAACATTTGTAATAATGCTCAAACATGTTTTATGTAATAATGTATGAGTATATTTGTAATAATGCATTATTACATAAAACATGTTTTATGTAATAATGTATGAGCATGTTTTATGTAATAATGTTTGAACATATTTATAATAATGTCAAATAATGTTTGAGTATATTTGTAATAATGCTCAAACATTATTACACATACACATTATTACAAATAATATATGTTTGAGCATTATTACACATATAAATATTATTACAAATGTCAGATAAAATAATACATGTCAGGTAAGATAATACATAAAACATGACAAAATATATGTCATATTTGTCATATAAACATTATTACAAATGTTTGAGCATTATTACAAATGTGACAAAAAACATGTTATGTAAGATAATACAAATGTCAACTTACAAATATGACAAAAAAACATTATTATACATATAAACATGTTTATTTTCAAAATATAAAATAATATAAATGTTTGAGCATTATTACACATATAAACATTTCCAGTAACCAATACCAGGTCGAGGTAGGTACAATTGTGGCCCCTGCCAATGCATGTCAGGTAAGATCCAAGTTGTACAGAGTCAATGGTGATTAAGTCAAAAGGAATCAACAATCGGAGTTTCAATTAAGTAAGGTTAAGTTGTAATTTACCTATGCATCGACAATTTCGAATCCCTTGAGGCTCTTGATTACGTTCTCGAGCTCGGTGTGGCCGACGCCAATGGAGGTGGCGAACTAGTGCGAGTCGAAGATCTCCTTCGTTTGTAGAAATCCTAGAACGGCTTCTTCGGCCATGGTGGAAAGTATCGGGCTGGGTCGAAAGTGAAGTCGGAGAGTGCGCGGCGGATTTGAGGGTATAAGAGTCGGCTAGGGCTTTGCGGACTAGCCTCTCGTCGGAAACTTGTATTGTATAGCAAAATCTGTAAATTAAGAGGAATTCAATTCAAAATAATTTCTATTGAATTGAAATCACGTTTGAAAGGCAGAATTGAATTGGTTTCGGTAAAATAGAATAGAATTACGAATTGACTTTATGTGATCGGATTGGAATTCGGAAGCAATGCTGAGAGAAAAGAATTCATTTTGGATAAATATATATGAACATTACTAAAATTTTCATCTACTTCCTACTATTGCCATTATTTTTTTTTGTTTTCCTTTTTTCCAAATCGTCCGTGGACTTACGTTAATCTATTTTGAACATAGTCCGATACGAGCCGATTTTTTTATTATTAACATTTAGAAAAAAATTATAAGTAACCAATTTAAAAAAAAAAAAACTCACAATACCGCAGGTTTTTGAAAATTTTTTTTGACACCCTGCAAATTCATTATTAATTAAAAACCACCCGGGACGATTTATATCCAGGGGCGGATGCAGGATTTTGTTCAGGGTAGGGCAATAAATTATTGAAACGGGTACTAGATAAAGCATGATAACAAAAACAACAAAAATAGCATTATAACACAATTTACTCCAAAATATTTAGATAATCAACTAATCAAACTACCAATTAAAATATGACAAAAAAACCAACAAAATAATATTCTTTTACATAACAAAAATATCATCCTTTTACATATTAAAAAAAAAACTAGATACTAGATAATTAAGTCAATGGAGAGAGTTTTCCTTTTCGGGTCTTCATAGATTGGAATCTTTGCATAATTCTTTCATCATCGACACGCATAAACAACTCCTTCTCAATGTAAGTAATCAACAAATCATTCATCCATTGATCTCCCATTGTACTTCTTAAGTTGTTTTTCACAAAATTCATTGCTGAAAATACCCTTTCAACACTAACGGTCGCCACTAGCAATATCAATGCCAATTTCACTAATTTGTAAGCCAAGGAATAAACATTGTGCTTGTTTGTTTCCACCATTTTTTGAGAAAGTTCACTTAAGCTCTTTACCTCAAAATCTCTATCATCTTTCATATCCAAGTAGTAATTCTCCAATTGACTCTTTAGGGTTAATAGATCGTATTGGTTGAAATCAGAGGGATAAAATTGAGCAAATTGAAGCAATCTATCTTTGTTAAATGATGAAAAAGAGTTCTTCGGATCTAAACATGACATACAAATAAGAAGTTCAGTGTTAGTTTCTGTGAATCTTTCACCAAGCTCTCGTAATTGCATATTAATAACCGTGTAAAACAAATCAACACGATAACAATACAAATTAGCTAAGTTTGTTGGGCGCCGTGGGTTCACTACATACAAATCCTCCGTATTTGGAACTATAATATCATGTTTGTCACAAAATATACACACTTTTTGAAATAATGAATCCCAACCACTATCCCTCATATCTTGCAACCTAGATTTTGCATATTGCACTAAATGCATAGCATTCAACATATCTTGATCTTTGGTTTGCAAGATTTGCGATAGATCATTTGTGATGTTTAATATTTGTCTCATGAGATAACACGAAAATACAAACTCAAAAGTTTGCATAGATAAATGATATGTATCCGCATTGGCTTTTTGGTCTATTGTGTTTCCTTCCTTTTCTACAACCTCAAGTACATCTAGAATGACTGAAAATAGTGTTAGCAAACTATTTAAAGTCCTCAAATGAGAACTCCATCGAGTATCACCTGCACGTGCCAGAGTCATTTCTTGGTTCAAACCTCTTCCGGTTACAATCTCATCATTTGAAAGAGCTTCTACAATTTCAATTTTCCGCTTCTTACATAATAGTTCCTCTCTTTTACAAGATCCATGAACAACATTAATAATATTAGAAATCCTGATAAATAGTGCGCAAAATCATTGTGCGAACCCCTTGGTGTGCAAAATCATTGTGCGAACCTGGTGCGCCAAATCATGGTGCGGACCAAGAGGTGCGCAAAAGACTTGTGCGGACCCGGTTTGGTTGGTGCGCGAAATGGTTTTGCGGGAGTGGCATTTTTTGATATAAACTGCCCCGGATGGTTTTTAATTAATAACGAATTTGCAGGGTGTAAAAAATAAATTCCGGCGCAGGTTTTGTCTATGCATTCCTAAGAAATAGAGAAAAGAATTAATGAATTTTCACTGTATTGCTATATTGAACTGTACATGCACTATGCTCGTAAGAAATAGAGAGCTAAACACAAATTATAGAGGCGGACCTAGGTCAAAGGAATAAGGTCAAACTATGCTAGCAAAGGCGGACCTAGGTCAAAGGAATGGGGTCAGTTATCTGGAATTATACATTCACAGTCTTATGTGTACACTCCTAATAAATAGAGAGTTAAACACAAACCATTACTTGCAAAACTGAACCTAGATCAAAGGAATGGGAGTCAACTTACCATCATTTTTTTTTAATTTTGTATTTACATGTGATTTTTAATATAATTTAGAGTAAAATGTTATGGTATAACAAATTTGACCCCTTCTCCATATAAAATATTTATATGATTTGACCTCATAGTTCGAAAGTCTGGCTCCACCCCTGATTACTAGTTACATCCGACTACAAACTACTTTAGTCCTTGAGTTTACAGTTATTTTGGTAAATGCTCTAGCTGTAGATGAAGATCACCCATCTCCATTAAAGTATTTGTGTCAATCATTTAAACCTTACATGTAACTTATAAAAAAATTTAAGTAAAATCCCGTAAGCACTTTAAATTTTGTTTTTAAAGCCCTTAAACATATGTTTACAACCTTTTAAGGTACTCGTGTCAAGACTTTAAACCTTAGATACAACTTATGAATTTTTTTAACAGTAAAAGCCCGTAGGCACTTTATATTTTGTTTCTCAAGCTTTTAAATCATGTCTACAATCATTTAAAGCAGTCGTGTCAATCCTTTAAATCTTACACATAAGTGCAGTCTCTATACATAGTATAGTAGCCTTTAAACCTATCATATGAAACTTTTAAACCTAGTATTTTTTAGATTCACAAAATTCGTTATAGATTGTTGGAGAAATGAACGAGAATAATCGGAGGAAAAAAATAGGGAAATGAATTTTTCCATTTTTGACTTGTAGACAAATTGGGAGATGAACTAGTTGGAGAACCGTTATGAGGATGAAGGCTTAGGGGACAATCTTTTTTCAAAAATAAAATGCATAGTGTGTAACAGTTAAAATTTAAATTCAAGTTTTCATAATTATAAAACAGAATTTTAACTGCTAAACTATATACATATTATTAATTTACGAGGAGACTGAAAATATAAAAACTTTTAAAATACAAAATTAATTAAATTTCAATGTGAATGATTAAAATATAGTATTGCATTTAATTAAGTTAGTTTTTTTTTCTTTCACGACTTTGTCGTTTTAAACTAAACTTGTTTGATTTTTGTGACGATTATGTCTTTTCCCGAGTACTCTGAACTATTTTGGGACTTAAAAACACCCAGATTCGCCTTAAGAATTTTTTTTTGCAGTCAACTTCACTTTATAGTTCATAGCCTATATATCACCTAATTAACCGTTTAGAATTTTCATGAGCTCGGAGCTCACCGGATTCACAAAATTATTAAACAAACACAGTGGTAGTGGCGTGCGGCTGTGCGCTGCCGAGCAATATGAGTTTTAAAGTTTTAATCGTACAATAAAATTTTGGTTTACATTTTTATGTACACCGTGAAAGTGAAAAATATAATAATAAATTTCATGCAAGTTCGACTTAAAATGTTGTCCAGGTTCATACACTAATAATCTCTGATAAAATATAAATTGACGCTAAATAATGCCACCAGATGCCAGATGGTGAGGCAAATATAACCATCCTTTATACTGAAACTAGTCAAGTGCCCGTGCGTTGCAACGGAGACTAAAATATTGTTTTGATATTTTTCATTAAATGCAGTTCTTTTGCGAGAAATAAAACAAATAGCATCACATACTTACAAGCAAAAACAATAGCACTAACAAAAAAGAAACCAATAATAGAAATATTAATGAACCATAATTAATAAAGCAAAAAACTCTAGCGTAGCAAGAAGAAGTGTTAGCACATCGCCATCCTGTTAATAAGAAAAACATAAGTTATTGTGAAATTTCAATTGTAAAATATTTCAAGTTAATAATTTATGCTTAATATTCACCTCATTGTGCTCTTAGAACTTCTCGGTATACAACATTCTTAGTGAAAACTCCTTCAGAGGCATTACTATTACCACAAGGTTTTACGAGTACATGTGTTGTTTGCCGAGATACTCCTCTTGACAATGCTACATAGAGTTGACCGTGCGAAAATACAGGCTCAGGAAGGTAAATACCCACATTTGGTACAGTCTGCCCCTGTGCTTTGTTAATTGTCATAGCAAAACTCAAGCGCACTGGAAATTGCTTTCTCTTAAATCTGAATGGGAACAAATCATCATCCGAGGGGCTTAAAGGAATTCTTGGAATAAAAATCCTTTTACCTGCATGTTGTCCAACTGCTATCTCCGCATCTATTGCATTATTCTGAAAAGTGCGACACACCAGTCTTGTACCATTGCAGAGGCCATTTGCAGGATCGAGGTTGCGCAATAAAATTATGGGGCACCCCTCTTTCAACTTGAGCACATGAGGAGGCAACCCATTTGGAGTTAGTGAGTTTAAGAATTCAGAAGGATACAACATAAGGGTGTCATCTTCAGCTGTGTCAAAACTATGGTAAATCATCTCTTCACCGGGAAAACGATTGATCATGCGCACATTTAATTCATCCACATGATCATTCTTTGTTGACAAAATTGCCCGACAAGCTATATAATCTAATTTTTGTCCGTTGAGATGTAAAGAAGGAAAGACAGCTTCTATGAGTTCGTTTATGGACTTCTCATCATTTGTGTAACAAATTGCCATGTCATCCGGAATACGAATAAAATCATCATCAAATGATAGCTCAGTTCCATCACCTACTCGTAGTAGGAAATGAGAAAACCATGGATCCAACCTAGCTCGCATGTTTTGTGTAAGCCTTCTCCTCTTTATGGATGACCACAACGGCGACATTGGCAATGTAGAGTCGATAATTTCTGCCCTAGTTCCACGCCTAACCACAGGAAGAACTTGTCTAAAATCACCACCAAATACTACAATTTTTCCTCCGAACAGTTGATTGCATCCTGTTACATCTTGCAATGTTCTATCAAGTGCCTCGATAGCTTGCTTCTTCACCATGGATGCCTCATCCCATATGATCAAAGTAGCCTTTCGGAGTAACTCTGCAGTCGCACTTTGTTTGCTGACTGTACAAACAGATTTGCAATCGAGCTTGATAGGAATCTTAAATCCAGAGTGTGCTGTTCTCCCGCCAGGCATATTATTAGCTGCTGCTCCAAGAAGTGGCGGTAGCAAGTGCAATGAGGCCAAGAGATCGAACAGTAGCTAATAATGCCTTATAAAGATATGTTTTTCCTGTACCACCTGGCCCGTCAATGAAAAAAACCCCAGGGCTGGTGTTTGTGACATGCTCCATAATCTCTTGAAAAGCTGATAGTTGCTCTTCATTAAGTGAATTCGATGCACGCAAATCATCTTGTGATACTTCTATACTATTTTCTTCAAATAGTTCCTGAAATTCTCCATGACATTCATCATTATTTGCACTGAGCTCAGGAAGATCATACATATCTAAACTTTTCCCCATTGTTTCGAGATATTCTCTAACACTCTTGAGTGTCATCTGTTGCACCATTTCCGGTGAGCTACAATCTCTTCGATAGTCTTCAGACATGTCCATGTAATATTTGTCCCACAACACACGTGAATTGGCTACCTCACAAAAAACTAAAATCGTTGCAAAAAGCCTTCTAAGAGCTGGCGGGAATTGAAATGTTGTTGCCTCTAGGAGACAATCAGATACACTGTCATCTCTTTCAATTAGACCTCTCGTCTCAGCTGATGCTCTGAATGATGGATGTACAACACCATCAACCGTTAAAAGATACTCAAATGAAGTTGGTCCTCTGACATGGTTGAGAAGTATTCGCAAGTAGTATCGATCGGTATCTGTTGGCGGAGCATAAACCACTCTACCGACCTCACCTCCTTTTTTACGTGGTTTCCATATTTTACGGCTATTGTCCCATGTAAAATGCTCTGGAAAATCCCGATACAGGTAATTCCTTGCCTCTTAAAAAGTCTTGTTAGCCTCAAAAAACTCCGTGAGCATAGTTTTCTTTAACTTATCTCTCTGACAAATCTCCTCCAAATCTCCTCCAAATCA
Organism: Carex cristatella; assembly: GCA_024447775.1. Lineage (NCBI taxonomy): Eukaryota > Viridiplantae > Streptophyta > Magnoliopsida > Poales > Cyperaceae > Carex > Carex cristatella. The sequence continues at coordinate 3,313,223 of JAJHPF010000022.1, forward strand.
TCGTTCTTGTTGTAACAAACAAGTTGTTTATCAGAAACATGTAATTGTAAGGATCTTACTGAAGGCTTGATCTCACTCAGATTAAACCCGAATATGCGCCATGCTGCCTCCGGCGGTGACACCCATCGAGCATCTTGAAACATTTTGATCTCATCGATGGACGCACTCACTTCAGAAGATCCAACATGAACTTCTGTACAGTCGTGACCCTTATAAATATACTTGAATAGATACTTCACGGCTTTGATACTCGAGCAAATCTCGATATTAATATGGCAATTGTAGCGCATTAGCAAATGGGGGTTAAAAGGAGCTACCCATCTATTGTCAAGCTCACAACTTCGCACATGCACTGCACGACCATTATCTCTTCTCCGGTAGATAGGGTATGAGTCCTTTCCTTGAATAGTTGTCTCATTAAATTGTCTAGGATAGTGAAACCTACACTCACCATTTCTCATGCATGGGCTAGTCTTTCTCAAAGGCCCACATGGTCCGTGCATCATGTGTTTAACAACCAGTTTGTGTAACTCAGGATACTTCCTTTGATCAGGGATCTCTGCAGAAACAAGGTTGTCATATTGGTCTGGATTTCTAATCTTACAACCAGAGTCCAAGATTATGAGAAAATGTGCATGAGGTAACCCTCGTTTCTGAAACTCAATGACATACACGTATGCAGCGACATGTCCAAAAAATTTACCTTTAAAGATAATTTTTTTCAAATCCTCCATTTTTGCCCGAAATACACGAGCTGTTAGGTCGGGGCGATCTTGTGCTGTTTGTCCAGGCAATAACTCAACACGTATCTCATCCCATTCCGGATTGCACGTCATGGTCAAAAAGATATCTGGCTTTCCGTATCTCTGTACCAATGCCATAGCATCTAAGTACCTTCGTTGCATATCTCTTGGACCACCTATGAATGAAGTCGGCAACACAACAAGTTTGCCAACTCGAGAACCTCGCACCTCCCCTGCATTTACACTATCAACAATCCCTTGGTATAGGTCTGCACGTATCTTGCTTTGTTCTTTTCTTAGATAATCCAAACGACATGACTCTATCTTTATGTACATGTCTACCAAAAATTGTTGAAATAACCTTCCTCCCACAAGGATTAGATTTTTTCCAGATCTTATTTGCAACTTGAAGCAATAATACTCTCTTGCTGAAACAAATTTCCTTCTTTTTTTGGGATCACAATATTCTAGAATAAAAAAAGATACACCATGTTAGTTAAAAAATTTAAGTTAATTTAATTCTTAGTTACTTCATCTTTTTTTGTTAAATGTGATGTAAAATGTACCTCCATCTTCTCCAAATTGGGTCATTTCTGTCGTTGAAGTGGAGGTCACAGATTGTTCAGATATTGGGATTTCATTATGCCAACCAACCTCACCACTGGGAGATAACAATGGATATGCTAATGGATCATAGCATCCATGATAGCACTGGACTCTCGTAGGACAATTATTTCTATCGTACACTATTATGCTCCTCTTGTACGATGTTTGTTCTCCATTTCCCTCAACCCAGACAGCACCGACTTGAGATGCAGTTGGCTTATTATATGTTCTTTGATCAAGATCAACTGATGCATTTAGTGTTATTCGATAATTATCGAGTATCGGTATGTCTCGAAGCATCCTAAATGTTTGTGCATATAGATTGTTTGATAGAATACCCATCAATATTTCAACAGTGTTCCTATTCAGGTTTGGTGTTCTATCCATCCGTTGATCTAACTCTGCATCAGTATCATAAAAGTATAGTTGCAAGTACTTCGGTTCATTTTGAGGAGCTAATTGATCTAAGAAATGGTAAATCTTGGCCATGAGCACGAAATGTGTACACACCATCTTTCATGTTGGCCAAATTTTTATCTACCCTCGCTCCCAACGATGTGAACGAAAAATGAGAATTGTAACACCGAATGAAATATCGGAAAGACACACCATGAGGCTCTTCAGTTGTAAATAGATGATACAACTCATCAGGAACTTCATTTGGGGCAAGTGATATCTTACCATTCATGCAACAAAAGGTTGGAAATTCATACTGGAATCGCTTAGCTTTACAAAACTTGCAATCTCATTGCTTGTGTAAAATATTAGGTGAGGAAGGCAAGCCATGATATACAAAACCAAACGGGTCATTGTCTGTGCTTTTCTCTCCGGTAGATGGTAGTGTGATTGTCGAGTTTAAGCTAATTTCCCCTTTTTCAAATAAACCTACAACAACAATAAAGCTCATATTATTCTTATAAAACTTAAGTAGTTCTATGGAGTTTGATGATAAATTTTTAGGATTTCAAAATAAAATCAATTTTATTACCTTCAATCCCCCCTCCAATTTGCGACGGAAAGATGACAACATCGTCACTTTCATCTAAATCTTCAATTTCACCTGTTTAAGTAAAGGAGAAAAATCACGAATTGTGTAATATAAATTAACACTATTCTTTTTGTGATGATATATATAAAATCATAACAAAACAAAAATAAAACATTTACCTTCAAGAATGTGTTTTTCTAAATGTTCATTGGTTATCTAATTCTCCCTTTCTATTTCATACACTGTTGTATTTTTCCTCCGATGTATTTGATTGACAGAGGTCGTTCCAACCTTGGTATGAGATGGTGCATTCCCAATTGAAGTGTCAGAAGTTGTAAAGAAATCATCTGTTGCCATGCTGCTGGTCAATCCATAAATTCGTTTCTTGTTGTACTCTCGCATTTTCTGCTTTCGTTTCTCTTTACTTGTGTAATCCATGTTTGCATATCTTTTCTTATTATATAAACTCTTTTCTTTGGAAGAGTGAGTTGCCATTCTCTCCTCAATTACGACTGTCCAATGATATGACAACAATATAATATTAATAACTTCATAACTAATGTATTGATTCTAAGATTCATATATACACTATTTCAAGGAAACCATTCATATATACACTACTCAAGACAAACCATTATTACTAATATTATATAGGTCAACATTTATCATTTCCATAGAACTGTAAAATTTAAAAGAAATTATAACATTAAAAACTAATAATATCTATCACATTAACAATATATTTTAAAATATAAGACTAAGAATTTTTGTTAATAAAAAACAAAAAATAAAGAAATAATAGAAATAAAAAATTAAAGATATTTGAACCATCTTCTCTTATTGGTGTAATTAAATATATGCTTACTATTATTTATATTTTTTTATTTTGCCATATTAGTCATCTTGAAAATACTGAACCCATAAATTCTTTGCCATCATCTTTTTACGGAAAATAGATATATTGAACTTAAAATTGACTGAAAATTAATCCACACGCAATTGTAAATACATTTTAGTGTGTGTAAAAACATTTTAAAAGAGTTTTATGTTTAATATTAATTTGATTTATCTATCTGATTTTGCATATATAATCATTGGTAATAAATATAAAAGGGTAGATATAACTGTTTTAGCATGCCGACTTCCCGTGGCCTATACTTCTACAGCAAAATAACTTGTGTTTAAAAAAATCCATTTAAAAAGCTTGATTTGAACCTGTAAAACATGTGCCGACCTCTAAGCGTTAATCGTTAGCTTCTTTGTTCAATACCCTTGCACTTTAATTATGTTATATCATACTTTAGTTTTAATTGTACATAGAATTTTAAAAAGTATAAACGAATGTTAGTATATCAAGTGAAAAAAAGGCAGTGCTTCCATAAAATTTTATTATTTGCTTCTTAGGGGAATTGCATTTGTTTGATTTTGTCTAAATAAATTTACGGTCATGAGAAGAACATTAGTTAAAGATTATTTGTAAGATATCGTAAATTTTGGATTATAAATGTGGTCAAAGTTGATTAAAAATAAAAATAAACACAAAAACAAAGTTAGGAAATTTTTTATAGATTTTGGAACATTAATGTGGTTATAATATAGACCATGGGTTTACTTATCAAGAGCTGGTGAGCTTAAAAACACCCTCATTGTACTCTACAAGTCATATTAATACTTGATGATGTTGGTAGCAATAATAATAATAATCATGACAATTATATTTTAATTAGAAGGGATTCTGGTGTTCGTAAAAAAAAAAAAAAAAAGGCAATTTTATCTTTTGGGCACTTGTATTAGATGCTTAGTTGTTCATATTCAAACTTCTGTCTAAACCATTTTGACATTGTCTTGCATTATTTTAACTCCAAAACAGTTTTTATTTTAAAGCACCTAATAAAAATATAACTACAGACAATAACAATTTAATTGAAACTTCATTTAGCCAATAATAATCAAAACATACTAAACATTACCAAGACAAAAAAATTAAATAGAAAATTCATCTCCATAATATAATATGAGTTCAAACATTAAAATTGAAGTCTCAACATTTCATACATCCATAAGTTATCAACTCTTACCACACCGAATGAACCTATACTTGCACGAATGCATTTTGGGGTTAGGTTTAGAGTTCTTGGGTTTTCGTTGATCCTTGCACTATTGGTCATTAAGTTTAAAATTTCCACTACCAAAAATAGTTACAGTGAAGCATGTTGCAAGTAATGTCACTCTTGCTCAGCTTAGTACCAAAAGCTATATAATAAACCTTGAGACTCTAATTCAATTAGTTTTGAGATTGAAAGACAAGCAGCTTCTACCTGAATAACACTATAAAAAGGAACACCGTTATGTTGCCTTCGTGGAGAATGGCATGAGAAAAATGCCAAGACCAATAGCTTTCCGCAGGTTACAAAGGAGGTGCCTAATATTATCCTTTTTTCTTTCTAATCACCTGAATCTTACTTTCCTGAAATGTGCAAAAGGCTATATAAGAGTTCTTTTACATATACCATTTTTTTTTTCAAAATACTGGTACAAGGGTACCCTTAGAAAAATATTGTACCCTCCAGTCTTAGAATCATCTAAAATATTACCAAAAACATGAAAAAAAAAAAACTATACAACGCAATGAAGAATGGTAGAAAACATTGAAATTAGATTCTGACTTTTTGTTCAGGGTTCAGACAGTCTGTACCAGTTGAAATAACAACATTGAAATTAGATAATGCATTAAGTAGTCTGCACCGGCTGAAATATTTTCTAACATAAACAATTATTAACAAAACTGGAATTAGGATTTTTTTTTTTAAATAGAAAACTGTGGTCAGCTTGACCTATTTCAAACAGAAATGCTCTTCAATGCTTATATTTAAAATTTAAAAATTGCGTTTCCTTTTAGAACAATTTTCAAAGCTTCTGCTCCAACTCATTTCAGTCAGATTCAATTAACCTATAACATATGAACTCTGGAAGTTGCTACCCTAAGCATTTCTATTAACAGATGAAACCATTTTAAAAATCAAATGGGCTTCATTTCGATTAAATAAAAATTTAGCTTGTACCATAAATCATCATGGAATAGCTAATATACCTACCTTACAATTTGGTGTTGTGGTTCATTTTCAGAGGCATTGTTCTCAACTTGCCCTTCTATATTGACTGATTTTTCTTTCTTTGCTAATTAATTGAAAATATTAATCAAACAAAAATATTACTATTTACAATTTTAACAATGAAATTGAAGAAATAGTACCCATTTCAAATTAAGTGTTGGTTGATTTAGAGAGTGACAGTCAGGCTTGGTAAGCTGTGCATCTCAGACCAAGCTGAATTTTTTTATTTCTAGTTTGAAGCTACCCGGACTATAATACTCATATATCATGATAACAAAAGAGTATAATAATATTTATTCTAATTAATAGAGAAAACGCACTGTTTTTTTTAATTCAATATATCAATGCATCAATCCACTTGTACCAGTACTGGTAGTATCCTTGTATATTTTTATTTTTTTAATTCATGTGTGCCTACCAGTATTGATAATTGAGTTTAAACATAGAATTAAATAACTTGTCTTAATTTTTTATGAGAACATATCTAAATCAAGAAGTAATGATAAAGTTATGATGGATATATTAATATATAAATTTCTCTTGATAAATTGAATTTCAAGAAGACTATAAAAAAGCATGTGATGTATCACTGGAAAAAGAATTATCACATTCGCATCCAATACAAAAGATACTGACATGAAAAAAATATACATTGATAGATAGCATCACATCACTGTTATGTATTATCTCACAAGTATTCAAGAAAATGGGTTACACACCTCTGATTCATCTCCTCATCTCCAAAAATCCTCTTATTGTCAGGATTATTATCACAGCTGAAGATTAATCCAGAAATTGACCCGGATCCGTAAGTAATCTTACATGATTTTCCTGAAATTATCAATCTTTGGATTAAAACCTTCTTGTTGGCATTCTAAATGAAAGCTAAAATATATTTAATCCAAAAATGAAAATTACACCCAACTAAAACTAAATTTGATTGGCAAATTATAATTTCACACTCCCAAAACTAAGTAGCTGTTTAATTTGTTAATGTCTTTCAAGCTACCGACACAGACAAGCTTATTGCGCATAAATGATTTTTTGTTTATACTCATGCAATAATGCAATACAATATTACGATATTACAATGTCAAATAATCATCAAATACTGCTATCTATTCATACAGTCTCCAGTATGTTTAAAATAAATACAGAATTTCAAACAAGTGGTAGTGCCGATTAATAAAAATCAGAATTTGATAACTTTAAACAATTCTATACCTTGTGATAGAAATGAATAGGATAAAACAATTTCAAAGTCCAAAATCCGAAAACACCTACCTTCTGCTAAAATTTTGAATTCAAAGAAAAAATAGAGAAGAGGATTTGTAAAATTTACCGGGAAATGCTCCAATTAGGTTTGGTGAACGTATCCACAATACGGAATTACAGACAAGTCTTGCCCAAGGCGGAGGAAGGAGAGAAGGTATTGGAGGTGGTATTCGCTCAAGACGGTATTTTCAGATTTTGGAGAGGTGGCGACGGAGAGGTTTTGAAGGTGATAGCGGAGGACCGGGAACAACTCAGAGGAGAAGAAGAACTTTCAGCAGCTCAAGACCTTGCCGTCGGCTTCCTCCACTGTAAGGCCGAACGGCCTGAAATAGAGGCTGGAGCGGAGGATATCAAGGAGAGAGAAATAATCCAAAGAGAAAAAAGCGGGAGGAGAAAATTCAAATCGATCGATTTCTTATTTTAAACAGAGAAGAGTCGGTGGAGAAGACCCACGTGGCTACATAGAAAATAGGAAAAGATGCATTGGGAAGAAACTACGACAGAGAGGAAAGGCACAGGAAATAGATAAAAGAGAAAAGTTGTTTGGTTTAAATAATACAATTTATATGTGGCGGGTCGACTTTTAATTAAATGTAGACTTCTACACAATAAGAAAGATGCATAAGATCAAACAGTAATTAATGGTTGAGATTTATTGAATGTAGGGTTGAGATTTCATTTGGACAGATAGGTTTTTCAGTTCTCAAATTTCCAACGTGGTTTTATAAGGAGTAAAGATTTAACCACCTTTATTTACAGGTCTTTTTCTTACATTTTATTCGAAGACTATTTGTTAGAAAATAATATAATATTTTTGAAGTCCTACATTCAACCATGATATTAAATAAAATATTTTACTCAATTTTTCTTTTCTTTTTTTTTACCACCAGGTAGGGGTGAAAACGGATCAGATGCAGATTGGGGAGTGGTAATACTATATACGTATCTTTTTTAATTTTTCGAATACAAATACAAAATAGACATTAGACGACACACACACACACACACAGTAGTTAAATAACATATTTTTTTTATAATATATATTAAACTATACGGACATATAATATCCGATATGTTTGCACCCGCTATCACCAGGTCAAACATGTTGGGAGCTACTAGGAATTCATATCATCTCAATTAGCTCAGATTTTGAGTTTAGATTCGGACAGTTCAGTATACTTCAACACTAGTAGAGACATTTGGATGCAATAAGGAATAGAGTAAAAATAGAGCTAATATCAAGTTTGAGAATAGTAGCTAATTCAAAAAAATATTGGATTAGTAGAATAGTGAGAAAATCCGTAAAAGACAAACAAAGAATAATTTATATTTGCTAATTCAAACACACTCAAATGAAGAATAGTAGCTTAGAATAGTGTTAATTATTTTTCACCCATTCAAACGCACCCTAATTCAGATTTTGATTGGACAGTCCGGATGTAAACTCAAAATTTAAGTTTCACTTAATTCAGAGAATACGAACTCGGGTAATCATTCTATCGATGCAATCATGCAATTCATCTCAATGGCAACTGGGTCTCAAACTTTGGTTTCACATAATACTTGCAGAGCAAGCATACCTATATATGAACCGATTTTTTTTTTTTAATTATGGCCTCATTATTTTAGATTTTTGATATTACTATCGATCTCTTAAAAATTCAAAACTTATTACATGTTCAAGTCATACGCACTTCCAAGCACAATATGGAATTAAGAAAATAACTCATGCACATGGTAATTTTTTGGTTTTTCATAATTACTCTCATAATTTTAAAATGTTGAGGTGCTACTTGGTAGCTAATTTTATTTTTTCGGATATGTGAACTACATACTGCAAAAATGACATATATTAAATTTATACCACATGTAAGTTTTGGATTTTTTATAATTACTATCATAATTTAGAAATATTGAAGTGTTAACTAAAAAACCCGGATATATCATATATGAACTAAATAATACAAAAATGACACACGTTAAATTTATATATTATTTTCTTATTTTCAAGCATGGGATGGGAGTGTGATGAGATAGGAGTAGATATGATGGACATCGGATCTATTTTTGGGTCCGATTAGCACTAACACTGTATAATTAGTATTAATCTCTAATACTGTATTATTAGTATTAAAAATTAGTTGATTCCGAATTATTTCACACAAATCTTGATATAGATCGAATGTTCATTACACCCATCAAACCAAAACCAAAGTAAAGCAAAGACCTACTCTGAATCCGAGTGCAATATTTACAAGCGGTCCACATTACAAAGCAGAAGTTAAGACCAGTAGACCACCGTGGCGTGTGCTACGCTATTTACAATTTACACTCGAACACCCTGATCTTATCAGAAAACAAAATAAGGTCCCCCGCTCATAAAACCCTCGTATCAGATTCCCTCTTCTCTCTCTCTGTTTAGCCCTAGCGGCCTTCAACTTCACCGGTGCCACCAGATCTCCCATACCCATATTCACCGGCGGTCACACCCAAACCACCTCTTCTCTTCTCAGGTTCGTTCGCACTTTCTCCATCTTCAATCGCTATCCATCTCCGCCGCGCGCTCTCCGACTTCACTTTCGACCCGGTCCGATACTTTCCACCATGGCCGAAGAAGCCGTTCTAGGATTTCTACAAACGAAGGAGATCTCCGACTCGCACCAGTTCGCCACCTCCATTGGCGTCGGCCACACCGAGCTCGAGAACGTAATCAAGAGCCTCAAGGGATTCGAAATTGTCGATGCACAGGTAAATTGCAACTTAACTTTACTTAATTGCAACTCCGATTGTTGATTCCTTTTGACTTAATCACTATTGACTCTGTACAACTTGGATCTTACCTGACATGCATTGGCAGGGGCCACAATTGTACCTACCTCGACCTGGTATTGGTTACTGGAAATGTTTATATGTGTAATAATGCTCAAACATTTGTATTATTTTTATATTTTGAAAATAAACATGTTTTACTAACTTTTATAGAGTTTCATATCTGACAGTCTACTAACTCCATAGAGAGTTAAGATTATTCGCAAGTTATGATGGACTTTAAAAGGAATGCTGGTATCCTTTCCACCTGACTGCATAACCTGATTCAAGACATTGACATCTCTATTTTTTAGTGAGGGGAGGGTTTTTGAGTTGTCAAGAAACAGAATTATAAGCTGTGTTCTTATTTTTGGTGCTATGTAATTGGGCCTAGGAAATTACACGTGAAAGCTGGGTACTTACTAAAGAAGGCAAAACTTACATGAAAAATGGATCTCCAGAGGTGCTATTCTTTGCAGCCATACCACCTGAGGGCATCTCTAGGAATAATCTAAAGGTGGTAATCCCTTGTTATTGCTTCATAAAACTTTGTGAAAGCACAAAATTGCTGGCTGATTTTCTTCTCTTTTTTAGTTTAGGAGAAATTGGGTTCTGAAATTTTTGACATTGGGAGCAAGGCGGCAGCCAAAAATAAGTGGATTGCTTTTGAGAAGGATCTTGTCAAGAGAAAGGTAGAATCTTCTCCTATCCCTCATAAAAATCAATTGGTCTTCCTTCGGCGTTCTACTCATCACATATTCATCTATATATATATATATATATTTTATTTGTTCAGGTTGAGAGTGTACAAGATGTGGTACAGAACCTGCTTGGGCAAATTAACAGTGGAGAGGTACTTGCTGACTTGAGACATAATCTAATATTCTGTCATTGTTTGATAATGTAAGAGCTGTATGACAATTTTCACCATTATTATAGGTAGCTGGGGACCAAGCTATTAACGATCTCAAGAGAAGAAAGCTCATTGTTAAACAGTAAGTTTATTGACCAAATTGACATATTATTTTTGTTTTTTTTAACATAAGAAATTTATCATTTTGTAATTTACAGTTGTATTTTCTTTTTTCTAACACAGAACTTGGAAAGGCTATTCACTAAAGAAAGGTCCTAAATACGTATCAAAGAGGAAAAAGGCTGCAACTGATTTGACTAGAGAACATATCGTGAGGTATTTTTGCAAGTTGCAGCATTATAAATTTGAAAAACGGTTTAAGGTGTACTTCTTTATTTCATCGATGCACTAGATCTCAAGTTTTATCTTACAATGTTGTGTTACTGATAGTATGCTTTGCTACAAACTTATGGCTGTGTCATTCAAAAACATTTTGTATTATTTAATGAAAAAGCGCCTCCCTTGCTTTTTAATGATTTCTTTGATAAATTTTGTTCGCTTTGCAGTGGTGACTGGAAGAATCTAGAGTTCAAAGAGTATAACCTCAATGCTGAGGCACCACCAATTCAAGCCGGTTATATGCATTCTTTATTGGAGGTAGGGTTAGTCTCATCTCATCTATCTCTTGTTTTTGTTGATTGGGTCTTATTTCCGTCTTGTTGAGCACAAAGTTAACTTGAAAAAGAAAAGAAGAAGCCTTATATTATTTTTTATAAAGTGATATTGACAAAACATGAGACCTCTAATTAAATTGAAATCATCTGTCCGACCAATCTCTCCTGTTTACTAATATTGGATGGAAAAAACGTTACGCATTCATTAATTGTTGATGGAAAATAACTAGTTCTTGGTTATTTTTACTATGAACTTCTAGGCAGCCCTTTCTTTTTCTGTTTTAGCCCATCAACTGTTCTGTGTGAATACACTCCATTTGTAATACAGAACCCTCGCTTAAATTCTATTGACTGCCTTCTACCTCTGAATCTTCTTATTTCAGGTCCGCGAGGAAATTCAGAATATCTTCTTACAAATGGGGTAAGAAATGAGCACTTCAATTATGGATTTTTATATGCTAAACTGGATTTTGTCTCATAACTCTTCATTTATTTGAACGGTGCAGATTTGAGGAAATGCCGACAAATAACTTTGTTGAAAGCAGGTACTTAATTTATATAGATAGATGGTTTGTAGCTCTTCCTTGGCATGTGGTACTTTTGAATAATCTTCCTGATTTTACTGCTTCAAAGCTAATATTTAAATAACAGGAATGAATCAAGTATGACGCTCCAATAATGTTAACTAAATATGTTACCAAGTTGTTCGTCAAATTCCATGTCAATATTAAGGCTTAAAGTATTGAAGAATGTATCAACCAATTCTTGAAGAGTTATTTAGTTAATACATCAAATTTCATGTCAATATTTAGTTAATACATTGTTGAAGAGGTTTTGTATATCTAATCAAAGAATGCTTATTTCTCATGACTGGTTATATCTGTTATTTGTAGCTTCTGGAATTTTGATGCGTTATTCCAACCGCAACAACACCCTGCCCGTGACTCGCATGACACTTTCTTCTTGGAGAGTATGCACTTTCATAAATAATTCAGCTGTGTATTATTCATGCGAAACCTATAAAAAAATGTTTACTCTTTTCTCGTGGCAGCTCCTGGAAGCACTAAAGATTTGCCTGAAGATTATCTCGCGAGAGTGAAGTTGGTGCATGAATCCGGCGGCTATGGATCCAAAGGGTTTAATAGTTTTCTCCCCTTCTTTTGTGTTTAACAGTGACATTTCTTTAAATATTTATCTCTGACATGAACTTGTTATCTAGGTATGGCTATGATTGGAAAAGAGAAGAAGCAGAGAAAAACCTTCTACGCACTCACACTACAGCTGTTTCTACAAGAATGCTGTACGCACTCGCTCAACAGGTATAGCATTGCTAATTAATAAATTATCTTGGCTTATTGGTCTTTTAAATTTTTATTGTGATTGCTAACCAGAGAGTATTTTGGCAGGATACCTTCACTCCCAAGAGGTACTATTCCATAGACCGTGTTTTCAGAAATGAGGCAGTGGACAGGACGCATCTTGCAGAGTTCCACCAAATAGAGGGTATTTCTTTGTACTATCTTGTTATTTGGTTATACAGCATTGTATGACGAAAAGCTAGATCGAAATATCTCCTGTAGTTTATTTGCTTAGTTTCCAATTTCAGGTCTAATTTGTGACCGTGGATTGACTCTTGGTGATTTGATTGGGGTGTTGGAAGACTTCTTCTCAAGGCTTGGTATACCATATTTCTTATCTTATTCCTTTCCAATCTATGTTTCTTATCCATGTGTGTCCATTGACTGTAACCTACCTGATTTTACTGGTAAATATTGTAATACATCAGATGGTATATCAGATGCTTATCGTGCATGTATTGTGCATGAATCGATATCTGATGCATATCCAAGTATGTTAGCCATATCTGGGCAGCATAGCTCTTAACATGTGCTCGAGATTGAAAATATTTTTTCCTCTTGAAACATTGTAGATTTGTAGCATAGTAATACTTCATCCATATCTTTTTATATTTGTTTAATTTTCACAAATCATCATTAATATTTAGGCATGTCGAAGCTGCGCTTCAAGCCTGCCTACAATCCATATACTGAACCTAGCATGGAAATATTCAGGTTCCAACTCTACTATATTGTTCTTGGGAAAGCTTGATATTTTTTGTTGATTCTTTATTCTTAATTAATCTTTTATTTGTTTCTAGTTATCACGATGGACTCCAGAAGTGGGTAGAAATCGGAAATTCTGGCATGTTCAGACCTGAGATGCTTCTTCCCATGGGCCTTCCTGAAGATGTCAATGTTATTGCTTGGGGTCTCTCTCTTGAAAGGTAATTCTTCCAATTAACCCCATATCATGGGGTTGACTACCTATCCCTCATTTTTTACTCTCTTTAGGGCTTGTAATGTTTTAAGATTTGAATTTGTACATACAGTGGGATTATTGGACTTGTGTTAGTGCACAGTAATAAAGATCTCATGGGCATTTTTTTTGAGTAAATGTAATTTGTAAAGTAGGCTGCCTCATGGAAATGGTAGAAACTTATATTACTTGCTGACATGGTTCTTCCTTTTGATCCAGGCCTACAATGATTTTGTATGGGATAAGTAATATCAGAGATCTCTTTGGGCCCAAGGTACATTGTTTGTTGTTCCTTCTTGAGTAATTTAAGGGTTATATCTTGGTTTGATTTGCTACTAGAGTCGTCTGCAAGAGCAGAGATGATACTAATTGAATAATTCAATGTATATTGCAGGTTGATTTCAACCTCATAAAGAACAATCCAATCTGTCGACTGGGTCTCTAGAGAATTACACCTGAGGTGCTTACCTCTCTCGTCCTCCAATATTTGGATCTGAACTTAATTTAATTTTATAATAACTTAATTTTATTTTAGTTTTCGGAGTGGTTTCATGTTTTGAAGGTGCTAAATTCATCTGTTACCAGTTTTGTTTAGTTGAAGAAAATTGTATCATGTGTTTCATATTAACATTTGCACTTTACAAGAAGTGAAAGGACTCTTTTTATAGTTTGTGATTGAACTTCACTATTTAAACATGTGATTTATATTGTAAGAAAAGAGATCTTGGTCAAGTCCTAATACTTCAAATTTGGATTGCAAGACAAAAGTTACTGAGTAAATAATACTGAAAGAAGTTACATTTACGGTCATAAAAATCAGCACATCCTCTGAGGGCTCCTTAGAGTGTGTATCTGGTAAGGAAAACAGGATGATCTCAGTAAAACAGGCAATCTGTTATCTCGTATATGATTCATTAAAATAATGTCTTTTGAATCCAATGCACCATGGTATAAATTAAATGGTACTGTAAGTCACAAATATGGCAATATTTCTGTATGAGTGTTAACACTAGGTTTACTTTTAAGAGTATGACATCAGTGTGGAAAACATTTGTAAAACGTAAAAGTAAGAATCTTAACTTGTAGCATATCTGTGAGGTGGAGGTATGGGGCATTGGGGCAATGATAGTTTGTAATTTTGTATCATACCAGGGTGGAGCCAATTAGCTGTCACAAGAGAGATCCTATTTGGGATCAAATATGAATTAGAATAATATTAAAAATTACGTTTTTTTTTAGAGAGAAAAATATTACGGCTTACTTGTATGGTGGTGGAACCTGACCTGAATTAGAATAATGTTTGTCTAGAGATGATTAAATGTCAGATAAGCGTACAAAAATTGTCCTATGATCTTGAATGATTTATTATCTGGCAAGGCTTGACATAGAAAGCCACGTGACGTCAAGCAATGATTTATATTTTTCCAGTGCTAATTCACCACGAATTGAATCTATGAACACTGCCCCTATATATATCACCTGGTTCAGGGGTCATTCTATTTCCTTCCCTCCTAGCATGCGATGATGTGAGCAGTTTGGTCCGATATTCATTGGACTTAAATTTGCGTCCGATGAGTTCCATAACTGTCCGATTCACTTTAAATACATGTGCACATATATTAAAGCATCACGTACAAATTTTAAATCAGATCGGACAGTTATGAAATCCATTGAACTCAGTTTGAGTCTGATGGACATGACCAATATTCTCCCGTGTACCGTAGAGGATGAGCCTCACCTTTTGAGATTTGGAGGAAATAGAGGGCAGTTTTATTGGGCTTTGAGATTCGTGCCAAGCTAAAAAGCACGGTCCGGATCCACTAATTGTAAAAGATTCCCAGATTCCCATTTTCAGGTAATGCGCTGGATACGCATTCTGCGCCGAAATTGCACGCTCAGCCGTGAGGTAAAAAACTAATAATAGAGGGGAAAAATAAAAAACACGCCCGGTGGGACTCGAACCCACAATCGCCTGATTAGAAGTCAGACGCCTTATCCATTAGGCCACGGGCGCTTTCTATTATTGTACTACTATATTATTATAAGATTTAGTAATATCTTGCGGTTCGGATGTATTATTGGTTGAACCCATTAGGCCCGAATTGAAACGAAACGACAAAGAAAGAAAGCATATATTAAAAGACGACGATCCACATTCCACAGTATCACACACACCGCCCAAAATCCAAATCGAGTTTTACAATCGGCGGTGTTGCTCTGCATCTCGTCCTAAATACCATTACCAACACCTGTGGAGATTGGAGATTGGAGATTGGAGAAGAAGAAAGAGAAAGAGACGCCAATGGAAGGGAAAAGGACGGAGAATAGGAGGCATGGATCCACGAGATTCTTCGTGCTGCTCGATTATCTCTTCCTCACCATATTCTTCATTTTTCTCTGTTATTTCCTTGTATTCCAGATCTTCCCTTCTGCACTCTCCACCATTTAATTCCTCGCCACATCTTGTTTTTTTTTGCCCCCTTAATGTGTAATGTGTTATGTGTATCAACATTGTCAAGTAAAATGACCAGTCTTCAAATTTTAGACATTTTTTAATTTTTGCCCAAATGTACTCGTTAGCAGAAATTTATCTGGTGATTTTCTTGCAATATCGAATTTCGAATTTTTCATTTTTCTTTGTTCTGTCATTCTTGTTCTAAATTTTCGAATGATCTGATTATTATGCGGTTGACAGTGTATATTAGAGAAAATGGCCTTTTGTTCTTTGTATTCTTCTGACGTTTGGATAAATCGCAAGCTAACTTAACTTCAAGATTGAGAATAATAGCTAATCTAATATTTTATTGAATTAGTAGAATAGTGAGAAAATCCAAAAAACAAATAAAAAATAATTTATATTTACTAATTCAAACACACTCAAATATCAAATATAGAATAGTAGTTCGGAATAATATTAATCTGAATTAGTGACTATTTTTCACCCATTCAAACATTAAATCTCTTAATTTAAACAGAGTGAACTTGAAAATGCACCCATGTTGCTCATTTCTACCTACTGGCTATTTTCTGGTATTATCTGATGGACAATTTTTTTTTTACAAAAAGAAAAAAAAAAGGACAAACACTCTGTGATTAGAGCAAGGATTTGGTTGAAATCAAAACGTACTGTTAAGGGTTAACAATACACTAATTTTGTGCACAAAAAGTTTCGAAGGAAAACATTTCATGTCCTTAAAATAACCTTCAATGCAAATTAATTTAGTTTTCTTCAAAAGAAACAGTACCCTTAAATAAGCTCACACATAACTAAACAAACACATTATCCTATCCCAAACAAAAACATTAAAAGAAAAAGTAAAAAAGCAGTTAATTATAATTTATACATCCTTGCTTATCATCTTCTTTACGCATGCTAAATTTGCAAAAAAAAAAAGAAAAGGAGCTAAAGATAGCATTGAACATTGTAAAACCTTATTTCTCACAGAACTATTTCAGTGGTCCACAGCCTCAGCAAATTATCTCTAGAAATCATGAGCCAGAGACCTCATTAAATCTTTTGACACCAACAGGATGACATATAACACATACATTTTTCTGCTTGACATAACTAAAATTACTAGAGCAAAACAAAATTCATGTACCCCCATCAACTGCAAATCCTAGTTTTTGATGTTATGAACCTTTTAGGATAATAGCTGAACAGCAGCAATTGCAGGAATCTTTTCACGGAGCTTTTGAGTTAGTGCCACTCGCACTGTCATCACACTGGCAGCGGGTCCAGTAAGTCGAACCTTAACAATAGGCTCATCTATTTGTACTAGTTCAAGATCACCACCACCAGTTCCAGTTAGGTAAGGCCTCATCTCATCAAGCACCTAGATTTAGGTCATAAAAAAAAAAAAAATTTAACATACTTGCCAATTGTCTTCATTCATGAATTGGCAAAATCAGATTGAGGTCACGAGTTATGGGGACAGAGGCCAGCCAGAAAACCCCTCTTCGCAGCTAAAATTATAAGCTCCCATACACTATTCATCCCCACACCCCCCCTCACACACACACACACCCACACACCCCACCACCACCCCACATTGCCCGTCCTGCGCGCAAATCCCAAGGTTTTATGTATCTTTTTACATGATTGTGGAGTCAAATGAGCCATCAATTATGCAAGCAAGAAAAATAAAGACAATTTCCACAGGTTAACCCATTTTAGCCTTGATAAACAATCATATATAATTAATGCTCAGTCAAGTTTCAATTGCCCTCTATAAAAAGCCAAGCCTAAAAATACTCTTCAATTGTGCGCCAAATCACCCAGCTAAAACAAAAATGAAATCTACCCGTTGAATTCTTTTACTCCTTATGAGAATGAACTTCAAAATCTTACCAGCAAGCATTAACAATTTGAAACCAGGAAACATAACCTAACCAAAGTATTGACGCACCTTTTCAATATTCTCAGCATTCAACTCCAAACCAGTTTCCTGATCTGAAACAGGCTCGACAGCTACAATCTCTGGAATTTTCTCCATCAGCCGCCGCTCGATGCCCATCTTCACTGTTGTGACTGAGCTTGGACACGACCCGCACGCCCCTTGCAATTTCAACCATACAATGTTGCCATCTATTTCGTGCAATGCGACATTGCCTCCATCTGCCATGAGGTAAGGTCGGACTTCATCTAATACTGATTCAACATTCTCAGCTGTAAGAGGAAGTTCTACTGCAGGATCCGGAGATGCAACTGCTTTTATTGCTGGAGAAAAATCAGACAATAAGGAGAATTAGATCTAATCAGTGATTTTGATTTAAAAAATCTTGCAAAGTTGCAATGATCTTTTACTGGATGATTTATTGAAGCTGCATAACAGACTAGAAATTGATTGGTGCTTAACAAAACTGATAAGAGCTTTAAGCACATGCGTTGAAGCTTTTATAGCTCAGACGAATTGGTAATGGTAAACTAGACTAGTAACTAAAATAGGGAAATCTTACCTTGACGCCTCTTGTATCTGAAAAGCGGACTAAAAAGGGGAGGAGATAGCCCCTTGGTGAAAGAAACCCTACAAGGAGAAGCTCCGATCCTTGTATTGCCTCTGAAGTTGGAAACCTGAAGTCAATAAAAGCCAAGTGGATCCCATTAGGTGACACAATCAATGAAAACTGTAACAGAAACATGCGATGGGAAAGAAAGCGCAAGAACCTTGAAAGAGAATGAAGAGGAAGAGGAAGAGGAAGAGGAAGGTTCTGGAACGGGTGTGCGAGAGGGAAGAGAAGGATTCCACACGACTGTCTGCATATCTCTTGCTTGAATCCTCGCAAATTAATCGACCTCTATTGTAAGGAAGTGTTGTAGGCCTTGGTTTTCTTTTTGTTGAGTGTTGGTTGCTTGCTCCTGCTTTTCTGGAAATTTCTTGGGTTCTTGTTCTTGGGAAATCAAAGACGCGAATTTCCTTTTGTTTTCTCCACCAGAAAAAGAGTGGTCAAGTTTGAACCGCCACCCGTAACATTTGACCTCCGGTCCGGTCCGGTTCGGGCGAATGTCTGTCTCATTCGGACACGTGGGTCACGCAAAATATGAGGTATCTCAGAGAATTCAATCAGTAAATTAAATGCTACTCTAACAAAAGTTTTTACTGGACTGACAGGTGACAGTTGAAGGAAAAGTAATTTTGAGGAGTGCAGTAAGAAAGTGAAAAGACGTGTCCAATTTGGATACTGGATTGAGGAGGAAAGATTTATTGAAGTTTTTACAAAGAACAAATACCAGATTTATTCACATCTGTCTTCTTTTACCCCATCCAAACTAAGAAAGATCTCTTCTATATCTTTCCAGGTATGATACATACTTCTCTTGTTTTCTTTTTGTCTGAGTCTCTTTGATCGAGTAGGTTTCTCTAAACAATAAACAGCTTTCTTTTCCCATAATTAGCGGCTATCAGTTTTTCAGACGATCTCCCTTTTCTCTAAAGCTTTTGAGACCCCATTTTGTTAAGAGACCTGATAACTGATGCAGGGGTACAAATTCTGCACTGATTGATTCATATCTGTAAGAAAGTGAAAAGACGAGTCCAATTTGGTTACTGGATTGAGGAGGAAAGATTTATTGAAGTTTTGCAAAGAACAAATACCAGATTTATTCACATCTGTCTTCTTTGACCCCATCCAAACTAAGAATGATCTCTTCTATATCTTTCCAGGTATGATACTATACTTCTCCTGTTTTCTTTTCTCTTTGTCTGAGTCTCTTTAATCGAGTAGGTTTCTCTAAAGAATAAACAACTTTCTTTTCCCATAATTAGCTGCTGGCTATCAGTTTTTTAGATGATCTCCCTTTTCTCTAAAGCTTTTGAGACCCCATTTTTTTAAGAGACCTGCTAACTGATGCAGGGGTACAAATTCTGCACTGATTGATTCATGTATTTGTAGGTCAAATAGTTACTTAAAATTCAGAATTATTCATTTTGGCATTGCCCATGGAGAACTCACAATTAGAAGATAATGGTAGTCTTCTGAATGCTCCAGACAGTATGCTAAAACAAAACCCACATGATAATTCTGAGATAATTTCAGATCCAATACTGTACAACATAAGCCAGTATCTATTGGAAGAAGATATAGATGAAAATATTGGTGAGTATCAAAAGGAGACGGATTTATTGGAAATGGAGAAACTGTTTTATGATGTCCTTGGGGAAAAATATCCAAAATCACCAAAACACTAATTAATTCCGAGTCAGCCGAAAGTAGGCCTTAAGTTCAGTACTTATCATTTGGAAGATCAAGCAACAAAGAAGATTTCAACACAAAACTCTAGGATTGATGAGAATTTACTGGCCAGTGAATTCCAGAGAGGAGTAGAAGAGGGAATGAAGTTCCTTCCAACAATCCACAAACTCACTGTAGATTTTCAACTGAGTAGGCTTTCAGATTCAGAGCAGAGAGCCGATAGAAGGATGGTAGAATTTAGGCTAGAGGAAGAAGAAAAATTTAGATTTATAATTAGGTCCAAGGGTAACAAGAACAAAAGTAGCACGGACTTTGATTGGGAAGGGGTAAATCACAAAAAACCAATGATTTATTACGAGGAGACAATTAGAGATGACATGTACGATAAAGTGCTACTTAATCACGGAGAAAATTGTGAGAAAGAAGAAATTTCTGGTCTACGAGAAATCATGCAACACAAGGCAAGCTCATGTGTTAATAAGAAAATTCAAGAGCACCATGATCTCAATACGCTTCTTATCCACTGTTCAGAGGCGGTATATATCAATAATCGGCCGCTAGCTGAAGAACTTCTAATGAAGATAGGACAACAATCTTCTAAAACTGGTGATGCAACTCAGAGACTTGCATGTATCCTTGCTGATGGACTTGATGCTCGCCTGGCTGGCTCTGGTAGCGAGCTTTTCCGCCAACTTGTAGCAAAAAGAATAAACAGCGCTGATATTTTAAGTAGTTATCATCTGTGTATCACGGCAGACCCTTTTCATAGGGTTTCATACTGTTTTGCTAACAACAGTATTCTTAGGGAAATTAAGAATGCGCCAAAAGTTCATATAGTTGATCTGGGTATTCATTTAGGGTTCCAGTGGCCACCTCTCATCCAATCCCTGGCCACTAGAGAAGGCGGCCCCCCAAAACTTCGTATCACTGGAGTTGATTTTCCGCAGAGGGGTTTTCGTCCTGCAGAGAAATTAGAAGAGATAGGACAAAGGTTGGAAGACTATGCCAGAAGCTTTAATGTTTGTTTCGAGTATCAGGGAATAGCATCAGAATGGGAGTCAATTCGTATAGAGGATCTAAACGTGAGAGAGGATGAAGTTTGCATTGTTAATTCCACATTTAAATTCAGCTGAGTGCAAGATGAAGCCTGTAACATGGACAGCCCAAGGAATCAAGTTCTCAATCTTGTCCGGCAGATCAAACCGCAGCTTTTCATCCAAGAGAGATATAATGCAACATTTAGTTCCTTTTTCACCTTGCGGTTTCGGCAGGTTTTGTTGCAATACTCCATGGAATTTGACATACGCGACTCGTTAATGCCACGAGACAACGAGCAAAGGAAGTTGGCAGAAAGAGCAGTAGCCCCCATTATCATTAATCTTATAGCGTGTGAAGGCTCTGATTGGTTGGAGAGACCAGAAACCTACAAGAACTGGAAACGAAGAAACGTAAGAGCCGGTTTTGAACAACTGCCACTGGATCCGGATGTAGTGAGTGAATGCAGGAAGAAGCTGAGAAATGGGTATGACAAGAGGTTCTTTATTGAAGAAGATAGTAACTGGATGCTTCAGGGGTGGAAGGGAAAAATAAGATATGCTTTTTCAACATGGAAGCCAAAAGAAGAGCCGGGAAATGGTTGTGCTCATAAAAATTTGTAGATTTTAGTATGAAAATGGTTTTGTAGATTAAATTTGTGTCAGAATCACTGTTTTACAACAATTATTTGTATCTTCAGAATTTTTTTAACTTAATTTGAATAGAGCCATTGCTCGGAATGGCATACGGGTAGCAGCATGGCTTCAGCAGTTGTCAGAGACAAGGGTTATATGCTGTATATATATATTTTTTACTTTTATATATGCTATATGTATTTACAATTCTAACAAGTTTGTATTTGTTAATTACAAGCCGTTGGTTATAGTTCTTCACTTCTTCTTAATGTTTATTTCAGTCATGTTTGTGAACTTCAGTCAAATTGAAAGGTGCAAAATGATGTGATAATCAAATAGGAATATGATGTGTATAAATTCAGTTTAACAGTATGATTTAATTGAATTGATCAACCAACAATCAACTACTGCGCTCTATCAAAAAAAAAAAATTAACTATTGTGAGTCAGGTTATTTGTGCTTGGATGTAACATTCCAGAAATAAAAAATTCAATTTTGGTTTCATAAAACGAAGTTGCATTGGCTACTTGCAGTGATTGCTGCTTAGCAATGATATTTTTCACAATTTCACAAGTTGACACGAATGAGCATCAAATTAAACCATCAAATTACTTCTCTCCAGAACACCCATCGGCCATCACCTCCATTAAAATTCCTCATCATCACCTCCTCAACACAACTTGAATAAAAAATACAATTACAATACACATTTGTTGATATCACCCACTCCATTAGAATGATGGTAGTAAGACAAATACAAATATTTTTTTTTTTACAAAATGGACAAATATTTCTTAAGAATTTTCTTAAATCAATTGCATATGCAATTGTGACATCTAATGAAGCTGGTCAGTATGTTGTCCGTTACCGGATCCTTCTTTTGGAACCAATCGGTGAAAATTAACCCATTATTTCAGCAATATGTGCAATGGGATGTGGGAGATGGAGGAATTGTTTCCTAGCTTTCTGGTATGAATATGATTGTTGGGGTTGGTGTATGGATTTTAAATTTTTTGCATGTACATGCATCACTCACAAAGTGTATGGATTTTAACAGTTTGGATTCGTAGTTCAAAGTCAATCCTATAGCCCTTTGGAGATGTGCTCACCAACCTCTATTGGTGAGCACATCACACTCTAGTTTTGCTCAAGTTATAATATTCTGCAGAGTACTTGATTGTAGTTCAGTTGTATCTGACGAGATTTTCTGCAATAGTTGCAGTTATGACAACCAATGATAGCATGCCAAAGAAGGGAAAATGGATGCAGAAATATACCAATATATGATTTAATAATATCCATTATAGCACAAGTACTATTTGGTGCTAATCATCCCCCTTAACTAAGCAAACATTTCCAGGAAACTATAACCATGTTTTATAAGATCCAGTTACATTGCCATTACAAGAAAGGACATATAAATTACTAAGTTTATAAGGTCATATTCAAAATAGATGCACCTTCAAAGTAGATCAATGTGTAGTTGTATACCCAAAAAAATGAAGGACAATTATGGGTTAGTTTTGTCAGGTAGCAGCTCATCTGTGACCACAGCCTCTGTTTCATTTTCACCCAGGTCATCCAACGAGGTCGTAGAAACAGTCCGTGACAAGGTACCGATTGTGAGCGTCTCTTCGAACTCATCCACAGTGAAATCCAAAGAACAAACTGACAGCGAGCGTGCATATTGCGTCTTTTGCCGTACTCTTTTGCACCATTTGTGCAGTGACTCCCTCACATTTTCTGACACCAACGATTTCTTGAACTTTGATCCCATCTATGTGGCGAAAAACAGACTTTAAATCCTTTTCTATATAGAATTTTCATCATTTGAACTAATCAAGTACCACTGTACCAGTTGCAATGAATTTTGGAAATTTTTACAGAAATTCAGGATGGCAAACAATTTCAATAAATCTTGAAGCAAGTAAATAAAAATGTCTTTCTTTCCCAATTAAAATAATATTTAACTATACTGGTCGGGAACAAAATACGACTATACCTGAGTTATAATAACGTTGAGGGGTAGTGTGCTGTAGCTGCACCAAAATTGAACCAATATCCTGTAACAGTCTCAGAATATTATACTAACTTTCAAATTATTTAACAAAATAAAGCCGTGGTATAAATTATCTCCATCAAACGATAAAAAATAATGTAGAGGGAAAAAAGGACCACTAACCCACAAATTATGCGAACAATAACCATGAATTGATTCTTCATCAGACAAGAGTGTGCACCTAGCTGCCACTGCAAATGGCATTGATGCTGAGAAAACTAGGAACAGATATCTAAAAGGTTGATCTACAAATAAAATTCTTAGACCAAAAGTTTCCCATTATTGAGATCTTTTGGTACCTGTGTGTACCAGTACCTATCTTATACTAAGTTCTATATCTGTCGGCTACTCGGTATATCTGACCAAAAAGATAGCAAATAATAGAACTAAAACAAGAATGGAAAGCTTCTAGAGGACTGGTGTTGTCTCTGTTCAGTATCACACTTATGGCTCCTGACCAGGATGGTACCAACCAAAATCAATATATGGCATGATAAATTCACAGCTTACCATAGACCATATAAATGTTGCCATCTCAAATGCATTCTGTTAAAAAAAAAAAAGGAATTGGAGAGAACATATAAGATACAGAAAAGAAAAACGAAGATGACAACAAACAAAATTTTATATGACTAAAAGTTGAACCAAAAAAAAAAAAAAGATCTCAGAATCACCTGAAATGATATGAACTGTATAAGCCACAATAGTACTTCGGGTTTTTTAAACCAAAAAAGATCATCTCGTGGTTTCAAGTGGGTCCCAACGGGACCGACCGCCTCAACAACTTCTAGGGCAAGTTGTGCGACTACATGTTGAAGCTCTGTTCCAACTAGCATGACCAACTTTTCAAAAAAAATTGTGAGAAAAAGGTAATCAGAAATATAATTAACCATAGAAATGTTAATTAATAAAAATTTCTCAAACATTAATTCAGTAGATGCTTACTATAACAGGGAGAAATGACAACCAAAAGTAGATATTAAGGCCTGTAAATAGATTAAAGTAAGGCATTTAGTAATCTATCTGCGAAAGAGTTGACGAAACAGAATTTGTTTTTGTGGTATGTAGTGCTACCATGAATGTTTACAAAGATGCATACAATGGCAAATGCCCACAGAGGCCAGCTGAAAAATATGAATTTTCATTGTTAGCATAAACAAAAGAAAATAATGCAAAATAAAAACGTTTTCTGTTAATTTAGGTCAAAATAAAGAGCTCTGGCTTTTACCTTATGCCGATAGTTCCACTGTAATCATCTTCCATGCTACGTACAATATATTTATGGAAGTCATATGTATGCGGCAACTTATGATTCTAGAAATCAAGGTAACAAAAAAAAAAAAAGTACCCTAGTAAGAACTACATCTTAGTAGAATAGATTATTAAATATTGGTGAATGACAAAATGTAAATGCGTACAGTAATGAAGCCTAGCCGCAAAGCCATGTAGTCTGACCTTGCAATCGAGCCCTTAAATTGACGTATGAAGCAGAGCTGCATCACATTATTTAATTTTCAAAATATGGAAAAACTGTATACTGAAAATTTCTCCCAAGTATTTCTTTTTAGTTTACATACCATCCAGATTAGAATTTTATTTTTGCTCCAAGGATGAGAAGCATGGTGAAAAACAAAAGTTGATTGCCTTCTCATCATCCTGCTTCTCCTGGCTACAATTTAAAAAGGAAAACAGAAAATAAAAAATTGTAACCTTACAGTTGCTTCTCCAAGTCTCATGCGATTTGAAAATACCTTGCAAATCTTGAGGGTATGCCTGGTGCTCCCACTTCCTCCAACTATATATCTACACAAAGATAAAAAGTACACACCAACTCAACAAACAAAAACAAATAAACAAACCAAAAACACAATGAAAGATCACAGTAATTAGTAAATTACCTTAATCATAGATAGGACAACTGTAACAAAGCTATATAGAACATGTGTTATTCCAAGAACAAATAGAAACCGGTGTAACTGCTCAAGACCCTCGAGAGACACAAATGGCTCATGACCCTATGAACAATACAAAATAATAAACAATTAAAGATAGCAGCACCATAGACTGTGGAAGGCAGTATAAAGTATACCGCATGTTTTAATACACTAGCTGGTAATGCAACTGTAACTGACCTCACTACAGGTATGTGTTGAACTTCCAAAGATGGATTTTGCAAGTTGGGTCTGATTTACAAGCACATCACCTCCCCCGAGCTCATCGAAGTCACTCTCTGAACAGA
Source organism: Carex cristatella (assembly GCA_024447775.1). NCBI lineage: Eukaryota > Viridiplantae > Streptophyta > Magnoliopsida > Poales > Cyperaceae > Carex > Carex cristatella. Next base: position 3,339,260 of record JAJHPF010000022.1, read on the forward strand.
TGTAGAAGCTGCTTGTGAAGACAGATGATGGCACGCATATTTCAGAGATCCATCTAGACGTCTGGCTCAGAATAAGGGATATCAACCCCAGTAGCATGAGTTCTGTTTTCACCTCGTTGAGGCATTTCATCAAACACCTTGGAATCAGTTGTTGAAATGATATAGTAGTTCAAATTTGAGCCAGTTTTAGAAATATCGACTGAGATCCTATGACTAAATTAAACCAAATGACCAAATGTTTCTCAATATTTTTGGCTTTTACAATAATGAACCTGTATATAATCATACCTGACCGGTACATAATCATACCTGATCTGAAATTCTGGATGGAACAGTATCCAGCCATATTATTCTTTTCATTTAGTATTTAACAAAACCTCAATCTAGAAAACCAAAAATATCACTCTGACAATAATGAGAAAAAAGAAAAAGAAAAAAAGAAGAACAGCAATCACCTTCTCTAACTTTCTCCAAAGCAGCAAGCATTGCTTTCCTCTTAGTCTTCTTGAGCCACTGCAAATGCAAAACCAACACATACACAAACCTTTATAATTCCACAGTACAATCCAAGCAATGCCTTCAATAAACTAACCAACCAACTGTCAAAATATATACTTTGCCAAAGCGATAGATGGAGCGCTCTACAATGAAGCACACAGCGACCATTCCAGTCATAACAGTGGCCACCGACCAGGTCGGCGTCTCAGCCAGAGACCTTGGTTCTTCTCCCTCCCCCATTTGTGCTCTACTAATTTCACTTGGTTAATAATTTCATTGTCTATTGAAGGCATCTGGAGGCAAGATCGCAGCGGGATATGCGATTGCGAGCCAACAACAGAGCTTTTTTTTTTTTCTGATTTATTTTCCCCATGTTGTGATTTTTTAAATACTTTCTATTGATTTGGATCGAGCAATCGAGGCGTGGATCGGACGGCCATAGATGTTTCAGTTAGTTGCGGCTATGTATGGGATGAGGACACGTGGTGCGCCTTTTTTGTTCCTTTCAACGAGCGAAACTGTGGAGGTTTCAAATTTAAATTTTAGAGAGAATAAGATATGAATTAGTGTTGATTTTTTATATCATCTCCATCTCCATCGTATGTATATAAAAGTTATTAAATTTTGACTTCATTTTGATAATTATTAAATCGTCAAAATATAATTAATTTGTTTTTTAGCTTCTGATGCATCCGAAAGAAATGTAAAATTTATATATTATTCAATCAACTATTTTTTTTTATTTACAGGTAAAAAATTATTTTATTTTATTGACACAAAATTGTCGCCAAAACCTTAGCATTGAACCTCTACTCATAACATACATACTTATCAAAACTTTTGTTATTACAAATTAATCTAACAAAACTTTATTATTACACACATACACACTCTCGTATATATTAAAAAAAAATCTCACATTTCTCCATAATTTGAATTACCCAGTTAATAGTTGTTAGAATATAAATATTTTATGATATGATTATTTATACCTTACATTATTAAAAATATAAACTTTTAAAATTGTATCTTATTTATTTGAGAAAGTACTTAACTCGAATTTTATTGTAATTATTTAAAAAGAAAGTAAAAAAAATATGAATACTGTGCATAATTGATATAAATGGTTAGAAATTCAGATAAATTATATATCTTATGTATAAGTATTTTTAGAATATTTTAGTGCTACAAGACAGTGCAAGAGTAATATTTTTTATCAATTTACGTACACATATTAATTCGTTTAAATAAAAGAAAAAATGAATTTTAATACAGTGAAAGCACATGGTAGTGTCGGGTAATCATGGGACAAATGAACGATAGATCAAGATATAGCGGGGTTGGATGTAATTAAATACCCATGTTCATTTCTTTCTATTTTTAAATAAACCACAAAATTAATAGGAAAAAGAAACTTGTACAAATACAATTATCGGAAGAAAACATTAATTATCGTGCGAATAAATTTATTGGAAATATTCACGGTACCTCACAAGCGTTTGCTAATATTTTAAATTAATTCGTGCATTCAATATTTATTATGCATGCAAAATATTTCAAAAGCTACTCTACAATTATTTTTTGTTTAAAATATGATTGATTGCTCTAATAATAATTTATGTTTTCAAATTATTTTGAGACCACATTTGAGATCATAGTTATCATGAAAATCGACATTTGTCCATTTGTACTATTTCTAAAAGTTTATCTTAGATTTTGCATAATCATATTTACTAGAATGCATTTATGATAGATTACGTGCATTTAATATTTATTCATATTTTTAACCAACTTGAATCTCATTTGATATCTTAAAATTACAAAAACTGACAGATAATACTGAACCGTATTACGCACGTGCTTAGATATATTATGTGTTAAACTAGAAAAATAGAATATATCTCCTCTTATGTATGAAAATATCGAATAACGTGTCTACTATATTCATATCATTACTTGTTATTGTCATTTTATACATATTAAGTTGTTAAAAAATGAACACTTAACTAAATTTATTCATTTAATTGAGAGTTCATCTTGAAACGTATTAAAAAAATTATAAAATCAAACAAAACCCTCATGAAATAAAACGAAATCATCTATCCAAATCATATATTCTTAAATATAAATGAAAAATAAAAATTGTACCATTTAGTTATATAAAAAATTATAGCACCAAAGTCCCCATTTCAAACATTTTGTTCACAAGTTAAAACTCATTTCAAAGTCTCGACATGCTATTTATCTATGCTCTGAGTGAGTTCGTCTAAAATTTAAGTACATAATATTTGGAAAATTTGCAAGTCATTAATATAAAATAGGCATACAAAAAGTACATATCAACCAACATTTTATGTGCTACAAAACTGAGCATAGTACAAGTTCTAACTCAACCAACTATTAGTGCAGCTATGAACCTAGAGAAATTGTATTTAGAATTCAAAAAGAAAAAGGATCAATCTCGAAATTGCAGGGAACCAAACCTTCCTTACTAACTGTTTCCTAAACTAACATGATATTTACGCGCTGCGCCAGATGATGCACCAAATCCTCTAAATTACCAAAAGTCCAGAAATAAAGAAACACAGAATTAAGTAAATTAGAAAACACAGACTGGCGTGTCATTTCCAGAAAACTTATCAGAATATACTTCTCAGACATCCATTCCTTGCATGTTGATTCTCTTCTGATATGGCATCAACTTAATCACACTTGATATTTCGGTAGATTCTTCGAACAAATAGAGCTGATCCTAGATAACCCACGGCACCTGATATTTTGAACAGAAAGTAAAATTAAAGTGTTGCCACAAGAAAAATGCACTGATTAGTGTCACTAGAAGCCGGGCATCTTGCCAATCTGACCTTGAAAACATGAACTGATCGAGTTTGAATATTATACTTTGATCTAAAACTGCTTTGCAACCCATCTGTATGGCTTATTTTACAAACTAACATGATAGAGAGGGAGGGGCAGGGGGAGAGCACTCACCACAGAGGATGCCGAGACCCAGACAGAACATGAGAGTATACCCAAAGTAGAAACTGGTCTGGAAGAATCCAGACATTTTGGTCTTCACATGGTAGTAGTAGATGGAATAGATGTACACATAAAGCGCTGTTGAGGCAGCTGAGAAGAATGATGTCCACTGCCAGTGATAGTTCTCGGCATTCAGCAGAAAGTATGTCCCCACAATTGTCACACAAATCGTGACAATTAATAAGATCAGGAACACCAGCAGCATGAAGCCATACACATAGTACACCTGGGCACAAACATGAAAAGGTGAAGTTGTGAAATAAGATACATAACTTGCTTATGCGAATCTTCAATTTTTAACTTCTGATCTAGCAAGTTGCTAAACAAGAATATTGCTCTTTCTTTAAAAATTTACCTTTTAACTATTTTTTGTTATGCTATTCATGTTGTAGGCTATATAAAGTCTAGGGATCAAATTTGGGTCTTAAAAAAAAAAAAAAAAAAAAAAAAAAACTTATAAAATGAGTGCAGTATAAGTCATAGTCAAACTTTGGCATGAATTACTGGACATATAGCAGTTCATGGTACATTTTGAAATTACTGGACAAAAGCCCCTTCAGAAATTTTAAAATTAAGCATTATTTTATTCACAAGTACATTAGTTCATCGTGATTAATGTTATATAAGAATCCCACAACGATATCGTCCAACTATTCTACTGGCTTGTATTCAATAGAACAAACATCAGTGCATAGAAACCAGACCAGAAAACAAAAATGCAAAAAGAAAAATGAAAAAGAACTACATAAACATATAATTCTACCTTGTAATTCCAAAAGGAGGTGAAAACAAAGTACATCTCAATGAAGATGCTCCCAAATGGAAGCAAGCCTCCCATGATCGAAACCACCAGAGGGGTGAGGTACCATTTCTTCTCGGGTATCGGGCGGGGTATTGTCTTTACACGGCAGGGGTTGTTGGGAGACCCACTCCAGTTCCTACCCACAACTGTACCCAACAGGGCGAGCGGAAAGGAGATGAATGCCCAGAGAACAAACATAACCACCATTGTGCCAAAAGGTATTGCAGCCAGAGACCGGTAGAAGATGGCGATTGTGTTTAGTGCTAGGCCAATACTAAAGCACATGAATGGAAAGAGTGAAGCGGTAAGGATCATTGCTTGGATCCAGTTCTTGCCTAAAATTGCATCAAGAAAGGATTTGGGGTAATCATTAGTATAAAGTAGTTATAAGGTAGTAGATCAGTCACGCTACAAACATTTTTTTTCTGAAAATTTGAGAGGAAAGCTAGGAAAAGGCTTAAAAATTCAAACAATTATAAAGAACTGCATAGCTGTGCATTATATGGCATTCAGCAATATTTAATATGGTAGAACCCCTAAAGATAATGGTATTGATAATGTGAACTGATAAATTTTAACAAAAATACACACAAGCACAATAACAAATGGAATGCAATATGAAAAGACTCAGTTGAAAGGGGCACACTAACCTCCATTTCTTGAGTAGAGTCCGCCACTGACATATCCTGAGATGAAAGAGGTAAGCGCATAGCACAATATAAACGTCGTAGTAATAGTCCCTCGCCTGGAGATATTAAAGTGATTAAATGAAAATAGTAGCTTCACACCAAGTGAAAATACTAGCTTCCGTGAAAACTAAGTCATACATTAATATTATAAATCAACAGCATCTACCTGGAAGGTAACACAGGTGAGTACGACTTTCAAAGGAATCTACAAATATATTCATTGCTAACCTCAATTTCAAGCTTATATTGAGACATTAACCCAGTGTAGAACTACAATGCTGTTTTGTTTATATTGCATGAGCTATTGATAGAACTAAGCACGAAATAAGGATACAAAAAATCTATTTTTGACCCAACAAAATTTTAAATAGCTTTTTTTAAATCCACTGTTTGTAGAAGTTAAGATATCTAATAAGAATAGATACTTACCCAATGTACAACATTCCTACAATAGCCAACACGATTACTAGCAGAACAAGAGTGGCAAGCTGGGAACCGATACCCACAAAAGCTGAAATAAGCACCAAATTACGAGGTGTCCTGAAGACATCTCCATGAACCAGCTTCCATCCGGATTCCTCATTAACATCTCTCTCCTTTCAAATATACAGAATAAAAATCAACAATCAAAATGTATGGTGTGGTTTGAAAATGCATATTGAAAGGAAGCAATGAAGTTACTTACCAGAGTTTCGATATCATCATCCTCACGAGCATATTTTGCATAATCATTTCTCAGAGTACGCATCAGTATCATAGAAACCAGCCCCGTGAGGAAAATAACCATCATGAATGAATTGAAGATAGAGAACCAGTGAATCTGCAATCCAATTAATCAAATGTGGTCATACTAGAAGTGAGGCTTGCCAAGGTAGGATCACCAAAATTTGTTGCAATAGATTAATCAATTTTCAATATTGAAAATAAATTTTCATTCAGTCGTATCTCAGTTCTTATTTGAATTACAATAAACATGAAAAATGCAATTACCTGATGCTCAAAGAAAGGATAATCTAGGTAAACATCAAAGCGGTGTGCAAATGTTATATTTGTTTCTACCCATTTCACAGAGTAGGTCATGTCTACTGTTTTACCAGCTTCCAAAAGTTTCGGGCTCAGTTGAGTGAGGTTAACATGAATAATCTGAAACATAACAACAATAATAAAAAAAAAAAAACCTTAGATTACAGGTCAAAGAATGTTATGTTGTGAATTGAAAGGCAAACAACATAAGGTACAAACCCTATCGCCATTATATCTAACACTTATGTCCTTGTGTGTGAAAATGTAGTGCTTGTTCTCATTGTTCTTGTCAGTTTCTCCAACAAAACCTGTTAATGAAATAATTTACCGAATATTATAGTCCATCTTCAACCAAAAGAAAAAAGTTGCAAATTCTTTTAACAATTAAAGTTGTGTCAGAAGTTGACCCAATTTTAGACCATGGAAACCATATATCACCAGTAAAACTTTTGGATCTCAACTTGAGCTATACTATCATTACGCCGAGACATGAGATTTGGGTGTTCAAAAATGAGGGATTCGTGGCAGGGATCAGGTATAATTTGACTTTAACATCAACATATGTCCAATAAAGAGAAAATTACAGTTATACTCAGCATACCAGATGAGAATTGGTCAGCTTGAGAGTGCCAGAAAATTTGGAAAACCAGAGGGTCCTGAGATCTTTTCATAGGAAATTCTAGAACTGACCGCTTACATATACACAAAAACCAGATCTTGTCAAATCTTTAAAGGGGACTTTGTACAGAGGACTATTAAGCATACATGATAAATGATTTAATATCTACACTCCATTGAACTTAACAGCATGTATAAACTAAACAAACACTGATATAATTACATACCCCACAAAGGCAGATCATCTATTGCAGCAAAGGAAAGCAAACCCAAAGGAGTGAAGGAGAAAAAAAAAACAAAAACAAAAGCATCAGTTAGAAATGGCAAAGACATAACTTGTCCCAGAAAAGTATCAAGTAACACATTAAAAACTGACCTATGAAGAACTCAAACCAATATGTGTTTTCAATGGCATCAGTGAACTGCTGCACCTTAGAAGCATCAAGTTCGAGTGTACAGATGGTGCTCCTCTCCACATTCCCTGTCAATACAGAGTTTACTTTGAGTTGGTCTGGTGATGTGTACCCAGTTTTCTCTCTGCAACTAAGGGATGCTACCTAATACTATCCTGGGTCAGGTACCAGGTGACCGCGATACCACAACAATGCAATTAGCAGGACATGGTGATATATCAGTAATTTCCAGTTCAACCTTTCAGTCTAACAGGTCTTATTGGCCTTGTTGCGTTGTTAATTGAGGTTTTAAGCAGGATACATGTCTTACACCAAGATTAAATTTCAGAATCAGGTATCAATTACCATTTACCAAGGCATCAATCATAATACAAACTATACCAGATCCTAGCCAGTATGTACCAGTTAACTACTGTACACAAGGTACATATAGACAAGAAATAGATAAAAAACTGTAAGCTACATTACTTAAGAACTTGATCTCAATTTGGCTATCAATCAGCTCATTCCCGCCCAAAACCTCTCCAAGGCCACCCCATCTGTGCGGAGGGTTCTCTGACAGCTTACAGAAGGGAAGGCTGTAGTAATTGTATGTTTCCTGGGGATTGTTATATGGCCCCACCTTGTTTACCCAAAGAGTCACTGCCTCATCAGCTCGATACTGTATATAGCATCACAAAGGTGCAACCAGTTACTATACGTAAGAAGTCCAACAAAGAAAACATAATTGGAGGCAAAAGCAGTCAAAGGTGACCACACTCCGAGATCACTGATGCATAAATTCAAATCCAGATCTGATATTAACAAAACGAAGATGTGTACTTTTCACTACTAGGTTGAGGGCATAGATCTAGGTGTACCTTGTGATCGGACTCGGAGGCGGAGGCGGAGGAGAAGGTGGCGGCGACGAGGAGGAGGAATCCGACGATGGATCGCATCTGGCTCGTCGGATCGAATCGGACTGGATCTGACAAGGATTCGACCCGAACGAGATAGCAGTGGACAAAGGAGGTCAGGTCAGTAAGGAAAGATGCAGCAGCAGCAGTTTATGAAACTTGAAGCCGCTCGGCTCTATCGAATATCGTATATCTCGACTCAAAGAGAAATATTGCTTACGCTCGGTGCAATATGTTCCCTAATTGAAAAGCAGGCCGTATTTATTAGGCCCAATATGCTCCCTGCTTTGGGCCTTTTAATAATGGATACATCTTTTGTTGATCCAGAAACAACTTCAAAGCGGACCACTATAAGTTAATTTACGCTACTTGTTTTAATCGATATAAATTTTAAATAACCTGATACAAATTTTAAAGACTTTCATACATAGAAATATTTGTATGATTGGCCTGAAAAAATCATCGTTCGGCTGAAATTACGTACAGTGAAAGAATACGCTTCTGTCATAGAAAAAGATGGTGTCCGACTGTCTGGTAGTCAAAAAGAACAACCAATGATTTATAGGTCCCAGTCACAAATTTGAAATTTAGAACAATGACAAGATCTAAAGATTGTATTCGTAATTTTAAATTAATTCTCAAAATACGATACTTGTGTTTGCTATTTTGTCCTTTTATTGTGATAACATGGAGAGCACACAGGGGATTTAAATCTGTTTGACTATTTTTTCTTTCTTTCTTTGTTGATATTAGTTCTGGTGTGAGTCCATGGTAATATGCATATCACGATTTACGATTTGTTACATAATGCAGATCAATATTTTCGTTTTTGATATTCTAACGATCGATCTGAACCATCCAAAATAATTTTCATATGAATATGTACTTGCAGGCCAAATTTTATATTTTTTTAGAACTTTTTTACTATTTTTTAAAATAGATAAAAAATAACTGTTTTTGGATGGTCTAGAATTTTCAAATCAAGTTATTTTCTACCTATCTTAAAAAATAGTAAAACAATTCTAAAAAATATAAAATTTTGCCTGCAAGTACATATTCATATGGGAATCATATTGAATGGTTCGGATCGACCGCTATAATTTTAAAAACATAAATATTGATTCATATTATGGACCAACCTGTGATATGCATAGCACCATAGACTCACTCTTAGTTCTGTATTTGCTTTTATCAATGAACGCAGGTAACTTTCATTGATAATTTTTTTAAAATTACAAAATAGTTCGTTATCTGAACACATATAATATATTAAATATCTAAACCTTTAAGAAAAAATTTGTTAATAATTAGTAATTACTAATTCGTGTATTTTGTTAAGTTTTGGGATAATTTCGGGAACAATATGTAAATTCGTTTCATTCGTCTATTTTTATAATCTATTTTTTATTTCTAAAAATAAAAATAATTGCAAGTCCTATACAACAAAAAAATATTCAACTTCTTTTATATGTGGCTTTCTTAGGGAAAAGATTGAAAATAACATATCCAACTCTGCTGTTATTCAAATGAGATAACAGGATTCTGTTATTTTAAATGTAACCATTTATCTATATTGAGATTCGTGCATAAGAAAATCCAACAGTTAGATTTGAAATAACAGGATTTGAATAACAGCAGAGTTGGATCCGAAAATAACTTTTTTTTTTCAAAATGAAAAAAAAAAGTACACAATAAAATCTCACATTACATAAATGACCTACAAATTCAAGTGCTTTAGGAATAAAAAAAAAAAAAAAAAAAAACAGAAACAAACAAACCAATCAATATCCGAGACATTTTCTTGGATTGCTTGTCCAATAAATCTTTCATCAGAAAAATAGACATGACATGGGCTTAATTTTCTTCGCTTGTATTTGTTAACTTGTACTAGGTCCAATAATTTGAGTTACTTTTCTCCACCAAAATACCAACTTTCGGCAAAACAAATTAAAAAAAAAATGAAAAAGAAGCTTCTATTGCTGAATTAGAAATTAATTCTACAGTTTTTATTTATTGAAAATGGGAAATCATTTTAGACCGATTATGATTGATTGTGACAACTCGGTCATTTTTTTACATGCATATATATATATATATATATATATATATATATATATATATATATATATATATATATATATATATATATATATATTCAGATCATTTATTTGTTTCACATGCATATTAAGTCGATTATGTAATCTTTTATAGACAAATTTATTATTGTTTATGTTGACAAATTTATCTTTAAAATATAGTAAATATGTTATATATTGTTTGTTATTATAAGATGTGGCAAATCTGTTGGAAACAAATGATCATATTACGTGGGATTTTTCCATATGCGGCAAGATTCTGGAAAGGATTTCTAGCACATCACAATATCCCTATACGTAGTAACCAGAGCATACTACATGTTTGAACAAGAAATTTGCATGCTATGACAGTAACTAAAAGAGACCATTGGAGTATAATATGGGTTACAGGGGTCTGGGCACTCTGGCAGAAGAGAAACATAAAAACTTTTTCAAACAAGAATCGCGAAGTGCATTGTTTGGTAAATTGTGCGGCCTTAAATATTTATCAGTGGATGAATTCAGTATAAGACATCATATAGTATATATTTTTTTTTGTAATTAGAGATAGAATTAGAATCTTTGTGCATTTGTTGAACCTTAAAAAAAAAAAAAATTATAAGATGTGTTTTTCTCCTTCTTCTTCTTATTATTTTATATCTTTTAGTTTAAAAATGAAGAAATCAAAGACACAAACATAACATAAAATATTCTTTGGTGTCAACTTTTTGGATGCAAAATCTTAAAACAAATTAAAATATATGTTTGGTGGTCTCATGATGTAACGAAGGGCTATATTATCTATGGAAGCTTCTATTGCGGTCCTTTTCATTGCTCCATTTGTTAATGGTTTGAAAAGTGCCCTTAATATTAACTTTTTGAGGGGTAAAGTGTTATTTATCTTATTTCTACCTTCCTATGTGACTCACTGACGTCATGACTTGGACACTGAGAATAAAAATCTAATCTCCTTCTATTTTGCATACTTGCATGTGCACCCTCCAAACAAACTATTTTCTCAAAAACTCCTCTTTTTTAGATAAATTGTTTTCACACTCAGGAGTGTGTGTGATCATTCACATGCCGTAATTAATAAAGAAAAAAAGATGTAATATGACGTGACTAGAACATCGTTACTTAATCATATTACGTGGTGGTCATGTCGTGTCCACACATGACATTGAATTATTATTTTTAAATTTTAAGTTAGTTCAAATAAAAATAATTACAAAATATACCAAAAATAATAGATGATTAAAAAAATTATAATTAAAGAAATAATGTTGAAAAAATTAGTTACGTAAAGTGACGTGACCGGATTAATTTGCGTAATGTGATATAACATGACTGAGACAGTGGAGGATACTCACGTCACGTGATCGACATACGTGATGTGATGTGACTGAACTGGTAATAGCATGGCTGACTTCCTTCACTCGCAGTTACTATTTTTAAAATTATGATCACGGAACGATATGACACGCAAAAACTTAACTTGATCACGATATTGCACGATACGTAATTCAAATCACAACACAACACAAATTTATATTTGACTAAATACCGGTGGAGTTCCAAACAAATCAAACTCTGTACAAGTTTATTTTAGCTAAAAACTTAATTTGATTGTAACTCGAGTTAAAATTGAGCTGAAAATCAATCGAACTAATGGACTATTAGAACATTTTCATTTAATTTCGTATTATCTTAAGTCATTAAACTGTAAAATAATTTATCTTTGTTTTTGTATACGTTATGTTTGTTTAATTAATGTAATATTGTGTCAAGTTTGAATAAAATTTGAAGAAATTTCATATTTATACCAAAAAATAAATATATTCTATATATTAATGACAATAATTAATACTCCAAATAAAATAATAACACTGCTTCATCGTTCCAATTAATTGATACTTCTCAATGGTTTTTTAGCAAGTCTTCTCGAAGTTTCTTTTGAGATGTATTAATTAAAGCAAAAGAAAAGGAAAAAAAAAAAAGATAGTTTAACAGGATCTCAATCCAACCTACCCTCTTAACCAGAGTGCATGGTTACCAACCGCCTCTCTCTATGTACTTCGTCTTTGTTTTATCCATTTGTATTTATATTTAGAATACAACTAGGGTGTTTCTAAGCTCAACAAGTTTCTCGGTGAGCTCAACTTGAAAACCTATCTAATAGGCTTCAAACTATAAATTCAAATTGTTGAAATCGATCTAATGCACGTGTGATGTATTTCCGTACATATTTTTTAATTAATTAAATATAAAGTCAAACGGTCAAAATTAGAAGGTTTATAAGTTAATTTTAATGTATTTATTTTTTAACATTTTTTTACCGCTTGACTATATATTAAAAAATTAAAAAATTTGCATGCAAATTCATCACGTGTGAAGTAGCTCGGTTTCAATGGTTTAGATGCTTCATTTGAAACATATCCGATATATTTTGGGGTTAAACTCACTAAGAGGCTTGGTGAGCTTAAGAACACCCTAGTTCTACTCTTATATTTATATTAAATTAATATGAGCTAAGCTAGTTAAAATGTGTGTTGTACTCATCAAAAGAATTTATTATATTGATTTCAAATGAGACGAATCTAAATAGTTGAAACTGATGTACATTACGAGTGGTGCGTGTGTATAAAATATTTTCAAATTTATTTATATAAAGTCATGCGATAGAATATATTACTTTCATACATACCAAAAAAAAAAAAAGTTTTACAAGTTATTTCAATGCATTCATTTTTTTAATCAATTTTTGACAATTTTATTTTGTACTAAATGAAATGATTTTAAATTTTAATATATCATTCCGTTCCACTCGTCATAGACTAGCAATTTAAATATTTAATGCATTTCACTCTGTTATAAGTTATTTTAATGCATTCATTTATTTTAATATATCACTCAGAAATAAGTTATTTTAATGCATTCATTTATTTTAATATATCACTCCGCTCATCAGTAGGGGGAAATTTACAAATTAACCTACTTTCATAAAAAAAATGGACAAAATACCTCCTGTCTAAATTGTTTGACAAAATAACCCTGTGGGACCACACATGTAAATTTGTTTCCTTCCCTTAGTTTACTCCCATCAATTTTTTCTTTCCTTGTCTTTTCGCCTCTCTAAATAATTTTTTCCATAATTTTCTCTTCGCCTGCTGGTGCTCCTCCATTCTCCGCTCCTCTGGTGCTTAAGATGGTGCTTACTTTTTTTTTTCTAGATTAGACACTACGTACTTTTTATTCTAGGATTTTACACACACACACACACACACACACACACGTTGGTCTATCCACTCAAATTCAAGCTTGAGGTCTTTTTTTTCAATCAATTTTGGGTGTCTATACAGTAACAGTTCAGATAATTTCAAATTAATTTCGGAAACTTAATAGAAATACATAATGATAGATTGGTGTCTAAATGATTCAGAGAATGATGAAATATTTGTGAATACTTTTTTTTGACGGGTCTGAGATTAATATTTTGAGTTTTTTTTTATTTAGAATGGTTGGAGATTTGTTATCATGTTTAAGTAACTCATTTTAATAATTTATTCGGCTTTTAATCATAACTTCTACTTTCCACTATCAAATTTTAATAAATAAAAATAATTACATCATATCTGTTTTTTTAATTACTTACATAATTCATAGGAACTATTTCTAATTGAATTTTTTTTTTTTACATATAGAATCATGGATGATTCGCTTGACCAATACAAAAACTTATATATAATAACATTCTGTTAGATGATGCAGTATCATTTGGATGGTCTAGTGATTCAAGCGAATATTTTGAAGAGAAAGAGTGCTCTGATTCTAATTTCAAAAATAAAATTAAAATATGTTGTAATGATTTATATTACTAGAAACCACATCAGAATATCAAATATGAGAGTTTACATATATGTAATATTATAAAACAATATGAGTAAATATTTAAACATCCTCTTATGTGCAAATAGTACTTATTGGTTGCTCTACTTAGAAAATTATATATGGCAATATTAAACTATATGGGCAAGGAATATTTTATTTCTCAAAACCATCTGTTGAAAAATGGATATTTTGTTTGAACATTTTCAAAAACAGGTTAATTTATCAAATTCCCCCATCAGTAGACTAGTGTTTAAAAAAAAAAATAGTACGCGTACATATATTCATAATTATAGAAAAATAAAAAATTTACGTACTTAAAAGGAACATTTGTTTTTTTTTGTTTTTATCTGAATACGGATATATAATAGATATTACTGGACCCACGAATTCATGATTTTGTTTGCCATCATAAAATAAAATAGTTACCTACTCTATATTCATATCTAGCGACATTATGCCTATATAACTTTATTTTACATTTGTCATCCATATTTGAATTGTAAATATTTATTTATTAGTTATAATTTTTTTAATCAAATTTAAAGGACCTATTATTATTAGACTACGTACATCAAATTTTAAATACATCCACAACATGAATAAATGAATAACAAATTAATGATACATTTATGTATATTGTATAGTTATATTTTTTAGATTTTTCGGTTGGTTGTGAATATCCTTGCATCTTATTTTGTTGGTGTTGACAAAAGTTGTTTTGCCACTACAATCATTCTGTGTTGAGTCTACAGTACGCAGAAGCGTACTTGAAATAATCTCTTTGACCGTGATAGTGTCACTCAACTTGATCTTTAAATTTTTTTTTTTTTTGAAAAAAGTGGGGATACCACCAGTTTCATTACGAAACTAAAATGTTCATACAAGAGTACTAAAATACAAGTTTTGAATATCAAACTACACAAAAATACATAAGAGCAATACTAACCATAAAACCTAAGTAATACGCGAAATAGTCCATGAATATAATCAAGTAGCATCATAAACTGTAATACGAGTAGTGAAACTAATAATAAAAAATAGTTTTATCACAGATATAGTTAGAGAGGTCCAGCCCCTCTAAACCAAGAAAAGCGTCCTCGTCGGAATCCGTATCCTGAACTGAGTGAATGATCAAGAACTTGATCTAAAAATAGCAAGACATCCGGAGGCGGGGGAAGTCAGACATTCGAACTATGTGAGTCCAACGTATATGGAGCACAGTTTTAACAGTATTTTGACATTTTACTCTAAATTATATATAAATATAAAAAAAATTGAAAAAAAAATGTAAGATCAATTGACCTCCGCTTCATACTCTTTAGTTCCGCCTCTGAACTAAAGACATCGTCTGCGAGTTAATGATATCCTTAATCACCTATTCTCTAATATAACAAGACGATTGCTAAAGGTTTATTTTGCCTTTGTGCTACGAGTATCAAATCCTAAAATTATTCATTTTAGCTCATTAATAATAAAAGTATTACCCTTCAAGTTCTCCGTATTAAAGATCTACGTCTAATGCATAAAAAAAATTGAACCGTAGCGATCACTTTTTAAATATAAAATTAACAACATGCATTACAAAATTATTTTATATATAAATCAATATTAAATTAATGATCCAACTGGATAGCTTTTTTTTTTTTTTTTTTTGCTTACATAATTTGTCATGAAGAATGAATTTGGAAAATTTTCAAGGGCTAAATGAGGAAAGTGTGCAAGAATATGAAATACAAATATCAATCAAACTGGAAAAGGGCCTAAAATTAGGGTTGGTTTGGCTCAAAAAATGGTGACAGATAGAGGCAGCTAGGCGCATCTATCTGCTCTCGTTTGGTCGGTTTTAGTGCTCCACAATCTACTCTCCATCCTTTTCGAATCCACAAACATAAATGAAAAATAAAAATAAAAGGACCCCTTTTAGTTTTATGTCACATTTGATATTCTTTTGGTTAAGCCTAATATGCCATTCATTTTAATTAACAAGTTGGGAACTTGTGGTGTTTCTTATACTAATCATGAATATTCATGGTACATTTTTAAATGTTATTTTTAAAAAGTGAACATACGTGTAGAGAGACGATAATTTGTGTCATTTTACTGAGATATTATGAAGCAATAATTTTATAAAATATTTAATAAATAGTAATATAATTAAAAAAAATGTAAATTTTGAATTGGTGATAAAATAATTGATGATTTTAGTCTTACAATATGATTTAATCTTACTTAATATTTACTAAGGGTTCTAAATAGCTAGTTATAGGTATGCAATAGCCGTGCTATAGCTTTTTCGGACCTCAAAAGCTAAAACGCTATTAACCGCTTTTCTTTTATAATGATTCTAAATAGTTAGTTATGGTTGCGCTATAACTTTTTTAGACCTTAAAAGCTATATATAGCACTATAATTGCTATTTAGAACCTTAATTATAGTAATATTAATTAATAATTTAGTCTTACAATATTTAATCGGTGATAAAAATAATTGCTAAATTAGATTACACTAATACACAAAATATTTAAATAATAAACAATTAATTGTCTCATATATCAAATAAATTTGATTGTGAATATACCAACTTTTTTTTTTGTGATGAGTTAGTGTAATGGGTATAAAACTAGGATGAATTTAGAAGAAATATTGATTAGGTTATATGAATTAGCCTAATTAACAAAGCAAATAAAACTAGTAGACATCAATCAGTCTTAGTTGACCCTTGAAATTAGGTTTTCAGCCTTCTAGAAGCACTAGGCTAGGCCCACACCTTTTGTTTTCTCAACTTTCTTTGATCATTCATTTATATTCTCCATGAAGAGTCAAGCATGCAATTAATAATTAATTAATTTAATGGTGATATTTATCATGCATATGCATGCTCCATATACAACCAAACCAACCTTAATACTCAACAATGATATAAAATTTAGACATTTCATGAAAATAGTCCTTTTACATTAATTAATTTCAAATAAGAGCTGCTGCAACTTTCCTATTGTACAGACTGGTCCCCTATAGCCAGCTTTTATTTTTATATATATATATGTATGTATGTATGTATATAGAGCACCATTGAACCAGTCACGTAATTAATGTTGGCCAAAACTTGTAAAAAGAGAGGTGAAGTTGACAATGACATTTTTTGTAAGTTTTTTTTAAGAATGTTATGTCACACATTAATTATTGTCTGACATCCCATTTTGCTTTTCTCATCTAAATATATGAATAGATTTGCAAGTTTCTTAAATATATGTCACGGCACATCTTAATTTTCTCATCTCTCTTCATTATCTTAATTGAAGAGGTACATTTACAAATTGGAGTGACATAAGATAAGATAAAGAAACGTACCGTGACTAACACGCCGTGATTTCGGTCTCATGCCGTACCGTGACTAAAATATGGAGGGGTAGTCACGACACGCGAATGGTTATAGCACGCGAGTTAAAGCCGTGACTCGCGTGCCATAACTGTTCGCATGCTGTGTCCAAATGTAACTAGTCACATTTAACTATTTTTTTATAATTTAGATTAGTTTATTCAAGATTCACTATTTGATTAAGACTTAATGGTTCTAATTACACGTAACTTGCATGATCATGTGCCGTGCCGTGACCGGATTTTTAGCATGACATATCATGTCATGTCAAATTTTCAAAAGATGATCACAGCCACACAACACGTGAGTCACGGTACGAAAAAAATCACATATACCGGATTATAACCGTAACGTTCTATAACGAAACCCGTTCCGCTGTGTTATTTTTTCCGGTGATGCTATGAGATTGAGAGGAACATTTATAGATAGAAAAACCTAAACCTAAAAAAGCAGGTAGTTGTCATGGGGTGAGGTCATTGGGCTACCAACCGCCAACTACCACCGCCCAATACAAAAAACTTTATTCTATTTTTTTCTTATTTTATTTCTTCTTCTTTTCTCCTCTCAGAGCATCCCTGGCCCAAGCCCAAGTTGGTGGAGACCTGTATTTCAGATTCGGCATGGACCCCACACATCTAGAATTTTTTTTTATGGAAAATAACAAAAAAAAAGGAGAAATATAAAAAATATCTGTCATTTTCTATCGGTAAAAAGATCGATACTAGTTCTACCGATTGAAAAAAAAAATCCAATATTAGAATTGATACTAATCCCACCACTTCTATGATCATCATTAATTGTACAGTGTCAAAGTGGATTCTTGTGATCTTTTATATTATGTTGATTTTTTTTATTATTGTGATTCTGTTGATATATTTTAATAGAGAAAAAATAACTGAATTAAGATTGATAAAATTAGTAGTGATCTTTCTATCAATAAAAACAATTGGTACTCTTTTTTTTTATTATTTTCTACGGAAAAAAAATTATATTCCATGGTGCCATTTTTATCACCACCCCATGAAGTTCATGGTTAAGAAGAGTATTTTTATTTTATTTTATGCTTAGTGAAGCTAATTTACGAGTGTTTATTTTATATGTATCTTTTTAAATATGTTATGTCACACTTCATTAATTGGCGAAAATTTATATTGGGAAAAGGATGCTGACTCCCAAGTTCGGATCCTTTGTGTTACCTCACCATTAATATTTGAGCTTGTGATATGACTTATCTTTAGAAAGATTAAGTCGCAGTAAGACTAAGCACAGGCTAATTCGGGAGAGATTAGTCCTTAGGTGAGTATTCAATGCGTGTCCAGGTGAAAGTGAGTGTAGATCTATGTAACTTTATCCTCTTTGATATTTTTTGTTGCTGGAAGTGTGGATCTCGAGCTAAGTGAATTTCGAGAAATTTATAGGTATATAAGTCGTTTGGGTCTCGTACAGAGTACATACACTCCACTGGGCCTGCATCGCGGGCCAATAAGTCGATTTGAGTCTCATACGGACGACTCGATCAAGCTGACAGGTCTACTGGATTCGCGTACGAATAACTCGAACATGCCTGCTTCTTGGGCTTGTTGTCTGGACTTAGTACTCAGCTCATAGTGGTTTTATGAAGCCTTTAGTACATGACTCTGTCATTAGCTCCCGAAGCCAAAATGTGTCAGCATGAAACTTTCAATTTCGAATAGCTTTTTGTTGCTTTTGAGGCTGACATATCTTGGTCGGGCTCTAAGTGTGTTTTTATTGTTCTCGGGAATGGCCCATTCTGGTCAGTCCCCGAGTGTTGTTTTTGCTCTCGGGACTAACCCATTGTGATCAGCTCCCGAGTGTTGTTTTTCCTACTCTCGGGACTAACTCGTTGAAGTCAGCCCCGAGTATGTTCTTTTGGTACCTCACAATTTATAGAAATGTTGTTACAGAGTATGTATTTGTATCTAAGTAACTTTTTTCGCTTTTTATGAGTACTATTCTAGCCCTTTTTTTTTTTTTTTTTCTAAAAATTTGGCCGATGTGAGATTTGTCTCTAATTTTACTCCTTGTGTTTCCGTTATTTTTGATTGGTCAATTGTAATGTGTCGTATAGCACTATATTTTTTTTTGAAATTATGAGTTTGAATCAAGTCACCTAAAATATTTTCAAAACTCTGTGTATATTATTAAGAATTTCTCCACGTTGTGGGTTTAACCTCTCACTTGAGAGTTATATGCTTTTATCACAAAAAAAAAGTAAAATCTTGTATAGCACTGTACTTGATATGTAACTATACATTAATCGTTTAGAAGGATAAACATGTATGTGTTCGTTGTCTACAGCGTGAGATAAATATAAAATATTCAAATCACTAAAATACCAACATTAAACTTCGAAACTACCTCTGAACGGCAATATTTTAACTAATCATATTTGATATATCTGTATCGTTCTTTTCTAAGTGTACTTTCAAGTACCTGAGGGTATACAGATCTTTAATCATGACATTCAATAAATAGAAAACAAATTACTTGTTCAAAGTAATTTTCACACTGTAAATGAAAGTCAATTTTACAATACTCATAACATTTTACTTTAATCTAAACAATAAAAACATATTCAATTATAATCAACAAGATCAATTGATCTCCATTGAGTCCATGTGCATCCGCCCTTGCTCTGCATTATCTCACTGTTTGAGTTTAAATTTGGACCATCCGATCAAAATTGACATTAATTCGGTCAAAAAAAATATTTAAAGTTGCATGTGAATATATAAAACGGATCGGATTGAAATTGAAATTAATAAAAGTGAGTGAATGAATTTATTGAGTTAATATTAGCAGACTAAGAGTAATAAGTATGTGTTTATTCAATTTTTTTCTATATAAATAGCACTTTTCAGTTTAATTTCTGTTTTTAATTTCTGTGTTTATGTCTATTCTCAGTAATCTGCTGAAGAGGACCATATCCCGTAGTGTTTGGTGGAACGGGCGAATGGGAATAAATAAAGTGGATAAACACATACTTTGGAAAAGGAATCCGTGACCGTGAGGAATGTTGGACTTTTGTCTTTATATATGTATAGCACCGGCCATTGTTTCTACTTTCTAGTTTCCAGTTTGTACCTTCACTTTCATCACTAGTTCACAAATTTACCACCATATTTTGAACCAACTTGTTGCATTTTTTAATTTTCCAATTTTGACCGTCTTTACATTTCCCTTAATTCTTAAAAGAAAACATTTGACAAAAATCTTTAAAATGTGTCTATGGGAGAAGAATCATGTGCAAATGTATTTTTAATTAAGACATGATTTTTTTTAAACTTCAATAAGATTAAGCCCCTTCATACTGATATTCTATTAAAAAAAATCATTCATTTAGAATTCTACAACAAAGAAAATCCGAAAACTAGTCTTTAGTCTAGTGGCAAAGATACATGGTCTCTATGTAAAAAGTCATGAATTCAAAAATCAAATGAAGAAAATATTTTATCGTAATAACAAGAGTATTAAATAGTTAGTGACTTGATCTCAAACTTTACTTAAAAAAAGAACCCCACGTTTCATTTAGATGAAATGGAGAAGTCCATTTAAGCACAAGCATCAACCTAAACTGCAGAGTAGGGAGATGAACAAATATCTGAAGCCAACTAATCCAGAGTTCCAGACCAAGATTGGCAGTCATGCATTTATTTATTTTTTCACATGAGCTGCCACATCCCACATGCATGATCTTCAGTGTAGGGCTACGAGAGAGAGAGAGAGAGAGAGAGAGAACTGGATTCTTAGTTATTAAAGACTCCAATGGCCAGGGCCCAGGAGGTTTTGTCATGTGGGAGTTGTGTTATCTATAATCTATCCTTCTACTCATCTACTAATCTCTTAATCTGTGTGTGAGTGTTGAGTGTGAGTGTGTGTGTGTGTGTGAGTGGTGGGGGTTGGTGGGCTAATGACTAGTTTAATCATCAATGCCACACTTTTCCAAGTAAGGAAGATAGTTCTTTTGTGGCCCAATATTTGCATCTCTCTGTGTGGTCTACTTATGCCTATTCAATTTTATATATGTTGCAACTTGCAAGTGCAAAAGTATAGTTCTGCTTAATTATTATTTTAGTATGATACAAATCTAATGTAACTTTCTGTGAATTTTTTTTTAAAACAGACCACAGATTGGCATCAAAGTTGGCATGATAAAGCACCCCACCATAGTATACTGTATACCCCTCTTCTCTTTTGTTTGTTTATTACCCACCCTTCTACCTAACCAAAAGAAACACCTCACATGTTCCCCACTTCCCCTCTCTACATGCCAAACGCTTCTTTTTTCTACTACATGAAATGATCATTGCAGATTTTCTGTAGCCGTTCATGACCAGATAAAACATGTGGCATGTTGCTGCCACTTACCCCCGGAATTACTAAACATGCATGGATCAAGTTATTGTTTCACATAATATATAATTACTTTAAAATAAATAACTCGAATTCGGTTTATTGATGAAAATTGAAAAATGAAAAGTTTCAACCAGAATACTGAAGATTAATTCATGTATGAAAAGTTTCAACCAGTAAGTATTTTGTAGAATATTTATTTATTTTGCTCAATAATATCAACTAATAATTATTAGCTTATAAGTACTATAAAAATGTAAGATCAAATTATTTATTTTTCTAGTATTATACATTTAGTTCATATTTGATCTTCACAAAAATGTAAGAATGTATACATTATTAACCCCCATAACTATAATCTATGATTATTGACATGATATGTGACCTCATTAAAAAATAATGTAACTTTTACTGTATTTTCTTTCGAAAAATAAAGTGTAGCTTTAACAAAAATATATTATAAATGAAATCAGATAATAATTAATTGTGTAATTTAATTCCTTAACTAAGAACCAGTGTCGTAATTATATATAAAAGGGTATTGTCAAGCGATTAATTGGGAATAATTGGCCGACTAATTGGAAAAATCCGTAACAGTTTGATCATCGCGAACGACTAATCGGCTGATTAATTAACCTAAACAGACATTTTTCATAACACTGCTAAGAACCATAGTAAGAACCATAGAGAGAGCTCTAAATGGTTAATTTGGTATGTCCGTCGTATCGGTCACTCGCTACAGTATATAGCAGTAAATAGTCCGACACAGAGGACTTGAAGGAACCTAACTTATCCATGACCTTTATTAAGGGTTTAATTAATTAAGGACCACCATCCTGGACCTGAGAATTGGGATCCCTAATCCCTTGTTGTCATTCACACACCCCTTATCACCTTTAGTTGGTTCTCTTCTTTTGGCCTTATTCTCTTACTATTCTTAATTCCCACATAACAAAATTATATTTTATTCGTTAATTTTTGACTTTCTAGACACTGCAATATATGCATAATTGCAGAAGAACAAGAAAAACAAAAAAAAGTGTAAATTGATTGCATGCAGTTGGTTGAAGTTTGATGGTTAAATTGATTACCCAATTCGGCTCCACCCAACTTTATCAACTAATTAATTTAAGAGATTAAAATTTTGTACGATATATATGATGTACATCCTCATATCATATCATGTATCATGTGTCTTTGTCTACTACCTACGGATTAATTAGTCTATTAGATGACAAAAGTAGATCACATGCTAGCTATGATCAGTTGGTTTCAATGAGTTTAATTACGATTCAAATAAGGAGAACTCATGTGACATTAGTTCTGTTTCTCTACAGAGAGGTCAGGTCATATGTTCAATTATCAAGAATAACATCTGAAAAATATTAAAGATATATACAATCACTTTAATAAAAAATAAATCAAAGACTAGAAAAGGTGCCGTTTCTTTAACTTGGTCATGATACAATTAATGGCTCCACACAACAAATTCAACAAATTCAATTGGATTTCAAAAGAAAAGACTATTCATGAATCTTGTCCAAATGACACTTTTATTTATTTATTTTAAAGCAGATAGTAAGATGGTAGAAACTCTGAACATAATTTTCGTCGCTTTAAAAAAAAATATTAATTAGGGCTTAAAAGTCAGCTTTAACTAAGAGATCTAGTGATTTTTTTTTAATATCTGTGTCTCTGAAGATACTCAATTAATATATAGTTAATATTTAGAAGTGCAAGAGGATTGAATTATCTATTACTTACCTAGAAATTCCATTACATTGGAAGAAGTTGAGTTATAGCTAAAGATTGAAATTTGTTAATTAGTAAAATAGACAAGAAATTAGAATGTTGAAAAGGGAAGTTAATTTACTCGGTATATAGTTGTAAAACTTTAATTCAATAGCACACTTGGTAGCTTCTACCAAGGATTTCAAAAAAACAAAAGGGAAGTTAATTTATTTATGCGTGCATGGTAAACTACTTATCTAATTTAATTCGGTTTTATGTGCTTTTCTATTTTGAAAATGCCATCCAAGGTTAGAAAAAGAATTGAACAGTTGTGTAGGAGATTTTTGTGATATGAGGGTACATAGTATATATTGTGAGGAAAAAAATATTTCTATGTGCCTTGGAACTGGCTTGTACTTGTAAAAAAAACAATAAAGTTTAGGTATTAAGAATTTGGGGTAATATAATTATTACATACATACTTGGCAAGCTATATATGACTTGTGCAAAGAAAGGAAAATATTAATCAAGAATAATCTCATTAAAAGAGGATGGATGGATAAAACTACATGTCCTTTTTTTGTCTAATTATGAAACTGTTGATCATCTTTGAATATACAGCTGGCTAGCAAATTATAATAATTTTAGATTTACTTATAACACAATTGAGGATGTATATATATGACAAATAGATATATAGTTGTATTCCTTTTAAAGATAAAGGTGTAACTGAATTAGTTTGGAAAGCATTTTTGTGAAAGCGTCACAAGTGTGAGAAATTTAGCACAATAATGGAGCCTAGCTACTCAAGCGGCATTTTATTTTCTTTAAATTTTAGGTCTATGATAATTTTCTTTTTGTGGTAACTTATCAGTGCAAGTAGAGAGAACAAAAGTAGCTAGATATTGCATTTGTTACTTTCATCTTAAATAGTGTTTTAGTTAGAAACTTAGAATATATATTTTAGTTAGTTGAAATGATGACTCATGACTATATATATTTTGTGTTGATGTATATTTTATATTTTATGTGATATTGATCCAGTTTAATTAGTGCTGGTTGCTAGTTAACACATTTGAGAATTATTAATTGTTGTAGTTAGTTTATTCATTGGCACCGAATTGTAATATCATTTTGAAGTATTAATTAGTTTCTAATGAAACTGATGATATACACTAATTTTTTTTTATGAATATTGTGGAAACTTGAATCAAGAACTTTTTAATTTACAATGACATTAATTTCTTTTAAAAATAAAGCCTAAAAATGGAACATGCAGATAAAAAACTAACTACACTACACTCAACAGTTTGGGAAAAAACAAAAATATATTCCCCCAATATAATTTCCAAACGCTAAATCATATAATTTAATTAGTTACTCAACAAAATTTCAACAAACTCAACATATATATATATATGCTATTGCCCCTCTTCCAGTGGTGCAATAAATCTAAAAACCTGTGTATTTTGAGTTCTCTGGCAGCTACAAGCCTCATGAGTAGTACTGATCTGAAATCCTAGATTGTAGCACAAACATAGATTGTTAGAATACCCAATATAATTATTACCACTTGATACACTTGCTTCTTCTAATAATTCCCTTGAAGGAGATACACTTCTCTTTGGAGATTGATATGGTAAACTTATAGAGAGGTTAAGGTCTATGTCTAGTCCATGAGTAGAGTTATGTTTCTGATCTTCTCCTGAACTGTGCAAGCTGCTAGGACCTTCCGAAGATCCCGTGGGTCCCACCGCCGGTGACACAGACACTTCTATCTGATGGGTCTGTTGGGACCCACTGAAAGGCGATGCTGATGACGTAGCATTGATCGGACGGTGAGTTTGCGGATCGATGCCTCGACTCATGAGTTTCCTCTTGATATGTGTGTTCCAGTAGTTCTTTATCTCGTTATCGGTCCGTCCCGGTAGCCGACCGGCTATCAAAGACCACCTATTTTAAAACAAAACAAATGATAAGAAAATTAATGTTCCATTTTAAGAAATGTCTTTTGTATGAGAATACACAGAATAAGAATGAAAAAAAAAGTGCAATAATTGGTGCTTACTTGTTCCCTAAAAGACTATGTAGCTGTATAATGAGCTCATCTTCTTCTTCTGTGAAATTACCGCGCTTGAGATCCGGTCGGAGGTAATTTATCCACCGGAGGCGGCAACTCTTGCCACAACGAAGCAATCCTGCACAAGACAACCAAATTCACTAAAAATGAGTGCAAATTAATTGAAGGAAGGAAAAATGAATGTTATATATACAAAATATATATATATATATATATATAGACTTGTGGTTGTACAAATTATATTATGGCATATATATCAGTCTTTTATTTTATTATGTACATTATAAAAGCATCTTTGAGCGTACGGAGAAGCTAATAGAATGACATTTTTCTCTCTTCATGTGACTGACTAACTTATTCTTTTGCATTTTTATGCCCATCATTAAACAATAACAGAATAATTAAACCAAATCATGGGGTCAGAACTCAGAACAGTACCAAATACTGGCATCTCTAAAAACTGAAATCCAACTAGGAATATTTAGTGCGTTAGCAACTTAGCATGAACATATATATATATATATATGTATGTATGTATGTATGTATGTATGTATATATATTCTCACAACGTGAAAGCATCAGCATGGATATGTATTCATAATTAACAAGCAACTAATTAATTAAATTAGTGTGAATGATAGAGAGAGAGAGAGAGAGAGAGAGAGATCATGAGGTAGTGTGTACCAGCAGCTTTAGGAAGAGATCTCCAACAGCCTTCACCATGGGCTTTGATATAAGCTATAAGACGCTGATCCTCTTCTTTTGTCCATGCTCCTTTGTTTGTATGAGCTTTCTCACAGCAAGGCGACCTTCCCATGGCGAAATTAAGACAGATGACTAGCTAGCTACAAGAATATATATGTTTGGATCTTCTAGTTGGATCGTATGGTTCTTCTACCGTTGTACTCTACTCCATGCAAAATAAGTTTGGAATCTAATAATCTAATGAAGGAGCAAATTAAAGGAGAGAGAATTGAAGGAGGGAGGTAGGAAAGCAAAGGGCAAAGAAGGAGAAGGCAAGGTGGGTGGATTTATACGAGCGGATGGGATATGGGAAGAGATTTTAATTTGTTGGTTGCTTTCTTATGACAGCCCAACTTGTACACACGCTGGAGTACGTCCATGCATCAGAAATTGATTTGATAAAAGAAAAGGGTGGTGTTAGTGTAGAATTTGGTGGTGGGAAACATTTATATTAATTATACCATAGGCCACAGGGCAATAGGGCATAGGAGGAGAGAGGAGAGAGGAGAGAGGAGAGAAGAGAGAGGAGTGAGTGCATAGTGAATGCCATAATGCATTTAGGCGCAGTTGACCGAGTTGGTGAGAGGAAGGATTGAGATTTGAGGTTGAGTTGAGTGGTTACAAACCCAGGGAGCTGGAGCTGGAGCTGGATTTGGATTTGGTAGGTAGCTCTATTCTATAATGTATTACTACTACTTTTATTACTTTTATGGGAGTGTGTCCCTTGTTTTCTTCCCTCCCGTTTCCCAATGTGTTCTATCAACTTTTCCATCATCAATAAATTAAATTAAATTAAATTAAAACATTTATTATTATTATTATTATTATTCTCTGTTTGCATTGCATTTGCATCTTATTCTTACATGTACTCCAATTTCTCTCAACTATTTAAGGTAGCTCAAATTTTGCCAAATAAATCTGCTGTTATTCCGATCCCAGTCCAGCCTTTGATCTTTGTTGAGATTCACACACGGAAATATTTCTTCATTAAAGCGATTATAGCAGTATAGCGGAAGACAAAAAAAAAAGCTATTGCAAATACTTCAGCTATATAGCAGAAGCTATCATACATAGAGTTTTTTCCTTTTCAAAATTTATAATATATATTTCTACCAATTATCAACATGATCAATATTGGATAATTGAGATAACAACTAAAATGACAACTAATCTAAATCTATACTTTTTTCAATCATGCAAATAAGAAGGAGAAAAAAAAAAGAATATACTAGATAACATTATTTAACAGTTCATACTTCATAGTATTATAAATTATAATAGATAAAGACTAATTAATTTTATAAGTGAAATGAAGTTAGTATATTTATTTGAATATTTTATATATTATAATAATCAAAATCAGAAGAATACTAGACGAAGAGCAAACAAAATGAAGAATTAATATTTGAATATTTTCCGATATAGAATGAGAGACTAAATCACAAATAAGAACATAGATCGGTTTAGCATACTTATTATAGCATACCATATAGCATCAGAAATAGAAACAGAAGTACATAATCCCATGTAAATTGCAAAAAAAAAAAACCATGTAGCATAGCAGTAGCAATAGCGCTTAGTGCGTAGCAGTAATAACGGTCAGATATTACAGCTATAGCAGTTGTAGCTGAAATAACGTACTTTTATCTCATAGTATAACATTTATGGTCCGAAAAAACTATAACGTAGCTATAACTAGCTATTTAGAACACTGAAATTTATGCATGCAAATTTTTGAACAGTTGGAATCGGAATAAAAGATTCATTCTTTGAAATAACAGATGATTTATTTTCCAAAATTTGAGTTTAGATTCGGACGGTATGATTTGCTTTGGAACAAATATTAAAGAGATTTTGTGTATTTTTTTTTATCTCGAACTGAATTGATCTGGATTTAAGACTATATTCTAGAACTCTAATGTAGTGACTAGTGAGGAAGAAATAGAATAAAAATAAAATGTTATCGTAAAAGTTACTCCTGCATTTCGATTTGAAGGTCACTAAAGTCACTAAAAATGATTAAGTTTGTACAACTTACTTCACCTCTCCTTGTATATATTTCTCTTCAATTTTTCTCTTTTCGGATAGGAAAACAAATATAGTTATGTATAATATCACCACTACTTCTCCCCTTCTTTTTTTTTTCTTTGTAAAGCAAAGTCTTACTTTGAGATTATGGATTAATGTTGAATTATTATATATAGCATAATTTTTTTATTTTTCATTTTATGTCATCTTACTTCAGAAATTAAGTTGATTCATTCGATTATCATAAAAAAGAAAGTTGATTCATTCGAATTTAACCAGACATATTAGATGGGTGAATCACGAGGGGTTGTTCTTCAAGTGCCTTCTTAAGACTAAAGGAGCATCCTTTAGCTTTCTTAGTTAGCCGCTTAATTCTACCGAATACCGGTTTCTTAGCGCTGATTAAGATAATCTCTTTTAGTCTCTTTTTGTCGGAATATTAATTTCTTGTCTCTTCCTTAAAGCACATCCTCTTTCCTTTAACTTCTTTTGGCTATCTATAATATCTTATTCCTTTCTTTAGCTTATCGAACAACTTCTTCTTAGTACGGATTAATATTTAATTTCTCATGTGCTGCCAAACAACCCATCGAGCTAACATTTCGAATAAAAAGCAGCACCGATGAGAATCCATGTCTAGACTTATTAGGCAAAAGTATTCGTAAAAAAATAATATTTTAAAATCCATCTACGATTGGAATAATTAATTAATTTATAGATTATTTCGAATGTCACCAGAATCACTCGATTAAAAGTAGTTTTCAAGTTTTCAACCATCTGATCGATCAGTTAGGTTGTCTTTTAACTTATCTTATATATTATATTTTTGTACAAACTTCTGATGTCTAATATATGAAGAGAGTTCAAATGCATCCAAAGTTTTCAACCATCTAATCGATCAATTAGGTTTTCTTTTAACTTATCTTATATATATATATATATATATAGGTTGACTAATATCAAATCAGTTGTTTCTGAGATCCCGTGCAACCAAGTGGTTTTTCAATTTTCGAAGTCCAAAACGTCGATCCAAACATTAGATGTGTTCTCTATATTAAAATGTGTCTGGAGACCAAATTTTACATTTTTTGGAATTTTTTTACTATTTATTAAGCCACTTTGAAAATCGCTGATCCAACGGTAGCTTAACCAAACAGTAAAAACAGAAGCCACCGTTGGATCAGCGATTTTCAAAGTGGCTTAATAAATAGCAAACAATTCCAAAAAAATGTAAAATTTGGTCTCCAAGCACATTTTAATATAGAGAACACATCTAACGGTTTTGATCGACGTTTTGGACTTCGAAAATTGAAAAACCACTTGGTTGCACAGGAGCTCAGGAACAACTGATTTGATATTAGCCAACCTCTATATATATATATATATGTTATATTTTTGTGTAAACTTCTGATGTCTAGTATATATACATATATATTTTCAGTTTGAGAAGTGTTTAGAAATTTTCTAGGAAACATCTCATTTTTTATTTAAAATGTGATATCAAATTATGAATTTTGAGCTTCAATATTTTTTTTAGTAAAGTTGGAGGCCAAACCACTCAAATATTTAATATCTACAATAGATTTTATCATCTGGATTTCGAACCTGTGATTTCTTACACCGAGGTAATTTCCTTTGCTACTAGACCAGATGCTGATTCTTGAGCTTCAATATTGTTGATCAATACGTTGCTATTTTAACCATTTAACTAGTTTTTTTTTCAAATTTAAATACATAGTATTAACATTTAATTAACTATTATAACGATGGTAGAAGTCCAAAAAAATAGATACTAAATAGACATTAAAGTTTTCCATTATTACCATATCATATTTATCATGTAGATATATGCCAAACTTTTTTGAGCGAAATGTGAGTGCAACTTTTAATATTGTTTTATACTTCTTGGCAAACAAATAGCTCTTAATTAATCAGGGTTACTTTTTTTTTTCATAAAGAATTTATTTAATTAACACCTCACACACTGACACACACACTCCGCCTACGTACCTTTAATGAATTTATAAAACATAACTAGGTATTTTGTGTGTCTGATTGTGGGAGAAAGTAAGAGAAGGAATCTCAGTACATTTGGTGACCGACCTCCCATTTTATCCCTGCCTCTTGATGTCGAGCAACTTGGCCTTGTTTATTAATTTCATTTTATTCATGGGTTTATTATTGAGAATTATCCGGACTTGGAAACTAATTTGAGACCAAGGGAAATGAGTTAAGGGTGCAAACATATCAGATACAGATCAGATAGTGGTGATCTTATTTATTTTTCAGATATAAATACGAATCGGATATTAGACATATACGTATCGATATGGATCAGATTTCAAATATCCGTAGATACATACATAATTATTTTCTTAATATGTATACCGCACACGGCAGTGACAGTACCGCATGCGGTATAGATAAATGTCAAAACAGATATCAACATGATTAAGGAGGATAGGAAACCCGAGCTTTAGAGGCTCTCTATTTATTGTTTAATCTTACCAAGTTATAATTTCTTGATTGCATTTATCACCACCACCTCAAATTTTAATTTTTTTTAGCACCTAGACTAGTGAAAATTGTTTATAATCTAATACACTGTCTTTGTGGATCGATATCTCAATTATACTACGCGGTAAGATTTTGCTCTTGTAATATGATCGTAAATTGAAATTAGAATTTAAAGATATATTTAATTATATCAAAAATAAGTGTCTTGTTTCGAGTCACCAGTACTACAACCAAAAAAAATTAAGATGGAACTTAATTTGTGTAAAAGAAGCATCCACTAAATTTTGACTGTTTAATATTTTTGCAAAACAGAGTAATTTCAATTTCATACAGTGCACAAACTGCAGAATCAAAACATGCTGCATTTATTCGTGAGCAAACTCTGTTAAAAAAATTGTCTACAAAAAGAGACTGAGAAAAAAAGAAAGTCATTTGGATCCAATGCTAATAATGCATATTTTTGGTGTCAAATAATTATATACTTTTTTTCTAAAGTATAATAATGATTTTGATCATTATATTAACTTTTATAATCTTATTATTTGTGATCAGTCATAAATAGAGATGGGAATTTGTCACGGCGTGACTAGTCAATGTCACATTTACGTTAAGTCACGTGTGTCGATTACGTGACGTGACTCGCATGACGTGATCGTATTCGAGCTAAAATTACATCAGGCAAACTAGTCACGTCACGGTATAAAACATAGAGTATCCAACTTTTTTTACATATATAGAGTATTCAGGTTTTCCTTTTAGTGTAGGTTCAGTGATACTGATACTCATGTAGTACTGATTTTTTATTTTCTTTAGTTTAGTCTAATAAATGTTTGTAATTTGAATTTTTAAAGTAATGTCAGATGCCAAATCGTCTTTTCTAAAAAAAAAAAATTAACTTTGCAACATTATTTACTTATTTTATATTGTTTTTCATTTTTTTTTTATATATTTTCCTAAATTTTCAACAATTTAAATTATATAAAAAAATTGACATGACTAATTTACGTCACGTCACGTCACGTATGGTCACGGCGTGATTATATGTGACGTGACCATCCGCCACTATTTTGATCACGTCACGTGAAAAAAAATATTAATCACATCACGTGACCAAATCACGGCGTGTTTGTCACATCACGTCACAGCGTGTCATATATTTTCTTCTCTAGTCATAAATATGATGTATGACAAGATAATAAAGAAGAAACTAATTTAGTGTCAATTAAGAAATAAATTACATTTGAAATTAAATTAGTTGGTAGTTAATTTAAAGTGCAGAATTGATGCAATGTATTATGTATTGGCAAAAGCCTGAAATTGCTGCGGTAAAATAGCATGGCTGCCGTTTCATGGGAGTTGGGATGTCAACATACAATACAACAATTTCTTCCTTTAAATTTGGAGTACACTCACACTCATTGAATAATGAATCAAAGTATAATAAAACAATGTATCATGGTAAGAATTTTAGGCCAAATTAAATACTACGGAAACCCAAAGTGTCCCTACTGATGTCTACTAGCATTCTATTAATAGAATCATGATTCATGAATAATGAATACATATCAGAATCCAATATTTGCTATGGGTATCATTAATTATGCCTTTATTTTCTTGATTAAAAGCGCATAGAGGTATTAGAATTAAATTGTAACTATCGTAAAAAAGATGTGATTTTCCATTTAGAGGAGGAAAATATAAGAAGATATGGTGCATCTTTGCACTGACACTGTCAGACTCAGTTAATGAAACATTTAGAACCTTTACGGCTTTACCAATAAATGTACCGGTCCGGTTCCTATGTGGCAATTATATATGAAGCGATTCGTGCAGCTACTTACGTACTTGGTGTACAATCATAGTGACAAATCAATTATTCGGGTTCGGTTCAGCGGGGTAAAAAATTCGTGATTCAGGAATAATTCGAGTATAATTCGGGAATGATTCGATATTATTCGAATCAATGATCTCAGTTCTGTAAGGGAGCAAAAACAAAAAATAACCAAAAAAAATTCTGTGAAAAATTCGGAAATAATTTGGGAAATATTCGTAAAATTCGTGAATTATTCAGTCAACCAAATAATTCGGCGTTTGGTTCAGCATCACAAAAAAACCGAATAATTCACGAATTATTCGCGAATCTTGTCACTATGTGTACAATCATAGTGACAAATCAAAAGTTTGAGTTTAGTTCAGCGGGATCAAAAATTCGTGATTTGAGTGTAATTCGGAAATAATTCGGTACAACAAGAGAGCAAAAAAAAATCTCAAAAAAACCCCTCACAAAAAGGAATTTTTTTTGGCATGTTTATCGTGAATAATTCGTGATTCGTATTTTATTTGCGAATTATTCGGTAAAAGTACGGTCAAATGTTTTACTCGTGATACGGTTCGGAAATCCCTAAAAAAAAATTATTTGCAAATAAAACACATACTGTGTCACTATGTGTACAATAGTACTAACTAATTTGATTTTTTTTCTTTGTTTTTCTTCCCACCAAACAATGTGACTATTTCAAAATCATATATTCTAAGAACAAAAATGACTTCTTCTCAATATATTCAAACTTCTGGTCTTTGCTATAATTAATTTGGCATTAATGACGAGAACAACTTGTACTTGCTAATAGAAACATCAGAGCCTAATATTTTCTAAGATTTCTACAGATTTCAATATACAACCTTTCAAAATTCATCTAGAATCCCCCAAAATTGTGGACTTCGTCTATATTTCCACAACATTTTGACAGATTATTTATGTGATTTACTACCAACTCTCGAAAAAAACATAAAAGACTATTTAGTGGTTCTAAGATTTTTATTTTATTTTATTTTCTAGTAGTCACTTTCTGTGAATGCCAATTAAATCAGGGGCGAACCCATATGATTCCGGGGGCAGCCACTCTCTGGATTTTGAGTTTTATAGAGATTTTTCAGTTTCGGTTGACTTTGTCCTCTTGAAATTTTTTTTTGTCTCCCTCGGGATGTTTGATTTGTAATTCGGGTTAAATTTAGAGTTAATATTAATATAAATTTCTTAAATTATGATTGATAATTATAATTATAAATTAAAGAATAAAAAATTACAAATCAGAGCATTATAAAGTATAAGTCAAAGTATTGTTTTTTATCGAGTACTTAGTTAATTAATGGGTTTAAACCTGATTAGAACCCGATTAGTTGTTTAAATCCTCCCCTGAATTAAACCTCATAAAGTGGCCATGATAATTATTCAAAACTCTACATTATTAGTGCAAAACTAGGAGCGAGGCTAGGTTACTATGCATAGCGTATATTGGTCTATATGATGAATTATTTTTTCATTTTCAAAATTCAAATAATTAATGTGAACCGTTGGACGTAATCTATATATAAAATTGTACTTGTAATTCAAATTTTACATATTTTATAATTTTTTTTAAAATCACCTGATAAAGATTTTAGATATTTCAAAAATAGCGATATTTAATCTGTCTAAAAATATAGTAAAAATATTATAAAATATGTAAAATTCAGTCTCCAACTATAGTTTCATATGACCTTTCAAAATAGTAATTTTTTATCTTTTAAAAAGGATAGTAAAATGAATTTAAAAAATATAAATTTTAGTCTCTAAATATATTTTTATATGACAATTATGTTCAAACCGACTATTAAATTTTAAAATAAAAATATATATATATTCGTATTACCGATCGATGTGCGCTATACACATTACACCGAGTCTGCGTCATCTGCATTAACTCAAAAGAGCATCTTTTAAGTTAACACATCTCGGCCGTCTGATTTTAAACGGAGTCAATCCAGCTGCAACTTATAATTCAGGGATCCTTTAATATTATTGTGAATCTAGTTCGCACAAATCTTAAAGTGAATACATTAACAGAAAAGATTATGTTTTGAGTTAATGCAGAGGATACAAATTGCATTACACCATCCCCTCCCTTGCAAAATCAATGTCTTGACAAAGATGGTGGTGGTACCTGGTACTTGGTAGCATGGTAGGTACATATGATGTTAGTTCATTAAATGTCTCCATCTGCCCTCCAACGTAAGGTGTACTCTTAACTCTCCCCCGTTTATGTAGTTTTCAGAGAAATTAATAACCTTTTTTTTTTTTTGTTGTCATTGTTAATTATTACACTAGAGGGCGGATGAAAGTAAAGCAATGAAATTAATTGAGATCGTGATTGATTTATATATTATTTACTCCATATTGATAGAAATGATAAAGGTAAGCTACAAATTACTAATCTGAATTAGTACTATTCCGAACTACTATTCTACTAACCCAACAAAATACTAGATTAGCTACTATTCTCAATCTTGAAATTAACTATATTCTTGTTATATTTCTTGACTCATCCAATATTTTATTGGATTAGTAGAATAGTGAGAAAACCCATAAAAGACAAACAAAAAATAGTAGCTAATCCAAACACACAAACAAATAATAGTAGCTCGGAATAGTGCTAATCCAGATTAGTGACTATTCTTTATCCATTCAAATGCATCCCCGGGG
Organism: Carex cristatella; assembly: GCA_024447775.1. Lineage (NCBI taxonomy): Eukaryota > Viridiplantae > Streptophyta > Magnoliopsida > Poales > Cyperaceae > Carex > Carex cristatella. Next base: position 3,374,576 of record JAJHPF010000022.1, read on the forward strand.
AAAACAATTTTCCAATCTCAAGTGAAATTTGACTAATTTTAAGAAAAGTAGTTAGATGAATATTCAATTCAACCTTATAAATTTAGCCAGCTAATAATTAATTTTAGAGAATCACAGAGGTGGTGTGGTGTGTGACTTGTTATAGTTATAACTTGTAATTAAATAGGCTGCTTTTTACTAAGTCAAATGTACAGTGAACATTACTCTGTGAAACATTGTTGAATTGAATCGTTAATAGCATCGGAATTTAGTGTGCTAACATTTAATGAAGATTGAGTGTAACTTGAAGATCACGCTATACACTGTTTAGGAATAATTATTATCGTTTATCTTTTTAGAAAAATAGATGAAAAATAATGTTTAGGAATAATAATTATTGTTCATCACCATGACTAGCAATGGCGATAATCAGACCGGTTGATCGAGTCGTATAATTTTAATGGATTCGGATCATTTTGGTTCGGTTCGAATTAAAAATTATTGGATTTTGCACTATATTTGGATGGAAAATAGCAAAAAATTTGAAGTAAGAATTATTATTAATTTAAAATTGATATAAAATTATAAAGTATTATAATTTATAAAAAAAAAATTAAACAAAGATAAATTTATCAAGAGTATTATGGTCATTCTCTAGTTAAAATTGAGTAACAAATGGTAAATTAATTGTTAAGGATTATCGTTGTTATTTTTCATAGTATGGGGTTGATTATCTTTTTTTTTATTATTAAATCTTCACGGAGGCTAAGAAGTATTGAGAGGAGCTCGAAATTTTCGATTTTTATATATCCAACAGTTTAAAAAAAAAAAAATTTAATCAACTGCGCTACCGTCCATTTCTCATTGATTATCAAAATTACAAATTTAAAGTCAAGTTATAATTGAACTGTTTTTGTTGCTCAAACAATCGAAAGACGAAGACATTTGCATGATAATCAAACTGTTTTTGTTTCTTTATTTTTATTTTATATTTACATAATGGGCTAAAAAAAATCTTCAAATAACTCTAGGACCTTGCATTGAATTTTAAATTTATTTCACATAAAAATATGATCTATGGGCATGTTTGGCTGTGGACTAAACAATGAAATAAGGACTTTAATTATATCTCACCTTATTCTACCAAATATCATTTAAATGAGTCGACTTTTAGACTAGACTAACTTGACCTAAATTAACTCACCTATCTAAATAGTTTAATTTTATTGGATGTGAGATCTAACTTTTAATTGTTTTTATTACTTTCAATTATTTTTAAAAGAATGTAAAATAAGCAATTAATTTTGTTTTCATTTAAGCATAAAGAAACTCATAACTTTATCAATTATAAAATCAACATTTTTTAAATAACTTAACTTTTTAAATTAACAAAATATGCAATCTAAAATATAATTAAATAAATGTTTTATTTTTTTTAAATTGTGCTACAAAATTTATGTTCATCAAAACCCAACATATTTTTAGTTTGTATATAACCCATTTTTTTGTACAATTTCTTTCAATCAAAATAAAAAAAATACGAAGAATGGTTTTATTATTGATATTACAATTTGTAAGACAACATAATTTGTAAAATCAAATCATGTCTTAAATCACCAAATTTTTACTAAATAAGGAATAACTTGAGTCAAAGTATAACTTTAATTAGACATCAACTAAACATGAATAATTCAGGTCAGCCTAAGTTAGAATAATCAAGTTAAGCCTCGTTAGATTTAGTCCACAACCAAACACCACCTACTAGACTACTACTATCTGTATTGAACCTGTTCTCGCCTCCTAGCAAAGGTTGTTCCCAATTTATTAAAAGATCTTGTACTCAACCTGCACTGTCATCTATTTCACTAGTGACGTGTTTACATATTAAATTTATAATTTTTTTAAAATAATTTATGTTCACATAGAAAAAATATTATCGTACCAATTCGTTTGATTCGATTCCAGTAGAAACTGTAAATTTAGAATTATTAATTTACATCTAAAGTAGAAATCAATAGAACTAAACTATTGGTTCGACTCATTGAGAACAAGCATTGATTTTGATTGATCTATTGATTATTTTTACTGTACAAATTATTGATTTGTTCTATCCATTTATTGCGAAAAACTGATAAATTATATATATTTTTTAATTTGTAAAAATAAGAAATATTGTGGTGCGACCAGGAGAAATTTATCTCTGCAATTTACTCGAAACTTTTATTAATAAGAATATAAATAAAAAAATATCAGTTTTGGAGAATGTTTTGCAGAGATTTTGAAAAGTAGGAAGAACGTGATTGTTTATAACGTCCTCTGGACGTGATTATTTACAACGGTCTGATTAGCGAAATTAGATTACCACTAATTAACACGTTTAAAAAAAAAATCTGGCCGTTATGGACGATAACGGCCAGCTACAGTGATTTTTTTTCGACCAAACTGTTATAGAACTGAAGTAAAAAAAAAACTGTAGCCAGCCGTTTTGTACTTTGTATAGTGATTGAGGCACACAAATTGGGGCACCTTGAAAGCTCAAAAAAGGACAAGAAATATATCATCATAATGTTAACCCACCCACCCACCACTACAAACAGAGGCAGCCATCTACTTCATTTATATTCATCATCAGGTTTAGGCAGTTGAATGCTTCTAGAAGGTTTGCCAATAAAATATCCAGTCTCAGAAATCAGAATACTGTTCCTGTCAACAGTGCGTGCAAATTTGAACCTCATAGTTTTTATTAATATCTAACATTAAACAAAAAAATGTCAAAGTTCAGATCTGCTAGAAAATTATAAAAATACACAAACCAGTCAAAGTTCAGAGTTTTTTTTTTTTTTGGTAGTTGGTATGTTCTTGATTTTTTTTAAGAGATAATTGATATATTAATTGTCGAGTTTATATTAAGACATAAAATAAAACAAATTAATGCTCTAACCAATTTGATATGTATCTTTCTATTATAATGCATCTGTATTAATTTAGAAAATACAAAAAATATAGAGAATATTAAGACATGAATTTGAGTTATTGATCCCGGTTCAAAAATCAATTCTAGGTAAATATAGAAAATATTGTGGTATTTCTATTTTTGAAAAATAAAAATTTAATCTAACTATTTGTCAATGTAATCATTTATTACATTTTTTTTAAAATAGATACTAGAAGGACCACAATATTTGAGAGGTCCATTATAATTTTTTTTAGAAAGATGCTTAACGTGTATAGAATGAGATGTATTGTATAGAACCCAACCCAAGTACTGAGAAAATATACTCTTCACAATTTTTTTTTAAGTCATTTTTTGTCATCTTTAATAAATCATAAAAATAGTAAAAAAAATTCCAAAAATAGTAAAAATTGGTATTCTACAAGTTCATTATATAACCAATTTACTGAGCTACTTAGATCGAAAAATAGAAATGAAAATCTTAATCAGAAACTTCAATTTAAGGTTCGAGGCTCTTCCTTTATTCTTTGTTATAGCCTCATCGGTTTACGAGAGATGTCTTAGATAAATACATGTACAACATACATCTGTTTTAGAAATAAGATAAATAACTTAAATTTTTTAATGCAGATGCTTTATAACAGAAATACATATATTGAATTTGTTGGAGTATTAATGTATTTTTCATGTCTTAATATAAACTCAACAATTAATATATCAACTATCTCTAAAAAAATCAAGAACTTATAATTTTCTAATATCTCTGGACAATTTTAACATTTTTTATTTAATGTTGGATATTAATAAAAAATTACGGTCATATTTTTCTTGTCTTTCTTTTCTTTTCTTTTCTTTTCTTTTCTTTTATCAACTGATGCTACTGAATTCCGTACCAGTAGTGAATTAAAAATAATATGCACAAGAAAGTAAGGATTGAGAAGAAAAACATACCAGCTGAACTATTTGAATTTCGAATTTTGATTTTACAATTTAAAAATATTAATATAAATGAGAGATTCTATCAGACATTATTAGGAGCCAGAATCCTAAACGAGAGATTCTATTTTTGTTAAATAGATGAAATCCCACAGTTTGACATTCTACCAGTCCTTTATAAAAAGAAAAAGGTAACAAAATACTATATTTTTCTTTAAATCTATCTCCTGTTACCACTTGCCAGTTCACAAAGTTAAATGAACCGTAAAATGGCGTAAAAAATGGGGCGATGTGATGACTGATGAATGATGATAGATCACCAAATGCAAATTCCGATAATAGAGAAACCTAACTTTGGATTATAACAAAAAGTGGCACATCATATTCATATTCTGCTGCTGCTGCTGCTGGTAGTACTAGGTGCCTAGGTGGTCCAAGCACACTAACTCAGTAACACACACTAAAATCGTTCTAGAAACCCTTCTACCTACTTCAATATATATATATATATATATATATATATATATATATTATATATATATCTAAACTACAAAAGTGCTCTTAGTACGGTCCTTGGACTAAGAAAAAGACCATTTTGGCAGACTAACTAAGCAAAGGGTTTTGGTTCTTATGCGACAAATATTGTTACTATTAAAGACTGATTAATTTACTAACATGCACATTCAGTTATGTGTGTGTGTGTGTGTGTGTGAAAGGCAAATTAACTTGATGAAACACAAAACTAGCATTACAAGAATATGTTTTAAGACCGTAGATATAAATAATAGAGTGAGTCTATGGTACTATGCATATCACGATTTAGTCCGTAATACGGATCGATATTTTTGTTTTCAAAATACTAATGATCGATCCGAACCGTTAAAAATAATTTTCATATAAATATGTACTTGCAAACCAAATTTTATATTTTTCACAATATTTTTAATATTTTTTAAAATTGGTAGAAAATCACTATTTTTGGATGGTCTAGAATTTTTAGATCAAGTGATTTTCTACCTATCTTAAAAAATAGTAAAAAAATTATAAACAATATAAAATTCGGTCTGCAAGTAGATATTCATACAGGGATCATGTTGAACGGTTCGAATCGACTATTAAAATTTTGAAAACGGTAATATTGACCCGTATTATGGATCAACCCGTAATATGCATAGTACCATAGTCTCACTCTAACTAATATATATGACGGTAGGATCCGAATCTGCTGCGATTCTTTATCCATGAACAGTACCCAATAATTTCTGCTTTTTTAAATCCAAATGTTGAATTATTTCGAGATTCGTGCATTGAAAAATAAGTTGTTTTGAGATACGTACACAGAAATTATTGAACAGCTAAATTTGAAAAAACAGAGATTTTAAAATTACTGTCCATGACAGTATAGGTTGGAATTACCTTCTGGTCTGTACCAAACCACACTTAAAACGGCACCAACCAAACCCATTAATTAGGCTGGAGGGGGGGGTTTCGGAATTAATACTACAATGAGCTGCACCAACCCGCTCCCACATCATTGTTCTTTATTTTGTTGTTGTTGCTACTGTTATTTGCTAACCGCCGCTCCAACCCAAAATTGCAAATCTCTGAAGTAGATTTTAGGACCAGGGGCAGGGAGTACACAGTTCTGGCCAGAATATTGCCAAACAAAAATGCAACTGTGCTACCTAGAAATTAATGTAGTTGGGTGCAATAGGCATCAAGTAGTGCAATGAATCAACTGGAATTTGTTATGTGAAATGTAATTTGATTTTTCAATGGCCATTGCTCAAGTGGTTGATGCACAACTTTCACCATCATATTCATATACTATTTGCCGCATATTAATTAGGTACATTTTGGGGACGCGACGCCTACTAAGTAGTAACGAGGAAAAATGATCAAACAATATAGACAGACGCCTTCTCGATGGTTTGGAAGGTAGAAAATTGAGCTATTTGATTTTGATCTTAACGTTGCATCATGAAAGAAAAGAAGAGAAATGGTTAGGTTTAACAAAAACTGAAAAACTTCTACAACTGGAGTATCACCTAACCCCATTTAATTATTGAATTGTATCCCAAAAACATTAAATTCAAAGACAGCAACAGCTGCTGCTGCTGCTATTACTCTCACTCAAACCTCACACTCCATAATACATCTAGTACCGGGTAGCTTCCCAAATTTCAGTATTTCAAACATTTCAATTAATGATACTGTAGTACTGTACCTCATGAGAATAAGTTTTATTTTTATTTTTTCAAACCCTCACAGAAGTTGCAAAATCGTAAAAAGAGCTCGAACACTCGATCTTTGGTGACCAATCTTAGAATTTTTTTTTTTTTTGCTACCGCCATGTCTCAACTAATGAGAATTAAGTTAAATCCCCAATATGGAAACATTATATCATCCCACTTTAGACGAGAAAGGAAAAATAACGCCGTTACTTTCTTGACATATATTTTAAAATTCATGCTTCGATAAGGTTCTACATCTGGTGTCAACATAAATGTCTCTGTTCTACCTACTCCAAACCATCCCAGAACTACAAATTGCCATTACTGACATAATACAATATGACGTTTTAGCTAAATTACAAAGGAACAAAAAACACGATGTCAATTCCTACCCACAAAAATGAGAATTCGCATCCTCTGAGATATCTCAAATTTTGAGTGTTTTATTGGAAAATCTCAACATATTCAAATACGTTATGCACGAAACTCAAAGCACAAACAATATTGCCCCCCCCCACACACACACACACACACACAACGCACTATCCCCGAATAGGCACGCACCGTACACATTGTTCATGCAAATATTGAGATATCTAAAAGGATATGCACTCCAAAAATGGATATCCAAACGACCTTTAAAATCTTATTTTAAAGTTAGCATATTCAAATTTTATAGTCCCATATACTTTTAACTTAATTAACTATACAGTGTTTTGTTGATTACAAAAATCCACAAAATCCCCCTTAGTAATACAATCAGAATCCTAAGTCAAACGAAGGGCCATGCAAACTGTCCGTTTTACCCTTCAGTTCTACTGAATTAGCATTGGAATTCATAACAGGAGGAGGCTGTGTTGCCGCAGTGCCGGTCTTTGCCTTCTGCCTTAGTAATTCAGTTGCCTGTGCCTCCACCAAATCAAGGTCAATAGAATTGTAGAAATCGTCATCATCATAATCCAATATCTCAATCAGCTTTTCATTTGGCACAGGAATTGGTTCATCATTTCGTTGGAAGTTCAGCTTCCGCTTTCTAGTTTCGAGTTTATTTGCAAACTCTTGTTGTAGGATGCTGGCATTACTTGTCAATCTGTTGACAAGACCAGATCTCCTTGAGTCAGATTGACAGGTCAGGGAATTACGATCGATCGAGTGCAGGTGGGAACTCTGTGGTGCTTGGTGTAACCAAGGTGTGTGGGTTTCTGTTGAACCACTTGTGCTTGGTCTCGAGGAAGAGTTTTGAGGGGTGGAGAGGTGTCTTGGCAATGTTTCCATAGGAGACTGAGTTAGGAGAGAACGCCTGTATCGAAGTTCGATATTAGAAACACAAGTCAAAGATTATAACTAAACATATTAGTCTTACAATGCATCCATCACAAGGACCTATAATGAATTAACGATGTCTCAGGCATCTTGCTTGTGTACAGTCTCAGATTAGATAATTTATCAGTTAGAAGCAGTAGTACCAGTACAGCACCATCTTAACAATGCAGCAATGATCGCCTATTGAGTGGATACTGGCTGGATTCAGATTTCATCAGTTAATATTTTCCCTTGTCCCTAGCTGGCTACCACAACGATTGGATCGGGTAAGGGTACTAGTATGACATTTAACAATTTACCTGTAAAAAGCCAACATGTCACCACTAGGTTCGGCTTCAGTGCTTCTCTCAGAAGGGTTTGTCGTATCATCAATGAAGCTATCTTCGTATTTATCCTCGTTTTCACTGCTCCCCTCATCATCTGATACAGTTGCATCTTTTGAAACCCTGCAAACAAATTATACCAAACCAACAAGCAAAAAAGCCAAATTAACATACACACATATGATTCAAAGAATTTTCAATCACAGCTTTGTAAGAAAGCCTATTTCATTGCAATAAATAAAAAAGATGTTAAACAAATAGTAAAAATCAGATACAGATACTTACTCTGCTTCATCCTCGATGAATGCTTTATGCTTCTCCTTTTTACCTAATGCCCAATGCAAGCACATGAGTTTTTATTCTTTGAAAAATCAAACTATAATAACAGAACTAGTAAGGTGGTTTCAAATTGGGGATCTGCAGCAGCTGATTCATCCCAGTAAAAGATTATTAGTACCAGTAAGGAACAGAACTAATCTTGTACAGATAGAACCAGCACAAGAATCACAGCTATAGATCCAGCACTTTCAAATACCACTGCATTTTGGTGAAATAAGAAAACGCATCTGCCATTAATTTGTCATAAGATTATTTCAAAGTTCAGAGCTATCATTACAATGTGGTTAACTACAAAATCACAAAAATAAAAATAACCTTAATATGAAAATCCAAGATACATATGGAGGCAGAATCAGAGAAATCTAAATTAGATTAGATTTAAATTGTGTGATATATTTTCATTATAAATTAGTTTTGACATTCGATCATTCCAATCCCTTTATTAAAATACGGCAGTAAAGGTATTAAAGACTAACCAAACCCTGAGCCTTTTTCTGAATCTTTGATACTATAGGTCCTTTTTACAAATATTGAAAAAGTAGATGCACTTATGATATTTTTCTTAATAGTATACAGGTTCTCGTGCAAATTTCTGAAGTGCAAGCATCCAAATGGAAGCAATGAATAAAGAAAGTAAGATAAAATGGTACCAGATCAATAAGTGTAAATACCAAAAAAATGCAGTACTATTGAAACTTTTACTACCTTTGTCAGCTTGTTTTTTGTTCAAAATAGCCTCATCAGCAAGTCCATTTTCCTTTCCCAGAGTACCCTCACAGCTCTCTTCCAAATCAGCACACACACGTCTTTTGACTACTTCCCCTGCTTTCCGCAACCTCCTATACTTTGGAGGTCGCTTGACTGAGCCGGATGCCCCATTTCCTGACATGACCCGCCAATCCTCACTTGAGCTTTCTCTAGTATGATTAACCAAAGGAGTACACAGTTTCCCATTCATCTCAACTTCAATATCTTTCAACTGTGATGCCATTACTCTAGGGGAGTCAGTATTTAAAGGAAAAGGGGCAGATTTGACCATAGGAGACTCTGGTACAATTCCCTCCTCCATGTAATGGGTCAGCCTCGGGCTCAGATGCATTTCTCCTTCATTGTCTCCCAACTTGCCACTCGGCGAGTCCAGGTCTGCAGTCTCAGTCATTGGTACATCTTTTGGTAAAGCTGGCTGATTGTTGAGAAGTGAGCATATGTTGAATGGGAAAGAAGGTATGGTCAAGACTGAAACATGATCACTTGGATCAACGGTCATGAAATTTTCCCCACCAAAGAGGAAACAGTGGCCTTGAGGCTTGGTATTTGCTATGATTTCTGGGATACTCTGTCCAGGTCCCTTCATCTCCATAAATTTTACAGGAGACTGTGGTTCTAGATTATCAGGCTCAATGGGGAATTCTGAAAAGAAATTAAAAGAATGAGGAATCTCTATCAGAGACAAAACTAACTGTTTTTTCCTCATAGGTTAACTAAACTATGTGACTCTAAAGTTCACACTTAAAACAAAATTTGTATGGACAAACCCACATCTAAGCTTTGAGAAAAATATAATATCACATCCTTGCAGATAGTAATAGAGATATCTTACTCACAAAACTTGTCAATATTCTAAACTTGACCCTATACCTAGAGTTTTCAACTTAGGTATTGTGCAAAAAGAAAAGATAATAAATACACATGCACATTGTTCTTACCCCTGAAAGCAGGTACACTCTCAGAACAGGAGCTTCGGCTTTCAGCCTGGAAACCAAATAAAAGTTCAATCATCCATCATTTAAAAGAATAAAAACAAGTTCAGCATGTAACTTTTTATACAGACGATATTTTTTAAAAGAGATTCTTCCTGGGGAGTATTTCCTATGGTTGACTGTAACACTGGCATAATAGGATCAAAAAGGAAAGTATACATTCAAAATAACAAAACAATTTCTGTGTCGACTGTATCACTGGCATAATAAGATCAAAAGGAGAACATACATTCAAGATAGGCTCAGATTTAAATAGAGGCATGCCTTGTAGCTGTTGCATGGCATCTATAAGCATATTTGTAGTTCTGATCGAATGATGGACCTTGTAAACAACTGAAGAAAGTGTTTGACAGCCTGGGAAGGCAATCAATGAAGGCTTCCAAGTGTTTTCTCTTGAATCATTGAAGTACTTTTCAATCAATCCTCTCTCTTGATTTGATATTTTGTTTAATACAGAGAACCTAGTTGCTTTCTCAGTTTTTGTTCTTTTCCTACCTTGAGGGATGTATTTTTCAATGGATAGTTTAACAAGCTGAACCTCTGGTTTGTACACATGTGGAATCTGTGCATTTATAGAGTAAAAGTTAGATCTCAAGAAATCAGGTACAAAAATTGGTTTTAACGTATTACTAACTTTCTCTTCGAAAGTAGTTACAAATTGGATACTGATACAAATTCCCTCAATTTAATAATGAGAAAAAAAAAAAAGATATATCAAGGGAGTGGCCTACTTATATCAAGAGATTCCTTGAGGACAAAATTGACAATGTAACCCAGAGAATGCCATTTCTATCTTATTAATATAAGGCTGATGATTGCTTACGTATATCTAACACAAAACCTTATTTTCACGTCAGGCAAATCTCAGGTGTCATCTGGAAGCACATAAGATTAATTTAATTAACTAGAATAATTTATGAAAAATTATAAGCTATATACATACCATTCTTGGACTTGAATGAAAATCAAAACTTTTGCTTGCGTTTCTCATATGTTTTCTTATTGCCTTGCTCTTTTCCAGTTTTCTTCTATAAGCTTTTATCTCTGATCCATCACAGGCTAGAATAAGTGTCCATAGTCATGGAAAATAATAAAAGAACTTTTATTGAAATATATGTTGATTAGTTGCAAAGATGGTTGTGTATATTGTACATGCTAACTTGCTGTGTTTTCCTCAGAGACACAAGTTCTCTTAGCAAGTGCAAAACCCTGCCCAGTTGAGCTTTCTTTCTTTATATTTTATTTCCCTGTTTCTTGTTATTGCTGGATACCGGCCGAGATCAGTATAAAAATAAGTTGCATAAAAAGGATATCAACTCGTCCATCATTCTTTCGTCCAGTTCTTCCCATGCGCTGAGTCATCCTTAAAGTGGATATATTTGCATCAAAGCAAATAACAAGATCAACCTCCATAATATCTAGCCCTTCTTCTCCTATTGATGTGGCTACTATCACATTATAGCCACCACTTCTAAACTTCTATTATACATTAAATAAAGCATTTTATATAAAATGAACCAACATTACATCATGCCGAGAAGTTCCAGATTTTAAGTGAGTTGGAATCACCTGTAAAACTGCTTGTTGAGTTTTCTGTGACTGCCCTTTTGAACCTTTGCCTGCACCAGGTTCACATTCAATAAGTAATTTCTCTCTAAAATGATTAATGATCCATATTTCATACTAATGATGATCAACTAATATTTTATTCCCCAGAGATGTTGCATTCATATGATCATCTGAAAATAATGCTTCGTCCAGTTTTATATTTTTCTTCACTTTTGTGTAGAAAAATGAAATAAACAAACCTGAGCTCTGACCAATGAACTCAGTTGCCTTAACAAGCTCACCAATCTTTGCTAGTGAATCCATTATATCTCTGAAACAGTAGAACATAATCACATTCAACTAATGTAAAATGCTTTTGGAAGAAAATAAGAAACTGAAAAATACTTTTTGGCAGAATTTTTATCTGTACCCCCAATATCAAAGATATAGTCTTTCATCAATGGGATAAGCCCATGCAAAACCACCAAATATCAAAGATACCCATATTTAATCTTCCATCAATAAGATGTTTATTTTCCATTATTTCAACGTTACGGTAATAAAAAAATCTGTTTCTCTCAGCTAGAGTTTGGGGCTTGGATGATATAGCAAGTATATTTTGAAAAGACAAATTACAGAAGTATCCAAGTATATAAAAAAATGTATGGTGGTTTAGTTGGGTAAAATAGTCTTGCAAAATTTATCTGGAGATATGCAGAGTTTAAGTAATTTTAATATGGGTTAAATCTACCTAGTTTATAAACCAAGTAACATTAAGAGTATTCATGATATATGATTAACTTTACAGAGGCATGTGTGATATTTTGGTGCTTTCATTTGGAAAAAATGATGCTTGTAGAGCTTTATATGATATCTTGACATTTCCGGGGTGCATATGAGAAACAGTCTTTTCTTTTTCAAGCCATTAGAATGAAATTGCTTTTCAAGAATTTGAGGCTAGAATCAGAAGCCAATATTCTCTTGTGCACAGAATATTGAAATGTTCTTTATACTCAACAACAAATGCTTCACGTTTAATCATGTTTTTTATCAAGAAATATTTAGCATGAGAGCTAGTCGAATTGATTAATTAGAAAAGTAACAGAAACTGAAAAAGAACCCAACATCTTTGACATATAAAGAAATGTTTTTCTTACCTGACGCTTCCCCTAAAATTAGAAAAGATTATAACCCTTGATTTGTTTGGATCTTTTAGTTCTGCAATGGAAAATACAAAAAGAAGAGAGAAGAATGACAGAAGCCCATGTTGTTGTCAAATCTTAACAAAATGACAATATCAAGATTGAAAATTAACAACCAGAAGTACTTAAAGAAAAAGTCATTGAAAGACTGCAGTTCTTAATTGTGACTAACAAGAAGGTAAATACAAGTGAGAAATGAGGGAAGAAAGAGTTACCGAAGTGGTCAGTGAGAATCTCCATCATTTTTATCAACTTGGGGAATGGTGCGCCATGGGAGAGGTTTTGTTGCATCAAGAGCTTGATCTTCGCCATTATTTCTGACTTTGACATCCGTGCCGCAAATGACCTTCACAAATCAAAATCCTATATAATATTCTTAATTTTCTCTTGATCTATGTTTACTAGGGGGGTCTGTAATTCTTGTTGTCTATGCTACCTTTTGTTTCCCTTCAAACATTAGGAACTGCTGGTCAAAACTCAGCTAGTGCTGATTACATGACCATTGATCCCAAGCAAGAGCATTTACTGCTTAGATGCTAGTAGCCAAAGGAGTTTCTCTGCTAAGGAACAATGAATGCATGTACCAGCTGAATTTGCAAAGAAAATAGAAATACCTTTCTTTGAGCTTCTCGACAAGCATTTCATATGCTGGCCTGATACCATGGCCTGACAGAAGCTTCCTTAAGTGGTAAAGTGTGATAAGGGTGTAAAATGCAGAGTCGATCTCTTGATGTTTTTCTTGGGGTATATTGGGTGGAGGTGCTTCCTTGAACTTTTGTTTCATTGTCACCATTTCACATGGGCTTAACTGTAATTAACCACAGCAATGTTATATTTACATTGGTGAACAGGGAAAAGAAAAGAAAAGAATCACTTCATAAATTATATCAATGTTTGTATAATACTTCGAAGTTACGAATAATAACCCGCATATATTTGCATCCATCGGCCAACAAGTTTGAGATATTCAACATATTAACCAACAGTTAAATTAATGTGATGGAAAAGACATTCTTTTGTATTTTGAACTTTGTGCCTGCCTGTAAGTTTTTTTCCCAAGGGACCAACATAGAATGAAACAAGAGAATTTAGACATCAGTTTTTTAAGTCTGTAAGAGTTGTTTAAGACAGTTTGGCCAAGTTAACGCAAATATTTTGGGAATCAGTTTACTATTTAACTTAATCATTGTGACTGTTCTTCTGTAGCTCCCAATAAGAATAAAATAATTTGTATTGTTCACCTAAAGAAGAAGAATAGGAAGCATACAGTTGAAATGTCCCTGCGATTAAGAAGTCCTAAAGTACCAAGAAAAGTTGCATATGGTCGTATTACATCCAACAATAGGTTATTTATTGTGGTTGCATCTTCCCCTAGTGGTACCTGTTACACCTTGATGATAAGTCTGAATCATACAATTCATAATTCTTGTACTTCACAATTCATAAAGGTAAATATAAAGGTGACACCTGTATAAGTTCAAGTTCCCTATTGTGCACATAACGCTTGACATCTGGGTCATCTTCATCACGATATTCTAAGGTAGAGATCGACAAATTGTCTATCACATCTTGTATTTGAGGCACTTTCGCTGGCACAGAGAATAAAAGAAGAAACAAAAGCCATAGCTAATTTTAGGGCTTATTAAAAGGTACATTTCAACTCAGACCAAATAATTTACTGTACTTGTAAATAAAATATACCTCGCTTGTGCATTTAACACCAAGGTTAACACTTATACAAATGACACCCAACTGCTAAAACTAAGGTAAAAGCAAGCAAAATCAACAACATTACCTGTAAATATCTCAATATAAACTCACATACTTGATATTGGTCACTTCATTTATACTAGTACCAAAATATCTGTCCCCTTGGCTTGATTTAGTTCAATTTGGGCCTCTTACTGCTTAGGAAAAAAGGGCTTTTTTAATCACAGTTAAATCAACAACCAATTGCAAGGCACTATTAACAAAAAAACACAAGAGACAATAGTTATTAATTTGCAACTGTGAGAAATCTGAGTTTTCTCTTTTTGGTAAAAGAGAAAAATCTGGGAGTTTATTTACAAAATATATTTATGAGAGTCAAAATGTTGACAAGGAAAATGGGCAATCTTACACCCAGGAGTGGCAGTAAGTGCAAGTATCCTCAGTGACACAGGAACCGACATCAACTACATAAAAAAGTTACGGTTAAATTTAAATAGTTACAGATTATCATAATGAACTCTCAGTACTTAAGATGTAAAGGTACCTGACGAACAGCAACACAGCTGGCAAAGTTGCCATGAGCTCGGTGGGCTTCGTCAATCACCAAGCAAACAATTTGTTTCACCAAGCATATTCCTGATAATGAACACATGTTTAAATAACTTAAAACACTGTCATGCCCCAGACAGTGAGGTGACTATCAAGGCAATTCTTCACATACCAGGTAAATTAGACATCACCACGATGGAAATAGAAAGAAAAGACTAGTATTTAGCCGGTGGGTTCATATTTTTACTACTATTACCAAGTTGGACAGTAATTCATGGTTATGGTTCGAGTGTATCAGCTCTTATGGTGTTATAATTTTCGATGATTGTTTTGTTACCTATCTCCATGTGTAAGCAAATGAACTTGAGCAAGACTTTAATTCAGGAATTTGTTAAAACATAATCAAGTAGTTTACAATTTCATATCTTATTATATTTACCATTCTCGATATCTTTCTGAAGCACTTGAGAAAGATATTAAATAACATTAGTAAATACTCTTATCTACAATATCTCATCTTATTAAATTTACCATTTTCGATGTCTTTCTGGAGCACTTGAGGGGTCAAAAAGAAAACTCGTTTCGACTTCCAATACTCCACTCGCTTAGCTGGTGGGACACCACCTGTCATAAATATAGTCCATTCCTGCAATCAGTTAACCCTTATTTATCTCACCAATATATAAATAATAAAATAACAGAAGCAATGTAATAATCATAATGTTCAAGCATTCATATCATGCATTACCCTTATTTTGTCAGACAATCCAACCACTTGAAACTTGTTAGTGAAGTAGTTATGTGCTTACTTAAGAGTTCAACATCCAGCACAAGAAATATGATATTGGTATATATGTACTGGCTGTAAGGTCCTGTACCAATATATAAATTAAACAAGAAGCATCAATAGCAATACCTGTGGTATGCCCACAATATTGTGGCAGGCTTCAATCTGTTGCTCAACAAGAGGACGAGAAGGTGCTGCGAAAATGATCTTACCTAATTTGTAATTAAAAGGGATGTTGGTTATTAAAAATTCATGAGTTTGCTTAAATTCAACAAGAAAATTAATATCAAATTTTACTTTACCTTCTGGAAACCATCTAAAATAGTTGAGCATAACTACAGCAGCAATAAGTGTCTTTCCGAGCCCAGTTGGCAAGGCAACAAGAGTATTTGTAAATAGAGCTATCTTAGAAATTAAGAATTGGTATTCCCTTGTAGTCACATTAGCTGCAAAATAAAGAACAATGAACAGACAAGTTTTAATCTCTGTAAACTGTAGTCTTAAAGACTGGATTCTTGTAATTTTGTACCAGAGAGGTGCTAATGAACTTGAAGGCAAATGCTTGGTACTGAACTGACTGGGTTCAGGACCAGTTAGAACTAGCTGTGGCAGGAACATGAATGAATGTTATGGTCATTGTTGCTTTGAACATGTCTTAGTTCCTTATTGTAAAAGAACTGCATTCATGGTCCTGCATGAAATAAATATTAATTTTGGTTTAGGGAACACATTGCGCTCCACAGTAAAATAAAGTTCACCAATCATAAATTACTTAATTGTTTAGGGGCCAAAGTGGGATTTGACCAATAATACTATAATAGGGACAAATAAGAAAGAGAAGCAGAAAGTACTGGGATAGATCCATGTCTTAGCAGCTTCTGGGTCAATTGCAACAGAAGGAATCTGATCTTCAACCCCTGTATTCTCCTCTCTTTGCACATCAGATACACCCACACTTGTCTCGCAAATCCTCGATTTAACAAAACCCTCATTTACCATTGTCCTCTTTGTGAACGAATCCACAAATCTCTCGAGGGTCGATTGTCTCACCTTCCCACCCATTTTGCTACTGCTAGGTTCTGAACATGCGTCGCTCATTGAAGCAGCATGCAGTTGCCGATTGGAGGTGGATGCGGCTACCGCTTCACATGCAGAATCAATCTCTCTTGCCGCCGCCTCCCAATCAAACTGTCAGGAAGTGAAAAAACATATAGTTAATGCCTGATTAGTAGTGCAAGGGTTTTGAGGCGAGGAAGGGAGGGAGAAGTGTTAGTAGAAATGGGAAATGGGATTGAAAGAGATGGGATGGAGGCTCACGTCGTCGTCATCCAGTGGATTGTAGTGGGAGGCCATCCGTCGAACAGATTGTGTGCTTCTCGCTTGAACGGGTGCTTTCGCTTCCCGAGAGTATATCGATTTTGGCGGGAAAAGGGGAGGGGAGTGTGAGATCGAAATTCTAGCACGGTGCTAGCCTGCTAGGGCTGTCTAGTGTCTATGATCGGATTCGGATTTAGAGTAATGATGGCACGGGCCACGGATTGGGTTGGGCCGGTTTTTGCATCAAGTTCAGGTAGGGTGTTCTTTTGGGTTATAGTCAGAAAATGATGCTTCTGCTTCATATCTCTTAAACGGTGACAAGGATTCGGATACGCCTTTATTTTCATTGGACTCATTTGGTAAAATTATTGTTAGTCCTAGTTTTATCGGTCCAAGGCTAGGGTGGAAAAACCGTGCATTGCTATAACTAACACACTGTGGGCTGTGGCTTTAGTTTCGTATTATACCGTGATTAAGTTTATTTTTCAAGTAGTGTGCCGTACCGTAACTAAAATATCAAGGAGTGGTCACGGCATGCGAATGGTCACGTCACGTGAATCACATTGTGTCCAAACGCGCCGTGACTAAATGTGACTCGCGTGACCATTTGAATATAATTAGATTAATTTATTTAAGATTCACCATTTGATAAAAAAAAAATATTCTTATTTGATCAATATCTGATGGTCCTAGTTACACGTGACTAATGTGACCACTTGTTGTGCCATGCCGTGGCTAGATTTTTCATATGCCGTGCCAAAGTTTTAAAAGATGGTCACGGCACGGTACATGACATGCGAGTCACCGTAAGTAACTAACACGTGTGCCGTGCCATTCTATGACGGAGCCAGCTCCGCCATGCTATTTTCTCCACTATATCTATGGCCCATAGTCAGTAAATCAAGATTGAATTCATATCCTCCTCCATAGGTAACATAAATTTTAAATTTGGATCTGAACCATCCGATCTATTTTAGCACAAATATTAAATGAGTCTCGTGGATCATATCCAAACTCAAATATATTATGTACCTTCGAGGATTTGGATTCATAATCAGTAGATCAAGATTTGGTCTTGACTTTAGAGGCCTGCTAATGAGATCCGACTCTAGGAGAGCAGGATCCTGCTATTTCAAATCTAACTGTTAAATTTTTTTCATGTACAAATCTCAACACAGATGAATGGTTAGATTTGGAATAACAAGAGTTTGCTCTTCTATTCGGAGAGCAACGGAGTCAGATTCCTGCTAATGAGTTGGAATGTCCAAAAAAATTGACGACCTAATTTTTATATGGATAAAACCCAAACTCGGTCTAACTTAAATCTCAAACTCGAACATAGCTGGGTTCGAGCAGCTTGAATCGAAATTCTTTGGGTACGTTTGGACGAGACAAAGATAGTGCTAATCTAGATTAACAGCTATTTCAAACTATTATTATATGTTTGAATATGTCTGAGTTAATAAAAATAGACTATTATTTGTTTATCTTGCATTTAGCATGTTATTCTATTAACCCAATTAAAAATTAAAGTAGCTCGCTAATTCGAGCCTTCATCCAAACGCACCTTTTATTTTTACCAAATTTGATAGTTTTGCCTTAGTATATGGTTTTCTTCTTTGGATCGTTCGGTAATTTTTTGAATAATTTGATTTTGATGACTTTCGTGTTGTGCTCGAAAATACACATCTTTTTTACTAGAAAAAGTTACCCCTTCAAATAAGAAAAAATACCCATCGGGTCCTTGACCCTTAGAATTGAAGGTGTTTGAAATATTAGTTTATTTTTATTTTTGACTATCTTTTTTATTGATACATATGTGCATAGCCATCTGCCCATTTTTTTTTTCTTACCATCCAGAAAATCGGAATAAAATAAATATCATCTAAATCTGAATTTGAGCAAAAATGATACTCTCGCAGGTTGAATCCGCGCACTCAGAATGGTAGATGCGCGGATTGAGGAGGCGCACCAAGGGGTGCGGAGCTTGCGAACCCGGATTCACAGACTAGGCTTGCGCACCCACAGATCTGCCAATTGAGCTTGCGCACGTGATTTATGGTTCTATATTAAAAAATAATTGATTTTTCTTTAAAAATAGATGAAATCTATGGCACCAAAAATTTCGGGCTGCGAGAGTGTCATTTTAACCTGCAAGAATGTCATTTATGGGTCGGAGCCATCAGTACCATTACAATTTTTGGAATTTTTTTATAAGTTTATCCCTTTGGTTTTTGAAATTTATTCCTCATTTCTTGTCGGATGTTTGGAGCGCTTGGATTAAACAAGAGATCTTTGTATGAGCGGTTTTGATTATTATTTCAAAATCTTAATTTGTCGTTAGACTTTTTACTTGTGTATATATTTTAGGATTAATTTTTTATTTACTCTTCAAAACTTGTACAGTTTTTTATTTACTCTTGTACTCTTTATTATATTTAATTTATTTCTGAACTTTGTTTAACCTTTTTTTATTTTTCCTTAAAATTAATTAGACATTATTAAATATTGCAAAAAAAAATTTCCATTATACCCTTCTTTTTTCTCTTGATCTTTTTCATTTTCATTGAACAAATTGCATTTTATTTCGATTTTGTATTATCTCTACAAAATGTACTGACATATCCAAACCCAATACTAATGAATAATCTCATCTAGGTCTCAATAAATCATTCTGAGATATTGTTTAGTTTTATATGATCAAATCTAATTTGATGTACAAGTTTGAGAAGTTTGTAAATCTCAAAGCACGGCTATTGTGTTTTTTACTTTTTTTGTTTTTCTCATTCAACTCTGCATTTCTATTACATAAATTTTATTGGTTTACATATCTAGAACCTATCCGAAGACCATTGACTGACATCATGTCCAAAATCGAATCATTTCAGGGAAACGTCGGTTAACTTTTTCCTATTTAGGCAATGAAGGAAAATATTTTTTTTTCTCTTGACATCACTTATGGAAACTAAGAAGAAATAATTTTTCTTTTCAATTAACATATTTTTATTCAATTTCTCCTCTTCTAATGAGATTGTTCTTGATTTTACATTATTTCATTCTTAACTTGATGGACAATATGAGAACTTTTCTTTTTAAAAGTCTATTTTGGTGCGGTACTAGATGTGAGGCTTGGGATGAAAGAGAAGATGAAAGACTATTTACATTTTTGTCAAACAGAAAGAGAAGATGAAATATTATTTAATCTTTAATCTTTCATTTCCATTTTTATCTTTCAAAGAAATTTAACGGAATTCTGTGCACATTAAAAAAAATCAAGAAAGAAACATAAAGGGAAGGAGAAAAGAAAAATAAGAGGGGTATAATTGGAAATATAAATTTCAAAGTGTGCGATTTAATTGTAAGGATAAATAGAAAAAAATTAGAAGAGTTAAGAGGTAAATATAATATATTGAAGTTTTGAGAGATAAATAAGAAATTTAGTAAGAGTTATGAGAGCTCACAAGAAATTAATCCTATATTCTAAAGATTCTTCTTGGTAAGGAATTCAGAGTAGGTCCGATAGGCTCCGATGCTTATCGGACCTACTTTAGTTCGATGGGTGTAGTGACCATTAGATTGCATTAAGATTCGTGCAAGTCCGTTTCAATTTCTGTGTGCACAAATCTTAATGCTAATCATCCGGTGATAAAGCTAATTGAATCTAAAAATAGATCTGATGCCCATCCGACCTACTCCTATTCCTTAGTAAGATGAGAGATATGAGTGTATTGTAAAGTCATAATTTTGAATTATAATTTTTGAAGTTTTCACTTTTAAAAAACATTCCCCTTCAAATGATTTTTACACTCGTTCGTTGAAAGTGTTTTCTCAAATTTCATTATTTTAGCCTCATATGATCAACCAAAAAGAAAGCTTTCATCATGTCATGACAGATTGACAGTGCTTCACGCCTCCTTTCTCCGTGCTGGATCCAACAAAGTAGGAATTGACAATTTATATTTTTTTCTTTCAAAATAAAAGAAAAGAAAATACTATTTTTATTATCTAGTTGATAAAAAAAAAAAGGTATCCCATGACCCATGATGTGATACTAAAAGTTGTATCTGATTCTCTGCGACATTTCTTAGCCGTGGAACCAAATCTGCTGCGATTCTAAAATATCGTAGGTCCTGCGTTTCTAATTTCAACCTTTCATTTATTGAAATGCATCAATTTCAAAAGTAATTAGTTTTTGTGTACGAATCTCAAAACATATGAACGGTTGTGATTGGACCCTGCTATCCTTAGCTGTGGGTCTGACTTGTCAAAGTGTTGACTGTGTCCTGGTATTGAGTTGACCGTTTTCAAAGCGTGTCCATTGAATCCATTGTACACGGCTTCTCGGGAGCAGCTTGGGTCCGATGTCCATCGGGTTCAAACTGGGTCCTATGAGTTTCGTAACCGTCCAATCCACTTTTATATCTGTGGGCGGATGCTTTAATATCCGTTCACACAGATCTTAAAGTAAATCGGACAGTTATGGACCCAATTTGAGACTTTTGAGTTCGATGGGCATCGGACCCAAGCTGCTCCCAGCTTCCCTCACCTACACCTAGTTCGGGGTGCGTATCCTCTGAGATATCTCAATTTTTGCGTGACCGACGTGTCCGGTGCCTATTCGGGGGAACGTAGGGGGCCAGTATTATTTGAGCCTTAAGATTTGTGCAGAACGTATTTCAACGATTGAGATATTCTAAAAAGTCACGCAAAGTTTGAGATATCACAGAGGATGAGAATTCCCTAGTTCGGCATAGTTTAGGGGGCGTTTGGTTTGTGCTTTTCCGATGTCATTCCCGGGCATCCCGTTAATTTTTTTTATTACCGCGTTTGGTTAGAGCAGCGAAGGAATAGGAATGGTAATCACCGATGGCATAGTTCATGGCTATTTCGGTAGCCACGCGGGAGATGGAATTTCTCTATTCCCGCTTCGCGTAAATCTCCCAAGCGCCCAAATTTCTTAATTTTTTTCGGAGACGCGCGCTTCTCTCCTCTCCTCCTCTTCTGTGATTCATATTTACGCTTCTCTTCTCCCCTTCTCTTCTATCTTCTCCCCTTCTCTTATCTTTTCTCCCCTTCTCTTTTTAGTCAAGAGGGACAATCAATTCTACACTCCTGTCTCTGACTGCTGTATTATCTGATTACAGGTTTGGTCTCTCTCTCTCTCACTTCCCTTCCCCAATTCTAGTTTCTCTTTAGCAGATTTGGAGTTGGGCTTGGTTGATTTACAATTTTTCAATTTCAGTTCTAAAATTGTTTTTACAATTCGCCAATCTGAGATGAGTCATGAACTCTACATTTTCTTGATGCTTCTCGAACATTGGAGTTATAGGCTTTTCTATAACTTAACTTTACTTGTTTTTTTGATAAATTGTCAATGAGGTGTATGATTTAATGCTCGAATGAGTAAATATGCTTTTCTTCACAAGTAATATGATAAACTGTCCTTGTACCAGTTTACACACTACACGGTTAATTAACTATTGACATAACATTAGTATAAATTAAATAACGAACGAGATAAAAATATTAAAAATATACTTAACTTAAGAAATAAGTAAAAATGATATTTAACAAAAATAGGAGCGGTTCAACCTTACTTAATAATCTTGTAAATGTACCACTCCCCTTGTACCAATACCAGTTCGGTACTGTCACATCTCTTATCAGTGAGATCAATGCAGTAAAACGGTTCAACATAGTAAGAACCATGCACCATTATAAATGTACCACTCCCGTTGGATGCACCATTCAATTGTTAAAATGATAAAGTAAAGTTTACAAATTATACAAGGTTCAGTACCATTATCTGCATTTTGTATTCTAAGCTTTTCTCTTGAGCATTTTTTGCTTACTCTTAATCAGTACCATTATATATGACCACAATTCCATTTTTTTTATATTTTGCTAGACAAAGTAAAAAAAGGGTAGACTTATATTAAAAAACAGATGCATCAGTTCACTTTATTTAAATTAACAACACAATCAGGCTATAGAGTCGCACATTGCTATGTGAAAGAAATTTAACAGCACAATTAGGCTAAATCCTAATTCAACAGTACCAGTTCCAGTTCGGTACTGTACCAGTACCAGTTTGGTAAAACATGTATGCTGTACCACTGGTACCAGTACCAGATCGGTACTGTCCTTGTACCAGTACCAGTTCGGTAATCAGTACTAGTTCGGTTTAGACTCAATTATACAAACTCTCAATTGTTTTAACTGTGCAAAAATTATATAAACTCTCACTGAGCACATGCCTCATTATAGGTCTTCTTTTACCTTGATTAACAATCAGCCACATTACAAACAAACAATGTATAAACTCACCATTATTTTAAAAACAGAAAAGTGGTTTAATGTCAACTAATAAAACATGCATGCTATATCACTGGTTACATTTTTCTAAACTACCCCTAAGCGTGATATACCAGAACATGCATGACAACTGAAAACATATCGACTCAGTGATTATTTCTAGAACTCCTCCACATGGTAAACATTTCTTGAGCACAATGGATGAAAATTCAAAATTCACAAAATGTAGGTAGAATTTCTGTACATAATCAAAATTCACAAAGTATCTGCACAATGGATGAACCAACAAGTCACTGCACAATTTCTGTTACAGTTTCTGTTACCGCTTTCGTACTTTCAGATGCTAAAGTATCTAATGTTAAAAGCTACTTTGTTATGGTTGGTGTTGATGATACAATGTCGCAAAAAATCGTGGGGTGGCCGTAATGCATTGAAGAGACACTCTATCCGATCGATAAATCTTCACATAATGGTATTTGAGAGTGATTTGTTATGTGTTGAAAATACTCGCATGGATCGAAGAGCTTTTTATAGCCTATGTGACTTGTTGTCAATTGTGAGGAGGTTGAGATGTGATGGAAGTATATTAGTCAAAGAGGCAGTGGCAATTTTTTTGCATATTTTGGCGCATGATGAAAAAAATAGGGTAATAAAGAGGCAATTTGTTAGATCTGGAGAATCAATAAGCAGACAATTCCGTAATGTGCTTAATGCCGTTATTAGATGCTATAATATTTTGCTTAAGAAGCCAACACCAATACCAGAAGATTCAACTGATGGAAGATGGAAATGGTTTAAGGTATATATACAATTCATCAATCATATAAAACAATAAGTACATGATAAATAAAATTAAATATATTTATTGTCTCTATTTAACAGAATTGTCTTGGTGCACTAGATGGTACATATGTTCAAGTAAATGTATATGACATTGACAAAGCCAGATACCGTACTAGGAAAAAGGAGGTTGCCACAAATGTTTTAGGAGTTTGTTCTCCAGATATGCAGTTCATATATATTCTACCTGGATGGGAAGGATCTGCGGCTGATTCAAGAGTACTACGTGATGCAATCGCAAGAAGAAATGGATTGCAAGTACCTCATGGTAAGTCTAGACTTAATATGCATTTGGT
Organism: Carex cristatella; assembly: GCA_024447775.1. Taxonomy (NCBI): domain Eukaryota; kingdom Viridiplantae; phylum Streptophyta; class Magnoliopsida; order Poales; family Cyperaceae; genus Carex; species Carex cristatella. The sequence continues at coordinate 3,398,987 of JAJHPF010000022.1, forward strand.
TTCTATTTTCCTTGGATTCAAGATAGTACTACTTTATATTACAGCATAGGAAAGGTGTACCCAATAGTTTACAACAAAACACACAAGATAATATTACTTTATATTTTTTTTTTCTAACTACAGGTTACTACTATCTTTGTGATGCCAGTTATCCAAACAGTGAGGGTTTTCTTACGCCTTATAGAGGTCAAAGATATTATTTAAATGATTGGAATGGTGGCAGATTACCATGAGCAGCACGGGAGTTCTATAACTACAAACATTCTTCAACACGCAATGTCATAGAACGATGTTTTGGTCTTCTTAAAGGGAGATGGGCAATTCTCAGGGAAAAATCATTTTATCCGGTAAAGATTCAATGTCGAATAATTGCAGCGTGTGCACTCATTCATAATCATATTCGAAGGAAAATGCCTATTGATCCTTTGGATGTCGAAATGCAAGAGACTAACCTAATGCCAGAGGAACTAGATGATGAGCTAATTACACATGTAGAATCAACAGATGAATGGACCAATTGGAGGGAAACTTTAGCTCAAGAAATGTTTACCATGTGGAGGAGTTCTAGAAATAATCATTGAGTCGATATGTTTTCAGTTGTCATGCATGTTCTGGTATATCACGCTTAGGGGTAGTTTAGAAAAATGTAACCAGTGATATAGCATGCATGTTTTATTAGTTGACATTAAACCACTTTTCTGTTTTTAAAATAATGGTGAGTTTATACATTGTTTGTTTGTAATGTGGCTGATTGTTAATCAAGGTAAAAGAAGACCTATAATGAGGCATGTGCTCAGTGAGAGTTTATATAATTTTTGCACAGTTAAAACAATTGAGAGTTTGTATAATTGAGTCTAAACCGAACTAGTACGATTACCGAACTGGTATGGTACAAGGACAGTACCGATCCTGGTACTAGTACCAGTGGTACAAAGCATACATGTTTTACCAAGGCATGACTGGTACGATCATCGAACCGGAACCGGTACTTGTTGAATTAGGATTTAGCCTGATTGTCTTTGTTAAATTTCTTTCACATAGCAATGTGGGACTCTATAGCTTGATTGTGTTGTTAATTTAAATAAAGGGAACTGATGCATCTGTTTTTTAATATAAGTCTGCCCTTTTTTTACTCTGTCTAGCAAAATTTAAAAAAAATGGAATTGTGGTCATATAAAATGGTACCGATTAAGAGTAAGCAAAAAATGCTCAAGAGAAAAGCTTAGAATACAAAATGCAGATAATGGTACTGAACCTTGTATAATTTGTAAACTTTACTTTATCATTTTAACAATTGAATGGTGCATCCAACGGGAGTGGTACATTTATAATGGTGCATGGTTCTTACTATGTTGAACCGTTTTACTGCATTAATCTCACTGATAAGAGATGTGACAGTACCGAACTAGTATTGGTACAAGGAGAGTGGTACATTTACAAGATTATTAAGTAAGGTTGAACGCTCCTATTTTTGTCAAATATCATTTTTTACTTATTTCTTAAGTTAAGTATAGTTTTAATATTTTTATCTCGTTCGTTATTTAATTTATACTAATGTTATGTTAATAGTTAATTAACCGTGTAGTGTGTAAACTGGTACAAGGACAGTACCGAACTGGTACTAGTACCAATGATGTGGCATGCATGATTGATTCGTGTAATTAGATATGTTTTTTCTAAAGTTGTTTGTATAATTCAATCAGATTGTAAATGTACAAAAAGTTATTAATTTTTTGTAATTTGAGATCCAGACGGATGGCTTGAATCTCATATTTGAACCTTTTAAAATATTTTATTTATTTATATGAATTAAATAAGTTTTTTTAGACAAAATTTAATTAATAATTTAAAAACATTGAAGACATATTTTGATAGCCATTGTAATAGTCATGTGTGAATCAAACATAGTAATAGCACATTTCATAAAATGCAGAAACAATAGCCATATGCGAACCAAACATAGTAATAGCACATTCCCTGAAATAACATTTCCCGGAACGACATTTTCCGAAATGACATTCCCCGGCATTACATTTCATTTCATGAAATCCTTGAAATGGTCTAAATGGTCTACAGCGCGAACCAAACGATTTACCCAAGCAAAAGCAAAAGAGAAAAACACACACCGGCCTCTTCCTCGCGACACCCTCGTCACCCGCGACTTTTTTTACGACGGGGAACTCTGCCGGCCGCCGGATCTCTAGCCGGAGATCGGCGATGTCTACTCCACCCCCCTCAACTCCGACCCCCGCCCCAACCGGCGTCGCCTCAAACGCTGTTCCACGCGGCGTGTTCGATCCCTGCAGCTTAACTACTGTCGCTCCGCCGTCTCCGCCTAAATTCTCACTGGAGCAACTGAAACAATGCTCCGAGGCGATCTCCTTCTTCAAAAAGAAGGTGAAGAATACGGCAACGATTGCACAGGAGTTCAGTCGGCTTCAGGTCCATCTTTTGATTTTATTGTTTTTTTATAGATCTTTCTTCGTGAAATCTTTACTCAGAATCACTGTTGATCGGCCCTGGTTGAACAAATTCTAAGTCCGAATGTTGATAGGAACAGCCTCTGTTGAATCTCAATTTGTATTTCTAGAATAAGGATAAGGTTGATTCTGATTGAAGTTAGAATTATTTGGAAGGTTACAATTCACATCCCAGCGCTCACACAAATCTTGTATTTAGAAAAAGGAGAGGGGAATGGGAAAAGAAAAAGATAAAAGTAGCCTAATTGCACCACTGGAAATTTGAAATTGGTGCTGACCAAAATATGCTTCAAAGATTGTTTGTAAAAATGGTCCATATCAAAGCATCTTGTTTACTTTGTCTCTTTTAGCAGGCTATGAGGACACCAAGGAATGACACAATGAGACGGTGTATTGTGGCTCTTGGTGATGCCAACATAAACAAAAACCGATATATAGATGTCTTGCCATGTATTTCCTTCTAACACCTATACTTTGTTAGTAGCATAATTGTCATTCTCCTTTTCGTACTTACTACTTCCCATCATTTCAGATGACGATACACGGGTCATTCTGAATGCTTCAAGTGGAAGCAAGGATCAAGGAAATGGCTATATCAATGCTAGCTTTGTTACAGTAAGACAATTTCCATTACTAGTACTTCTCTTTAATCAGGTTTAATTTTAGAATTAGCTGATCATTGTTTCGTTGAATACAATTGTTGAAATCATATCCAATTGAATATTTTGCTACCGACATCCTCCCATAAAAAAAAATGAATACACACAAAAAAGGGAAAAGACAAGGAACAAGAAATTAAAGAAATCAGTTGCACAAGACCAGAAGAGAACAGCTGCTTGAGTATGTAGAATCTCTCTTGTAATTGCCTTCCAGTTTATGTTAAAATTATCTGTAACTTCAGGTGGGGCCCACAGAGAAAGTTTCTCGATTTATTGCTACCCAGGGCCCACTTCCCGAGACATTTGATGATTTCTGGCAGATGATATATCAGTACCGTTGCTCCGTTATTGTTATGCTCACTAATTTTGATAATGCTAGGGTAACTTGCTTTCCATACAATTTGTGCAGTATAAAGTTCTTATTTTTAACACTCAGAATAACAATATAAAGCTGCAGTGTCATCACATTAAATTTGCCTGACTGAGCATGAGTTGCTACACCACCCTGTACATACTACTGGTACTGGACCTGAACATCACGTCCATTATGGGGTACCTGACGGTTTGCCTCTAGTACGGTGCTAATTGTATGATACGATGAAAGGTTTAGATGAAGTATATATTGGAATAGATTGGTGTGTGGTGCGCACCAATTAGTGAAATTGACTTGCACAAGTATCGTAACATTCCAAGGATCCAATTCTTGCCCGGTACAACAATTGACAGGCACTCAGGCATCCAGCATGCACTTGACTGACTAGTGAAGACATTCCAATAAGAAGTTTATAATAATCTGTAATATTATAAAAAAGCCACACTCTGATATATCTGAAGTTTGATAACACTACTTATATGCAATGGAAGATGACAGGAAAGTGTGCTGATTATTTCAAATCAGAGAAGGGGCAAGGGCAGTTTGGGAATATTAATGTTACAACAAAATCTACTGTTGTCACCTCCTCTTCATTGGTTCTTCGTTGCTTAGAATTGCAGCGCAATGATGTACGTATTATAATGCCTTCTGATTATGCAATTTAACTAAAAAAAGGAATTAACAATGAAAAAGCCTGTCCAATTTGACTATTTTGTTTTTATCTAGCCAATTTATAACATGCTTATCTAACTTTTGGGGCAGGCAATGGAGCCTCCTGTACCAGTTCTCCACATTGAGTACCCAGAGTGGCCTGATCATGGCGTACCAAGATGCACTGTTGCTGTGAGAGAAATATTGAGACGACTGTACCATGTACCGACCGATGTAGGCCCCATTGTTGTACACTGCAGGTGTGTTCTCAATTAATTTCTTTCGCTAGTCTTTTTCCTTGAGGAAATAATTTCTCTCTCTATTGCTTTCTTCCTTGAGGAAGTTGGATGGGTTCCTTTTTAGTTATTAAAAAGATTATTGCTGATAGAAAATAAAATAAAATATATACTAAAAAATATAGTAACATATTTTTTTATAAATATAAAAAAATACAAATTTTCTTTCTTTAAAAAAAAAGCTCAATGGTGTTGTAATAGTACACTCTAAAGAAGTTTTTTTCCCAATGGTGTTCTCTATATGTTTAGATTTGGTTTGTTTGCAAACTACACTCTAAAGAAGTTTTTTTCCCAAGATTATTTATGGTTGGATTAAGCTAAAATATCTTGAAATCTTCGTCAAACATTTCATATACCTTTGTCAGTTTGTTTTATAAACACAACAACAACAACAACCAAGCCTTTAGTCCCAAACAAGTTGGGGTAGGCTTTTTTTTATTCCTTGAAGAGGCTGTTTTTTTTTTGACTGCTGGCTCGCCCCGCCTTATCGCAAACCCTCCTCCTTTATAAACACACAAACATGAAATCAATATCTCTTTTTAATCTGCTTAGCTCATAATGATCTTCATGATTGGTTTTTGTGTACTTCGTTCACCAACATCGGGCTTATTTGTTTGCTGAGCAAGTTTGTTGCCATTTAGGGGAATATACTCGCCACCAGACCAATGTAGCAGTTGGTCATTATTTGAAGCTATCTTAAAATCTTAATTGTTAAGAAAGTTTGGGTCTTGGAGCTTCAAATAATTAAGTCTTTGAACAGTATTTTGGACCTTCATATCTTTGGGTTAGTGAGGTTCATTTTGATCCTTTTTTTAAATTTGTGTTACTGAGATAAGGAAAATTAGGTACCCCTGGTTCAATGTAAATATTTTGATCCATTTTTAATACAATCGTTGCTCAGGCTATATGCACCTTAAAAATAAATATGGAAAAAAAATATTAGCAGCTTTTCTGAATCTCTTAAGCTGTTCAACTTTTAACTAATGGAAAGTTTGTGCGGGTCTCTAATATTTATATTTATTGGTATCATCAGTGCAGGCATCGGAAGGACTGGTACGTACTGTGCAATCCATAATACTATTCAAAGGATCTTGCTTGGTGACACATCCTCATTGGACCTCGTCAAAACCATCGCTGATTTTAGATCTCAGAGACTCGGGATGGTACAAACACCGGTATGTATTGTTCCATTAGCTCACCATTGATATACAACAAGGGAATTTGTGGGGTACAGTTGAACCAGTACATAAAGCAAAATATTTGTTACTTGATTGGATAATGGAGTTTAAGAGTTTAATAGTAAAATATTGTAGTAGTTCACTGGTGTAATCATAGTACATGCAGTAGCTCAATGGTATTATAATAGTACATGCATTAGGTTATGGAAAAGTTATTTTCTTCTTTAATTATCTTTCATTTTCAAAGATTTAATATTATATTTTTGACCTTCTTTCTCTAGGATCAATTTTTGTTCTGCTATCAAGCAATAATTGATGAGTTGGAAGAGTTGTCAATGAGGTCCAATCAATGAGATAAGAGAAGGTTAGATCCTTATCATGTTTTAATACTGTCCAGGCAAGTGTGACGTAAAGTCCCTGTTTGATACAGGCATTGTTGTCTTGAAACATTCCATGGTAAGTATGATTTTGCCATTCCCCAAGAAAAGGAAAAGAAAATTTAGGAAGATATTAACAATTAAACAGTTATTACCTCTGCTCTTATCATATGGGGTTATATATCAATAAAATTTGTACTCAGTCTCAATGTCAGTTAAGATTTGTATCTAACTAAAGAGATTCTACGTTTATCAGGAAAATACAAGGGAGCAAAGAATCGTTGGTATATGGATGCTTTTCTTATTTCTGGTTGTTTTGGGTAACAGGGTGCTTTGGTTGTAGATTCATCCCTTATGCTAGTCTAATCATTCTTTTGTCACATTTGTATTTTTTATTAGAGAAATATGGATGTTTTTCACATTTGTATTTTTTAAGGATTGTATTATCTTGTCAGCCAGGTTGTCCCCAATATTGCCTTTCTTGTTCCACCCTAAATAACTGTTATTTTTTATCACCTCGGTATTTATTTAAAAAAAGTACTACCTTTTTTTTTATGATGGAATTGCATGATCTTTCTGTGCACAAATTAATTTCACTGCAACTATGCAAATTGGAACCTTTATTACACAGCTCTGTACATCTTATATGATGAAACGGTATGTGAAGAAACTTTATTTCACACGCCGAGGTGGGAAACAAATCTGAATTTGGATTGATCCAAATTCGAATTAGCTTCAAACTCAAGTTGATTCGTACATGACTGGACCCAAAACCCAAATTTGACCCACCCATTAACGCGACCTATGACATGATGTGGTTCGAAACAACACACACACACACACACACACACACAATCGTTGCTTCAAAATAAAATCGATGAAGAGTTGCTTCAAAATAAAATTGTTGAAGAAACAATAACATAAAACAATGAAGAGTCTCTGACCTGATTGATTCAATACCTAGCAACCTGACTCGTATAAATTCAATGCGAACCCCAAATCAATCCAATTGTCAAATTTAGTCACAATTATTACAAGTTTATCAAATCGTACATGCACATAATGTAGCATTTTTAATCAGTATATAACACTGAACCTGTGCAAATTCTTTTCTATATTTGCAATCTATAATATCAGGATGTAGCCTGTTGAACGCCGCAACAGTAATTTTGCAAAAGATTTGACATTGCTTTTTTTATTTTCCTCAAAAATATAAAAAAAAAAACTTTGACCAAAATATTTCGACATATAATATTATAACAACCTTGCCTTGTACATGAAGCATCTAAAGCTCATAGGCTTCTCTAAGGAAAAAGCTAAATTTTCATTCTGACGTACTTCTTATATTTAATTCATTTTTTTTTTTGCAGTCAGAGCATTGACAAAGCAGAAGTATAATTTTTTTTAACCATTTTCTCAATCAAGTAGCCCCTCAAACAACTAAGGAATGCCAAAAGTTTGTTGGAAATTATTGTACCACTGTAGTATGAGTCCGCATCTCCTCCATTAACTCAAAAGAGATTCTTTTGAGTTTTTGAGTTAATGCATCTTGGCCGTCTGATTTAAACAGAGCCAATCCGGTCACATCTGAATAATTCAGATGGTCCTTAAATATTAGTGTTGATTTAGTTCGCACGGATTTAAAGTGAATCGAATGGTCCAGATGTATTAACTCAAAAGATTCCTTTTTAAGTTAATGCAGAGGATACAAATTCTTAGTATACGCTTCATATTGTCTGATTTGCTGTGCAGAGATATTACTTCATGCTGAAAGCGAAACGAAAGTTCATCCAAAAAGCATATTGACACCGGATAAGAGGGGGAAGCAAATTAATATGTATTCAAACGACTTTTGACATTAGGACAAGTCAAGGCACAATGCCTTTCTGATGCACGGTGCATATGCAATACTTGCTAAAAATCTAATAAAATATATTTGGATCTATCGCTTGCGGTTATAGCACCTATTTGATGTCCATGGAAACCATAGTAATAAGATTCGTGAGAAATTCACGTTTTATTCGTGTATTATTTTTTTTTTGACGTTACTGAATTGAACTCCGAATAAAACGTAAAAAAACGTATAATACATTTTATTTATTCACGAATAAAACACGAATTACGAATTATTCGCGATAAAAATGCAATTTTTTTAAAAAAATATATTTAGAGGTTTATTTTGGTTTTTTTTTTTTTTTTTCCTTTTTGTACCGAATCATTTCCGAATTATATCCGAATTACAAATTTTTTATCCTGCCGAACCGAACCCGAACTCTTCGTTTGTCACTATGAAGGAAACTAGGTTTTGCATCTTAATAAACCTCATTGGATATCAGGGTAACAGGATAAATTTTGCTTTTCAACGTTAATTATCAAGTTTTATTATGCTTTGGTACCAGAATTGGACAGAGAATTACTGTTGGGTACAACTAGGTTTTATTTATGTTTTATGTGTATTTTTCTTTTTAAAAGCACTGATAATTGGGTAGAACTAGAGTGTTCCTAAGTTCACCAAGTCTCTTTGTGAACTCAACTCTAAAATCTATCGGATTAGCTTCAAACGATGAATCCAAACTGTTGAAATTCTTCTACCTTACGAGTGATGCGTCTACACGCAAAAATTTAAATTAATTTTCTATAGAGTCAAGTGGTCAAAAGACGTCCAAAAAATGAATGTATCAAAATTACTTTATAAACCTTCCAATTTTGACCACCTGACTTTATACTAAATTAATTTGAAACTGTAAAATTTTCACATGTAGACGCATTACTCGTAAGTAGAACGTAAGGTAGAAGAATTTTAAGTTTTTAACAGTTTGAATTTGTCGCTTGAAAATAATTCAATAGATTTTAGAGTTGAATTCACAAAAAACTTGATGAACTTTTTGACAAGATAAAGGCTTGGTGAACTTAGGAACACCCAAGTTTAGTTCTACTCCTGATAATTACATATTGATTGTTTACTACAGTTACATTTGCAAATAAATTTTATGAAGAGCATACAAGAACTCAGGGCCTTTAAAATTTTGTTTTGAACACTCCTCTCCTCTCCCCAAAAAAAAAAAAAGAAATAAAAGAAAATATCCCTGTCGTCAACTATTTTAGTTAATTAATATTTTTGCATAAGATGGAGTGGGTTAAGCGTACAACTAACTTGATGGCATCTAGCCATCTAGGAGATATTTTAAATGTCAACTTTGATAATATATGTGAGTATCAATTTGGTATATTTTAAGTAGGAGTTTAATTTGAGCGTTAACTTTTATACTTATTGTCAATGTCAACTAGCTAAGATAGTTTTGATAATATATGTTATGTTAGTGTAAATTTTGTGTATTTTAAGTAACTACCAATTTGATGCCCCCTCAAAGATTTTTGAAAAGATCAATGGGCAAAATATATCAATATAAAAGTTTGAAAATTTAGAAATTTACATCAAATGGCAAGCAACTATTGAATTTCTCTTCATCCATGATTAAAATAATAATAAATAAATGAAATAGGAGTTGACAAGCCACTGTACAAAATATAAAATAAAACAAAATTAGTTGACACCAGAGATAAGATCAAATTCATTAATCGTTGAAAACTTATTATAATATTTGACTTTTTGGTTCATCAAATGCATATAGAGATATTTTGAACTGAATTCTACTGATGACAACATGACTTTGTTAGAGATATTTTGAACAATTCAGATTTGTCATTTGAAACTAATTCAATATATTTTAGAGTTGTCATTTGAAACTAATTCGATATATTTTAGAGTTGATTTCACAAAAGGGACCAGTAAACTTAACAACACCCTAATTCTATTCATAATAAAATATATCCTTGATAAAAGACATTTAAAATAAATAAATAATGAAAATAATAATACTGATATTTGTTATTCTGAAAATAAATAAATATAGTTTTTGATACTTTTATAATATTCAAAATCTCGAAACCTTATGTGTAAATTTCATAGAATAAAATAAATTATTGCATAGCATACACTTTGTGACTTTACATGTCATGTACGGACGTGAGAGCCTAACCAATATAGTCATTCCTTATTATATTCTCTCTCATTCAATGCAAAGAAAATAATATAAAAAATTGAACGCATTTAAAATATATTTATTATAACGAGTTACTGGTATTTTTAATAAAAAAAAAAAAAATCGATCCGTTCAACCAGTTTTTAGCTGTTCAATAGCAGAAACTGTTTGATCCTTATTTTTTTGGAGAAAAAAAATCATCAATTTTTTTTTTGACAAATTAAAATTAAAATTTCTAAAAAATTGCATTCATGGCGATTCTGTTTTCTTGGTGCGTTTGGATGAATCAAGAATAGTAACAATGATAGAGCTATTCTCAATTTTAGGATAGTAGCTATTCCAACATTTTGTAGGAATAGTAGAATAGTGGGCTATTCCACAAAAGACAAACAAAGAATAGTGATTATTCGCTAATCCAAACACACCCAAACGTCGGATAGTAGTTCGGAATAGTGCTAATCCGGAATAATAGCTATTTTTCACCCATCCAAACGCATCTTTTATGTTTCAAAGAGTTCAAATAAGGACAGAAGTATTTTAAAAAAAAAGGACAAAAGTGGTAATGATATTTACCACTTTTATTTTTATTTTCTCAAAATTCATTTCAAGTTGCGAAAGAAAATTGTGTAACTTGGATCTAGTACATAATTAACATTTTATAAAAGTTTGATTAGCACGTTCTGAATACATGTTTCATGTTTGATATACACTTATACCTTACGGATAATGTTTAATACTTCCATGAATAAGGACAGCTATTTAATTTTTCTTAACTATTGATTTGTGTTGACACTAATCTAATTTTTTTTTTTCTTTCGTTTTAGGTAGTTCAAATTATAAGGATATTATGATATAAACCATATTAGTTGGCAAATCAATTGTGGAACTATGTTATTAAATTATTTAATGAACATACCAAGGGAATATATATGGAATAATCTCCCGTTTATTCTCCCAAGCACAAATGTGGTGCGCGCATGAATGGATAATGGAAGATTAATGTTTTTTTAATATATTTTTTATTCAAAGCCGGTAGGCATATTCCATGCATTAACCAAACAATTTGATATTATGTAAAGAGCAACATAAATAAACAATAAAAACCAACTCCAAATTAACACCTAATGACATATATAGTCCTATATATAAAGAGAAACAAAAATTATAAAGGACGAGCCCATTCATGACCAGACTTATTTTTAGTTACAATAAGGGAATGAGGACCGCTTCCAAAATAGTGAAAATATTTTAATCAGCATATGTAACAGAACCGAAATTTTTTAGTTAGCATTCCAATAATTCAAAAATAAAATTATCATCACTCCAAACTTTAGATTTTTAATCTTACCATCCACGTACTCTGGAGATGTGCATCAAATTTTTCAATACACTAGCTAAGGATGCGCACCAAATTATTATTTTTTATTTTTTGGTGCGAACCCTAAAAAAGCACACCATTTTTTTTCCTTCTTTTAGAAGTATATGTACACATCAAATTTGACGGTGAAATTGTTGAAAATAAAACTCACTTGTTTAACAAATAAAAATTTGAACTAAAAATTACTACAACAAATTATACGCACAATATGAGCAACATTTTGTACTAAGTAAATTGATGTGCAAATTACTACAAATTATACACACAATTTGATCAACTTTTATACTATAAATTATACACAGAACAGAACAAAACTAAAATAAAAAATTATTTGGTGCACTTCCTGAGGGTGCGCTAAAAAAATTAAATTTGGTGTACATCTCCAGCTGGCGCACAAAAAAATTTGATGTGTGTCCTAAGAGTGTGTGAGTGGTAAGAATTGAAATTTGGAGATATGGGTGGTGGTTGTTCAATTTTGATTTATTATGATGGTAACTAAAAAAATTTCTGGTACAAAAAAGGAGGGCTCAAATGTTCCTTGATTTAGTGTTTCTTTCACCCGCACTTTTTTATGTTTATTTTCAAAGTTCAAACAGTTAATTCAAACTACTCGACATAATCTTCATAATAAGACCATATTTTATATTTTTTAGACAGGTACATAATTTTCACTATAAAAAGACAAGAATTTTGTATCTATATAAAAAATAGTATTTTTTCAGAAAATATAAAATTTGGTCTCCAAGCAACTTTTAATACGAATTATATTGAACGTTTCAAATTGTTAGTTTGATTTTGAAAATGAAAGTAAGAATATGGAGACATAATTAATACGCAAAAGCAATGAAGCATTTGATAACAAAAATAAGTATTTAATGAATATAAATTTGGAGCAAAACCAAAATAAGTACTAATCTTTCATTTTAAAATTTGAATATAAATTTAATTTGAAGTGTAATTAAAAAAAAGTTCAAAGACAAGGAAATCATTCTCGTGGATCTGGCCATGGAATTAAGTCATTAGTACGTACTTTTGCTGTAATAAGCCACACAAGAATATAATGAGGACGCAAGAATATAATGAGATGATAGTACAATTGGTTAGAGAAAAATTCTAAAACTGCTAACTATTCAAAAATCGATGCTCTTCTCACGACTTCAAAACCTCTGCGAAGTACTACAAAAAACTACACAAGAATAATAGTAATCTGAAAATCCTACCATGTTTCATAGACGAAACAGTAAAATTGACAATACAGCATGTATGGAATTATTGCTCATGCAAATTACCAAATACCAAGGTTGTAATTAAGTAATTTCGTTTTAATTGTCAGAATCAGCCTTAATTGTTTGATTTGACTCCTAACTTTGTAAAAAAAATTAAGTAACAGTTGTCCTCTAATTTAATGCATATAAAGATTCAAAAAATAATTTTGTAGATTTCCTTCTCTGCTGAACAAATGCTTTGGACACCATATCTAGCTTTGACTGAGATGGAGAAAGGAAATATTTTGTGGTGGAATAAAGGTATATATTATCGTCATATCAGTATTTAGTATTTACCAATAAAATAAAAATAATAATAATGATTTTATTTTTTTTATTCTCAGAACAAAATAAAAAATGAAATGGTAAACCATCCCATGTAAATTAGGACCGTTAGATCTTGAATTTTGGATAAACTAATCTAAATTATGAAAAAATATTACCAGTCACGTTTGATCACGACACAATACGGCACAATGTATTAATCATGACACGATACATTTTTTTTCCATTCTACCGCAAGTTATGGCGAGTACTCAATGAACCGAGCCATCACTTTTGTAAATAAAATAATAAGAATGAAGAAAATGACAGCTAAATATTAGGAAAAAAAATCAAACAAACAATGAACAAAGAATTTGCAATATCTGAAAAGTTTCAGTAATAGTATATATATATTTATTCATATTAAACAAAAAAACCAAAAAAATTATACCTGAGATGTGCATGATATTAAGTAGTAGTGTGCTAAATAAATTGTCAAGTGCCCTGTTAATAATCATCGATTTTTTTTTATATATTAAATATGATTTTATGCAAATTTATAAAATATAAATCTTACAAAAATTAAATTTATATATAATTTAATTTTTGGCCTATACTGAAATACTGCGGTTTTTTCTGGCTAACTTTCAAAATTGTCCGAATCAAATAATTTATTAATTTCCCCGCATTTTTCACCCAAAATATAAAATACAATAAAAATAAAAATTCAGACTGTGTGAAAGGAAACTCTAAGAGGTCAATCATAGTTATTTTTTTATGTTTATCGATTCATGTAAAATGCTAATTAATGTAATCCGGCAGTGAATTAAATCGGATATTATTAATTAGTCCACTCGGAGAAATTACATGTCGACATTGAAACCACGGAATAAATTAAAACTATTAAAGAATAAAATTCTTAATCTATGATTCCAGTCTTGACCATTATATAAATTTATTAAAAAAAAATTACATGGTCATACTTCACAAGCATATGCTAGTTATATTCCAATTGAGTTTAAAACATTGAACTATTCTCAAATCCATTATATTATTATATTATTAGCAACTAGAAATATCTAGTTCGAAGTGCCAATTTACTTACAAGGTCTAAAATCACGATATATAATTACACACACACACACGCACACACACAATAAAATTTATAATTTAATATTGCCGAAAAGAATTACCAACGCTAGTTAATTAACTAAATATGTAATTTTTTATTTGAATTTTGCTAGCATGCTATGGATAGTATAACATGTTCTGTGCTATTTTTTTTTAAAAACCAATCGTATAAATGATGAATTAAAACCGCTGAAGGTAATATATTACATGAGTTTTGTGTTTACATACAAAATTTATAAAATTTTGAATTTATTTAGTATAAAATCAAGCGGTAAAAAAAAAAGATTTATAAGTTAATTTCGCTGCATTCATTTTTCAGCATTCTTTATTGCATGACTTTATGTTAAATGAATTCAAAAATTTATAAATTTTGCAGGTAAACGTATCACTGGTAAAGTAGATTAATTTCAACAGTTTAAATTTGTTATTTAAAATTTATATGACAAATTTTCAAAACAATAATACCACGTGTTACTATACTATTGGTAGCACAAACTCCTTTATTTTATTTTAAATTCCCGTTGAAATTACTTGTCGTTTTTAAACAGCCTTAGGCGCGATTCTCGTTCATATTCGTTCAATTTTTTAAATAAACTATGAGAGTCAAACCCTAAAAATTTATTAAAGAAAAAGTCTTATGAGATCCGTGCGCTGTAATCCTTAAAAGATAACAAATAAAATTGAAAACAAGATAAAGCTTAAAATATGTACATGCTTGGATTGTGCAAGAAATTTTAAAAAAGAGAGCTGAAGCGCCTTTGCTTTGCAATAGAAACCACCCTTTTGTTATGATTATTCTTTTATTTATTTCTCTAAATGATCTCTATTAAATTTTATTGATTTGAAATTACCTTCAACTTATAAATTAGCTAGCACAAATTTTAAGGAACAAATTTGAGTCAGATTGATCTGGATTCTAATCGGACAGTCTGAATTCAATCTCAATATTTTTTATACAAGAGATTACTAGTTGGAAACTCAGAAATTTAGATGAAATTTTTTTTTTGTGAATATTAAATAGTTGAGTAGCTTGATCTCAAATCTTTGCTAAAAAAAGATAATAATTTTTTATGATAATTCCGTCAATAATAGTAATTTTTTTTTATCTTTGGGAATAAATAAAACAGATTTTCAAATTAATTGTCCATTGAAATGCCCTCTCTCAAAACATATCACAGCATGTGGCATCCAACACTTGATCCGACCACTTACTGTTATTTTGTACTTGCGTTAATTAACAACTTCTAAGCATCAATTTCTTATTTTTAGAAATGAGAATTATTTCTTAAAATTGCCAGGAATTGAAGACTTTGTCAAAAGTATTTGGAGACAACACCTTGTCACCAATATACAACTTTGGGGAAACAACACAAGAAGATAGAGAGGTAAAGTAATTCTTTTTGGGAAAAGTGGGAAAAAAATGTTACTCGGTTGTTGAAAATTTCAGCAGCCCAATTCTTTTCTCGACTGTCAAAATTTTCGGCGGTTTGGACATTTTAAATTTTTTACAAAATATTTTGATATTTGTATTATTTTTTTATTTAATGTTGGATATTAAAAACAAATTGGCCATATATTGTGATGCTTCTCATTCAATTCCTTGGTTAGTTCATCAAGTCATGATAGAAATGTAATTTTTTTTTTAATTATGCTCAATACTCATTGAGCTTTTGTCTATATATATCTGCATGTTTGTAACTTTTTTGTAACGGCTCGGATCAATCGTTAGATTTTAAAAACAAATATGTTGATCTGTATTATGGACTAAATCGTGATATGCATAGTATCTTATACTCACTAAAAAAAAATTGTTAGACTTAAAATTCTTGTATGCTGCTGTCTCTGTTTTGACTGGTTTATTTTGAAACATTAAAAAAATAAAAGTCTCTTTCTTTTTTCCCTCCCTTCTAGAAGTACATTCCTTCTCTCTTATAGGCCATTGAATACCTCAAGAGGTTTTAAAAGAAATTGGGGAAAAGGTCGAAAATAATAAAAAAAAAATTTGGAAGCAAATTTGTCATCCAGTATGTTAGCATTTCAAATATCAAACCATCGACATATTTTGCACAACGGGTCATTATTCTCTTCAGTTCTGCTTCTCTGGCTTTTTTTGCTTTGATACAGTTCTCTGATTTTGAAGAGAAGAAGACTATAGAAGAGACAGAGAGAAGAGAGCACAATGGGATGTGTTCATTCATGTGGGGTTGCAATAGAGGAATCAGAATCAGGTCAAGAAAGAGATAACAGCAACGATGGGAAGAGGCATGACAACAAAAGGGTAACACCAACCAATATAGAGAAAGAATCAAGCAAAGAGAAATCATTAGAAAAAGGCAATAAATCATGGTATTTGGATAAAAAAGAGGTAGAATCATCATCCTTGAAGAGAAACAAATTGAAAGATGTTAAACAAGCCAATATCTCAAAGGATACCAACTCAAAGGCAAGTTTCTTTTTCTTATAATTTTTGGATTGATTCAATCAAAATATAAGTAATGTGGCATATAAACCATGCACTAGTGTTAGACCTCACTGGTCTAGCACCGGTACGCATGTTGCGGTTACTAGAAAATGCCAAAATGGTACTTGTACAGAATATATGTTGTTGAAAAATCATCCTAACATGATCCAGTATGGAGTGTAAACAATGAGATAAACATTCTTGAATATCAACTTTTAGTAGGAAGATGATTTCCAAATTGAATTTTATCCGAAGAAATGAGTAGATTTTCAAATGCCTAAAAGGGGCCCTTTAAGTCTTGTTGATTTCATCAAACTAAGAAATAAACCAGAAACAAAGAACAGTCCAATAAAGTAATCTTGATTTGGTTTAATTTGTGGTTCAGTTATATTATAATGAAACTCACATCAATAATATATCATGTTTGCCCTTTACTTAGGCTGATGGAGCTTCATTTCTTGGGAACACGAGAAATACCGTGTTCTTTGGCCCAGGTAGCAGTAGTTCTGCACCAAAACCAGTATCAAGAGATGGCAAGATCTCAATATTGTGCTTTGAGGTAGCTAACACTGTTTTCAAAGGATCCAAATTGATGGATTCTCTCTCAGAAGGAAATGTGAAGCATTGCAAAGAGGTAGTGCTTCAATCACAAGGCATACAAAGATTGGTTTCTAGCGATACGCAGGAACTGCTAAACCTGGCTGCTGCTGATAAGAGGTTCTTAAATAGATTTTTAGATCTTCATAAACATGATTATTTTTATTTAATAGTTATTAAGAAGGTCGAATTAAGGATACTTTTTTGAACAAATGGCACTTTCAACTTAAAACTGATACATAAAAACTGAGAATTTGTGGCTCTGATTATTGTAGGTGTGTAGCAGATAAAACTTAATATATTTTCCAAACTTTTCTTAGAGAGATTTCAAAAGTTCCTTACCTTTTTAATAAATGTAAAAGAGCCCCTAAGTTGGAGATTTAAAAAAAGGTTTCTAGTAGTTGCTTTTGGCACCATCAAACTACCATGCACACAATGATGACAGGAACAAATTTTGGCTTGCTCTTTCTTCAAGAGTTTTGAAATATTTTAAATCTAAAACAATGTTAATTTAAATCTAGATTCAGTAAGATATAAGTTAAAAAAAGATAATTATTATTTTAATCATGTTAAATTCATTATTGTTTTTACTTAATTAGTAATGCATTGCTGGCCATGCTAGAGAATAAAAATAAAAGGACCAACCAATAAAATTTAGCCATTTAAGGGGATTTAAAATTTGTGCATGTAAGCCTAGAAACAGAGATTTAGGTTGAATTCTTCTGGCCATTTCTTTAGATTTCTCCAACAATACAGGGTTTTTTTTTTGCAATTATTGACCATATAGGGGCCTTTTTGCAATCTGTGAAATAGATCTTTTTGAAAATTCATTTATTTGCTACTCTCCATAAAATGATGTCATTATGAAAATGATTTGTGAGAAAAACTACAACATGAGATCAATAATTTACAGCACAAAAAGTCAACCTTCTGACTTTTGATATGTGCATGCATTCTTCCCTTGATATCCTTTATTATAATGTCTTCCATTCTATGTTTGTTTACCTTTTGTCAGTTTTATATATTTATTTATTTATATTTCATGAACAAATTTCCCAGTTCATATCTTAAAAAAATCCCCTTTTTCTAAAAGTTTTTTCTTTTCTTTTTCTATTTCACAGAAAAGAATTGAAAGTATTGTCTAGAGAGGTCATAAGGTTCGGAAATAGATGCAAGGATCCTCAGTTTCACAATTTGGAACGCTATTTTGACAGGTAGAAGAAATAAAAGATGTAGGTAATATATATTTTCTAGACAAATAATTATCTAACAATGTGCTTTGCTTGCTATATGTTACACAGATTTGAATCAGAAAAGCCTCCAAGTTGTTTAAAGGAAATTGCAACTGGAGCAATGCAACATCTACTCGGCCTTTCTCAGCGCACTTCTGTGAGTATCATCCTCTAATTTCTGTATAATTAGCCACAGCTACACAGGAAAAGCATTGCTATTGGGCATGAACTGTACATGGTATGAACAAAATTGATCCAGCAAATGTGGTATGAACAAAATTAGTCTGGCACCAACTTAGATACCGAAAAATGAAGTTCGGTACTCAATTCAGATGATTCTTTTTTTTTTTTCTTCTTTGTTTTACTTTCTCTCTTACTTTCAACTCACTTTTTGGTTCCTCTCTTGATTTCTTGTCTAGAACCTCTACCTGGAGTTGTATGTGCTAAAGAAATTTGAACAAGATTATGAGAAGAAATGCTGGGAAGAGCAGAATTTTATTTTCTGTCAGAAAGGTAGACGTTATGTTTAATGAAATCATGTTTTTTGTAAGTACTAGTCTCCCCTTGCTACTTTTTATGCAAATTCTGATAAAAAAAATACTTTGAATTTTCAGGAGATAGAGCTAAAGATCTTAAAAAACAGATAGAAAATCAGAAGAGTTACATAAAAGACCTAAGGAAAGAAACACTTTGGTCAAAGAAGCTAGAAGAGGTATATAACTAGTACTACCTGGTTTGTGCAAGTACCAGACATGACTGGTACTGCACAATACACAAATGTCCTTTTTCCCTTTGACATAGTCCAGTCTACAATTTCGCATCTAAAGTCTCATTTGAGCATGACATGTTCTGGTAACGACACGACACCTGAGTGTTGTTAACATAACAGTGCACGTACCCAAATTTTCAGCTTAGAACCCAAGACATGGATTACTGATGCTAACTCACCAAATCATTCCTGAAAGTTATTAGCAGTAATATTGGGTACTAGATTTAGGAAAATGAACATTATTAAGAATTTGAGTATTTTTTAATTTCAGGTAGTAGCGAAGCTATTAGATATGGTCCAGTTTATACATTTCGAGATCAACAGAGCCTTTGATATTGAAGGTACTTGTACCTCTCTGTTTTTTTTATTAATAAGAATCTAAACTTTGAATATATATAAAGAATCCACCAAACAAATTTCGAGCATGTAACCTCTCATACAAAGAGTATTGTCTTAGTCACTAGATCAAATACCGGTTGTCTTACATCCTCCTATTTTATTATGTTGAATATAAAAGTATAAAACCTTTTCATTTTAGAATGTTTGGAGCTTTCTCTTTCTACTAGTTGGTCATTAAGGATGCCCAGTTTTTTCAACTTTTAGGTGGAAAGGATTGCATGGAGAAGGCAATCAGTAGTTCAGAAACACTAAGTTCAGCAGGGCTTGCTTTGCATTATGCACAAATTATAACAAAAATTGATAATATGGTATGCTCCATTGATTTATTTTATTTTGTTTATTGTTATTTAATGTTCTTTCTTTGATTTCGAAACATCAAGTCCATGAAGTTATAACCAAAACTGTATTGTGCTCAGATGATTCTTCAAAATTCGGTGCCTCAAGCGTTGAGGGAAGCATTGTATATGTCATTACCTGAGAACATAAAAGCTTCTCTAAAACCTTGCCTGTTATCACTTCAACCCAGCAAGGTCGGTTCTTCATTTCTCTGACTTACTGAAATTCAATCTAGAAGTTTAGTACATTAATGAATTGATCATATGGTGGTTGTTATTGTAACGAGAAAACGAACCCAGAAAAAACCTCAACCATTTACCAGAGAAATTTCAGGCTAGGTTTAAAATGAAATGCAACTCTATAAAATCTTAGCACAACCTAGCCAGGCCATGACCAACCCATATCCAGTCTTAACAAACGCCTTCAGTGCGTTGTCCTATAGACTTGAACAGATGCCAGATTCTGTACCAGTACTACTGTACTATATCTAAAAAATAAACGCCTTCAGTTGCTAAGCATTTCCAATAAAATTCAACCCAACAAATATTCCCTCACAGTAATATGCTTATATGAATACTTAAAATAATTCATATATATATCTGTTTCTTCAATTATGCTTCAAATTGCAATTCACCTCCAGAGTAGTTCAGATGTATGTGATTTGCATCTTTATTTCATTTAGTTTAAGCACTGAATCCTTCAACTTCTTTGTCATTTCTCTGAGCAGTTCACGAAGAAGGAAACAAGAAGGGAATTGGATAAGATCTTAAAATGGCTATTGCCAATGGCCAATAATACAATTAAAGCTCAGTACCAGTTTGGCTGGGTCGGTGAAATGGCAAATATACGGTAAGCCAATGAAAACTATGCTTTTTTTTTTTTTGCAATGTTTATGATAAATGAGAATTGAAAACTGATAATTTCATTGATATTCATGTTTTTCCAGAACTGAGGCTAATGACAATGTTGTCGTAGAATCCAATTTGATAAGGTTGCAAACACTTGATCATGCCAAGAAGGAAAAGGTGGAAGAGATTATACTGGATCTTTTAGTGTGGCTTCACTGGCTGGTTGCCAAAAATATAAACAGCTCTGGTGCAAACCAGATTGACCAGCAAAATAATAGAAGATTTTCAAATCCTACGAGTACCAGCAAGCGCTCAAAGAATAGCACAGATACTTCATGATTGAGATTTATACAATGAAAATAAAGATTTTTTTTTTCTTTTTTGTTGAGTATTGTTAGAAACTTTACGAACAAAATAGAAGTTTTGATTTAATTTCTAAGAGGAAGATATAGATGTAAATACAAAATTAATATTGCACATATAACTCTCCCTATAAACTTTTTGGAAAAAGCCTGGAGCTGTCGAAAACATCGAAACAGCAAAAGGGCAAATCTGTATATTTTTAATATGCAGAAATAATGAACCTGTACAAAACATTAATTGCATAACCGTTAGGTAATTTTCGTGATACAATTATTAACAACTCTATAATTTTAGCACGCTAGTGATTAGGGGTATTATAATTTTCATGATACAAATATTGCAGGGAATAGAAATTTTAATTTAAAGCAATGTAGCTAGTTTAGAAGTTTTAAATGATGAAAAAACTCAAGTTAACAAAAAGGAAAAAATAGATTTTAGCACGCTAGTGATTAGGGGTATTAGAAGTTATTGTTCTTTTGTCTGGATACTTGAAACTTATACCACTGGAACTGGTACAGGCCTATCCAAGATCTATATTGAACATTCATCCATCCCTTCTTCCTGCATTTGGAGGCAATGGGTGGTATTATGGCCTAAAAGTGCATAAAGCTGTCATTGCCTCTGGAGGTAGGTAATGTTTATTGATATGCTATTGTGTTTTGTTTTCAACTGTTATTAACTTAACAATTGCCTCTTTTGAGCATATTACTTTCAAAGCAAAATAGCGAATTTGTTGGAAATTTGGAATCAATTTTCGCCCATTCATTGTTTCATATTGCTAAAAGAGAAAATGCAAAATGTAAGCATATAACTTTCAAAGAAAAAGAATGAATTTGTTGGAATCAATTTTCGCCCATCCATTGTTTCATATTGCTAAAGAGCAAATGCAAGTGTAAGTTACTTGTGTTCCAGTTTGCTATTTCTAGTTACTGTTCTTCAAATTGCTGTTGTCATACTGTAAGAATATCCAAGTTTGAACCTATACAAAAATTTTAGGGGGGTTTTCATGTTACCCCTCAAAACTTCAAAATTATGTATTCCCCCCTATAAACTTTGAAATGACACATTCCCCCCTTTGAACTTCTAAAACTCACAAATTTTTTCATTTTATTGTCTTTTATATTAAGACTCACTTTAAATTTATAAAATATCCATTTTGCCCTTAAAGCATAAAAAAAATTATAACTTGTTTAAGAACAATGTCAGTCTTATAAGACACCCATTATATCCTTTATTGTTAATAAAATATCATTTTTCTCTTGAAAACCGAATACCCATTACACCTTTTATCCTTTATAAAATATTCATTGTGCCATCGAAATTTATCAAATATAAGATCGAAATTTTTCTTAAACAAACTATAATTTTTTTATACTTTTAATAAATGGTAAAAAGGATTTTTTATAAATTTAAAATAAGTTTTAATATAAAAGACAATAAGATGGATAAATTTGTGAGTTCTGAAAATTTAGAGAAAAAAATATTTAATTTCAATATTTAAAGAGAGAAATACATAATTCTCTATATCTTCAGGCCCCTTTCTTAACCCAGTGCTGAATTGCTTTCTCCACCTACACTCCATAGGCCCAGTACGCTGGTAAACGGGCTTACTGAGATTCCCCTAAATTTTTAATGCGGTAAAGGAAAGATAAACCTCGTATGAGAGCAGCTTGGGTCGGTTATGGTACCCATCGAATCCTAATTTGAGTCCGATGGGCATCGGACCCAAATTTGTCCCGGATCCGATGAGAGCAGCTTGGGTCCGATGCCCATCGGACTCAAACTGAGTAGTTTGAGTACGATGGGTTCCATCGAACCCATCGAACCCAAAGAGTAGTTCCATCGAACCCAAACTGAGTACGATGGGTCCGATACTGTAAAAAAATCTGTGTGCATTACTTAAATATCCGTGCGTATTTGCTTTAATATCTGTGTGCACGATTTTTAAAGCGAATCGGACGGTTATGTACCCATCGAATTCAAATTTGAGTTGGATGGGCATCGGACCCAAATTTGTCCCATATTGTATACAGTTTAAATTTTGATGGGCATAGATGCTGTCTTTCGTTCTCTTGGACTACTCTTTTGGATGCAAGTACCGACTCCCACAATTATTAGGACAGCACAGGAATTCTTATCACCTAAGGTAACAGAATATTGCTGTTTGGATCTGAACCCTCCAATCATAATCCGCACGACTATTAAAGCAGCTCCGTGTGTTCCACCTTGGCCGGATTGGTCTGAATTCCTATCAGAGGTCCGTGATCCAAATAGAAATGTTATGTTACCTCAGAGGATATATATGGATTCATCAGCACAGAGTACCTAATTCCCTGTGATTAGAAATAATAAACACATATATGGCCCCGTTCGGTTGTATAGGAATGAGGTGGGATTCATGGGATTTTCAGAAAAGTAGAAATTTCATCCCATTGTCCGTTTGGCTGTCTATTTTGATTATAGGTAAAACCTATGAAAAGATCCAAAAAGTAGGAAAATTTGTGGGAATTTGCACATTAGCTCAGAGCTAATGTTTTTTTTTTTCCTACATGGCTATGAATGGCAATAAGTGTCTTTTTTTATTTTATTATAAATGGTCAAAAAGTTGATGGTTCACATCATCACATGGAATTATCATCATATAAAATAATCAAATCTTGTTTCCATATGGTTAGAATTTTCAATCTCAGTACAGTTTATGATATCATTTACATTTAATAGAAATTATTGATGCAAAATAACAAGAAGAAAAAGAAAAAAAATATATTTTAAAACTGGTGATTAATTTTACTGTGAAATATATATCTATGATTATTTTGTTATTTGTTCAAATACAAAGTAACGAAAATAGATATTTGTTTTTGTATAAATATTTGCTTGATAATTTCCTATGCTATTTTCTAAAACTTCTTTTACAAATTACAACTATTTTTTACAGCAAATAATTGTGCAATTTTTTTCTTATTTAAATTGAAATTCATTTTTTTTAAATAGTAAAAACCAACCTTCTAAAATAGTATTGAAGCAAAATTAAAAATATACATATTATTATTTTATTTCTAGCAAATTAAAAATGGTTAATTATCAATTTGCAAATTTAAATTTAATTGTATTTTTCGGTGATTGGATAACATGTTTATGAGCAAAAGCATCGTTATAAAATAATAAGTATTGTTATGTTATTCATATTATTAATTACACTAATAATTATTAATAAGAATAATTGTATTGATATTAAGAATTTTAGATAAAAAAATAGAATTTTTCACAACTAATTCCACCGTAGAACCGAACACTCATTTTAACATTCCTATAATTAATTCCGTTCATATTCATATTCATGGATTCCTGCTTTTTCAAAAGTGAATTTCCATTCCATCAAATCTCATCATATATAATTCCGTGACAAACAAATACGTCCTTAAATTGAAATCAGTCGTATTATTAAAAAAGTACATCGATCAGAACAAGGACATCAAAGCAAAGATCAAGCATGCTAATTAAATAAATGTTCAACCAGCATGCATCTACCAGCACTAATTAGTGTGTTGTTACGTATACATCATACTCGACGTGGGCGTCGCCGGTCGTAAAGTCGAGCGTGTGAGTTTTAGCAATGGCATAGCCACGCGCAAGTCGAAACTGCCCCGTACCACCGACTACTGACATCTCTCTTGTTGCGTGCATCGGTGTATTTCGCCCCAATACCGTTATCACACTGCCGTTGTACTCACCATCCGTGAAAACCAAGTTCATTGCCTAAATAGGTGAAGGACAAATACACATATTACTTAACAAATAAAAGAAAAGACATTAATTCTCAGCTCTTACTAGCTATGATCTGGTACAAAATTTGCCTGAACCTATTACTTACACAGTACTTATGGCTATGGCAAATTAATTTGGTACAGGACCATGGATTGCCATAATTAATTAACTCTTCTCTCTTGTAAAATAAATTTCCTGGTTTAATTTGACAGGGATTGACAAGGGCTTATATATATACCTGCATGAAGCCGATTTCGCCAAGACATGCTTCGGCGTACAAACCCTGTGCCCGGCCTATTTCCTTTGAGGAAGGATCTGGGCCCTCTGTCAGCTTATCATCCATCATGTTCATCATGCCGAATGATGTCATATAGCCGCTAGCCGGCTGAGTTACCGTTACAACTGTTGGGTTCTTGCCACTTACAATGTCATGGAAGAAGAAATGGATGTGTGTCATGCCGGCCTCGACCTTCCTGGTATCCGGCGAAAGGGTCTCTAATTGAGCCTTGATAGAGGTGACATAAATGAGGGAGAAGAGAAAGAAAGAGAGCATGATGAAAGCATTTGGTGCTAACTTGGAAGCCATTTTTGTGTATTAGTGCCTCAGTGGTGAATGGGTTATAAAGTGGTCAATGGGTATTGTTTTGTGGGTAGGTATTCTAGATAAATCTTTTTCTGTGGAATGTGAATCATCAACCTATTTGCCAAAAGAAAAAAAAAATGGATCAACCATGGCCATGTTAAAAATAAAAGCACATATTGATGATATAATTTTTTAATTAAATGTTCTTACTTTTTAGTAAGAGGGACTTTTATAATTAATATATCATTTTGATATCTTCATGTATTTATCACCAGAGATTTATGTATCTTTTACCAGGTAGTGACATGCATAGTCACCACGTATGCGTATAAAAAGCGAATTATTCGTGTTTAATACTTTTTTTGGGTTTGCTGCTCCGAACTGGGTATAAAAAGTTGACCAAATGTTTGACCGAATAATTCACGAATAAAATGCGAATCATGAATCACGAATTTTTTTTAAGGTTTTTTTTTCAGATTTTTTTCCTTCCTTGTACCAAATTATACACAAATTTTATATCAATATTCGGTCTGAGCCATTTGTATCAAGATTCATGTGTACCTGATCCGCACAAATCTTAAAGTTCTTAGTATAAATGTTGTTGCAAATTCAATCTCACATCATATATACCAAAATTATACGTGCGAGTCTTGATGCATATCGTATGGCTATAATTTAGAGGTACTGACTACTGAGCCACATCACCCGTCGAAATTGAAGAACAATTGGGTGTAACCGTATGTCTGTCATTGTTGGGTTGTTGGGTGGTGTGGGGCCTACTAAGATGTTGTCGTTGCATGAGTCGTTGTTAGTTATGGTTTAGGTGGGGTTAGCTACTTGGCTCTGCTCCTCTTCTTATTTCTTAATCAGGAATTAAGGAGAGAATAGAAAACATCTATTAACAATGTGAGACTTAAATTGTACTACAGAGGTAAATCATGCCCAATTGTGAAGAGTGCAAGCAATGTGTAGTTGTGCTTAACTATATATATATATATATTTTAAATCATTCCCTAGCTATTTTTGTGTAATTGCAAAAGATAAAAATTGTCATCTAAACAATGATTTTACATCACTTGAGGTAACAAAAATATTTATGTTTAGATCCGATCAAAATTCGTATTAATATTAAAGAGGCCGGTGTATTCCATTTTAGACTGAATTGATCTGGATTTTAATTGGACGGTCTGGAACTAATAAAAAAGAAATACTATATTGACTCAGAGGATATTGACAAGGG
Source organism: Carex cristatella (assembly GCA_024447775.1). NCBI lineage: Eukaryota > Viridiplantae > Streptophyta > Magnoliopsida > Poales > Cyperaceae > Carex > Carex cristatella. The sequence continues at coordinate 3,425,678 of JAJHPF010000022.1, forward strand.
GCGGAGGCATAAAATCGATTAATGGGGTCAATTTTTAAAGTAATTCTCAGTAATATGAAATGCTAGAGTTCTCTAAATTATACACGATATACAATAACTGGGTTTTTTTTTTTTCAAATATAAACTTTTTACATAAAATACGAGAGTCATTTTGGAGATCCCATAACATTTGACAATAAAAAAATATAAGAAAATATATATAACTACTAGTTTTTGAAACAATGGACACCCCCCCCCCCAACTATAATTGTGAAGTACTAAAGATAAAATTGAAGGTTTTGTGGTGCATGCTTTTGCTAAGCATCTGAACAAAGAGAAAAAACTAAAGTTAGTGGTCCAGTTGAACGAATCCCTGGTCCAGTTCCTTTATTTAAATTTTTTTTTTTTTTTTTGTTGTTTCCTACGTAATGATTTTGGGGGAAGAAATTAATGCACCATTGTGGTAGATGTTCAGCCTTCGAATTCAAAGTGTTATGTTTATTTTAGCGTGACACTTACGCTTCAAGATTAATACTTTTTTTTTCCAATGCTTTTCAGTTCGCTTCTACTTTTTTCAAGGAAGCAATGCTTCATGCCCCACTTAAAGAGGAAACTTGGAGTATTGGTTCCATAGATTTCATCAGATTTCTTTTTTGAAAATTTTGACAGCGGCTACTAAGGTAGATTTCATCAGATCTCTCTTTCTCTCTCTGTTTTAAATATTTTTAAAAGTTAGAGATCAAATTAATTAACTATGAATATATATAAGAAACTTCTCAATCAATCTAATTTTAAACGTACAATTTCTTACACAAAAAATATTATGTAACACTATATCAAAAATTAGTTCTCCATATATTTTATCAGATGTCACAATCAGACAAAATGAGTCTGATTAGAATAAGGTAATTTGATCAACTTTGGTCAGTTTGATTAAGACTATCATTTAGTTTTGAGTTGGCTCAGATTGTGTCTAATCGGATTCATTTTGTTGTGCTTGGAATCATTTAGAATTTTGGGTTGGTTCGGCCTAATCTCTTAGATCGTCTCTTATTTAAATTATTTTGAGTTTTGATTCAAGTCGAGTTAGGAGCAGGAGCGGATGTATTAAGATCAAATGGGTCAATTGACTCTTTTTTTTTTCAATTTTTTTGTATTATATGTGATTTTCTATATAGTTTAGATCAAAATGATATAAATGTTGTACAAATAATTTTCATTCACAGTGCAAAAATATTTATATGATCAACTCCGTTCACATTTAACTCTTATAGTTCGAAAATTTGATTTCACCTCAGATTGGGAGGATGTCGTTTCACAACTATAGAAGTAACAATTAGATTGGTTGTGTCGGTCCTTTTTCGGATCAGATTGGGGCAGGTTTGGATAATCCCACTTGAAAGTTGAAACCATATTCTAGTTAGGTCTTCTGGAAATAAACCTGCTATGATTCTTAAGGAATTGCAGGACTCTGCTTTTTCTATATCCAACTCTTAATATTTTTTAAATTTGTGAATAAAAATCAATTGTCTTAAGAATCGCATCTTTCGAGTATTGGAGTCCATCTGCCCCTTTCGTGCATTTTCCACCCACGTATAATGCAATTAATATTTTTCCGATGACATACACTACCTTAGAAAAAAAAGTTTTTATCAGTATAGTTTTTTTTTTTTTGGCAATTTCTAAGAATTTATGATATTTTTTTAAAAATATAAAAAAATAATTCATTAAAAATACCTCAGTCACTGTTGAAGGAAATCACCTCAAAATCGCCTCGGAGCACTGTTTGAGAGCTAGATTCGGTTTAGAAGAAGAAGAAGTGAATTGTGAGGAGGCAGGAGAGAGAAAAAAAAACCCTATTTATAGGGCAAATAGTGGACCACCCCCCGGGAGGGTTGTTTGGTGTTCAGGGTGGACCGCCCCTCAATTTGGCGGTTTGGTTATTTATAAAAATATTTTTTGGATTTGGTTATTTTTATTAAAAAAATTTGGGTTATTAATAAAAAAAAAAGGAAATTTGGGTCCGACGGTTCTATAACCGTCTGATCTGCTTTAGAATCCGTGCTAATGGATATCAAAGTGATTACACACGGATATTAGAGCGACACACACAGATCTTAAAGCGAATTGGACGGCTATGGAGCTCATCGAACTCAATTCGAGTCCGGATCCCCTAAAGTAATCCAATCTTTGGGTTTTGGATTAAAACAGTCTGATTGGAATCTGTCGCTCAGAATCATCTCGGAATTCTAATTCGTTCTCGGAATGCGTGCGCTCAAGATCCAGATGGATTTTCTCGGATTCAAATCGGACGGTCCCGATTTAAAACTCAAAGATTGAATTACTTCACCGGATCTTAATTCCCAGTTCACGGGTCCAATAGAAGCAAAAAAAACAAAGTAGCAATTAGGATACACTTTTTGCTGTTTCCTTTTACCAGAGAACCGAGATTTTTTTCTTTTCTTAAATACAGGCAAAATTGCCCGGTTTTTTTATTAATAGAAAAATAAAATATAATACCGACAACAGTGAACAATCTGAGTGAAATTTGAAATCTAAGAAAACTAATATGATTTATAATGTTCAGTAAACATTATAAACTATAACATTCAAATAATTCAAATTAATTAATCTCTAATTAAAAAAAGAATAACGTCCAAAAATTTCATTTGGAATAATGGAGGACTCTGCTTTGCAATTTGTGCCGTACTAAAATGGGTGACACATCTCATTTTCCAAGATCGTTACTAAAATGGGCGACACAATTCGTTTTTTTCTTTTATTTTTATTAATTAAAGTTAATTAATTTGAATTATCTCGAATTTATGGTTTATAACATTTACTGGATGCTACAAACTATAACGGTTTTTTTAGATTTCAAATTTCGTCTAAATTATCCACTGTTGTTGATATTAACTTTTTAACTTTTAATAAAAAAATTGGGCATATTGCACCCCAATTTTTTTTTTCATAAAATAGTAACGCTACACAAGTCCACCAACATGTCCACACCAATGACCAATCCGATTGACATGCTATGGAAGTTCTACACTTCTACTGGGGCACTAAGCTTCATAGTGATAAATGAATTATTCAAATTTGGTTCGGCGGGAGTTAAAAGTTCATGATTCGGGAATAATTTAGATAGAATTATCCAGATAGGAGATCTCAGTCACACAAGAGAGAAAACAAAACAAAAAGTCAAGAAAAGTTCACGAATTATTTGTAAAATTCACGAATAAATTTGTCAAGGTTTTATTAACCGAATAATTCGATGTTCAGTTCACCGTCACCAAAAAATGAATTATTCACAAATCTTGTAACTATACTAAACTGTGAGACACTGGGACTATGAGCAGTTGCACAGATTTTGTATGACGATTCCACTAGAATTTGTACCACAAAGTTATAATTGAGTCCCACAAAACATCCAGTAATATTTTTAGTAAAAGTTGGAGTTCCATCTTCTATAAAATTTAAGCTATGTTAATTGTTAAATTTCATATGCACATTCAAAACATGGGATGACAATTATAATTAATCTATAAGGGTAGCAATGCACACTGTCTAAATGGAGAGTCACAAAACAAAATTTGTACTCGTAATTGACAAAATTTGCCTAGTATTGTAGAAAATATGATCTACGAAAGGAGATAGGAGTATGTCTGATGCCCTTCAATAGGTATCGAACCTACTTTTAGGTTCAATTAGCTCTAACACCGTACTATTAGCATTAAGATCTGTGCGTACAGAAACTAAAACAAATCTACACGGATTTTAATATAGTCCACATGAACTTGATGCAATTAAATGATTATTACACCGATCGAAACAAAGTAGGTCTGATGTCCATCGGACCTACTTTGAATTCCTGCGGAAGACATCATGGGCACAAGGACCACCATTGTAAACTTTCTGATCCCTCATCATGGAAAGGCAACCGAAAAAGGTCTATTAATTGAGTGGTGACGGTGGAATGAATATCGGATCAAATTCAATTTGGTTAATAGGAGGATCTGTTCGATATGCATTAAGATTCGTGCATACTCGATTTACGAATTTTAATATTGTTCGTGCGAATTTTGATACATGTTGGAAGGCTCTAGTCTAATATCTCTGATGCCCGTTGAATCGCTTCAAATTTCATTAATTATGGACGCAAACGCAATGGTCACCGAATTAATGGAGGATAAATTGCTAGTATTAAAATTCCATTGCAATGTTGGTCCAAATCAGTTAGGTGGTGAACCAAAACATTTGTTCATGGAATCAACCATCTCTTATTGGGCTGACAAAAGCAGCATCAAAGAGAGGCCTTTTTTAATCTACTATTCTATTGTTCTTTGTGATATTATTGGAGTTTGTACCCCCGGCCCATTAATCTGTTTGGTACAAGAAGATGCACAAATATTTAAAATGTAAACAAAAAATATGGGTCACAACTCACAAGGAAATAAATCTGCTGCAATTCCGAACGGATCGCAGGCCCCTGCGATTTCAATCCCAACCGTTTATTTATTTCGAAATTCGTGCACAAAAGTTATTTCTTTTGAGATTCATGTATTCTACTAAATGAAAAGTTGAGATTGCAGATTTATATACCACAAGTAATAGTAAGCTACTAAAGAGTATAAGCCTTATAATAGACAAAAGGCAGATAATTTGGAAAATCATATAACTGAAAATTTTGTGTGGTTTGGAAAATTTTGACGGTCACTGCTATAGTGGATGAATGGTAAAGTACATAAAACGTACGGAATGCACTTAAAGCTGTACCAGTTTGGGGCAATATTTGTTCAACATTACATCAATTATTTTGAATAAATAGCTATTGTGTTTTGCTAACTAGAGATCCATCTCGAGAACAAAGTTCACTTGTTTTATTGCAATAATATTGTAGATAAAATGGATATAAATTCTTCGCGAGATCATATACTTGGAAACACAAGGTTCTCCAATATCAGTATCCAAATACATGAAGTATATAAGCATAAAATTTATTTATATTTTTTTAACAACATGGTTTTTAAAATAATAAAACAAAGAAATTAATAAATTTCAAGAAAAATATTCCTAGCAAAAAAAATCAAAGAGCAATAAATGCTTTAAAAATTATGAAACCAATAATTACGGGTATTAATTAATTGAAATATATTTATCTTTTACAATATTCTAAAAATACAAAGGTTTTATATAAAACTTGCCAGATGCCATATCCATTTAATAAGGAATCTAAAGTAACAGCCAATGAGTTGGGGGTAAACAATCTGTTGTGATTCTAATTTGCTCTCAGATTTAATTTTAAATTAGAAATTTGTTTGATCTAATATATCTGTACTTTCATTCTATACTATGTAAGTGTCAGACTTCATATCGAACTTTGTTTTCATTATAAATCTAACTTTTATGTTTTATTATGTACTAGGGTGTGTTTATTAATGGTTTTTTTCCAATGTCTTTTAATACATATAAGCTAAAACAGAGCATTGTATATTCATATTTTAAGATAACATATAATTAGTAATATGATTCAAAGTAACTAAGCAATTGATACCAGTCTCTAACATTTGGATGGAGAGTAGAGGAATGGTGCGAAGGGAATGGAAAAAAAAAATCATGATTAGTTTTAGTTTGGTTGGATGTTTATTAGAGAGTAGGGTTAATGTATATTAATTTTTTTTAACCTTTTTGAATCTTGTAAAACTCTTATTTTGTTAATATTTAAATTGGAGTGTAACTGATCGAGATAAAAAGAGAATGAAAAAAAATATAATAACCTTCTTTTTGTTTCTTTCTCAAGCTTTTCACCTCTCTTCCCCTTCTCCTCGTGTGAACCAAATATATAGTGTAAGGAAAATCAGAGGAGTGTATTGTGTGATTCCATTATTATTGGCACCAGTTTTTGCGTGATAGTCATCAATTAAGCATGCCAACATAGTTCTACGTTAGAGAGTGCAATGTATATTCTATAGTAACGTGTGATGCTCATGATAGTATATATATTTAAAAAAAAAATAGATTATTCATATTAATTTCGTTGGACCATTATAATTCATAAAAAAAAAAAATTGCAGTTAGAGACATTAATTTAAGTCATTTTGATTTTCACATGTACAATTAATGGAAAAAAAAAAATTTGCAGTTATAGGCACTACGGATCTCACACACGCATGCATAGCTCTTAAACTCACACTAAATTAATTTTGTAAGTCTTTCTACAAGAATATATGGAATAGTATCCGCAAGGGACACTATCAGTATACTCTCGCTGATACTCTCATCGCTAATAGAAAAAAACATTTTTATGTCAGTATATATATCCTTACAAATAGTCACTTTTTTACTTTCGCAGTTACTGTATAGGTATCAACACATGACAGTATAAATATTGTCAATTAATAATGTAAGTATAAACACACAAAAATTTGAGTTCGACTTTACAACTATAAACACTTAATTAGCAGTATATAGAATCCGATTTGATCTGCTAGTGCATGACAAAGGCAATATGCCAATCAAACACTTATTTATAGTTAATACTTTTGCATATTGACCCCATAAATTTACTAATTGCCAGAAATTTTGTATAAAATAATTCTAATATTTAAATGTATATTTGTTCAGATTCAAAATTTAGATAAAAAAATTCTTTGTTCAGAATGTTCATGTCATCTTAACGAACAAGTCCAATTTTAAATATACTAACTTTAGGACTATGTCTATAATCTTTAAATATTTTTTACATTAAATACAAAAAATACACAAAGTTTCTATAATCAATTAATGAAAATAAATTGACTTTCTCTAAGAGAAAAGGTTTTTATACCCAACACTTTGTACCCGGTTTTTACCCAAAAAATATCTCTAACTGTTTGCGACCACTTTTTAATAGTATTTAACTGCAACTTTCTAAATCAATGGACTCTCTCTCTCTCCCTCTCTCTGATTTAAATCTTCCAAAAATAAAAATTTCTAAATCTATTATCTATCTCCAATCTACGCTCATGGCGGATCCGAGAATCGACTCTCTCTATTTCCAATCGGAGGTCCTCTCTCGCCACTCTCACCTCCTCTTCTCACTCCTCTACCTCCCTCTTGTCACTTCGTCTCTCCACCATACCCTCCTGCTAACTATCTACACCACGGTTCTCAGACCTGGGTGGAGCAACTGGTCGCGTCGTTCGTCGACCCCACTTCGTAGCTGATCTCCTCTGACAACACCGTGCATTGACCATATTATTGGAGTACTAGACCCAATCAGAAGTTGCGAGCATGATTGCCTTGGTGAATTGGATACCACAAAGGTCTACTCCTGGAACAAGCAACAACAAGATCTAAATAATTTCTGCTCACAACCTTGATTCTATCGTATGCGAAACAGATCTAAAGAAGAGTCGATCAATCACAAACAAACTGTAAGGAATAATCAATGTTCTTTTCTCGATTCGCTCTCTTATGATCAACTAGATATAGCCTTACTCGTGATGGCATTACAGAAATATACAATGAAGTTTTTTAGTTTTGTTACAGTATTGGTTTGCATTTGTTACAGTTTTCTTTTACCTTTGTTACAATATTCATTTCCATTTGTTCTAGTATTGGATTTAGATTTGTTGTAGTATTGGGTTTAGATTTGTTACAATATTAGTTTGCATTTGTTATAGTTTTATTTTACCTTTGTTAGAGTATTGATCTCTATTTATTACAGTATTGAGTTTAAATTTGCTGTAGTCTTGATTTATATTTGTTACAGTTTTGTTTTATCTTTGTTGCAGTTTTCTTTTACCTTTGTTACAGTATTGAGTTTAGATTTGTTACAGTTTTGTTTTGCCTTTGTTACAATATTGTTTACATTTGTTATAGTATTGGGTTTAGATTTGTTGTAGTATTGATTTGCATTTGTTACAGTATTGATTTTTGCAGTATTATTTTCTTTGTAATATTTGTAGTTTTAATTGTAACATTTGTCATATTTTGTATTACAGGAATATATATCAAAGGAGCGTCTTATTCTAGTGATGAAACTTCTAACGCATCTGAACAATGAACATCAAATATCTATTGTCTAAGGATTTTGTTTCAAAATGTGTATTTGTTGTTTGCCGGAGAAAATTTGTTATTTGGACAAAATTTGTAATGTTGTTTGCTGGAGAATGTTTCTTGGACAAAATATTATTTTTCTAGTTAGTTTATCACTGTAAATATGACTGTGGTTTGGACAAAGTTATGTTTGTTTATAATATTTGTTATAGTTTTGATGTCTTATAGTTTTGATCGTCATTGTTACAGATTTCACACTTCATTGTTACAGTATTCATTTTATATAGATTTTGTCGTTATTTTTGCAGTTTTGTAACTTTTTTTACCGTATTCAATTTCAATAGTTTGAAACTGTAATTTTTAGTGATTATTTAAAAAAAATTAAAAATGAGAAATTAAAAAATACGAAAAAATATTAATATTGAAAACTTCTAGAACGATATAAAATTTTTGAAAAAAAATTAAAAACTTCTAAAAGGGGAAAAGTACACAAGTTGGTATATTTTTAAAGTACAATAAAGTACAATTAACTGTCACTAACTGTCAAAGTACAACAAGTTTGAAAGTACAAAGTACACTAATTACAAAGATATTGGAAGTTGCAAGTAATTATTTTTAAAAAAATGATTTCATCTTTTACAGTATTTGATATTGTTTGTTACATTATTTATATTTTATTGTTATAGTATTCCTGCCAGTCAAATGACAGTTGATTTGAGTAAAAAGTGGGTACAATTAGACGGATCCTTTCTCTAATATGAAAATTTGGAAAATTAAAACTATATATATATATATATTCGCTAGCTAACCAGAAAAAATGATTTGGTTTTAGATTAATTAATTAATTATCCTCAGCAATGATTACATTACTTTGCATATTCTCCAGACAAGAAAGCGTCACCCGCTGACTCAGTTATCAATTATAGAAATATACACGTACAATATTTAATTATGTACAATACATATATATGCTATTGAACCGAAAGGTGGTATATTCGGAATACCTATATATGCTATTGTACCTCTAATATATGCGTCAACTAATTAATTAAATGATTAATTAAGATAAGAGCAAGCATTTGACGATTAGAGATTGTGGGGAATTGAACGTGTCGCTGTCTAATTAAGTCTTTGACTCGTCTCTGACACTCCGCACGCACCGCAATTCGCATGCAAACTATATATACATCTCATGCACGTAATTATTAATTCTAAAATTCAATTCGGTCAATTCAATTAGCACGCGTCGCCTCAGCCGCCATATATGCCACCATGCACCATCACTACTAAACTTCTAGCTGCTCTCCCATTTATTTTGGCGCTTTCCTAGAAACACTAACAACATGCATGAGGTATACATATCAAGACAATATATACATGCACCACACGCTATAGCTGTTAGCAAACGATTTTGGTTCGTTGGCGTGCTAAATATAATTTGTCTAGACATTATTGTAACTCATGCACTTTTTTAATTTGTTGTGTAGGTACCTATATTCACAAGCGGAGGCATAAATTCATGGAATAGGTGTTTAAAAAAAAAAAATTAGTAAGAATAATGGTGAGGGAGAGAGAAATAATATAAAATAATAAAAAGTAAAGAGAGTGTTTTATATTTTTCTTATATTTTTATTTTTAAAGTTCAAATAGTTGATCCGAACTTCTTAACATGATATTCATCTTGATATGTGCTTGGAGATCAAATTTTATATTTTTTGAAAATTATTTATTATTTTTTTATAATTTTTGAAAATCACATCTTTTCATTAAATAAAATAATAATAAAAATTTAGAAAAACACTGATTTTCAAAAATTCTAGTAAATTTTTTCAAAAAATATAAAATTTGGTTTCCCAGCATATTGCAATATGAAGATCATGTTGAATATATATATATATATATATATATATAATGTTTAAACAGTATTTCTTGAATTTTAATTGAATTGGTACATGTATATATATTATTTTATTTTTTGAATTACGTCATGTAACTAATGATGAATATTGGAATGCTAAAATTCTTTTAACTGTTCGGTTTGCAGGGTTTTTACCAGTTAATTTTTAGTTAATTTGCTATTATTGAATTGATATTATGTATATTATTATATAATCATCTCATTATAATTGCACAATATATCTCTAAAACACAATACATCACTATCAGTTGAATACATGGAGAAGTTGATTTATACTAAAATCTAGATTCCAAGTATTTACAACACTGTCCGTGTGAACATCGCCATCGGTTAAAAATATAACAGAGTTGGTATTGATTAATCCAATACTGACATCTCATTTGACATCATAGATGGTAAAGATCACCATCTCTATGCCATCGATCATGTAACCCAACTGGTATCGCAGACACTCAAAACTAATAGTAGGATAAAAAATAATTGATGGCAAAGGAGGGGCCCATCAATGCCATCGATTGGTTCAATGTTATCAGTCAATAAAAAATTCAAAGTAACTATAGTGTTGTTCTGATTACATACACGTATCATCGGTGTCAAAGACCACCCAATAGTAAAGAGAGGATAGTAAATGTGTTTTTTGCTGTAACTTTAGCTCCACAATCTGAGCTATCCAATTTTTAACGAACTATTTTAGAACAAAATATTCCAATAACCAGCTATAGACGATGAGAGAGTATGTCAATTTTAATATTGATAAAGCCTAAGGGCCTTTCCTCATTTTTTTTTAATATATTGATAGGGTATGTGTTGAAAACAATAGCAAAAGGTGAAAGGTAAAATTTGACAAGAGAAAAAGGGACGACAAGCTTAGGCATGCCACACTTCTCCTTCACGTAATTAAATTATAGACCACCATAAAAGTAGACAAAGTTGCATAAGCGTAAACGACTCTATTCTGACAATTATATATAAACCATTATTTGTGGCACATGGAATTGACTATTAATTAATTGCGATTTATCACCAAATATTAATGTTTAATCATGTTGATATGTTGTTCTTAGTGTGTGTCTTTGTAATTTGTAGACGTGTCACATAATAATTTGATATTAACGACAACAATAATTAACTGATTTATATATACAAAAATCAAGAGTAAGATACGATTACAAAAGCTAATGCTTTTGGGACCACTCAGTTTAATTATTTACTAATACTAACCACTGCAAATCATGAATTGCAAAGAATTGAAGAACTATATATAAATATGCTAAATTTACTTTAATTCTAAATTTTTTTGTCAGAATACCACTCTTTTAGGGACAGAAAGGTTATTACTCTTCAACTTTCAAAGATCATATTTTTTGTATTTAAGCTGTAAATCTAAACTAAATTTCTTACAAGTTGCATATAAGATCTTTATATCATATAATAATATGCTCCATCATTCATCTTTCGAGACCTCTAAAGTGATATTGTAAGCCCACGGGCCTTTCATCAAAATAAAAATAAATAAAGTGATATTGTGACTCATAAATCAAAAGTTTCTATCATCTACTTCTTTTTAAAACAAAAATTAAATGATTGCTTTTGTTATCATTAGAGTTTTGATTGTTCTTATGATATCTGTTTAGTTTTATGGTTAGCTATGCTTAGTTTGGTATTTTGATTTGTAAAATTTATTATAGTTGTTTGTTTTGCTGGTACCAGAGAGGTGGTACAGATCTAAATATTGTAATGGTTTCTAATTTAATGGAAATCGGTGGAATCCTACTTCTTTCAAAAAAAAAAAAAAATTAAATGATTGCATGTTTTAGTATGGTATATATATAGGAATAGAAAATTTCCTGTATATATATAACTTCATGTTAATTTATAAGAGAATTTGACTTATGTACTTCATGAAATAAAGATCATATTTTCCTTCATTCATATCTTCATTTTTAAAGTCTGAATAGTCCATACGAACTGTTCAACATAATATACATATTAAAATGTATGAGAAAACCACATTTTACATTTTTAAAATACTATTTTACTATTTTTATAGGCAGAAATTAAATTCATTGATTCAAAAAAAAGTTGGAACATAAAAAACAATGATATTCTACCTACTTAAAAAAATAAAAAAAATAAAAAGTTATAGGAAGAGAATACGGAACACAAAACAATAGAGGAAAGATAAAACATAACTATACTGTATTATTTACCTAAATATTTTTTTATTTTTATAAATAATTATTTTTTATCAAACAATGGAAAACGCACACCCCTCTTACGGCATAGCCATGAGAAAAGTATATCTTATATTTTATTAAACATAATTAAACAAGTTATTAATTACAATTTGCATCTAATACATCCACACAATATAGATTATTTATAAAATGAGAAATCATATTTAAGGATCTAAAAATAATGCCACTTGAAAGTGTATTTTTTGCTAATAGATTAGCACAACCATTCTATTTTCTCTCGGTTCACTTGATCTTCACCTCTCAGTTTTTGGCCAACATCACCCGAATTTGCTCCAAAGTGTCGTTCTCAGCTTCCTCTCTTTCACTATATAAAAGCTGAAAAATTTCTACTTAATCGGTCTCCACAATCATCTTGCCAAATCTCTTTCCCTACGCTATTTGAAGCCCAAGTTGGATAGCTTTGAGTTCAGCATTTTGAACTGAAATCGAGCCTAATAATGCTTGGAATCCTCCCATCCAAAAGTCATGCTCGTCTCTTATTAGACCTCCAGCAGCAACATTACCTGTTGGTCTATTTCATTCCCCATCTGTGTTGAGTTTATACCAACTTTTTTTTTCAGCTTCCTCCAAACTATTTGTTGTGTTTCCGACCAATTGTTCTTTCAATTTGTTCGGCCATCCTCACATGTGTAATGAAGTTGCGCAGCACATACAGTGGGTCCTCCTTGATTTGTTCTTCTCCTTGAAAAATTGCTGCGTTTCGTCTCTTCCAAATCAACCAAAGACCGAGTCCGAACATTGTTGCACCTTGTTCCATTACAAACTCCTCTCTACATCCTGCTATAATAAATTGAATTAGTGGTAGAGCAAAAAAATATATTCCAATTGACATAAGGCACAACATGTTCCCTAACTTGTATACACAAGGATGCAATTATGGAGCGCTAAATGATGAAATAACTTGTACATACAAGGATGGAGGACAACCAACCCCCCCCCCCCCCCCCCCGCCCCGCCCACCTTCTGGTTATAAGTTGGATAATTGTTGAGTTTTCTGTATTAATTGTAGATTTAGGATCTGTAATCGGATCAGTTACCTTCACTTATTGGTAAAGATTTGGTTAATTATTTGATCTTATTGTATAAGGGGATAATTGTAAAAAATAATATTATGTGATATATACTGGTTAATTGTTTGGAACTAAAAACTTGATTGTTGTTGTATTAAAAAATTGTGTTTGCGTAGTATTCAATCAAAAAGGAAAAAATTACCTAAAATAACATGAAAAGTAATTAAGTCCCGTCGTCAATTATGTGAGATATTATTTTCCTTTTGATCAAGCAAGTTTCAAGATATTTTATATCCTCAATTGGCATACTTAGGGATACATAATGTAAATATTAGGTTGTTTTCCTTCTTTTATTTACTAATTATTATATATCTTATTGTGTAATGAGTGTTAAATTTCCTTTAATTTTTGAATAAAATTGTTAAATTTTCTTATTGACATATATAGCCAATAAATTAATTACATAGCATTAGAATAATTTTAACATATCCATAACATGTAAGTTGGTGCAATTAGGAATAGAAAACAATACTTGTTTGTTATTGCTGTACACTTGTTGAATTCAAGCATTGGAATATATGATTGCCCAACCAAAAAGTTCTAAAAAAAAGTCCAAATTGGCAACATTTAATTGGCTCTTAGCTTTTTGAAATTGCCTTTTGACTTTATTGACCAATTATTATATTATTTTGCTATATTATTTTGACATTAATCTTAAAAGTATAAATTTGCTATATTATTTTTCCTTTTTGCTACACCTGTCCTGGACCCCTACTAAGCACTTTCATTATATCCTCTAAAAATGTTATCTAAATGTATCTATGTATTTATTTGCAAATTTTGTACAACCTAATGAGGTTTCTTGCGTCAGATCCAACGTGGGAACCATGTTCTCGAGCCCTACATAACTCAAAAGGTGTTATCTTTTGGGTTTTTGACAAGTGATCTGTGCTTTAAAATTCGAGCTGCTTCCCAAATTATGGGTGCAGTGTGCATGGATCAATGGATGACACGTTATTGCACTAACTTTTCTTTTTTCTGGATTCAGTTTCCATGTCCGAAAAGATATATCTGATGTGATGTCACTAGTGAGCTATTTGCCATGCATTATTATAAGAAGTATCAATTCAGAACATTTATATTTTATTTTGACGATAATTATGGTGATTTAAAAAATATATTAAAAGTTAAAAGTAAGTTTATAAATATGTTATTAGACATATAGACAGTGATACGTCTTATCTCAGAGAAAGTAGGTTGTATGTGACAATATTTAAGTATTAGGCTCGTCCTGCCTTGAGGAGACAAGATGAGATTGGAAAAGTGGATTGTCGGTTTTCGAAGTGGGAAGGTAATGAGGTAAGGTAATGAGGTATTCAAATTCTAGCCTGTGTGATATCTTGCTTGTCAGAAAATCTAGCTCCTGTATTATAAAACTTTTTTTCTTAAATAAGTCATCTCTTAACTGTCATTCTGCGTTGGCAGAACATTTAGGAAAGTTCGCATAAGAATGGTAACACTCGCATAGATTACGGTCACTATACCGCACCCGTCGTGTACGGATATAAGGGCGGCAATTGTAAGCCGAGTCTGGACTAGACTCTTGTCAGGCGAGATCCCACTGGGCCTTGTTGGATCGAGTTGTTGCCGGATCATGGGCTCTATTTGATTCGATCTCGGATTGGCCCCGAGTAGGGGTCCGAATCCTTGGCTCCTGGCCCATGACCGGTTCTGTGAGAACCTTTGGTACATAGTTCTATCAGATGGTCAAACAATTAAATGTTAAATTTTCAAATCAGTTAATTTACAGTAAAGTATATATATCGAATTTCATCAAACTTCATAGACATAATTTGCGGATGATATAGATTATTCATATAATGTAGAATTTTAAATTTAAGTTATATCTTATAAAATTGCTACGATTGTCAAAATAAAAAAAAATAGTTCATCTCTTAATTAAACAAATCTGAGCAACTTTCGTACGTACACAACTGAAGCATAAAAAACTGGTGGTGATTATTGTGACAAATTTCGTCAATACATCACCTAAATAACATGTCAACTTCACTGAATTAAATATTTAAAAAAAAAATTCAAGGTCAAACTTCCATCTTTAAAGTAAATTAGATTTGTGCATATCGTAAAATTGACACTTGTGTCCTTGATTAATGGAATATAGAGGCTGGACCCTCTATGTTTCTCTGTCAAAAAAAAAAGATTTGTGCATATCAATTGAAATATACTTTTAATATAAAGATGGGAGGCAAGTTTCTCACCTTTAAATATTCATAATGAATTTATGAATGTTTTATTAAAATTTAAAATCTGCAACATCGTTCACACAGTGCATTACTTAGTGAATTAATTATTCTAATGTCTGACATTTGAAATTTAAACCCAAGTTTAATTTCACGAATACAATTAAAATTTTGACCACTAAACTACAAGTCACACTTAGCATTTTATGGATGGCTTAAGTATCTCAATGATTGGTTATAGATGCGCTTCTATATTATCAATGCATGTGTGCCACAATAATTCGATAATTAAAATTTTCTTATGGGAAATTTGTATTTATTATCGTGTCCCAATTGCACACATTTTGATCAAAAGTATCTCGCTATGATGCTCTCTATCTGCGCAATCAAAATCAAGGAAAATTCTCACATCGATCCGATGAATTATTCGATCGTCTCTTTTTTGACACAAACCGAGTATTTTTTTTTCAAATTGTTTCAAACGTGTGAGTTCCTTTTTGGAACTTTTGAAATTGAAGGAAAAATTCCAGTATAGTACCAGAGGATGCTAGCTAGGGTCTAGGGAGAAAAGATGATCAGATAGCTAGCTAGCAGTGTTGCTTTTAAACGAAATATTATCAGATAACCAGCTGGCTACAATATAATTGACAGTTGACAACCTTCTTTATTTCCTGCTAATCTGCTGTGCATGGTTTGGTGTGTAGGAGCCTAGCTAGCAAGGAAGCAAAAGTTGTATAATTGATGTGATTGGCTTATCTATCTATCTATCTAAACTCTTTTTATCTTTTTTATAAAGTTTGTAGATGTAATTTTTTTAAAGATAAAGTTGTAAATTACAACAGAGTGAATATATGAGACTTTAAGAATTATGCTCGTTTCAAATGAAACATCAACTAGTATATATCAAGTGACAAAAAACATGGCACCACATATGCACTCATGTATAAAAGTATTGTTCCCATTAAATTTGTTCTAAGCTATGACATGACAGGCATGGGCGGAGGCAGGAATTTATAAAATGGGAGTCAATAAAAAAATTTAATAAAAATGGTGAGTGAGTGAGAGATAATATAAAAAAGAAGTGTTACATGTGAGATTGATTTTTTTTTTTATTAAATGTTCAAAAATGTTAGAAATTCTCCCAAATTGTACACAATTTTTTTTTAAAGAATGGGAGTCAATAGTATCAAATTTCACAAAAAAATATGGGAGTCAATTTCTTATACCTCTATCATTTTACTATAATTTATATAAAAAAATAATTTTTTAGTACTAGGTTTTGAAAAAAAAAAAAATGGGGGTCAATTGACCCCATTCTTCAATACTAGGTCCGCCTCTGATGATAGGACTCTAATCAATATGTCATAAATTAGGAAAAATTGTTTAAAGATACCAAATACTTAGAGATATTTGAGAATAAAAATGTTGTTGGGAGTATGAAGGAGTGAAGATTTTGACATAGCAATTTTTAATTCATACAGCACACATACAATATAGTCAAAATTAACAACGTTGCATATGACTCGTGTGTTGCATAAATAAAAAACTTGCTATGTCAAAATATGTACCTAGTATGAAGACAGATGATAAACAAAATTAAAGAAATTGTCATCAGTTTTATTTGGAGGCATTTATAGGATATCAGAATTTTCTACATTCTATATATGTATTCTAGATTATAAAGAATCTTAATAACTTGATAGGCAAAAGATTAAGAGGATATCAAGAATGATGTCTATGTACTATATATAAATATACAGATTTATGAGTAAATATAAAAAAAAAAATATCAAAAGGTTATGATAAGATATCAGGAGGATATCAAGAATATTGAAAGAATATCAAAATGATATCAAGAAATTCTGATAATTTTTTTAAGATATCTTGAAGATGTATTTTATGGTTGGACGTCTAATTTGATTAATTTTTAACTTCATAATTGATATGGAACTTTTGTACAATTGTACGTACTAAATAAGGTAGAGGAAGATGGCAGAGATTCACAAATCTTATATATTCAGAGAGAGAGAGAGTTAGGTTACGATGAGTCACGAAGTAAGAGTTTTTATTTTAATTTACTCTCATAATCTACATATTGAAATATGCTTGAAAATTAAATTTTACATTTTATTTTAGAAATGTGCATTTCACTAAAACAAAAACTGATTCTAATTCCTCATTCTTCATTCTTCATTCTTCATTCATTCAATTATAAATTGAAAATCTAATTGATGGTTTAAATCTTTCAATGCGGTAGGAAAGCCATCATGTCACACTTTACAGATATGTACTCCTCTGTCTCGTCAAATCAGGATATATATATATATATATATATATATATATATATATATATATATATATATATATATATATATATATATATATATATATATATCAATGATCATTTGTATCCTTATTGTTAAAAATGCAATCTATCTAGATCATTTTGTTTTCAACTAGATGCATCCTGTTCAATTCTAGTAAAAGCAAAGTTCAGGTCACCTATCCTTTTCTCTTCAAAGCAAAATTATATTATTACCAAATGCAATGTCAATTTAAGAAGGAAAAAAAAAAGGACCAGATTCAAGTCACTGATGATCCATTATTGAGCTTTATAATCTGGATCAATGTGAATCTTTTATGATATGCCTATTTTGAAATCATATATACAAACTGGATTGTAATTACATAATGTTATTTTATTATAAAAAAAAAAAAAGAGGAGACAAAAGTTTGGCGGAACAAGAAAAACGTTTTCAATAAAATCAACTAGTAATGGAACTTGACCAAACCAAATAAGAGGATGTAATACAATATTTTAATTCTAATTCTACCATTAAATAATTATAATGTTAGACTAATAATTTTCTAGCTTAACTATATAGTATATAATTCTTCAAATAATACTGCAATATAACTAGCTAGCTAGTTCCTAAAATCTTTAGGAGCTCCAGCCTCCTAGTCCCACAATGTTAAATATTGAATAAATTATAACCCTATCAATGTTAAATTTTGAGTTAACAAATTTATTTGTAATATCTTTTTGTATTTTAGAATCAATCTTTGTTATATACAGTAATAAAAGCCATGCAACATCATGTATGTGAGAAGTCATGAATTTGAAATTCAAATAGAGATCCTTCATATATAATATTCATGAAATCTAGGGAGTTGTTTGGCAATAAGGGATTAAGAGTGGAGAATTAAGAGCTCAAGAAGCATTTAGGAATCGATGTTCGGTTGTCTTAATCTGTGAATGGAAGCTAAAAGAAGAGATAGAGGTGTCTTAAGATCCGAACAAAATGAGACTAAATGAGGTGATATTAATCCACACTAAAGAATCGTTGTTCAGCATGATTAAGCGACTAAGAGAGCTAAAGAAAACGAATGAAACTTTGGTTTTTCTTTCTTGAAAAAGGAACTTTTAGTTTATAGGCATCAAAAACAAAATTCATCCATGATTAGTGCAAATTCCTTGACCTATTTAGAATCCTGACTCCATAGCATTTCCATTGCTTATAGGTTGGCATTTGGCATTTGGGTTGTTTGTAATTCGGCCGACCCTATTAGCCGTAGGGAATGTGCCCTTTTTCTTTATCCTTTCCAAGTCCTACGCATGCAGAGCATAGACTGATTGAGTTTGAAACACACTAGCTATAAGATGCTCTATTATTGATGTCCAATAGCACAATTAATACCGTGCATGCATCTTTGAAGGTTCTATGTTCTATCTCAACACCTTTCCTTTCATCTACCTCTTTATATACATTTGTTTTATACTTTTCTTTTTTCAAGAGGTGAGGAACCAGGTGCATTATTATTGTAATATAGTACCTTTTTATTATAAAATGGAAGATTAATTGGGATCTTGCCTACGGATCTTTATAACAACAATAATGTAGGGTGGGTTGTGATAAACACATTTATTTTAATTCTTGGTACCACCTACCAAGTTTTCAAAAAAAAAAAACAATAATAAATAAAAGATTTATTTGTAAAAAAAATTTCTCTTTTCTTTCTTATATTTCTTTCTATGTTTTTCTTATTTATAAAATTTTTGTAAAATTGACACCCTGATGTCCTTGATTGATGGAATCTAGAGCGTGACCTCTACAATTCTTCTTTGAAAAAAAAAATAATAAATGATTGCGGACGATATAATAATTTAATAATTTTGATATTAATTTTTTACAAAGTAAAAAAATTGAAATTTCTCAAAATATTGAAATCATGATGATGTTATAGAATATTTGTATTAAGTTTGATGTGATATTTGAAATTTCTTTAAAGAATATGTAATTAAATAATTGTAATTTCTAGGTTTGTTTTAATTAACGGTAAGACTTACATCAAATTAATTAATTTCTTAGGTGTAATGCATATCATATTCAAAATATCGAGTTTTAAAAAACCAGGAGTTATTGTCAGAAAAACTCCTGATTTTGAAATTTTATATCTCTTTTTTTCTCACCGTAACCATGCACCATGGATTTCAAACATATAATGGATAAATTATTGTCTAACCACTTGATCAGATCGTAATTCTTTAATTGAGAATAATTATAATAAAGTTATTTTTGTAATTTACAATAATTAGAAACTCTCGTTTCATCTTATCTACATCCTGACTCTACTAGAGGTGAAAACAGAGCAGATTGTGGTAAAATTATATTCATATCATTTTTTTATTTTCTGGATATAGATATAGAGCGGACATCAGACATATCAGACGGATACAGATACGGATTCGGATCAGATCCAATATTTATAAAAATAATAATATTAAAGTTCATAATATTTATCTAATTATAATGATGAATAACATAATTTTTTTATAATATATATTAAAATATATGGTATATATCTTTCATTCGTATAAGAATAATTAAAACGTAAAACTACATCAGTATCTTTAAAAATAACTATATTTCTTATGTTGTTTTGTCAAATTGAGTATCCTCTAAGGTAAGCTAACTGTGTAGAGTACTCACCGGTAGACCAAAATCAATTCAGTACTTATTTAGAATACTAGTATCGTGCCCGTGCATTGCAACAGGGACATATTATAAGAAAACAAAAAAAAATATTGCTAATTTATAATGTAAAGTCATAAAATAAATTTAATAGAAGAAAATCATCTAACTATCCGTCCATTCAAATTACATAAATATGAAAAAGTGAGGTATCTACTTACAACTTTCCTCCTAATTCTCTCACAGTCCATCCCATTTACAGTAAGTTGGGGAATGCACCTATGAAATATACAAGTCAATCTGTTGGGAGTGCATTTTTCCATTCTGGCTTTTTGCCATTCTGTTGTGGGAATTTGTATAGAAACAAATAAGGAGATATGTCCATTTAAGAAAAATATATATATATATATATATTGATTTTCACTGTGCTCAATTAAAGAAAGAGAATAAAGAAACATATCTTTACTGTCTGCACAATTTGATGTAGAAAAAATAAGAAAACATATTTCATGCAGATAAATATCATTAAACCAAATTTAATTGTAACATGTAATGTGGTTGTACGTGTGGCGAGTCTTTTTTTAACTAAATTTAAACTTTTATATATCAAAGATATGTATTTAATCAAAAGATGACATATTATGTGATTGGAGGGTTGATATTAAATCTGAATTTCTTTTTTTTTTTTAATTATAGTCATTGATGAATCAGAACATATAAAAATGAAGATAGAGAGCTTCGTTTGGAGATCCGTCCCAAATTAAAACGGACGACTCAAAACCCATTTGACACGATCAGCTATGGCACTGGAATTCAATTCGTTTTGTTATTGTAAAATGTATTAATCGGGTACGCTTAACGCATGTATTGGTTTTTTAATTTCTTTTTTTTTTAAATATATCGACAGCCATCAGGATTTCTCGTGCCATGGTCTTCATGGATTGACCAGCAGTACTGTCCTCTATTTTAAAAAAAAAAAATACAAACTCCGTAGGGGACCAATAGTACTGGTAAATGTTAATCAGTGTATCTGCTTTACATGTGCCAGCACAGTGACAACTGAATTATTCAGTTTGATTTGACAGGATTAAAAATTTGTAATTTTAAAATAATTGAATATAAATTGAAAATAATTTGGAATTCTTCAGATAGGATATCTCAATCTTACAAAGGAGCAAAAAATAAAATAAAAATTGGGAAAAATTTGTAAAATTAGAGAATTATTAACGAATAATTCGGTCAGCCGATTATTTAGCATTCGGTTCGTCATTACAAAAAAAAAATTATTCGCAAATAATTCGTAAATCTTATAGCTATGTGTACGACAGAATATTGTTCCATATTTATTTTTGCTGAGTATTATTATTGGAGTTTATCGTCATGCAAAAATGAAGTTGAATACATAACGGCAGGAAATAAAAATTTTAAATTTGCATTGTATTAGTGGTGGATATGTGTGTAATTAATGCATGTTTATTTTTAAGTTAATAGCCATTTGAAAAATGTTCATTTTATTGTTGTTGTTGTGTTTTTTTTATGAATGAACTTACATAACCGATAATAAAATTTAAAATTAAAATCGATAAAATATTTAAGTTAATTATGTTTGATGTATATTACGTACGTACATAACAATATTGAAATTAAATGCAATTTTTTTAACTACTGATTAATTAATAAAAGCTTTTGACAATCTGAATTTAATTGACAAACTCAAAGAATTATCAAATGATGCTGATGAGCTGATCAAATTACTTTTGAAGATTATTTTGAAGAAAATTATTTTTCCTTATTTTGAAAAAAAATGCCACATACCCTTGGTCCTTGCCTCTCTCTCTCTCTCTCTCTGTTTTGATTTCAATCTGCTGGAGTTCTTCCCTTTCTGGGCAGGTGCCAGGCAAGACCTACTTCGAGCGTATCTTTTTCCGGGTCTTGTCAGATCGGCTTTGACCGATCTCTGCTTATCTTCGCACAGTCCCCGCATGGGAGCTCGATTTGAGCAGTTTTCGGTCTGAAACTGTTCATGGTATTCCGAGAGTCGGTTTCGGCCTGGACTTTCTTCATAACTTCGGTCTGTATTCCGAGAGTCGGTTTCGGCCTGGACTTTCTTCATAACTTCGGTCTGACCCAGATTAGAGAGTCCGAAGCTTATCTTCATCATGGGTTGTCGGTACATGCCCTATCAGGCAGATAATCAAAACAGATGTAGATTTTGATATTTTATATTTTTTTATAAGAATAAAAATTTCGGTAAATTTAGGGAATGTAGACTTCCTTATTTTAGGGGAGCTCAATAATGTGAAATATGAAATATCACATCCCCAGTTTGAAAATTTCATGATTCCATATGTTTCATGATGCAACAGTTTTGAAAATTAATTTGAAACTCCTTACGAGGTGACATCTGTACCTATCTATCTATTGATATATATATATAAGCCAAGGCAGCAGTCAACCCTTCACCAATAATTTCAGCTACAAGTAGACGTCCCTTTCTTCCTCTTTCCTCTTCATCAAAGTAGTATTTTAATACTCTATTCTACGACACGTGTCATAATTATGTTCGTCCTTTAATTATTAGTAAACAATGAAACAAACAAAAGTTTCTTTCCGTAAATTACATACATTGTATGTATATTGAAATTTATATATAATAGGTTGAAAATGACAGAACATAATTAATTAATGTGCTAGCTAAAGACAGTTGTTGATGTTATCTTTTGAATGTTGTTTATTAATTTTGATGAAATTTAGGAGGATGCACGAGTTCCCTCGCTTTCATGGGAACCACCGAAGTCAGTTAATTTTTATGTTTAATTATCCTATTTTGGGTTATATTTGATTGTGGGGTAAAATTAATGGGAGTAACTCCATTTTGCTTCTCATATTTTACATGTTGTTAAATAATTTATGTTATGAATTAAATTAATTCATATGAAGAAGTGAAATATTGAAAAATAAACTTAAGCCTATGATAGCGGACTTTGCAAGTAGAGTAAGTATAGAATAAGTTAGGACGTGCTCCACAAACACAGTGCATAGAAAAAGAGAAAGGAAGGAGGAGAAGTCCGACTCCCCTCCGTACAGTAAAACTTACACTCCGATTTTGTCAAAACTCTACACGAGCGTTACCTCCAAGCAGTGCTCTGCCCCTTTTCCTTTCCTCTGTTCCCTCTGTGATTGCCCTCTTATGGAGCAAGTGATCTCATCAGAGCAGCCCACAATTTGATCAGCGTCACATTCGCACAGTGAAAAAATCATTCCTCTCCCTCTGTGTCCTTCCGTCTGGAGCACACTCTTAATCCAGCTATAGAGATGAAGTAACTTACTCCAAATTAATTCACATTTTACTCCATCTTACTTTTCATATTTTACATCTTGTTTCTCCTTAAGCGTGAAATAAGAACCAAATATAACTATAAATTGAGATAACATAGTATATGCACATTAACAAATTCATTTGGCTATCAAAAACAGGAGTCCCCTTTCCGGTGGTGCTGCATATTGTATGGCATGGATATAATAAATTCAAGTCAACGATGGATGGTTATAATTACACTATATATTGTAACATGTGTTGAACAACAAAAGGTAAATAAGAAAGATCAAACCGACAAATCACTGTTAATTTGCGATGAACTAATTAATATCACCAACGATCGATGTGCCATGTATGTAATGTAACTAAAGCAGATTGATGAAAAGAAAAGAAAAATACAAACATGGACCCCAAAGATATATAAAGATAGGAGCTCCAATAGAAAATTGCACTAGAAGAGAAGAGAAGAGGGTCGGTCAGCTCAGCTCCAGAAAAAAAAAAAAAATTAGTGGGAAGCATGTTCACCGTTCACGCCACACATCACATCAGGAAACACGTGGCAAATTTTCAGTGCAAGTGGAGAAAGGGACCCACGCACAGCGACTCACTCGCAGTGCTTTTAGAACGTGGCAGCCCGGGAAGCCTCTGCTTGCCACATTATAATTTAGAGGGTCTCAGTCCAGGCATAGGAGGAGATCCGATTCCACCCAATTTTACCTTTAATTAGCTGTTAATACTTTAATTAGCTGATTAACAGTAGAGAATTAAGAACTTAATAAGCGTTAAGGAACTGATATTCGGTTGTCTTAATTCGTAGATGAAATCTAAGGAAACTAAAAGAACGAGTAAAGGTGTTTTAAAGTTCAGGCAGATAATTAAGATTGGGGCAAAAAGAGGTAATCTTAATCCGTACTAAGGAACCAGTATTCGGCGAGAATAAGTGGCTAAGGAAGCTAAAGGAAACAGATTAAACCTTAAGGAGGCTTAATCCGTTGTTGCCCAACAGCTCCTATACGATTAGTATTAAAATCTGTATGCATAGAAATTGAAACAAATCTGTACGGATTTTAATTAGTTCGCACGAAATTTGATGCAGATCGGATGGTCATTACACCCATCAAACCTACTCTGAATTCCTCAATCTCAGACTCTCTATCTCAAATTTTGGTTAATTATTGATTATAATTAGTTTGTCTGATTTTGTGTTGATTTGTTATTAGTGTGTTTAAATTTTATTCGGTTCATTAATTAAGAATAAGATGAAGTTATTTGTCGACTTTTTCGTTATTGTATTTTGTATTAGAGGATGAAGTTTGTTGAAAGAAAATATAAAATTATTTTCCGACTCATTGTATATATGCAACTCACAACATCAAATCGATAAAAATCTTATATCTATATATGGCTCAGGTTCGTTCTGACACGAGTCGAGTTATAACTTTTCTAACTCAGCTCAACTCAGTTCGTTTACAGGCATAATTCATACAAAATGATTAGTCTATTGGATGTGTTTGGTTAGATTGAGAATATGTTATTCTTTGAGTTATACTATTCAGAATAGATTATTCGATAATTTGTTGAGTTAGAACAGTGAATTCAAACTTTTTGTCTTATTAGAATTTATTATTTCTAAGAATTATGAGATTTGACTATTCTGATTTCTAGCTATTCTTATTTTGCAACCAAACATATCCTAAAAAGAATACTCTATCAATCGTATAAATTGATTTATTTTTAAATTTTGTCTATTGAATTTTAATTTTTATATGTATTAATACTTTTAATCTCTATTTCAAAATAGAATTACACTACACTTAAATTTCTAGTATTTTCAATCTTAATTTTCTAATTACACTTCTACATCAAAGTAATAATCAAAGGAAATAATAAAATTATAATTTGTCAAGGTTCATATTGAATGAAAAGCAAATTAAAGCGAGACCAATTCAACTTTGTATCGAGTGTTAACAAAAGGAATCTTGTTCTTTTGGGGGAAGATTATAAATTTCTTTTTTCAGTACTTAATAATATAACTAAACTTAATCAAGTAGATGCTGAATGACATATTTGTTTCTAACATTTTTGTAATATATCTTTCTGTCAGATTTTGTTCTATGTGCCTTTATTTAATTATCAGGTTCCTTTAAAGCTTTAAGGAAAGTTGTGATGTTTCCTTTTTCACTTTTTATGGTCCATCAAGCCTCCAAGTATCATAGCCAAAATTACAGTCATACTTTATTAAAAAAATAATAATAATACCAATGTCGATTTTATTTAATATTTTGTTTAAATGAGGAAAAATCACCGATTTTATTGATAACAAAAAAAATATTCAATAAATTGTAATATGACGTAGACATCTCAAATTACAATAATTATACAAATAAAAATAATGTTCTTTTTGCAAGTTCCACAAGATATCTATGGCAAACAAGAATGTCTAAATTATTGATCTTAATCCAATTCATAACATATATTTTTGAAATTTGGGTTAGATGTCAAGCTACTTTAACTCATTTCAAATTCCTGCGTATTAATACAAAGGATTTCTCCACTTTGTGTATTTTGAACTCATGACCTCCTATATATGAGTCTATGTATTTTTGTCCTTGGATCAAAGATAAGTCATTCCAATTTATAATATATAAAAAGGTAAAAAAAAAAAATGTTTTTGATTTTGTTATATCACATGTATTTTTGTTCATTTGATTGGCTCTGCTCTGTTGATTTATACAATCTAACAATTTGTTTTTTTGTTGGATTATAAAAAATGATATATAATGCTTCCATGATCTCTTTTATTATTGAGAATATCTAATTTAATGCATGCATTGATTATTGTATTGTGTATTCTATATCGAAATTTTGTGCAAATTTTTGTGTTTTTTTAAGATATTTTTATTAATAAAAAAAGATAATTACAGATGCTCAAGTCTCAAAAATAAAATTAGTGTCCTTCCGAGTCAAATATTTAAGTCGTATATAATATAATAGTCTTTATCATGATTAAAAAAATATTTTTTTCACTTGCACGTGTTTTAGTTTTCAAGACGAAATCTTACAAAATAATTATTATTATTGCACGTGTTTGAGAGAACTGGGTAAATTTACCTTTATGTATTTTCAAAAATATTGTATTTGTATGTAATATTTATAGAGTGTCAATACTATATTCTATATGTAGTAAGAAAATTTTATATAATTAGCCTAAATTTTCATTTGACTTTCATTCCACCAATGTACATACATTATGGAGGTATTAATGTTAGATTCTTGACGAAAAAAAAGAGAGTATAATAAGTACATGAGCCTAATTTTCATGCCTACCCAAATTATTAGATTCCAATAATTATGGTATATATGTTTTCTTTTTGAAGGTACCCATTATATGATTTTATAACGCATCTGATCCTCAAAAGTATATATGTTCTGCTCAAATTCGTCAAAGCAAGGGCTTAAAATAGAAAACAATATTGGTTGCATTCCCTTGCAAGATTTTCTACTTTGGTTTAGAGAGAGAGTATAAAAAGTTGAACTTGGTATTGGTTCGCATAATTCATATTCCCTCGATGGCTAAGTAAGCCAGACCATACAATCTGAACAAGTTAATTATTTGGTAGAATCTATATGTAGAGGAACATTATTGCAATGCTATATTCTAAATGATGTTCTCCTAGTTAAATGCACATTATTTAAAATGACATGGTGCATATTTTGGATTTTTTTTTTTTTTAGAAATTATAACCTATAAATTAACTAAACCAGCCAATGGGGAAAAAAATTAATAAAAAAAGCCTACACCGGTTTGCGAAACCGGTGTGGAATTAAAGGTTTCACCTACACCGGACTCCAAAACCGGTGCAGATCATTTCTAACCCGGTTGACCCGTCTCCCCCATCAACCTGCGGACTCGCCACAAAAAATCCAAAAAAAAAACGGCACCGGATGCCCAATCCGGTGTGGCTTGGCTTCAATCCCACAACCCGAGCACGCCTCTGTCTACTCCTTCTTCCTCCTTTCTTCCTCCTCTTTCTTCTTCCTCTTTTTTTTTTTTTTTTTTTTTTTGTTTTATACTCTCCAAATACTTGACTATTTTTTCATTTAATTGTTTCAAAATTCTCGTATCGTCCAAGAGAGTTGGAAACTCTTTCGATCTACGATTTTAACAAGGTAAAAATCACATTTTTCTTATAATTTTTAATTTTGGCCGAATTAATTTAGGGTAATTTGTGACATTTAGTATAATTAGTGAAATGTAGTATAATTTAGTGTAATTTAGTGTAATTTGTGTAATTTAGTATAATTTAGTATAATTTATTGTGATTTAGTGTAATTTAGTGTAATTTAGTATAATTTAGTGTAATTTAGTGTAATTTGTGTAATTTAGTGTAATTTGTGTAATTTAGTATAATTTATTGTGATTTAGTGTAATTTAGTGTAATTTAGTGTAATTTGTGTAATTTAGTATAATTTAGTATAATTTATTGTGATTTAGTGTAATTTAGTATAATTTAGTGTAATTTAGTGTAATTTAGTGTAATTTGTGTAATTTAGTGTAATTTAGTGTAATTTGTGTAATTTAGTATAATTTAGTATAATTTATTGTGATTTAGTGTAATTTAGTGTAATTTAGTGTAATTTGTGTAATTTAGTGTAATTTAGTGTAATTTGTGTAATTTAGTATAATTTAGTATAATTTGTGTAATTTAGTATAATTTGTGTAATTTAGTATAATTTGTGCTATGTTGTATAATTTAGTATAATTTTTGATAAATTTTCTAATAGGGTGAATGGATAATCCGAATTATCCAGAGTTGTTAAAATTACCACGACAGTACCACAGAGCATGGAGAGTTCGTGATACGGTAATTTTTGTTAAATTTATTAATTATTTGTTTGAAATAAACATTATATGAAGTATTTGAAGGGGTTATAATGATTTAATTATTTTTGGCAGCCTAATGTAAAAGCACTCCAGATAAATAGGCATCGTCCTACTATTGCTTACAACTGTCGGATGGACGATGCTCTGAAGAAGTTAGGATTGTACCAAATTGCTCGTCTTAATGATTGCAAAATTGATCCGTGTTTGATTACTGTTCTTGTTGAGAGGTGGAGGCCGGAGACCAATACATTTCATTTACCAGTAGGTGAAATGACAGTGACTTTGGAAGATGTTGCATGTTTATGGGGCTTACCGATTCAGGGTAATTAACTATTTAAAATTGTTTATCGGTTATTTTAATTAATTATTTTAAGAAATTAATTGTTGATTGTATAATTCTTTTATTTTGCAGGCGATCCAATTACTGGCACTAGCGATACTGATTGGAACCCATACTTAGAGGATGATCTAGGAGCTGATCCTGCGGATTTTTACAATAACCTGGATGAGTCAATGCCATATAAATATAGGTGGTATCACCCTGACACTCCTGAAGAGCGATTGCAAGTCTCTGCTTATTCTATTAGACTGATATGGTTACGGACCAAATTTGCGGCACAATTAGAAGATGAAGCCGATGATGAGAGAGTTGCACAGTACACCCGAGGATTTTGTATGGATTTATTCGGGTCGGTTATGTTTCCAGATTCGAGTGCGGACGGAGTCCCTGCAATGTACTTGCAATTCCTGACCGATCTGGATGCTCCACGGTCATACAATTGGGGAGGTGCTATACTTGCACATCTTTATCGAGAGTTGTCACGTGCTTGCCTCGCTGGGGTGGAAACAATAGCGGGGCCGATGTTCATGTTACAAATTTGGTCATGGACTCGATTTACTATTGGTCGACCTATGCCCCGGTTAGAGCCACCTTCCTTCGGCGGTGACGACGAGGAAACGAGGAATGCATTCGGTGTGAAGTGGACTACTTTCCATGTGTGGACAGAAAACCCTCAGTTAGGTAAAAAAAATTATTGTGGTTGTAATGCGAGCACAGTACGATTAAATTATGATTCCTCTTTTTTTATAATTATATTTCTTTTTTTTTTTGCACAGGAGGTACAGCCACATACAGAGATTCGTTTGATAGATTAGCTGATGATACAGTTAATTGGCAACCTTACAATGAATACTACTATCAGTTACCTCGACATGTTCGGCGACAAAAGAGGTATTGGATGAGCTGCACCTACTTGATTCATTTTTGGATGGTGGAGTATCAGCATGCGGATAGGGTAATGCGTCAATTTGGAAAGTACCAGACGGTCCCGCCTCCTCCTCCTTTAGCATATGATGATATTTCTTATCTACGAGAAATGTGGCATCACGATGCCAATTCAACAAAGGATGCTTGTTGGACGGTTACTCATAGAGAGTTCATAGAGAAGCCTCCGGTTCTCATTAAAGAGCGTAGAGCGTACGACATGACGATGCATCATCGATATATGCATTGGTTCCATTTTTGTGGTATGAGATCAGTTTATATATCAGATAACAATCCACAAGATCTACAATTCCGGGTTCCCCTGTAGACAGGAGATGTCGCGACACTGGCTTACGTTCCCCACGGTCATAGGCATTCTCGTGTGGTGAGTACATTATTCTTTTTAAAATGAATTATATTTTTTTCAATATTCATGCAATATGTCTTACTTTAATTGTATTATGCAGATTGCTCGAGAAATACAATTTACGACGCAAGTAATAAGCATGGTGAGAACCCCGGGGCAAATAGCATATGGCAAGCTTATGCTCGAGCATTCTCGTGATGTTATGGAAGATATTGGTCAGAGCCCCATTTTTCGGGGTATACTCGAAAGTGCTGGGATAGATTCAGACTTGGACCAAATTGATTTGAGTGATGATTACCCTGATCAGTATCCTCATCGCCCTCCAGGTGCGGAGCCTCCCCCAGAGTGGGACAACTTCATGAGAGGCACAGAATCGGGATCCATATCTCAGTTCATGCTCGATGAACTAACAGCAGGCATTAGTATGATGGGACCATCCACTTTAGATCCGGGTCCATCCACATCAAATCCACCTCGGGAGGCTCGTATAAGGACACAAACTAACCGGTACACTCCCGGGACGGACGCCCTCGG
This sequence comes from Carex cristatella, assembly GCA_024447775.1. Lineage (NCBI taxonomy): Eukaryota > Viridiplantae > Streptophyta > Magnoliopsida > Poales > Cyperaceae > Carex > Carex cristatella. The sequence continues at coordinate 3,456,486 of JAJHPF010000022.1, forward strand.
ACGTCGAAGACGACAGCGTCGTTAGCATATTTCGACTAAAATGGACTTGTTATATTATTATTTGCATGTTATATTATTATTTGCATGTTATTTTTTCCAAACATTTGCAGCAATATGCTGTGAACACAATCGGTGGACAGCTTCATTCTTTCTCTCGCACCATCCCAGATTGGGGGCCTCAAACACTCCTCGTATAGCAAGGTGCTGGTCCGAGAGAACACATATTTTTCCTGGACCGACAACATTAATACGCAACCAATTCATAAACCAACCCCAATTGGGGAGATCCTCCTCTTCACAAATTGCAAATGCAAGTGGCAATAGTTGTTGCTCTGCATCATAAGCACAAGCCATAAAAAGTTTACCTTTGTATCTTCCGGATAGGAACCCGGCATCAACACTGATAACGGGTCGGAGATGAGGCCATGCTTGAATACACGGCCCAAATGCCCATGCAACTCGGTTGAAAATATTAATATTATACTTGTTCGATGGTTCATGTTCAAGTAGATACGTGTGTACCTGGGTTAGATGCTTTGATGGCACCCAAAAGCAATGGCAAAGCGGCTCGTAAGACTTCTCCCCGGCTCCCAAACATGTCGCCCATTGCAAGTTCCCTACCTCTCCACAACTTGTTATACGAGGGTGTTACTTGTCCCAAATTTCACCTTAACTAAATGCCCGACCGTTTTAATGCTTAACTCCATATCTTCTTGATAACCGGGTTTAATAATATCAGCAATTCTTCTGGCAGTCATTTGTGCATTATCCAACTTTTTAGCATTTCCAAAACATGTGTGGACATATGGGTTGGTGGAAATTGTCCACGCACCTGTTGGTACTACCGTTGCATATAATTTCCATTTGCATTTAGGATATCTACATGCAACTCGATACTTGGTTTTGCTGCTGTTTAGGGTGTCTAGCTGTATACTTTTGGGTATGTGAAAATCTCCAAGTTCTGATACTAGTTTGGCTTTGGATTCGAACATTTGACCTTCAGCAAATTTTTCATCTAATCTGGGGGGTTCCTTAAGAAATGCACGATCTGCGTATGGCATCGGCACATCATCGTGGAATGAGGAACATGGATGCCTAAGACCTCGATTGATGAATGGGATCGACTTGTGCCACTCTTTCAATATTTCTTGGGCATTCATTTCAGCCTCATATTCGTCCATATCTGAGTCTTGCCCTTCAGCCGAATCATCATTATCAGAAGAACTTGTATCAGAACATGCATTTGGGTCTGATTGCTCATTAGGGTCATCACTGGTCTGAACTACAGGTGTGTCTGTTGTTTCGGGTACACTGCCCGAGTAAGGATCAAAGTCAGTCTGAACCGACGGTGTGTTGCTCCCTCCAGGCAAACTATCTGGGCACGGATCATAACTGGTTTGGTTTGTACGCTGCTGCGCCTCAGCTACCAATTCTATAACCTTAAATCCGGCTACTTGAGGTGCAGTTTGTTTAATAGCATCCCAAGTTTCCTCATTTTCTATCCGAAATAGAGAGAAATGGTACGATCCAGGTGGTCCCGTGTTCAAACGTGCCCTGATTGTCAATTTGACTCGACTCGGAAGCAATTCAAGTCCAACATATGTTTGCCGTCTTACAACAGCAAAACTAGTAGAATCAGAAACGGTAAAGGTAAATGCAGCCCCTATGTCATACCCAACACCGGTTGGAGTGTTTTGGAGGTTACCCCCATAATACACATTGATCAATAGTAGAGACATTTTGCTGAACAAAAACAAACACAAAATTAACTCTAATTATTTTTTTTAATATGAGTTAATTTACTGTTGTCAAAAACCTAGTTGTAAAAAAATTAGGTTCATATTTAGTGTTGTAAAAATTTAAAATTTGGTGTTGTAAAAACATATAAAATTAACTCTATTTATTTGTTGTAAAAAAATTCTTAAAAAATATAAAATTTTGACCAAGCAATTCAAGAACCCTCCAAATTTCACAACACTAAATATTTAAATATTAGTTTCTAACTAAAAATTTTAAATATTTAAATATTAGTTTCTAACTAAAAATTTTGTGTTGTAAAATTAACTCTAAATTACAACTAGTGTTGTAAAATTAACTCTAAAAATTTTACAACAATAAAATTATGTCATAATTTTACAAAATTAACTCTAATTATATTTTGAATTTTACAACACTAAATATAAACCTATGAGCAAAAAAAAACTTACAATGATGATCAGAAGAAGCTGCTGAGCACAATGGCGGTGGCGATCTATTCGTATGGTAACTCTTCAAACTTGATTTAAAATGGTGGAAAAAATGAAAAAAAAAAAAAGAAAAACGAGTTTACGGAGAGGCTGAGAGTCGAAATGAGGAGAAGAAGAATTCTGGGCGGATTTGGGGAAGGAGAATATCTCCACCGGATTGCAAAACCGGTGTGGAGAGTTTTTGGAGCCGCACCGGATTGCAAAACCGGTGTGGATAATTGGTGTGGCCGTTCGTGTGTCGCTGTGGCAGAAGGTTTTTGGAGCGGCACCTGTTTCCGAAACCGGTGTAGCCGGCCCGTTTCAAGCCACACCGGATTCCCTATCCGGTGTAGGCTATATTTCTCAAATTTTTGAAAACTTGGCTGCTATATTAAGTATTATTATTATAATTTATAAAAAAAAAAAAGTCCATATTTTGACTTGAATAAAGAGGTAATTATAAGAATTTTAAGAATTACATGTAACATAGACCGAAAAATAAATTTTTGTTTGGAAATTCGCAAGTTTGAAATTTAGTATCTTTAGCTAGAAAATTAATTATTGAAAGAGAAAAGAAGACTAATTTTGTTAATTAAAAGTCAACAAATGTAGTATATAACAATGATTTTGTATCTACTTTAAAACATAGTAAAAAGTTCTAAAAATATATAATTTGGTCTCCAAACACATTTTAATGTGAATATTTATGTTGAGCAGTTCGATCGTCTGTTTGGACTTTGAAATCGAAGATAAATATGTGGGATATAATTAGAACATGAAAGCAATGAAGCATTTGGGTCCTCCTCCTGGAAATCAAATCAGCTGCCCTGTGGGCAACAAATTCCTGCACACAGAGTCAATCCATCCATTAATTTCATACTTGTTTTCATCTGAACAGTCATATCTAAATATTGGTTGTTGTTTTTTAAAAACTCAAATACTTTTGCATTCTTTAGTTATAATATCATAGCAAACATAGAAATAATGGATTAATATAATTGGCCATGTGTGCAGGAATTTTCTGTCCATAGGAGAGCGGGAGATTTGATTCCCTACTCGTGATATATCATGTACATTGTAAAAAACGGACTAGTTTTGAATAGAACCGTATTAATTGCTAATTTTATTAGTCCTCAGTTATCATTTATTTGTGAATTCAAAATTAATTATGCACAATAAAAATTTATGGATTATATTTGATTAACAAGATGTAAAGGAGAGAAATAAAAATGTAATTGATTTGATACTACAAACTGTCAATATTAATCTTCTCACGCAATTCCCAACTAAACGAGATGTGCTTATTATTTATTTTTTCGCCCTGTTTTCGTTTCCGTCATTACACATTCATTTTAGAAAAGAAATTGCTAGGCAATGGTTAATATTGACAATTTTGACGATATTCTCTCTAAATAATCCCAAGAAAGTTCAAATTAAAAAGAAAAACAAATTTATAAACATGATGTTGCATATATAAAAAAAAAATAGAATATCAATCAATTTCATACAACTTAGATATATACAATAAGAATTTACTACTGTCTGCAAGAGTAAAAAGTGACTACTATTAAGGGAAAGTCGACATAAATTGTTATTTCTAAAGATATTACTATTAATGACAGGAGCATCCGACAGTAACGTAGATAGTGACAAATTCTTACAATATTGTTGTGTGCATACATGTTTATTCCGAGTAGGGCGGATTCAAAATATTCGTCAGGAAGGAGCAAATAAATAATGAATCGGATTTAAATAGTTAATTGGATTAAAAAAAAACCCATTAAGCTAATCGGGTACTAGATAAAAAAAGTAATGCTTTAATTTATAATTTTTTTTATTACAAACTGCTAAAGTTTATTTTTATTATCTTTCATTTAAACAGAAGAGGTGCACAAAAATTGTACATGTGGAGTTCATTTAATATAAAATTGAAAAAAAAAAATTAACACAAAAAAGCAATCCATTAGATCAATCAATTCAATTATAAGTTTTTAATTATATACATGCTTCGCTTGTGTGCGATGCAAAGAAATATAATGAGTGGTTTTGGTCCATCAATTAAACTTCATCATTGAAAACATTATTGCAAAATAGAGGATGTAGCGTGCAGTGTTAGTACTAAAGAAATGAATTATGTATGCTCTTGGTAAAATAGGTCTAAATTTAAATTTCATAGTTAGTCGTTACATAAAACAGAATAACATGACTCAAAAAGTAGGTAATGCGGTAATGCCACATGTCACTTAAGATGATGAATGAATTTGTATATTACAATGCATGTGCTGTAGGGGTGAAAACGGGTCGGATATTATCCGACCGTTTCCGGATCCGTATTCGAAAATTAAATACGGATATCCGATATCTAAATATCTGTGCGGATACGGATACGAATATGGTTTTGAATTTTAATTATCCGTATCCGAAATAGTAGATATATACCACATAATTTAATATATATTATGAAAAAGTTATGTTATTCGCCATTATCATTAGATAAATATTATGAATTTTGGTATTTTTAATAATATTTATATATTTTTTTAATAAATATCCGATCCGATCCGTATCCGTATCCATATCCGTCTAATATCCGATCCGTATCCGTATCCAGAAAAAAAAAAACGGATACGAATATGATTTTACCACTATCCGATCCATATCCAATCCGTTTTCACCCCTAATGTGCTGCCTCTTTATAGATTGATAGGTATTGTAGCCGTTGGCTACTTTACCAAATTACAATTTTTGAATTTGCCTATGCTCAAATCGGTACTATATGATGCTAACTTGATTTGTTCCCTAAAATGGTCAAAGATAATCTTTTGAGACTTATTATCTATTTCATAACAGAGTTGAATAGAAAGAGAAGAGAGGAAAGGTTAGGTGGCAGCTGTCAAAACTCTAGTTTTGAGTCGCCAAGTGAATCGCTAAAGTTCGCTCAAACAAAATTCAAATTACAACTTGATTTTTTTTTTTTTTTTTTAAATATGAGTTGGAGGTGAAGTCATTCAAAATATTTCAAATTCCTATATATTAATATAAAGAATTTCTCTACTTTGTAAGTATGAAACTCATAACTTTCCACAAGATAGTCATATGATTTTGCCACTAGATCAAAAGACAAATTCTCATAAACTTGATTTTTTAACAAGTCGCTTAATGAGAACGAGTCAACTTGAGCATTTAACAAATCGAGTACGAACACAGCTGTTAACTTAATATTGTCTTCTTAATTTGAGTCGACTCACTCATTAAGCTAATAAACTAAACATAAGTATATTCGAACTCGCTCTCATTAATCATCCCTAGTCTAAACACCCATTGAAGGAGTTACCTTGAACTGATAAAACCCCCAGTTACAATTTACAAATGCATACCCCTTCAGGAAGCTTCCTTTTCTTAATTTTTGTAGATTGAGAATTTGGATAAAAAGGGAGTGATATAAATGATCGCAGAAAAGAGGGAAGGGATAGGGGAGAGGAAACCAAAGCTGTTAACAAGAGTTAGTTAGCTCTAGATTCTCTCCAGAACTGGAGGTATCCTTTTTCAATTTAAATTATGTGCGCGAGATTTGTTAATGCAAATGTTACACCGTCAAATTATTAACATCACTTATTGATATTTTCGTTTTCGTTGTACATATGATCAACTAGAAAGGAATTTAAAATTTTGCCAATTAGATATCTCCTGCATTGAATAAATGGAGGGGAACACGTGTGATATATATATCCTGATATTACATATTTTTTAAGGCAGTCCAGCTTGAGAGCTCTGAATTTCAGAAAGGATAGGACTAGCTAGGTGAACACCCCCTCTTAGGCACGAAGTCACAAGTCACGGTACTGCAAGTGGTCACCGAAGTCACGTATAATTAGAACCGTTATATCTTGATCAAATGATCTTTCGCATACATGTTGTGCTGTACTATGTCAAATTTTGAAAAGATAGTCACAACACAACACGTGACAGGCAAATCCAGGAGCGGATTTACATTCATCCGTAGGGTGCTAAGTCACCCTATAATTTTAAAATTGTAGTTATATATATTAAAATTTATTATTTTTAAAAAATTTATATAGTCTAGCTCTCTCATAAAATATCACATGTTTGCTTGTGGTCTAGTGGTTAGAGCTTATCTTATGGTTGTAGAGAACTTTAGTTCAATTCCTACTAACAATATTATTTTGTTTTTAAATTTTAGCACCTTCTATTATGATTTTCTAGTTCTGCCCCTGGACAAATTAGAACACATAACATTCACACGTGCTGTGCTATAACCTACCGTTCTGTAACGGAACTGACTCTACCGTGTCAGTTTTTCCACTCTAACCACAAGATTAGAAACCTTGTGCTTGACCGACTGAGCTAGATAAATGTATGGTTCAAAAATAAAAAAGGACACTGAGCCGCCACTAGTATAAGGGAAGCGGTTGCAGATCGACACCATGCGATATTTCCATTTTTTTTGTGGATTTTATATTTGTATGTCACATATTTACATTTATTTATGTTGCAGAAGGGAAGCGGTTGCAGATCGACACCATCCGATATTTCCATTTTTTTTGTGGATTTTATATTTGTATGTCACATATTTACATTTATTTATGTTGCAGAAAGAAAATCAAAATAAAATTGAGGAAAAAAGAGAGTCATATAATTGAGTGCAGTACGGTATATATATATAGTACGTGATTAAACGTAAATAACATAAAATTATTGTTCTCAAATAATAATTCAAATTCTCAATAATATTTTATTAATTTATACATCAACAACATTGATCCTTTATCCACTTGACAGTCCCTTTCAAGGATTTAAAAAAAAAAACATTTATTCTTTATTATAAAAAATTTCCACATTTTTTGACATATTTTTTGTTTCTAACTTCTCATCTTTTAACACAAATATAAAAAACGACTAAGGAGAGCGATAAAATATTTTTTTTTTATTTTTTTTTAACTAAGGAGAGTGATAAAATCAAAGAGTATAAATCAGAAAACACCAAAAATAAGAGCAAGAGAAAATGAGAGATTAAATGGTCTCCCGTTAACGAACTAGACTTTTTAATGTAACCCTCAAGTTTTAAAATATTACAATTAATTATGAAATTTTGAGTTTTATTAAAATTGAAATGGATATCTGGTGCTTCTGAAAAATGGAGAGGAACATTGTTTAAGGCGGTCCAACTTTACAGCCCTGAATTTCCGAAAGGAATATGTGAACATCCCTTCACTTTAAATAAATATTATGTGCTAAATTGACAAACTCCGTGTCTAACCTAATTCTAGGATAATTTGAGTTTCCATTATTTTATTTTATTTTATTTTGTTTTATTTTTCAAGAGTGCAAATCTCTAATGATAATGGCTCATATAGATCGATAAAAAAATATATGAATTACAACATTTTACTGTATTATTATTTTAATCCTCTCATTTGTATTAAATGCAAATGCCCTATCTCTCTCATTAAAATGAGATGAGATGATTGATTGATGTTGTGTTTTTAGGGTTTGTTTGGCCGTTTAAAATATTGTGCGCGTAGGCTGATTTTTATGAAATTTAAATATATTTTTTTCCACACGCACAATAAACAGTCAAATAGACTCTTAATAGGCTAACTTTTCCCATCCGAATAATCTTAAAGTTTTGATATAACAAAATAATTCGAATTAGATCCAAAATCTAAGTTGTTAACAAAAAGATAGAGATATTTTGAGCAGAGGAGAGATGGACACTCATGAGTGGGTATTTTAATTTATAATTTTTAATCTCAACGTGATATGTTAGAGGAGAGAGGAGTATGGACACTCAGTCACTCACGAGTCACGAGTGGATATTTTGAGGAACAAATAATAAAATATGAATTAATACTTTAAAAACTAAACGATAATGCGATGAAATATTAAGAATAAAACTAAGGTGTTTTTGAGTTCATCAACTTTCTTTGTGAGTTTAACTTTAAAAGACAAATCTAAATTATTAAAACTGATCTACTTTATGAATATTTACATATAAACTTTATATTAAGTCAAATGGTTAAAAATAAATAATTAATTAATTTAAAATGAAATTGAAAATTTGATAATTTTGTTTAATTAAAATATGATGCCGCAGAACTGGTTTGACTTTAGTCCAAGGAATGGAGCATTGAATTAATGGCAATTGGAAGAGAGACAAAATTCTCAGTTAAAGTGGTGCTGTGTCCGCATGCCACGCATCCCCATTTGCCTACAGCCGTTTCACAATGAGGTGGAAGGCACCAACTTGACCCAATCCCAATCCCTCCCTCCATAAATACACTTCCCTCCTATGCTCCCTCTTTCATTCTTTCTCTGCCTCTCTAGCTCTCCATTCCATTCCATTCACTAGCTCCATTCACTCTGCTTAATCTTATCTCTCAGGTTTTCTGCAACAATGCCTCCCAATGCAGAAGATATTAATGTCTCCACAAAGACTAGCAATAGTAATACTAATAGTAATAGTAATAGTAATAGTAACAGTATGTTTTCCATTCCAACCTCTATTTACACTTCCAAGATGGATTCTTTCATCTCTTCCTCTTGCCAACCTCTTACTCTTCAGGTAATAATCAATTAACTTCTTAATAATTAAGTTTATACACAACTTAATTAACTCTTTTGATATATATATATAATAACAAGTTATATTTTTAATGTTAGACAGACAACATAACAAACTTTATTAAGAAGCTACATATATATGTATATACAATGTAATTGTATTGAGCTGTTTAAACTTTTAACACAAGTTTGCACAAAATAAAACTGTAGTTCATCGACATAACTTACCGAGTGAAGCCGGATCCATCGACAACTGCTGCCACTGCATCAAAATCCAGCTTGAAGCGCATCTTCAACTCGGACAACTCATCTCCACCTACCACACCGGCCGACCGCATGATCCTCGGTGGGGTCACTGGTGTGGCTTCCCCCGGAGAAATTCTTGCTGTGATGGGTCCATCTGGAAGTGGAAAATCCACTCTGCTATCGATATTGGCCGGTCGGTCTCACCATTCCACCGGCTCGCTCCTCCTAAATAACAGTCCATTTACCAAACAAACCCTAAGAAAAACCGGGTTTGTCACCCAAGATGACATACTCTACCCGCACTTAACCGTCCGTGAAACCCTCCAATTTTGTGCACTTCTACGTCTCCCAGCTGCCGCTCCAATGGCCGCAAAATTAGCAGCTGCTGAGGCAGTCATGTCAGAATTGGGTCTATTAACATGTGCCAATACGATAATAGGAAACACATTCATACGAGGTGTGTCCGGAGGGGAAAGGAAACGTGTAAGCATAGCGCACGAATTATTGATCAACCCTAGCTTGTTGATACTTGACGAGCCAACATCTGGTTTGGACTCAACTGCTGCGGCTCGATTGGTCGGTACCTTGACCGAGCTGGCCAGAAAAAACCGGACAGTGGTCATGTCAGTTCACCAACCATCGAGCCGGGTGTACCAGATGTTCAACTCGGTGTTGCTTCTAGCAGATGGCCAGGGGTTGTATTTCGGGCCCGGTAGGGATGCTATGGGATACTTTGGTTCGATTGGATTTAAGCCATGGTTTAGCGTCAACCCCGCAGATTTCATGCTCGATCTCGCCAATGGTTTGTGTTTGATGCCTTTCTATATATATATATTTGATACTTCCTCTTACTCTTTTGATGATCCGTTAAATTAGTTTGCATTTCATCCCTCGTGTATATATATTTATTTGCATAAAAACCTGAACCATTTTCCTAACGTTTGTTTTATTTAAAAAGCATTAATTAATTTTTCATGTCACTGTCTTCTTACTCCTGTCGTGATAGGGATCTTGATTTCTTCGTATTGCCACAGTTGTTGCATATATTCTTTTGAAATTTGGCATCAAAATAGAACAGTACTGCAATATTCTACTATGTGTAACTTGAGAAAAATAAACCTCTGTTGTTTCTTTTTCTTCAAAATAATTGGCAACCTCTTCATATTAATTTATTGCCAACATTCTTTTGAAAATTATCTCACAATATATACACATAGATTAGGAGAGCTCTGGAGCAACTATCAAGAAGTAGCTTTATAATAAAAAAAAAATAAAAAAAGGCAAAAGTAAGAGAATATATAAAAGAAGGCATCGAAGCTGATCAGTCACCAGAATTAAATTTCAGGGCTCAGCAAACGACAGAGTTATTACTAGCTAGAATTTGAATTGAAAGACAGGGAATTCATCATATTTGCAAAATATAGGATAAGATATATAGTGGGGTTACATATCTATATGCTGCAGTGACGTGGGGTGGATTTGGCTCCACTAGAGAGAGAGAGAAAGGTGATGATATTCTCCAATTTGCATCCAATTGCATCTATGGATATAAACATAAGATATAGACATGCCATGATAGGAGGGTGTAAGTGTAACAGAGGGTATATGTAAGACTAAGGAGTGGAGGAAATGAGTACATGCCGTTTCTCTTCTCTTTTTAACCTTTATTGTCTCTGCACTTTCTATGTTGGAAACTTTTTTTTTCTGGATCAATGGTCACCCAAAGCACCAAGGGCCGGGTAAAAAAAATAAACAATTTGAGTGCATGGTGGGGTTTGTTATTAGGTTATTATTTGGTTATTAGTTAGCTACACCCTATTGCCCAATAACATCTTTGATGCTATTCAAGCTAGCTAGCCTGGCCCCAACAAAATTAGCATCCTAAAAACTTAAAACAATTGCATAGCTTTCTTTTTGAAATGAAACGTGGAGATCTAGCCTATCAGTTTCTTTCAAACTGCCGTTTATATTACATAGAATTTTTTTTTTTATTTTGTGAGTTTCAAACTCATGATCTTTTACATAGAAACTATGTATTTTTGTCACTAAATCAAATGCTAGTTCTCAATTACATCTATTTCTTGTCTTTTAAGTTTTAAGTTAATAGTATACTATCTATTGATGTAAAATAGCGTTTATTTGAAGAAATGGTTTTTTTTTTTTTTTTTTTCTTGTCTCCGGGGCGGTAAGAGCAAGGCCAGTCCGATCAATGGGCATCGAAACAAGTTCGGTCTGATGTCCAATCAGAACTGTTCAACACGCATTAAGATTTGTGCACACTTGATATGCACAAACTTTAAAGCTGTTTGCACTCATTTTGATGCGGATTGAATGGTTCCAACCAAACATGAATTTAATTCGATGCCAATAAATAAAGAACATATTTGTGTCCTTGACGCACCAATTAGTTCCGTTGATTAGATTGGCCCACTATATGGTGTTAGCAGTAGTCATAAATCATAATTGATTAATGTTGAATACGAATCAAATAGTGGTTTATAGAGGCTTGGATTTAGAATCTATTTTGAAAAAGAATGCACTTTTATGTGAAATGACTCTTTGGTGCCGGGGTGGCATGTCATGTCAATTTTGTTATATTTCCCCACGTCTATATATATATATATATTTAGGCATACTTACTTCTTCCACTATTCTTCCTACCACAGAGTATCATGCTTTCGGTACTAAACTACTCTCCACTTTCTTAATGTGATTTAAATAATTAATCAATGTGTTAATTTCCTTTAGCTGAGTACAATTTTTTTTAAATGGTATATATTAAGCACTACTTGGGGGGGTTTGACCTTAATTTTGATTAATTTTAACTAACACATTATATTTTATATAAAAATAAAAAAATAAAAAACAAAAGGAAAAAATATAACACCACCATAATGTTCAATAATAAATCAATTATTTTCATACAGACTATTTTTCCAAATGTAAACTGGATTGTCAACAGCTGGACTGTTCTAACTTTTTGCACAGTAGCACTTAGCATCAGAAAATACTAAGTAACATATATACGAACATAAGTACATTACCAAATTAAGTAGGATACCTAATTGACCAATCAAAGCAATACTAAGTAAGAACCAAAACATGTGTCATGTGATTTTCTAAGCTTCCATTAATGATTGCATTGATAGGACCCAGTTACCAGCAGGTGCATGTCTTTCCTCCAACCAATTAAAGTTGCACCAAAGTATAAACTGCAATCCTTAAAGCAAATTACTTTTTTTTTTTAAAAACAGCAACGGCCAGTTTCTGCCAGGTGTCCTCCTTTTTCTGAGAGAATATTGTGTTCTTACCTCTAATTTTGTAGGTGACTGTGACTTGTCTTTTAAAATCATACAATAAGGCTATAGGAAGTTGACACATAACATGTTATGTATGTTTGTGCATGTGGCTGTCAAGTACTTTTACATATGTCTGTCTTGTATTATCAGACTTAATTTGCAAAACCAATGATATATGAACTTAATTTTGTTATCTTGAATAACTTTTGGTCCCCATTTTGTTCTTTTCACTCATTTCTCTATATTTTTTTGCTGGGTTTTTTAGGATTTGCACAAGAAGATTACAATGGAGAAAGCAACAAAAATGTCAAGGAGAAATTAACTCAATCTTACAAACAAGTATTAGCTCCCCGTTTTAGGTCCAGTGTTAGTGCTCCTACTCTTGCTGGTTCTGCCCAAATTAATGGTAAGTCATAGTTCAAAATTTAACATAGATAACCCTGTATTGCAATAATGAGAAGAAAAAAAATTATGGGATCCTTCACATTTGAAGTATTAAATGATCTCATTATTTCTATTACAGGTAAATTTAGACATGCCCAAACCGCGATCACGACAATAAATTGGTTCTCACAGTTCAAAATCCTGCTCCAACGCAGCTTGAAGGAGCGGCGCCACGAGACATTCAATTCCCTTCGTGTATTCCAAGTCATCTCAGCCGCATTCCTTCCTGGTCTAATGTGGTACCACTCAAGATTGCATAATGTTCAAGATCGTCTCGGCCTTCTCTTTTTCATTTCCATTTTCTGGGGTGTGTTTGCCTCCTTCAATGCCGTGTTCACCTTCCCAACAGAGCATGCCATGCTGGTGAAAGAACGTAAGTCGGGAATGTACTCTCTCTCCTCATACTATTTTTCACGAATGGCCGGTGATTTACCAATGGAGTTGATTTTACCAACTGTATTTCTTCTGGTGTTGTATTGGATGTCGGGTCTCAGAACCGACCTGATATCATTTGGGTTAACTTTGTTGGTGCTTCTCGGATACTGTCTGGTATCACAAGGGCTTGGGTTGTTTGTTGGTGCAGCGATAATGGATGCAAAAAAGGCATCGACTCTGGTCACTGTCATAATGCTCGCCTTTCTACTAACCGGCGGGTTTTATGTGACACATGTGCCCGTCTGGATGAATTGGGTCAAGTACAGTTCCTTCACCTATTATTGCTTCAGGCTTTTAATTTTGGTGCAATACAGAGGACATGAGATCCTGATAAGTGAGTTCGATCAAGGCGAGGTGAGTTTAGAGTTGTGCATTGGTGCACTGGTTGGAATGTTTGTTGGTTATAGGATATTAGCCTATATGGCTCTAAGAAAAAGGATTGAGGCATGAATAAGGGTTCAGAAATAGGATCAAAATTCTAGAATTTTGGTGAGTAGGGGTGGGGATCTAACAAATGATATGATGTGGTGTTAATTTCTTGTCAGTGCAGGAGGGCTTAACTTAAATGTGGTTGTAGCTTCTTCTTTTTCCCCTTTTTTCTTAAGGTAAGCCAATTTGTGCTACCAAGAGGATTTCACTGTAACAAGATTGTTTAGAAAACAGTGCTTTCTCAGTGAATATATATATATATAGATTCATGCATTCCATGCAAGTGTAACTGTTGGACATATAAAGGCCTTTTTTTTCTGTTTAATTTTAAAATCTACGGTCTTGATTTGATTTATGGTTTTGTGTCTTTATGGGCTTTGTTACGAATGCAAAACTGGGCTTCATGATCTTTGGGCTAAATTAGATTAATATTCCCTACTCCAGTCAGTACAAGAGATCAAATAAGCCCGAAATTTTTATTTATACCATATTCAAAAATAAAAAATAAATAAATAACCACGGTTTTTGAGGAATAAATTTTTACCACCTTCATCAATTGAATTGGCAGATCAAAAAGTATTAGTCCGCCAAATAAATCGACGGACTCACTTATTTTTTATTTGGGAAAATTGTGAAAATGTCACTCCAAAACTTTCAAATTGTGAAAATGCCACTTCAAACTTTGAAATTGTCAAAATGATACTCCAAACTTTATTAATTTGTAAAAATGCCACTCTAAATAATTAATGACTAAAATACCCTCGCTCGTCCATCTCCGCCTCTTGCGACGGACGAAGGGAATCATGCCCGGAAACTGCTTCTTGCGTCTCTTGCTACGGGCGAGGGTCGGGTAGGCGGAGGGTGCGGGAGGAGGCGGAGATGGCCGAGCGAGGGTATTTTAGTCATTAATTATTTAGAGTGACATTTTTACAAATTAATGAAGTTTGGAGTGGCATTTTGACAATTTTAAAGTTTGGAGTGGCATTTTAAGTTTTGGAGTACAATTTTCACAGTTTCTCCTTTTTATTTTAACAGAAAAAAGGAGGAGGTTCTGGATCCTCTACAACTGTTATTGTATCAAAGTAGTGTTCAGACTCAGAATATCCAGATGAAGTTCAATATTGTTTGGTGTCATTTTCAAACACAATCAACGAGTTCTGATTTCTGAACTAAGATTTTGTTTCTACAGTTTATTGCAAATTAGGTGTTCAATTACGCAAAAGACAAACACAAAAAGACAATATACAATTAATCAGTAGTAGTTATCTGCTCCAAAGCATACCTACATTTTGTTTTTTTATGGAGAAGTCGAACTAAAAAAATAGTGACAAAATTTCTGTTTTTTTCAATTAATTGAATTGACAGACGTGATAGAAATTTAATTTCTCAGAAACCGTCGTTATTAGTTTATTTTTTTAATATGATATAAATAAAAAATTTGGTAAATAAGCCAACAATTTATTTGTACAGAGAGATATTATTGAGAGAGTTGTTTTGGTTTCATGCAGCATACAATTAATTAGGGGCAGATCCATGTAAATTCGGGAGGGGGGATAACTGTCTCTTTGGATTTTGAGTTTTAGTGGATATTAGAATATTTCGATCAACTTTGTCTCTTTTTGAAATTTTTTTTGCCCCCCTCTGGATGTATGAATTATAATTCAGGTAAATTTATGATTAAAATTAAAATAAATTTCATGAATTAGATTGATAATTAGAATTATATGTTAAAATATCAGAAATTACAAGTTAAAGTATTGGAAAGTATAAATTAAAGTATTATTTTTTATCGAGTATCTAATTACTTAATGGTTTAAATCCAATTAGCTATTTAAATCCGATTCGATATTTTTTTTGCCCATCCTGAGTCCGCCCCTGCAATCAATAGAGATAAAATGAATGAAAAAGTATATAACTGATGAGCTGAAAATAATTTTGTGAATATCTTTACCTGTACTAATCTAGTAGCACATGAATTCGTATCCGGTGTAGTACCGCGAAAGATAATCTTTTAGAATGATTCTCTTTTAAGTTGATCCGGACCGTTCTTTTAACTTGGCACGAATCTTAAAGTCCAATAATATTGCTCCCTATTTTTCTCCGAATCTCAAACCGGCTGAGATTTAATCTCAAACCGTAAAGTGATGCGCATCCTCTGTAGTAATAGAGAGGATACGGATCCGTGGCACACCGCATAACTCACAACAAATGGCAAAAGACCAGTAAATTTATCTTCAACTTTAGACGTGGTACCAGTATGCTTACCTCCTGTACCAAATTTCTCTTCATAAGTTCACATCTTCTCCTTAAATACACTGCCCATAAATCAGACTCCGGTTCCCCTAAAACACATCAAATAACTAATTAGGTCTTTAATAATTTCTATATACTAACATCTTAAAAAGATGTCAAATAAAATTAATTTCTATATACTAATAATTTCCAAGGTACCATGAATTTAATTAAGCTTCCCAACATTGCTAACTTTTGTAACTAGCTAGGAAGGATAGAATAGATCAGTAGGTAAAACTAATTTGGTGGTCAACTCAACTGAACAAAGGTACTTGGAACACAACAGCGAACCTTTTTCTTCCAAAAGCTTGATTGAGAAATTAAACATGCTTTAAATGATGTGTTGCTTCAAGTCATCTTCGAAATAAATTTCAAGTGCAATGATGTCTACTGGTACTGACTGCCCAGTGCTCAGCAATCTAATGCTGACAAGTCAGAATGGTCGGTGTGTTGTACTGTGAACGACAGGAGAAAAATTAAATGAGCATCCGAGATGTCAATATAGTAAGATACCAAATTGTACGATTAATTATTCATTATTTATCGTTTGAAAGAAAAAGAAAGATATAATGAGATATCATAAAAATAGAAATTTTAAACGGCTCTTGGTGACAGGTTTTTGCTTTATTTTCTCGAACCTTTAATTTTTCTGATAGTAACCTACTTTGTACCAAATTAGAGTAGCTACCCAAGGTGAAAAATGTCATAAATAATTTTGATCCAAAAGCTCTGTATCTATACAAAAATATGTGTGATTCTAAAAGTTTAATGTACAATAAATAGTTTGGTTGAACCGAACAGAGGAATTCAATTTCAAAAATCAAAACACGTAGATTCAAAACCAAAAATAAACCAAAATAATACACGAAATCTCAAACTATTAATAAAATTGGTCGGTTCGGTTTATTCGGTTTTGAGAATTCAAAACCAAACCGAACTATTTAAACCGAAAAACTAAATCATTTAAATTAAATTTTCCGGTTCGGTTTAAAATCAAATAAACTGAAACATTTGGGGACCCCTAATCGCAACTGATTTGCTTCCTAGTGCCTCTAGGTCTCATGTCACGCTCCTAAAACTAAAAGATGTTTCCTTGCGTATGCATGTATGTTTAATTGCTTAGCCAAACAAGATTATATATTAATGATGTGTGGATAGCTTCAAATATGCTCCATTGTAATAACTAATTACAACTAGCTTAATGAATATTAAAATAAACAGTAGTATTAGTGTATAAGTGAGGCTATGGTACTATGAATCAATATATTAATTTTTATAGTCCAAACAATTTATTTGGATCGTCCAACACTAATATGCTATAATTAATGTAAAATGACTCTCATTTGCAATAAGAAAATTTTATATGATTGATCCCATAATTTAAAAGTCTGGCTCCGCTCCTGATTCAACATGATATCCATATTGGTTCAGACTCTATATATTTTTATATGAAAATTATGTTAAACTGTTTAAATCAACTATAATTTATTAATTTGTATAACAAACCAATTGCATTATGCATAATATCATAGCCACACTTGTAGTGTATGTTATATTAACATACAAGGAAATAGAGTCTTTTGGGCTTTCATCTTTGATAATATCTTTAGAAGAAATGTTTTTTTTTTTCCTTTTATTGCACGGCGTGTTGCAACCAATTATGTTTTTTTACAGCAACATTCTCTGACAAATTCCAACGTTGAATTTTTTTTCTTTGGTCGATTGCTACTTAGTTCAGAAGGGAACTCTGTTTTTTTTTTCTCTGTTTCTGGTTTGAAAGAATTCGTACAAAAGGAGTACCACCTTAACCACCATCACTATACCCAATTCTCTTTCTTCTGACCAATTCAAAACTTTATGTGGCAATTTACTGTGGCATCCATGAAGGTGATGTACTGATGAGCTTTTTATCTTTCATTTGTTGTCACCATCGAAAAAGTCATTTTTTATTTAAATCATAAGTTAGGAGTTTAAGCCATTTAACACGCTTTTAAATTTTTATGTATATTATACAAAATTGTACCACATTATGGGTTTCGAACTCATAACATTTCACATAGGAGTAATGTACATTTGTTACTAGATTAAAGACAGATTCTTAACAAAAAGTCAATTTTGTTGTCATCTAGAATTGTTGTGTTGACTCTAGAATACACAGAAGCGAATCTAAATCTACGTTACCTATGAGTATATCACTGCAAAAATTTGTCACTATTTGTGAGGATAAATGTGTTTTTTGCAGACGGTATCTTTATGATACGTTAAAAAATACTGATACGTTTAGAAATAACGATTTCTGTCGTGTACCATCGACAGTAGTCATTTTTTGACATTGCAGATATTGTCTCGATTTTGTAGTATATATATAAAATCGCCCACTAATTCAATATTTCATGGTTACAAGCAGTGTTTTACAAACGACTCGGTCTAGTCCAAACCCCCACAATCCACGGGTTGGCACGGTCCGGGTTAGGCAGGCCGGATTTGGAGAGGAAGGCCCAAATCCGTGCCATGGCCCATTGTCCAAACCCACACGAGTTGGTCCGGTCTGGTGGGTTCAGGTTGGTCTGGTTTAGTCCGAGTTTGCCTGTTTTGGTCCGGGTTTAGTCCAGGTTAATCTGAGTTGGTCCGGATTAGTATGGTCTGATTCAGGTTATTTGCAGTCCGGACTAAAACAGACCACAGGTTTTGAACCAGCTGGGTTGGCAAGGTTCCAGTGGAGAAAACCAACCCAAACCCAAACTAGACCCGTCCCATAACTCCAATCCAAGTTGGCACGAGTTTAGACCCTGGTTCGAATTAGTCCGAGTCGGTCTCGTGGACTGCTGTTTTTTTTTCAAAACTCCAGTAACAAGTTTTTCTTAGAGAATCGTTTGCTTTGCTTTCTTAGAATTCAAATTGTCTTTTATCGCGAGGATGGTATCCCTTGATAATCTTAGTTATAATTGTTTTACATCAATTCATCAATTATATGTATTGTGGAAGGGTGAAATGTAGGAGAATATTTACTAAGCAGCAGTAACAGACAATTACAATTTACAAAGTCATATGAAGAGATACTGTGAGAGCTTGTAAGTTGATTCCAAAACCAATGTGATTAGCATTTAATTTATTTGTACTTTGTTTTTTTTTTCCTTTTAATTATTTCCTTCTCCTTTTGTTTATTTTTCTCTGTTTTATTTATTTTTCTGCGTTTGTAACTTGTACTTAGACACCACCGGTCTCTTTTTAATGAATTTTAGGAGCCACTCTTACATTATTTTAATAAAAAAATTCATCAATTATATGAGTATTATTTAAGTCATATATACGCATCAAATTTTTACATCTTAATAAGATGACACATTAATATTTTAATTATTTCAAGCAACAATGATTGTTTTTAATTGAGTATAATTTTTTTCATAACATTATACAGTACACAATTATTTTATATATAATCCAATATTGAATTAATGATCTAACTTGTTGTATAATAATTTAATCAAATTTATAATTATTTTATAAATAAATTCAATATTACGTTTCTGAAAGGGACAAAGATATTTTGAGGGAAATATTATTTTTTTCCATTGAAAGAAGTTGGTTGGGAAAATTGGTGCCATAAAGAGTAGATTGTGCGGACCCATACCGAATCCCGCTTGGCATTCAAAATTCATAATTAAGCATTTTCACAAGCAAAACAATTTTTTGCACCTCATCTTCTTCTGTTTTTCTGAAAATCACTGATTTCTTCTGTTAATATTCTTCATGTTGTCAAATGACCCAATGTTAATGTCGTCTTGATCATATATTTTTTTCGAATAAAAACTGGTGATTAAATTATTTATCTATTGAGAACCAGCAGGGGCGGATCCAAAATTTTCGTCGAGAAGGCAGAAAAATATCAAATCGGGTTTAAACAACTAATCAGTTTCTAATCAGATTTAAACTCATTAACTAATTGGGTACTTGATAAAAAATGATACATTGACTTATACTTTCTAATGCTTTGACTTGTAATTTCTTGTGCTTTAGCTTATAATTCTAATTATCAATCATAATTCAAGAAATTTATATTAATGTTAACTATAAATTTAAGCCGAATTACAAATGAAACATCCAGAGGGGTCATCAGGGAGGGAAAAGTCGATTGGAACCAATAGATCTCCACTAAAATTCAAAATCCAAGGAGACGACTACCCCCCCCCCTCTGAACCATGTGGGTCCGTCCCTGAGAACCAGTCTTTGATCTAGTGGCAAAGGCAATGCTCTCCGTATAGGAGCTCGCAGATTCAAAACCCGGAGGAGGAAATCATTTGTGAGTATTAAATAATTAGATGGCTTGACCTCCAATCTTTACTCAAAAAAATTTGTTTAACTGTTTAACATTCATAATATTCTCTTAATCATTTTTCATATATGCGTCATTTCACACATTAGATATTGTATTTGTCATCAGTCTAAATGTTGATTTTCGATAATAGTATTATTAAGTCAATACAAAACAATATTGAAATTCAATGAAATAATTCAGTAACTAATTAGATAAGATAATATTATGTTCGAAATCTAAAAAAATTAGTTAAATAACTTGATCCCAACTCTCAGTAAAAAAAACAGAGAGAGAGAGAGATAGATAGTCTTCTGTTCCAAAAAGTGCCACAAGAAATCTGATGCATACAATCGATAGTGTGACAATATTACTAATTCAGAGTAGGTCCGATGCCCATCGGACCTACTTTGGTTTGATGGTGAAATGACCATTCGATTCCATCAAGAATCGTGCTGATTAATTAAACTTCGTGTATATATATTTTAATTTCCGTGCGCACTAATCTTAATGCTAATATACGGTGTTAGAGCTAATTGAACCTAGAAGTAGTTCCGATGCCCATCGGACCCACTCCTATGTCCAATATTACATATAAAAGGGGACAAGTTTGGGTCCGATGTGCAAACTTTAGTACTTAGGCACTTGTAAATATGGTGGGCCCGGGGAAAAGTTAGGCAACGACTTGGAGACAGGACCATCAGGTCCCACCACTTGGAAGTTGGAAGTGCCATGTCAGAGTGCTGTTTCGGCAAAGGACCAAATTATTGTATTGTTTATTGTTTAGCATTATTTGGAGAAGGGGTAAGTTTTGGTCCAAATTTCTTTTAGCCAAACACTGTTTAAAGTTTTTAAAATTGTACGATTAAAGTCTAAATAGTTGATCTGAACCGTTTAACATGATTTTCATATTAAAATATGCTCAGACACTAAATTTTATATTTTTTAGAAAAAATTTTTACTATTTTTTAAATACGTACAAAATCACTATTTTTGGACCATTCAGAAACAGTGATGTTGTACGTATCTAAAAAATTTAATAAACAATTTCTAAAAAAATATAAAATTTGGTCTTTGAGCATATTTTAATATAGAAATCATGTTGAGCGGTTCGAATCGACTGTTTAGACTTTAATTGTACGATTTTTAGTGACTTTGGACGGTGTCCGGTCCGAAGCCATTTGGACCAAATCTAGCTTATTCATTTGGAGAAACAAACCACTAAATTTAATTTCCAAATAATGACTAATTAAAATTTTATTTAATACATCCTATTAATTAATTAATATGAATGAATCTCAGTTAGATGCTTCCTAGAAATAGACCCAGCACAACACAAGTGGATTAATTGGAGATAATTAACACCTAACCAAACTACTCTCAATTTATTTACAGAAATTTATATATATTCACCTCCGTATTCTGCATCACTTACTCACGCTTTAAAAATTAAAATTCGTTATACTTAATATGTAAATTGTTCATACTTTTATTCTTTTCTTAATGATTGTAAATCGAATTAGTACGAACACAACTTTTATATTTTAGTGTGCATTTAATTATCATTTCTCTTCTATTTAACAGTATTATAATATACATGTGATATTGTGATCTAGTGCATTATACAATTTAAGCACCACCGAACATATAATAATATCAATATATAATATAATTGGTTTCATCTAACTTATAGTCCTCTTTAACTAATTACAAGACTTCATAATCAATTTTTGATCTAGTGAGCCAATATTCTCTGTTCAAGAGGTCGCAAGTTTGTCCTCCAACCTTAAATAAAAAAAAAACTAATTAATTATGAGACTTGACCGTAAATTCTCTAAAAATAGGCCTCCGTTAAGTGTATTCGTAACGGTTTGGCCGCCATTAACAATTAAATGATCGTTTAGTCGGCCGTTAAGTCTGTTTTTTACAACACTGATTATAACATACATGTGATCTAGTGCATTGTACAATTTAAGCACCAACGAACATATAATAAGATCAGCAAATGAAAAATGAGTCATTGGTATTTGTTCTAGTGAGGCGTGTGAGAAATCACAAATATCAAATAGTTGGATAGCTTGACTTCTCATTTAAAAAAAAACAAAAAAAATAAACTAATTATGAGACTTTTGACCGTAAATTCTCTAAAAATCTATGTGCATTTGTTATGTCATTGGTTTCCAAAAAAATGTCAAAAATAAAAAATAAAATGACATTAATTAAACATGGTCAATTTTGTCAAATAAAGAGTCACATTTTTTTACCCAGATGAAGTAACGTAGAAGGAAAGGAGATACATCAAGTAATGTCGTGCTACAACAAGTCAAATCGGTTCAATTTCTATCTCTTTACTAAGCACTAACATAAATTGAGAATTTAATGCTTGATCATGCATGTTAGGTAATTATGTAACATGTAGTTTATCAATTCTCTAATTTATTGATCACATCTAGTTAGTTCAACTAATGACATGTAATGATTAGCATTGAAAAAAAAGGGGGAATGTATAAGGTATTACTCAACTATCAGCTCATGAATGAATGAGGCGTAAATTTCACATTTGTTCTTTCCTTTCTTTTTCTAGTATATTATTTTCTTTGTTTACTTGTACTAGTTGCTTACCACTTGAATTTGGTTTTGAATATTGAATTATAATTAATTAATTGTTGCTTGAATTGCGTTGGAAATGTTGAATCTTTAATGTGCATGTTAGTGCAATGGAAAATAGCAACAGACAGTAATTTAATCAGATATATACCTCATTTAAGGTGAATAGATTTAGCAATGGTGTCTTGAGGTCAAGATAGGGGCGTCAATGGGTACGAAACGAGTCAGATGGAAGTATTATTTTTATATTTTTATTCATTATGTTAATGAGAAAACTTTATCCTTATCTGTGTACTTGATAAGTTAAACGAAAAAAAAAACTTACAGTATAAGATAATAGATAAGAAATAGTTTTTACCAGTACCTAACTCTAACTCGTTGTGTTAATGAAAAAAATTATCCTTATCCAATAAGCTAAATAAAAAAAAATCTTATCTGTGTATATGGTGATATCAAATAAGGTACAATAAAAGAATATTATTAACATTTCTAGATAAAGATATAATTAGTTGTTTTGACTAAAGTTGCATGCGCATGACTAATTAATAGAAGAAGAAAAATAAAAAAACATATAGGACTGACACTGCATGAAGCCAAAACCGTTCTTTTAATATCTTTACATTGAAAAAATAAACAATTTTTGCAGTTAGGATTCATTAGGATTAGGATCAGTGTTGTAAATAAAAGTATGCGTTTGTCGGACGGACAGAGTATCGCTTGGAATAATCGGAAAAAATCGGCCGATTGATTGGGAAATCCCTTGATGGTTTGGTCACTGCCAACGACTAATTAGCCGATTAATCGGTCTAAACGAACGTTTTTTACAACACTGATTAAGATAAATGGATAACCATGCTCAAACATTAATGAAAGCCCGAAAATTATACAAAGTAAACCCTACAAAGAGAATATAAATATAAATATGAAATGTCAAACATTTTCTAAAGTTGAAATGAGAAGTCGAAATACAAAGGATTTATTTTATTATTTATTTCACAATTTTATTGCGTTTGAAGTATTTTAGGGAATGTGTTAAATCTACATAGGTGTACTCTTAAACCTATCTCAAAATTAAAAATTAAAATACTAATTTAAATCTAGTAATTTCATTTACTGTCAGTCAGGACAATATGCCAGCCAAGTAAAGACCATCATACAACCAATCTGTCCTTTTATTTATTTATTTAGTACTTTTGGTACACCACGACATTAAATAAACATAACAATGTATGATTGGTTTGTAATTTTGTAGTATCAGATTTTGAAATTATTTATGCAAGGGCGGAAAAGAAAATTGCCTCTGTTTTGTCTGGTGTTTTGTACTTAGCATGAGAGATTGAGAGTCGTCGCTAACATGGCCAGTAGATCAGATCAGAAGGTAATTATAATCATTAATCAAGTGATATATACCTAATATATTTGTGCCTCTTGCAGTGTATGCTTCTGTATAATGGTTTCCTCTATTTCAAATCTACATGGTTCAGGACAAATGAATTATTCGGGTTCGGTTCGGCGAGGTCAAAAATTTGTGATTTGAGAATAATTCGGATATAATTCGGGAATGATTCGGTATTATTTGGATCAGAGATCTCAGTCTTGTAAGAGAGCAACAAAAAAAATAACTAAAAAAAAGGTTATGGGAAAAATTAGGAAATAATTCGAGAATAATTTGGGAAATTCGGGAAAAATTAGTAAAATTGTCGAATTATTCGGGAATAATTCGGTCAACCGAATAATTCGGCATACGGTTAGACATCACCAAAAAATAAATAATTTGCGAATAATTCGCGGATCTTGTTACTATGGTTCAGGCTTAACAAAATGATAATTTATTTACAATACTACAGAAACTAGAAAATGGGTTTTAATACATCCTATTAAACGTTTTTTAATGATATTTTTTTTTCAAGAAAATAGATATACTAAAAAAAAATAAAAGTAAAAAAAAGAGTAAATTTGTAAATATATTATTGGACATATATATAGATAGTCTAGCAAATAAATTTAATGTGATTTTATTATTAATCTTGTTTGATGATGTTTTAAGAACCGTGGAATTCAGATCGTTGAAAATTTAAGTCAACTGATGTGTGGTGAAACACACGTTAAATCTCGTTACTTTTTTGGAGACATGATATGCGAATAATATAGGAGTAGAACTAGGGTGTTCTTACGCTCACTAAGATCTTTGATGAGTTTTACTTCAAATCTATGGGAATGACTTCAAATAATGAATCCAACATTTTAAAATCGATTTACTTCACGAGTGATGCATTTTCGTATCAAAATTATAAATTTTTGACTTAATTTAGTATAAAGACAAGCTGTCAAAAAAAGAAGGTCAACAAGTCAATTTTAATGTGTTCCTTTTTCATTTTTTTTTTACTGCTTGGCTTTATACTAAACTAATTCAAAAATTATAAATTTGACATGTAAACACACCACTTGTGAGTTGTGAAGCAGAACGGTTTCAACAGTTTGAATTACTCATTTGAAGTCAATCCGATAAGTTTTGAAACTAAACTCACAAATAACTTGATGAACTTAAGAACACTTTGTTTTTTTTTTTTTTTTTTAAACTCATAATATAGATCATACCTAGAATGTTAGATTTTAAAGTTAAATTTTACTTTTAAAAAATATCAAAATTGTCAATATAAAAAAAATCAAGTAATCTCCTCATTAGAAAATTCATTATGACTATCTTGATCCTTTTTGTATGTGTTAGATAATCTCAAATTGAGCCCTCTTAAACGTATTTCAACCTCTATCTTTAGCTTTGATCCATTTTGTATAATATCTTGATTATGTCGGATGTTATTTTATTAACGAGGATTTAATACACATTTCTTTATCTTTAGCTTCCTTATCTTCTTATCTTGTCAGATTTTAATCTTACATGTCTCCTGAATTGTGACATATTTCCATGTTAACCTTCTTAAGGAATCTCTCCTTGATCCTTAGTACAAAATACCACCTTCTTAGCATGGATTAAAAAAAAATTCTATAACCCTGTTTGAACAGCCATATCAGTTTCAAGAAGAAGAATTACTGGACAATAATTTAGTTTGATAATTTTAACAATTGTAAAAAAAAAAATTCAAACCCAACTTATAGGATGATCTAATTTTACCAAATTTCTTTGTGAATTCAACTCTAAAAGCTACCGGATTAACTTCAAATGACGAATTCAAACTGTTAAAATTCTTCTACCTTACGAATGATGCGTCTATACAGAAAATTTTAAATTAATTTTGTATAGAGTCAAGTGATCAAAGGCCGTTCAAAAAATGAATGCATTAAATTAATTTATAAAAGCTTCTAATTTTGACCACTTGATTTTATACTAAATTAATTTGAAACTTTAAAATTTTCACATGCAGACGTATTACCCGTAAGACTAATTATCAGTCTCTAAAAGTTTCTAATTTTACGTTTCAATTATCTGTATCAGAATATAGATATATACCATATATTTTAATATATATTGGAAAAAATTATGTTATTCACCATTTTAATATAATTATGAACTTTAATATTTTTAAGTATTTTTTTAGTGTTATTTTAATAAATATCCGATCTGACTGGATCTATATCCGTATCTGTTTGATATGTATAATTTCTTCGTGTTCGTATCCAGAAAATGAAAATAAAAATAAAAAATATAGATATAGTTTTACCGATATCATTATTCTTACTTCTAAATTAAAAATTAATTCACAATTTAAAAATATACAATAATTAGTGGAATGTGAGGTTGATACATGAATCATGGCACAACAACAAGCTACAACTTGTTTGTTGGATCCTATCTCTAAGTTCTAAAATATTAGAGTAAACAGTCACGTGATTGCGTGAAGACTACAGAAAACAGAGCACAATAACAACAAAAATTGTTCGTTGGAAATTGGGCGTTGATAATTAATGGTATATTATATGTGTGTACGTATTTTTATTTTCATAGTAACATGGACCACTTGTCAGAATATGTTAAGAGTTAAGTCGATCTCTCTAATTAGTGTCCATCTCCATGGATCAAAATCTGCTTCTTTTCTTTAGAAAAGAGAGTACTCTTCTATTTTCAAATCAGGATTGTTCAAAATCTATCGTACAGTCTCAGTTACTTTTCATTTTCAAATTAATTTAATCTATTAAAATAATTCAGATTTAATCAAAACTGTACGATGGATTTTAAACGATCCAGATTTGAAAATAGAAGGGTGCTCCTTTTCTAATGAAAAGGAGCAGATTCTGATCCTGTCTCCATATACCACATATTTTTTAAATAAATATGTTCTGTATAGTATACTATATATAACCAAATAACTATTTTTAACGGAAAATTAATATTTTTTAATATAATAATGTATAAAATAATGGAATGATTGGATTTCTCTAACAGTCTAACGTGATATTAATTAGTTCTAAAAAAATATTGTTATTATAAATATTTAACTATCTCCTTTTTATATTTATTTGTTTTGTTTAACACTCATATAGTTACATATTCAAGACTCATATTAATTGTTAATGCATAGAAGTATAGAAGATTTTTTTTTTTATGAACGCAATGATGAGTAGGGTGCACAAAAAATTCGTAGCTTGTAATTCGATTGAGTTTGATTTGAAAAAAAAAAATCAGTATGAAACGAATCAAACTAGCTCGGTTCTGAAATGAATCAAACCTATGTCGATTTGAAATTGGTTCGAATCGAACTTGAACTGAGTATGGCTCGGTTCAAAACTCTTCTTTCTGGTTCTAAATTATGCTTCAATTTTGAATCCATTCGGTTCGAAACTAGTTCGAATCACACTGAATCAAACTTGAACTCTTCTTTTCAGTTCGGAACCCTGCTTTAATTTTGTTGGTTTGAAATTGGTTCAAACTCGAACTCGAATTGGGTTAAGTTCGATTCGGTTCTGCAGCCCTCAATGAAGAGAAAAGAAATAACAATTAAAAGTATTTATTTGATTTCCGATCGAGAGAGAAATTAGGAGTTGCATCAATTGATGTACTGGCTTGATTCTATATTTCATTTTTCTCAAGCATAAGATTGTGCCCAATAAAATTATTTCTTTCATGCAGGTAATATGATGAATTAATAATTTTGTATAGTTGGAATATTTGATATCTAGAAATTCATTTGTTAGATTAAAAAGAAAATTAAGCGTTCGTAACTATCGTCAGGAAAATTTCGTCCCACCTCGTCTAATAATATGTGCTATACAAATTAAATGTAAATTATGTATAAATTATTTTGATAAAATATTGTGAACTCTATAAAAAATATGTATATTATTATATATTTGTTAATATGTTGCATAATAAAAAAAATAATGATATAATTTTAATTATTTCAAAAATAACACCAATGTCACTAAATAAAAGTTTAACTAATTCGGATATACAAACCAACCAAATTAATTTGTAACATCCAACACTGATAAGTTTATCCTTCAAAATTATATACATATTAATTATATTGCAAATTTGCAATTAAAGTCAATAAACATGCATGTATATAGGATCTTGATATATTGTTTTACCATAAATTGAATTAAAATGGCAAACCTACAAAATAGCCACACAAAAAAATGCTTGTTGAAAAGAGAAAAATTGAACCTTGTACCTAATTAATTACCCAACATTTGCATGCATCAACTATTGTGAAAAAAATTAAGAAAATAGAACGATATTCATATACCGACTTATTAATTCATTCAGATTAAAAATAACTCAATTTTTTTTTACTAGTAATAAAAAATAGGTAAAAAAAAAACTTTGAATCAGAAATAATTAAGCGCTGTATGGAGTTAGAAACAAATTAATTAAGTCATGTCAATGAGAAAATGAGGCCACATCCACATCCACATGATAATGATATGTTCAACATTATTTTTTAATAAAACAGGCCCCATAAAGCTACAAGCTAACTTCTTACCACTTTGCACAAAGGTGCCACTTTTTCTTTCTAATACTTTCCAAATATAATTGTAAAGCTAGCTTCATGCCTAGCTACTTCCCTTGCTTAATTAATTTATATAGCAAGAAACAGCCAAAAACCTATATATCCAACATATATATAGATAGATAAACAACTTATGAACATCGATCAATGCCTCGAAGAATTAATATAATTGTACATGTAATAACTTAATTATAAGCATCACACATGGACTTGATTTCTTCTTCTTCCTTAATTTTATTACCACATATATATAGGCATGATAAAACTTACAAAATATAAAACTCTGAATGGACAGAGAAGAGAATTAAGGGTGATGATTTTTAAAGTAGCAACAAAAATCTGACTTCAATTTCAATCACCAATTAATCACCTCTTCTCCGATCTGTTTCCGCGACTGATGACCCTATAAGTACTGACCCGCCGCCCCGTTTGAGGCAATGACACGGCCGCATCAACAACCGAGATTGCCGTCTTACATCCATATAGATCAAGGAGACCAAACCGACCCGTGATTGCTGGTACCGACAATGGCCGTCTAACTGCCTTCGACCGTCGACGTTCAACATGGGTCGCTGCTGTACCTGTACCTGTACCAACTGGTATGCACTCAAACCCTTCCTTTGCACACTCCGACAATGCCGTGACGAATGGATCAGATACCACGGGTACTTTGGATCCTGTATCTGAACCAGACTGAGGGATATGACGAGACGGGGGGAGCGGGAGGGGGAGAGCAAGGGCCTCGAAACCATTAGGGTTTTTGGGTATGCCTGGTTGGTGTTCCCATGAGAAAGGGATGATGATGGATGAAGATGATCTTGATGACGATGGTGATGATGGTGATGACGACAACGATGATGAACGAGATGATGTAGTTGTAGTGCTGGAGGTAACCGATGTGTGGCGAATGCGGCTTCGCATTGGAAGGTGCACAGTAGTTGTTTCGAGAGGTGGAGGTGGGAGAGGAAGAGGTGTAGGTAGAGAAGGTTCTTTCATTTTAGAGAGGCTGTGTTAGCTACCAATTCAAGGGAGAGAAATGTAACTGGTATATATGGGAATAATTAATATAGGAGCTGAGATGGGGGCATGATATATATAATGTGTATATGTACAATTATATATGTATATCTCTGTTGGTAATGGCAAGTAGGAGAAAAGTTAGTGGAGATCATGGGGTTATTAAATCTAATTTTGATCGAGTGCTTAATTAATTAATTTTCTTTTGTTCTAATTTTATGGTTTCATGCATCCAACCCTAATTCTTTGTCAATTGTCTTTTTTTTTTTTTAAACCTTCGCAGATGTTGCAAATTCGTGAGGGAGAATCGAGCTTTTGATCTTTGAGTACACAACAGTCTTAAAACTTTTTCCTAGCTAACTGTGCTACCTCCCCTTTCTCAATTCTTTGTCAATTGTCACCCAACCATCTTTCAACTTAATTAAGCTTAAATTAATATATCGATCGATGCAATATTTATTTAAATTAAGAGTGATTAATTGCTTCAATATCTGCAATAATTTATGTAAATTAAAAGTGAGGCTATAGCTAGTAATAGATATGCAATATTTTAGAGATTGACCGTGCTACATGAATCCATATCTTTATTTTTATTTTAAAACATCAAATAGCAAACATGATTAATTTATCCATATAAAAATGTACTTTAAGATCAAATTGTAAACAATTGTTAGAATAGTTTTACTATTTTTTTAAATAGATAGATTGAAGATTACTTTATCTGAATTTTTTTACTATTTTCTTAATATTTTATTTTTCTTATTTAATGAAAAGGTGTGATTTTTAAAAATTCTAAAAAATAGTAAAAAAATTTTCAAAAAATATAAAACTTGGTCAAGTACATTTTAATATGAAGATCATGTTAAAAAAAATTAATAAACTATTTGAACTTTGAAAATGACGATATAAATGGTAGATAAAACACCTTTATTTCTCAAAATATGATAGCCCAACTCTTGAAATTAATATGATATTTCTACAAAAATGTACTTAGTAATTATTAACACATAAATGTTTGAAAAAAAAAACTAAATTAACCTATTTAGTATAAGATATGAAGTTACAAATGTAAATATATATTGTTATTATTGGGGAACATGTATATTCTTGTATATATATACTTAGCAAATTATTATTAATAAACATCTAGTTATCAACAGTGTGATTGTGTGATCATTGTATAATTTTACTGAAATCATATTTATTAGTTAGAATTGTAAAGAAGAGACCATACATGCTTTCTTCAAAGTATTACTATGATATACTTTATTTCTAATAAATAATTAATAGTATTTGAAGGTGTAAATTTTGAATTACACTAATAATGATGAATATGTTGCTCTCTTATATAATTAGCCAACTTGTTTAAACATTTACCTATATATTTTTAATATATATTCAGCTAGCTACTGTAGTTATATTGGGGGGTATTTTTAAGATGAACACTAAATAGTATGTTTGTTTGTCACAATGGAATTGTGCGAGATGTGATTTTTCGGATACTGAAATCCACAAATTAATTTATGAGAAATTATATTTCTGATTTCGTATGTTCATAAGTAATTATGACAGTATTGAAATAAATGTTCGGTTGCACTATAAAAATAGTTGTGAAAAAATTATAATTTGAAAAGGTATTGTCAATAATAATTAATTATTAATAAATTTCTGATCAGTTAGATTCTTCATTGAAGCTTCAGAGGTACTTGTGTTTGTTGGGGATTTGGAGGTTTTAAACAATAAGATTTAGGGATTCAATCATACAAGTGGTTTCACTTTTTGGAGTTCGTTTGTCGTTTGTCAAGTGTTCAAGACGATAAGTTAGAGGTTTAAGAGGTGCAAACGGAGCTGGATTATCCGCTCTATATTCACTTCAATCCATTTATTATTTGTATTCGGGTTAAATAGAACGGATAGTTCATAGATACAGATATGGATAATCTATTAAATAGAGAGGAAATATTCAGGAGGATACGGATACATATATCTGAATGTACCCAGAACCCGTTGTCTGAGAACTCATTATTTGATAGTTATGTCACAATTTTCACATCTTATTTAAATTTGCCATCTCATATTAAACTAAATTTTATACACATTTTATCTAAATTATAAAAAAAACATATTTAAAATAAAAAAAATATATTTTGATAATTATTGAGTTGGTTTTCATAGCTGTCAAATTTGAGATGAATTTTCATATTTAAATATTGTTAGTATATATTTTTATTTTCAAGTTCATATGACTCAAATATCCGACAATTACATGTTTCATATCCGTATTTGAGTTCGTATTCGTAGATTATTCGCTTCGTATCTGTATCCGTTTAAGACGAATTTGATTTTGGCATTTTGATATCAGTATCTGTATCTGCTTATTGAAAGGCCGATACAGATTTTGTGTTAGTATTATCTGCTCTGAATCCACTCTTTTACACCCCTACGATAAGTCCATTATACGAATTTATATTAAAAAAAAATTTCTTCTAACACATTATTATATTTAAGTAATCACGAATTATAAATCACGTTTAATTAATCTTTTAATTAATTTCAAACTTATTATTTTGAACTTGTGGTTGCTGGTAGAAGAAATGATTTACATCTCCAGCAAAGTTACTTTAAGTCATGCATGCTTTTTCCCTGATCAATATTTACCGTTGAATAGCAAGCAACTTGGTCGTGAATAAACAGCAGAGAGCAGACAACGACCGTTAGTCTATGTCAGTTGGGCCCCACGACGACCCCATTTGGGAGAACCAATCATAAGTGTTTCTAAACACGCCCACGCTAATTGGACGATTGTCTCGTACGTCAGCCTACAGGAAACAACAACACCTTTATTTTATATCCTTTCCATGCAAATGGCGTTGGACAGTCTCATCAAAAAATCGAATCCAAACCGTTCGATATACATCAAGAATTCGATCGAACGGTTTTCGTACATGTTAGGATAAAATTTGTTCGAAGGTCATTGTATGAAACCCATTCCATACGATGGACGCCTATGGTTAAGGAAGAATTCGCATCCTCTGAGATATCTCAAACTTTGCGTGACTTTTTGGAATATTTCAATCGTTGAAATACGTTCTGCACAAATCTCAAAGTACATATAATACTGGCCCCCTTAAGTTCCCCGAATAAGCACCGGACACGTCGGTCACGCAAAAATTGAGATATCTCAGAGGATACGCACCCGTTAAGGAAAGCTTTCCATTATTTTTAATTTATTATTTATTGCTTTCTTTCCGCTACGCTTTTTTTATACTAAAAATTGATTTGTTGTACGTTTGTGGTGCACGGGTAGTTGAGCTACCAATTCATTATTAGGCCCATACCATATGCCATGCTAAATTCAGGCATATCAAATTATTATCAATTGTAATTAATTAATTAATTAAATAGTCTCATTAGGTATAATCATAATTTTTTTAAGTTTGGTCAAAAAGTATGTTCATTTTTAAATTGTGTGAGCGAGAGTTATTTTGTTTTTGACGCAAGCATAGGATACCATACAATAAATTATATTAAATTAATGAACGGTCAGAACTTTCATTTGTTCAATATGGTGAATATGCAATTTTCAATATGTTGTATTATATTTTGAACTTGCAATTTTTCACACACTAAATAATGTCTCAACTTTCAAGCCAACTGTGTTTAGAATTTGATACGTTCCGTTCAGGAAGAACGGACCGTACTTCTAGACTTTTCATTCCTGGCTCGTCTCGCTTCAAAGCAGCAGGCTGAGATTGAATGGTGGTGTGCTGTGTTAATAATGACGAAGAGTTGCGAGAGGTACTTAACTCTAACATATCATACTTCTGTAAGCGTGAAAAGCCAACCCGTGATAAATGAAACTTAGCGCCTTAAATAGGCTCAGCTGTCCGTATGGACAGTGATGACATCGCATTTATTGTCGGCAGAGACAATAGCGGTGACTGTAAGCTAGAGCCGAACTGGGCCTTTCTGGGTCGGTGCACGCCAGACTAGGCCTTGCTCAAATTTATCTGCTTCTGAGCCTTGTCAGGCCGGTTTGAACCGAACTCTTGCTGATCTTGTCCAGTCCCGGTGCGGAGCTCGGCTTGAGCTGGCTTCGTCCTTGCGTTATACATGGTATTTTAGAGATAATCTTCGGCCTGAACTTTTTCATGGCTTCGGCCTAACCCAGGTTAGAGATCCAAGGTCTAACATATTCTTAGTCTGAGGCATGTTCTTGTTATGGGCCTTCAGTACATGAACCTATCAGAATTATATAATTCAAACAATATTTACCTCATTTTGAATAGTATTGATTATTGAATAACAATATTTTTAGAACTTTTCAAATTAATATTTTTCAATCATTATTCTAACATACTAACTCAACTCTAGTACTATTTTTGTAATATTCAAATGCACCATGCATATTTCTTCGACAACCAAAAGGTACCTTGAGGCTATTAGTAATACTAAATTGAATTAATTATAAATTTGTATCTAGGAGTTCGAATTCAATTAACTATTAAAGACTAAATAATTTAATTCACAAGTAGTACTTTAATGTTTTAAGGTCCGATCAGGAACTTAGATTTTTTTTTTTTATTAAAAAAAAAGTAAAAAAATGGTCTTAATCCTCATTAAGGGTGTGTAAAATAATTAATCAATTAAAAATGTGAGTAAAGGTAGCTTAAAAAGGGGTTAAAAGAGATGTGGCCTCAATATACATATAATATATATAACTTTAAATTTTAAGCTTGGTTTATGTGACATTTCAGTGTCCGAAATAATAATTGTCTACAAGCTTCCAGGTAACAAAGCTTTTTCCCAAAGTTTTATTTTTACTAAAATTCAGTCAGACTTTTTCCCAATAATTATCCTAATCTTTAACAAATTTCTGAGCAGAATTCATGCGTACCAAAAAAAATTATTTTTGTGAAAAAGCAAAAAAAAACTTTTTATATTTTTATTTTTCAGTGGTGGTAAGTCATAGATTTAAATAACTTTTCTTAACTTCAATATATACATGTTGGTGCAAAATAAATTCCCCAATCTTAAAAAAATAAATATATTTTTATGGTCGTATTTGGCAGCAGAGTAAGAGATGAAGTAAACTCATTACTCTATACTTAAATTGTTAAACAAATAGTAAAATACAAATGATAAAATTGAGAAAATATGAGTTAATCTGTAGTAAAGTATTCTACTTCTCCAGATGTATTAACTTAATACATACTCTACTTAAGTAGAGCACACTATCATAGGTAGAGTTTTGTTATTTGGCATGTTATTCTTCTAGACCGATTAATTTAAATTATGACTTAAGCTATCAAATAAAATATTAAATATGAAAAATAAAATAAAGTAACTTAATTCTTTTTAAAAAAAATTGAAGTAGTAACCTAAGAGTAGAACTAGAGTACTCTTCAGCTCACCAATTTTTTTTGTGAACTCAACTCTAAAATCTATCGAATTGATATTAAATGACAAATTTGAACCGTTGAAATCCGTCTACCTTATGAGTGATGCATCTACATGCACAAATTTTAAACTTCCAAATTAATTTTGTACAAAAGTCAAGCAATCAAAATTAGAAAATTTATAAATTAATTTTAATGCATTTATTTTTTAAACTTTTTCTTACTACTTGATTCTATACAAAATTAATTCAAAATTTTAAATTTTTTGCACATAGATGCATCACTCGTAAAGTAGACGAATTTTAACAGTTCAGATTCGTTATTTAAAATCAATTTGGTAAATTTTAGAGTTGAATTCACAAAAACAATTAGTAAAGTTAAAAACACCCGAATTCTACTCAGTGACCTAATATAATCGAAACTGACTCTGCTGTTCTCCAAATAAAAAAATATAGAATCCTGTTATTCAAATATCTTAGGAGAGCACCTATTTGGAGAGCAGCGGAGTCGGATCCAATATAATCTATATCGGCGAAAAGGCACAAATTTGTTTATACAAAATGGAGCTGGGCTCATTTCTTTGGATTATGCATTGCCTTTCTAAAAATCATATTTTATTTATGCACTTTACAACTGGTCTCTTATACGGAGGCATATTTCCAAAACAAAATAAAAAATAAGAGAATTTTCGGAACTTGTATGGCCCAAATTTGTGTCCTTGTATTAAATGGGGTCGGCCTGTTAGGAGGAAAGGAGGATTTTTTTTTTTTTTAAATAGTATCAAATTTAAATATTTTAACTAAACAAGTATACTGGATTTGATTTTTATGAAAAATAACTTTATCGACATAAAACTTTACTCTACCATAAGTATACTAAAATTCCTCCACTGATTCACATAATCGATGGAGTTTTTTTCATACAAATCAAATTTAGCATACTTATTTGTTAAAATATTCAAATACGATTCTATATATAAAAAAAATTGGAAACGAGACATGTAAATATATAATACCCAAAACATTATTGAAACAAAAATAATATTGTAAATTAAGGTTCTAAATAATATTTATAGGGCTATAATTTTTAAAGTTTAAAAATTTATAGCGCAGCTATTGTGCACTTATAGTTAGTTATTTAGAATTTTGATATTAAAAAAAAAGTGGTTAATAACACTATAGCTTTTAAGATCCGAAAAAACTATAGTACAGCTATTGTGTAAGTTGTAACTATAATTAGCTATTTAGAACTCAGTTATAAATAAGCTTTTTCAGAATCCATTTTCCCCTAAATTTCATGATCTTCTACCGTTCCTTGTGTACAATTACGTGTTATCTATCTCTATATTGATTAGAAGCCAAAAAAAAAAAAAATCTCTATACTGATTTATTGTTCTTCCTATGTCTTCACATCGTTGACTTTAATAGACTCCATCAAATGTTTGATGTTAAATAGTTCGAACTTGGGTGAAAAAATAGAGAAATATAATATAACGGGGACTGCAAATTTTTACGATGAACTTGATTTAAAAAAAAAGGGAAATTTTTGGAAATGCCACTCTAAAACTTGAAATTTGTCAAAATGCCACTCAGAAATCAATATTTGTCAAAATGCTATTAAAACTCAATGCCTATTTTAATTTTGCCATTAGTCTCAATTTAAAAATTCCAATCTTTCAAAATGACCAAACGCCCTCGCCGATTTTTTTTTTTTTTTAGAGAACCAACCTATCGAAATAAATCCAAACCACTTCGACAATTTAAAATTTCCAATCTTTCAAAATGGCCAAACTGCCCCTGTCAGATTTTTTTTTTTTTATAGAACCAACTTATCGAAAATTTTAAAATAATGCACACTGTCATTGTGGTTTTTCATCATTCGGCGTGATTATTTTAAAAATGTGAAAAGAAAATCTGACAGGGGCAGTTTGGCCATTTTGAAAGATTGGAATTTTTAAATTGTCGATGTGGTTTGGGTTTATTTCGATAGGTTGGTTCTATAAAAAAAAAAATTTGACAGGGGCAGTTTGACCATTTTGAAAGATTGGAATTTAAATTGTCGATGTAGTTTGTGTTTATTTCGATAGGTTGGTTCTCAAAAAAAAAAAAAATCTAACAGGGACAGTTTGGTCATTTTGAAAGATTGGAATTTTTAAATTGAGACTAATGGCAAAATTAAAATAGGCATTGAGTTTTAATGGTATTTTGACAAATATTGATTTCTGAGTGGCATTTTGACAAATTTCAAGTTTTAGAGTGACATTTCCAAAAATTTCCCTAAAAAAAATGATTTCGCTCGTTCAAAAAAAAATATTGTGAGGTTATCAATTAATAAAAAACGTGAATTATGTATATATCCATCTTTTTATAAAATTAAAAAATAATAAATAGTTTATATAAAATTCATGAATGAGGCTATGATTGTATGCATAGCGTACACTAGTCCATACTATGGATTCGTATTGTTATTTTTAAAGTATAAATAGTGGATATTGTTCAACATGATCTCCATATGACAATGTTCTTGGAGGCCAAATTATATATATATATATTTTTAGAATTTTATTATTGTTTTTTTGGATAAGCAAAAAAATTATTACTTTTTAATCTAGATCAAGGGATTCTCTACTTAACTAAAAAATAGTAAAATTCTAAAAATTGTAAAATTTAACATCTAACTGCACTTTCATACAGAGATTATATTGAGTAGTTCAGACTGAATGTTCAAATTTTAAAATAAATATATAAATACATAGTAGATACCGATATGCGCTATGCATATTAATATAACCTCACTCTTTTATATCTCCATTCTTATATTAAGCACGTAAATGTTCACATCCGTCAATGATTGTGATTAAAAGATATATATTTTTTTAATTGAATATCATGCTCCAATCAAACAGTTTACTTTTTTTTTTATTATATACAACTTTTTATTTTTTCTACATATAGAAGTCTAAATTTATTTAGACACGTACTCACCACATGTAAATGTCATGATTTCTGTATTTTTTTGAAAAAAAAAAAATTCCTAAACACCCTCATTTGATTGTCACATACTTGATTTTTTCTATTTTTTAAATATCATTTTAAGGATATAGATTGGCATTGCTGCAGTTCTTGATTTTGTTGTATGCCATTTAAGGATACAGATCCACACATAATGGCAATAAGGATTAAAAATCCACATTAATAGCAATAACGATACAAATCCACACGTAATAGCAATAAAGATTATGGGTTCACATTAGTAGCAAAAACTATACAAATTTCCATGCACCAAGACTAACATAGATTGATAAAATCGTAAAATAAAACCTTGTAGTATTTTATTGTAATAAAAAATACTACGCAAAATCAACGTACGTGTGAATTAAATTTCCTCCAAATTATTTTCTATAAAAAACTGAATTTTGAACATATTTGCTCTCTTATAATATATTCATGTTCTAATATATTATAATATTATCCATAGATATTGTTTAATAATTATTATTTTGATTGATGTATTTTTTTTATGAAAATATGATATTTTTATTAGAATTCCTTTTTGTTAATACTATGATACATTATTAGGCGGGCCAGGCCGGGCCAAAACATCCTCGGGCATTATTATTAGCAACTAGAAGGCCTCTCTGAGAGCAGTTTGGGTCCGATGCCCATCGGACTCAAACTGAGTTCGATGGGCTTCATAACCGTCCAATATGCTTTAAGATCCGTGCAAATCGCTTTAATATATGTGCCCATTTCCTTTAATATCCGTGCGCTCGTAAAACAGATCAGACAGTTGTGGAGCGCATAGGACCCAAACTTCTCTCGGCCTCTAAATGTGGTGGATCAATAGATCATGGTCAAAATCAACGATAAA
Organism: Carex cristatella; assembly: GCA_024447775.1. NCBI lineage: Eukaryota > Viridiplantae > Streptophyta > Magnoliopsida > Poales > Cyperaceae > Carex > Carex cristatella. The sequence continues at coordinate 3,495,612 of JAJHPF010000022.1, forward strand.
TCCTGTTTTGTAGAAATTGAAGATTTTAATATTTACTAAATATAAAATAGTGACTCGTCACCTCTCTCTCTCGCGCGCGCGCGAAAAAACTGTCCCGACTGTCGCGCGGCACCACACCAACCCTACCTTCTCTCCTTCCTCTCCAACTCAATGGCACCACCACCACCCCGTGCTCTCCGCCATGAATCCCTTCTCTCTCCTCCCCTTCCATCGGCCCCCTCTCCCTATCCCTCAGCCACTCCTCCACCGCCCCTCCGTTGCCTCCGCCGCCTCCCTTCCCTGGTACGTCCCTCGCTTCATCCTCGACCCTGGTGGCCCCACTGTCCTCCTATGGCACCGCATCTTCCTCTTCAACTGCATGGCTGCTCTCTTCATCGATCCCTTTTACTTCTACCTCATGTATGTCGCTGGCGCGGCCTGCGTCAGGATCGACTACGGCATAGGCTTGATCGTCACCATCTGTCGCACCGTTGCCGATCTCTTCTATGTTGCCCATCTCATCCTCAAGTTCCACATTGCATTCGTAGCACCGAGCTCCCGTGTGTTTGGCCGTGGGGATCTTGTGACTGACTACAAGCAGATTCGAAACAGATATTTAAAATCCAAGGATTTCATTTTGGATCTCATTGCCTGTCTTCCTATTCCGCAGGTAACAGTTCTGTGTTTACATTGAATCAACTTTGAATTTTAAATTAAGCAAATAAAAAGGTAGTTCAATGAAGAGAGAGAGGAAGGAAGGGGAGAGGGGCCGAGGGGAATGATTTTGTCTCCAAAAAAGAAAAGTTAGCATGGTTTTGGTGATAAAGTTGATATGCCGTGATAGTCTCTAACATACATTTTCACAAATATAATGTGATAATTTTTTATGTAATTTGTTCATTATTTCTTATGACAACTTCTAGCGTTGTCTGTTGGTACATTTCTTGTGGTAATATAGGACATAATTTGGGAATTCTTTATGGTTATTTCTAACATCATATCATTCTGGCATATCTTATGATATTTTCAGATAGTTATCTGGTGTGTGATACCAGGTTTGAGTGACAACAGAGCTAGTCATACAAACAATCTTCTTTCTTTAATTGTCCTGATGCAATACGTGCCGAGGTTATATCTCATATTCCCATTGAACAAAAAGATTGTCAAGGCCAATGGAGTTGTAACCAAGACGGCAGTAATGGGGGCTGCATACAATCTACTCCTATATATGCTGGCAAGCCATGTGAGCACTCTCTCTCTCTCTCGCTCTACCCCCCCTATTGTGAAAAGAGTAGCCTGTGCGCTACCAGAAGAAACTAAATTCAGTTTACACACCCTGTACTTCTTGTTAAGTTTACTGTTAATCAAGATGAGTTTCATTTTAAGATAGTTCACAAGCTTATACCATTTAGTTGGAAACGTCATTTGGTTAATTTTCATAAAATACTTGTCTAAGTCAGATTTGGTGAAAATCCGTTTCATGGTGTTTCTCTCATCAGAACTTTGGAAGGAACTTTCCTTTGGCTTTACAAATTATGATTTCTTTGTTTTTATCCCCCAAATTTGAGGGAGGATCTGAGTGGTAAACCACTATTTCGCTGTAGATTGTCTTGACATCTCCATTGGTACTTAATGGAGATCTAGCATTTTACCCTTTTACGTATCTACCCTTTTATTTAAAATATCAGGAGATTGATTTTCATAATTCAGTATCCTCGCTCAAAATTTGCATTCTTTTTCTGATTGGTAGTGCCTGTTTTTGTAATATATTTTCTTTTTGGGAAATTTTTTAAAATGCCACTCCTAAAACTTGATATTTGTTAAAATGTCACTCAAAAAACAATATTTGTCAAAATGCTATTAAAACTCAATGCCTATTTTAATTTTGTCATTATCCCTTTTTAATTTCAATTTAAAAATTTCAATCTTTCGAAATAACCAAACTGCTCCTGTCAGATTTTTTTTTTAAGAGAACTAACTTATCAATCCCATGTAAATTTATTTTTTCGAATTTCAAAATTTTTCGAATTTCAATTTTTTTGAAATTTCAATTTTTTTGAAATTTCAATTTTTTTGAAATTTCAATTTTTTTTTAAATTTCAATTTTTTTTGAAATTTCAAATTTTTTTTAAATTTCAATTTTTTTTAAATTTCAATTTTTTTTTAATTTCAATTTTTTTTTAATTTCAATTTTTTTCGAATTTCCAAATTTCCAAATTTTTTCGAACTTCAAATTTTTTTCGAACTTCAAATTTTTCCAAACTTCAAAATTTCCAAATTTCAAAATTTTCAAATTTTTTCGTGGCAACCCCCGGCTCGGACTCCCCAAAAAAATTTGATTTTCAAATTTTCAAAATTTGATTTTCCAAAAAAATTTGAAATTCGAAAAATTTGAAATTCGAAAAAATTTGAAATTCGAAAAAATTTGAAATACGAAAAAATTTGAAATTCGAAAAAATTTGAAATTTGAAAATTTTGAAATTCGAAAAAATTTGAAATTTAAAAAAATTTGAAATTCGAAAAAATTTGAAATTTAAAAAAATTTGAAATTCGAAAAAATAAATTTACACGGGATTGATAAGTTGGTTCTCTAAAAAAAAAAAAATCTGACAGGAGCAGTTTGGACATTTTGAAAGATTGAAATTTTTAAATTTAGATTAAAGAGGAATAATGGCAAAATTAAAATAGGCATTGAGTTTTAATGGTATTTTGACAAATATTGTTTTTTGAGTGGCATTTTGACAAATATCAAGTCTTAGAGTGGCATTTCAAAAATTTCCCCTTTCTTTTTTTTTATTGCACCCTTTGTGTGTTGAAGACTAGATGAAAATAAACTCAAACTTCTGTATATGCGCAACCCCCCTCAAAAAAAAAAAACACAATGTGTCCAAGAAAGCTCCCTAATTATATAGAACTCAAAACAAAAATTGGATGGGCTATCGGTTATTGGACTATATGACAACTTAGAGTATCTCCAATGGTTATTGTTTTTTGGTTTGTAATCTGATGTGGCAATTGTTTTTTGGTTTGCTGGGTTGTGAAAGAGTTTGTTAATTAGCAAATTTGCTTCAAAAACAAACATTTGCTTATTCCCAGCATGGCAAATTGATTGGCTCATATTATTTCCTATATCAAATCATTGCAATTGCTGGGATGAAGTGATAAAAAAATTATGATCCATTTAATTGTTAAATTTGATAACATGACTAATTTTAATTGCTAAGCATTTGTTGGAATGGAGATGCTCTTGTATGTTATTATGAGAGCAATAAAATTCAATTGCCGGTCACCTGCGAGCCTGAAAATGCCTTTGTTAGCAGAGCAATAACTAGTTTTTATAGATTTTTAGATTTTTTTATGCATTGAAAAAGCGTACGTTTTATAAACAGGTGCTCGGGGCTTTATGGTATCTCCTCTCAATCGAGCGACAATACACATGTTGGCGTTCGGTGTGCAATAAAGAAAGGCAAAAAAACCCCCGCTGCTACCAAAAGTTTCTAGACTGTTCAATGATTAATAATGCTGATAGGAAAGAGTGGATACTTGCTACTGATGCTGTCAAAAACTGTAGCATTGACAGTCCTGAATTTAATTTTGGCATTTTCGCTGATGTTCTCACAAATGAAATAGTGGGCGCGAATTTTTTTGAGAAGTATCTCTACTGCCTATGGTGGGGCCTCAAAAATCTCAGGTAGGTAATGATGTGAGTCTTAACTTACATATCTTGTACTGTACAAGTAATTCCAGCTGAGGTATGATGAGCTTCTTTATAATTTTCTTCTGTTTCCTATTTTTGTTAATTATTTGTACATGATGTATCTGCAGTTCATATGGTCAAAATTTACAGACAAGCACATATATGTTGGAGACCTTATTCGCCATCTGTATATGCATTGTGGGTCTGGTTCTCTTTTCTCATCTCATTGGAAATATGCAGGTTCATTATTTATCTCTTTATCCCTCTTTTTATGATAATAAGCTTCACAGATTGGTGATTTTTGCATTCTTTTTCTCTATAATATCCTAGTAGACATATTTGCAATCACTAACGGCGAGGTTAGAAGAATGGAGGGTTAAGCAGTGGGATGTAGAGCAATGGATGAGACATCGGCAGCTTCCAGAAGAAATCCAGGACCGTGTTAGGAGATTTTTCCAATACAAATGGCTTGCCACCCGAGGTGTCGATGAGGAATCAGTCTTGCAATCTCTGCCGTTGGATCTCCGGCGTGAGATCCAACGTCACCTTTGCCTTGCGCTTGTGCGCCGTGTGAGTGTCACTCTCTGCATGTTCAACATACCAATACTTTCAGTAGGCAGTATCTGCAATTAGTTGGTATCTATATTCAAGACTGACAGAGTCGGCTTAAAAAAATTAAGTCAGGTTCCAATCTACCAATACTGTTACATACAACATTAAGCTGATTATATTAGATTCACCAAGAACCTAAGATTGCCATTTCCGAACTCAGTACCTAATCAGCGAGTCTCAATGCACCTATCATGATTATGGGGATACAAATTAGTTCAATTATATGCTTCTCCTGAGTGATTCCCACTGTGGATATTGGGTCTGGAAGTTTGGTTCCGACTTCACTATTATATGATAGTATGGTTGGTGGTATCTATCAATAACTTGGCTTAGCTTTATTTTACCAGAGACTTGGCGAATTTTTTTTTTGCTAGTATGGTGCTCCAGCCATACCGCATTTGTATTTCTGTTATTTACCAGGCTAACACCAATGGTGTAACCATTTTATTCAGGTGCCATTCTTCTCCCAAATGGACGACCAACTGCTAGACGCAATCTGCGAGCGGCTGGTCTCCTCTCTCAGCACAAAAGACACATATATTGTCAGAGAGGGGGACCCGGTGAATGAAATGCTCTTCATTATAAGAGGCCAACTTGACAGCTCAACGACAAATGGGGGTCGATCAGGGTTCTTCAACACCATCACTCTTCGACCTGGTGATTTTTGTGGTGAAGAGCTGCTGACGTGGGCCCTGATGCCAAATCCAAGCCTCAACTTCCCTTCATCAACTCGCACTGTGCGTGCTATCACTGAGGTCGAGGCATTCGCACTTCGTGCTGAGGATTTGAAGTATGTCGCTAATCAATTTAAGCGGCTGCACAGCAAGAAACTACAGCACGCTTTCAGGTTTGTAATTAGTTGGTCAGCCTGCTTACCCAATAACTTATGAGACTGTTAGGCCTCGGGAATTCTGGACCTGTACCCGACCCATGTAACTATCCAGTAGGTTCAGGTCAGATCAGATCGGAAAATGACATTCCTACTAAGTTACTAACAACCAAGGTGAGTGTCGTAGGAACATAGGACAGTGATTAGTTTGATACTGGTCTAAACTTCCAGTCGCAAATTATAGTTGTAAATAAGCACCTGAAACTTTGAACTTGGTCCTACGAGCATATTCATAAATCTATCCTCTAGAACAAAATAAAATATTATGAGTATCAATTCTAATTAGATTTCGGATTTATGTGACAATTTAAAGAAACTTCTTAAGCATGATAGTAAGAAGTTAGAATCCTTAAATCAAAACCTAACAAATTTCAACTCAACTTATCACCTTGTTTAAAATGTAAAAGCCAATTATTTCATGCATACTGTATCTGATATTGTTACACTAAACTAGAGATGTTGTACTATATCACAGGTTCTACTCGCATCAATGGAGAACATGGGGTTCATGCTTTATACAAGCGGCTTGGAGGAGGTACAAGAGAAAGAAGTTAGCCAAGGAACTCTCCAAGCAAGAGAGGTACTATTATTCAGAAGAACAGGAAATGATGGGAGTAGAAGGCGAAGAAGAATACATGTACCTTGACCAAGACATAGAAGAACATGACTTGGCACCTCTGCTTTCTCGGATTGTTGAGGGCGGTGATGAGTTCTCGGGTGAAGGAGACACCGGGCATGCAACCCAACATCTCGGCGCGACCATACTTGCTTCGAAATTTATGAAAAAACGAGGAAACCAGAGAATGGTGCGTAGGGATGATGCAGCCACGAGTTTGAAGAAGTTGATGAAACCCGATGAGCCTGATTTCTCCATGACCAATGATTGATTGAGTTTAAGATTATTTTATTTGTTTTCTTATCTTCTTTTTTTCTGAGTTTAAGATTCTCTAACATGTGCAGCAACTTTTTGTAATACCCTTTAATTAGATTCCTTTAAAATGTGGCAATGTGTATATAGTTATATACCATACTAGCAAACACAATGAACTTATGTTTACCAGTCCAACGAATAGATTGAACTGTGAGTTCAGTATAATGGCACGAACTTTCATCTCTTTTTGAAAAAATTAAGGTAAAATTCTCAAGAATAACATCTTTTGATGCAGGGTGTACCGTATCCTTTAATAAAAAAAACATACAAAAAATAATAATAGAAGAAAAATAAACTGAATAGATTGTTTTTTTTTTATACATGAGTATTTTGAATCTTTGAACAAGAAACAAGTCAGTTAAATGAAGTACAGGAAGTAGCAGATCGACTGAAAGAGCTTATTTGAACCGTCTGATATAAACCAAGCGGCCAGATCTTTCTAATTTTCTGAGGCCCGCGTAATGCGCCATTACACAAACATGAACCGAAAACAACTCGTTCCTATTCTATTAAATTTCAGCAACACAAGCTATTACATCAATGAACTATTTAACCTCGGTTTATGGTGTGATGTGGTTCCAATACGACGTGACTAATATGTTGTGACTTTAGTCACGTTAAAATATAAAATTAATGTTGGAAATTTTGGTTAAAATATAGAAATAATGTTGGAAATTTTGGTCATGTAAGGTATACATTATGTAACGCAAAGTGTCATTTTCGAGTAAAATAAAACATTTCACACAACACATGAATCACGTTAGATAACTGACACAAATGACGTGATATGCCGTGACAAAACCAATCACAGTATGACTAATTTCTTTCACTGCAACCATGTTCTCTCACTAACAGTGGCACATGCTTTTGTTGTCTTTAATTTTTCAAAGACTCATTATATAGTTAACTACACAACATTAGTCGGAAACCTCAAGTAAAAAAATAGACATAATTTCTTATATACCATTCACAACTTATAAAATTTCTTATTTAATTATCTCTAAAGATTTAAATTTATCTAATTTACCTCTCAATTCTTACAACATTTTTTTTTCTCTAAAGATTTAAATTTATTTTATTTTTATATTTAAATAAAGAATGTATATGTTTTCTTTAAAAATGAACGCTGAAAACTAATAACTATATCAGTTCATATAATACATTTAATTTGAAAATTTTAACAAATATGAAACCAAGGATCATAAGTTTCAATTGAAAGTTGAGATAATTTTTACTTATGTAATTCTTTATCAAAAATAAACTAATATTTTTTTTAACAATTTAATTAGAGTTAAATTATCTCAAAAAATATCGGACGAAATTTTTTTATTCATAAAAAATATATTATAAAATAAGAAAGAAAAAGAATATTTTATTTTTTCATGCATAAAAAATAGATAATTTAAATCGATAAAAATTCTGCCGATCTAAAATTTGTTTAATTATTTTTTTTTTCGTTTCTGCCTGCCGATCAAAACAAAATTTTGACCTTGATTACTGTGAAGAAAATTGAATAAAAATGAAAAAAAATGCTTGGTTTCTGAGCACATAGTGATTGGCCTTGAAAAAGTTTTTTGGATGGGTAAAATTTAAAATATTGATTTTTTCTTCTTATTTTCTAATTTTTTTTTTATAAATGAAAAAATATAATAAAGAAGTCAACTGGTCGGTTGAAATGATTCCGTTGTGCACCTTTTCTCCATTCGTCAGTTCAGACTTCAGACATGCATCACAATGGCTATATATATATATATATATATATATATATATATATAGGACTCAGATAACTGTCTCCGCACCCCATCTCCTCTCTATCACCGCATTAAAAGACAAAAAAAATCTGATTCCGAGTAGTATTTAACATCTATATGTAATGTATTTACAGTGCATCGAACAAGTATTTAACTCTATTTATTGGAGTATTAACTGTCTGCCCAACAGCGAAAAAATATATTTCTCCACAAAAATTAAACATATATGTCCCCGACTCCCTGCATCCCCACACTAAAAAACAAAAAAATAGATTCCGACATTCGATGGTTTAAATTTCCTGCAGTATTTAACTTCAATATTTAGTGTATTAATAATGCATCGAACAAGTATTTAACTCTATTCATTGTAGTATTTAACCGTCCGCGTCCAACAGCGACACAATCTGTCCCCACAAAAATGACAAACTAATTTGGTATCGTCTCCACGTCCCGCACATCAGTATTTAACTTTAGGAATGTTAGTATTTAATTATTTTTAAAGTTAAAAGTATTAATTTCTAAAATTATAAATAAGTTGCATTGATTCATCTAGCATCCTATATCTTAGTATTTAACTCTATACACATTAGTATTTAACTTTATGAATGTCAGTATTTAATTTCTTACAATATTTAACTTCAGTTTTTAGTGTATTTATCGTTCATCGATCTAGTATTTAACTTTGTTCATTGTAGTATTAATCATTGGTGTCCAACAGCGAAAAATGTTGTCCCCCCATATATCTCTACTAAAAGACAAAAAAAATAGATTAGTCAGCGATATTTTTTTTTTAAGACTGCAGGAATGAATGAAAATGAAAATAGGGAGTTTCATATAATTATTCTCACACACACACATATGTGTTCAACGCGTGGACCGCATTATAGTGCGGCAATGGTCGGTCCCCCGCCCGCGTGTTTCCTTTTTAAACCCATGACATAAACACTGACATAGATTGAAAGCACCACGATACACAAAGGTCTACACGAATTAATTACTTACCAAAAATAATTGAGACAGATTAAACGCCAACCCAATTTTGCTTCTTCTCTTCCGTCTCGCTCGTGTTTCCTTTTTAAACCCTTCATTTGTCAATGCATAATGCATGTACCAACGGTTCAATCAAATTGACGCAACACATATCAGAATCTCAAGTAGTATACACGACTCGCTTTGAGAAGCGTGTGGCTACAATTAAAGGAGTTATTTTGAGAATTGGTCATTTATCTTTTCTAGACAATATTAAAAGTTGTTTACATTTTCTAGATGGTCTTTTGTTTCTTTCTATGTTTACATTTTTAAAATAGTATTTTGTTAATTTCTAAGTTTATATTTTCTAAGTAGCTATTTTCTATGTTGTTAAAATCAATTGCTCTTTGTGGCATGTAAAAAGAGAACTTTTGTAAGAGAAGAACAACTTTTGGATAAATATATTTTTTTAAGAGAGATTTCATTCTCGCTTTTGCTACTTAACATTCTTTGTTTCTTATTCCACTAAACTGTTTTCGAGACCCGTCACTAGCGGAGTCGAGATTCGAGACCGAGATTGCGTCACTCGGCCTAATAATTGGGATTAATGTAATGATGATTCATTTTATATATACTAGGGTCATATTGAATTCAGATCATCTAAGATAACATAATATTTTTGTTCAGATTTGGACAGCATCATTGTTTCTGAACGGTCCAAAAACAATAATTTGTATATATCTAAAAAGAATAGTAAAAAAATTTCAAAAAAATATAAAATTTGATCTCTGAGCACATTTTAATATGAAAATCATATTGAGCTGTTCGGATTGACTATTCAGATTTTAATCGCACAATTTTTAGAGATTTTGGACGGTATCCAGTCAAAAGCCATTTGGACCAAACCTCATCCCATCCGCAAAATATTAATAGAGCTCCATGCATTCTAACTAATAAGGCCATGAAATTAAAATCACCATGAGCTAAATACTAAGCCTAAATACCTAAATAACAAGTCCAAGAAGCAGGTTCGGTCGAGTCATCCATACACCTTTTGTGATTGACTGTCAAGCTTGTGGTGAAAGCCAGTGCGGGTTGTCTGGACGAGAATTGAACTGACTTATATACTAGCCTGCGAGAAAGGTCCAGTCGAGCGTCCGTACGAGACCCAAACTGACCTAAAGGCATAAAATGCCCCGAAAATCACTGAGCGAGGGGACCGCGAATTCAACAAGAGGAGATACAATAGATGATAGAGTTACGTACTTACCGGATTTACATATAGTCTGACCCGAATACACAATAAACTCACATTAATAAATACGGACTAATATCTTTTGAGTTTGAATCACATGACACTACATTCAACGAAGATGAATTCCAAACCTTCTTTCATTTAGGAGACACCCCTTCTCCTGAAGTTACAAAGTTATTTTGCCGAGTTCCTTAGAGAGAGTTGTCCCGCGCCTCTAAATATTCTCTACCTACCCACCCACCCACCTCAGGTCCTAAGCCTATGTCCTGAGCCTATTTCTTTACTTGATCGTCAAACTCCTCTTTCCTATGTATGGATTGCAAGAAGAGAATAGGGGTGTGTGGTTAGCTCTATTCCTTAGGAAATAAATCCGATGCGATTCCAAAGAATTGCAGAAACCCTGTGATTATAATCTCAATTATTCATTTATTGTAATGCACGAATTTCAGAAGAAGCTACTTTTTTACATGAATCTCAAAATATATAAATAGTTGGAACTTGAATTGTTGGGTCCTGGGATCTTTGGAATCTCCGCGCACCGCCGACGAGTTTAACAGACATTTTTCTTACCGTCCGATCAAAACGATTATTTTGAAACAACCTATTTAGTATTTACTCAAGGCTAATAAATTATTGGGCTGGCTCCTCTCCAGTTCTATCGAATTACCTTTTATCTCCTTCGAAATGAGTTTATGCGGCAGTTTCGCTATCTAATCAAATCCGAGAGGAGTCGTATCGCTAACACACCTGGATGAGAGCAGCCCATCGGACTCAAAACTGAATTTGATGGGCTCTATAACCATCCAATCCGTTTTAATATCCGTGCACATCGCTTTAATATTCGTGCGGATTTGCTTTAATATCCGTGCATAAGAATCTTGAAGCAGATCAGACGGTTATGAAGTCCATCGGACCCAAACTGCTCTCCACTTGGATTGGTCCGGATTCTCATAGTCCAGATATTCTGAAGTAAATCAAATTTTGAATTTCAATTCGGATCAATTCGTTCCGAAATAAAATGTATTGATTTTTTTTAATATTCATGCTAAAACAGATTAAATGATCTGGATCTAAACTAAAAAATTGGGTTAACTGGGGTGATATAAATTCAATTAGAAGCGGAAGATCCGGAGCTCCATCCCATTATTTCACTGCGCAAAAGCTGCAATGAGGACCCACTAAAAAGAGCATGATTTATTTGTTGATTGGAAATGTGGACAGGCATTTCCAGGCCCGGGTCTACATTTCTTATCTTATAAGATAAGATCCACTGGAATTAAGCATCTCTAACTTGATTCAAAAAAGTTTCAGTTAACTACATTTCTAAACCAAAAGGGAGCTCCATCATAACATAACAATATATGTATTTTATCTGCTCCACAGCTACTATAATTATAATTATTTGGGAGACTGATAATTATCTGGGAGGCTGCAAAAACTCTAGCATTATTTTTTTAAAGTATTTATATGTATGTACGAAAATATTTATATGTACGAGGTGAATATTTTTTTACGTAAATAATTATCTCCAACCAAATATTTCAAACGCACCAATACCATAAATATCTATGAGAGGCCACTCAAACTGCAGGGGGAGGGCATCCACGTTTTTAGAGATGTTTTTTGTTTTTCTCCATTCAATCTCGTCTATATTTTCTAACGATCTGTGAGGAATTTTGCGAATATAAAATCACAAACGTCTTCTGCGTAATTTTCTCTTTTAAATGAGACCCATAATTACGTACTTTGGTATCGTTGTCACACAAGTATTTATACATCATCGTGCAAGTATTTATACCTATACTTGCAAGTATTTTTTTTACATATGACACCGAATGATGTTTGAAAGTATTACTATTAAGTACTATAAATATTTATGGGATCATATAATATATTTTTAGAACAATAATTAATGGAGACCGTTTAATTAATGAGAACTATAGTACATAATTTCTCTAAATAATTCGGTACTCGAATAATTATTCTAACTAAAATGTCTTTAATGTTTAGAAAGGAAGAACGTATTGGCAACAAAATTATATATTAATTATGACCAAGAGTGATATTTATTGTTTAGAAGATTTATATTAATTTAATCATCTATGAAACAAATTAAATATCAATTCCTCAGTATACTTTGATTGGGAAAGGAAAGGCGTGTGAAATCCCTCCAAATAGTTGTACTTAATCTGTTTGGCGGACCATGAAAATGGACATGGGCGCGAGAATTGAACTAAAAATTTCAGAGTTTTTCTATGTGAACAGTAATTTTTAGTTCAATTCTCGCGCTCATGCTCATTTCCAATGGTCCGCCGAACAGGTCCTAAATAAATGAGATAGAAAAATTAAAAGTGCCAATCAATATACCTTGACCGGATTAACTGTAAAATTAATGCTCCGATTAATACGTTATTCTTAACTGAAAGCATCGTCAACACATCCCCTCAATAATGCTGTTTAATCAAAGATAAATGGAACATAGTTCTCATGCGGCTCTATTAATACAGAAATATCTGTAGCGGGTCAATTTTCAACAGGGCTTTTCAACTCAGGGAAGTCCACTGAGTTATTTTGTTCAGAAGATCCCTGTGTGCTGTCCGAGTGTTATAATTAAAAATGGTAGGTTGAGTAGACGAAGGGGCAACAAAACTCAAAAGCTCAAAACATGTTGTTAAGAAAGAAAGCAAAATAGAAAGCGTCAAGAGTGGGGTTATGATTCTTGATTATTGTTATGGAATGGAAGGAGAAGCCACAAGGCCTAATACTACCACCGCCACCGCCATCGCCGGAATGAACGGGTGGAACTGGAACTGGAACAGGTACAGGTACTGGTACCCGCATCATTACCTGACCCGTACCGGTGTGTTTCTTGCATTCCTCATTTTTTCGCCATTAATACTTCCTTTGTTCATTGTATGCTTCCCATTTGTGTGCCTCGTCGCTGTCTTGTTGCATCTGGTGCCGATCAAATGGCGGTTTCAGTCGGGGGTGAGGGATCGGGATAACAGGGCCGCCGGGTCCATCGTGCGGTGCAAGGAGTCGGTGGGGTCCACAGAAGCAAGAGCAGGGTTGTTGGAGAGGTACTTGGACGATCAATTGGGGCTGGTAGTTGATGCATGCTTTGGATAACTCAACTTCCAAATTTTACGGAGTGTGAGATCTAAGTTGAAAAATGGGGAGGCGATGGTCGTCATGTAAGGGCCCGAGAGAGAGAGAGAGAGAGAGAGAGAGATCCAATGAGGAGATGAGCCTGGAGAGATGGTTGGGGGTACTGTTTGGGGATGTTTTGCATATTTCACGGATGTGCGATTTTTAATGTTTTAATTTGTGGGTACTTTATTTGGGGCGTGGAAGTCCCTATGCTATGTGGTTGGTTGAAAGGAATTGCTTTTATTTAATTTATTACTTTTTTAATACTTGTGAAAATCGTTGGAATAAGTCACTCATGCATGCAGATATTTTGGAACAAATTGTAGAAACAGAATATATTCCATTTGATTTGAGTGCTTTTTTATGTATTTATCAGTATAATAGATATTCTGATTAATGTTACCTTTTGCTTTAATATCAAAACATTCATCTTTATTGAGACCACAATTGCTATTTGCTTCTAAGCAATGTAAAATAAATCCATTCATCTTTTATTGAAACGACAATTGCTATTTGCTTCGCATAAGTAATTTAAAATATTTATTTAATCGAAATAACTATGCCACTTTACCATATCAAAATTCTCGAGTGATTTTGTTGTGAATGAATTTCCATCTAATATGGCATCCAGAGAATAAGAAAATTATACACACAAAAAAAAATGAAACATGAGTGATATATGAGAACTCTTAAGTCTCTTTGTGAATTCAACTCTGAAATCTATTGAATTGACTTAAAGTAATGAATCTGAGCTGTTGAAACTCTTCTATCTTACATGTGATGCATCTACATGTAAAAAATTTGAACTTTTAAATTAATTTAGTATAAAATCAAGCGGTCAAACAGAATACTCATTGAACAATAACAACAGCAACAAACGTGCATCGATGATAAAGAATTTGGCTTGATTATGATTAGCTCAAAACGGACAACTGTCCTTCGTTTTGTCTTTAAAAATAATAATATTAATCATTTATATTTTATAATAAATTAAATTTTCATAATAACTATTTATATAGGGTGCGTTTGGGTGAATTAAGAATAGTAGCAAGGATAGAGCTATCCTCAATTTTAAAATAATAGTTATTCCAATATTTTGTAGGAATAGTAGAATAACGGGCTATCTCACAAAAGACAAATAAAGAATAGTGACTACTCGCTAATCCAAAAACACTCAAATACCGAATAGTAACTCAGAATAGTGCTAATCCAGAATAGTAGCTATTCTTCACCCATCCAAACGCACCCATAAAAAATTATCTCAATCAAATAAATTATGTAAATAAATGAATATTTTATAAATTACCTAATTTATATGAAACAAATCTTAAAACAGATCGGACGGATATGGACCCATCGGACTCAAATTTGTCCCTGACTTTGGGCTCTAACAAGTAACGCTGCACAAGAAGCTTCTCTCTGCTTATATTCAGTATCGAGTATCCTGTTGATAAAGGGGACTTGTCCAGTGTTTTGAAATGGAGATGATTAGGATTCGGTCCAGTGGATACCTTTCCTTGTTCCTACCCATTTCTGATTTCCCCCACCATCCCGTCCTGAAATTTCAAAAATACGGTCCGGTCGATTCCAACGCCACCCAGATCAGATCACACACACTCAACTCAACGCGCACACGCACCAGCACCAAAAAGGAGAACTAAGATAAAAGAACCCACGGGGCGTCGCAGAGAGAGATCTATCCAACAATGGAGTCTGTGCTGTGAGATCGATCGTGAAGGTAGGAGGAAGGGGGCAATCAATGGCGACGGAGAGGGAGAAGGAGAGGGAGGCGGAGCTGGAGAGCGCCATGTACACTAACTGTCTCCTTCTGGGGTTGGATCCGACTGTGCTTGAGACGGCTTCCAATGGCGGAGGTGTGAGAGGAGGTGCAAGCCCTAGAGTCGGGTTTTTCAAGCACTCAAACCCTAAGCTTGGTGAGCAGCTACTCTACTTCCTTCTCTCTGCACTTCGCGGCCCCATCCAATCCGCCAAGGTTTTAATCTCATTATTCTTCTTCTCGTCAATTATTTCATTCTTCTTCTTCCTTCGAAATTTGAAGAGAATTGGTTTGATTGAATCTGAGATGAAGGTGAAGTACATAATTCAAGTCGAATTACCAATTTGCTTCTTCCTGTCCAAACAACACCCAATAGAACAGCACGCCTTTGCACAAATCATTGAACTATGGGTTCCACAAACAGTTATAAAGAAGTTGTTGGGTTACTGGTTCGTGTCTCTGAGCAGGGATATTTGATACAAACCAATATGCCATTTCTGGTGACAAAGTTTTTAGAGAACCTCTGACTAGTGATTCTATCATAGAAAACGGATAAAAAGATAAAGAAATGATGATTTTCATTTATAAGCACACATTTTATTGAAGTCAAAGTTAATTTAGCAGACCGAATAATGATACTTGATGTTTGGTTTGCCTTGCTTTGTTGTTAATCATTTCACTGGGCAGGATTTTGACAAGGCCTGGCCTATATATGATTCAGCACAATCAAGAGAGTTTCGGAAGGTGAGAAAATTATTCGATTCCATTCAATTCATCTCTTCATACTGTCTTATTGTATATCTCTATATTATTAACTTTTATATTTTCTATTTTTTGGCTGGCAACAAGATTGTGCAAGGCATTATAAGCGAGCTGGAGATGCAAGGTGCATTGCCAAGGAGCAGTTCTCGGGTTTCATCTCTAGCCACTTGCTGCGGCCCCAGGTCAGAATCTACATTTTATTTTAAGGGTCTTTTTTGCAAATCGGACTTGATATTTTAATGTGTTTGCTGTAAGGCCCAACAGCTTGCAAATTTGCAACCAGCCCTGTAGATTTGAGGTACTTGAAAATAACAACCAACCAATAAAATGCTGTAATGCAAAACCTCTTAACACGTATGAGTGCTATTTTTTTTTTATAACCATGAATAACTAAAACAAAGACAAGTGTTATGATGCTGGGTTCCAATTCATAGGGACTAGTAACAAAGAGATTTTAATATGGATGTTGGTTCGGCCTGTTATGTTATTTTTGCTTAATTTAATAGGCCATAGATATTTGCATGACATGACAATGTTCTGCATTTATCACATGAGAAGTGTTGGCTGTTATGTGTTAGGTATAAAAAGTATTGCGAGAATTTTGCCATATTAGTAAATCAGAAAATAAGCAACTTACATCAATCCCACATTTTTAAGGCACTGACAATAATTAGCTTATTAGATGTACCTTCTTTTATTCTATGTTATGCTTTATGCAGATTTGTTGAGCTTCTGTGGCAACTGTCAGTGCACACCTTAAGGGAGGTTTATAAACGAATGTTTGCTTCTGACGCGACATCTGACCCTTTGCCTTCTGCACTAACAGATTATTCTTATCTAAATGCTGCTGCATTACTCCCTATCTCAAAGGTATCGAATCAAACTTCTGGCTGGTTGAATAACATGTTGTCCCAAAAATGTGATTACCATGGCCTAATAAAGTTCCAGCTTATGGGGTTTGCGGCAGAAACTGTTATTATCCTCAGACAAGCCTTTGGTTCATGCATAAGTATCAGACAGATAATAAACAAGTCGAATAAAAGGGAAAGAGAATCACATGTTTTTTTACTTGTATTCCAAGTGTATTATTATTAATTTTTTAATGGTAAAACAGGCAAGGATAGCACTGGAGAGAAGGAAATTCCTAGATAATGCGAGCATAGCAGTTCATAGACAAAATACTTGGTCAAATTTGGCCAATGAAATGACCGCAGAATTTCGTAGTCTTTGTGCCGAAGAGGTTGGTACCACAATGATATAAATACATTGCTACAACTATTCTTCTTTTGTTTGGGAAATAATAACTAATTCTACTGTGTTTTATTTTTGTTAATACCATCAGGCGTATTTGCAACAAGAACTAGAGAAGTTACAAGAGTTAAGAAATAAAGCTAAGGCTGAGGGCGAGTCGTGGGATGACCGTGCCTCTAGCTCATCAGGTCAAACCTCACACCTCGTTTCTAAGGCGACTCGGTTGTGGGAATCTCTTCTAGCTCGGAGAAGTAAGTTCCTTCCTCAGATTGTATGTCTCTTAATCTTTACTGTATCGTGGGGGTACATACATATATGCCACTACCACAATATTTACCGATAATAAACTAACGAAATGAAGGAACGGGCTAAATTTACAACAGACATATTTGACTACCATAACCGACAAATTCTTGTCAAAAAAAAAAGTAAACAATACAGATATGTTTTAAATCAATCAGGTGGTAGTGTATCAAGTTTGGTGCAATTTAGAAATGATTACTCATGCTTTGAATGATTTAAAAGTCTAGCAGTTCAGCTTTGTCGGCCTTTTATCAGTGGCTAAATGATTTTTTTATTTGCGTCAAATTTGATTTGTGGTCCATCTAAATGAAAAAGAACAGGTTTGTAAATTTATTTTCAGATTTTGATTGATTTATGTGGATTGTCAAAATAAAGTGGTTCTCTGTGTATCCCTTCCTTGAAAAAGGAAGGAAAAAGTATAGTCCTTGATGTTCATTAGTTTCTGTTATACTCTGCTGCCAAGTGTTGCGGACATAATCTATTCGTTGGTATGTGATTCCTGATTTTCATCAAATATATGTATTTAAAATTATTTTTTCGCACTTTCTGTAGGTCAACATGAAGTTCTAGCTTCGGGGCCAATCGAGGATGCAATTGCTCACCGTGAACACAGGTACCTAAATTCTATGAATGGGCCAACCTCATTAACTTGCAATGTGTTAGAGCTCTCCTAGAGTTAATTGCTTATTTCCAATTACTATAGGTACCGAATATCAGGAACATCACTACTTGCAGCCATGCAACGAGGCTCACAAGATGCGCTTTCAGCACCAGTTGGGGAGTTGTCACCACAAGCAGCTTCACCACAGATAAATGGGCTTCACGATGATGCTTCTTCGTCTACATCAGATGATAGAACCGGCCTTGTCCACCCGACTGTTGATGTGACCGAGATACTTCGCCGGTGGACACATGCTTTGCAAAGAATCCACAAGCAATCTCTCTATTTGGTGAGTCAATGCTGTGGGTCTGTACATTTTCTTTTGCTCTAGTAAAAGCACGAATTTCAGTGTTTTGGTATCTGGTATTGGAACTGACTCATGCTGGGACTCATGCTAGCTTGTTCTCTACCCTACATAAGCCCTGATTAATCCATGATAATTACCATATATAAGACTTCGATACGGTATAATTAAAGCCAAGTGTAACGGCCATTAGGGAAAAATTCAAAATTCAAAACTGTCTGCCTGCCCATGCTTCTTGTCAGGGCTGACACTAGATACTACAAGGAACAAATTACTTTTCAGTTTATTTTGTTGAATGTATCGAACTTTTAAGGCAGTTAACAAGTGACATAATTTTCAATTTTGGTAATACTTGTTGCTAATGTTTCCTCTTTTGGACAGAATTGGCATCAACCTTTGGGTTGATTTTTTCTTTTACTGTATATGACATAGAAATTTGTTTTGTAATAATTAAATTTTTGAAAAAGCCCCATGAGCTCTGTTCAGTTTCTGCAAAACTTTATATATTTAGAAATGAAAAAAAAAAGTTCTTTTCTGAGTAGATGATATGTTCTAAAACATGCACTGAGATCTAATATTGTTGGTACAAATTGTGCTTAGCTTATATGTTTGACCAATGGTATATTATATGGTGGTTTGTGTGATAGGCCAAAGCTAATGGAGGAGAGGGCCCAGATTTGCTCCGTGATGCATCTGATGGTGATAGCAGCGGCCATGCTGAGTCCCTTGCTTCTACCTTAGCAGAGCATAGACAGCATCTAGTTAGCATACAGGTACAGATGTACTGAGTCATCATTAGCTTATCTAGGTTGATTCATGTTCTCCCTGTGAAACGACACATATAGGCTAATTTCTACAAGACATTAAAATATTATGTACAGCTTTTTAGAAAGCAGAAAATATCGTACATAACTCTCCTGTTCCAATAATAAGGAAGAAAAAGGTGATGATTTAATTACTTTTGATAAAGGAAGCTAAACTATTTATAGTGTTTCACAAGGTCATATTTTATACTATGTTTTTTTAAGATATTGATGGTATTGTATTGTTTGCTATGGGTAATTGGGCATACATGAAAATATTGCCTCAAGTTCAAGTTATGTCTGTTTTTCATATTTGTAATTTCCAGTGATTAAAATTATTCCATAATCTCAACCAGTGCGATAACTGGGCCCAGCGGTATGCTACCAGAATCTGTATTAGTTAAGCCGGACTCAAAGTTTGTGACATTTTATGCTCAATTTTGTGCTGGTATGCTATAACTGCTGAATCAGACTCAATTAAGTTGTAATGTGGCTAAGCTTCTAGAAAGAAGAAGATTTAGACAACATTGAAGCCTGGGTTGTAGTGCTCATCAATTTATTCTTTAAAATAATATATACTGGTTCTCTCATACTCTTTTATTGTTACTATTTTTTTTCTAGGGACTTATAAATCAGTTAAAAGAAGCAATTCCAACTTTGCAAAAATCAATAACAGACCTCACTGGAGAGGTCAATGCCATCACAGGAAGTACAACTGATGAACTAAATTCTTCAGGCTCAAGATTTTCTGTGCAAACTCAAAACACTGAAAATGGTGCTGATGAGCTTGCTGATGTGGCATCTAAACTTTCTACCCTTCAAATTGAGAAAGCACCAAGTCCAGCACCTAAGCTACCCTACCTGTTCAGCATGACTCCAAATCCACCAGGAAAAAACACACAAACACCAAAGAGGAATGCTATGACCAGCCAAATGGTTACCCAGACAGTCAGCAATGAGTCTGTATTGAAGAGGGAAGCAGCACTAACAACACAAGCTTCTTTGACACAAGGTTAGAGTAGGTTATTCTAATTTTCTTTTTGCGTGCCTTCTTTCCTTTAATTTGCTGAAGAGCTTTTACATTGTTCAAGAAATTGAGTAATATGCCAGAAATTGCACGAGTCTTTAATAAAAGAGAATTTTAGATATATGCCCATCATAACTTCTAGAATTTTGATATTTCCCCATCAAAAATTTAAAATTAGTTATTTCCCCATCTAAATCCACTTAATTATCAATATCCCCATTTCTTAATTTAATCACTTAAAAATAAAAATAAATATTAATAAAATATTAGATTAATATGTTCTAAATTCCTTTTGGAGCCAGTGAGGGAGATATCTAAATTTCTTTATCATAGTATATATAGTAAACTTGTCCTTCTAATATTTTATTAATATTAATCTTTATTTTAAGTGATTAAATTAAGAATTGGGGATATTGATAAATTAAGTGATGGGGAGATATCTAAATTAATAAGTTATGATGAGTATATGTCTAAATTTCTCTTGATAAAATGCCGTGGTCCTTACAGATGATACATTTGGTTAGCTACTTTAGTGGCATTGCACGAGTAGTAAAATGCCATAGACCTTACAGATGTGACATTTGGTAAGCTATTTTAGTGACATTGCATGAGTGGATTCCTAATAATGATAATTATTTTGTATTTGTAAATAGTTTTTTATATATATTCCAAGTTAGCTGGCTGAGACCACTAACGTTCAAAAAAAGATAATTATTTTGTAAGAATAACTCTTTTCATTATCAACCTAATTTGTAGAACTGATGTACTCTTATAATTTTCATAAAACTGTATATTTTCTGAAACCTTTTCTTTCACTTGACAGATAATGATGGTTATAACGCACATGATATCAGGCGGTCAGTTCGTGAAGCTGCATTATCAAAACCAATAATTAACTCTGAACCACACAAGAGCATCTCCAATGATGCGTCAGATTTCTTCATGCCCCTCACATCCCGTTCCACAAAAGAGAGATCAGTTGATAGCACCACACCGCCAAACCTGAGAAAACATAGGTTGGTTTACCCGTCCCCAAAAGGGCATACTCAGAAGGCATCAGTGCCAGACAGGACAAGGGGTTTTGATGCGCATGACCACCAAAGGTCATCTTTTCTCTCACTGGATGATTCGTTGGATCAAGTTTTCTCGCCGCCTCTGCTGATGGAATCAAATCTCTTCCCAGATACATATGAGGACTTGCTTGGTATGTTTGTTTTGCAGTGCCCCATTTTGGCACCAGTAATCTGGACTCTGTTAGGACCCAAGTATTACATGAACTCCAACACTGCATCATTTTTCCTGTACCAACCTATCTAATCGATACATTCTCTACTAGTGTAATTGAAATAATCAGCCTAGGTCCAGGTACAGTAAACATGCAATATACAAGGCATTAGAAGTTAAACTTCTGCTTTTCCCCTTGCAGCTCCATTATCAGAAACAGATGCAGCTCTAATGGAGCATTAAATTCTACAAGTTAGGCTTTCCTTTATGGCTGTGACAGTTTAAAGGGCAGCACTACCTCATGCAAATATCGTGGCTACCAAATCTGGTACCAAGGAGGGGCCTTGAGTTTTTGTGGATGCACCAATTTCCAGACTATACATGATTCCTTTGGCTGAACCCATGCTAACATTTTTATGCCGTGCTTAGGGGAGTTGTTTTCCTGTATGTAGTTCATAATATTATTTTCCTTGTGTATCTTGTTGTAATGATTTATTAATGATTCAATCCACTCGGCCAAGCGTTTCATTTATTTAAGATTTTGCTTTTATGTATTGTTTGTTAGAGATGGTGCCTTCATTTCTTTGTGCAATTGGTGTTCACTAGATTGACGCATGAGGGGATTTTCCGTTTTCTTTTTTTCTTGTGTTTTTAAGAACGGTTACGACTAAACTCAAATTCTTCCTCTTTTGGGCCTTTGATTGTTATGGCCTTTCAGAGGAAAAGTAGCACGCCCAGTTGATTTCTTTTGAGGTTTGATATCCGAATTCAACTTGTTATAGGTTATGCTGGGAAAAATGAGACAGATAAGAAGGCATGCACAGTTATGGTCCGGCAGTGTGTTGAACTGTTGTTGATTATGATGTATGCGTACTATTATTCTTTTTATCTTTTCTAGGTTCCGTTGGCACCAACGTACGCTAATTACCATTATAATATTCTGAATTTTGATTCGAATAATGGTGAAACTTATAAACATAGGTATATTAATGAACAAATTAAAAAAAAATGTAAAAATAATAAGCATATTATAAATGGGTATATTAAAGCATAAATTATCTACAAACTTTTGTGTTAATCTTGTGCCAATTTGTTTGTACAGGGTTATACATACTTTTGTGTACATACAAACTCAATTTTTCATCTAAATTTTATTTAAAAAAGATTATAGTCATAGAAGAACATATTATAAAGTGTAAAAAATTTATAAATTTGTATTTTCTAGTGTGAGCTTTGTACAAACTTTGCTTTTGTTAGTCATAATTTAGCTCCTTAGTGAAGAATAAGGGCTTTATTCTTCATATATTCTCCAACCAATAATTACCTTTGGTATTCAATATTAATGCGAACAACTAAATAATCACAATAATCATAGAAATGGAACAAGCCAAAGCAGCTGTGTTACATTAATCTTAAGCTATAGTGTTGACTCGTTTGTTTTACAGAAGCCGCATATCAACTACCTACAGGCTAAAACAAATTGATTGATCAAATCAAATGTACCAAGAACTCTACTTCTCCTAAACATAAACCCGAGAAATAATTTCCCGGTAGTTTCTGAATAGCTGTAATGCGATACTAATTACATGTGTTGTTAACTGTTAACTAGTATACCCAAAAAAAAAATAACCAGATTTATGAAATCGATCAAATTATCCGTCAGGTTGTGGACACATGCAATCAGGCATAGGGAAGTTGTATAAAGAATCATTTGGCTTTCTAAGCCCATATCCTTTCGCATCACTGTTGCGAAGCATATCCTGCATCTGATGCTTGAACCTATCCCATCTGTGAAATTAATAGACAACTGTTACATAATGTGCCATGACACAGAAGCACATAGATGATCCACATTCACCAAGACAAATTCATCAATCTAAACAGAAAGGTATCAAGAACCCTGGAAACATCAATCATTATTAATATTATCATGGGGTTTATTACTATTACTGGTAACTGGGGCTGGAACAGAAAGTCTTTAAACTCAACTTGTCAACTGGGATCCGAGTCTTAATTCATTGTGACTTTATAAAAGAACTAATGAAAGGGTTTATAACTCGTGAATAATAATAGTAATAATAACCTGATATGGGTGTTGTCAAGATACAAAACCATTTTGCGCTTGTCAGGCTTGATGGTCTTTGCATGGCCATCATACATGTATCTCCTATGCCCCATTAGGAAATGCGGGAAATTACCCCCTTGAGTTGTTACAAATACTTCACCATGCGCGCATATCGTGTAATCTAATGCTGCCAGCCGAGAAGAATGCCCCTTCAGGAAAGTACAGTGAAGAGAGTCAAAAGAGAAAAACAGTGAAGAACACATAATGGCAGTGTGACAGTTATCAGAGTTACCTTAAAAGGTGCGAGTTCATCTGCTGAGGCAAGGGTTTCTTTTGTTTCTAAAAAAGGAAATAACTGTCGAAGAGGAGCCATGTACTTCTTCGCATTATAAATCTTACCTGATGCTACATATAACAAAGTTTTGTTGCCAAATCCCATCCCCCTAAGCATCATGCCAACCTGCCCGGGCCAGAAGTAAAATAATAAGATAAAATAATAACAGCAAACATTTAAATTACAAAAGACAAAAACAGCATGAGAGAGAGAGAGACCTCCAAAGGTGTGAGAGGACATCTACCATCTCTTCGGTTAGCCTCGGGGCTTATAACTCGGCCATGCCGATGAAATTTACCTCTCCAGCCCCTCTCTCTCACCCTCTCCATTTGAGCCTCCTCTTCTATTCCTCCATCATACTTGCAACATGAAAATGCCACCATGTCCTACCAGTACAAACTAATGTTAGATTGAAATATTTTTTAAAAACAAAAGGCCATTTTCTTGAGAAGTAACAATTTTAGCCTTATAATACATGAGGAACAGGAAAATAAAAGCTCACTTTCTTGTTTGTTATGAAAATGACTAAACTACCCCTGATACACTTCATAAATAATTGGAGGAATAATTACGGTTTTAGTTTACAATTAGTTCAAAATAAAAGTTTTTGTAGAAATTACAACCAGTCCATCCCCTTGTTGAAAATTCGAGGAACAATTTCCTCACTACTAAATAGTAGTTCCCCAACCAATTACCTTTTATATGTATTGGTTTACCTTTCCCCTAGGTTTCATTCCAAAGAGACAGACAAAGAGTTAAGAAGTACATAGCTAGGATCTCAGGTACAGACCTCTTCAAAACGAAGATGCACAGAGACATATTTCCCGTCACTCAAAGAATGGCTTTTCATCACCATTCGGTCAACCATTTTCTGTGCCAGGAGTCGTATAGGTTCTGAGAATCTCAAAGCTTCAAAATTTGCTAGGCATCTCAGTCTCTGCATTCTCGGCGGAACCGTCTGTGCCAACCTGTTAGAAAATGGCGCTATCCTGACAGCCCTGCACCGGACATAAATTAATTTGTACATGAGGAATGCCAAAAGCCCAAAACTTTTTTTCTTACTGTATATTATACTTTCTTCATGTATTATTTGTCTGTTTACTTTGAGATCTGTGTGTGTGCATTTGGGTGTGGGGGAGGAGGGGAGGAGGAAGGGTGCAGCCAGAATTTATACAGAAAAAAAGAATTATACTTTTTGCATGTTCAGATGGATATCGGCGACATTTCCCTTTCACATGGAAAGGTGAAAACATTAAACAATTCTTTTGAAAGGAAAAACAAAATCCTTGTGCAGAAGTTTGAGTTTGAGTTCAATGACTGTAATTATCAGTTTTATGATTGGAAATTTGTTCATAAGTTAAAATTTCAGCTAATGGGCGTCAGTTGCAGACCACAATGGAATGCATCTTAATAAAGAAATACCAATTTTCCCTTTTTGTGTCATTAATCATCAATAAACCATGACCCCCCCCCCCACACACACACACACAGCCAATTTTGGCTTAAAAATCTGTTCTCTGATGCCACCATGCCTCCGTTTGTTTAAATTCTAGATTAACCAAGATAACAGAGATTATGCTAAAGATAGTCAAACCAGTATCAAAACCATGCTATCAGGTATATACCAATACCAATAGTGGAAATCAGTATAAGCCTTGAATGGTTCAAATCATTCTATACTTTTACCTGTCAACAACAAATCTACGATGAACAAAATAAAATACATACCCCAATTCAAGCAATTTGGGAAGAACCTTCTGTAGATAATATGACTTAGATGAGAAGGCCTTGGTTCTCATATTTGTTATGCTACTTATATTATGGTCAAATTTCTCCAATAGATCTTCTGGAAGCTCTTTAACCACGCGAACATGATTCTTCAGTGATTCAATAAAATAATCCTCATCAAATATGTCCCCAAACTTGCTGAAAGAAATATGGCGTGTTACTATTATAAGTAATTCAATATGAAGTTTACAACTCCCCAAGTATAAATTAAGCAATACTGTATAAAGGCAGACTTATTCACAACAAATAAGGTTCAAGTATGAATTTCTTTTAACAAAAAGGATATATAACATTAGAAAATACTATATATGTATGTATGTATAATTTGACAAAAATGGGGTCAATCTTTGACACCCATAATTACAATCCCCTATTTTTTATGTGATCATGTATAATTAAACAAAACAGCTGGCATGCACAAGCAATGCCCATCACCTACTGCAGTATGTTTTTAAGTATTTTATGTTTTCTTTTTTTATTGACAAAAAAAGTAAATATAAGACTTCAAAGTAACTAAATAATAAGATTTTTTTTTGTTTAATCAAAAGGGGGAAAAATGTATGGTCTCAATTTTTTGACGAATTAAGAAGTACCTGGAATCACGCCAAACACTATTTAGATGGAACATTGGTATGACTAGAGTTGCATTCAACAAGCCGGCAACCGCAACTGCGTCACATATCTGAAATCAAAGATCAACAAGTAATTTTACCAAATTAAAAGAAACATTTGAATGTATGGTGAATTTCTTCAGTGTCACTAAACTTTGCCTCAGATCATATACGAGGACATAACATTTTCCGGCATGAACACTGAAACCAGCACTCTGGATTTTTAACAAAACTAATGATGGGATGATTTGATCGGAACAAATTAAAAGTTACAGTGGCTCGTGAAGCACAAATTAAAGATCAGTGACCAATTTGTGACATGAGGCAAAGTTTACTGACCTCCAAAGAATTTCACGAACAAAAAATAAATGAACTTGCCGAAAGACGTTGTTGATTAAGACCACCATTTGCTTCAATTATGAGATAACCATTTGATGGCAATAAACCTGTGAAAAAGTATACCTAAATAAGCTAGCAAAATGTCTCTTTCAGGAATATAATCCAATTTCAAAAGATTCTAATTTCAAATTTGAAATTAAAAACCTGTATTGGTTAACCTCTTGTTGGTACAGGGCTTCCATGTCTGTCCAGATTTTTGAAGCCATGCTGTTTTCAACTGCCAAAATAGAAGGAAAGTCATACAATTTAGGAGCAAAATCAATTCAAAGGGTAACAACTAAAGACTTAAAAAATCTACAGCTGTTTTCTGAAATAGAAAAGGTGGTTGCATTTTATCTACAAAACTAACAAAAATAACTGTGGAAGGGAACTTTTTTTAGAAGTGAATTTTTAGGAGCCTTCACCTTACTCACAAATCAAGACAGAATTTTAATTGGAAAAATCATAAAAAAGGATAACAAGTAAAGAATAAAAAATGTTTACAAATGTTTTTTTGAAATTAAAAAAGAAAGAAAAGAAATTGTATTTGATCGACCAAACTAGCAAACAGAACAAAAAGGGAAATATTTTGAGAAGTGAAGGGGAAAAACATGAAATTTGAGTATAAAAAAAAAGAATTAAACTTTTGAATCTTACAGCATTTGTATGATTGGAATCAGCCTGTATCACAGGCCAGAGCTTTTCAAACAAATGAGAACTCTTATACACTGATCCAGGTGCCGGTACATGTCTCCGGCGAAACGCCGCGGTGACACCTACAACCACAGCTGGAGAAGCCCCGTCAAGGCCCCACTTTCCAGCTAAGACCAGAATTGCAGAGAGATAGAGGAGAGGAACAGCGAGGAGGACCCCACGACGCCGAAGCACCGCCTTCACCGCCACCTGAACTAGATGAGGCGCGGTGGCTGGAGGAGCTCCGCGCTTGCGACGGGTCACGTGCATAGCATGCGCCTCCTCCGCTTAGCTGTCATGTGTAGAGAGACGACGAGGAGAAATTGGCCGTTGAGGGATTAATATTCAGAAAATTTTAGGAAAGTTTTGCACGAGAGAGAGAGAGAGAGAGATGGAGGGATCAAAATGCTCATTTTAAATGGAACACTTTCTCAATTCGGTTCCCCTCAAGTACTTAAAAGTTTATTTTGAATCTTCACCGTCCGATCTTACTGGAACGGATATTAATGACCATGAATTCCGCATCAAACGGTTTGGATCTAAACTCAAATTTTGGATTACATTAGGGAATACGGACGCACATTCGTATTTTGTGGAGTTTTGGTAAATATATGTTTGGCAGCCCTTGGAAATGTGTTTTTTTTGTTATTAGCTTCTAGAAAGTTTTATTTCTTCAAACTTTAGTTAGTTAACATCTTATAAAACTATTTTTTTTCTATAATTAAATGGAAGTTGGTCACACGTTGACCATGAGCTCTATCAAAGTTTTAGTTTAGTACAAGCATGCAAGATGTAATGTAAATTTTAAGATAATTCTTGTACCATAAAAATGTACATGTTTTTTTCTTTAATATACAAATGAGATGTTATACAAAATATGTAACCAATTAAAAATTTTAGACCCAACTCATGGTTTGTCCTTCTATTGAGAATGTTAATTTTTACATAAAATACAATAGAATGTTAATTTCAAAATTATGATCTATGTTATTTTCTCTATATGCTCGTAAAAAATTATCACATTTCAGTTTTGTTTTTATATGAATCAATAAGTTGAAAAACCAATGTCTATAAATTGTTTACATTAATACATTTTTATAAGCACTTGATGACAACCAAAACAAAGTTGTAATGTCATAATTTTTTATACGTGCATAAATAAAATGATGCCGATCACATCCAACGGTTTTATTTTGACTTTTAAATTTTAAATTTTGAATTATTAATATTTTTAAAAATGAAGGCATTTGAACCCTCATTGACATTTGTCTCCTGTCAAAATAAATTAGAATATTAAAACGTCAAATAATTATATTATAAGAAATGAAGAGATGAAATTATTTAATTTTGAAGTGTCATTTACTGTTTGTATTGTTTATTTAAAGCATCAATTACACTAGTACCAACAAGTAGAGAGTATAAATTTCTATATTCCAAGGGCTATAAACTAATACATAAATACAAAATAATTTTAATGGTTTTGTCTGATTGAAATTTTGCAAACATCAAAATCTATTAGGCAAATTGTAGATGTAGAGAAGTGGTGGGGATCACAAGAAGGACACATGTCATGTATTGTGGGGAATATAGAAAGATACATGCTTTCCAATAAATTCCAATAAATACAGTGGAGATTGGAGAATAGAAAGATGCAGTGATAAAGTAAAGAGATGATAAATTCATTTATTCTGTGGATATTGCTCTGAGAGGAGAGTAGTTGGCAAGCATGGATTTGCTTCATTTATGTTATTTCTTGTTACCACTCTCATTTTTTTGGATGCAGTGCACCTGTCAGAGGTAGACATTACCTACCTACCTATCCTTTTATAAATAAAAAATGCTTAACATATCACTAGCTAAAACAATTTATGAAATATGTCCAAACTAATCACTTGTTTTTAGTATTGTACCTTCATGGTAGTCAAATAATATTTTATGATTTTAATTAGAAAATTTTTAACAAATAAAAAGATTTTCAAAATATCAAGACATGAAATTTAGTTCATTTATCTTTTGAACAAAATAATTAAAACAAAATTATCTTCACAGTAATAACAATAGATATGAAATCACTCTATATGACAATATTATCAGAGAAAATCCAACTGGTAGTATCTACCTTATGGTCGTCGATTTTTTTTTTTTTTTTTTTTTTTTTGCAGAAGCTACGAAATCGATGGTTATAGATTTTTTTTTTTTTAAATCTTTGCAGAAAAAATCGGTAGTCATAAATTTTTGTGTCCTGAAATAGAAATTTAGTTTTTTTTTTATCAAATTCCCTTGAAACAAACATGCAACTGAGATTACTTCTGAAACCGGTGATGGATTGAAGAATAAATTGCTGCTGTGCTGCTCCTTTTTAGGAAAAGCCGTAAGCTTTCTCTCATTTCTATTTTGTTTTTGGAGTCCGTAGGCAAATTTCAATTTTTTATTTGTAGAAATTAAAAAAACCAAATATAAAAAACTAGACGGGTTATTGTTTTTTTTTAAATCTATATATGAGACTGAACCAATGATTCAGTTTCATTGGAGTATCTAATGAGGAGAATGGAGTGGGTCCGATGCCCATCGGACCTACTTTTAGGTTCAACAAGCTCTGTGACCGTTGACCGTCCGATCCATTTTAAGATTTGTGTGCACGAAAATCAAAACAGATGCGCACAGAATTTAAAGCATTACGCACGAATCTTAAAACACATTAAAGCCTACTCTCAAGTCCTAATGAAACCCAATCAATGATATTGGTTAAATGGATTTCGAAAGTTGCAGGGTGCCTTGTCCACAAGAAATCCAAAAGGTATTGGGATTCAATAATTGATTTGATTCCAGTAAAACCTGTGAATTCAATATATAAATCAATTTACATTTGAATTAGAAATCGGAACCAAAACATTGAAACAGTTTATCGATTTTCTATACTGTGTGGCCGTTGACGTGAAAATCAGTGAGATCAAACCATTAGTTTGATTCCGTCTATTTATTCCAAAAAAATTGTCTTGTTACTAATAATTTAATTTTGTAATTCCTAAGTATAAAAAATAAAATTGGGCTAATTTCATTGCTGTACTCCATCCATGAGTTATGAAGCAAAGTACCATAAACAGTACAATCTCCTGCCAAAGGGAATGATATGATAGCCATCTCCTAGCCAACATCTCATGCATTCTATTTCTAACAGACAAATACATTTGCATGATATTTCAATTAAGATAAATCATGACTCATGCAATCTAAATGTTTTTTTAAGAAGTTAGTTATGAGCATTTAAAAGAAAGAAATAAAATTATAATTATGAGCATCATGAAATAGCGTTGCAATGTATGAAATTTGGAATAAAATCTGCAGTGATTTTTTGGAATCGTAGGGTCTTTGTTTTTCCAAATCCAACGATTCATTTTTTTAAGTTACACGAATTTCAAAGACAGTTGATTTTTATGTACGAATCTCGAAACAAATAAATGGTTGGATTTGAAAAACCCAGGACCCTGTGATTCCGAAGAATTGCAGCAGATTTGATTCTATGAAATTTTGAAATGTGCAATGCAATAATGTATTGGATCCTTGAAAATTATTTTGAGAATACTTTAAATAGATAGATTAGCTATTATATCTAAGCTAATATTTATTTTGATTTGTTCTCTTCTTGGTTTGAATTCAACAAGACAGACAAACTTGATCAATATCATTGCAAGCATCATTTGGAGATACGAATAAAATATCATTTTCTGTTGATGATACGGTTACCTATAAAAGAAAAATATTACCAAGGTAAGGTATCATTGGTTTGGTTTGTTCTATGCTAAAATGTTTATTTTGATTTGTTCTCTTCTTGGTTTGGTTTGAATTCAACAAGACAAACAAATTTTAATATAAATCAACAAACTTGAAATCAATATCTTTGCGAGTATCATTTGGAGATGCGAATAAAATATCATTTTCTGTTGATGATGATGCGGTTACCTATAAAAGCAAAATATTACCAAGGCAAGGCATCATTGCAATTGGAAGCAAATCTCCTTGATATATGCTGCTGAACTCTGAACAGTTGATTTTATCATGATTGGCATTGCTTTCAGATCAAGCGGCACGGATTCATTCCTCAATTATTCAAAAATTTCGAAATCGAATTATATGCAACTGTTTGTGAAACGAGTTAGAAAAATAAAGAAATGATGAATGGAGAGCATCTCATCCGTGGGTTTAATCAATTGGAAAATGGAGTTCATCCGAGCATTGATTTAAAGCCGGTTTGTGTGGGAAGCGGGCGTGTTTGATGGGTATTGGATCTAAATCAGTTCAATATTCGTTTAGAATTATCCGATTTATTTTATTATTTGTGTGGACTTGATCCGCACAAATATTAAAGCTACATGACAAATATTATGAGCGAACATCAGACCAATTTGAGTCTGATATCTATCGGACGCACTCCGCCTCAGTGTGTATGTGTGATCAATTGGAGAATGGAGTTCATCCGAGCGTTGATTTAAACTGGGTTTGCGTGGGAAGCAGTGCACATCTGATGGGTATTGGATCTAAATTGGTCTGATACTCGTTCGGAACTGTCCGATTTACTTCATTATTTGGGTGGACTTAATCTGTATGAATATTGAAACTACACGCATAAATATTCTGAGCGGATCAGGCTGATTTGAGTTTGATATCTATCGGGCGCGCTCCGCTTAAACTATTTTTTTAATTTAAATAAAATATGAATCTGTGCGCGTCGCTCGTGTACATATTTCTTTTTTTTCTTCTAAATGTTTTTTTTAGGAAGAAAGTTAGAGGTCAAGCTTCTAAGTTCCATTGATAAAGACACCAGTTGTGTCGGTTTTACAAAAATTGTGAAAGGGAAAAGAAGAAAATAGCATCAAAAGAAAAGTAAAACTAGAACAAGTCTTAATACTGCTCTGTCAATATAAATTTTCTAATTATTACTGAACCAACTGTTAAACTCCGCCATTATCTCTGTTGTAATCGTGTTACTCGTTTTTTCTTCTTCTCGGAACACTCTTCTGCATCGTTCCCTCCATATGACCAAACTCATTGTGAGCTGAATTCTCGTGACTTCGTTTTCTTCTAAATATTAAGAATCATCTAATCAAAATCAGATGGTACACAGTTTTCCTAACTGATCATAACTTGATGCATGGTGTAGAATATTTTTATGTTAGCATCCTTCTCTTTATTACAATTTTTAATTTCTTAAAAAATATTCTCTGATTTCAAAGTTTTCCTTTTCATTTTTTTGTGTTAAAGAAAATAAATCTTCAGACCAAAATATTTGCTCATCATTTTTTTTTTTTTTTTTTTTTTACTTTTTGGCCATAAAATCTATTTACAATCCCAGTAACATATGATCAGACTACTATATATACTGTTTATTCGTGTTTTTATTTGAACTTTATAAGATTACTTAATGTACACTTATTTTAATATTAACGTCAACAAACAAAATTGCCAAAATAAAAGGCGTGGTATCTATACCAAAAAGATATTTATAAACATATAACAACAAAACAAAAGACAGCGCAAGTGCGCATAGTGTTGTATGGCGCACAAGTTTTAGCCAGTGGGAGCCCGGTGTTGTTACTCTCACGATGTAACGGCTAGTCGGCTGCTAACCTTAGGTGTGAATTTTATGTTCTGTATGATCGCGTCTAAAGACATATCGGTTGAAGTAGATTCTTCTATTTTATATAAAAATTCTTTTATTCTAAAAAAATTCTTCTATTTTAAATATTAATTTGGAAACAAAAAAAAAGCATTTGAAAGTATTCGAAAGTGTTGCAAAATAATCAAAACTTTATTTGCTTCTCCGAAATATTATAAGTCTGAATTTCTAATTTGTTCCAATCAAATTACTTTTTTTATTATCACATTGTTTTTTGCCTAGTTCAAGTAATAAACTTTGATATTCACGTTAGCAAAATAACATATCTATATCCAGAGACGGACACAAGATTTCTGCCAGAGAGAAGCAGAAATCGGATTCAAACTCATTAACTAAGTGAGTACTAAATAAAAATAATCAACATAATAAAAATCACAAAATAATATCATTTTAATATATAAAACAACCAAGTTGGTCTGGATCCATAAATTTTTATAAAATTTATATAAAAATAACAATTTTTTTTATTAACAGTGTTTTTGAATTGATCTGACGGACTTTTCAGTTCTAGAGATGAGCAAAATAATTTTGAGATTCGCTAAATTTCAACCCCCCCCCCCCCCACCCACACACACACACAAAAATGTCTATATCAGCAAAACCATCAACAAAAATAGTGATTGTAGGAATTCAAAAATGGACATCCACTACCACTAGTTCCAATACCTAGCTGTCTAATTAAGATAGTATTAATTCTACTGAATGCTACCCACGAAAATGGTTATACTGTTACTGTACATTACTGCGTATGTATGGGCCTGGGCCAGTTCTGATCTGTAAAAATACTAATTCTGTCTCCGTCTGTCAGGAACCGTGTACAAATACAGGAATAGTTTGGATCTGGATTACACTCACCAAATAGGCAAATAGGTATTTAACAAAAAAAAAAAAAAAAAAACAGGGTAAAATATAGTCTACAAAACTAGATTACACTTACTTTTTACCTCAAAAAGATTTATTTTTTAAGAAAATCAATTATGATGGGAGGCATTTCGTTAGGCACATTCTTCTTTTAGAAATAAACAAAAGACACGAAAATTAAGCACAATAAATCAGGTGATATGTCAATAAATTCAAGAAAATAGTAAATTGTTGACTTTATCTATCTGTCGGTAATATTGATTTACAGTAAAATGCTACGAAAACTATAAAAATTGACCTACATTTCACAACATAATTTTTTTATTAACCTCCGTAACTTAAAAGTCTAGCTTCCGCCCAGATTGAGAGTAAATTTGTATAAATTTGGCAACCAAAATGAGGTCCCAACTTGATGAGAATTTAAAAGTCAATAGAGTAAAGACAAAACATAGCACGATATTGCTAAGTCAAAGTGACCTTAAATTAACAGGCAAATGGCAGGCACAATCCCAATTCCCAATTCGAAGGTAAAAAGTTTGTTTGGAAGGTTTTACTAAAACGAACAGCAAAATGATCGCAATGGTAGCTGGATGACAAGACAGTTGACAACTCGATCCAGAGAATCAGAGTTCAGAGGTAATAAATTTGAATCGACGTTGTTTGCATTGTAAAATGAACTGTCCCGCTTATTATTATTATTACGACTATTATTGTCTTGGGCTCCTCAATGAAACAAAAGGACCATGGCCCAGATTGTGGCTTAATTAACTTGGAAAAGCACTGCGACTTTCCCCTAACAGTACAGGCACAAAAAGATGGAGAGGAAGAGAAAAACAAAACATACTACTGTGGTTGCATTTGCATGGTAGCAGACTAGCAGTCGAAGCTTTTCTCCTCTGGTAGTCTGGTGAAATCTTCCAGTTCCAGACATATATGTGACACAAGTAGCTACTATCAGTCCTGTTGGGGTCCACCACTGAGCTATAGTCTATAGACATCACATGGCATGGTATCTACACACTACACTGTCGTCATATCCATTAATCCTGATATCATACCCAGTGTGACTAGCGCTGATCTAATGAGGATATGGAGAACGGAGTGGGTCCGATGTCCATTGGACCTACGATGGTTAGACCCAAGTACATTTGATGGCTAAACTTTTTATTTGTTAATTTCACCTTTTATATCATAAATAGTTAAAATTACAAATTTACATACGAACTTGGCATTTAATAAAGAGGAGGGTTCCAATATCTCATGCCTTTCTTATCTTATCATATCTTATATTTTATATCGTCGTTTTCAAAATTTAGATTGTCGATCCGAACCGCTCAACATGATATCTAAATTAAAATATACTTATATATGAAATTTTATAATTTTTGAAATTTTTTCTTACTATTTTTTAAGATAGATAAAAGATCATTTTTTTTCAACGGTGTAGAAACAATAATTTTGTACCTATCTTAAGAAATAGAAAAAAAATTCTAAAAATTATAAAATTTCATCCCCAAGTATACTTTAGTATGTATACTATATTGAGCGATTCGGATCTACAGAAGTAACATTTACATATAGAAGTGCTTCCTGACCTATATTGATTGATTGCTTCCTGACCTAAACATATAGAAGTGCTTCCTATTCCTATCAATGTGATTAATTACATGGGTGTAAATCAAGGGGAAAATGTGCAATCAATAAATATACATATTGAAGTAACATTTACATTGTCCAAATAACAAATAAATTTGTATGATTGGCAAATGAATTAGAAATGACCACCTTAGAGGGGAACATCTGCACTATACCATTGTGGAATCCATTGTTATGGACCCATAACATGAACTCATCATGCCATGTTGCTTGCACTATTACCTCCTCTCTTTTTCTTGAGATTAAATGAGGAAAATTTTCAACTTATTTTCACAAAAAAAAATCTCAACATCAATGCGAAATTCATATAAAATTAATATTCATAAAAAATACGTACTAATTTAAATTTATATAAAACATACTCTTTCTAATGCATCACAACTCATGCTAGCAAATTGTATGATCCTAGCATATAGATGATCTTTGGATGACATTTTTTCCTGACAATTATTAACACCCCTAAAAAATTATATGCTCCCCTGAGAGAATACCACCACCCCTCGCCACACTTTGACAACAGACCTAACTCCCTGCACACAAATTAAAGTGAGGCACAAATCAGCTAAGCCAATGATTGTGCTAGCTCAACAAGAAGAGAGTCAACAAAAACTTACAATGATTTCCTTATTATTATTATTATTATTTTTTTTTGGTTTCTTAGCACCACAATACAGCACCTAACGATCAATATATACAGCCTCCGAAAACCTGGAATAAACATGTACATAATTCCCCTTCAACAAGAGCACACAACACTGTCAATTCAATTCAAAACCCATTATGTTTCCCAACCCTTAAAACAAAAACAGTAAAAGCAAACTACTAAAAGAATAAATTACAAAACAGATGCATTAGTTAGCCTTCTGACGGTGGTGTTGCTGAATTACCAGAGGTATAATTACTGGAGGAGCCTCTTTGCAGGATATGAGAAAGCGTGGCTTGGTTTATGAAACTAAAATAGTTCGAGAAGGGGATGAAATGTATGAGAGAAGGGTTGGCTGGTGTCACAGCAGGCAGCCGCAGCGACAGCAAAGGGGTTGACTCTGTGGCTGGTGGATCCTTGCTGCTTATTCTCGCATCATGTTTGCACACAGGGCAGAAAGTTCGCCATTTCATTAGCCATGAGTCGATGCAAGGGATGTGAAATTCTGGACAGAGTTAGAGAGCTCCATTGTCAAGCAATATAGTTAGGAATATATATAAATAGCTGGTGATAGTGGCTAGTAATGGGTACTGGTAATGCCTTATTTTTCTCATCAGTTTTGTTCCATTGGTGCTTCTTTGCATACTGATGGATTAAATAGGTGGATCAAGGTTGAGGCTTACAGTTACCAATGCAGTGTCAGATAACTAAATCGGAGCTCAAATAAAACCAAGAAATATAATGAACTGGTGTCCAGTCCTCAGATTTTCTAGGAGGTTCAAGCTAAAGCCATTGTATCAGTTCATTAATTGGATAAAAAAAAAATTAATAAAAATTTGAAAAGGCCAGCAGTCTGGTAATGCCACATATGAAGCTACATGAGATTGTACTGTGTTAAACCAATAGAAGAGTTCATCTGGACCAATAAAAGAAATTATGGACCTAGGAGAACCTACTGCAGTAATCCATTCAGCTGATCAGACCCAAAAAAAAAAATGATTGGTTGTTTGATTGAAACATATGTACAAAGGGCAATATTAGAAATCCCTCCAAAATTTTTGGTAGAGCCCTGAATATGGGGTTGCATAATGACAGGCATGCTTAACAAAATGATAGAAAGCTATAGTTGAATGGAATAAGTTACAAAATGAAACACAACAATATTTCAACA
Organism: Carex cristatella; assembly: GCA_024447775.1. Taxonomy (NCBI): domain Eukaryota; kingdom Viridiplantae; phylum Streptophyta; class Magnoliopsida; order Poales; family Cyperaceae; genus Carex; species Carex cristatella. Next base: position 3,532,831 of record JAJHPF010000022.1, read on the forward strand.
GAGAGGGAAGAGGAGAGAGACTTACTGTGCTTACATGGCAGCACCCGAAGCTTGTCTCCTGTGACATAATCTTCCAGACATATGACACAGGTGGAGTTGGTCCCGTTCCTTTCCATCGTTGGGTCATACACGACACATGGCATTGCCTTGACCAGATGGCTACTCATACCATCCTGCTGGGCTGTATCACCACCACTGGGTCGGTAAAATCTAGGGAGCTCTAGCGGCTCATGCCGCCGTCGCCTCACAAAACAGCACATCCCTGCCAGAGAGCAGATTGCAAGAAGCGAGATGAAGAAAATGGTTGGGGCTGACCATGCAGATATGCGATATGATGGGGTAATAATAATGTCTATGTCAGTGTCCCCAGCGTACTTCACGAGTGTTTCGCCAGATTTTAATGAGATGAATATGGCACTTATGCTGATTCCAGTGTCATCTCCTGCCACTGTTTCATTTTTAAACATTTCAGAGTCAAGATTTGATTGTACTTTATAGCTTAGTAAAAGTGTAAAACTGTATAACCTTTCAAAATTGGTAGCAGATTAGGTTGGGGCCTAAGTACACATTCTAGCAAAAACCCCAGCAATATCCTCCTGATCCTCGTACTGGATCAGGTCCTGGTAATTTTTTAGGGGTGTTGGAAGGACGACCGACACTCCATAGTAAATGCAAACGGCAATCAACATTTCTGATACGGTGTACAAGTAATCAAACCCCAACATTGTTTGAGATGGGCTACAAATAACACCCAATCATTAGATCAGTGTAATGGCAAAGTGACAATTTTGTTTACTATGAACTCCCTTGCCCTTCATTAAAAAAAGCCATATGCTTTTCCAAGCAAAAATTGATCAAGTTTTAGCTGTCTTAACTTTATTCAAATGTTACCAGATTGCAAACTTCCAAAAGCAAACCAGAAAATGTTGGTTTTTAGATAGAAGTAGTTGCAAATGCGGTCAAAAGATACACTTGGTCACAAAAACCATAAAAAATCAATATGGTTTGGTTTGCAAACCTGAGTTTAAAATGTGTCCACTAAAATCCAACTTAGTAAAGCGACAAAACTGTACTTGTGATCAGGTGCTTGTGATACTCGTCATCATACACAATGGCCAAATCAAACCCGGCATCTTGAGCCCTTCTGACTTTCTCATCAAATGTGCATCCCCCCCTCATAATTAGTACAAATTTTGATCTTGAACTGTTCACCAACCTAGTAGTTAGCGGTGCACAAGCATCAAGTGGTTCGGCCAAGTATAGTAAACCCCGTATCCCTGGTTCCTCTATTTCAAAACCTGAAGAAATAAAATAGCAACAAGATGTATTGAATGAGTTCTAATTAATTTATAAAACAGATACCCAACATTTCACATTATTTGCAATGACGCCAATGATTCCTTAACATGTCAAAAATGCCATATCTAATATTGGACTTCATTTTCCAAATATCATAAAATTTCTTGGTGGTATGCAAGCATTTATTTGATATGCAATGTGTTAGGGGTAATTTTTGTAATATTATATTAGTTCTTTGCAGAAGTAACAATAAGTCAGAAATAAGTAATGCTATTTTCTTAAGCCGATCCTCAACAGAAGCCATGTAAACTGAGTGTTTGAATATTGTTTTCTTTGGTTGATTAACTTCTGAGCCAAAGAATTTATTGGGTGAAAAAGATTTTAATATTTTCCCTCCTGTAGATTTAATATTATTGCAAGAAATTAGGCCCTATGTTTTAGACAGCTCAAAGGCTGTGTAATTTTATGTATCATGTACTCTGGTTTATATCAAATAAAAAAAATTGGATTGTTATTAACAAGCAAAGCTCCTTTCAAAAATTTGTTATCAGTCCCTACCAAATGGCTTTTCTTAGCTTGGGATTTTTTTTTCTTTTCTTTTATGGTGCCTATTTGGGATATGCAAATGACCTGGGATGAGACTTTCTGAAACAAACTGGTACAGTACCAGTATTGCACAGAAACAGTCAAAGTTTGGAAAAAGTAACTACCAGCAAGCAAATCTCAATCCACAGTTTATGTTGCAAACTAAACAAATTGAGCTGAAAATGACTAGTTTCCTCTAATTAGAAAAGAAAACCTTATCTCAATCAGATCAGAATACATAAAAATTGGGGGAAATTGCAATAAACAAATAAATTCTTACCAAAAGCAGCTTCAGTATCATCAAAAGACATGGTTAGATTTCTCCCAATTAGGACAACATCTCCGTTTGCTATTCCCACCAAAAAACAAATTATTACCGCCACAAACGAGCCATATCTCCTTCCAATTACACAATTCATCGTAGCCATTACTTGTAAGTGATTTTCGAAATTCTTTTTGGCACTTTTGCCTGTACTAGTGGGCAGAGAAGGATCAGAATTTGTTGAGGGAGACGCCCGCTTCCTTCCATACGAGAGAGAGAGAGAGAGAACGCGGAAACAAAATATTAGATAGGCGCGGTCCACCTATGGGTGGTCAATCAAAAGAGGAAAACTAGTGAATGACGTGCGGTCCAGAAAGACCGATTTTTTTTTGCATTTAAAAACAATTAAAAACATGACTTAGTAAAATGTTGTTTTTTTTTTCTGTGATTTTTTTTACTTAATGTTTTAAATTTAATAAATAAATATGTTTTATTAATCGTTATTGAAAAATTATGTAATATTATTTGTCGTTGTTGGTAGTTAGGAATATACTGAAATATTGAATATGCAGTAAAAAAATAAAATGAATAATGTATATAAACATAAATACGGTAAATATGAATATTGTACTTTGTTGTTTTTTATGTGGAGAAAATAAAACAAAAATATAAATGTCGAGAAATACGCTAAATTGATATGAATTCATATAAAGTGTTATGAAATAATATGTTAAACATCTCATATAGCTATATGGGAGCGTTTGGCTTCGCGCTATAGATCATTCCAGATAATAGAAAAATTTCAGAGAATGTTATTTTAGATAATGTGTCATTTTCACTTTTGGTTCGCACATGGCTATTATTTTAATATTTCAAGAAATGTGTAATTATTATTTTTGATTTACGCATAGCTTTTGCAATGACTATTGAGACGTGTCTTCACTATTTTTTAGTTATTAACTAAATAATGTTACGTTACTAAACTTTTATGTATTATTTAAAGATAAATTATAAATCAGAAATCAAATTAATATAAAAAAATCACATAACGTCAAAAAAAAAACTTTTTAAGAATTGAAAACTACTTGAGATTCAGATTGGTAATTTAGATCATATCGGTAAATTAAAATCATACAGTAATTTGAGATGCAGATAGTATTCGTATCGAAATTTAATTTATTAATTATATAACATAAAGCCGATAAAACATAATAGAATTAAAAATAGAAATAGAAATAGAAATAGAAATTTTTTAGATCACATATTAATTTGTTGACAGCTAATACATTTTGATTAAAATAAGTAAATTTGCAGGCCGAATAACAACAAAAATGCAAATGAAAATTCGAACTATCACTGCATGTGAACTAAATAATATAAAATTAATGTAATTACTTATTTCAAATATATCTACATGATTTCATTCTTTATTTTTACAAAAAAAAATCTTCCTAAAAGAAACTTAAAATTCACAAAAAGAAAATAATAATTAAACGTGGCTGACCGTTTAATGTTAAGTCATGACGCGATCAATATATCGTAATCTTTAATCACAATACACGTAAAATAAATTAATTTAATCACAATATATAATCTAAATTACAACATAACCAGTCATAATAAAAAAAATTACAACACTAAATTGGATTACGGAGCATTTATAAATTACAAAATTCACGATTTAGTGCACACTAAAAAATATTTTCCGTAACTTAATATGAAGCGGATTTAACCAATTGACTGTGTACAAAATTAATTTCAAAATTTAAATTTTTTACATGTATTACTCGTAAGATAAATATATTTTAACGATCCAAATTTGTTATTTGAAATCAAGCCAGTAAATTTAAGAAGTACTCTTATATTAATTCAGGACACTTGAACAGCTGATAAATATTTCTTAGCAATTAAAGTGGACAATTTACTATGATTGATTTAATCTATAATAATTCTTTAGCAGCTCCTTTGGAAAATAGTGTTTGTATATATATCCCAAAATTACCAACTAAAAATAAAAATATCTCCTTTTAGGTTGGAATTGTGGAAGAAGAAGAAGAAGAAGAAGAAGAGAGAGATGGCCGCGGCGAGCCGACATTCGAATCCAATTTGGCTCCTTGTACTATGTTCAACTCTCATCTCTTTGGTTTCTTCACACCAGTTCCTTGCGGATGGGACTGTGATCGAACTGGACGACTCCAGTTTTGACTCTGCCATTGCCACCTTCGATCGAATCCTTGTAGATTTCTATGCACCTTGGTGTGGTCATTGCAAACGCCTCTCTCCCGAGGTATGAATATGATAGATAGATAGATAGATACAACTTGATTTATCTTACATGTACTGTTTTGAATATTTACTTTGATGTATGCAGTTAGATTCAGCTGCTCCAGCGTTAGCTGCGCTGAAAGAACCAGTTGTCATAGCCAAACTAAATGCTGACAAGTACAGAAAGCTTGCATCAAAATATGAAATTGAGTATGCATTTTTCATGCTTTTTCTCTCCCTCATTTTTTTTAAGAAAATACTATATGCAAGGTACTAACTGCTTATTAAACACTTTCCTAAAGCTCAGACAAGCTCAGCTTGTTCAAATTGCATTGTCAGCTGGCTAACTGTTACTGGCAAGTTATTACTGTATTAATATGCTACTGAGGGAGAAATTTCATCTGGCTAACTGTTACTGGCAAGTTATTACTGTATTAATATGCTACTGATGCAGAAATTTCATCTGGCTAACTGTCACTGGCAAGTTATTACTGTGTTAATATGCTACTGATGCAGAAATTTCATCTGGCTAACTGTCACTGGCAAGTTATTACTGTATTAATATGCTACTGATGCAGAAATTTCATCTGGCTAACTGTTACTGTCAAGTTATTACTGTATTAATATGCTACTGATGCAGAAATTTCATCTGGCTAACTGTTACTGTCAAGTTATTACTGTATTAGTATGCTACTGATGCAGAAATTTCATAATAAAATTCATTGTAAACCTGGTGCAGTGGTTTTCCGACACTGAAGCTTTTTCTCCATGGTGAACCTGTTGATTACACTGGACCCCGGAAAGCTGAGTTGCTCACAAATCACATAAAAAAGATTGCTTCACCAAATGTCACTCTTTTAGAATCTGATGCCTCAATAAAAGACTTCGTAAAAGGGGCTGGATCAGATTTGCCTCTCTTTATCGGGTTCGGGTTGGAGGAAATTGCTCTGGCAAAACTAGGGGGACAATACAAGAAGATGGCATGGTTTGGTGTTGCAAAGGATATCTCAGAAGAAACAATGGTTCAGTACGATTTTGACAAGTTCCCAGCATTGGTTTCACTTTATCCCAAATATAATGAGCGAAACGTGTTTTATGGGCCTTTTAAAGGTACGTGATGCCATTTCAGAATTTATCATATATTGTGTTTTTACTGGCAATTTACAGTCACCTAACTGGTTTACTACAACCAAACCTGTAATCCTGGGTACATATGGTTACTGAAACCATGAACGGACCTGGCCAGCATTATACTTATTCATTATAGAATAACTTATCCCCTTGTTACAAAATTCAGAGGCTTTTTTGGAAGATTTCATCAAGCAAAATCTCCTTCCTCTCACTGTACCTATTCGATATGAGACACTCAAGCTGTTGAGAGATGACAAGAGGAAGATCATTTTAGTAATTGTGGAGGACGAAACGGAGGGTAATTCTGTAAATTTGGTCAAAATCCTGAGGTCAGCAGCAACTGCAAATCGTGATTTTGTTTTTGGTTTCATTGGGGTGAAGCAGTGGGCCGACTTCGCTGAAACATTCGATGCTGCTAAAGGGTCAGATTTACCAAAGGTGCTTGTGTGGGATGGGAATGAAGAGTATTATTTAGTAAGTCTCTGATCAATCTCTCCATTGTTCAGTTTGTACCATTGCTGCCTGTACTATTTATCACAGTAACGAAAAAATATTCATTTTTAAAGGTGGAAGGATTGGAACGCTTAAAAGAGGAAGACCAAGCATCCCAAGTCAGCCGATTTCTCGAGGGGTATAGAGAAGGAAAAACAATTAAGATGACGGCTAAAGGCCCCAAAGATTCTATGAAGTTGGTTATCGGTGGTGCATTGGTGTTGATTATAGTTGTCATAGTTTCAGTGGTAGTTGCTATCATTTACTTGGCTAGAGAAACTGGAGATGGCACACAGACCAGACATGCTCGGTCCGAGAACGAATCAGGGTATAGGCCCATTTCGGATAGCAGTGAAGGAACTGAGGAAGGTTATCAAGGAGGAGATAAAGAGGATTGATAGCATCCTGCATGACTACAATATTACTTGCTCTATAGCCTTTTTTTTTTGAGCTTTTTCTTTGATATATTTTTATAGTTAAGAGCTTTTATTTATTTTTATAAAAAAACAAAATTGTGGAATTTTGTTCCGAGGTTTTAATTTCTGGATAGACAATGGTTGTAATGTTCGACTTTGATACTATACTTGTAGGACGAAGGAACTAGGTCTTTAAAATCTGTATTTAATGGAAAATAGGCTGTTTATTTGATGTTGTGTTGAGTAACCTAAGCATTAGCATTTGAGCACCTATATTCAGTGTTTTATTATTAGGTTCTTATGCAATATGCGGAAAGCCACCACATACCACATACGGTATATACGGTATGCGGCTACATATTTGGGTTTCTATTCGGATTTATATATGCGGATTTTAAAATGAGAATTCATATTAATTTGTATTTAAATTAAAAAAGTATCTAATACTTTACATCAAAAACAGAATACGTGACCTAATATGCGGAACCAAATATTAGACCGAATATGTGGCCGTATATTCGAAACTGAATATTGGACCGAATACTTATTTTCTATTCAGATTTCAACCAAACATGAATATTCAGCCGAATAGGAAATACACCAGTCAAGTCTTGATGTACATTTATTTATGAACAAAATTTATATATTTATGAATATTTATTTATTTATTTTATCCAGCAAGTCACTTTTGATATAGAGAGCGAAACAAGGAGCTGATGCCTGAGCCTAGTAATCAGTTCTTTACGTAGGTAGATTTATATTATCATAATTTATGAGCATAATCCCAATCATAGAACAAAGCAAAACATCCAAATCAATCCACACTAGTAATTCACTGCTGAAGCTTTTCATTGCTATGAACATAACAGTGACATAAAAGTAAATCAATTCTGAGGCCAAATTTAAGACTGAAAACTAAGAAAGACAGCTACCAGAGGCAGGCTCTTAATTTATTCCTTAATTGTTACATGAATGTTGACAGTCATGATTAACATCTCCTAATACCAACTCATGTCTCATCTCCATGTCGGTATAAGTTAAAACTTCAACAGAAAAGATGTTACAACATATGCTAAACGAGACTATAATCAGACCTCTATACATGAGAAGAATTCTGATATAAATAACAAATGGGAACTCTTCTTCACCTCATGCTTCATTTAACTTTAAGCATTGCTACCCAAAAAGATTTTCAACAGAGGGACAACAACGATTAAAACTAAAACCTAATCCATCATCTGCTGCTGGAAGAAAGTGCTTTCTGAAGTTGCAGAACTTGTTGCTGCTCTTCTACTGGCAACGAGCTCAACTGCTCAGGAGTCAAACTTAGTACTTGCTGCAATAGAGCTGATTGCGCCTCAGGTGTCAACTGGAATATCATGAAAATTAGAAACTTATATATAAATCCTCCATGACTCTTACATACATTTTCATTGATATTAATGGAAAATTGTATTATTTAAAAGTATTTAGCAAGTCAGTCCAAGAATAATCCTGATTTAAAATAATCATGTACAGTTTGGTTAGAACACATATCTTGCTGGTTTAGAATTAACAAGGTTTCATTTCCCCTTTTATTCATTCAAATTGGATCAAACACTGATGCATCCAAACAAAAATCAGACCAAAGACAACCAAAACCTACAGAGGGAAATCTAAGCAGAAAACAAAATGAACATAAAAAACAAACCTGTGGAGTCAGCTTTCCGGTCTGCATAGCAGTAGAATTGGACATCTGACTAGCTGCTTGAGGCAGTGGAGTGTTGACAGCTGAGACACCATTTGTATTCTTCGTGGCATCCAATCTCCTGATTTTTGAAGGACGGGTCAGGTCCGACCATGGCTTCATTTCGCTTTGTACTGTCTCAGCTCTAGCAGTGAGCTGTTGCCCAGTAGGCGGAACAATCTGTTGTGTCAACATTCAGACCATTTTAAATTTTATTATAATATTCAAATCTTTCATAGAAAACAATAACACACATATGAACATAATTGGTCAACATCAAGGATTACCATTGTTCAGTACTGGTATGGTGATGCCTGGTTATCATGTAATGAGAATCAGGTCATTTACCAGCTAATGTAGCAATCATTGATTACAACCTTGTCTGAACCTAACATAATGTACCTGAGATGCAGCCTGAGATGCAGGTTGCGCCATCCGTTTTTGTGGCATGGATATGCTTGGTGCAAGTGGTGCTGGTTGATGGGCCACGTTAGCAAGTCCAAATGGTGGCCTCGAGTTCTGTTGCAAGACAGTGGACTGGAGTTGCGGCACCAAACCACCTGATGCAGCTAAATTAGCATGTGTCTGTACCGGCTGGATCATGGAAGACCCTCCAAGTGTTGTAATCGGTACTTGCTGGTGCGGTACAGGTACTTGTACAACAGGTATAGGATTTGGCGTGACTAAAATAGGGTTTCCTGGTGGGGGTCTAGGTTGCATCAAGATTGCTGACACTGGCTGTTGATGCATCTGACTTGCAAGGTGAGATGGATGTCGTTGGCTACTTGCCATCTGCATCTGATTTTAAGAAAAAATAAGTATTAAAAATATATTATGCACAGCTTATTATACTTATTACTATTTATAAATGGAAATTAGGGTTACCATCTGCGGTGTCACCAATCCGAGCATTATCTCAACCTGTTCATAATAAAAGAAGCAAAATATTAAATGATCCTCGTATTTGACAAAATACTGGGACTCTGTCTCAGCGCTATACAAACTTTAATTATATATTACCACCTATTTTGAATAATCAAAGCTAATTAGACTTGTTTTGACACAGTACTGGTTCCTAATGCATGTACCTACTGGCAAGGTTTGTTTCACTTGATGTTGCTGGATTCTTTCAAATCATTCGAACAAAAAAGAAAAACAAATAAATAAGATGTAAATGGGTTGGCAACCAAGCAAGGGTTTTACATTTTCGATTGAATCATGAAAAGAAATACAAACCTGAAATAGTGCTCTCGGCACATTTGGATTCCGTTGTAGGAACTGTCTTACCATCTGGTTTTGAGCAGCTAATAGCTATTTAGTAAAAAAATAAAGTAAAATGAGTACCCAAAGTCTAACATTTCTTGTCCTTACAAAAAACTAATAAGCATGAACAACCCAATAAATGGCACTATTAAATTTTTGCTAACCTTATATTCTGATAAAATCCCCAAAAGCTGGTGCCTAGACATCCGAGCAAGATAATTTGTTATTTGGTCAGGTCCCTGTTGGTTTGTCAACCCACTCTGTGTTCCTCCAAGAGCACCCGTCAGGGCAGACAGAGCAGATAAAGCGGCAGATAGGCCAAGCGGTTGACTGGCTGCCAGATCGACTGAAATTGGAGGGCACAATACGATATATATCAGACAAAGACAAAGAAGTCAATAAGATTCTATATAAAAATCAATATATGGTTTTAGGTTCAGTCAGTTTTTGTACCAAAATCAGCCGCCTCAACAATTTAGGGTTAAAACAAAATATTTTATTTTAGGTCCCACACTATATGCATAATGTTGTATAAATAACTTTTTTTTTACTTTGGGTCCACTAACTTTAAGGTTAGGGTATTAGTGAATGGAAGCACTGTACTTCATTCTAACTTCTAAGGACAATAAATCTTATGTTCCAGAGAACATTTCCTTACCTGGTATGGCCCCAGAGGGATGCTGAGCTGTCCCTAAATTTGGTCCTGCACCGGGTCCACCTCGACCCTGCACGGAAATGACATATGCTTGTTTATAAAGAGAATTAAAAGTTATAACAGTAGAAGGAATCAACAATAACATATCAACAAGGTATAATACGGAAAAAGAGCTGCATGAATCATACAATCTACATTAGTATCAATTTAGCTATACTTTGGAATTACCAACTATGGGTGGTCCAAGTCAATGCACACTTCAAATATTTGTACAACTTCCACCCACAAACACTATCAGATTTTTCTACCTGATCTCTGTTTCTGTCTGCATTTTTTCCGTTTTCAGCAAAATCAACACGTAACTGACGGCCATTAATCTCATACCCTTGAAGGTTACGGCGAGCGCTAAGTGCAGTCTCCTCATCTTTATACTCACAGAAGCCATATCCTTTTGGCTTGCCACTCTCTTTATCAAGTACCAATCTGCACCAAAAATTTTGTTTCTTTGTAAGGGGCAATTTCATAGTCTTTTGCTTAATGCTCTTGAACTTTTAAAAGTTGCTCGCAAGATTTTCATTTAATTTTATGTCACTGGTCCAGTTCAAATTGTGACTGCAGACAAAAGCAAGAGTACAGCTTGAAAAAAAAAGATACTGCATAGATAGACAGCGTAATAAAAGCACAGAAGATACTGCATAGATAAACAGCGAAATAAAAAGCACAGAAGATGGGAAATTTCTTCATGTTTGTAGAAGCTGAAGGTAATCAACAGATTTTGCACAAAATTAAAGTACTTGATGTAAGAATATTTATTAATCATTTTTTATTAATAATTTAGACCAACTAAACAGCAAGCATTACAGATGTAAGAATATTAATTGCAATCATACAGACACACATAACATGAAAAAAGAAGAAGAAAAAAAGTTGCTAATTTAATTGAATAAGATTGATTGTTGCAAACATTCAGGTGTTCAACTTGGTGCGACAAGCTATTAGATCCTGTATTTTTTTTAGGGTTACTGGTAAAAATGAAATAGTAAAAGCACCGCTAAATATTAGAGATTGTTTTGATAACTGGTTAAGTACTAGTTATTGAACTGTAATATGTGGGGGCGTAAAGTTCCCCATGTTAGTATAATATGTTAATCTCCTTTTCTCTTTTTTAATTTCCATAATTGAAATGTTAGAAGTATGGAAATTGCAAAAGTTAGGGCGGTTTCACATTTTTGCATATGCTGCTCTAGAATTGCAAAGGATCATGAACAAAGAACAACAAAAAAAAGCAAAATAAAAGACATGTAACAGATTAAACACACAGATATTCCATTGGACAAGCATAATCAATAATAAAATTCCCTGAATTACAATATGCGCACATCTCATCTGTGGTGAAGTAAAGAAAAGGGAAAAACAAGAATAAACAATGTAAATTTTCGTATGATTGTAACTTTGTTTTCAATTTCTCTTTTATTGACCTGAAAGACACAACCGGGCCAACTTCCTCGCAAATCTGGATTAGCTGCTCCTCCGTCGCGTCGTATGGTATGTTCCCAACTGCGACGCGCAATACAAGGAAGAATTAGGTTTGATTGCGGCGAAACGAAATTAAAAATTGACGAGAAAACAAAATAAATCAACATTCTCACCAAATACGCAGCGATTTTGATTCTGAGGAGCGGTCGAAGTCATAGCTGCTGCTTCTTCCTTCCTCTACTTGCGATTCGAGAGGAGAGGAGAAAAGAGAGGAGAGGGATTGTGTAATTTAGGGAAGGGTTTGCGATATGATATAAATAACTATTTACGAGGGGGCTTGGGATATAATCAGATTCAAGTGCAAGAACAGAGTAGTTCCGATGCCCATCGGCCCTACTTTTATTTTTATGTTCAACGATCTCTTTCACCGTCCGATCCATCCTAAGATCTGTGCGAACAAAATCAAAGCAGACGCGCACGAAACTAAAGACATTTCACAAGAATCTTGAAGCATATTAAACGGTGATTGAACCCATCAAACCAAAGTATGTCCGTTGGGCATCGGACCTACTCTCAAGTAATGCAAGACCGACTAGTAAAATAAGATCTGAGTCGTCGGTTTTAATATGGCACGAATCTCAAGACGAACCTAGCGTATTAGTTTCAAGTCGGGTACCTGGACTTCGCAGTTTTGGCTTCATGGAGTGCACACACTATGATTATAACAGTGCTGCAAATGGTTGGTGAGCTTCTTGAAGTTAAAATTGCTCTGTTAAAATATTTACCCCTCTTGCTATTATCTTGACATTAATTTTGGAAATATGTTCAATAAATGGTAAAACAGATGGGATGTGCTAATTTTGGACAATGAATCGTTCTGTCCATGCTAATTTTGGATATATTCTCAAAACGATGTCTTAGATTTAATTTTATTCTGTGAATAAAAAAAAGGGTTGCTATTTTGAGCACTCAATTTGCATATTGAGGCAAGATTGCAAGAACTATTTATCTTTTTTTATACCGATTATGTCCTTAATATATTCTGTTTTTGCTTTAAACTAAATTATACTTAAATGCACAATACACTTAAGGAAATATTTAATGCATAAAGATAACAGCTTGGTTCTTTACTTTTAGTAAATTCTAATTTAAGAATGCAATTTTAGAATGAGGAGGCTTCAAATGCCTCTATTTTTTGTATCTCCATCATGCCTCCATTTTTAAAAACATTAATAACTCAAAATTTAAAATTTAAAAGTCAAAATAAAACCGTTGGATATGATTTACATCATTTTATCTATCCACGTGTAAAAAATTATGACATTTCAATTTTGTTTTGGTTGTCATCAAGAGCTTGTGAAAACGTGCTAATGTAGATAATTTCTAGACGTTGATTTTTCAACTTATTGATTCATGTATAAACAAAACCGAAATATGATAATCTTTTATGAGCATATAGATAAAATAACAAAGATCACATCTAACGGTTTTATTTTGAAGTTTATGATTTAAATTTTGAGTTATTAACATTTTAAAGATGGAGGCATTATGAAGGCACAAAAAATGGAGGCATTTGAACCCTCCTCTTTTACAACAGCATCTAGTGGATTTCAACATTATAAATTTCTTACTAGTTAAATGCCATTGTACATCTAATTTTAAGAAGGTAAAATAAAATCATCACACAACAAAAAAAATGACAAAAGTAAATATCATTACATAATATTTATGTATATTGTTATAAGTGCATATATTGTTGTGCTCGAACACATACGTGAAAAATAATTTAAAATTAAGAATAATAAGAAAGAGAAAAATACGATAAACTTACAGCATACATCCATTTGACATTTTGAATAAAAATGAAAATGTTTAAATTAACAAATTAAAATCGTTTTGATATTTGAATCAAATTGAAATTCAATTAGTAGTTTATCACAAAGTCGTTAAAATTACACTGTTAAAAATTTAAAATTGTTAGATGGAATGGTAAAAAGTTGAACGGCTAGGATTTAGGATTTCGAATTTCAGCAGATTTAAATTCTAGAAAACGAGACAAGGTAACCAGGTTAGACCGAATTAGGATGTAACCCAGCAAGCAATAATGTCGAATCGGTTGAAACTCAGATAAGTCAGAAACTTACAAAGAAATTACATTAAATTTAATTGAAAAATCAATATTCAATCAGAAACTTTACCCTTTGTTGTATAATATACTAACTTGGGGAACTTTAATCGTGGAAATTTAAGATATACAATTATAAAATTTGTTTCCACAATTGAAATGTTAGAAGTATGATATCAATTGATTTTATAATTGCATGTAGTTTATTTTTATTTATTTTTAGAGATTTAACCTTTCAAATTTCAGAATTTATAAATGACTCCTATTTGAGTTTCGAATTCAAAATCTAAAAGATGTTATCTTTGTCATTGGATCAAAAACCGATTTTTAATTGTTTGTAGTTTTAATTATGTAATTGAATCCAGTTATTGAAAATTTAAGTAGTTGTACAAAAAGGCAATTGACATTCTGCAGAGACAACATATTATTTGAGTTTGTATCCGGACCATTCAATCAGAATTTGAGTCAATTTAATCCGAGGTGAAATGTATTTCTTTAATATTAGTGCCAAGCAAATATTTAAAATAAAAAGAATTCCACGGTAGGAAGATGAACAAAAATCCAGCAATTTTGAAAACGCTAAAAGTAAAAAAAAAATTATCAATCATAATTTTAAGATTTAAATATGAGTAGGATCCAATTACACCATAAAATGGTGACACATCTTGGCACCATATGCTTATAAGTCATTTTTGCGATTTCAAAGTACAAACAGTCAATCTGAACTGCTTAACATGATCTCCATATTAAAATGTGCTTGGGAACCAAATTTTACATTTTTTGGAATGTTTTAGTATTTATTAAGATGTGTACAAAATTGTTATTTTCAGACAATTATGGACCATTGAAAACAACAATTTTAAAAAATTCTAAAAAAAAATAGTAAACACTTTTAAAAAAAAATGTAAAATTTGGTCTCCTAGCACATTTTAGTATGGAGATCATGTTGAACAGTTTAGATCGATTGTTTGAATTTTAAAATTGCTAAAATGATTTATAAATATATGGTGTCAAGATGTGTCACCATAAAATGATGTAATTGGATCCCTCTCTTTAAATATTTATTTATTAAATTGTTAAATTAATCATTTCCCCATCACTTTTTTTTGTAATATAACATTTCTTAATTTAATCAATTAAAATACATATTATTAGTAAAAATATAAAATAATAAAACTTGTATCCTCTTTGCCTCCCTTCTTGATTTATATTGGCGGAAATATTTGCCTTCTGTCACTTTTGTAGAATGATTTAAAGTGTGCTTAGTGCTTGGAAATGCTTTAATTTGGTTAAAATATTTTTTAGGCAATAAAAACTAAGGATTCCACTCTAGTATGGAAACTTAAAAGGTAATTTTGTCAATATATTTTTAGGCAATGGACTTTAGACGAAGCAAAGTTATTACTCTAATAAGGGCATGTACTATTTTATGTTTGGTTGAGGCTGTTCGATTCGTATTAAAATTTGTATGCTCAACAATAAGATCTATGCTGATCAAATGCACACGAATCTACAGTACTAATATATTTTTTTTCAAATGAATAACTAAAAGCGGATTTTTCTCCTAAAAGTGCAATAAATGAATGAATACAAAAGTTAATGGTTGGTGCTAATTTTAATCTTCCTTTTGTAATCACCAAAAAACGGTAGTTTTTTTCTCTCACTTTTTTATTAGTTGATTTTCTTAATTAAGTCAATATAAAAGAGAAATAACAAAATAGATATGTAAAAAAATAAGTTTTGATGATCGTCCAAAACAACTTGCAATTTCAAATTGACTTTTAGCTCGTGATCAATATTATATTTGAGAGTAGTATTAAGATGTTTTTAAGCGCGTCAATCTTTTTTATGAGCTTAATTTCAATAAATTGGCTTCCAATAACAAATTCTACCCCACAAGTTATGTATTTACATACAAAAAAGATACAATCAAATTAGTAAAACCTAAAAATTCATCCAAACTAAAGAAATTATTCAGACTTACAAAAAAGATACAATCAAATTAATAAAACCTAAAAATTCATCCAAACTAAAGAAATTATTCGGACTTACAAATCCCTCCAGAAATTGAACAATTAAAAAAAAATCGTCTTCTACCCTTCTTGATATTTATTCTTCCTTGGAAAATGACTTCCACGAGTTCTTCATCTGCATGAAAGAAATCAAAAAAAAAAAAAAACAATGCAATCAAATTAGTAAAACAAAACAAAAAAAATCTCACTCTTAACTCATTTAATTAATGACATTTTTTGTATCAATTAGTAACATAACATTTTATTCAAACCTATGGTATAATTAAATTTCAACTCTCGGTGGCAAGTGGTGCACTTTTAAATAAATTCATTTCTTAGTTTCTCAAGAGAATCCAAAGGGAGCCCAAGACCATTTATTTTTATTTCTCTTCTAATTTACGGATCCAATAATAATTAATTTGCAAACCTTTCTTGTACCTTGAACTCTATTGTAAAATATGAAAGTTTCGTCATAATAATTTACAAATATACTTACACCATTTAACTTAGAAATGTTCATTTAACACTATGCACGTAATTGGTACTGTTCGGTACCAATGACAACTCATGTATGATCCCGTTATGCCGTATTATTATATAAATTTCATAAATTTCTTAATTGACATTTGGAAATTATGATCATGTTATCATAAAATCACAACATTTATTTCGTGCACAAACCATAAATGTCAAAATTACATTTATTTCGATCAAAATTACAAAGTCTCCCCAAACCATAAATGTCATTAATCCCATAAAATCCACTTTAAGCACGGAAAGACCAATTTGAAACAAACATGTGAAATTTAGATATATCAATGCACATGTTACATAGGGATACCACTGTTTATGTATATGCAGGTTGACACTCAAATTTTCAGCCATGTTACAAGTTTTAGGAAATTTTAGAAACAAACTCAAAATTTAAGTAACAGTCACCTGAAGGTAGCGGAGTTTACTTTTTTTTGTCTGATCGGAATTTATTCGTACAAAAATCATATTTCTTCCTCCGCGAATAAAATTATTTATTTGTAATTGTTAAATTGTTTTCCGGTTGCAAAATTGTTTTTTATTAGATTGGTGTGTACAAATATTGGATTGTAAATTATGTTAGTTCCCTCCAATATCTTATTATTATTATTTGTTTTGTTCCACCATATGTTATTGAATTGTAATTCATAGATATATAACTCTTTCAAAATATTTAAGTTCATATAAATATTGTGATATGTCATACTATTTTATTTACATGTCATTACAAAATTGTGTTTGTATTTTTTTTTATTTTCATAAATCAGAAATCAATGTCATACATAATTGGTATGCATCTTGATCAATGCCATATGTGTGAGTGTCAAGAGTAGAGGAGGCAATTGAAATCTATAATTTTTAACAACGGGGCAATATATAATAATTAATGTTTGTTATCGTTAAAGATCAGATTTCATAATTGTAACCAAGTCTAATGTGGTATCAGACGAGATTTATGTTTTGATATTGACGATAAAACAATTAATCATTTTTCTATCTAGAATATTATCCTTGGTGTGAGAAATTAATTCAAAATCTAAGATGCACTGATATGAAAACTTCCATTATCATCTTATGCAATATAAATGTAGATACATAAGAGAATATATATCAAAAAGTGAAAAAAAAAATTGACTCATCTTTTTTAATTAAGTTTAAAGAACAAGTATTTAAAAACCATGAATGGCTAAATTCTAACAATCTTTTAGTACAGAGGATTAATATATAATATGCTAGTATATAATAAATGGAAAATTAATTCAAGCCTAAATTTTTTAATTTTCATATCAATTTTATTTTTGTCTAATTATGAATGATGCATAAATTTAAACTTGTATAAGATTGGCATTTATGAACATTTTGTAGGGCAATATCATCTTTACAAATTGTTGCTATATATTTTTTAGCTTTAGAAATCCAGAAAAGTAAATTCAAAATTTAGTTAACTTAGAGCGAATTAAGTTGTGGTTGGGTAATAATTGTTCAATTGGGTATCAATTGGCTTAAACAAGTTTTAACCGAATAAAATTTGAAATCCGGACGCCAATTTAGAGTTTATAATCTAATTAGAGCAAGAATATTATTCACATATTTCAAATGTTACTGCAGTATGCAAAATCATATTACATATCTTAATTTGTATTTGTTGGAGAAAGAGAGAGAGATGCACACTTGAAAACATTTTTTTTAATATATAGAAACTGAATAACTTCTTAAATTTTTTCTCTTTCTGAAATTAGAAAGCGTTTCTTGGCTTTCTTAATATCGAATAGTTACCTTATAAGATAGAGAGTGTGGTACGTCGGATGGGCATCAGACTCAAATTAGTTTGATGTTCACTCGGAACCGTCAAATTCACTCTATGATCCATGCGATCTACTTCAATATTTGTGTGGATGAAGCGCACACTAATTATGTAGCAAATCTTGACAGTTCCGAACGAGCATCGGACCAATTTGCATCTGATGCCCATCGGACGTGTCATGCTTAGCTTCTTATACAAAAGAGTATTAAATAAAATGACGAATTGATTATTTACAGTGAATCAATAATAAAAGTATTTCTATTAAAATAACACACATTTATGTAAATGTCCGATTCGAATTAGTCGCTCGGAATCGGAAAAAATATGTTCAATAAATGATAAAAGAGAAGAGGGAAATAGGCTGCTAATTTTGGACAATTGATCGTTCTGTCCCTGCTTATTTTGGTATATTCTCAAAACGATGTCTTAGATTTAATTTTATACTATGAATTAAAAAAAGGGGCTGTTATTTTTAGTACTCAATATGCAATTTGAGGGTAAGAACCATTCTCTTTTTTATACCGATTATTTCCATAATATTTTTTGTTTGTGCTTTAAACTAAATTATACTTAAATGCGCAATACACTTAAGGAAATATCTAATGCATAAAGATAACAGCCTGGTTCTTTACTTTTAGTAAGTTCTAATTTAAGAATGCAATTTTACAAATAGCATGTAGTATACAAATACTGTTAATTTTTCGTGATGAGTAAATATTTCGTGTGTCAATTTTCTTCTAATGGATTTCAACATTATAAATTTCTTACTTGTTAAATGCCATTGTACATCTAATTTTAAGAAGGTAAAATAAACATCACACAACAAAAAAAATGACAAAAGTAAATATTTATGTATATTGTTGGAAGTGCATATAATTTTTTTTATTATTATTGTGCTCGAACGACATATGCAAAAAATAATTCAAAATAAAAAATAATAAGAAAGAGAAAAATATGATAAACTTTTAACAATTTGTGATCTCGTGCATCCAAATTTTTTTTTGGACATAATTCATCAAAATAAGTCCTTGGAATTGAAGTTATCTTTTACCTAAAATTTCATTTTTTTTTTGCAAAGATAATATTAATATACTATTATCAATAAATTATATTCCTCAATAGCAACCCAATGGTTATGATTTGGTTTGCAAAGTCGTTTAAATTACACTGTTAAAATTTTAAATTTGTTATATAGAATGGTAAAAATCATTCAAACTGGTTATAACATAATACATGTGATTTTAAGAAATGAAAATAAATCTACAAATTTAGTTTTATAATATGAATAACATTTGATATTTTTCAAAATATCAAATGGATATGCTTTTGAAAATATTTTATACTACGCAAGAACTAGTAAAGTATGTTGTGTACTTTAATGTAGGGTTACCTTAGTTTCTAGTTTGTTAATGCATGATGATTTGTTTGTTATGAAGGTTTCTGAATTATTTGATATGACTACATTCATTTTCATGATAGATTATAGTTAACATCGAAATAAAAATAATGTAACCATAGAAAATCAAAATTGAAAATGTACTTATTTGCATAAAAAAAAGGAGGCCTGAATAGCTATGCAGCTATTCCTTCGATTCTATTATAGATAATTTTCTTTGGAAATAATTAATTAAGTCTAGAACAAGAAAATTAGAATAGCATTAATTAAGGGCAAAAGTGGTATAACAGTAAAAATACTGAGTTGTGCGCTCAATATTTCAAAACAAGCCCTGAAAATAGCATTACCCATAAAAAACATCAGAACATGGTGTATTAACAGTGATACATGTACAACACATAAAAGAGCTTAATGCATGTTAAGGGAAAATAAAAGAAAATATATAGCACATAAAATGAGACAAGGAGTGCACAAGAAAAATAAAAAAAATCGTCTTCTTTCCTTGAAATTTATTACTCCATGGAAAATGAATTCCATGAGCTTCTCATCTGCATGGAAGAAATTACAAAATAAAAAAAACCAAGGCAATCAAACTAGTAAAAAAAAAATTCTCACTCTTTAACTTGTACTATTAATGACATCATTTGTATCAATTAGTAACATAACATGACCCAAAGGGAGCCCAAGCCCATTTATTTTTATTTCCCTTTTAATTTACGGATCCAACAATAAATGATTTGCAAACCTTTCTTGTACATTGAACTCTATTGTAAGACATGATTTTTTTTTTTTAAATAATCTACAAATATACTTACACCATTTAGCTTAGAAATATTCATTTAACACTATGAACGTCCTTGGTACTGTTCGATACCAATTACAACTCATGTATAACCCCATTATGTTATATAATTATACAAAACTCATAAATTTCTGCATTAATCTCTTAAAACCCACATTAAGCACGGATAGACAATTTCAAACAAACATGTGAGATTTGTTACATAGAGATATATACCATTGACATATTAATAAATTTAAGATTAGAATTTCAGTAGCAATTACTTAAAGGTCGTGGAGTTTACACTCCTTATCTGAACGAAATTTGTTCATATAGAAGACGCTACTTTGTCCGCGAATGCATTCCGGCATTGTGATACTTTCAATTGTTTTTGGGTAGCAAATTTTTTGCCACACATAAAATGACATCGTAAATGCGACAATTGAAAGTTATTGAATTCAGACTTGGTTTGTTCTCCACGCTGAACCAGTTCACTTTTCTATTTTTCAAATAAAAAAATAGTTATAAATATTGCCAAAATAAAAAATTAATTTCAACAATAGGCTAAATCAATAAATATTATGACACGGGACTTTAAAATAGCTTATAATCCTTTCAAGGGGGCCATCCACATTATAAATTTCAATCCCAATCTAAAGGCCCAAATCAAATTTAGTATTCATTTTCCCCTCTGACACGGGACTTTAAAATAGCTTATAATTTTACCCATTCAACTAATAACTTTATAAACCATATCCTTAAAACCATAGTCTACCGGTACTAGAGACATTTGTATATCATTTATATTATTTAAAATATCATATAGTCAGAGTTATAAAAACAAAATATGAAATTCACTATGAGAACACGTATATTTTAAATATACTTGTGTAATTCCGTAGTATTAATACTGCTGGCCAAATAATATTAAATTGTAAATATATTGATTTCCTCTAATATCTTTTTATCATTATTTGTTTGGTTCCACCATATACTAGCATATTGTAATTCATAAATATATAACTCTTTCAAAATATTTAAGTTCATATAAATACAATGATATGTAATACGATTTTTATTTACATGTCATTACAAAAGAGTTTATATTTTTTTCTATTTTCATAAATCGAAACCAATATTTATCGTCGTCAGTCAATGTCATGCATAAATGGTATGTGTTTTTCTTGATAAATGTCATGCGTGTGAGTGCCAAAGAGTTGGGGGAGATAATTGAAATCCATAATTTTTTAACAACCGGACAAATTTGTAAATAATTAATATTTGTTATCGTCAAAGACCAGATCACCTAATTATTACCCAACAGTCCACCATATGTTGTCGATAAAAACTAATTATTTTTCTATCTGAAATATTATTCTCGGTGTGAGAACCTCAAATTCGAAATCTATAATGTGGGATGATTTGAAAACTTTCATTCTCATCTTTTGCAATAAAAAAATAAATATATAAGAGAATATCTAATAGAAAGTGAAAATAAATGTCTGACTCACCTATTTTAAGTTTTAAGAAGTCAAGTATTTAAAACCATGAATGTTAAAATTCTAACAATCTTTTTTATAGCGGACTAAGATATAATATGTTAGGATATAATAAATAATGGACTGTTAGTTTTTGCCAAACTTTTAATTTTCATATAAATTAATTCTGTCAAGTATGAATAAGACATAAATATAAACTTGTATATAAGATTGACATTTACGAACATTTGAGATGACGATATGTCTTTAAAAATTGCTGCTCTAATTAATTTTTTTAGCTTTTCAAATTCAGAAAAGTACATCCTAAATTTAGTTAACTCAGAGTCGCAACATCTATAACCAGTTAATTTTTTAGTCATGTTCTTAAAACAAATTTGTAGTTAATTAAGTTTGTTATTGAGTAATAATTGTTCAGTTGGCTTAATCAAATTTTACACAAATAATTGTAATTTAGATTTGGAACGCTAATTTCAAGTATATAATCTGGTTAATTAGAGCATGGATAGTCACAAATTTAAAATGCTCCTGCAGAATGAAAATCATATTACATGTCTTGTAATTTTTGGAAAGAGATAATTGCTTTCAACTTAAATTTTTTTAAATGTAAATGAGATCAAAATATTTTTAATTTGTTTGGCATTTTTAGTTTCCCTTTTCTGATGCATCTACAGTGTTCTTTCCTAAAACGCAACAAGTAGAGAACTATAGTTTGTAACATTTCTATACCGATATGGAGATCAGAGATGCAAATATTTTCTATTAATTTGTTTTTTTTTTCTTGAAACCAGACACAGAAAAACGGTACATGAATTTAAAATAATTTTTGTTGTTGTATTAGAACTCTATAGCGAATTCTATGGGTCAACTTCATCTGCACATTTCAGTCAAAGAGATTTCCAGAAAGGTTTATTTACTAAAGACATTAATTACATGATAAGTGTTGTTGAAATAGTTTTAACCAAAAATTTAAAATTAGACTTTTACCGTTCATCATTTGATTATAATAGATCGCTATTAACTAATTAATGACAGTTAAAATTAGACTCTCAAAATCTCTCAAAATATAAATAACCAAAATATTTTTGAATTGTGTCCAATTCAACAGATCCCCTCCTAGTTTCAGAAATTTTTTTTTTTAATAATCCTATTTTCTATTTAAAAAAATGTTGTCAAGAATATAAATTACTGTATTAGAAATAAACCTACGTTAAAATTACTTATCTAATATTATATGTACATGTCTCTAATAAGATAAAAATGCAAGGACGAGTATACAACTTTTTTGTCACTATGTGGAGTAAAAATTAACAGCGCAGTTTTAACTTCATACAAAACACAACTGTGTTCATGCTCATTGCGTTGCTCGCTTCTTTCTATTTATTGACCAGATTTCCGTCAATTTAAGTAAACAGCTGAGATCTGTCCACGTAGATAATCTTTTAAGATCCACCAATCTAGACCGTCCACCGCTCTATCCGCATCATCACCATATCAAAGTCCACGGATCCAACGTTCCAGATCTCTCTTTATAACAAAATCCCAACTCAACCAATTTTCACAGATTTATTGCATAGACTAGTTCTATGATAGTGACCGGATCACTAGCGCCTGTTCGAAGCCCGGAACCCTAGTTTCTAACGATATGGGACCCACGGTTCAGTGAAATTGTTGTTCCAGCACCGAGGAATAGACCCGGTTCACTGCGTAATTTCTTACATTTTTTTCCCTCAAGATACATCTCTTCTTCATTCTTTCTTCTCTCTCTCTCTCTCTCTCTCTCTCTGGACTATTTTTTCTCCGATTATCCTCGATCTATTTCTCTTCTAATTTTAGGAGTTTGATTTGAAAATACGAACTAAATTAGAGTAGTCGCACACAGTCAATCTGCATCGTGGTATTTCGTTATGATCGAAGTGAGGAGACGAAAACCCTAGTTCGCTGCTTTTGAGTACTCAAACTATGGCGACTTCTTCTTCCTCTGCGATCAATTCGCAACAATCACCTGGTCTAAAGACGTACTTCAAAACGCCAGAAGGAAGGTACAAGTTACAATACGAGAAAACACACCCTGCTGCGGTGCTTCACTATTCCCATGGCAAATCCGTCTCTCAGGTAATTTTTTGTAAGAATCCAATTGTATTTTCGATTCAAAGTTATTTTCAAAGGAATATTTCTAGAAATAATATAGTTCTGAGATCCACTTTCAGTCCATTAGCATCCCAATTGGCAAAACCCATGTTTGCGTGATATGTTACAGATAATTTGGGTTTTTTGGCATTACTCTCCCAGTGTGAAACATCGGATCTTTCTAGGTTTAAAGTTTGAAGTGTTGGTGTGAGATTCTTCCTTGTACACTATATAATTCTAAGTCCTGAAATATTCTCAATCCAGTGGAAAGGTTGTGCTTCTATTACCCGACCAGTCCACATGTTAAACCAAAATTTACAACAGATTTAACCTACTCTGGATAATTCCAGTTTTTGCATTATCTCTGTGAAATATTGTAAATCAGATCAGAGGCAAGGTTATGCTGCTATCACCAGATCAGTCCACATGTTAGACCAACATTTACAACATATTTAACCTGCTCTGGAAAGTTCCATTTTTTCACATCATCTCTTCTTCCAGTTGACTGTAGCCTACCTAAAGGAGAAACCTGCAAGTCAAAATTCAGCAGTTCCATCTGTACCAAGCTCGAGTAGTAGTGTAAGATCAGCAGCAGCTAGACTTCTTGGTGCGGGAAATGGGTCCCGTGCATTGAGCTTTGTTGGTGGTAACGGTGTCAGCCGTGCCGGGCCTGGCAGTAGCAGACTCAGTGGGACTCTTGGAACGTCTACTAGCTCCTCGAGTGGGCCCCAGTCAGCAAATAATTATGATGGCAAAGGGGCTTATATTGTTTTTAATACTGCCGATACACTATTCATTAGCGATCTCAATTCGCAAGAGAAGGTTATGTATCTTTTTTTTTCTGTTTTAACTTCTCATCATGGATGGTTGTGTAACTAATGTTTCTTTTGGCAATTGGGTGAAATATGCACTTGATGGTTGAAGTCTATTTCTCGTTATTTCTCCAGAATTACTTACTTTCAGTTTCATTGGGACCTAACTTTAGTTTGGTAAAGTTGGTTTAGTGAATAATATTTTTTTTGTTTTGTTGTCATTGCAATTGCCAGAGTTCTAACTGAGCAGAGAACAGGACAAACTAATTCTGGTGGCCTTTGTACTCATTATACTGTTTTAAATGTAGTATTTGTGTAGGGAGTTTGGTTAGAATGAAGCGTAGCAGTTAGCCTTACTGTTTGTACTTACACTAGGATACCAATTTATGTGGTGGGGACGAGGGGTGGTATTTTGTTCCCTATATTGAGCTCCCTCACTAGCTATTTGAAGTTAACAATAACTACGGTTCTAGATAAAGGAAAAGATGTCTTTCCTACCAGAGTAATAGTTCAAGTTATGCTAAGTTTCAAATAAAACTTGGACTAAACAATTCTTCCTGGAACCATGAGTTTGTTGTGTATTTATCTTTCTCTGATTTTGTTTGATATGAATTCAGGACCCGATAAAATCTATCCACTTCAACAACTCAAACCCGGTTTGCCATGCGTTTGAATCAGATGCTAAAGATGGACATGATTTGCTTATCGGGCTTCAATCAGGAGATGGTAATCTGAATCATCCTTAATAACTATGCAGAACAACAATATGCCTTAACATACTACTATACAGTCATTGATTCAGTTTTTGTAGTTGTATGTGATATGCCAAATTGAAAAGTTGATTGTCAGCTTTTTGGTGTCAATATAAATATATTTTTTTTTTTTGGGAAATTGTAGTCTATACAGTATCACTGAGGCAACAGCTGCAAGATCCTGGAAGGAAGCTTATTGGTGCACAGCATTACAACAAGGATGGGTCAATAAATAACAGGCATGCATTTATTGTGTGCTTTTGGATTATACAAAATTTCTTTCTTAGGTTTTGTATTACTAATTTTGCGTGAATTTGTTTATGCAGCCGATGCACGTGTCTAGCGTGGGTACCACAAACTGAAGGCACTTTTGTTGTTGCTCATGCTGATGGAAACCTATATGTTTATGAAAAGGTGAGTTCATTATTATTGACTTAATTTACCAAGTAGTTCCCATAGTTGCTTTTCTTAACTATTCTTATTTGTGTTAAGAGTAAGGATGGAAATACAGATATCACATTTCCAGCTATAAAGGATGTGACTCAGTTCAGTGTTGCTCATGCCAAGTCGAGTAAGGTATAGGACTCCTTTAATTTGACAGAAAACATAAATTTAATTAATTACAGAATTACTGAACCTTTTGTTTTCTATTTGTGCAGAGCAACCCAGCAGCTAGATGGCATATCTGCCAGGGTTCCATAAATGGTATTTCTTTTTCAGCTGATGGAGCTTACCTCGCAACTGTAGGCCGAGATGGTATTATCACTTATTTCATCTGGATTTATTTGTTTGTTTAATTAAATATCTTAAGTTTAAACTGGTCATGCATGTGTAGGCTATTTGAGAGTATTTGACTTTGTGAAGGAGCAACTGTTGTTTGGTGGCAAAAGTTACTATGGTGCACTATTATGTTGCACCTGGAGGTAATCTGATATACTTTAAACAAATTATTTTCTTTGGAAATGTGCTTTTATCTTTTAAGATTAAGCCTAAATCCTAATTGAGGAGTGCCTTGTATATGCCAGTTCTGATGGTAGGTATTTATTGACGGGAGGTGAAGATGACTTGGTGCAAGTATGGAGTGTGGAAGACCGAAAAATTGTTGCCTGGGGTGAGGGTCATAATTCATGGGTAAGTTTATCACTATTGTTTGCAAAACTGATTTCTGTATGCTTACTAAAGGTTAAAGTAAAAACTTTAGTCAATTTATATATTCCTAAGCAATGAATTTTTTTTTGCCGTTCCTTTGGGTCCATTTCTTAATTTAAAAAATTGGTTTTAAATTCAGGTCAGTGGAGTTGCTTTTGATTCATATTGGTCAGCACCGAATTCAGACGGCAATGGTGAAAACACCGTGTATCGATTTGGTTCTGTTGGCCAGGTAATGATTTGTAGTATAAAAAAAAACCCTGAAAAGCAATTAAAATTGAAAAAACTTATCTCACTTACCATATGGTACATCTATGTGCTGCGTAAGGACTTTCATATTTGACACATTTTAGGATACTCGGCTCCTCCTATGGGACTTAGCCATGGATGAAATTGCTGTGCCGCTGCGCCCCCTGGCAGGTGGGTCCCCAACCTTCAGTAGCGGGTCCCCATCGGCACATTGGGACAACATAACCCCAAATGGAACCCTTTTACCTGCTCCAAGCATGCGTAATGTGCCCAAACTCTCACCTGTTGTGGCACACCGAGTCCATGTTGAGCCCCTCTCAGGTCTGGCCTTCACAAATGAATCAGTTTTGACAATCTGCCGGGAAGGCCATATCAAAATTTGGGTCAGACCGAGCCATGCTGAGTCAAACCCAGGCCAATCAAATTCATCAGGTGAGGTTGTCATAGGAAATGCCACAGCTTCTAAGGAGAGGCCTGCTATTTCGTCCTTGAAAGTTGGTACCAGTTCTGGTCTTAACACAAGCACCAGTAGTAGTTTGAGTTTCAAGCAGCAGCAATCATCAGTTCTTTTCTCATGATTTTAAAAATCTTGTGGTTATGCTTTTTTTACTCTGCTTCCCCCCCTGCTATCTTACTTTTTTTTATAGCTGATCAAGAGGTGTTTCTTGTCTTCCTTTTTCTTCCCTTTGTGGGGAGTGGAAATGATATGTTGGGTCAAAAGTTAATCCCATGCTGTAAGGATGGTTCTGATTAATTTATACAGCATCAGCATGTTTTCTTAGCATGTGGCCATTTGTGTGGCAAGAGAAAATAAATTTGGAATTTGTTGTACAGATATATACATATGTATTCCGAGAAATACAAGATTGATGTGATTTTTCACCGATTCCAAATTTTTATTGGCATGTTCGAAATTTGTTTGGCAGGTGACAGCATTATAAAATTCTAATTTTCTTTTTATCTCTTTCAAGTAGTTCAGTAATCTGCTGACGAATTTTGTTCGTGAACGCTGTATGTATTAATATCGTTATCTTAAGAATTAACGCATAAAGCATGCACTAAACAAAGTAACGATCATTCTCTCAAGTGAACTGAGAATGTGCCCGAAGAGAAACAATTGAAATTTTACTATCAAGTGAACTATTTGGAATAGAAACCCGGAAGCAATTCGAGTCCGGAATATAATTATACCAGGATGAGGGCTCCACTGTGATAAAGGCTGATGCATGTGCGCACTAATTATTGCAGTTGGGAATTTATTGTTTTCTTACCTTTTGTATCTAATTCTAATTTGAGCGTAAACGTCAAAGTTGGACAAATAAGACGTAAACAAAAATGGCAATCTAAACATAGAAAAATCAATACCGTGCCGTTACGTTTGGCATTTACTTGTACCAGCATCTTCTTCATACCAGTTAAACTTGCTACGCTTAACTTCCTTATCTAATCTAAAGATTCGAGGGGGAAATGAATCTTGGGAGCAATCATCTCCAAATAAATTACAAGTACATAAGACATAACATATTGAAGGTCCAAACAAATAGCAATTTCTGGCTAGGCTTATTTTCATTAGACAGCAAATCACATTTACATAGTCGAAGTCTTGAGGATGACCAACTGAAACAACTTTCATTTTGTGAAAGATACATAAAAGTTTCTGCAAAGATTAATTATTTTTCCAGCTTAAATCAAACCAAATTGGTCACTAGTTAAGATGTGCTATCCGATGGGGCTCCTGAATCAGCACTCTCTTTACTCCCGCTCCTGCTTTTGAACCAATCGATCATTTCATTGAACACGAGCTCAACACTCTCGTCAGGCTCACCAACCAGCTGGTGCCACATGTCAGGATACATGCGAAGTGTCTTATCCTTGCTTGAAGCACGCTTGTACAGATCCTCCGCACAAGTAGGTTCACAAACCCTATCATCCTCTCCATGCGCAATCAGCAATGGGATGGTAATCTCCTCAAACTGGCTCTGCAATTCCCGGCATACACGCAACAGCTCATACGCTGTGGCAGCCCTTGCGTTTCCCACCTCACGATTGGGATTTGCCAGAACCAACTTCTTCTTCCACTCCACCTTTTTTCACAATGTTTTTAGTATTAAATTCTTGTATGATCTTATCTTATGGGTGCTTAAATTTAATTCAACATACCACAACAACAGTTGAATAAGTTTAAATTGACCCAATTTTAACCTTGGCTAAGTTTTTTGAGCAATTTGGTAGGTTTCAGCTCAAATTGACCCAAACATTTCAATTATTAAGTAGTGTTTAGTCAATTAATCTATATATACATGAAGTGCTAAATGGTATCTACCTTGAAAGAGAGATCCGGTATATTTCCCCGAGTCACCCCCACACGCCATGTTGGGATCAAAGTCTTAGCAATTCCAAGCAATTGCACAAGGGGCCATGGTGGCGTGAACTTAGGGTTCACCCCACACATGGCACCATTAAGCACCGCTCCATCCCAGCCCCTGTGCAGCCGTGCAAACTCCAGATCCTTCGACCGGAGATGGAGCAGCAGTGCAATCGCACCACCAAGAGATTCTGCATAGAGAAAGCAAGGCAGCGATGGTGGATACTTTGCACGAAATTCATCAAAAAATGTAACACAATCGTCAACCACTGGGTTAATGTCAGGGATGTACAGACGGAGCCCGCCAGAGAAACCATGGCCACGGTGATCGAGAGCTCCGACAGCAAATCCAGCCTTAGCAAAGTGTACGGCGGTGAGCAGTACAGTCCAGTTGGAATCACCAGTGTATCCATGAACGACGGCGATGGTGCCTCGGAGTTGGGAGGTGGGGATGTTAGTGGGGACCCAGGTCTGAGTGAAGATGCGGATACCCTCGGGATTGGTGAAGGAGGAGGTGGAGTGTGCGATGGAGTGGTGCGCGTAGAACTCGTCATAGCTGAGCTTACCGAAGGGGCTGTGCTCGTCGGCCTCAGCGATTGGATGAACCATTGCTGTTGTGTGTATCGGAGAAGAAGAAGAAGAAGGGGGAAGGTTTTGATTTGATTTGTTTGTTGGACTGGGATTGTATAAATTTAATATATATATAAATTGCTTGGGAGTTGAGACGATAAAGCCCCAGGTAGTTATCATAATAATGCAATGTACAATTATATCTGAGTCGTCAGTTTTAATGTGGCACGAATCTTAAAACGGATCACTTGACAATATTGATGTTAAGAAAAATCAAGATTCAACATGGTCCATTCAATTAATGGGGTCAGATAATTATTCAACCGTTGAATCAACCAGTTTGATTGCTGGTTTATTAGATATTTACATATTTTGAGATATAAATATTTTTTTATGGAATAATTATATGAGTCCGGCTAATGTCATAATGTTATAATTTCAGTTTAAATTATAACGAGTCAGTTTTTGTGATTTCAAATTCCGAACAGTCGATCCGAACTGCTCAATATGATATCCATATTAAAATGTACTTGGAAACCAAATTTTATATTTTTTGGAATTTTTTTACTATTTTTTAGATAGGTACAAAATCATATGCAATAGGATCATGTAAGACCGAATTTAACATCCAATAATAAAACATTGAGCAGATTAATTTTTTAAGTGAAAGGAAAATAACAAATTAATATTTTTTATTTGATAATTATAGGAGATTATTTTGTAATAATTAAATATACACAAATCACCGATTTTGTTTTAATAGGAAATAAAAAATAAAAAATCATTCAAGTGACCGTTTGAATAATTTAGTGTGTTATGAAATGAGAATTCAACGATTGGCTCTTATAGATTAGATTTATTTTTAATATTATGAATAAAAATCTAACAGTCTCGCAACATCATCACCCATAATAACCAGATACGCGATTAATTCGCGAATTACTCTTGTTTAATTTATTTTTTTGAAGTTTTTCGAACTGAACACTGAATAAAACGTAAAAAAAACTTATAATATATTTTATTCGTGAATACAACACAAAGCACGAGTTATTCGTGAAAAAAAACACAAACTTTTTTAATTTAATTTTATTTAGATTTTTTTTGGAGTTTTTTTTTGCATCCTTGTGGTACCAAATCATTTCCGAATTATATCCAAATTATTTCTGAATCACGAACTTTTAATCCTAGCGAACTGAATCCAAACTATTCATTTGTCACACTAAAAAAACTAAAAAAGATAACGCAAAATTCTGCTTTGCTACACAAAATATTCCGTATAAGGCGCTACAAGAACTCAACTGATCTGTTGACAGGTACAGTTCACGTGGTACTAATATATAGCCCCACACAATTATTATGAGCTCCACAAACAAACTGCTAATATAAAAAAGACATAGGCTTATTTTTATAAAATATCAAGGAATACTTTTATAGGCTTAATTTCAAAAGACTTTTAACATATATCTAAGGTCCATAACAATTTTTTTAAAGATATTTTTTGATATATAGAAGCTGTTTTATGATAAATCAAAATAAGGAGAGTTCAAATATCATCATTTATGTATCTTTATCATGCTTTTTTATTTTTCAATTTTTTTAACAACAAAAATTCTACAATTTATGTGTCAAAATAAAACCATTAGATGTGACCTATATTATTTTCTCTGTACACATAAAAAATTATCACTTTTCGACTTTGGTTTTATATGTATTAATAAGTTGAAAATCAGCATCCATAATTTATTCACATCCAAGGGTGGAGGAACAAAAACTCTACAATTTATGTGTCAAAATAAGAGTAAGGCTTTCATGCTTTGCAAATTAAATTGGGTGTTTTAATTTGCGCTCATATCTCTATTTTCAAAGTTCAAATAGTCAATCCAAACAGCTCAACATGATCTCCATATTGAAATGTGCTTGGAGACCAAATTTTACATTTTTTGGAATTTTTTTTACTATTTATTAAGCCACTTTGAAAATCGCTAATCCGGTGGTCCAGAAATTTTTATTGTTCACCCGGATTTTTAGATTTTCAAAGTGGCTTAATAAATAGTAAAAAAATTCCAAAAATATAAAATTTGGTATCCAAGCAAATTTCAATATAAAGAACATGTTGAGAAGTTGGGATTGACTATTTGAACTTTGAAAATAGAGATATGAGCGCAAATTAAAACACCTAATTTAATTGGCAAAGCATGGTAGCCTTACTTGTCAAAATAAAACCATTAGATGCGGTCTATATTATTTTCTCGAATTGAACTAGGGTGTTCCTAAGTTCATCAAGTCTTTTTGTGAACTCAACTTTAAAACTTATCAAATTGACTTTAAATGACGAATCCAAACCGTTGAAATCCTTCTATTTTATGAGTGATGTGTCTGCATATGAAAATTTTAAAGTTTTGAATTAATTTGGATCTAGAAAATAATTCTCGTAATCAAGCAGAGTTCGAATTTTTCTGAATTTGAGTGCAAAATATTAAATTTTATATTTTTTTTTAATATTACTAAAATTTTGGCATTGTCTATCTGAATTCGTAAAAGAGAATCTTTTAGAATTAGTGGATCCGGACTGTTCTTTTAACTTTGCCCGGATCTCAAAGCCCAAATCTCAAAGCAGCTTGGGGTAAATCTGAAACCGTAAAGTGAAAGAAATCTTTTACACATTGGAGAGGAATAGAGGATACTCTTTCCCCTTTTAAGGTAGACTTGAGAGTAGGTCCAATGTACTTTGGTTATGGGGCTCTTAAGATTTCGTGAGCATCTGTTTCAATTTTTGTGCACACAGATCTTAAAATCAATCGAACGGTTATGAGACTCGTTGAACCTAAAGTAGGTCCAATGAGCATCGGACCCACTCCGTTCTCTTTACAACACCCAGGGAGTTCGCATCTGAGATATCTCAAACTTTGCGTGACATTTTGGAATATCTCAATCATTCAAATACGTTCTGCACAAATCTCAAAGCTCAAATAATACTAGCCCCCTACGTTTCCCCGAATAGGCACCGGACACATCGGTCACGCAAAAATTGAGATATCACGCAAAAATTGAGATATCTCAGAGGATACGCACCCGCACCCAGCGGGTGTGAATTCGTCGGTGTCTGCTACAATACCCGTCTATACTGGTCCCCACACCGATCAACTACTTTACAAAGCCTCGCCAAAAAAATAAAAACTACTCTACAAGACTACAAAGCGTTCTAGGGAAAACAATTATTAAGATAAACAAAACGACCAGTTTACAGGCTCAACCGTGAGTATCATTCATTTATCTACCTACTCAAAACTGGCATCTTCAAATAGTTAAAATACACAAATATACAAAGACACAAACTCAAGAATCAATAAACCAAGATTAAAAAAACCATTGCCAAAATAAAGGAAGATAAAAAAAATATATCGAACAAAATAAAAGGCCTCGAGAAAAAAAAGAAAATCATTATGCTCTGACAGGCTTCTCCTTACATAACACATGCCACTCCTGCAAAACTGCAGCCTGTAGGGCCCGGTGCTCAGCTTCTTCGGCTGTGAGTTTAAACAAAGTAGAGGGGCCCTTAGGTTTCCCATCCTCACCAATCTCTTCCTCTTTCTTCTTCTCCTCTTCCTCTTCTTTCTCCTTCTCTTCCTCTTCCTCAGGCTTCGGTTTCGGCTTGGCTGCCTTGAGAAGCGCAATTCTCTCCATTGATATTCTCAGCCTCTCAGCAGCTGTAGCCTTTACCTCATCCTCTGGCATATACTCAACCCCACCGTCAGTTATGTCATCAAGCCAGCCCTGAAATTTGGGATGTCATTAGAATCGCCATCTTCACATAGCTTTTTATATTTTACCCGTAATTAATTAAGGGAAAAACTGAAAACATGATTTGTTTTATGTTTAAGAGCTACTTCAGACTGCATCTTGGCAAATTTATTGAAAATCAGATCCATCAGAGAAATTCTTAGTACATCTATTTATAGATAGTCATCTAAATAAAATCAATATGAGGGAGGTAATTTATAGGTGGGCTGGGCAAAGTGGGTGAGACCTGTACCATCACAAAATTTGGAAAGAATCATCGAGGTTTTTTCTCAGCTGGATAGGCAGGTACAGTCAAGCTTGGGTTATCCATGAACATCTTCACAAAAATTACCAAAAAGCATTTCCGTCTATAACTTCTCGTATTCTAACAGATACAAGAGAATTACTTAATTTATGATGACGGGGGGGCAGGTGCAGGTGGGACCCACATAACATACCAAATATCCAGGTTTAGGTGGGGTTAACTACCATACCTGCAAGTCAGAGCCAATTTGGGTCGTGATGGAGGCATCAGATGCACGCACCACAAACTTGCATATCATGGTCGTGGTCTCATCGCCAAGGTCAACATTTCGGCTCACCTCACTGGCACCAAAGATCATCAGTCCCACAAACCCACCAAACCAAGTCTTAGCAGCATAACACAACTGCAATTACAAGGAGAACAATCATCACAACTCTCAATACATAATATTGGTATCCTAAAACGGTAATCTATAATCAATTTTAATTCTTTGGAAGAAAAATTTTATCCTGCAAAACTTTTCATACCAACAGATAGCCCTATCTCATACCAAAACTTTTCATACCAACAAATTTTATGCCTCACCTGGGACATACCTTTCTGTATTGGAAGTAATGTTCACTTTCCTGTCATCACTTGTCAGGCTCTTTTTTGGAGATTAATTTGGTTACTAACAGTTATTTGTAAATGAAAGAAGCAAGGTAATTATGCTGGGAAATTGTGGCTTGATAAGTTGCCCTAGGTGAACTTCTGGACCCTTTTTTTTGTGGACACCAGTGGTGGTCAAATTCATAATTTTGTTACAACAGTATAATTGATCTGCTATCATATTCTGATTGGCCGATTACATACTTAATAGACCTGCATGCATATGGCAATGAACTAACCTAATAAAGTAGTTCGACTTACATACTGCAATAGTTCAGCATTTCATATAATCACAATTATGCCTACAGATTATGATTAACCATCCTTGTATGATGGTCAACCTATGAGTTTTTAATAATTCAACATACATGTTATTAGGTTCACTCGATCCACAAAATTTGAGGGAAAACAGAAATTAAATAACACATCCATTTGAGATAAACACCAGGAAAAATGAAGCAGCAAAGGCAAAGAAAATGGGCCGTCAGCCTCTAGGCAAAAAAAATCAGGTGATATGGACAAAAAAGAAAAGAAAATGGATGTACTAAAAAAAAATTAATACTTACTTGGAACCCAGCAACTGTCCTGATGAAATGTGAGCACACCTGATGGAATGGCTTAGTCGAGAGAGATTTCAACCCGCTGAGGAAAGGCGAAGTATCATACTGTTGTGCAGCCGTGGCCTTGAACCCACTACCCTCATATATATATGTACCTGTATACTCCAGTATGGCTGGGAGGCCAGGCCAGAGGCGGAAGTACTCTACGGGAGAGCAGTTGTATGGCATGAGCAGCTCCGTCAGGGGTATTTTGTACGGCTGGCACCGAAGGATTATAGGTTCGCCAAGCTCTGGTCTCATGGCCCGCTTCTGTTTGACAATCTGGGCATCTTCCTCCGCATAGTCTCCTTCGTAGTCTGTGCGGGTCCCATAGTATGGATAGTAAAGCACCTGGACCCACAAAGCGCATCTCTCGAAGTGGGATACTCCAACTGTCACACTGCTAAGGATAGGGTCCTGAATTTTTTTTTATGAGAAAATGAGCATAAAAATTTTGATGTTTCGACACCTGAACCTTTCTTTGAAAATTTGCTAACTAGGAAATAACAGATAAACTTAAGCTGGTTTGGAGAAATCTTATCCCCCCTGTAAAATATTACCAATTTTATTCCAAAACTATAAGTTTTCTTTTCTAAGCTCCCTAGAACAAAACCCAAGCCTGTTAGTATATAGAAATCCACAAAGTTGGTGCAAAGATTGCTAAAGGAAATACAATGTTGCATAAGCCCAGCTGACAAGCAACCCGGTTAACCAAGGAGTCAAAACCCAACAACAACAACCAAGCCTTTAGTCCCAAACAAGTTGGGGTAGGCCAGAAACAAGTAGGAGTCAAAACCCAACAAAAATCCACCGAATAGAACAGCAAAGAAAAGGTGGAAGTGGCTATCAATACCCACTAAGACCATGAATACTACGCCTAACACAGTTGGCCAGGGCATTACCCTCTGTGTAGGGTCACAGATTCAAAACCCAGTGCCTAACACTAGGGATTTGAGAGCTTTGACTCGCATCTCATGCTCAAGAAAAAGACTCGCTACTCCCTTGACTGTTACTACATTACAAGAAGCCAAAGATAATCGATCTGAGCTATAAAAGTACCTGAGAGACAAGATTTCGCAAGTGCCTGACAGTGCGGGAGAATCCATCCATGTAATACAAAGATCCTGATAGCCCAACTTTAATGTCAACGCGATTGAGCTCCAGCTCAGTCAAATTTAGTAACTGAAAATTGAGACATGCTTGAATCAACAATATTATATGCCCTACCTTTGAATGTAGTCTTGAAGTTTTTTTTTTTTGGAAGAGACAGATTTCTCTTGCTTGTTATTACTTGGTTCAACTTGCACTATTTGGAGACTGGTTTCTATTATTTTTCTTCTAAGGGTCTTGCAGAAAGAATAGAAAATCATACATAAGGATTTCTGGGTCTTTGGAATTACAAAGACTGCATTGCTATCCTTTGTCACCTCTTTCTCACATGTTCTTCTCTCAAAAACTCTAGTTACTGAAACCTACTACCATCGGTACGTTCGGGTCCAACTAATACAGTCACAGATATATGGTCCAATTTAATCTTTAGCTGCAATGAAAACAAACTTAAGAAAAAGAAATATAATATAAACCTTTAGATGAAGGGTGATCCTTCCATCTGTGGGGTCTGACAGATGGTATCCTTCAATAAAGCAGGGGTCACTGCTGCCAGTCAGGACTTGTGCTTTTGGAGCCACTTTGTGATTACTCGATGATAAACCTTTTGTCAAAAGAAGGGACAGTATGCTTGGTTTTGGTCTCCATAGCTCATGAATGG
The DNA here is from genome assembly GCA_024447775.1 of Carex cristatella. Classification (NCBI taxonomy): domain Eukaryota; kingdom Viridiplantae; phylum Streptophyta; class Magnoliopsida; order Poales; family Cyperaceae; genus Carex; species Carex cristatella. The sequence continues at coordinate 3,569,633 of JAJHPF010000022.1, forward strand.
CCTTGTGCACTAACCCTTCCAGTTTCCTGTCTTGGGCAGCCGATGCCTCTGAGAATTGCACTGTTAGTTTGTGGTGGCTAAAAGGATAGTCTCCTGTGGCTTCGCCTACACCTGCCCATCTAGAATTTTCAACCAGAACAAAAGAATAAATAAAATTACAAATCAACAGCTTACTCTGGTCACTACAGCGAGTCCAGCATAAATTGCAAGATATGCATTGGCCCAATAAAGAGGCAAAAAATAAAAGAAATCTAAATAGCTTTTAATTCTTTAATTTTGCTTGCTTGATTTGGTCAATTCACTAATGGAGTATTGGCTAATAAGTAATAACGGTCTTGATCTGAGATGCACAATGGATTAAATCTTCAGAAAAATAATTTCTGTGATTTTCGGAATATCCAAAAATGGACTTCCAACAAATTGTTTTCTAGACAATCAAAACTGCCAATTAAATAAAACTACCAAATCACAGAAATAACAGCCTTATTTTCAAATATTGCATGATTACATATTCCTGATATTCAAAAAGCCTCTCTACTTAAGAAGAGATAAGAGAATTAAAAACAAGTAATAGAATCAAATGGACACACCTGCTATCTGTCTTGTTAGTCACATACTTTATTGTCTGCATAATATACCGGGACTGATGCTTTGTGACCGAGTCAGCAACAGTACTAGCTCTAAACTCTTCAAGCTCCTTAATCAAAAGCTGGCCTGCACGTGCATTCCTTGAGCCCAAGCGTTGAGCACATATGAGTGCAGCTTGGACATCCTGGAGCCGGTTCGAACCAGAAGATGCAGCAGAGTCTGTGTTGAACAAAACCTTATGTATGTTGGATATTATAATGTTTAATGGGTCCTCCGGGTCATCAGCCAATAGAGGGTCCAGACCTTCAAGGTCTAGATGCTCAGAAATTGCCCAGATGAGTCGTGCACATATCCTTGGGGTATGTATCTGAAAAGGTGAGGAAACTACTCACTTGTAATAGATAGATAGTGCTACTCTAAAAAGGATTTTAAGTACTGACATACCAAAAGGTACCAATGCTAAATAAATAACAACCTCATGAAGTAAATCACAAAAAAAGGTTGAGAAAACATAAATAACCTCACGAAGATCCTTGATAAGTTGCAGTTGTAAATTTCTCAACCGTGTCTCATTCAAAATCTGATCTTGTGATGCACCCGCCTTTATAGTCTTCACACCACCCCTTGTATCGTATATGTGGCAAAGCCTCACAAGTAACTTGAGGTAACAATCTATTGCATAGGTTCTTCCATCACAGTCCCACAGCACACAAGGCCGGCACACCTCAACCACATCTAAGGCTGGCTCGGTCCAGCTCAAGGCACCATACCCTGTACCGTAAGCTAATGCGCCAATCACCCTGCTCTCTGTGCCTGATATGAACAAATTGTCAAGTGCAAGTTAAGCAAAATGAGGCTGAGTTATCAAAATAAACAGCAACAACAAGTGATCAAATTCAGATCAACAAATAGGAGTTGCCTTAGATATAATTTATTGCCAAAATAAGCAACTACACTTAAACCCTTACAAATTGACTGAATATAGTAGACACTATCTGACATATGTGTTTTCCTTCAATTCTTTTCCTAATTTTTTCTCTGGTTTTAGTCTGGTATTTTAACTTCTGATTTCTGTAAAACCAAGATCAGCAAGTATTGTGTCAGGTCCTAGCCAACATATGCCGGTACAGCACCGTAGCTGACCTGATAGCAGGGTCCAAGGCCACCACAGCTCTACTAGTACCTGAGTGCTTTTCCTCTGGTAGAGGAAGAGATAGCTGAAAGCAACTCTCAACCAATGAGGCAACAAGCTCCTCCCTGAAAAGGCTCTTGCTTGTAATGCTATTAAGATCATCCTTGACTCTTGTATCCTCAAATAGCGAGGTCACATCGGTTCCAGGCAAGGGTTTCTGACCTCTACGAACACTCTCCTTTGCAAAAAGATCCACACAAAGTGCCGTACGACAGATGCACGCAAGTGCATGCATGCGATCAGACTCGGCACGCAAGTTTCTCACCATTAGGAGTAGTCTTTTAAACAGAGATACCTGGCCCCACACAGGTTAAGCAGTTCATTTAGATAAAGCGGAAAAATACATAGAATGCAAAATATCTACTATAGCAGAGCCAAACTATTTTGACCCTGCAAGGCAGCCAAAACACTACATTTACACCTTTCCTCTTGACTATATAACAAAATGTTCAAACCAACTCTCATTTTGGCCTCATTACTGGAGCCAGAGGATGGACGGTTACTTTGGGAAACTTTGGGGACAAATGATGAAGAAAGCTGTCTTAAATTTTCTCTGATATAGTTCGTGGGGGATTCTTACTTTGCATGTTATAAAATGTAGATATTTTGGCATTGTTTATACACACAAAATTATCCAAGAGACAAAGTGTTGTTCAGGAGGAATAGTTAAGGCATATTCAGGCAAAATTTGGAAAGAGTTTAAAGAATTTTAAGGCAATTTCGGCATTTTAAAGGTTGATATTAGGTATTGCTTCACTGGATAAACCTATTAGGACAAAAAAGCTACAACGTACCTGCATGCTAAGATCAAGCAAGTGGAGATTTGCCACAACTGCTCTGACAATTGTCTCTCTGGCAGAAGAAAATTCTTGCCTGTCCCACAGTGTCAAAATAGCAATAATTGCTGCCGAAGCCCACTCTGGTTTCCCTCCAGGCACATCTGCCAGAGACAACATGTTAATCCCGACCTCAAAAATCAAGGGTGGATCCAATGAGCTGAGAAAGGGTAACAAATGTGACACAATGTCAGAAACTCCCACAAGTTTCTCTGCGCTTGACTCTCCTGCGTATGCAGACGTGGCAGGTTTATTATCACCTGGCCTGGCAATCTCGCGAAGGGTCTCAACAGCACCTGATGCAACACACTTGGCCGCATAAACAAGCGGGAACACAGTTGTGCGAAAAGCCTCAACAGGAAGAACACGGGACCTGGAAATTAAGGCACTGCGCTTTGACCATACAAACTCAACGGCTGTTACAACCCATTGGGACCGAATTGCAATAGAGTGGTCCCCATCAACCAGCTTGTCTCCCGCCAAACGACTCATTCTCTTTGTTTCTAGCTCCTGAAATTGAGGCAACATTCTTATTGACGGATTGAGCAATTTGTAACACTCCCTGTTAACATAGACTGACAAAATACTACACACAAAATTGTATGTGAATGTACTGGAGCAAGAAGGCACCATGATTTCTCAGCCAAATATTCAAGAAAATATATACATAGCACGTGCTATATCACTAATTTACATACTAGCAAAGCTTCAAAACCAGCTTGGTCTGCTTTAACTTCATTTTTCCCTGTGCCTAAACAAAAGGATACATTGTAATGCTGTACATGGATGTTAACAAAAACCAATAATGATAACTAGCTGTACCAATAGTCCATAGAAAGTAAGGGTAAAAGTCAAGGACTCCAGTCTAAGATTTTCAGTACCATTTCAGGCAGTGATGGTACCACAATAATGTTCTGGAAATATTGTCAATTGGCATCAGCTGACCAATTTATTTAACCTTGTTAGTTGTTCTTGTGAGTGAACCAAATTCAAACATAATTAATAGCAACATGAGGTCTCCATTGAAGCTTTGCCATTGACATATGGAAAAAATTAAATAGATGGAGTGACCGTCATTGCTAGCTAACCTGTAAGAGCCGCCCAAGCGACTCGAAAGCAGACTTGGAAACCGGATCTGACCTGTCGAGGGTCAGTGTCGCAATCTTCTCCCACCATGACGAAACCCTCGTCAGAAGTGGCGGTGAGGAATGGCACAGCAGCACTAGATCGTCCCTTGCCAAAACCGAGGCAAGTGAATCCGCAGCCGCTAGTCTCAAGCTCGCAGACGGCGAACCAAGAGCAGCTGACAACTGTGCATGTGAATCTGACAGCAATCTTGGCAATAGATGTGAAGGCACGGAAGGCAGCAGTGACAATGCGGCAGCTGCTACATCGGGATCCGGGAAGGAGAGGTCTGAACGAAGGCCAGTGAGGGTTTGGTCCCAGAGGTCAGGAGGGAGGGGTAGAGAACGGAGAAGGTCGAAGGCAAGCTTCTTGCAGACGGCAGAGGAAGGGGAGGTGACGATCTCCTCAACGACAGTGCGTGCGACAGCAGAGACATCTCGGCCGGCAGCGGACTGCTGAAGAGATGAGAGTAGAGCGGTAGACTGACGGAGAGCGTCGTTGGAGCGGAGGTCGGTCTGGATAGACTGGATGAGGAGGTCCATTCTTTCCGACGATGGAGCGTCGGACTCCGACAGGAGGTTGGCGATGGCGGGAAGCATTTTGTGTCGTCAGATCTGGATCCGAGAGGAGTCGGAGTCGAGTCGGACTCCAGTCCTGGCTCCTGGGGGTTTTGACGAAGAAACGCCTTCGTCTTTCTCTTTTCTTTTTGGGAAATAGATTCGGAAACCAATTACCTGAGTTAACAGAAATTTTGTATTTAGATCTGGACCGTCCGATCTTCTTCGGTACGAATAGTAAAGGTCCCCGTACATTCTACCTCGGATCGGATTGGTCCGGATTCTAATCGGACGGCTCGGATCTAAACTCAATTATTCTGTTACATCAGAGGATAAGGATTCGTGGACCAGTATCCTCTGCGGAGCTTTTACCTGCGAAGCTGTGTGGAGCTGATCGGACGGCCCAGATTTACTCTCAGCCAGTGAGTGCTCGGGATGATGGAGGGGCAGTATTAATTTTTCTTTGAAATTCGTGCCAAAATCTTATTTGATCCGTCCGATGAAAACGAACGGACCAGATTAGAAGCACCGCAGGAAATGCGCAGAGAATACCATTTTGAGGATTCGTCGGCTCGTAGCCAAGTTTTGTGATTCCCATGATCCCATCCAGTCACGTACCTAACCCATTGTAAATTTAAACCGTTTCTTACCGTTAAGATCTGTGCGGGTACGGATCTCAGTGCAGATGAACGGTTTGGATCAGGCATGCGAAGGTCTGCTGGTTATTGGTTATGTATTCGTAGGTAGTCAGATTTTCTCCATCCGTTAAAAACGGAAGAAAACCAGTTACCAGTATAACTGTCTAAGAGTGCGTTCTGAACTTCTGATCCGTTGAGCTAGTGTACGGACGGATCTGATTTATAGAAATGTTTCTGGTGCAAATCTCAATCGATTATTCTGAAGAATACTCTTAACCGAAGTAAAAAATCAATTTGGTTCGTTTGTGTGGATGAAGAATAATTGCTGATTTAGAATTGTTATTCTGTGTTTGATTTGGTACATATTTACTGTTTTTTGTTTGTCATGTTTTGATTAATTCACTATTTTACTAATCCATAAAAAATAAATTAGAAACTATTTTTATTTTTAAATTAGTTGTTATTCTCACTCATCCATCTTTTCATTCAAATTCACTTTCACAAGAGATCCATATTGAGATTTGTGCCAACGTAAAACGGATGGTTCATATTTCGTTATACAAGGTCGGATTTATTACACTGGATCTGAACATGTGTAATTGTGTTGGATTGTATCTGACAATTTTTTTTTTTTTTTGTATTTTACTGAAAGGTAAATTAAAAACATATACATTATAACTTCATTAATTAAAAGTCTCTCCAAAAACTTGAGCTTGTTTGACATGATATTCGGATCTAACTTTATTTAGAAATTTTAATTTCTTTAAAAAATATTAGACTGGGATAATCAAAGACAGAGTCAGATTTTTGAACTACGAAGGCCAAATATATATTAGAGATCAATCATGTAAATTTTTTTTACGGGAGATAGAAATCAATTTTATAATAATATGTTATTTTACTCTGAATTATATCAGAAATCATATATAAATAAGCATGCTTGATGATGAGCTACACTGGATACTAGCATAACTGTGTATGGAGTGAAGTTGTATGTTATTTCACAATACGCACATAAATATATGTACAATAAATTCATATTTTTGTTGTCAAAGTTCAAATAGTTGATCCGAATCATTTAACATGAATTTTTGTATGAAAATATATTTGAAAATTAAATTTTATATTTTTTAATATTTTTAGATAGGTAGAAAATCACCAATCTACGTATTTCGGACAATCCAAAAGAAGTGATTTTTAGTCTATCTTAAAAAAATATAAAATATTATAAAATATAAAATTTGATTTCTAAGTATATTTTCATGAAGATTATATAAAACAGTTCTAATAGCATACTCAGTAAATAAGTGATGTGCAAGCTGATGGACCAAAAAATGACTTTGGTGGCTCATCTCACAGGATTGGTCGGCCCACTGTTGCTCGTTCAGAAATGTCTAATTTGCTTTATAATTCGTGCGTATTGTTTTAATATTCGCGTGAATCAGACAAACACGAATTATAAAACTAATCAAATCGTTTCGAATGTAAATCAGATGAATTTGAGTTCAATGACTATCAGACACTTCCCGCTTCCCTTTGTATCTACTCACGTGAAACAAGCAACTTGCGACGAGATCGGTATCCTTTATAGCACCGTATGATGGGTTTCACAATTTTACGGTCCAGATTTATACATAAGAGTGTATTTCTGTAGTAATAGAGAGGATACGAATTCCTGGCAAGGATTTACAGGAGATGAGGTCACTAGAAAGAACATAAAAATTGCTTATCAAATCCCTTAGTAGACTAACAATGGCTCAAGCCATAGTCGATTTTGTGTTAATTGGATTTATTATTGTCATTATTTTATGGAATTTCAATACCTCAGTAGATCCTGTCTAATGGCGCACATACTAACTTTTACCATTTTTAAACTTGTGCTGCTGATGGCATTTCTTTTTCTTTTTCTTTTTTAAATTTACTCCAAGCATTTGTTTTTTTTTTTTTTTTCACGAAAACTGTAATACTTTCATAATTTACAGATTTTTTTTTTCTGCCACTAAAATTTACGGTGGCTCTACATGACACCACGTTTGACCTAATTTCAGAAATGAATAAATCTTGCAAAATTTACATTTTGTTAACCCCAATTACTTTCGTTGCAAATTTCGTTTATATTTTAATCTCAATTAATCATGCATTTATTTTAAGCGTTTCTTATTTTGAAGAGTTGGCCCCTTCATTTTGACTTTTATGTTGAATTACTAATCGGTATTGTAAATAACGGTATACGGTCGTCGGACGAACATGATACTGTCAAATGATTAATCAGAAATAATTGGCCGCCAATAATTAATCAGTTAATTAATCAGCCAAAACGCCCGTTATTTACAACACTGTTACTAATACACGTAATTGCTTCATGAGCTTTATTTTGCATAATTTACTGCTCAATCAAGCAAATGACTGACAAAATTGGACACACATCACGAACAAAGCAAAAATGAGAAGAAAAGTACCAACTTTAAAAAATAATTCTCAATGGATTAATACCAAAACTAAATAATAATATATACTTCGGAAAATCAGAAATTCATTACACTTAGCAGGCATGTTAAATAAATTTTTCAGAGCAATCACCTCTTGAAAAATTAATCATAGTAATGAACTCATGAAACCCAACCCTGGTTTGCCCAAGGAGGAGCTAATTAAAATCAGAAAAAAATTCGCTGGTAACAGTGGAGAGCATAAAAAATTTGCTGACACAATTTCTTACACAGCTCCTCCTGGATTGCCTAAGGATTTATGCCTGAAGCTGTTAACACAGTCTGAAAAGCACCTCTCTACCAGTGAGTTGTAAATCCTCAAACTGCATATGAAAACAGAGAAATTAAAAAAAAAAAAAAAAAAAAAACATTTCAATTTTCAGGTTCTAAAGAAAAGATAAATGAAAGCATGGTGCATGTATTATCTTCACAAAAATCAAATCGAGTTAGGATTCCCATACGAGCATGGAACTTGCATTGGTACTATACCAGTACAAAAAATCTCACTGTGATACCATTCTTGACTACCTGACATTCTAAGGTTATTCACTTATTCCCCCATTGATATTCTTACAACTACAAGACCATATTGTATCGTCAGTATCAGGTTGAATCAATCAATATTATTATCTACACAAACCGGCAGTATAGCAGTCATGATCTATTAATTGAGGGTCTTTTGATAATTCACACTTGCTTAATCACCTGTTTTGGCCCGTAACCACGTATACGAGTGTACCTTCTTGAGGATATCTAAATATACAAAATTTCCCTTATTCTTTACTTTTTCTAGACCCCTGATTTCCAAATTAGTTTTCAGTTATCAAATGGTGTCTCAGGTGTTAAACAACTCACTCAGGTTACAGTACAAACAAACAGACAAGCTCTCCTCGCATAGAGAGAGGGAGATAGGGAGGGAGATTAAAATTAATACTTTCCTGGTAAAATGAAGAGAGTCAAATAGATTGTGGTGCTGAAAGTATGCGTATACAATTTCTGTTTGATTAATCCTAGTGTATATGATTTCTGTTTGATTAATGCTAGATTAAAATAGATTGTACTATGAAGGTTGAACAGGGAAAGAAATGTGGCAAAAGGAAAAATACCTTGCTGGAAGTAAAAACCAGAAAATAAAACATAAATAAAAATGTAAAAACAAGAAATACAGAAATTGGTCAAATAACTAACCATTTTCAATCTATCAACTAACGAACCATGTTCAAATGTTACTGAATTCCTGATGAAGACAATCTCGATGCCTTTTATTTCCTTCGTCTGCTGCTTGATAAGCCTTGACAGCTTACACATGCTAGAACATAATTCACAGTAAACTATGCCCACTTTCTTGAGGTTTTTGCAAGGAAACCCTTCTGTCTTCTCCAAATTTTTATGCATCTGTACTCGATTATGCTTTTTGTCACCCTTTTGAAATAGTAATTTAATTCATCAGCAAGCTTAGAAATATTCGTATAGAAATTGTACCAGTACCCAACTAGATAGGAACCACTTTGTATTATTTAAATAAAGTACATACCTTACAAAGTTCGTCAAGAGGCTTAAAATAAAGCTTCTCCAAATTAGGGCAATGCTTGATGAATGAAGACCATGCATCAAAATCACAACAAACAGAAAATTCTTGAATGAACAAGGACTTCAGGTTGTGAAACGTTGGAAATTTATGCATTCCTCCTTGCAACGTGTCCTATGAAAAATAAAAAAGTTAATTACATTATCCTAATAATCAATCAAAATACTATAAACTTGAAAAAAAATAACCGAGAAGATACACACTACCAGCAACTTAAGATTTCAACTTATAGCAATGTACGTAAATGATCTGAAGATTTTTTTTATTAAATGCCATGTGACAGTAATTATTGCAATATGGGGTTCAACAATTCAACGGAAAACAACAAAAACACAAATATAAATAAATCTGACATATATCCAAAAATTTTAAAACTTGTGATGTGATGCACCTCAATAAAAGAACTCGATATCTCAAGGTGCTCAACATCCCAGAGGCGACTAAGAAGATGACAAGGGTACTTCTGTTGATCAACAGATGAGGTACTTAACAAAATTGCCTGAGTTACTTTCCTCGCTTCCTTTAAAATGATACCATAATCCATGTCGATGTCATTTCTGAAAACCATATTTTCAACACAAGGAACATAAATGGAAATGGTTTCCTGGAAAATTTTAGGGCTAAGGAGTTGCAACCGTTTCACACTGTGACAGGCAAAACTAGACATCTTTAGTGCACAATACTCCATTCTCAAATCCTCGAGGACGGGGCAACCTGAGAGAATCTTTTCCAGATTATCACTGTCAAAGTTGACACCATTCAAGTTCAGGCTTCTCAGCCTGGGAAGATAGACTTTGTTGGGCTTGATCTCCCCCATATCTATCATTGGCATCTTCAACTTCACCTCTTCAAGTGTTTTACAATTGAAGAGGCAGTCTGGAATATAATTGGTGCAATATCCTAATCCGTCGAAAGATAGCTCAATCATTTTAGGATTGTGGTCTGCCGCATAAGCTATCCACTCAGCAACTTCAGGAAAACTCACATCCAGAGAATCAAGATTCAGTCCTTCGCATATGATTCTAAAATTGTGAATGTCCATCACCCCATCTCTTTTCTGCAAAAAATTTGTGACTAAATGCTTGTATCTACCATAGTCTCCGTTGAAATCATTGATGTCAAAGCAAAGGGATGGGACTTGAGCCCAGAGGTTAACCCATCTCTTTGATAGTATGCATGTCTGGGCGACCTCCTTTGCTGGCAAAAGGGATAATATGCTCACAATCAATTCATCTGGTAAATCACTTATCCAGTCATAATTCTCATTTTCAAACTTCTCTGGTATAGAAGCAGATTCCTCCTCTTTGTTCATATTGTAGGAGCTGTTCCTTGAGTAATGAAGAGCGTTGGAGCTAATATGGTGATTGCGAATAACAAGCACTGCATTAAAGATGATATGTAATATTTTAATTTTACTATGTATGACCATAGTATTTGCAATCTAACAGATGAAACTTTGGCACTGGTTCATGATGTATAAATCTACTAGTTGTCAGGTCTTATTATCATGCAAAAGAACTTTAGTTTTTTTTTTGGTGGATCAAATCATTTGAGATGGCATAATTATTTGTAAACTAGATGGTAATTGGTAACACTAAAACAATTTCAGTATTGAACCCTCAAGATTTAGGGTTTACAGAAAAAATCTACTAGTTATCAGGTCTTATTATTATGCAAAAGAACTTTATTTTGTTTTTGGTGGATCAAATCATTTGGGATGGAATAATTATTTGCAAACAGTGAAACAATGACAGTATCGAACCCTCAAGATTTAGGGTTTACAGAAAACAGGAAGATGCTAAATCAATAAGGAACTAAGTATTGTAATTAAGAGCAAGAGATAGATCTGACCGCTCAGAGACAGAGAGATTGATGGGGAGAGCTCCGATCTCAGATCTTGGGGAGAGCTCAGAGACAGAGAGATTGATGAAAGAGGAGAGAGCTTGATTAATGATTATATAAGACGAAAGAAAATAAACCTTCTCTATCTATTTTTGGTTCCACTTTTTAAAATTCAAAAATAACGGACGTTAGAGGCAAATACGAAAATTGGATCTAACTATTCAGCTGGACTGGACTCGCATGGATCTTGTCTTCGGCTCTTAGGCCTGGGCCCAATTATTTTGCAACAAGTTTCTCGGCCCACTTTAAAATGAAGCAAATGGCTCTTAGGCCGGGCTTAACAATTTTTACAGAAGACCGTAAGATGCTAAATTTATGTTGCCACTGGAAAACTTGTTATAAAAGATAGAGGGATCCACTCACACTATTTTTTAGTGACACAAAATTACACCATTTATTTTTAAAAAATTTAAATTTCAAACAATCGATCCAAATCGTTCAATATGATCTCCCTATTGAAATGTGCTTAGAGACCAAATTTTATTTTTTGAATTTTTTTACTATTTATTAAGTATTTTACAAAATCATTGTTTTCAGACCATTAAATTATTTTACCCAGCTTAATAAATAGTAACAAAATAAAAAAAATGTAAATTTGATATGCAAACATATTTTAATATATCCAACATGTTGAACGGTTTGAATCAATTATTTGAACTTTAAAACTGCAGGATACAATTCGGTGCCACTAAAAAATAATTTAAGTGAATCCCTCCTCGTAAAAAAAATATCTTTTTCTTTCGCCACTAAAATTTATGTTGCCTCTACTTGATGCCACGTCCAATCTAATTACAGAAATGAATAAATATTGAAAAATTTACAATTTGTTAATACCTAATGACATTCGTTGCAAAATTTGTTTAGATTTTGATACCAATTAATAGGGCATTTTATTTTAAGCCTTTCTTATTGTGAAGAGTTGGCCATTTCATTTTGACCTTTCTTATTTGTTTGGATGGAATATGGATTTTCCCTATTTACGCAGATAAATTAAATTAAACTGAAACCAACACAACAAAATACATCTTTGAACTGTTAAGGTTATAGAAAAAATTGGAGGACGGATTCGATCTGTTGAATGCTAGTTACTTAAAGATTGAATTTATTTATCAAACATTTTAACAATACATTTTATGATCTTTTTTTTTTGAGTAAAGTTGAATGTCAAGTCACCTAACTATTTAATACCTTTATTATTAAAACAAATGATTTCTTCCATCTAGATTTCGAACTTATGACCTCTTATGTAGAGACCATGTGTTTTTAGTCTAGTCTTTTCCACTGGACCAAATACTAGTTCTCCATTTCTTAATCCCTTTGAATTTGGGCTTCAAAGAAAATCTCTAAGATTTTCTAACTAGTTAGACTCTTAATTAGATCAACTTCTCTTTTTATAATATACTTGTCCTATTAATAATGGTAGCTGACTTATGTGCATCTCTCTATGTCTTTCTTGTGAGTCATTTTATGATTTGTATCTCCTATCGTATGCATATTCGGAAATTATGAATATTTAGTGGCTGTTGGCTTTGACTCATGTATTTTAAAAAAAAATATGAAATAAGTCACAGTTGAAGGTTTAGATGTTTGGAACTTTTAGAAACTGAAAATATTAAAAAAGGAGCTATGGTTTGTTCTGTATAAAAATGACAAGAACACATGCTCAATTTACCCAAAACTACCATTACTATAAAAATTAAAAAACAAAACAAAATAAGTATCACCCGTGTTATAGTATTGAATTGTATTAATATAATCGACCAACCTCCATATATGATTATCTTTATCACATGTATTATAATAAAATAGTGAAAACATATCTCGATAGCCACTATAATAGCTATGCACGAACCAAACTTGGTACGGTCCATCTCTGAATTGTTGAAACGAAAATCATGCGCAAATCAAATATGATAATAACACATTTTTTAAAATGATATTCCGTGATATTACATTTTTTGAAATCATTATATTCTCGGTCAATAATACGAACCAAATGCCCAGTATTGCTCCAAGCTTCCTCTTCAATTCCTCATCGTGCCAAAATTTTGCGCACCAGATCTATGCACCACAGATTAGAAACCCTATGTACTATAGCAAGTTAGCAACATCTTACATGAGTCGTAACCATAGAAAAAAAAAAAAATTATAGCAACAGTGTTTAACGCAACGAACTGAAAATACCTGAGGTACCTCAAATTTTGAGTTTTGATCTCGACCGTCCAATATTAAAGCAGATTTTTGGATTCCAACTCGGACGGATTGGCCCAGATTCTGATCGGACGTTCTGGATCTAAACTCAAAATTTGAGTTACTTCAGGAACCCTGACTCATGCAATCTTCCGTCTCGTTCTGAATTAACATCCTCTAAGATATCTCAAACTTTGAGTGTTTTGGGGGAAATCTCAACCATTAAAGTATGTTCTGCACGAATCTCAAAGAAAAATAATACTAGCCCCCCACTTTCCCTGAATAGGCACTGTACACGGCGTTGACGCAAAAGTTGAGATATCTCAGAAGAGACATCACGTCATACATTCAATGATTGACCCCACGCTGCTTTTCCTTTCAAATCCTCAAAATTATTATCAAATTATTAATATACACGATCTTCCCGAGAGAAACATCTCTACCTTACCTACACAGCTGAGCAGAGCATAGCCTTTCCCATGGCGGCTGCGGTGGATTACAGGGGTCGCCCCGCCTTCTCCTCCTCCACTGGTGGCTGGACCTCCGCTCTCTTTATCATAGGTAACAATGTAAGATCGATCAATATATTATCTGACGGTAATTTACCATTGTGGTGGTGTTAATTTTTTATTTTGCTTTTGAAGGTGTGGAGATGGCTGAGAGGTTTGCCTATTACGGGATAACATCGAATCTGATAACCTACCTCACGGGGCCATTGAGAGAATCAACTGCAGCTGGCGCCGCAAATGAGAACACCTGGTCAGGTGCTGCCTCGTCATTGGCATTAGTCGGAGCTTTTCTTGCCGATTCGTGGCTTGGTCGGTACCGAACTGTGCTCTACTCCTCTGTCCTTGCTTTCTTTGTAAGGTTTTTTCGTGTCAGTTTTTTTTTTTTGTATTTACGATAATAAAGCTAAATTCTTCCCTTTGATTGTTTGTTTTTTTGCCCTTCCTTTGCAATTTTTGCCAGTTGAGCTTTTTGAAGAGATATATTTTCTTTAAATGTCTCCGTTTCTGTGATTTTTTTTTTTCCAAATTAGAAAATTAAGGCCACATGATTGTAGCAATGGAAATTATAGTAAGATATAATTGAGTGGATCACATGTCCAAAGAGCAACAGTAACCATTTTAAATTTCAGGACCAATAATTTAAAATGTTTAGTGGACCTACTATATTGTGCTAGCTCCTTCTATATTATTATTGTTAATTAGTTGTAAGATGATTTTTGTACAGATTTCTAAGGTACCAAACTACCAACTCCCAGTAATTGAATGCAGATTTACCTAATCCAGTTAGTTAATTTATGATTAGCTACTTGTTGGTGATTAACATTTTTGAAAGTAATAGCAAATGGAACTGAATCCTCTGCCCCTGGGGCAGGAAAATCCTGCCCCTGTGTCGCTGACACGTGGGCCCACAACAGAACTAAAAACTAATATTTAAATGTTTGATACTTGGTTACTTTTTTAACTTTATGACCTTTGTTGTCCTTTTTGTACAAAAGGGAAGGGTTGAACTGAACTCCTATAACTAGCTAGTAATAAATTTGAACCCATGATCGCTTAGCTTACACTGCAGGTAATTAGTCCATTTAGCATCATCCTTTTAATGGTTTTGTTGGTTTATCTTAGGTCAAAAGGGGAAAATATTTACATTCATTCTAAAAAAAGGTGAAAAGTATTAACATAAATATAAATCAATCTCTTGTCGATCTTCATCTCGAAACATCAAAAAATAAACAGCTAAATAGAAAAATGAGATAACGAGTTGGTTAAAATACCAGCTATAAACTCTTAATTGACAAAATTGCCTTTGTTTACGTTTTGTGACAATGAAATATTTATAATCTGTTTAGCATGGACTTATCAACATTACTTTCAGGGTCTCGGAATGCTGACTCTCTCTGCCACGCTCCCCTCCCTCAAGCCTCCTGAATGTACCACAATCAACGGTGAAATTGTCTCATGCCCCTCGCCATCGACTTTCCAAGTGGCATTCTTTTTCTTCTCTCTCTATCTCATTGCTCTGGCACATGGGGGCCACAAGCCCTGTACACAGGCCTTTGGTGCTGATCAGTTTGACACCAGAAACCCTGCAGAAAGTGCTTCCAGAAGCTCCTTTTTTAACTACTGGTACTTTGGTGTCTGTACTGGTACCATTACTGCCCAATTAGTACTCAATTATATACAGGACAATTACGGATGGGCGCTAGGTTTTGGGATACCATTTGTGGCAGTGGGGCTATCACTGGTGGCCTTTTTTGTCGGGAGAAAGACTTACCGGTACCTTCCTGTTGCAACAGAAAGCCCTTTTGTAAGGATTTTTCAGGTGTGTGGTGAGTCAGCTAAGAAGAAATGGAGGCTGCTCACTTCTAGTTCTAGATTTGATGATGCCAGGGAAACACTTTTGCCTGATAAGAGCAACCAACTTGGGTAATTCTTAGTCTTGCATGGTGATTACTAATTAAGTGATTAGTGAGCTAGTGCATTAACAATTGTAATTTAATAGGGATTAGATCCTCTAGATGAGCTATCAAACTTACTGACAGTAATGAACCTATTGAAAGATTCAAGATCAGTTTGATCTTTTGAGGCTATCAAACTCATTTTGTTTATACTGGCATTGAACTGTGTGTGATTTATGCTGCATTTGTGACCTGTATCTAACATTTGTGCTCTAAATTTCTTCTGTGCAAACCAGGTATGTTGAAAACACAGCACCACATGAAATTTCTTCTCAATCTAATAGCAAAATGAGTGAAGAAGAGGTTAATTCCCTTGCACGGCTTTTCCCTCTCTGGTCAACCTGTGTAGTGTATGCCATGGTCTTTGCGCAACCACCTACTCTTTTCACCAAGCAAGGCAGCACCATGGAACGTCACATAGGACCCAGGTTCCAGATCCCTGCAGCCGCCCTCCAGTCCTGCATCAGTATCACCACTATCATTTTCCTCCCAATTTATGATTCGTTCCTTGTACCATTCATTCAAAAATTCACAGGCCGACCCTCCGGGTTAACCATGCTGCAACGAATTGGGACTGGTATGCTTCTCTCAGTGTTGTCTACAGTTCTTGCAGCATTGGTGGAAATGAGGCGATTGATGGTAGCAAGAGATTCTGGTTTGGTGGATAGACCCGATATTACCGTACCAATGAGCATCTGGTGGTTGGCCCCACAGAATATTCTTTTTGGGATCTCTGATGCCTTTGCAACTGTTGGGCTGCAAGAGTTTTTCTATGACCAGGTACCAGATTGTCTTAGGAGTTTAGGGATTGCATTGTATCTATGTATATTTGGTATAGGGAGGTTTTCTAGTGGCTTCCTTATTTCCATTATAGATGGAGTCACTGGAGGGAAAGAAGAGGGGTGGTTTGCAAATAATTTGAACAAGGCACACATTGATTATTTTTTCTGGCTTCTTGCTGGACTCGGTTTTGCTTCTTTTATGGTGTACTTGTGGTTTGCAAAATCATATGTTTATAAGATAAAGATGAGGTAAGCATTCTTCCGTTCTACATATATATTTTTGTTTCATGAATTATGCACTCGATATTTTATTTGCAAAAGTTATAAACAGCTCTTAATTTTCTTGCTCGGTTCAATTTTAGCTTCACTGATTAACAAAAAAAGCTTCCCACCCCCACCCCACCACAATAAAAATACAAATTTAAACACTACGCATACAAGGCAAACAAATAAGAGATCCAATGCCAATGGTTATTGATATCAAACGGTGTCACCTTTTAATTTTATGCTTAAATTTGATAAGCTCCTGTCCGAACAGTATTGGGCCCAAGTAATCATAACACGTCCTATCTCAAATAGAGAGTAGTTCGAGTTAGTGTTTAAATAGTATATGTGTAATTTGTGTAAAACTTATTTTGGATTCATTAAGTATGCGACTCTATCCTCTTTGTACTTTGTCTTGCTCAATGTTATCGTCCCCTTCTCAAATGAAGGCAAGTCGGTGTGTCTCTATCCTCTTTGTACTTTGTATTTTGGGTTCATTACGTCAGTTTGGGCCTCGGGTCGAGATGCCAGTGACTTACTTCAAAGGAAGGTCAATTTGGACTTCGACTCGAGACACACCGATTCTTTCCTGAAGGCAAGTCGGTGTGGACTTTAGTTCGAAACGGCACTGATACGCAGAAGGACGGATCAAGACCTTATTTAGGACTTGAGCCGTCCTTTCTTTTGGGCTTTGCTAGTCTTGAGTCTTTGGTATTTGTTTCCAAGTGGTCTTTAAAAGGCTTTTAATTCGTGATCCTATCAAAATTATTCAAGTCATTAGACATGTTTTTGTTATCTCAATTACATGTATATAAAAGATTATGAAATTTTAACTTTATTTCGATGACCATATAAAAAAAAAAAAAAGATTACATTGCCAACATCTGGGGAACCTTTAACCGAACGAGCTAAGCAATTTCTAAATAATACACACAAAAGCCCAAAACTTATTGGGCCTTGGTAAACCCTAGCCCGTGTAAAAATACTCTTTTGAAGAGCAAGCCTACATTGCATGCTAATAAAGGGCATCTTTTTTACATACCAAAATACTGGGCTACCTCATCCCATGAATCATTTATCAGAAAAAAAAAATTAGAATGGAAAATAAGCATAGAGAGAAGTATGGTTGAGAGAGACTTCAACAAAAGAGTGCAAGTTTGGGAAAGATTTAGGGGTTTCCTCTGGTGGGGCGACACACATGGTTTCTTTTGCGAGCATGGTCGATATTATGGTGTTGGGTTCGACAAAGATACCCATACCAGCAGTTCTCTCTGTCACGCTGCATGGAGAACATATTTAGAGAAAACATTGTTAGGCAAGCAGTAAATCATAGGGCTTAAGAGGTGAAATTTTTTTATGATTGGTAATTGTTGTCTACTCAAGAGAGGAAGAGAGAGAGCACGTACAGGTCTAGGCAATGATACTCGATACCAGTATAAGAGGAAATCCACAAATTTGTCATAACAGGAACTGCAATCATAATAATCTCTTAGTACTCCAATCTAAAGCTCTAGAAGAATCAAAATTCAAGGTCATATTTGACATATTAGTGTTAAAAAGAAATATCATTACTTGCATAAGTGGGTATTGGAAGTGATTGTGCCATGATTATGCAGCTGTAATATCTCACGATCTAAAACAGGCCAAAATAAGAAATTTCCGTTAATTATTTGGAATTGTAACACCAAAAGTCCACAACTACTCTGAAAACAAAATAATAAAAATAAATAAGTACAACCTACCCATCTCCTTGTTGTCAAACTTTGCAATCCAATCTGCAATTAGAGCTTGCAAAGTCTTTCCAGAATTTTGTATGCATCTCTCTGTGATCTTTACAAAAAATGAAAATAAAAGACTTTATTGTTACGTCATGTATGTGTGTATTATGAAATAATGCATGAACAAGTACTTAAAAAACAATCTGAAGCATTACTGCTGTGTTAAATTACTTAAATATGTACATACTTCTCTCTCAAAAGGATTACTTTCATGCACTGAAGCGGGAATCCTTGAGATGCTCCTTTCAGAGATCTACAATATTAAAATAAGTCGAAAAACGTGACTATTTCATTTATGTCAGAATGAGAAAAATGTTTACTTAATAGTTCTCACTTCTCAGGGTGACCACACTGGTTCTAGTTTGTTTTGGAATATCACATTTTTCTTTTTTCATGAAATTTTCGCATCTTGGCAGCTAGTCAAGGATTGTTGTGCCAAGAAAATGGGTGTGGTCAATTTGGTTGCTCCAGAAGTTAAAAAGAATAGTAATGCAAAGTTGGAGTTGTAGAAAAAAAAATTGTTAGGAGGAATTTTGAAAAAAAAAAAAAACGGATTACTGGCTTGAGTGTTGCCGGTTGGCAGATGATATTATATTGATTTGAATCCAGACCTTGTGCATGCCAATAAGCTCCACATAATACTCTACTACATCCTGTGCCTGGACAAAGACATAATTAAAAAGCTTAACAGCATGTGAACAAAATTAAATGTCAAAGCTTGCAGTTTGACTTGAAGAAAGCCAGTTACATGAATAAGAAAATGAGATAAGATAATTAAAAAAAAATAATACTCACAGTGCTGAGGTACGCCAATTGTAGGTCTAGATGGCATCAACCCACCACACTCCTGACATTGCAAGTGGGTCATTCCTGCGTTACATCTAAATCCATCCATTTCCGTCCCTACATATAAATTTTGGTATGGTTCTTAACAAGAGAAATTAAGAGAGAAAAGGAGACATGGCTCAGATGAAACCAGTACTGCTAAGACTAAGTACTGAAAACACAAATCACTATTATTATGTTTTTCAGCTTAATAATAAAATCAATGACAGATTGCAGAATATTTAAACATTTATTCTTTGATAGAGTTATGAATTATCCAAGATATGTAATCCTTTCAAAGATACAAAAATAGAATCCCACAATAAATGAGCTTATAAAAACTAAAATTTTGTTACCGCACTGAGGGCAAGGGACATCAGGATTGTCACTCTCATCATCTAAGGCCATAAATGGCCTTTTTCTAGGGTTTTTCTTCTTCCCCAACACCTAAGAATGCATTAATAAAATTAAAAAAACTAAAAAAAGGGCTTTGTGATGATATAAAGCACAAATTAATTCGGCAAGAAATAGAAACTAAATAAAAAAAAGGCAGAGCTAGAATAGTGCTAATGGATACAAATAACCTAACAAAAAGGTACAATAATTCAACAAATGCATTAAAATACGACTGAACTTGGGGAACAAATATGCACACGTCTAAATTCATCCAAAGGATTACAAAAGTGTTAATCATAAGTACTAGATGATGCAATTAGAATCCATATTGGAACATATTTCACTTAAAATTTAGATCTTCTTTTACTTTTAAAGGATCATAATTGTTGGTTTAATTATAATTAACAATTAAACTCACAAGAGTGGACTTAACAGAGGCATAAGAATTTAACAGCGCAATTTCTTCATCAGAACGTTTTAATGAAGAAAAGCCTTTAAGTATAGCCTACAACAAAAATAAGAAAAACTCTGTCAGCTTTTTAAAAACTACATGATAACACAAAAAGGAGGGATCCACTTACACCATTTTTTGGTGACACCAAATTACACCATCCATTTTTAAAGTTTTCAAAGTTCAAACAGTCGATCCAAACAGTTCAACATGATCTCCATATTAAAATATGCTTAAAGACCAAATTTTACATTTCTTTGAATTTTTTTACTATTTATTAAGTATTTTACAAAATCGTTGTTTTCAGACCATTGAATTTTTGTACCCATCTTAATAAATAGTACAAAAATAAAAAAAAAAATGTAAAATTTGATCTGCAAGCACATTTTAATATATCCAACATGTTGAATGGTTTGGATCGACTGTTTGAACTTTAAAAATGTAGGGTATAATTCAATGTCACAAAAAAATGGTGTAAGTGGATTCCTCCTCCACAAAAAGTTGATAAAATAACCCAATTACTCATAAGAAAAAAAAATTAAGGGAAACCTACCTTCTCAATGTTTTGCAAATAGTGGTTTTTCCCCACAGAATACGCTATGGCACGGCATTGTGGGCAAGGAAGATTTTGTGCTTTATCACGTGACCCATTTGAAGATTTTCTCAGCCACTCTGAGAAGCAGCCATTGCTTTTAAGGTGAAAAAGAAGGAATAAAAAAGTAAATGACATAGAATCCATTTCTTTTTATGATTAGAAACACAGAAAAAATTTCCCAAAACAATACCCAATATCTTTTCAGATAGTTTGTGCAAAAAACCAAAAGATTTGATAAATAAGATGGAGCTTGTATATTCCATCAAAGTTTATCTTCCTTGTAAATTCATCATCAAGCCAAACACAACTCAATCAAAATAAAAGTTTGACCTCCAAAATAAGACAAGATACCAGAATAAGAATTATGACAACCTAATTCAGTACCAATACAAAGTAAAATACGGTGGTATTTGCAAATTTATTAAAACTAAAAAAAGTATAAATTGCAACAAAAACCTGAAGAACAAGAAGGAAGCCAGGTAGAGGATATATTACCAGAAGTTGTGGAGGCAAGGTGCAACTGTCACAACATCATGCCATATGTTCAAGCATATGCCACATTTGGCATCATCAACATCAATTTCTATCTGGCAATATGACAGAAATTTTAGTTTCTATAATTAATAACCAAATATAGAAAGACAGATTATAATAATTACCTTTAAGTTCTTTATGTCAGGATTTGGAGAAAGTGTCATTTTGAATGTATAACTCAGAAAGCCTGAAAAGTATGTTAACAGATACTAGTATGGGATGCATGTCCAATGGATCATCAATGTTTGATGATGCAATTAATAAAAAAATACTGTTAGAACAATATTAAAAGAAAGTTCTTTTAAAACCCTATAGAGTATCTATACCTTCTCTATCGGGACCTGAAACAATTTCTGTCCCATTTTTAATTCCAACTACTTCTGCTCCAGTGGCAACCAGATTTCCGTCAACAATTATTCCAGTTGAACTTCAGCAAATTAGAAAAGAAGAAAGTTAGTCTTAAGCATCCAATCAGGAAAAGTCCAGACAAGCCTGATTGGCCCAGCCAGGGGTGGACCCAGTAAGAGCCGGGGGGGGGGGGCAACTACCCCAGGATTTTGAAATTTTTTGGAGATCTATAAGCCCAAACCAACTGCCCCCCACCAGAATTGATTTGTAATTAGGGTTAAATTTAGGATATATTCCTTGAATTATGATTGGTAATTAAGATTAGAAATTAGAACATTGTTTTTTTTATCTAGTACCCAATTAGCTAATGAGTTTGAATCCGATTAGCTATTTAAACCCGATTCACTATTTTTTGCCCCCCCGCGACAAAGATCCACCCCGGGGCACAGCACTGTAGAATACAGTGAGAAAGCTAAATAGCAGTAATCCAAGGACGAAACTAAGAGAGCAGTAACCAAATTTAAAAATTTGAACTTTCTTGAAATTTCGAAAAAAATTATTTCAATTTTTCCACCATGCCGAGAGTTCATATCACATACATTCATAAACCAAAATTATTTCTTAAGGGCAATATCCAATTTTGAAGGGCCTTCTGGTAAAACAAAGTAAAGAACCTACTCCAATGACACTGACAAAACAATATATCATAACCAGACCAGTAGGGACAGGAATCTTGGGAGGTTAGGATGACCAAACAAAGAGTCCAAAAATCAGCAAACCAATCTAATTCTTTCTTTTCTTTTCTTTTTCTTTTTAGTACAAACCAGTAGGTACAGACCAAAATTAAAGCCCCAATCCTGATGACTGTAGGAGACTATACCACACTATCATTAGATCATAGCATCGCTGACAAGTGACAACCAATCTAATTTGCAACAACACAACAAACCTCAAGTTTCTAATCTGTGCCAGTGTCAGCGTATCTTGCTCTGAGCTCCGCCTTATAATTTCGCACCATCTCGACTTGTCGGTCGACAAGCTGGCGACTTGCGAGCAAACAAGCCCATCCGTTGAATGTATCTCCACTTCCGGGTAACTAGAATCGCTGGGAACTGAAAAAACACACACCCTTGAATGATTCAGACCAAAACCCTAGTTTCCAGAATTAACAAGGAATAAGGAGGGAGGTGAAATACCGAGCTTGGCCCAGACGACGTCGCAATGATCGTCGTTGTGCGAGCATTGCCCCGAATCCATTCCCTTCTTTGGTTCTTTTCTTCCTATGGTGAGAGAAAGAGAAGAGAACCGAGTTCTCCTATAAAAGAAAAGAAGTTGGTTTCTTTCTTCCAACGGAAGATTTTTGAGTGTTGAGAATTTCTTTTTTCAATAAGAAATTTCAAGACGTGATCGTTTCTTTCTCTTTCTGTCGATTGAGTGAGGAGATTAAAAAACTGAATTCCCATCCTATGACATATCTCATATTTTGCGTGACTTTTTGGATACTCTCAACCGTTCAAATACGTTCTGCACGACTCTCAAAGCTCAAATAATACTGGACCCGTGCTATCCCCAAATAGGCACCGACACGTTGGTCACGCAAAATATGAGATTTATGTCGAACTCACTTCTGTGAAAAAGTGAGAACCCTTAAATGTTTCAGAACCCTTAAATAAATAAGAGGACGTACGGAATTGATTATGAAAATTTGTTGAAATGAATATTCGATTGTACGGTGAGATTAGTTGTAAAAAATCTTACTTTTTTCATCTAAAATATTTGATTATAATAATACAATTAAATAAAGAGGAGGGATCAAGTTACAACAAAGTTATAACGACGTTTTTTTTTTTTTCAAAATCCAAATTGTTAATCCAAACCGTTCAACATTATTGTCTAAATAAAATGTACTTCCGGATCAAATTTTACATTTTTTTGAATTTTTTACTATTTATCAAGATGTGTACAAAATTCAATGGTCTGAATTTGACTAGTTTTTGTAAAATACTTAATAAATAGTAAAAAAAAATGTAAAATTTAATCTGGAAACACATTTTATTTAGATAATCATGTTGAACTGTTTGGATCGACGATTTGGACTTTGAAAATGAAAAAAAATGTTGTTGTAACTTGATCCCTCCTCTTAAATAAAATAGATTAAATAATAACAGACGAGACATTTCTAAAAAAATATTACTAAAATGGATACAAATAATTTAAGAAAATATTTATAAATAAATAAAAAATAAAAAAACAACAATTACTTCTTTTTTTACAAAAAAGATAAACATTTAAAATATGTGAAATGTATGCATTCAAATTTTTTGCTACAAACGTTCATATTTTTGTAATTCTTAAATCCAATGGATGAATATATACATTTATTTAAAAAAAATTGAAAGCGTACATCTATATTTTCAACATAATTTTGTTATTGTTTGAAATTTCTTATAAAAATTAGAAGGTTTAATTTTATTTTAATTTAGAAAAATTAAAAGTTGCATGAAAAATAGAAGAGAGTATATCCACGGATATAACAAAAGAAAAATTAAATTATTGAATTATTTCCAGCTAGATGTCAAGGCCCACCAACAGCCACAAGCCCTAATTATTAAAAAAAACAAAAAACCAAGTCCGGATATGGACCATTTTATTAGTTCCACATTTGAAAAGAGCAAGTTTTTTTTATTAGATCCGGTTTTTGAACCCGGAAAAAATACACTGAAATGGGAATTGGGAACAACTAGAATGAAATAAATAGTAGCCGAACAGGCCCTTAATTTGTGGACGTTTTCAGTTATATGTAGTAATTAATTAAATATTAAGCGCTGAACTAAAGCTAAGAAGTTATTTACATGATCAATATGTTCGTTAAACAGTATTATGTTTCAACATTTGTAACTTAAAAATAAGTTGCTTTTTAAAGAACTAAACATTTTTTCTAGGAGAGAGAGAGTCGGAAATATAAGCTCCGTCTCTGAAGTAGTCAATTATTTTTTTTAGACAAAAGCATAGAACAAGATTCGTCTTTAAATAATTACCAAAAATAATTAATCTGAATTTCAAATTTGTAACTTTTCATCTTCAGCCAATTAATCAAAACTTAGTTCTCTATTTAGGGTGTGTTTGGATGAATCGTAGCAAGAATAAAGTTATTCTCAATTTTAGAATAGTAGCTATTCCAATATTTTGTAAGAATAGTAAAATAATGGGCTATCCCACAAAAGACAAACAAAGAATAGTGACTGTTCGCTAATCCAAATACACCCAAACGCCGGATAGTAGCTCGGAATAGACGCTATTCTTCACCCATCCAAACGCCCCTTAAAATACTACATTATATTATAAAACAAAGAAAGGACACGGCCTTCCCTTTACGTTTTTCTCAAAATTTAAAATCTTAATGTTAATCTGGTTTGTTTTTACAGTGGATGTATCGATATATTAAAGAGATGGACGAATGTAATTAAATGTTATAAAATAATTTTAGAGCACTCATTTTATATATTGCGGAGATCAGTTTAAAGATTCTTAACAAAGTTCTTAACGAATTTAACAAAACTTCCACATACCCACCGGTGGAAAAAACACTTGTGTCGCCCTATTTGTGTCAGCTAATTGTGTTAGCGATACAAAAAGTAATCTGTATCAGTTATTATTAAAAAAAAGTGATACTAAAAACATTCTGTATCAGTTATATTAGAAGCCGACAAAGATACTTAACATTTTGTATCGATTGTTAATGAAATAGTCGACACAAATATTCTGTAACGGTTCTTTACTAAGAACCGATACAAATAGTTAGGTATCTGTGTTGGCCTTTAGTAAAGAACCGATACAGATTGTCACTGTATTTGTAACGGCTAATATTATAACCGATATAGATTGGTTTTAGTGTCATTTTTTTTTTAAATTAACCGATACAGATAATTCATCTCTTCATTATATTCACAACAGCGCAAATTAAAACTAGATTTTGGAGGTAAGCTGCCAGACAGAATAAGGTGTTTTTTATTTTAATGTAATTTGTTAATAATTGTGTCCCTATTCTCTAATAAAGTGCTTTAATGTTGGGGGTTCTTTTTTGAAGAAATAATAAAAGCTTTAGAGCCAGTTGCAAAATTTAGAAATGTAGTAATAGCATGATATTTTTACAATTAGTGAGGAGGGTTCAAATGCACTATGGTTTTGTGGCTTCAATTATGCTCCACATATTTATCTTCATTTTTAAAATCCGAATAGTCGATCGAACCGCTCAAAATAATTATTACAATAAAATATCCTTGGAGACCAAATTTTATATTTTTTTTATAATTTGTTTACTATTTTTTTGGTAGGTACAAAATCTCAGTTTTCAAGAGATCTTTGACCATCCAAAAAAGTGACATTGTATTCTAAAAAATGTAAAATTTGGTCTCTGAGTATATTTTATTGTAATAATCATTTTGAGCGGTTTGGCTTTGACTATTCAAATTTTGAAAATAAAGATAAAAATATAAAACATAATTGGAGCACAAAATCATAATGCATTTGAACCCTCCTCGTTCTTAAGGTTCAGAATAATATAAACATAGGATACACCACATTAATGCTATTTTCACACTAACATGAGAATACTGTTTTCTCTTTATTCTCGTCCTTATAAAATTTGTTTTAGGCAGATGGTACTTGTTGTTCCGGTCTGATGATTTGGATTGTCACGTGATTGACAACCCGTTACCTCTCCCACGTGGTGCACTGGATCGAGTTGCTATTATTGGTTTTTATTTTTGCAGAGAATTTACAGTGTGAGGCTGTGATCAGCCAATTGTCTTCCACACAAAATAGTCGAATTGACCATCTATAACTGTTTCTTACCATAACTAATTAAATTCTCACTTTTCAAAAAGTATCCTATGCGTTTAATTAAAGAAAACTGGTCTCATATTTGATGAGCAATTTTCTCGAAGAGATAAACATGTAAATGTAAAAGCATCATCATCTTTCTCGTTTGGCAGGACAGGATTATTTATTGATATAGTCACCTGCACTGGCTGCACATGACAGCACATGTTTGCAACAGTCTATGAGACAAATCCTCTTACCATACTTTCATGTTCACCACAATACAAAGCATCGTCTGATGAGTTGTTTCATCTCGCCTCTCTCTGCCCTCTCTTACTGTCAAACTAGATCGACACCACATTTTTATTTATTTAAAAAATATCTCTTTTTTTCCGATTTTTTTTATTAATTGAAAATAAAAAAAAAATATTGCAGATGGGAGAAATTTCAATATATTAATAGGATAAATTGTCCATCCTATCTAATACCTATATATCAAATTTCTGCCAAATCGTTCCCCATCTACGATATTTTATTTTATTTTATTTATTTATTTTTACTAATAAAAAATCGGCTTTATTAGCCCTATATTTTTTTGTATTTTTTCAGTTCTTTAAAATATTTTATTTGTTTATTTATTCCTTTGTATTTACCTATGGATCTAACAAGTCATTAATGGACAATTAACCTTTAGTTTAACCTTTAATTAAAAATTAAAGGGAAGGGAAAATTAATTTCTTCTCTCCCTTTTTTCTCTTTATAATTTTTATATGAGAAATTGTACCCCTCCATGACCCATCTGCAATGAGACTTTTAATATATTTACTTTATTCTTTGCTACTTTTAATTTTGTTCTATGAATTATTTTGTTTGCATCAGAACATCTTCATATAAAGAAATATGACATACAAAAGAGTTAAAGAGAAATTAATATGTGAAATACAGAAAATAATTAGAGGCTATCTAAGATATTAATTTCAGAAAAATAATACATTATAAGGAGCATATATAATCACCTCCAAACTCAAATGCTAGGATGGATAAAAAAGAGCCAGCATAAAATTTAATCAAACTATATTGCACAATTATAATGATAAATTAACATCAGCCTTGGATAAAAAAGAGAACATCAGTATATATAATAAGAAGAAAATAAAAATGAAAATGAACAGCCCAAAATGCTGAAATTAATTATACTGTGGGTTAATAATTATTGATCATGTATCATCCACACAGTGATGGCAACTTGAAGGAGAAAAAGGAGGAAGGGAGGTGTCCAGTCCGTCTGATATAGTCGGCTCTCTCTGAGGTCCGAGCGGCGCCTTCGTTTAGCTTGGCCTCTGCGCTCGCGCGCTTCTCCTCCGCCATTCGGCGAGTTGCGGCCAATTTGTTCG
Organism: Carex cristatella; assembly: GCA_024447775.1. Lineage (NCBI taxonomy): Eukaryota > Viridiplantae > Streptophyta > Magnoliopsida > Poales > Cyperaceae > Carex > Carex cristatella. Next base: position 3,597,387 of record JAJHPF010000022.1, read on the forward strand.
CCAGCTTCTCTTGTGCTCTTGCCTTCGTCCTTTCTGCCTTCACCTGAAATAAATGGCATCAACGACTTAGGCTCTGTTCGCCTCCATTTGAAAATTGACGTGAATGTAAAATTTGAACTGAATTTTACTGTGCGTGTGTAGAAAAACAATTTCAGTTGGTGCACAGTAACGCACACAAACATGCCCTTAGTATCATCATGATATTCATAGATAATTGATTTGGCGCAAATTATGAGAAGCAATCAAAGTATTTTTCCCCCAAAAGTAAATTGTCAAAAAGTCATGATATATATGTTTAGATACCTCAGCCCTCTTCATTTCCAGCTCTGCCTTCTTTTTTACATGATTCTCCCATGCCTGTATCTTCACCTCTTCCCGCTTATATCTAAATACCAAACATTCCAAAAATCAAACTTTACCATTCCTTAAATCTGATCCAACTATACAATTATGAACCTGTTGGATCTAAAATCTAATAAATATTTCTATTAAAAATCAAGTACAAATCAAAATAATGTAGATCAAATTACCTTGCCATATACTTGGCTCTTTCAGCCTCATCCCAAGCCGTCGCACGAGACTCCAGCGAATTCGGGTTTCCGTTCTCTACCGCCCCGTTATCTTCCAACCTGTTGCCCTCACCACCTTCTCCATTTGCCTTCCCTAAATCTTCTCCATTCCTCATTCCAACTGGACAGCTACCATTCTGTTGACCCTCTTGTCTCCTCCCCGGTGTGGAAGACCTGGAAGAGATTGGGCTCCTGACAACCGGGGTCGAGGCCCGCAACGGGGTCCCCGTTCGAGAAGGTTCTTTGCTTGCTATAGGTGTCATCTCTGTGCCCATATCTCTTAGACAAATCGACCGGGCTGCAACCGGCGATGTCTCGAGGACCGTGCTCTGACAGTCTATCTTTTTTGTTTCTCCCTCATCCATGTTCATACTGTTTGTGCCGATCGGGAGTATGAAACCGTAGTCGAAGGCGCCTTCCAAGCTGCTACACGAGTTCCGCCCGTTCTGAGACAGAGAAGCAAGTAACCTCCTGTCATCAGCATTCGAGTTGCGGGGTTTTGTTTTACTGTTGTTACGTTCGCCGGAAAAGCCGACCAGCCATTTTTGTGCATCGTCCCACTTGGAAGGTGTCGGCTTTGTGCGCGAATTCAAAACTTTGGTTTGGTGGTTGTGGTTGCGAGATTTATGGTTATTGTAGGATGAGTTTGTGCTAGAGCTATCCTGAGAGGAGGCATAGCTGTAGCATGCCCTTTCATCTACAGATCTCATGGTTTCAATTTCTAACTGTGACATTGATTGAAAGCGATTGTGATTAGAAGGGGGGGTCTATGACTATCTGAGAAAATGTTGGAGTAAATGGTGGTCTCAGTTAGTGAAGTCGCAATTTAATGCATTGCATCGACCAAGATCTGCCTTTAATTATAAGGTTTGACCACTTTGACCACAGTTTTTGAAATCAACTTCTTCAGTGGAGCATGCAAAGCGCCATTAATTGATAGATCCAGTTTCATCAAATTGCCTTGAATTTTAGCGAAAAGCAGAGCAATAAGTCCAGTTTCAGCCTGCACCAATGTACCAGAGAACAGAGCAAATTAAGACTTGTAAAGAAAATCTCAGAAACCATGAATGCATAAAAACCGAAGATACTCACGAGAAACAATTAAACCAACCTTAATGAGACTGAGAAAATGGTAGAGAACAGAGCTAGTTTCTGGCTAAGAGATCAGAGAGAGTAAGAGTAAGAGAGAGAGAGAGGAGAAGGTATTCAAAGGAGCGTGCACATGGGGTCAGAGAAGGAATGGATTTATGTATGTCTACTTGATTCGATCTAATTAATAATACAGATCTGCGATCTGTAGAGCTCGGTCGGGGTTTTCTGGCAACGAGACAAGCAGCAGGAAACAAGAGAGAGAGAGAGTGAGGTGAAGAGATCCGTTGGAAGGACAGAGAGAGAGAGAGAGACAGAGTCAGAGATACCGAGCCTTGGTTTTGTGTATGGAACCGGACCGTCCGATCAAATCTGCGCGAACATTAAAGGCATTCCTTATCTTCAATCTTGGATGATCGGACGGTCCGGATCCAAACCCAAAGTTTGAGATGCTTTGGGAGGATCCGGATCCGGTTTGATGGGTGCCCCAAGGGGAATTCGCATCCTCTGAGATATCTCAAACTTTGCGTGACTTTTTGGAATATCTCAATCGTTCAAATACGTTTTGCACGAATCTCAAAGCTAAAATAATGCTGGTCCCCTACGTTCCCCCGAATAGGCACCGGACACGTCGGTCACGCAAAAATTGAGATATCTTAGAGAATACGTACCCCCCCAAGGGTGGTGCGTGGCGAGTGCTTATCCTCAGAGATATCTCAATTTTTGCGTGACCATCGTGTCCGGTGCCTATTCGGGGGAACGTAGGGGGCCAGTATTGTTTGTACTTTGAGATTCGTGCAGAACATATTTGAACGCTTATGATATTCCGAAAAGTCACGCAAATTTTGAGATATCTCAGAGGATGCGAATTCGTGCGTGGCAGCGTGGGTTTTAGTGAGAAGTGGGACCGTTACACGACGAGTCCGCCAGAAATTCGTATCCTCTGCATTACGAATCTTTTGAATTAATGCATCTGGACCATCCGATTCGTTTTAATATATGTACGGACTCATTCACACTAATATTAAAGGCTCTGTGTTAAAATCAGACGGTAAGATTGGCTCTGTTTAAAATCAACTCAGAAGATTCCCTTTGGAGTTAATGTAGAGGATCCGTGTTAGTCCGGCAGTCCGGGACATAATACATTTCGTTTAGGGGAGATAAAAGCATACTAAGAGTATTTAATCTAGAATTATTCTTTGCACAATTTTTGTCCAATGGTTTCCATATTTTCCTTTTTTTCGTTTAACAAAAATAGTTTATTTCAGTTGTGAAGTAAATCGTTATACCAGACTACCTTAATTCTCTAAAATGGTTTTGGTTGATGAAAATTGAACACAAACTTTTAAGATCAGAAATCCAACTTATTTCATTCTAAATGGATTCTAGAGAGGAAAATAATAGAAGGTGAGGATGAAAGTAATAAGATATGGTGTTGGTGAAAAGTGAAAACGATGGAATAATCGGACCTCGGAAATGGTAAACTTTCTCAGCTCTACGAAAAGTGAACCAAGTTAAAAGGCTTAGAAAAGGAGATTCTCTGCTAGTTGAGTTGAGTTGAGTTGCAACGGTTCATGTTTATTTTTTTAAGCACTTTTTAATTGGGGCCTCTTTTCCACCACTGCCTCAAAATAGGAGAATCCGTCTCCGCTACAATATTTTATTACAAGAAAGTTTTGCATGTATTTTTTTTTATACCATCTCGATCCGCAAGAAAGGTGTTACAGTTTTTTTTTTTTTTAATTATAAGTTGACTGCCAAATTTTAATATTCAATTCTTACGCGCTACGTGGAAAGTCACTGCATACAACATATACGGTATGTGGCCGCATATTCAGATTTTTACTCGGAATTATATTGCGGATTTTAAAATGAAAATTGATATGTATGTAAATTAAGAAAATATTTAATAAATGATTGACTTTACATCAGAGGCCAAATATGTCAATATGAGGCCGAATATGTCGAACCGAATACCGAATATTCGGCCGCATATCCACATATTTGGCCAAATATACGACCGAATATGCGGTCGAATATCCGAAACTGAATGTTTGACCGAATAAAAATTTTCTATGCGGATTACAACCGAATACAAATATTCAACCGAATAAACCGAATTTTAATACATGGGTCAAAATTATGCACGGGAATGCATATTTAAGTATATTTTTATAATCAAATCGCATTTAATTTAAATGAGTAATCATGTCATTTTTTATTTTGTGAAAATAAAGATAAAACGTTAATTGCCAAATTAGTTTATTAAGTGGATTATCAACAAAACTTGTGGAGCTGGGTAAAATAAATTGATAAATAGCAAAATAAAATCATTAAATTTGTACATGATCTGCATCATTTTTTTATGCACATATAAAAATTTATGATATTTCAATTTTATTTTGATTGTTATGAAGAGCTTGAAAAAAATATACTGATGCGGATAATTTCTAAACGTTGAATTTTGAACTCATTGATTTACATAAAAACAAAATAAAAAAAATAAAAATCAGAGACATGATGGAGCAGAAAAAAAAAAGATGGATATTTAGTTTATCTTCTTATAAAATATTGTGTGTTTGTGTGTGTGTGTGTGTGTTTTTTTTTGCAAATTGGATAATACCATGATCCTTACCCGACAATTTAAGATGGGCCGTTTAAATATCAAAAAGTAAAGCAGCCACACGCGTGTCCACTGCAGCATGATCATGTATGTATGTAATTGTAGCAGATCTGTTCTAAATTCTAATTGCAGATAATACAATACAGTTTTAAATTAACGAATTAAAAATCAAAGTCAGAGAAGCAATGACATTTATTAAACAGAAAGCCATGACACACTGATCAAAACTAGGTACAAATACAATGCAGCTGATTCTAGTGTATGAACCGTGCTGCTTGAGATAATTAATCATCCGCTTCAAGATAATTACTTTGGCATGGCCACAGAAAATCCATGAGATGCAAGACAAGATATACAGAGGTTCACGTGGGATGAGTAATAATGGGATTGGGAGCTTGGGATACCATATCGGAGGCAGATTCATCGATCCAAACATGTCATCCATTGTTTGCGCTACTATCTATCGCTTTCTCAAGTTAAAGTCTTCACCATCACGAGGAAATCATATTTGATGGTGAGGCCAACACGGTCCTCGTACGAACAGCAGACGTATTTGGAGCCCATCAATTATTATTGTTCGTGCAGTTGATGACTTTCCATTGCGAATTTGCCTAGTTCGGCTTTCTAAATTGCGTGAGAATAATTGCTAGTGTGTATAGCGGCCTGTCCATTTTAGATTGATATTATAGATTTGGTATGAAACGAATGGGTTCGGAAAACAAAATATTAGTTGCTAGCAGTGGGGAACGCAAGATTTCTATTAGGAAGGAACATGAATTGAATTCAAATAGTTTATTGAGTTCAAACTCATTAATTAATTGAATACTAAATAAAAAAATAATAAATATAATAAAAAATAATAAAAATAATATATTCTTACATAATAAAAATAACATAGTAATATTATTTTACATATTAAAAAACAATAAAGTTGGTTATGAGTTATGACCCGTAAATTTTTATAATTTCTTTGAAAACAACAAAAAAATTAATTAACAATGTTTTTGAATTGAGCTGGCGTGCTTTCCAGTTCAAAAGAAGAACAAAACAATTTCTAGAGAGAAAGATAAAGTAATACTAAACTTATATTTTTTTCCCTGAGTTTCAAAATCCAAAGGGCCTCTCATGGCTCAAAGTGGATTCGCCCCCGGTTGCTAGCTATTTTTAATATATTGGTTGCTAGCCCATGAGTAGGGTTGTAAACGGACGTGGTGATATCCGGATGGATATCCGCTCTGAATCCACATATAATCCGAATGCGAATCCGGATAATTATCAAATACTTAGAGGAGATCCAAATTCAGATATGGACAGTAATACCTAAACAGAGCTGATATCTGAACCCATCCGAAACTCAATAAATAACGGGTTTGACCTAATTGGAACCCAACAAGTTTTTCCGAACCCACTAGAACCCAAAAAATATATAATGAGTTTGACCAACCGGATCCCAACAGTTTTTTTCGAATCCGCTATGTAAAAGAAATTAAAGTTTGCCTCCAAGGAGATTCGAACCCATATACTGTGGAGGGTGAGTATCTAATCAGCCAAGCTACAAACCACTACACCATTTTGTTACCACTATTTTATTTTGTTTATATATTATATCAATAGAATATCTTATGTCTCTCATCTTTCCAATATCAATCTCTTCATCAACTTATAATTATTCATTTATTTTCATATTTAAACTTTATTAATAATATTATATCTTAAAGTTTATATAACTCATTTATCTGACAATTATTTGTTTTGTATGTGTATTTGAATCTGTATTCGTAGAATATCTGCTTCGTATTCGTATCCGTTTAAGGTGAATTTGATTTTATATTTTAATATCCGTTTACTATTTGCACCCGTATTTGTATCTGCTCTTTAAAATATAGATATGATTTTATATTTTGACATACATTTAAATATGATTTTTTCAGTATCCGCTCCTTTTTCACATCTAGGTCATGAGACAAGAGAGATAATTTCTTTACGGAGTCGCATGTTAATATTTTTTAATAGAAAAAAAAACACAAAGAGACAAATCCAACGTGGTGGCCCTAGAAAAAATCGAAACAATGTTATGTGACATTGCGTACATTTTTGTTTTTTTTAAGAAAAAATCACGTATCTAACCAGGACGAAAAGAGAGCCGATACTATTTTCTCTTTCACATTTCTACATTCTATGTTCTAGATTTTTTGTGGTTGAAATTATATATATAACTAATTGTATAATTAATTTAAATTGGTTTAGGACATACATCACATCAATTAAATATGAATATATAGTTATTATATCACATAATCACCATAATGTTAATTATAAACTCCAGGTATTACAAGTTTAAATAATTGAGTAAGGGCATTGTGTATATAAGCATCATGAGATCATGATTCATGACACTAAATATTTGTATATAGATATCTAATTGTATAGATAAGAAAGGAGGGAGAAGCAGACAACCTCTGTACATTATAGAAACACTTTTAGAGGACAACTTCTGTATAGTATAGAAAAACTTCGAGTTAGTTTCAGAAGAGGGTACGCGGAGGGAGGAGAAGAAGAAAACACTGTGCGGAAAAGAAGAGATCGCCATACCGATCGAGCTTGTGTACCTGCTTCAGAAGAAGGGAATCGAAGAGGGAGCGGACAATACGCGCTACTGTGCGGAAGAGAAGAGAGAGGAGTGCATGCTACGTGAAGTTTTGACGATATCTGTTACTCCCGATTTGAAATGTAAATTCACTGTTCGGAAGATTTGCTTCCCGTTGCCTCTCCCCTTCCTTCCTTTAATGAGATTCCTTTTTAGTTGTGAAATAGTCTTAGAATGGAAATTTTAGTTTCTGTGTATAATATATTGGATATAAAACTCTTAACATTAATTATAAAATTTATTGTATATTTCATTGTAAGAGTATGGTTAACATGCACTATTGGTTTTGTGCTCCAATCATGCTTCACATCTCTGTCTCCGTTTTCAAAGTGCGAACGGTCAATCTAAACCGCTCAACATAATCTTCGTACTAAATTGTGCTTGGATAACAAATTTTATATTTTTTTAAAATTTGTTTATTATATTTTAGATAGATACAAAATAATTGTTTCCAAAAAATTCTCATCCGTCCAAAAAAATAATTTTGTCATATCTAAAATAAAACAACAGTAAGCAAATTAAAAAAATATATATATAAAAATTGGTCACCAAACACATTTTAATATAAAGACAACCAATGAACATGAAAGACAACTAGTATAAGATAAAATACTACTAGAAGAAAATGAAATACAATTAGAAGTGGAAAAAAAATACTAATAGAAAATTAAAGACAACCAGTACAAAATGAAAAACAATTATAAGAAGATGAAAAACAACCAGTAGAATATGAAAAACAACCAGTAGAAAATAAATGACAACCAATACAAGACGAAAGTGATCACACCAAATCATATAGTGTCTATGTTACTCGGATACTTCAAATTGGCCTTCGTGCCCGTATCGGATATCGATACGCGCCCGATACGGCACCGATATGTATCTGCTGGCGTATCTGCTTATGTGGTATATCCTTACTCATCGATACGGTCACCGATACTCCATTGAAACGGCCGGATAAGTGTAAGATACGGTTGGATCGAATCCAGAAACCGCGTTAGCACCCATGGACCGCCCCCGCACCCATACACCGCCACTGTGAAACGCTCCCCTCGCAACCGTGCATCGCGCAATAATTCTTTTTTCTGCTAAAGACGTGAATCGAACCCGAATTTCCCAGGTTAGCATCAAAATCAATGACCACTCCGCCAAAGTTCGTTTGTGGTATAATATAGTAACTATTATATTTAATATATTCTTAGGTTAAATTATTTATACAAATTTGATTTAAGTTATGATTATCTAAATACAATATGTAAAATAATTAAAAATAATATATATAATAGAGTATTGTATCTTAGATTTTTTAAAATTATCATATCACCGTATATGTATCGTATTCGATACAATACCCGTACCCATATTCATGCAACGTAGGTTTTGATTGAACTATACAGTCTGGGCGTCTTGCAATCAGAAAATTAATTGCATGAAGTAACAAACGAGATTTTGATATGTCGACATGTGTGAAAGGACTATAGTGTATAACTAATATGGATTTAATTATATATAATTCGCTTAACAATCCTCAATCAACTTTAAATAAGTTCTCATAATCGATGTACTATAGTCTATATTACGTAAAGATTTTGGTTTCCCATAAAAACTATAATCAAATGAATAAGAAAAGGAAAATGTTGCAATTTGTTCCGCAAGTGGAGGCACAGAACAAAACCACCGAATTATTTCTGTGATCACTGATTACTACTACAAGAAAGAAATTAACAAGAGTGTAGCAGTGCATGATTTGATGGAAGCAAAATAAACTAAAGAAACAGATAACAAATAATACAACACACAATATACTCAATCCTAAAACAAGTCACGCAGTTGAGGCACTCTTCACGGGTTTCTTGGAATTGTTCCTCCGGCGTGTTTTCGTGAACGACTTCTCCAAATCCTAAAATAACACATAAATGCAAAGAAAACATAAGAGCTTTTCAGATAGTGCGAACAAAGCTAAGGTGTGATGTGCTCACCAAGAGAGGTTGGCAAGAACAACTCCAAAAGTCAATCGGATTGTCTTCAAACAATTCTTGAAATCCATTTACTTCATGAGTGATGCATGTATATGAAGTTTTTTTAAAGTTTTGAATTCATGTAGTACAAAGTCAAGAGGTAAAAAAAAATGAATCTTTTATAAGTTATTTTATAAGTTGTTTCATGTATTCATTTTTATCAGTTTTTTTTTTACTGCTTGACATTTGTACTAGATGAATTCGAAACTTTCAAAATTTTGCATATACATGCATCACTCATGAAGTAGATGGATTCAACGGTTCGATTCGTCATTTGAAGTCAATCCGATAGATTGTTGGAGTTGTGCTCACCAACCCCTCTTGGTAAGCACATCACACCCTAGCTTTGCTCCAGATAATGCAATTGAAAAATCCTCCCTGCTTAAAACACCACCTTTGTTTCTTGTCTACTAGGATGTGTACCTTTCTGAACACATCAGAAGAGGCATACATTCCGACAAAATGTCGAAAAAGTTCAAAACAACAAATATTTCCACCATATGTACATGGAAATTCACTTTGACATTTGAATAAATAACTCAAACCCTCTTTTGAGGCTTTTGAACTAACCTGGTTAGGCACTTTTGGAGATGCCTCTTTGGTCCAGAGACTTTCCAAATTATAATAAGCTCTTGCCTTCTCATCAAGTGCATGAACTATAATTGTACCTGAAAATGTGCAGAGAAGGGCATGTTATGTATATACTACTATAAATGACAAAAAAAAGTCTAATTAGTTATTACCAATGACAATATTTCCTCAATTAAATGAAAATCACCACAAGAAAATAAAGCTATTACTATGACAGAATAAACACGGGAACAAAGGACCATATCTCAATTCCACAATACCCATATAACACAGTCTATGTAACATGTTCGACACTGAGATCAGTTATTCAGATATTCTAAATGTTACATATGGCACATAACATAAATCACCTCAAGTTTAGGTACTAACCAGAATCTATAACAATCCACTTTCCAGCCACGCTGCCCTCTACACTTGGAAGAATCAACCGTTTAGAACCCCGCTGCTTCTGCTTTACCTGTTTACGATAATTTATATAAACAAAACAAATTAAATTGACATACAGGTTCAGACTTCAGACACACCCTCCCTCCCACACTCCACCCACTGCGCCCCTAATTTGAATAATTTGGAAAATATTTCAGTCTCCTTTTTTTTCAGATGTTATCTTTTGAGCTCGAGAATTTATTCAGGGGTAAAAGTTTAACTGGATTAAAGCCAATTTCTAACAAATAAATAGACACACATAATCCTACTTTTGGTGTCATAACCAGCACAGCAGCTAATGGGTAAGAATATATGCTAACCCTAAACCCTAAACCCTAAACAAATATACCAGTACTGATAATTTGGTACTGGCATACTTGTCTATATTTATTCAAACTCAATTGCAGTCTTAAAGAGTGATCTGTATAATATAAACAATGTGTAGGTGACAATTGATAATCCAGCATTGCCAGAGAACATATTAGACACCTCTGATCTAATAATTGGTATCTTAAAGAGTTGTGAACTCTGTGCTCCCTAATACAGTTCCTGAAACATGCAACCAGGGTACTATGAACTAAAACTTTAAGTAATTTCCACTAAACATTGAAAGTTCAAGTTGTGCTCTAATTTAATATTCCAAAAGACCAAACTAATCAGTTTCCACCTATTTGCAGAAAATCCCCAAAATTTCAAAATCCGATAAACTGGTGTTCGAACCTGCCTTGTGGATAAGCGCTTGCGCGATATTGCGAACATGCCAAGTGGACCGACCAGAGGCGACGACCATGTAGTCAGTCCAGTCGCACTGTTCCCGTACAGGTATGACTCGTACGTCGTCTGCTTTGACGTCGCTGAGTACCTTCTCCACCTCCGACAGATCGAGCAACGCCTTCTTAGACAGAGCATCCGCCGCCTCGCCGGAGGAAGAGAAATTAGCAACAAATCCAGAAAGGTGCCTCCATGGAGAAGAGGAGGCTAGCGCCGTCGAGAGAGCGCGCGGTCGTAGGGAAGAGAGCATCGTCTAGTACTAGGAATGGCAGCAATGGAAACGAGTTTCTTTGTGGAAGAATATTAAGAGGGTTGTGGGCTTGCTGTCTGATCCATAACCCGACTAAATCCATACCCATCCATAGGCCACCAAGCTATCCTTGAAAAAAGCCCAGAAATTATTTGGGTATTTGGGCTATTGATGTTTTACAGGCCTAATTCGGTTTCTCTGGATTTTAGAGACTATAAAGGCCTACAAGTCCGTAAATAGGAAGCACGCCTCAGTAATTATAAACCAGTTTTCCAGTTTTTCACGGCTAATAAATACTGTAATTTTATTCAATTTCAAATACGATATGGTTAACTCATTTTGTAATTTTAGTGATGTATGATAATTTTATAAGAAAAAGATTTTATTTAATGAAATTGTTTGAAATACTATGTTGACAAAAATATTAATTCATATTAGCTCATCTATCTCAGAAATTTATTTTTGATATGTATGGAAATATGTTTTTCATTTCTGGACGCTCAAACAATCAAAATTAATTGTATGAGTATGATATTTTTAAAAGTAATTTCAGACTAATTTTATGAATGCAGATGTGTTTTACAGTTATGAACTCGGGATTTAAAAAAAATAATAATAAACTCATGCGATGTTATATCATTGCTTTTCTTGTGATATACGTTTATATCCGAGTTATTTTAGTTTTGCTACAGGCGTGAATATCATACTTGAAGGGGTGTATCTGATTTATTTTTAACTTAAAACTAAATCGTATACATCCTCTAGGGCCTAGGGTGCTTTATACCCCCAATTTATTCTAGAATAGAGTCAAAGACCTGATATTCCAAAAAAAATTTGAAAAAAATAATAATGGATGTATGAATGGAGGTTGTAGAAATAAATAATATTACTAAGCAATCTGGTCATCTTTCTCCTTGCTTAATTAGTTCTTTCAAAACATATTATACGAGTGAGTTTATGGTAATATATACATACGGAACAACCCGTATTATGGACTTATATATTCGCTTTTGAAGTCCAAAATCTACATGCATATCAAATTTTACATTTTTTTTAGGAGGACGGTTTAAATGCCTCATGTCTTTTCTTACATAATCGTGTCTCCGTTTTCAAATTTCAAATTGTCAATCCGAACCGTTCAATATGATATACATTTTAAAATATGTTTGGAGATCAAATGAAAAAAAAAATTGGAATACAAAAGGTAATTTATTTGTGGAATAATTAATTATTGCACTCTTTTCATAGATGGGACCACAAATGCATGGATTATCCACTCACTAATTGAGCATATCCGGACATTTCAAATCAGCTTTTTTAAATTAAAGACAATTTAAGAGGTATGAAATTCTAAATCTCGATTGAACCATGCACCGGCCTTCACCATCCATCAGATTTTGATCAGACGATCCACTCTCGGCCAAGAAGCGCCTGTCATTTCTTTTCTTCCTGAGAAATGGGATATCCATATCCTTCAAATTTAGGATAATTTTTTAACAGCGTAGTTTTGGCTTCATGCAGCGCACAGGCTATAAAAACAAAGCAGCAGTGTATATGGTTGATGCGCTGCATGAAGCCAAAATACCTCTGTTAAAATGATTAACCCAAATATAGGAAATAGAAAAGGAAAGAGATTAGCTAGAAAGGTGATTAATTGGATGCTGTACCAATCTCTCTCTCTCTCTCTCTCAGTTTGACATTGCATTTGAACCACCTCTCGCTCCGAGACAGAGCGCCACATAACCGAATGGTAGGGACTGATAACACCCTCAAATCTACTTTAAATATTGCGTAGCAATAGCATGAATGAATTATACTTTTAGAGAACGGTTGCTGTTAGATTTGGACCAGTGGAATAATTGAATTTGTTTGTTTAGTTTCGACTTAACAATTGGTTCTCATGTTCTCATCCGGATTTGACAGTTCCAGACCAAATTTGTTAGTTCCCTATTATATAAGTTGTATTAATGCGTATTTTTTTAGGACTAAGTTTGATATACAGTGGTTGGTCGTGACATGTGATGAAATAATATCTTAGTTGTCAAAGGAATATGGAATAAATAGAATTATATATAGATGCACTGCTGATTGGTATGTTTCCACCTGCTCTGGTATATTAAGGTAATGAAGGTAGCACAGGGATTTATGCGTGCGTGTTCAGCTAATGCATTTCTTTTAGTATTTTAATAATATGTTTTCGGTTTTTTAAATTTAGTAAATTTGTTTCAAACGATAAATTAAAAATTTTCAAACCGATTAAATTAATTTATCAAACCGATCTATTTAATGAGAATTTCATTTTCATATAAAAAAAAATTAATTTTCAAATTTATTTACTATCAAGTAGGGGTATCAAATTATCAATGGCACCATTTTATCCGTTTACCCGTATTGTATCCGATAAAATGGGTACTGATAAGATTTTTTTTTTATAAACTTATCGGATACATATATTTTTTTTTTCATTATCTAAATGGGTAAGGATACTGGTAAAACTTATTTCGTACCCATTACACGATCGGGTTATTATAAAAGAAAATTTTTATATATATTATATTAATAGGCATTGAAAAGAGTACTTTAATTGGTTTACTTGCACTTAGCATGATCATAATTTTTTTCAATAAAGTACTATGCTTGTGTGAAATGAATGTATATGTTTTAATGTTTTATTTAATAAATAAATAAAAAATTATTATATTAGTATTATCCATTTCGTTATGCGACAACCATAACGGGTAATTGTAGGTATGATTAAGATAATTTGTAGTGGGTAAGGGTAGGGTACGGGTAAGAACAATTTGTAATGAATACGGATATGAAAATGCTTCCACCCGACCCTTACCGTACCCATTGACACCCCTACTATCAAATCAAGTGGCCAAAATATGAAGAATTTTGTGCGCATTTAATGCACTATTTTATTAAATCTTTGATCACTTGATTTGATAGTAAATAATTTCAAAAATTAGAAAACTTTGTATGGAAACGAAGCTCTCATTAAGGAGATCAGTTTGAACCATTTAGATACGTCGTTTGAAACCGATTCGATAGATTTTGGAGATCGGAAGCATACTGTTGAGATACTATAGGAAGCACGTTAGTCAGACTATATGTGTGTGTGTGTGTGTGTGTGTATTCAAAGAGATTGTTTTCTAATCTTTCAATTAATAATAATTACGTTTAAATTCATGAGTTAATCAATTAATTAATTATATGGTTTTAAAAAAAATACTTAATTATATAAATTACCTCCTGCAAAGAAAAAAAAAAGTGGTATATGTAGATATAGTTTGGACATTCTTCATACCAAAAGTCTCTTTTACAAATCAGGAAGGTACTTTTTTTTTTTTATTAATTTTAAGAATTCAAAAGATACTTTTTAAATGCTTAAAAAGAATTTCTGGCATAAGATTAGATTCTTGAATAATACAAAAAGGATTTTTTTTCTTGTTGAAATAAATAACAAAATGAGAGAAAGTTATTGAAGTGTATAAATTAAAATAAATTTTGACTTATAAAACAATGAAACAGAAACAAAAAAAGATTGAGCACATCATACCTCATTAATTAGCATGATATTAATGTGGATACCATTAGGTCTACTTTATTAATTACAAAACAAAAAAGACAAACAATTGTTTTGGCATATAGAATCTCTTTAATTATGTGCCAACACATATGAAAATGAAATTAAAAAATTAGGAAAAAAAAAACAGAAGGTGGAGGTTGCACAGTTCATGTCTTTCTTAATCACTTTACAATATGCAATTCCAAATTCTATTACTGGCCTGAAAGCACAATCACAACTTCTACATATAAAGACTTAATTTATAAAAAAAAAAATGGACACAAACGATATGTTATAATCCATATTTGGTTTCTGGATTATTTTTATGGTCAATTTTAAGGTAAACAAAGTATCAAAAATGATAATCACTTCGTTTTTAAGGATCCTTTAATATTAGTTGTGTTGACTGGTGCTAATCAAAATATAACAATGCATAATTGGAAGTATGATCGAACGGTTCATGATTGAAGTCTTCTTACCATGTAATATATGTTGTATGTGTGGGTTTAGGGGCGGACCCACACACAGTCGGGGGCAGGGGTCCTCGATTTTGAAATTCAATGAAAATATACGGATCCGGTATCACTTTGTTTCTCTCTGAAAATTGATTTGCCACTACTTAAAACTAAAAAGTCCGCCAGACCAGTCTAAAAAAACTCTGTTGTTTTTATAGAAATTTACGGATTCAGATCAATTTTGTTGTTTTTTAATATGTAAAATGATATTGTTTTGTTGTTTTTTATTATGTAAGAGTATATTATTTTTATTATTTCTTAATATGTTGATTGTTTTTTATTTAATATTCAATTAGTTAATGAGTTTGAATCCAATAAAATATTTTAACCTGATTTCTGTCTCTCTCCGACAAAAATTCTGCGTCTGTTTCTGCCTGAATTATCTTCAAAAATGCTTGTTCATTATTGTCAAGGATTGGCTAACTATTATCAGGAGCAATTTTGCATTAGCTTGACCATAACCCTTATCATTCGTCCCCATTACATCTCCATCTATATAGTGTAAATTAATTATACGTAAATATAAATTTGTGTCGAGTTCACAGTCGTGAATTTGTTTTTAAAAAGAAAAAACACATTTAATTTCGTGTTGGGCGGAATAAAATTCACATGTAAAACGCAGTATTGATAAGGGTGCACAAAAAACTCGTAGCTTCTGATTCGATTGAGTTCGATGCGAAAAAAATTCGGTTCAAAATAAATCAAATCAACTCAGTTTTGAAACTAATCAAATCCAGTTCGGTTCAAAATTAGTTCGAATTGAATTCAAACTGAGTCTGACTCGGTTCGAAACTCTTCTTTTTAGTTCTAAACTCTGCTTCAATTTCGAACCAGTTCGGTTTGAAATTATTTCCAATCGAACTCTCTTTTCGGTTCGGAATCCTCCTTCAATTTTGAACTAATTCAGTTCGAAATTAGATCAACCTCAGAACTCAAACTGGATTAAGTTCGATTTGTTTGCAGCCGAATGGTTGATGAATAAATTTTTTTATTTTTTTTTATCAAAACAGCTTCCATCTCCATTACAATATTTAAAAATAACTAACTATATCTTTCAAGGTCAATCTTGGAAACTTCTAGAAAAGAACTCGTAGATGATGAGTTGCTGATTAAACATTTAACAGAGATAGCCAAGCTTGATACATTATGTTAACCTTTTATTTATTTGTTTTGAATATCCATTTTTTTGAAACTTCATACATATTAATATCTAAATTGCATATTTTCCTATCAACCACTCAAAGAACTTCTCATTTTAAATTAAAAAAATTCTTATTTCTCCTTATGTTCATTAAATTTAAAAGTTTCAATTCTAAATTATCATTTAGTTCTATTTAATAGTTGAACACATGTTTTGTCACATTTTTAAAAAAAGATATTCATTTGAATTGCAACACTTTGTTTCTTTCTCTGTGATCATACCTAGTGCCAGATAACATTCCTATATGTTTTCCTATGAAGAACAAACTATCCAAAGAAGTCCATTAGAAATAGGACAAAACAAATATTTCAACTGGTAAATATTAGTAAATTATTAGTTAAATTTAAATTTCAGATTTAATACGCATATAGGAAAATAAAAAAAAATATTAAATTAAATGGGAAACTAAGAAATTTAAATGTTTTTGATAGAAAATAAGTAATTTAGACTGTTTAATTAGGTATATCAACAATTTTCCCCATTAAACTTGAATGTTTTGATTGAAAAAAAAAATTGAATGTTTAGATAAAATCATAAAATTCACAGCTTCGAATTGAAAATCTTTGCATAAATAACCAGTCATTGATTTAGTGACAAAAAAATAAAACTTCTGTGTGAAAATTAGTAGGTTTGAAATTTAAAATATTTTTTTATTGAATATTAATTATTATTATTTTCGTTTGCTTTAGCTGTAGAGAGACGGAGAGAGATTTTGGATAATGCTAAAGCATGTTTCAATTATTAATCGACGACACCAGGACCCCGCCATTTTTGAAATTTGGTGTCTAATTTATGATTAATAAATTAACGGTCAGTGAAATTCAAGTGATTGCTTCATTTGTGATGGTTCCAACCAAATATATGTATTTTACATTTTGAATCAATAATAATGCAGCAAGCATAGAAGTGTATAACTATCTTTGCAGCAAGTTAATTTATTTTCAATTTAGAAAGTTTAATATATTCAGTTTTGAACTTACAAGTTGCTTGCTGATGATACTTTGTTTTTTCTTATATTACAGCTTATAGCTTTTGAGAATGTTTCATGTATGAAAATAAATTATGCTAAATCAGAAATGACTCCTTTGAGTCTGTCTGATCAAGAGGGCTTATAGCTTGCTGGTTTGTTTGATTGTAAGATTGCTTATTTGCCTATTACATACCAAAAAACCTTCTCTGTGTGGAATAATCTTCACACTCAGTTGAGCTCTTGTCATTCTAACCCTTCTTTGTGTGATTCTCTTTTATGGCAATGGTCACCTGTCTGTATATTCTTATTACGGGTGGCTTGAGTTTGGAGGAATTGTGAATACTGAGTTTGCTTCAATATGGAGTTGTAAAATTCATTTAAAGATAAAAGTTTTTATGTGGTTACTTAAACAAAATAAAATTTTAATAAAGGATTATCTTTGTAGAAAGGGCTGGACAGGTGATTTCTAATGTCCCTTTTGTGGTGATTGTGAAACATTAAATTATTTATTTATGTGTTGTCCTTTTACAAATCAAATATAGCAATTGATTGCTTCTCATAATAATTTTATCTTTGAGGGTTTAGATATGAATGATATATGGTATAGATGCTCTTATTCCTCTCAAAGATAAACCAATAGTTGAACTTGTACGAGGTGTTGTCCTTTGGACCATTTGGTTGGAGAGGAATAAATTATGTTTTCAATTTTTGTTCAATTCCTTCCTTGAAGGATGTGGGTTCCAAAACTATAGCTTTGGCTTATTTTTAGTGTTCTACAATTAATGATTCTTTGCTTTTACATTTATCACTAATTTTGTCTATGGATGTTCTGTATATGTCTTGTTAGGATTTAACTCTTTTAGGAGCAGAGAAAGAGACATTAGGGGCAGAGGAAGAAGCCGAGGAGGAGCCACTCGAGCTATGCTTGGCATAGGATCCTTAGAGACTTTTACTAATTAAGTTTTAGTGCTAGAGTAGTTTATGTGTTTGTGAATTTTACATTTTTTTGTTGGATCCAAATCTACTGAAATTTTGAATCCAGTAAACAGTACCCTGAAATTCCTGTAAGTCCGAATCCAGCCATCGGACTATTTCAAGATACATGCACAGAAAAACCAGCTGTTTCGAGATGCGTTCTCGAAAAAAAGTTTGATGGCTGAATTTGAGATTGCAGGAATTTCAGTAGATTTTTTTTTTTGGTTATACCTAAGCTTTTTGCTAGATGTCTCTGTTGGCTTTGTTTCTTTTAATTCTGATATATGTATCTGTTCAATTCTCTATATATTTGGAGATTGCAAGAATAAAATAATTTTTGACGAACGCCGTATTGAAAAGAATGCTCGAATTCTCTAATTAAATAGATTTCCCTTAAGTTCTAAAATTTCACAACGCAACCAATTTAAATAATGACAAGGAGTTAGAAATTTATTTTTATATCGTAAACAATAGCAAATCATACAAATTACTGTTAGCTCAAATTAGAGATTATAATTAATTCATGGACTTAAACAAATCTCCTAATTAGAAGGGTTTGCATAAACATAAGAGGAATTAAAGAATAAGTTTCATTTTTTTTCTTCTAAATAATTATAGTATGTGACATTTTTAATATATTTATCCATTTTAATATATTTTATGTTAAAACCCATTGTAAATTTATGAAGTACCCATTTTATCCTTCATTAGAAAAATAAAAACTAATACAATGTTGCAAAAAAATGTTAGTCTTCTAATTGGACAGTTTTAAGGGCAAATAGGTAATTTCTCTACTTCTGATGATTACATGGTGACATTTAGGCATATACTTTAAGCGTCAAAAGTACAGAAATTATCCATTTGCTCTTGGAAACCGGCTAATTAGAAGACTGGCATTTTTCATGAACATACTATTAATTTTTATTTTTCTAATAAAGAGTAAAACGGGTACTTCATAAATTTAAAATGAATTCTAATAGAAAATACAATAAAATGGGTACATTTGTGAGTTTTTTAATTTGTGAGTTTTTTAAGTTTAGAAGGGTAAATATGATATTATGAATTTTAGAAAGGATAATATGTAATTTTGAAAGTTTTCACGGATATACATAAAATTCCCTTTATAAAAATATCTATAAATAAATATATTCCTGGCAGCCTCTGCCAGTTGACCTTCAAAAAAAAAAAAAAATTATAAATAAGAATTGAGTTACTCCGAACAAGTATATTAAATTATAGAAGAACTCAAATTAAAGAATTTTTGTTATTTTATCCATAGCGTTTTTTTAATATCCAACATTAAATAAAAGTTATCAAATATATATACTTTTGCTAAATTTTTTTAATAATGACGGCCAAAAAATGATCGGAAAAATGATCGGTCCGGTATTTCTTTTTTCTTTTTTTGAAATAGTTGATAGATTAATTAGTTTAATTTAGTATAATTTAGCATAATTAGCTAAATTTAGCATGAGTTAGCACAATTTAGCATATTTTAGTATAATTAGTCTAATTTAGCATAATTTAGTATATTTTAGTATAATTAGTCTAATTTAGTATAATTTGGCATAATTTAGTATAATTTGGCATAATTTAGCA
This sequence comes from Carex cristatella, assembly GCA_024447775.1. Classification (NCBI taxonomy): domain Eukaryota; kingdom Viridiplantae; phylum Streptophyta; class Magnoliopsida; order Poales; family Cyperaceae; genus Carex; species Carex cristatella. The sequence continues at coordinate 3,617,202 of JAJHPF010000022.1, forward strand.
TATCTTAGTATAATTAACATAATTTAACATATTTTAGTATAATTAGTTTAATTTAGCATAATCTAGTATAATTAGTATATTTTAGTATATTTTAGCATCATTTAGTATATTTTAGTATATTTGAGTATAATTTAGTATAATTAACATAATTTAGTATAATTAGCATAATTTAGTAAAATGTTAATCTAACAAAATGTTAAAATAAATTATGCTAGTTAGGTTAATCTATCAACTATTTCACAAAAAAAAAATACCGAACCGGCCAAAAAATAGCCGATTGGAATAAAAATACGGACAGGCTTTTTTGGTCGGTCTGGGCATTTTTAAAAACACCTAGTAAAGGTGGATATATTTGATAATTTTTATTTAATGTTGGATATTAAAAAAATCTATTTAATGTTGGATATGAGTATAAATTTATATATTCGGAGTGAAACCTTTTTTATAAGATACTTATTAGAGCATCTCCAATAGTTATTGTTTTTTGGTTTGCAATCTGATGTGGCTATTGTTTTCTGATTTGCTGGGTTGTGACTTGTGAGATAGTTTGTAAATTAGCAAATTTTCTTTAAAAGAAAATGTTTGCTTATTGGCAGCGTGGTGAATTGATTGGCTCATATTCTTTATGAGTCTCTTTAATTGCAATTGCTGAGATGTGGCATTAATTGCAAATTTAATTTTTGTTTGATGTGGCATACTGGCATTAATTGCAATTGCTGGGATGGAGTGATAAATTATGATGACATGGCCAATTTTAATTACTAAGCATGATCTATTTAATTGTTAAATTTGATGACATGGCCAAAGATTTATTTTAAGCATTTGTTGGAATAGAGATGCTCTTAGTTAAAGAAACTATTTATGCTAAATTGCTATCGCATTTTATTTTCTTTTTTTTGCTCGCACTGCTATTATTATACTTATCAAAACTATAGTTTATGCCCTCACCTCAGAAGTGGATCCAAATCCATGATTACGGCTCCGATCCGTTTAAGATGATCTCGGTTTTTCCCTCCACCTTTTCGTTATTCTCGCAGTAATTTCTCTATTCAGTGGCAGTTCGGTAATATCTCTCCCCTAACTTCCCCAAATCAATCACGGCATGTAAAATGTAAATATCTAATCTTTCACAAAGGCCCCGACAATTTTAGATTTATTAAAAGCTTGCTCGGCAACTATTCCGTGACCAGTTGTTTTAGAGAGCAGTTTGGGTCCGATGAGCATCATAACCGTCCAATCCGCATTAAGATCCGTGCGCACGGATATTAAAGAAAAATCGTACGGATAATAAGCTAAATACACGGATCTTAAAGCCGATCGGACGGTTATTGAGCCCATCGAACTCAAACTCTGTTTGAGTCCGATGGACATGGGACCCAATGCAGGTTGGGTGTATGTTTGTCGTATAAGAAAAAGTTGGAGGGTATATCTAATAAAGTCCCTTAAAATAAGCCGTCAAAAAAAAAGAAGAAAAAAAAGGAAAAAACCGCTTGCAGTGAACAGAGAGAAGCCAAGCTGTGAACTGAGGAAGAGAGGTTTCTTTCCTTCCCAGCAAGCGTTCTTTGCCATAAAAGAATTAAAAACAATTAAAAAAAAAAAAAGGAAGAAGGAAGAAGGAAGAAGAAGAAGAAGGAAGAAGAAAAATCTCAGTGATCCATCGTGCCTGTTCGCTCTATTCTCCGTGAAGAAAGTTCTCGACTGTACGTACAGCTAGGGTTTGGTGTGGCGTGTGGGATCTCGCTCAATTCGATCTGGGGGCATTGCCTCGAGATTCACGCTGGTTTCTGTGGCGTAGATCGAAGACTCTTGGCGAGTGAGAAAGGTAATTCAATGACTCCTATTTTCGTTTATTTTAGGCGGGAGAATTGGTCTTTGGTTGGGATTTTGGGTCAATTGGGTTGAAAATATATTTATTTGGTTTAATGCTGAGCATTTCTGTCCTTAAATTGGTCGTGCGTTTTGATCCCTGATAGATCATCTTAAATTTTCTGTGGTTTATGCTAAGTTTTTATATGATTATCAGCTGTGAGTTATATCTTTCTTTGATCAGTATATCACAACATTTGTTTTACCTCTCTGTTGGTAGTTTTGGTATGCAATTGGGGGTTTGGTTTTAGCTAATTGGTCATTGCACAAAGTATTTAGGTCAATTTTCCAGATGTGCTAATTTTTGTGTTGTTTCTTCTATTCACGTTGCATAATTGGTTAATTCTGTTTGTATAATAAATAGAGTCAAATAAGAAGTTAAAATAAGACTGTTTATTCTTAGTTCCAAAGGAATTACTTCTTTCCAGGATATTGTGCATAGCTTGTTTGTGCTGGAAAGATAATTGTCTAATGTTAGACGTTGTCAGAAACACTTGTGCTAAAAAATTGGAAATAAAAGACGCCCCTCTTATCCTTTGTTTTAAGTTCATGCATAATACTATTTATAGGGTCACCTGCGTATTGCGTATTTTTGTACTAAATAATACTAAATACACTCTCGTTGAAATTTTTATTAATACTACACTGACCTGACCCTTGATTGTAGTTGATGATTCACTAGCATCTAGTTTTGAAATATTTCATCTATACCCATCTCCACTTCTCACGCCTGGGTACATTTTCTGTTCTCGTGAGAAGTAATGCACTGCTTAACATTGTCATAGAAATAGAGTTTGCTTCACTTTGACTTATAAATGATCCATAATGATGGTTTGCAGCACAGGAAATGATGACAATATTAGGCGAAATCTGGTGGGGGGACTGAATTGTGGGCCCCGTAGACAGTGAAAGATGCCCCCATCACCTTCTCTAAGAGCCTCTCCTGGCAGAGAGAGAACAAAGGAGGCTCACAAGCGGGGCCGCAGCTTAGAGCACAGCTTCTCTTATAGAGCAAAAGATGATGATTTGCTTTTGTTTGCTGATATTCAGAATGGAGAGAAGGAGAAGGAGAGCTTTCTTCTGCAGTCGTCAGACGATTTTGATGAGTCCTTAAGTAAGTAATTTGTTTTTGCATGTAGAATTCAATTTCATCCGAAGCTGATTACTAAAAACAGAAAGGGCGTCAACAATATAATAAGGAAAGGTATTTGTAGTGGTGACTAGCTAGCGTTTCCTTTTCAAGGGAAAATGTATGCAAAATAGAAATTGCGTTCTAATTTAATGGGCGAATATGCCCCTGAATCCACGTCAAAATAAGTCATGACATTTTTAATTTTTTTTTCTTAGAAAGTATCTTTAGTATAATCTGAACAGACAATATGGGTAAGTTTCATATTAACTATTTTACCTTTTGCTTTTCCTTCAAGATAAATTGCGATACTTCTCTGAAATCAAGCCCGTTAATATCCCTGCAAAAGGTGAAAGCAGTGATTTACTCAATGCAGAAGGTGATAAGAATGATTATGACTGGTGAGTGCATTTTCTAGTAAATACTCCAATAAACTCATCCTTTTAAAGGCTCCTGTTTCTAAAAATAGATTTGTTTACAGGTTACTGACTCCACCTGACACTCCTCTTTTCCCTTCTTTGGATGACGAGGAGCGGCCACAGTTGAAAGTCATCACGAGAGGCCGGCCTCAATCTCAAAGCAAATCCCTTTCCAGATCATCAACAGTAAGCTATAGTTTACACTGCATACAATTTCTTTCTATTCTCAAAGAAAAGTACCAAGACTTTATCATTATTTGCTGAAGGCACTTCTGGTTTTCATTGTTTGCTGAAATCACCAAAGATAGTTTGCTTTTGTCAGGTGCAGAATTATCCAGTTAACTAACTTTTTAATTGCATGATATTGGATGGATACATGTTATTATTTCAGTCTTACTTCTTACCACAAGTGATTAGGATAAGGGATTTAGAATTAGAAAAGCAAAGAATAGGATGGAAGGAGTGGTGGTATTTGATTTGTGGATTTACATCACTCTCTCTCTCATGCAACAACAGATGGAGCGAACACAGAGATCGAATAGAAGCAGTGCAAGCCCAAGCCGGCACAGCCCCTCCCCTCGTTCCACTGTCAGCACCGTCCATTCGATGCCAAGACATTCTTCAGCTTCGCGGGCAAGCTCACCTTCTCTGGTGCGAACACCAACTCCCACGCGGCGATCTTCCACGCCACCAGCTAAACCTTCAACCCCCACACGGCGGTCTGCAAGCCCCACACCGCGGAGGATCAGTACTGGCTCCTTCAGCCAGCCTAAAAGAGGGATCTCCCCAGTGAAAAGCAGCCGTGGTAACTCCCCTTCACCGAAAATGCGTGGCTGGGATCCAAACCCACCTGGTTTCCCTACAGAGACTCCACCAAATTTACGTACCTCTCTACCTGATCGACCAGTATCCAGGTCCCGTGGTCTGTCTCCTGTATCTGGTATCGGGTCTGACATGAGTGCAAGGTATAGGAGGCAGTCAATGTCTCCAACTCCTTCTAGAAGCGCCAGCTCATCTCATAGCCATGACCGGGACCGTTTTAGTTCACATAGTACTGGGGATGATGATATGGATTCTATCAGCTCTTTTTCAAACAGCGTTAGTGCAAGGAAAAATATTGGGATGGTGAAGAATAGAACAGTTGCCGTGTCAAAGAAGCCTGCTAAGAATATTGTCACTGTTGGGTCTGCCCCAAAGAGGTCTTTTGATTCAGCACTTTGGTTGATGGTAAGATTTGCTTAACTAATTTAATTTAATTCGAAAAGTTTTTTATTATCTTAGCTGTTGGCAAATAGGTGACCTAGCAATGCAGCACCTGTTGCCATTCTGACTATACTTTTGCAGTTGGTACACAATACAGTTGTGCCCATTAGTACCAACCATCCAGAGAGCTTGTGAAAGAAAATGACAAATATGTCCAAACTGAAATTCAAGTTATTATTGCTTAAAAGTTTCAGTATATGAGAACTTTTATATATCACCTCTATCACTGATTTTGTCCTAATTAAATATATCATGGTTGTGTTTCTCAGGATCACAGGAAAGCCCCGCAAAACATGTTCAGGCCACTTCTCTCTAGTGTCCCAACCACCTCATTTGTCACAGGAAAGGCAAACAGCACAAGCAGGCCAATGTTTTCTAGAAACTCATCTGTGACGACAAGTAGCAATGCAAGTTCTGAGCACGGTGCCACTGTAGCACCTTACATTGATAGCGACCATGACCAAGTTGACTACCCAGATGGTGAATCTGAAAAGGTCGAGCTGTATGAGGTACATGAAGAAGTTTTTGCCTTTGATAAAGGTCAGGAGTTAAATGAAAACTTGAGCCATGATGACGGGGTTCTAGAACATTCTCGGGGTGATTTCGGTAGGGAAATGGTGGAGGTCACTTGTTCTAGATGCAGGACAAGGTTTTTTATCATGGAGGATGATGCTGATGTTGATCTTTGTGAGGTGTGTGTCACTGCTGGTAAAATTGCAGTGTTACAACCTGATGTAATGAGGGATGAAATGACTCAGATGGAAATTTCAACAAAGATTGAAGATGATTTCCATGAAAAAGCCAAGAGTGAAAATGTTCTTTATGGAAAGGAATATTCTATGTTTCTACCAGAATTTTCCAAGGAACTAACGGAAGAGAGCAATGATTTGACAGTTGATGATGCAATGGAGCATGCTGTCTTGGAGAGTCACAAGGGCAAGCAAATTGAAATTCTGAGGGAACAAGTAGCTACTGATTTGAATTTGGATAAAACAATTGCAACAACAGCTCCTGAAGTCAATACTAATGGTAATTTTGTTCCCAAAGAACCATCTGCTGATCTAGAAATGAATGACCTTCCTACACAACCAACAGGCACCAATACTGAAAATGAGAGGCAACAGTCACCTCCTGATTCAAAATTAGAAGAACTTAACAAAGAGCCTGTTATCTCAGACCTTGGTTCTTACAGTAAGCCGCAACAAATAGAGCCAACCATGAGCCCAATGCACCGAGGTGAAAACACTGAAGGCACTGGTATTTCTGTCCTTTTAATGCAAAGGTCGAACAGCAGCAAGTGGCCAGTTGTTGAAGGTCGATCCTTTTCTGCCACGAATATACATTGCTCAGAACCCTCCTACACAAGAGACAACACAAGTGTGCTAAAACGAAGTCTCGGGCATCAGAGCTCTTCAGCCTCTTCCTCTGTTGATTTGGGCCCGTTTAGAAACACGGAGGCCCGCTTGCACCGACTTCTAAGCAATAGGAATAAAACCTCAGGTCGTCATGTAAGTAGCCTGAGCACCGGATCAGTGTCTGACATGTCGATAAGTGGTTCTTCAGTTCGTATTGGCCCCAGAAGCGAGAATAATGAAGAGCTGTGTAATTCCGTTGATATGGAGGACAGTAAGGCTTCAGAAATTGCATCACCTTCAGTTAGTGAGCGAAATGTTGACGGGGTACAAAATATTTCTACTGAGAACGAAGCAAGTGATGTTAGAGAAGCATCTGTTGATGTGTATGATGAGAAAATTCTGGATATAAAGAATGATGCTGAATTAGCGCAGATGGAGGCGATCAAGATTGATGCTTTAGATGAAAGCCATATCTCGACTGGGTCTGAGAAGGAAGAATTAGTAACACCAGTCAAATCTTGTGTAGTTGAAGTTTCCAGTGATAACCATGGTAAGAGTTGTTGATGCTGTACCATTCTTCTTCTTTTTTCCTTCATTTACCGTTTACCTTCTCATTTTTCTGTCATTTATTTCCGTTATACAAAACACCAGACTCAAACCGATCCTGAATCAGAAAAACTGCATGCATCCAATTCCAATATTCAGTTACAATTAACTTTTTTATATATTTTAACTCTGACCTGAATGTACTCTTCAGGCTTCAGTTTTTAAAGTTGCAAGCATAGTGTCAGTTAACACATGAGGTAACCTTCATTACCAGTCTAAACTCGAATCGAAGACCTGTTATCAACAAAACCTTTGCTCGTATAAGCAAATCAGGAAATAATAAATTCTTAGATCGTGTTAAATCCTAAAAGAAGTACAAACCAGGATTAAGAAATGAGATCTTTTGAATAGTGACTTACACCATCCCTGTACCGACCTGTATGTATATCTGCTTCTTTTTCATAATAGAATCCTTGTTCTAATACTTCTCATCTCTTTTTTTCCTTTTGGCAGAAGAATCACCCAGTGCAAAAGCAGAAGCACCAAAGCAACAAATTTGTAGAAGCTTCACATTAGAAGAGGCAACTGATACCATACTCTTCTGCAGCTCCATTGTACATGATGTCGCTTATAAAGCTGCAACCATTGCAATAGAGAAGGAAAACTCAAAGCAAGAATTAATCGAGGAGCCTCGCCCCATTATCACTGCCAAACCTAACAGGTCAACCGAGCTGCCTGTTAAGCGAATAGTCAATGCCCGTAAGGTCAAACGTAAACGACCTGACACAGAAAATACCACGCAGAGTGGGGAGGCTGAGGTTGGGGATACGAAGGATTGTGATTCATTACCGGCTACTGGGGACACTGTCCATAAAAATGAGGGTCCAAAGCTGCCGCTGCCGCCGCCACCACCAGCAAAGCTGGAAGCAAAATGTAACTGTACAATTATGTAGGAGGGTATCATTGTCAGCTGAAGCTTCTTTACTTTATTGTTTTTTAATTTTAATTTTAGGGTTTTGTGGTGATGCTGCTGTTCTTTTCTGAGGGCATTAGTGCGCTTTGAGCTATTCTTTTCTTGTATAATATTTTTTTTTTGTTTTTTTCATTTTTTATGCTTACGATGGGTTCTTACCTTCTATAATTTGTCTTGTGAATCCGTTTTCAAATATCTGACGAGTATATGGGTTGGCACGTAAATTTGATATTCATATTCTTTTCTTCTTTGTAATGAAATGGTTTGGTTACTGGAATCTTTAGTATTGCGTTACATTGCAGTTTGAGCGTTCCTGTACATAAATTATCAGTATTATATATTCACGAGTTAGTATTAGTTTTAATCACGAATTATAGTAATAAGATTCATAAGTAATTTGTAAATGATTTGTTTTTAGTACATCTTCCCATGAATATTTTTTTTTTCCAAACTTCCTCCAACTTTGATTTATTTGTGATTTGCACGAATTAGTTCTAGTTTCAAATTATATATGAATTATTTCCAGATTATCCAAATATATATATTTTTTAAAACTTTATAATCAGAACTCCTATAATTGCACGTTGAAATTTAGGGGACTTGAGGGTGTATCTGTCCAGAGACAATCTCAGCCACAAATCCAACCATTCTAAGCCATGGTATTGAATATGAGATATTATACATGTATTTTATGTATCCGTTTGTATACAAGTCCAAAATTAGTTACATAGACACTCGCCACACGGTTAGACACAGAAAAATTGACATTCTTTTTCCCCTCTTTCCCCACACGTCTATCCTCTCGTCACGCGTCTTTTCCCTTTTCGACCCCCTGTCTCCGTCTTTCCTCTTTATTTTCTCTATTCGGATCCCATCTCCGCCTTTCCTTTTTGCTCTCCTCTCTGAACGCCTCTCTCTATTTTCTTCTCTTTTGAATGCTTTGAACCCTCTAGCTATTTTTCTGTCACAAAACCGAGTTAGGTCTTTTGCCTTTCATTTCTCGTTACCACGGTCACCATTCTTCAACAATTGATTTGGGTATTGCCTTGTGCTTGCCTTGGCTGGCTCACACTTGTTGAGGAGACCAAAAAGGAAAGGCGGAGATGGGATACTCTTAGCATTTACTGTCACCACAAATCAAGCGCCCCCGATCTAAACCCTAGCTACCCACCTCTCCACCACTCCACCACTCCAAGTCAGATTTCCTCTCTCCTCTCCGCCGCCCCGAAGTGTAAACCCTAGCGCTTCTTCACCTGGTCAAGAGACGGAGCAGTGTGTTTAGTCAATGCTTCTCAGGTTCGAGGTCTCGCTCTCTCTTTCTTTCTCTCGCTTTGTTATTTTTTTCACTAAGCTTTAGAAATTGCTATTTCAGAACATTTTTTTTCCTCTGCTCGGTGCTATGTTGGTCGCTACCTTGGCTTGGTTATCTTGTCTCTCTTCTGCCATTTTTTTTCTTTGCTTATTATTTGTCAATGAAATTAGTGTTTTACATTTTATAAATAGAAGGGGTTTGTAGTTTTTTAAGAATTGAACTAATAATGATAATTATGCACATAAATAAAGAATTAATTGGTATTAGCAAGTTTAGAGTATATGAGAAACATAAACAATAAAAATGAACAGAATTGTTGATAATGGATTACTGTATGTGCAAACCACTGATACATCAATGCTTAATTTAGCCACAAGTTATTAGGAGAAAATAAAGAATTGGAAGGAAGAAAAGGGGAAGAGTGGAGTTGTAGGTTGTCGACTCATATAGGACACTTGGATTGAGCAAGCTTTGGATGTGCATGTCAGGAAATTTGATGGTAGTACTGGTTCATAATGTGAGCAATAGTGTACAAAATTAGTGCATCAAGGGCCCAAAAATGCTGTGGGAGTGAATTTTGTGAAATAGCTGAAACTTCATTGTGTATCTGTTGATCAGTTTCACTCTCTCATTTATAATGTTTTTATTTTACCCCATGATTACGTATCTTTTCTGTTTAGTATTTTCTTTAATAGAGTTTGAAATATTTGTCAAATCCGGTCTTTTTAAATATGTCTCCTTAACAATTGAAGGTATGCATGCTCTACAAAGAATGAGTATATGATAATTTTTTTGTGATTGCATTCAATTTGAGTCGATTGCAATTTGATCATGTCAAACTTATGCAACTGATTTTGCTGCCAGGTATCCCTTGAAGGATAAGAAGGATACTACCGGATATTGCTGCTTTGATTGAATTTAGGTCAGTTCGAGGCTGAAATAAAATGCAAAACCAACTGGTACAGTTGCGGGATGCTGAGCTATCTGTAGCTAAAGATGAGGTAGCAAAGGACTTAGTAATTTTGTGTTAAATTTTTTTTATACCCTCGCAAATTAGAAATTTCAACCTTTGGAATAAATTTCTTAATTATTTTGCTGGACAGGAGAGAATAGCAAGTAAAGGGTTCTCGTAATTAGGCACAATTTCATTATCATTTTATTGTTTATGTTAGTAATCGATTGTGAGTTTATTTTTTTTTTTTCAGTCATGACCACCGGCTTCTTTCCTGTGGCGGCGCTTTAGCACCTGATTGATGGGGTCCACTCTTTCACTGGGCTTCATTGGTACGCCCTTATTAAGAGGTATTCACTTGTTTTTTTTTTTTTGAATTTTTTTGTGGAGTGAGAAATGTTTGTGTGGTTTTGTGAATTTCAAGTGGACGGCTATTACACTGACAATAATTTTAATCAGAGGAGCTGCTATCTTGCTCTTGATATAACAAATGAAGGACACTATTAAATCGGGTGTATGTTTGTGAATGATTTTAGAGTAGCTATTTAGGTTGTGCTACCCGGTTTCTTTACTTTAGCATTCTTCATAGTTAATGCTGTGCTGAGATCTAAAGAGACATCTTTTGGTACCAGATAGAAGAATTTTGTTCTTTTGTGTCTTTAGTGACAGCTGCGGATGATTCAGTGAAGCACTAGCAAGAATGCGATCACTTGCCACCTCTCTATCTTGGACTTCATTGGCACTAGGGGTATTATTAATTCGAGTTCGATAGTTGCCAAGATAGTTAATGGCGTTACTGGTAAGGGATCACTCTTCCATGGCTCAAGGGTACCAACTTGAACAGTTATCATCTCGAGTGGTTTTATTTTGAATTTTTTATTCATGGCAATGGCAGGGACTGATCATGACTCGACAAGATGTTGCGCACATACGAGATCTTCGCTTTAATGCGTGTATATAATTGCACACAGAGGGTAAGCATATTGTTCACATATTGGTTAGTTAAGTTTGACTCTACTGGCTGGTGGTGAAGTAGCTTTAATGAAATGCTTTCTCCAGGCTACTCTAAAATGAGTCGTATAATTATAAACAAACTCAATAGCTAAAAATAATATGGTTCATATATCTTGCCTATAACTAAGTGCCAATTTTGGATGTTAGGTTATAAATTACTTGAAAAGGTTGTGACTTGTGAATTTGATTATTGGACAACTGGGGAATAGACAACATGCATGACTCTTTTATCATGGCAATTTGATCTATAGTTGAAAATTTGCAGCATTTTCCCTTTCAGAGAAAGACCTAGATATATATGCATCCAGTTGCATCTCTCTAAAGTCAAAAGGTTAAGTAATTACAATCCAAACAGTAGCATGCACATGAAGTAATAATCAGATGGAGTTGAGATTCATTAAGTTGATAACTTGATATATCAACAATAGATTTTCTTATATATGTGAAGCTCTAATCAAACCATGTAAGTTATAATGTCACTTGCACATATTATTCAAATGCAGCTTTAAAGATCCACACAACCAGTACGGTGCTAAAATTTAATTGGAACAAAAGAATTATTTGGTCTGAATAAAAAAGTCGGGGATTTATTGGGAAATTTTGCTACTGCTGAATTTAATTTCAACTTTAATTTATTTGGTACAGTCGAACAACAGCAGAGGATGCGGACTTGGCTGTCAGAGCAGCTCTCTTTTCCATTAAATCCATATCTAAGTGAGCTGTAAACACTGTCTGAGAGCTGCAGTAAACTTATATTAATTTTAGAATAGAGATAATTTTAACCTTGATTTGAACATATTTGTTGCCAGTGTTATATAACTTTCTCTCAAGTAACTTCTTATTTGTGGTGCCAGATCTAACTGTCTTTAAGTTGTTTAACACACGCGCCGACCTCCACCGTAATGTCTACACCCACGCGAAAGTAAAGGTACAATCCCACAGCAAAGAATTTGTTATTTTTTAACTTTTAGAGACTGGTATGTGCCATTACCAGTCAATGTACTGTGCATCTTTCTAATAATATCTAAATTTAAAGGCAGTGGAGTGATGCTTGTTGATACACTTGTTAAGGAAGATAACGACCTAAAGATTTTTTCTTACCCATTAGACCAGGCCGAATACTGGAAAGTATATTTTTATTTTTATTTTTTAAAGTAATTACATCAAATTCATAACTGTTTTAGATGATTTTTGTAATTTAGACACATCTTGTGTCCTTATAAATGGAAAAGTTTCAGAGCTATGGAGGCTCAACTAACAATTAATTTATAAAATTACCATAAAAATAAAATATTGTTAATTAGAACAGTGGAGTAATGAGACAGGAGCGAAGGGGGGGGTCAGCTACGTTTTATTGGTTTGCTTGTCCGCGCACAAGAGTGAACGGGGTCTTCATGGGCCGAGAGTTCGAATTTTACTGGTTTAAATGGAGTCCTGCCTAACTGACCTGCGGGCCTGCCTGTCAGAATTTTCTGATTTTTCATTTTCTTTCCTTTTTTCTTTTCTTTTCTATTATTTGTCTGCCAATTTCTTCTAGATTTACTGAGTTAATCGGCTACTCTCATTTTTAGCAATTTCTTGTGTTTTCTAATTCATTTCATTCTCTTTTCTAATTGACGGGGTTTGAATCTCATTGTACCAGGTCAGGTACCAAACTGTATATGAAGTAAGCTCTGAAGAGCTATGTGCTTTGGCATATGAAGAAGCAAAACAAGGCATTAATTTACATTTCACTGTGGATCTGCTCTGGTGTATGAAAAAGCAAAGTCCATAATTTACAGTTCACTGTGGATCTGCTCATAGCCTCTTACAATTTAAAATTTAAAACAATATTTAGCTATAATAATCTTTAGCTATTTGTGTTACGCTGCTAGCTTTTGTCATGACTAATATAGGTACTTAAAAGTTCAATGTTTATATTGATGCATGTGTTAAGAAATTAAGATAACTTTTACAATATTTTCTCTTTAATTGATTGGTTTGTAACTCAAGTGAAGAAATTAAAACTAACTTCACAAATGGAGTAGTTAAGAAATAAAGATTGAATTAGTTTGTACTATTACCGAGACAATTGTATCTAATTTTTTTGGGTTTCACGGATGTAGATGCTCTTAGGTACTCCTTTCCTATTATTTGGCTGCTCATTTCTTCACCATTTGCTTAGCCAATCGGTTTCCTTCATTTGCAGCAATTTCTTGTGTTTTCTATTTCATTTCAATCACCTTTCTACTACAAAGTTTATCATATATCTTTTAAAAATGTGTAATCTTGGTATATTTTTAGAATCAAACACAGATTGTCGACTAATACATAATTATGTAATCAATCTTTAAATTAATCACATTTACAAAAATAATTAAAATATATTTTCAATTCTCACGGCAACGCGTGGCCGGCACTTACTAGTTTAATATATTTATATGTACTATAATAAAATGAATAATTTTGAAATTATCTCTTTATTATATTTTTTTAGAAGACTTGACAGTGGTTGTCAAGGGTATCTCTTCATTATATTTGAAGAAGTACGAATTTGTGATCCCACAAAATTATTTTCAAATTCTAAAATTATCACTATATATAGTATACAAGGAGGGATCCACTTACATTATTTTTTTGTGACAACAAATTACACTATTCATTTTTAAAGTTCAAATAGTTGATCCAAACTGTTTAACATGCTGCATATATTAAAATGTGCTTGCAGATCAAATTTTATATATTATTTTAAATTTTTTACTATTTATTAAGGGTGCGTTTGGATCATGCAAGGATTAGTTCAAGAATAGTACTAATTTGAGTGGTTTGAGAATAGTGCTAACTTTGAACTATTCGGATTAGTAAAAATATCGTTTGGATTGTATATTTGGAATAGCGATGAAGGGAATGGATAAAATAATGAATAATATTTTATTTAATACTAATTTAATATTTAAACTAATATTTTATTACATTTAACATTTAAACTAATATTATATTACATTTAATATTTAAACTGATAGTATATTATATTTAATACTAATCTAATCTGATATTATATTTATTAATACTAATCTAATCTGATATTATATTTATTTAATACTAATCTAATATGATATTTTATTTATTTAAAACTAATATAATATTTAAACTAATATTATATTACATTAAAATTTTAAATTAATATTATATTTATTTAATACTAATCTAATATATAAATTAATATTATATTACATTTAATATTTTAAACTAATATTTTATTTAATACTAATCTAATCTAATCTAATAGTAGATATAATACTAATCAATATTTAAACTAATATTGTATTACATTTAACATTTAAACTAATATTATATTGTATTTAATATAATATTTTATTTAATACTAATCTAATATGATATTATATTTATTTGGTATTAATCTAATATTTAAATTAATATTGTATTACATTTAATATTATATGTAATCTAAAATTTTATTTAATATTGATTTTGATATTATATTTATTCAATACTAATCTATTATTTAAATTAATATTATATTACATTTAATATTTAAACCAATATTTATTTAATACTAATAAAAAAAATTTAATATTATTTTAATCTTTAAACTAATTCTAATTGAGAGGAATGAAAATTATTTTTTTATTAATATCACTAATCCTACTAGCTCTATTCTTGCTATTCCACCATTTCTTTGGATTAGTAGAATAGAGCTATTCTTGAGCTATTCTAATTTTTCGGATGACTCCAGAATAAGAATAGTGGAGCTAATCCAAGAATAGCTCTATTCTTGCACCATCCAAACGCAACCTAAGATGGGTACAAAAATTCAATGGTCTAAAAATAACGATTTTGTAAAATACTTAATAAATAGTAAAAAAGTTCACAAAAATATAAAATTTAGTCTCTAAGCACATTTTAATATGGAGGTCATGTTGAACGGTTTGGATCGACTGTTTGGACTTTAAAAACTTTAATGGATGGTGTAATTTTGTGTCACCAAAAATGATGTACCGTGTAAGTGGATCCCTCCTCATAGTATATATAGATACATAATGCTAGATGATAGTACCAACTACCAATAAATGTAATCCCAATTCATATAATAGAAACGAGAACCAGTCTTTGTTCGAGTAGCAGAGAATGATTTCCGAGTGAAAAGTTGCAGGTTTGGAATTTAGAAAGAGCTATTTTTTGTAGATATTAAATAGTTAGATAACTTGATCTATATTCTATTAAAAAAAATATAATAAAGCACGGCGTAACCCAAGTTATGTACAAGATGTAATCAAGAAAACGTAACACAAACATGATGCTCAAATTGTCCATAATCAAGCAGGAGAATTTAAATGTCTTCGTATTTTTTTCGTATCTCTATATCTTTACTCTTAAATTGTTAGAATAAAAGGTCATAAAATCATTAAGACTCGATCCATATTATTTATTTGTCTCTACACAAACAAAAGAAAAGTTCTACTTTTTTCATTTTTTTTTTGTTTAAATCAATAAGTTACAAAGTCTACACTAGAAAATTATCCACATCAATGACAAGTTCACAGTCAATTTTATTTATGCGGCCACAAAGCAAGGCTCATTCATTAAAACAAAGGTAAAATATTTATGGGACTTGAGAGCACCTCGGAGAATAATGATATTTTGATGGCTAATAATAAAAAAAACAGTATTCTCACTTTGAATTGCGGAGTAAAATTAATGTGAATTAAACTGCTAATTTCATGTTACTCTTCATATTTTACATCTTCATATTTTACATCTTGTTTCACTTAAATTAATCTATTTAATGGAGCAAGATGTTGGAAAATGTTTTTTTTTTTTTTTTTTTTTTTATGAGAGTAAGCTATACAAGTGGAGTAGTTAATTTACTTAGATAGGTGAAATAAGTTACTACTGATTAAGTCATCTCTTAGTCTATCTTACTCCTCTTATTTTACTTCTTATTTGACTCATTAAATGTAGAGTAAGGGGTTTACTCCACCTCTTATTCCACAACCAAATATGACTTCAGCGCCCTTACACAACTCAAGTCAGAGTACAAATGGGCCAAGTTTCCAAGATGCTTAGGGAAAGTCAAGAATTCACCAATGGTCAGTATGAGCAGATAATTCTAAGATATAAACATAAGGGGACTATTCGGCAAAAACCTCCTTAAGACTTCTTAAGGTTAAATAAGTCTTATTTAGTTTCTTTAGCAGCTTAGTCCTTCCGAACATTGGTATCTTAGCGCTAATTAAGACAATCTTCTTTAACCTCTTTTTGCCTGAATCTTAATTTCATGTTCCTTCCTTAAGATAGCTCCTTCTTCTTTTAGTTTCCTCTAATATTCTTAATCTCCTGCTTCTTCCTTTAGCTTACCGAGCAGCCTCTCCTTAGCGCGAATTAATATTTAATCTCTTATGTATTGCCGAATAGACGTAGAGAGCCTTAAGCAGATCCAAGAGCTTGTAAGAATGTAAAACAAGCACGATACTCATGCTAGAGACCAGACAAGAGCTTGCAAGTTAGTTTGGCATCACTTAGTGGGAGGAATTACTATATAAGCATTTTTTTTCTTTGTTGTCGTTTCTTTTCTTTTCTTTCTTTTCACTTTTATAAAGACTGCAGCGGATCTATGCAAATTTTTATGTTAATTAGAATATAAATCTTATCTAATATAGTTTTAAATGTTAGGGATGATGCCATTTCGAAATTTTTAATAATATTTCTTTATAAGCAGGATCGAACTTGTTTAGTATATATTTGAGACTATCAAAAAGTTCTATATTATACAAGGTTCAAAATAGCGATTATAGCGGCGTAGCGGGGAGACAGAAAAAATAAGCTATAGCGAATAGCGCAACTATAGCGAAAGTTTTCATACATAGCGTTTTTTTAATTTTCAAAATTTATAGTCTATATTTCTACTAATTATCAACATTATTAATATTGAAAAATTAGAATAATAACAAAATGATTATCTAAGTTTATATATTTTTTTCAATCATGCAAATAAAAAGTAAAAAAAAAAGATATACAAAGTAACATTATTTAATAGTTCATATTTCATAGTATTACATATTATAATTGACGAAGAGCAATTAATTTTATAAGTGAAATAAAGTTAGTATACCTATTTGAATATTTTATATGTTATAATAATCAAAATCAATTTTCAAGCGATAATTTTACATGTGAATACTAAATGAAGAGAAAACAAAAGGAAAAATTAATATTTGAATATTTGCCGATATAGAACAAAAGCATATAATTCAGTTTAGTATACTTATTATAGCAGACTATATAGTATCAAAAATATAAACAGAAGTACAGAATCCCATGTAAATTGCAAAAAAGCTCATGTAGTATAGCGGTAACACTAGCGCGTAGCGGTAAAAGCAGTCAGATTTACAGCTATAGTAGCTGTAGCTGAAATAACGTACTTTTATCTCATAGCGTAGTTTTAATGGTCTGAAAAAGTTAGTTATTTAAAACACAGATATTATACCATAACCCTTAGGCCATCAAAAATGTTCTTTAGTGATAAGAACGCTCACGTATTTTAGCCTTTAGGTTCATATTTTTGTGCCTTAAAATTTAAACCCACACTTGTTCAAAGTGATCTTAATAAATTTTGAATTTGTAGTCGTGCTTTAATTCTTTCGAAACATAGAGATCTAAAAAAAAATTACATTAAGATTGGATCTTTTTCTTGAAGTCGATATCTTGAATTTGTATTTCGAACCAACTTTATCTCTCTGATTTTTTTTTGTCTACCTATGAAATTCTGATTTGTAATTTGGTTTAATTTAAAAGTTAAAATTAGAATAAATTCATTAAATTCAGATTTGTAATTAGAATTACAAATTAGAGCATAGAAAATTACAAGTCAAAACATTAGAAATTATATGTTAGAGCATTGTTTACTATCTATTACCCGAATAGCTAATTGAATTGAACTCGATTAACCTTTTAAACCTAATTCGCTACTTTTTTGTTCCCCTCTCACCAAAATTCTGAATCCGGCCCTAGTTGTGACAATAGTTTTATTTTCAAAAATTTATTACATAAGTTTTTAAAAACAATTTGCAAAGGGTTGAAATAATAAATATGTCTTTTAAAACACTAAAGCATCTTAAAAATTATTTTGTTTGAATTATAAGAAAGGTGAGCATCCAAGTCAAAAGAATTTTTCTCGAAGTCGATATTTTGATGTGAACAAATAAATTACACGGTGGGAGATTCAGGGAGATACAATAATTCGGAGGCCATTATCATTTATCAGCGTCCAATTAAAAATATATATTTCCTTCAATCGAAGACCCGAGATACTGGCTACGTACGCGCATCAATTCTCTGTCAAGCAAATGCGCATGAAGACACATAAAGAGCATGTAGCGGTTCCAAAATACTACAATATAAACAACCCGCTACACTAAAAGATACTTACAACTGTTACAGAGGCTTCTGACCAGAAGAGTCCCTTCAAAAGATTGGAATTTATAGGGTGGTGACGCCATGAGATCAGGGTGAGGATCCACGTCGCAATCGACCCCTCCACGCGTCCCTTCGAACCACCATCGCATAATAATAGCTACTCACACCATCCCATCTCTCTCTTCTCATTCGTCCACGTGTTCCAACTATCTTAACCCCACCGCTACTTTATAACCCCCTCTTTCTTTATTTCCTTTTCCCAAATAAAGCAAAGGTTGGGAACCCCCTTGTCGCGGCATGTTCTCTTCCTCTCCAGTTTCTACCATATTAGGTAACTTACCTTTTCGGCTTTTCAGATCCAGCATTCACTATTAACTATTAACTAAGCACTACACCGACAAACCAACCAATAGCAAAAACAAATTAACATTAATTTTTTTTTATGAAATTTACGTCATTATTATTAAATTGTGGCGGCATTCAGCTAGAATTCGCATTCTCTGAGATATCTCAAACTTTGCGTGACCTTTTGGAATATCTCAATCGTTCAAATATATTTTGCACTAATCTCAAAGCTAAAATAATACTGGACCCCTACGGTTCCCTGAATAGGCACCGGACACGTCGGTCATGCAAAAATTGAGATATCTCAAAGGATACGCACCCGTTCAGTTAGGGGTGAAAACGGATCGGATATTTTTCGACCGTATTCGAATTCATATTCAAAAATTAAATACAGATATTCGATATTTGAATATCTGTATAGATACAAATACGAATATGATTTTAAATTTTAATTATCCGTATCCGAATAATACATATATCATATAATTTAATATATTATAAAAAAATTATGTTATTCACCATTATAATTAGATAAATATTATGAATTTTAATATTTTTAATAACATATATATATATTTTTTAATAAATATCCGTATCCGAAAAAAAAAAATACCAATATAATTTTACCACTGTCCCAGCCGTATCCAATCCGTTTTCATACTCTACATTCAACAATCATCTAGACTAAACGGAGGAGTCCAGTTCAAAATAAATGGAGAAAAGTAAGAATGTTCTCTCTTCCCAACGCCCCCACTTGCTACGTGTTCTTCTCTTGAGCTATGCCATGTACACTACTCCCCTTCTCATTGGTCTCCTCTCTTTCTTTTCTCTCTCTCCTTCAGACAGCGGCGCCCTCTCTTACCGTTCGCTGCCCCTCTCTTTTAACCCAATCCCCTCGTATCCCTTCACGTGCTCTCGTACTCGATTCCAGCCACGCGTCCTTTTTCCACCAATCTGATCTCTGCATCCCACCTCGACACGTGCTTTCACCGACACGTGTCCTCCCATTTCCTTCTATTTATAACTCTTCTCTTCATACCATGCCTCAGCACCTTCCAGAGACTTACCTACATTCTTTCTTTCAAATCTTTAATTAACAAAAGAAAAAGAAAAGAAAAGAAGAAAACAATGGAGAGGAGAGGAGGATGTTGTATAGCAAGGTATGGAGGAGATACTGACGTTGCATGGAGAGTTGGTCGAATAATGCTAAAGTACCGACCTATTGCTCCGAAACCCGCAGCCATGGCACCGGCCGTACCGAGTAGTACTGCAGATCTGAAATCTACACCATGCAGTGGCAAGTTGAAGAGAAAGGCACCTGCTGGTACAGCAACTGGTACACGGCTAGGAAGCAAACGAGGCCGAAAACCTAAGAAAGCAAACACGATACCGAATCAAACCGAAGAACGAGAGGAGAAATGTTCTTCTTCCCCTTCCCCTTCTTCTTCTACCACTACCACAACCACAACCTCTGTGGATTCATCATCGTTGATTACACTTCCTCTCATGCCTGAGTCGCCTGAGGTGAAGCCGGTGATCCCTAATTCTGCCAGTCAAGCAAATGAAAGTACAGTTGCAGCTGTGGTGGTACCCACAGCACCGACGCCAGTACGACCAGTGGGGTCCTGGATGACAGTAGAAGGATTGAGTGATATCTGGCGACAGGAGGTACCAGCCATGCCTGGCCTCACCAGTGATGAGGCGCCTGCTTTGGTATCTGACGGGTGGGGCCGGGTAACTTGGGCTAATGGTGCGTACAAAAATTTGGTCACTGGAGGAGGAGGAGGGGAGGAAGGTGATGAGGAGGAAGTGAGAGTGGGGCTTGTGACACGGGGCCTGGTGCCAGCTTGGGGCACATGTGGCGGCTTCACGTGTCGTGTGCGTGTAAGGTATGCGTGTAGAAAGAAGGGGAAGGTTTCGCTAGCGGCGCCGTGCGATGTCTGGAGGCTAGATGGCGGTGCGTATGCATGGCGGCTCGATATCAAAGCTGCTCTTAGCCTTAGTCTTAGCCTATAGAGAGTTTTATTTGTTTAGTGAATTCAGAGCCAAGACAAAGAGCTGAGAAACTAAGAATGTGTAGCTAGGTTTGTGGTGGATGTAAATTTTTCTGGGTTAAAAACTTTTTGCAATGGCTGTTCTTTCTGTTCTAAGAGGTTTTATTATGTAAAGAGAAAAATCAATCATGTGTTATCAGAGTATGGAAGTTAATAGAGAGTGAAGCTGAAGCAATATTTTTGTTCTTCTTTCTCATATTTATGTAATTAAATTACGTGCTACCACTTTGTTTGCTTGATGCTTTCGTCACTATTCACCTGTAAATACAACTTTAATAATTTCCCACCAAATATAGACAATTAATGGGTGCTTTATTGTGTGTTTCTATCATTGTTGCAAAAAGATACATAAAAATCTCAATCCGTATCTCCTTAGATTATGAATTTGGTGTACGGTTTTGTGTAAAGTTTATTCCATTGGTGATGGGAAAATATCAATACATTAACTTTTTTGCTGGTAGGCGCTCGCTGCCTACCTCTGCCCATTTTCCATCTCTCTTTTTAATTTTGGAACCTTTTTCCAAGTTTTGAACAGCTTGTCCCTTGTTTTTAACTTTTGAAATTTGAACTGTCGTTTTATCATTTGAATGCTTGAAGTTGCACCTGCATTCTAAAATCCAAACCGACGGAGCCATTACTAGTTTATTATTTATGCAGATAGAAGTTTAATCATTCTTCCTTTTTGGGTTTTTTTTTTAATATTAATGTTTTCCCGGGTTTTGGGGGTTTGCATGGGTGAGTCACGGTTTTCTCTTCATAATATCTGAATTTTGAGATCGAATCCTCTGCTCCTGCCCCCATCCTACCACGTGTCACTCCTAAAATAAAAACTAAACAATATTTAAATTTTTAAGTCCGTAAAACAAAAACTAAATTAATATTTAAATTTTTAAATATCTCACTTGTCAGTCACAACTGACAAGAAAAATTCTGCTCATCACTTGTCAGTCAAAATTTCATAATAAAACGAGGTATGAGTAGTGTTCTAATAAGGGGCGGGGCGGGTTCAACCCGCGCGGGTTGTGCGGGCACGAATCTTGCGAGTATGCGGGTACGCGGGTAGGATTTTTGAAAATGGACCTTTATCCGCCCATGGACCCTTACCAGCGCGGGTAGGCGGACCGGACGGGACGGGTTGGCGGGTTGGTGCGGATCGGACGGGTTGACGGGTTGGAGGGTTTTTTTTTTCCCTGATTTTTAAACCGAAAAAAAGAAAAAACCAGAAAAAAAACAGAAAAAAGCAAAAAGGTAAAAGAAAAAAACTGAATTATTTGAAAAAATATTATTTGGGAACGGTTTTTTTTTTAAACCGAGTTATTTGAAATTATTTGAAATATTTAAAAACAATTTAGATTTTTTTAAAAAACAATTTATTATTTGGGGGGCCGGCGGGTAGGCGGGTGCGGGTATGCGGGTAGGCGGACCGGACGGGTAGGATATGCGGGTACGCGGGTTGCGGGTTTGGCGGGTTTTGTTTTCAAAAACTCGACCCTTACCCGCATTTTTACCCGGTCCGCCTAACCCGCGGAACCCGCAAAACCCGCGTGCGGGGCAGACCGGGCGGTACGCGGGTCGCGGGCGGGGCGGGGCGGGCGGCGGGTAATTGTTAGAACTCTAGGTATGAGAATATCTCGAGATTGGGTGCAGATCTTCTATTTGTAGAAATTAAAAATCAAAATAATTTGGATAAATGGATTGGAATATTGGTTTGGGGTGGATCCATAACTATGAGCAAAACTAGACTCTGATGTGCTCACTGACAAGAGTTAGTGGGCACATTTTCAAAATGTTATTGGATTGACTTCTAACTACGAATTCATATTGTTGAAATTCATGTACTTCGTGAGTGATGCATGTACATACAATTTTTTTAAAGTTTCAAATTCATTTAGCACATGATCAAGCGGTCAAAACAATAAACATTTTATAAGTTATTTTTTAAATTGTTTTATGTAATCATTTTTTTATTATTTTTTGACCGCCTGATCATGTGCTAAATGAATTTAGAACATTAAAATTTTTACATGTGTATGCATCACTCACGAAGTACATGGATTTCAACAGTTTGGATTCGTAGTTTCGAAGTAAATCCAATAGTCTTTTGGAGGTGTACTCACCAACCCCTCTTGGTGAGCACATCACACTCCAGTTTTGCTCCATAATTATTATTGGAATTGGACAAAAAAATTCAAGAATAACTGAATTTAAATAGCTAATCAGTTTGAAATTTATTAGTTAATATGATATTATTGTTGAATTGCATAACAATTTTTTTTATTATGGACTCAATTAGAGATGCAATACTTGATGTGATCAAGTCAAATTTTTACGGTTATGTTGTGCTGTGATTAAATTCGAAAGAATGATCGGAACACGTTAGTGACACTCATGATGTATTCATCGCCATGTTTGGTCATATTTAATTACTATTTTTATTCATAATTTAAATTAATTTGTTCAAGATTCACCATTTGATTAAATATCTAATCGTGCTAATTACGCATGACTTACATGACCACGTGACATGTCATGATCAGATCATGTACCGTGTCGTGACGTATCCGATCACCGCACATAACTTTTTCACATCCCTATGATCAACTGATTAACTGAAGATTTTGAACTCAATATGTTAGAGCAAAATTATTTCTCAAAGTAGACCAACGAGCCCAGTAGTATAATATCAGAGAAGTTGGTTTGCAAAATTCTGAGTAGGATAAGTTACATGAGGGTCTATCATTGCTAAGTGCTAACAATTACATAGTATAGAAAATCAATGAATTGAATTATTAATTAAATTTCGCTGATATGTTCTTAATATATATATATAGAGAGAGGAGGGTTCCAATGCATCCAAAATTTCATGCTTCCATTTGCTTCCAATTCTTTATCTTCATTTTCAAAATACGAATAGTTGATCCGAACCGTTCAACATGATCATCATAATAAAATATGCTTGGAGACCAAATTTTATATTTTTTGGAATTTTTTTACTCTTTTTTAAGATATGTACAAAATCACTTTATCGGATGGTCCAGAATCTCCTTAAAACAATAATTTTGTCCCTATCTTAAAAAATAGTAAACAAATTTCAAAAAATATAAAATTTGGTCTCCAAGAATATTTTATTATGATGATCATGTTGAACGGTTCGGATCGACTATTCAGAGTTTGAAAATGAAGATAATGGAGATTAAAAATTGGGAGCAAATGGGAGCATAGAAATTTGGGTGCATTTGAACCCTCCTCACACACACACACACACACACATATATAAGAGAATTATTAGTTCAATTTTCATTGATTTTTAACTTCAAACATAAATTTATTTACATATTAAATTTACAGTTTTTATTGGAACTAAATTAATAATTTAATAATAGAAGTATCCGCGAGAGTATACCGAAAAAATTTCTTGCCGATACTATTCTATTCTTGTAGTCTTGTCAGCTATCTTGTCAGCTACAAATATCATATTGCTAATAAAATCTTTAATTTTCTATTGGTCAAGTAATGTGAGCAAGAAGGTTAAGACAATAACAGAAGGATGACTTCTAGTGCTTGAAGATGTTATACCACTAGCTAGCTACATGCCAGTGACAATAGAGATGGTGGTGTGCCAACCACCGGATCTTAAGAATCCATAATACCAATGGAGAAACATCAGAAGACTGCTCTTTTGCTTTTTGTTATCATTCTTGGTCCTTTAAAGTGTGGCTTAGTTATTGCACTTTAGCTTATTTTTAAATGTAACTATATCTAAAGTTTGGTACATTTTGAAATGATGCATATGTTGGTGGTTGATGTCAACACCTTCAAGGTGTTCAGTCTAGAGGATTAGTCTGGTTAATTGATTTTTGTAATTATCTAGTTTCAGTATAGTAATATGAAACAGACATCAGCCGCTTTAAAAAAATCAATGAGTTAAACAATTAGTATCGACATCAATTGCAAGGTCTTAATACCCATCAAATTAAAGTCAAAATGTAATATTTTTTTGCACGTGCATAGAGAAGATGATATAGATCGTATTTAACAATTTTATTTTGATATTTAAATTTTTAAGTCATTAAAAATTTACAAAAATAGAGGCATAAAAAATGGAGTAACTAAACTTTCCTGTTATTATTATTGTTGTTGTTGTTGTTGTTGATGATGATTATGAGTGAGGTTATGATAATATGCATGTTACGGGTCGTCCTATATTATCGATTCATATTTCTATTGTAGAACTTCAAATAGGCAATTTGATCGATCTATTAAATATGATCTTTGTACAAAAATGTATTTAGAGATTGAATTTTACATTTTTTTTAGAATGTTTTTACTAATAATAGATAAGTAGAAAATCACTATTTTTGGAAGTTACATAATTTTTTAAATTGAGTGATTTTTTGTGAATCTAAAAAATAGTAAAAAAAAATTAAAATTATATTTTTAAGTATATTTTCTAATAAAAATCAGATTTAACAGTTCAGATTAACTATTTAAACTTATATAATATATATATATATATATATATATATATATATATATATATATATATATAAATTCATAGCACAAATCAATCCGAAATGTCTAAATTTAATTTGGACGCACTGAATTTGTGCAATGGAAGAAGACGAGACAACTGAAGGCCCGTTTAAAGGGGTGCGTATCCTCTGAGATATCTCAATTTTTGCATGACCTACGTGTCCGGTACCTATTCGGGCGAACGTAGATGGGCATTATTATTTGTGCTTTAAGATTCGTGCAGAAAGTATTTGAACGATTGACATATTCCAAAAAGTCATGCAAAGTGTGAGATATCTCAGAGGATGCGAATTCCATTTAAAGCAGCTGCTTTTGTTTGTCAACGCAATTCTTAATTTATCACCTTTTGAAGTTTCTCTCCGCCTTAAAAGTGGGCCGCTAGGCCTCTTTTCATCTAATCTTTGTCCGTTTTGGAAGTTCTTCTGCTACTGGAAACTAGAGGTGGCAAAAAAAAGTTTGTGTTTCAATCTCATTCGTATTTGACTTGTTCACTAACAGTATACTTGTTATTGAATTAAGCTATTAACAAATCAGCTCACTATTAGTTCGGTTCAGAATTAACGAGTTCAAACTGGAGCCTAGCTTGCTCACCAGCTCGCTCGATTAGGCATCAATTTGTGAATTGTGTATTTTATAATGTTTAGCTCGGTCCAACTTGGTTCAGTTCGATCCAACTTGGTTCAAAAAAATTGTAGAATTTATTCTCTTCTTAAAACAAGATTTAAGCTATTGCTACCGCTGTGTTACATAGGCTTCTGTGATTCTATTTCTATTTTTTAAGCTACATGATATGTTATGGTAAGTATACTTAACCGAACTATATGTTTTTATTCCTATTTGTGATTTAGTCTCTAATTTTATATTGGAAAATATTCAAATACTAATTCTTCATTTTGCTTGATCTTCGTCTGGTATTCACTTGTAAAATTATTGCCGTTGGTTTCATTGACAGTTAATTTTAATTATTATAATATATAAAATATTCAAATAGTTATATTAACTGCATTTTACTTTTAAAATTAATTGCTATTTGTCTATTATAATCTGTAATACTATGAAGTGTGAACTATTAAATAATGTTACCGTGTATATATATTTTTTTCTTATTTGCATGATTGAAAAAAATATACTGACTTAGATTAATTGATATTTAGTTATTATCTCAATTTTCTAATATTGATCACGTTGATAATTAGTAAAAATATAAATATAAAATTTGAAAAAAAAAATACTATGTATGATAGCTTCTACTATACATACGCTATTCGCAATAGCTTTTTTTTTTTTTTTTCTCTCTCTCCCTGCTATGCTTCTATAATTGCTATTTAGAACCTTGACTAGAATAGATATGTACTTTGATGTGCTTTAAATCATTTTGAAGTTATAAAGTCATTAAAACCGGCACATATCATCTAAATCAATCCGGTATTTGTCATAATTATTATATGTGTTAATTTTTTTTAGTGAAAGTTGGAGGTCAAGTTCTTTCATTTAAATTTCGAACATGCGATTTTCTTATACAGAAAATATTATCTTTGTCATCAGACTAAACACTGATTCTCTGTCTGTGTTAATTTACAATGATACATCAAAATTGTGCAAACAAAAGTGCAATAATATATATACAACACGTTAATACCGGTCGTTATAATTGGTGTGAGCCACATTTGAAAACTTGAAAATTAGAAAAAACTAACAACTAAATATCTATTATTGGATATACCCTCAACAAAAGTTTGAAATTGCATTTGCACATGGCATAATATTTCGGTTGGTGTTTTTGGTTATTTATTGCCACGTGTTCTTCAACAATTGTCGTCTTATGCGACACGTATTTCCTCAGCATACATCTTTTCGTTAAATGTTTTGATTTTTTTTTGCTTTGCTCGTGGTGTATTTGTCAAGAAGAGGATCTACCGTTTTTTTTATTGTGTGTTTCTATCATTGTTTCCCAAAAAGATACATAAAAATCTCA
This sequence comes from Carex cristatella, assembly GCA_024447775.1. Taxonomy (NCBI): domain Eukaryota; kingdom Viridiplantae; phylum Streptophyta; class Magnoliopsida; order Poales; family Cyperaceae; genus Carex; species Carex cristatella. The sequence continues at coordinate 3,644,354 of JAJHPF010000022.1, forward strand.
ATCCATATCCCCCTTAGATTATGATTTTGGTGTACGGTTTTGTGTAAAGTTTATTCCATTGGTGATGAGAAAATATCAATCGATCGTTAACTCTTTTTTTTTTTGCTGGTAGGCGCTGCTAGTGTTTACCAAACGGGCGGGTACGGGCGGGCACAGACACGGGTTGCTTGGGTCACGGGTTGTACGGGTCGGACGGGTTAAACAGGACGGTTTGAGACGGGTTGAGTTTGGAGTGATGACCCTAACCCGCCCTTTGACCCGTCGGGTTGGACGGGACGGGTTGGGACGGGGCGGGTACGGGCGGATCACGGGTTTATTATTTTTTAATTCGAAAATTTCAAAATTCCAAAAAATCAGAAAAAATTCCAAAAAAATTGCAAAAATACAGAAAAATTCCAAATTATTTTTTAAATTAGAATTCTAAAATTCAAAAGTAATTAAAAAATCGCAAAAATATTCCAAGTGTTAATAATTGTAAAAAAAATTTAACTTTTTTTGGTATAACTTGATTATTTTAGACTTCTCAAACTCGTAACGATTTAAATAAAAATTGTAAAAATTACTAAATAGTTTTAGTATTAAGAGTTTTATCCTATCACACAAAAAAAAAACATTACTATATGATTAAACTTTGTACTCATATAATGAGAGGTAACTTTAAATGATTATTATCCACGGGTTTGGACGGGTTATCATGGGTTTAGACGGATTACAGCGGGTTATGATGGGTTACGGGTCACGGGGCGGGCGTGCACGGGTCACAGGCACGGGCGAAGGTGGGTTAAGGACGGGTTGGAAAGGGGCGGGCTACCACGGGCAAAATCTTGAAGGAGCGATCCTAATCCGTATGAAACCCGCCCTTGGCATGGGTACGGGCGGACACGGGTTGGATCTGCGGGCGGGCACGGACGGGCGATGGGGGCGGGCGGACACGGGTCGGGTGGACCCGTACGGGTTTTGTCAAAACACTAGGCGCCGCCTACCTCTGCCCATTTTCCATCTCTCCTTTTAATTTTGGAACCTTTTTTCAAAGTTTTCAACAACTTGTCCCTTGTTTTTTTTACTTTTGAAATTTGAACTGTCGTTTTTTCATTTGAATGTTTGAAGTTGCAAACTTGCACTCTAAAATCCAGACAGACGGAGCCATGACTTGTCTATTATTATGCAAATAAAAGTTTAATCATTCTTCCTTTTTGGGTTCCTTTTTTTTTATATATATATATATGAGTGATGCTTCGGTGCATACAAGGACCCATTTGTAAAATAAACATATTTTTATTTTCAAAGTTCAAACAGTCGATCCGAACCGTTCATCTTGTTCTCCATATTAATATGTGCTTAGAGACCAAATTTTACATTTTTCTGAATTTTTTTACTATTTATTAAGATGGGTACAAAATTCAATGGTCTGAATTTGATATTTTTTGTACCCATCTTAATAAATAGTAAAAAAATTCATAAAAATATAAAATTTGGTATCCAAGCACATATTAATATGGAGAATAAGATGAACGGTTCGGATCGACTGTTTGAACTTTGAAAATAAAAATATGTTTATTTTACAAATAAGTCCTTGTATGCACAGAAGAATTTGCCTATATATTTATGTTTTCCGGGTTATGGGGGTTTGCATGGGTGAGTCATGAGTGTCACGGTTTTCTCTTCAGAGCATAATATCTCAATTTTACCCAAAATTTCATAATAAAATGAGGTATGAGCATATCTCGAGATTGGGTTCAGATCTTTTATTTGTAGAAATTAAAAATCAAGATATTTTGGATGAATGAACGGAATATTGGTTTGGTTCACTGATTTCGATACTAACAGATCCATAATTATTATCGGAATTGGTCAAAAAATTAAAGAATAAACTTATTGATTAACTGAAGATTTTGGACTCAATATGTTAGAGAAGTTTGTTTGCAAAATTCTAGGTAAGACAAGTTACATGTGGGTGTCCTTACTAACAATTACACAGTATATATAGAAAATCAATGAAATGAATTATTAATTGGGTTCCATTGACATGTTCTTAATTATAGAACATAATTATTAGTTCAATTTCTTGATTTCAACTTCAAATATAAATTTATGTATATATTAAATTCACAGTTTTTATTGGAACTAACTTAACAATTTAATTTCGATATTTTCATAATTTTTTTGTGACTAATTAAGGCACACTGTATCTTTCGGATATTATTAGTCGGTCCCATCAAATGATTTGTTCTTACCTATTAGATTAAAATAAAAATTATTGTAATTTGATTTTTGAATTTCTTAATGTAAAATATGACTCCTAGTGTAAAAATAGGACAGTATTCGCGAGAGTTTACCAATAGAAAGATGTTTTATTTTATTAATAATGAGAGTATCCACGAGAGTATACCGATAATATCCCTTGCTGATACTATTTTATTCTTGTAGTCTTGTCGATTAGTCTGGCAGTGTATCAATCAAACTATCACTTTTCAATGCTTTATTCCCTAATATAGTTAATTTTTAACCTCGTATTAATATATAGACAATTTGTTATTATAAAGTAACCGTGATTAACAAGATAACGACTTCATTTTTTTTTATGTAAAATATCTTGCTGTCTAATTCTTTGATGAAATGGAAGTTATCAGGGAATGTATACTACCTTACAGCCACTGAATAAAGATTAATATTTTTTATGTATTATTTATCGTCATTAATCTAATTTTAGTTCTTATTGTTATTAGAGGAGGATTTATTTTTTGTGCAATCATCATATATTCAATTTTACCTTTCAGTAAAAAAATTCTAATATTTATATGTTAAAAACCTATTAAATTTAATCTATATTTATCAACATTTACATAAAAAAAATCTTCATTTTTCAATTTTTTTTTTATAAGAATCAATAACTTATGTTGGACAACTTGGAAGCACAAAAATGAGCTATGTTTTAATGCAGGTACTATCTTGTCAACTAGAAATATCATATTGCTAATAAAATCTTTAATTCTCTATTGGTCAGGTAATGTGTGCAAGAAGGTTAAGAGTCTAGGGGTGTTCAACCGGTCGGTTCAGTTCAAACCGAACTAAAATAACCAAATCAAACTTTTTTCCGGTTTTTGAAAATCCAACTGAACCGACCGAACTGAAATAGCAAACTAAATTAAAACCGAACCGTTTAAACCGATTTAAACTTTGGTTTGTTCGGTTGAACCGAAAAGAGGAATTCAATCTCAAAAACTCAAAACTCAATACACCAATACGAGAATTTCACAGAAATAAAAATCAAGATACCATTACACAAGTTCAATTTCATACAAACACGTAAATTCAAAACCGAAAATGAACCAAAATAATACATGAAGTCTCGAACTATTAATAAAATCGGTCGGTTTGGTTTATTCGGTTTTGAGAATTCAAAACCAAACTGAACCATTTAAACCGAAATTTCCCGGTTCGGTTTAAAACAAAATAAACCGAACCATTTGAACACCCCTAGTTAAGACAGTAACAGAATGATCACTTCTAATGCTAGAAGATGTTATACCACTAGTTAAGACAGCTACATGCCAGTGTGACATTGGAGATGGTGGTGTACCAACCACCACAGAATCCATAATACCAACGAAGAAACATGATCAAAAGACTACTCTTTTGTTTTTTGTTATCATTCTTAGTCCTTTACAATGTGGCTTAGTTGTTGCACTTTAGCTAATTTTTAAACGTAGCTATATCTAAAGTTTGGTACATTTTGAAATGATGCATCTGTTGGTGGTTGATGTTAACACCTTCTAGGTGTTCAGTCTAGGTGATTACTCTGGCTAATTGATTTTTGTAATTATCTAGTTTCAGTATAGTAATATGAAACAGACACCAGCTTCTTTAAAAAACATCAACAAAAATCAATAGGTTAAAAAAATCAGAACTCCTATAATTGCACATTGAAATAAAGGGGACTGAATGGTGTATCTGTCCAGAGACGATCTCAGCTTTCCATTCAACAAATTCATCAAATCTGATCTGTTCATATGGATATTAGATTTTATGCATACTACTTATGTAACTGTACGTGTACAAGTTTAAAAATAGTTATAAATCAACCTGCTGCATACAAAGACACATGAATTTTTCTCTCTCCTCAATGACTGGCGCTATGCGGAGAGCCGGAGATCGTCTTTCCCCTCTTTGATCTCCTGATCTCCTTCCTCTTTTCTCTCTTCAATCCTCTTTTCTCCTGATTTCTCCTTTTCTTCTCCTTCACGAAGACAGTTCTCTTTTCTTCTTCCCCGCGAAGTCTTTCCCAACATCTTCTTTTTTCTCTCTCTCAAAATCAAGATATATGTAGGGTTTCTCTTCACTGCAGTGCTAGATCTCCCTCTCAAAACCTAATGGGGGAGCTGTTGTCTCTCTCCGGTCGCGGCCTCTCCTCTCTGCCGCCCCAAGTCAGATTTCCTCTCTCCTTTTCGCCGCCCTGAAGTGTAAATCCTGGTGCTCATCTCCCATTTCACCTCGCTCCTCTATTCCACTTGTTAAACCCTACACTAAGACCGTGCCCACATGAGAAATTACGTAATATATCCTTCACCTTATTGGCGATGGTTGCGGCTCGATGCAGCTGATTGACAGAGATGGGAAGTTCAACATGGAGGGGTTAGAGCAGTTCATCAAGGAGGTCAGGTTGGCCTACTACGGCCTCTCCTACACCGTCGTCTCCATCATGGGCCCACAAAGCAGCGGTTTGTGCCATTATTTTGCGTTGGCCTCCTCATTTGTATTAAATTGTTGAATTGGACTTGGAAAATGCCGAAATGGTTTTGATTTTACCCAATAAAAGGAATGGGTTATGAATTTAGTTGGGCAATAGGTGTTTAACTTTGAGCTTTGTTGTTACTGAGAAATTGATTAATTTGTGTACTTATGAGTTCACATGTTAATTTGCTTTCTTTTTTCTTGTTGGTTGATAGGTAAAAGAATATTGCTTAATCATCTATTCAAGACTAATTTCAGAGAAATGGATGCTTTTAGAGGAAGGTAATGCTCAGAATATATCTCTTCTTTGAAATTCTTTAGAGTTCCGTTGTTACATTCTTGTTTGAGCATGGTAGTATTTGATATGTATAGCCAAACATGTCAGTCTTTATGCAGGTAGCATTCCAGATCCAAACCAAATTAACATCACTTTGATTGTGGTAAAATTATGCCATTTTCTTTGTTATCCAGTTTACATGGAAGGTATTGGACTGGGCCGAACATCATATGTTCCAGCAGTAACCAGTGGGAAGCCATACATTGGGCTGCAGGTGTTTAGAAATATCAAAATTGAAGAGTCTGAGATAATATTTGACTAGGATATGCTACAGCTATGGACGAGGTTTTTACAAAATGCTGGTACCAGATTTTGATATGCAAAAATAATGTTTGCAAAATCCTGTACATGCGTGTCTTGATAATAAAATGGTCATACTAAAATAAAACACATGTTAAAATTTCAAATTTACACCTCAGTCTCCCCTCCCTCTAATTCTTCCTTCCTTACTATTTGCAAAAATACTGATGTTGATTCAATGAATTTTGAATAGATCTATGCAATGCCGGTGTTTGATATGATGGAAACTTATCTGGTGAAGAAGCACATTTATGTTGGTAATGTCGAGAACTTCTTTTTTCATTATTAGAGCTATATAATATGCTTGATAATTTCATTTTTTTCTACAGTACAAATTAGCATTTGCATTTCTGATTTCTTCAGTATTGTATTTATTTTGCATCTTTTGTGCAGCTCTTACAATGTTCATTGGCATGACCTTTCCCTTCTTTGGTGGGTTGGTTGGGTTTTTTGGAGGATTTGTCTTTGCACCAACAACATACTTTGTAAGCATTCCTCACTTTTGATTGGAAATGATATGCTTTTGCATATAAAATAGCTGAAACTGGCATATATTCAGAACCTATATGTACTGTTATATAGAAAAATAATAATCTTAATGAAAACTATGATAATATATTTTAGTTACTTAAATTAAATTCAATATACGGTTGCAAACCCTTTTATCTTAAAAAAAATAGGGTCTCAAACCTGCCCTTGCTAGAAGAAATAAATTGAAATTACTCAGAGAAAAATTTGTCAACTTGATCATGAATGAATTAAATTATTTTGGAGCATAATTGTGGAAGTTTGTTTCTTAAGAAAAAAAAATATAAGAAGTCATATATTTTATGTTCAATATTTCCTGTACTTACGTTTTATTGAAAGATATTATTACTTCATTTTATGAATTTAATTAACGATGCCTTCACTTGCATCAATATTTTTTTAGCTTCCTTGCATCACGTGGCTTTGTATCTACAAACCAAGAAGATTCAGCTTTTCTTGGATTGTCAATTGGGTAAGTTAGCCAAATTTAATTTATTTTATTTCTTTTACAACAATTCTCATAAAAATAATGTGTGAGGCATGATCTAACTTTTACCTTAAACAATCAAAAGTCCAAATTGTATATTTCATAAATTACAATCCCACGTTTATCTCATCGAAAATTTATAAAAAGAATTGATAATTTATTTTCCTTTATTTAAATCAGATTTGCATCATCCTCGGTGTTCTTATCATGGTGTTATCCCCGATTGGAGGATTTCGCCATATCATAATGGATGCAAAAACCTACCAATTTTATAATTAATCTATGTTGAAGTGATTGGAGAAGACATTTCTAAGGGAAGAATAGTTTATACAAATTCTTGTAGTAGTTTTATTATTTTGATTTTGGCAGTTTCATGCTTAATTGTGCTCTTATTAAGGCCTTCAACTGTGTATGGTTGTGTGATGATTTTTGTTGATGTTTTCTTTTCTTAAAAAAAAAAAAATTCGGTTCTTTCTGCGAGTCGTTGGACGCTTGTGCAAAAGATAAAAGTTCTGATTTTGTTGTTACATAAAGACCAGAGCGAATGAGAGAAAGATGGAACGCACCAAAAAAACTTAATGGTTTATGCAATGTATAATTCTTTTCAATATAATATAAAACTTGACAGCTTCTGTCAAGCTTCTAAAAAAAAAAAAAAATTTCTTTTCAAAAATATGCTTTAAGTTGGCTCAAGAATCAGAGCTTTGGTTGTACCTGTTCCAAAATTGAGCTTCTGACCGAGCGAATGGAATTTGTATCCTATTAATGAGTTAACTCCAATTTTGAGTTAAGATCTGGACCGTCCGATTTAAATTTGTCCTGGCTCCTTGCACTGGTTAAAGATTTTAACAGAGTAGTTTTAGCTCCATGCAGCGTACGGACTATGAAATCAAAATAGCATTGCATGGGATTTGTGTGCTATACGAAGCCAAAAGTCCGCTCTTTTTTTCCTTGCACCTCTTCCCTCCACCATTAGGGTTTTGCTATAATTTTTTTTTAGATGGCGATTCACAGAAGAAAAAAATGACGGATTAGAAATGGAGTGGTTAAGAAATAAAGATTGAATTAGTTTCTATTATTATTATTATCAAGACAATTGTATTTAATTTCTTTTGGGTTTCACGGATGTATAATTGTACTTGCTAGGTACTTTTTTATTATTTGGCTGCTCATTTTTCTTCATTTGCTGAGTCAATTGGCTGCCTCCATATCCAGCAAAATGGTTTCTTTTAAAAATGTGTTATCATCTTAGCATATTTTTAGAATCAAACACAAAGATTCTCGCCTCAAATGATTATTAGTCGGTCCCATCAAATGATTTGTTCTTACCTATTAGATTAAAATAAAAATTATTGTAATTTGATTTTTGAATTTCAAAATGTAAAATATGACTCCTAGTGTAAAAATAGGACAGTATTCGTGAGAGTTTACCAATAGAAAGATGTTTTTTTATTAATAATGAGAGTATCCGCGAGAGTATACCGATAATATCCCTCACTGATACTATTTCATTCTTGTAGTCTCGTTGATGAGTCTGGCAGTGTATCAATCAAACTATCACTTTTCAACGCTTTATTTCCTAATATAGTTAATTATTAACCTCGTAATAATGTATAGACAATTTGTTATTATAAAGCAACCGTGATTAACAAGATAACGACTTCATTTTATATGTAAAATATCTTTGATGAAATGTAATTTACCAGGGAATATCTACTACCTTACAGGCACTGAATAAAGATTAATATTTTTTATGTATTATTTATCGTCATTAATCTAATTAATTTTAGTTTTTATTGTTATTAGAGGAGGATTTATTTTTTGTGCAATCATCATATATCCAATTTTACCTTTTCAATAAAAAAATATTCTAAAATTTATATATAAATAACCTATTAAATTTAATCTATATTATTTTTTTAACATTTACATAAAAAATAATTACTTCTCAATTTTGTTTTTTGTTTTTTTATAAGAATCAATAAGTTATGTTGGACAGCTTGCAAGTTGCATGTGTTATTTTTTAATGCATGCACTATCTTGTCAGCTAGAAATATTATATAGCTAATAAAATTCTAAACTCTAAACTCTTAGAATTTTTTTTTAATCAGATTCATTTTTGGATTTGGCTACCTTTGAAAAATGAATTTGTCTACCCCTGACCCAAAGCACAGTCTTGCCCAAAGGGAAATCAATAGAAAAAAAAACACCCTCCGCCTCAACACAGAGGAGACGCTGAGACGTTTGTGCGCGATTTTGTTAGTTGTTGCACATTGAATTCTCCGATTTTTTTTATTAATAGGAATATTTTTCTTGATACCAATCAGGTGGCATCATTGTTTGCCTTTTGGTCCAGACTAAGAAAAGATGACAAAGAAATAACATTAATTATTTTGAATCATACAGCTTGACGCTAACTCGAACCGTTAATTTATTCGAACCTGAAACCGAACCTGAATCTGATTTTTGCCTACCCCTAGTGTGCTAGAAGATGTTACACCACTAGCTAGCTACATGCCAGTGTGACATTGGAGATGGTGGTGTACCAACCACCAGAGAATCCATAATACCAAATTACCAATGGAGAAACATCAGAAGACTACTCTTTTGCTTTTTGTTATCATTCTTAGTCCTTTATAGTGTGGCTTAGTTGTTGCACTTTAGCTTATTTTTAAACGTAGCTATATCTAAAGTTTGGTACATTTTGAAATGATGCATCTGTTGGTGGTTGATGTTAACACCTTGAAGGTGTTCAGTCTAGAGGATTACTCTGGCTAATTGATTTTTGTAATTATCTAGTTTCAGTATAGTAATATGAAACAGACATCAGCCTCTTTAAAAAAAATCAACAAAAATCAATAAGTTAAAAAATTAGTATCAACATCAATTGCAAGGTCTCAATACCTATCAAATTAAAGTCGAAATGTGATAATTTTTTTGCATGTGCATAGTGAAGATGATATAGATCGTATTTAACAATTTTATTTTGATATTTAAATTTTTAAGTCGTTAAAAATTTACAAAAATAGAGGCATAAAAAATGGAGGAGTATGTAAACTTTCTTGTTATTATTATTGTTGTTGTTGTTGTTGTTAATAATTATTATGAGTGAGGTTATGATAATATACATGTTACGGGTCGTCCTATATTATCGATTCATATTTCTCTTGCAAAACTTCAAACAGGCATTTTGATATGCTAAACATGATCTTTGTATGAAAATGCCTTTAGAGATCGAATTTTACATTTTTTTTTAGAATGTTTTTACTAATAATAGATTGGTAGAAAATCACTATTTTTGTATGGTACATAATTTTTAGATTAAGTGCTTTTGTGTGTATCTAAAAAAAATAGTAAAATAATTCTCAAAATTAGATTTTTATGTATATTTTCTAATAAAAATCAGATTGAACAGTTCAGGTTAATTGTTTAAACTTATAAAAAAATATATATAAATTCACAGTACAAATCAATCCGAATTGTCTAAATTTAATTTGGACGCACCGAATCCATGTAATGAAAAGAGACGAGACAACTGAAGGCCCGTTTAAACCAGCTGCTCTTTTTTGTCAACGCAATTCATAGTTATCTCTTTTTCAAGTTCCTCTTTCTCTCTTTAAAGTGGGCCGCTAGGCCTCTTTTTATCTAACCTTTGTCCGGTTTGGAAGCTCTTCTGCTACTGAAAATTAGGGGTAGCAAAAAAAAAAGCTCATAGTTCATGCTCTATCGTGACTCGATTGGACCGAGTTGTTAACTAGCTAGTTTGTTATTAGCTCGGTCCAGAATTAACGAGTTCAACTGGGGTCTAGTTTGTTCGCCAGCTTACTCAGTTAGGCATCAATTTGTGAATTTATGCGTATTTTATACTATCCGGCTCGGTTCAGGTGGGTTCAGTTCGATTCAGCTCGGTCCAAAAAATTTGTAGAATTTATTCTCTTCTTAAAACAAGATCCAGTCAGACCCAGGAAACCAAGGTCGTGATGATTTCAGCTCGCGAACTAGCTCGGTCTAACTCGTGACGATTTCAACTCAGACCTCTAAAGTCAGCTCACTTGTGACTCATACGAGTCAGGTCGTGATGAGTTCAAACTGAACCCAGCTTGTAACGAGCCATCTCCTTGCCACCCTGAAAACGAAGGTCTGATATCAAATACTTGTAAAGTTGTACCTCATTCTAATTATGAAACACACAAAACAAATATCATCTTATGTGCAAATAACTATGTTAGAACGCATTAATATCTAATTAGTAAAGTTCTGTTCGTGCTTTTCAATTCAAATATCATTTTAAAATGGCCAAATAATCATCGAAATTAACATATATATTCTTAATTACATCATGCATAATTTTTTTTGCGCAAGTACATGATAAGTTTATGACATCAACTTTTTTTTTCAAACAATTCTGCTAGGATAGATATGTACTTTGGCATGTGCTTTAATAAAATCATTTTGGCCAATATTTGAAGTTATAAAATCATTAAACCGGCACATATAATCTAAATCAACCCGGTATTTGCATAATTATTATATTTGTTAAATTTTTTTTAATAGAGATTGGAAGTCAAACTATCCAACTATTTAATATTCACAAAAAATTCTCTCATTTAAATTTTGAACATGCAACTTTCTCGTACAGAGAGCATTACCTTTGCCATCACCAAACACTGATTCTCTATCTGCGTTAATTTACAATGATACATCAAAATTGTGCAAACAAAAGTGTAATAATAAATTGGAGTTGGCTAAGGTGCTACGCGTAGCATAGAGGTCCTCCGTACAAGGCTCAATATTTGAGTTTCAAAATTCTAACGGTCAATCCGAACCGTTCAACATGATCTCCATATGAATATGTACATGCAAACCAAATTTTACATTTTTTTTAGAATATTTTTACTATTTTTTTAGATAGGTAAAAAATCACTTGATCTGAATAGTACAGAATTTTCAGATCAATTGATTTTCTACCTATTTAAAAAAAATAGTAAAAAAATATAAAATTTAGTTTGCAAGTACATATTCATATGAAGATCATGTTGAATGGTTTAGATCGACTGTTAGAAATTTGAAAACTCAAATATTGAGCCGTTGCACGGAGGCCCTCTATGTTACGCGTATCATATTAGCAATTTCCATAATATATATACAACACGTTAATACCGGTCGTTATAATTGGTGTGAGCCACATTTGAAATCCTGAAAATTATAAAAACAAACAACTAAATATCTATTATTGGATATACCCTCAACAAAAGTTTGAAATTGCATTTGCACATGACAGAATATTTCGGTTGGTGTTTTTGGTTTTTTTTTTGCCACGTGTCCTTCAACCATTGTCGTTTTATGCGACACGTATTTTACAAAGTATGATAACTTCTGAAATCTTAAAGAGTATAACTAATTTGTAGAGGAGAATAATAAAAAAAAAATATAACTAATATATGATATTGTACAAAGTATGATAACTTCTAGAAATTACCTGCCTGACAAATGGCTATGAAGGTAGAAAATATAAGAAGCCTTTGGGAACTACCTATATTAATATAACATTAAAGCAAAGAATAAATTCATATGTCGGCTGTTGTGATGATTACTTAAAGCAGAGAATTAATAAATTCATATATCGGTCGTTGTGGTGATTAATTATCTAAAAGAATTAAAATTGGTTGTCGTGGGCATATTCGTTAGTCTAAGGAAATATAATCATCACTAAATCAATATTCTAATCAAAAGAAAAACTTAAAAGTTACTAAATTTTGTAATTAGAAATTACGCTGATTAGGACCGGCAAAAAAAAACTCGTAACTCGTGGATTGCTCGTGACTCACCTCTGACTTGATTGCTAACAGTCCGTTCAATAATTGACCGAGCCAGCTCACCAGTAACTCGATCTGAAATTAACAAGCTGAGTTAGGACGTAGCTTGTATCGAGCCAACTCGGTTCATTAACGAGCTAGAGGACCCTTTTCCGAGAACTAATTTCTCACTATGTAGGTTTTAGGGTTTTAGCCAAAAACCACGTGCTTCGTCTCTTCTCTCTAATCTCGTTATGATTTTCTAGCTTTTGTTGCTCTAATTAAAGCTCTCATGAGTCCAAATTTTAGTATTCCACGCTCGTCTCTCTATTTTATTTGCTCACTTGTCGAGGTATGTCGATTACAAGCACAACTATATGTAGTATAATCGTATCAATAAATTTCTAATTGTACCGATTGACAAGTATCAGTTATACCAATTGACTAGTAACAACACGACAGAAACTCAAATTGTACACTTTTGACTAAGAACTTACTGATAACGAGAATTTTATTTTGGTTGAGAAAACATTAGAGGTGCTAGCTTAGTTCATGAGTTGACTTGTCACGATTTTAAGTTGAGATTTCAGCTTGATTGCCCCAAGTACAATTCATTTCAGTAATAACTCAGTCCGAAATTAACAAGCTGAATTAAGACCTAACTCGGACCGAACCAAATCGTTGCAACTCCAAGGCTCTTGATGTGGAATCGAGATCCAGTGATATAACCTAATTTTTAGGTTTTAAATCAGGACCGTCCGATTCGAGTTGAGCGCGCGAGATGGAGCACCGGATTCAAGATAGAGTACACATTCTGAAGTAAATCGTGCGAGACGGAACGTCGGATTCGAATCGGGCAGTCTTGACTTAAAACTCAAAAATTGGGTTACTTTAGGGGATCCGGACCTGTGGACCTGTTTATTAAAAAAAAAGAAAAAAAAAGAAAGAAAGAGAGATTCCAAAGAATATGCTAGTTTTGAAATTTGTTATCGTTTAGTTGTGTACTGAAAAGAAACGTGAGATCTCAGTTATTGTACAGGTCAGTGTTCTCTCACCCAATCAGGTGACTAAAACGCAACCGCCAAACTTTTCCTGTTCTCACGCGCTTTATTTTATTCATTTTTATTTGTTTGTTTCTATCCAAGAAACTCCAAACTATTCCACATTTTTCGTTTGTCACGCAAAATAATTAAATAAAGAGAATAGAGAGAGCACAAGTAAAGTGGTTATTCTCGACTAATTAATTTATTAAACTGCAAGTGTCGTCATGTAATGTAAGTATTTATTTATTCTGAAATCAGAACTCTATTTTTCTTTCGATTTTTTACAGTACAAGAGTTATATATATATATTTTTTATTTTAACTTTATTATATTATATGTGCACTGTATGAAGCTAAAATAATGTTGTTATTAGTATCTTTATCTTGCTTAACATTTATATTCTAGTATTAGTAGTATTAATTTTTTTTATTTATTTTTAGCAATTGATGAAGTTAAAGAAAAGATAATCAGAGATATTTAGATATATTGAAGTAAAGGCATTTATTTGAGATATCTTTTCTTTGAGCCCTTTAAGAGTGACAAATGTATGTGTAAAAAAATAATTTCTTAGGATAATGTAAAAAAAAATATATGAAGAAAAGTATGATCCTATTTATTTTTATTTAGAAACACAATTTGTAATTGACAACACTTTGTTGATGACGCACCTAACCAGAATAATTTTTTAGCATAACTTTTTAACTTTTTCAGTTTCCACAGTATGAACTGCACTAACAGTAAATGGATTCTCACTAAAACATTACTTAATTACATTCGTCACATTATATATTAGGCGATGAATTAAAGTAAAATTTAATTCAAAGAATTCATTACTTAATTACACCGTTCTTTGAGTAGCTGTAATCAGACGAAATAAACCCCAAATTCAATCCCATCGAGTATTACGTACGGTACCTCAATTTTTTAGTTTTAATCAGGTCCATTTGTTATATACTTTCACGAATTTTAAAGACACTCCATAGTCCGAATTCTAATCGGATAGTTCGTATTCAAAATCCAAACGGTGCATTACCTCAGAGAGAAGTTCCGGATTCATCGAGACTCCTTCGGAGCTGCGCTTTCGCTTTCGCTTAAACGCCTCCATTTTGTTTTCGATAGCTTCTGAAAAAATCTCACGAAACTGTGGAGAGATTAATAATTTTGTTTGATTTCTTAGAGACCAAAAAAATTTGAATTATTGGTGCTGTGTGCTTGTTCAATTGTGGTTTCGTGCACGATTTAGGCGCCTTTCTTAGTAGAAAAAGGTGTTGAGCTTTTTAAACCCTCGTTTCACTTCTTCTATCAGACGGAGGTTACAACTTACAACAGGTGATATTTTTCCATTTCTCGATTTATTCTATTCTTTTGCCATCTGTGGTAATTCATCAGGCATCCCATTTCTATTTGAATTCCTGTCCATGGAGACCGTATTCAATTCAATGTTTCCCACCTTTTTCTCAATCTTTTGCGTAATTTATATCATTGGTTATTTTGTAATCTTCCGAAATTGGAATCAGAAACTTCGACCTGAGGCATCAAGCTGCTTAATCTCACTATTTCATGGGTCTCCAGCTGTGATTTTGGCCGTTTCGGCGCTTCGCTCACAACCTGTTTGGGGATTTGCCTCACCCAACACAAACTCAGAGAACACAGTTTTGGAATTTAGCATTGCCTATTTCACCATGGATCTCATTCATTACCTAATCTTCACTCCCCAAGAATACCTCTTCATAGCCCATCACCTTGCCACACTTTTCGTGTTTATAACATGCCGTAGTGTTGCCTTGCATGGTGCATTCTCTGTAATGGTGCTTCTTGTGTTCGCTGAAATTACCAGCTTCTGTCAGAATGTATGGACCCTTGCCGGGTTAAGAAAGGATGATTCAGATCTGGCAAAGAGGGTTTATTGGGTTCTCTCCCCACCATTCTATGCCCTTTATACCGTCATGAGGGTGGTTGCGGGCCCGTTATTTTTTGTCAAGATGAGTACTTCTCTTTTGAAACATGAAGCGAGGGATGTGATGCCTATTTGGATTTCTCTTTCTTGGATTGTGGTTGTTGGTGCTGCTATTCTGGTAAGCTGGTTATGGATTTGGAACAACTGGATGGAGTATTTTAGAGAGAGAGGTGTTAGCAAGGAGAAGAAACAAAGTTAAGGCTGTAATCGCAATTGTGTAACATGGTTGGATTGGGTTCGGTTTAAAAGCTTCTCGCAACAGGTGCAGTGGTGTTATTAATTTGATTTTGTTGATGGCTTGTTTTAGTTAGTCAACAGAAATAACATCATCTGATAATTGTTTTAGTTTTTGGTAGAAAAGAAAAAAAAAAGCAATTTGAGAATAGAAATCAAGTACTTACATTGTATGTTTCTGTCACATACTGCAACAAATCTATAATGCAGTATCAATTAATGGATTTTTCATCTTCTAATTTTAAGTACTGAATGCTGAAAAGAATGCAAAGTCTGATTTTGTTTATGAAATGGTACCAATCATAGGGAGGCCGTTGAGAGGTTTTCTTTATTTTCCAATTTGTTGCTGAATCGAGGCTCAGTTGGTGGTTGTTTAATGTTTATACTGGCATTATTGTTGATTTTTGGGTGTGATACCTGGAAAATATTTAAAGGGTTATTCTGCAATACATTACATATTACATGAAATATTTTAATTTTTTTTTTACCATATAATATTGAGTTTGGCTAGTATGACATCAGTGTCGTTTCAGTCTATATGACATTTATTTCAAAACATATCAAATCGACTTCAAACGGTGAAGCTAAATCATTTAAACAGATCTACTTTATTAATTGTGCGTTTACATGCAAAATTTGTAATTTTTTTAATTTATTCAGTATCAAGTTAGCAGTCAAATGTGTGAGTTTTTAAGTTAATTTTAATGTATTTTTTTCAATATTTTTTCACTTGATTTGATAATAAAATAACTAGAAAATATATAAAAAAAATTGTATGTAAATGCATATAAAGTAAATCGGTTTGAACGGTTTAAATTAGTCATTTAAAGTCTATTTAATCAATTTTGAAATTGGTGTCATATAATAGCGATGTTATACTAGCCAAACTCAATAATCCGACTAATAAATATAGTACGGAATAATTATATTCTTTTTAAAATTAGTCCTGATTTTAGTAAGAAAAATATTCACTGAGAAAAGGAAAATATATTTCAGATAGAGAGGCGAACAGGAAGCAATTTTGGATAAATTTTGAGCAATATGAGAAAAATAGAGAAAATTTGGATAATATATTCTGCCATAGTTCAATTGTCCCAAGTGACACACATAATAATCGTCAGTACAATCGTCTCTCCTTTATTTATTCAGTTAACCAAAAATGGTTCACACTAGGGCTCCAAAAAAATTCGGTGATTCGATTTGAGTTTGATTCGAAAAAGTTCGTAAAAAAAATTGATTCGAAATAGTTCGATATTAATTCAAACCAAATTCAAACTGGACTTGATTCGTTCGAAAGAGGTTCGCGAACTATTCTAGGTCGAATCTCAAAGTAACGTGAATCATTAATTTCTGCTAATGATTTATATTCGCTGATGACTTAAAAATAAAAACATAAGGCCGCTCAATCATAAGTCATGGCTCTCGCTTTCGGCGACTACGATCACTCTTTCTTGTCATAAAAAAGTTCGTAAAAAATTTGAACTTGAGTTCGTAAAAAATTCAATTCGAAATTAATTTAAACCAAACTCAAACTGAAATAAGTTTGATTCGGTTCGATTCATTTGCAGCCCTAGTTCACACGCATAGCGTCACAGCTCTTTCTCTTTTTGGTCTGGTTTTGTCAGCTCTTAAAACTCGACTAAAGAAAATCAGGAGCGTTCCAAGGCCCATTTAGTTCTCCCTTGGCTAAGCCCATTTTCTTGGTCCGGACTTCAGAATCAATTGTTTGAATTTTAAAAATTGCAAAATCAATATATTGTAAGATATTGTAACTTTCAAATGTTACAAGTGGATTCATTTTCATATTAAAATTCTCTCTTTTATTTCTTTTAATCTTTTTTTTAATTTTACTGATGTAATTGCTGTAAGTAATTGGAATAACCGGATTTGGAACCGCTATTTTTTACACGGTTATTAGCTAGATACGGTTACATATAATTCTCTTCGCCTATTTAATTAATATGGACAAGTTTAGAAAACCATACATAAAAGTAGTTTAGTATATGAATGCATTACATTATGCCAGGGAACCAACCAAAGTTCAATCCTTTAAAAGATAAATGAAGAACAATTAACAAATAAAAACTTTGTTAGCACCAGGGGCAGGTTAAAATATTGTTGTATGAAATATAAAGAAAATAATTAAAGGACCATGTGTTATAACATTTACATGTTTCAGAAATCAGAACAGATGTAGAGGTATATATATAGTAAAGAGTGGCAAGAATAAACTATGCAAATTATTTGCTCAAATCCTTAGAGATAAAATTTACTTGCCAGAAAGAGCAACCAACTACAAAAGATAATAAAGGAAATTAATACTCTTCTAAGAAAAATTAGAAAACCAAAAACCAAAAATAAAGAATAACCATAAAAAAGGAAACTAGGGCATCTCCAAGAACTCATCATGCAATCTCCTATTTCCTTTCACAATCAAATTAACTACTTTGAACTGATTAATCTCTTTTTTTTTTGAAATTGCTTGGTAGTGGCTACCAAACAGCTCATCCACAATGCTGTCTCCTCCCGTATTTGTCTTGCTAGCAACCACGGGGGCAGTCTTTTATTCCTGAACATGCACTTAGTTGTTTCCAAATTGCCCATGTCAAATGAATCAGTTGGAAGTAGATGTGCAAGATGGTGTTCAGGTGTAGCTGGTGAGAGTATATTAAAAATTGCATCATCAACTTTAATTGCTTGTTGTTCCGGCATCTCAACACGATGAGAAAGTTCATCTTCGACCATGTTTGTCGAACGTTCTGGCATACTGTTGCTCAAAAGTGCATCTTCTAAACTTGGCACCATATATATGTCAGTATCAGAAATATTAGGTTGCTTGATAAGATTGTCAAATCTCTCGACAATGCAGAAATAGGCTTTTATGGCAGAAGGTCTTGGAATTGGATCTACTAATTTCGGACCGCGATCTGTTTGATTCCATAGCACCTTGCCTACGGGACAAGGTGTAGAGACACAAACCAACCTCTTCTGAATCACAACACCATTGGGTGAGAAAAATGGCACAGATAATGTGCTTATATTGACAGCGTAATGAGTTGATTCGAGCCATCTTTTCGCATCATTGTCTGGAATATTAATCTCGAAGACAATAAATTGCGGCTGACCTGGGCCCGGAGTAGGAGAAATCAATGCCAACTTTGGTTCAGAAAAATCGGCTTCTCGCATAATTAAAACGGGGTACAGAAAGGTGACCACCAACATTCTCATGCAATCCCAAGCAAATTCAAGATTGAGTTGTTTGATTGGATTGTGAAATCTCTCGCCAAGGCAGAAATAGGTTGCCAACGAAGGAAAGCAAGGTCTCGGATCCAATATCATGCAACGTTCAATTTGATTCCATCGTACTTGGCCCATGGGACGATCTGTAGAGACACAAATCAACATCTTCTCAATAACTTCACCATTGGGTGAGGAAAATGGCACGACTAATATGCATTTTTTGATAGGGTAATGGGTTTTATCCAACCAACTTGTTGGATCATCTTCTGAGCTGCTAATCTCAACAAGAATAAATTGCGGCCGAATCGGCTCCGGAACCGGGGAGATCAACACTAATTTCTCAGAAAAATTGGCTTGTTGTTGCTTAATTAAAGCAGGGTAGAGAGGGGTGACCGCCGTGATACTCATGCAATCCATAGCAAATTCACAAATTGAAGAGAAGTTGAAGGTTTAATAGAATGTGAGGTTCACAAATTGAAGAAGTTGAAGAATTAGTAGGATGTAGGATTCACAAATTGAAGAGAAGTAGGGTGGGTATATATACTTTGAGACTCATACAAAAATAGATAATCACATATAAGTTTAAAAGATATAATAGGATTGCAGCACATTAATTATGCTTTTCATTTCCAAATATAGAGAACTTGCATATCAAGAATTCCTTCCATATCTCTATTTCAGAAAGAAATGAGAATTCTCTTTTTGGCTTATGTGATTTTTAGTTTATGCGGTCCATCCTTTGTATTTTTAGAATATTTCCATATAACCGTTTTATTGCTAGAAATATTAATTACTAAACAATTAAGAGCAATCTCTTCATATGTTCAGAAATAACTCGCATGAATGACAAAACGAGTGGACTTTAGGGGTGCAAACGGGTCGGATAATTTCCATCCGTATCTGGATCCGTATTCAAAAATTAGATACGGATATCTGATACAGGTACTTTTTGTTTGCTTTGCCAATACATCCCGTACATATACGAGGAGCGGATCTAAGGCTTAGACAGAGGTGGCTAAGCCACCTCTATGATTTCAAAATTTTAATTATATATATAGAAATTTAATTGAATTTTATATTTTTTAAATTTTTTATATAGTCTAGCCACCCTCAATATGAGACAAATGTTTAGTTATAGTTAAAGTTTTATTTTATGGTTAAGAGGTCTTGGGTTCAAATCACACTCACCCTAATTATGCATTTTAATTTTCAGCCACCCTTATAAAAAATTTATAATTCCGCCCCTGGATATAGATACAAGTATAATTTTGAATTTTATTTATCAGCATCTGAATAGTATATATATATATAGAGAGAGAGTAGAACTAGGGTGCTCCTAGGAGTACCAAGCTCATTTGTACTCTTAACTCTAAAACCTATCGGATTAACTTCGAACGACAAATCCAAACCGTGGAAATCCTTCTACCTTACGAGTGATGCGTCTACATGTGAAAATTTTAATGTTTCGAATTAATTTAGTATAAAGTCAAGTGATCAAAATTAGAAAGTTTCGTGATCAAAATTAGAGGGTTTCTAAATTAATTTTAATGCATTCATTTTTTGGAAGCCTTTTGACCACTTGACTTTATACTAGATTAGTTTGAAATTTTTTCACATTTGTAAGGTAGAAGGATTTCAACGGTTTAGATTCGTCGTTCGAAGTTAATCCGATAGGTTTTAAAGTTAAAAGTACAAGGGACTTGATACTCTTAGGAGCACCCTACTTCTACTCTCTCTCGCTCTCTCTCTCTCTATATATATATATATTTGCTATATAGTATTGAAAATATTTGTGTATATATCTACGGATATCCAATATTTGATCTGTATCCGTATCCGTATCCAAAAATAATACACCCCTAAATCGATCTTGTCGTTAAAATAGTAGACCAAAAGAGTTGAGAACGATTTTTTTAATTTCTAGCATTTGAAAATAATAAATTATAAAAGTAGCATGCAGTGGGAAAAATTAAAACTTGGCACAAACGCAGGCTTAGAAATTTATTGTTTTATAATGCTAAAATTAAAATACAATTGGTTGAGAAAACTATTATTTCTGACCCTTCGTACCCCCCTCATTTCATTTTTACATGGTTTGGAAACTTTCGACCTACGTATATTCATATATTAAAAAAATATACAATTACTATATAAATTCTAAATAAAATTTTCATAAATTATTATAAACACCACAATACTAATATAAATGCATATATATATATATATATATATATATATATATATATATATATGCAAATTTAAACATTTATGTATGTACTAGACATTAATATCATAACACTGTGTATATTAAAACCATACAGTACATGTTTAAGCAGTGCATAATTCAACTTTAAGCATTTGTTTTTTATGTTAGACATGAATATCATAAAACTAAGTACAAACATTGTGTATTATATGTTTAAACACCCCCACAAAGTAATTTGTTTTTCAGGTGTGGGGATCACTGTTTTATTGTGATTTTTCTAGTAAATTCAAATTCTAAGGTACTCCATCTATATTTTAGAAGCTATTTTATATTTCCTAAAATTACTTCTAAAGAAATAGATAGAGTATCTTAAAATTAGAATTTACTAGAAGGACCATAATTTTTTTTATTTATCCAGAAGTGATTTTTGAACTGGGATCAATAACTCAGATCCAAAATAATTTTTTTTTCTACCAACACACCGAGAAATATTTTAATTTTTTCTATAGCTGCACAAAAGCATTCCTGAAAAATATTGATTTAAATTATTTGTCGCAGTCTTTCTAGTAAATTCAATTGTATAGTATTCCATATATATTTCAAGAAATATAAAATATTTCTAATATTTTGATAGAAAAATAAAAAACCAGAACATCTTCTATTTAATTAGAATAAAAATCAGAAATCCTATTTTCACATGATAATCCAGCGGAAATAGGAAATCTATTTTCAATGGATTATCCAGCAAATTTGGGCTGGATTTCTACTGGATAATCCAGCGAGCGAATTGGTTATTTCTGAAAATTAGAAGAAAAAATGTGTATTTTGTGAAATTTGAATTATTTTATGGTTATTAATAGAAATTTCGGATCCGACCGTCTCTTAAACAATTGAAACTAACAATAAGTTAGTATTATCAGTAAGATTTCCATCTTTGTTTTCTTTTGGAAGAGTCCAATGGGCTATGTAATTTGGGCCCAAAATTCTGCCAGGATTAACGGGCTTGATTCCCGGGCAATAAATCGAGGATCCGAACGAGAATGACCTATGAGGTGTAATTATTGACCGTCAGATCTTGATCGAACGATCAATTTAACTGCAAACCGATCCTTCGAAACTGGAGAGCACCAGTGACAGAGGCAGAGCCCCTCCAGTGTGTATCCCCTGAGATATCTCAATTTTTGCGTGACCGACGTGTTCGGTTCCTATTAGGGGATAGCGCAGGGGGGCATTATTATTTGGACTTTGAGATTTGTGTAAAATTATTTAAACGGTCAAGATTTTCTTTAAAGTCACGCAAATTTTGCGATATCTCAGAGGATGGGAATTCGAGCCGCCCACCGCTCACCAATCCACTGCCGACCAAACCCACAGCCTTCTGTGCCACGCTCTGTTCTTCTTCTTCTTCTTCTTTCTGAGCGATCAAATAGAGAAACAACAGAGAGAGAGAGAATCAAACATTTAAAACATTTTTCCTCCAATGGGAGCGCGCCTTGACCTCTTCGTCGTAACATGTCGTTAGTCGCTCTTGACCAGCTCCTCTCGCAGCCCGGGACCGGGATGTACCTGGCAGAGAAGCAGCTTTCAGTGGATCCATACAAGGATAAGGAACAAGATGATATGCTAATCCAACAGCAGATAATGATTTCCGAGAACAGCGGCGGTGAGGAGCAAAGCGAGGTTAAGCAGCCTAAGAAGCGCGCCGAGACTTGGGTCCAGGAGGAGACGCTCGGCCTTATTGCGCTACGCCGCGAGATGGATTCTCACTTTAACACCACTAAATCCAACAGGTGTGGTGTTTATCATTTCCGGTGTTGCTAATTTAACTGAGGAATAAGTAATCAGTGTCAATTTTATGTTTTTCAGTGGTTATGTAATTCAGCTTCAGCTAGGTTTTAAGTAGTATCTCTTGATGATATGTTGTGGCTTAGGTTATTGATTGGGAATGGGCATGTTAGGGTTAGGTGTCATACTGTTCATGTGATGTGAGCAAATAATAAACAGTGACTGACTGCTGCTGGTGTATGTCTCAATTGACAAACAAATATGTCAAGTGTGCTTCTTTATTGCAGTAGTGTAATAATTTTGAATGGACTCAGAAATTTGGTATTAAGGTACTGCTTTTCTTATGTATGGGAAAATGCTAGTGACTTCACTTGCTAATAATATAGTAATGGACCAGTTATGGTCAGCAAGATACTTCAATAATGTGTAGTTTTTATAATTCCTTTTGCTATTCCGGGGATGTCATTAGGCATTTATGGGAGCAAATCTCAGCGAAGATGCGAGAAAAGGGATACGACCGCTCTCCAACAATGTGCACGGACAAGTGGCGAAATCTGCTGAAAGAGTTCAAGAAAGCAAAGCACCACTCAAAGGGGAGTGGACCTGCCAAGATTTCCTACTATAAAGAGCTTGATGAGTTACTTAAAGAGCGTACCAAGAACACACCTTATAAGAGTCCCATGCCCACAAACAGTGTGGCCATTGGTACGACTTCAGCTGCCACTTCAAAGGTTGATTCGTATCTCCAGTTTTCTGACAAAGGTATTATTTTTGTACCTTAGTTTGTAATGCATACAAGTGCCACATTCCAAACAGTGTAGGTGCAGACATTGTACCCAAAAGGAAGGTACAATTTCAAACAAAACAAAAACGGAATTTTAAGTCCAGAAAAATAAAGGACTGGTTAGGTCCAGGCTAAAGCACTATTGGGGTAAAAAGGAAATCTATGGAACTTTAGGGGCAAAAACATGAAAGGACCAAAATCCAGATTGATCCAGACAACAGGCTCAATTGTCCTTTGTCCCACATGAGAATGTAAATAAAATTAGGATAACCCAACCCCTATAAATAAACATTGAAGGAGTTTAGCATAACTGCAAAAGCTTGACTGGCTCGGGCCCGCCCTTTGAGAACATCTCATCCTGTGTGGCCGTATGTGGTGCAGAAACATGTCCAGTCATATCCTGCAAATGTCTCTGATCATTTTATTATACTGATAATACATTTTTAGTGTGGCAATTTCTTCTTTCTTCTTGAATGAGGCTTGTATTCTTCTTACAACAATTCAAGATTAATTCTTTACTTTTATTTTATTTTTATTTTTTTATCTTTTCAAGGTTTTGAAGATCCAAGTCTTCCATTTGGTTCTGCTGAAGGTATCTCTCATATTTTTCTACCTTCTCTTTTTGTTTAATGCTGAACAGAAAATAGAATTTGAACAACTACGAAATGACACACTTATTGTATTCTGGGGAGATCTCCCCCCATTTATAGTAAATAGTTAATATCGCCAGGAAGTACAGAAGTATATAAATGATTGTGCCTGATCGTTTGTTTTTCATTGACTAAACATAGCCATGAGCTTGTATTGTTTTTTTTTTCTTTAGGGAGTGGCAGGTCAACACTTAGCATGGACCGGCATTTAGAGAGCGATAGGCATCCTCTTGCCATAACTGCTGCTGAAGCAGTTGCCACAAATGGTACCAATCCATGGAACTGGAGAGATACCCCTACAAATGGTACAATTCATGTATTATTTTGGTACTCCAATAGTTGTTTGTTAATTTTCTTGTAGAGTTGGAGATATTTTAATCTATTTTTATTCCATTACAGGTGAAGAAAATCAAGCACCTTTTCTCGGAAGGGTAATTTTGGTGAAGTGGGGGGAGTACACTAAAAGAATAGGTATTGATGGCACATCAGATGCAATAAAGGAGGCCATCAAATGTGCATTTGGGCTACGAACAAGAAGAGCATTTTGGCTTGAAGATGAAGATGACGTGGTTAGGAGCTTTGACAGGGACATGCCACTTGGAACGTATACTCTTCATCTTGATGATGGTAATTTTGGAAATTCACCTTCTCAGTTGGCTAGGTTTCATGTTGGCTTTGCCTTTTTAATAAGCAGAAGTTCAGACAAACCATATATAACAAAGTCTTCATGGTTTTATACTACATGGTGTTTATGCAAGCGTATTACACACTCTACCAGTGAACTGGCCAGGACCCTATCCCGGGTCAACTTCAGAAACATTTTTACAGTATAAATGCACAAATCAAAGAATTAAAGAACTATGTGAAATTATATGAATTGGATTATTCGGTACAGATGTACAGGATGTTTGCAGTACAAAGATTACTGATCTGTTAAAACATGGGACATTTTTGTCGAAGAGGGGTAATCTTTGCATTAAGCAAAACTTTAAAATGAAAATTAGAGATTCTCAATTGCATATCCCAATTATATAAGTTTGTTTTACATTTATAAAAAAATTTCTGTTGGTGTCAAATATGAGTGTCTTTAAAAATTCTGTAAAAGACCAAAATATCCTTGCATAATTTAAAAAAACGAGTTCAATGAATCTTGAATTAAATTTTGTAAATATTATGGCAGGTCAGTACTGGAATACTGGCAGTAATTGGCAGTGAATGGCCAAATACAATAATTTTAAGAGGTCCTGTAAAATGCCAGGATAACCTTTTAAAGTGCTTGATTGAAAAAGAAAATGGGTGCCAATTGAGCTCCGCTCTCAATTATGTATGTCTTATGGCTTTTTTTTTTTTAGGGTTAGTGGAAATTTCCACTAAGAAATATATTGATAAAGAAGAGTATTTACAGAATCTGTCTTATGGTTTGTGTAGTAATATCTAGTTTAATTGAATGCTTCTTTACCGATAGAAAATGAATTGGTTTCTGAAAAACAGGGATAAGTATCAAAGTTTGCACATTTGACGAGTCAGATCGCATGCCAGTGCAAACAGAAGAGAGAACCTTCTACACTGAAGAAGACTTCCGTGAATTCCTCTCTCGCCGAGGTTGGATTTGCATTAGGGAACTAAGCGGCTTTCGAAATGTGGATACTTTAGATGATCTCTGCCCCGGTGCCATGTATCAAGGAGTCCGATTAATGGGCGATTAGGATCCCCCAGGTGTGTACTAACTAACAATGAAAGTGGCTTCTGTAAAAAGAGGGTGTATATGATTTTTTTTTTCTTGATTGGTGAGACAAGAAATTATCTGACCTCATCTTGTAAGGCCTGTCAAACTGCTAGCTACCTGGATATCTTAGAATTTATGATTCGCTCAGGAGTTGCGCTGCAATATGTTTTTTTCACTTTTTTTCTCTGGAGTTCCTTAGAAGATCTATTGTAGAACGTTTCCAATATTTCTTGGGTTGATTAGGACGTGTACAAATTTATCTGAAGCAATGCACAATTGTACGAAAGTTACATTAAGGAATGTAGCGCAATGCTACTCAACGAGTTATCTCAGATACCATTGAATATAGGTAATCAGAAGGCTACTTTCGATATGAAGGGCTCTTTGAAGTATCTGATCGAAGGCAACTGAGTATGCAGTTTGGATGAAGGCACCTTAACATCAGACGAGCTGGTAAGCGACAATAAAGTGGATTGTTGGGATAGTAATGAGGAAGAACAACACCAACTCCGCTCTGCCATTGGCGAATTTCTATCCAATGAAGGCTACTACAATTCAAGCATAATCGAAGATGGCGACTCTGAGATATGGGACGGCATTATTCAATCTATCATAGCCTTCCAGACAATCAATCTCGCCAATATAACCACGAGAGGAAGCAACCGGAGGAAGAACAAGTATTGGAAGAGAGTTCAGAAACACCACCACTTCAAATCAAGCATTTCAATCTTGAGACAACTCCAATTTCCAATGGTTCGGAAGAGATTAAGTTGAGCATTTTGGTCAAAAACAGAGTAAAAGTGTCATGCAACACATTACACAAAATTCACAACATTCAAAATAATGAAATTTTATGAAAATACGTTAAGTTAGGAAATCGTGCAGGGTCCACCTATGACGTATTCGGCATAGTCCAGAGGCCACACGATCCGTGGACTGTTTTAATCCGACGGTCTGATCAACAATGCTATTTTTGGACGAAGTCTTCTAGAAGGAACGCTATTTTCTGTGTTGTGCTATTTTTAGACGAATCCAGTTAGATCAGGGGCAGGTTCTATGCCCTCCCATGATCTCCACTACTCCAGTACTCTTTAGAAAAGACTATAAATACCCATCTTGTAATAGAATTTATGTGTGCGTGTTTACTTTAATTAAGTACAAAATTATAACTAGCAATCCTCATTGTTAGGCTAGGTTAGAGAGTACTTAGGGAGAGATGAGTAGCCATTAGAAGCCAAGTAAGAAGGCGTCATCTAAGGAGGCAAAGGTTATTTCATCTTCAAAAGAGTTGTAATTTATGTTCTTTTTATTTATTATGGCTATGAGAAACTAAACCTCTCATCTCTAGGTGAGGGTTATACTTGAATTTTTAATTATGTTTTGATATTTGTATGTTTTGTTTGTGTTGAATTTTTTTTGCACTTTAACGTTTTTATGATATCCTTGCATACATAATTCCGTCTACTATATGCCAATGAATTCCACATACCAATAGTTGCGTAGTCATTTGCATCCTTGTGTGAGAAGGATAATGCATTGTAGTACTAACACTTCGGCTAATAAGATTTGGTGTGGTATAAAGACTAGGGTTAGAACCCTGTGGGCTCCCTTGGTAGGATAGCGTAGAAAGTATTTTAGACTAAGTTTGGATCCTTTACGAATATACTAGACTATAGTTGGAACAACATTAGAAAACACTTAGATTAGGTGGGAGATTTCAGATATTTCAATTACAGGATAATATAAATAAAGAATATAATTTCGTACTTAAAATATCTTAGTCTTGGTAGCCCAAAAACTGATCGAAAGATCGGAAAATATTTCAAAACGCATAACAAAATACTCAGTCTGCCCCGTGGGTAGTGACAGTATCGCATGCGGGGTGCTTTGCAAACAATCTGTACTGCACACGGCACTGACAGTGCTGCATGCGGCATAGATAAATGTCGAAACAAATGTCAGCATGATTAAGAAGGATAGAAAACCTGAGTCCCAAAGACTCTCTATTTACTGTTTAATTTAGCTAAGTTATAATTCTCTAATTGCAATTAACACCACAACATAAAACACCAAGTTTCTTAGCACCAAGACTAGTGAAAATTGTTCATAATCTAATACATATTCCTGTGAATCGACACTCCAATTATACTATACGATTATACGCTTGTAATCCGATCGTAAATTGAAATTAGGGTTGAAAATATATTTATTTGTATCAATAGTAGTGTTCTCTTTTTGAGCCATCAGGAGTCTTCGATCTACCACTTGCGGTAGATTGCATCAGTTTCTAATTGTTTGGGTATCGAACGGTTGATATAGCTGAGCTTAATTCTACACTACAGCTTAATTCATCTTCAACATTTGAGACCATAAGTTGAAATTCTGTCCGTTGAGCTTGATTGTCATAGCGGAAGGAAGCCCATCTTGACCGGTATTAACCGATTTGTTTTTTTTTGATAGAAGTTGTGACAAGGTAGCAGTCAGACTATCCAAGAGCAAAAGAATTTCTGAAAATTCTGATTTTTCGGTCATTTTTCTTTTCTCAACTGTTCAAGAGAATAAGTACTAGCAGAGAAATAATCAGAGGAAAAAGAAAGGAAAAACTCACACAGGAAACCAATTTGGCTATGGAAGTGCGCATAATTGATACGTGTGCTCTGATACAATGCCAACTTATTTGAAATAAATAAATAACACAACTTCCATGAAATTTCCTATCCACCCTTGATTTATTTTATTGCTAAACTCTAAGTTCTTATTTTACAAGAGAGGACATCCTCCTTTTATATCATAGATTATGGCAGCTAGGCCATATCCTTTGCTGCTTATCTACCTTCATTATTATTGTACATATTTTATTCGATATTTGAATATATTACAAAAGGAAACATAATAAAAGATAAATCTTCCTCCAGCTAGCATAAAAGGTAAGTTGTATCAACAATTATGGAATCCACTAATTCAAGTATTAAATCAATATTCAACAAAATGTGCTCTTTACCATAGAAATTAGTTAGTAAAGTCAAGTATTGAATCAATATTCAACAAAATGTGTTCTTTACCACAAAATTAGTTAGTACAACTCATGTATTGAATCAATATTCAACAAAATGTTAAGCATTGAAAATATGACTTTTCTTATTATTACCATTCTATTATTGTATGCATATTCTCTTAGGCTGCGTTTGGATGGGGTAAAGTATAGTGCTAACTCGGGTTAGCAACTATTTCGAATTACTATTCTTTGTTTGTCTTTTGTGGGTTAGCATGCTATTCTATTTACTCAACCAAAAGTTAATATTGAAGGATAAATAATTCTTGCCTCAGATATTACTCATTATTGGCAACTTAGGCAGCAAATAACATGTATAGCTGTCACACTTATTTAGTATCTAGCTTGATATTAGCAACAATTAGTAGATCTTGTAATTAAGGCACAATTAGAAGCAAATATCACAGCCTCTGTAAATTAAGAAATAACCTAACGGCTAGTAGAATTTTAGCCTATAAATAGCCATGTATAGACTTTGTAAATGACACACAAGCAATCAATTAAATATCATTTTCATCATTCTTCTTTCTACTCTAAAATCAATATGGTATCAGAGCGGGAGTATATTCTGTAAATCACGCAACAAACAACAAGCAAAAGAGGGTCCAGAACCGGTAGAGCCAAAAGAACCCTCAATTCAAGCAACAAGCAAACAGGGTCTAGAGCCGACAGAGCCAAAAGAACCCTAGATTCAATAAGCTTTTCTTTCTTATCATTTTTTTCCCGTATTCTGTCCTTTTTTTTATTACCAAAAATCAGTGACAACAAAAAAAGGGGTTTCGTCTTCATTAGCACATACCAGAAACCGTTTTACTCAAAAATAGCAAAATTTGAAACCCCATCTGTTCGTACCAGCAAACATTTTAAAGGCACACAACAACAATACAAGAAATTTAAAACCAGAAAAATCCAAAACCAATCAGTTCAGATCTGAACTGATATATGTACTAGTAACCCGTTTTCAACAAAAAAAAATCAACCACATAAATTTTTTCACTTATCTAGGGCTCTTAAGCCAAGTTAATAAGCAATTCAGTCCTCAGATCTTGACCT
Organism: Carex cristatella; assembly: GCA_024447775.1. Taxonomy (NCBI): domain Eukaryota; kingdom Viridiplantae; phylum Streptophyta; class Magnoliopsida; order Poales; family Cyperaceae; genus Carex; species Carex cristatella. The sequence continues at coordinate 3,674,262 of JAJHPF010000022.1, forward strand.
TAGTTGAAGATGGCAACTCTCGACAATATGGTGGTAAAAATCCAACAAGAATCGAGGCAGGCCCTCATGGACCCTCAACAGTTGGAAACCTCCGAGAACAAAGCTTTCAAGGTAAACAACTCAAACCGGGTCAGACGCTGATGAGCACATTGAACTATCCATGTGGCTGAGAGCCCTCACAGCCCAGGCACAACGACGCAATTATCAGGGGTGCGCTCTACCACTGAGCTAGTAGCTCGTCGTGTGGGCCTCCCAAAGGGGAGCCTACTATGCCAAAAGCGAAAAAAACCTCACCCCTACCTTTCCTTCTTTTTACGCCCCTATGTCCCTGTACATAGGGGCGTAAAAAAGGTTAACTCTAGCTTTAGGGACACGTCTAGGTTGAGTAGAGCCCCAAGCACCGGTTGGTGTGACCACTTCAAGCGAGCAGGGCACAACCGTAATGGGTGTTGGATTCTCCAACCCCATCTCCGACCAACCCGAGAAAAGGGAGAAAGAGGAGGAGGAAACTAGGGCAGTGGCTGTGCAAGAAAGGAAAATTTTGGGGGTTTGAGTAAGGGTGCGGACACAAGTGGAAATGAAGGAGGTGGATCAAAACAGGCTCAATCAAGTAGCACTCCTAACCCCTCTGGATTCTCTGCGGCTCAAACAGTGCAGCTGATCCAACTGTTAACCCAATTAAATAATTTGCTATAGCAGAAAATTTCAGGTTTTGTACATTCTAAATCTACTTTTAATTCTTATAAAATTGACAATAATTTTAAATTTGCAAATCTGTGTCACAACACAAGTAAATGGATTATTGACTCAAGTGCCACTGACCATATGACATGGGACCAAAATAAATTAGAAAAATATCACACAAATTAAAGACCCTCAACATGTAATTGTTGCAAATGGAAATAAAGTCCAAATTCACGGTTTTGGTACCACCAAATTTCTTACAAAAAATGTGAATGATATTTTATATTTACCAGACTTTAACTCAAACTTATTATTGGTTAGTAAAATAACCGAAGAGTTGAATTGTAATGTCATATTCTCACCAAATAAAGTAACCCTTCAAGATCCAGAATCAGGGAATACGATTGGTGAGGGATGCTTGAAAAATGGTCTTTATTACCTTGAAGAATATAACAATAAATGTCTTGTGTCATTAAATTCAGTAAATCGTGACAAATTGCTACATCGACGATTTGGTCATCCATCTGATCAAGTTTTAAATAAACTTTTTTGTTATAATCTTGATTCAAAAAATTGTGATGTGTGTAAATTTTCAAAACAAACTAGATTACCATTTTCTTCATCCATTAATATGTCAGAAAAATGCTTTGACTTAATTCACTCAGATGTTTGGGGTCCAGCCACTGTCAATTCTTATAATCATTTTAGATATTTTGTCACATTTATTGATGATTTTTCTCGCACAACTTGGGTATACCTTTTGAAAGGAAAACATGAAGTTTTTTTTTTTTTTTATATTTTCAAGAATTCTATAATTTTGTCGAAAATCAATATAATGCTAAAATTAAAATATTTAGGTCTGATAATGGAACAGAATATATAAATAAAAATTTCTTAGAATTTTTTAAACAAAAATGAATTTTACACCAAACCACATGCATCAACACACCCGAACAAAATGGAGTTTCAGAAAGAAAAAATAAACATTTACTTGAAGTTGCTAGATCACTACTCTTTCAATCTAACGTTCCAAAAACTTATTGGTCAGACGCAGTATTAACAGCAACCTACCTGATAAATAGATTATCATATGTTAGACTTAGGAACAAGAGTCCTTTAGAAATTCTTAAGGGTAGAAAAATTGATCTTAACCATATAAGAATATTTGGGTGTACATGTTTTGTACATGTAAAAAGACAAGACAAGTTAGATAAAAATTCGGTTAAAACTATTTTTTTGGGATACTCCTCAAGAAAAGAAATGATATAAGTGTTATGACCCAAAAAATCATAAGCTTTACATTTCACGAGATGTGTCATTCTTTGAAAATGAATCATACTATCAAACAAATGAACAAGGAAATACACAAAGTCAACCAATGTTATTATGTCCAATTAATTTTATATTTCTTGAAGAAACCAATCAAGAGTAGGTTGAACATATGGAAGAAAATCAAATTGGTGAAGCAAGTGCAATTTCTTTAGGGGGAGAAAGTGAGGAAAATGAGTCAAGAGAAGAAACAACTTAAGAAGAGATTGAAATGGACTCAAGCGAAGAAGCATCTCAAGAAGAAATTGTCTTGAGAAGATCAGTAAGAAAACTCAGCCTTCGATCAAACTAAGGGATTATGTATCCCATCAAGTAATGTATCCAATTCAAGATTATATTTCTTATGATAAGGTATCTCCTACATACCGGGCCTACTTGGGTAGCATCAACAATCAAATTGAGCCAACCAGTTTTAATGAAGCCAACCAAAGTCCAGTTCCAGTTTGGGTTAAGGCTATGAAAGAAGAACTTTAAGCTTTAGAAAAAAATAATACATATGATATTATTCATCTACCAAAAAATAAAAAAACCGTAGGTTGCAAAAGGGTATACAAAATCAAATACAATAGTGATGGTACGGTTGAAAGGTACAAAACTAGGTTAGTAGCCAAATGATTCACCCAAACATGTGACTACTAAGAAACTTTTGCACCAGTAGCAAAAATGAATATAGTTATAATTTTGCTATCGGTGGCCACCAACTTGGGATGGGATTTGTTCCAAATGGACGTGAAAAATGTATTTCTTCAAGGAACTTTAGAAGAAGAAGTCCACATGACACTTTCCCCAGGTCACAAAAATGCATCAGATCCAACACTAGCGTGTAAGTTAAAGAAAGCAATTTATGGTCTAAAGCAATCACCAAGAGCATGGTATGCCAAGCTAAGCTTTTTTCTTTTAAAAATTAACTTTAATAAAAGCACAGCAGATTCCTCTATGTTTGTTAAACATTCACAAAATTCCACCACCATTATTCTTGTCTATGTAGATGATATTATCATCATTGGAAATAATAATGAGGAAATTAAAAAGGTTAAACAATATTTGAAGGAGGAATTTCATATCAAGAACCTTGGAGAACTGTCATATTTTCTAAGAATAGAAATAACTCACTCAAATAAAAGCTTAGTTCTATGTCAAAGAAAATATGTCATTGACCTACTAAAAGAAACTGGTAAATTGGGAGCTAAACCAGCCAATACCCCAATGGAGACCAATATTAAACTTGGAATTGAGGATGGTGAACCACTACTTGACATAGGACAATATCAAAGATTGGTAGGCAAGTTAATTTATCTTACAGTTACCAGACCTGACATTGCCTTTGCAGTTAGTGTAGTAAGCCAATTCATGCATGCTCCACGCACCAGTCACTTGAGTGCTATCGATAGAATACTGAGATATCTTAAAAGCACTCCAAGTCAAGGAATTTGGATGAAAAAAAAATAATTCTAATGAAGTGGTTGGTTTTTCTGATGCAGATTGGGCCGGTAGCTGTGACAGAAAATCAACCACAGGCTTTTGTACCTTTGTAGGTGGCAACTTGGTCACATGGAAGAGCAAGAAACAGAATGTTGTGGCAAGGTCAAGTGCGGAACCAGAATTTCGAGTCATGGCATCTACTGCAAATGAGCTCATTTGGATCAAACAACTACTTAATGACATGAAGATGGAGCACAGAGGAGCAATGAAAATGCACTGTGACAATCAAGCTGCACGGCACATTGCATCCAATCCAGTATTCCATGAAAGAACAAAGCACATAGAGGTTGACTGTCACTTTGTCAGAGAAAAAGTACAGTCGGGAGAAATAGAAACCCCATTCGTTCGAAGTAAAGAACAACTGGCAGATGTCTTTACTAAAGTACTCGACAAAGCGAGTCACCTAAACATACTCGGCAAGTTGGGCTTAATTAATTTATTTAAACCCAACTTGAGGGGGAGTATTGAAGGATAAATAATTCTTGCCTCATATATTACTCATTATTGGCAACTTAGGCAGCAAATAACATGTATAGCTGTCACACTTATTTAGTATCTAGCTTGATATTAGCAATAGCTAGTAGATCTTGTAATTAAGACACAATTAGAAGCAAATATCACAGCATCTGTAAATTAGGAAACAGCCTAACGGCTAGTAGAATTTTAGCCTATAAATAGCCATGTACAGACTTTGTAAATGACACACAAGCAATCAATAAAATATCATTTTCATCATTCTTCTTTCTACTCTAAAATCAATAGTTAAATTAGCTCACTATTCTCATGACTAACCTAAGCCTTATTCCAAACGCACCCCTAGTTCTTTTTGGCGTAATGTTGTCATGGATCAATTATTGGAGTGCTAAGAAATATTGTAGAATTGCAACGCACATGGCAGGGTTAATAGTTAATACTGGCATGTAAACTATTGGGTGAGTCCCTGAACAATTCCATGCTAATTTTATGACATATTAAGTGACGAGAGTACTTACCTTAAGCATCTAGTTTGTAATTGTGATAATCTGTTGATCAACCAAGATCAGTATATGCTGGTTATCAGACATCGTTTTCTCAATTTAATTTCTTTCTTTTTGGTGGTCTCTTTGTGTGTGGCTGTTGTTGTTTAGGATCTACTCTTAAGAATGGTTGGTGGCTGCTTGAGAGATTTCATTTTGGGGGTCTACTTGAGAGATTGAGCCTATATTAACTTACAGAGGATTAATTGTACATTTTTTAGTTTCTTGCTAGATTTTACACAAATATTAATACATTTTTCATAGATAAGATTTTCTGCATTATTTACACGTACTGTGACGAAAGGTGAGTAAAATTTCTTTGAATTATTTCCAACAAATGAGGATGTTATCTAAAGTGGAAAAGTTTGGAAAAATAATTTTTTTAAATTTTAAATACTGGTTTGGCGTGATGATTGTCATAAAGCATTTTCTTTGTGAGTGACCATGAACAGTCGAAAGTACAAACTCAGATTTGATTGTAAAAGAAGTTGAAATTTGAGTAGCCGTATGAGTAGTGCTTGTGAAATTTAAAATTCTTCACGTGCCTTCTTTTTTCAAGTTATTATAGTATTAAATTTTGGACTAGGTAATGCATACATATAACTTCTGTTAACATATTATGGTATTAATTGTGTACATGCTGTATAATCGATCTATTGAGATTTTATTAATTAATTACTTCTTGTTCAAGGATTGGTAAATAATGATATTTACTTATTATTTTTTGAAATTTATTATTTTCTGTCTGGTAATCTCAAAAGGTGATGATAAAATATACATGGAAAAAGAAAATTCTTGACAAGTTAGGATAGTACGTCAATGAAACCATTACTAAACGAACACATGTATTTATCAAAATTACCTAATCTGGCCCTCATTATCTCGTCTACCATTTGGTTCCCTAGGTACTTTCCTCTCCCATGGCTCCACTCACACATGTACTTGCAATTGCACTCTTATTCTCCTATTACACTCCTACAATCCTGGTGCTTGGAAAACAACCAAATTCGACCGATTGTCTCCCATTAAGATGTACTAAGCACGGGCCCATAGTCAGGTACCCATTCCGGCTCGATACCCATGCACTGCACTGTGGCTATGACACACTCGTCCTCTCTTGCTCAGTCGGCAGCACGGTGTTAAGCCTCCCCTTTTCTGGTGACTACAATGTTACGGCAATAGATTACAAAAACTCAATGCTTAAGATGTCTTGTTCATGGTCTCTAATTGCCGAGCCCAATGTAGCCGGCTCTCTCTTATAAATTTCCTCCTTCTCCGTTAGATCTTAGTTGGCTTGATTGCTCAGACGTGCTCACCTCTTTCACAGAAAAAGAGCATTTAGCCGGTCCTATCTCATGCTTCGGATCTGAAGGTCACTTCATCTATGTGGCCTCGTCTTATACAGAGGCTGCTGTGATTCCTTCAACCTGCACCAAGAGTAGAAACAGCACCTTGCCCAATACGTACAGATTCATCAACTTCCGATTTTAAACAAATGATTCGAGACTTTGCAGCAAGACCAGTCATTGCGCTGTATTGGCAGGATGAGTTGATCAACTGCCGCATGCATGTGTGAGAAGAAATGGTGGCATCACTGTGAATTCAATTTAGAGACAAAAGGATCATTATATCGAGGTGACGTGATATTGACATTTCTTCAAATAATTTGTCTGAAAATTTTCACGCATGTGCAATGTAATACTATAGTCCATCTACACAGAGAACAAAGCCCATTTACAAAAGGACAAAAGGCCAGTTCTCTACTATTTTCAAGAAGACAAATTTAAGGACATATTTATCTCCTATGGGAAGCTATTGATTGGAAAACTTTATAGCATTCCATATATATAGTAATCAAAATATGCATCATGTGCAATAATATGTTTTTTGTTTATAGATTGCAATAATATGCTACACCCAATATATTCCACCGTAATAAGACACAACAGAAGACCATTTTCAACCCAAAAATTAAGGTCCAATATGTATTATAGGTAAGAAATTCCAGCACAATATCTTGCATTGGTAAGAAATTAAGGTCCAAGATGTTCTGAAATGTACGGAAACAAATAGTTCTCTGATTCAATTGTTAGACAACTCGGAATTTACTTTGGGTGAGGGATCAAAGAGCATAAAGGCCAGCATGCTGAATTACTTTTTGCTAGATTCAGCTTTAGACAATAGGCATATTTAGGTTAAATTAGAAAACAGAGTATTGATTGTTATTATTATTTATAAAATTTTGGCATTAAGTAGACAAAAAATATAGCCCAGTAAGAAAACAAACGGAGGAGGACAGCTGAGTAGTTCAATTCAAAATAATTCAGTGAAAGATTAAAGGGAGCCCAGGAATGAGTAAACTACCTATAAAAACAAATTAGTAATTTTATCCGCAATAGTTTATAATTTTAAAGTATTTATATGTTTCAGCTCTCTTATATACGCTAAATGTATTGTTCTAATTTAGTGATTACAACTTCATTTTATAACTTTAAATTTTAATTGTCACACATTATACATTTACAACTTCGTTGGTGAATGTTGTTAAATGAATAAACTCAAACACAGTCAGTTTTTTTGAGGCAGTTTTAAATGAGAAATTGAAGAGGCAAATGTTATTTATAACCTATGGAATTAAAGAATTTTAAGTCTAATTTTTAATGGTGAAGGTTTTAAGTCATTTGGAGTTCCCTAGAGGGAGTAATGGCTATTTTAGTGAAAGGTTGTCAGAATTTACTATGCTGTTTCGTTTTTGCATTTATTCTTGTATTAATTTTAAGATTTTTGCTTTGATGTTAAGAGTCTATAAATAAACTTGTATTCTGTTGTAAGAAAGCAAGAGTGAAGAATACAAGTTTAAGAATTAAAAAGAGAAGAAAAAATAGTTAATAGAAAGAAATTGTGTTCTTGTTCTCTCTTTCTCCAAAAGTACTCTGTTTTTTTTTTATCAAATGTTCGTCTATCAGTAGTGATTATATTATATAAACATATGATAATTAGTGCTTAAACTCATCAACGATCATTTAGAAGAACAATTTGTCTATCACCAACGGTACTATTATATGAACAGTTTATAAACTAAGTTCATTTTCACTGACTATTTGTTAGAAATGAACAATTGATGATAAGGTTAATTATTTACAAGTTTGACACAGAGGGGCTGTTCAGTAAAGACGAATTAAGCCTCTTTAAGCTCCTTTTTCACCTCTTTTATCTTCCTTAGTTTCTTAATCCTTCTTACCACTGATTTCTTAACAAGAATTAATAACCCCTCCTTTAGCCTCATTTTGACCAAATCTTATTTCTTTGCCCGGATCTTAAAAAACCTCTACCTCTCGATTAAGCCTCCTTAGCTTTTACCCAAAGATTAAGACAACCAATATGAACTCCTTGGCGCGGACTAATATTTAATTCTACTTGTGTTGCCGACCGGCCCCATAGGATATAAACTCAGTGTTACTTGCAAAAATGAAAAATTGTTGGTTATTAAGCATTGGTGATGTGTTGTGCAGTAGTAGTAGGTGTCATTAGAATGGCGATGTTTTTGAAAAAAAATCTTTTTATAACATAATTTATATATGAAGTTGGCTGTAAGTGATAAAATCAGACCATATATAAGAAAAAAAAATCCAAAAGAATAACCGAAACAATTTCAAAATATAAGGATGATGGAAAGTTTTCTTACGAAGAGATGTCATTATGACACCACATATAATACGAAACTTCTTCTGAAGAAAAAAATAGACTTGATTCTGAAAATTCTTTCTAAAATTTTGAATAGAAACCCTTTGCTAAAGACCGAGTGAGTCTTCGCATGTTTTTCATATTGAGTTTCAGCGTTTGTTGAATTTCTCTTTCAAATACCTTCACTGTTTCTGTACGCGGTAGTTGACAAATCAATTTCCAACAACCAAAATTGACATAGCAGATCAGTCCACAAGGGAACAAGTGGGTTAATGCAGATGATGGGGCCCAATAAAAAGGTACGTAATTACGTAAAGCATTCTTTCACTTTGAACTAGTGGAGTGGCATGTGAGCAGAGAAGGAAATACTTAACACGTCGTGACGTGACGTGACAAGCACACCGTAATTTGGTCACACGTGACGTGTCGTAACGTAAATTATCCACGTCATTTTTTTTTTACGTTTTAATTTAAATTGTTGAAAATTTAGAAAAAAAAAATATGAAAAATTTTAAAATAAGTAAATAATGTTGTAAAGATAATTTGTTTAGGAAAGGATGTTGAGCATCTGATATTAAAATTACAAACATTCAATAGACTAAATTAAAGAAAATAAAAATCAGTACTACATGAGTACCAGTATCACTGAATCTACACTAAAAAAAATCTGAATACTCTATACATACCAAAAAAGTTTGATACTCTATGTTTCATACTGTGACGTAACGTGACGTGTAATTTTCATCCGAATGTGGTCACGTCACGCAACACACGAGTCACGTCATGTAATCGACACACGTGACGTAACGTGACGTTAACGTTTCATGACGTCACTAGTCACGCCGTGACAAATTTTATTCTTTACATGTGGATACCTAAAGCATTCTTTCAATTTGAACTAGTGCAGTGGGATACTGGGTGTGCTTTGATTGGCAACTAGTCTAACTTTGATCATTGGATTCCCACTAAGCAATTCATTTTGCATGGTGTTGCGCGGACCACAGAACTGCGCACCAAAAATCTGAAATGGCCGAAACTGTGTGCATTGGATGCCACATCGGATATGTATGGGGAACGTATCAGACACGTATCGGTATTAACTAATGCCATAGATGAAGTATCTGAGAGACATAGGTAATAACTAATGCCGCCTGCACCCTTAAATTATTGCACCTGTTAGGTAATATTCTTTGGTCCGTGACCATTAATGGTCGAAAGTAAAAGTGTCGAATTTAATTATCTTTACAGATGATGACAAGGTATATATAGAAAAAAAAAAATTCTTAACCAGTTAAAGATTAAAAACAACTATTATTGAACGAACATGAATAGAAAATTACCTCATCTCAAAAATTGAGGACATATACCAAAATTGAGCGAAGGGGTGTGTATAAACAAACGTAATTTTATGGTTGGTGGTTAGTGGTTAAAATACCACTAACAAATATATTAATAAGAAAAAATTATTATTTACAAAATTTTATATCTCCTTATATAACAAAGTGAATATTTAATTCATACTTAATTTTAGAATTTATTTTCAATCCCGCTTCATGACTGTATCCGCTTTTTCGATCGCTGCCGCACTCCGACAACGATCGGATCTACTCACCGTCGTGTTTTGATCGAGATGAAAACTCTACATTCCGAGCTCCGACATACCGCACTCTTGACTCCAATCGGTTCCGCTCGGCACTAATTACTTCCCTCTCGCTCCACAATCAGATTTGCTTTTTCGATTGCCGCCATTCTCTGATAACAACCAGATCTACTCACCATCGCGCTCCGACCAAGATGGGACTCTATGATTTAAGCTCCAAAGATACCGAACTTTTGGCTTCGGTTGGCTCCGGTTCCTTCCCTCTCTCTCATTCTCCTCTTTGCTCGAGGAGGTAGTACCGAAATAGAGAAAAGGAGTTGTGTTGAGAATAAAATCTACAAAAAGTAAAAATAACAGAATTAGATAGAAGAGAATGGAGAGATGGGAGGAGAGGTGGAGGTGGCGGCTGACCTAATTTATGATAATTTCATCCTATGAGCATGATATTTTGTATTATAAATAATTTTTCGGCGTATAGTAATTTATCAAACTATAGTACTGAAAGAAACCAAAGTTTGTCCTACTTGTGAAAACGAAACAGATCTAGAGCATATGGTTACGGAAATGCAAAAAAAAAAAGTGTACATGGGTCGACGTAGATCCTTCGGATTTGCTTACTCTACGTATTAGTTACTTCATATATTTCATATATTTAAGTCGATGCAATTTTAATTTTAATGACTACCACGTTGAATTAATTAACTACCTGTTTTAATTGTTAATTTTGTTAAAGACAACGGAGAACTGAAAAATGGTCATGTTCATCGGTGCGAAGCCAACTGTAGTTGCTTATGGTCAAGTATTTATGTGTGATGACTAGGTCTGCAATGTACCTCTGAAAAAGGAGTTTGTGATGGTTCAAGTTAGAGAAGGAAATTCATGACTAGTTACGTCATGGAATATTACGTCACATCATGTGTGTCGATTATATGACGTGACTCTCGTGTCATGTGACATGGCCGCATTCGAATAAAAAATTATACGTCATGATATAAAACATAGAGTATCCAACTTTTTTGGTATGTATAGAGTATTCCTATTTTTCTTTTAGTGTAGGTTTAGTGATACTGGTAGTGTTCTAATAACGGGTCGGGCAGGGCAGGACGGGCACGGGCACGTCACGGGTACGGGCGGGTATGGGCACGGGCATCACGGGCACACGAGCACAACGGGTCGGGCATCACGAGCAAAATTTTCAAAAATTCTGCCCTGCCCGTTTAATGCCTGTGCCCGTCATGGGCGCGGGGGCAGGATGGGCCGGGCACCGGGGCCAGGACGGGCAGGGCAAATTTTTTGTTTTTTTTTTTTTTTTTTTTTTTTTTTTTTTTTTTTTTTTTTTTTTTTTTTTTTTTTTTTTATAAATCCAAATTCTAAATAATTATAAATCCAAATTCATACCAATTTAAATTCATTTGACATGGTTGTAACTCGATAATTTTTGTTATAATAAAATATATATTAAATTTTTTTTTAAATCAATTACTTTAAAAATAATTAAGCTTTTATTTTAAAACAATAGATTAAAAAGAGAAAGAATCTTGCTACCTTCAATATTTTAAACAATTTATTCCAACAATAAATAAAATGTATATTGCAATTAATTGAATTCACTGCATGATTATTATGATCTTTTGATGTATATCATAGTTTCACTATGGTGTTAAGTTGAATGGAGAATTATTCATTTTAAATTAGAGTAGTTGTTGTCATACCCATAAAAAAAACTTGTAAACAGCAAATTTGCCCATAAAAACTTGAAAATTTCTTATTTCCTCACTAAAATAAATAAAGTTTCTCATTTTCCCTCTAATATTATTTTTTTATTATAATCATTTTTAATACAAATTTAATTTTGTTGGCAATATCCAAATAAAATTTAATATTAATGTAAAATATGGACATCCCAACTTGTGTAAAATATGAGCAACCTACAAATAATAAATTGTACTTATTTTTGAGAAACTTGTATAAAATTGAATTAAACATCTTTCTGAGAAATCCAAACATTCTTGTACTTATTTTTAAGTTGGTATAGCCAAATAAATTTAAGTTAGATACAAAAATGTATCTATGAGACTATGCTTACTATGTATATATCCGTATTTCTATTTTTCAAAAAAATAAATCTAACCTATTTTTTTATCCTATTAAAAATAAATCCGAATTTCAAAATAAAATATAACATATTCTAAAATAAATCTAATTACTTCACATTTCAAAAAAATAAATCTAACCTATTTTTTTATCCTATTAAAAATAAATCCGAATTTCAAAATAAAATATAATATTTTTTAAAATAAATCTAATTACTTCATATTTCAAAAAAATAAATCTAACCTATTTTTTTTGACCTATTAAAAATAAAATATAACCTATTTTTTGACCTATTAAAAAAAAAAGGAGAGGTGGCTGGTATGGGGGGGGGGATTTGAATTTTCGGAAAAAAAAAAAAAGGTCACGGCTATGTTGCATGGATACGGGTACGGGTATCGTATCGGATACGATACGGATACAGCGATACGGTAATTTTTAAAAATCAAGGATACGATACGCCTATATATATATATTATTTTAATTATATTATTAATTCGTATTATATAAATTGAATATTGAAATACAAAACTAAAGATAATTATACATTATATATAATAGATACACTCTTCTAACAACAAACCCGAAGTGGCGCAGTTGTTAAGCACTATGGTTGTGAACGAATAGGGCGTGGGTTTGATTCTCCTCTCAATTTTGCGCGGTGCATGGTGGACCATGCGCGGTGCACTGTGGACCATGCATATCCTAGACGGATCCAGAGGTGTCACAGGCACGGCGGGGCAGGGTTCCAAAAAATCGTGTCCGGCCCGTTTAACACCCGTGCCCGTGGCACGGGCAGGGCAGGGCACGGGCAGGTCGGGCCCCCAGGGGCAAAATTAGAACACTAGATACTGGTACTCGTGTAGTACTGATTTTTATTTTCTTTAGTTTAGTATAATAAATATTTGTAATTTGAATTTTTAAAATAATATCAGATGCTCAACAGTTTTTTCTAAAAAAATAATCTTTACAACATTATTTACTTATTTTAGAATTTTTCATACCTTTTATATTTTTTTCTAAATTTTCAACAATTTAAATTAAAATATAAAAAAAATTAATGTGACTAATTTACGTCACGTCACATATGGTCACAGCGTAACTACGCATAACGTGACTATTCGCCACTATTTTGGTCACGTGACGTGGCGTGACCGAATCAAAGCGTATTTGCCACGTCACGTCACAGCGTGTCACGTATTTCCTTCTCTATATGATCGTGGATGACTAAAAACCTTTTCGAGTTCCCCTCTCGACTGAAGAAATCAAGGTGCTCCAGTAAGCCTGGTCGTGGTACATACAATGACCAAAGAAGGGTGTTATATTGGTGGAGGTATGACATACGTAATTTATTTTGAAACCTAATTAGTAACATTATGCATTTTTAGGAACTATGTGAAGTTTGTAGTGGCACACCTAATTAATCTACGCCACCTTAACACTTAATCTTCAAACAGTGGAACACCTTCAGTTTTCGCAATGAACGTTGTCAACAACTATGTTTCATCGAAGACCTTGTTTAATGACTTGAAACATTTCAACCCCAAATTTGCGGAAGAAGGAAATGCTAAATGATAGACAAAATTAAAAAGAACTTACTCCATCAAAGTTTAGCTAATTTCATGTTTCATCGATACAACTTAGTAAAATTTATCCTTTTAAAAATAAAAGAAGATATATATATATAGGAAATTGCTAATATGCTACGCGTAGCATAGAGGACCTCCGTGCAACAGTCCAAAAATTTGAATTTTCAAATTCCTAACGGTCGATCCAAACGTTAGATATGTTCTACATATTGAAATGTGCTTGGAGACCAAATTTTATATTTTTTAGATTTTTTTTACTATTTATTAAGCCACTTTGAAAATCGCTGATCCAACGGTTTCATTGTTGGTTAAACCACCGTTGGATCAGCGATTTTCCAAGTGGCTTAATAAATAGTAAAAAATTTCCAAAAAATGTAAAATTTGGTCTCCAAGCACATTTCAATATGGAGAACACATCTAACGGTTTGGATCGACCGTTAGAATTTTGAAAATTCAAATTTTGAGCCGTTGCACGGAGGTCTCTATGTTACGCGTAGCACCGTAGCCACGTCCTATATATATATATATATATATATATATATATATATAAAGATAGTACAAATCATCCATGTATGACTAATACCTAGCTACCTTGGACAGAAGTATCGACACAATATGAAGAAGGCACTATAGGGTTTTGGGGCATCTTCAAATTTTGCAAGCTCTCCCCCAACATTTGAACAATTCTCGTCATGGAAGGTCGATTTTCTGGACTCCATTGGATGCACCACAATGCCACAATGGCCAGCTTTTTTGCAATTTCTTCATTGCCTCCCACATCAAGAACAAGACATAAGTCTTTCCCTTGAGCTAATTGTCCGTAAATCCATTCTGAGAAGGGTACCTCCTCAATCTGAACCTCACCTCCTCTTAAAGGGTCCACCTTCTTTCTTCCACTTACCATCTCCAAAATAAGCATGCCAAAACTATAGACATCTGATTTGTAAGAGACTGCTCCGAAGTTTCTGGAGTACATTTCTGGAGCAAGATAACCCATTGTGCCCCTAGCAGCACTTATGGTCAGGTAGCTCTGATCCTTGGGACAGAGTTTAGAGAGACCAAAATCGGAGATTTTAGGAACCAAATTGTGGTCAAGCAAAATATTCTGGGGATTTATGTCAAAGTGAAGAATGCGTTGGTCACAGCCCTGGTGTAAATATTCAATACCATCTGCAATGCCTGTAGCAATTAGAAGCATCTCTTCCATGCTAATTTGGCGATTTCTCCATTTTGTTGAGAATATGTTGACCCATTCTCCATGAATTCATAAACAAGTACTTGCTTAGTTCCTTCAGAGCAAAATCCTAAAAGACGAACAACATGTACATGGTGAATTCTTCCAATGGTGGCTACTTCATTTACAAATTGTTCTCCGCCCCATGCCGAGCTATGTAGCATCTTAATGGCTACTGGAATTCCATTTGGCAACTCTCCTTTATAGACTGTCCCAAATGCCCCAGCACCTATTCTTTTGTTGAAACTCTTAGTTATCTTTTTTATGTCGTTGTATGTGTACCGTGTTGAATTCATCACCCTGTAGCTTGTTAGGAAGAGTTCAATCTTCTGACGAATGGTTCTCTTTTTCTTAGACTGGCGACGTATGAAGAAGAAAGCAATGCCTCCCAAAAGAAGAAGGGACATTATGCCAATGGATACACCTAATGATAAATAATAAAAAAAAACATTAGGTTCATACGCTAAATAGAATGTAATCAAATCTAGTCCTTGATCATAGTAGCACAAGTTATTGGGGAATCATACCAGCTTTCAGCACCATATGTGATTCTGAAAAAGAAATTGAAAAAGGTTTATATGTTAGTACTGAGAGTAGTTAATTTTCTTTATTTTTGTAAACTAATTTAAAATTAAATGAGAAATTAATAGCAGCAGTCATATTATGATAATAAATACAAGCATAAAAGGGGCCATAACCAAATGGCACAGTATGGGCACTTTTGATATAAATGGTCCAGACTCCAAATATTATTATAAATAGGATATTCGCAAAACTGGTAGATATTCTTCAATTCGAATTAAATGATATTTATAAACATTGTAATACTGGTAGTCATATGGGCAGTAAAGAATCAATGTTAAATTTTATCCAAATCATTAGGAGAAGATTAATTTATAGGTCACCTTGACAGAATGATCTTTTTGTTTTCAGGTCGAATTCACAGCGATGCCACCATTTTTTCTCACACATGCTGCAGTTGATCAACTCATCCTGCCAATACAGCGCAATGACTGGTCTTGCTTCAAAGTCTCTAATCAAATTTTGGAATTCAAAAGACGATGAAGGGGTCCACCAATATTGATCTGATATTTTGGGTCCAGTAAACAAGGTGCTGTTTCTAGTCTTGGTGCAGGTGGAAGGAATCTCAGCTGTGATGGTATTAGCCCAGGCCACATAGACGAAGCGGCCTTCAGACCCGAGGCAGGAGATAGGACCCGCTAAAAATTCATCGACTGTGAAAGAGTTGAGCACATCTGTGCAATTAAACCAACTTACATCTACCGGAAAAGGAGGATTGAAGAGAGAGCCGGTTACATTGGGTTCAACAATTTGAGACCATGGGCAATTAGGGGTCCAAGAGTATCTTGTTATCTCCAGCATCGTCTTTTTGTAGTCTATTGAGGTCACGTTGTAGTCGCCCGAAAAGGGGAGTCTTAATACCGTGTTGCCACCTGAGCAAGAGAGAACGAGGGTGTCATAGCCACAGTGCAGTGCATGGCTGTCGAGGCGGAAGGGGTACCTGACTGTGGGTCCATGCTTGCTGCATCTAGATGGGCGACAATCTTCCGAATATGTTTGTTCAGAAAGCACCAAAATTGTAGGAGTGTAGTAGGAGATTAAGAGTGCGATTGCCAGTATATGTGTGAGTGGAGCCATGGGAAATGCAAAGATGCAGAGAACCAGCAACTGGGAGAGACGAATTAGAGAATACAGGGATAATTAAATTTTGAGCAGGATACAGTACCGGGTCAAATGAGGGAAAACAAAAGTTTCAAATAAAATAATAAATTAATATTATTTACCAAGACTAGAATAACAAGTAAAAAACTAAAAAAAGCAGGTGTGGAATTTTTTAAATTCGGCAACACCCTCATAGAAGATACAACTGCTGCACAAATATCCCAACTTATTTTACAAGGAAACCCGAAATTTTACATTCCACGCTGTTATTGGTCACGCCGAGAAAATGACAATTATAACTTCCAAACCAATAAATAACCGAAATTTATATGCATTACATATAATAAAATCGGATTTAAAAACAATCTAGGGTATTTTAAAATTTACCCCTTCCCCAATAGATTATCTAGCCGGCTGCATGGCGGGTCCCACTAGATAATTCAGCGGGACATTAATTGTGGACCGGTTTCAAATTTTGGAATTTCTCTACAGATGCATGCATTTGTTTTTTTTTTTTTCTGTTCAAGAGAATTTTTATGCATAAAAATTATTAAAAAAATGACAGAGAGAAAGAAAAAGAGTATTCCAATTATTAGATTCGTAGAAAAAAGGGATTGATCCCAATCCAAAATTTGCAAAATTTGAACAAGAAATATTGTTCCCACTCCAAAACTTTCTTTTTCTTCTGACCTATCCTCTGAGGTTTTCCATAGCAGCCTGTTCTCTTTTCTGTGGTCCAAAGTTTGAACACCCATAAAGTGCGCAATTCTCATCCCCTCATGTTACTTGACGGAGTACAATTGAAACAAACGATCTAGGATCTGCCTTTTAACTTGACACGAATCTCAAAGCATAAACAGTAATTCTAAAATTTCTACTTTTTCAAATCTAGCTTTCTAATAATTTCTAAAAGAATGAACAGTAATTCTAAAATCTTTGTTTTTCTAAATCTAGCTGTTTAATAATTTCTGTGCACGTATCTCAAAACAGCTGATTTTTATTTGCATGAATCTCAGAACAATTCAATAGTTGGATTTGAAAAAACGGAAATTACAGGGTACTGTTCATAATACTGGCTCCCTGCTCCATCCCGAATATGCACTAGCTGAGAGTAAATCCGGAGAGAAGATATGGATCCTAATGTGAGATACCGAAAGCCCAATAAAAAATAAAAAATAAAACACGTTCTTCTTTGACTCTTTCTTATCCTCTTAATGACCACCAAACTCAAGCCATAGATATCTGCTCCAAACTTAAAATTTTCAAATTATTAAGTAAGAAATGAATGGTCTGGAATTATTTTAAACTTGGAGAGGATACCGACAAAGGCTGTTCAAACTCACATGCACTACTAGAGAGTCCGACTAATATGACATCAGTGTCATTTCAGCCTATATAACACTAACTCTAAAATCTACCGAATCGACTTTCAACGGTGAATCCAAACCGTTCAAACTGATCTACTTCATTAGTTGTACGTTATATGCAAATTTTATAATTTTTTGAATTTATTTAGTATCAAGTCAAGTAGTCAAATGTGTGAGTTTTTAAGTTAATTTTAATGCATTCATTTTTCAACATTTTTGACCACTTGATTTGATACTAAAATAATTCGAAAATATAAACAAAAAATTTGCATATAAATGCATCACTCATAAACTAAATCAGTTTGAATGATTTAAATTAGTTGTTTGAACTATGTCTAATTAATTTTAAAATTAATGTCATATGGCACCGATAGCCGGACTCACTACTGGAGGCTGCTGGATGCAATTTTTCTTTTATTTTGTTTAGGAAAGATGCCATTTGACTTTGAAGTATCCAATGAGGATGAGATACACGATCACCTAAAAAAATTAAACGCAGTGCGGCCCGCCATGTGCTTTGATCCACTTTGGGAACTGATAGCAATGTCAGCTTTTATGGTGAAAGATGCTTCAGACTGATTTGTCTTCTTTCTTTTCTTTCTTTTCTTTTTTTTTAGAAACTGGAGAGATTGTGTCAAGGTGTTGCATTTCAAGTTGTCAAAATTAATATGGACATCAATTTCAAGGAAACTTCTTATACTGATAATTATATGACATCATTTTCATTGATGCTTCCTCATCATTTATATACACCTCTCTTAAAAAACCATAACTCGCAACTGCTTTATATGCTGAGTTGCTAACCAATAACTAAAACTAAGAAGCATGGAATTCTTCTACTTAGTCATTGTTTTCTTCCTCTTTTACAATTTTGGTGGATCCAGCTCTTCTTCATGCGAAGACCTTGGTAACATCAGTTATCCTTATCATCTTCCTGGAACATGCAATTTGAAGGCCTATGAGATGCAGTGTGAAGGAAATAACACTGTGTTTTACGTTGGAGCTACCAAGTATTTTGTAAAAGAAATGTCGATAAAAAACAAGACACTTTGGCTTGTTGATCCTAACTTAGCAGTAGGAGGCTTACCAAATCAGACTGTTTCTTTGGATCAATACCGTCATTTATTTGCACCATACAGCATTTCTTTTATCGAAATTTTTATCTACTTCTTCAATTGTACTGAAGAAATAGATGACTCAGATAACTACAAGCTAATAACGAGTGGGCCTCGTTCAAGAGTTTATGCAGGAGTTTTTAATCTTATTGACAGCATCCCCAAGTCATGCAGGCATGTAGGAAGCACTGTATTCGATTCTAACATCTTTATGGTTTGGGACGGCATTGATGGTGTTGGTTTGATGAAGATACTGAGACGGGGAATTATGGTAAGCTGGGATGTTGATGCTGTCCATCAGTGTTATCTTTTGTCATATTGCTGGAGTTCTACCTTCAGGTAACTAAACCAAAGTGTCTATATATATATGATATATCTATATTTTTGTTCTAACTCGGTAGATCGAATCGGTGCTTTAAAAATTGTTTTAACTGGAAGAGATTTTAAGTAGATTTATGCTTTTAAATTCGTCTTAACTGAGGCCATCATTAAGATAGTTCAAATGAATAGATCTACTTTTGTGTTTAATTCATGAATTCAAGTCTTTTATATATTCTGTTGTATTCAGCGAAGAACCGGTCTGAACACTGTAATTAATTAGATATATTTCAATTTTTCAATTACTCCTAAACCAGAGAAATTTATGCTCTAAAACCATGAACGAAGGCATGAGAGAAAAACATATTGGCTAATGAATAATTGTGAGGTCCCAATTCTTAACTAGAAGGGGCACCAAAGACCTCTGCCCTTCATCCGATAGAGAGGGAGGGCAGAGCTTTTAGTTTTTTTATGTTGTCAAAGAGTTGAATAATGAAAATAGATGGCGAGTGCCTGATTGAATTGATCAGGTCACGTAAGAACAAGGTCATTACTATTCCTATATATAGTACAGCTTAAATTAAAAATATTATGTGTATTTAAACATGTTAACTTTGTTATTAATTATGTAATACTTTATTGTTTATGCAATTTTTTTTTGTTTGTCAATGCAGTAACTTCGAGATTATAAATAGATACAATGAATTATCTATTGGCGAAAAGCTCCATCAGTTTCTTTCCTTTCAGTCGTTATTTTTGCAATGCACTTATCAACCACCAGAGTTTGGAACGTATAGTAATTCGCTAGTGGTTTTTGGTTTCATGCTCATATTGCTTGCTCTATTGGACATTCTACTCGTTTTATTGGGTAAGTAACTTTTCCTTTATATTCAAGTTACTGTTCATAAAAGATTAACAAGGATTTATTGAAACTGTGTTGTGATTTTAGTCTGGCAGTTGGTAAATTATTAAAAGTTTTTGGCTCAAATTACAGTCAATTAATTTGAACGCTCTCCTCTGCGAAAAAAACCAGGGGAAAACGACCCAATAAGTGCACCAAAACACATTAATTGTCTGAGTATGGACTAAATGAGTAAATGTTATCAATTTTAAGTACATAGCTCAAAACAATCAGTTAAACAATGAAACGTGGCTGAGTTCCAGGATGGAGGATAGAGTGAGATAAATCTAGAATAAAACATAATTAATTCCTAATTATTTTTTATGTTCAAATCATACTTACAGAGGGTTTTTTTTTGTGTGTGTGTACTTCGAAGTATTGTATTAGAGTCGTATATACTTCCCAAAATATTACAGCCAAAAAGCGTATGTTTGGTAACAAAAAAGAAAAAAATAATAATAGTTCTTTGATAACAATCATTACTCTCTTTGAGTCTTTTATTTGCTTTAATTATCCATGATCTATTTTATTTTTTTCAGGACTAAGGCTTACATTAGTTCCACTAACAATCCTTTTGTTCCTTCTTCACAAGTACAAGCAAGTTTCTCTATCAGTCAATTATGTAGAGAAGTTTTTAAGAAAACATGAAATGTTTTCTGTTAGACGGTATGATTTTGTAGAGATCTCTATAATGACAAACAATTTTAGAGAAAAGCTTGGGCAAGGTGGCTTTGGATCAGTTTACAAAGGTAAACTCTTTAATGGCCATCTGGTGGCTGTCAAAATGTTGACCAATTCATTGGGTGACGGTGATGATTTCATTAGTGAAGTGGCAACAATCGGTAACATTCACCATGCAAACATAGTGCACCTTATTGGGTTTTGCTCTGAAGGTTCAAAGCGGGCACTCGTTTATCCCTATATGCCAAAGAGCTCACTTGACAAGTATATCTTCTCTTCAAGTTACAATTCTTTTTCAATAGAGAAAAGAAGAGAGATAGCCATAGGCATTGCACGAGGTATAGACTACCTTCATCGTGGGTGTCAGATGCAGATATTGCACTTCGACATAAAGCCTCACAATATCCTATTAGATCATGATTTTATCCCAAAAATTTCTGACTTTGGACTTGCCAAATTATACTCTAGAGAATACAACAAAGTGACACTCAGCACGGCACGTGGCACAATAGGGTATATAGCTCCTGAGCTAATATCAAGAACCTTTGGTGTAATATCATATAAGGCTGATGTATATAGTTTTGGGATGTTGCTGATGGAGATGGCGAGCGGCAGACGAAATGTTAATAATCATACAGAGAGCTCGAACCAAGTCTATTATCCCTCATGGATCTACAACCAACTCATCCTTGCAGAGGAGACATATAATTATAAATCAAATAATAGTGTTGCACAATTTGGAGAAATAGAAGGTATCCTATATAAGGTTGCCTTGTGGTGCATTCAAATGACGGCATCGAACCGCCCTTCCATGAGTAGAGTCATCGAGATGCTGCAGAGTGATCCAAATAGTTTGGAGATGCCACCAAGACCTTTCACCACAGGCTCGTCACACGACGTCTCCGCAAGATTCTCTAAAATTGATTCATGTAGCATAGAGTTGTCGGATATTTCAGAAAGAATTAGCTTGCTTTGATTATCCAAAAGAAATAAAAAATAAATAACATGTGTTGCTTTGATTTTGGAGGAAATTAGTATCTTTGTACCTATTGTAACTAGATTAAAGAACGTGGGCTTGCAGCTTTGTTGTTAACAACACAAGCTGGTAGAGATTTAAAAATTTCGACTGTAATGTTATTCCATTAATTTCTTATAAAACTACAATACCCAAATGTTATTAGGTATTACTGAAGATATATGTATGTATAAAGTCCGACTAAGGTGAGACGTGGAGTAAAACACGTTTGTACTTCACGTTAAATATTCATTTTCAAAGTTCAAATAGCCGATTCAAACCGCTCAACATGTGTTCTCCATATTGAAATGTGCTTCGAGACCAAATTATATATATTTTGAAATTTTATTATTATTTATTAAGTCACCTTGGAAATCGAATTTGCTCCAATTAAGCTTAACAGTAACAACTGAAATATATGTTTTCATGCTAACAGGTAAGGTACTGGTAATTTCTTTTGTCTTCTTGCCATTTCGACTACTTGAAGAGAGTGAAATTAAGCACTATCTCAAGGAACATGTGTTGAATTCAGATCCAGTGAAGTAACTCAAAAGTTGAGTTTTAGATCGGAATCGTCTGATTCGAATCCGAGACCATCCATCCGGTAATAAGCACTCGGAAAGAATTTGGATTCCAAGATAATTCTGAGCGACAAATTAGAATTGGATGGTCCCAATCCAAAACCCAAATATTGAGTTACTTTAGGGGATCCGGACCCACATGTGTTCAGGCCCTGCATCCCTTAGGGCCCACACAAGTTCTGTGCGCTAGTAAACGCGTGACAAGCTGGAGAGAGAGAGAGAGAGAGAGAGAGAGGTAGAGAGCACATGAGGATCTTTAATGGTGGTCGGTGGAGTACACATGGTGATCTGTCTTAAAAGGTAAAACTAATAATTGTTAGATAATTTTGTGCCGCCGCATAATAAATAACACATTTTGTGCAGCAAATAATTATTACAAAATTTCTAATTGCAGAAAAGTGCCTGAACTTTTTTTCATATGTCTTGATCCGTCAACGGTTTATTTAATTCGATGAATTTTAAACAGTTAAGATAAAAATATTCTGAATTTGTGATTTTATGTGAAAATGTATTGGCATTTTTTGTGTTGATTTTTGTTCTCTTAATACTTGCTACATTGATTTTAATTCGGTGGATTTTTGTATTGGCATTTTCTTCATATGAATATTATCATAAACAATTAATTGATTGATGACATTTATTTCTTTCGATTTATGTTAAATAGTCACATCCCTAAATATGTTTTTTGTAGTAGTGCTACTAGGTTTTTTTTTTAATGCAGTTTTTACGATCAAATAAAACACCAATATCCTAATGGATATATATTCTAGGAAATTTAATTTTGAAAACAATGGTACTTAACAAAAGAATTATCCTCTATATCCTATGGGAGTGTACTAAAAATTTAAAATAAAGATTAAACTCTGGATTTTGGTCCAACCATCTGGTCCGGTACGTCCAATTTTTATAATATGATCACGATAGAATTTCAATGGAATTTTAAACTTGCAATTTCTCACGCAAAGAATATTGCCTTAGCTAGTCTCAAGAAAGAATCTCAATTTTATTCTTTTTATAATTAATTTTTAGTTAGCTCTTAGTTAACCTTAATTTAAATAAAATAAATTAATAAGTTGTCAAAATTAAATTATTACACATTTAAACTAAATAATAACAGTAAAAATATTGGCACATCAACTTAATTCCTTAGTTGACTTATTTTAATTGTCAGATACGACTGCAAAGCAGCTACGTCAATCATTAATCCTAAAGTCAGCTGGACCTAGGTGCAATATAATACTCTTAAGGGCCTAGTCCATATACACAAATCACAAAGCCCACTTTACAAAAGGCAGTCTCTTGTGCAATTTAATAATATGGTGCATCTACGCAGAGAAGAAAGCCCATTTTACAAAAGGCCAGTTCTCTTCTGTTTTTAAGAAAATTTAAGGACATATTTATCTACTAAGGAAGCTACTGATTGGAATTGAAAAATACAATATAATAAAATAAAGAGTAGAGTTTAGAGACACTTGACACAAGAGTTGTTTACGGAGTTCGGCACTAACGCTTATGTCTCTGGAGTTCGCGACCTTCGAGATAGCGTGCCTTTCTTTATCCAATGAGAAAGAAAGTACAAGATAGAACCGGTGAGTCCTTACAGTCTTCTGGGAAGTCACACGGTCCGAGCATGGAATTGGCTCACGAGCACTAAAATCTCAGGAATAACAAAGCGAACAACTAAGGCTCAAAGATAGAGAGTTGATCTTGTAGGATCACTCTAAGAGTTTGTGTATTGGTTGAATAAGCTTGAGATTAATTGTGAATATTGAAGTTGAAATGCACAAACAACAACGGCTTTGAGAATTTGAAATTTTGAAGTTGAGAGCAGTTAGAGTGATAATCCAAACCTTGATATTACTTCTATTTATAAAGAACTAATAAAAAAGAAGTAATTTGGCTTTACCATTATAACGGTTCCATTTACCGTTATAACGGTTAGTCAACTTGCGACGGGTTTTGATGCCGTTAACCCTAACGGTAGGCTACCATGGTAACAGTACCGTAACGCGTAATCTCTGAAAATTATGTCGTTCGATGACAGGTCCAAATGAATTAATCCATCACACAATGGTAGAGAATTTATTTTACATGGTGTTTATGTAAGCGGATTACACACTGTATCAGTGAGCCGGCCAGGACCCTATCCCGGGTCAACTTGAGAAACATTTTTACAGAGTATAAATGCACAAATCAGAATTAAATAACTATGTGAAATTATATGAATTGAATTATTTGGTACAGATGTACAGGATGTATGCAGTACAAAGGTTACTGATATGTTAAAACATGGGATCTTCGAATTATTTGGCGTTTCATTTGGATCTTCACATTGAAATCAAGAATCCTCATGTTACGTTTGTACTGTTCTGATAGAAAATGATGTTCACATTTAAGTCTTGTTCGGTTGCTCCACTGTTTCCGCGGAAAAAAAAAAAAAAAAAAATTAGTTCAATTTCCGTGCAAACTAATTTTTTTTTTCCATGCGAACAATAATTTTTTGTTCAATTTTCGTGTCCATGCCCAATCCCAATAGTCTGCCGAACATGCCCTAAAATTAACATCCTAAAACTGGGCTCATTCGAAAAGGATTAGTAATAATATCATCAACATCCAGAAAACCTTTTGAGACCCTTAAAACAGGGTATTAATTTCATTATACAAACAACATCGTTGCAACTGTAAAAATGATATAAAAAAAGAGAAGGTTCATCTTTAGGAGACGCTGACATGCACGCCACCCACCCCCAACAACAAAAAACTATAATTTGGAATACAAATTAAGCATCTCGCTTAATTGGGATTTGAGAAAAAGTTGTTTAACTTGGGCATGATCTCAGACGACTGTGTCCTGGCGAATTTCCTGACACCGTGTTGCGCATACCTCTCTCCCTCTTCAAAATTTTCAAGTATCCCAGCAGCCCTCTTTTCCTTGGCAACCCTACATTTATCAGAAATTTCATTGTAAGTTAAAATTGTTGAAATTGATATATTCCAAGAATTGTTTTTGTAGATTATCTATGGATACGTTTGTTTTGAGAGATTACGCACCTGACTTCGGGGTTGCCAGTGATGTTCCTCGTCAGCTGCATTGCGCACAAGCCGACGGCTGCACCAACTGTGACGAAGAGTGGATAGACCTAAGAATTCAATCAAATTAAAAGGTCAGATCTTGCAAAAATTCAATTAAATTTATCAAAATTTATAAATATTATATGGTATAAGTGTAAGGCTATGGTAATATGCATATTACGTATCAATCCGTGCTATAGATTCATATCTTTATTTTCAAATTTCATACCATCAATCTATATTCGAATGAAAATGTACTTTACCAACATTTACATTTTTTTTGGAATTTGTTTGCTATATTTTAAATAGGTAGAACATCAATACTTTAGGATGGTTTAGAATTTTCAGATCAAGTGATTTTCTACCTATTTAATAAATATTAAAAAGAATTTGAAAAAAATGTAAAATAAAGTCTTCAAGTACATTTTCAAAAATAAAAAATAGTATGTTTAACGATTTGGATCGACTGTTTGAACTTCAAAAATAGAAATACGGATCCGTAATATGCATATAATGATAGCCTCACACATGATATTATTGTTCAAATTTTGAAGATAATTTGCTTGAGGCTTTTTATGTTCATTGCTTGAGACTAGAGCAGAGACAACAAATTTCAGAATACCTCAATATTACTATCTTATATAATATATAACAGTACATTATTTTATAACAAACCAGATCTTGCATCATAATTAAACAAAAAAAAATCTATAAAGAAGAGGAAAATAATCAGTTGTTGCATGTAGCATACCTCAGGCCTCAACCATCTAGCGTAGGTGGAGGAAGCCATTGGAGATCTAGAGATAGAAAGAGAGCAGCTGAGAAGGCTTTGAATGCACAAACACAAAACAAAGAGGATGGGTGGTGATACGCGTAGAGGCGCCTCCAATTTATTGGGGAGTTTATACACACAAACGGAATTAGTTGGCTTTCCATGTGTTTCGCAATTCCGTTTTTCTATTTTCCTGGGTTTTCTCTTGTGTGTACTTCTGTGTTGCTTTGTCTAAATTTTTTGTCAACCCTATTATTTTTTTAGTACCACTGTTAAAAAAAAAATTATGGGGAATCTGAAAAATATCAGGGCCTCTAATTCAATATGCGAGGGTGCAGACTGAATTGGAAGCCCTCCAAAAATCCAAAAATGCACTGTAATATAATGATATTTAGGTTTTTTAGGGGGGGGCTCCAATTCAATCTGTGATCTCCAAAAATGTCGACGTAGATTGAATTGAAGGCCTTAGTATTTTTTGAATTCTCTAATTTCAATGGTTTTTTTTTTTAAATGGTATTAATACAAATTATATTTTCTTTTGTATGAGTGCTACATACACCATAGTCACAGAAGAACAGGTGTAGCAATTAACAAGCAAAATTTTGGCGTGCGAACAACTGGACCAGACCTGGCAGTATCAGAATTCAAATCTTGCAAAGATTTATAGGATTGATTATAATTTATACATGTACCAAGTTACACTTAAACCCTTAATGGATCATTAGTTCATTACTCTGTTTTTGAGTGACCCGCTTCATTAAAATTCTTAGAGAAATTATAATAAAAAAGTACTAAGAAATATTGGCCTCTGCTTTGGAAGCGTAGAAGGTCAAAAATAAAAAGCGTTGGCTCATGGCATCATGTGAAATCTACCAACCATTCAACATATTTTAATTTTCAAATCTTTATTCAATGTTTCAAACGATTATAGAATGGTGGAATATTCGATCATAATAAATGAAGGAAGAAATTTTCTATTGGAGAAGAGAGAGATAATAAGCTGTCCCCAAAATTTGGAATTCGGAGTCGTGTCGGTGAATGAATTGTTTTATTCTTAGAGAAAGAGAAGTGTTCAAATTGAATTTTTGAATATAGATATTCCAATAAAATAAAGGTCAAACTTGTAGGCTCTAAAATACTATTAGCAACATGTCCGTTTTTTTTATTGTATTAAATACGTGGATGTTTTGATTCATTAATGACTATGATTAAAACAATAAAATTTTGTAATGAATATCGGCTCTTCGACCAAATAGTTTGTCTTTTTTTTTATTCAAACAATAAAAAAATTTATATTTTTTTATATATAGAAGTCTAAATTTATTTAGTGGCGTACTTGTCACATGCAAATTGTATCGTCTTTCTGATTCATCATGTCTTTATTTATTTCTATTTTTTATGTCATTTGAGGAATGTTATTTGTCATTTAATATGTCATTTTTGTATGATATTACTGTATGACAATATGTCAAAAAGAGAAAATATGTATTTTATTAATTTAATAAATGTTAGTTACGTGTAGATATTATTTAATATGTTATTTAGTAGTGTTATTTGTTATTTAATCTAATTTTTGTTATGAAAATATGTCATTTTGTATGAGATTTTTTTTTCCTCTTATAATATGTTTTCATTGCAAGTTGCAACGCACCGACACGAAACTAGTATAATAAAACGCAGGATAAAACTAGAAAATTAAAATTGAAGATGCCGAATAAATTAATATAATATTATTTTATTTTATAAGAGAGCTAAAAAATATAAGTATTTGTAAAATTATAAAATATAAAGGTAAAAGTTTTAATTTTAATTAATATAGATGGCTAAGTTATTCTTGATTACGTTTTAGATCCGTCTATGATAAAACGGTTCATTAAACACTAATTAATTCAGATATTGGTTTTAAGGGGTGTTTATTTTTGTCCTTAATATGATAATTTCTGTTCTTTTGGTCCTAAAGGCATGACTATAATCATATTTCAAACATAGCTGGATGGATCCATATATTGTTATATTATAATCAAACGTTGAGCATATACTTAATATAATTTGAATTTTATACTATCATGTATATGATTGTCCTAAATTAAGTGATCTAATTTAACAATCTTTAAATATTATTTAATAAAACGTGATCCATAAATTAAGTAATATTTTTATTTCAGGGGTGAAAACAGATCAGCTATTATCCGACCGTATCTGAATCCGTAGTGAATAATTAATATAATTTTTAACTATTAAGATACTGATAATTAAAATTTAAAATCATATATGTATCCATATGTGTTTAATATCTCGTTCGTACTAATATCTTATTTGTATCTGTATACGGAAAAAAAAAAAAAAAAAAAAACGGATACTGGTAAAATCCATTTGCACCCTAGTTTATTTGAAAAGAAACTATTAAGTACTCTTCTTCTCAAGTACCAACACACTTGACCTCTCCATTACTTGTCTTATTTACTCAAAACCAAAGCAGGCTCAGCCCACGATTAAACAAAGGACATTAAAATAGAAAAGAAGCCCAGCCCAATAATATCTAAATTAGCCACTCAATTTCTAAATTAGTATAGCATTGAAATTGAAATCATGTCACTTGACCTCGAGGGAGATTTACTAAAACCCCAGGCGCGCTAGGGCTACGATAGCGGTAGCATTCATTCAGGTTCTCTCTCTCGCTGCCCCCCCCCCACATTTTTTTAACAGCAACGTCATCTCTCTCGTGTGGTTGAGCGAAAACTTGATTTCTCTAACCTAATGCGGGCACTGTCACTGAAGTTATCTCGATTTTGAGTACTTTATTAATTTGGCATTATGCGTCCATTTTTTTTTTTTTAATTTGAGCATCCGGACTGTTTTGTGATTTGGGTTTTTATGTATCGTGAGTTCGTGACCTGTTCTAAAATCTGTTAATTGCGTTCTAATTACAGACAAGAATGCTTTGAACCCGTTTAAAACTATGTATCCAGTCCAATACACTAAACACGATTATTGAATCTTGCATCTGGATGAAATTCAAATAGACTTGAAGTAGGAGCAGGGTCGGAATCAGAAAATTGAGATCGGGGTCGCTGGCCAATGGATGAATAAGTGGTCTTGTAATTACATTTATGAGGGGGGGGCTATTGTATTAATTTTTGTAAAAAAATTACAAAAAAATGAAGGACAAAATTGCAAAATTACAATTTATAGGGTGTGCTTAGCTTAGCCCCTTTTCCCTCTACATATGCCCGCCCTTGATCTTGCTTTTTACTTGAAAAGTACAATTACTTCTATTAGTGTGTATTTTCTGTATTCATATGTTTCAGTATGTTTTGGCAACAAAAAGGAACTTGGTAGACATTCTAGTACACAAAACCCCGTAACAGTACTGAAGAGAGAAACCTGTTAGCTAACTGGTACCACTTCAAACACTGGTTAAGAACATCAAAATCAAGCTTATGTCGAACTTTTAGATGGTTCATTCAGCTTCAAGGTGCAAAAATTCAGATATGTTTGTTCGGCCATGATGTGATTGTTGGTTTTCATCAGGTTATTTGGTTGATTGAATTGCATATTAATGCAACATCATATCTTAAAAGCAATTTTTTCGGTTAATCTGTTATTACAACATTGTAAATTTTGTATATCTTTATCATGAACTTTTAGAAAGCCATAATATTATTGCTTGGGTCTTCTATTAGCAAATCCATATTGTTGTAACCTTATTTCTTAGAAAGCCTTACTATCTTTAAAGAGTCTTAATAGATCCTAATCACGGCATTATGATATTAGCAAAGCAATATGCCTTCTAGTTATTACTGATCTTAGTTGAGCTGTGCAACTTAGATGTAATATACGTGACCCTATCATGATAACTATTATGTGAACTTTGTATGGTGATGTGGTTTTTCCATGTTCAGCACGAGATATACCATACTAGTACCATATCAATCAGTGTCATGACATGCTTGTACCACTCCACTGAGCAATGAACATGCACCGTTTTGTTGTCTGTACCACACCTACATCTGGTTTGTTGCCCATTAGCAGGCTTACTCGAGCTGCAGAATAGAAATTCTCCACCTACCTACTTTCGGTTTGTTTGGTACAATATTATAAAAGTACCATGTTCCTAGTTTTATACCATACTGGTATTACTTGACTGGTATAGCTACAAACTGGACAGCAGTTTTGTTATGATAAGCCAAGGAACACCAAAGCATTCCAAAACAACTCAAAAAAATATAAGAGCCAAGCTGGTAGCGTTGCAATATGTTGTTCGGTAACTCTTGATTACAACATGTGTAAACCACTTCTCTATCTTTTGCTTTCTTGTCTTATTACAGGAAAACCAATTTAAATATGGCAATGACATGCAGAAAACTGAAAAACCTAACCCCAATCATGCAAATAAGAGGTTTTGCAATTGCAAAGGGGAAGAAAGGAGGTAAAGGAGGCGGAGCAGGTGATGGCACAAAGGACTCTGTCCTTAGCAATGAAATCAAGAGCACGACTGTGTTTGGAGCAAACATTCTCAAAGAAGGCACCGATCCCAAATTACTGCCTGAGAAAGAATACCCTGATTGGCTCTGGGGTTTGCTCGACAAACGGCCACCTCTGAGTGAGCTCAGGAGGAAAGATCCTGAGTTGCTGCCTTTTGAGGATGTAAAGCGGCTTGTGAAGCTGGACAACCGTTCAAGGATCAAGGAGAACAATGCTCTTAAGGCTAAGAACTGATTCGGCCTTCTTTCTTTCTGCTTCTTTTATTTTATTTTTTTTATTTTGCTTTTCTCCGTTCAAGTGTTTTGAATACATGATAGGTAGCGCTCTAGTAGTTTTATTTCGTGGATTATTAGCCAAGGACGTATTTCCATAACTTGGTTTGAGGTGAATAATGAGATAGTTGTTTTGTTACAATTACTGCTCACCGAACTTTTTAAGCCGATTCTGATAAGGCTCAGTTGTGTTCAGTAATTTAATTAGACTCGGATGCGAGATTAGAACTGCTATCTGACAACTTACAGAAGTTTTTGAGTTTTAAAGCGCATCTCGTGCTTCTTTCAGATGATGGTTTTTACAATTATATAAACGATGGTGTCGAGATGCTTCTTTCAGATGATGGTTTTTACAATTATATAAACGATGGTGTTTGCTCAAGAGTCCATAACCTATGATGGTTGATCCAGACCGTTCGATCACAATCAGGCCCTAGATAGAAAAATGCACGGGGCGGGGGGTCCTTAATATTCGCACGAATTCTAATCGGACGGTGTGAATTATGAATTCCCTCAAGAAAGGGTTTCCCACCCTTGATGGAAGCTCATAAATATCCATCACAAGATAGTTGATCTGTTTCTTTTTATCAAAATCTTTTAGTCACCTTATTCTTTTGCTGTCGCAATATAAAGAAATATTATACATTCATACGTAATTCTAATTCTTTGTTTCCATCTGTTTTTTTTTTTAAACTTCTTAGAAAAACCAAATAAATAAATATGCACTTAAAGTAATTAATCAAATTTGCACCGAATGATAATCGACATATACGAATTTGACGAACGATCAAAACTATCGGACTTGTATTTTTAATGCAATAAGAAAAATTACATAACAGCTATCAATAATTATGTTAATTAAAATAGACAAATGCATGTGAATTTGAAGAATGATCAAAACAACTATCAAAATTACATTTTTAATATAATCAACATTGCATAACAGCTATTAATAATTATTTTAATAAAAAAATAGACATGCATATTAATATACATCAACATAATAAACAATTAAACACACACATCGACAAAATATACAGATATTCTTAAATGCATGATAGGTTCACGAGAGATTTATGAAATGATTCCACGGAAAATAGGCATCATGCCATTGCCAATAACAAAAGAAATATGTTGAATGTTACACTGAAAACAAAAGAATCAGGAAAAGAAATATGACTTTGTGGTTGCTGTAGAACAACCAAAGGCCAGAAGCAAAAGCACATGAGATGGATCATTTATTGATTTAGTGGAGACAAATTTCACTGCTACACTAAATAATCTCAAACTACATGTATGTAATCAATCATCTCTTCTCAAAACTCCACAACAGATAGGGCTGGATAACACCGCCAAAATTCTAATAAAATATAACAACGGAACACCTCTTGCCAATAGCCCTATACAAGTTTGTGGAAGAATATATTTCTTGATCACCACCACAACTTATAACATCTACCAAATAATTTGATCATCATTTGCTATCAGTGAAGTCAGCATCAATCACATCACCATTATCAGGTCCCTTCCCACTGGCAGGTCCGGCATCAGCACCAGGGGTGGGCCCTGCATCAGCACCAGGGGCGGCCCCAGCACCAGGTTGGTTGTACAGAGACTGCCCAAGCTGCATGACTTCCTGATTCAAGGCAGCCATTGCATCTTTTATGGACTGTGTGTTATCACTTGCGATCGCATCTTTGAGCTCTGTCAGCTTGGTCTCAACCTTCCCCTTCACATCACCAGGGACCTTGTCTCCTAGTTCCTTGAGTTGTTTCTCAGTTTGGTACACCACTGATTCAGCCTGGTTCTTGGTGTCAATTGCTTCTCTCTTCTCCTTGTCCTCTTTTGCAAACTTCTCTGCTTCTTGCACCATTTTCTCAACCTATTATGCATTTTCATAAGATATTGTCAGCAAAACAACTATCTAAAAGATAAGGATTTTCACAAGAACTCATTTGGTTAATAAGAACCATCATTGTCAGGGCTACTACCATCCTGCTTTGTTGCCACAATTTTCATTATCTTATATGAACTTGTAAGACATCATACCTCATCCTTGGGCAAAGTGCTGGCACCAGTGATGGTGATATCCTGCTTCTTCCCAGTGCCCTTGTCAATGGCTGCAACTGAGAGAATACCATTGGCATCAATGTCGAATTTCACCTCGATTTGCGGCACACCACGTGGGGCTGGGGGAATGCCATCAAGTCTGAAGCTACCAAGGGACTTGTTGTCTCTCACAAATTCTCTCTCACCCTGGAGGACATTAATCTCCACACTTGTCTGGCCGTCAGCTGCAGTCGAGAAAACTTCTGATTTGGATGTCGGTAGGGTTGTGTTCCTTGGGATGATCTTTGTCATGACACCACCAAGGGTTTCAAGGCCAAGGGAAAGTGGGGTCACATCAAGCAGAACAATGTCACTTACATCACCAGCCAACACTCCGGCCTAGAATTTTCATAAATAAACAGAGAGTCAATATGAGGGACATTTCTAATAATTAGATGTAGTGGAAAACTGCCACATAGCACATTGAACAGTTTTCATCCCTACTCAACTAAACTGCTGCCTTATTTTGGGTAAGCTTACTGGTAATTGGAAGACTGTTGTATTTACATGGAAAAGATGCAGGCTGATTTAGTCTATTTTTGCATGGATTGATCATAAGCAAAACATCTGATGGTACAAAATAAGATGAGTGTAATATTATAGACTTAAACCTTTATCTGATGAAAAGTTGCAATACTGAAATGATGATGCTAACCTGAACTGCTGCTCCAAGAGCAACGACCTCGTCAGGGTTAACTGTCACATTGGGTTCTTTTCCAGTCAGCTTCTTGACCAGTTCTTGCACAGCAGGGATACGGGTGGACCCACCAACCAAAATAACCTCATCTATGTCCTTGAATGACAGCTTAGCATCCTTCAATGAGTTCTCGACAGGAGTTTTCAGCCTGTTTATTTAATAGAGGAGAAAATCAGCCACAACAAAATGCCAAATAGATGGGATAAAGTGCCATCTTAAAAAAAAATCATACTAAATTGCAATACCTGTCCAGTAGGTCTGAGCACAGCTCCTCAAATTTAGCCCTTGTGAGAGTTGTCTCAATGTGCTTGGGGCCATCAGCAGTAGCAGTGATGAAGGGCAAGCTAAAGAGATTCCACAAAAAAATTCAGATAAGGCTTTAGTGGGGACTAAAAGTAGAAGAAAATGACAAAAAAGAAAGGTTCACAAAAGAAATTTACCTGATATTGGTTTGGGTCAGAGAAGAGAGTTCCATTTTGGCCTTCTCGGCTGTCTCAGTGAGGCGCTGAAGGGCTTGTTTGTCTTTAAGCAGCTCAATTCCCTCATTTCTCTTGAAGTCATCAGCAAGCCAATCCACAATTCTCTGTTAAATATGGATACAAGATATGTTGATTAGCAACTGCATCAGATCTGGTTTGAATACCTCACAAAATCTGCACCTACACCTCACAAGACTTACAGTAGATATTTCAACTCAAAAAGTGCAGATGCACATCCACTGAAAAACATTAGGGTACTTGTTGATCAGTGTTCACTGGACCAAGGACAACAGTTATTTCAGTTCCTAGATGCACAATAGGGAATCTTCAATTACAAAACAAACACGTCAAAAAGTTTTCCTTGGCTCAAGTTTTCAATGGTGAACTACTTGGAAAAAGAAAAAAAAAATTGTCCCTACAAAAAACTAACCTTGTCAAAGTCATCACCACCAAGATGAGTATCACCAGAAGTGGAAAGCACCTCAAACACACCATCTCCTACTTCAAGAACTGCATCACAGCACAAACACTTCATGAATAAGAACTTGCTAAATAAAGAAACTTCTTATCTACAGCATACTTCTGAAACACAGTACCGATGTTTACTGTACCTGATACATCAAAGGTTCCACCACCCAAGTCAAAGACAAGAATGGTCTCATTGTTCTTCCTTTCAAAACCATAGGCGAGTGATGCAGCAGTTGGTTCATTAATGATACGAAGAACCTCCAAGCCAGCAATACGACCGGCATCTTTTGTTGCTGTCCTCTGAGAATCATTGAAGTAAGCAGGCACTGTGACCACCGCCTTGGTAACCTTGTCATTCAAGAATTTGGATGCATCATCTACCAATTTCCTCAATACCTGTAATCAAGAACATGTTCAGCACTAAGATTCATTTAACAAAGAGCATAATACATAAGAAGTATGGCAAATTATCTATATGAGTTGTACGAATTTTGATCAAATACTCACTTCCACTTCATTTGTTCACAAACTCATAAACCAAAATCAGGATTCAATTAGTTAATAATATTATACCTAATCAGGTTGGAAGAATTAATTACATTATCTGATTAACGTTTCACTTCTGGTAAAACTGAACTTAAAAAATTCCAAGGTACATGCATGCCAACCAAGGTGCAACTTTGTATCCCTATAGATAAGAAAAAGAGAAAAATTTGAGTTCTGTGATAACTCCTAATATTTTGTAAGGGTCACACATGAGGTATTTTATGTTCCAACAGCATATGTGACAATTTGGGGTTCTGGGCACATGTAAAAGAACTTTTTTTTAAGAAGAAGAACAATTACCTGAGCAGATATCTCCTCAGCAGCAAATTGCTTTCCAATAGCAGGGCAGTCGAGCTTCACATTTCCATTGTCGTCCCTGACCACCCTATAGGACACCTGCTTTGACTCCTCATCCACCTCTGACATCTTTCTCCCAATAAAACGCTTCACGGAGAAAAACGTGTTCTCCGGGTTGACTACTGCTTGTCTCTTTGCAATCTGGCCGACCAACCTATCACCATTTTTGGTATAGGCCACCACTGATGGGGTGGTGCGCTGCCCCTCAGCATTGGTTACTATAGTTGGTTTTCCACCTTCCATGGCCGCCACTGCAGAGTTAGTTGTGCCAAGGTCAATACCAACAACCTGTTTAGATAACAGGATTGCACATCACGTTTAGAATCTAAAATTGACGCTCAGCTAAATAACAAATTAACTGACACAAGTGATTAGAGACTTCAGAAATGCAGTTGAATAACTGAATATGAAAGATGCTAGATGCAACATGCCACAGTAAAAACTTAACAGGGCTGTCTGCTGCAAACAAGCGATATGAAAGTAACTGACATATTCATACCGTTTTTCTAGTTTTAATTTGCAGGAAACTTATCAAGCGTACCCATATAAAGTTTAAAAATACGATTAACCCATAATGAAGACCTAATTCGACAAGTTCACAACCAAAACAGTAATTCAGCAAGCCTAATCTACCAATTGTAAGTACCTTCTCACAAGCCACTCGTAGAACGCCACGTCGACGAGAAGAATTTGGTCGCATGCGGAGAGAGGCCGCAGCGAGGCCGTTCGAGAAGCGGTTTTTACCAAAGAAGACCGCCGAAGAGGAATTGCTGCTCCGCCTAGAAGGAGCTACTGGTGTGAAACCAGGGATTTGCGTAGCTGAGCACGCCATCTCTCGGAAAACCTAGAACTAATTTACAATAGAGAGAGAGAGAGAGGAGTGTGCTAAAGCTGAACTAAAGTCGAGGGTTTTGAAAGCAAGACGCAGTCACGCAGCCGAGAGAGAAGAGATAAGGGGGTAGGTTTTTATTAGCGTGGAGAAAGGCTTATTGGAAGTATCGCTGTGTTTGGTCTTTGCATTTAATAATTGAGCCAAAAAGAAAACGCTTAGTCAGTTATATTTTAAATAAATTTTAATTTTATCAACAAGACTACTTTGTATTTCATTTGTATATGTTATATGATTAGCTAGTACTTGATTGAATTATTTGGATCATAAAATTTTCATAGCTAAAAATAATTCAAAGTTACAGAGAGGTAGTAATATCTACAATTTGGAACAACTTTTGTATTAAAATGTATCTATTTTATTTAGCATAAGCATGCTTTAATTAGAAAACAAAAGTGCTTCAAAAATTTCAAGTTCTTCACCATTACCTGAAGTTTGAACACATTTAGAATTTCAAATAAATTACAATAACAGTGCTAATTTTTTTTTTTAAATATAGCTTTTTATTGACTTTTTTATACACTGACTAACAAATGGGAAGGGTTTCTCTTTGTTCTTATGGTGCACATATTTAATGCTAAACCACATGGTGCACGTGGAAAATTCTAGAAGGGGCTGCAAGGTGAGAGAACATTGCACGTTGTATCGTTGGATAATCTTGGAGCATAAGCGCCTAGGTTTAACTGCTCCCGAATTCTGAGGTTCACTAGCTCGTCGTCCTACTGTCAGTGAAAGAACAAACGATAAGGCGCGTGTAATTACTTGTACTCACTGTACAATTGTTTAATGCCTGGTGCGGGCGTCCCGAATGTGGTGGAGACCTCCAAAACACGCGAGCGGCGTTGGTGTAGGAAAGGAGAGGAATTGGACACGTGGCATGATGTGTATGGAGTAGGAGAGTGACTTCTTTCGACCGCTTATGCACAGAAATCCTGTCCTTTCTAAAGATGACTAAAGAGAAATGAGTTTGGTTGGTTTGGTATTGTCATTTTTTAATTGTTCATCGGTCAGACCATGCGGTCTATTAATTATATAGAATTAAATCTGCTTAAAATTGATCTTATGAATGCAAATAGCTGTAAAAAACGGTCTGAATGGCAGATTAAACCTCCGTTTAATAATTAACAGTAGTCAAATCATTAAGAATATACTAATCAGAGGTATGTTAATGGGTTTTTCGGATTAATCAACCGATTATTCCGTTTATTTCTGTTTATTTCATTATATTCTCGTTTATTTTCATTTGTTCTAGTAAATATTTATTTTTGCTATTTTTTTCTGTGACTGTGTGTGATAATAAGTTTCATAAATCTTGTATTCTGTTCTGTATTGTAGTTTTATTTGTATTTGAATATACATCCAATATTTTTTTATATATGTTTTTTTTTACTTTAAAATTGATTAATTCTTCTATTATTTATATATATCATACATTTTTCTTACTTACTAATATAATTTTTTCAATTAGTGCGACATGTTTATATATAAAATTTAGTTGTTATCATAAACTAAATTTAGTGATTTCATGTTAGAATGTATGGTTTTTTTTTCAAATAAATATATTTAAAAAAGATTAATTTTTAAATTTATTTTTTCATTAAATAAATGTGTTACTTACACGTATAAAATGCGTATGTGTTGTTAAGAAGAAATAAATGTAGTATCATGTTATTATAATAGAACTGAGTTAAATTAAGTTTATTTGATAAATTTTATGAGTTAAATAAATTATAAATAGATATAAATAATTTTAATGAAAAATAATTAATTGACCACATAATTTCGATTAATCAACCGCATGTCGATTAATTGCTTGACGGTACTCTGTCTATTCGATGAGCGCATACCGTTATTTATAACTGGCAAATAGGGATGACGTGGTGTATTTTGATTAGCTTACTCAAACGACTGTCAGTTCCTCTTATCAAATTTATCATTTTTTTATTGTTATCATCAAAAGATTTTTTAATTTTTTTAGTGCAATCATATAGGCACATACAACCTATATATATACACCGCCTCAAAATTCAATTTCTCGTTCTGTTTTGGTTGAAATTTATAATGAATTTTCAGGCTTACTGTCGGCTCAAAGGATTAGCGCATACATCAAAATTTTGAATTGATTTCTTCTTTGTTAAATTTAATTTACAAACATAATTTGGTGTTTGCTGGAACCGAGCAAATCTAGAATCATGAAAATAAAAAATCAAAATAGAAAACAAATGGTAGATGAGGAGGAAGGGAATTTGCCACTACCAAGCTTTCAAAAAAAAAAAATAGAGAGGAGGAAGGGGATCTACTTATTTCTCATATAATAAGAAAACGGTGATTTAGTTGTGTAGAGAAGCTCTTTGAATCTGGTAAGATACAATCACAATACCTGAAATGAAATGATACCAAAGGGACTATTTATTTCTCATATAAT
The DNA here is from genome assembly GCA_024447775.1 of Carex cristatella. Lineage (NCBI taxonomy): Eukaryota > Viridiplantae > Streptophyta > Magnoliopsida > Poales > Cyperaceae > Carex > Carex cristatella. Next base: position 3,713,203 of record JAJHPF010000022.1, read on the forward strand.
AGCCCCAATTTTTTTATGTAAAAAAAGTATAGAATCCCTGAAATGAAATGAAATGATATGTGTATATAGTCAGGGGCGGATCCAAAATTTTTATCAGGGGTTAAAAAAATATCGAATCGGATTTAAACCCATTAACTAATTAGATACTCAATAAAAAACAATATTTTAATTTATACTTTCCAATACTCTAACTTATAATTTCTGATGTTTTAACCTATAATTCTAATTATCAATCATAATTCATTAAATTTATTTTAATTTTAATCCTAAATTTAATCCGAATTGCAATTCAAACATCCAGAGAGAAGCAAATTTTTTTCCAAAAAGAGACAAAGTCGATCGAAATTCACTCTCTGCCCTACTTTGACCTACCTTGAAAAATAATTTTGCCCCACTTTGACATGCATGTAGGGCTGTAAATGAACTAGCTTGAACCGAGCTGGGCAAAAGCTCAGCTCGTTAATTCTGGACCGAGCTGTTAGCGAGCTAGCTCGTTAACAGCTCGCGAGCTAAAATCTCAGCTCAAACTCGTGATGAGCCAGCTCACGAGCTGGCTCACTGGGTTTGGTTGGACCTTGTTTTAAGAAGAAAATAAATTTTACAAACATTTTTGGATCGAGCTGGACCGAGCTGAACCGAGCTGAACTGAGCTGGATCAAGCTTGATAGTATAAAATACATACAAATTCATACAAATTCACAAATTGATGCCTAGCCAAGCTGGGCAAAAGCTCAGCTCGTTAATTTTGGCCCGAGCTGTTAGCAAGCCAGCTCGGTCCACTATCAAACGAGCTGTTACCGATCGAGTTAGATGTGAGTCACGAGCGAGCCACGAGCTTACGAGCTTTTTGGACAGCCCTACATGCATGTGAGCTTAACAATCCAATAAATTTTAGAGACAAAGCCCAATTTAATCTAAAGCAGAGCCCAGCAAATTAAATAGATCTAAGCCGAGCCCAACAATCCAATTCGCTGATCCAATTTGATTATAGCATAGATTCAATTCTCTGATCCAGCTCTCTTTTTTCATTCGAAGATCAAATTCACTCTGCCTCTCTCTAATGGATCCGACTGCGCTACTCTCTGCCTCTCTCTTTTTTCATTTGATTATTCTAAATCTAACTGTTGATTTTTTTCATGTGCATATCTTAATATAGATAAACAGCAAATTTGGAATAATAGAATCATACTTTCCAAAACAGTGGAGTCAAATCCCTCTCTAATTCCTCTCCGCTTATCTGCTCTATGATTCAGAAACGAAAAAAAATGCAGACTTCAATTTTGTTTTTTTAATATGTAAAAGGATAATATTTTGTTATTTTTTGTTATATAAAATAATACTATTTTATTATTTTTTATTATATTTTATGTAATACTTAATTATCTAATGAGTTTGAATTCAGTTAGCTATTTAAATCTAATTCGATAATTTTTAGTTGTGTCCTAATGAAAATTCTGCATCAGCTGCAACATACCATTTTTAGAGAAAAAGGAAGAGAGAGAATCTCTCACCCTAGTCTACATATATTACTATTCATGGTATATAGTGGGATTTTTACTATTAATTTCTGATCTCTCAATTCAAATCTCATACAAAATCAATTGAACAAAAAACATACTTGTAATTTAAAGGGATATTCAATTAATTCTAAAAATGATAAAAATGAAAAGCAGCAGGAGATAAACTCTCCTGACACTATCCAACAAAGTATATGTTTAGCAACCTCAAATATAAACAATTAATCTAGCTACCTTGTTTGCTAAATTTGCTTGCTCCCTTAGTTGTTCTTTGGCTAAAAATACAACATTTCACATACTTATACCATGCATTATTCCTCTGAGCTCCTTCTCAATCTCACTCTAAGATCCTCTTATCTCTTATAGTTATAGCAAATCTTGATCTTGTGAGTTGTGAGCATTAATTCACTAGATCAATTTATTGTAAAAATGGAGATGATTCATCGAGTTTCAAATCAGGAAAAAACAGATGAACAGAAGAACATCGACGAGTGGCTTCCGATCACTTCTTCGAGAAATGCTAAGTGGTGGTATTCAGCATTTCATAATGTCACGGCCATGGTCGGCGCCGGTGTGCTCACTCTACCTTATGCCATGTCCGAGCTTGGTTGGTACGTACGTAAGATTCTGTTTCTCTCGTCATCTTTTCAAGAAACATTTATTACTAAAACATATATATTTTCACAGGGGACCCGGTATTGCGGTGCTAGTTGTGTCATGGGTGATCACCCTGTACACTCTTTGGCAGATGGTTGAGATGCATGAGATGGTACCTGGCAAAAGGTTTGATCGGTACCACGAGCTAGGACAGCATGCTTTCGGTGAGAAGCTCGGTCTTTGGATTGTGGTGCCTCAACAACTAATTGTCGAGATCGGTACCAACATTGTGTACATGGTGACTGGCGGAAGGTCGCTCAAGAAGTTCCATGAGCTCGTCAAGCCCGAAGATGAACCGATTAGGCTCAGCTGGTTCATCGTGATTTTTGGATCGCTTCACATTGGGCTTTCGCAATGCCCCAACTTCAATTCCATCTCTCTTGTATCCTTAGTAGCCGCCATCATGTCTCTCACGTATATATTTTTAACTAAATTTTTCGGCACCTTCAATTCGACTTGTAAGGGAGTTTTTCATAATTTTTAAAATTGTAGGTACTCCACGATCGGTTGGACAGCTGCGCTCGGTAGAGGCAAGGACCCTGATGTCGACTACAGTTACAGGTCTACCAAAACTTCGACCAATGTGTTTGGTTTTCTCGGTGGCCTTGGTGAGGTTGCGTTTGCATACGCAGGGCACAATGTGGTGCTTGAAATCCAGGCAACCATTCCCTCCTCCCCCGAAAAGCCGTCTAAAAAGCCTATGATGAAGGGAGTCCTTGTTGCGTACATAATCGTTGCGGCCTGCTATTTCCCGGTCGCATTGATCGGTTACTGGGCATTCGGTAATTCAGTCGAAGATAATATCCTGATTTCTCTCGAAAAACCACGGTGGCTTATCGCTGCTGCGAATATGTTTGTTGTGATCCATGTCATTGGAAGCTATCAGGTATATATATTTTTTTTCTTTAATTAATATTGGTGCTTTTTTATTATTATAAAGTTAGCTAGGGTTATAATTAATGAGATCCGGTTTAATTAATGTAAATTTTGTTGTTTGCAGATTTATGCCATGCCTGTGTTTGACATGCTGGAAACATTTCTTGTAAAACAACTCCATTTTAAGCCATGCTTAGCGCTTCGTTTGGTGACTCGCTCTACTTATGTTGGTATTGATTATTTACTCTCTTTCTCTACCATGCCAATTAATTAATTGATATATATATAGAGAGAGAGAGAGGAGGGAATGGATCCACTTACACCATTTTTTGGTGACACAAAATTGCACTATTTATTTTTAAAGTTCAAACAGTCGATCCAAACCGTTCAACATGTTGAATATATTAAAATGTGCTTGCAGATCAAATTTTACATTTTTTTGAATTTTTTACTATTTATTAAGATGAGTAAAAAATTCAATAGTCTGAAAACAACGATTTTATAAAATACTTAATGAATAGTAAAAATATAAAAAAAATGTAAAATTTAATCTTTAAGCACATTTTAATATGGAGATCATATTGAACGGTTTGGACTTTAAAAACTTAAAAAATAGATGATATAGTTTTGTATCACAAAAAAATAATGTAAGTCCTCATATATATATTCAACTTCAAGTGTCACCGTAAACTATATATATATCCTCCATGGCCTCATCTGCATAAATAGTGTATTAATTTGTTGGTACCAATTAATTCCTGCATAAATATAATTACTGGCTTCAACTTCTTCATCAGTACAACTGTAATAAAATTACAAACAATCAAAATAATTGTTATGTATATTCACAATTGGTAATTAATAGAACTATTTGTATGTATATGTATATGTATGCACACATGCAGCATTTACAATGATTGTCGCCATTTGCATTCCTTTCTTCGGCGGTTTACTTGGATTCTTTGGTGGATTTGCTTTGGCACCCACAACCTATTTCGTAAGTCAATCAATATATACACACATATTCCTCTTCTAACATATATATACCAATTTAAGGATTTATATTAATTGATACCACAAATTTCTTTTTAGCTTCCCTGCATCATGTGGCTGTGTGTTTACAAGCCTAGGAGGTTTGGCTTCTCATGGTTTGCTAACTGGGTAAGTCATCAATTCAATATAATTCAATTTAATTTTGAAGAATGTTGATAAATTGACCATTAATTAATGTGATAATGATTCTCAGATTTGCATCATTCTTGGTGTTATGTTGATGATGTCATCTCCAATTGGTGGGCTACGGTCCATCATAGTCAGTGCAAAAAGCTACAAGTTTTTTTCGTGAGCTTTAATTTGGAATATATATATACAAGGAATATTAATTAATTTGTAGTAGAATTAATCCTTGTTACTGTAGTTCATTAGTTGTTCTTTTTTTTTTTCTAAGTATGATAGTTTAATCTTACAGTGTAGTGAAATCTAACCAAAATAGTATGCTTTCATTTCATTTTTTTTTCTTGCATTCTTTTGGTTTTGCAAATCTGATATTGTTGATGTAACTAGCATGAATGTGTTAGAGTACTTAATTTCTGTACTAGAATATCAAAATAATAGATTTAGAATTAAGCAAAATTACTATGGTTTATTGTTGGGATCTTATTTTTCTTTTTCGTTTTCTTTTATTCTTTTAGAGACCACAAACCAAATTTTTTATTAATACCACTGTGAAAAAAAAAAACCCACCAATTATGAGAAATTTGAAAAATATCATGCCTCCAATTCAATCTGTGTCCCTTCAAGAATGAGGCTGCAGATTAAATTGGAGACCTTGGTATTTTTCGAATTCTCCAATTTTATCTATGTTTTGATTTATTTTTCTTTTTTGAAATGATATTAATAAAAAAATTTGGGCCACAAATGCCAGATCTAATAATTTTCTTATTTAATTTTGAACCAATATGTCTTATGCATTTGGTGGCATATGATTAATCACATGCAATGGTGAAGATAAATTGCCTTAAAATATAAGGTCTATAAAATCAAAACAGTTCCAACCAAAGATATGCACTTGGTGAGAAAGCATATTCACCCTTATAATTATATTAAAAAAAACTTTTTCTATCATAATTTCAAATTTTATTCCACAACTTTTAAACCACCTTCATTCTTACAATACATTTTAATTTTATGAATACATCCTTTTTTGTCTTTGAAATTTATTCTTTTGCAATTTACATCTTTAAAATTGACACTTGAAGAGAAAAGAAAGATAACACAGTTCGCTAGAAAAAAGTCATATAATTTATTATCTGTTCAAAAGTCGAGAATTCGATTTCCCTTCACGACTTTACAACCTCTGCAAAGGTTTTCCAAAAAAAAAAAAAATTGAAACTTAAAAGTAATTGTGTATGATGATGTATCACTTTTAGAAAGATTAATAAGTTTGCAATTGCTTCGTATGTCTGCAATTGATATTATAAATTTCACATCAGTATTTGAAATTTTTCAAAATTGAGATAGAGACACTTGTTACTGATGATATTTATTTAGTTTTAAAACAATATATTTTTATTTGACTGAGTAAAAATATGCAATTAATTCTAAAAATGTTATCCATAGAAATTAATGTCTTAATCGAGTTCTACATGTTAATCTCTATTACTATAAATTATGAGATATGAGAGGTTACCATTTCCCTTAAAAATGGGCCTCTTGTTTTCTGATTTGATTTATGGAATTTTAATTTATGGAATTATACAATTTTATCTGATTTGATTTATGGAATTTTAATTTATAGAATCGTATATTTATTGTAAAACCCTAATATAAATAATAATAATAAAAATTGGAAAATATTCCAACAATGCTTCTAATCATGGTTTCCTTTGTAATACATAACAAAACTTCACATAATTTTTATTTTTGTGTTTTAAAGATAACGTTTATATTTAAGCTTGTTTGTTAATACGAGGTTGCACAATCTACTATCTTAGAATTCTAATTCAAACGTCATATTTCTCTTTATAATTTAAATATTTATTTAGTTGCAAGAATCTACTATTTGTAATCTTATTTCTAGAATTGTTCTCGTATTAAGAAAATCAAAAATATTTCTTCATGGATCTCATTGGAAAGAGAAAATCAAGTAAAAAGCGTTTGTATTTTTAGATTCGCAAAATTTATCACAGACAAGAATAATCAAAGGGAAAAAAAGAGTGGGTGAAAGAAATCTTTTTTTTTTTAACTTGAAAACAAAAGTAGTTAAGAGTTAAAACTATATATATTTAGAATTTAAATGCTTGCAGATAGATATTTAAGTGCTTACGAAGTAACATTGTCAAACGTTATAAACATAACTTTAAATGCTTAGATATGAGCGCTGAAAATGAAAGTTAGACATTAAATACTCGGAAAACGTGCTCGGAGATTTATTTGAAGGGGCAATTGTCAGGCTCCTATATAAATTATTATATTTAGTACCTATTAGATTGAGATATCCACTAAAAAATATTACATTAAAATTTTGTTTAGTAAAATATAATATGGTAAAAAAAATTTGACATATTGTTTTAATTAATTATACCATTATCTTTTTCACTTCTTGATCTAGTATCAAATAGATTAAAAAATTAGAAACTTTGACGAACAAATACTTTATGTGGCACAAAACGAGATCAATGATTCGAATTCATTTTAAATTAAAAAAAATAATTACTGATACAAATAAAAGATGCTACCACAATACATCACTAAAAATATATATAAGTTGATCCTTTTAATTTGATTTTCATGTCCAGATATCCTCATATCCAGTCTTAAATATTTAAGAAGTTGGAGAATTTCACATATACCCCTGAAAAACTTTGAAATTACGTATTCTCCCTTTTAAAATTCAAAATATCATATTTACTCTTCTATATTTATCTAATTGATTGTGTTTTATATTAAAAATCATTTTATATTTATAAAGCACTCATTTTATTTTAAAAAAAAATGTGGTATTTTAAACTTAACGCAGATTAGAAGTTAGAACTTCTATGGGTCTTAAAATCAAGGCCCACATGTTGATCTAGAAAACCTGATATATCTTGGCCTATAAAGGCCCAGTGATTTCCCGCCATTTCCTTCATCGCGCATCTCTCCCTCTCACAATCCCCGCCTTCTCTCCCACTTGCACAGAACCCTACTACGGCTCAATGGAAGAAGAAATCAAATCCGAATTCGACAAGTGTAGCTTTTCGATCGAAGAAGACGACCAGATCCTTCCGACATGTACTCTCTCTCTCTCTCTCTCGCTTCTTTTTCTTCCCCCTCAAAATTGATCTATTACAAGGGGTTTTAACGCCATTTGTTTCCTTGATTTTCATTTTTTTTTTCTCTGAAAGTGCTCACCTGTTGCATCAATTACAAGCTCAGCGCATCAGATCTTGCTTCTTCTTGGGAGGCCTATTATCTCAGCAGGTTATATTTAAGTATCCACCATTTTTTAGATAACAAAACATGACCAAAAGGATTAACCCTGAATGCCATAAAGTTTCTACGAGTTCCTATTAGATCAATCAACCCTGTTTTATTCATATTGATTGTTGTTGTATTTATCAAAATTTAGTCAGTTGGGCGATTGGCAACAATTTAAAGTGAAACATTAATAAAATTGTCACCTCGTGAATTATGCATCATTTTTCCTAAAGTTAATTATCATTACACTCTAGACAACAAATATGTCCAGTATATCTACTTTAAATGTCTGTTTTTTTTTTTTTATTAACTGTGCTTTTGTAAATCTTTATGCTGTTTTTTTTACTTAATCAGTCAGCTTACTGGGTCAGTGGTGAGTAATGCTCATTTGGATGGTTTTTTATTGCATCTCCAAAATGAGGCGAAGGAAAAACTGATCAAAGAAGAATCCAATGTCTACTCCAGCCATGACATCGACATGTGAGCATACTATGAGACTTTATTTAAAATTTAACATTTTTTTTTCTTATAGTTGGGCCGAAATCAGTTTAATGCTCACTTGCTTGAGCCTATAAACCAAAGTGAACTGGTTAGTTAAACCATTACTGATTCTAATGGATTAGTAATGAACTTGACAACCTCTGTAGAATAAAAAATCAGATAAAGACATATTAACAAAGGAAAAAGCAACATAATGAAATAATATTATAGAAGTACCATATAATGTTTGTCAAAATGATAAAACAATACTGGAAGTTAATATTGATTTTATGCAGACTTATAGGCAATGGGCCTGGTGGACCCGAAGAGATTCAAAGCTCACCAATTTCTCAAAATCAGAGGCTGAGTTTTCATGCGTCGACACCTAAAACAAACGGAAAGTCTCACTCTGGCAAAGATCCAGGAGCTTTGGCCATTCCTGTCACACCGTTTGGACAGAGAACAACCAAGTTTACCCCACATTTTGTGTTTAATGCTCATAATGGGGCAAATGAACTTACAAATCAAGAAAGGAATAACTCTGACGAGGATGAAATAATCAGACGGGTTCAACCCAGCCAAAAGTGCAGTTTGAATGTTATATCTTCCCAGCCTCAGCCAGGGTGCCGTTTCATGTATGACAGAACCGAAGATCGGGCAAGTACAAATCTTGAAACATTTACTAAGCTAATACCATAATGCATATGGGTGGCAATTGCTCTGAGCAGCAATGTATTATTTTATATTTTCAAATTGTGGTCAACCCAATGAACCAGCATGTTAAGAAATCCTGACCAGTGACCTGATTGATCTATATTAACTGGATGGAGTTCATGATAAGTTGGCATCTGATGTTATCAAATAGTGTGATTATATAAGATTTCCTGGAGAAAAAGGGCAAATTGGATAGTTAGGAAAAATTTGAATACTAAGATGGGCTGTTTAGTCAGTTTGGGTCATGACTAGCCAGAGGGTCAAGGTACCAAAACTTTGTGGCCAACCAACTAACCTTATAGGTCTGTTTAAACCAGGACGATTTTGATTGTTTGTTTCACATTTCCACCCTTTCAATGATGAACGCCGGTGCCGATGTATGGTATAGGAGTCCTTTCTAGCATCTCTTCTTCTGATTCCTTATTGGTTTTTGCAGTTCAATTTTCTTGAAAACCGAATAAGAAAGTCGGCCGACGTGTTCACTGGAACTGGATGTTATGGAGAGCTGTCTGATGCTACTATGGCTTCAGAGGTACCTTTCAGTAATGTGCTATAAGAATTTCTGACTTAGTTTTTCAATGAATTATTTGTTGCAGTGTTAAAATTAAAATTTGATGATTTATGTCACTCAGGAAGAGATATTTTCAGTTGGAATTGTTGCTTGTGATGCAGAAGGCCATATAAATGAGAAATCAGTCTTGTTACAATGCAGGTATAGTCAATATCATGTAGAACAGTAAAGTCAAGGTTACCTGATCTGTTTGGCACTGTAGTTATCAACTCTTTATCTTGTTCAAACAACTAAAATGGCAAAATGACAAAAGAAAACAACAAAAGACAAAATGGGAAATCTTTGATACCAAATCTCAGTAATCTATATCATTCTTGTCAAATACATTATCTACTCTTGGAAAGGTATTTTTCCTCATTTTCAGTTACTATGCTATCTTTTTGACAGTGCTGAGCATTCCTGTGGACAGCGAGTGCGGCTCGATCTTCATAATTTGACCAAATTCTCCTTATTCCCTGGCCAGGCACTTAAGATTTCAAACTTTCTGATTCCAAGACTGAATTTTTGATATACTCTTGAATTTCAATTTCATTTTCAAATATATTCCAGGTAGTTGGTATTCAGGGCCGAAACCCTAGTGGGCATCATTTGGTTGTGTCAAAGGTGTCTGATTCTTTGCCTAGGCCAAATGATATTATTCTTCCTCCTGCCAAAAAGCAAGCTCTCCCTATTGAAGATATACCTAGTATTTCCTCTCCATCTCGAGTTTTATCTGCGGTGAGTATTAAGTACTCCGGTTGGGTTTCATTTCTAGCCTACCCCAACTTGTTTGGGACTAAAACCTTGGTTGTTGTTGTTGAGTATCAAGTATTATGGAAAATTATACCAATAGTAGAGGTTTATACACTTATGCGAATAATAAATCTGTTTTGTTATTTGATATACTATGGGCATAGACTATTGGCATTCTTTTGTTCTCTAAAAGAGAAAGAAATTTGGTTACTTTGTTCATCTAAAATCTTCTAGATCTAATTAACCATCCTACTTGTCATGAATAAATATCTATTATTTATTATCCTTTTTTTATGTATTACGGAATTTTTTATCTTAAATGGTTGAGGGACCAACTTGGACAAAGCTAAGAGAGTTATCAAAAGATAAAGTAATTACTTGAACTTCTGCTCAATAATCAAAAGCCTTAAATTTTTTGTAGATAATTGCTTCTGGTCCATTCACAACTTCTGATAATCTACTATTTGAGCCACTTCAAGAGCTACTTGCTTATGCTCGTAGAAAAGAGCCTCAGCTTCTAATTTTGGTAACGATTTACTTAAGCACTGCAAGGAACTTACGTGTTTACATTCAAGTTGAACCCAAAATCTTATAACTTTAAAATAACACCCAACATTTGTCATATTTTAAGTAACATCATTACAGTTTCAGATTTTTTGCAATTGACTTGTTATAAAGTAAGTCAAGTCAGGCTAGAAATTGATCTGTTGGCAGACAGCTATTATATGTTGGTTGTAAATGTTAGAAATGTCGGTGTTATTTAGAAATAAAATGTGCTGTAATTTCTAAACCCTTATTATCTTTGTGTTGATTGATGGCACAGCAGTAATAGTGATTTTTTGCTGGTCTTTTGGCAGATGGGGCCATTTGTGGACTCAGAGCATCCTAATATTAAAAAAGGAACTGCAGACCGGAGCTTCCGTGATATTTTTCTCATGGAAATTGTTTCCAGGGTCAGTAGCCTGAAATTACCTTTCTAATAATCAGTATGATGAATGGACCTAAGTTGTTGCACATGCTTCTAGCCTTCTAAAAGACAACGATTCATATCTTTCAAAATAAGAAAAAAGTATTTTTTTTCATAAAAAACTATGCAAAAGGCACGAAATAATTATCAATTTGGAAAAAAGTATAGTTTGCACATTTTAGCATAAAAATGGAGATGATATTACAAGAACAAGGTCGCAAAATAAACTGGAAACTTCCTTGCAAAGCTTTCTCTTTAGTCCAGAAATTTCAAACCACAAATGTTTTACCAATTCCCACCTGGAAAATTCTCTTATACAGCTTCAAGACTTCACTCAATACATGGGCTCTAGTATGCGGGTTATTCTGCTTCCTTCAATACGGGATGCTCATCATGACTTTGTTTTTCCACAGGTGCTCTATCTTTTATCTGTATTTTTACAGAGTTTACCTCTGAAAATGTCACAATGTAATGTATGCCCCTTGCAAAACTAGAAATGTCACGAAGCAGGGCCCGTGTCAAATGCATTCTTTTCTTACCCTATTACTCACGAGATGAATAGACAGCCACTCTTTTATCTCGTTATTGAGTTCATAACATAGAAGGAAAGATCAATGCTTGGGTGCTGAGAGGAATGTATGTTATATTATAGATTTACGAGGGCACATGAGATGTTTTCCTTTGTCGGGTTACATATCATACTGGGAGTATATGTAAGGAATAAGGACATGCTTAAATTACTGCGAGTGCAGGTCTGTTTGCAGGGTCTATGTTTGTGTTTCATATTCCACTTTTCAGCGTAACCAGCAGCTTTCATTTTTTTATACTTAATTATAGTTGAAGAAATATTTTTGGTACTTTTCTTCCTCACAGGCTGCTTTTGATCTCAACTTGCTGGAAAGTTCCACAAATCAGGTAACATAGCATCATTTTCTTTTAAGCTGAGCTTTTGCACGAACCTCTTTCAAATCATTCTCGATTTACTTTTCTATTTTACTCATTGAACAATATTTTTATGCAGATAACTTGCCTTGCAAATCCAAGCTCATTCAGCGCTAATGAGGTAGAAGTCATCAAAATCTCTTATTCTCTACAGAAGTTGTACTTTTTCCTGCCTGATTAAGACAGTTTTCTTCTATGCCCCAGATATTTTTTGGCTGTTGTACTGTGGATGTCCTGAAACAACTCAGTGGTGAAGAAATTTCACGCAATCCACCAAATGAAATGTCTGACAGAATTGCAGTACTTGCAACGCATCTCCTGAAGCAACAGAGGTAATTCTAATTATTATATTTCTTTTTCTGTTTGTACAAGTGCTGGACATTTTCAGTATGGTACTAAATTCAACGCTAGTAATACTTGAAAAACTCTGGATTTGAGAATAATTATATTATGGGTTTAATTTGATAAATCAAATGTATTTATGCCTTTTTGGAACAGCTTCTATCCATTATATCCGCCGGCAATAGGTGTTCCTTTAGATTTCTCCCTTGCTCAAGATGCCTTGAGGATTTTGTCATTTCCAGACATTCTTCTTCTTCCTTCTGATCTTGCTCCATTCATCAAGGTAAAAAGGTTGCTGTAAGTAGAATGTGGTAGATCTACCTACATGACCCAAAATTTGTGAACATTAAAGAAAATAAAGCGATAGTTGCCCTGAATTTTCATTGTTGAAAATTATCCGAAATCCATTTTTCATAATGTTCCAAATGTTGTACTCACAATATTTTTGTCATTTTTGTCATTTCCCTCAAATTTCTTGATTTGTTGGGGAAAAAATGAAAGATGCACAAAATGATGAAAAGACCATTTGCCAGATAATGAAACATCTCAAGTTGAAGGTATTCTACACATTTCCTACTGTGTTAATATGGTAATTTGAATGGAAGTATGTGAATCTATGCGTGTGACCGCATTTTTGTGTTTTTCAATTACTATTTCTTAATTCCAATTTTGCACGGGTTGTCGCTTTAGGTTTTACCTATTGGAAGTGAGGATGAAGTGGCCATGAAGTCGGTGTGTGTGAACCCAGGGAGGTTAGCAAAAGGCATCGGTGGGGGTACTTTCTTGGAACTACATTTTAACAGAGAAATCGACAAGACCACGGCTTCTATCATTCGCATCTAGTTAGTTTTCAAGTTGCACCTTGTTCCATGGTATTGTTTGGTATATTGAAGCCAAGCATTGGACATCTTGCTGTATTAGATATTAGTAACAGGGCAGACGGCAAAACCATCAACCAACAGATACTTTGTTAAATTGTTACAACATATGGCCCTTCTTTTCACATTCCGTAATTATTATTTAACAAGAGAGTATTAATAACTTAATATTTCGTGTTGTTTTATCAACTACTGTTTAGAAACATATTTCATTTATGTATTTCCATATGCTCTACAACTGCACTCTCTACTAAAAGAGAAAAGCTTCATTTTGTTAATATCAAACTTTTTAATATTATCCATGGACTCCAATTGTGTGAATATATCTTGACAATATTTGCAGGACGCGAACAAGTAATCAACCCCTTGACATACAACAAAAAAAAAATGGCAAGCAAGGCATCCTATCTAACCTCTCGTTTGTAAATTATTTGTGTCAATATTCTATTTTTTTATGACAGCCCCATAAACACCTTGATTTTAATGTCGAAAGGCATTGCAAAATGAATTTAAGATTGCCAACCATTTATGTCTATTTTAAACCATTCACTCCCCTCGAGTATTTATCACAACCCTTTACCACGCTAGCATTTTTTCCTATAGCTAAAATTATACACACAATTTATGTAGCAAGGATGAAGAGGAAAGGGGATCCTCTTATCTCACCTTTTGCGAAAGAAATTGTGTTGGTGTTACATTTATATTTATACATATTTAAAAATTCCCAAGCAATACTTCAATCCAACCATTTAATTATAAATCCTCTATTTTTTAAAACCTCTAACATGTACGTCGAGTTTATTCTGTAAAAGGCTTTTATAAAATCAATTTTAGTTACTACATCTAGTTGTATTGACATTCTATGACGATGTAATATTTCATGATCAAATACCATCTTATCCATGATAAATCTATTTTTCACAAAAGTATATTAAATAATTAGTATTGTGTCCGTACGTTGCAACAGAAACATATTATAAAAAAAAATCTCATACAAAATAACACATTTGATATTTTAATAAAAATAAATAAATCAATAAAAAGAATAATTTTCAACGATAAAAAAAAGACCAATATATTCTCATACAAATATCAAGTCCATTCTTTAATGACATGCTTATGAGTTTTCTTTTTAATGTTATATAATATTTTTTTATTTGTTATGTTGCTTAATGGGGAAACAAGAGAAAAAAAAATAAATCATGAAAATAAGTTGTATTATTTGTTATTGTCATATTATAACATTTTATGTTGTTATATTATAGTTTTTGTTCTTGTTATATGAGTTATCCTCCTCTTCCTATGATTTATACAGAGAATATATTAAATGAGATCATTAATAACAAATAACATTTTTATATGATAAAAAAATAAAATAAATGAAGACATGACCAATAAATTTAGTAATTCCTTAAATGAGTTTTAAAAAATAAAATAAAGAAATCATGACTAAAAGAAAATAGACATAATAAACTTGTGGTGAGTACCTGTGGTGATTTAGAAACATCAAAATGATGTATACAATCAAAAGAAAACATACTATTTGATTGGAGGATTGATATTCAATTTAAAAGTTCATCTTTGTATTACAATTGTTGGCAAATCAGAACATCTACCTGCTTAATATAAAAATAGAGATGCCTATTAGTTTATGCGTTAAAAGTCCAAGTCTATTAGTCGACCTTTTTGGATACAATTTTAAGACTACGTACAATTGACTAAATCTATATGCCTATATTGTCTAGAGTATAACTTGGGTGCTTTTAAGTTCATCAAGTTCTTTTATGAATTCAATTCTAAAATTGATTAAATTGACTTTAAATGACGAATCCGAACCGTTGCAACCCATCTACATTACGAGTGATGCACATACATATAAAAATTTTAAACTTTTGAATTAATTTAGTATAAAGTCAAGTGGTCAAAATTATAAAGTTTATAAATTAATTTTAATGCATTCATTTTTTCAACATTTTTTTACCACTTGACTTGATACAAAATTAATTCGAAAATTTTAAATTTCCGCATGTAAACACAGCACTCGTAAGGTAGATGAGTTTTGACGGTTCGGATTCATCATTTGAAATCAATGCGATCCGATTACAGGGATGAAGCTATTTCTTTTATTTGTCATGAATCCATATGTGGATTCGTAAAATTAATCTAATGAATTTATATTTAAATCCGAATGCGATCCATTAACAACCCTGCAAGCTAGGCGTACCACACAAATTATGAGGGTCCGCATCCCCTAAAGTAACCCAATTTTTTAGTTTATATCAGGACCGTTCGATTCAAATCCAGCCAATCCTGACAGAGATAGAGCGCACGGGGCCCTTTAATCTGATGGTCCGGATCTAAACTCAAAAATTGAATCACTTTAGAAGATCCGAACTGAAATTATGACAGGAGTCGACTAAACTTGAGAAAATTGTTTAGACAACCAAGTACAGCATTTATCATTTTCATATATATAATAAAATACAATTTTAATCAAGGTGTTTATAATTTGTCCAAATTAACAATGAGTTCCTGATGTTGAAATAGCATTGATGCAGTGAATGATATCTGATCTTCTGATCTAATTTGACGGTCTGGATTGTCGTTGGACCCCGTAGGACATCCCCATTGATCATCCATGATTGCATGGGAAATATGTTATTAGTTGTCCTTTGTCTATGTACAGATATAACGTAGTAATTGTACGGTAAAGATATTGACGGAACAGTTTTTGCTTCATGCAGCATAAGAATCATATAAAATGCTGTTTTAATTCTATTGGTTGTGCATTACATGAAGCCAAAACTATATAGTCAATACCCTTACCCTAATTTAATTGTACTCCTCCACGCTTTAATTATAGAATTGGAAGAAAAGATCATGTATCAATACACTGATCTCAATGCATAATAATGGATTCGCTGTTGCCATAATTTGCTTCTATGGCAGGATAATGTACAATCTTTCTCTGAAATTTTTGTCTGTAGAATGCAACAATTGCTCCTCCTTTGCATGCGCCATACGAATTGGATACATCTATCAATTAATTAAAGTCGGTTCCTCAATTTTTGCCATACAATTGGGGCACGAATTTGAACGTAATATACGGGACAAACCAATCAAATAAAAACATCCATAAATTAATTTCTCATGAATTCTAGAGGAATCATACCAGTTTCGCCTGAGAAATCTCTGTCACTATTTCTTACCATCAATGGAATCACTTAATTGATTCCTTTCCCATCCCTGCAACCTATATATACACACATACCTTCTTGCTTTAATTAACACAACAAAAATACTCACAACACCCAAAAAAAAAAAACCAATTCAACATGGCCAGGAAGAAGGTGAACCTAGCATGGATACAAAACGACGCGACTCGCCGCGCCACCTTCAAGAAGCGAAAGAAGGGATTGATCAAGAAGGCCAGTGAGCTCTCCACGTTATGCGGCGTCGACACATGCATAGTGATCTATGGCCCACAGGACCCGAAACCAGAAGTTTGGTCTTCTCCGAAGGAGGCCCTTCAAGTGCTCTCTCAGTTCAAGAACATGCCGCAACTAGACCAGTGCAAGAAGATGGTCGATCAAGAGGGATTCCTGCGCATGCACGTGACCAAGGCACGGGAACGACTGTGCAAGGTCGAGCGGGAGAACAAGGATATGGAGAATAAATTGCTCATGCACGATGTGATGACGGGCCAGCGTAGCCTATCTGACATCGTATCCATCAAGGACATAACTGGGCTTGCCCTTACTATGGAAATGCGGCTCAAGATGGTACAAGAGAAATTACATCATCTCCGCTCAGGGATGCCTTACAACATTAGTGGTGATACGATGATGCATGCCGTTCAGGCGGCACGACATGTCATGCCAATGGCACCTGCTGCACCGGAACCAAGCGATGATAAAATGCCGGTTGATGCAGAGCTGAGGAATTGGTTTAACAATGCAGATGGTTTCGGGTTTGGTTGCACCGAGGAGATGACATCGACGCTGATGATGCCGTTGTGCGTGGAGAGCGCCTCGGCGTGGGATAACCATTTCGCCGTTAACTGAAGTGAAGACTACGATAGATACATATATATATATATATATATATATATAATTTATAGTTTTATTTGTTTTAGTTTTTTACTATTTAGTGTGATTTATTACAATAGTTTCAAAATTGTTGTCTCAAGAGCTAGTCTATAATTAAGTAGACATATTAATTATTGTTAAAATTTTCTCATTTTCGTATTTTTTTAATGATCATGGGAATGTGCTGAAATAGCTATATTGTATGCTCAGACATGTTTGATTGTCACGGAATTTTGTGCAATGGTAAGAGAATCCATATTCTTAGAGTATGCTCAGAAAATGACTATAAAAATCTGCTGAAATGAATGTTTGATATACTATGGAAATAATTGTGAGAAATGATGAAATGAGAAACATACTCATGAAAAATATATATATATATATATATATATATATATATATATATATATATATATATTAAAACTTAGTTGAGTTGTCAATAATAATTTTTGATAAATTTTTGATCAATTCTAATAATTTAAAGTCTAATAATTAAAATATATAATATTTAGAAAAACAAACAAAAATTATGAAACGTAAAAGTTGTAATGAACAAAATTAAGAAATTAATGATGAAAATATAGCTGAATAAAAGTGACGGAGAAAAAATAATTTATAATAAAATAAAGAAATTAAATAAAATGTACTTGTTATGAAAATAAAAAACAAACTTGATAAGATGCAAAAAGAGAATGAGCATGCAAGAGATAGAAATAAATCTGCTGTTATTCCATAACAGGAATATGTTATTCTGATTTCAATCGTTTAAATTTTTCTATGCACAAATCTCAACCAAAAAAATTATTTGTGCGTGAAAAAAATAAACAGTTGTATAAATTTCAACGAAAAAAAATTAAGTTCAACATCATGTTTCTTTTGTCTCATGCATTTGTGTATAAATTTAATTCTCAAATGTTTTTCGGTGAACAAATTTTTTTATGATTAAAAAGACTACCGAACATGTTTTGGAATCTAAATCTCATCCCATCAAATTTTTCTCAAATTTTTCATGAAAAATAGATCCTTCGAACACGCCCTTATATAATATAAATATACTGATAGAATTTTTTGGAAAATGGTGAATATATGTTTACAATTTTTCCAGGGCTTATGTCTGAATATTTATTTAATATATTTTAGCAATCATTATTATGAAAGCTATTAGGCGAATGTGTCGAAATTAATCTTTTACAATAACCTTAATTAAGAGCTAGTATCTGTATGTTATTATTGCAATTAATAACATGAATGTGTAATTAATTAATCCAATACAATCCAACTTGAGCAATTAAACCTATATTATTAGAATTGAATAGCTTGAATCCGATAATGATCAAGGATGGGACAGTATCCGCGAGAATAAAAAATACTATTGCCAAAGATACACCGACCGAATTAAACATGTTATTTCTAAACATATATGTGTCATCGACAGGAATATCTGCGATGATACTGTCAGTAAAAAACACTTTTATTCTCACTGATATTGTCTCATTCTTATAGTATGCAAATTGTGCTATTTTCATAAAGACAACAGATACAAGTTTAAAACGGATTGATTAATTAGGTTAAGCTCCTCCCAACTTTATTGGTAAGTGCAAAAATAAAATAGTTAAAAAAAAAATGTATGATTCATGTGTGGAATGAAGCAAAAATAGTATTGTCAATCTTTACTCTTGCATTTGTTTCTTGCAATTTTACGTATAATTAATTAGTGATGATGCTAATCTAATTAACTTGATTCTGGATCATTCAGTATAAATCAGATTTAGAGAAATTTGGACCGAGGCAATATATCTACCTTAAATGGAGATTGTTTTGATGAAATTAGACGCTAAAATCATATCTTTTCTTATTTGAATGGAAGATTTGTTCTGATATTTTTTTTAAAGAAAAAGCATGTTGTAATTAATAATCTATAACCATTTTTTTCAGGGCATATAGATATAGTTGTAACACTAATGGCATTAATATTAGTTATTAGCTTACAGTATTTATTTTACAATCAAATCTTATTGAAATAAATTATTTGAAGAGTAATAATACGAGGTTGCTTTCTGCCTCTCCAGAGGATAGCTGTTTCCTTGTGGCAGTGCATGAAAAATTAATATTTTTTTATTTGAGGAAGAATTTCATGTATATCCCTCAAAATTTTCAAACTTATCTTTTCCTCTAAAATCATAAGACAATGTTTATTTTACTAAATTTAAAAAACTCACAATTTATATTTTCTGCCAAGGCTTGAGTGTTTTGATCGGTTGAAACTCTTTTGTTAAATTAGGGTTTTCTTATTGAAATTTTGAATGGTTCAAAGCAGTCCAACTAGGGGTGTTCATCGGTTCGGTTCGGTTAATCAAAGTTATAATTTGGTTTAAAAAATAGAACCGAACTGAACCGATTTAATATTGCAACCGAACCGAACCGAACCGAACCAAAGTTTTATTTCGGTTTGTTCGGTTCAAACCGAAATTTAAAGCAATTGTTTTGTAATAAACTGAAGTATATTAAGAAATAAATCGGGATATTAAGAAATAAACCGGAGCAGTCCGGACCAAACTCATAATATATAAAAGTTCAGTTGGTTCGGTTATTTTGGTTTTAAAAATTCCCAAACCGAACCAAACTAAAGTTTATTTTGATTTTAAAAAGCAAAGCAAAGCAAACTATTCAACCGAAAAAACCGAACTATTTGAACCGATATAATTTGATTCGGTCCAAAACCAATTAAACCGGACCCAATGAACACCCCTACATATGACCTCTAATCTCAACTTGTCATTGATCAATTAATTCCTCTTGTAATGACTGTCGAACCCCATAATGTGTTTTTACTGCTCGGTACCAGTCATACACCTCTGTTTCACTGTTTGGATTTTGTGAAAGAAAAGAGTGCAGAATACTCTTTTAAAATCTGCTCAAGGACCAATTTGTAATTCTTGAGAAATTAAAGGAAGTAGTTGTTAATATTTGTGAATGTAAAAATTTCTCGTGTCAGAGGGATTTGGATATGTAAAAATTGGAATTTAAAAACTGACGGTCTAAATATAGTTTTCTTTACTACTACTCGAATGGAATTAATTTAAATTTTTGCTTAGTTTTTCATGCTTAATATATATATAGAGAATTTAAAATGAGCCTTGGATTGGGTCTAAGACCTTAATTGGTAGTTAATTAATATGGTTTGGGTTCACACCGAGTAAAAACTTATATATGGCTTGGTGAGCTATTTAAGTTACTAACTTAATAGTAATTAATAAGGAATATCGTAAAATAATTTATTTAAATAAATACAATTAGTATATCTAACTTATTATAGTTATAATATAACTTATTTTATATACTTTACATATGCTAAATTATCACCTAGTACAATATTCTAATAATGATGCGAAGGTATATTCAAACGGCATACAAGTACAACCCCAATATATACTCTAATGTTTGTATAAATAATACTATGCTAAATTATCACCTAGTACAATATTCTAATAATGATATGCGAAGGTATATTCAAACGGCATACAAGTGCAACCCCAATATATACTCTAATGTTTGTATAAATAATACTTTATTAAATTAAAAAATGACACATCATAAATTAGTGCTAACCATAATCTTAAACTTACATTGGAATAAATAAAATGTTTAAACATTTGAAACACAGCGTATGGTAAGCAAAATCTAATATATACAGGAGCGGATCCAGAAACTCGATCAGGGATAGGCATAAAATACATACTTTTTAAAATTTCAATGTTTGAAATTAACAAATGAGAAAATAGCAGTCTAGACAAAACTAGCATGGAAAAATAGAAAAAAATTATAAAATTATAACTTGTAAGAAATTTTTAATAAGACAAAAGATAAGTCTCAAATATTCACTAATATAATATAATATAAAATTAAAAATAAACTACAATATTTAAAGTTGTTTAAATTGAATAAATAAAAATTGATCCCAAAATAATATTAACACGTCCCATGTCAAAATTTGAAACAAATAACTTAAAACTAATAAGTAAATATAAACAAAAACTAATTCCAATATAATATTATGATGGTCCAATATGAAAACCAAAATCTGGCCCATTTAATAAAATTGAAAACAATGGTCCCAGCTGTCACATTCTCCTTTCTTTCTTCCCATCTCCTTCTTTCGATGGTTAATACAACATTTTCTTCTTTTCAATGATTTTTCCATTTTCTTTAACATAAGAGATATTATAAACATGGAGCGGATCTCAACTGGACTGTTTTCTTATTTTCTGTTTAATCAGGGGTAGGCACTAACATTATTTAGAGGTAGACACAAATGTATAGCACTAGTTCTACTCCAAAACATTTCATAATCCAGAGGTAAGCACTTGCCTACCACTGGACCTCTTTAGATCCGCCACTGAATATATATATATATATATAACATTTCATCTCGTAAATTTAATTAGAATAATAACTACTATCTACTGATCGTAAATAAAATTTAAACTTGATAAGTTGTTAATTAATTAACAACGTAAATTGTAAATTATCGTATGATTATTATAATAATTTTAATGTAAATTATAGTATGTATGGAAGAAGTGAGGGCTGAAGGTTGAACAACGGGTCAGAAAAGGCTTTGCAGTGACCCACCACAGACATAGTCTCAAATCGCTTCAAGAGGTTTAATTGACGGTTGCCTGGCCAGTTGTCTGAGTCCGTATCCTCTGAGATATCTTAACTTTTGCGTGACCGACGTGTCCGGTGCCTATTCGGGGAAGCGTAGGGGCCAATTTTGTTTGAGCTTTGAGATTCGTGTACAACGTATTTGAACGATTGAAATATTCCAAAAAGTCACGCATAATATTTAGATATCTCAAAGTAGCAGTAAAAGAGATTAGGGTAAAAGTAGTAAATGCAGAACAATAAATTTTGGAGAGAAGGGAGGTACGTAGAGAGTCGGGAGCATTCAGCCAAGATCACATTGAAAGACACCTGAAGATCGCATTTAAGAGCACCATTTATTTCGCCAAGATCGCATTTAAGAGCACCATTTATTTCGCCAAGATCGCATTTACTAATGATATCTTAGAAGTAAATCCACAGTCTGAAAAAGGCTTAGAAGTTGACAGGTGAGACTACAGCGCAGAGAAACACCACGTGAAAGGGACCCCACAGACACAAGAAGTCAAGAAGACCACGCGGAATTGCAATGAGATAGGGGTAAGTCCGATAGTCATCGGACCTATTTTAAGTTCAATTAGATCTAAAACCGTATGATTAATTTAAAATTAGTGCGCACGGAAATTGAAACATACTTACATGAATTTTATGGACTTAGAACGGATCTTGATGCAATCGAATGATCATTTCATCCATCGAACCAAAGTAGATCGGACCTACTTGAATTCAATTGGGATACGCGTTAACTATTCTCTTACTTTGGAAGTTTGGATATCTGCAGTGCAACACGCTTTCCATCTTTCAAGAGCAAATTAAGAGCGAGAGAGCTAGAAAGAGATATTACAATAGAGCAAACTTTTTTTTCTTTTGATGAAAGTACAATAGAGCAAGATGACTGAGGCGATCATCTCCGCTGTGGTACAGAAGTTAGCATACCTACTTGTAAACGAAGTCCGCTTACTGAGCCGAGTCAACAGCAAAGTAGAGGTGGTGAAGCTTCAACTGGGTCAGATGCGGTGCTTTCTAAAGGATGCAGAATCCACAAAGAAGAGAGGTGATGAGAGGATCAAGGGATGGGTGCGTGATGTGAGGAGTGTCGCATATGAGATCGAGGATGCGATCGACACATTCCTTGTTGAAGCCAACCGTCAGAGGCTCGGTTTCATCCGGAGCAGTCTGTTAGCTCGTCGCGCTCTCGGCAAGAAGATTTCTCAGATCCAAGCTAAACTCGGCAGAATATCCGACGGTAGAACTACTTTTGGGATAAAAGATCTTAGTGAAGATAGAGGTCAATCTGAAAGCCTTCTCGTACAACCTTCCTTCAAACATCTTGTGGTCCCCGATGTCGATCACAACGAAGTTTTCAGTTTTGAGGCTGAAAAGAAAGAGATAATCAATTTGTTGTTGCATGGCCGGAGCGACCAAAGCCGGTGTGTGGTTTCCATTGTTGGACCTGGTGGGGCTGGCAAGACAACTCTTGCTCATAAGCTGTATAACTGCTCAACTGTAAGGAATCATTTTGATTCTTGCTTATGGATAACTGTTTCCCAATATTTTAATCTCCTGGATGTATTAAAGAATATATACAAGAAACTTGCAAATCAGACAGAGTTGAAAGTGGAAAGCAAAGAAGATCATATTGTATTTCTATTAGGAGAAGTTAACACATTGTTGAAACAGAAGAAATACCTAATTGTGTTAGATGATGTATGGACCGAACATGTCTTTGCCCAACTAAAGACTGGTCTCATGGACGTCAAAAACGGGAGCCGGGTGCTAATGACAACCCGTAACCTTAGTGTAGCGAATAACGCAGATTCTAGTGGTGTATATCATCTTCGTTTGCTCAGCGAAGAAGAAAGCTTGGTGCTTTTCCTAATGAAGGCAATTCCAAGCAGCAATCCCTTACCAGAGTGTACGGAAGAACTGAAGGACCTTGCTAGAAAGCTAGTTCAGAGATGCAATGGCTTGCCACTGGCTGCCATTGTGTTGGGTGGCCTCTTGTCAAGTAAACCTTGTACGCACCGAGAATGGTCTAAAGTGCTCGAGATGTTGGATTGGCATGTCGTTGGCGAAGGAAAATGCATGAAAATTCTAGCCACCAGCTATGAGGAATTGCCCTATCTTCACAAGTCATGCTTTTGGTAAATTATCATATTTTTTGTTTACTTAAAAATACTCGCATTTTTAATGAGGATCTTTTTTTTTTTTTTGTAAAATTGAAATAATGATATCTACGTTTAAAAGTTATCCAAGTACCATGGCCATTTCTCAGAGGCCAATTTATATCCACCTCTTTACTGGCACAGAAAATTGTTCAGGAAGAGAGATCATGGTTTCATATTAATCAATCATTGTTTTGTTACTTATTTTTGACATTTTTTCTAGAAAAGAAATGTTTGATCTTTTCTTTTTGGTTCTTGGATCACTATTTGTGAATTTCTTGATCTTGGCTCAAATGAAATTTTAAGATTTTACCTCCATCTTTTATTTGAGACAAAAATACATTAGCCGTCCAAATTATATATGAATCAAGCTGGTTACATGTTTCAGGTACTTAGCTTGCTACCCGGAGGACTACACAATTGAGGCGGAATCTCTTCTAGAAATGTGGATAGCTGAAGACTTAATAGATGCAAAAAATAAAGGGGAATTGGAGGATTATGCTGAAGACTATTTGGAAGAGCTTGTGCAAAGGTACTTGTTGTCATAAATATATGAATATTATAGTTAAATACCTCTCTTAATTAACTTCTTAGCCTGTCAGAATTGTCCTCTGCTACTTGTAGTTTGGACTATCAGTCTGTAATAAATATATGAAAATTATAGCAGAATACCATTCTAAACTTTCACATGTCTATAAAACTCCTGGTACTTCAAATGTCTATAAAGCTCCTGGAACTTGAAACCGTGTTATTAAATATATGGACCATCTTTGTTTTTTCGTTTTCTTTAACCCATTTAATTTGTTAAATTAAATTTGCATTCGACGCAAATCGGACTCAAATTACTCAAATTTGAGTCCGATAGGTTACCCTACTGTCCGTTCCTCTTTAAAATATGTGCACACTAGTTGAATCTTGAAGCTAATGCGTACTGATATTGAAGCGATGCGCTCGGATCTTAAAGCGGACTAAATGGTAGAGGGACCCGTCGGATGCAACCCATTCCCATAGCTGAGTACCTCTCTAAACTCCTGTACTTTTTTTTTTTATTAGAAATTGGAAATGTGTTATGAGGTTTCATAACTTCTTTTTTCTATGTTAGTTAACATTTAACAATTCAGTTATACCATGTTTTATTTATTTCTAAAAGACTGAAACGGTTTGTTGTTGAAAAAATTTATATCATATAAACTGAGAATATATATGAAAAGTAAATGATTATATACATTTAATATCTTAGTACAAAAATATATCATTCAAATACATAAGAAATTATTTTGCCTCAATATATTATTTTATCAATTGTTGGAAAGAGTTAAATTAAATGTGTTATTTGCAATCAATAGTTGGAAAGGTAAATTTAATTAGTTTCAAATTTCAAAGTTCAAACATTTTCACAACTCTGAGTCTAGAGGTATTACGTAGCTATTAAAATATGAAATAAGAATTCATATAATAACGGCTAGTTTATTTAATAGAATACAAAATGGTGCCTTGTAGGAAATAGTGCTTTGTAATTTATAGCTAGGGAATAATGCATTGCAAGAGCTAGTTTTTGAATGCCTTGTAACAATAAATTGGAACACATGTAAAGTTAAAAAAGAGGATTGCAAATACAATTTGTTTTCTTAATCTCTTCTCTCTTGTCTTACAAAAAATAAAAGCAGCATTTTCCCAAACTTTTTTGTTTATTAATTAAATTCCTGTGTAGATGGTTGTCCTTTACCTTACCTTGTATTCATAACAACTTTTAACATGCAAGTAACTAAAACCGAGCCTTTGTTGGACAATGTTCTATTAAACATAATAAATAGGATTCTTAAAAAAAGAATACTGTTTCCGTTATTGGCATATTTTAGCTAACTCTGTTATCCAAGTACTGGTTGCTGCAGCCTACTTGATTGACAATTTACAGTGGTTACAAAGTGCTAACTGATACAGAACATCATTTTTTAACCCTTTTTTTTTGTACTATTAACTCTACAGGTGTTTGGTTCAAGTTGTTGAGAGGTCTCCTGATGGTGCTATCAAGTCTATCCAGGTACACGATCTTTTGCGTGAAGTTGCATTGGGTGAAGCAAAAGAAAATGATTCTCTTCTCATTTGGAAGAAAGAAAATGCAGAGGGGGATGTAAGCATGACACGACGACTGGCATTTCACGAAAATATCGATGAGAGTAGCAGCATAAACCAACCAAATGATATCAGAAAGATCAAAATGCCCAAACTTCGAACATTCATAAATTTCAAACGAAGCGGTTATGATGACTTACCGGACATTCTCAAGATACGCTTACTGTATGTTCTCAAGTCATACTCGTAATTTTTAATTAAGGATTTTTTTTTTTTTGTAAGAATATTAAATCATAATATCTTCATTAATAAGTCAATAATCTGATCATTTTTCTGAGACGAGTTTATATCCGCCCCTTTACTGGCATAGAAAATTGTTCAGCTAATCAGTCCTTGTTTTGTTACTTAATTTTGACATTTTTTTCTAGAAAAAAATGCTTGATCTTTTAATTTTAGTTCTTGGATCACTATTTATGAATTCCTTGATCTTGGTTCAAGTAGAATTTGAAGATTTTACTTACCTCCATCTTTTATTTGAGACAAAGTAATTCAGCCATCCAAACTATATATGAATCAAGCTGGTTGCATGTTTCAGGGCCTTAGGTTGGTTCCGGAAGGACTCCATAATTGAGGTGGAAGACCATATGATGTGGTGGTTATCTGCAGGCATGACAAAGGCCAGAACTGAAGGGTCAATAGAGGATTATGCTCAAGATAATTTGGAGAAGCTCGAGCAAAGGTACTATTGTCATAAATATTATAGTTGGACCTTCTCGGCAACTTGTAGTTTGGACTATCAGTCAGTAATAAATATATGAATATTATAGGAGAATACCTTTCTAAATGTTTATAGAACTCCTGGTTATCAAATATATGCACCATCTTTTTTTTTTTTTTTTTGCGTATTCTCTAGCCCACCCATTTCATTTGTAAAATTAAATTTGCATCCGACGCCCATTTGGACTCAAATTACTCAAATTTTTGAGTCTGATAGGTTCCTCTACCGTCAGATCCGTGTGCGTTAGATCAGCACAAATCTTGAAGAAAACACGCACTGACATTGACGCAAAGCACACAGATCTTAAAGCGGATCGAACGGTAGAGGGACCCATCAGTTGCAACCCGTTTCCCATAGCCAAATACCTCTCTAAACTCCTGTACTTTTATTTTTGTATTGGAAATTGGAAGTATATTTTGAGGTTTCATAAGTTCTTTTTCCAATATTAATTAACAATTCAGTTATACCATTTTTATTAATTTCTAAAAGACTGAAACGATTTGTTATGGAAACAAATTATATCATATAAATTGAGAGTATAAAAAGTAAATGATTATATACAGTTAATCTCTTAGTAACAAAAATATATCAATCAAACACATTAGAAATTATTTTGCCTCAAAATGAGAAAAAAATATAAATTTTAACACCCAAGGATACTATTATTTTATCTATTGTTGGAAAGAGCTAAATTAAATGTTTAATTTGAAATCGATAGTTGGAAAGGTAAATTAAATGATTTTCAAATTTCAAAATTCAAACTTTGTCACAAGTCCGAGAGTCTAGCTAGAGGCATTAGGCAGCATTACCCCATACTTTTTTTTTATTAATTAAATTAATGTGTAGATAATAGTCCTTTACTTCACCTTGTATTGATAACAACTTTTAACATGCAAGTAACTAAAACAGAGCCTTTGTTACACAATGTTCTATTAAGCATAATAAATAGGATTCTTAAAAAAAGAATATTCTTTCCGTAATTAGTATATTTTAGCTGACTCTGTTATTCCAGTATTGGTAGCTGCAACCTTACTTGATTGACAATTTACCGAAGGTTACTGAGTGCGAACTGATACAGAACTTCATTTTTTTTTTTCTGTTTTGTTAACCTTTTTTTTTGTACTATTAAACATACAGATGTTTGATTCAAGTTGTTGAGAGGTCTTCTAATGGTGCTATCAAGGCTTTCCGGGTTCGCGAAATTGTGAGTGGAGTTGAAGTTGCAAAGTTTGAGAATCTCAGAATTTTATATGGAGTGGCAGTGTCATCGGTACAGAATTTCAAATGGAGAGGCAGTGTCATTGGTACATAATTTCTGTTACTCAGTCTTGGAACTACTAAACACAAAAATAAGAAAACTACCGACTGATTTGAAGAACGTGATCCACTTGAGATACTTGGGTTTGAGTCGGACTCATGTAACTGTAATTCCATCATGGATTGGACATTTGCAAAATCTACAGACCTTTAATATAATGCATACAAAGATCATAGAGTTGCCAGAAAGTTTTTGGAAAATCCCTAGTTTGAGGGATGTTCATTCCTCTCCTCATAGGAAAATGGTGGGACCACCATCAACTGCAAACCTAGTTAACCTAAGAAGCATTGGATATTTCCAAGTTCCAAAATCATGGAAGAAAAGCATCCCTCACCTCCCTGGTGTTCGTAAGTTGGAACTATACTGTGATGACAAGAATGATGGCATGCTGATACATAACCTCATATCCAAGTTGAAAAACATCCTCTCAGTGACCTTTTATAACTTTTATTCTCCCATAGGGATGATTGATTTCAGCACCTCACCGAGTTATCAAAACATACACACCATGAATCTCACTGGGTACTTCCTTCCAGACACTGTATGCCTTCCAGCTGTTCACATTTCAGAAATACCTCCCAACTTAGTCAAGCTAACACTAAAGAACTTTCCTTTGAATGGCGACCCAATGCCGAAACTTGAGAAATTACGTGGTTTGAAGTTTCTCGAGCTGAACTACATTTTAGTGGGGGCGCATACCATAGTTTGCACAAATGGGGGCTTTTCTCGACTGCAAAGTCTGAAACTCAATTGTGTCCAGAACATGATGGAATGGAAGGTCGAGGATGGAGCATTGCCTGTGCTCAAGTACCTTCGTATTCAAAGCTGCGATGGTTTACGTGCTCTTCCTGACCTACAGTATGTGACCATCCTACAGGAGCTGACGTTAGGCAGACAACTCCACCAAAAAACTGGATACATAGAGGAGGAATGGAACAAAGTCAAACATGTACCAACCATTCTTAGTAATATATTATAGTGTTTTAAATATCATCAATTTTAGCAGATGTATATATTAATTTTTGTAATAGAATGTGATATCTGTCAATATTTTGGCTGGTATTTTTTAGCAAGCTAAGCAGCTGCGAATTTGGTTGTCTTTTTGCTGTGGAATAGAGACCAGGATTTCACATCAAGGATTTGATACCTCCTGACTTAGATTAATAATTTAATAGTTAATGAATATTTTTATCCTCTATTTTCGGTTGGGATTGACCTTCCCTTTTAAAAGGTTATATTGTGCATAAATTTGTGGGCTCTTTTTTCTTTAAAACATTTTTGGGACTGTCCGACATATAACTATATTAATGTATCAAATTTAAGCTTACAGAAATGGATACTATTACTATTACTATTACTATTATTAATCTTAATTTTAACCTTACTTTTCTTTTTGGACGGATATACAGAGTTTAAATTATATTTTTTTTATATTTAATATAGCCTATTTGATATGTATGTATCAGTAATTTTTATTATTTCATTTATCTTTTATTAATTTTATGAAATAGTAAATAAATTCTAAAAATAAAATTTATCCCATGTGGAGCACTAATGCATTCAACATATAATTTAAAAAACTTTAAGAGAGAAAACAAGAGAACCAATTCCATCCTAGAAAAACAACCATCATGAGAACGGTTCGTGAAAAGTTTTGCATTGAGTTAATTCAAAATCTCACCTGATTTACCTATCAAAATGTACTTGTAAATCAAAATTTTATATTTTTAGTATATTTTTACGGTTTTTTAGATAGTGGAAAACCACTAGTTTTGGATGGTTCAAAATTTTCAATCAAGTGATTTTTCACCTATATTTAAAAAAATAGTAAAATATTCTAAGAAAAAAATATTAAATTTGATTTGTAAGTACATTTTCATATGAAGATTAAGTTGAAATGTTCATATCGACTATTTTGATTTTAGAAACGGAAATATGATATTATAGCGCTGGTTGATTTATAATATACATATTACTCGTATATCATGTTATATTAATTTACTCTTGTCATGCTATCAGACGATTGATAATTTACAAATAAAAAAAGAATTCAAATATTATAAATGTAATTTACTTGCTTGAATACAAAAAAAAAGGAGTTTCTCCTTCTGCAAAAGAATCTAGAAAAGGAATTTGTCTGATATGTTGATATGTTATTGTAGGATGCGTTTGGATGAGGCAAAGAATATATAGTGCTAATTCAGGTTAGCGACTATTTTGAACTACTATTTTACGTTTAGATGTGTTTGTATTAAAAAAAAGAACTATTCTTTGTTTGTCTTTTATGAATTAACATTCTATTTTACTAACCCAAACTGACAATCTCAAATTTGAGTTTACTCATTACTCTCACTAACTCAAACATCCATCCAAACACACCCATAAAGAAAAACGACGAACAAATTAGAGAAAGAAATTGATATTAAGGTTCTATACTAATGGTATCAGAGGCCAGATTTTTTTTATAAACCATAAATAGAAAAAAGAAAATTAACAAACCAACTTAATGGTTTCATTTTTTACAAAAACCATAAGTACCGAGATGAGAATTCGGCCCGGACTACTATTTTTTATTTTTGTGCCTTATTAAGATCTCGGTCCTATGAATTTTACAAGCTATTAGATAAAAGGCCGCATAAAATCAAAAAATTTCTTTGTGCCGAGATGGAAAGTCGGCCCTCCATTTCTTTTCTCTTGTGCTGAGATGGCAAGTCGGCCCTCTCTATTTTTTTTCCATGCCATTCCGGTTCCATTTCGTCCCATTTTTTTCTTGTGCCGACCAATTCAGAATTTATTTTTAACAAAAAAAAACAATGAGAAATTTAGTTTAAACCCAAAAAAAAAAAATGAAACCCTCTGTCAGAGATGAAAACCAATTTTTTGGTTGGGCCAAGTAAAATTTATTTTTAACAAAAAAAGAAAAAACCAATTAGAAATTTAGTTTTAACCAAAAAAAAAATTAAACCCTCTGTGCCGAATTCTCAATTCGACACAGAGATAAGAACTATTTTTTTTGGTTGGGCTGAGTGCTTAATTCGGCACAAGGAAAAAAGAAAGCAAATTTCAGTAGTTTCGCTCAATGATTTCGAAGATTTTACCGAAATAGGTGAAATTTAAACAAAAAACTTATGTGCCGAATTGCCAACTTGGCACGGAGAGAATTTAAAAAAAAAAAAATAGAGTGAGCTAAGTCCCCATTGAATTCGCATCCTATGAGATATCTCAAACTTTGCATGACTTTAGAGAAAATCTTGACCGTTTAAATAGTTTTGCACGAATCTCAAAGTACAAATAATACTGCCCCTACGCTATCCCCGAATAGAGGTCACGCAAAAATTGAGATATCTCAGAGGATAGGCATCCGTCCCCATCTCGGCACCGTGAAAAAAAAAGTGATTACACGGGAAGCCACAAGGTATGATGGATAACATACGTATTGAGTATTGGTCCATGAAAACCTTTGTTCCGATATAATTTGTAGATAGTACAGTTAATTAGGCTTATTAAGACAACAAGGGGGTATAGATGTTGATTTGCCCTGAATGGGAACAACATATATCTTCCATTTTGAAATTTGCCTCATTTAATCCTCAATATGCTCAAA
The DNA here is from genome assembly GCA_024447775.1 of Carex cristatella. NCBI lineage: Eukaryota > Viridiplantae > Streptophyta > Magnoliopsida > Poales > Cyperaceae > Carex > Carex cristatella. The sequence continues at coordinate 3,745,025 of JAJHPF010000022.1, forward strand.
TTATTTGAACCAAGTACAGTTTGGCATCAAACGGTACAGTATTTTTTGGCTATAATTATACGATCAATTATGTTTTTCAGTGATCTTTCTCTCTTCTTTTCAGGCACTTTTTCTTCACTGCCATGTTAATTACATATGGTCAGTTTCTAAGTCATCATCTTGTCAACACTGTCACAACAGATAAATTGCTATATAAACTCGTCAGTGCACTTGTCAATTAAGTATTAGATGCTAATCTGTTATTTTCTTTACATTGCTGATAAAATACGAATTCAATTTCAAATTAAGGTGCCAACCCTATGTAGTGCAATAAATGCTTCAATTAAGTCTCAATTTGATCTCTATTATTTATTTATTTTTTTGTATTAATCTAGGGTTTATGTGGTTTATTCTGACACTGAAGAAAAAGATGTACAAATATCAGTTCAAGCAATATGCATGGACTCACATGATTCTACTCTTGGTCTTTGCTCAGTTATCTTTCACCGTTGCAAATATATTTGAAGGAATATTCTGGTAATAACAACTCTTTTTCTAAAATTCACAGAATAGTTGTAGATGTACATATATAACACCTGAATAAATCTTGGATAAAAAAAATAAAGCTTAGGCACTTAGAAATGAATTATTGAAATTCAATGGGATGTGCCTAAGCCATTATACTAAGTTAATTATTGTGTTGCCTGTTTCAAACATGAAGTATGTTGTATGCTAGTTGCAAGTATGAGATATACCGGTAAATTGCTAATAAGACGACATTATTACAATGAAATAATTGCTTTTAATGACTAATTAGCTATGCGTATGTTAATATTAATTATTTGTGTCATGATTCATTAATTGTACCGGATGCTTTTTACCAGTAGCAGTACTGTAAGTGTAAGGTGCACCCTCCCGGTATGATAGATCAGTTATTTTTATTTTTTTAAGTGTACAATTTTTTCAACTAATTTAATGAATTTAAATATTTTTTCTTTTCTTCTTCTCCATGCAGAACCAATGAAGACATTACACAACCCCTCTCTTTTTCTTCTTTCTTCGCTCAAACCGGGTTGAGTCGGCGCGTCTCCTTTTCTCTACCTCGAAGCACCTTCAGCGAGCTCAGAATGACGACGGTTCTGATGCGAGATTTCCTCAGAGAGATGGCCACGTGCTACCCTCCCTCAACGACGTGTTGCTCGCCCCAGCCTCCGCTACCTCCTCCTGTGTTCTTTGTTGCGTTTCCCGTACCTTGGAGACATCGGACCCAACTTTCGCAATTTTCTTTTGCTGCTTACCTTCTCTTCAATCAGTTCTCCTGCTCCTTCTCTCCTCCTTCGCTAACCTCCGTCCAGCCGAAAGAGATCAACGCTCTTACCTCTTTGTGGTATCCTTTTCTTTCGGTAGGTAAGATTTTTCAAATTTCATCCTTTCACTCATTGCAGAATAGAGATCATGTATGATTAATTTCATTTCCAAACGCGTTCTGACAATTTTCATTATATCCCCTATGCTTATTCCAAACGCATTCACTCATTGCAGAATAGAGGTCATGTATTCAAGAAAATCAGTACGAAATCTTTACAAGATATAAAGTAGTCACTGCAAAATTGATTGCTGCACTATGATAATTCTTCTTCTTCTCCTATTTATTTCTGATTCATATTTGAATTGCTTGCAACTGGAGTTTCTGATACTGCACATGAGTAATATTTTCTCCTTTGATTAGCATGATTTACATTTCATTTCACAATTGACAGTAAATTGACTCAACAGAAGCTTCGTACAAAATTTAGTCAATTAATTATTACCCAATTCTTAGGAAATAGAATTCCTAGGAAATAAATAGGATAACGAGGAGATGCTTCTGATGATGAAAATCTTGAGAAACAAACAGATTGAAAAATTAAGAAAAACTGAAAAAAAAAATGGACTTGGGGAAATTCAGAAAAGTTCCAATGCTGAATACCATATTATCGTCAAATAGTGTACCCTTTCTCTGTTTTAATTTATTTTTGCATTATGCTTTGATTTCTTAATTGAACAGTGTGAAACATACAACAATGAGGAAGTCCAGAAAGAAAGCAAGAAATCAAGTGTTAAGGTAATATATATTTCTGTTAAATTTAGTACTTTCAATACTTTTGGTAGAGCTTATTTGGTAAATAATGTATAATCATGTTCATGTAAGTTGCGATAGGGGTAAACCGCACAAATTTTGGCTTCTAATTTCAACCTTGCAATAACTTGTGCAAATTTTTTGAAGTTACAAGGAATATATATTCATTTACATTTCTTGACCTCTTTTTCTATATAATCTTTTCAATTACTTATGTTCTGTTGCAGCCCATAATGATGCTCCTCTGAGTTATAGATTATATATATATGATTAAGAGCTTGCTAATTTTTTGCAATGCTTATTTTCCTGAATTTTGATTTTTTATTAGTAAAAAACCTAAATTACATATTATGGAATATGTTATTTCAGTTTGCTATTTTAAATTGTTTTCTTCTTTGCATGCTTTGTTTTGCTTGGCACTCCCATTTCATTTTTCTATTTTACTGGTACTGTGGAGAAACCAAAATAAATCATCCAGTTATGGTTGATTATTTCATTGATAGTGGGTTGGAAGTATAGTAAAAAAAAAAGTGCAATTATTTGGAACAAATGAGGTCCAGCCAATGATTTCCTTAATATACCGAGTCGAAAGTATAGTAAAAACAAAAGGTGCAATCATTTGGAAAAGGCGAGGTCCGGCCAATGATTTCTGTTGTGGAATTTTGATCGGTGTAGACCCCAGTTTTTAACAGGGAAGTTTGCATATTAGTGTATTTATCAAATATTTCATTTGTTGGTCCTAAAGTTAGAATTTTGAAGGATTGTCGTTTACCACTAATTGTTGCTTTACTTTGCAAAACAGTAGAACCACAATCTCAACCACAGAGGAAGAAACGTTTTAATTCTCCTATGGAGTTCCTTGATAGGTACTGCCTTTTGTCTTCTTCTTCTTTTTTTTTTTTTTTTTTTTTTTTCTATCTTCCTATTCAATTTTACTATGCATTTGTCATGTACAAAAAGGGAAAAATTGCATAATAATAACAATTCTCAAATTGTTGTGAAAGTTTAAAGAACGATCTTCCTTGATTTGCAGATATCCATACTTTATAGGAACTTTATCGGAAATTTAGATGGTGTTCTTTAGAAATTAAAGAAAGAAACAAAAAAGCTGAAAGCTCCAATCAAGATTGTTGAGGGGAAAATGTGTTGTGTTGGATATTAGATTGTAATTCTGGATCATAATTGGGGCAGATTGTAAAGAAGTAAATAGTACATCTGTGGAGAAGGCTATTATGTTTTAGGGCATATATGATCAGTAGTTCTTTTTTGGGTTATAAGTTATATAGTTTACAATCTGTTTTCTTTCTTGTCTGTATTTTGTTGAGAAAAATAAATGTCATAGTGTTGCCAATTATTTCTGAATACATTAGTGATGGTTCCTCTTTACTGACTTGTGCTAATAAAATTGATATAGATTGATCTGAATAATATTGAACTCACAATAGCTAGGTTTGGTGGAGTTGGAGGTTAAGGATAACAGAACGCTGCTTCTACACTGACAATAAATCATGGAATTATGAGGGGTTTACATCCTGCAGTTTACGGATAGCTTTTAAATGAATTTTAGGTAATCTTTTATATTTACAATCAAATGTGTTTATCATAAAATGGATTTACAGTTGAATGAAAAAAAAAAAATCTTGTGAATGTTTACAATGTCTCTCTTGATTAATATATGTAATCACTTTTAATACTTATTTATGTAATTTATGTGTTAAATTTAATTATGACTTTGTATCCCAATTAATTATAAGGAGAGAAGTGAGAAAAAACAATACATGTACATAATATATGAGATAATTAAGATCACTTATAACAATGCAAATTTTACAATATAATAATTAAATTTAACAAGGGGGAATTTCATGTGTACCCCTCAAAAACTTCAAAATTACATAATTCTCCCTCTAAAGTTTGAAATTACGTATTCCCCCCTCCAAACTTCAAAAACTCACAAATTACCTATTTTATTGTTTTTTTATATTAAAACCCATTCTAAATTTATAAAATACTCATTTTACCATTTATCATAAACATATAAATCCCATTAGACTCAAATTTGAATACGAATAGTTCCTCTACCGTCCGAATTGCTTTTAGATTTGAGCACGCAAGATCAGCACAAATCTTGATGCAAAATGCACGCATATTGATCAAGAATCCTTCATGCGATATGCATGGATGGATTGTACAAGAATCCTTCATATTCAAATTTAAATGCGATATGGATTGCTTTAAGATCCGTGCACATTAGATCAACGCAAATATAGATGTGATGTACACAAATTTTAATGTGATATGCACGGATGGATTGTACAAGAATCATTCACATTCAAATTTGAGTTTGATTTGCTTTATATGCTTTTGAATAAAGGGTAAAATTGGTATTTTAAAATTTTAGAATGAGTTCTAATATAAAAAACAATAAAATTGATAAATTTGTGAGTTTGTAAAGTTTAGAGGGGAGAATACGTAATTTCAAATTTTAGAGGAGAAAATACGTAATTTTGAAGTTTTTAAGGGGTATACGTGAAATTTCTCCATTGAACAAGTATCCGTTACAGTACAACCATCACATTTAAAAAAAGTTATCACAATTGACCACGGCACCGCGTGGCCGGCTAGTAAGTCTCAAAAAATTATTAATCAATATATGAATGTACATGTGGAATGGACCCCACAGGCACAAGAAGTCAATGAATGTAATACGCTTTAAACATTCTCTTACTTCAGATATCTGCAAATGCAATACGCTTTCCATCTTTCCAGAGCAAATTAAGAGAGAGAGAGCTATTACAATAGAGCAAGATGACTGAGGCGATCATCTCCGCTGTTGTAAAGAAGTTGGCAGACCTACTTGTAGACGAAGTCCGCTTACTGAGCGGAGTCAACAGCAAAGTAGAGGTGGTGAAGCTTCAACTGGGTCAGATGCGGTGCTTTCTAAAGGATGCAGAATCCACAAAGAAAAGAGGTGATGAGAGGATCAAGGGATGGGTGCGTGATGTGAGGAGTGTCGCATATGAGATCGACGATGCGATCGACACATTCCTTGTTGAAGCCAACCGTCAGAGGCTCGGTTTCATCCGGAGCAGTCTGTTAGCTCGTCGTGCTCTCGGCAAGAAGATTTCTCAGATCCAAGCCAAACTCGGCGGAATATCCAACGGTAGAACAACTTTTGGTATAAAAGACCTTAGTGAAGATGGAGGTCAATCTGAAAGCCTTCTTGTACAACCTTCCTTCAAACACCGTGTGGTCCCCGATGTCGATCACAGCGAAGTTGTCGGATTTGAGGCTGAAAAGAGAGAGATAATCAATTTGTTGTTGCACGGCCGGAGCGACCAAAGCCGGTGTGTGGTTTCCATTGTCGCACCTGGTGGGGCTGGCAAGACAACTCTTGCTCATAAGCTGTATAACTGTTCAACTGTAAGGAATCATTTTGATTCTTGCTTATGGGTAACTGTTTCCCAAAATTTTGATCTCTTTGATGCATTAAAGAATATACACAATAAACTTGCAAATCAGACAGAGTTGAAAGTGGAAAGCAAAGAAGATCATATTGTGTTTCTATTAGGAGAAGTCAACACATTGTTGAAACAGAAGAAATACCTAATTGTGTTAGATGATGTCTGGACCGAACATGTCTTTACCCAGCTAAAGACTGGCCTTGTGGACGTCAAAAACGGAAGCCGGGTGCTAATGACGACCCGTAACCTTAGTGTAGCTAAAAATGCAGATCCTAGTGGTGTATATCATCTTCGTTTGCTAAGCGAAGAAGAAAGCTTGGTGCTTTTCCTAATGAAGGCAATTCCAAGCTGCAATCCCTTGCCGGAGTGTCCGGAAGAACTGAAGGATCTCACTAGAAAGCTAGTTCAGAGATGTAATGGCTTGCCACTGGCTGTCATTGTGTTGGGTGGCCTCTTGTCAAGTAAACCTTGTACGCACCGAGAATGGTCTAAAGTGCTCGAGATGTTGGATTGGCACGTCGTTGGCGAAGGAAAATGCATGAAAATTCTAGCCACCAGCTATGAGGAATTGCCCTATCTTCACAAGTCATGCTTTCGGTAAATTATCATATTTTTTTGTTTACTTAAAAATACTCGCATTTTTAATGAGGATATATTTTTTTTGTTGTAAAATTGAAATAATGATATCTACGTTTAAAAGTTATTCAAGTACCATGGCCATTTCCCAGAGGCCAGTTTATATCCGCCTCTTTACTGGCACAGAAAATAATGATATTAATCATTCCTTGTTTTGTTACTTATTTTTGACATTTTTTTCTAGAAAAAAAATGTTTGATCTTTTCTTTTCGATTCTTGGATCACTATTTGTGAATTCCTTGATCTTGGCTCAAATGAAATTTAAGACTTTACCTCCATCTTTTATTTGAGACAAAAGTACTTTAACCATTCAAATTATATATGAATCAAGCTGGTTGCATGTTTCAGGTACTTAGCTTGCTACCCGGAGGACTACACAATTGAGGCAGAATCCCTTCTAGAAATGTGGATAGCTGAAGGCTTAATAGGTGTGAAAAATAAAGGGGAATTGGAGGATTATGCTGAAGATTATTTGGAAGAGCTTGTGCAAAGGTACTTGTTGTCAAAAATATATTAACATTATAGTTAAATACCTCTCTAAATTAACTTTATAGCCTGTCAGAATTGTCCTCTGCTACTTGTAGTTTGGACTATCAGTCTGTAATAAATATATGAAAATTATAGCAGAATAGCATTCTGGTACTTCAAATGTCTATAAAGCTCCTGGAACTTGAAACCCGTGTTATGAAATATATGGACCATCTTTGTTTTTTTTTCGTTTTCTTTAACCCATTTCATTTGTTAAATTAAATTTGCATTCGACGCAAATTGGACTCAAATTATTCAAATTTGAGTACGATAGGTTACCCTACCATCCATTTAAATTAGTTCGGCATGAATCCGATATGTGCACACTAGTTCGGCATGAATCTTGAAGCGAATGCGTACTGATATTGAAGCGATGCACACAGATCTAAAAAGCGGACTAAACAGTAGAGGGACCCGTCGGATGCAACCCATTCCCATAGCTGAATACCTATCTAAACTCCTGTACTTTTATTGTTTTGTTAGAAATTGAAAGTGTGTTATGAGGTTCCTTAACTTCTTTTTCCTATGTTAGTTAACATTTAACAATTCAGTTATACCATGTTTTATTTATTTCTAAAAGACTAAAACTGTTTGTTGTTGAAAAAAATTATATCATATAAACTGGGAGTATAAAACGTAAATTATTATATACAGTTAATATCTTAGTAACAAAAATATATCATTTAAATACATAAGAAATTATTTTTTTCTCAAAATGAAAAAAAAAATGTAACATCGAAGGATACTATTTTATTTTATCAATTGTTGGAAAGAGTTAAATTAAATGTGGTATTTGAAATCAATAGTTGGAAAGGTAAATTTAATTAGTCTCAAATTTCAAAGTTCAAACTTTTTTACAACTCTGAGAGTCTAGAGGGTATTATGTAGCTGTTAAAATATGAAATGAGAATTCATATAATAACAGCTAGTTTATTTAATAGAATACAAAATAGTGCCTTGTAGGAAATAATGCTTTGTAATTAATAGCTAGGGAATAGTGCATTCCAAGAGCTAGTTTTTGAATACCTTGTAACTATAAATTGGAACTCATGTAATGTTAAAAAAGAGGATTGCAAATACAATTTGTTTTCTTAATCTCTTCTCTCTTGTCTTACAAAAAATAACAACAGCATTTCCCCAAACTTTTTTTTTATTAATTAAATTCCTGTGTAGATGGTTGTCCTTTACCTCACCTTGTATTCGTAACAAGTTTTTACATGCAAGTAACCAAAACCAAGCCTTTGTTGCACAATGTTCTATTAAACATAATAATAGGATTCTTAAAAAAAATATATTGTTTCCGTTATTAGCATATTTTAGCTGACTCTGTTATCCAAGTACTGGTTGCTGCAACCTACTCGATTGACAATTTGCAGTGGTTACAAAGTGCTAACTAATTAACTATACAGATGTTTGGTTCAAGTTGTTGAGAGGTCTCCTGATGGTGCTATCGAGTATATCTGGGTACACGATCTTTTGCGTGAAGTTGCATTGGGTGAAGCAAAAGAAAATGATTCTCTTCTCATTTGGAAGAAAGAAAATGCAAAGGGGGATGTAAGCATGACACGACGACTGGCATTTCACGAAAATATCAATGAGAGTAGCAGCATAAACCAACCAAATGACATCAGAAAGATCAAAATGCCCAAACTTCGAACATTCATAAATTTCAAACGAAGCAGTTATGATGACTTACCGAACACTCTCAAGTCATGCCTCCTGTATGTTCTGAAGTCATACTTGTAATTTTTAATTAAGGATTTATTTTTTATAAGAATATTAAATCATAATACCTTCGTTAATAAGTCAATAATTTGATCATTTTTCTGAGACCAGTTTATATCTGCCCCTTTACTGGCACAGAAAATTGTTCATGAAGAAAGATCATGGTTTCTCTCTAATAAGTCCTTGTTTTGTTACTTAATTTTGACATTTTTTTCTCGAAAAAAATGTTTATCTTTTAATTTTAGTTCTTGGATCACTATTTCTGAATTCCTTGATCTTGGTTCAAGTTGAATTTGAAGATTTTACCTCCATCTTAATTTTATTTGAAACAAAGTACTTCAGCCGTCCAAACTATATATGAATCAAGCTGGTTGCGTGTTTCAGGTACTTAGCTTGGTCTGCGAACAACAAAATTGCGGCAGAAGAATTTACGAGGATCTGGACTGCTGAAGGCATGATAGAAGCCAAAACTAAAGGGGAAATAGAGGATTATGCTCAAGATTATTTGGAGAAGCTCGAGCAAAGGTACTGTTGCATGTCATAAATATTATAGTTGAACTTCTCGGCAACTTTTAGTTTGGACTATCAGTCAGTAATAAATATATGAACATTATAGGAGAATTCCTTTCTAAATGTTTATGAAACTCTTGGTTATCAAATATATGCACCATCTATTTTTTTGTTTTGCGTTTTCTTTAGGCCACCCATTTCATTTATAAAATTAAATTTGCATCCGACGCCCATAGGACTCAAATTACTCAAATTTGAGTCTGATGGGTTCCTCTACCGTCATATCCGTGCACATTAGATTGGCACAAATCTTGAAGAAAACACGCCAAACATTGACACAAAGCACACGAATCTTAAAGCGGATCAGACGGTAGAGGAGCCGTCAGTTGCAACCCATTCCCATAGCTGAATACCTCTCTAAACTCCTGTACTTTTATTTTCTGTATTGGAAATTGGAAGTGTGTTATGAGGTTTCATAACTTCTTTTTCCAATGTTAATTAACAATTCAAATATACCATTTTTATTAATTTCTAAAAGACTGAAACGGTTTGTTATGGAAACAAATTATATCATATAAATTGATAGTATAAAAAGTAAATTATTATATACAGTTAATCTCTTAGTAACAAAAATATATAATACAAACACATTAGAAATTATTTTGCCTCAAAATGAGAAAAAAAATATAAATTTTAACACCCAAGGATGCTATATTATTTTATCTATTGTTGGAAAGAGCTAAATTAAATGTGTTATTTGAAATCGTTAGTTGGAAAGGAAAATTAAATGATTTTCAAATTTCAAAGTTCAAACTTTGTCACAAGTCCGAGAGTCTAGCTAGAGGCATTAGGCAGCATTACCCCGTACTTTTTTTTTATTAATTAAATTAATTTGTAGATAATAGTCCTTTACTTCACCTTGTATTGATAACAACTTTTAACATGCAAATAACCAAAGCAAAGCCTTTGTTACACAATGTTCTATTGAGCATAATAAATAGAATTCTTAAAAAAATAATATTCTTTCTGTAATTAGCATATTTTAGCTGACTCTGTTATTCTAGTACTGGTAGCTGCAACCTTACTTGATTGACTATTTACCATGCATGGTTACAAAGTGCTAACTGATACAGAACTTCATTTTTTTTTTCTGTTTTGTTAACATTTTTACTTGTACTCTTAAACATACAGATGTTTGATTCAAGTTGTTGAGAGGTCTTATAATGGTGCTATCAAGTTTATCCAGGTTCAAGAAATGGTGTTTGAAACCAGAGGAAATATGACAAATGATCTCAGAATTTCAAATGGAGAGGCAGTGTCATTGGTACAGAATTTCAAATGGAGTGGCAGTGTCATTGGTACAGAATTTCTGTTACTCAGAATCTTGGAACTACGAAACGCAAAAATAAGAGACCTACCGATTGATTTGAAGAACATGATCCACTTGAGATACTTGGGTTTGAGTTGGACTCATATAACTGTAATTCCATCATGGATTGGACATTTGCAAAATCTCCAAACCTTTAATATAGTGCGTACAAAGATCATAGAGTTGCCAGAAAGTTTCTGGAAAATCCCTAGTTTGAGGCATGTTCATTCCTCTCCTTATAGGAAAATAGTGGGACCACCATCAACTGCAAACCTAGTTAACCTAAGAAGCATGGGATATTTTCAAGTTCCAAAATCATGGAAGGAAAGCATCCCTTGCCTCCCTAGTGTTCGTAAGCTGCAACTATGCTGTGATGACGAGAATGATGGCATGCTGATACATAACCTCATATCCAAGTTGGAAAACATCCTCTCAGTGGCCTTTGATAACTTTTATTCTCCCAGAGGGATGATTAATTTCAGCACCTCACCGAGTTATCAAAACATACACACCATGAATCTCACTGGGTACTGCCCTCCACCAAACACTGTACGGCCACGCCTTCCAACTGTTCACATTGCAAGAAATACCTCCGAACTTAGTCAAGCTAACACTAAAGAAATTTCATTTGAATGACGATCCAATGCCGAAACTTGAGAAATTACGTGGTTTGAAATTTCTGGAGCTGGACGACATTTTAGTGGAGGCGGCGCATACCATAGTTTGCACAAATGGGGGCTTTTCTCGACTGCAAAGTCTGAAACTCAATTATGTCCGGATTGGAAGGTTGGGGATGGAATGGAAGGTTAAGGTTGAGGATGGAGCATTGCCCGCGCTCAAGTACCTTCTTATTCAATACTGCTATGGTTTATGTGCTCTTCCTGACCTACAGTATGTGACCACCCTACAAGAGCTGAGGTTAGACCGACGACTCCACTCAAAAACTGAGAACAAGTCGGGGGAGGAATGGGACAAAGTCAAACATGTACCAACCATTTCTTAGTGTTTTTGCTGATGTCTGTCAATTTTTTGGGGGTAATCTATCATCAATTTTTATTTTTGTAATAGAATGTGATGTCTGTCAATTTTTTGGCTGGTAATTTTTAGCAAGCTAACCAGCTGCGAATTTGGTTGTCTTTTTGCTGATGGAATAGAGACCCGGATTTCATATCAAGGATTTGATACCTACTGACTTAGATTAATAGGCAATGAATATTTTTATCCTCTATTTTCGGTTGGGGTTGATCTTTTATTTTAAAATGTTATATTGTATATTTGTATATCACTTCAGTGCATAAATTTGTGGCTCTTTTTTCTTTGAAACTTTTTTGGGAACTCTGTCCGACAAATAACTACGCATAATTAATGTATCAAATTTAAGCTTACAGAAATGGATGCTGTTACATCATCATCATCATCATCATCATCTTATTAATCTTAATTTTCTTTTTGGACGGATATACAGACAGTTTAAATTATATTTTTTTATATTTAATATGACCTATTTGATATGTATGTATTAGTAATTTTTATTATTTCATTTATCGTTTATTAATTTTATGAAATAGTAAATAAATTCTAAAAATACAATTTATCCGATATGGAGCACTAATGTATTCAACATATAATTTAAAAAGCTTTAAGAGAGAAAACAAGAGAACCAATTCCATCCTAGAAAAAGAACCATCAGAACGGTTCGTGAAAAGTTTTGCATTGAGTTAATTCAAAATCTCACCTGATTTACCTATCAAAATGTACTTGTAAATCAAAATTTTATATTTTTAGTATATTTTTATGGGTTTTTTAGATAGTAGAAAATCACTAGTTTTGGATGGTTCAAAATTTTCAATCAAGTGATTTTTCACCTATATTTTTTAAAAATAGTAAAATATTCTAAGAAAAAATATTAAATTTGATTTGTAAGTATATTTTCATAAGAAGATCATGTTGAAATGTTCATATCGACTATTTTGATTTTAGAAACGGAAATATGATATTATAGCGCTGGTTGATTTATAACATACATCTTACTCGTATATCATGTTATATTAATTTACTCTTGTCATGCTATCAGACGATTGATAATTTATAAATAAAAAAAGAATTCAAATATTATAAATGTAATTTAGTTGCTTGAACACAAAACAGGATTTTATCCTTCTGCAAAGAAATCCAGAAAAAGGAATTTGTCTGATATGTTATTGTAGGATGCGTTTGGATGAGGCAAAGAATATATAGTGCCAATTCGGGTTCGCAACTATTTTGAACTACTATTTTACGTTTGAATGTGTTTGTATTAGTAAAATTTGTCTTTTATGAATTAACATGCTATTTTACTAACCCAACTAAAAATTAAATTAACTCATGACAATCTCAAATTTGAGTTAACTCATTACTCTCACTAACTCAAACATTCATCCAAACACACCTATAAATAAAAACGACAAACAAATTAGAGAAAGAAATTGATATTAAGGTTCTATACTAATGGTATTAGAGGCCAGATATTTTTCATAAACCATAAATAGAAAAAAGAAAATTAACAACCCAACTTGATGGTTTTATTTTTAATCAAAACCATAAGTACTGAGATGAGAATTCAGCCCGGACTACTTTTTTATTTTTGTGCCGAATTAGAATCTCGGTCATATGAATTTTACAAGCTATTAGATAAAAGGCTACAGAAAATCTAAATTTTTCTTTGTACTGATGAAAAATCGGCCCTCCATTTCTTTTCTCTTGTGCCGAGATAACAAGTCGTTCCTCTTTATTTTTTGCCATGCCATTCCAGTTTCATTTCGTTCCTCTTTTTTCCTATGCCGACCAATTAAGAATTTATTTTTAACAAAAAAAGAAAATAACCAATGAGAAATTTAGTTTTAACCAAAAAAAAAAAATGAAAGCCTCTGTGCCTAATTCTCATTTCGGCACAAAGATGAAAACCAATTTTTTAGTTGGGCCAAGTAAAATTTATTTTTAACAAAAAAGAAAATAACTAATGAGAAATTTAGTTTTAAACAAAAAAAAAATAAAAAAAATTAAACCCTCTGTGCCGGATTTCCAATTCAGCACAGAGATAAGAACTAATTTTTTTAGTTGGACCGAGTACTCAATTCAGCACAAGGAAAAAAGAAAGCAAATTTTGGTAGTTTCGCTCAATAATTTCGAAAATTTTACCAAAATGGGTGAAATTTAAACAAATTATCTTTGAATGTTAAGGCTTTGGTGCATGTATATGGATAACACTGGTATGAAGGATCCCATGTTTTATTCCCAATTGTCAATTATTACTTTATTAGTGCCCTAAAATTTTTTTTTTTTTCTTTGAAATGTATTTCGATTGTGGACCCGATATAGACAGTTGCTACGGTTGACCATCTCCTAGTCCCAAGTTAAATATTCTCTTACTTTAAATACCTGCAAATGCAATACGCTTTCCATCTTACCAGAGCAAATTAAGAGCGAGAGAGCTAGAAAGAAATATTACAATAGAGCAGTTTTTTTTTTTTGATAGAAGTACAATAGAGCAAGATGACTGAGGCGATCGTCTCCGCTGTGGTAAAGAAGTTAGCAGACGATTCCTGCGTGGAGTTAACAGCAAAGTGGAGGAGGTGAAGCTTCAACTGAGACAGATGCTGTGCTTTGTACAGGATACAGAATCCACAAAGAAGAGAGGTGATGAGAGGATCAAGGGATGGGTGCCTAATGTGAGGAGTGTCACATATGAGACCGAGGATGCGATCGACTCATAACATCCAAGACAACGGTGTTCTATATTAAACAGTTTGTATGATTCTATTATTCTGAATTATGGCCGAGTCACCACAAGTTTATGTTTACGGAAATATGTTGAGCTCTGCAAAATCTCGGGGCCATAGAGTAGACTGGTTACAAAATCAATATGCATATATGGTTAATGGTCCTCGCTAATTCCAGTTTGGCATCGCAATGATAAATTTCTTTAATGTGTTGAGAATTACAAATTCTGAGTTTATTGCATGCGAAATATTATCTGACTATGAATTAGACTTAAATGAACGGTACAAGTCTAAACACATCAGATGTGAGTCAGTCGAAAGTACCAGCAAGTATGGGTTTAGCTTGCCCACCTGTGTGACAAGTTGATGGATCATTTGTTTATGTTACCAGATCTAATAATATGAGTTAAAGCCCAATTTATGTTGAGCATCATTTGAAATTTTATGAGTTCAGGTTGGATTGAATATTGTGACTAAGTATTTGCATTCACTTATATATAAATTGAACTGTTAATGTGAGGATTTAATTCTGAATTCGGATAGCCAAGTTTTACAACAAGCTTCCATTTTGAATCCTTGAGAGGAATCAGCTATTTACTATTTTGGACTGGAGGTGTATCCACAGATCTACAATGGGGCCCACTGGCAGAGTTACTAGCGCGCTGAAACTTGAGGCCTGTCAGTGCAATTGTTTCTGGCTGAGAATTTTGAGGGGCCATAAGCCCGGTCCAGAAGATCCGGCCCGGTTCAGTTATGAAAAAAAAAAAACGTTTAGCCTAACGGGCTATATAAACCCGCTACAAATTATCAACGTGAATAACATGTTTTTTATTTAAATTAATAGGTCATACTTTAGGAAATTTTTTTTTTTAATATAAACGTGTAAAGAAAATTGTCACCCAACCCCCCTCCCTCTTTACATCTAATTGAAAGCAACCTTTTGTTTTATTATTATGTAGAATACATTGTTTCCCAAATCAAATCCCATCTTATTAGCGAGTGAAAAAGAGACTTATTTTAGCATCTAATTAATTAAATAGAAATAACCATCATGATTTAATTTGATAAACAATGACGATCATAAAAAATAAAGTATATATATCAAGCTACATGATATTGTAATTTGCATAATATTCGATAAATATTATATATATTAAGTAATTATATTGTCTAAATAAAACTCTAAATCTATTGAGCAGATTAAGTCTATACTCATGGCCTTGTTAAAATTTCAAGATATTAACATGAATAAAATGGTTCGAACACCTTCAATTTTCTTAAATATAAATCGAACTGACTAAATTATTTAATCAAACAAATTAAAAATAAAATCATATAAATCAAATGTTATTTTGCAATAAAACAAAATTTTCATAACATTGTAATTTACTTGATTTTTAACCGTGAAAATCAATATGTAAATAAAAAAAACTTGCTATCATAATCATTAAGCAGAATACAACCAAAAGAATGGAACCGTTCTAAAGTTTTAATCACACAAATTGATTTGGGTAACTAAACTGTTTGAACAACCAACCTAACACTAACAGTACAAATACTTGTTGACAGTATTCAGTTTCAGATAAGTCAAGATATGATAAAATCTTTAACAACCTACCAAACAACGCAAATAAGTTCGACAGCAATCAGATCAGATCAGATATGATAAAGACCGTTTGATCTCAGGTTAACTTTGACAAGTGGAAAAGGTTATAAATTTCTGACAGCACTCAGAGCATTAATAATATCTGCCTAGCTAGTTGTTCGTTCGTTGATCCACTGACCAGACTTTTGAGCATGGTCCACGAGATAAATTACACCGAGAGCAGTTGATTTTGATTGTAGACGAACACACCATCCGTGCAACCTCTTCCCTGGATTCTACTCCTCTCCAATACCGCGGGAACACTCCAAACTCCAGAACCAGAGGCTTATCCATCACAATTCTATTTGTTTAGAAATTCAAAAATTGTATCCATCCGTGTTGCTTCTTTGAGCAGAAAATGAAACGGACGGTCCAGATTTCACTTAGGTAAAGCGAAGAGCGGGTCTAATTAACCGTCCAATGGTTTCTTCGGAGAGTAAACAAATTTAGGTATTGTCTGATACGGTGTGCTGTTGTCATCTCTGACTCTGACTAAGGAAACAATCTGGTGCTTGCTTACCAAGCCAAAGCCACTATCGGATTCAAACTAGACCAACCAGGTCTCGGATAAGGATCCTACGGTCCGATATCCAGATAAAATATAATCCGAATCAAGCACCTGCCCTGTCATGCCGCGCAGCGGCGCAGGTGTTGTTTTGGTCTTTTTCAAAACAAGTCCTCTTTTGAAAATAAATTTCTTTCTTATTACTTACTCATACTATGAGCAAATAAAAAATTTATGAATATTTTCTATGATTATTTATTTATATTATCCAACAGTTTTATTTTGATTTTTAAGTTTTAAATTTTAAGTTATTAAAGTTTTTAAAAATGAAGGCATAAAAGAGACACGAAAAATGGAAGCATTTGAACCCTCTTCAAAATAAATATATAGTAATTCAGAATTAAAAAAAATATAGATAACAACAACAACAACAATAATAATAGAATAAGGCTAGCGTGCTACCTGTAGCATAGTGACGTGTCGTGCCACCTCTTCAAAAACTTATTGGATATGTTTCAATGACTAATCCAAACTGTTGAAACCAATCTACTACATAAGTGATGCATTTACATGCCAAAATTATAATGTTTTGAATTCATTTGGTATAAAGTCAAGCGGTCAAAAAAATAAGAATTATAAGATAATTTTAATACATTTATTTTTTCATTATTTTTTTACCGTTTGATCTTATACTAAATGAATGTAAAAATTTGTAAATTTTATATGTTAATACATCACTCGTGAAGTAGATCAGTTTCAACCGTTTGAATTTGTCGTTTGAAGTTTATTCAATAGATTTTTGAAGAGGTAGCACACGACATGTCGCTATGCTACAGGTAGCACGCCAGCCTTATTCATAATAATAATAATATAATATATATATATATATAGGAAATTGCTAATATGCTATGCGTAGCATAGAAGACCTCCGTGCAACGGCTCAAAATTTGTGTTTTCAAAATTCTAATGGTCGATCCGAACAGTTAGATGTGTTCTCCATCTTGAAATGTGCTTGGAGACCAAATTTTACATTTTTTGGATTTTTTTTACTATTTATTAAGCCACTTTGAAAATCGCTGATCCAACGGTTTCACTGTTTGGGTAAGCCACCGTTGGATCAGCGATTTTCAAAGTGGCTTAATAAATAGTAAAAAAATTTCAAAAAAATATAAAATTTGGTCTCCAAGCACATTTCAATATGGAGAACACATCTAACGGTTCGAATCGACCATTAGAATTTTGAAAACACAAATTTTGAGCCGTTGCATGGAGGTCTCTATGCTACGCGTAGCACCATAGCCGAGTCCATATATATATATATTATGAATAAGGCTGGCGTGCTATCTTGTAGCATAGCGACATGTCGTGCTATCTCTTAAAAAAAAAAAATATATATATATATATATATATATATAGATAGATAGATAGACAGTTAAAAAAATACATGTAATTAATTATAACTATAAATAGAAGTTTTAGGCATAAAAATCTATAAACTCAAAACTACCATAAAATATAATTAGGTATAACAAGAATAGGACTTCATAGCAATTTAGCAACAAAAATAACTGGATTTTTCAAATTAAGTAATCTATTACGGCGACGTTTTCTATTCCTTATTAATTAAACACATAGCGCTAATTTTACAAAATTTGATAAATCATTAAGGTGGTAATTATAAAATACTAAAGATTTTGTGAGAGTAACTATATTAAACAATCAAGCGATATGAGTATTTGTTTCAAATAAATTTAAATAGTAGAATTTATACAAAAAATACTTATCCAATTAAAGACACAACAATTAAAAAGAACTCAAAGCTACCATAAATAACATAAGAAGAACAGAAAAGATTAAATGAAATGAGATATAGACAAATAAATTCCGTATGAATTAAAAAATCAGAAATATTATTATCAGAGAATTAGACTACTCAATAATTTGACATTATTATTTCAACATTTCAAATTAAGTAATCTGTTGCAGTGAAGTTTTTTTTTTTTCTTATTAAACACACAACATTAACTTTTTTTTACAATTAAATATGATTTGACACATCATAAAAAACACTAATTATACATTACTAAATTTTATCCAAGAATGCTGATATTAAATAAACGGTGGTATGAGTATTTGTTTTTCAAATTAAAACATTAAAAACGCAAGTTGTTTAATTATCATACAAATCACAACAAAAATACTTTTTTCCTTAACATAGTCATTTATGTTGAAAATTAAATAAAAATATCCATTTTCTGTGCCTCCATCATACCTCTATTTTTAAAATATTAATAACTCAAAATTTTAAATCATAAACATAAAAAATAAAACCATTAGATGTGATCTATGTTACTTTCTCTACGTACTCATAAAAAATATCACATTTTGTTTTTGTTTTTATATTAATCAATAAGTTAAAAAATCAACGTCTAGAAATTATCCACATTAGTACATTTTTACAAGCTCTTGATGATAACCAAATTAAAGTTGAAATATCACAATATTTTACACACTTATCGATAAAATGAGGTAGATCACATCCAATAGTTTTATTTTAATTTTTAAGTTTTAAATTTCAAGTTATTAAAGTTTCAAAAATAAAAGTATTTGAACCCTCCTCAATGCTACTATAATTGTAATATTATTATGTTAAACATAGACAAATTTGAAGGTCCCAAAAATAAATAGATAAAAATTATAATCGTATTTTGGGTTTTGGCGCCTTGAGTGTAAAATTAGGTTTTTGGTAAGGGTATATAAACAACAATCTCATTCCCGTGTAAATGAAGCGAAGGCAAGCGAAAATTCTAGTAGTTGTGCCCTCGCGCCCCGCTGTCTCTCTTTCTCTTATTTCTCTCTCCTATCTCTGTCGCTCTAAAATCCCCCCTCTTCTCTCTCTCTCTCTCTCTCTTTGTGCCGTTATTTGTACCTAGAAACTGAGCGGAGACGAGAAAGTTGCGGGAATTTAGCTGAGCGCTATTCATCTTCGACAGAAAGGCGTTTATAGATTTTGTATCTAGGTAAATTTCCCGGATATTTGTTGTGATTTTCAGGAGCAATATGTATTTTTGTTATTTTATCTGATCGGGATTGTTTTTCTGTATTGATCAGGTTTTGGTTTGTTTTATCGGTGGTATTCGAAGAGAAGAAAAGGAGGAAGATCAAGAGGCTCTGTGAGATTTTTGTTGCTGGTTTTTTTTATTGCTGTCGAAGATTGAGGGTTTCTTGGGCTCGTGATAAGATCTGTTCTTTTTATTAATTTGTTATTCTTTGATATATTGTTTAGCTTAGAGAAACCTATCAAAGAGTAAAAAAAATATTTGATTTTATTCTAGGGTTTCTATTGGAGATAGGTTAGATGGTTTAGCTGGCAAGATAAGGGAAAGAGAGAAAGTTAGAGAGAATCTAATTAGTAGAAAAATTTATTGGGTTTTGATCTAGGGTTTGCAGTTGGGATTGTTTAGAGAGAGAGAGAGAGAGAGAGAGCATGGCTCTCGATGATTTTTCGTTTAACCCATTGTTTGGTTCTCGATCTGATCGAGACTTAGATAACCGATTTTGGTTCCCATCTTTTGGTTTTGCTGCCGATTGGGATTATGCCGACATGGATTGTGAGACCGCAGACATAGATTGCCATTTCAATCATGCGGCACAATTCAGCAATATATCTGCCACCGACTGGGAATTTGTTGATATGGATTGTGAGACCCCAAAATTTTTGCCAGATGACCCATTTGAGATGGATGTCTCTAACCCGGCACGTGTCCTCCCACATGACCCTTTTGAGATGGACATCCAGACCTCCTTAAACAATGCAATTTCAGATTTAATCTGTTCTTTGCCCAACCTGGTTACTACTTCGTCTTCTCCTATGGTTTCTGACGAGAGTGCGGCCTCTAATGCCTCGTCAGAAATGGAGGTGCCAAGTTCATCAGCTCCTGTCTCAGCAGCTAGTCAAATCCCTGAAGGGATGGTGTATGCACTTGGTTACTTGGGTGTGAAAGACCTGCTCTTGGTCGAGCAAGTGTGCAAATCTCTGCACGAAGCGGTGCGGGGAGATCCGCTTCTTTGGATGTCAATTCAGATTGATTCGCCTTTGAGCGAGAGAATAAATGATGAGACGCTCTTGAAGGTAACAAGAAAGGCAAAAGGGAATCTGAGAGCACTCAGTATGGTGTCTTGTTTGAATGTGACTGATGAAGGGTTGAGGTGTGTGCTTGAGGAGAATCCATTGTTAACCAAGGTTAGTCCTATGCGAATTTGAATTTGCTCATTTCAGAATTGTATATTCTTGGCAACTGACTTCCTTTA
Organism: Carex cristatella; assembly: GCA_024447775.1. Classification (NCBI taxonomy): domain Eukaryota; kingdom Viridiplantae; phylum Streptophyta; class Magnoliopsida; order Poales; family Cyperaceae; genus Carex; species Carex cristatella. Next base: position 3,765,574 of record JAJHPF010000022.1, read on the forward strand.
TTTCAGATTTAAATACAAATGTCTCTATGAAAGTAAATTATATCAAAGTTTAGATTGTAAGATGAGAAGGCAAATACTCTTGACCCTTGCTTTAAAGTTTAGATTGTAAGATATCAATGTTTACTTTTGGGTTGAACAGGGAAAAGAAACATCTTTCTTTCACGAAAATCTGTTCCCTTCCAAATTGTTGATGCAGCCGGTTTGCTTTTGTCCCCATTCTCTTCCCTTACCTTACCTACACTGTATATCTGTTGAGCTTGACTAGCCAAATGTAAAAATTGCTGCAGAGATGCTATCTTTGGAAGATGCTGCAATTGTACATGTGCCCAATTATGCTGAACTAATTAAAAGTAATTGGCCGTAAAGCACTAATGAAACTAAAATGATATGATGTGCAGATGTGTTCATTTCTGGATGTAGATGTGCTATTTTAGAGATTTTTTTATGCTCAGACTTATATTATCATCCAAGTTTCACAATTCAGCAGTGGATTTAGAAGTAACCATTTTTACATTCTAAATTGTACTGTAAGAATTAACAAATGATTTTTTTTTGTATGCAGTTATATGTGCCAGAATGTGCAAGGCTAACTTTAGATGGCCTCATCCCAAATCTGAAATCCTTCAACTCCAGAAACTACCCTGGGATAAAACACCTCAAGCTGGGCCGCCTCTTCAACATATCTGAAAGCCACTACAAGGATCTCACCGCCTTGCTCAGTGCGAATTCGTGCCACCCAAGTGCACAGCCAAAACCTCGCTTCTACCATATTGCGAGGTTCTCCATGACATGCAATGAGGATCGTGTGCTTGACATAGAAGTGTGCCCTGTTTGCAAGAAGTGCCGGCTTGTCTATGACTGTCCTTTGGAAAGTTGCAAAGGGAGGCGGGACCCATGCCGGGCTTGCGAGTCGTGTATACGCAGGTGTTTGCTGTGTGGGAAGTGCATAAGAGATAGTGATTACATCGAGACCTTCTCACTTGAGCATCTCTGTTCCAACTGCTGTAAGTTGTCGTCTGTGGAATGAGATGTGGATGGGGGTTTTGGTGATGTTATATGTTGTTGGTTCTTCTCTTTCTTTTTGGTTCTTGAGTAGTTGTCTGGTAGCTGCTAAAAGGAAAATTAAAAAAAAAAAAGAAAAAAAAGAAAAAAGGAGAATGAAAAAAGGGTCAAAAAAAAAAAGGTGGAGAAAATAAAGGAAAAATAGCTCTGTTGGTGTATTTTTTCTCAAATGCCTAATGTGAAAGGGGTGGGCCTGAAGCAAGCAGTTGTCTGTTAGCTGCTATGAGAAAAAAACAAAGGAGAGGAGTGTGAAGGAAAAAGGAAATAAGAGGAAAAATAAGGAAATAAAGTGTGGCTTTATCCCTCGGAAATGCCCCAACTTCAGGAAGGGGTTTGCCTAAAGTTTTGAGCACTCCAAAAATAAGATAAAAAATATATATAAAGAAAGAACAAAAAAAGAAATTGTGCTGGGTGGTCGCCAAGTTCGAGTGTGTTGTGCAATTCGGCAAGGTGGCTGTTAGGAAATTATATGGAGCTTTTGGAAGGTAAGTTTGTTCGAAAGGAGTTGTTATGATAGTCGTGTGCTTTCCTATTGTTATGGAAAGTAAGTTTTGTGTCGGTATGAGAAATAAGTTGTGCCGTGTCAGTATGTAGGACAAGTTTTACGAGATAATTCTTGTCCCTGTTTGGAGTTAGTGTCATCTCAGTTCTCATCTGGAAAGATAATAATCTATTGGGGTTTAGTATCTCTTTGTTGTAGTTATGATATCGCAGTTGTTGTCTGCGAGGTGTTGTAATGTGACAAATGACATGGCTGTGTTTAAATAAGCTTTTGTTGGATGTTCATGCAAATCTAAATGCTATCTGAGGTTTAATATCCTTTTGTTGTAGTTATCATATCGCAGCTGTTGTCTGCGAAGTGTTGTTATGTGACAAATGACATGGCTTTGTTTAAATATATGTTTTTGTTGGATGATCATGCAAATCTGAATGCTATTTCGGGTTTAATATCTCTTTGTTGTAGTTATCGTATCGCAGCTGTTGTCTGCGAAGTGCTGTAATGTGTTTAAATATGCTTTTGTTGGATGATGATGCAAATCTGGGTGCTATCTGGTGTTGAAATTTCCTCTCTCATTTTTGGGTTGAATTGATCTTTACCTTTGATATTTCCTGTCAATGGATTTGATTTTAGCCGAAAGAATGCAAGTTTTTCTCAATATTATCTTTTTTTTTTATTTGGCAATTTACTGGTTTGGTTCTATACTGCTGTGTCCACTTTCAAGAGAATGTACCTTTCAAATACATTACTTAAATCTGATTTAAATCACATCATTTCACCACATTGCACCTACCTTTGCTGAGACATACTGTTTTTCCCCAGCACCAGAGCCAATGAGAACTAAAAGAAAGGAAGATTCCATGACTAAGAATTGAAGCAAGAGAATCCCCTTGGACAAGTCATACTGTAACTTGGAAGTGAGGGAAAGAAATTACTTGGGGCATTCCTAGTTCTTCATGGAGCTGCTAACTGCTTCCCCTATTTGAACTTTACACAATGCCCCTTAATCTTGATTTATATTCATCTTTTGATCTGAAAATTATTCTGATCAAATTTACATCACTTGATTTTCGTTGTTGCCTAATAAAACATATGAAGAATATTAACTTCATACTTCTTTAAAAACAAATAAATGAATAAAAGATGGTTTCGATCTTGCATACTATAATAGTGCCAAATAATTTTCAACTTATAATTATTTGAAAATTTGGAAATTTAGAGTTACTAAGAGACCAAATAAAACTATCTATTTACTTTTTTACTTCTGACATGCTACACTTGTAGTTATATTTAATTGATGACAATATATGAACGTCATTCATTAATTAAGATATTTTGAAAACGAACAAACATAACAACAGCATTAGTAAGAGCGCCAATTTATCATTTGGAAAAGTAATTAATAAAAAGAGCTTCTCTCAGAGAAAGTTTGTTGTCCGAAGCAACACCCCTACATTATGATTAAGCAATAAACCACACAAGGCTTCCAGTTTACATGTGAACTAAGAAATGAATTACTTTTAATTTAAAAAATCTAAAGTTTACAGTAAAATTCTGTTTAGGCCCCTTGAGACTTTTCAAGCTGGTCCTTTCTTAATGATACTATCAAATTGGCCCTTAAAAATAATTATTTATGCCATATTGGCCCTTCCTTTGGATTCTAGATTAGTTCCCCTTATTTTGGTTCAGAAAGTTATTTGGACTGTTGAATAATAATTTTCCAGTATACTTAATCTCATGCACTATTAGGATGTGCCATCTTTCATCAATTTATTACGCAAGGAATCCAAAGGAAAGATCAAATAACACCAACAACTAAAATTAAGAACCAGAATGTTACATTTAAACTCAGGAGCAATATCAGAATTGCTCAACTATTGATACAGAGACATTTTTCTTCCCAAATAATGCTGGTACAGAGAATTTTTCTTCTGAAATAATCCACCAGCAGCATGCAGTCAAACTCATAAATAATTAATAAAGAATCGCTAAATCTTTACTTGAAGAATTCAACATGACCAGCAATGTCCTTGCACAACAACTTCGCCTCAACAGCAAGCTTTCGACTCTTAAAAAGTACCAAATTGGTTTGTGTGTGTTTCGGCTGGGGCTCAAATGCCTTTGCATGGTCCACCTTTCCCAACAAAAAAGACTGTCTGGCTGGCACCACATGTCCGAACCAGAAATCATGCAAAATCCTGTGAATCAGCTCCCAATATCCTCTATCCCGGTTAACCCTAAATATGCTACTACCATTTGGGGTCCAACAGAACAAATCTACCCACTCTCGATTCATTACTTCCATTTGCCCTTGCACTTGAGGCATGTAGTAATACGGCATTGCCTTCCATGGCAATGCCAACTCGGGCTTCCCTTTATTAAATGGACACTTTACCTCTAAAATACCGCCATCAGGGTAACAACCCAAGACCCCATCAGGGGAGGCACCAAGCCAGCCTGAACCCACATCGGCATGTGTAGCAAACCCTAGATATGCAACTTCACGACCTGTGATGCTTTTGTATTTATCTATCGCAACAGCCTCATTTAATACTCCCCAATCCATGGCAGCCTTAGCAGACAAATCAAAGGATGGGGTTTCTGGTGTGAAAACCTTCTCGTGCCAAAGCTCAGCTCGACGGTTACCACTCCAGAAACCGAGAGCAGTGCTAAAAGAGCTAGTTGTAAGTTTATCTTTGCGCAAGGCAAACCACTCATCAGATCTCTGGGGCACATCTGACGAGGTGAGGTGAGAGACTACTGGTAAGGTTGAGGAAGTGGTGCATAGGAGAAGCGGCAGAGAAGGCCGGGGTGTGTTTCGGTGTAACGAGGTGCTGCTGGTGCCTTTCCAAGGGATGAAGTTTTCGCAGTTTTGTATTGATGGGATTGATCTTATCGGCCTGGTGAAAGGGAGAGTTGCACGTGCCATTTCACTTGAAGCTGGTTCAACTGAGTCAGGGTCTGGCTGAAAGGACATGATGAAATGAAACGAAAGCAAACAGTAAGATGACACAGATTGTATACTGATGTGTATAAAAAGATGACAAAACAAATGCTGTAAAAAATGCCTAGAGTGTAAGGTAGATTGATAAGGGATGAAATCAAAGGAATGCCTTGATGCACCATACAAGTAAACAGAATCAACTAAGAAGATGAAAAGAACAAAATTTTTAAGAAGATTGTTGGAGGATGCTTATGAGATTCTTTGATTGTTTCTTTTTTAGTCCTTCAAAAAATATTACACTTTGGGTGAAGCAACATCAAGCAGTAAGTGTGTATTGAAAGAAACGGGCATACTGCTTGACCAAACAAATTATTATTATACTGACAATGAATACATTGCTAACATGTAAAAATAACCAACATGACAAAAATCTCTACATTATCTTGCAATAAGTACCAAAATGCAATACCTGTCTTACTCCATTCAATCGGTACAGACAGGAACGACAAGTTCTTCTATTTTAACTGCATGAGCCATATTGACAAATTGTGAGATTTGACTATCCAGTTAAAAGGCATTTAAAAGTCGTAAATTTTTGGATTTTCACTAACATCAAAGGTTCCAAAGTATGTTACTTGTAGATTATTTGGAAGAAAACAGCTTTACATTCAATGCATTAGGTATGCTGGTTTTCCATGCTATTTATGTCATACAAAGATACACACTAGTGATACCATTTTTCATGGGTGCTTATGTAATAGCCAATTTTCACAGAACTGAAATTTTGGTTTTGAGTAAGCAATTTATCAAACACCTTGAGAGCATGCAACTACTCAATATGTAAAAATGAAATATAAGCCTTCCATAAGCTATTTACAAACATGAATCACCAAATAGATGAGATACTCACAGTTTTGAGCCTCCGACCGAGAATTTGGACTAGCGAAGGTTTCACTGAATCGGCTTCTCTAGGTCACTTCGCTTCAGAACTGTCAATTGCCATGGACAAAAGAGAGGCAGCGAAGAAACACGGTAAGGGCATCGAGTTAAATTAGTTTAATGGGCTAGATGCATACTGTTGGGCTGAAGCATTTTTGGGCTGTCTCATGGGCCAATTCTTATCAAATGCAAAAAGGTTTCATTGAATTCGACCATCTGTCTGTCTCAACTCAAACCGCCTGTTGTACTCTCTGGGCTCAAATGGGCCTCAGACTGGGCTTCAGCGAAAGCAATTAAATCCGGGTCGAATATATATCTAGCTCCGTTTTTCAGTTTAATATATATTTTTATACAGTAAAATTTTCAAATTTTCTATTATATGCTGGCTTATTATAAACATAAATTTTACAAATCTATAGGAATACTATTTCTATAATTTAGTATAATTTTTTTCTGCTCTCGTTTTTTGTATATATATTAATTTAAGGAATCATTTTTTGGAATTCAGATGGGTTATATATATCTCAAGTTGCAACGTTGTTCTACAATGACCTCCTCCCACTTAGCTTCTGGCCAGTACCCGAGCTCTGCGCACAGTCAAGCAACCATGTTCTAATTAGTCTTTGGAACTTGAAAATAATATATTTGGCTTAATGTTGTAGAACAATTGAATGCTTTCTTGCTATTTGATGAAATGCCTAAACCAAAATGGTTCAAAATCGTCATGCTTTCTCGCAAATAACCTTGTTTAAAAATTCAGCAAACCAAAATAAAAACCAGCATCAATAAAAGAAAAAAAAAAAAAAAGGCACACAGATCATCAGAAGAGCCATCAAATATCTAAAGAAAAGTAAGTACATTAATAACATCAGAAGTGCCATCCAATATCTAAAGAAGAGCAGAATATTCAATTAAGGAAGAGCGAACCTGGGTTTTGAGTTTTCTTATGGTTGGCCTAAAAAAGTGTATTTGATGTCTTGAAAAGCGATGATCAAGTTGTTCATTTGTAATTGATGTAAAATTGAAAATTGGCAATGTGAAGTTGATGTATAAAACTGATGTAATTTATTTTAATCTAGATACATCAAAGAAAATAAGTTGACCTGATCAAGGCACTGGATCATGCACGACACAATAACAATATACGTTCACCTCGTTTCTGACATCAGATCCAAGATCAGCTATTGCACTATTTCGCGAGAAGAACCTGTCTCTCCAGCCATGTGTTCTCTTTGTAATAGACTCTTTGTATTTGAAACACCACAAACTTTACTGTACAAAGTCTGGTATTATTCTAATGAACTAACAAAGATGCTGCATGTACAAATATGAATTTATCTATATTAAGTTATAAACAAATCTCTCTATCATACGCACATTTCTAGTGAAGAATTACTAACTACATGAAGGATCACAATACCTGTACCCAAGAAAAAATTGTGTGCTTGTGTGATATATTTTTTTTCATTAAAGTTGTCAAACATACTTACATACATGTCTTTTGCAAAAATTGTGTGCTTGTGTGACTGAATTGGACTTAACTGAACCATTATGTCGAGCCTCTGCACCATGTCATCTCTCAACAGGGACAACCTCATCACGTCCTCTCCAACCCTCGCAATCTTCATTTGCACCGCCCCTCCTTAATTAATTTCTAAGTTTGGTGTGAATTAATTTTGAACAAACTCAATTTCGAATTGAACTTTTTACAAACTCAATTTCAATTTTTTTACAAAACTTTTTACAACAAGGAAGAGTGATCGTAATCACTGAAAGCGAGAGATCAAAGTCGGCTAGGGTTTTAGAACTGAGAGCGAGAATTACGACTTACGAGTTATGACTTATCACTGGACGGCCTTATGCTTTAAGTTTTAAGCCATCAGTGAACATAAGTTATCAGTGAAAATTAACGGTTCACGTTATTTTGAGATTCAAACTAGAATAGTTCGCGAATCTATTTTGAACGAAACAGGTCTAGTTTGAGTTTGGTTTGAATTAATTTCAAATTAAGTTTAGTTTGAATTAATTTCGAACAAACTCAATTTCGAATCAAATTATTTACAAACTTTTTTGAATTAAACTCAAATCGAACCACGAACTACGAATTTTTTGTACAGCCCTAGTGGAGGTCCAGCTATGTTATACAATTTCAAGATGCTTAATATATGTATCATGCTTAAATTGTTATTACATATCTTCTTCTTCTTTTTTTAGTAAAGGTTGTACGTCAAACCATCCAACTATTTCATATTTACAAATGATTGTTCCTTTAGAGTTTCAAACCTGTGATCTCTCATGTGGAGAACATTATTTAGACCAAAAACTGGTTCTCGATTGTTATTATCTTTTGTTTGAAAATAATGATTTTTCATTCCTCCAGATTCGATTTGCATGATGACCCAAACGAAATTCACATTCTTGCATAGTGCATGGGTTGCAATTACATATCAAAGGGTAGACTGCATGGAAACCGTACCAGATTTACTGGTACCGGTCCCTAAACAGTCCTGTACGTACCCACACATATTAAAACAAAAAAGAAAAAGCATTCAAAGGACTCAGCTTAACCTAAACAATTTAAAAAAAAAAGCATTCAAAGGACTCAGCTTAACCTAAACTTTAAAAAAGAAAAAGCATTCAAAGGTCTAATTAAGCTTAACCTATACACTTTAAAAAAGAAAAAGCATTCAAAGACCTTAGCTTACCCTAAAAAAAGAGGAAGTAATGATGGTGCCCACTGTCAATCTCATGCGAGTTCAATATTTTTAACTTGTCGAGTTGTAGAAATCTTTTTTTAATTATATCTTTCACTGGGAAGTACCCTATTTAAGGCAACTAAGCAACCATCAGCTATTCAACCCAAAGTGGTTTTTTAACTTGTCGTTCGAATTAATTATATAAATCCATTTTATTTTCTCAAGATCAATAACCCAAATTAAGGCGAGTACTAACTAAGCAAGCAAAAAAGCATGAGCATTTCAGCTAGCTTAGCTTCCTCTTCCTGCCCACCTGTTATCACGATGGACCCCCAACTACGACAGCTCCTCAAGGCATGCAGCAAAGGTGATTTCAGCCTCTGCATCGACTTGATTGATGCCAACCCTGATATCCTCCTCTCAACCACTCCTCACAAAAACAACTGTCTTCACATTGCCGCCATGCTCGGCCATCATGAGTTTGCAAGGGAGGTCTGGTCCCGAGCCCCTTCCCTCTTCTCTGGCACCAACATTGATGGCGAGACCCCACTGATAGCAGCTGTGATGGCACCTAACCTTTCGTTGGCTTCTGACATCATAACTGCTGCAACACAGTTTATGCAGCATGACAATTTGGAGGAAGGGAGGCCGTTGAACTGCATGCTCTTAAAGGCCGATAGGCGCAAAGAAAATGTGTTGCATCATGCTATGCAAAATTGCTTTGAAAATTTGGCACTGCAGCTATTGGATATAGAGCCACGGCTGTCCGAGCAAGTTACCAATTCTTGCGAATCACCCATGTATATGGCGGCCCGCAGAGGATATTCTAGAGTTGTAGAACGATTGCTACAAATCCCGTCTTCGGCAAATTCTCGCCCAAAAAAAGAATCAGCTTTGCCCGCTGCAGTGAGATTAGTCGACCACGCAGGTTCAATACTTGTAACCTTAATTTTGTGCTTGTTATTTTTCATACTAATTGAGACTCCTTTGCAGTGAGATTAGAAGACCCATCTTCGGCAGTTTTTGGCCCAGATAACGAATCAGCTATGCATGTCGCTGTGAGATTGGATCACACAGGTTCATTACTTATAAGCCCAATCCTGTGCAGTGTATTTTTCGCACTAGTTAGAGACTTCCTATGCAACTGTACATTCTGTTCTAGTTAGTCTTATGTATGTATTTCAGTTGAGAAAACTATTATTTTTGGCTTTTGAACTAACCCAATTTGACTCGAAATATTTGTTCAAATTATCTCAAGTCTACAGTCATAAGTCAAAACTCAAAAGTACTCATTTCGCTATTGCCTGTATTTGAGAGTCCTAAATCCACCTCATCTCCCATCGACTGCTCAAGCCTTGAAGCGAACCACTATTGCCATCACTCCAGAAAGTTTTGGAGCCATTATTGTTGCTCCCTCCACACATATATTTGAACCAATTACTTCCCATAGATTCATAACTTTTTGGTCTTAGTAAATGTTGTAATTTTGTTGTGGCATGCACTGTCAGGTATAGTTAAGCAATTGTTGGAAGGACGGCCCCAACTAGCATACCATAACGACCAAAAAGGAATCAATCCGCTGCAGAGAGCTGTAATTGAAAACAAACTTGAGATGGTGAAGATATTCTTAGAATATGATCCTAATTTGGCATATATTAAGCACAAACAAACAGGAAATACTCCATATCTTATAGCAATAGAAAAAGGCTATTTGTCGATTGCAAAAAAATTCATGAGCACCTGCCTTGACTCTATTTATATTTCCAAGAATGAAGGAGAAAATGCCCTCCATTGTGCTATTTGGTTTGAGAAAACGCATGTAATTGACTATATACTCAGAACGCCCCAGCTTCATAGGTTTATTAACCAAGCAGACGACAATGGTGACCTTCCCTTGCATTATGCTGCTAGCAAGTGTGACCCGAAGCCCCTTCGTTCTTTACTAGCACATGCAAGCCAGGATTATACTGCTGTTAATCGTCACAATACTGATGCAGTTGGCGTAGTCTATGATCAGACTGCATTATGGAAGACTTTGAAGTGGGTAAGTTATTTAATTTTCATTGCTCTTATGCACAACACACACTTAAATTTGGTATTAATTTTATACAATTAGTTAATCCCATACGATTCGTTAATTCCAATCATGATGTAGCTAGTTTTTTTTATATAATGTCAAGAAAGATCATGTATATATTTTATCTATTTTTATTTGCTGTCACAGAATGAGTCGTTCACATTGGTGTCAAATGTAATTCCATCCTCATGGTCATACACAATAGGAGATAAAACAAAACAGACGATCAAGCAGCAAGCAATTGACGAGGTCAAGTCACTTACAACAAAGTACACTTCCAACACCTCTTTGGTCGCTGCCCTTCTCGCTACTATAACTTTTGCAGCTGCTTTTACATTGCCAGGAGGATTCAGTTCTGATTCCTCTGATGCTGGACAACCCCTTTTTGCAAGGAAAGCAGCTTTCCAGGTGTTCCTCATCTCTGACACCATAGCCATGTGTTCTTCCCTTGCTGTTGCATTTCTCTGCATTTTGACGACATGGGAGGATTTGGATTTCCTGCTCAATTACAGGAAAACAACGAGGGCACTCATGTGGTGTGCCTATGGGGCTACTGCAATTGCTTTTGGTACCGGTTTGTTCACAGTGATAGCCCCCAAAAACTTGTGGCTTGCCATTCTTATACTATTAGTCTGCACCATCCTTCCACTCATCTCCAAGATCATCAGTGAATGACCTCTATTAATGCTTCGCTACAGGCTTCGTGGTGCTTTTCGGAAAGAACTCATTCCAAATATTTAAAAATGTGAAAAGTAACTGCAGCTTTGAAATTTAAATTCTGCTATGCATGGTTTCAATTTGAATGTAGTAATTATTTCCTTACAAAGGCTGTTTCATGTTGAGTTTTTGAGATAGAGATTATGTTTATTGGAAGAAAGATTATTATTGAACAGTTATTGCTTTACAAGATTCCTATGATCTATTTATAACAAAACTTCTAACTAATGGTTCTTTTCTTATTCTACTGTAGCTACAGATCTGTTGGTACTGTACAAGTCTATTCTAATCTAACTTTTTATTTAATTGATCAATAATGGACGGCTGAGATCAATTAGTTCTTTCTAGCTTGTTATTTTCAACATTTCACCTTCTCTTCTCTCTTTCCTTGTAATCTCCACTTGTGTGCTCCATACGTAATCTCTCTTTTTTTATTACTAATGCTAATTTCATTTTTCTGTTCTATCTCCTTCTTAATACTGATTTTATTTTTAATAGTCATAATTTTGTACTTCATGCTTAGATTCGATCAGAAAATAAATAAATTGATTAGTGAGAGGTTAAGTATTTATTATCTATGTACAATAATGACTACGAACAGTTCATATAAAATAGAACACATTTAAGTGAGGCGATAGATTTTCAGTGCAATTTTTAGTTTAGCTATGTATTAAGAATTTAAGGCTTATTTTAGTATTTATCAAATGATTATATTTTTATATCATATTAAAAATAAATGGCGTTTGCTATAAAACAGTTATTTACAATCTCGCTGCAATATACGTACGGGGAAATAAAAATTTAAAAGTGGGATTAAATAACTTACCCTAGAATTAGTGTCAGTATGAGAAATTTATTACACCGACAACTCTTCCTATTTCTACCAGATAGCATCTTTGCATAAAGAATTTGAGAGCACAAGAAAAAAAAAGCATCACCTTGCCTAATGCCTTGACTTGAACTACAAGGATCCAAAAGCGTGCAAAATATAAATCAGGGCCCAATATGACCACAATTAATTATGTGGAGGATTACTCTGTTATTACGTTTTCAAGAAAGCAGTTACATCACCTGTAAATAGGTTATATTTGTATGCTGAAATTGTTATCATCTTTTGTTTGAAAATAAAGGCCATAATTTTTAATTGCATGTAGACCAAACTAAATGCCCAGTCATGGGTTGCAATTAAATTGAAAAAAGTTTTAATTGATGCTGTTTAATTATATCAGTACAAAAATGTATATGGATTATCATAAGACATAATTTTTCTTTGAGTTGTAAGTTAATTCCATTTTATTTGACTAATTCAATTGGTTCCCCATTCTTATTTGGAAAATAAAGGAATATGTATTTTATTCATTGTCATGCATATTGAATTTTCGCTAACCATTTCGCATGGCATGATGCAACACATTTTCCATTATAATATAATATTTTTTTATATATAAATGGAAAGTTTGAGATCAGTGGAGGACAAATCTGACTTGCAAATATCTATATTCATTTCAGCAGAAAACATTATCAAATCAAAATCAAATATATTGACTTATTTCAAATACCAAAGTTTAGGTTTTCATTCTAATATTTCACTTTATCTCAATTAAATATTGTTTGCTACTGTGATTTATTTATTTTGACAATTTAAAGATAGATCTCAAATATCCAAAAATGTTAGTCTCTATAAATTAAATATTTTCAATGGTAGCCCTTACGAAAATAATCAGTATAACTATAAAATAATATAAACTGAAAGATCTCCCTTTAAATTAAGAAAAGATCTCCCTGTATAAAGGTAATTCTAGTAGTGAATATTTTCCAACAATGACTTAATTCTTCTAAAACAATCTACTTTGGAAGGTGAAAATTATTAACTGATAAATTTCATTTATTCTATTCTTTTTTTTCTTCTAATTTAAGTTTGTTTACTTGAAAACTGCGAGCGTTTTATTTCGGGGTGCGGTTTTTTAAATTCCAACAGACGGTTGGTTCCAATTTGCTTTGAAATCCGATGTGCGATAAGTTCCAACGTGCCTTCTTCATCGCTATAAAGTAGGTCTGATACCCATGAAACCTACTCCGCAGTCCAAAACTTCTAGTAATAAATAAGAAATATTATTTTCCTACAGTATAAGTATGACATTTTACTAATTGAGGAAAGATCGCCTTCATCTTTCCATTTGAAAGAAAAAGGAATCTTAAAAAAAAGAAAAGGAAAACAGTTTGAGCAGAAATTTAAGATAATCAAGCTCAGTTTCCTCACATCTTAAGATTGCATAATCAGGTTCTTAAACATATAGCACGAAGTTGATCAGTGAAATAGTTTTTTTTTTTCTTTTAAGTTTAGGATTATGAGTAAAATAAATCACTGAGACACCCACAAAATCTGAAGATAGTTCACAAAATTCGACAAACCCTTGCCATGCTGCCGGTCCGTTTCAATTTGGATAACGCCGGATGCGGTTCTGACCTGGTGATTTTTATTTCAATTTCAGAGATGCACATCACTTTCTTATTTAAAAATTATTAGACAAAGTTTCTTATTAAGAAACTTTATTCCAATTTCAAAAATGTACATCACTTTCTTATTTTAAAATTTTTGGACAAAGTTTCTTATTAAGAAACTATTTTTAAACGCCATGCTAGCCAAACGATTCGCTTAAATTATTTTTTTAATTTATTACTGGCGTGACTTAATAAGATTTCTAAAATTAATTAAGAATGTGGAGGTTTAAAAATTTTAAAGACTTTAATTTCTAAAGAATAGTTAAAAGTTATTAGACATCCATAGAATTTAGGGATGGAAATGCTCTTTATTTTTATTAGATTTTTTTTTTTGGAAGTTACAAATTTGAGATGGTTAAGAAAATCCCAATGAAATTAGGTTATTTTATTACAAGAGCAGCTGAGAAGAGACAGTGAATAACCAATTGACTTTTCCAAAGAAAAAAAAATGATATTTCAAAATATCAATTATTATTCATATATTTTCAAGTGCATACAAATTAAACCCAAAAGAGCATAATACGTCAAATTAATGTGGAAGTAAAACTGCAAAACATAATAAAACGAATAAAAATAAATATTTCTAACTTATAGCTGCTATTTATATAATCTCCTCTAAGCACACAAAAAAAAAAAAAAAAATTGGGCTAAAATGAAGATCCATAAACAACACATGCTAAGAGCAGAATTGCAGAGGAAGCCACATCGTCTTCTTCGCTGCAATAAACCCTCTTGAACTTGCATGCTTTCCCTTTATTACACTGCAATTTCACCAATTGTTGCTTGGTGGAATCATTTTCTTTTTCTTCATGATTTTTGCCACTCTTCTGCAGAGACTCTTGCCTCCTCATATGCACCATTTTTGTAGTGTATCTTAAATTTCTGTGTTTTGAATCTAGCTTGTATTGTTATCCAAATAACTTTGATTGGTTTTAGGGAAACAAGTGCATGTGATGCTCCTTTTATAGATGAAGAGATGAATAGCTAGTGATTATCATTCTCCAATTATGGTTGTAGAGGAAGTATAATCCTCTCCATTTGATGCCAGCACAGATACTGTATTAAAATAACAAATATATAATACATTATAAAATTTGATTAGCTCGGTCACTGGCTAGGGGCAAAGCCAGACTTTTGACTTATGGATGTCAAACAAGAGTTAATTTGAAAATATCAAATTATTTTACTTTAAATTATATAGAAAATCATACGTAAATACAAAAAATCTAAAAAAAAAATAGAGATAAATTGATCACATTCTATCTTTCTCCCTTTGCCACTGGTCACTGGTGGTAAAATTGTTCAATTTTGCAGATAAACACAATCTTATTAAAATTGTAACATGATAATCTTAAGAGTTTAATATCAATTTTTTTTTCCAAATTTTTTTGTCATGTCTTTCTTCCATTTTATTAAAGTCAACATGACTCACATGACCGAAGACATATACTGATGTTATGAAATGGAGACGAAGCACATGATACTAATGGAGAACAAAAATCCAAAGGTTGAGAACTTTTAGCAGACAAGCCGCTCATCATTTTGATTGAAAAGTTTGGATTTTAGTAGTCTTCAGTAAGGAGCATGCATTTATATACATTCAAAAGCCAGGCTGTTGGTTTCAAGCTAGGAACTACTTAGCTAGCTAGTAGCTTAACTTGTTAATTTAGTCAATATGATTTTGTAAATATAAGAGCAGAAATTTCTCATCATTGACAAATTCATATCTAAGTAAAAAAAAAATTTGATGGAAAATGAATATATTAAAATTAACTTATAATTTTTTTTTATTAGTGGACTTTATACTTTGGTCGAAAATTTATAAGTTTGACATGTAAATAGAGGTGTTCATCGGTTCGGTTCGGTTCAAACGGAACCGAATTAGGCAAACTAAAGTTTTAATTTGGTTTTAAAAACCGAACCGAACCAAAGTTTTATTTCGGTTTGTTCGGTTCAAACCGAAATATATCAATTTTTTAATTTAAAGCAATTATTTTGTAATAAACCGAAGTATATTAAGAAATAAATTGGAGTATTAAGAAATAAATCGGGATATTAAGAAATAAACCGAAGTATTTAAAATAATTGTTTAAGAAATAAACCGGAATATTAAGAAATAAACCATAATATTAAAAAATAAACCGGAATATTAAGAAATAAACCAATGCGGTCCAGACCAAATTCATAATATATAAAAGTTCGGTCAGTTCAGTTATTTCGGTTTTGAAAATTTCAAACCGAATCGAACTGAAGTTATAATTCGGTTTTAAAAAGCAAACTGAACCGAACCATTAAACCGAAAAAACCGAACCATTTGAACCGATCTAATTCGGTTCAGTCCAAAACCGATTAAACCGGACCCAATGAACACCCCCGCATGTAAACACATCAATTATGAAGTAGATTGATTTTAATAGTTTGAATTCGCCATTTGGTGCTATCTGAAAAGCGACACATTGAAGGGTCAAAGTAGCTAAAATTATATGGTAAACTATTATATTTAGTGAGGATTCAAATGCTTTTATTTTTTTTGTATCTCCATCACATTTCTATTTTTTTAATTTTCTAATAACAAAAAATTTCAAATTTATATGTCAAAATACCAGTTATATGTGATTTATATTATTACCTTTACATACACATAAAAAATTATAATTTTTTTATTTTGATTTTATATGAATCTATAAATTGAAAATTCAACGTTTAGAATTTATCCACATCAGTATAATTTTCTCATGATAGTAATAAAAATAAAATCTAAATTTTATGAATTTTTATGTGTACATAGAGAAAATGATATAGATAATATCTGACGGATTTATTTTAACATTTAAGTTTTAAATTTTAAAATAGTATAGTTCTAAAAGTTAAAGCATAATAGAGACAAAAAAAAAAAAAAAAAAAGCATGTGAACTCTTCTCATATTTAATTAGAGAGAATTTAGAATTGAAATTTGATTTCAACTAATCCGTAAATTTAATCTTATAGACACTGTTGCTTCCATTTATTGAGATTATCTAGACCACTAGATTTTAAAGTCTCTTTATAGCGAAATAAATCAACACAACGTGTAATTAATGCATTGACATGCGGGGTCCACATTTTCTTTCCTATACAAACCAAGCATATTATATTTTCACTGTATCATTGGCAATGTGACCACACCATAGTTATGTTAGTGGCAGATGTAGACAATCCAGATTCATAGATTGTTATGAATTATTCCTACTAGCCTGTACTAGCGATCACAAGCAAAAAATGATAGCTATGAGATGAATCTTTGTGTACTAATTGACAACGATGGTTGAGTACACATGATTGACATGTTGTAGGCTTTTGGCAATCCATGTGTCTTTCTTGCTTTGGACCTTATTTAATCTCACCTATTTTTTCTTTTTTGTCCAATTTTTCTAATTTTGATTTCACTTTTATCAAACAATGGTTCAGTGGATCCGAATCTGTTGAAATTCAAGATTAACTAATAAGTGATTCTGAAATTCTTACCATCTGAATTTATTCGTCAAATGTTTCGAGATGCATACACAGAAAAACCAGCTGTTTTGAGATGCGTTCTCGAAAAAATAATTGACGGCTAGATTCGAGATTGCAGGAATTTCAGGATACTGTTCATTGGATTTGGGATTGCAGTGTATTTATTTTCTAATTTAGTACATGTAATGCCGAAATTTTTATTTATACCATAATAAAAAAAATCGCAAAATATGGAGAAGTCCAAAAATACCAGAGCCGCCAATTCAATCTAGAGGTCCGCAGATTGAATTGGAGGACCTCTAAAAACTCAAATTTCAGTATATTACAGTAGAATTAATGGGCTTTTGGGGGTCCGCCAATTTAAGAACCCCCATTAATGGGTCCGCAGATTGAATTGGCGGTCCTGGTATTTTTAAAATTCTCTAATTTCAGTGGTGAACTGGTGATTTGGTTTATTTTTTTAAAATGGTATAACAAAAATTTCTGCATGTAATAGTTACTGAATTGAATATTTTTTCATAAAGAAATTATTTTCATGGCTGATAACAAATGCCAATATCTTTATAATCCAATCCATTTTTAACTTGCTTTAATGAATTCGTTAAGAGGCACTGAGGCACTGTGTCATATTATTAAAAAAAAAAAGATAAAATAAAACCTCTCCGCCGCTGCTAGAATCTATAATTCTATATCCATGTTGCAACGATTTAGTTTGACAGAATATTATGGAATTGTTGTTTTGCTAGGCTAATAATTATGCCTATTATAATCATTGACACATGCAAAGCTGTCGCGCACACATGTTCGGATTCTAGGAGAGAAATTAATTACTTGATAATAATTTATTTGACAATTAAAAATTAGAGTTTTAAATTATGTTGATTAAAAACGATCAAATCATATTTTTTTATCGTCAATAAATTATTTAATTTTTTCACAGTTTAAAAATAACTCTTGATGCATTCTCTCAAAAAAAAAAAAATTCTCTCAAAAAAATAAAAATAAATAACTCTTGATGCATCATCATGTGCTTTTTAAATTACATAAAATTTGATTGATACTCTTATCTACTAATTGCTTCTGATTTCTTCCTCCTATTAGAAAAAATGAATAAGTCAATGGAGAGCACCTAGAAATTATTAGAAATTATAATCCAATGAAGACAGCTTAAAAGGGGGCTTTAAACCTTTATTGATAATGCCTCAATTTGCTTACTGAAAACTATTACGTCAGGAGGAACAAACAAACATTATTCTAGAAAATTTCACTGTTGTGCCAGTAATCAGTGCATGTTGGTATTAACGAGTTGGAAATGAATTTAAATTGGCTGAAATTCGAAATTCCAGCCGTTCAATTTTTTCTGTGCATGCATCTTGGAACAGCTGGTTTTTCCACACAAGCATCTCGGAACAGTTTAACGGCTAGATCAGAATTGCAGGGATTTTAGAAACACTGTTCATTCGTCTCGAATTTCAGCAAATTCAGATCCGTTGAAAATAGGCATCGCAGTAGCTATACATGGTGGAATCAATTTTTTTGCCATGAAGGGTAGATGGATCTGACAATTGCATACCATCTTCTTTTTTTTAGTTTCAACAGTAATTATAAATTGATAAAAACAAAAGGGAAAAAAGACAATATGATATATTGGTTTACATTTGGGAGCAGAAACTTGGATAGGAACCTCCTGTCCTCTTTCCTCTGTTCAATTTCATAAATGCCGAGTATAAAGTATAAACCTGTCAATATGTTATATCAAAAGGATTAGATTTCATCAAGGCACAAGCTACTAAATCTTCAAGGTATAAAAGCTGTAATTGTTGGAATTCGGATAAGTTATAGTGCAACAATTCGATTTAATTCTTCAATTTGTTCACTATCTGAAACCAGAATCTAAGTGTAAATTAAATTTCAAGATTAATATGGAGTTTAACACTAGACGCGCATCGGAAATTTTCGTCTAGTCGTAGGAGCAGTCACCCTCTTTCGCTTCTCGCACCTCGTGTTGAATTCACGCAACAGCAACCACATCCATGTCTATACTAGTATCCACACGAACAGATTCGAAAACAACCGCGAGTCAGAGTACTAGCAGCGACTGACAGTTCTCTTTTAGTCTTTCTTTCTCTCTTCCGGTTTCTGAACTGGTGCAAATAAACAGCTGATTTTTGGTATAACAGAAAAACATGTTTTTCTATACTTTTAGTATCTTTTCTATTTTGTCCGAAATTGAACAGTTCACAGATTAGATCCGAAATTATCATATGTATGTGTATTTATAATACAAGACACTAGTTGATCGCACCTCTTGATCGAATCTATTCAGAAGACCAATAAGACTTAATCTATATAAGGCCCAAAATATATGCAGTCCAATAAGGGGGCTACAGCAGTCTAATAAGACTTAATCTATATAAGGCCCAAAATATTCTGGTTCTAACCTTAATAATCTTAGAAATTGTGATTATACTAATAAGGGGGCTAAATGGGTAAAAAAAAATCACCTTTGTATGTCACAGTTCTTTTGTTTTCTGCTGATCTGTGTCACCAAATGGTACTAAATTAACATTGAACAAGCTCCTGCAGTTCCTATTATGAAAATAAAAAAGAAAAAAGTTAATTACATTGACATGTGTAGATATTGAACTAAATTAAAGAACCAATTGATGTCGTTTATTTTTTTGTTTCTTGTATTTCTCAAGAACCATAAGTACTGATAAACTGAATATAAACCTATACAATGTATTTGATATTTCAACCAACATACAAGTGGAATATAAACCTATACAATGTATTCCTCTCCATTTGGTGCCAGCACAGAGGCATCCTCTTAACTACGTCCTGATGTAATGAAATGGAGACGAAGTACATATTGTTAATGGAGAAAGCAAATCCAAAGGATAAACAGACAAGCCGCTACAATCATTTTGATTGAAAATTTTGGATTTTAGTAGCGGTCATTTTTATCCATGCCCAAAAACTTATAAATTTCGCCAATTTTGTCCATCAAACTCAAATTCTATTAAAATTATCCAAACCAGCTATTTAATAGCCGGTTTTAGTGAAAAATTAGTTTTTTTTTTTTTATATTTTTAAAAATCTAGACAGTCGATGTACAGTTTTTGAGTAATTTATATCAAATTCGCTCTGAATATTTCAAATATAATTTTGATGTATATGTTACGAATCGTTTGAAATTCTCGTTTTTAAGACGATTAATTAACAAAATTTGTTGATTGATTTATTATAATTTGGTATTTTTCAACTAAATTTATTATGATTTTAACGAGAAGTTTATATTTTTGACATTTATAAGTATGATATAGTCATGACATAAGAGAGAGATATGTAAACATAGAGTAGGAAATATAAATAAATAAACAGAGATAATACAACCATAAAATGACAAACATATATAACAGATCCAAATATAAATCATATGGAACAATAAAAGTAAAAACTATCGTCTCAACGGAGAAGGGGAGTATCGCTGGGCTGCCTGTCCTCTGTTATACCTGTCGGGCAGCCCCGTCCAGACCGCATCACGTGCAGCAACAGCAGCGGCATTTGCCTCTCTGCTGATACGTGATGCGGTCTCCCACGGATCATCATCTCCCAAAGTAGTAGCTGGCGGGGGCGGGGGTGTAGAAAAGATGGTCTCTGCCAGCCCAGTCGCAAAGTCAGAAGGGGCATGTGACCCACTGGCCTCACCGTCGTATGCCATCGCCGTAGGATATCGTCCCGGCATGGATGGTGATAGGCTCTCAATCTCATTGAGACTGAAAGTCAACCCATAATCCTCCATGTGGTCGAAAAGTGGCGGTGGCGGCGGCGGCGGCATGCTAGCCGGACCCTGCAAACCAAACCAAACCAAACAATGATATAAATTTGTCTACTAATGAAAAAAATTGAACTTACTCGACTCATAACAAATACGACTTACCGGTGGCTGCACTGGACGTCCCTCAGAGTTGTAGTAGGCAGTCCAGCCAGAATTAGACAGCACCCACTGATAATAGTCCCAATCTGCGTCGGAGCGGGGTGGAGATGGCATATCCTGAGTGATACGGCCTATCTGGAGGGGATAGTCCGTATGCTGGAAATGAACTGGTTGAACTGAATCTCTCCTTATCTGGATTGATAAGTCGAGACTGTTATGGGTTGGCTTACTGCGGGATGCAAACCGATTTTGTTAAGGAATTAGGATGAGGATGTGAGATATTCTACTCTTCCCTATCGATATCTCTCTTAGCGTAGTTTTTTGCTGATAGAAAATTCGATCCCTTTCTCAGGAAATCTGAGGCTTTTTATATCCTCCTTCATAACCATCTCCCCTGCGGTTTTCTGGGAGCAGTTAGGAAGTCGGTTATTTGTTGTCTCGCGTGTAGCGGTTTCATGCCGTGTGTTATGGTTATGCCGGTCATGCCGGTTATGCCGGTATGTCGGCCTGTTATTTAATTGGGCTTTTCTTTTGTACTCTGGGTTGGCCTATCAATTGTAAGGTCCGAATCCCAGATGTTATTTAAACCTTTTAGGGCCTGTGTAACATGGCCCTATCACTGAGTAAATACAACTGGCGCATCTGGCTCGTCTGGTTGTACCGCCCACCAATCAATGTTCTCTCCGGCGTCGCGCAGCATGCTGATCATATGCCCACTCTGTCCGGCATCATCCATGAGTGGGCCATGCTCCTGCAACTTATTCCATCCAACTTTTCGCCATCCCTTGATCCCGAGCAACTTGACGGCATGTACAACGGCTTTAATCGACAGAAATATCTGAAAAAATAAACAAAAATTAGTCAACATATTTATGTAATGACCGTTTAATGAACAGGTAATATAAAGGTGTTGGATTAATTACCGAGCGAGCCCAGCGACGTCCGGTAGGCTGGTGACTTGATAGATCCTCATGCAGTGGCTGGTGGAGATAGGTGTTGTAATCGCCCACCAGATATACTGACGCCCCGCCAATCCTGAGGTACCAAGTCCTGTACCTCAGCAGATGAGATCCTGGGGTCTGAGTAATCTCATCAGGCATCTGGTATATCTGAGGCCCCGCCGGAAACTCAGACTCCATGTAATAATTTGCTAAATGCAGCCGCCAGTTTCTGTCCATAGAGTCTGCGTGCGACATACTGTAAATTAAATGTTAGTTGCAATGAAAATGTAAAAGATAATTTAAATGTCATCGATAATTCATTCAATTTCTTACTTGTGCAGTCTCCTGATCTCCTGCCTGGGTAATGCCGGCTCCAGTGGGATCAATGGGTCCTCTCCGTACTGCCGAAGTACCTGATCTGGATAGTGGTGCTCTACTATCCAGAAGCAGACTAGCAGGCCTCGGTACCACCAGCTGTCACGGTGCTCAAGACAACGAAGAGGCAACTGCTGACTATTATACAGATCTGCGTATGGTGTCCACTCCACCTCCACCTTGTCCAGGCTCTGCAGCTGTAAACGCACCCTCCTGATACCTATGGTGCATCCGTGCCCCTCATCCCGATAGTGGTGGACACCATATTCTACAGCCACCGCTCCTGATCATCGTTCGGCTGTCCCCAAGCTGGCTTTGGCTTATTGGGGATAGGACCAATGCCGCAACAAAAGAACCGGCCCGTACATCTACTTGGCCTTCACCTGTATTTCTGAGGTTATTAGTCGTAATTTCATTTGACTGATTGATGAAATAATTAAGTATCAAACAACATAATGACTAACCTGAGAAGTTGTGCAGAGGCTATGGTACAGCTGTGCTAACACGGCTCCACCCCAGTTGTAGCCCAACGGGTTATCAAAGTCCGTCAGAAGTCGCAAATACATCATAGGGATGCCGTCGCCGCTGGCATCAGGAAACATAACGGTATCGAAGAGGTCCATCACGTAACTCCGGGTGTATCTGCAAAAACAAAGTAGATGGTTAGTATTATAATTACATAAGGTAATTAACAGATCAAAAATAAAATATTATTATTATTATTACCTCCGAATCTCCGGATCACTAGAGGCGTACGTCAGACCAGCACTGAAGTGCCGCCGCAACTCTGTCCTCTGCATGTGATAACTGGACTTCCCTTTATCAGCCCGTAGCTTTGTCGGATCTGCCCCCAAAAACTGATCGATATCATGTGCGAAGTCTCTGCTGTCAGATGCTCCGCCTACGGGAATGCCCCTGATCGGCAAACCCCAGAGGGCACTCACGTCCCGCAACGTGACAGTCATCTCCCCGAAAGACAGATGGAATGTGTGCGTCTCGGGACGCCATCGCTCCACTAATCCTGCGATGAGAGATGCATTGATGGAGGAAGTCATGTCCCGCAGGATGGACACAATCTGATATAGTCCCAGCCAGATGAGATATGGGTCCATCTGTGAGAAGTATTGCATCCGAGGGATAGAAAAATTGACGTCCATCAGAAACTCGTCCTGCGTTGAAAAATAACAAAACAATGTATTAAATAATGTATACAATAAAATTTAAACTTCGGAGGTAGACAAAAAGTAGCATGCCTCACGGGAAGCCAGGGATACCCTGTGCTTGCGGTGGGGTATCCATAAGAGAGGGCTGAAGTGCTCGATACTGGTGGTGTCAACCGGCGGCTCAACCTGTGGTGCACGTCTAGGCCGTCCTCTACCTCTACCTCCAGCCATCCTAAGTTCATAAAGTATAGTTAGTTAAATTAATTTATGATCAAATTGTGCTAAACTAACACTAAATTGTGCTAAAATGCACTCAAATACGTTTAAACGCGCTTAAATTGCGTAAAAACGTGTTTAAATGAGCTTAAATTGTGTAAAAACGCGTTAAAATTTGCTGAAATGCGCTAATTATACCCTAATTTATAACTACACTAAACTATACTAAATTACCTAATTTATAAAAAAAAATTTGGACATTTCAAATGAATTGGTAGCAATTTATAAAAAATTCTAATAAATTGGAACAATTTCTAACAAACAGTAGCAATTTATAACAATTGGTAGCAATTTCTTCCTAATTTATAAAAGAAATTTGAACATTTCTAATGAATTGGTAGCAATTTATAACATTCTAATAAATTTTAACAATTTCTAACAAACGGTAGCAATTTATAACAATTGGTAGCAATTTCTAATAAATTTATAACAATTGGTAGTTAACAATTTCTAACAAACGGTAGCAATTTATAACAATTGGTAGCAATTTCTAATAAATTAATAACAATTGGTAGCAATTTCTAATAAATTTTAACAATTTCTAACAAACGGTAGCAATTTACAACTATATTGGCCTACTTAATAATATAAAATAAAATATAGGGACTTACTTGCAAAAACAGGAAGATAATGAGAAATCTGGGAGAAAGAGAGAATGTGAGGAGAGATAGTGTGAAATTTGATGAAATGAATTGTGAAGAAATTCCGGAACAGTGCACCCTTATAAATAAACTATTTTTTTTGGAGCGATCGGCGATTTAATAGCCGGTTCCTAATTTTTATAAGGAACCGGCGGTATAATGGCCGGTTTCTAATAAAAATTAGGAACCGGCTATTAAATAGCCGGTTTGGGTAGTTTTAATAGAATTTGAGTTTTATGGGAGAGTTGGAGAAATTTATAAGTTTTTGGGCATGGATAAAAATGTCGGTTTAGTAGTCTCAGTAAGATTTTTATTAATATCCAACATTAAATAAAAAATATCAATATTGTCCAAAAAAAAGCTAGAAAATTATAAAAAATATCCAAATAAGCCAATTATTGGCTGATTCTTGGTTTTTTTTTTAGAGATAATTGATATATTAATTGTCAAGTTTATGTTAAGACATGAAATAAAGCACATTAATGCTCTAACAATTCCGATATGTGTCTTTCTGTTATAATGCATCTGTATAATTTAGAAAATATTAAGACATGAATCTGAGTTGTTTAATGTGTATAGAATGAGATGTATTATATAGAACCCAACCCAAGTACTGAAAAAATATACTATTTACAAATTTCTTTTATTTTTAAGTCATTTTGTGTCATCTTTCATAAATCATAAGAAATAGTAAAAAAAAAATCCGAAAATAGTAAAAATTGGTATTCTACAAATTCATTATATAACCAATTTACTGAGCTATTTAGATCAAAAAATAATAATGAAAATCTTAATCAGAAACTTCAACTCAAGTTTTGAGGCTCTTCCCATAGATTTTTTGCAATTCTAAATTTCGAAAAAACAGCATAGCGTATTTTCACAAGCTTTTCGAAAAGTGGTCATTTGCTGAAATCGGACACTCGAGTGCCGTTTTATGGCCGTTTGAAGTTTCGTCGTCGTTTTATGCCTTCTTAGTGAAAATATTGTCTCTCTTGCTTTATGTCTTAGATAAATACATGTACAACATACATGTGCTTTAGAAATGAGATAAATGATTTAAAAAAATTAATACAGATGCATTATAACAGAAAAAACACATATCGAATTTGTTGTAGCATTAATGTGTTTTATTTTATGTCTTAATATAAACTCGACAATTAATATATCAACTATCTCTAAAAACAAACAAAGAACCGGTTAATTTGACTGGTTTCTAATAAAAATAGAAACCGGCCTGACCAGTTTGGGCATTTTTATAATTTTCTAATTTTTCTGGATAATTTTGATATTTTTTTATTTAATGTTGAATATTAATAAAAATCACGGAAACCATCCCATCCTGCCCCCCTATTGTGCAAACTGGGCAAAATTGATAAGGCAAAAGATCACAAATTATGTAAAGTATTGGGCTGATTTATAATTATATCTTGATACAAGCAGAAATTGATAAGGTTTAAAGCTGAGGGCTATTCGAAAATTATGTAAAGTATTGGGCTAAATTGTAATTATATCTTGAAAGTTTTTTAGAAACCATAAATAAAAAAAAAGAGATTTTATCAAACCAACTTGATTACTTTGGTTTTTACAAAAATCATAAGAACTGAGATGTCATTTCGGTCCGAAGTTATTTTTTTTCCAGTCCGAATTGCCATTTCGGTCCAAGCTGTTGTCATAGATTTCGAAAAAAATGATGTAATTGTTGGTATAAAACTTGTGAAAACTTCTCGGACCGAAATGACAATTCGGTCCGAGAAAAAAAAAACACTTTCGACCGAAATGACATCTCAACTCTTATAGTTTTTGCAAAAACCAAAGTAACTAAGTTGATTTGATAAAATCTCTTTTTTTTATTTATGATTTATAAAAAAAATTCTTATATCTTGATATAAACAGAAATTGATAAAAAAATAATAATAATAAGTTATGTGTGTGACCATCAAATTGTCCAAATGGTATCAGAAAAACCGTTAGAGTAAAGATATTGGCAAAATTATTTTAGCTTCACGCAGCGCATCAGTCATATATTTGTTCATATATTATGCTGTGTGAAGTTAAAATGGCTCTGTCACTATCTTTACCCAAACATGTCTCTTTCAATCTTTAGCAATTAGCATTGACTATCAACTACACCGTAGTACTTTAAAGGGACTAATATGTTGAAGCCAGATGGTCAAATTTTTCCAATTGGACAAACATTTTTTTTCCATAGGAAACTCCGCACTTCACCTAGGGAAGTCAGCAGACAAGGAGGTTTGAAAATTTCCAATTCGCATTCTTCCTCAGCTCCTTTTCAGATTATTATAGAAATTTTGAGAGTTGTCCGTCCATTTCGCTTCTCCGCCCGTCATTTACTCCTCCCTCGTCTGCCTGGTTTATCTCGATTCACTTTGTTCGAGCGGATGATTATGTTGTTGTTCAACGCTCTGTCTCACTACGTTTGAGCAAGTGCTTCCGTCAAACGGATCTGATCACTGCTTTTCAATCCGTCTCGATTCTTTGGGTTTGACTGAGGGTGCTGTGAATTCGCTTTGTCCGCCGTAATATCTAATATAACTATATATGAATAAGGTACGTGTATAATTAATGATGAAGATGATGCGTTGATAATGACTCTTTCCTCTTCCTCCTCCTTTTCTTCTTCTCCTTCTTTCTTCCTACCTCCTTCTTTGTCTTTTTTTTAAATAATTCAGGCACAAACCGTATCTGAGCATGAAGGCTCCCCTGGATACCCCTGTCTTGCATTGATTATAACAGCATTGTTTTGTGCTAATGACAAGAAATTATGCATGCTCACAATCTATCAATCTAAGCATGAACACAGAAAATCATGCAGGCTCAATACATATTTACCGATCTGAGCGCAGAAATTTTTTATTCTGTTTTTATTTTATGTTTTTCTTGTGTACTTTTGTAAAGGAGTTAAGTTGTAATATTTTATGTACTTGTACAAATGGTGTATGTATTAGTACGAAACTATGTGTAATTGGTTTGTCCTGATTAATGAAAATACCTACGGGTTTTAAATCAAAAAAAAAAAATTCCAATTGACCAAAAATTATGAATTATGTAAATGTGGATATTTAGTGAGCGTTCTTTGGTCAAAATTGGTTAATCCCAAACTTTTTTTTATCAAGATTTGTTTCATATTATATTGAGAAGTTTGATCAAAATTGATCGACGATCCCAAACTACCACCACATCCCAGTCAATTGTTTTGTTTTAATCAAGACTTGTTTCATATTATATCCTTTTGTTCTCTATTTTTTATCATATAATTTGTAAATTTCATAACAAAATGATGATGGCTGAGACCAACAACCCACCCCTTAGCTGGAAAAAAAATGAAAGGTAAATATTGCGTAAACAGTACCAATACCGCCAATTTCTTATAATGGAAACTTGTGTTTTTTGTTTTTTTTACCTCCATCATAACATCTCAATTACCAGAATTTATTATACCCATTAAATTCTCTCCCTCAAAACATTATAAACCCCTACTCCCAAAAATTAGCCAAATCCAAATCCAATTTTCTTTGACACACTTTACAAAGCTTGCTACAACCTCCCCAAAATTATACAAAATCTCTTTAAATAGTCCTTGTCTCCGGTACCAGCACTGTTTTCTGTCAATATATGCAACTCTTTGCACAGTTACGGAGAAACCGACATACCACCAATACCAGAGAGAAAATGGGTCTGATCCCTAAAGTAACTCAATTTTTTAGTTTTGGATCGAGACCGTCCGATTTGAATCCGTCGCTCCGAATTGTCTCGGAATTCGAATTTGTTCTCGATATGTGTGCACTTCAGATCCGGATGAATTGTCTCAGATTCGAATCGGACGGTTCCGATTTAAAACTCAAAAGTTGGGTTACTTCACTTAATCTGAATTCGGAGAAAATTGACTATGTTGATGGTCTAGAAAGCAACATAACCACTAAGACTGGTTGTTATATGTGATGATATCTCTCACCTGGAAAATTTCAAACTTCTCAATATAATATCTAGAGAGCTTCTTCCTCTAGCATTTAGGCTCTACCTAACTGGGATGCTCTTTTGAGGTACGCTCAAAAATTATTTCTCCGAATTATTTTACATATTTTTCTGACAAAAGTGGCCTCAAAATACCACCGATTTCATTAAAAATCATTCAAACTAGAGCAAAAAGGAAAACTAATAATATAGGGTGTTTTTCACCCCTTTTTTTTTTTTCTCCGGATTTTAGAAACAAAAAACAAGCTTTCATATTTCTTGTTTTATTTGTACAACTTTCATTTTCTTTCTGAAATTTAATGCAGGACACTATTAATGCTTAATTGAGGACTTTTTTTAAATGCTATGTTTCTTGCTAAAGCTAATGAATTTCTTCCTTTTTTTTACATGTTAGTTTCTAATAGCATAGCTAGTTAAATTAAAGAACAGATGACAGCTGTTGGTTTGTTTAATTAGTTACCTAAGTACTTCATTAAAGGGAAGAACTATTTTAAGTGATCCAATCACAACATTAAGAGCTGAGTAGGGGTGTCAATGAAAACGGTTTAACAGTTTACCCTACCTGTATATTATTCAATAAGACGGGTATGGGTAAGATTTTTTATTTCGTTAGCTTATTGGGTATGGATATGGATAAGAATTTTTTTTCGTTAGCTAAACGGGTATGGGTACGAGTAAAGACTATTTCGTACCTATTGGGTAACGGGTAATTATATAAAATAAATTATATATAGATATATAAAGGCAAAGACTTCTATGGACATAAAGACCTATTTGTAAAATGAACATATTTTTATTTTCAAAATTCAAACAGTCGATCCGAACCGTTCATCTTGTTCTCCATATTAATATGTGCTTGGAGACCAAATTTTACATTTTTCTGAATTTTTTTACTATTTATTAAGATGGGTACAAAATTCAATAGTCTGAATTTGATATTTTTTGTACCCATCTTAATAAATAGTAAAAAAATTCAGAAAAATGTAAAATTTGGTCTCCAAGCACATATTAATATGGAGAACAAGATGAACGTTCGGATTGACTGTTTGAACTTTGAAAATAAAAATATGTTCATTTTACAAATTGGTCCTTATGTCCATAGAAGACACTCTCATATATAAATATTATATTCAATTTTATGTTTCTCGTATCAATGTATCAACGTTAATCTATGAAAAAATGTATGTATTTTGTTGTAAGAAGAATATTATATTAAACATATTACTTTTTTATTTGAATGTTTTATTATTTAGTTAACAATTTTGAATTTTGAATTTGTTAGACGAGATATTTGTATTTTTTTTTTATAAACAAATTATTAGTTAGAATTGATTGCATATTTGTATTTTGATTTTTATATTAATAATTGTGATTGCATATCTATGATATGATGAGTTTCGATGGTATATTTGTAAAAATAATAAAACTATTATATTAGTATTATTCATTATTCACCCGCTACCATTTTGTTACCTACTAATCTTAACGGGTACAGATAAGGTGGGGTAAGACAAATTCTTAACGGATAAGGGTAGGGTATGGATAAGATTAACTCTTAGTAGGTATGGGTATGAAAATGCTTCCACCCTACCCGTATCGTATCCATTGACACCCCTAGAGCTAAGAGAAAAGTTCATTTCTTGGTATATTTTGTCCCTGGAAAATAAGGAACTTGAGAACAAATAGATAATACATTGAAGTTTTTTTTATCAATTTTTTTTGTTCATTTGTTACTTGTGTGTTTTGCTAACGATATAAAATATATGATCTAACTAATAGTTAGATTATTTCTATTCTGTTTAATGCTTCTTATACTTCATTACCAAATAAATATTAACTAGCCAACTATTAATGGTGAAATTGAAAAAAAAAAATTTCACTGAATAATATTATTCAACAGTTTCACTTCACTAATTGGGTTCATTTATGAAATTTCTAGAGCAAATTTTCTGTCAATCAAGTTTTGGAAGTTGCAAGCAACATGGCTTTGCCGAAAGAGAACAACACATGGTTTTTAAAGTCGAACGAATTGCATAGTTCCATTGATAATTGTAATCACACAAACTTCTCACAAATTATCTCCAACAAAGATCCATACAACAATTTTTTTCTGAACCAACAAGAGAAATCTGAGATACTTTTAGACCCAACACTAGACTACATAAGCCGGTGTTTATTGGAGGAAGATATAGATGAAAAGATTAATAGTTATCAAGAGGCAGCTCTCAGGGACATGGAGAAACCCTTTTATGATATCCTTGGGGAGAAGTATTCACATCCACAAGATAATCAATTGGTATCAAAACAATCAAAGGTAAATCATGATTTTACAACTTCTGATTTAAAAGATCAAGTAGGTCCAACCTTTAGTGAGAGTTTGGAACAACACCCGTGTATAGAGAAGTTGCTGACTACTGAATTTCAGAGAGGTGTCGAAGAAGGATTGAAGTTCCTTCCAAATCACAATAGATGGTCAATTAATTTGCAAGTGAGTAATATTTCACTTAATCCAACGAAGAAATGTGATAGCAACTCACTAGAAATCAAATCGGGGGAAGAGAAAGAAAGTGATTTCTTAAAGAAGTCTAAGGGTAAAAAGAATACAAATGATGCAGACTTGGACATTTTGGAGGGGCGAAATTACAAAATACCCATGGTCTCATGTGAGGAAACAATTAGAGATGAGATGTTTGATAAAGTACTACTATACAACGGGAAAAAATATCCAAAACAAGAAATATCCAGCCTAAGAGAAATCAAGGAGCTCGAAGCAAACTCATACAGTGAGAATCAAAACCAACACGATCATATCAATCTCACAACATCTCTCATATCTTGTGCAGAGGCTATATCTATGAATGATAATAAGATTGCTAATGAACTCATAAAACAAATAAGGAAGGAAGCATCTCCAATAGGAGATGGGATCCAAAGGCTTGCATGTATTCTTGTTGATGGACTAGAGGCACGCTTGGCTGGTACAGGAAGTGCAACCTATCGTAAATATGTCACAAGGAAAATATGCACCAATGACTTTCTGAAGGCCAATTATATGTGCTCAAGGGTATTCCCCGGTTTTAGAATTTCATATCATTTTGCTAATGAGAGTATTCTCAGTGCCATAGGTAATGCATCGAAAATCCATGTAGTTGATTTTGGAATTACTCATGGATTCCAATGGCCGTCTCTAATTCAATCACTTGCAAAAAGAAAATATGGACCCCCGAAACTCCGAATTACAGGGGTAGATTTGCCTCAGCCGGGCTTTCACCCTGCAGAAAGAATCAACGAGACAGGAAGGAGGTTGGAAGATTATGCTCGAAGTTTTGGAGTTCCTTTTGAGTATCAAGGGATTGCCTCACAGTGGGACTCCATTTGTATTGACGATCTTAGTATCAATGATGATGAAGTGCTTATAGTTAATAGTATGTTTAGCTTAAGTAATGTAAGGGATGAACCTTTATTAGGCAAGACTAATCCTATGAATAAACTCCTCAGTCTAATTCAAGAGATCAAACCGAAGGTTTTCGTTCAAGGAATACTCAACTTATCCTTCAGTTCCTTCTACATCACACGGTTTAGAAATGTTTTGTTGCAGTTCTCCAGGTATTTCGACATGCTTGACTCGTTGATTCCACGAGACTACAAGCATAGGCAACTATTGGAAAGAGAAATGTTGGGTCCTTCTATAATTAATCTGATTGCGTGTGAAGGATCAGATTTGGTCGTAAGATTGGAGTCCTACAAGCAGTGGCACATGCGAAATTTACAAACTGGCTTTGAACAGCTTCCAGTATATCCACGTGTAGTGAAAGAATGTCGTGAAATTGTTAGAAATGGTTATAACAAGGCATTTTTTATTGAAGAAGATTGCAATTGGTTCCTTTGGGATTGGAAGGGTAACATATTTTATGCTATTTCATTATGGAAACTTAAAGTTGAATAAGCTTCGAGATTATCTCCATAAAACTTAGAAATTTTTAATTTACTTCTCTAGTAAACCACCCATTTATGTACCAAAATGTAAGACTATGAGTTCAACCACACTACAAATTATTATGTGTTTATTTTTCTTCTTGCAACTTTTTCTTTTATTATTCGCATACTACGATTTTAATATCCCCTCGAGCAATTTATCTTTGAAAAGAAAAGCTAATGCAATTTATCTTTGAAAAGAAAAGCTAATGTATCAGAGCCTTGAGGAACACCCAAACAAAGCAGGCATTGAGGGCATGTCATGACCTAAATGAGTAGGCCATGTCAGTTTGAGGGCAATTGGAGAATCTTTAGTGAATTGTGAATTTTTTTGGTATTTTAATATAAATTGGATAGAAGAGAGTATAGAGAGAAGGGGAGAGAGAGACTAGGGAGAATAGAAAGACTCAATTAATTTCATTCAACATGTGTCATTACATGAATTTATGGATATTTATTACTAATTTCTTCTACTTGTCACTCTAATTATATTAAAACCACTTTTTTTTTTAGTAAGAAATAGGAGTCAAGCTCCTATTTTATTAACCGCAATTAGTTACAATCGTTATTTAAAGGGTTTTGAGAAGGAACTCTAGTGTGGATTTACAGATG
The DNA here is from genome assembly GCA_024447775.1 of Carex cristatella. Lineage (NCBI taxonomy): Eukaryota > Viridiplantae > Streptophyta > Magnoliopsida > Poales > Cyperaceae > Carex > Carex cristatella. The sequence continues at coordinate 3,798,418 of JAJHPF010000022.1, forward strand.
GATAAAAACAGGAAAAGGGAACAAACAAGAAAACAAAAAGGAAAAGAGTAAAGAACGAAGTACATGAAACAACAAATGAAAAGGTTAATTTTTTCTTGCATATAATTTTTTTTTTTAAGAAAAATATGGGTCTAGGCCGTATTTCATTCATGATATGATCCATTACATAAGTGATGTAATAGTGAGATAAAGAATAACCAAAAAAGAGCTCAAAACAATTGAGCAATTAAGTGAAAAAAAAATAAAAAAAAAAATAACAGTAAACACAGAATAACAACAAGAAGTGAGAAAAGTTGCTTTGAAAAGTCTAAGAAAACACAAGATGTTCTAGAAATCTCTTGACAGTTGATGAAGCAGCGTATCCTTTCAATAGCATTGACTCCCCTGTGTTATCCCATCATACCCATAGCGCAATTGCAGCCGTGCTATGGGTTTTTCCGCATCAGTTATGCTGATGCCTGATATCTTGCTTCATCATCTTCACTCCTTTTCTTACCAGTAACTCTGCTCCAGTTTCGGACTGCATCTACTCGTACCAGTGGCATTTGCCCTGTACCAGTATTGATCAAAAGCTTCACATTCCCAGTACCTCCTTTGTTTTATGATTGTTGTACTCGGTCAGCTGTCATGCTGTATCTCCATTGTGTCTGAACCTATTCTGCTAAATCCACAATATCTTTCTCAGAATTTCTGAAAATTCGACAACACCTTTCTTTCCATAAAACAAATTGCGAAATTAACAAGTTTGATTTTTCCTTCCTTGAATACCCCTTTTTGGTTAGTGCTGAGATGGCGCCAATGTTGATAGTATTGGAGATCGTAGGTAATCTGACATTTCAAAGTAAAGACACTCTTCTATACAACGCCAGCGCAGTACAAGCAAATCGTTGACTGTTTTATATTTCTCTCTAAACAATCGAGCACACCGTTCTCTCTAAAGGACAAATTGCGAGATGAGAATCATACAAACGCGTACAAACGTGTACGTACAGCTCTGTGTATAAATGCCACAGCCCCAGTTCGCATGGCAAAAATCAACTTCTTTACCAATAGCTCTGTGTATCGATGCTTGAGAAAAAGGTAGTAATGTTTTCAATTGATTATTGAATAAATATGAGTGGTTGATTATTGAATAAATGTGCTTGAGAAAAAGGTAGTAATGTACAGCTCTTGAAAAATTGATTTCCATAGTTTCTGATGCTATGAAGCCCATTGTCATATCAATTTGAGATTGACTAATAATGCCAAGTTTAACATTTTGAGATCGAGTACGTCTAAACCTCCAAGTTCTCAAACATTACGTGTTTCTGATTGCAAAAACATGTGATGTTTTATTATGTCTTTAAGCCTATCCTGACAATCTCTTTGCAATCTTTTGGATTAAAGGTAAGAAAGCTGTCTTTGGCAGTCGTCCGTTTGTCAGTGGCAGACCCGAATAACAGAAGGGAAATGTGCCTCTTTAGCAACCCATGATTGTAGTTAATGTTTGAGATAGCTGCTCTGTTACTCCCAATATCAATATATCAGATTTCATCATGTTAACATGCAGACTCGAGATGGAGGCAAATGTCAGAAGTACAACTTTTAGTCATCTCCTGTGCATATAAAAATGAAGCATCTCTTTTGCTCTGTTCACATGCTCTGTTACTCCCTTTTGCAAAATGAAGCATCTCTTGCGCATATAAAAATCCTTGTGTAATTTGTCTCCCCTTTAAAAAAATCCAGTTTGTTACGCACTTAACAATTCTTGTATTATGTTAGCCAAGATATTTGAAAGAAAAATTCTGGATACCGTGCACTAAGCTGATCGGACGAAAGTCTTGAGGCGCTGAGCAGTTTTCCTTCTTCGATCGGAATCAGTGTGATGTATGAGGAGTTTAAAAGTGTGAGATCATAGAATTCAGTTGATCAGAGGAAAGTCTTATTTATGATCAGTTTAATTTCCTTTGTCCGCTCATTAACTTGTCTAAAATAAATGAAAAAAAAATCTCTCTAAAAACCACCCATTAACTACTCTATATTTTGTCATACATAATATATAATTAACTACTATCTTAATTAACATACTGAATGTCATGCCAAAAAGAAAGCATTTGCCAAAATGCAAGGTGTTCGTTGGAATACTCTGGTGTGCTCCACCGACTACCACTGCCATCTTAAGTGTCTACCATGATCCAATTCAGATTTTAGTTAGGAGTTAGTTGGCTTATAAAAGATCCGTAAACCCAAATTGTATTTCCTTTTTGTACCAGTTCGGATCATGGAATAAAATGGTAATTTGAGTAGTTTATCATTTTATTTTTTAGTTTTCTGCATCCAATACTTACTTTAGATCATGCCGGGCCAGGCCGGGTTGCATGATCTCCAACCGGGGTTACATGGGATGTGATACAACTTTAGATCGTGCGAAATGTGAATAGAACGGCTCCGATGAATCATCAAACTGAATTGGATCCGATTGCCATTTCTCCCTCGGTTCCAAGTCATTGGACCTCAATTTCTTCGTACGTGATAATTCCGTCAAAATCCGGTTCGACTTGATCTGGTTCCGTTAAGTTATTCGCCGTGTTAATTTTTTTAATTTCTGAAATATACAATCCAATAATTATCTGGTTCAACTTAAACAAGAAATCAATAGATAAGTGACGCGTTCCGCTCCATTTATAATAATTTATTTGTACCTGAAAGACTAACATCGCATAATAAAATAAGAGTAAATCTAGGGTGTGACTTGCTCACTAAGAGGGTTTGGTGAGCACAACTTCAAAAATATATCGGATTGGCTTCAAATGACGAATCCATACCGTTGAAATCTATGTACTTCGTGAGTGATGCATGTACATGCAAAATTTTGGAAATTTCAAATTCATTTGCTACGAGGTCAAGCGGTCAAAGTAATGATGAAAAATTAATATATAAAACAACTAATAGAATAATTTTAATGAATTCGAAACTTCCAAAATTTTGCATGTACATGCATCACTCACGAAGCACATGGATTTTAACGGTTTGGATTCGTCATTTGAAGCCGATCCGATGTATTTTTGGAGTTGTGCTCACCAAACCCTCTTGGTGAGCACGTCACATCCTAGATTTACTCATAAAATAATGACTTGGACTAATATACTTCACAAAGTAATTATATTGCCCATTTTAAAGTCATTAAATATGATCATCGATCGCATTAAAATATGAATCAAATTTTATATTTTTAAAAATTACTATTTTTAGAAGAAAAAAAATCTATTGATTCAAAAGATTTTGATTCATTCAAAAACAATTATAGTCTACCTATTTAGTAAACAGTAAAAAAAAATATAAAAATATAAAATTTGGTCTTCAAGTAAATTTTAATATGGCGATTATGTTGAACAGTTTGTATTCAGTGTTTGGACTATGAAAACAGAAATACAAGCATGAAGTAAAACATGATATTTACTTAGATAGTCGATATGTATGCGTCAGAAGTAGAGAAATGACATGTTTACTCTAAGAGTGATCCTGCGAGATCAACCATTTATCTTTGAGTCTTAGTTGCTCGCTTTGTTATTCTTGAGCCTTTAGTACTCGTGAGCCAATTCCGTGCTCGGACCATGTGACTTCCTAGAAGCTTGTAAGGGCTCACCGGCTCCACCTTGTACTTCCTTTCTCTTTGGGTAAAGAAAGGTGTGTCATCTCGAAGGTCGCGAGTCCCGGAGATGTATGCGTTCAAGGGCGGAACTAGAAAATTCTGATAGGGGAGACTAAAAATTAAATGCATAAATTGTGGCTAGTGGAAATTGAATCCAAGACCTCTACAATCACAACGTAAGCTCTTACCACTATACTACAAGTAGACTTGTGATAATTTATGAAGGTGCTGGACTATATAAATTGTTCCAAAAAAATAAAATTTAATTAAATTTTAATATACATAACTAAAATTTTAAAATCATAGGGGTGGCTTAGCCGTCTTTTGAATGACTTTAGATCCACCCCAGTATGCATTAGTGCTGAACTCCATAAACAACTCTCGTCTCAAGTGTCTCTAAACTCTACTCTTTACTTTATTATTTTATATTTTAGTTTGTAGCCGATTCGCTAGATTTTGGAGGCCGGAAGCATATTGTCGATATACTAGAGGAAGCATGTTAGCCGTACTATATATATGTATATATAGAGAGAGAGAGAGAGAGTAAATCTAGGGTGTGACGTGCTCACCAAGAGAGTTTGGTGAGCACAACTCCAAAAATACATCGGATCGGCTTCAAATGACGAATCCAAACCGTTGAAATCTACTTCGTGAGTGATGCATGTACATGCAAAATTTTGAAAGTTTCAAATTCATTTGCTAAGAGGTCAAGCAGTCAAAGTAATGAATCTTTTAATAAGTTATTTTATTAATCGTTTTATATATTCATTTTTCATTATTACTTTGACCGCTTGACCTCATAGCAAATGAATTCGAAACTTCCAAAATTTTGCATGTACATGCATCACTCACGAAGTACATGGATTTCAACGGTTTGGATTCATCATTTGAAGCCGATCTGATGTATTTTTAGAGTTGTGCTCACCAAACCCTCTTGGTGAGCACGTCACACCCTAGATTTACTCTATATATATATATAGGTTTTGGCTAATATGCTACGCGTAGCATAGAGACCTCCGTGCAACGGCTCAAAATTTGAATTTTCAAAATTCTAACGGTCGATCCAAACCGTTAGATGTGTTTTACATATTGAAATGTGCTTGGAGACCAAATTTTATATTTTTTGGATTTTTTTTTACTATATATTAAGCCACTTTGAAAATCGCTGATCCAACAGTTTCACTGTTTGGTTAAGCCACCGTTGGATCAGCGATTTTCAAAGTGGCTTAATAAATAGTAAAAAAATTCCAAAAAATGTAAAATTTGGTCTCCAAGTACATTTCAATATAGAGAACACATTTAACGATTCGGATCGACCATTAGAATTTTAAAAACTCAAATTTTGAGCCGTTGCACAGAAGTGCTCTATGCTACGCGTAGCACCGTAGCCCTGTCCTCTATATATATATATATATATTATGATGATCATGTTGAACTGTTCGGATCGAGTATTCGGAGTTTGAAAATGAAGATAAAGGAGATAAAAAAAATGGGTGCAAATGGGAGCATGAAATTTTTGGTGCATTGGAACCCTCCTCTCTCTCTCTCTCTCTCTCTCTCTCTATATCTATATATATATATATATATATATAGATAGGCTATTATGCTTTGCAAAGCAAACACCCCATTGTACTTTGCATTTTAATCCCTTGGATCCCCTTCAAGATTCGTGCAACTGAGATCAGATCTCCTCTTCAATTTTTCGCTGATTTTGAATTATTATTTCCACTAGACATCTCCAATTGACCAAAATCAGAAAGTTTTGGTCTCTCTCTCTCTCACGCATGTGGAAACGGAGGAAGGGCGCTGGAGATCTCACAGGAAATGGAGGAAGACCTCATTGCTAGAACTCTCACCGGAAAAGGACGCACCAGACCTCTCCAGCGACGATCTAGGGTTTGCACCTCGCTTTCTCCAGCGCCGATCTAGGGTTTGCCTATGGAAACATTACAAGGCATCTAACATTCGGTAAGCTCTCTCTTTCTCCTTCTCTGTACTTTCTATGTGTTGAGAAAATCTTTTTTCCCCTCTTTCTGTTTACCTCTGTGCTTGCTATATTCAAAACCCTTGATTTTGGGTGGTGCTTTTTTTTGCGATTTTCTTGCGATTTACTGTATACATTGTCAAATTTGTTCTCTACTCGAAATAATAAAGGTCTCAATGAACTTAATCTCAGGTTTTACAATTAGTACTAAAAGGTAAACCTAAGATCTGGTACCTCCGATCAAACACCTGGTGGGCGTCTATGCAGATATATTTTCCCAAGTTTTCTTTACCTTTTGGTTGGAGGTGATTTGATGCATAATTGGTTAGTCAAATTGTGCAATTTCTAGATCATTTGAGCTGAATAAAAAGATATTTCTTGCTGTTGTATATGCTGAATAAAAAGCTATTTCTAGATCAATTGTGCAATTTCTAGATCATTTGAGCTGAATAAAAAGCTATTTCTTGCTGTTGTATATGCTGAATAAAAAAGCTATTTCTAGATCAATTGTGCAATTTGTAGATCATAATTGATGGTGTATATGCTTCATTTTTGTGTGTGGTTATGCCTTTTTCTTGCTTGCTTGCTCCCAGGTTGAATTGCCGGTACCACTGTCGGTACCTTGTAACTTGTTGAATATTTATAGATGAATTATACATGAATTATAGATGTTTGTTTTATGAATTTACTGGTACCGACTCAACCCTTATTGCAATAAAAACATTTATTTTGTTAATAATTAAGATTTATCGTAATGTAGGGACTTCACTGCAAGAAGCAATATGACTGGAACTAATTATTTGTGCATTACAATCAGGAGAAGAATGAAGAGTTCTTAATAGAAAGAAAGCTATTTACACTATTTATTGTTATGTTTTTCATTTTAAACTATGTATATGTATTATGTGAATGTTAATGGGCAAAATTTATTCTTTGTGATTATATCTTCTAACTACTATTGAATGTTGTTGTGCTGTCTGCTGAGGTTGATGAAGATGTCTTGTGATGTAGATTTATTATTGTTAATGCATTTTCTTGACCTTTTTTTTTTTCTGACATTGCTGGTATATAGACATGAGAGTACACACCCTTATATGAATTGCTTATAGTGATTTGTTTGTTAATTGTGCTACAAATTTACTATCTTCATTTGCTTGTTATTTCATTTATTTGAACATGAGGTTATGCTTAAATCACAAGGCTATGTTTCCATGGATATCGAAGTGATTTGAGGAATTAATAATACTAGAGCCTCTGGAATTAAGAGTGAGCTGAGTAAATAAAAATCCAAAAATAATTTTTCTCTGTCACAATAAAAGATAATGATTAACATTGCAACTGATACAAGTTTCTAACAACTGATACAAGATAACAGTAATGATCATGCAAAAGTAAATTAGTAAAAAGCACTTTTGCTTGACAGCATTCTTCACTTGTTCAAACGACAAACGGCCTCTTTTTCCTCAGCTGTTTAGTCAAGAAAGTAATCAATGTCAAAACAAGTTAAAAAAATATTTAATCAAGGATTTTATAATTAATAGAATGAATAAACATGTTTAAAGAAAATGGCAGTGACCTTCTCCAATCTCCAAATTGAAATAAATTAAATAAAGAAACTCATGAAGACAGTTTATAAAACACTGACAATTTTTCCATGTTGCTTCAAATTAGGATATTCTTTTCTCATGTAGAAAATGCAATTTTTCTGATCAAATCTAATATATGGTATAATGGAGGGCATATAGTATATATTTCATTGATATAATCTATCTGAAATGGGAGACTTAACACATTTCTTTGAAACCTAGGTATGTAATGCCATGAACAATTTCACACAGTTCTGAACTAATGGCATTCTTCAAATATTTCAACCTTCAAAAACCCACAACATATATAGTTAACACCTCAATCATAATTAATACCTCAAAATCTTATCAAAATTAATGATCATCTAAATGAGAGAATTTACCGGGAAGATTTTTGATGAATCTCACGATTTGTCCAAAAATAGTATTTGCTCTTTTTAATGTCACCGACAATTCATGCTGTCTTATACATGGTCTGTGCCAGAAAAGTTTTTGTTCTTTTCTTCCAATGAGTAGTCTGTGCAAAGGTAAATCAAACAATTAGTGGTACTATGAGAAAATTGGGCTCCTCTCATTTGGTCCAGAAAATCAAACAACAGACCAGAAAAGGGGCTGGTACCAGTAAAGTTAATTTTCGTACCAGAAAATTCTGGAGGCAAGATATTTTCAATTAAGTCAATGCCAAATCCAAAGAAGGAAAAGCGAGATCACTGTCACAAGAAGGGAAAAGGGGTCAAGAAAAGTACCGGCAAATCCAATTCAGTTTGGCAAATCAGCAAGCACGACCCAAGAAAATCATTTTACTGGCAAATTTTGGAACCTCACGGCCATCAAGAAAATCAAAGGCAAAAATCGCAAGAAAAGGCAAACCTCTAGGGTTTTGAGAACCTCACTGGAGAGCACTGGTGCGTCCTTTTCCGGTGAGAGTTCCAGCGACGAGGTCTTCCTCCGTTTCCGGTAAGATCTCCAGCGCCGCGCCCTTCCTCCGTTTCCGCGCGCGTGAGAGAGAGACCAAAAATTCGGATTTTGCTCAATTGGACCCCTCCAGTAGAAGGTAATAATTCAAAATCAGCGAAAAATTGAAGAGGAGATCTTACCTCATTTGCACGAATCTTGAAGAGAATTCAAGAGATTAAAATGCAAAGCACAATGGGGTGTTTGCTTTGCAAAGCATAATAGCCTATCTCTCTATATATATATATCTTGTGGTAATCAAATATATATGTTTTTATAAAAAGTTGAGGCCCACACTTATTCGTATTTGATTACTTGTGGTTTATTCTCATGATAGATTTAGAGATCAAATTATTTCAAACAAAAAATGACAACGGGTGAAGATATCTTCACTTTTTCATCAAAATAATAAGGGAGAATTGTTGGGGCCTTGAAACATTCTTATTTGTCTATTTTCCATCAAAATACTTAATTTTTTAAAATTAAAATACTTATTATCATACTTATCAACAACTTCCAAGTATCTAATTTCTTCATCAAAATCTGAAAATTGCTTATTTCCTCACCAAAATCAAATTAACCTTTCTCATTTTCCATTTCTTTAATATGATTTCTGAACTTTTATTTAAACTTATTATTAATATTTTATTTTAAGATAAAATGACTAACTTATTATTCTCTTCAAACGAACACACTACGATCAATATTATTTTGCATTCTAATTAATCAAATGTTGAATGTTAATGTGCTTAGCTAATGGATTTATAAATATTCTTGAAAAAAAAACTAAGTTATTGGTTTAAAAACTAAAATAAATATTTGGTGGAGAAATAAACAATTTTTACATTTATGAGAAAAATAAATATTCATAAATTTTTAATTGGTATAACAATAATTATCCCAAACATAAAATGAGAAAATGAAATGCCGGTAGGGGTTAAAACGGAGCGAATACGGAGCAGATAATGATAAAACTATATTCATATCCTTTTTTAATTTTCTGAATACAGATACGGAGTAGATATCAGACGAATACAAATACGAACCCAGAGTTGATCAGATATTTATTAAAATAATATAAAAAATATTAAAAAATACTAAAGTTCGTAATATTTATCTAATTATAATTTTTTATAATATATATTAAAATATATAGTATATTAATATATCTACTATTCGGATACGAATAATTGAAACGTAAAATCATATGAGTATCCTTAGCTATAAAGATATTTGGATATCAGATATCCATATCTAATTTTATTAAGGGAAAATTGTGAAAATGCCACTTCAAAACTTTCAAATTGTGAAAATACCACTTCAAACTTTCAAATTGTCAGAATGCCACTCCAAACTTCATTAATTTGTAAAAATGTCACTCTAAATAATTAATGACTAAAATACCATCGCTAGTCCATCTCCGCCTCCGCCCCTCCGCCGCCTCCTCCCGCGTCCTCTGCCGATCCGACCCTCACCCGTCGCAAGAAGCAGTTTCCGGACATGATTTCCTTCGCCCGTCGCAGGAGGCGGAGATAGACGAGCGATGATATTTTAGTCATTAATTATTTGGAGTGGTATTTTTACAAATTAATTAAGTTTGGAGTGACATTTTCACAACTTGAAAATTTTGAAGTGACATTGTCACAATTTTCTCTTTTATTAAATACGGTTGGGATGTAAGATATTCATATCTAAATTTTTGAATACGATGGAATACATACCGTTTTCACTCCTAAATGCGGGCCTCCTTGTCTCTGAAAAAAAATAAAAAAAAATGATGCTCACGTCTCACCAATGATGTGAACCGGACTTGGGATACGGACTTGGGATAGCCTAAAGTCCGGTTCGATGAGATCAACCCAACCAAAACCGTCCAAATCTTCGCGCCGAACCGGAACCACGATAAACCGCCGAAGGAAAACCCAGAAGCGACAACGGAGCTCTGTTTATTTTTCTCTTCTTTTTTTCTCTCCGACGGAGAGAAACAGATCGGAAAGAACAAAGATGTATCAGTGGCGCAAGTTCGAGTTCTTCGAGGAGAAGTCCGGTGGAAAGGCCGCGATCCCCGCCGAGATCACGGGAAGGATCCAGTGCTGCTCCAGCGGTAGAGGCAAGATCGCTATTGGTTGCGACGATGGTACTGTCGGTCTCATTGATCGTAGCTTTAAGCTCTCAAGCGCGTTTCAGGCGCACTCCTCCGCCGTCCTCTTTCTCCAACAGCTCAAGGTCGGTTTTGTATGATAAATCGAATTAGAATATTAAAATTTTATCAATTGAACCAACGTGAAATTGGAGTGCAGATGTCTGTTTCAGTCAAACCACTGGTAATTACTGTAGTTTTACTATTCTGGCTTGATTATGGTGATTGATGATTAGCATTATCAGCTTCCCTGTAGCAAAGCTCTACTAGGATTAACTGATGTTATGACTTTGGTTTGGTTTGAGATGAGAAATTCAAGGAGTCAATTTCAACTTAAATAGCTTTTTTCTTACCCTCTTTCAATTTCACATTCCTTTTATAATCAGCAAAAAAATATCCTTGTCACTGTTGGAGACGACAAGCAACCTTCTTCCCAACAGTCTTCTATTTGTCTCAAGGTCTTTGACCTAGACAAAGTGCAAGAGGAGGGTTCAAGCTCAAGCACTCCATTCTGTGTCCAGATTTTACGCATCTTTACTAGTCAATTCCCTGAAGCAAAGGTACTTACAAAAAATCAAGGTATTTTTATTTATTAAAGAGAACTAACTGCATTTATTATAATTAAGCAGCTGCTCATTTGTACAGATTACATCATTTCTAGTTCTCGAAGAGGCACCGCCAATAATACAAATAGCTATCGGCCTTGACTCGGGATCTGTCTACTGCATCAAAGGTGACATTGCACGTGAACGTATAACACGCTTCAAGCTTCAAGTCGAGGCTGATAATGCTGGTCCAGTCACCGGCCTCGGCTTCAAAGCCGAGGGAAGATCACTCCTTCTCTTTGTTGTTACCCCCACTTCTGTCAACTTATTCAACTTAAGTGATCAGCCGCCGAGGCGGCAGATCCTTGATCAGATAGGTAGCGAAGCTAATGCTGTTGCGATGAGTGATCGGCAGGTAATTATGATATTACTTCTTTCTTGGGCTATGACATGTGTTTTTGGAGGTCTAGGTGTATTGTTGCTTGGTAAGTTGCGTTATAATGGGTAAATTATAAGGGATTTGCATTGAGAGATTACATTACCAGATTCCAGTTTTCTAGTCAAGATAGGTGTTGGCAGCTGCCACTTTCTCTTTATTATCAATTTGTCTTTCTTTTTTATTTTACTTGTGGCTTTCTATTTGAATTAGGATATGTGATTTTAGGCTCAGTACTGCTACGAGCTGGACAGCTTGTACTGTTTTATAATTCTTGAGCTCTGCATAAGTACCTTTTGTTACAACCGCAGAAAGTTGTAAACAAAGTGGAAAATTTGTGAACAGCTCTAGTGATTTGGGCTAATTACCTTATTTACTCAAGAAAGACTTGGGATCACGTGATATTAAGATGGAATGGTAATACATCAAATGCACAATTACACATTTTGTGGATCTGTGAGTTTTGTTCATAGAAATTTCTCTGTTTCAACTTTCTCAAACAGGATCTGATCTTAGGACGACCAGAAGCAGTCTATTTCTATGAAACTGATGGGAGAGGTCCCTGCTGGGCCTTTGATGGAGAGAAAAGGTTCCTTGGTTGGTTTCGTGGCTACTTGCTCTCTGTCATTGGAGATCAGAGAAACAGTAGCAAAAACACGCTCAATATCTATGACCTAAAAAACCGGTTAATTGCCAACAACATGGCTGTAGGTGAGGTGTCCTACATGCTATGTGAGTGGGGCTACATCCTCCTCATCATGACTGACAAAAAGGTGCTTTGCATAGGGGAGAAAGATATGGAGAGCAAACTTGACATGCTGTTCAAGAAGAACTTGTACACTGTTGCCATAAACCTGGTGCAGAGCCAACAAGCTGATGCTGCAGCTACGGCTGAGGTTTTGCGCAAGTATGGTGACCACTTGTACAGCAAACAAGAGTATGATGAAGCTATGTCACAGTATATCCACACTATTGGTCATCTAGAACCCTCGTATGTCATCCAAAAGTTCCTTGATGCACAGCGCATCTATAATCTCACAAACTACCTAGAAAAACTGCATGATCAGGGGTTAGCCTCTAAAGACCACACAACACTTCTTCTTAACTGTTATACCAAATTGAAGGATGTTGACAAATTGAACCAATTTATCAAGGATGAAGATGGTGCTGGCGAGCACAAGTTTGATGTGGAGACTGCTATTAGGGTTTGCCGTGCAGCCGGTTATCATGAACATGCCATGTTTGTGGCTAAAAAGTCTGGTAGGCATGAGTTGTACCTTAAAATTTTACTCGAGGATCTTGGCAGGTATGATGAGGCCTTACAGTATATATCAAGTCTTGAACCAAATCAAGCTGGTATGACTGTCAAAGAATATGGAAAGATTCTCGTAGAACATAGAGCAGCACAAACTGTTGATATACTGTTGAAACTGTGCACTAGAGATGTTGTTTTGAATAATGGTGATGCTAATGATGAGTCTATTATTATTCTTCCTTCGCCAATGGACTTTGTTAAAATATTTGTGCATTACCCACAGTACCTCATGGAGTTCCTGGAGAAATACACTGGTAAGGTCAAGGATTCACCAGCTCAAGAAGAGATACACAATACCCTTTTGGAGCTTTATTTTTCAAATGACTTGAGCTTTCCTTCTATGTCACAAGAAAATGGCTTTTCTAATGGGTATAAAGATAGCGTTAGTAAAGAGAATTCAACTAGTAAGAGCAATGGTATGAAAAAAGATTCAAACCGAATTGAGAGGCAGGGGAAAGGGCTTAAGCTGCTCAAGTCAGCATGGACCCCTGAAATGGAACATCCCTTGTATGATGTTGACCTCGCGCTTATTCTATGTGAGATGAATGGTTTCAAAGATGGCCTTTTGTTTCTCTATGAGAAAATGAAGCTATACAAAGAGGTGATCAGCTGTTACATGCAAACACATGACCATGGAGGGCTGATTGCATGTTGCAAAAAGCTCAGTGACTCGTCTCAAGGGGGGGATCCCTCTCTCTGGGCCGATTTGTTGAAATACTTTGGTGAATTAGGTGAAGATTGCTCAAAAGAAGTGAAGGAGGTTCTGACTTATGTTGAGAAAGATGATATCTTGCCTCCCATTGTTGTTCTTCAGACTCTGTCAAAGAACCCGTTCCTGACGCTTTCAGTGGTAAAGGATTACATAGCTAGAAAGCTTGAACAGGAATCTAAGCTGATCGAAGAGGATAGGAGTGCTATTGACAAGTACAAGGTTAGTTCCACTGTTTCTAATTAAGGCAGTAGGTAGCATTTATAAATCTGCCTAGTATATAGCCAGGCCAGAATTGTACTGTTCCTCGTAAGCTCCTGGTTTACACAATTAGCCTCTCAACTCTCAAGTAACTCCAAATTTGTCTTCATTAACTCCAAATCTAACCTAATTTATCGTCATCTACCATCAATTTAACCTAATTTGTTCTCATGTACCATCAATTGTAAACTAAACATCAACAAGCCAATAAAGAAAACTCAACCAAAGATACAAGTATTGAGTTAATATGGGTCAAATGAGTAGTCAACCTGGGGGTATAATACACACCATACAGCCATAGCAGTATGCTAAACATTTGCTCTGCCATGTATCCAGGAAGAGACCGATTTGATGAGAAGAGAGATTGATGATCTGAAAACAAATGCGAAGATCTTTCAGCTCAGCAAGTGCACTGCTTGTACATTCACCCTTGACCTCCCTGCAGTGCACTTCATGTGCATGCACTCGTTCCACTTACGCTGCCTCGGGGACAATGAGAAGGAGTGCCCTGAATGTGCTCCCGAGTACCGTGCCGTTTTGGATGCTAAGCAGAAATTGGAGCAGAATGCCAGAGACCACGATATGTTTTTCAGACAGCTCAAGGGGTCCAAAGACGGGTTCTCTGTCATTGCAGAGTACTTCAGTAAAGGTATTGTAAGTAAAACGGCTGTTCCACCGGGTGATAACGTATGATTGGGGAGTTTACGTGATTGGGCATTTCTTAGTATTTTATGGGAGAAATTTGATGGAATTTTGTTGTTGCAGCCTGTATGTTGTTGTTCATCATAATTTATTTTTTCTTTTTTTGTGAATATGAACATGTTTGTTTTGTGGGTTTTTTTATTTTTATTTTATTTAATAATTGTTGTGATTACATTTTGTTGCATATTTGTAATAGGTGCCAAGGCTTTTTATACTGAAACAACTCTAGAGCGCGCAGAAATTTAGAAGTTGATCTGTTCTTCAACACGTGTTAATATTTTTTCTTCAAACATCTTTGGATATTGACACCATTAGTTACATTTTTTTTTTTTTTTGGAACTGGAGGTGAATGCTGTTTGTTGTAGTTGCCTTATATTTTTACGAAAAGGAAGCGTTCTGTACTTCTGTGCGTTCGGCTTTTGAATCAGGGAAAATTTATTAGCGCCCCAATTGTATGTGGACTGTCTTTAGCCTTCTTTTGTAAAGCCCGTGATGGAGATTTGCATTTTATTCACCGATAAATGTGAGGGTGTGGCATAATGCAGACTTGCAGAGTTAGAGCGAAACTTGAAAACTGCTTTTGAGGAATCAAATCAATTGGGCAGCTGAGGCTAGTGATTTAATAGTTTTAACATATTGACCTTTTAATAATAATTAAATAGTTGGTGAAGTAAAATAATAATTTGTTAGTTTGGTTTGAACAAAATCACCAATCAAGTGAGTTTTAACATATTGACCTTTTAAAGTGAATATTCAACATTAAATTATAATGTTTCAATAGCGGAAAGTATCTGAGATAAATTAATGCATTGAATTCTTGATAAAGAGGTGAGATTAACGAAGTGTAAAACAAACAAGTCCGAACTGAATTTTTTTTAGAAGGGAGAAATAAGTATATTTGTTTATGATTAAATAATTTGTTTTGATATTTTGGGTATTATCCAAAACAATGAAATTAGAAAATAAATTTGAAGCCTGAAATTGAGTGAAATATAAAAATATGTATGAAAAATGGTTTTAAGTTGCACGAGCGATTATTTGAATTTTAAACTGTATAATACTTGACTTTTGAATTTTGAAGCCATAAACCGAAATTGAAAAATTCGGACAATCGTGTTTCAAGCATAAAAATTGAAGGAAAAAATAATTTTAAGGTTTCCCGTGTTTCTGGTTGAATTTTGGGTGATATAATAATTGTTTAATCAAAATTTTAAACCCTTAGCCCCAAATCCGATACAAATGTTGAATAGGAAAAATTCAAAAAATTATTTTATTTAGCAAAACAATTGACTTTTAGTAATTTTAACCGAATTTGACTGAAAAATAACTGTAAAAATATTAAAAAAAAAGTTTAATTAGATATATAGTTATTAAAGATTTAAAAAACCATCGTAGGAAAAGAAGAAGATAATAAACTATAAATAATTTGACGGAGAGAGTTTAATCAGAGCCGTAGATCTCAAGCCATATTTTAAACCTTTTGAACTAATCCAGCGGAACTTTGAATTCCATAAATTTTTATTGATACCATTAAAAAAAAATAAACCAAATCGCTACTGAAATTGGAGAATTCCAAAAATACTAGAGCCGTCAATTCAATATGTGGCCCTCCATTAATGGAGCCGCATATTGAATTGGCGGTCCTGATGTTTTTGGAATAAGAACAGAGCATCAGACCTACTTTTAGGTTCAACGAGCTCTATGACTATCAGATCCATTGTAAGATCTGTGCGCATGAAAATCGAAGCAAGTGTACACGAAATTCAAAGCATTTTGTACTAATCTTAAAGCATATTGAACTGTGATTGAACCCGTCGAATCAAAGTAGGTCGGATTACCATCAGACCTACTCTTAAGTATTTGAGAATTCTCATAATTTGTGGGTTTTTAGTTTTTTTTTTTTTTTGAGATTATAGTATAAATAAAAATTTCGGATTGAATTCATATAACCAGAGGCCTGAGGGAACATAATATTTCTGTTTAGATCCCGACCGTCCGATTATAATCTGCACAAAGGGGCACCGTGTATTTCATTTCGGAAATAACAAATAAAGCGATTGAATCACAGCTAATAATGCAATCTATTTCAAATTTTTCGACCGTTGTTCTCTCTCTCTCTCCCCTACCTTCCCAAAAGCAAATCAACAATCATCCAAGGAATCTCTTACGAAGCAACCCTTGGTAGGGTTCCAAAACCATGATCAAGGAAAGCGTGCTGAGCCCTGGGTTCAGATCAGCCGCCGCCATGGCTGGATGGGACGAGGAGGCGCTCCTCCATGCTAGTCTTGTCGTAGACGACACTCCAGTGCGTGAATCTCGCCACAAAAGGCGCATCAACCCTAACTTCAAGACTCCTCCTTCCTCCAATACCAGTAGGTACGAATTAATTCAATCCCTCAGTTTTTCCGTCAGGAATCAGGAAAGAGGACGGGGATTGTACGGATTAGTAGGCTACTTTATGTGAAAATGGATTTTTTTTTTTTTTAAAGTTTTTGCAAAGCTCATATGGGGTATTTTGGGGTTTGTCAGATGAGCATCAGAAACCGCATAAATTTGGGACTGAATCTTTCTGAGTTCAAGTACCTGGTGTGTTGGCTTTAAATTGGTGAAATTGAAATTGCTGAGTTTCTATTTTGAATTGGGTTTGTTCATTAATCTTGGGCATTGATTGTGAACCTTGTATGATTTGTAAACTTGACTCTACAAGAAATAACATCTTACAGTGAAACATGATGCGAGTAGGTGGGATTTCTGATACCTGAGGAAACACGATGCAAAAATTCCTATTGTAATTTTGTACAGCAGTTTCTTGACAATTTTATCTCTCTGTCTGAATCTTGAAATTAAGGAAAGGAAGAACCCGCAAGAGAGCATCTGTTTCAATCCCTGCCCTTGATTTATCTCTTGATGATGATGATAATGAAAAAGGCAATAATAAAGGTTTTTTCTTTCCCTTTCTCTTTCTCTCCCTCTCTCTGAGCATGTGTGCTTATTTTTTACTGTTATAATAATGGTGGTCACTGAGTCCCTAGTTTTGATGCTTAATTAACAGAGAAGAGAAAAGAACTTGAAAAAGAGGCTCCAAATGAAGAAAGGAAAGTGCAAGAGAGGAACTCTTTTGACGAATCTTTGCCAAGTAAATTGCCATGTATGGATCGGCTGCGTGAAGAGCTGTCCTGTGCTGTAAGCACATATTTCAGAATCCTTTTTAGTTTCTGTTTTTATGTCTTTTTCGTGACATAATCTTTGTTTGTCTTGCTAGATTTGTTTGGAGATTTGCTATGAACCAAGCACTACCTCTTGTGGACACAGGTAATCCTAAAACTCAGAATTATTATCATTTATTAATTCTTCATTTCTGAAATTAACAATGAATTGTTGTTTACAACAATCTACTAATCAGTCATAAAGTACTTTAAAAATTCATTAATCCAAAAATCTATAATAATCTTTCTTTTTATATAATAATTCATTAGCCAGAAACTTTTGTAAATCAATAAAATTAGAGATATGGGAAAAAGATTCTGGGACATTTATTTAATTGAAGAAAGTAATTTTGGAAGGGTGAACATATAATAAAACCTTATTCCCTTTTTATATCTTATTTGACAGCTTTTGCATCAAATGTATCAAGAACTCCACTGCTAAATGTGGAAGGCGCTGCCCCAAATGCAGAGAACTAATAAGGTAAAGCCAATTATTACCATATCACGCAGTACCAGTACTAGTACATGTACCTGTACTGAGTGACTAAACAGAGTTTGTTATTAATTTTACTGAATTTTTTTCTTTAGTTGACAACTGAGAAAAACAACTATGCTGTATAACTATACCTGCCCCAAATAGGCTGTTTTAGCACCAAAAGTTTTATTAAGGAAAACACCAATGCTGAAAACAAGACAGTTGACAACTGGTATTGATTTAGAAGTCCCCAGTAAATGTTGGTACACAACCGACATGACAATATATTTAACTTAAGTTCAATATTATTGTTGGGAAAAGTGATGTCTGGGTTTAGCCTTCTTAAACAACGAGTAAATAATAAAGAGTAGGGGGTTCAAATGCATCTATTTTTTACATCTCTTATTCCCATTAAATGATAAAATAGATTCAACATTGCAATTTACATGTTACAAAAATTTCAGCAATGGGAGATCATGCACGATCAACACAGTTCTATGGAATACCATTCAACTCCTATTCCCAGAGGAGGTAGAAACAAGAAAACAATCTCCTTCTGAAACAACAGCTGCAATTAATTCTAGCAGAAACAACAATAATCCCGGAAGCTTTGTCGTGGCCTCTCAATTGGTAGATAATGTGTCTGTGAGAAGAAGAGGTGGCCCGCGTAGAATAAGCCAATCAGAGGATGCCACACTGGCAAATAGGTTGCAGACGGAGGAGTATATGCTGGCATTTGGTGGGCCCACTGAGCAGCAGAGAAGCACTATTCATGCAGCCCGTGCAAATTTGAGAGCCATGGTCTCTAGAGCTTCTAGAGCTGTTCATATCAGATATAGAAATCGGCACACATAATATGCTTGTCCTACTGTGAAAAATGAATGTAATTATGCTTAATCTATGACAATGTTTTATGTTTAGTTACCTTTTCTTTTTGTTGTGTAAACTCTTTTTGGTTGTAGGGTTTGTTTTCTCTTTCTTCCCTTTTCTTTTTGTTGTGTAAACTAACAGGACTTTGCTCGATTCCATATCTTATTGTTTGCTCGAGAAAAGTTATCAGCATAGTTTATTCTCTTTAATCATGGAGGCCTTACTGATGACTATACAACAGAGAAAAGAGGAGGCCTCAGCTTATGTTCATCTCCTTCATATGGTATACCTCATTACTTAAAAAATAAAGCCTATTTTTATTCCTTATAACAAGTCCTAGAATGTCACTGGTATCACTAAGAGGAGGCCTCAGCTTATAGCAAGTCCTAGAATGTCCTAGAATGTGCCAATTCTAAGAGGCCATACCACTGATTCTACATTATAATCTCCAATAAATATTAAAAGCATGTTTTTATTTATTTTTATTTTCTTTCTTTACTTGTTGGTTAATCTTCCAACAAATGGGATGAAGGCATGTAGCCATTATATTTATATAACTGTGGTCTTACTGTGACCCTTATTTTTTTTTCTCAAAAAAATAAATATAAAACTGTGGTCTTACTGTATGGCTTGCCGAATTCAAACCATGCTAGATAGTCACACCAGGGGCGGACCCAGGATTTTCGTCAGGGAGGGCAAAAAAAATATCGAATCGGGTTTAAATGGCTAATTGGATTTAAACCCATTAACTAATTAAGTATTTGATAAAAAAAATAATGCTTTAACTTATACTTTATAATGCTGTGACTTGTAATTTATGGTATTCTGACTTATAATTATAATTATCAATCATATTTCAAGAAATTTATTTTAATTTTAACTATAAATTTAACCCGAATTACCAATTAAACATTCAGAGGGGGGCAAAAAAAATTCCAGGGGGGAGAGGGGGGGGGGGCAAAGCCAGTCGGAACCGATAAATCTCCACTAAAACTCAAAATCTAGAGAGAGGGGGCGCCCCCCGGACTATGCTGGGTCCGCCCCTGAGTCGCACTAAGTATATTATATTAAGATATGTTGAAATGTTCATTAGAGCTGTTATAGTTATAAAAGAGTGAGGCTATGGTACGATGCATAGTGCATATATTGGTCCATATAGTATGTATCAATAATTTTATTTTCAGTCCAAATAAAAATTTGAACCGTTCAACATAATCTTTAATATGAATATGTGCTTGTAAATAAGATTTTACATATTTAAAAAAATATATTATTTTTCTTTCACTCAAGTGATTTTTTATCTATCTAAAAAAATAGTAAAAAAAATTTCAAAATAATATAAAATTTAATCGACAAGCACATTTCCTTCATGTAGCTTAATGGGGTCTGCATGTACTACCTCCTGATCAGAGAGTAGGCTAAATTTGTTAAATTATAGGCCCAATAACTTGCACAAAAGCCCATTTTAATCCATCTCTCAATCATACCTAGTACCTACAATACACTAACACTACAGCCCCAGCCTCTTCTCCTCCCGTGAAAATAAGCTCAGTAGTCTGTCTGACAGAGCAAACCTTACCGGTTACCAGACATCGAAAGTAGTGATTTGTAAGTTGTAACAGTCGTTGCTTTTTTTTTTCAGAACTTTAAATGCTGAGAACTAGACTACCAGTAAGTCTCTGTCACACCTCACAGAGAAACCCTGGAATCATCACCTCGGTATTTCATATCATCGCACCCCACACACGCCCACCAACTGTTTGTAGAAATGCCTCATTTACAACAGAACAGCAACTCGGACCAACACTGGCAAAACCAAAAGAACCACCAACCTCGGCCTACATCCACCTCCCCTTTTGCCGCAAGCGGTGTCACTATTGTGACTTTCCCATTGTAGCCCTTGGTTCTACTTCTTCCCTACCAGGTTATGACAATGACCCTAGAATCTCAAATTACATCCAACTTCTCATTCGAGAAATCAAAGCAACCAAGCTAGAATCTGACAGTCAGCCTCCTCTTGAAACCGTCTTTTTTGGTGGGGGCACGCCTTCTCTTGTTCCTCCTCACCTTATTGCTTCAGTACTTGATGTGTTAAAATCCAAGATGGGTTTAGCTGATGAACCAGAGATTTCAATCGAGATGGACCCAGGAACATTTGACAATGTGAGGTTAAGAGAGATTTTAGAATTGGGGGTGAACAGGGTTTCTTTAGGTGTGCAATCATTTCAAGAAGAGCTTTTACAGGTGTGTGGCAGAGCACACGGGCTGAAGGAAGTGTATGAGGCCATAGAAACGGTGTCATCCTGTGAAGAGCTTGAGAATTGGAGCATGGACCTGATTTCTTCGTTGCCGCACCAAACTGAAAAAATGTGGGAAGAGAGCTTAAAGTGTACTGTTGATGCAGCACCCACACATGTCTCAGTGTATGATCTCCAGGTCGAACAAGGAACCAAGTTTGCACAGTTGTGAGTGTTTTGGATGTCTTGATCAAATATTACCAATCTAAATGAAAAATGGAACCTACATTTGCCCAATTATATATAAATTACTCCAATTATACAACAGCCACATTTTAATTGTTGCAATCCAAGTTGGAATCTGCCTTTTTTTTAACAAAAATAAATTTGAAGCACTGTCTTCTATTGCGATAAGATTATCTTTAGAGTTAAATTGTTTTTCTTGAACAAATTTTACTGTATTTCATTGTAAGATACACCCTTTATATCCTAGGATTATTTCACTGTCATCGGACCTACTTTTAGGTCCAATTAGCTCTAACACCGTACGATTATCACTAAGATCTGTGCGCACAGAAATTGAAACAGACCTGCACGGATTTTAATTGCACGAATCTTAATACAGATCTAATGGTAATTACACCCATCGAACCTAAGTAGGTCCGATGGGTATCGGACGTACTCTGAATTCTATTTAAAGACAGTGTAAGTTCTGAACATGGATATTTTACTTGCAATTTTTTTGGTACTAAATCAAAATGCTATGTTCTTGGCTTTTCAGATATACACCAGGAGTATTCCCTCTGCCAACTGATGTCGTATCAGCTGACTTCTATAAGATGGCTTCTAAAACACTAACAGAAGCTGGTTACAACCACTATGAGATCAGTAGCTATGCCAAGGATGCGTACCAGTGCAAGCACAATATGACATACTGGCAGAACAACAAATCCTTTTATGGGTTTGGCCTTGGCTCTGCTAGCTATACCAACGGCATTCGTTTCTCTCGACCCAAGAGGTTGAAGGAATATGCAGAATGGGTCCAAAGGCTTGAAGATGGTACAGTGAGTTACAGTACCAGTGATGCAGAGGTGAAGGACATGGCAATGGATGTGGTCATGTTGTCCCTTAGAACTGCTAGAGGACTGGATTTGAAAGAATTTGGGAGAGAATTTGGATGGCAGCTTGTCAGTACATTGTGTGAGGCATTTAGGCCATTTGTGGATAGAGGGCTTGTCGTTCCTTTGGATCGAAATAGGAGAGTTTTGAGTGGTGATGATTTTAAATTTGGAAAAGGGGAAACAACTTGTTTTGTCCGGCTGAGTGATCCTGATGGGTTTTTGCTGTCAAATGAATTGATTTCAGTTGCATTTGGTGTTATATCACCGTAACTCCATAAGGTATAATCTTTTGATATGTAGTAGAAAAAGAAATTTATACAATAGTTTCTCAAATCACTACATCAGAAGTATCCAAATGACTTGGCCAAATTTGTATTAGGTATGTCAGTATAATTAATTACTTATAAAATCACAGGAAATTTAGATGTTTTCCTAGAAAGGGCAGGCTTCGTGCTTTTGATTTTTTGAATCACAGCAATTTTTTTTTTGCACACTCTAGATGTTAATTTGTAATTCGAATTAAATTTATGGTTAAAATTAGAGTGATGCTTCCATGGACCCAAGGACCTATTTGTAAAATGAACATATTTTTATTTTCAAAGTTCAAACAGTCGATCCGAACCGTTCATCTTGTTCTCCATATTAATATGTGCTTGGAGACCAAATTTTACATTTTTCTGAATTTTTTTACTATTTATTAAGATGGTACAAAATTCAATGGTCTGAATTTGATATTTTTTGTACCCATCTTAATAAATAGTAAAAAAATTCAGAAAAATGTAAAATTTGGTCTCCAAGCACATATTAATATGGAGAACAAGATGAACGGTTCGGATCGACTGTTTGAACTTTGAAAATAAAGATATGTTCATTTTACAAATAGGTCCTTGGGTCCATGGAAGAATTTGCCTTAAAATTAATATAAAATTTTTGAATTATGATTGGTAATTAGAATTATAAGTTAGAACATAGAAAATTACAAGTCAGAGTATTAAAAAGTATAAGTCAAATTATTGTTTTTTTATCGAGTACCCAATTAGTTAAGGGAGAGGAGGGTGTCCGATGCCCATCGGACCAAACTCAGTTCGATGGATGGTTTCTACCGTCCGATCAATTTCAAGATCTGTGTGCACGGATATTAAAGTGACGCGCACAGATCTTGAAGTGGATCGGACAGTAGAAACCATCTATCGAACCGAGTTTGGTCCGATGGGCATCGGACACCCTCCTCTCCCATTAGTTAATGGGTTTAAATCCAATTCAATACTTTTTGCTCCCGACAAAAATTATAAATCCGCCTCTGAAAACACATTTGCATACTCTATAGACGCATAAAGATGATTTGATTCAATTTGAATTAGATAGGGGAGCAGAAGAATGGTTCTTTTTTATTTATTACAGATTTTACGGATATAACTGAAACCTTTTAAAAATAGTAAATCTGTTTCTAAATCTGAAGTTCTGGTTTTAGGCATAATGAGCGTAGTTCTGGTTTTAAAAATATTGCTTTGTATGTTTTAGTGAATCCGGAAATGTCAGAAAAGTTGAAGACAGTTTAGAAATTGACAAATAGTTGGGTAGAATTCCTGTCAAATGAAAGAACACCGTATTCTAGTTTTGCGTCAAGATTCTCTAGAATGTTGTACACCGGGCCCTTTTTCTCTGAGGTAACAGAATATTTCTGTTTGGATCACGACCGTCCAATAGTAATCCGGGCTAGTCCGGCCGAGATGGAACGCACATTGGACGGTACAGATTGAAATAAAAATATTATGTTACCTCAGGTGATACTATTCCCGTAATTATTAGATTCATATAAAATTGAATCTGTCTTTGGCTACGGCGATTCTTTAGTCGTGGTCAATCGTCACCGAGCACGTATCCTCTGCATTAACTCAAAAGAGAATCTTTTGAGATAATATATCTCGACCGCCTGATTGCTCTTTAATATTAGTGCAGAACTAGTCTACATAAATCTTAAAGTAAATCGGACAGTTCAAATGCATTCCCTCAAAAGATTCCCTTTTGAGTTAATGCAGAGGATACGAATTCACTCGTCACTCCGCACATCTCTCCACCAGAATTGTAACGTTACAATAGTGGGTACCAAAATAGGGGACGACTCCGCTGCTCTCCAAATAGGAGGGCAGAACCCTGAAATTCCAATCTTTTCCGTTCATCTGTGTTGAGATTCGTGCAAAAAAAATCTCAACAGTTGTGATTGTATAGCAGGATCCTGCTCTCCAAAGCGGAGTCGGACTCCCAAAATAGTAGTTGTTTCCAATTTCCATTAATACAAAATACGGAAAAGGCTCTCCTGCTCTCCTCCAAGAAAACACCTTTTCAGAGCCTAGCAGTTAATCTCCGCTTTCTCCGCATTCGAATTTTAAATCTCTCTTTTCTGTCTCAACCGCTATTGGAGGAGGAGGAGGAACAAAGAGAGAGACAGAGAGAGAGATGGGAGATTCGTCATGCGTCTTTCATGATTTCTCTCTCGCTTCGCAGCCTTCGACCAGCGAGAGCATGGTATATGCAACTACCGTTTTTCCTGTTTCTTACCAGCAAGATTCTTGTTTGTTCAATTATAATCTTTTAGATTTCTCTTTTTCTTGCTTCTAATTTTCTCAAAGAGTACCTCAGATAGTATATATTAAGATTTGTACTGATTTACGTAGATAATTATCTTTCTTTTTAAATTGAACTACAGACGAGTGCACGATCTGCATTAGGCGAATCGGTCTCTTTCGGAAGGTTTTTGTCAGAGTCGTTAGACTGGGGCCGATTTTCATCTTTTAACCAAAGGAAGTACCTAGAGGAGGCTCAGCAATACTCTCAACCCGGCTCTGTTGCTCAGAAAAAGGCATTCTTTGAAGCCCGATACAAGAAGGCGGCTCATCTCCGTCAGTCGGTTGCTTTGATGGAGCACACTGCTTCAAGTGGGTTCGATGATTTTGATCAAGAATCGGCAGTAGATAGTTGTTATTCTAAAGATGATTCCATTTCTAGAGGAAGGGAAGAGAGTACGGTTGATTCATTTTATTCGGCTAATGGGGATTCAGTTAATTCTAATTTGAGAGAAGAAGAGGTTGAGGTGGAAGTACAGAAGGAGGAAGAAATGGGTCGGGTTATAGAAGATAGCGGGTTTCTGGATTCTTGCTCAGAGAAAATTGTGGCACCCAGTACACCAGAAAAGCAACCACTTCAGGTATTTCAGTTTTCTCTACTGGCAGCAGAATAAAAAAGTTTTTGCTTTAATTTTTTGTAATTGCTAGAAATAAGGCTTATGCAACTTTTTTCTTAAGTAATTGTTAAAACCGAGGATTTTAATCGTCTATATATACAACTTCTTTCAGGAGAGCTCTCTGACTAATCAGCCAAGAAATTTCTTTACTGAGGAAATTTCAAGAACTCCAAATTTAGAACCTACAAAAATCCCAAAACCGTCATTCAGCCCATCCCCCCGCTCTAATAAGGTTTCATACCTACACCGCACAAAGGAGAACATTTCCAGTTCTAAAAGAGTCACGGGTCAGGGAGGCAATTCAGTTGAGAAAAAGAGATTGACCCCAAAATCTGTGCATGCTTCAATAGAACAACCTGTTGGCAGGGCCTCAACTCCCTCAAAAGCTGATGTTAAAACAAAAATTGCGAGATTTGAAGCTGGGAGCAAGACACCTCAAAGCTCTATAATATCCAAATCAACTTGCGTTGTGAGTTCTCTACATGGATATTTAATTAGAATGAATTAAGGCTCCATACCTAATTCCTAACACAAAAAAGAAAAGGAGGAAACCAGTTTATAGAAATAAAATGTAAATTTTCACATTTTTAAGGTTTTGGTAAACCGTAATATTTCTTATCGAACCTCAATTGAGTTATAAATATCCCTTTAATCACAAGTAGGCTTTGAACTCTAAAATATATCAAAAGTACTTTGCCTTTAGTTTACTTCTAATTTGTTATTTTACAGGGATTCAAATTTGCTCTACAAACACCACAATCAGAATCTAGAAAAGCAGCATGGGACAGATCAAGCTTTTCAGGGAGGAAAACAGCAACTTTTGGATCTGGCAATCCATCAATCGAGTTAGTATTACTTAGTTACAGTCACATAAATAACAACCACCCTTAAAATTTATAGAAATGTGACTAGTTTTGTATTATTCTTTTACCAGGAATTCGAGAGGAGCAAGTAACAAAATTGACAGATTGCAGGGCGAATATACAGATTCTTTTAACTGTAAAAGTGAGAAAAAAGAGGAAAAGAAGGTGAGCTATGTGTACTGATAAAATTACATAGCAAGGCTTAATATACAGTTTTTTAAGTGATTTTATGTCATTTTGCAAACTAATTTGGAACATTTACATTTTACATTTATTTATACAGGAAATGGATGAGAATGAATTGAAGGAATTCAGACGGAGTCTTTGCTTCAAAGCCAGACCACTACCTGATTTCTATCGAAAAACAGAACCTATCAAATCAAACCAAAAGGTAACACCGATGTGGTTGAAATTGTCAATTTTCAATAATAAATTGAAACTCAAAATCAGAAGAAAAGTTCTAGAGTTTATTTAATGTGATATTTCTTTCTGCAGATAACAACACCTATCTGGTCTCAGTCACCAGTAACAACAAGAATTAGCAGCTCAAAGGAAAAGCCGAGTCAAAATGATAACTCAGTACCAGTACCATCTCAGAAGCCACCTCTGTCAAGGAATTCAAATTGCAAGAGCAGTACTGGAGCTCCCAATGTTACTTCTTTCTCAAAGGAACAGAATAACAAATGGACATTCACTTTTTCAAGGAGGTGATTTGAAAGAGAAAAAAGAGTGTAGAAATTTAACTAGAGATTACAGCTTATTGGAGGTTTCTCAGATTAGTGAAGTCTACTAATTTAATAGATGAGAAAGGGTAATATAATTTTGATTTTTGTGTGTAGATATCAAGTAGGGTTTGAGAAAATCAATAATCTAAGCTAATAATTATTCTGCCTTAGTTTGGTTGTGAAATTTAGCTATCTGAACATTGTTGTTAAAAGTAATTAATTTTGTTATATGCATGATGCATCAATGCATGGGTATTGTTGTGTGTGCAGTGACCTATACTTGTGCTCAAATGCAAATGTGTAGTGACCTATACAGCTTTGAGATTTGTTCACATCAAGTGTGCATGAATCTTAGTATGGATTGAACGGTTTCAGCGGACTGTCTGATCTGCTGTTGCACAAATATTAAAGGGCCCGTGCATTTCATCCCATACTGGATTAGTCGGAATTATGATCGGACAGTCCGACCCAAATTCAAAATTGATATACTTCAAGAGACCCGATAACTCTCACACCCTCTCTGGTGGAATTGCATTAACTCAAAAGGGAATGGATTATCCGATCCGCTTTAAGATTCGTGGGGATTAGATCTGCACTAATATTAAAGAGCCTCTGTATTAAAATCAGACAATTAGATTAGTTCCGTTTATAAAATCAAACGGCCGAGATGCATTAATTCAAAATATTCTCTTTTGAGTTAATGTGGAGGATACGTGTTCCTCTCAGGTATTGGACAGTGGAGCTCACAATTTTATTGGGATGCGCCACAGTCCAGCTCAGACTCAAACCCACATGTAAGATTTGAATCACCTAATGTCGGCCCAGAATGGCCCTCCCTTTTGGGCCTCTAACCATTACAATGCATCCCCACAGACTCGGTCATTAGCATCGCCTTTGAAAGTTTAAATTAATGGCTTTGATCAGCAAAAGGCAAATGGCACTTTAACCAGTGGATTGAATGTTTTGTTTGTTAGTACTCAGTACCAGCTATAAATTCAATTAGCCATAAGCAAGCTCTCGAAAGAAGATAAAAGTTTGTTCTTTTAATGACAAGTCCCATCTTGTGTTCTGGGGCTAACTGGATATAGGAATCAAATCACTTGTTATGTGGGCAGGAAATTCTTTAAAATATATAATTAATATTTAAATATAACTGTTCAGATGAAATTGATTAATAGAT
Organism: Carex cristatella; assembly: GCA_024447775.1. Taxonomy (NCBI): domain Eukaryota; kingdom Viridiplantae; phylum Streptophyta; class Magnoliopsida; order Poales; family Cyperaceae; genus Carex; species Carex cristatella. The sequence goes on from JAJHPF010000022.1 coordinate 3,826,599, forward strand.
TGATCCTAAGTGTAGAAATTTTTTGCTCACAGGGGCAAGAGATTTGATTCCATGGATATATATACATTCATGTAGTAGCACTATAGCATAATTCATATAAAAAAATAGCGAACATAGTTCTCGAAACATATTGTTTTATGTATCTAGTAATGCATTATTTATGAAAAATATTGTGCATTTTTTTGCTACTTTAATCCATTTGAAAATTAGATAGAACCGCACTGATAGTGCAATTTTATTAACAATACGCTGATGTAACCGTACTAATTAATGGTGCGATTCCAACAGCTTTCGGACAAATATGTGGTCAAGATGAGATTTGACATCTGAAAAATACTCGAATTGCACCATTGATGCGGTCCAAGAAACATATACCCAGTGTTTTGAAATTCGGTTCTCATTCAGTATGCGGAAGGTCACTGAATACCGCATATACGGTATGCGGTCGCATATACGGATTTTTATTCAGATTCACATATGCGGATTTTAAATGAGAATTTGTATATATAAACAAGCATACGGTAATATGTGATATGGATCACGTTAATATACTCTAAATCGGTATTTTTATCACTGTTAATATACTTTAAACCGGTAATATATGGTATAAATCACTTTTAATATACTTTAAACCGGTATTTTATTACTATTAATATATTCTAAATCAATAATATGCTTTAAACTTCATATTCGGACCGAATATAGATTTTCTATTTGAATTGCAACCGAATAGAAATATTCGGCCGAATAGACCGAATTTTAAAACACTGCATATACCTAATGGAATCATACCATTACTGCGGTTCCATCTATTTTTCTCAGAAAAAAAAATAATCACTCATTTTTCCCCGAAAAGAAAAGTAAAAGTTTAATTTCAAAAAGAAAATAAAAGCATTCTATTTGTATGGGTTGTAATATTATTCGCCTCTTCTTCTCTCTCTCTCTTTTTTTTTTTTTTTTTTTGAGGAAAAGCCCTTAGGCATTTATTCGCCTGTTAAGTTAGATTTTTGTACATCTCAACTCTCTTCTTTTTAGGAGATGCTTTTGTTTACAACGGAAAGAATATTCTTTCAGCTCCTCACACGATGAATGTAAAAGGCTACAATGCAAGAACCGTTTGAGACAAGGGCTACCCGTACCGTATTCGATAAGATAAGTAAGAGTAAAAATACATAAACTTATCGGTACGGATACAGATACGGATAAAGATTTTTTTCATTATCTAAATGGATAAATATACAAGTAAAATATATTTCGTACCCGTTATCTGATGAGGTAATTATAAAAAAAATTATCTATATTATATATATTAATAAGCATTGAAAATAGTAGTTTAATTAGTTTATTTGCTTTTAACATGATTAGAATTTTTTTCACAATAAAGTAGTGTGAAATGAATATATATGTTTTAATGTTTTATTTAATAAATAATAATAAAAATTATTATATCAGTACTACCATTTATTTATCTGCTACCGTATCGTTATCCGACAACCATAACGAATAAGGATAGAATATGAATAAAATAATTTATAACAGATAAAGATAGAGTATGTATAACAACAATTTATAACGGATACGGCATAAAAATACTTCCACTCGAGTAACCATTGACACCCTAGTTTGAGAGTATTTTATATGGAATGAGATATTAATTTGAATTTTGGCATAAGTACCAAGGAGGCATCCGACCTATTTGCTTAATCATGGTTACTTTTGTTTATTAATAATTTCAAATTCAAAATTTCAAATAAAAATATTGACTGTAGATATTGTTTATTTTTTCAAATTAACGGATTCACATAAAAAAAAACAGAAAAATTCAAAATTCGTTTATATAAGATCATGAACTCCAAAAATCAATGGTTGACAGTTGCTTAATCAATTGAGCAGGCACAAAAACAAATTCTATACATGAATGCATTAAAATAAAACAAAATCAATGGTTCATGTTTATGGAGCACCAAAGATATTGTCATAACTCATAATTATATAAACAAGTAGTTAAGATTAAAAAAATATAATGACACATTAAACAAAATGTAAACTAACCTTGAAACAATAAACCAGCAAAATTGACCATAAAATTACATCTGCATCAATCAAATAATTATTATTTTTAAAGAGGAGGGTTCCAATGCACCTAAAATTCTATGCTCTCATTTGCACCCAATCATTTATCTTCATTTTCAAAATCCGAACAGTCAATCTGAACCGATCAACATAACTTTTATAATAAAATATGTTTGGAGACCAAATTTTATATTTTTTTTAAATTTTTTTACTATTTTTTAAGATAGGTACAAAATTACTTTATCGGATGGTCCAGAATCTCCTTAAAATAATTATTTTGTACCTATCTTAAAAAATAGTAAAAAAAATCTAAAAAAAATATAAAATTTGGTCTCCATTCATATTTTATTATGAAGATTATGTTGAGCGGTTTGAATGGACTATTCAGACTTTGAAAATGAAGATAAAAGATTGGGTACAAATAGGAGCATAGAATTTTGGATGCATTGGAGCCATCCTCATTTTTAAAAGATATTACATAATAATTTAAAGAAAGAACTATAATTTATAATAAATCAAAGTTCAGTACATCAAAGTAGATATTATTGGAACTAATATATTCACCCCGTTTCTATACGCATATTATTCTGAAATAATGTATGTTTACCTTAATATATTATGACCTTGTGGGTAAAATTTTGCTCACAACAACCGAATCAACAATCTCTGTTTAAAGTAAAAATTTTACATAGCTCTCTCTTTAACGCAATGATTCGGTTTATCAATTTCCCAGGCAGGCGCTGCAAACGAATCCAACTGAATCAAACTTAATTCAGTTCGAATTTGATCGAACCCATTTCGAACCAGTACAATGATTCGGTTTATCAATTTCCCAGGCACATGCTGCAAACGAATAGAACCGAATCAAATTTAACCCAGTTCGAGTTCGAGTTCGAACCATTTTCGAACCGAACTGGTTCGAAATTAAAGCGGAGTTTCGTACTAAAAAGAATAGTTCGAGTTTGATTTGGTGTGATTCGAACCAGTTTTAAACCGAATGGTTCGAAATTGAAATTGGATTTAAAACTAAAAAGAAGAGTTTCGAACCGAGCCATACTCAGTTCGAGTTCGATTTGAACCAATTTCAAACTGAACTGAACTGGGTTTGATTCGTTTCAGAACCAAACTGGTTTGATTTGTTTTGAACCGAATTTTTTTTCGAATCAAACTCAATCGAATTACGAGCTACCAGCTTTTTGTGCACCCTTAAAACTAGTGGTGATGAAAGCATTAAAATAAGGTAATAAAGATAATATGCTATTTAGGTACAAAGATGCATCTACCGAGGAATTGAAAGCACATTTTAGCTTTGATTCAGTTCTTTTAGCAAAGGGAACCCATAATTTATTATGTTCCCATCAAAAAATTTCCATTAATTTATGGATTCTTTATGTAAAAGATGCACAAATTAACAGCTTTTGGTGCATTATTAATTAATTTAATGAAGATTGGTTTGTTTATATATGCCCTCTCAAGTCTCAGATATTTTAACCAGTTTTTTTTTCATCCGGTTTTCAGAATTTCTATTATTCTTCTCTTTTTCTTATATTTCTCTTGTTTTAATTGGATTAGAAAACATGATTTGTGCTTGTGTTAAATTTATATAGTTGGCTAAACATTTAGTCTAGGGATATGAATGTAGCTTAATACTTTCATTATGCTAATTTAGTTATTTGAATTATATTTGTTGTTGTGATGTTAATTTATTTATGCATGCTTAATTATGTTTATTAATCTATTTTTAAATTAATAAAGGGACCAACAGTAATAAACTGATATTGAAAAGAAATATTTATATCAGAAGTACTTATGAAATGTTACAAGTTTACAATGAACTAATTTAAATAATGGACCATTTTAGGATAATGGAAGCCTCCAATTTTAGGATAATGGAGATCTTAATTGGATTTACAATGCAAAGAAAAGACTTTGATATTAACAGGGGTGCAAACGGATCGGATACTGGTAAAATCATACCTCTATTCGTTTTTATTTTTCGGATACAGATACGAATTAGATATCGAATATTCATAGATATTTACATAAATATTTTCATAATATATATTAAACCGTAATAGTATATATGTACTATTCGGATACGGATAAACTATATATGTATCTGTATCCGCACGGATATTCAGATATCGGATATCTGTATCTAATTTTTGAATACTAATTCGGATACGGTCGGATATTATCCGATCCGTTTGCACCCCTACTTTAGATGGTAAAAGGCTTGGGACAATTTCCGTACCAATTCAATACATGAAATGATGAAACCAAAATCCATGCTTTGTAGGCTTGTGGCTCACTTTCCATATAGATCAAAATAGCCAAATCATGAAAATTAATTGAGGATTGTTTCTATATTCGATCCTTTTAACTTCTTCAGATTTTCTGTGCCTTCACATTCTTGTAGTTTTTGCTGTTCAAATCTGCAATAATTAAACAATTTTGTGCACTATTTCGGTAAAAAAAAAATTGCAACAAAATTTAATAATTATGATCGGTAGGTAGGTATAAAAACCCAGTAACGTTCATCATATATATATATAATATTTGTTAGTATAAATATACATACCAACTTAAAAAAATATTGAGAGAAACTAATTTAAAAAAAAATTATTTGAAAACAACAACAACAAAAAACATGAAACTGCAGCTAAACTGCCTTATGTTGCCTCAGCTAGCCACACATACACACACACCCGTATCAACTATAATGCCTTTAAAAATGGAAATGCCTGAAAAACTAATTACTTGTGGCGCCAACTTATTACCTTCTATCAGTTGATTTAAATAAGCTAGCCATGCCAGTATAGCCCCAAAGCAAGAATTAAAAAGCAATAACAAATTAATACAAGAAAGAAAGAGTAGATGGAGAGATCCGGGCCAAGGAATCGGTTTTCGAAAACCCTTGCCAGAGCCGGCACCACCGTAAACCAGGCTGTTGCAAAGTCTAGATTCGGTAAATATTTCAAACTAGAAGCTAGAAAGGGCACCTTCACCAAGGAGCTTCGTGCCGGCATTGCCACCTTTGTAACCATGGCCTACATAATCTCAATCAATGCCTCCATTCTTACCGACTCAGGTGGTCCGTGCACGGAGCATGATTGTACACCGGTACACAATGTAACCGACCCAGCATGCAAGTTCAACATGAACCCGGGCTACCAGAGCTGTCTAGCAAGAATTAAGAATGACCTAACCGTTGCGACTTCCTTTGCTGCCATGATTGCATGTTTTGCCATGGGCAGCATTGCGAACCTTCCATTGGCACTGGCTCCCGGCATGGGAGCGAATTCCTTTTTTGCATATAACATGGTGGGGTTTCACGGCTCTGGGGTCCTGTCGTACAGTACCGGGCTTGCTGTCGTGATGCTAGAGGGGTGCTTGTTTTTGCTTTTATCTGCAACCGGACTACGTTCAAAAATAGCAAGATTGATACCCCGTTCTGTCAGGCTAGCATCAGCGGTAGGTATCGGTCTCTTCCTTGCCTTTACCGGGCTTCAATTTCACCAAGGCATGGGTCTTGTGGGTCCAAGCAAGTCTACATTGGTAACCCTGACAGCATGTTTAAAAACCGACTCTACCACAGGCGAGTGTCTCGGTGGTACCATGCAAAGCCCAACCTTCTGGCTCGGTGCTGTCGGGTTTCTCATTACTGCTACTTGTTTATCCAGGGAACTGAATGGAAGCATGATTTATGGGATAGCACTGGTCACAGTGGTTTCTTGGATAAGAGGTACAAGTGTCACCATTTTTCCAAACACTCCACTTGGCAACTCTAACTTTGAGTACTTCAAGAAGGTGGTGAGTTTTCATGGCATTAAAAGCACAGCAGGGCAAATTAGTTTTACTGGTTTCAAGAGTAGTGCTACTTGGATTTATGTGATAACTATCCTATACATAGATATTTTTGACACCACCGGTTCTATGTACTCCATGGCTGAATTTGCGGGGTTCACCGATGAAAAGGGTGGATTTGAGGGGGAATATCGTGCGTTCCTTGTAGATGGAGGAACCAGCATTATAGGGGCTGCCCTTGGGACCACTACACTGACCACATATGTGGAATCAACGGCTGGGATTAGAGAAGGCGGTCGGACAGGCCTCACTGCAATCACTGTTGGTTTCTGTTTCTTTATGTCGGTGTTTTTCACACCTTTGCTGACGAATGTGCCGCCATGGGCAGTTGGACCGTCGTTGATTCTGGTAGGAGCAATGATGATGAAAGTAATAAAAGAGATAGAGTGGACAGACATGAAGGAGGGGGTACCGGCATTTGTGACTATGATCCTTATGCCACTTAGCTTCTCTATAGCTAATGGCATTATTGCTGGTATCGGAATTTATATCGCACTTCATATGCCTGATTATGTCATTCGAGTTTGGAGGTGGGGAACACGAATGAAGAATGCAAAATATGAGTCAAGTAACCAGATAACTGACTTAGCGAGCACTGATATCAATGTCCCGGAAACACCAGTTTGAGATTAGGTCCTTAATTTAATTGTGCATTAAAATTGATCTACCTTATTTTATGTGGTAAGTTCTGGGATTAATTTTCGATTGTTTGTTTCAGTTCATTGCTTTGTATGTTCAATTTTTCTGATGGAGAACTCTTAGAGATGTGTAATAGGAAAAGGCAGCAGGAGTTTGCAAGTGATATCTGAATTCTGAATTACCATTGCATTTACTTTCAAGCTAATAAGCAAAAGTTATATTATTCTACATACAACAAATTCATGGAAATTTTAATTATTAGGATTCAAGTAAAAAAAAACATTTGGTCCTGTTAAAAAACTGAACTCAAATATAAGTTATATATAACACCGAATCAACAATACAAATCGTGAGATGACTCAATCTCACCCGCCAATTCTCTTACAAAATCAACAAAACAGAAACCAGTGTCATGCTCCACCTCTTCTTCTATCTCTAAATAATCCCGATGCGTCGGCTGTTTCCTTGTCAAACATAGAGGCATCAGAGTTACCATGAGATATCTCATAATTTTCAAATTCATTGTAATCATAAAAGCTGCTTGTCAATTCCACCGTGCCCCAATAACTGATTCATGGCCAAATCATGCCGGCGATGTTTGTGGGCCTTCTTGATTTTAGTTCTGTCCTTAGAGACAGGACAATCATGACAGCAACACTTGCAGGTGAAACGAGAATGGTTGGTCGGCTTGGAGGAAACTTTGGTCATGAAATTTGTTGTGGGTGCAGTTTTGAACTTGTTCACCTTTCTAGAGCTTGGATTAGAGAATCCAGGATAGATTACAAAAACAAAGAACCATACCAATGTTGCCTTCCCTCTCTTCTCATTAAAAGAGGTGGTCAAGATCTTCTATTAATTGTGACTGTTGAGTATTATACTGCCTTAATGCAAAGCTCATTAGACAAGGTCATAGCTAATAAGATATGACTTGGGGTGCAAGGTTCATTAAATTTAAAAGAGGTTGTTCTAGAGTTAACATTTTCTCTTGGAGAAAGGACATATAGATGATGCTTTTGATATTTGCCTTTTTCTCTCACTATTACTACTGAGACAATGAGCTAGGATTTATTTAGAAAATTTTCTACTGGTGAATTGAGTTGTACCAGATTCTATTTGATTAATAAAAACAGGTATCTCCAGCTTGAGGGTAACTAAAGATAAATGAAGAACTGAGCATCCAGAAAAAAGGTAGATATTACAAAAGAAATTAAATAAGAAGAGCAGTGAAAGATCGCTTATAAAAACATTTGATGCTAAGCATATTGATTCACAGATGTAAATATACATACCCTGTACAAAATATTTGGAAGGCAACAACATCCAAATGTTCACATTCCAATATATTGATTACATATCCAGGACTGCTACTATATTTTAAATTGAGTATGACGAATATCAATAGCATTGATCCATGATATAATTACACTTGCGCAGATTCCGGCTTATCTGAAGGTCCCAAGAATGGTTCTGCTTGTTCAGCTGCAATTACAGCTTTCCCCTTCTCTCTCCTTTCAGGGTAGAGCACATAGTGTTGCACTATGAAGAGCAAGTCGAAGAATACTACTTCCTGCATTCAGTAAATAATTTATCCACTAAGAAAATTAATTTACAAAACATCCGTTCTACTATTTGAGTATCTTTCGGTCCAACAAAAAAAGGAACAAGAAAAACTTGATAGCTCACAAGGAAAATGTGCTACAACTTTTTACTCCCAAAATGGACCTATTCTGTGTCAGCATTTGCAAGGATTTATACAAAATTGTTGTTGCATAACCAAAAGGATTGTAACCAAGTTTGGTGCTTCAAGCACCAAAACAGCAAATCAGTGACTAGACGATGCACAATTACAGTCATCTCTAAAATGCAAAATCTTACTCAACTAGGCTGTAATATGACTATGAAAGATTTTCCAAATCCTTTTCAAGAATTATCACAAAATAGAACCTGAAGTTTTGATCTGTGGATTTTACTGGGACAAAGTTTTATCAAAGAGCAAGTTCAAGAACCCAACAAAAAATAAATTGCCCAATAAAGCCATAACTAAACTTAGATTTCCTAGCTAAATTAAAACTTCCAGGTTTTGGGTTTATGGTAAACTAGTCAAGCATATGAACCCAAGTCCATTAAAAAGGATGAAACCCTAGTCATGGCCAATGGGGTCCAGCAGATTGTTCCGAAAAATCTATAGAGAAGGGTCAGTTTTAGCTGTCCAATAAAAAAGAGGTAATTCTAAAAAAATCCCCAATTAGTGTCAAATTACGGACTACTTGTTTTTTAGATTTGGAAGCAGCTAATATCAAATAAATGCAGCAAGTAGAATAGCAATAAGAACAAACAGGTAAAATTGCAAAGACAAAAAAAACACCAATTTGCAAAGATACAGATAAATTTAACTTACCAAAGAGAGAAGTGTTTTGCCGATGTTTCCATAGAAGTTCACAAGAGAATCTGCATATGACATTAGTGTAATCAGGCAAACATAAAAGAACTTAACATACAAAAATAGGAGTAAAAACGAAATCACTAAAGAGGCCAATGTAGTAAATGATATCCATACCAGGACATAAATATTACAGTCAGAAACCAACAATCAGACATATTAACAAAACAATCCAAAACATAACAATAAAAACATATAAATCAACAGAATTACAGCAAAGCCAATCATGCCTAACTGGCACTAACCAGTACCATTACTGGTAAAAAGATGGAATATGGCAATCCCATCCTAGATACAAATTGCAAAGATGTGCGAAAAAAGAAAGATGAAAAAAATAAGCGACTTACTTTGGTCAATAGATTGCACTCCCATTTGACCAAAATTTAATACACCTCCCACTAAGTCGAGTAAGATATTGCCTATGCTCCACCCCACTGTGCTCTTGCGACTGAAGTTCATGACAGCCTGATATGAAAGACGTAAAGGAGATGTGAGATATTAAGTTAGAAAGGAATTGATGGGTGTAAAACCATTAATGCGTCGACTCTCATAAATACATGAGGTTACCGGGCTAAATTAGAGGGAGATTGTCCTCAAGAAATATAGTTCTTACTATTCAAGTGAAGGGATATGGGTGTGAATTTGGACCAACATCGCTCCCCATAAAAATATCTTATTATTTTTGTCAAGCCAAAGATGAAAAATAGTAGAATTAACAACAAAAGGTAGAAATATGCATCTTTCTCCCAAGTGAAAACCATCAAATCAACTAAAAAGCTGCAACTTCTACAGTCCAGACTAAATCCTTACATCATTGGAAAATGAAAAGAATATATCAAAAAAAATTTCAAGGTTCTGAAGCTACCTGCGGAATATACTTGATTGCTGTCATTACAACTTGTATGGTGCTGAAATAGAAAAATATAGAATATCAATTATACTCTCATGTAGTCATATTTATCTGTGTGTGTGGCCTTATGCACACGCATGTGCTCCAGGGTTAATGTGTTCTTTTGTGCTCTCTTCTAGCTGTCAGATACATTGAAAGCCAAGCCCAGTAAACCCCACTAATAAATAGCAATACCTTGTTATAAGTTGATCTATAAGGTTTTGTGTGATGCATGAAAATGAATAACTTACCTGAAGACAGATATAAGCCAAAGCCATGAATGGTTTGGCCAGGCCACAATTACACAAACCAAAGCAGCTGCCCAAACAATTGCAGTTATTGCGCTGCCAACTTTAGAGACCTTTTGAGTCCCACGCTGTTTGTATAAAATAAGTATTAGAAAATTGTCCTTCTAATTCACACATATTGTTTGGAATATTGAAGCTAAATTCATTCATCATTTTGGTCTTAAATTTCTTTGACAGGAAATGCCATCCACGTTGTGGATGAGGTACAGAAGTAGTATTCACTTGAGGCATTTCTTCTATGTTTATTTCATTTGCTTGACATGCTATTCACTTAGCTTATTTCAGAAAGAACCATAACCATTTGTACCAAACAAAAAGAATGATTTTATCACAAGTCTGATCAGTATGACTCCTAGATGAACCAAAAAGTTTTGGAAATAGGAATTTTGGGGACCAAACTGAGGATCTCATTAGAATTTAGGAAAACTTGTTTGTTTTAATACTGCACGAACCCATCCCCCCACCATAAAACCCAAAATGAAGAGAATATGAAATAGCAGTGCATATAGATACTCACATCATAAATGATGACTTGAAACAAGGTAAAAGCTGTCAAGGCAACAGCATGAATGGAGAAACAAACATCATTTAATGCCACAGGAATAATCTGTCAAGGGAAAGCACTAATAAGATATGCTCATATAATAAACAAGTAAACAACACAAGGAATATACCTTACTGTCTGTTGCACAAATTTTTGGACATTTTTAATTTAGTTTTCAATTAAGGTATCTCCTTAACCAATAAACTTTCAACTTAATACAAAGAAAAAACATGTAGGAGTAGCGACCTCATCTCCAAATTTTTCATGATACTGCCTCTGTATCTCAGGACTGAAGTACATGGCAGCGTTGTATATGAGATATGAGGAGTGCTTTGTCATATTCAGTACCAGAAAGTCGAAATTTAGCCCCACCACACTGTAAAAAGCCATCCAACAGAAAACCATATAAGAAGGAAACATTCATTAATACAAGTAGCATATTCCTAAATAAGAAGACATTTTCGAATTTTATTTTAATAACATAATAATTTCTAGTGCACTAAAACAAAATACAATTTGTTGAGAAGCTTTATGTAAGTACAACATTGAGTGATAATATATACAAAGAACGAACTAAATTTGATCAGTTGGCTGCATTTTTTACTGGTAAAGTTTTCACAAACAGAATTCCGGTTTGAGTTGATAAAGATTAAAACATTTCACTGCTTTCCAATTTTTCCCCTGGAGGTTATATACTAATTAATTAACTATGTTCACTGGTAAAAGCTAATACAGTGGCTTGCAAAGTCAAGCTCATAATGGCTATGACCAGCATCCTAACTAAGTAAAGCCAAGATAAATCACAGCACAGTCCAATTGAAACGTAGTAAAAATCCCCAATTAGAGAAGAAAACACCAAAATGATCTGATCAATCATGTAAGGTACCTTTTTCTCCGGTAATTGAGAATAACTTGGGGGTAGAAGCTGAACGACCAAGAGAAGAAGGCGATCCATCCAAGGACGTTGTACACGACTTCAAGGTAAATAGAATTCCAGGAGGCCATTATCTCTTCTCACTTTCCTTTCCTTCTTCACTGCTACAAGGAAGAAAGAGAAAGGACCAATTACCAGTCGAGGCCCCGACGCTTGCGTTGAAATCGACGGTAATTTGCAAATGGGCTCTGAGTTTACCGTATTTACAGAGATACCAATGATGGGAGAGAGAGACACCAGGGCTAAAATTGGAAAAGAGTAACAAAAGAGTTTTAGTGCAACGAACTTGTATTTATTTTCCTTTGCTGAATCTGGAGAGGATCAGGGGAAAGTTCATCGGTGACGAAATGAGGAATTCGCATCCTCTGAGATATCTCAACTTTTGCGTGTTTTCTGGAAAATTTCAACCGTTCAAATATGTTCTGCACGAATCTCAAATCAAAAAATAGGGCCCCTGCGCTACCTCCGAATAGACACCGGACACGTCGGTCACGTAAAAATTGAGATATCTCAGAGGATATGCACTCCGAAATGAGGGAATCCAAATTTTCGGGTAAAGATTTTTAAGAGAACAGGTTTTACTTCATGAAGCGCACGGATTATCGAAACAGTACATGATATGTATTATGTGCGCTCTCATAAAGCCAAAATTGCTCTGCTAAATAAATCTGTACCATTTCTCCAGAGCAGATTCTTCTACTGAGTCACCGAAATGCGCCTACGTCAACTCAAGTCGTCAATCAGCAGATCTTGACTCGATAAGGCCCATGCACTAAAGGGCTTTCTCGTTCCCTGCAAGGTCCAAAAGACTAGAATAGATTTGGGCCGACATTCTGGACTGGAAGAACAACGCTAGAAAAACACTGAAAAATTATGCATTGCAAATGTCAAAAGGCAACAATAAAATTCGTTTATTGTTTTGCCGATCATGAGATTGTGATCCTTTCGTACAACTAGGTAGGCCTCCTTGCTAATATGAAAGCCTGTAGGGCCGAGCTGTCAGAATTTGCGGAAAGTGTTCTAGCATCACGATTCACATCATTGAAATTTTGGTTGATTTGGGTTGTTCGTTCTAAAATCTAAATAGAGAAGTTAAGAGCTGAAAAAATAGTGTGTCCTGCTACCCAACAAGTCTGGAATAACAGCAGACAATGATTTCATGTTCACAACTATGCAAAGTAAAAGCAATCTAAGTCATGTGTTTTCATTAACAGTAGAAACAACATTTACACTTGTAAGATATCCCATCTCTGAGAAATAACCCTAGTCAAGTTGTGGTATAGATATCTCATCTCTGAGAAATAACCCTAGTCAAGCATAACCAGAGAGACGAAACAAAACCATTATAGGCCCTTTTGCAATTAATAGCGGTAACTGACCCCTAATAAATCTCTATTAAAACCGCAAAATATATCTTTTACAGTCAGAAAACAGCAACAAAATGGCCATATAAAAAATATAAAAGCTATTATCTTCTGTGTATGGCCTTCAAGTAGCCCCTCAGCATTCATCAATCCTCATTTCCAATACACCCCTCATCCTTGGCTTGATTTTCAGCGACAGCTACAATCATCAGATTATTGGTACCGGTACCAGTATCCTCATCCCTGCTTGTACTCACTTTCATTCCCTCCATTCCTATTGACAATGAAGAGGTGGGTTGTGAGAAAGGCAAATGCTATAGAACTTTTGCAATTAACTCCCTGAATATAGAATTTAGTACGCTATTCCTAAGTCATCCATAAAGATGCCTAAACCATCATATTCCAATCTGTCTCTTCTCATAAAACAACATGGTACCGAAGGTAACCAGTAATATATCATAAGCAAAAACAACATTGCCATGCCATGCTAACCACTCCCAAATTGGTCTAAATGGAGAAGTAAGACTTTACTTAAATATAGACATTGTTTGCAGCCTTGCCAACTTTTTTTCCTACAGTTTGGCATTGAGTAATATACTACAAAAAGAATGCTGAACTTTCATAATGGTGTTCACTATTTTTTCCAAATCTAGTAAACTATAGAAGTATTTGACATAAGCCTTCATTTTGTTCCCACCTCCAAACAACTCTATCTTTATCAGGAATTAGGAATTAGGAAAATAAGAAATATATGTCGAATTCTTCCCAATCTCATCTTAAAACCCCTCCTACAGTCCTTCTAAAAGTAATCACTAACCTAGAACTCATAATAACACCACGAACCAGCAAGTCAGGTTCCAATGACAATTTAAAATAAAAGGAGGAATTATTGTAGCCAAAGCTAATTTTCATGTCCAAGGTTTCTTTCAAAGCCCTTCTTTTCCTAAAACCTCACAACTTCAACATTAAAATATTGATGTAGCAGCTTCTTCTAACTCTCCAAGTCTGAAACCTCCTTATGATGTTATATTTTGACAATGGAGAAACAACAGTGCCAGGGATAAATGGAATGTAGTTAAAATCACAGTAAACTTGTACTTGAGTTAGAGCACTAGTGCATTTTCAGCCTTACTTGAAGTACCTATGAAAGGCTCTGTTTCTCCAGGGGTAGTTACCACTTTGTCCTTGTCCCTCTCCTCCGGGTAGAGCACATAATGCTGGACTATAAATAGTAGATCAAATAATATGCTTTCCTGCACTAAACAAATGATTTCTTCATTTAGCTAATTAGCTTGTAAAACTCATTTATGCAGAAGCACAAGTATTTCTGTCCTGAATTTGTTTGGAGTTGTCTGGTTTAATAAATGTATTATTAAGCATCGGCTTTCGCAGATGGTATTATAGATTAAAATTTTATAATTTTACTTGAAACACGCCATAGAGAAATTGAACGTTAATGGCTTGTAATATAATTGTAAGGTTCTTACCAAACAAAGCAGTAGCTTGCCAGTATTTCCATAAAAGTTTACAGTAGAACCTACATAATGATAATGTCTAATTAAGGAAAGAAAAGCAATTTAAAAAAAAAAAAAAGTAAACATCAAGAACTGTAGAACCACGCCAGTTATAGCTGATATCAACTGATTTTAAAACATTACCAACAACCAGCCTAGGCCTATACAAGATGGAAATTCACTAATTCAGAACTGCAATCCTTTATATAAACAGTGAACCATGTCCAGGTGAGTAAACCATACCCTGGTCAATAGATTGTGCACACATTTGTCCCAAACTGAATAGGCCTCCAAAGAAGTCAAAGAAGGTGAAGCCTATGCTCCACCCTACTGTGCTTTTGCGCTTGAAGTTCATGACAGCCTTGAATAAATTAATAGGAAAACGAAGTCAAGAAATGAACTGAGATATCATGCAGTGTAAAAATATAAGTCACAACAGATGCATTAGAACTATTTAAGTGAAAAGAAGGGATCAATTTGATCGACCAAAGGTGTACATCTTACTTGGCAGCAAAGAAGATGACAATAAATAGAAAAGAATGTCAAGCTAGCAATTTCTATATTACTGAAACATAGAAACAGGAGTTTTACATATCAGATTCTCTTTAAAGGTGCAACCTCTGGGTACTGATTGCTATATTATCAAAAAGTGAACCAAAAATAACAATACAAGCTCGTACAAGATGTATAATACCTGTGGGATATACTTGATTAATGTAATGATGACTTGTATGGTGCTGAAACAATGAAATTATCAGCATACAAAAGAATTAGATTTTCAAGTGAACATAAATGTGAGAGAGAAATAAAGCATTTTGTCTCTACATGTTGTCAGATTGTTTGCACTAGTCCATAACCTGGAAGAATCCAGTATAACTTACTTGAAGATGGTGATAAGCCACAGCCATGAGTGTTTAGGCCAAGCTAGAATAACAGAAAACAATGCAGATGCCCAAATAATTGCAGTAATTGCAATACAAGTCTTAGAGATCTTCTGATTTCCTCGCTGTGCAAACCATAAACAGAACAGGGAAATAAAGAATATTGTGCAAATCATCCTAGTGCAAAAGCTGAGTTTCGAGCCTATGACCTCCCACTGAGGGGACAATACCATAGCCAATTGTGCTAGAGAAGAATACCAGTGACTCAGAATTGCATGTCCCATATGCAACCAACATGTACTGATGTACCTATAATGTCTTTTTTTTATAATATTTTTGGTTTTCTTTTTTTGAAGATGTCAATTTTAGTTTCAAATAATGCAATAAATACTAAAATACCAGTGGTGATACCTCCTGGCCTCTCGATTAATTCACGAACAAACCAAATTAAATAAATGGAGTCCAGATTTACCAACTTGGTATATGAAGATTTGAAACAAGGTAAAAGCTGTCAAGGAAAGAGCATGTATGGAGAAAAAAACATCATTCAGACCAACAGGAATCATCTGTTGGAAAATCAATTGTCAGACAAATGCCCACAATGAACTTTTCTGCAAATTAACAAAAAATTTAACCATACCAACCTGATCAGGTCCGTACTTATCATAGTACTGCCTCTGTACCTCTGGACTGAAGAACATAGCCGCATTGTATATAAGATATGAGGTGTGCTTTGTCAAATTCAGCGTTGGGAAATCAAAATTGAACCCCACCACACTATAAAGTATAAACATCCATTGTCAAATCATGTCAATTTCAATTAAGGAAACATAAATACTACCTTTTTCTTCGGTAGTTGAGGAGAACTTGAGGGTAGAAGCACAACGACCAAGAGAGAAACGAAATCCATCCAAGTACACTGTACGCCACTTCCAGGTAGATTGAATTCCAAGAAACCATGGTCTCTTTTACAGTTTCCCTTTCCGCTGCTTTGGATTTTTGGGAGACTCAGTACAAAAGCTGAGTTTTCCTTTCAAGTTGTCCATTGGGATAGAATAAAAAATTGCTCTAGTTTTGTATTATAGCGGGAGTGCGTATCCTCTGAGATATCTCAATTTTTGCGTGACCGACGTGTCCGGTTCCTATTCGGGAGAACGTAGGGGGCAGTATTTATTTGAGCTTTGAGATTCGTGCAGAACGCATTTGAACGATTGAAATATTCCTAAAAGTCACGCAAAGTTTGAGATATCTCAGAGGATGCGAATTCTTATAGCGGGAGGTAACTTGAACATGTATCCTCTGCATTAACTCAAAAGGGAATCTTTAGAGTTAATGCATCTAGGCCATCCGATCTTAAATGGAGTAAATCCGGACGTCTGATTTTAACAGAGAGTTCTTCAATATTGGTGGGGATCTAGTCCGCGCGGATCTTAAAGCATATCAGATGGTCAAGATGCATTAACTCAAAAGATTTCCATTTGAGTTAATGCATAGGATATAAATTCAAGGTAACTTGGACTGGAGAGTGAGAGTGCCGAAATTTTTATTAGTATCTAAAATTAAAAAATAATTTCCAAACGCTGGATTTTCAAAAGTGTCAAAATCGGAATAAAAATTTTGGGTGAGACTGTGAGAGTAAGCCAAAAGTTCGAGCTGTAGAGGAATTTTGAATTCAATATCACCTGAGGTAACATAATATTTCTGTTTAGATCCAAACCATCCGATCAGGATCTGCACAAATATTAAAGTATTCGTACATTCCACTTCTGGATCGGACGGTCCAGATCCAAACGGAATATTTTTGTTACCTCAGAGAATACGAACTCGGAATAAAAAGGTTGTTGGTCCAGGTGTCCAGCGGGATGGATCGGACTCTGTTGCTTTTCTCTAAGAAAAGCAGGGTCCAGCTTTTCCGATCCCAACCATTCAAATTCGTTGAGATTTGTGTATGGAAAAGTTTCTTTATCGAGATACGCGAATGGAAAAGTTTCTTTATCGAGATACGCGAATGGAAAATTTTAAATGGTTGGGATCAGAAAAGCAAGACCCAGCTTTTCTTTAAAAAAAAGTAGCAGAGTCGGATCCCCAGCGGGATAGCAATGCCAAAAGTTAGAGATGTCAACGGGTACGGTAAAGATCGTGTGAAAGCATTTTCATCTCCGTACACATTACAAATTGTCCTTATTTGTATCCTACTCATACGAAAGTAATGCTATTATACTAAAAAAAATATTATATGTTGAATAATACATCAAAACACATTCATTTCACAAAAATATATACGTGTTTTAAATGTCTAAATTTTATTGAGATTTGCTGAAATTTATTTATATGTTTTAATAGTTAATTAAGCGTAACACAACTATCAAAAATAGTTGGAACATTAATTAATATTCATTGCTCATTAATATATATATATACATAATATATATATATATATATATATATATATATAGAGAGAGAGAGAGAGAGAGAGAGAGAGAGAGAGATAGATATATATATATATAGAGGTTGGTTAATATCAAATCAGTTGTTTCTGAGGTCCTGTGCAACCAAGTCGTTTTTTAAATTTCAAAGTCCATATCGTCGATCCAAGCGTTAAATGTGTTCTTTATATTAAAATGTACTTGGAGACCAAATTTTACATTTTTTGGAATTTTTTTACTATTTATTGAGCCACTTTGAAAAACGCTAATCCAACGGTGGCTTAACAAAACAGTAAAATTAGAAGCCACCGTTGGATCAGCGATTTTCAAAGTGGCTCAATAAATAGTAAAAAAATTCCAAAAAATGTAAAATTTGGTCTCCAAGTACATTTTAATATAGAGAACACATCTAATTGTTTGGATCGACGATTTGGACTTCGAAAATTGAAAACGACTTGGTTGTACGGGATCTCAGGAACAACTGATTTGATATTAGCCAACCTCTCTCTCTCTCTCTATATATATAGTTATAATTATCTGATCGGATAACGGGTACGGAATAGGCTTTACCCATACCCTTACCTGTTTAGATAATGAAACAAATATTTATCTGTACCGTACCCATACCCGTACCCAATAAGTTTACGAAAGAAATATCA
Source organism: Carex cristatella (assembly GCA_024447775.1). Lineage (NCBI taxonomy): Eukaryota > Viridiplantae > Streptophyta > Magnoliopsida > Poales > Cyperaceae > Carex > Carex cristatella. Next base: position 3,845,137 of record JAJHPF010000022.1, read on the forward strand.
AATACGGTATGGATCGTAAAGGGTGCCATTCACACTCCTACCAAAAGTAGATATTTTTCCTAAATTTTTTTCGACTGGGAAGGAAATCCTGAACTTCATTTATAACAATTTTTTAAAAATAGAATTATATTAATCGTCTACAGAAACAAACTTGAAAACTAAAAATGAAACATTTGACTAATCAAGCAAATTAAGATCAATTGTTCAAGTTCATCGGTTGAAGTCTGATCTGACAATTCTTGTTGCCAGCCATGCTACCGAAATTTTTATTAATACCATTTAAAACAAAAAACAAAATTAGAGAATTCAAAAGATTTATTGGTTTCCGGTCGACTTTGCCTCTTTCAAAAATAATATTGCCCTCTCTGAATCTTTAATTTGTAATTCATGTTAAATTTAGAATTAAAAATAATTAAAAAAATTTGAATTATGATTGGTAACTAGAATTATAAGTTAAAATATTAGAAATTACAAGTCAGAGTATTATAAAGTATAAGTCAGAGTATTATTTTTTTTTAATCAAATATTCAATTAATTAATAAGTTTAAATTCAATTAGAATCTAATTAGCTGTTTAAATCCGATTTTGATATTATTTTTTCCTCCTCTGACTCCGATTTACCATTTATTCAATTGATTGGTCTTCGGATAACTACAAAAAAAATTGTTTACTAATAAGTTGGACAGTTCAAATCAAATTTGAATTTTTGTCACTGAAATTGAACGACGATTCCAATAAGACCAATCACTCTTTGTACGTGTGTGTTTTGATTGTTACAGAAATTATGTTAATGTTATTTGGATTATCTTATTGGAATAATATGAGAAAAGATATCAAGCCACATAGTATGAGAAAAATGTTTTTTTTATTTTATTTAAAGTTTGTGGTTTTTAAGTGCTAATTAATAGTTTTATTAATAAAAAAACGAACTTATAACGAGTCACCGAGTCGAATGATTCTAATTTAAAATTTATTTTTTATTTTTACAAAATCTTCTAAACTACTAGATAACTTTAATCTTCTAATTTCACTTATTTACACTCATAATTAAGAAAAATTGACCAAATCGTAACAGAAAGGTCATATTGAACCAATTTCAATAATTAATGGGGGCTAATTTGAATAAAAAGAGTTCAGGAGGTTAATTAAATCAAATGCAATAGTTGAAGGTTAAAAACATTTTAAAATAAATAAAGAACTTACAAAGTTACAAATCAAGAATTTTGAATTCCAGGACACACGAATCCAACAAGTAAAATATATTACTTTTATTACATGTTGATTTCATATTAAAATGTGCTCATAAATCAAATTTTTATATTTTTTGAAATTTTTTTTACTATTTTAAGATACGTACAAAATCACTGTTTTTGGACCGTTCAGAAACAGTAATGTTGTATGTATCTAAAAAAAATAGTAAACAATATCCAAAAAATATAAAATTTGATCTCTGAGCACATTTTAATATGAAAATCATGTTGAACGGTTCGGATAGACTGTTCAGACTTTTATCGTACGATTTTTAAAGCCATTTGGACCAAATTTTATTCCCAATCAATAATAAGCCTTCTATACTTGTAGTTGGTACTTATTAATGTCTAAGATAAGGAATGATTCATCAAATTAGCCCATGGGCCAAAGCCCAGATATCTACTTCAAGCCCTTTACCATTCCCCTGCATATTTCTTTTCTTGCCTTCCAGCCGCAAAACCCTAACTTCCGTCCGCCGCGCAAATTCAATAGCCATAGCCATTAGCCATTAGCCATGGAGACAGCAGCCACCGTTCCCGTTGCTCCTGGAACAATCCCTGATGGCGCCTCCGTCCAGTGCTTTGGGCGGAAGAAGACCGCTGTGGCGGTGACGCACTGCAAGAAGGGCCGTGGCCTCATCAAGGTTAACGGGTCTCCCATCGAGCTCGTCAAACCTGAGATCCTCCGCTACAAGGCTTTCGAGCCGATCCTCCTCCTCGGACGCAACCGCTTCTCCGAGGTCGACATGAGGATCCGGGTGCGAGGCGGAGGGAAGACCTCTCAAATCTACGCTATCCGCCAGAGCATTGCCAAGGCGCTTGTTGCTTACTTCCAGAAGTACGTCGACGAGCAACAGAAGAAGGAGATCAAGGATATCCTTCTCAGGTACGATCGCACCTTGCTTGTGGCGGATCCGAGGCGCTGCGAGCCCAAGAAGTTCGGTGGACGCGGTGCACGTTCCAGGTTCCAGAAGTCCTACCGTTAAGAGGTATTTTCTGGAGTTTTTTACAAATTTAGTTTATCTTTTTATTCCAAGTTCTGCAGGTGTTTTTTATTTATTATTCTTACCTGTGATGTATGACTTAGGTATAAGAAACTAGTTCTTTAGGAGAACTTTCAATTGAACTCGATCAAACAACTGCATTAGTTATATCAAATTCATTTCATGGATATCTTATATCAGTAAATGTTAACTTCTGTTCAGAATTTAAGTATTGTGTAAAAGTAATATTAGTTGGGCATAATTGAGTGCAAATATTCAATTATGACTGGGAGCTTGGAGAATTGGAAACACTGATTGGATTGTTAAATTTTAAAACTTGTAATATCTAGAGAACAATAGATTATATATTTTAGGATGCTGTCATTTGCCTAAACTAGCTATTTTTCTATTGGTGCAATTTTGTTGTTTAGATATGTTTATTATCCAAAGCATATCTGGTTCGTGTTGAACTTGTCAAGTGTACTATTGGTGCAATGTATACTAATGTTGAACTTGTCAAGTGTACCAGTGGTGCAATGTATACTAATGTTGAACTTATCAAGTTCTAATGTAGCTTCATTTATGCATTCCTCTTTCGTATTGAACAACACACTTTGGACAAGTATTTTTCTTTATCTTCATGAAGCAATGATGCTTTTGTTCAAGTTAATTAATATTTTTTTATTTTGGCTTAGTTACGTAAAACCAAACTGACCCTGTTTTTTCTATTAAAGATTTGTGCAAATATTCAATCATGATGGGGAGCTTGTGTTATATTCTTTCTTTGATCGAACAATTAATATATAGATACAATCATATGAATTTGGTTAAATGTAATGCTCAAATGAAGCAGGTAAACTCTGTTTTGTTCCTTGTATGTTGTAACATGAACATTCTAAAGTCTATTTTGTTTTTGGCAGGTTCCAAATATTCTTTATCTATATTTTGAGTTGGAGCTGGATGGGAGCTGGATGAAGAAACTGTCTTGTTAAAAAAATTTGATTTCATGTCCTGTAGTTTTAATTAGAGTTGATGTTGAGTGCAAGTAAATTTTGGACAAGTTTTGAATTTAGTTTGCATAATCTGCTTTTTTTCTAGCATAATGCTTCATTTTTTTTCTTTAACATAATTAAAGGATCCATTCCGTATATACCTCTGTGGAGTACTTGTGTCTTAAAATAAAAACAGCATTCACTTTAGCTAGTTAGATTGCATCCAACATGCACGATCCTAAGAAGAAAAGTTTTGCAAAATCATGACAGCGATCTGAAATTTTTATCAGAGAGGAGGTGAATTTGGGAAGCTTAGCGGCTTCTAGGACTTTATTATATACTATACAGTATAGCGGATCATATTTTTTTTATTTAACTAAAGTTACTAGATACATTTGAATATTTTTTTCAACATACAAACATACATATTCACATGTTATTTACACCATATCACCAACAGTAATAGTGCCATCTTCAATAACATTCAAATTGCACCTTGATCAGCCCATCTTCATTGCTTGTATTTGTTTGGTTTTGTGATGAAATGCTAAGTTGCTTGTAGATTTGATGACTCATCTGGTTCATATTTTTTTTTCGAAATGTAACAAATATAATTTTACCACTATCTGATCCGTATCCAATTTGTTTTCACCCCTAGCTGGACTTAACTTCAGCCGGGCTAAAAAAAATTAGGGCCTATTGTAGAAATAGGGATCTGATTTGTTTTCACCCCTAGTAGAAGCACTTGGCATAGACTTCTTCATTGCTCTTGTTTCTTCACTTGTCACCTTCTCTTGTTTCTTCACTTTCCACCTTTGCTTATAGTATATACATAACCTATTGCTCATCTATGTTCCTCTTATTTCTTTCTTCAGTTCTCACCCAGCTCATTGGTTTCTCGGGTCTCTGACAGAGCACCTCGAGGACGCCCACTTCAATCTCCTAACCAAAATCCACAGTCATTCTTTTTCCTAGGTCCACTTTGCTGCTGAAGCTCATTTTGTGTAGCAGTTTGATTCTATTTTGTGAAATTATTAAGCCAATTTTCAAAAGACGTGATAAATGAATAGATATCCCAATTTCGACTAACTTGAGCTAACCTCCCAATCACTGTTGGATTAGTGAAATAATCACTAATCCAAGAGAGAGCGCTTTGTGTGGCATGTCACATGAAATGGCACTCTGGATTAGTGCCTTTCTTGAATTAGCGCTAATACAAGTCCATCCAAACGTACTCGTAAGAAACTGGCACCAAACACGGGTACTTAACATCAGAACTATATTGTTTTAGAAATCAGCTTAGATACTCAATCACACAACAAACTTAAATCTAAACAAGTTTTGAAGTAAACACAAATAAAATTCGGCATAGTGGAGCAGTTAGATAATACTCTTCATCATTGGTATCACTGGCACCATCCTTTCTGATCCAAATCTCCAGCTGGGGCAACATATTTGTTTTTATTGAAGTGGAATGAGATCAAAGTATCAGGGCATCCATTGTTGCATTTGAAATTTAGTTATCTCGTTCAAATTATCTGATCAAGTAAGACAACAAGGAGTAAATTGTCAATACCATATTTCTTGTATTAATCAAGGATTTATTAGAAAAAAATTAATATATTCCTTATTTTCCAAATGCACCAGTATATAGCACTAAGTACAACCATAAATAAATTAGTTGTTTGGTTGCTGGGCAAAGTCCACGAGTATAATAAAGTATCCACAAAATCTTCCAATTCTGGCAAGTCACCACTCACCATCCAAAGCTAAATTCTTTGTGCAAAAAGACACATCCAAGCACAAAAGGATCTCTGTCTTCAAGTATGTCAGTATTGTTGCATAACAAACAATAAGCCGATTTTTTTAAATATCCAACATTGAATAAAAATTAGGACCAACTATTTTTTGGCCAGTTTGGACATTTTTATAAATACTTAGATAAGCTGGATATATTTAATTTTTTTTATATTTAATGTTGGATATTAATAAAAAAAAATCGGAACAATAAGTGTCACCTATCCATAGGGGTGTCAACGGATACGTCATACTTGTACCCTACGGTTCCTACCCTTACCCGCTACAAATTATCTTACCCGTACCTTACCCTTACCCATTATGGTAATTAGATAACGAAATAGTAGCAGGTAAATAACGAGTAATACTAAAATAATAATTATTTTCATTATTTATTAAATAAAATATTAAAACATACATATTAAATTCACACATGTATAGTACTTTATTAAAAAAAAAAATATGATCATACTAAGCATAAGTAAACCAATTAAAATTAATTCTCAAAAAGACATAAATTTAATTTTCAAAAATAGTATCTAAAAGATGTTGCAGTGTACCAAAACTCTTTAATCAAAATAATAATAAAAGAAAAACACACACCTCTTCAGTTAAAGTAAATTGAAAATAAAACGAGATTTAAATTCTCTTAATCTGAAGTTGTACGTGTGGAAATTTACTCCACTAAACCAAGCGTCCAACTGCACTTCAGGCTATTCAATAATAAACTATAAAATCTACGAGTCCAACCCCCTCCAAAAAAAAAAAAAAACTCTGAGACATGATTGTTTATTAATTATTACTCACTTATATAGAGGAGAGTTATGACTGTAGCTAATTATGTCACCTGCTTCGATGAAATAAATTATTCTTTAATTTAAACATCGGTGGGACACACGGTTTATATACAATATCGTCTTTATCATCTTCATCATTATCGAGATTGTCGTTGACTCGTTGTTGTTATCACTATCACAATCATAATCGTCATAATAATGATTTTATATCGTTATCACAATTATTATTATTATTATTATTATTATTATTATTATTATTATTATTATTATTATTTTATTACAATATTGTTATTTTCATTATTGTTGTTAGAGAGTGGCTAATAGTCTTCACCGTTGAGCCTCTGAACGTCCTTTGACTAACTGACGCTTAAAGTACTATGGAGAACCACTAACTGACGTGCTAATTATGATCACTGGCAGAACAAATAGCAAATTCAAAATTTGTTAAAAATTTATTCATCTCTAAAATGTAAGATATTCATACTTATACAGTGAAGTTAGAGTATTTGTGTTGTATGGTATTTATAAAAAACACAAAGAATAACTGGAGGGGATCATTAATTTTGGGGACCAATAACGACCAGGAAGACCGCAAACGACTCTTAAAAGCGACTTTCGCTTGGATTGGGGGACCACAGACGATAAACGTCACGCGGACACTTTCAACGCTACGTTCATTTCTTAAAATCTTTAACATTTATTCATATCAAATATGTAAAGTATTAATATCTACGCACTAAAATTCAATTATATATATCACAAAGTAATTACGATTAGACGAGGACCACTAATAATTAGTTATTTGTGATAATTAATGGATATAGCATCAGAGGACAATTATTTCTCTTATTGTTATTATATATTTTATCGTCTTTTAATAAAGTTGATAATAGTCTCCCTCAACAATTTTTTTTGAACTCTGCTAATCTTGGACTATGACCACTACAAGTAGCTCGTGCAAGTGTTGATACATATTTTTGATATATAACATATTAAATATTATCTAATATATTAAGTCTTTCTAAAAAAACTGAACATATCAACTTTATCTTTGACCAGGATCACCTTTTAGAAGATTGTTTGAATGTATTAATATTAAATATTGAAAATATTTATATCTCATCATGCAAGAGTAAACAGTTCGCATGTCAAGTGTTTTTGTCTAATATATTCTATAATTTCTTTTTTACATATGGCATTGGTTGACGCTTCAACATATTAATATCAAATATTGTAAGTATTTATACCTTATCGTGTAAGAATAAATATTTGTGTTAACTCCTACAAAGATAATATATCAAATTTGAAAAAAAAAATAGTTGGTGCTGATTAATAATGTTATCGACGGTGGTGCAACGACTGATTTTGTGGGCAATGAGAGCACCGGTAATAGATGGAAGTAATAGTTCGGAAGTGCTCATGTCCGGTAGGGTCCCAGATCTAAGCCTTGGCCTCCTTGCCATCGATGAGGAGCTTCTGAGTCTGGAACTCGAATCCACCTTCGGCATTGGATCACCAATTCGAGAAAATAGTTGTGAAGCAATCATGCAGGATAACAAGAAGGAGTGTGCAGCGGAGAGCTCAGACGAAGGCCACTGAGAGAAGGGGATGGGTAGCAACTTAGTTTTTTTTAATTAGTCAGGGAGATTGGTTGGATAGTTAATTAAGTGCGGGGATTTGAGGAGGACTAATAGACAGATCCAACTCTGCTGCTCTCCGATTTGGAGAGCAGGATTCTATTATTTAAATCTCAACCGTTCATATGTGTTGAGATTCATATATAAAAAAATTCAACAGCTAAAATTTGAATAATGCTCTTCTATTTGGAGAGTAGTGAAGTCAGTTCCCTAATAGATAGGAAAAAAAAATAATTTCTTTATGTTATTATATCATCCAACCATTGTCGTGATTACAACAAATATTATAACAAGAGAGTGTCTTTTATGGACATAAGGACCTATTTGTAAAATGAACATATTTTTATTTTCAAAGTTCAAATAGTCGATCCGAACCGTTCATCTTGTTCTCCATATTAATATGTGCTTGGAGACCAAATTTTACATTTTTCTAAATTTTTTTACTATTTATTAAGATGGGTACAAAAATATCAAATTCAGACTATTGAATTTTGTACCCATCTTAATAAATAGTAAAAAAATTCAGAAAAATGTAAAATTTGGTCTCCAAGCACATATTAATATGGAGAACAAGATGAACGGTTCGGATCGACTATTTGAACTTTGAAAATAAAAATATGTTCATTTTACAAATAGGTCATTATGTCCATAGAAGTCTTTGCCTTATAACAATTATTGTTATTGTTGTTGTTGTTTTTATTTATATTTTTAAAATGACAACGTGATTAACTGATTGTTATTTTCTTCTTGTTCCTTCATTTACTTGACAAACAAAAACAAAAGAAATCACGATAATATGTAATTTGACGCAAAATATCAGCGGAGTAGCCAGTTTAGAGGTCAACTACGAAGTATCAGCCGAAGAAAACTGAACCAAATGTCAAAACAAAGTATCCATCCGTCAAAACTATGTTGAGGCGACACTTCGCAAGCGGCATGATTACGCTCGTGACCCGTCGCACGAAACGCTACATATCATTTACCACGTTTCCGCGTCGCACTAGAGAATCTGGTTTCGCAACCCACAGTGAAAATTTTCCTGTGGCAATTTCAGACATGGAAACCGGTGTAAGCGACTCGTTACACATTAAGCTATCTTCATCTGTTGCACAGAGGATTAGTCTTAAGCGGTTAATTAAGCCCCCTGCTTCCTGCTTAACTGTGTTACTCGCTGTAACGGCTCCTTTCCCGAGTTCCTTTATATCCAGTAAATCATTATCTATAGACTAAATTGAATACTAACATCATACACCATATAACTGACAATACGGCCCCACCACTAATGAATGATTGAAACCACCTTCAGCCAAATTTTTTACTCGAGAAAACTCTTCACCCAAAATAAATTACTAAAATACAGCGCTCTCTGCTCTGCCTCAACTCTCCCACTCCTTCTGTGAACCCCTCGCCCCACTTCCCCTCTCTGCTTCTCTCTCTACTTCTACTATTTTACTCCACACAGAGTGAAACGGAGAAGCGGATTGGGGCAGAAGCGAAGAACACTTGGATGAATAATGTCGATCGATCTATAAAGGGAAGATGTCATAATTCGAGAGGGAAGATTGAGGAGGGAGGGAATAAGGTTTGACTCTTTTCTCTCAAAGCCCCCCCTTTCCCCTTTTCAGTTGCTATGTTCAATGGAAGTAACGATTGAGTAATTGTTCGACCAAATCTCTCGTTAATGGCAACGGACCAGCCTCAACCTCACTTGGAACCGCCTTCATGGCTGAAAACCCTACCTCTGGCACCAGAGTACCACCCAACCCTAGCTGAGTTTCTCGACCCCATAGCATACATCCTTAAGATCGAGAAGGAGGCGTCCCAGTACGGCATATGCAAGATTGTGCCGCCACTCCCGCCTCCACCCAAGAACTTAACTCTTTCTAACCTTACAAGGTCGTTTGCTTCCCTTGCTGGATCCTCGGGTTCGGATCCAAAGAGGTCTCTTCCCACCTTTGCAACCCGAAATCAGCAGGTTGGATTGTGCCCACGTCGGCCCCGCCCCGTCCAGCGTGCTGTGTGGCAGAGTGGGGAGCGGTACACTCTCCCCCAGTTTGAGGACAAGGCTCGACAGTTTGAGCGCGCACAGTTACGCCGCATTGGCAGCCACAAAAAATCTCTTTCGCCATTAGAGACTGAGACCCTCTTCTGGAGTTCTTGTGCTGATAAGCCCTTTAATGTGGAATATGCAAATGACATGCCGGGGTCGGGTTTTGAAAAAAGAATCCAGGCTGGAGAAGAAATAGATGAATCAAAATCAAAATCAGAATCTGAAGAAGAAGAAGAGAAGGAACTGAAAAATGTGGGAGAGACAGCATGGAACATGAGAGGGGTGTCAAGGGAACGGGGGTCTCTGTTGAGGTTTATGAAGGAGGAGATACCAGGGGTGACCTCGCCTATGGTTTACGTAGCAATGATGTACAGTTGGTTTGCATGGCATGTTGAGGATCACGATTTACACAGCCTGAATTACCTCCACTTTGGTGCGGGAAAGACGTGGTATGGTGTTCCCAGGGATGCAAGGCTTGCTTTTGAGGAGGCAGTACGTGTGCTTGGCTATGGCGAGGAGGTGAATCCTCTCGGTATGTTGACTGATTTTTGGAATGTTTGTTTAATTTGGTTATGCTTTGACCATATTAGTATTGGTCTATTCTTTATCCCCTCGTAATTACTTTTCTTAGAAAATCCTGAGGATTGTATTTTTGAGACTTTATGGTTCACATCATCACAGGGCCGGTAGCAATAGCTGCTTTGCCTTTTGGTCATCATTAGCTATTCTTCTGTTCTGTAATTTGGAATTTCCAATTAGTGGTGGGGGGGGCGGCATGAATCCTTATTCCTTACTGAGTCTTAGGAACCTAATATGTATTTCATAATTCTGGCAGTGACATTTACTATGTTGAGTGAGAAGACAACAGTGATGTCACCCGAAGTACTTGTGGGTGCTGGGATTCCCTGCTGCAGGTGCGTGCAATGTCTTATGTTATGCCTGTTGTTATCAGTGTCTTCAATTATGGTTCTTTTACTCAAAATCTGGGTTGACATGGACATGTCAATTTAAAACAGGCTGGTGCAAAATGCTGGAGAATTTGTTGTTACGTTCCCTGGAGCATATCATTCAGGCTTCAGCCATGGTAATAACCTTTGATCACTGTCACCCCTCAGTTTGCTTTGCTTTTATTTAAGTGGGTTTAGGGCAAGTATTGCAATTAAGGTGGTATGCTGAAATCTGGTGCAGATCCTGGTTAGCATGGCATACAAATATTAAATCCTGCTGTTCATATAGAACTTTAATAAACCACAAAAAAAATAGTAATAGTCAGATGCCATATGCAACCTATTATGGGATTGACTGGTATGGTACTAAAATTGGAACATGGTCAATCTTGGTAAGGCCTCTCAAGTAGTCTTACATTTCGTAAAATTGGATTGACTGGTTTATTTATTTATTGTTTTGGATGACGAATGATTAATATGTGATGCTTGTATGATTGTTTCAGGTTTCAACTGTGCAGAGGCAGCCAATATTGCAACACCTGGATGGCTAGCAGTTGCTAAAGATGCTGCAATTAGAAGGGCTTCGACCAATACCCCTCCCATGATCTCTCACTATCAGCTTCTTTATGCTCTTGCTCTTTCAGTGTGGCCAAGGTTTGTCTTAGGAATCCAATTTTAAGATTTTTTTTGTTTAAATAATACACTGCATGCTTCTTTTATGCAAACAATAACAAACCATTCTCAATTTTGTGACTAAAATACTAAATATCTGTGTTTAACAATTTTGTTGGCAACTGTAATACTTATATTATGCGAGTAGAACTAGGGTGTGATGTGCTCACCAAATCCTTTGGTGAGCATAACTTCACATTCTATCGGATTGACTACAAACGAGACGAATCCAAACCATTGAAACCGATCTACTTCATGAGTGATGCCCATACACGCAAAATTTTGAAATTTTCGAATTCATTTAGTCCAAAGTCAAGCGGCCAAAATTGATGAAAAATGAATGATCCAAAATGAAGTTTTAGAAGTTGTTTTTAATGCTTTCATTTTTCATCAATTTTGACTGCTTGACTTTGGACTAAATGAATTCGAAAATTTCAAAATTTTGCATGTAAGCGCATAACTCGTGAAGTAGATCGGTTTCAATGGTTTGGATTCGTCTCATTTGAAGTCAATCCAATAGATTATGGTCCTTTGGTGAGCACATCACACCCTAGTTCTACTCCATATTATGGTGCCTCTTTTTTCTTTTGACTTAAATCCTGTCTCTAAGATTGGTTATCCGGGTTCTTGAGTGTGTGTGTGTGTGAGATTGTTGACTTTGATTCAAGAATACAGTAGAATGCTGGATGTATTCTTAAGAATGCACAATAATGAAATGTGTTCTTCTACCAGCTTATTCTTTTGGAGCATCTGGTTGTTAGATATCAAATCAACTAATCAAGTGCTGACTGTGCATGCCTCTATTATCAGTTAATTTCCATCCAACTAGTTTGGAAAGGTTCCTATATTGACTTAAAAATATGTATTATATTCTCTATAGAATCCTTGTTTTATGGTGTATGAATATTTACTCCAGCCTAGGCCGGTTAAATACTGCCCAGGCCTTTACTTCTATTTCATTAAATTCCTAATGGATCATAAGGATTCATTTATGATTTGATACAATAATCAAATTTCTGTACATGCGTTTAATCCTAAATCATTGTAGTTCACTTTGTTGTTTCCATTTATAGATAGGTACCGTAATTTTACAGTCATGAAATTTGTCCTCTGATTGACCGGGTGTGCGCTTCTGTTTTTGAGTTCTGTAGAGTGTCCAAGAATTGCATAATTGAGCCAAGAAGTTACAGGCTAAAAGATAAGACGAAAAATGAAGGGGAGGTGATGGTCAAGGAAACATTTGTAAAAAGCGTACTGCAAAATAATAACCTTATTAGCATGCTTGTGGACAGAGGAGGTTCTTGTGTAATCCTTCCTCATTGCTTCTCTTCAGATTCTAATTGCTCGAGTGATGTCAGTAGAAAAATTATGATGAAGCCAGGATCATTAGTATTCAGTTCAGGAAGTAATGTGCAAGCAACGGGAGATAATCTTAGTTTATCAGATAGAAGGCAAATTATGCGACACCTAGGTGCCTCCTCCTTGGTATACCTCCCTGCCACCCTCACTCTCCTCTCTCTCTCTCTCTCTCTCTCTCATACAGTACTCTCCGTCTTTGTCTATTTCTGCTCTTACCTGTTCATGGGCATAGATAGTACAGTAATATTTAGAAACGACAAGTGTCGTTTTATCATTTTTAGTGTGGACTTAAAATATCATTGAAGCTCCATTTTTTTTATCACATGGCTTAACGCGAGCCTTGCTAAGAGATATTAAATGTGAAGCATATTCTGACAAATCTTGGAAGTTTAGGTATACCCTCAGAAAAGGGAAAAATATCTTATCTGTTCCCCATCTACTTCTGAAAATGCCTAGGTTAACCTCATTTTTCATTTAAGCAAAAACTGAGAAAGAAAAGAGGAACAATTTGGATACTTGTAATAGAGTCAGTGTAGGTCCCATGGGTAAAGGACCATATGCTTTGGTGCTTTTAAGGGTTGCGGATGAATCCTGACTTAAAGTGATAGTTGAATTGATGGTAACAGTAGTATGTAATACCGCATGCCAACACACACACTCCCTCTGTTATCATGTTCACTGGTTTTTCATTTCTTTAAACAATGAAATTGCAGAGTGCGACAAGTGAAAGGGAACAAGAGATGGGAAGCGGGCTCCTGGATGAGGGGCTCTTATCATGCGTCATGTGTGGCATACTGAGTTTTGTATGTGTGGCTGTCGTTCAGCCCAGCAAAGCAGCAGCCAGATATATCATGTCAAACAATAATTGTAGATTTTTTAATGATCGATCTGTGAGTTCTGAAGAATCTAGTGATGTCGACGAAATGTCATTCTGGGAGGAAATTAATCATGATTCCACACCAGTTTCAGGTTGTTACTCTGTTCTTTTGTACTTGTCTACATTACTTGATTCTGGTTCTGTATGGATGTTTAGGTAGATTTAACCTTTCATTTATTATTGACTTGTGAACAATGAAAAATTTAGTAGGGGAAAAGAAAAGATCCACATGGTCGTTTGGTTGGAGTTATTAAATAATACCTTGGAATATTAGGATGCCCGGAAGTCATATTACCAGGAATGAAATTGCCGGGAATAAACGGATACCATGTTTGTTGATCTCCTTGAGAAATACTTGTAATCACTATAAAAATGAGGTATTCCAAAAACTATCCTTTCCTTGATGAATTGGATCACTTGGAGTCAAACATTCTTCTGTCTGCCATAAATACTGATGCTGTCAAGTCGAACAGGCTTCTGTCTGCCATAAATACTGATGCTTCTAAACTAGCTTTGCCATTTTCCAAATCATTGTATTCTAAATTCACTTAAGTACAAAATGCTAAATCTAATTAATTGAAATCGCAGCCTCTCATCTTGTGCTATTCTTGTCCTCTTCTTCTTCAAAGCCTTTATTCCCAAACAAGTTGGGGTCGGCTAGAAATGAAACCCAACCGAAATCAGCAACACAGGGACTTCCCAGGAGGTCACCCATCCTTGTACTTCTCCTGCCCAATTCGTGAGGGTTTCATTTCCATAAAGAGGCTGTTTTTTTTACTGCTGGCTCGCCAGGCCTATCACGAACCCTCCTCCTTTTTCCTGGCTTGGGACAGGCTGTGTAGGCGGAGTTATCTTGTGCTATTCCTGTAACCTCAAATTTTGAATTGTCAAACTTGCTATGTAACATTAGACCTTTTCATCGGTGCCACCGAGATAGAATTGATCACATAAGCACCTCCTTCACTCAATTCAGATCGTTTAAAAGGTTACCTTGAATTTTTTTATATTCAGTTATGAAATTTGTTCCAGACTGAAGCTGCCTCTCTAAATTTACTTTTTTATTGGATGAGCACTTTTAAACCTAATTATTGGTTTATTTGCCAAAAGATATATTGGTTCTATAAAAAGACAAGGAGAGGGACAAATCTAGGAATTTGGCATTGATATTTGATGGGAACTGAAGAAAGCCACCAGGTAGCATAGCCATCGCATTCCCATGAATTGTAGATCTTATTACCAATGGAATAGAAGATTGCCGTTTGATTTCCATTTTAACTTCTCCAAACGTTGTAATGGGAATTATTTCGGCTACACTCCAGGAATTCCTAGAAAAATAGAATAAATGCCCCCAAAATTTATGGTAAGTGAATCACTGTCAAGTTCCCTGATTGCTGATTTTTTTCTCTTTGGACTTTGAAACTGGTATTCAGATGGAACTTTCATTCTTTAAAAGTATTTGTAGTATGGTCAAATCATCAGTGCCAAAGTATATATATTATTACATGCAATATCGTGATGTTGTATATGACTTCTGTTCTGTTCTGGTTTTGTACCATTATGTACTCCATCACTGTTTGATAATATCCTCCTTTTTTTTCATGCATATTTGAGGTTGTACTGAAAATATAGTAAAAGCTTCAAACACAAGTACTGTTGGTGATTGTTTTCCTTTCAGACTGTTTGTGACCTTGAACCTAAAGTCCTCTGGGTGCTAATATGTTTACCTTTTGTTGGTACTCTTAAGGGCTAACAGATTGTGTCCTCTTTTATGGTTATCAGGACAAACCTCAAGGATGGTTGGAAATTCAACAGACGACCCTTCTTCTGTGCAATTTGTAAATCAGTGTAACAGAACACCACATAAGAGCTCCGGTGGTGCAAATTCTGCTCTTCATCTATTGGCTTCTACTTACGGGCCCTCCGACTCTGAGTCTGATGATGAAGTATTAAATGAAAATGTTGTCGGCTGCTCCAGTGGACAGTCAGGGATGCGTTGGAGTGAAGAGGATTGGAGAGGTGAGGCACTGACAGATGCTTCAGTAAAGGAGTTGGATATGCTAGGTGTGCGGAGCTATGACAAGGACTCGTCGAGGAAGCATGTGTTTTGTCTTGAACACGCCTTGAAAGTGTGGAGAGAACTTCAAAAAATTGGTGGTGCTGATATTATGCTTTTGTGCCATCCAGGTTAGTTGCATTGATTAAAGATGTAATCTTTTGCGGATAGGTACCTGCTAGTGAATTCTTTGGCTCACTCATATAGTAGTGATTTTATTTAGCCCGGTTGTCAGATTCAACTTCTCTTATAAGTATTATTTTCCGTCACCTGTAGAATATCCTGCAGTAGAAGTTGAAGCAAGACAATTGGCTGGAGATCTAGGAATTGTTTACCACTGGAAGGAGATAAATTTTCAGGTTGCAACCAAGGAAGATAAAGACAGTATCAAGTCAGCTCTTGATGACGAAGAAGCTGTACCGACAAACACTGACTGGGCTGTTAAAATGGGTATCAATCTTTACTACAATGCGAACCAGAGCAAGTCTCCACTGTATACCAAGCAGATGCCATACAATGCCATTATATACAAGGCATTTGGCCAGGAACAGGAGTCAAGTACGAGACCGGGGCCAGGCCGTCAGAAGAAAATAGTCGTTGCTGGCCGGTGGTGTGGCAAAGTCTGGATGACGAACCAGGTCCATCCATTCCTGGCGCGTATGAAAGACGTACCAGCTTTGGAAGATGCTGAGGGGGCTGATGGGTTGTTCTTCCGTGTCCCTGTTGAGCAAAGTCTTCAAACAAATAGCTTGTCTACACCAGTGAAAAAGCAGCAGCTGGCTGAGAAAGCGAGAAGAAGCGAAAGGCAGAGACGAGATAAGACAGAGGTATCTAATAAGATCAATGAAGTCGTGGAGAGTATTTCTACAAGAAGTAAAAGACTTAAACGGAGACCTGCCAAGCTGAGTGCTTTTGATATGAGTGATGAAGAGGAGGAAAAACAACACGAAGAACAAGAAGTGCCCGGGACATCATCATCTCATCAATGTGGTATGGTTCTTCGTAACCGCTCTTCCAGGAAGAATCGAGTGGGGAGAAAAACAAAGGTGCTTAATGAGCCTATGCTGGATGAAGCTGACCATAAAGACACAGTTAAAGAAGCACCACCTCCACGTGCAAGGATAAGAAACAAGAGGCTTAAACAGGAGGATTCAGATTGGAACGTCAATTTGGAATCTGAACCAAATCCAGAGAATCTGGCAAGTGGGAGAAAGGCAAAAAAGAAGGAAGCTGAGCTTGAGTTTAAATGTGATCTGGAAGGGTGTGATATGAGTTTCCGCAACAAGCAGGACCTGGTATTGCACAAGAAAAATATATGCCCGATAAAGGGGTGTGGCAAAAAGTTCTTCTCACACAAGTACATGCTTCACCATAGGAAGGTGCATGTAGATGACCGCCCCCTCAAGTGCCCTTGGAAGGGTTGCAAGATGGCTTTCAAGTGGCCATGGGCCCGCACAGAGCATATTCGGGTCCACACCGGGGCCCGGCCTTATGTGTGCAAGGAGTCTGGCTGTGGCCAGACATTCCGATTCGTCTCTGATTTCAGTCGCCACAAGAGGAAGACAGGTCATTCTTCCAAAAAGGCAAAGAAGAGCCGGAGTTGATTGATTGATTGATAGATTTATTGAATGATTGCTAATACTTAATGATGTATGTTAACTAACTTGTGTTTTAGTTCCCTCAAAGCTGTTGTGGCTGGGAATATGATTCCATTATTCTTCTAGAATGCAATTGATGCTGTTGCTGTAGGTTTAGGTCAGAGGACTAATTTCGTTCATTGATAGAATTCAATGACGAGACAACTATGGCTTTTATCCCTTTGTCTTATTGTTCTATTTATTTTTTATTTTGTCTTTTCTGTTTAGTGCTCTATTTAGATGTCTTTTTATACTGTTTCTTGTAGACTTGGAGGTTTGATAAATGCATCATATTCGCCAAGTGAGTTGCATTATTTCTTTCTGAGTATTTTGTAGTCATTGGTAGTGAGTAGTGACACAGGTTTGATAATGCGATTCCATTTTGAATTCCACATGCTTTTAAAGACTGCAGAAACTAAGCATATGAAATCAGTCCTGCACCAGGAAGGAAGGGTTCAATTCCCGGTCTGGTATGATCCAGTGTCTTCTCGATTGCGCACAAGGAAGAGTTCGATACGGTGTAGTCTTCTAGAACCAACGCAGATATGCATACAGTGGAAACAATCAATAGGTTCCTATAATTACAATTAAACAATGATGATCAAATTTGTGTCCACAGAATACAGATATCCCTGTGTGTTTATTTGTTTATAGCTAAATGCTTTTAAAGACACTCGTTGTCTAATAATGTAACATTTTGTAACTTTTTTTGAATCAATGCAATTATCTACGAAATTTCAACCAAAAAAAAAATTCAGCCCTGCACTGCTGCACTGTCAAGCATATAGGCGAAGAGAATTGCTTTAGTAGATTGACTTCTGAATTGTGATTTGACAAAAAAAAATAAAAATAAAAAAAACTTTTCAAAATATATTTTTAAAACTTCTGAATGTAAAGTTTGTAAAAATTTCTTATTTTTAAAAAATAATTACGAAATGCTTTATTATACTAACTATTCAGTACAATATGTATATATTACTAGTTGTACATAAATAATTAAAAAAATACATGTATATATAATTTACCAAATAATTATTAAACTACATTATATTCTGAATTTTTATCCCACCCAATGTCTCACGTTATTTCTCCGTCCATAAAGAGTGGGTAAATAAATCAATTTGATTTGAATGCTGTCAATATGATTATTAATATTTTAATGAAATACAGAATTTGGTTACAGTTTATGATGTAATTAACTCCCAAACAGTCGGGTAGCCAAGATTTGAATCAGGGGTGAGCAAAAAATTTCAGGTTATCGGATCAGCAGACAAAATTAACTTATATACTTAAATCATTTTAATCAATCTCACCAATATTAACACTCAATAATTTTAGTCAATTATCAGTCACAATTTGTAATTTAATTTATTCGAATGGATTGCAGCATTGAATTGTCAAATAACAAGACCAGGTAATTTAATTTCTAAGAGTAGGCAAACCAATATATTTATATTACTTCATGCCAGTTTTAAAATTTTAAAAATAAACAAATTGCTTACTCTGTTACATGGTAACTCCGCCACTACTTACAAAAAGGAATTCTTGGCCAACTCAATAAACTCATATTTATAGAAAGTTGTCGTTGCCGTCACCTTAATTAACTGACTCATCTTCATTTATATTACTTGATTAGTTAGGTATTTTATTGATTGAATAATCATTGCTTGATAACTGCTTAACATTGACTAATTTATTCCTTATTGATAAGTGTGATTTGTGATTTAAGAATTTACTTCTCGTCGTGTTATTGTCGTTGTTTAATTATTTTGATGACAAGCATGTATGGATTAACTTATCTGCCTCTCTCTCCTCCGTTTTCAATTTCTTTGCAGTCATGGGCGGATTTAGAATTTTTGTTAGGAGAGACAAAATAATAGCGAATCGGGTTTTACCCCATTAATTAATTGGGTACTCGATAAAAAAAAAAATTTAACTTATATTTTTTAATACTGTGATTTATAATTTCTGATGTTCTAACTCATAATTCAAATTACCAATCATAATTCAAAAAATTTATTTTAATTTAATCTTAAATTTAACCCGAATTACAGATAAAAAATTCAGAGGGGGGCAAACAAAATTTCAGGGGGGACAAAGTCAGTCGGGACCGATAGATCTCCATTAAAACTCAAAATCCAGGAGGGGGACGACTGACCTCTCTGATTAAGTTGCTAAATAAGAAATCTATCTACATCTCTGAAACTTGTTTAGAAACTGCCAAGTCAGCTTAGAAACTCTAATCTTAATTAAATGCTAATGTGGGCAATTAAGAAACTCTAATTTTAATTTCAGGAATGTGGAGGTTTAGAAATCTAGAGAATCTAAAATTTCTAAAAGTAAGTTAACAGTTATTTAGAAACTCCAAGAGCTTCTTGAAATGTAGATGCTCTAATGCATTTATATGGGTAAATTTATTTTATGTTTTGAAGTTTCTTCTCAAAACTTTAATGGTGTTCTTATATAGTAGTAAGTGATGAAATATAAATATGGAAACACAGAATTGAATTTTGTTTTGCTAATAGAAAACAGAATCCAACTAGGAAAATGATTTTGTAGTAATAGTTACATGGGATTTTAGTTTTTGTTAATGTCCTCATCCTCAAATGTGAGTGGCTTAAGAATATTGTACGGTGTTGTCTTTTGGTTATTTTTATGGCATGAGTGATTGGGTGGTGTTCTGCTAAATAGCGATCGTCCTGTTGAGCAAGGGCCGATCCATAGTCAGCTGAGGAGCCAATTTGTTTCCTTCTGAATTTTAAAATTTAGTGAAAAAATACGAATCCGCACTTTGTTTCTCTCTGAAAATTGTTTTGCCCCTCCTCTGAAATTGAAAAACCTGTCAGATCAGTTCAAAAACACTGTTAATAAGAAACTTTGTTATTTTTATAAAAAATTTATAGAAATTTATGGATTCGGACCAACTTTGTTGTTTTTTAATATGTGAGATGATATTATTTTGTTGTTTTTTATTATGTAAATGTATGCTATTTTTTATTTTTTTATTATGTTGATTATTTTTATCTAGTACTCCGTAGTTAATGGGTTTAAACTCAATAAGCTATTTAAATCTGATTTCTGCCTCTCTCTAGCAAACATTCTGCATCCGCTTCTACTATTGAGATATTGTGATATTCTTACGATTACAAACTATAGTGAGCAGCGACATTAATGATCTAGGAGAACTAGTAACACGAACGAACAAGTAATATGTAAGTTATTGTGTTTCATGATAATGAAATGAGCTTTAAGTCTTTTTTAAAAATAAATAAGTTAAAATGTCATGTTTGATTGTGGAGTAAGATGAGAAATAAACTTCTGCTTATGACAATGCATGATTCTACATATGAAGCGGTGAATAAGTTAATCCGTCTAAAAAATAGCGTAACTTACTCTGGATAAATTTATTTCTTACTGGATCTCAGTTCTTTTAATTATTCTTCTAATTTGACAACTTAATTGACAGCTTAAATAATTATTTATTATTTAACAATTTAATTGACAATTTAAGTATGAAGTAAAGTTATTTACTTAATCTCTTACTCCACACTTAAATGCTGACGACTAAATTTTCTCTTTTTAATTCATAGAACAAAACTCCTATTTTTTTTCCCATCAACACTTTGTTTATGTGGTATTGATTAATTAATTATAATTTATTTATTTGTAATTCAAAGGGCTTAATGCCCCATTGCTTTATACTCCAATCGTACGTTAATATTTTTATTTTCAATTTCAAGGTTCAAACAAAAGATTTGAACCGCTCAACATAATATTCACGTTAAAATGTGTTTAGAGATTAAATTTATATTTTTTAAAATATGTACAAAATTACGAAATATAAACTTTGATAAGAAATATGTACAAAATTACCGTTTAGAGATCAAATTTATATTTTTTAAAACAGTAATTTTATACATATTTTAATTTTTTTTACTGTTTTCAGAAATATTAAATTAATCTGTTTTGTTCTTAGTGAGTTTACTAGATATCCATCCACAAACAGTCTCATAAGATAATAACTCTCTGACTACAAAAGACAAAAACTATTATTGCATGAAGTCTGGACCCCACGCAACAGCAAATAATTGCAGCGTTGCTCCATTTTTTTTAAAATAGAACTAATTTTAAATATTTAAATGAAATACATATTATAGATTTAATTTTTATTAGAAAATAGACAGAAACGTATTTACTTTACCGGAGCCAATTTGCTGGTAATTAGATTGTATAGGCAGATCACAAATTGGTGGAGCAAATACATTTTTATCTCTACTAATTCTGCAGATCGGTGAACTTATTTTGTATAAAAACTAAATTAATGATACTTGTTTAGTTAAAAATATTAAATTTAATTTTATTTTAGTAAAAAATCCAGACCGAGAAATCAAGCTGTTTTTCAATGCAAAATATTAAATTTAGTTCTATTTAAATTTGTTTTTTTTATAACTACAGTTCCCGACATAGAATCAATGGCTTTCTCTAACAGAAAAAAAAATAAAGTTTTTTTGCCTTTCTTGGACTACGCTTTATTAAAAAAATCCAATTCCAAAAAAAATAAAAAAATAAAATAGGCTTTATTTTTCTTCCGTGCTGTTTTAATTTTAATTCGGTACAGAGGATGCGCATCACTTTACGGTTTGAGATTAAATCTCAGCTGATTTGAGATTCGGAGAGAAACAGGGGCAGTATTATTGGGATTTGAGATTCGTGCCAAGTTAAAATGAATGGTCTAGATTAAATAATTGTAAAAGATTCCTTGTACAGTAAAGAGAGAGGATGTGAATTCATTAATTGGCTGCTCCACTAGAGAACTAGAGAGTAGAGAATAGACTATAGAGTATCTGTATCACTATGCTTTGCTCTGTCCCATTCCCGTCTCATTTCCATAGTTAGGGTTTCCTTCTTTCTTCCCCAAACTCTTCCAATGGTTGCACCACCCGAATCCGATTCAGCATCTTCCTCCCACACCGAAGGGGACGTCGTATCTCCTCCTCCTCACCAACACGACGATTCTCAAGAGGCATTAAACGAGGGATTGTGCGATCTGAAGCTGTCGGAGGAGAAATCGTGTGATGGTTGGCTGGGAGCTGATGGTTCAGAGGAGCTGGATCTGGAATCGGATTCTCCCAAGAAAGGGAAAGAGGGAAAGGCTTTGAAGCCGAGGTATCCTGTCAGGCCGGAACAGCCAGATTGTTCTTTCTATTTGCGGTATGCGAGTTGCCGTTTTGGAATGAAGTGTAAATACAACCACCCTCACCCTCCAAAAAAGAAGAAGAACAACAAGGTGATTAAAATGTAAAATCAGATTTAATGGACTAAGGAGATAATTGCGGGTGATTGTGGTTGTTTGTGTTTTGATGTAAAGAAATTGTAGATGATAGATAGATAAACCCGAAATTGTCATATGATCTGCTGCACATGCTTCTTGTTTTTGGCATGTTTTGAGTTAGTAAAATTTAATGAAACTGACCACTCAACCTAACTTGTTTATGCTTTCTTTATTTGTTAGGCAAAGCCGGGTAAATCATCTGATGCTGATCAGGTAATTTTTCATGCTATCAAATTCATTTGATTGTCTCCGTAGTCTGTATTTTTACTGCAGTAACTTACTTTTCCTTGATCATGTTGATTCCTCAAATTTTCTGTAAAAAAGAGTGACGATAAAGGAAAGCAAGTGTCTTCAGAATATGTTGAGCAGAGAGAACCTCAGGTGAATACATGCCACTTTAGTTCTATTCCATCAGATTATTTTGATATAGTTTGGTGGTGGTCTAACCTGCAGTTTAACTGCTTTGGTCTGGTATATAATGTATTGCTCAATTTTTGCTAATATTATAGGATGCCAATGAAGAAAAGAACAAGGTTATAATTGAGCAGGAGCTTGAGGTGAATTTTTTTTATTTCTGAATCTAATTGGAACTGGAGCATGTCATGACTAAAATGTATTGTAGCTCAAACTGTTTTATAATTGCTTACTATCCTTATTCCAACAATTTTACAGGAGGCTGAAATGATTTCTTTACCAACAAAGAAGGCAGAATTCAATGTAGGTGCAGTATTTATAAACACTTTAGTGTCAAATATAAAACATATGCAGCACTAATTATTGGTACCTTATTTGTCAATTTTAGTAGTATTGATTATTTTTATTACTATATTCACTTTATTTTCATTTCGGTTTGGTGCATTAATGTGGGTCTTATGAAGTATGGTTCATAGCCCCTACAACAACTTACATCAACCCCGTGTAATACCAGCAGATTGCAATGAGTCTTATCTCTTTGATTTAAAAATATACTAACTTTTTCTGTACATATGTTACTGTGCCTATATTTTCTAAGGTTTGTTTCTTTCTGGCTTGCTCATTTTGTTATTTCGTTTGTTTTAAGGCTTTTAAAGGAAAAGATAAAGAGTCTACTTCAGGAGCCTTTGTACAAGAATGCAAGGTCAGCGAAACACTCATGTTTATGTTGTGATTGTTATGTTGCTTTTAAATTCTTTATAAACCTGTTGACGTAATACCTATGTATATGTCTGCGGAGTGCCATCAATACTTGAATATCAATGTTGCAATCTGCATTGTGCATGTAACAAACACATTTTATGCAGTATTTTTCTACACCTGGAGGATGCAAGTTCGGGAAGTCATGTAGATATCTCCATCCCGAAGGAAAACCGGATGTTCCTCCAGTACAACTCAACTTTCTTGGTCTTCCAATTCGACCGGTACGTTAATCGCTTTTCAAACAGCAGTGTTCAACTTGTGAAAATTGTTTACATTCTTTTATATTTCCAAGAAGTAACATGATATATTTTATGTAGATTTGCAAATAGCATTCAGCATTTCTCATCTTGCAGTTATGCCTATAAATTTTGGGGTTACTATACTAGTAATCTACTAAGTAGTTTAAACCATGTCAAGTTCAAGCAAAAAAGAGGCCCTGTATATTTTTTCATATTTCTCTTTTCTTGCAACAAGCACCCAGCATTTCTAAAATTTGCAACTAACACCCTTCATCTTATGGGTTACATGCAAATGACATTCAATTTTTAAAACCAAGATCAAGTCAAGCAAAACTGACTAAATTTCCCTCAACATTTTTCTAACAACTTGAATGTATTTCACAACCATCTTTAAAAGCTAGTGGATATCATTTTGATAAATTGTGGATGAGAACACTATAAGAAATGGAGTTAAAATTACAAAATTGATGGGATAGATATTTTCAGTCATGGGTTTTATGCAAGGATCAAATAACATTAGTTAGTTTCAAATATCAGAAATCGAAAATGTATTCAGTGCAAAAGAACAAATATTGAATTTGACCTCAGTGTTCCTTACAATTCTTTTGTTCAGAGTGAAAAGGAGTGCCCGTACTATATGCGGACTGGTAGTTGCAAGTACTCGACTTACTGCAAGTTTAATCACCCTGATCCAACGGCCGTGGCTTCACAGGGAGAAAATCGTGACAATAATAACAGCAAAAATAATAATTATGGATCCTCCAAAGAAAAGGCTGCACCAACAACTCAAGCACATCCACCAGTACCAGTCCCCTCTGCGCCCTCTTGGCCTGAGCAGGGAACAGCATTGAAAGAGCCAATGCAGTATGTGGCTGCAGCACCTCCTTCATATGCCCCTGGAATTATGCAGCCTCATGGAATGTTTCCAAATCAAGACTGGAACGGCTATCAGGTAGTGGTGGCTTTGTACTAGATTTTCAGGTGCATGTCAGTACCAAACCAGCATCTCAGTTCCAAGGTGTGTCTACGAACTATAATTTATGCTGACTGGGACCAGGCATTAGGATTACGGTGCCTGTCAGATCTGTCCTCCTTTTATGTTTTGAGGAATTTTGTGCATTCCCCTTCAAAATCTCTTGCATCTTTTTATATTTTTGCAAAATGAAAATTGTCATGCATAGCCTATAGAACATAAGAAATATCCCCCATCAACAAACACCCCCCCCAAAACCCCCCAACCCCAAAAAAACAAACAATGAAAAAGAAAAATAAATAAATAAAAAGAAAGAAGATAGACTCTGTACCTATAACTACTTTATTTTCTTAAAGACGCAGAGACTCCTACATCAATGCTCAACTCTACATCACATTAGAAATAACAGTGAGGGCTGACTTACCACCTTCTGAAAACTTTAATTAGGGGATGTAGACGTGTATCTCTCCTAATTTTGCAGGGGTCAAATGGCATTTTGATAATTTTATCATTCTCTTTTGTGAGCCTATTGTTTGCATCTCTAAGGTTCAGTGTAATTATGCATTTTACTTGTGTCCTCCCTCTTTGTATGAGTGGATGCTGATTTCGGTCATGTTAGGTACCGGTGAACCCATACTTTGTTCCAGTTCAGAATTATCAACCTGCAAATGTGAGTCATGCTAGCATGCATCATCAACCTCCTTTTGATGAATATCCAGAGAGGCCTGGCCAGCCTGAGTGCCAGCATTTTGTTAGGAATGGGTTTTGCAAATACAAACACACTTGCAAGTTTCACCATCCCAAGGGTCATGCCTCTTCAAATTCGCCTGGAGCTCTTACGTCAGTTGGCTTGCCTCTTAAGCCGGTAGTTATTTCTTGACCTGACTAATAATAAAACATGTCATATAAAAATTTTCTGGTATGGTCCTTGAGTTTCAATGTTCCCATTTCAGCACCAGAGTGTGATTTGTACGTCAGCCTTTGCCATCATTTTTTTTCAAATCTGAAGGAGAAGCTTAAGATGTGTTCATTGGATGATTTACTTTTAAATAAAAAAGTGATTCATTCCGTATCAGCACAAATTAGAATTTTCCTACATTTCAATAGTTTCAAGTGACCAAAATGATGGAAAGTGCTGAAATGGGAACTTCTGCTACATCCAGTTCAAAATGAGAATTGGATTGTACTTTTACAACCATTCATGTCGTTTACTTCAAGAGTTGATTAGTCCTAAACTATGTTACTATATAATGCTGATCGTGCTAGCATTGGTATGGGGATCTTTGTATTGTAGTGGCGTCTACCAGTAATCAAGGATTCCTTGTACAGAACTGAATAATACTCTCTGTTATGTGTTATTTTTGGTATGGAGCTGGTCCAGAATTATGCCAAAGGCGGGCTTATAAATTATAAATATAAATTAAACTGAAAGAGAAGTCTTCAGAAGAAAATGACATCTGCATGCATGTTGCCAAGTATAAATTATATAAAAATTATGGTTAAATTATTTATATAGTAAATTAAGTCTCGTCCTGAATAAAAGAAGGTGAAATTTTGATTTTCACCCCGTTGGCCACTGCACTTGGTTCCAGCAACCTTCTCATTCCTAAAATATTGCACTTGTTCAACCTGAGCCATTGAACTTCTTATTGGTTCATTTTGCCCCCTCATCTCTTGTTACTAGTTGAATTGGCTGATCTGTTAATTAGTAAATAAGTGAACAGGCATTATTAATGTTGATGAGTTTTACAAGTTATGTGAGGTTCAATAATGATTTTGACAGATTTTTTTTTGACAAATTTACAATTAATTGGGAGATTTAACAAACCAAATAAAAAATTTCTCATGGGGCTAACTGAACCAATAAATTTGTCTGGTTTAACCAAGTGCCATAATTTGGGATACTTTCTGAAACCAAAGAAAAATTGAGAGACCACATTTAACCGAGTCTGGTAGATGGGGGCCAAAAAAAAAAAAAAATCAGATTTCCCTATGAAAGAACTTCTCGTGTATTGCAGTTTTATTTATTTATTTATTTACTTATCTAAGTTTCGACAAATTTTGGTATCCAGGATCAGCCTGTCTGTGTATACTACAGTCACTACGGTGTCTGCAAATATGGCCCTGCATGCAGGTACAATCATCCTTTGAATCACGGGCCGTCAGCTGCTATGACTGGACCACAATCTAGTTAATTTTCAACAGCTAATAAAAAGTTGGAAATTCAAGTGTCCAAATAAAAGTAGGTTTTCTTCTGTTTTTATTTTTATTTATTGGTGTCAAAAATGTATGGAGCCGACGAGGAACTGAACAGTCGTGCTTTATTTTATGGTAAGGTAGTTCGTTAACCGAAGAGTTTAGCTCGGATATTTGTTGTATCCAATCTCTGTTGTACCAAGGTAAAGGCGGTAATGCGTACTAATAAAACCAATACAAATAACTTGCTTAGCTTAACTTGCTTAACTCGATACTTTCATAGCAAATGGATTCAATGCATACTTGTAAATTTGAAATAGAGGAACTTACAAGTTGAAATAGAGGAACTGGTACATTTGTTATGTCACAACTAAAGGTTGTATTGAACATTCTGCCCGGAGCAAGCTCCTTTATTGGCAAGAAACATTGAAATATAACAACTTCAACTGGATAAGGCCTTCAGAAATTATAACACAATATTGTGGGTAAGCAAATGTTTGTCGCAACACTAGGAATATGAATCTAGGCACCACGAGATCTTCCATAATACAGTAATAATGATACACTTCACTACCAAGCTCTCAATTTTTTTTTTTTTTTTTGAGAGTAAGTGGGTATAAACCCGCCAATTTTCATCATTAAACGAAAACTAATTACAAAGTTTACGAATCCGGTACCACAAATGGTACCAACACCATCAATGTAACAAAAATAGACTAACAAATACCACAGCTAGGCATCAAGCAGATACCATCCACAACACCTGATAAGCACAAAACAAATATGACAATGAAACTTTTAAAACAACAACCCCTACACAAAATATAAATCTACAGTAAGCAAACCTAATAAGCCCAAAACATATATGATAACTACACTTTGAGCACTACAGCCCGTTAATTTCTTGGCTCATCATCATCAAAATCTTCAACCTGCATATGATCGATCTCATGCATAGGGATTATATCCCGTCCATCCTCCGTAGGGATAATAAGCAAATCTCCTGATAGACTCTTAACATCAGGAGGTAACATACAAATTAGATTATTGAGAGCATTATATTTCTGATTAGAGCCTCAAAACTTAGCAATAGCTAGAATTTGCGATCCTAAGCTGCTAGCCGGTTTGACTGTACCACTCTTAAAAATAACCAGCTCTAAAAAAAAAAATTAAAGGTGACGATAATTATCCTGTGTCAGATATTGATAGAGTTGGATAATATAGTTAAAATAAAAAGTATATAATTTATACACTATGAAAGTCAAAACGGTGAGGCTGTTAATATCTCTGTTCTCTAGTGGCTGCCTGAATCTGTATCACCTGATTCGAGCAAATTACAAACGGACGGTATAGGGGTTCGTTTTGAAATTCGTGTCAAGTTAAAGAACTAATCTGGGCCATCCGTTTGTAATTTGCTTGAGTCAGGTAGCTGGGGTAGTGGTTTGCTCCCGGAACGGGACGGGCGGGACGGGCATAACCCGGGATCGGGCACGGGTTGGTCGGGTAGGGCGGGTAACTCAGGTGCGGGTAGAATGTTTTTTTTTTGTTTTGAAACCTTATCCTTAACCGCCTCTTTATCTTTGCCCGTCTTGGGTGCGGATAGAATGGGTCGGGGGTAGGGCGGGTCGGGAGTAAGACGGGTCGAGGATCAAACGGTCCGGGTCAAACGGATCTGAATTCGTGGCCGCCTATGGGTGCGCGTCAAGTGGGCCGTATGTTTATATTAAGTATGAATAAATTTATACGTAATTCCCGCTTAATAGAAAATTTTACAAGCTATGTATTATTTATTCTGTAATAAATGGTGAAATGAGAGCATTATAAATTTTAAATCAGTTTTAATAGAAAAGGATAATGAAATTTGGAATTAAATTAAGTATATAACATTTATATTTAGACATGTAATTATAATATATACAATCATTATGGGTACGTTTGGATGAACTTTAGAATAGCTAGAATAGCTACTGTTTAAGAACAGTGCTATTCAGAACTGTGAAAAAGTTGTTTGAATTGCATATTTGGAATAGAGTTTGGAAGGAATAGCTACTGTTTAATAATTTATTTGTAAGATTAAATATAATACAATATAATATTAATTCAAATATTAAATGTAATATAATATTATTTTAAATATTATATTAGTATTAGTTTAAATATTATATTAAATATAATATAATATTAGTTTAAATATTAAATGTAATATAATATTATTTTAAAAATTAGATTAGTATTAAATAAAAATTAGATTAATGTAATATAATATTAGTTTAAATATTAAATGTAATATAATATTAGTTTAAATATTAATGTAATGTAATATTAGTTTAAAAATTAGATTAGTATTAAATAAAATATTAGATTAAATACAATACAATATAATATTAATGTAAGATTAAATATAATACAATATAATATTAATTCAAATATTAAATGTAATATAATATTATTTTAAATATTATATTAGTATTAGTTTAAATATTATATTAAATATAATATAATATTAGTTTAAATATTAAATATAATATAATATTAGTTTAAATATTAAATGTAATATAATATAATATTATTTTAAAAATTAGATTAGTATTAAATAAAAATTAGATTAATGTAATATAATATTAGTTTAAATATTAAATGTAATATAATATTAGTTTAAATATTAAATGTAATATAATATTATTTTAAATATTAAATGTAATATAATATTAGTTTAAATATTAATGTAATGTAATATTAGTTTAAAAATTAGATTAGTATTAAATAAAATATTAGATTAAATACAATACAATATAATATTAATTTAAATATTAAAATGTAATATAATATTATTTTAAATATTATATTAGTATTAAATAAAATATTAGATTAAATATAATATATTATTAGATTAAATATAATACAATATAATATTAATTTAAATATTAAATGTAATATAATATTAGTTTAAATATTAGATTAGTATTAATATTGCAAGCAACAAATGCTATTCCATGTTTTTGTAAGAATAGCGAATAACAATGCTATTTTAAGAACAGTAGCTATTCCGAATAGTTCTATTTCTCGTTTGGATGTATCTTGTTCCGAATAGCAATTCTATTCTAAAAACAGTAGCTATTCTTGTGCATCTAAACATACCCTATATAATTACTTTAATTATACTTCATACGTAATATATCTAAAATCTTCTGTTATAGCATTTACATTGGAATTTCTTTTTATTTCTAAATACATGTTGGCATTTTCTATTCTATTTTTGTGAGAAGTAAAGTAATTTTCAATTTAGAAAGAAAAAATAAATCTCTTTCTAACGGTTTCACTCAGTGTTGTAAAAAACATCTATTTAGGCTGATTAATCAGCCGATTAGTAATCAACGGTGACCAAACCGTCATGGATTTTTCCGACTAATTGGCATATTATTTTTTTTTGGATAAAAGGCTTTTTGCCCGTTTCATTTAAGAAACCCAAAACATTACAATGACCAAATTCGTCTCTACGGCAGTTCAAAAACAAAAAAACACATATATTGTTCTAAACTAGAGCATAACAGAATTAAAGAAACTGCAATATGACAGTATATGCAAAAAAAGGCTAACTACTAACAAAAGTAAACTATGTAATTTTTGTTAATGTGTAAATAAAAGCTGCCCATGACTGGGGCTTAATCAGAAGGTCCCTGGTACACCACAAGCTGGAGGTCTGCTGCATCTGGCGCCCAGATTTGCAAAGGGATGTCATCCATCTCTTCCGGCAGCCAGTAGGGTATCAGCTCCCTTGTTTGTCGCTTCACATTTCCTAGCCAATACGTAATAAGAGAAATAATTAGCAAGATATATGTTTTAAATGTCTTTTTTGATTGTTGTTGAAAACAGATTTCATTCCGAATTTTCCAAATGATCCAGCATAATGCACTCAATATAACTAGAAATGTTGTCTGTGTATCACCTTTAACAGAGAAAGCAAATTTCATAATGTCTTTAAATGAATTCCATTGTTTGTAATAATATTGGCTATGCCCATTCAAAACCAAATATGTTGTGTGAGTGGACATTGCAAAAAAAGATGAGTAATGGTTTCTTCTCCAGTGCAGAAATGACATTTGGTATTTCCCACCCAGGGGTGGATCCAGAATTTTCGTCGGGAGGTGGGGGGGGGCAAAAAAATATCGAATCGGATTTAAATTCATTAACTAATTGGATATTTGACAAAAAATAATGCTTTAACTTATACTTTATAATGCTCTGACTTGTAATTTATGATATTTTGTCTTATAATTATAATTACCAATCATATTTCAAGAAATTTATTTTAATTTTAACTATAAATTTAACCTGAATTACCAATTAAACATTCAGAGGGGGGCAAAAAAATTTCCAAGGGGGGGCAAAACCTGCCGGAACCGATAAATCTCCACTAAAACTCAAAATCCAGGGGGGGCGGCTGCCCCCCCCTGGAATACTCTGGGTCCGCCCCTGTCCCCACCCATCCCCTTTTACACAGATTGTGTTTTGTGAGGATCTTATTTTTATGAACCAACCACATGAAGATACGAATTTTATAAGGTATACGAAGTTTCCACCAGATCAGGGCTTTGTGTGGAGTTATGCCTCCAAAAGTGAGAAACTTGTACATTGACCTAACCAAGAACATCCCAGAGTTTTTTCAATTGGCATATTATTTCTGATTATGACCGATTATTCCGATTATTTCCGATTCATCGCTTGATGGTACCCTATTCGTCCGACGACCGCATACCGTTATTTACAATAATGGTTTCACGTACCTCTTTTTTTTCCTCATTTCCGTCATTATAACTATCTATCTATATTTCTAGTGATAATTACTAACGTGACTGTTAAAATTATTTAAAAGTTAATTACAAGAAAGTAAATTAGAAAAGTTAAAATTAACTTAATTTTTATTTGATTCGTTGACAGCTGTATTAATTTTTTTTTCTTTTGGGAATCTTACTAAATGGTCTTACTAGCATTCAAATCTGCTCATTTTTTTAAGATTGAATCGTTTCAATAAATCAGATTGATATAAATAAAGATATAATTAAAACCGTGTGATGAATTTTGAATGATTAATATAGAAAAAAGAAGTGTTTGTTAAGAAAATAGCAAATTTGGATCCGTGTTACGTTGTAGAGCTTTCCGTTTAGTGTAGTTCCAACAACCACTTATTATTGATATAAATAAAGATATAATTAAAGCCGTGTGATGAATTTTGAAATAACAAATTTGGTTCCGTGTTACAGTGTAGAGCTTTCCGTTTATTGCGGTTCCAACAGCCACATATTATTGATATCAAAAAAGATATAATTAAAAGCGTGTGATGAATTTTGTAGCAAATTTGGTTCTGTGTTACGGTGTAGAGCTTTCCGTTTATTGCGGTTCCAATAACCACATATTATTGATATAAATAAAGATATAATTAAAGCCGTGTGATGAATTTTGAATGATTAAGATAGAAAAAAGAGAGGTACTTGTTAAGAAAATAGCAAATTTGGATATGTGTTATGGTGTGGAGCTTTCCGTTTATTACGGTTCCAACAACCACTTATTATTGATATAAATAAAGATATAATTAAAACCTTGTGATGGATTTTGAATGATTAAGATAGCAAAAAAGAGGAACTTGATAAAAAAAATAGCAAATTTGGATCCGTATGACGGTGTAGAGCTTTCCTTTTATTACGGTTCCAACAACCACTTATTATTGATATAAATATAGATATAATTAAAGTCTTGTAATGAATTTTGAACTATTTATATGGAAAAAAAAAGAGGTATATAAAAATAGCAAATTTGGATGCTAAGGTGTAGAGCTCCGTTTATTGCGGTTCCAACAACCACTTATTATTGCTATAATTAAAGATATAATTAAAAATTGTGTGATGAATTTTTAGTAATTAAGAAAATAGCAAAGTTGGAAAATAGCAAAGTTGTGTGATGAAAAAAAGAGAGGTACTTATTAAGAAAATAGCAAATTTGGAAATAGCTTTTCTTTTATTACGGTTCCAACAACCACTTATTATTGATATAAATAAAGATATAATTAAGTTGTGTAATGAATTTTGAATTATTTATATGAAAAAAAAGAGGTATATAAAAATAGCAAATTTGGATGCTAAGGTGTCAGCCACTTATTATTGATATAATTAAAGATATAATTAAAAATTGTGTGATGAATTTTTAGCAATTAAGTAAATAGCAAGTTGGAAAATAGCAAAGCTGTGTGATGAAAAAAAAAGAGGTACTTATTAAGAAAATAGCAAATTTGGAAATAGCTTTTTTTTTTTTTTTTTTTTATTACGGTTCCAACAACCACTTATTATTGATATAAATAAAGATATAATTAAAGTTGTGTAATGAATTTTGAACTATTTATATGGAAAAAAAAGAGGTATATAAAAATAGCAAATTTGGATGCTAAGGTGTCAGCCACTTATTATTGATATAATTATAGATATAATTAAAAATTGTGTGATGAATTTTTAGCAATTAAGAAAATAGCAAAGTTGTGTGATGAAAAAAAAAAGAGGTACTTAACTACTTAATAAGAAAGGGAGGTGCTATTCTAAGAGCAAAAAATCTAATATTGAGAGCTGAGAGAAATTTTTACATTATAATACCCAATTTACCATTCTACATTATATCATTATTCATTAATTCTAATTGTGACTGACTACATTAAAGTAGGCATTTAAGAGGTCATGGTGGCCTATTTCGTATGTTGACTATTTTATATTTTCAATGATCATAAAGAAATATCATTATGTATTTAGACGCTTAGAAAATGTATATTTCTGATTCGTGATACGTAGAATGTTGCACTTTCGATTACATCAATACAATAAGACAGATAATAAAAAGTTACAACTCATTTTTTTACACTATTTGCTATATCATCAATAAATATAATTTAAAATTGTACAAAATAAACATAATTGTATTATTTTTTTTATTGCAAAATATGTCCTGATTCTTCTCAAATAGGCCATCAACATAGCTCTTGCTTGATTTTATCTTCCTCTTATAAGGATTATCTTTTCGAGTAATCCTCTCTTCTCATATAGGCCATCAACATAGTTCTTGCTTGGTTTTATCTTCCTCTTATAAGGATTCTCTTTTTAAGTAAATTCTTTTTGTATTTGATAACGATGTGAAGGATTAAGATTTACCATGTAATATTCATATTATTATAACGATTTCGATTGGTGGAGAAAGGAGATATAAAAATCGAACATCAATTTAGAATTACCTAAAAAGAATGTGCATTTTTTCTCTTAGAAGGAAATGATTAACTTCCTTTATTAGCTTCTTTTATTAATTGAATTAAGTATAAGAGAGAGAAAGTGGAAGAGAAAAATAACAAATTTGGAAATGATTAACTTCCCTTATTAGCTTCTTTTAGAGAAAAATATTTCTCTCACTCTCAATATTAAATATTTTTGTCCTTAAAATAGCACCTAAAATAACAAATTTGGAAATAGCAAAATTGGATGTTACGTTTGTAGAGCTCCGTTTATTGCGGTCCGAACAACCAACCAAGTGGCATCCAATCCGGAATCTCAGTTGAACTCCGTCACAACTCAATCAGAATCTCGATTGGATTGGATTGGATTAAAACAAAGAAGAAGAAGAAGAAGAAGAAGAAGAAGAGGTTCGTTCCAAAATCCAAAGAGAGATCTATAATGGATAAGGAATCGATCACTTGTTTAGTTGCTTGAGCGGAGCGGAGCCTATCTACCCGATTGCGAACCCTTAATCAGAAATCGACTATAATCGAAATCAATTGAATTGATCGAGGAGGGGATGTCGACAAATGGAGAAATCAGCGTAATTATCGAAAAGGCGAAGGAACTCGATCAAGTCAGAAAGGAATTAGACGATACTTGCGTGGAAATCAACAAGATGCACAAAAAAATATCTTCTTGTTCGTCTCTTTTTCCGGCACTTTTTTTGAAAATTTTGTCGTTTTGTTTATTTACTTGCTTTTTTTATTAAATTTCTTCCTGATGCAGCTCCTGATATGGTTGAAAAGTCGCTTGATGTTGTGTTAACTAAGCTTCGATCATTGTATGGACATGCTAAAGACCTTTCTGAAACTGAAGCCAGGTACTGCAGATTACTGGTTTATTTTTTACTTTTTAATATAACTAACTGTTTTTTTTTTCTCTTTTTGCTTTACTTTTTTTTTCTGAAACTGAAGCCAGGTACTGCAGATTACTGGTTTATTTTTTGTTTCCCATCTAAAATAATTCTCAGAGTTGTTATGCTTTGAGAAAAAAAAATTATGAACTAAATTAAGTATCAGTAGGGTTTGACCCTTTGATGATTTATACAGTCCATGCCTATACAAAACACCAAATTGTATGAATACGAAGCAATTAACTCAGATGCATGTTTAATACAGATTTGAAATGGTGGCATGAATTTGAAGAAACTTATTTATCTTTTCCTGTCAAATCAATTTTATCTAAAAGACTATCTGTGCAAACTTTTTATCGTAACGTGCCTCTATTATCTTGCAGTGTCACAAATGCTTTGGTTAGTATGCTGGATGGACTGACACCGTCAGGACTTTCTGTCGTGACAAGAAAAAAGAATGGTAAGTGAATGAAGTCCCAAACAAAGGAAACAGAAATAATAATTACTAAGACATTATTATTGTCGATTCTAGGGCCAAACTTCTGAAAATTAGACTAATAGCGCTTGTATTCAATTACAGAAGTTAATGAGCCGAAGAAAAAGAGAAAGATGGATACGGATACATCACGATTTACAGCACCTTCAATAAGAACCCAACTTGATCAAGCTGCCAGCCTAAAAGGAGAGCAGGTTATTTTACTTCTTTATATTCTGATACTACCACCTTGTGGGGACCAGCTTGTTCATATCTATAGAACTAGAACCATTGGTTATTCATTGATAAGTTCACTTCTTTTTGGCAAAGATTATGGTTTTGTCAATTAAGTATCACGCACCAACTTCAATGCATTGTTTTAATAAAACGAGAAGTTTCTCGTGCAGTTTCTAGCATGCCTTTGCATGAGGATAAGTATTTCCTCTCAAACTTATCAAGTAACTAACTTCTTTGTGAATGAGCAACACTCCTCACAAAATTAAGCAATTTCAGGTAGCCGCAAGAGTCACGCCTGACAATGCTGAAAAGGATGAGTGGTTTATCGTCAAAGTTACACACTTTGATAGGGAAGCAAGAGAGTAAGTAAACAGAATAAGAAACTTTGTTTTTTTCCCCCTTTACATGCTGTTGAAGGCTTGAAATATTCTTACCCTTGTTTTGTGTTGTGTAGATTTGAAGTGCTTGATGAAGAACCAGGAGACGATGAAGAAACAATGCAGAAGTATGT
This sequence comes from Carex cristatella, assembly GCA_024447775.1. NCBI lineage: Eukaryota > Viridiplantae > Streptophyta > Magnoliopsida > Poales > Cyperaceae > Carex > Carex cristatella. The sequence continues at coordinate 3,881,484 of JAJHPF010000022.1, forward strand.
TTTCAAAACATGTTGCAAATTATTTAGAAAAGCGAATTAAAATAAGGAGAGCATAAGAACCAGCCTTTGGTCCGTGTGGGAGGTCGTGGGTTTGAAATCTGGATGAAGGGGGCATTGTGGACATTAAATGGAAGTTGGAAGGCTTAGACCTCCATCTTTCTATCTCAACAAAAAAGGAGAATATTAAAAGTAGATTGAATATCTGTTGCTACTTTAATAAATTAAGCCTGCATAAATTATGCCTCTTGTCAACCTATTTTAAGAAGCCTTTTGGGGCATACTTTACTGGATGCTATCTAACCATAAATGAACCAATAGGTCCAATACACATTGGCGCTTTTTCCTGTATTTGCCCAACAATCTTTTTGTATATTATTTTTGCGAATTTGAAGGTGGTAATTATTTAGGGTTCGTGTAATTTATTGTCAGCTTGAAGTGCTTTTAATGCCTCATTTGCAGGAAATATAGGCTACCGATGTCTCAGATAATACCTTTCCCTAAAAAAAGCGATCCCTCGAGTGCTCCAGAATTTTCCCCGGAACAACAAGTTCTAGCAGTTTATCCTGGTACAACTGCTTTGTACAAGGCTACTGTTGTTGATTCTCATCGCAAGGTAATCATTTTATATATGTCAATTAATTAAATTATTTTTTTTCATTCACTTGATGTCTCTGTAATTATACTGACCGACTTTTTTATGCCCTCTGATGTTCTCCTATTCGTTGAACACGGAATTCAGAAGAAATCTGATGAGTAAGTCTCTATTTCCACAATCTAAGCACATTTGTAGTTGCGCAAAACATACACTGGCCATTATAAACACATATTGACCTTGCACAAGAAAGAATAGATTCAACTCATCTGTAGTCTGAAGCCATGAAGTCCGTATTAAGATTTTAGCCTGAGAGGTGGTCCCATTTAAAGGAGGGTGATTCGTGATAGGCTTGGCAAGCCAACGGTAAAAAAACAACTTTTTTATGGAAATGAAACTCTCACGAATTGGGTAGTAGTACTAGGATGGGTGACCTCCTGGGAAGTCCTTGTGTTGCTGATTCCGATTGGGTTTCATTTCTAGTCTACCCCAACTTGTTTGGGAATAAAGGCTTTGAAGAAGAAGAAGGCGGTTCCATTTAAAATTGACTTCATCTAGCTGGTACCAGAAATGTCTATATACCTCCATACCAGACTAGACCAATCTGCAAATGCAGCAAACCCTTAAAATTGATTTTTTGTCTTTTAAAAAAGATTAATTTGGTAATATTTTTAATTTTTTTTAAATTCCTATTACCAGCTATCTTCTTGAATTCGATGATGATGAAGAGGATGGATCATTACCTAAGAGAAGTGTTCCTTTCTTTAAAGTAGTCCCACTTCCAGAGGGTCACCGCCAGTGACAAAGGGATACATGTATCCCTTCAATATAATTCCAGTAATTTAGTTTGTTAGAGGGAGGTACTGTTGTGACAAATACGCTGCTCGGGCGTAACGTGTGGTAGGTTGTCATCGGAAATTTGGTGCTGCTGTTTCTTAGTAGACTGGCTGTATATGTTTATAGGGCTTAACAGAACATGTGTAGGTTTTTGTTTTTACGACTACTTGCTAATTTGTACTGGAGAAGGTAAGAGGAACATGCAATTTTCTTTTCTGTTTTATTATGTAGTGAATAGTTAATATGATAGTATTTTAAGTATCAGAGATAAGCTGGATCTGAAATGTAGCTTCTTTCTTCGATAAATTGAGGGATGATAAGTCAGTGACTGCTGAGAGTATCACTTTTTTTTTTTTTTGGCTGAGAGAATATCACTGAATTTAGGGATCTAAAAAAGTCACGGTGTGATCAGATGTGGCATGTGTTGTGACTCGTGTGTTTTGTGTAATTATTTGTGTGATGTGACTATTTTTTTTTTAATTTAGCATTGCACGACAAGTTACGTAAAAGATTCGGTCATAGTACGGCACGTGGTCACTCGAGTCACGTATAATTATGATTGTTAGATCTTGATTGAATGGTGAATCTTGAATAAAGTATTTTAAATTATAAAAAAATAATTAAACGTGACTAACGTGATCGGATCAATGACGGTGTAAATTATGTGCAATGACTATCCTTTCTAATTTAATCACTGGTGCCATATTGAGAACTCTTAACTGAATTTACAAAAGACAGCTGTGCTATGGCCTCTACAGCTTTCTCATTAAAGGAAATGAAAAAAAAAGCTCATTGAAGGAAAGAAAAAAGAACCAAAAAATAGGGAAAAAGCAACAAGTTCACTTCCTCTGTCCTCAAATTGGAAGTTTTTTTTTTTTAAAACCTTTGCAAAGACTGCAAAGTCGTGAGGAGGAATCGAACTCTCGATCTTTGAATACAACAGTCCTAGGACTTTTTCCTCAAATTGAAAATTACATGTAAAGATCACCTTCTTTTCTCTCTCTCTTCCCTCAGCTCTTCTCCAAAATTTATAACTCTATAACAAATAACCATCTGTCAAACCTTCATTTCCCTTTCCCTCTGCTCGTCTTAGAGTGTGCTCTACAACCGAAGGGGAAACTCCTCGTTCAAGAAAAGAAAAGGGAGGGCAGTGGGGGAGGCGAACCGTCCGAACAGTGAATTTACACGTCAAATCGAGAGGTACATATCTTGTTAAAACTTTACGTAGCGCTCCTCTCTCTTCTCCTCCACACAGTAGCGCATACCCTCCGCTCTCTCTTTGATTTCCCCTTCTGGAAATACATAAACTCGGTCAGAGACAGTCTGCCAACATTATAACACCCACACAGTGTTTTCTTCTTTTCCTTCTTCCGCGTACTCTTTTTTAGAGCTTGCTCTTAATTTTCATCGTATAATTCCTTCGTGAGCTAAGTCTAATTGTAGTATCTGTCCAATGCGGTGCACATAGCATATTATAAAAAAAGAAAAAATAATTTAATAATCACGCTTAACATAATTATTTAAAATTAGAAGTAACACACTCTTAAGTCTTAATAGATGAATGATTATGAGTGCATCTTTTAATTTTTGGTGGGATTATAGAGCACACTTGGGGGTGGGGGTTAATAGCATTTTTTTAACCGTTTATGTTGTATTCAATATGCAAGACAAGTATGGATAATTTTTTTTTTTTCATTAGCTCATTGAGTATTGGTATAGGTAAGAATTTTTTTTTAAATTAGCTAAATGGATAAGAGTACATATAAAGACTATTTTGTATATAAAGTAATTATAAAATAAAATAATGTATATAATGTCTTTTCAATTATAGATTATATAAAAACATTAAACACACAATGAATGAAGCATAATAATGTTTGATTGGCTCAACGTAATTTCATTTCTATGTAATTGCGCATCTCTAATTTTTTCATTAACTCTTTATAGCACCAAAAGAGACTTAAAAAACGGGAGAACAAGCAAACCGATGAATAAACTAGATTCGTTTAAACTTCTAAATTTCCGATATCGTATATTTTTCATTTTCAAATCGTTTTAAACATATTACTTTTATTTGTATGTCTAGATTTTTTTAGTTAAAGAAATGAAAAAGAGATATTGGTGTTTTGAATTTTGTTTGATAAAAACAATGAAGTTAAAATTGATAATATATTTGTATTTTGATTTTTCTATGCGATTATATGTGTGAAATGAATGAATTTTGATATTCAATTTGTAAAATAATAAAATTAACTATTATATTAGTATTATTTGTTAATTCATACTCAATTAGACTCGCATCTTTAGCTTTTTTTATTGATCTTTTGGGGGAAAAAAAGGCACAAGAAAAGGAGATCTTATGATAGTTTTCCAATTCATACTCTTTTGCAACAGTTCATATTATCATATACATGTATGTATTAAACTATCTTGTACAGTACACAGTTTGATTTTATTTGTAGACTTTGTTTCAGCTGACATATTGTTTCTGTAGGAGATCAGCGCAAAATCCCAAATCAAATCGGATCTCAGGAGGATCACCAATGCAATCAAATACAGCGTCAGCATTTACAAAGTCTTCTTCAGCAGTGTACCTGCAGAAACATGTGATGTGATAAATATTTTTGCAGTGAAACAGAACTGTTATTGGAATTTATAGAATGAATCAGACCAGCCAAATATCTTCAAATTGCAAATTTGATACTTTGCAAGCTGTGTTTACTGGTACCAGCCATGAACAGTACCTAAACCTAGTAATACAAATCAGCCACCATTGGGTTCCAACCTTAAATTATTTCTTCCCTTGTGTTGAAAATACTGCCTTTTCAAAATCCTAAATTAAACAACAATCAAGCCAAAACATATTTACATTTTTAGATTCTGTCTGAAGTTCACATGACAATCATACATGCTTGAAATCATCATTTCTAATCATTAGTCTTTATCACTATATTAAGTTGAAAACATAAAAAAAATATGTTTGCTGCTAGATACAAGAGTATTAAATGTTGGGGGGATAATTTACGAAACAACCAACTAAAGTAATTGCAAAGGGAATTCTTACCCGCTTTTTGTTACAATACACTTCATACCAGCAGCTTTAGCAGCAGCTAGTCCTATGGCACTGTCCTCTACTACCACACAGCTAGAAACAAGAAAAGAAGAAGGATACAAATAAATACATACACTATAATTACCTCCAAATATAAACAGAATACATACACTAAACAGTCCCATGACATCTTATGTACATCAAGTGCTAATTTCACAAGTATTATGTCTGCATGAAAGATCAACTGTGGATAAATAAATATTGATACAGTTTTATGTATAATTCATACCTTTTCATGCTTATAGTATGATAGCTTGCATACAAGAAGATAACACACAATTTCAATCAATTTGTTTGGTAACCAAGTTCATTTTCATATGATGTTGAGACGCATGGCGAAGTATTTGAAATTGTTGAATTAGAAAAAAAAAGAAGAGATTTCGATGTTGTTGTAAAAAGTAGCTGTTGATATTTCAAGCATTACCTAGAAGGATCAACTCCAAGAGTACTAGCCGCTAGTAAGTATATAGCCTGCCAAAAAATAATCAAAAGGAAATATAAAATAGCATGACAGTGGTGTCAGGAAGAAAGATTACTCCAGCTGCTACCACACAAGATATGTCGAAAAGAAGAAGAGAACATTCAATGAAAAAAAAAAATAGGGCATTAAAAGAATTCTGAAAACATTAAATTGTGTTCATGTTCAATATTGACATCTTTCCTTTTTATTACAAAATTGGTAGCACCAGCCGAGTTCACTAGTAGGTTTCATATACTCTAAAGAAGGAACATCAAATCTTTACCGGGTCAGGTTTTTTACGAGGAACGACATCCCCAGCAAAGATGGTTATTTTCTCTGCTCGTTCGGGACCTAACAAATTGGAGACTATAGCCGAAACCTGGAAATAAGAAGATACTGCGAATATTAGTAATTAGCTATTAAGCACATCTACAAGACCAGTTATCAGTTTCAAAATATTGTTGAAAACAATAGTCTGAGTAGTTCATACCGCCTTCTCATTGGAAGTACTGCATACTGCAACTTTCACATCCTTTGACAAAGCTTCATCTATAATTCTGAAATTCAAAGAAACTTGCATTGAACAATTTTCTGGGTAAAATCTTGGACCATTGTCAGACCTCACAAAATGACTATGTATCTTCAACATTTGGAAGCCTGGGTTTATGAAAAATCTTTCAACAAAATAAGCTAAACACAGTGCCTTGGTATTAAATGAATTATATATAAAAAATAGACTTTATAAGTATGACCTTTGAACACCAGGTCGAAGAGGAAGCAATCTCTTTTCAATAAGTGCCATGAACAATTCAGTCTTCCTTTTGTGGAGAGAAGCAATGAATTTCTTCCTTTCTTCATCGGTATTTGGTGCTTTAGCTGGCCATGCTGTCTTGTTGAAATATGCCGTCATCCTAGTTCGATAGAAGAACCAAGATTATTAAAAGAGTTATTTGACTGACATCTGACAAAGTTTGACCCAATCCAAAAAAAACGATCTTATCTGTCTCAGCTGAAAACCCCTATCCCAGAAACTTTGAGAAGTCAAATGACCCAATCCCAATGCAACAAAAATACTTAACTCATTCAAACTAACCGAAATCCAACTGATCTGAGAGCCAAAACTGACTTGACAAAAATTGAATCTAACCCGCAAGCATCAATAATGCCTTATTCAAACCAGGTACCAAGTTAAATGCAACTCTTAAACAAGTCTGAGATAACAATTAAAAGTCAGAAGTTAAACCAAAAAACTGGACAAAATACACAAAAATGGCCTACAACTTGAATTGAAGCAGGAGACATGGCATTCAGAAAGTTCCAGATAACCCACAATGCAAGTTGGTCCAACCCAAATGACCTTTAGATGTGAATTTGACCGAAACCTGAAAAAAACCCAGACCTGATTTAATCCGAATTAAAACTCAAACCATTCTTTTAATTCGTCCCCTAAATTATATCTGCTTTATTTGTAAATAATTTTTTTTTTTTAAATCTAAATTGTTAGCGGCACCTTGCCGACTAACCTTCAATTTTTTTTTTATCTGATTTAAGTTCTGGAAATTCTGCATAGAAATCAAGCAAGTATAGACTAACCTCTCTTTGCCACCACCAATCCTTAGCAGCTCACCATAAAGTTCAACATCCCAAGTGACACCCAATTCCATCTGTAAAAGAAAAGAAAAATAAAGTCAAGACATGATATGCATACTATAAAGTATAAATCACTAGTGCAGTATAATAAAATCATAATAACAGTAATAATAATAACAAAAAAATAAAACCTCAGCAAAGGTGTCATTGAAGGAAATTCGGTGCCCATCCTTTTCGGTGTCAACAAGCACGCCATCACAATCAAAGAGAAGAGCAGTAGGAAGGGGCGAAGGCGCAGAGGAAGCACGAATTACACTACTGAATTTGCGGCGAGTTGCTTTACTCCGATTTGTGATAGAGAGGAAAGGGAGAGAAGGAAGAAATGCAGAAATGCCATTTCTGGTTTTACTGCTTGCTTTAAGTTGAGATTGGGATCGGAAAGGGGTTAGCGAAGCTCTGCATGAGGGAACCAGAGCTTTTGGAGCAAGTCCAGGCGACGCCATATTTTCCCAGTGGGAAATTTTTGTGACGCCATTTTGTCTGATAACTGACGCGCCATCCTATCCGCGAAGCCAAGCCACCAGCCAACCACACAAGCGAGTCCGGGTTTGAAGGGTGCGTTTCCTCTGAGATATCTCAATTTTACGTGACGTACGTGTCCGGTGCCTATTATTTGTAGGGGGCATTATTATTTGAGCTTTGAGATTCGTGTAGAACGTATTTGAACGATTGAGATATTCCAAAAAGTCACGCAAAGTTTAAGATATCTCAGAGGATGGGAATTCGGGTTCGAAGAGGTTTGAAAAGCAATTGGGAGTAGGTTTCATGTCCATCGGACCTACTTTGGTTCAATGGGATCAATCACTGTCCAATCTTCCTTAAGATTCGTGTGACATCTTAAAGTGTATGCTTTGATTTCGTGCGCACAGATCTTAAGATGAATCGGACGGTGATGGAGCTCGCTGAATCTAAAATAGGTCCGATGGGACTAACACCGTTCTCGTTTAAAAGTCGGATTCAAATTCGTGTCGGATTTGCACATTTTTCCGAATGCGCATCCTCTAAGATATCTCAATTTTTGCGTGACCGACGTGTCCGTTGACTATTCGGAGGTAGCGCAGGGGCCCTATTATTTGTTCTTTGAGATTCGTGTAGAACATATTTGAACGGTTGTAATTTTCTATAAAACTCACAAAAGTTGAGATATCTCAGAGGATGCGAATTCCATTTTTCCTCTCCACGCCGGTCTTTTCAGGTTTGGATCAATTGATTCCTACAAGAAGCAGCCCACTGGGCCAAAGCCCAGAGGATGCGGAGAACAAACTTGTCTCAATGCTAGAGGTGTTGGCCTACATAACATAACTCCGGATTCGGGTATGTTTCGCTTTCAAACCGTTTAGAAAACCCCCGGCGCGCCGTCCCCATAGTACTCGTCTACTCGAGAATCGAGATCGAGAATAATTATAGTGGTAGAGAAAGAACTAAAAAAGTTTGCTTTGGGGGAGAAACAATGGAGGCTGACAATCGGCGGTGCACTGTCCGTATTCTATGCTCCAAGAAGGCTCTGCTCGCATCCTCTCCGTCCGTGGGGATCCGATGGCTTATCGGGTCGCCTCGCTTCATGTCCCCCTTGACAATAGTTGCTTCCTTTCGCTGCCTCCATACCCTCCCCGCTGATCCCTTCTCACCTGATTTCTCCAAAGAAGCAGGTTGTCTTTCCAATATGAAGTATTATTTCGGTTTTAAATTACACAATTCGGTTTTAAACAACACTAGCATTGCTGACATGGAATGATGATCTATTTAGATTGGATCTTTTAATGAAATCACATCAATGCTAAGTAGGATCTGTGTTCATTTTTGTATGATTAGAAGTTTTACCGTAGGGACCAAAGTGGCATGAAATGGAATCTTGAGGAACCAATACGAGATTTGCAAAACTTGTAGAATTTGAAGGGGAAGTGGATAATCCTTTAGGGTTGATATGTGTATGTTGCCATTTCAGAATTCTGCATTGTAAGCTGGCTTGCTTATAATCGTTTGTTTATACTGGTATACAACCACTGGCAGAATTCTGGTAAAGAGGTATATGCAACTGTTGCTGGCAGATTGTCTCACCTGATTATGTTTCTATATATTCTTCTTAAAGTACCAATTTTCTACTGGGAAATTTGCAAACAAGTTTTTTAACTTATAAAGAAGTTGTAAAAGACCATCCTTCTCAAAATTTATAAATCGGTCAATTTGGCCTATGGAAAGAAAATTGCTTGTAAATGTACCATGAATATTCTGAAGCTTAGCATTGGTTAAAAAAAAAGTCAGCGATTTGTCTTTTCTAATGGCTAGTGCCATCATTTTCTCATAGCATTTCCACTTGTAGAAGGAAAATGCATGATTTAAAAGGCCAATATAATGATACAGATTGGGTTCTTTTGCAAAATAATATAAAGGAGGACTTGTGCAATTTCTTTTTCTATTTGTGAAATAAAGCAGGCAGTTTAAAAAATTCTTGGGCCTTGAAAATTTAGAAGTTAAATCTTTTTTACTTCTTTCTGACTTTCTCATATCATTGCCACTTTTAGAAGGGAAATGCATGATTTAAAAGGCCAATCTAATGATACAGATTGGGTTCTTTTGCAAAATAATGTAAAGGAGGACTTATGCAATTTCTTTTTCTATTTGTATAATAAAGTAGGCAGGTTATAAAATTCTTGGGCCTTGGAAATTTAGAAGTTAAATCTTTTTTACTTCTTTCTGACTTACCGATATTGGAGATCTTTTTTCTAATTGTTTTACACTTTCCCATTTTTTTCTATTTTCTTTACAAACTTTATCATCTAAAATTGGCTCTTCCTGTCTTTCATTTGGACAGATGATGTTAGGATCCTATTATTGAGAGGATTTGATATAATTGGAGCACTTTTTGTTGGAAGTCAAAACCGGAAAGAGGATGCTAACAAAGCAATAGAAGCCTCTCATAAACTGAGATCATGCCTTTATGGTGACAAAGCAAGCCACTCGATGGTAGCAGCTTTTACTAATGCAGAGTCAAGTGAAATTCAATTTTTCGTTTCTGCTAATTCTACGGTTGCAGAAGTAGAATCTGTTTTATATGAAGACAATCCAGAAAACATTTTGTGGGATAAGGGTTGCCTAATGAGGTGCCAGCTGGCGCTGAAGCTTCCTCTTTATGCTCCTTTGTATGAGAAATTAGGTAATAATATTTCTTGTTTTTTTAGAGGTTGGCATCATTTATTTATTTTTATTTTTTTGTTTGGGGGGTGGGGGACTATGCATTTCGGAATAGGCCTAAATAATGTTTTTTCTAACCTTTTGTTTGGGTGGAGGCTGATCCTTTGCTAGGCAGCATCATCATTTATGGAAAAGGCGATGAGGGAAAGAAAGGACAATATAATTGGGTAGGTGGGTACTTTTGTCCAAAATAGTCCCATCTTCCGGAATTAACTATTTAGGTCTTCTGCTGTAATTATTTTTAAGTCTTGTTCCAAGGACCTTATTTTAATCCTTACAGTGCTCAAATATTTGTTCCATACTTGGTAGGAAATTTCCTGAGCTTTTGTTTTTTCCTCTTTTTTTCATAGATTTGGAAACTACTGTTTCTGTACTTGCCAAGCGTGCTATTGTTAGACTTAAAGATCCATGCACTGTGTACCTAGTTGAGTCTGGCAATACAAACTCTGACAAGCAATGTAGTGTCGTCCATGGCAAGGATTTAGATAGTTTTGATGCAAAACCTCTACCTTGTTCGCATTTTTCATCGAGAAAAGGGCCTAAAGTTCCCACCGCCAGAGAGGTAGCTTCAAATTCCTTGCGAAGATGTTTTTTGTAAAATGGCTCATCTATTTCTTTTTTTTTCCTAGAATTATTGTTCACTATTATTGACTATTTTGGTATTTTTTTTCTATTATGTGTTTGATTGTTTTTTCTTCACGTTCTATAAAAAAATTCCTTTGTTAATATCTTTTTTTATGAACAGCTGAATTAGCTTTTTACTTTATTATTTTTGTATTAAATTTGTATATAAATTCATTGTTAATATTACTGACTTTTCTATTAGAATGTAGATGCAATCCGTGTGACCATCCTGACTAACCCATCTAGGAGTGAACAAAAACCTGGCTTTCCTGCTATAGAATATCTTGCAGGTGAGAAGTTTCTAGAGGTCCTTGTAAAATTGACTATTTTTTTCCCCATTTTCAATCTACGTGCATGTTATATGGCATAAAGTTTCATTCATCTTCTCATATGACATATTTAATTTTATTAAGCTAATACTCCTGAATAGCACTAGATTATTAACTTTGAATATTTTACTATAATGCATTCTAATAAGTTGTAAGTATAAGGTACTTCAGCCATAATTTATTTTTAGGGTTTGTGATATGTCATATATTTCGTAATAGAATACAATTGATGCTCTAAATCTTATTTGGTAACAAATTGTGGTCAATTTAGTTTCTGAATTATATATCTTTCTTCAGCAACAAAACAAACAAGGTTTTCTACAATCAGCTTGAGGCTAGATATTCTCTGCTACACTTCACAAGACTTTGATATAGCTAACGCTATATCAGAAATTGTTATTCCAGGATTAATAGAACAGCTAAAGGCTATAACTTTTGCCAGTAACCTTGAAACTTCAAGCAGCCAAAATGAGGTAGAGAACTGATCTCAGAATGTTTAGTTACCATTTTGTTAATGAGTTGTTGACTTTTCTTTTGGTCATTTCCAGCTCTGTCCATACCACTTTCTTCCTAGTGGGCTTTTGATTCCTATAACAGCAATTTATGATCTAAAATATGGAGAGATGGAAGAAAAACAAGGTACAAGGTTATAGTGATGGCACCAGACTGTTTAATTAGATTTGGATCAGATCAAATATAGTTCAAGTGAATTTTAAACAATTTCTTTTAGTAGGTGTGTATTGGATTCCGTATTTAGCTCAGTGCGGGAAGTTTTTCTGGTTAACTCAGATGTTGCCACCTCTAGTTTTGCGCCAATACTTATTTGTTTAGTGCTCTTTCCCATATTGGTTCATAAACCCCCTAATAAAGCCTGACCAAGACCTTTGAAACTTTTGTAGTAGTGCAATATTAATTTTTCTTCTCTCTCTATTTTTTTAAGAAATCTGAGATATAAGAATTAACTTCACATATAGGTGAATTAAGGAAATCTCTTCACTTGCGACTGGGTTTACCTTTGGACCGACCTCTAATGCGCATAGCAAATGCTCTATGTTTTGACCTGAAGGATAAAAGAGGGAGCAAGGGGACAAGAGATGGTAAGGCACCAAAAGATGGTAGAATCCCCTTTTCCTAGTTTCATGGAGCAGTCTTTTTGCACTTAATGAACTTGGAATATTTCTCTGCAAAACATGAAATATCATCTATCCTCTCAATCATTGCAAATATAGGTCATGTTCCTCCATTTTTTATTTATTCAAATATATCCAAACTATACGTGACATCTCCCAATTCTATTGATAGAGGCCCATTTTAGGCAATTCAGTGAGTGCAATTGGGGAAGGGTATAGATATATGTTGGCTCTTAATAGGGAGTATACATGTCATTTCCTATCTTCTATGGGGGTATGTTTCATTTGTCACCTTTTCACGAGTGTAATCACAGTTTGAGGTTTTGCAGGGATAAAATAAGTAATTTGCCCCCATTTTAATCTCTAGATGAAAATTGCAGGATCTTCTTCATTGCTCAGAAATGTACACTTTGAAGTTCCTACTAGTGGTGGTGAGTTATCACTTAAAAACCCTCTTGGTGTAATTGACTGAATACTTGAGCCTCAATTATTCTTTAAATTCTATTATGACCTCAGTTAGCAAAATAAGAAAGGAAAATCTTAGTTGGTTCTGGTATAGACTGTTACAAAACAATGCAGTCATTATATGTGTGATATTGAGATATACGTCTGCATTTTCTGTTCAAACATTTTTAGTTTAACTGATGTTATTAATGTTTGGCTTTTGTAGTGTCTGGAGGTGATTTATCTTTGATAGAGGGCTCATATGAGTATTATCATTATTTGCAAGATGGTGTGGATGACAACGTAAGTTTTTTGGCATCTTGGTGGAGCTGATTTGATATTGAATTTAATATAAGATCATATCGAGAAAAGAAAAAAAGTGCAAAAATCGAGCACAAGAAAAGAAAACCCTACAAAAAATGATCTGTTCATATTATGATATCTAATAACTGGAAGCTTTGTTTTTTTTTCTTCTGATGATGGTTGGACCAATGTACAGGGTTGGGGATGTGCTTATCGTTCTCTACAAACAATAATATCTTGGTATAGACTTCAACAATACACAGCAATTGATGTCCCTTCACACCGGTATGGTATTGTGCTTTTCTGGTAACTTTATATATAGATGTGTATTTAATTAGTGCTGACTGCATGGAATAGTTGCACTTGTTGAAGACTAATTTCCCCTTTACCAGGGAGATTCAACAAGCACTTGTTGAGATTGGTGACAAGGATCCATCCTTCATCGGATCACGTGAATGGATTGGAGCTATCGAGCTCAGCTTTGTTCTTGATAAACTTCTCGGTGTAAGTTCTTTTCTTGATCTAAACTTTCTGTTCTATATGGTTTTGGCAACATTCTAGAATGTTTTCTATTGCCTTTATATGTGCTTATGATATCTGCCGGTGTATATTTCTGTAGTGCAAAAAATAATTTTGCAAGTCATGCTTTTAAGTACAAGATACCTCATGCAGTTAACCACTAGCTTTTTTTGCCTATATGTAAATAACTTCAGCACATTAAAATCAAGGTAGCTTTAAACAGAATGACCAGAGGCTCCTCACTTTTTCATATTAACTGTACTGAATTTCTGTTGTGATGAATAAATTTACAATCCCTCTGAGCTTTTATATCACCTGAACCAAAACCTTTGTTGAACTGTTTAGTTCAACTAGGAAGGCAACATGTATGATAACTTAATGAACAACACGATAGTACAATGCATTGGGTTTTCTAACAGGTTAGTTGCAAGATTATTAATGTGAGATCTGGTGACGAGCTTCCTGAGAAATGCCGAGAACTTTCCTTCCACTTCCAGACACAGGGAACACCTATAATGATAGGTATCTCCTTCTTTTGCTACATTATAAAACATGTTCAGGAATTCATAATTATAAATTTTACTCCTGCTGCAAATTGCACCATTATCATTCATGTTGGCATAAAATACCAAGTTTCTGTTAGTAGCGAATACCATACGTTCATTGCATTGGCGTGGTTGATAGTTGTGAAATGTTCGCAAGAACGCCTTCAATTAAATTGATAGATTATCCAGGAAGGTAAATTCTAATGTTGGTTTCCATGTTCATGGTGGATTTTACCTTACTAGCCTATTTGGGTATTATTTGCCATAAAATAAAAAAAGTCTTCAACTAGTTACAAATTTGAGAAAAATACACAGTTTCATTTGCATCTTGATAAAAATAAGGGGTGCTTACTTGATTTGTAACCCTTGAGAGTTAAATTAATGAATTATGCAGGTGGGGGTGTCTTGGCCTACACTCTTTTAGGAGTTGAGTACAATGATGTTACTGGGGAGTGTGCTTTCCTCATTCTTGATCCTCATTATACGGGCAGTGATGATCTGAAGAAAATTGTAAGCGGGGGATGGTGTAGCTGGAAAAGGCCGGTTGATAGCAAAGGCCGTAGTTTCTTCTTGAAGGATAAGTTTTATAATCTCTTGCTTCCCCAGAGACCCAACATGGTGTAAGAAATAATCCTATTAATACAAAGGAAAACTAATCGTTCCGGAATTTTCACTTAAAGTTCATACGAAGAAGATAAACATTTAATGTAGGGTGTCTTCCATTTCTTGCATAGATTATGCTCTAAGGAACAACAACTAAATAAAAAATAAACAATTTTGCAACCCAAATTACTATTACTAGTGCTTGTGTTGTGCACATAATTTTTCTGTTTTGATACTTGTGTTTTACAACCATTCTAATGTTGCTGTTGTCGTGGAAAAGCATTTCCAACTCGAGAACAAAACGAGAACAATGATACTTGGAAGTCCATGAGAAAGATCTTAAGACTATTAGTTATCTAAAGGTCGAGAGTTCAATTCCTTCTCATGAAGATTTTCAAATTAGTTGGGTCCGGCACATTGGAAACCAAACTATTTAAAACACGTGCTAAAATCTGAAGCTGTCATCCTGAACATCCTATTAGTAACCTTTTTGACCTCTTAATCCCTGACCTTGAAGGAACATAAGAAGAATTAACGTGTTTCTCTCATATGAAGAATGTAATTTAAAAATAGTTGTTATCAGTTAATGAAATGAGTTATATTGCATTAACATACACACACAATATTCACAGAAAGCATATAACATGTCAGTTTCCTATGTTTCCAAATTAACAACTGCTGCTTCACATTAAGTGAATTCCAGGACCTACACTGGTACCAACTCCTCCCTCCCTACTATTTACATATTAACATGAATTTTAATATAAGATAACATGAAGATCAGATGCTTTCCATTTCTAGCTAAAGAGAAGCAAGTATATAGATAATAACCATAATAATAAACAAGGAATGAACAAAGCCATGCCATTAGACAGATTGAAGGAAATCTATGCAATTAAGAGATCAATCAACTGAGGTCAAGGTCAACACGCTCTGGATGTCCTCTCTCAGTCTGCTGGCCTACAAGCTCGATGCCAAGCTGTCCCTTGTCACCGGCCCCAAATGCGTACAGTTTGCCCGAGTCGGTGAGAGCGAAAGTATGTGCATTCCAGTAGATTGAGTTAGTGAGGCTTATTTGTACCACTCTTTCATTGGTTCTCTTCAGCGAGGTAACCAGCTGAGGCGTCACCACATTATTGTGTCTATTCTCCTAAAATAGGATACAGACAGCATCACAACAGTCAAGCTAGTTTTTTTTTTTTTTTTTTTTTGATGAAATACCCGTAGGCCTAAGCTAGTGTCACACAGGTCAATTGTATATCATGAGTCATGACCACTACAAGCCAAACATGATAAACATTTTAATTCCCTTGTACTTAGGAGTGCATATCCTCTGAGATATCTCAATTTTTGCGTGACTGACGTGTTCGGTGCCTATTTGGGAATAGCGCGGGGGCCAGTATTATTTTTACTTTGAGATTCGTGCAAAACTATTTAAACGGTTAAGATTTTCCCTAAAGTCACGCAAAATTTAAGATATCTCAGAGGATGCGAATTCTGTACTTAGTTGGTTTTTCTTCTGAGGACAATTTCGTCCTTGGCGCAGTGCTCAAAATAAAAATTACCATATCAGTATATTCCGGCTTAAGAGAAATAATCGTAATCATGAAAACAAAAAGGACGATGACAAAACATAAAATACAAATAAAATAGAGGAACTATAGCAGTAAACATCAAATTTGAGAGCAGACAAACCTCTCCCTCCTGTTGTGCAGTAGAGTGGCCAAGGCTGGATGACTCACCACAACCGAATGAATACACATCCCCTTCTTCAGACACGACAAAGGTTGTGTAATCTCCAGTCGCAACATGCACTGCCTTGATATTGCTCAAGGACTCCACCACCTTGGGTGCTGACTCACACTCTTCATTTCCATGTCCCAAGCAACCGTACCGGCCCCATCCCCATGTGCACACCCTCCCATCCTTTCCTACCACAGCTGCATGCCAGGCTCCTGCAGCAACTACAGTTGGCTGCAAGTTAAGCTGCTGAAACCGCTCAATAAGTCTAGGATACTTCTCATCTGTTCTTGATCCATGCCCAAGCTTCCCTCCTAATCCACACCCCACTGAGTACACCGACCTATGTGTCAATATTTTAAAAGAATATCAGAACTTTTTGTTCAAGTGCATTACAGTACGGAGTAGCTTCGAGGCTGTTATAGCATGCTGAGGTTTCTGCTTGTACATTAATGTGCCTTTGGCCACATTTATTTGGCTCCCCATAATAAATATTTTTTATTTTTATTTGTTTTGGTGGATGTTCCTTAAAAAGTAGGTTGAAAATTTTCTGAAATTTGATGAACAGTCATCATCAAATTTCAGAAAAAAAACACTTGCATGACGCCCGTCAAAAAACAAAGCCACCTGTCAAAAAAGATGCACCAAGAGAGAAAAGAGCACTTACATGCCGCTTGGCTGGCACGTCAGTGCAAGGAGATAACAGTAACCAGCGGCAATCTGCACGACAGGAATATTCTCAAGTGGGCCCAGAAGAGGGTGTGGCTCCACATCATTTGGCTCAGTCTGGTGCCCCAATTTCGTGTCGTTACCCCACGAGAAGGTGTACACACGCCCCTCCCTGGAAAGCACTGCTGTGAAGAAGTTTCCTATTGCTGCCTGCACGATAAACACATCTTTCAAAGATTCAACCATCTGAGGTTTTGTCACCGCTTTTGACCCCTGGGCCCCGTATTCTGCCTCCCCGAATGAGTCTTTCCCGAATGCATACACTTTACCAGTGTCACTTATCAGTATGCTTCTGCCAGCCCCAGCTGCAGCTTGTATGATCCTGATACCCTGCAATGAACTGGAAGCATCCCAATAGTTGAGTTAGTATCATTTTCTGCACAAATTTAAGTAAAAAGAAAGTCTAGGAATTTCAAGATGGATACATTTGTAAGAAGAACAAAATTTTGACTTGTTTATGGAATGCTAACCAGTATACCCTGTGCATGACCTGACTTGTACAGTGATATAGTACAACATCAATAAAAAAAATGGAAATACTTTATCTCTGTATCTTGATTTTTAACCCTTAGCTAAGACCTGTATGCAAGCAACTAAACAAGGAAACAAGTTTATATAAGAAAAGAGGCCCAAAAGGATAAAATACACACCAAAAACGGTGCAGTACTCAAAAGAAAAATGATACACTTGGAGCAGTTTCAGATGTTTACATTGGCAACAGAAATCCCTCCCAAATGGAAAGATTAAACCCACATCCAACCCGCATGGGTCAGTATCACAGGTACAGATCGGTATGGTACACGACCATCATTGTTTAACAAGCACCTAATAAGACGAGGCCTCCATTCCTCCTCCAAAGTGCCATGCCCTAGCTGCCCTGAATTGTTTGAGCCGAAAGTATACACAGCCCCACCAGATGTCACGGCAATGCTGTGTCCGGGACCCGCAATTGCCTGAGACTTCTCTCTCCTACATGCCTCTCCAGCCAGAATGTACCTAAGCACCAGCTTCCAACTGCCACCGCACCTCTGTTTCAATACTTGCCTCTCTTCATCTCCCATTGGTTTAAAAATAGCCCTTTTCTCACACATATCAAGTGCAGCTAGCTCTGATATGGAAAGCTGGAAATCAGGCGCAAAATTGGCCGGCTTCCTGAAAAATGTACACGTTGCCTGGTACAACCACAAAATTCTATCAGTTGCATTATCAATTCTAGAAGTAGATTATTAAAGGGAAAAAAAACACTTGCCTCGAGATGTGCAAGATCTTCAGGGTTTAAATTGCACGAGGTGAGCACATGGAGAACTATGGAGGGGCTCGCAGCCAGTGGAAATTCGCCAGGAGTTGATTCTCCGAAGCAATGGCGCTGTGACCTTTGGTATGTCTGTTGCAAGGGAGAGACAAGAGAGAGAGGCTCGTCTATGATTAGGTGTAATGGGACCGAAGGTGTGGCCCCACTTGTTGTGGCATCCATCTTAAGCTTGGGAAAGCGGAGCTAGTTCAACTAGATGGAATCTGCAACATGAATAGATGTAGTTTAGTTTTATTTCTAGGTTAGTTACTTTAGCTAGCAAACCTTACTCTAAACAACTTAATTGTAAAGGAAAAGGAGTTGCTATTTCATGCATCTAACTTTTTGTGTTTTCAGAAATAGAATGACTAGCTTCTTGGGAAACAATACAAACCAAAACTAATATTTTCCTAGATCAGAAAAGAACCAACAGAAATATATTAAATGATTTTAATAATTTCGCCTCAATTTGTCTTGGATATTAATCTAAGAAGTGCCGTCAGATATTCAGAATTGGATTTCAATTAAGGCAATTTGGGATTGTAAAAGGAATCTTAGATCAAATAGGCAAGAAAATTAAGTTGAAGAACAGTATTGATGAACTAAAAAGCAAAGTTCCTCAATTTAAGGGAAAAAAAAACAAAAAACAAAAAAGCATCCCAGTTGAGGATTAAAGTCTTCTTTTCCTTTACCCACACGAAATTCCAATAGAGTCTGATCGATCCAAAATCAAATGAATACCACTAGATTCATCCCAAATACATGAGAACACTTAAAAAGATCGCTTCAACCTCAAACGCACAAATTCCTGGAATGAATACAAACTCGGAAAAGCAAATTCATCTTTTGAACCACTCAAATAAACATCAACAAGATAATTCTGAGCACCGATTGCCCAACCAAAGCAAACACAAAAAAAATCAGAGAAAAACAAAGATCCATCCTTACCCAATCAGATCGGGCAAAATCAAGAAGAGAAAGCATGAATCGGATGATCGATTTCTCACCTATTTGCTAAATGAAAAGGAGATAGCTAGTGGTCCAACTAGAGACGCTAACGCTATGACAGTCCGATTGTACAATCCATCTGGGGTTTGATTGATTCGGATTAGAGAATTTTAGTCAACAATTAATGTAAAGTCTTAAGTCTTAAAACTCTAAAAAGAAAAGGTGGGATTGCTTTTCTTGTTGGTATCTTTCTCCCTTCTCCTCTCTTCCTTCCCTCTTTGTTTTTCTTTTCTGTGCTGGTCTGATGGATGTGATGATGAAGGGAGAGAGAGAGAGAGAGAGAGAGAGAGAGAGCGGTGTCGCCTCTGAGTAGAATAGAAAAGAAAAAGAAAAAAGAAAATAAAATTATAAAAGGATGAATGAATCCCGTATATTATACGCATGCAACGCTGCCACGTCTAAATTGAGGCTAAACCGATGTAATATTTTTAACCCGCTTCCCGCGGGCAGTTTTCTTTTTTTTACGAAACAACCCTCCCCGTTTAAGCGGACCACTCCGATTAACTCGGTGCTTGGGTCAGTGGGCTTCGCGCCGGCGCCAAATCTTAACGGGCCTCGCAAGGTGATGGGCTGTGGCATTCTTCCGCAACTCAGATTATCAGAGGATGGTTATTTTGTAATTCAGTTTCAGAGATATGGAAGTAATTTTTTTTTTAAATTATGTATGAAATTTTTTTATTAATAAATTGTTTATAAACTCTTTGGTGGTTAAATAGTTGGCTCAAATTATTATTTTTTTAATTTAGTGCTGATGTGGCTTTATAAAAACTTTAAAATTAATTCTAAATATGTGAGAGTTTAGAAATTTTAGAGACCTTAATTTTTAAAAAGTAGTTATCAATTATTTAGAAACTCATTTAAGTTACTGGAATGGAATGTAGATACTCTCAGTGTGTTTTCAGTTTGGATTTTGTCGAACTTGTTAGATTTTCATGGAACGACATAGTTCAAACTGAAACTGTTTTAGTTTCGTTTTGTTGAACGGTGAGTCCGTGGAGAGTTTGGTCTGATATCTATCCGAAGAACGGAGTAGGTCCGATATCCATCTGGTGAGCTTTATGACCGTCCGATCCGCTTCAAGATCTGTATATACAAAAATTGAAGTAGGCACACACGAATTTTAAAGCAAAACGCACAAATCTTAAAGCAAATCGAACGGTGATTGAACCCATCGAACCAACTCTCAAGTCGTCTGTTACAAACTTACAGGGTAATGACATCTCTGGATGCACACATTAAATAACTCGTGATGATGATTTTATTGCAAGTTTCATCTTAAGATGGAACTAGGGGTGTAAACGGAGCGGATTCGGAGCGGATAATGCTAATACCATATCCGTATCCGTTTTTCAACAAGCGGATACGGATACGAATACGGATACGGATACGGATACGGATACGGATAGTAAACGGATATCAAAATTGAAAACTATATCCGTCTTAAACAGATACGGATACGGAACGGATAATCAACGGATATGGATACGGAGCAGATAATTGTCGGATATTGAGTAATTCTACTAAATTTCATAATTTTAAATTACCTAATTTGATTACCTAAATTGACAAAAATTTAATAGACTTTTTAAGTTTGCACAGTGATGATTATGCATGACTAATTGCTTATTGGTTCAGTGAACCAATCCATTATCCTAATATATTATATGATTTTTCTACCAAGATTCTTGGATTTAAACGAATATGTATGTTTTTTGAAAATTTCGCAAGGGTAAAATGAATTGAAAGCTGCTGAAAAATTAAATTTCAGATCCGAATATATACAGATATCCACTCCGTTTATATCCTCACGGAATTATCCGTATCCGTATCCGCATTATTTTTCCATATGTTAAAATTATCCGTATCCGTATCCGCAAGTATCCGTATCCGTTTAATCCGGATACGGATAATAAGCGGATTCGGAGCGGATTATCCGCGGATAATCCGTATCCGTTTACACCCCTAGATGGAACACATTGCAAACTTAATACTTGCTCGAAAAATGGAAGTTAGGTTATATCAATGGGATCCGAATCTACTGCGATTCTTCGCTCATAAACAGTAGCCTACGATACCTGCTTTTTCAAATCCAACTGTTGAATTATTTTGAGATTCGTGCAAGGAAAAATCAGTTGCTTTGAGATACGTGCACAAAATTATTGGACGGTTAGATTTGGAAAAGCAGAGATTTTAGAGTTACTGTTCATTCTTTTAGAATCACAGCAGATGTGAATCCTATATCAATGAAGATGATCCACTTACATTGTTTTATTGTTTTTTGGTGATATCAGATTACACCTTACATTTTCAAAATACAAACAGTTGATCCAAACCGGATACAAAAATTCAATGTTCTAAAAACAACGTTTTTGTAAAATACTTAATAAATAATAAAAAAATTCATAAAAATTTAAAATTTGGTCTCCAAACACATTTTAATATGTAGATCGTGTTGAACGGTTTGGATCGACTATTTAGACTTTGAAAATTTTGAAAATATAGAGTGCAATCCAGTGTCACCAAAAACTGTATAAGTGGATCCCTCCTCTATATCAAGAATTCAAATCTGCTACTTGCCAAATTGGCAAGCAGGACCCTGCTTTGCAAATCTAACTATTGATTTTTTTTTCATGCACAAATCTCAACACAGATGAATGGTTTGATTTGAAAAGGTAGGATCTTGCTTGCCCATTTGGCGAGCAGCGGAGTCGGTTTCCTATGTCAATAAGGTTTCACATAAGAAAAAAAAATTATTATTCCAGTTGTTCTGCATAAACAGAGGCTCAAATATTAGAGTTACTCTCTAATTTCAGTCCTGTTTCAAGTGGATCGACCAGAGCAAATAGGAAGCACGGTACACAGAGACTAGTAAAACCTTTTTTGAGTTTTTAAATCGAAACATTATAGAACAACATAATAGAAAAGGAAATCCTGAGGTCTATTAAAGCTGGAACATCAATACAAAAATTGCATGTGTAATGGTTGCATTATAGATGAGGAACAAACCTATGGGTTTTTCTTTATTTTCCAAAAGATATTCACTGTGGTCCCAATCAAAATGTTCAATCACGGTATTCAATAAATCTAGCCATGTCTCGAAGCCCGGCCTCCCGGTAACATTCTGCTATTCGATCTATAACATCATCCCATGTACCTTCCACTGATGCTAAATCCATTAAAAAAGCAGCCTCATCAAGAGCAACCTATCAATTGATCAAATTGGGTTACTATAGATATAATTACCCAGTAATACAGAGCATAAATAATTTAACTTCTCAGGTATCTATATGCACAAATAATTATTGCTCTAATTTTTTTTTACTTTTTTCTCAAATCCAAATAGTTCAGTATTATCTTCATGGAACAAAATATTTCGACTTTCATTCTTCTCATCTTTGACATTGTTAAACACCAATGTTTGTTAAGCCATTAAATAAGAGAACTAATAGCTGTTTGTCCTCACTAAATACATCATTATGTCTTGTACCGACAGCCTAAAAAGTGTCATTTTCCTGGTTATCAAGTCACTAAATCAAATGTGTGAAATGACAGAAATATACTAGATTCAGGCTAATAAGAGATATCCAGAAAGGTTAAGAAACTGATTTAATAAAGGGATCAAACAAAAATAGTTATTGCTAAATATCTCAGCTTTCTTAACATTAAGGAAAGCCAACATAGGGTATCTTCTCTCATGGCCTAAGTGTTGATGATTTTCAGATGGCTTCGAAGAAAAACCGACAATGCCTTGTAATTTGTCAGTGTTCTTTGTACTTACTTTTAATTGGCATATAGTATGAGGACTAAATTGCAATGATGATCCATGTACCTGTTCTGGTGCTTTTCCTTTCTTGATATCTTCACGCTTTCCCTCTTCAGACACCTTCTCCTGGAGGAAGTCAATCTGCTCGTCTTCCCACTGAGCAAGTTCAGCAACCTCCTGTGCTCACCGGAATTGAGAGACAAAGAAGAACCTCAATTTATGTCAAGAAAAAAAAGCAATAAATAAAATAAAATACAATGCACATAAATAGAACTTCTGCTATACTTGGTATCTAGACCCGAGTGTCCACCATGGTGATTTTAGAGCCACTCGAGCTGAATCCTTGGCTTCATTTTTGCGGCCCACCCTGTTTAAGAATCAATTCCAAATGCAAAGCATCAGGGTATATTAGAATTATGGCTACCACCTTGTACATCAGTGATGATTTATAGTGTTATCAGGCAGGTGAGAGTGAGATTGTGACCGTTACAATAAAAGTACCTAAATGTTGAATTACTAGACCAACTACTCAAAAAGGAAAATGCAGCAGAAAGACTACAAACTTTAAAAGAATTTCTGCATAGCACACATAAGGTCGACCAAATCCTGGGAACTGATTTCTGGCGTAGAATTCCCCAGTGATCAGTGCAGAAACCTATATTAGAATAGACATGAAGTGTAGACGAGTTACACTTGATGAACTAACAAAACAAGAGCATGTTGGATTTACTTGAAAAGAAAACTGTTGGAAATCTGAATCATACTTGATCTCCATTCTCGAAGTGACGAGCAACTTTCCTCTCTATAACATCAGGAAAAAGACCAACCTGGAATCAAATATCAACATCATGTCTTTCAATGACTTGTCTAATGGTTATTAGTGACTTTATTTTTTTTTTATCAAAAGGCAAAAGAGAGGCTGAACATAAATGGTGAAATCTAGGTATCTGACATTCTGACTAGTGGTCCTATGTACTAGAAAAATGTAGAGTTTTGCAAATCGAACCCCAATTTGAAACACTTCCAAGTAGTATCCAAAATATTTTATTCTAGTAATAAAGGAGAATAATATTTCACATTTTTCTGATAAGACAAAACTACTAGAAATAATAAAGGCACGCCACATTAAAAGTTGACAATTATGCCCGTCTCTGAAAAGCATTTGTTTCTAGAAAAAACCTCAATAAACTTCAAATAAAATCATGTCAAGAATATACTATTACGCTGATCATTAATTTCCTAAAATTGGTAGTAATTCATTTAGTTGAGTGGATGAAAGGTAAAAAAAAAGTAAGCCTGCGGCACCTTCAAAAGATCAATCCTTGTTTAAGTAGTTGAATGTTATGTGCAAACACCCAATTTATATGAAGCAGTCACTATGTCAGTTGCAAATTGAACACACCGGGTGTTCTTGAAGACGCAACAAACAAATACTCGGTATAATTGACAAAGAGTACCATTATTTACCCCCAATCCTAGGTACAAACTCATTAGAATTTCCAAAGGTCATAACAGTACTTACATTTTTCAAAATATATACATCTAAACCAGCAGCGCCTGCCTCTTTAGCATCACCCTTTTTGTAAAGCTGTCTACCTGCTTCACCGGAAGCATCCCATAGCCTATCACAAATTTCTAAATTGCCCACATCTGCTTCCACAAGAAGTTTATGGATGTACTGGTCTACCTACAATAGTCATATTTACAAGTATAGTTGAGTGAAGTAACTGAATGTTTATTGGAGTTACCATTACATGCACGTCAAAGGACCACCAAAAGATGCTCTGCATTCAATAAATTAAATAGAAGTGCACAAATTCATATTGCACTAGCAAAATGATTTGTCATTCTTTGAAAGAATGACTGGTGCTTCTACTAACTAATGAAGCCCCCAGTGGAACAATAGCAAGACATTTCTTATTGTTTACAGCTTGTCTCTATTGCAATAGAGTATTTGTCAACTAACTAGATCACATGGATACTTGTTAATTGCTCATGCAAAAGAATTACAGCCCTAATGTATCATTAACCAAGTTACCAAGATATTTGTATCTTACATTTTTTGCCAAAAGCCAAAGCCCATGCCTGTGTACTTCCACAACTGGCATTTCCATCCTAATCAAAGGCACAACTGAAAATCTTAGTTAATACATACAGCTTGTGAAAAATGAAGGATAATCAGAATAATCAAATTGGAGAAGAGAAAAGTAAAAGGAATTACTCAGGTGGAGCCGTTGGCCATCTCAGTAAGGATGTTAAAGTGCCTGCAAAAGTAAAAGTGCCTAATATCACATCAAAAGAACTTGAAGAGAAAAATATGAATGCATTGAGTTTGGTGAGCTCCAAATCTGACTCTCCAGTGTAGTAGTAAAATCAAGGATTGTAATATTGCTCAACAGAACTCACCCTGTCAACAATGGCTGATGTATGTATCAGGCTGTCAGCTGTTTTGACCGTAGTAGGGCTTTTTAATTAATGCAAATAAAAAAAGAAACTAAATACTAGAGGTAAACTTACATATGCTTCACTGCAAGTTCCCAGGTAAACAGAAATCACAAAAATGCAAATAGAGATTTGTTTTCTTTTGTGTTCAAAAATTTAAAGGCATAATATGGGCATGAAACCTGATGGGCTTTCTGACAGAGGAATGATGAGAGGAACCAATCCTTTTTTGGCTCCAGGGGAAACAATGTTTTCACCTGTCACATATAGAAAAAACAAAATTAATTATTACAAATTATAAATTCTTTAGACTAGATAATAATTCAAAACTTCCTAATTCCTATCATGTGGTGGGATTAAGAAACATCTCCCCTTATTGCCAAATATGTTTCTTATACTGGTTACACTGAAACATGAACCTCCTAACACATAACAATAGCAAATACATGACGAGCTAATGTACCTTTAGCTTGGAGCATGTCTAATAAGCACTGAAGATGGTCAGGAGGTCTAGTAGCGGCAACATCCTTAATAAACGGAGCATGATCTGCAATTTTGACCAAACTATGTTTAGTCAGCAAAAATAAATGGGCAAAAATATAGGCAAATATTGATTAAGTTGAATGCAAACCGGTTAGAGGATTACCATGCACTTCGTTCAACTACAATACAGATATACGGTTGCAAATTAAATTAGACATGTTCTTAGGATTTGGGTGTGAAGAGGAAGAAGAGAGGAGAGAGAACAAGAGACACTCAGTGGAGTAAACTGAATTTTCTAATTTTCTCTCTAATCAAGAGTCTAAATTACATAGTAGAGGGAGGCTAGCACTTGCTATGCTCGCCAAGAGGACTTGGCTTCAAACGATGAATCCAAACTGTTGCAGCTGATTTACTTGTGCAAGTGATGCGTGTACATACAAAGTTTTGAAATTTTCGGATTCATTTAGTACAAAGCCAAGCGGTAAAAAAATGATGAAAAATGAATGCATTAAAATAACTTATAAACCTTCATTTTTTTTACCCCTTGACTTGAAGACACAATAGCCGAAGACACTTAGCAGCATATGCTATATGCAAGCTTACCAGTATTAACTTCCAAGATTATAGTATCGATCACATTAATATCATAACGGCTAAGTAGCCTATATAAACCCTTGTAAGCATTGTAATGAAAAATCAATCAATCAATGGAATTATTTCTCTTTCAATTGAATCTCAAATTCTAACAATATTACTGCACTTTTCCATAGTTCAAGAAATACAATTCCAACTACAATTGTTTTTGCTTTTCTCATGTTATGAAAAGCATCATGAGCGAATTAAACATCGAAATAATGAATTAATTGAGCGAGCACTGATGCGCACAATATCTATTCATGTGCAGTCCTGATACATAACAATCCCCACTATATAAGTTCTCTCTCTCCATCTTTCACTGGCTCACTCTTACCTCCCAGAGCCATCAAATCCTAATGGGAGAAAAGGATAGATAGAGAGAGAGTTTACCAGAGGTGGTGGGAGGGGAAGAAACGACAGCGGTGTAAGGGGAGGAGGAGGAACAGCGGATGGTACGGGCGAGCCTAGTGCGCAGGGAAGGAAGCGCCGTAGCAAAGGCCGCTCTACTCCCAGCTGAAGCACACCTCATCGCTCTTCGATTTCTTCTTCTTCTTTTTTTTTTTTTTTTGGAGTCCTTTAGTTTATGTGTGGTAATAAGCGGGCAGTGATGAGCTGAAGCCGTTAGTTAACAAAACGGTAGGAGGGGGCGAAGGGAATTCGCATCCTCTGAGATATCTCAAGCTTTGCGTGACTTTTTGAAATATCTCAATCGTTGAAGTACGTTCTGCACGAATCTCAAAGCTCAAATAATACTGGCCCCGTACACTGCCCCGAATAGGAACCGGACACGTCGGTCATGCAAAAATTGAGATATCTCAGAGGATACGCACCCGGGGGCGAGGGGCTGTAAAATTCTGATCCAGTACAATTACAATATCCGAACCATGACGATTCTGACCCAGTCAAATGAGGAATTCGTAGGATGTAAATCTGCTGCGATTTCAATTCCAACCGTGTTCTTTGTGATTCGTGTATTCTAATAAATGAAACGTTGAGATTAAAATTGTGGGATCTGCAATCTTTTGGAATCGCAACAGATTTATTTCCGAATTAGTATACTCTGCATTAACTCAAATGGGAATCTTTTGAGTTAATGCATCTGGAACTTCCAATCTGCTTTAAGATATGTGTAGACTAGATCCGCACTAATATTAAAGGCCTCTATGTTAAAATTAGACAGTCAAAATGACTCCGTTTAAAATCAGACGGTTCAGATATATCAACTCAAAATATTCCCTTTTGAGTTAATGCAGAGGATGTGTGTTTGTCAAATGAGATCCGACTCGTGAGTTCCAATTTCAAAACAAATAATTTTCAATAGACATCGGATTATTTTTTAATCCAACGAGCTCCAGCACTGTCTGATTTATATTAAAATATGTGCAGACAGAAATTTAAGTAGATATGCATGAATTTTAAACTAGAACACATGCATCTATATATAGATTGAGCAGTGATTAAATCTATCGAATCAAAGTAAGGCTCTGATCAAAAAGAAGGTGTATGCGACTTTAATTCAGTTCAATGTGGAGATGAATAGAATAGAGATAATTTCAAATTTAATTTTTTAGATCGGAAACAAAACTATTGCGAAAAGATTTCGTCACAGTAGTGTTTTAAAATAGTCAGATAACTCTTTTAATTTAGTAGGAATGCCATTGAAAGTCTTAGTTAGGGTTTGCTAAATCTATATAGAAAAAAGAAATATTGGAATCGAAAAATAGACAAAGGAGTAAACATCAATAAGGAGACCACTATCGTTATCTCATCGGAACTATTTGTGCTTGTCAAAACATCTGAACTAAATTCAATGCAATTCTCCCCGATCGGACTCTAAGTCTGATCATGGCCTCATGGGCATCGGACCTATTCTGAATTAAGTTTATAATTATTTTTTAATATTTTTTTTTTAAATAAAGTTGGAGAACAAGTCATTCAACTATTTAATACTCTTGTTATTATAACAAAATATTTTTCTCAACGGAGTTTCAAACTCATGACAAGAGACTATGTGCCTTTATCACTAGACCAAAAGCTAGTTTTTCTTATTATTTTTTAAATTTTTAGTATCAGAAACTAAATTTGGCTTCACTTCTAAAAGTGAATATCCATGAATCATCAGCGTAGTAACTATGGTTATTATAGCTCCAATTAATTATCAATTTTATTAAATTGTGTAAAGAAATATATTATTTATTCAGCATTGTTGATTAAAAGTCATGCATTTTTTATTTATTTTCTCAAATAATATTTTATCAAATTATTTCGAGTAATGAGTGGATATACATAAATCATGATTCATGAGCATGGTAAACCATGGTTATTAGTTATTACTGCTCCGATTAATTATCAATTTTATCAAATTGTGTGGATAATATATTATTTTAGTACTGTTAATTAAAAGTCATGGTTTATTTATTTATTTTCTCAAATAATACTATATCGAATTATTTCGAGTAATGAATTAATGATGCCACGCCGTAATTTTTTTTTATTAGAACTGTTTTTAATTTTTTTAACCAAACAAGCATTGTCTGGATTCAAGTTATAAAAAACGACTCCACCGATTCAAGAGATCGGGGTAGGCTAAAACACACTTGCTCCACCGATCCAGTGAATCCATTTAATAAACTGTTTATAGTATCGCTACAGAAAATCTCAAAATAGAGTGGATCGGTGGAGGTATGGTTTCAAAATTGTGTATAGTAATGCTTCTCTCTCCTCTCTTCCTTTCAAACCGCGAAGCCCCTTTTTATTTCTATTTTCTTTTATCCTCTCAAAATACTCAATTATTATTTTTATCTAATTGTTTCAAAAAAATTATAATAGCTACACGAAGGTATTTTTTGAAGCTCCACTGAGCCACAGGACCGATGGAAGTAATTTGTGTGACCAAATGTATGTTCGTTGTGGTCAGGTCAAAAAATAACATGGATTGGTGGAGCAATTGCTTTTCTGACTCTCTTAGATCGGTTGTTTTTAACGGTCCTTGTTTGATTAAAAAACTTAAAAACAGTTCTATTTTAAAAAAAAAAATCCGACGCCGCTCGCATGTTTAGGAGGGGACGAGCTTGGGTCCGATGGGTTTCACCACCATTTGTTTCGCTTTAAGATCTGTGAGCACGTATATTAAAACGAATTTGCACGGATATTAAGCAGAGCGCACTATTTTAAAGCTAATCGGACGATGATATAACTCATCGGGCCGGTTTGAGTCCGATGGGCATCGGACCCAAGCTGCTCTCTGTTTAGGAGGTCCCCCATTTGCGACCCGTGCACCGGGCAGCGAACAATTAATTGCACCGTGAGCAACAGAAACGACACGAACCTCATTACAGTGAGGCTTAAATTCAGTAGCAGTTCATTTTAGCGCTTATGCTCCGGGATTATCCAACGATACATTGTTTTATGCGGATTGCACTTTTTATACTTTTCAAATATTTTGACCCGAAGGTGGGACCCGTTTTCTAAAATGCTTGAGTTTATTTTCCGAAATAAAGACGAAAATTTGTCACGGCATGACTAATTATATCATAGAACATCATAAATATTTTTATTTCTCTAGTTTAGTCTAACAAATGTTTGTAATTTGAATTTTTAAAATAATGTCAAATACCAAACTGTTTTTTCTCAAAACAAAAAAAAACTTTACAACATTATTTACTTATATAAGATTTTTTTCATATATTTTTTTTTCTAAATTTTCAGCAATTTAAATTAAAATATAAAAAAATTAATGTGAGTTATTTACGTCACAACAGTCACGTCACGTGTACCAAACTATATTTTCTCAAAACAAAAAAAAAACTTTACAACATTATTTACTTATATAAGATTTTTTCATATATTTTTTTTTTCTAAATTTTCAACAATTTAAATTAAAATATAAAAAAAATAATGTGAGTAATTTACGTCACAACAGTCACGTCACGTGTGGTCACATCACGTATGGTCACGGCGTGATTACACGTGACGTGACCATTTGCCACTATTTTGGTCACGTCATGTGAAAAAAAATATTTATCACGTCACGTGATCAAATCACGGCGTGTTTGTCACGTCACGTCACAGCGTGTCGCGTATTTCCTTCTCTACTTAAATTATTTAAATGTTGTTGTTTTTGTCTTTTATAAAATTCTGTCAATTATACCAATAATGTTTATCACTGCTTTTTTTCTCTCTCTAAAACATATCAAAGGAAAGGAAATTATGTACGTAATATGGATGATTTAAAATACTCTTCAAGTGTATGCTGCATTGCTACTTGACAATTACTTTGAATATTCGCATATAATATTGTTTATTGCTAGGTCATTTTTCAGAATTTCGTCCTAAATCAAATATTTACAATGAACATAATAAATTTTAAAATAAGATAATTTTATATTAAAAAACTTTGTACAACAGAGAACAATACAATCAGCTAGAACCTCTGTATCCATTCACATCTTTTTAAGCGTAAATCTCAATTAATTTTTTTTCCATGCACGAATCTCAATCAACAGATGAAATTGGAATAACATGTTTCTGTTATTCCTCGAGAATAACAACATATTTCGCCGTGACATGGTTAAAAAGTCTTAAAATCCAACAACTTTTATAAAGTATAGATATCTTTGAATTTTGACTAGTTTGATTCA
Source organism: Carex cristatella (assembly GCA_024447775.1). NCBI lineage: Eukaryota > Viridiplantae > Streptophyta > Magnoliopsida > Poales > Cyperaceae > Carex > Carex cristatella. The sequence goes on from JAJHPF010000022.1 coordinate 3,912,556, forward strand.
GTTGAAATATATCAAATTGACTTAGTCAGTCAAAATAAATTTTAGTTTGAATATATTTAACTTAGATTAATTAGATCATTTATTTACACACCCCTCACATGATTTATAATACTTTCAGCATGATTTCTGTTGTATGTGATGCAAGTTGTTTTTCTAGCTAGCAAGTTTTTACCTACAAAATTTTATTAAATCAAATTTATAAAAATAGATATGATAAAGAAAAATACAACCACGTGATGCGGCTGGGATTAATGATATTAAATCAAATAAAAGTAGATATTGATATTATGATTTTGTCTTTTAAAAAAAACGCTCCAATTTTTCATATTTCATATCGTGAAAAATGGTAGAATTTGTCGGTGCATTTGATCCGCCCAAAAAATGAGACCGCAAAGGTAATAAATTTTTTTAGTTTCAATCTGGACTGTCTGATCAGAATTCGGATGAATCCAGTCCGATCTTGCATTGCATGAATTGCCGTTTTTTTTATTAATCAAAAATAAAATAAAAAATATCACGAAAGGGATCGTTTTACTTAAAAATTGAAATATAGGAAAAAATTGATGTTTTATTCCGTCCGATATTGTAGTGGACGGGATAAATTATGTTGTCCCGTTAATCTAATCCTAATTAGTGATAAAAAAAAATTGGACGGAACTCTATCACTGTAGCATTTTTTTTTTCATTCTCTTGTATGAAGACAAAACTAAAATATATATATATATATTGCTACAGTGCTAGATGTCCAGGATTTTTTTGTCTTACTTAACAGGGTTAAGAATTAGCGGATCATTAATTTGGATGAAAAATTTTATACCGTTTGAAAGACAAAATAAATTGTCCCGTTTTTTCTATATTTTGATTTTTCCACAAACAATCTTCTTTTTTTCGTGATATTATTTTATTTTATTTTCGATTAATAAAAAAAAAATCGGCATGGATTGGAGATTTGAAGGCCCTTTTGACGAACGGACCGGATTGAACTAAAAAAATCTGTAAAAAATCGGGAGAGAACGAGACACCGAGTCACCGACTCTTGAGTCTTGAGTAAAACAGCCGGTCTTAACATCAAAAAAAAAAAAAAAACAGCCGGTCGAACCGAACCGCAACCTAACTTGCGAAGAAACCGAATATAGAGGGACAAGCAAAGCAGATAGAACCCTTTTCTGAGAGCAGGGTGCCAGGCCCTTCTTGCTGAGAAGAGAAAAATGGCTTCCAAAGCCATCTTATCCCTCCAACTCTCTCGCTCGCCACCCTGTTCTCGCACAAACCCTAACCCTAGCTCATCTCTCCCACCGTCTAGGCGCCTTCTAGCGCCTTTGTTCGTCAAATCTCGTCGGCGGCTGAAGCTCCGCCCTCTGACTGCCTCCTCCTCCGCCGCCTCGTCTCAGGCGGCTCCCGTGGACCGGTCACACTTGGATGCCCTTGAGCGCTGTCTCTCTATTTCACAAGACTCCGGTATGCCCACCTGCTCGGCTGAACGCTCGCTGAAGGCTCCTCCTCCAATGGGTAAGAAGGGTCGTGGTACCGCCTTGAGTATCACACTGGAGAAGGCTAAGACTGAGGCAAAGAAAAAAAGGAAACCTCCTGAGGTATATTAATTTATTCGTTGTTATCTATTTTCTTAAATTGTACTCTTATTCTCGGCTGTTGTTTTATTTAAATTTTACAGACCATATATGGAACTGCACTCATGTTATCTAGCCACGGTTTATTATTTGCTTCAGATTAGGGTAGACAAGCACAGGTAGAGAGGACAAATTGATGGGTTAAGGTATAGAAAGGAGAATTAATGAGAAATTGGTAGGCAAAAAGGGATTACTTCATAACCAAATCATATGTAGTGTTGTGATGATTCAATCCAATTCAGAATGCAACTCTCAAATTTTCTTTTTGTACCCTGCTTGATGTTTAATTATTTAGGTTGCAACTGGAGGTGGCGGTGGAGACATCGGAAAAAAAATTGGCCTTGGTGGCGGTGATGGTGGCGATGATGACGATGACGATGACTACTTTGGTGATTTTGATGATGAAGATGAGGGGGCTGAAGGTGGTTTATTTAGGAGGCGTATTGCTAAAGTCCTTGAAGAGGTTTGAAAATCTAATTCATGTTGATTTATTTTTCATTTTCTTCATCATGGGTAATCAATTTAGTATGAACGGATTATTATTGCTTGAATGATGCACCAGTCAGGTTAAAATGGTATAGTTTTTGATTGATCTCAGTTCAGACAACATGTCATTTGGTGTTCTTCACGTAGTTATCGTGAGATTGAAGTTCTGTGTAATGATCAAAGCTCACTCTGGCCTTCGAGTATAGTTCTGGTCTGGGGGAAAATAATAGAAGCACCATAATATCTTTGCCAAGTACTGTGATCTATAAATGCAATCCTTGGTAATAGGGAAGTAGGGTTTTATTTTGTCACTTATCATTATTTTTCTTTAGCAGATCCTCGACAACAAATTTCTAGAAGCTGTCCTTCAGGAGTGGGGTAAAACATTTATGAACTTACCTGCAGGCCTGCGTCAAGCTTATGAAATGGTATGAGATGTTTAGTTAATTTGCAAGACCAAAGTATAAAGTGATCACCCAAGTACCTAATATTTCAGATTTGAATCTCAGTCATGTATTGATCACAATGGTATGCAACTGTGGCTGTAGGTAGTAGTAGTCTTCAGTCACAGTTGTAATAAGTGATGCTTTGTGCATTTTTTCGCTGTATTGTAGCCTTTCCTTTTCTTATCTTTTTGTCTCTTCCCAGCCATTCCAACATATACCTTCATCAACTGTTGTTGTACAGCTAATGCCTGGTGCTTGTCAAATCTAAGACCAATTTGTGCCATTTAGTACTGTACTGTCAGTGCCAGGTATAAGCAAAAATCTTATGCCAGCATGTAACATACACTACTGTAATCTTCGCGTAATAGGGAGGGCTCTTACTTTACTAGTCTCCTTTTTTCATTGTTGTTCTAAAAAGCTGTGCATGAAATTTACTGTAGGGGTTGGTGAGCACTGCTCAATTGGTGAAATTCTTGTCTCTAAATGCAAGGCCTACTACTTCAAGATTTATTTCTCGTTTACTACCTGAATCCATATCACGGGCTTTTGTTGGAAGGTAGTTTTTTATTTCTCACTTGTGTACTGGAGTTATCCAAACTCAAAATGTGCAACTGTGCTTATAATGTAATCTGTGGTGTTAGGGAGCTTTGTAATATCATCGAAATATCGCCACCCTAAATGCTCTCCTAGACATCATTGAATAACCTGTTTTCCATTCCATGATATGAAGTTGAACTTTTTATAACATTTGATAGTAAGGTTCATTACAATCTTTTTGTTTGCAGGATTCTTGCAGACCCAGCTTTCCTATATAAGTTACTCCTGGAATCAGCAGCTACCATAGCCACTTCTACTTTGTGGGAGTTCAAGAATCGTAAGGAAAGGTTTGTTTTCTGTCTCTAGAGGGGCTGTTTCAGTTGCTAATGTTTTCTTTAACATTGAAGTGTTGTTATGTGTATACTCAATGCCACTATGACTCACTTATAGACCAGGAACTAAGTTAAATTTAGGCAGGGATTGCTTTATTAGATTTTGTTTCTGTACAGACTGGAAATATTCTTGCAGTTGGTGTATGATTATACCAGTTGCAATTTAAAATAATTCTACATTAAAAAATTGTACATGATTTATTTTTTGTTTTTATTCTTGTTTGTTTCTTTTGGTTTATTTCTCATTTCTTAATTGGAAATGCATTTTATTTATGCTTTTACTAAAGAATGCCATTAAAGGCTATTATGGTGAACTGTCGTGCCAAAATTAGATTTTTGTATGGTCTGGGTACAGCTACATACTGGTAACAGGCAGTGTGGTCATACTTTATTGTTATAAGGTAAGCCAAAATATCTGAGATGTTTTAGTCCGTGTAGACAATCTACTTGAAATGATCCAGCTCATGACAGAGAAAAGAATGTTGTTTGGTATCTGAGCTCTTTCTACATATTTATTTCTTGTGTTGTTCAGGATCAAAGAAGAATGGGATTTGGCATTGACAAACATTTTGACTGCCACAGCTTGCAATGCATTTGTTGTCTGGTCACTTGCACCATGCCGCTCTTATGGGAACACATTTAGATTCGACTTGGAAAACACAATCCAGAAGCTACCAAACAATATCTTCGAAAAAAATTACCCTATGCGAGAGTTTGACTTGCAAAAGCGAATCCAGTCCTTTCTATATAAGACAGCTCAGCTTGGTGTCGTAGGGACAATGTTTGGTTTTGTGCAGGGAGCTGTGTCAAATATTCTCTCCGGTAAAAAGGAAGAAAGGTTAGTTTGCCCAGTTCTGTTTCTTTTTTTCTTTTTTCGTGCATGTTTTGATACTTATGCAGCATTCTATATTGCGATATGCTGAACGATATGTCAAGTAATGTAGTCTATATATGACTTGGGGTTGCGTACTAATAAGCACAAGTTACCTGAACCTATATGTCAGTTTGACACTGTAGCTCGCCCTTTGGATATGATATAGAAACAGATATTATTTTGATGTGGTGATTAAAATGTAAAGGAACTCCTAAGATGAACTTATGTGTATCATATCATGGGTGCAACCTAACATTATACTTGGGTACAGAAAGTTGCACTGCATATTCTCTAAGCACAAAGCTTTCTACATTTGTTTGATCATTGTTATTATTTTTTGTATCATTTTGTTAAATTTCTTGTACAGAAAGTTCTCTATGATTGTTGTTGTGATTACCCTCTGTAGGTTATCTATGACTCTTCCTTCTACTACCACCTATGCTCTCAGCTATGGAGCTTTCTTAGGACTATATGCAAACATCCGTTATCAGGCAGTCTTTGGGCTTGATCGTGTTATGTTCGATTATTTTGATGTTCTTGGTGTATACCTCTTTTTCAGCATTGCTGTCAGGTCAGTAATAAAACTTTTTTTTTCAGGTTCCAAGTACAATACTACAATTTTAAGATCCTCCTGTTGTCCATCAAATTAAAATTTCCAGGTCACTTGGGTGCATGTGGAAACACTCTTACTGACCATGAATTTATTTTATATGAAATATATATGTTATCATGTTACATATTGGAAACAGTTGGGTTCTAATTCTGATAATGCAAATTCTCTAGGTTTCAAAATTAAACCTACTAACATCCCTGGCCCTTGTACATTCAAGTTAATGTTATAATTGTTTTGTCAGCTGAATTCTGAAAAAATAATTTCATGATGCACAGGACTATGAACACTTTTGTTGGAGAGACATCAAAGCTAGCTTTGCTTGGTGTCCAAGCAGATCCATTGGTTCAGTCTGATACTTTCATGAGATCATATAACAAGCAGACAGAAGAAGGGGTTGACGGGTCAGATTCAAGATGGTTTATTTCCAAAAATGCTATCATTTCTGGCCTTGGTTTACTGGGCTTCAGAAGCAATGAAGAGGTTGAAGCATCACCCCCCAAGCCCCGCCGAAAAAGAGTAATTCGAAAGAAAATTAGCACAAGTTCGGCTTGACTTCTCTTCTTTTGTCTGATTCGAAACAATTTTGTTTTTCTTTGAGGGGATTTTGTTTTCTTTTTCTAGGCTGCTTGTTTCTGTTGTTAGTCATGGCAAATATGTAATCTCAAGTCCGAAGGGATAGGTGTTAGTAGGCGTAATTTCTGGTTGTTAAAGTTTTTCTTCTACGCTTGCTTTACCTTTTGTTTAGGGTTATAATCTCTGTGTTGCAACTTGATGTTCCGTGTATGCAGAACAGCTGCCAGTGGTACTGGTACCTATATTATCTTATATTATCTTGTGATGCACTGCTGTGCCATCATGGGGCCATGGGGGAAAATAATTTATGAACGGAACATTGTATGACATTTTATTATTATTATAGAGATTTGGTGAAATAAAAGAATTCTACATCTCTTGAGTTCCAATCTTGTGCGAAACAGTGTGTTGACCAAATTTTATATTTTTTGAAAATTGTTTGTTATTTCTTTAGAATTTTTTAAAATTACAGTTTTTCAATGATCTATAATTGTTTAAAAATAACAGTTTTGTAAAATATTTAATAAATAAATAGTAAAAAAATTTAGAAAAATATAAAATTTGGTCTTAAAGCATATTTTAATATAGAAATTATGTTGAACGGTTTAGATCGACTGTTTGGACTTTGAAAATTGTAAAACTAAATGTTGTAACATGTTGTAAGTGGATCTTTTATTTTATATAATATATATTATGAAAAAATTTATGTTATTCACTATTATAAAAAATAAACATCCGTATCGTATCCGTTTAATATGGGATCCATATTCAAAAATTGAAAACGGATTTTTACTACTATCCTATCTGTATCCGATCCGTTTGCACCCTTATCTTGGCGTCTCCGAGTCCGCTTTCACCCGTTCCTTGCCTCTGACTAGTCCTTTGATTGAACCCCCAAATCTATCTCAGGCTGAGATCATCGCTTACACACCTAAAGGCCGACAGGAGATCCTAGAATTGACGCGGTCTACGTATTCCAAGACTATACGCTTTGTTTGGTCTTTGGTCGTTACCCTCAACGCGTATCCTCTGCATTAACTCAAAAGTGAATCTTTTGAGTTAATCCATCTTGACCGTCTAATTTTAACACAGGATTCTTAAATATTAGTGCGAACTAGTCCACACGGATCTTAAATCAAATTGGATTATCCAGATGCATTAACTCAAAAGAATCACTTTTAAGTTAATGCAGAGGATTCGAATTCCTCAAGTTTGTTGATTGACTTGATTCATATATTAGTACCCATTCGACCGACCGGTTAGCACCAAATTCCAATAGTTCCGCAGAATTCATTCTATTCGCCTCTTTATTCTCTTTACTTGATTCGTTTCTGTGCGATCGATCGGCTCCCATGGCTGAGGTAATCTTCGTTTGATTTTTTTTTTTTTCTAATTTTAAGTTTGTTGTTTGAATTCCGTAGCAAAGATTCGAGGGGATTGGGGATAAAAGCTGAGAAAGAGGCGATTTTCTCTTGACAAACTTAGTTGTTTTCTTTATGTAGATCTTCCTATTGATTTATTTCAAATTCATAATACCAGTAGCCTATTTGATCGTCTTCCTCATCCAATTGTTAGCGATCATAACTATAATACTATGTTTGTAGAGAAATACTTCAATTAATATTAATTTCATATATGATATCATACAATTAGAATGATATCTGATTTGCATGCAAGACAAATAAACCTCACACCCACCTTATTTTAAGATGAAACTTTACAGCCTTTTCCCTCTATCCACTGTTATATGTCAAGCCATCTGATTCCTCTCATTATTAGAATCTGAGGCATCATTTGTTGGATCATGAAAACTAGAGTTAGGAAATGGATCTTTACCTTTTAGATGCACAATTACTTTCAATGTCTCTTCTTTCTCTGACGAGGTGCGATAACTATCCCCAAATTCTATAGGCCTGATTCTCCGAGATAGGAGTAGGTCCGATGGGCATCGGACCTACTTTTAGGTCCAATTAGCTCTAACACCATATGATTAGCATCAAGATTTGTGTGCACGGAAATTGAAACAGACATGTACGGATTTTAATGTAGTTCGCACGAATCTTGATGCATATCGGATGGTCATTACTCCCATTAAAGTCCGATGGGCATCGGACCTACTCTCAATTCCCATTCTCCTGCCTGCTGGTGTTACCACAGCTGGCACACACTATTGAAAAGTTTAGATTAAGGTACAAAAATACATGGTGATAGCTGGCCATTACCAACCTCAGTAGTTACCTTATCCATGGACTTTGGGGACTGGTCATTACCAACCTTATTAGTCACCCCAATGAATTTGAAGATTATGGTGTTACATGGAGATATTTGGGCAGTATAATATTTGATTATGAATAGATTAGAACTTTCATCTCCAGAAATATAGGAGAGGCTATGCATCTGATTTAAAAGGGGGCTAGCACTTCGAGTACTTTAATGTCTTTGTACTGTGTGAGTTATCTTTGCTTGTGTAACATATTTCTGTTGTTTTTAATCCCCTGATCGAGCGTTCCATCTTGAACAAGGTGTAGGCATGATTAGTATCTGTTATGTGTGCTTTTTAAAAAAAAAATCCCAGTTTTACTGGTTGTTTCTTGCATGATCTTAAGAGAAATTAAGACTTGATTTTTGTCTCCAATGCAGACAGTTGTCCTCAGAGTTGGCATGACCTGTGAAGGCTGCGTTGGAGCTGTTAAGAGGGTCCTTGGTAAAATGCAAGGTTCTTTTGTTCACCCTCTCTCTATAATACTCTTGTTCTTGCTTCATCTTTTTCAATATAGAATTGCTCATTATGCAAAGTGCATCTGTATGTCTGGAGTCAGTAGATTGTTTTTTTAATTAATGATGATAATAATCATGCTCGTAAGTATTATAACACTCCAAGTAATGATCAGAAACATTTTTTTTCTTTCTAGATATTCTGATATGCTTATTTTTGTCAAGTCATTGGTCTTGAGAGTTAACCTACCAGTACATGTCCTTTACAGACCTGAAAAAACTTACCAGTTGCATCTTTCCTTTTTATAGTACATGTCTATGGCTGGGGACTGTTGTGGGTAATTTTTTTATAATGACAGTAATAATCAGCTGCCAATGGTGCTTCAAAGTTCAAACATTTTTTATTTACTTATCTTGTAAATTATGGCAGTAATTGTATTATTTTTGTACAAGACATATAATATTTGTATTTGCAACTATTCTAAACAAAGTATGTATCATTTTGCAAATGGTACTTCAAACATTGGAGAATTTTTTATCAGCCGCCAATGGTACTTCCAACATTGAGTTTGTATTTATTTTGTAGATTTGTGCCAAAAAAAGAAGTAATTTTTGCAAAAGATCCATCTTTTTAATTGTATTTGCAACTAGCTTTAAACAAAGTGTGTATCATTTGCAAATAAGTGAATGATGCTCAAGATCCAACAGTAGTATGATTGTGAGCAACAGATTAACTTCCCTCGATTTTTCCATCATTACTCACACCAAATTGATTTTGAACCTGTTCATTTAAACTCAGAGCCGACATAAGGGTCTTCTTTGTTTGATTTTAGCCTAAGTTGGATTCAAAGATGATGTGGTTGAGGGATATACATTTTATTACAAGACCTAAAATAAGGCGTCTTTTTAAAAAAAAAAAAAATGGCTGTACTATGTAAAAGTGCAAATTTTTTCATGCAATGTGCAAGACACCTTTGAATTTCTAATTTTTTGGCTGTTAATTCTGGTTTTATATGACAGGCGTGGAGTCATTTGATGTCGACATCAAAGAGCAGAAGGTGACAGTAAAAGGAAACGTCACCCCTGATGATGTTTTCAAAACCGTATCAAAGACCGGAAAGAAAACCACCTTCTGGGAAGAGGGTGAAACAGCTGCTCCCACTGCCTTGGCTTGATCAGAGTAAATGAAGTTTAATAGTCCTATATATTCTTAATCTCAAAAACCGCTGTGTAAGATATTTAATTCGTGAAGCAGCTAGTACGTTGATTTATTAATAAATCAGTTTGACAGTATGATATTGGAATGTCAGATTGTCTGTGTTTAAACTTTAAAGGTAGATTGTTTGGTACGCCTGTTCTTTGATTTGGGTTATTGATTATATGCAAAGGTAACACTGGGCCTGTTTGTTGCTCCTTTTGCATGATAAGGCTAATTAGCTTGGCACAGATATGGATTACAATTAAGATCATATGAACATATTAATATTGGATGGTTCAGAATAGATTTGACACTCTACCAGTAGGTCAGCTTGGGCAGATGATTATTAAACCAGACGATTATTAAAGTGGTCTGACACTCTACCAGTAGATTGTTTAATGGTAAAGTCATCTTATTTACGAAGGGAAACCAGATGATAATTAAAGTATCTTAAATGGAACACAAAATGTTGCAGAAAGAGCCCTAGAAAGTTGTGTCCTGATTTAATTTAAATTTTCAATTCGATTTTTACTTGTTACAGCATTTGTAATCTGCACTTAAACAAATTACAAGTAAAAAAATATCCAACTTGTGAAACTTTAGATGGTCAAATTATATTGATCTTTTTTCACAATAGTTTTTGACATGAAACATAATTGATGACAGCAATTAATTAGAAAATTACAAATAATAAAAAATAACATAATATATGGTTGGGTTTCATTTCCAACTTATGAAACTTGTTTGGCATTAAAGATTTTGTTTTTGTTCTTGTAAAATATAACATAATCTTACTAAAAGTAGCACATGAAAGTTTTTGCTAAAGGGCTAAAAGTTAACAAGACAGCACAATTTTCTTTGACAAATATTTTGAGATTCTAAATGGATGCTCTTTCAATTTATCAATTATAGGGGTATATAGATGCAATTTTTGAGGTTGGAGACAATGTATAATTTGTCCATAATTATAAGGACGCTCTTACAATTTTTCCTTCAGAAACTGTCAGTGCAGATTAAGATCTCGTTTATCTTTTTATTTTTATTTTTCCAAAATTTGGTTACTTATATAATCTTCTTAAATTGTGAAAAGTTTAACTTGTAACGGGCCGTTTGACACCAACGGATTAAGTCTCCTTCAAATTTAATCTGCTTCCTTTAGCTTCCTTAGTTATTTAATCCTGTTGAACACCGGTTTCTTAGCGTGGATTAAGATCACCTCATTTACGGATCTTAATTATTTGTTCAGATTTTAATGCACCTCTACCTCTTCTTTTAACTTTTTTAGTTTTCATCCACAGATTAAGACAATCAAATATTAGTTGTCCAGCGGTTCTTAAGTTTTTAATCCCCCTTGTTGTCGAACGCCCCGTTGCAAAGTTCCCAGATAAAATGGGCATAAATATTTGTTTTATACTTCCGTAACTGACATAATGGGCTTGAAATGTTGAATAGCACATAGGACTAAGAAATCCCATGTTCTGCAACTAACAGCTTTGTAAAATGGTCCAGCTGTTCTGCACAAATCAATGAATCATAACACTACATGCCCAAAGTTACAACTGTTCCTTTATTTAATTTCAAGGGTTGACTGGTCCCTCACTGTTTTTTTTCTTCCTCAGTGATTTTCTTCTATTAGATTACCATTCATGTTTTAATATTAGATTTGTTTTTTTTTGTTTTGTTTTGTAATATACCATTAACGATAATAATTGGATGCAATCACAACCGCATGATTAAAAAATTAGGCGTAATTATCAAGTCATAGAAATGTAGTTATCAACCAATTAAATTAACTCAGTCAAAATGCCAGAAAGGAAGGGAAACTTTCCAGGTCTTCCAAAAGACTACTGTTTCTGAAACTGAATAGCATTATTTTTCTTTAATTTAATAATAGTACAGCCAGTCAGTCAGCCAGTGGGTTTGAAAGATACCAGGGGCAGGGGCAGGGGCTCCATTCTTCACTCAATATAGACCAATCAGCAATCACTATCCCTTTCACCTCTCTGTTTCCAATCTTGCATCTGCTTCACACTTCACACTAAAACAAATTAACCCCCACCACTTCTTCTTTCTCCTTTCCATTCAACAACCATCATTTCAAATTTCAAACCAAACAGGCCATGCATGAACAACCTCCCCTCCTGCCTTCTTTCATGGATCCTGCCTCCATTGGAGGGGCACCTAAGCCGGGACAGAGTATCGTCATGTCCGTGTACCGCACAAAGATTGCTGGTCACTGCCGTTTGATCACGATATCTTGGTACCGGGACCTTCTTTCGCATGGTTTCTCTGTCTCGATAGATGCAAATGGCAATTCTTGTTCTGATTATGGGTCCAGAAACGGCAGTTGTAAAGTTGATTTGCGGCCCTGGCAATTTTGGCGCAAACACGGGTCGAAACTTGTGTACGTGGATGAGAGACCGGTGCACGTGCACTGGGATCTGAGGAGTGCCAAATTCTCTGGTGAGCCCGAACCGAGATCGGGCTACTACATTGCGGTGGTATCAGATGAGGTTGAGGAGGTGGTGCTTCTCTTAGGCGACCTCAAAAAAGAAGCCTACAAGAGAACCGCCTCCCGACCATCCTCGATAGATGCAACTCTCATCTCACGAAAAGAGCACATTTTCGGTAAGAAGAGGTTTACTATGAGATCCAAGCTCCATGAGAGGGGTCGGCACCATGAGATCATCATACAATTCGGCGACAGCAACACCGGGAGCAGCGTGGGTGGTAACATCGATCCACAAATGGAGATAAAGATTGACGGCCATATTGTAATTTCAGTGAAGCATCTCCAGTGGAAGTTTCGAGGGAATCAATCGATAACCGTAGGGAAAGCGAGGATCGAAGTGTATTGGGACGTGCACGACTGGTTGTTCAGCCCGGGTTTGAGCCATGCTCTATTCATATTCAAGCCGGTGTTGCTGATGACTTCTTCATCGGCCTCGGCTTCTTCGTCTCTGAGCTCTTTGTTGAGCTCCGTCGAAGGGACCGGTGCAAATGTCACCGGCACTTTGCCGGGGTTTTGTTTGTATCTTCATGCTTGGAAGTTAGAATGATAGCAAATAAATTCCCATTTTTTGTTTCTTTTTTGTTAATTTGAGAATATTTCCTGTGTGAAAAAACTGATTTCACATCTGGTTTTTGTGAGTATCTGACTCAATTCTAATTTCTAACGGAATAGATAATTTCTCATTGAACTTGTGGCACAAGTGTAATTTTTCACAATTTTAAAATGTAAAATTCACTGGTAATATATTGACTTTCATTTAATAAATGTAAATTTTATTAAATTAAATCTATAAAAAAAATATTTAATAAAATTTGAAATTTCAGAAAGGCTGTAAGTTGACATTCTAATTCATACACATTATAGTTGGAAAAAAAATAATTAAGGCCATGATTTCAATTTGTTTTTGTTCTTAATTATACACAGTGCAAATTAAATTAAAGGTGGCCGTTAGTTGCGGTTATTATTCTCCACTAAATAGTAATTAATTAAAAGCAATTAACAAGAGAGGGAAAGGGTAACAGAAACAGGGATCCAATGACAATGAGAAAGAAAACAGCTTTTTTTATATGAATGATAGAACAGTAGAACATGTGCTTCAAGTCAGGTCGGACTTGGTTCTGAGTTCTGACTCCATTGGAGTGGTACGCGTCAGGTACCAGTTTTCAGCTAACGACTTTTATTATTTTATTTTATTTTTTTTCTCCCGGAAAGTTTGCATATGCTTTGATGACTTATTCGGCTCTGGATTTTCTGTGGCAATTTTGTGTGAGGAAATTGGTGAGTCATCAAATAGCATTGTGACTCAAACCATAGTGACAAGCGAATAGTTCGGGATTGGTTCAGTGCGGTTAAAACTTTGTGATTCTGAAATAATTTAAATATAATTCAAGAATGATTCAGTACCACAAGGAAGCAAAAAAAAAAAACCCAAAAAAACCCCTTCAAAAAAAATGTTAGCATTTTATTTGTGTTTTATTTGAGAATAAAACATATTATTTTTTTTTGCGTTTTATTCAATGTTCGATTCAGAAACATCACAAAAAAAACGAATTTCTCGCAATCCATGTTACTATATATGACTGAAACTGCATATGCATGGGGTTTTAAAGAATTTGAAGGACCAATGATGCAATTTAGGCCGTTCAATTGTAATGGAATTGTGCAAATCAGAATAAAAATACATATATAACATATGACCTGTATATAGACATTCCATTCTAATGGAAACCAGATAATTTCGAAATAAATTTTAATATTTAAATATTGAATATAGTTTTAATCCGATTCATTTCAAAATTACGTGTTAGTAATTTATAAACAGAAATTTTCTGTTCAGTTCACAGAAGCAGGAGATTAGGTTCCATTATTCTAATATTGCTTCTGAAGGAAATTGTCATGTACCCATCTGATCTGATGAGTATACGAGCCGAAGGAAAACGACACTAAGCCAGTAACGATGGTAAATGAAGTTCGAACACTTCATATTTTAAATTATTTAAATTAACTAATCGGCAAAATTGGTCGTTGCCTCTGCTGTATAATTCTCTCTCTCTCTCTCTTTTTTTATCGAAAGCTAATTGTATTGCTGTACAACCCACGTTATTTTTGTCGTAAGCCCCTCTCTCTCTCTCTCTCTCTCTATATATATATATATTATACGAACGCTTCCTAATATGCATATTACCATAACCTCACTAAAGAAAATTATATATATGATCCTCTAGATATATTGTTTACAGTTCATGGCAGCAAGATATATATATATATATATATATATATATATATATATATATAGAGGGAGAGATATATTTATAGAGAGATAGATCGATAGATAGATAGAGGGGTTATCCTCCTGAGTCCAGATAGTAACCACACAAGCTCAACTAACTGTCCCATTTTAAAATGTTAATATATCTTATATTCCTAATAGTGAGATGTGTTTCAACGTGTCACACTAGCACCTGGTAGAATCTTATTTTCCATTTTTTATAAAATATTAAAACCCGGCTTGGTGTTCTCATTGGGTTCCAATTGGGATGCTTGGTGTGTTGTGTGTGTGTGATATGGAGGTCACAAGGATCTGTGCTGGATGTTTTTATTTCGGCTGTCACATGCATTGCTTAGACCCAAGAAAAAACCCATAACTCAAGCATTTTTTTTAGTGTTTCTGGCTAGCTATTAATTGGCAGTCTGTGCTAGTGCCATGTGCTCATTAGATAGATCACAAGTTTCATGTCAATAATTGTATGATATGCATATAATGTTGTTATGAGTACAACTAGGGTGTTCTTAAGTAAATTCGGATCCGAATCTGTGAAATTCGAAACAAATGAACAGTGTTTTTAAAATTCCTGCAAGCTGGATCCAACTGTCGAAATATTTCGAGATGCGTGCAAAAAAAAACTAGTTGTTTTGAGTTGCATTATCGGAAAAAAAAATTGATGGTTGGATTCGGATTGCAAAGATTTCAAGGTTACTGTTCCTTGGTTTCGGAATTGCAGCAGATTTATTTTCATTAAGTTCACCAATAAAGAACTCAATTCTAAAATTTATCGGATTGATTTGAAATTTCGAATTAATTTTGTATAAGGTCAAGTGGTAAAAAAACATTAAAAAAGTGAATGCATTAAAATTAATTTATAAACTTTCTAATTTTAATTGCTTGACTTTATATAAAAGTAATTTGAAAATTTACATTTTTTGTATGCAGACACATCACTCGTAAAGTAGACTGATTTTAATAGTTCAAATTTCTTATTTGAAGTCAATCTGATAGATTTTTGAGTTGAGTTGAGCTCTAGTACTCATGTTGTTATTATATTTCATAATTTCAAATACATAGCTAGCAAGCATGATCTTTCCACTTTTATCTATGTCCAAATTGGACATTAGATACGTAGGGTACGTTTGGATGCACTCTAGAATAGCTAGAATAGCTACTGTTTAGAATAGTAGATAAGAATAGTGAAAAAATAGTGATTTTCAGAATAGTATGAAAATGGTGCTATTCGGAATAGTAAAAATATTGTTTGGATTGTATATTTGGAATAGTGAATAGCTGTAACTGATAAATAATAGTATTGACAAGGTGCTTATTAAGAGAAAAGATAAGCAAGTGAGAGTCTCAAATGAATTGTCACGACATAGAGATAAAATAAGTTGTGTCAATTTTAACATCTCAAGAACTGTATTGACAGTAATAAACATTTTTTTTCTCTATTCACACTTTCGAATAGTAGCTATTAATATTTCTAAGGAATAAAAAATAGCAGCTATTCTCGCTATTGCGAATAGCAAAAATGTCATTTAATTTTTAATTTGGATGTAAATTGCTATTCCGGCTATCTGCCAATTATGCAATTAATTCTACATGTACTTTTCTTTTGTGTTTTCAATGTATGAAATGATTGATTGTGTTTATTTATATCTTACATATAACAAAAACAATAATAGTAAGATGCATGCTTGCTGACTTGTTGAATACTAGATTATATATCATCCATAGAAATTATTTTATGCAACAGCGATTTAATTTTTTCCTGTAGTCAAGCAATCAATCAACCAACTAGATAATGGGTCAATTGTTGTTCTAATTAATTATATCAAGTAGATAGATAATATATTGTTTATTTGTTTTCCATTGTGCTGGAGTCATAGGGCTGCAAACGAATTGAATCGAATCAAACTTATTCTAGTTTGAGTTTGGTTTGAATTAATTTCGAATCTAATTTTTTTACGAAATCAATTTCAAATCTTTTATGAATTTTTTATGACAAGGAAGAGTGATCATAGTCGCCGAGAGCGAGAGGTGAAAGTTGTCTAGAGTTTCAGAAGTAAGAACGAGGGCTAAGACTTACGAGATATGACTTATGACTGAGTGGCCTTATGTTTTAACTTTTAAGTCATCAACGAACATAAGTCATCAACAGAAATTAACGGTTCACGTTACTTTGAGATTCTAACTCGAATAGTTTGCGAACCTATTTCGAACGAACTAGGTCCAGTTTGAGTTTGGTTTGAATTAATTTCGAACCATTTTGAATCGAATTTTTTATAAATTTTTTCGGATTAAACTCGAATCGAATCTTGAACTACAAATTTTTTGTGCAATCCTAGTTGGAGATAATAGTATATATAGCCTGATATATAGTTGATTAAACAGCTTTAACATAGTCAAAGTTACTGATGCGCCCAGAGATGAATTTGTTTTTGCAGCTATGTTAAAATTCATTTGACTCTGAAAAATATTATATCAGCTTTAACATAGTCAAAGTTACTGATGCGCCCAGAGTCAAATTGAATTAAAATAGTCATTTGCTGCTAACCCCCTCATTATAGTATATTATATATACTAGTATTGTGGCTGTAAGTTACAAGAGAGACATATTATAAATTTAATATTAAGATTGAACAGAAAGACAAATAATAAATAATAATAAAAGAAGCAGCAAATGACTATTTTAATTCAATAATATTTTGCAATGAAAATAGAAAAAAAAAATATCATTTTAAATCTTTGCATTAAAATTCAATTAAATTAGATGTGAAAATCTACCAAAAAAATAATAATTTGAATTGATCTAAATCGAAATAACCAACTTAAACTTCCTTAATTTTAATCTTTAACCAAACATCACTATCATCATAAGTTCTCACAGCCTCGGCGTGGTGAGCAATTTGGGTCCGATACTCATCAGACTCAAACTGAGTTCGATGATATTCCATAACTGCTCGATCCACTTTAAGATATGTATGTTTGGCTTTAATATACGTGTCTTCTTAAATATCTGTGCGCACGGATTTTAAAGTAAATTGGATGGCTACGGAACCCATGGAACACAAATTTGAGTCCAATGGGCATCGGACCCCAACTGCTCTCCTCGGCGTGTGTCAAAATTCAAAAGTTTTTTTTTTTTTTTTTTTTCAATTGAGAGTGACTACTGACTAGACTCTCCGTGTGGGTCCTGGCCACAAGGGGCTGAACCGCTGGAGTCTGGACCGATGGCCCCTTGTCCTTAGGATTACTTCTTTAGATGAAGTTGCAAGTTGCAACAATTGAGCCCAGAAGCAAGGCAGTTGGCATAGGCCTCTCTCTGTTATTTCATTGAAATTGCAGAAAGTCACACTAACAAAATTAAGTGTAGCACAGTTGCAGAAATTCATATCACCAGAGTTAACTCAAATTTTGAGTTTAGATCGGGATCGTCCGATATGTTTTACCATAAATATTAAAAGGTCTCGTGCATTCTACAGGGTAGAGTCAAAGTTAAAAGGTATCCTCATATACATAGTAGAGCTAGATTTTCAAGTTATGAGAGTCAAATATGAATAGAATTCAGTCATATAAAATTTTCATACTGCAAATGAGAGTCAATATTACAGTATCCACAACATTGTACCCTGTACTATATAGAAAATCGTGTATAAATACAAAAAATTCAAAATAAATAAGAGTCAATTAACCTCTATTTCTTGAATGTAGCTCCGCCTCTGCTCATGTATCAAATCCCTAATAACAAATTGCTAAATTGTATAACTCTGCAATTCAACACAATAACATAGGATGGTGTTTCTTTCTAAGAGTGTTTTTAGATAAATGTTCATCTTCTTTGATGTCCGCAATCAACGGACAAGAAGCAGTACTAGTAGTGGATTCCAACTACCATGGCATCTCATTCTCACGAGCCCATGTGGCCAGTCTGGAAAATATTTGTTCCAAACTATAAATATAAACTCTAGCAAGCATTGAATGCCATACTGATATATTTATTATATTTATATTGCTCGGATGTTATTGTTGAGACTTATCCACAAAATTATTTCAGTGGGATGGGATTTATTAAATAAACAAGTAACTATCCACAAACTTTTGGGTTTTTTATGCAATTGAATTCATGTATTGCTGCTTTACAAACATAAATTGTTCCATGAAATTTATTCAGGCAAAATCAGGATTCCAAATAGCTAGCCTGTGCTATAATTTTTTCAGACGCTATAATTTTTTCAGATTTCAAAAGTTATTACGCTATTGACCGTTTTTCTTTTATAATGATTCTAAATAGTTTTTTCAAAACTTAAAAGTTATAACGCTATAATTGCCATTTAGAACCTTGAGCAAAATTGACAAACATGACACTCCTGAAAGGATATTGCCCAAAAAAAATGTATAATTCTTTCACATTTGCTGATACAAATCATCTCCTACACACACATGCTGAGGAATCAAACAGAGAATAAGAATTCAAAATCTACATTAATCAGGTGATGTACCAGAAGCTGTATGAACTGAAAGTGTGAATCCATGGACTATGAGAGACTTCACTGTTAGATCTGCAAAAAATTTGTTAACAATATCTTCACTATCTCAATGGTGAAAAAACCGCTCACTGTCGCCTAATGACATTTACCAGAATAACAGCCGCAGCACCACTCAAAGCACCAAGAAGGAAGTTCCTCAATGCTGAACTTTCTTCCTGCATTTTTTCATCAGGTTTAGATCCAGGTTCTGGCAATGGTGGTGCACTTGGTTCCAACCTAGCAATGATAAATAAAATTCAGAAACAGAGTTCGAGCGGTACTTGAAACATAAAAATATAAAAATAAATAGGGGGAATTGCATTTGGATGGAAACCTGAGAACAGCTTCTGCTTCAAATCCACAGGAATAATCCAAAATCGGATCTGGAACCAGCGACCAGAGGATCCGAACAGACAAGCTTACAGAGGCGGTGACGCGGCCAGAGGGGCGGCGGAGATGGAGTGTGACGGGGTGACCGGAGAGACGGAGAGAGGAGAGGGGCACGGAGGCGGAGGCGGAGGAACGAAAGGTCTTGAAGGCCAAGCGAGGAGCATGGTTTTGAACCGTTAAAACGGAATTAGGGTTTTGCAAGTAGCGAAGAGAAAGAGGGAGGTGGAGTACACAGTTGCGAGATGTCGTGGACCGCTTGTGAGCCGGGTCCACCCAGGCGGACAATGATGGTTTTTGTTTGGCGAGAAATGGGTGAGAGAAATGGCTGTCAATGGAGAGGATGGTTAGTTCGAGAGTGGCTTCGGCCGCCTCCGCCACCGACTCCGACTCCGGCGGCCTTATCATTTTTCTATTATTGTTTTTATTTTTATTTTCTTTCAGTAGCACTCAAATCGGAGCAAGCAAGAACAGTGGAAGTGTGAAACACGGAAATAAATCTGCTGCGATTCTTAAGGAATCACAGGACCCTTCTTATCCATATCCGACCTTTAATTTTTTCGAATACACGAATCTCAAAATAAATTAATGGTTGGATATGGACAAGAAGGTCCTGCGATTCCTTAAGAATCGCAGCAGATTTATTTATGTTAAACACTAGCAGATGGCGGGTTCGGTTTCTAAAGTATCCCAAATATTAATTTTAGATCCGGACCGTCCGACTAATTTGGCCTGAGGTGAAAAGGACGGAGGCTGTTCAATTTAATTGCCAGAGAAAATCGAACGGTCTGGATCTAAACTCAAAATTTGAGTTACTTCAGTGACGACTGCCTTTCCAGCCAACTACTCTCCAGTCTGCGGATCCGAATCTGCTGCGATACTTCGCCCATGAACAGTAACCTACGATCTCTGCTTTTCCAAATCCAACTGTTGAATTGTTTCAAGATTCGTGCAAGTAAAAATCAGCTGCTTTGAGATACGTGCACGAAATTATTGGACGATCAAATTTGAAAAGGCAGGAATTTTAGGGGTACGTTCACCCTTTTAGGATCGCAGCAGATGTGAATCCCCAGTCTGCACCGGTTCGTATGGTAAATGGGTGGCTGACATATGGGGTCCCGCATTTATCTGTTGTTCTTATATGTCGGGGGCTCTGCGTTGCTTTTGATGTTCGCGTCTGGTACAGAGCTCTCTAAGGTCATGTTTGGTTGTGGAGTAAGTAGTAGAGTAAACCCTTTAATCCATCTTTAAGGAACCAAACGAGGAGTAAATTTGAAGAAGTAAGGTGGAGTAACATTTGAGTTAATTCGGATTAAGTTACTCCACTTGTGGGTCTCGCAATTAGAGTAATATCATTTTATAATTTCTCTCTTTTCATTAACTTACTTCACCAAATTCTAACTAAACTCCAATCAAGCATGATTATTTTAATCCACCTTAGCTTGGAGTAAGAAATTTAATCTGTACTAACTTTACTCCACAACCAAACATGACCTAATAGTATACTAAAAAGAGCAACTAATAAATTTGAATTTGCTCAAAATCAAATCAATTATAATTATTTCAATTAATTTTAAAATTTACAAAACGTATTAATAAAAAGCGGACAATTTTAAATTTATTCTTTAAAATTCTGAAAGATCCAAATTCTCACGTACAAAATGGTGCAAATGCCTTTATAATATGTGCCTCTATTTTTTATTTTTTAACAACTAAAATTATAAAATTTATATGTCAAAAATAAAATGGTTAGTTGTGATTTATATTATTTTTTCTACATGCATATAAAAAAGTATTGATATTTGTTTTTTTTAATTAAGAAGTTCAAAAATCAACGTCCAGTAATTATCAATGTCAATATAAATTTGATATTTAAAAAAAAAAATTTAAGTTATTAAAATTTAAAAAATAAAGAATATCAAAAGTGAAGGCATTAAAACTGTCTTCAAATTTGAATTGCGAATTTCTATTATTAGTGAGATCCATTGTGGAATATGTATCCTATGTAGTAACATGAATGTTGAATCTGCTCAAAACCGAATTATTTATAAGAATTCTAGCTCATTTGAAAATTTATGCTACAAAATAATTGTGAACATACAGCTTTAAAATTCGAGCAAAATTAAAATTCATAGCACGAATTCTTCGGCAGAATGTTGTGTCAATTGACCCCATTTATGTCAAAAATTTTGTATTTGCACATAATTTTCTATACAATTTAAAGTAAAATGAATTGATTCTCATTTGTACCATAAAAATTTTATATAATTGACATACATTCATATTTAACTTTCATAGTTAGAAAGATGGGGTCCGCTATTGGTTAGTGTATATTTTCTTTGTATTTTGTTTTGGGAAACATGCTCAAACATTCATTTTCTCTGTTGCATGCTGGTCCATAAATGCCTAAATCTTTGGCGTGCAACACATCTTTATAACCTCCTGCTTTTGTTTTTTTATATTTGCTGTCTTATCGCTGGAGCTTTTTTGCATTCAATGTACCTCTGCTTCCACTTTTCGGTTTCTTTTGCCTTGGGCTTTTAGTATAACTAATTCTTGATCCTGTTCTGATTTGTTGCTCATTCGTGCTTAGGAATTGTCAAATTTTCTAAGTGTCTTTGTTAGAACAAATTGCGTTGTCTATTTTTTTCTAACAGTTTATAGTTTGTTTCCTCTTTTTTCTCAGGTTGTATTTGTGCTTCGATCGCACTCTGACGAAGATAGGGGTGCAAACGGTAAAACCATATCTGTATCCATTTATTTTTTGGATACGGATCGGATATTAAGGATATCTGTTAATTATAATGATGAATAATATAATTTTTTTCATAATATATATTATACTATATGATATATATTTACTATTCGGATACGATTAGTTAACATTTAAAACCATATCCATACCTGCACAGATCTTCGGATATCGGATATATCTAACTTTCAGATACAGATAGAAAATATCCGATCCGTCGACTGGCTTTGACCCCCTTGAAATTTTTTGCCCCCCTTTGAATGTTTAATTGGTAATTCGGATTAAATTTATTGTTATAATTAAAATAAATTTCTTGAATTATAATTGGTAATTATAATTATAAGTTAGAACATCAAGAAATTACAAGTTAGAGCATTATAAATTATAAGTTAAAGCATGATTTTTTATCAAATACCCAATCAGTTAATGAGTTTAAATCCGTTTAGCTATTTAAACCCAATTCGATATTTTTTTTGTCCACCCTGACGAAACCCTGGACCCGCCCCTGGACATTGTAGGTATGCTTTCTTCCTTCCAGTGCCCTTTCTCAACTGCTACCAATCGGTACCAGTGCTTTTTCTCTTGTACTGGTAGGATTTGGCCATAAATAAGAACTTTTGTGTAGTACCAGAAAAATTATGAGGTCCTTACATAAAACTGTACATCTTCTTTTCAAGGGACTTGAATGTCAAATACTATTAATAGACCGTTTCCAGACGAACCAAAGAAAATAAAAAGTGATGTTGGGCTTGAAGATTTTAATTTTAAATAGAAAAAGAGGCCTCTTGATTCAGTTTGGGCTGAGAATTTGAAATAAAAAAAAGAAGTAAATACTAATATGATCTGAATTAATTAATAAAATGGGATTTGTATTAAAACATAAACACAGGATTTTGGGAAATAATTATACATGTCTCAAAGGTAATTTATTGCTTAATAATTATACATGTCCAAAGAACGTTATAGACTATCATGTTTTTTCCTAAATATTAAATTTTCGAAAACTGCTTCTCTATGATCAATATTTTTTTTAATTTTCCTATTAATAAAATTTTCGGGTTATTTGCAAGAAGGTCATACAATTTTTTTTTATTTTATTTTTTATTTTTTTATAGAAGTGCCATTTGGTAACAGGAGGATTTATGAAAGATGTGAAACATGTTTGCATGTGAATACGAGTTATATTCAGATTTCTAAGGTAGTATAAGCAGCCAATAGTAACCAACTAAACTAAGTATACAGTTACAATGGGAGGCAAATAAAACTATCACATATTACTGGCATTTTAACTGTTGCTGTCAAAACATGCCACGAGATTTTACTACGAGGATGTTAGGAACTTGTACATCTGGAGTGGTTGCATTAACCTATTTCAAAAACCTATGTCAAAAAAGTACTAACCATACTTAAATGAGCACAAAAAGCATTTAAGTACAAAAAGTTACGCTTGTATCAGTCACAGTCACAGTCGCATCATTACACGAAGGTCCTCAATACGCATGTTCTTCTGTTCTTCAGCT
Organism: Carex cristatella; assembly: GCA_024447775.1. Lineage (NCBI taxonomy): Eukaryota > Viridiplantae > Streptophyta > Magnoliopsida > Poales > Cyperaceae > Carex > Carex cristatella. The sequence continues at coordinate 3,935,987 of JAJHPF010000022.1, forward strand.
CCTTTCCTCCTAAATACACCACTTGCAAGCTTCATCTTCTTTTCCTGTAACTCAAGTATCCTTTCCTCGATGCTGTCTCTTACAATCAGCCTCACCACCTTCACTTCCTGCCGCTGCCCAATCCGATGCACCCGATCCATGGCTTGCTCCTCTACCCCAGGATTCCACCATGGTTCCATTAAGAAAACCCTAGATGCAGCTGTCAGATTTATGCCAGTACCAGCTGCTTTCAAGCTAGCCAAAAGCACAGTAGGTGTTCTTGGACCACTTTGTGAGAATTTTTTAATAACCTCTAACCTCTTTTTAGCACTCATTGAACCGTCTAGTCGTAGTACCTCAAAACCAGCTGCTTTTAGTGGAGCCTCTAGCAAAAGAAGCATCTTTTTGAACTGTGAGAAAACTACAGATTTTGTTAATGAGTCCTGTTTTTTAAATTCCTGGAGGAACTTCAACAAGATTGCAACTTTTGAAGAGACGGCTACGTTATCAGCAGAGGGGTTGGGTTCAAGTTCATCAGGAGGTGGATCTGGGGCGAGAAATAGATCAGCTTTTGATAGTGATTGCCGGCAAATTGGGCAGCGGGAATTGGGGTTCTTTAAAATTTTTAGAATGCAGTTTTGGCAGAAGATGTGGGTGCAACGGGTTATAACGGTTTTGGTCGGTGGAGAGAGGCAGATGGGGCAGTCAAAGTCATCTCCATCTTCAATTAATGACGCAAGCTTCTTCAGCAGTTCCGGATTGTTAGATACATCTGCAGGAGACAAATACCATTTGAATTACATTGCAAAAAGCTAAGAGATCAAGTATGCACTCAGGTTGAATTTTTATAAAAGGGACAAATTATGAATATTGTCCGGTCAAATCTAGTAAATAAAAGATACCAATGATATTTATAAGCTAATGTCCTTGGTTGATGGGCGGTTCTGTTAACTCAAACATTCAACTTCACAAATTAATATTTGAGGATAGCTTTGCTCCGATCTGATTTGTTTACCTTGATGAAGGCAATATAAATATTTACCAAAAAGTTTCTTCATTAGGAAAAGAAACATTATAAAAGCGAAAACAAAACAAAAGAATTGTGATCTCCGGACAAATAAATTCAACTGGAACACACTAAATTTTTTAAAAGTGAGCTAGCTAAGTATATTTATGCATAGAAATTCTCACAATATTTGAAGAAGTTAACAAACTCAGCACTAACTGTAATAGATAATCACAATAATTTCATCCATTAAAAGGTCAACATGTCTTTGCTGTAATAAATTTGACAAAATTGGGAAGAAAATCTTGAATTTTGAGAATCTTTGAATTCTGAGATATTAAGAGAGATACCTTCCAAAGCATTGGATGGAAGCAGGGATTTGATATCAGGAGGGCACAATGCCACATCATCACAAATCTGTCGAAGCCGTAAGATGATGTGCAGAACAGTTGAGTAATTGCGCAAGGCTGTATCAGAATCAATGAACTCTCTGACAGTACTCTGTGCTTCAGACTCCATCTTATCGTAGCATTCTCTTTCCTCTGCAGAGAGCTCTACCAGACAGGTTTCTACAGTCTTAGGTGGAAGCCCTACCAATCCCTCACCTCCATCCGGCGCCTCTTTTGTTCTACGAAGAGAAATTGCTCCCAGCAAGGCCTGGAAAGTTTATAATGCAAAAAACTCGGCTCAAAATAAGCTGCACCTAACATTAAAGTAAGCTGTGAAGAAATTCCTTTGGGCCCCATCTTAATCACACTCAATACTTTAACTATGCTCTTAACAACCACCCATATTTCTCGAACTTGCAATCCACATTCCACAAATTTTGATGAAAAGTAACTTTTAGGCTCACTTGCAACAACATGACCAGCAAGGAAAGGTTTTTAACACAACTTCGATAACATGTACATGTAAACTTGGAAATGAACATTAAGTTCCTTTTTTATTTTAGTTCAATTATACTAAGAAGAATAAATCTAAGCACAGTTAGAACTAAAGTAAGCAATATATAACTGAATCAACCTAAATCAGTATACCAAACTAATGGTTGGGTACAGCTGCTAAAAATCAGATAAGCTGGAACTTTATTACAGGTGTGAAATGTGATAATTAATGGTCCTTGCTATCAAAATGTCAATTATGTACCATCTATGCATTACTTAATTTTATTCTATTAATAAAGCTAATGTGTTAAAAGGGAAACAAACAGACCTGTAGACGTGACAACCCACTCATACCGCCTTGAGCCAAAGGCCGCTGTACCAGGTTCTGCCAATAACTCTTGATTGAGAAAGGCTGGAACCTTAGAAACATCATTAACGAAAACAAATCAAAGGAGCTGTTCTGAATCGGTGTGCCAGTGACAGCCCACCTCCTCTCTGCCTTCAGAGCAACAACAGCCTTGGTTTGTTGAGTGGCTGAATTCTTTATAACATGTGCCTCATCTAAGATTACTCTGTACCATTCTATCTCAGTTATAGGAGAATTTTGGTCACCGAACTCAGCCGACAAGGTGCTATATGTGGTTAGAACTATATCAAACTTGAGTAGTTGCTTTTTGTCCTTTGTTCTATCCCCATGGTATATATAGACCTTCAAGCTACCAGGTCGGGTATGCTCCTCCAGTTGGGTTATCCAAGAAGAGAAAACCGAAGGGGGGCAAACAACCAATGTGACCTTCGAGCCCGACACCTCTGCTTCTTGATTACTTCTTTTTCTTTTAGTTTTACTTGTATTGCAAGCACCACCAGAGCTTTCACCACCTCTCTTGGTGGTAGCAATTAGAGAGAGTAGAGTGAGGGTTTTACCCAGACCCATGTCATCAGCAAAGATCCCGCCTTTCAACGGCTGAGGCCGCTCTTGAGATGTGTAATTAGTCAAGATGTTAACAAAAGATCCATCTTTCTCCTCCCAAAATGGAGGCAAATCACATGACTTCTCTCTATTAAACAACCAACCTAACCCTTCTTTCTGGTGCTGAAACAATTCAGAAACAACCACATCCTTGGGTGGCTCCATTGGTAAAACTTTACCTATTTCGTCCTTTCCTACAAGTGCAAATATCTCATCCAAATCCCGCTTCTTCCCTTTCTTCCCTTTGTCTCCAGCCAAGATATTAGCCTGAGAGAGCCCAAATTCATGGTCCGTCTGTTGAATGAGCTGCAACCTGCCTTCTTCAAGAGCCACCCGCACAATTTCCTCAGCATCAGGTCGTGCGAACAGATGTATCTGGCACGGGAGGCGGTAGGGTCTTGTGCTAGGGTTTTTAGGGTTTCTACCAGGTGGCTTGGGAACAATGGCCTCGGCCAAGGCAAGGTGGGAATCGAGAAGCGGCGCTAGCGTGGCCGCAACAGTGCGTTCGAGGTGACCAACTTGGGCCGAGCGCATGTTAAGCACTGCTATGGCGTTGGAATCATACGGATTGAGAGGTTGGCGAGAGAGCACAACCAGTTCCCGGCCGCTCACAGTGCCAGTGTAGTGGCGGAGGCCAACGATGTTGGCTATGATAAAGCCGATGAGGTGCGCCTCCGAGGCGCCAGCGGTGGAGGGGTCCGAGTCGGAGTCCGAACCCGACATGGGGAAAGAGAGAGAGAGAGACAGAGAGATTATACTCGGTAGTCGGTAGCCACCGCCGAGGTTTCAAAAGAGAGAGAGAGAGAGAGAGCGGCGGGGGGTTTGAACTCGAATCACATCCTCTCCATTAACTATAAGGGAATCTTTTACAATTAGTGGATCCAGACCGTCATTTTTAACTTGGCACGAATCTCAAACCGTAGAGTTAGCTCTATCCTCTAGGTACCTGGGAGAAGCTGGATCCGTTTGAACTTCTGAAAAGATGCTTCTGGTCCTAGGATGGCAGAAAAGCCCATCGGCCTGGCTACGCCTGCTTGGTCCGGCTTTTTACCCGGTAGGCCCGATACTGTAACAGGTCAGGTAAGGCCAGGCCTAAAGACAGACCAGGTCATATTTGGGCTTAGGTGAAAGCCCATAGGCTGCCTGTTGGGCCTATATTTCGAATGGTTAGGGTTTTTATTGTTGGGATTTGTCTCTGGCTCACAGATTTGTCTCTACTCACAGGTCACAGCTCACTACCGAATACCTCTCTTAGGCGCCGCTCTCCCCTTTCTCCTTCTCTCCTCTTTCGCCTCCAGAGAAACTCCACCGGCCACCGATCTGATATGCTTCCGCCACCAGTACTCCGTTACGGCGCCACCATTCACGCCCTCACAGCCGATCTGCTTCGCTCTTCCTCGCACTGATCTGCCTCGTTCTTCCATCAGGTAGTTTGCTTCCTCTGTGTTGTGCTTTCTTTTAATGCTATTAAATGTGAAATATAAATGTTAAGGCAATCCTACAAGCTTTCTTCTTTTATCTGTGTAATTTTCTAATTTAATTGAGCCAATAACTCAACATGAGGATGTTTCTTGAGAAAAGACAGAACAAAGGCACCTTTTCTTTTTGCTGAGTAAAAACTATTACACTACTGATACAGGGTTTTCTCTATATCCTGTTACTGTTCATGTGGTCATTGTTTGCAACTATTATTTAGCTGGGATTCATTTTCTAATATTTCTTTTACTATGTTTGACTTGGCAAATTGTGTTGGTGGGGATGGTTTGCAATAAAGCCATTAGAGCTACAGATGCTACCTTTACACTTGATGATGGCACCCGTCAGATGCGTCAGATGCAAGTGAAACAGCTATTATAGAGTATGTGTTAATCTCTTTGTTTGTTATATAAAATCATTCTGAAAACAATTGTATATATATATATCTAGTGTTATGCTTGCTTAATTCTTCTTTGCATTTTGTGATGTTACAAAGGAATGGCATGTATGTATCAATTGTTGGTAGCTTTAAGGGATTTAATGAAAAAGAAATGTTCAACTGCATTTGCCATTAGGATTGCTTGATTTTTGTTTTCCTCCCCCCCCCTTCGGATCTCGCTTCTTCAGCTCCGACGCTGACTAAAATTTGTAGCGTACTAGCTTACATGATTTGATTGGATTCATATTTGATTTCCTTTTGACACCGTCTTGGTGTTGCTTTCAAAATTTCTGATTAGCTAGTTTATTATTCGATCAGGCAATTCTTGTGATTTTATCTTCCTGATTGTCATAAATAAGAGTCTAGCATTTGATTTGATATATCAATACTAAGTCAGACCAGCTAATTGACACGTTAGTTTACACAGATGGGTTGATTGGGTCGATAGATCAATAGAGATTAAACAGAGATTAGTAGTTGGCTAGTTGCTATGTCTAATAATTCAAGATTTTGTGAGGAAAGGGACACATTACTTTAAGCCTTTAAGGTATTTGCATTTCAGTGAGGTGAAAAATAGTATCAGATCAGCAAAAATCTAACCAACTTATATCAATGGGGCCAGAACATTTTTTCGTCTTATTTTGCTTCTCTTAATGAATGAGTATCCATGTGATGTATGATTTATGCAGACAGATAATCTTACCTGTGTATTTTTCAGTTTTCAATCAGCCCATTTTAATTGAATAACATTGCTGTGGGACAGTAACATTAAGTAAACAATCACAAAGGACTGAGGTTAGAAATCTATTTGGTTGCCTGCTTTTCTTTTCTACTTCAAAATTGAAACTTGATAGGCAATGTATACTTTCTGATCCAACCACTTTTTTGCATATGGAATTTTCCTTTTTTAAGTTTATTACCTAACCTGCTGGAAACCTTCATACTTAAATAAAGTGTATGTCCATATAAATTAGAAAATCATGTTATTTCTAGTCCATGGGATAGTAGAAACTGCAACTTTGCTTTAGCCAAAGGGCCCCGTTTTTTGGTGGATACAGCTTTAGATTTTGTGCTTACATGCAAATATTGGTCGGGTTCAGGGGAGGGCCAATAGTTCTCGGTTCAGTTGTCCTTGTTTCCTGTAAGGTATTTTTGGGTCTGGGTATTAATTTGTAATACAGCAAGCATGCTAGCTGCTGGTTTGGTTCTTTTGGCTTTTTCTTGGTGGGTTGGTAGGGAATTCATCTTTTATAACCTTATTATAAATATTTTGGTCGATTATGTCAGCACATTTTGGGTTTAAGATAAGTGAAAGGGTCATAGAAGATTATAAAGAAAGGTTGCCAAGTTAATCCTAGTTAAAGCTTGATCAAAACATCTCCTAAGAAGGTACATGAAGACATTTCAAAAGAATATAAAAAGTCTCTAAGTTATTGGATTTTAATAATAATGTCATATGCTTCTGTACCTACCAGTATGCACTGATAAGTGTAATTTGATGGAATTCAGGAATCAGACGGACAATGTTACTAATCCAATTATTTTGGGATTCATCCATGGATAAAAAATACATGACCTTTTAGCATTGCATAGTCACTGATTCAGAAATTCAGGAATTTCTGTTTTCATTCTGATGTTTTCATTCTGCTTTTGTTAAGTCACTGATTTATTCATGGCAAAACTTTTGTAGTTTCTAGATGTTCAGTCAGTATAAAAAATTAATTTGTAGGCTGTGCATGTTATCAACTGAGGTCTAAGGCTGCCTGATATCAGGTAGTACTGATACTGATAGTAAGGCCTCTGTTGATTAGAGGTCTCAAAATGTCTTCGTCAAGGTTTGATTAGAACGAGGCCTGTTCCTGTTTAATTTCTGGTTGGTTCAGGTCTCTGGTAGTTTGGGTTCAGGTTTCAGATGTTATTCCAAAAACAACTTAATTTGGGAGTTGTGGTTGAGTTCTATGTATTTGTTTAGACACAAATTTAAGAGTACTGATTTACATTTATTATTCTCTGCTATGGGACTTTTTTTTTTGAGAAATTTACTTTGTTTGATATTATGACTTTACAGGTTCAATCATTATTTCCCTCTCTTTGAGAAACTTGGGTCAAAATCATTCGCAGTTTACTCTATTGCTGTCACAGATGCTGATAACAAGACGTGGTTTGTGAAAAGAAGGTATGCTTTCTTTTTCTTTTTGCTCTTCTTTATCTCCTTTTTTTGTGAAATACAGTACATAAACATTTAACCCATATTTATGCAGTGATATATTTATTGTTTATGTTCAATATTTTTGGTGGAAACAGACTTGTTAATTGTCCGCTCTGGTTAAAATAAAAATGACTATCGTCAATAGAACATCCTTGCAAAAATAATGAAAATAGGCAAATGGTGTATCATATCCAAAAATATTCTATTCTGAAGTAATATGGAGTAATTTTTTACAACATATACTCTCAGTGAAGTTTCCTTCTCAAATTATTTTTCTGTTTTGGAAGTAATAATAGAATTAGTTTCAAGTAGTTGTTGGTTATTTTGTTAGCATGCTGCCATGCTCTGTTGTAAAATTACTCTGAACTGAATTTATTTATGGATAATAGTTGAGGTGTTAAATAATAATAGCTTAATTGGGCCTCTAAATTGGGAACTTAGACAAATTCATTTGAATTTGTAGTTTACCGTACGGTAACTATTTTGGCAGTGACTACTAGGCTTAGTGTTGCTATTTTCTTATTTCATTCATTTTAATTTTGATCTGGGCCGGTAATGAACAGGGCTTTTGTTCATTAGCAGGCCTAGTAAAACAGAACCTGTGGCTCTATCCCTCATGGAAAGTTGAAACGGAAATCGATTGAAATGAATGAAACCTCTTCTGAGCTGGAAATCCCAATTTTTAATCTCCTCCGCTCCTAATCTGATACACTTCTCAAAATTTTAACGAATATTCAGGTTTTTTTTGTTTTGTTTTTTTTTTTCCTAATTGTTTATCTTCTCCTTTCTAGGTTTTGCAAGATGTCGTCTGATAATTCCTCTTATGAGTCAGCGCCGCTGGCACCGGACCCAGAGGCCGAAACCCTGACCAATGGTCCTACAACTGGAGGAGAAACCATGGTGCCAGAAGAAAGCTCGAACCCCGTCCCAAACCCTAACCCTAACCCTAACCCCGACCCCCCTAAAAGAAGAGGTAGAAAGAAGAAAGAGGTTCCAATTGAAGCCCTACCAAATTACCTGTTCAAGTTTCAAGAAGAAGAGAAATTGGTAGAACCAGAAGGTCCAGAACAAGCTGAAACCGAACTATTCAAGTACAAGCTTCATGATTTGGTGTGGGGCAAGGTGAAAAGCCACCCATGGTGGCCGGGTCAGATCTATGACCCGTCTCTTGCTTCAGAAACTGCTCTTAAAATTAAAAAGGAAGATCACTTCTTGGTCGCCTATTTTGGGGATAAGACCTTTGCATGGAACGATGCCTCAGCACTAAAACCTTACATGACAAGTTTTCCTAAAATGGAGAAACAAAGCAGTGTGGAAACATTTGTGAGAGGTGTTGATTCCTCATTGGCTGAGATATCAAGGCGGATTGAGGTGGCTTTAAGCTGCAAATGCTCAGATAGAAAGTCCCTTAATGAGCAGTTGGTAGATAATGCTGGTATTATAGATGGGACCCATGTGCCGGATGTGGATAATTTGGTAATTTTGGGGTCATTTAAGGTCGAGAGGTTAATGGAGTATGTACAAGAGGTAATTGTTATTGGGTCTGAAAACATTAATCGGCTGGAGTTTGTTATGGCAAGGGCTTATTTGAAAGCTTTTGACAAATTTAGGGGATTCCCTGATGCTCCTGAGTTTGCATATGGTGAAGAATTTGGTAATGATCCAGATAAGGTTCCAGAGACTGAAAAGTCTGGAACCAGTAAAAAGAGAAAGGACAAGGATGGACAGAAGAAGGATGAGAGCAAGCAAGGGAGCGAGGCAACTCCTAAAAAGCGAGGTAGGTCTAAGAAGCCTGAGAAAAAGAAACAAGTACTCAACGCAGATGATTCAGACTATGTCCCGCAATCTGATTCTGGCAACATGCCTAAAAGAAGCAGCAGCTCTAGGAAAACAATGCGGGTCCAGATGTCCGGTGATGAATATGACCTGTCGTCGGAATCTGAGAACTTACGCAAGAAGAGTGGAAGGGGTAGGGGCAGGCCTAAAAAGATGAAGCAGGGCAAGATCTCCAATAATGAATATGACTCATTGTTTGGATCCGATAAGATGCCCATGAAGAGGGGCAGGGGCAGGGGCAGGCCCAAGAAGCAGCAGCAGATTAGGATCTCTGACGATGAGTTTGACTCGTCGTCTGAATCTGATGAGGTGCCCAAGAAGAGAGGAAGGTCCAAGAAGAGGCAGAGTGAGATCTCTGACGATGAATTTGACCCGTTGTCCGAATCTGTTGAGGTGCCTGAGAAGAGAGGAAGAGGAAGGCCTAAGAAGGAGAAGTTAGTTGAGACCTCTGAGGAAGAGGCTGAGCCAGTATCCAAGAAGAAAATCCCTACCAAATCTGATACCAGTACTTCTGGAAAGAGAGGCAGAGGCAGGCCTAAGAAAACAAAGGGAGTTGGGATTTTTGATAAAGAATTTGACCCACAATCAGAGACCCGTTCACCTCTATCCAAGCCAAAATCCGCTATCAAATCAGATTCAGGTACTGCTAAGAAGAGGGGTAGGCCCAGGAAAGAAGCAGTACCTGGCCCTTCAGTTCCCGTTGAGTATCCACCATCTACCGAGATGCTCACTCAACTCTGTCTGACAGCAGAGAACCCAGTAAAAAGTTCAAGCTGGACCCTTCCAGTGCAGAGCTTTTTTACCAAATACAAGGATTCCCGTGTACCTAAGTCCTTGGAAGAGAAGAATTTAATTGAGGAGACTGGAAGTGCTACTAAGAGTGGGAGAAGGGTATCAAAACCTAAGCACATACAAGATTCTTACTGGAGTGAGTTAATTCTAGATACGGGTTCAGACAAGGATGAGGAACCTGCTTCAACTAGTGGCAAGATGAAGAAAATAGGGCCCTTCAATGAGAAGGAGAATAGTGATAGTAAGAACAGTGAGGTAAATGCTGTTCCCACTGAGGATAATACTAATGTTGTTGCAGAGAACAGTGATGAGTCTGAACTGACGGGTATTGTTTTGTATTTCAATAACCCAGATGCAATACCTACTGTTGAAAGATTGAATGAGATATTTGGGTCATACGGGCCTCTCAAAGGGGCCGAGACAGAAATTGACAAGAAGCTCAACCGTGCCACAGTGATATTTAAAAAGCGAGCAGATGCAGAGGAGGCCTTTAGCAGTACAGGGAAGTATAGCAAGTTTGGGCCTGCTCTTCTCAGCTATGAGCTTGATTACTCCCCAGGTCCACCAAAGGTTGTCCCAAGTGATACTAATGTGGTGGTTAAAGATGATGCTTTGACCGGCGGCGATGAAAATTTGGTGAATAATGGCAAGGCGACGTCCAAAGATGGCTCTAATTTAGATGTCTGTCCAGGTAATTATTACTATATTAAAGAATATTACGATATCGGTGTTGGACAGTTGTAGGAACACTTATTATTGATGACATGGATAAATAATTGGTTTATAATTTATATCTAGGGTATGTTAGTTTTTTTAATCCTTAGATTGTTGATGGATTCAGTTTTGATGATGGTTACTTCCTTAACCTAGACTCCTGATTTTAACTTTTAGTATTCTCTAATCTACCTATTGATTGGAAAATATGGTTTGGTCTGGTCAGAGTTTAACTCTGTCCTTTATCTCCCATTTGCCTGTTAGTCTGTTTCTTTATTTAAGAAACTGTAGCTGTGGCAGCCCTTAGTAAGGCATATTTAGCTGTTGCATTCAGTTCAAGCGATATGTAAGAATTGTGTTCCATCTCCATAGGATTACATGTGCACATTAAATATTTTGGGTCATAATTCCAAAAACAATTTGGGTCGGGTCATTGCCAATTATAAAATGACCCAAGAGTATGGTTTCCAAATACAAGACTGAAATCTAAACCCCTCAAGGTTGCTGTTTTAATGATGCTTATCTTGTAAATCTAGACCTCTCATATTATTTTTAGTACTCTTATCTGTCAGTTAATTGAGAAAGATGTTTCATTTGTACATTAGTTTGCTATTTTACTTGTAGCTACAGCCACCTAGAGTAAGGCATATTTAGCTGCCGCAATCAATTAAAGCGATATATAATAACTTTGCTGTTATCAATTAAAGTGATATATAGGAATTTCTTGTGCAGGTAGACTTATTATGTCAGGTAAGCTTTCTTTGGTATTTTCTTCATCAACTTCCTACTTGTAAATGGAAATATACTGGATGGAAGTGGTTATAAACCCTACCAAGTACTGTCAATGTTGAATGTCGTGTATGGTATTTATCACTATTCAATTGCTATATGATATAATTCTGTCCATGAGTCTTCTTCTTGTTTCTTTTCATGTTTCTCATCCGATGTCTTAATTAATATGAAGCAGGCAAGGAGGCGATTGAAGTTGATAAACCAGTTGAGCCGTCTGCGTGAGGTGTTTTGCTTTACTGAAAATGCTGACTAGGCGAGAAGTGTTAGTAGAAACTGTTTGTGTCTATTGTTGTTGTATGCTGTTGAACAGATTTTTAGATGTACCATGTATGTACTTAGCCGGATCTTTCTGTGGTTATTGTTGATTGTCGTTGTGTGTGTTTAGGTGTCTTGACTGAGAACTATTTGACTGGTGTAGGTTGTAGACAAAGGAAAAGGATCTAGTTTTTTCAAATATTTGATTTAGGAGGGGTGTTAACTGTTAAGTAGTTTGTTTAATAACTTATATACTATATAATTTAGTTTCTTTTTTTTTTCATTATAGGTAAACCACACATCCTTACTGTGTGCTTTAACCTGATAGTCTATTTTCAGTTAGGAAAAATATAAATAGTCTATAGTCTAGTTTAGGCTAGACCAAATGTTAGTAATTTGTTGCCCTTGGAAATAAAAGTGACTTTTATCACCTCTTTTAAATCTACGAGTTTTTCTATATTTGCAATTTTTTCTATATTTATAATTCCTTATATGCTTATTTTTTTATTATATTTTTACGTTTAAATCATGACAGTACATTAAACGGAAAAAATAAAAAAAAGTTCCCTGATACAGATAATATCTGAATTGTATTCGATCGGTATTCAAAAATTAGATAAAGATATTTCATATATGGATATTCATATATATACGGATATTAATTTAAATTTTTATTATTAGTTTTAAATTATATATAGAGGTTGGCTAAGTTCAAAACGTTTGTTCCTAACTTCAGGAACAAACGATTCGGTTCTCCGATTTTCAAAGTTCAAACGGTCGATCCAAGCCGACAAATATTTAATCTATATATAAATGTGCCTGGAGACCAAATTTTATATTTTTTGAAATTTTTTTACTATTTATTAAGATGGTTTGAAAATCGTTGTTTTTATTAAAATTCTGCACCATTAAAAAATAGCGATTTTATAATTTTTGCAATTTTTTTACTATTTTTTAAGATTGGTACAAAATCACTGTATCTGTACTGTTCAAAAAACAGTGATTTTGTACCTATCTTAAAAAATAGTAAAAAAATTGCAAAAAATATAAAATTTCAGGCCCCAAGCATATTTTAGCATGAATATCATGTTTAACGGTTCAGATCGATAGTTTGGACTTTGAAAATGAAGATATATAACATGAGGTATGAGTGAGGCATTGGAACCCTCCTATATATATATATATATATATATGAGGAGGGTTCAAATGCACCCTCCTCAGTCCATTGGAACCCTCCACGTCTTTATCTCTGTTTTTAAAATCCTAACAGTCGATCCGAACCGCTCAAAATAATTATTACAATAAAATATGCTTGGAGACCAAATTTTACATTTTATAGATTTTGTTTACTATTTATTTTTGTAGGTACAATATCGCTTTTTTGGATGGTCGAGGATCTCCTGAATACTGAGATTTTGTACCTACCAAAAAAAATAGTAAACAAATTCTAAAAAATGTAAAATTTGGTCTCCAAGCATATTTTATTATAATAATTATTTTGAGCGGTTCGGATCAATTGTTCGGATTTTAAAAATAGAAATAAAGACGTGGAGCATAATTGGAGTACAAAACCATGGTGCATTTGAACCCTTCTTTATATATATATATAGTAGAACTAGAGTGCTCTTAGGAGTACCAAGTCCTTTTGTACTCTTAACTCTAAAATATATTGGATTAACTTCAAATGACGAATCTAAACTGTTGAAATCCTTCTACCTTACGAGTGATGCGTCTACATATGAAAATTTTAAAGTTTCGAATTAATTTAGTATAAAGTCAAGTGGTTAAAATTAGAAGGTTTCTAAATTAATTTTAATGCATTCATTTTTTTGGAAGACTTTTGACCACTTGATTTTAGACTAAATTAATTCCAAACTTTAAAATTTTCACATGTAGACGTATCACTCGTAAGGTAGAAGGATTTCAACAGTTTAGATTTGTCGTTCGAAGTTAATCTAAGTTAATTAAAATAATTAATGTCAGTTAGTTAAAATAATTAATCTCAGTTAATTAAATTAATTAATCTCAGTTAATTAAAATAATTAAAATGATTAATCTCAGTTAATTACAATTAATCTAAACTAATTACTAATTGAATTAAATTAAAATTAAAAACTTACATGTTCCGAACGGTATCAGCAGATAGGGACTGATGCTCTGGGAGAGGCAGAAGATTGAGACTGAGCGTGTGGTTTATATAGGAATCAGAACCGATGACAGGGTTTATATAGGAACCAGAACCGATGACAGGTTATCGGTTCTGGAAATGTTTATTGTGTCATCGGTTTGGTAATTTTAGAACCGATGATTGTTTGATCGGTTCTGGGTTCTAAAACCGCTGACCCTGTTATCGGTAGAGATATTTTTTGAATTCTGCCCCAAAAATGTATAGATTATTAAATATATTTTTTATTTTGTATATTTATAAAAAGTTCGGTCGAAGTAAGAACTCTCAGATTAATTTTTTTAGACTCCAGGGTCCACGATGCAATTTGTACAAGTACATCAGTTCATGGATCAAAATTTGTGACGAGAAAATTGGGTAAAATATTAAAAGAGTAGATTTTACTTCATGCAGTGCAAAAACAATAGAATACAAGTAATATTGCATTTATTCGTGTGCTGCATGAAGCAAAAACTACTCTGTCAATAGATTCATTCGATCACCAGTTCACCACCAACTCCATGGATTCTTTACTATTGTATTAAAGTGTATAATAATCCCCTGATCCTGTGGGCGACAACAGAAATAGAAGCAGAAGTAGAGGTACTGAGTACTGACAAAGAAATTCGGTGAAGTTGAACTGGTACATACGAACTGAGCAAAGACCGACCAGTTCTCACCAAACTCACAACAAAAATATTTGGATCTGTTATGCATTGAATGCGTGCACCAGACACTGTCAATAAATTTTATGAATATTTTTTTTTAAAAAAGAACTATTGGTCTATTAGCAGTTTAGAAAAAACAATTATAGCAAGTTTTTTTATTTATTAAATATAATAAATCAATTATAGCATGTTCGAGTGATCATGGTGTGTTGTTATATGCAATCTTTTAATTAATTAATTTGATTAATTTGTAAAACATAAAATGATTGTATTTAACGATTTTATAGTACGAGTGATCATGGGATATGAGATTTTGTGGGTTTTCCGGCCCACAAACTAGCTCATTTATTCTCATTTGTTTTTAAATTTATCTTTCCATCTCGATTCCAACACCAGTGCAATTCGGTGGAAATAAAAACACAAGCTAAGACTAGATTATTTTTTTTCCTATATCTGCATTTTAAGGCATGTTCGGCAGTTACTGTTCACGTGGAAAAAAAAATTCACTCAGACTGAATTTTTTTTTTCCCATGTGAACAGTAAAAATCAGTTCAAAATTTTTTTGTTCCCGTGCCAATTTCCTTACCCAATATGCAGCCAAACAGGGCCTCAGACTGAATTTTTTTTCCATATGCACAATGTTTTGTTAGTTCAAACTGGACTCCAACTCCAATCCATTCTCATTCCCCACGTGTAGCCGAACATGCCCTTATTTTGTGCTTATCTGTACGGGTTTCCACTTTAAAAAAAATAGATTCTCATTTCCATCAAATCTCATCTCATGTAATCTCGTGACAAAAAAACATATATTGTCATTATTATAAACTTTTTTCAATAAGTTACTTTGATAAATTTGAATAATAGTGAAAAACAAAAAGATAGAAACTTCTCGAGATTAAAAAATCTAGGTGTAATTAATATTTATCACTAAAATTATTTTCTTACGGTCAAAGTTTCACTCTCATTTTAAAATTAATTTTTTTGAAGAAAACAAAAGGAGAAGCACATGTTGTTGAATACAGCAATGTTGTTAGCACCCTTTGTTTAATGCAATAGTTCAATAGTGAATGTAAAATTATATTTGTTATTATTTATAACAACATAAAAGTTAATGAATGATTTAATCATTTAAAGACATAATTTATTTTAATTTTTACAATTTTTAAAACTATTAAAAATATTAAATGACCTTAACATAATATTATTTGTTGGCATCTTCTAAGTAAAAATTATGGTCTTACTAACTATTTGTGTTTAAAAGGTCAAAATTTTTTGTAACAAGCCACTCGTTTGTTTATATCAATATAAGCATATTATAATATATTTTTACTGTACATAAGAGTGTAATTTTTATTCTTGCCAAACATTTACCAGTAGAACTAGTTCATTTCTCATATCCTCAGTTTCCCCACCAACCCTTGGTAGATTTTCAAATGACACAACTCACCTACCCATTTTAAGGAGATTACCAAACAATTTCAGGGTTGCGAAAAAGTTCGAAAATGATAGAAAAACAGAGCACTAAAGCTTTTTAAACAGAGGCTAAACAAATTACAGTTATCCTTTATTAGGAACATTTGGTTTACTGATTCAAATGTAAAATTAGTCCCATATAATTTTTTTTTCAAATATTTGATTTAGGAAGGGTGTTAAGTAATTTGTTTAATAACTTCTATACTATATAATTTAGTTTTTTGTTTTTTCATTATATATCAAAACCACACATCCTTATTATGTGCTTTAATCTGATAATCTATTTTTAGTTAGGAAAAATATAAATAGTATATAGTCTAGTTTAGAGTTTAGACTTAGACCAAATGTTAGTAATTTGTTGCCCTTGGAAATAAAAGTGATTTTTATCACCTCTTTTAAATCTACGAGTTTTTCTATATTTATAATTCCTTATATGCTTATTTTTTTTTTTTTTTTATATTTTTACGTTTATATCATGAAAGTACATTAAACGAAAAAATAAAAAAAACTTTGTTGATACAGATAATATTCGATCGGTATTCAAAAATTAGATAAAGATATTTCATATATGGATATTCATGTAATACGAATACATATACGGATATTGATTTAAATTTTTATTATTCATTTTAAATAATATATATAATATAGTTTAATATATATTATAAAAATGAGTAAAACTACTAAACTAGGGTGCTCTTAAGTTCATTAAGTCTCTTTGTGAACTTAACTCTAAAATCTATCGGATTGATTTCAAATGACGAATCTAAACCGTTGAAACCCTTATACCTTATGAGTGATACATCTACATGCAAAAATTTTAAAATTTTGAACTAATTATGTATAGAGTCAAGTGATTAAAAATTGTTCAAAAAATGAATGCATTAAAATTAATTTATAAATTTTCTACTTTCAACCCCTTGACTTAATACTAAATTAATTCAAAAGCTTAAATTTTTTGTATGTAGATGCATTATTTATAAGGTAGAAGAGCTTCAACAGTTCGAATTTGTTATTTGAAGTTAATCTGATATGTTTTAGAGTTAAGAGTTCACAAAAAGACAGTGTGAACTTAAGAGCACCCTAGTTCTACTCATAAAAAAGTAATGTTATATATTTAATATTCAATTCTTATTCGTATTTGTATCTGAAAAATAAAAAACAGATACAGACCTAGATCAGATCCTTTTTCACCCGAAGGCATTGAGAGTAGGTCCGATGCTCATCGGACCTACTTTTGTTCGACGGGTGTAATAACCATCCGATCTACTAATTCTTATTCGTATTTGTATCCAAAAAATAAAAATCAGATACAAACCTGGATCAGATCTTTTTTTCATTCGAAGGAATTGAGAGTAGGTCTGATGCTCATCAGACCTACTTTGGTTTGATGAATGTAATAACCATCCAATCAGCATCAAAATTCATACGAACTACATTAAAATCCATACAAGTCTGTTTTAATTTTCGTACACACATATCATTAGTACTTATTAGAATAATTAATTGGACCTAAAGTAGGTCCGATGAACTATCTGTTTCAATTTTATAAACACAATTCAACAATGCATAAGATTGAAGTGCGAGGGTAGGTACGGCGAAGCCCCAATTTACCCTGTTCAATTAAAAACAAATAATTTGTGGTCTGGTCTCCTTTTTTATCCTTCTGAATTCCAAATTGACAGCTATATATAAATTGACTTCCTTCCAACTCCCCACCTCATATCGCAACCAATTCACTTTGATCTAGAGAGAGATACAGAGAGAGAGATGGGAAAGGTGTTTACGCTTGAGGAGGTCTCAAAGCACAACACCGTCAAAGATTGTTGGCTCGTAATCGGGGGCAAGGTATAAATTTCGATCCGATTTTTCGATTTTTTTTTTTTTTTTTTGTATTATAGATCTGGGCTTTTCCAGCTCCTCCTTTGTTGGATTGTGCATCTAGGAATTAGGATTGCTTGATTTTTGTTTCTTTTCCCCCTTTCGGATCTCGCTTCTTCAGCTCCGACGCTGACTAAAATTTGTAGCGTACAAGCTTACATGATTTGATTGGGTTCATATTTGATTTCCTTTTGACACCGTCTTGGTGTTGCTTTCAAATTTTCTGATTAGCTAGTTTATTATCCGATCATGCAATTCTTGTGATTTTATCTTCCTGATTGTCATAAATAAGAGTCTAGCATTTGATTTGATATATCAATATTTCATCAGACCAGCTAATTGACACGGTAGTTTACACAGATGGGTTGATTGGGTCGATAGATCAATAGATATCAAACAGAGATTAGTAGTTGCTATGTCTAGTAATTCAAGATTTTGAGGAAAGGGACACATTACTTTAAGGTATTTACATTTCAGTGAGGTGAAAAATAGTATCAGATCAGCAAAAATATAACCAACTTATATCAATGGGGCCAGAACATTTTTTTTTGTCTTATTTTGCTTCTCTTAATGAATGAGTATCCATGTGATGTACGATTTACGTAGACAGATAATCTTATCTGTGTATTTCTCGGTTTTCAATCAGCCCATCCTAATTGAATAGCATTTCTGTGGGACAGTAACATTAAGTAAACAATCACAAAAGGTTGAGGTTAGAAATCTATTTGGTTGCCTACTTTTCTTTTCTAATTCAAAATTGAAACTTGATAGGCAATGTATACTTTCCGATCCAACTGCTTTTTTGCATATGGATTTTTTTTTTTTTTTTTTTAAGTTTATTACCTAACCTGCTGGAAACCATCATAATTCAATAAAGTGTATGTCCATATAAATTAGAAATTCATGTTATTTCTAGTCCATGGGATAGTAGAAACTGCAACTTCGCTTTTAGCCAATGGCCCCCGTTTCTTTGGTGGATGCAGCTTTAGATTTTGTGCTTGCATGCAAATATTGGTCGGGTTCAGGGGAGGGCCAATAGTTCTCAGTTCAGTTGTCCTTGTTTCGTGTAAGGTATATTTGGGTTTGGGTATTAATTTGTAATACAGGAAGCATGCTAGCTGCTGGTTTGGTTATTTGGCTTTTTCGTGGTGGGTTGCTAGGGAATTCATCCTTTATAACCTTATTTTAAATATTTTGGTCGATTATGTCAGAACATTTTGGGTTTAAGATAAGTGAAAGGGTCATAGAAGATTATAAAGAAAGGTTGCCAAGTTAATCCTAGTTAAAGCTTGATCAAAACATCTCCTAAGAAGGTACATGAAGACATTTCAAAAGAATATAAAAAGTCTCCAAGTTATTGGATTTTATTAATAATGTCAGATGCTTCTGTACCTACCAGTATGCACTGATAAGTGTAATTTGATGGAATTCAGGAATCAGATGGACAATGTTACTAATCCAATTATTTTGGGATTCATCCATAGATAAAATACACGACCTTTTAGTATTGCATAATCACATTTCTTGAAAGAATTATCGAAGTATTTGCCATCTGATTTTGTAATTTTGTCTACTGTAGGTATATGATGTCACAAAGTTCTTGGAAGATCACCCTGGTGGAGATGATGTCCTAATATCTTCAACTGGTATGTTTTCTATCAAAACTACTATTTGTATTCATAAATATCGAGGAATGCGTTATAATTTCATATATGAAAAAGGGTGCAAGGAGCAGTTGCATATATAATTCAGCACCTTTATATAACCAGCTGGGTATTACAGTACCAGCAGCCAGTTGCTCGGTCATACAGGGTTGTTTACAAAACTTAAATGGTTTGATCATACTCAAACCTAGGAGGATTAATAGCAACTAATCAACTCAAGAACCCTCAGTGGACTTATGAAAACCACAGTGACTGGTACATCAAGCACAGGCCATGGTGACAACTGATCCTGTAAAGAATCTTGAGCTTTGCTTAGTCAGATGTTCTTCCATTTTCAGCTAAAGATGCAACTGATGATTTTGAAGATGTGGGTCATAGCACCACTGCTAGAGCGATGATGGATGAATACTATGTCGGAGATATCGATGCCTCAACAATCCCTGCCAAGGTGAAGTACACACCACCGAAGCAGCCGCACTATAACCAGGACAAAACCCCTGACTTTATAATCAAGATACTCCAATTCCTTGTTCCCCTGGTTATTTTGGGTTTGGCTGTTGGTGTGAGGATTTACACCAAATCTGAGTAGTAGGTTCGTGTGCTCGTTTTCTTTGCTTAGTCTTTTTGGGGATGGTAATTTAATAAAACTATTAATTAGCATTGCTCCTATACGAAATTCAAGAGAGATTGTGGTGTTGTATTTATTATGCACTAATGGGCTGCCATTGTTGTGTCTATTGGAATTGTTTCTGGATTTTGGTCTTAGTTGTTGCTAGGTCAATGTGTCACCTAATGTTGTTGGATTGTGGGAGCAATTTCACTTTTCAATGATTTTCTGCTATGAGTACCATGTTTGGTAAAATTATACTCGTCCTTTGGGTTCCTCGGTTGGAATTCAAATCACCCATGGTAACAAATTTTTGAGTTTAGATCCGTGGTTCGGATTCTGATCTGACGATCTGAATCTAAACTCAAATATTATGTTACCTCAGAGGATTCGTGTTCCCCTTTTTACGATATGTTTTGCTTTTGATCTGGGGACTATATTGAGAATTCGTATACTCTGTATTAACTCAAAAGGAATATTTTGAGTTGATAAATCTAACCGCTCAATATGTTTTAAAATTTGTGCAAACTAGATACACACTAATTTAAAAACGGACCTTTAGGTATAAATAGGCACCGAATTTGAATCACTCGACTGAGATTTAATAGAAGCTAATTTTACTCGGTCAGGTACCTGGGAGGATGTGGTTCCTTTGTGGGTCACAAATTGACAAATAAAACAAATCCAATGTATATTGTGCATATAATTATTCCAAAATATATTTACAATATATTGTGTGTCCGTCAACACTTGTAATCAATTTAGACTTTATTTATGATAATAAAAATTATCAAAATTTGATAGATATTAGTTGAGCTTATGTCTTTATTATGCACAAGTACTTAAGCCGAGCTAAAATAAAAAGGTACAATAATTATTAAGGTTATAGTGACTATGGTTATAAAGTCTTTCAAATTTTTTTTCAGTTCAATACGAATGATTATGGGATTTATTGAATAGAATAATTTTTTTTTTTCATATCTTACAAGAAATTTGTTATTGTTTTCTCATTTAATATGAATTTGCCTTAAATCTTCTATAGATTGAGATTCATACAGTTGTCTTTTGTGCTCTAAATTTCTTCCTCCTAGATCAGATCAGCCTGATTTTGGAGTGTTCATGGGTTCGGTTCAGTTCTAGGCAAATCAAAGTTATAATTCAGTTTCAAAAATAAAACCAAATCGATTTAGCATTGCAATCGAACCAAAATTTTATTTTAGTTCGTTCGGTTTGTTCGGTTCAAACCGAAATATATTAATATTTTTATTTAAAGCAATCGTTTTGTAATAAACTAAAGAATATTAAGAAATAAACCGAAGTATTTAAAACAATTGATTAAGAAATAAACCGGGGTGGTCCGGACAAAATTCATAATATATAAAAGTTTGGTCGGTTCAGTTATTTCAGTTTTGAAAATTTTCAAAATGAACCGAACCGACGTTATAATTTGATTTTAAAAAACAAACCGAACCGAACCATTAAACCAAAAAAACCAAACCGTTTAATTCAAACTAATTTGGTTCGGTTCAAAACTGAACCCAATAAACACCCTAGCCTGATTCGCATCTCCAGATCATTCAGGAAATTAATCCATATCATCAAAGAAACATGATATAGAAAGCAGATCCATGCAAAATCAAATAATAGATCTGATTATTATCTACTTTAAGCAACTGTAACGAGTTAGATATTACTATTGTATATACCATTTCAATTGTCTACTCATGAAATGACACTATTATACTCCTTTTGCATGTTATTATATTCACTGGATCTAGATATAAATCTACCCATTATCAACTGAATTTGAGAAAATAACCACATAATATGATGCATAACGGGAACACAGAAGGGATAAGAGATACAAAAATCAAACAAATAAAAATTCATGTGAATCTCCACTATCGTTTGCATATGCACGCGACTTGAAAACCCAAATCGATAAGACCAAAATTCACCTCAAATCTCAGAAAAGACAAACAGATCAACCAAATTTAGCTTAAAACCCGGCACAATCTCAAATTGATTGCAACTTTCTGAATTACGTCACCTTGATCAGAGAAGGAACAGCAGGAGAAGAAGAGAGAATGCAGACATAGAAAGTGGTTAATAATTCTGTAAAACTAGTTTAAGAATTCTGTAAAACAATTACAAAAATTATTTAAAACTAGTTCAAAAATTCTGTAAAATAATTGCAAGAATCATGTAAAACAATTGCAAGAATACTGTAAAACTAATTCAAAATTTTTGTCAAACAATTACAAAAATCTAGTAAAACTAGTTTAAAAATCCTGTAAAACTAGTGTAAAAATTAGGATCTGAATTCACTGTTTGCCAAATTGGTAAGCAGGATCCTGCTTTTTCAAATCAAATCGTTGAATTTTTTCATGTACGAATCTCAACACAGATGAATGGTTTGATTTGGAAAAGCAGGTCCTGTTTGCCAATTTGGCGAGCAGCGGAGTCAGTTTCCAAAAATCATGTAAAACAATTGCATCAGTTGGAATACTAATTCAACAACTTGCATGAATCAATCCAGGTGTGTAAAATAAAGAACTGAAAACTATTGCATAGATCCCGTAAAATATTGTATAAATATTGTAAACCTATTAGATAGATTCTACAAAATATTGAATGGATCATGTAAACCTATTAGATAGATCATGTAAAATATTGTATAGATATTGTAAACTGATTAGATAGGTCCTGCAAAATATTGTATATAAACATATTAGATAGATCATGTAAAATATTGTATAGATATTGTAAACCTATTAGATAGATCCTGTAAATTTCTTTCTGTCAATATTCTGTAGCTGAAAAAATAAAGAATCTTAAACACCTAAGTAAAAATAATTAATAATCACAGATCTAAATATGTCTATTCAGTTTCAGATCTAAATATGTCAATCTTTTTAAAATCTAATGCAAGATCTCTGTACCACAACATAAAAAGTAGATTTGTCTCGACAGTCAACATTAAGATAAATACAAAATAATCGGAGAAACAAGAAAAATTATAAATTATAGACGAAGAGAAAGAATCAATCAAGTTATTACTTTGTGTTTGTTATATAAGGTAATGTGAGATAAAAAAAATTAATTATAATAACTTAGAATCATTGCCATCTAGTTATAAATTGCATCTTCCCATTGCATCATGCAGGCACTGGACTACTGAGAAAAAGGCAACACACTTTTTTCCAAAAATTATCAGAAGATATAATACAAAGAAACTACACATCAGAAACGGATCTGTTCCAAAACAATGCATATTTTGTAAAAGTTCAAATAAAAAATAGCATAACATGTTCAATAGAATTCTCAGCATACTAACTAAATCTAAAGCAATTTAATTAGTTGAAAAGAAAAGTTACACATATATGAAGTGTACAAAATCCGACCCTTGTATATGTGGCGTACCTGCTCAGCCGGTACGCCACATCTAGTTGCGACGGTAGTCTTAAAAGCCCTAATCGTCGCATCAAGCTCCGTTTGTATGGATAATTGTTTTCAGGGAAATGCCGAAGAGGCTTGTCGGAGAGAAGAAAGCGCCAGTGAGCGATGAGTAGTGACGCCGCCATTAAGAGACTAACTCTTTGACATCTTACTCCATTAGAATATAAGAGAGATGCCGGAGAGAAGAAAGCACCGGTTAGAGGTCAACTTTCTCTCTCTCCTCGCTTCCCTTCTCTAATTCCACCGTTTAAATTGAATAATTCCCCTTCTCAATTCCGAGATACACGAGAACAACGATTACATGTTTACTTATTATTGAGAACAGCGATTACCAGGTTGCCTTTTATTAATTGGCCTTGTATGCATTACAGAATTTCTATGTTAATTTAGTTCCAAAATTAAACTTGGATGTACAGATTTAAAGATTCTGTCATCTAACAATATCAGTCAAAATTGTAATTTTGCAACTTCTAACCTCTTGATCTCCTCATGGTAATCTTTTCTCATTGATCTCCTCAGTTTGACTAAAAATTCCGTTGCAACTTCTTTCCTTAGAACTTGGTATGAAAATGTAGCCTTGAACTCTTGCATCATTTGGTACAGTTACTTTACCAGTATGCTTACAGATGCAGTTTAGTTCAGAATTGAACTGGGACAAGATACTTTCTTATCCAATTAATTAAAGACATAGGTGGACTAAAAAATTTGAAATTTGTTTCTCTAAAATTTAAATTAAAAAGTGAAGTACTTTACCAGTATGGGTTTTAACTTTTTACTTCTTTTTTTTTTAAGTGTTATATAGTCTGTTGTAATGAAAACTTGCTTTTCTTAATGTAAGACAGTGGTAGCTACTTATTATAACAAAAGATAAAACAGACTGAAATCTCGGTGACTACATACAGATACTGTTCTGGCATACAGCTTGATAGAAATAGCGTGAACCAAACGCCCTGGCATCCCATTCCCTGACATCATCCCATTTTATCTATAGCGCGAACCAAACGCCTCCTGGAATCCCATTCCCTGGAATCCATTTGGCAAGTAATTTTCTTTCTTGATTTTTCAATATTTACTCAGTAATTTTCTTATTGCTTAAAAATCCTTATTTTTAATTAAAGCATAGTAAGTCCAATTATATTAAGCCATTTATTATCACGGTAATTATTCTCTACTACTTATTTGTATATTATTCTGTAGTGTTAATAGGAGACTTGTAACAGCCTCCAATTAATGAAACGGGTCCTTAATGATACACAAATCACAAATGTTTAAAAATTATCTAGTTGATTTATTAAAATAGTCTCCTTTAAAAAAAACATTGGGTTGTCTTTCAAATTTTAGTATTTTTTATAAAAAAAATTCCCAATGGTTTTGAACATTAGTTAAAATACCATTTACTGTATTGAGAGCATCACATCCTAATCATTTTTAGAAATTAAAGTCTCTAAAATTTCTAAACTTTCATATTTCTGAAATTAAATTTTAGAGTTTTTCATTAAACTACATCAACAATAACTTAAAAAAGAGAAATAATTTGAGCGAATCGTTTGGTAACGTGGCGTTTAGAAACAATTTCTTAATAAAACTTTGCCCGATAGTTTCTAAATAAAAAACTGAGGCACATCTTTACAATTAGAATAAAAATTGCTAAACTAATCCATAAAGTTTCAAGAATATAGATGTGCGGGCATTCTCTCTCTATATGTATGCGTGCGTTCTCTCTCTATATATATAGAGAGAGACTACGATGTTTTGGGAAGTAAATAGGTGTTTTACTTTCCACTCATATCTCTATTTTTAAAGTTTAAATAGACAATCCAAACTTCTCAACATAATATTCATATTAAAATGTATTTGAATTTTTGAAAATCACAATTTTTTTATTAAAAATTCAGAAAAATAATGATTTAAAAAAAATAGTAATTTTTTTTCAAAAAAAAAAAAAAATTTGATGTCCAAGTACATTTTTAATATGAATATTAGATAGAAAGGTTCAAATAGACTATTTGAACTTTGAAAGTAAAACACCTATTTACTTTCCAAAGAGTGATAGTCCCTATTTACTTTTCAGATCAAATTTTATATTTTTTTTGAATTATTTTACTATTTATTAAGTATTTTACAAACTAGTTAAATTTAGACCATTGAATTTTGTACCCATCTTAAAAAATAGTAAAAAAATTAAAAAATATATAAAATTTGATCTGAAAACATATTTTATTTAGATAATCATGTTGAACGGTTTGGATCGACTTGGACTTTGAAAATGAAAAAAACCATTGTTGTAGCTCAAAATTGTTGTTACTTGATCCCTCCTGATCTCCTCATACCTCATTGTATCTGGACCATTCAAAAAACAGTGATTTTGTACCTATCTTAAAAAATAGTAAAAAAATTGCAAAAATTATAAAATTTCATCCCTAAGCATATTTTAACATGAATATCATGTTGAACGGTTCGGATCGATAGTTTGGACTTTGAAAATAGAGATATATAACATGAGGTATGAATGAGGTATGAGAAGATGATGCATTGGAACCTTCCTCAGTGTGTGTGTGTGTGTGTATAGTAAATCTAGGGTGTGACGTGCTCACTAAGAGAGTTTGGTGACCACAACTTTAAAAATACATTGGATCGGCTTCAAATGACGAATCCAAACTGTTGAAATCCATGTCCTTCGTGAGTGATGCATGTACATGCAAAATTTTGGAAGTTTCGAATTCATTTGCTACGAGGTCAAGCGCTCAAAGTAATGAATATTTTAATAAGTTATTATATTAGTTGTTTTATATATTCATTTTTCATCATTACTTTGACCGCTTGACCTCGTAGCAAATGAATTCAAAACTTCCAAAATTTTGATATACATGCATCACTCACGAAGTACATGAATTTCAACGGTTTGGATTCGTCATTTGAAGCCGATCTGATGTATTTTTGGAATTGTGCTCATCAAACCCTCTTGGTGAGCACATCACACCCTATATTTACTACACACACACACACACACACACTGAGGAAGGTTCCAATGCATCATCTTCTCATACCTCATTCATACCTCATGTTATATATCTCTATTTTCAAAGTCCAAAATTCTCATACCTCATGCCTATATATATATATATATATATATATAGGGATGGGCTATGGTGAGTTGTGAAGTAAAACAACATTTTACTTCACGCTCGTATTCCAATTTGAAAATCCAAACAACCGATCCGAACGGAGCTCAATATTTTCTCCATATTGAAATGTGCTTGGAGACCAAATTTTATATTTTTTGGAATTTTTTTACTATTTATTAAGCCACTTTGAAAATGGCAGATCCGGGTGAACAGTAAAAAACAGTAAAATTTTCTAGATCATTGGATCAACGATTTTCAAAGTGGCTTAATAAATAGTAAAAAAATTCCAAAAAATGTAAAATTTGGTCTCCAAGCACATTTCAATATGGAGAACATGTTGAACGGTTCGGATCAGTTGTTTGAATTTTCAAAATAAAAATATGAGCGTGAAGTAAAAATGACCTCTTACTTCGCAACTCACCATAGTCCATCCTTATATATATATATATATATTTTTGTTGGGGAGGGGAGAATTCTAATACGGCCTTTCGAAATCTCATGAGCCGCAACTATTGATCTCCGCCTCTTTTTCAATGATAGGATGCAAAGTAGATTGCATACCTTTCGATTAGTGCACCGAAAATATTATTTTGGAAATATTAGTAATGCAGAAAAGCCACCCAATCAAATGAATATAAACCATTCAATTAGTGCACCGAAGAAATTTGTATAAAAAAAAAATCCTCTTATGTTGTATTTTGTAAGTATTATCTGATATAAATATAAAAAATATTATTTGCCGGTAATCAATATAATTTTAGTTTTATTGTTGTTACTTTTAAATGCTTATTCATGATAAATATAACAATCTTGTATTAAAATTATTTTAGAAAAATCATTTTCTTTTAAATTTGATTGTTATGTTATCTACATACTTCCTCCTCCTCCTCGCACCCCGCTCCTCAGCTGTGATGCGTGTGCTTCTCCACTCTCAAACGACAACCTACACTCCTTGATCGGTGACGTGCTGGACTCCCGCTGCTCTACTGGCTGATGCTTCTGGACTGGTTCGAACTTAAAAACTTTTTTTGGGCATGTGAAAGTTCATTTTTTTTTCTTTATGAATAGCTGATTGTGATTGGTTACATTAGTACTTAGAAGTTAAAACATTGAAATATATTAAGATTATATTAGCTAATGAGTTTGAACCCGTTTACTCTTGCTATATTATGACCAAATTTTTTAGTCCGCCCTTGCTTCTTATTGACACGAGACATCAAACATAAGCTCGGTGCCTTGCGAACACTCTCCCATTCTTGTAGCGGGCCTTGCGAAGAGAGCGTATGCCCCTGCAAAATAGCGCCAAATTTTTATACATACCCTAAAAAAAGAAAAAAAGAAAAATTAAACAAATAACATTTTTTTTTTTGGAAAGATTTGAAAAATTAAATAGATAGAGTAAGGCTTGGGTGCTATGGATAGCATAAAGTTATTTGTACTACAGTCTCAAAAATCTATTGTATAAATTTTAAACTTCAATTTAAGTAGCTCAGTAAATTGGTTATATAATGAACTTGTAGAATACTAAATTTTACTATTTTTTTTTAATATTTTTTATGATTTATAAAAGATGGCAAAAAATAGTTTAAAATATTGACAATTTTTTTTATTTTTAAGTCAATTTTTGTCATCTTTCATAAATCATATAAAAAATAGTAAAATTTTTAAAATTAGTAAAATTAATATTCTACAAGTTTATTATATAACCACATTTTACTGAACTACTTAGATCGAAATTTAAAATTTATTCGATATATTTTTAAAACCGTAGCACATATAACTTTTTGCTATCTATAACGTCCAAGTCTTACTCAGATACATAATATTGTTTTATCCAAAGCGGATGAACTCATAATATTTCAAAACAAAAATGATGATGTCATGACAACAAATTCAACAAGTTAAATTGCGGATACCTTGGAAAAAATAAAATAAAATTCAACAAGCTAATATTTCCCTCTTTTCTTAATTAGCATGTGGTTGCACATGTCAAATCAATATGATTCAAAAATCTAAAAGGTCATATCAAACTAAGTTTTACAATACAAACCGATCAAATCAATACAATTTAAAAGTACAAAGGGTATACCAAACAAAATTTATAAATAAACTGAAAATGACTTGTGATTATTTTATTTAGAAAAACATAATGATCCGATCAAAGCCACGTCTAGGCCGCTAGATAATATAGTGGAAAGTATGTTCGACAAAATAACTCTTCAATTTATGAAAAAAGTTACTTATTTTTTTTCCTTAACTCACTTGTTCAACATACTCTCTCCTTTCGTTTTCTCTTTATTTATGCGCATCACACTTTGAAATGATATCACAAATCAAAAGTTTGAGATCAGTTTAGCTTGATAAAAAAATTATAATTCAAGTATAATTTGAAAATGATTCCGTACAATAAGGAAGCAAAAAAAAAAAACCTCTCAAAAACAGAAATTTTTTTTGGCAATTTTTTCGCATTTTTAATGCGAATAATTTGTCGATTCGTGTTTTATACGCGTTTTATTTGCGAATGAAACGTATTATACGTTTTTACGTATTTTATTCAGAATTCGGTTCGAATATATAAAAAAAAAAATTAATTGTGAATTAAACGCATCGCGAATTCTATGACTATGATATAGCTACTCGGTAGGAATATAATTTTGTGTCATACTCTAATATCTTGTGAATAATTACATCGTGATTATAATCATGTGACATGAGTTGAGCTCAGCTTAGGGAAGGGATAGCAACGAGCTGGCTCATCATGAGCTGAGCTAAGCCTGAACTCGTCATGAACTGGTTTGCTGGGTCTGGTTAGATCTTATTTTAAAAAGAAAATAAATTTTTACAAACTTTTTGAACTGAACTGGACAGTATAAAATGCACACAAAATTCACAAACTGATGCCTAACCGAGCTAGCTTGAGCTCGTTAATTCTTGACCGAGCTAATAACGAACTGACTCGT
Source organism: Carex cristatella (assembly GCA_024447775.1). Lineage (NCBI taxonomy): Eukaryota > Viridiplantae > Streptophyta > Magnoliopsida > Poales > Cyperaceae > Carex > Carex cristatella. The sequence goes on from JAJHPF010000022.1 coordinate 3,965,340, forward strand.
TAACAGCTCGGTCCAATAACGAGTAGCCACAAGTCACGAGCTTGTTTACCACCTCTAATCATGATTAAGTTAAATTTTCACTTGTCATAATTAAATTTGTGAAAATTAATTACTGCACACAAATAATTATGACGTTTTTATGTTTGTTTTTTAAGGAAGAAAAAAATAAATAAAAAGACAAAAAATATGAATAATTGTAAAAAAAAAAAATGTCCTACTATCTCCGCACAACGACGTGCCTTTTTGGATTCTGTACAATTATGCTGTGATCAAATCGCGTGTTGTCCCTAAAAAATACGACACGAGATGGACGTCATTCATGACGTCCTACGCAACTCTTTGATTTAGGACAAACTAGAAAATTAATTTAGGAACGGGCGTAAGTAAGCATTGTTGAAGTGAGTGAGTATCAGGATTCCCAATCACCAAACTATTCACTGATCATTGCTCTGTTGATTGTTGCAATCAATCTGAGAGTGTATGCATGCTGCTACTCTAGAGTCTAGAGCACATTACAACAAACCACATCCAAATTCTGAACCGGGTTGAGTTTTCCCAGATCTTGTGACTCGTTACACAAAGAGACGGCCCTCATCCGTTACAGAAAGAATCCGCACCAAACACCCCAGTTAGGGTGCGTATCCTCTAAGATATCTCAATTTTTGCGTGACCGACGTGTCCGGTGCCTATTCGGGTAACCGTAGGGGACCAGTATTATTTGAGCTTTGAGATTCGTGCATAATGTATTTGAACGATTGACATATTCCAAAAAGTCACTCAAAGTTTGAGATTTCTCAGAGGATGTGAATTCCCCAGTAACTGCGCAAAAGTACTACAAGTAATCAAACCCCGCACGGCTAAACCCACCCACCAACTGTTTCTCTGATTTCTCCTGTTTTCTGTTGTATTAACTCAAAAGGGAATCATTTGAGTTAATGCATTTGGATCATCCAATTCGTTTAATGATCCGTGCGAACTAGATCTGCACTAATATTAAAGAACCTATGTTAAAATCATACGGTCGAGATGTATTAACTAAAAAATTCCCTTTTGAGTTAATGCAGAGAGTACGAATTCCCCACCGAAGTGCATTTAAGTCCCAGCCGAAAGCGACGCAAGACGCATGACGTCCGAACCTCCCCCAGCTTCCACCTAAATACCTCCAAAAAAAAAAAGCCAGCACCTCAAGCCTCATCCAATCCCGTGTTGACCTTCCCTTCCCTACCACCACCTCTTTGCGTATCCTACTTTCAATGCTCTTCCCCTTTCGCTTTGGTCCATAACTACCACCGGTCTTCGCGCACGGGTCCATACACCAACAAGTCAACAAATTAGAATCAGTATTCAGTACAGAGAGAGAGAGCTACGCTACTCTGCGGTTATTTACTGCAGGGTGATGGCGCCAATAGTCATGTCATTCAAGTCTCCCAACCTACTACTTCGCCTTCCCTCCTCTCCGCATTTAACCTCCACCTCGCTCCGTAACGGCTCTCTACTTTTCTTCTCCTCCTCTTCGCCTTCTCGCACCTTCACAGGTGCATGCTCCGCTCTTTCTCTTTCTATCTTTTTAATCTTTCTTGTTATGAATATGATTGATCAGAGCTAGTACGAGCGTGGGGGTGGTACAGTAACTGCTTGTGGAAATGCCTCTTAATTTAATTAATAGAGGTCAAATAAAACCGGTGTACTTAAATTTGACCAAATCAATATGAAACTATAGTCCTAACTTCTAATGAATTATAAAATAATTGTTCTGAAAGATAATGCTGAGCTATACAAGATGCTATTAATAGGTTGAATGGTTACAACTTTCTCCATTCTATCCGTCCACGGATAGGCTTTGAAATTATCCAAACACTGTAATTTGTACAAAATGCTTTTCTCTCTATTCAATTGAGCTGAATAAGCGTTTATTTTATATGTTAGAACGAAATATTAATTATTTTGTTTTTTTTTGTGGTGCAGCAAAAACTACCGTGCATACTGAAACATCTTCTTCGATGGAGTTTGTCAAAGAAACTATCAAGCATGCGTCAGAAGCGGACCGTGTTGCTTTAAGAGCTGAAAACAAGAGCTATAGCTACCTTCAACTCATCTCTTCTGCACTCGATATATCCAGTATTCTGCGTACCAATGTAAGAAAATTTCTTTGAAGCAACGGTTGTCGTACAAGATGCAATTGCTATCTATACCAACCACATGTACTGGGTGATTAGTTGTATCGTTCTGTATTTTCAGTTTCTCAAATTACCCTTTTTTGAGTTTTTTCCATGTTCCATTTGTTCAAAAAGGAAACACTGCCTAGCAGATTATTTGAATTTACTATGACCTTTAGTCTGAATTTACAAATTTGCAATAATAAACTCTGACTAGAATTTTCCTAGTCTCCACATACCTTTTTTTTGTTTGCTATTTGTATTCATCAGGTCCCAGATTGTAAATATTCTATGATGGTGTTTCACTTTTTAGATAATCAATGGATCGGGATGTCTTGATGGAGCTCGGGTCGGTATTGCAGCTAAACCTTCTGCTGAATTTGTTGCTGGTGTATTTGGTACTTGGCTCTGTGGTGGAGTTGCAGTTCCACTTGCTCTTAGCTACCCTGAAACTGAGCTTTTGCATGTCATGAACGATTCAGTTAGTATTTCATCTTTTCTTTCTTATTTCTTGTTCCATTCTCACGTCATGTATCTCTTGGGGGTGACAGCATTTACTGGGACCTCTTGGCTTGAACTGACCAACCTTTCTGTTGGAAGGTTTATGTCAGGCCTGAGATTCTTGATTGGCTGGTCAGGAAGGTCAGGTTGGGTTCAGAGTGCTATTGGCCCGAACCTGACTACTTTAAATTGCAGTCCTGAATTGCTTGCTCAGCAATGCATGTTATTCAGAAACCAAATGAAAAAATTAAGTTCAATTTGATACAGACTTACATTCTAATGAAGTGCTAATTTGACAATTTGGGATGCTAAACTGACCTGAAATATATATACCCAACACCACCCCGAGCTGACCTTGCCTGAAAGGAACAACCAAACCTCCTATCAGCCTTATTATTGTGCTATTTTTTGGTGGTCTTCAATGTATTTAAACACGTAGGATGTATCAATGGTACTGAGTTCTGGAGAGCATCAAGAGATTCTGGAGAGTGTAGCTGCTCAATGTTCAGCAAGATTTTCTCTTCTTCCTTTTGTCACAAGCATGTCACTGAAGGCAGAATCACAGGAACATTCACAGAATGGAAAAGCCGGCATGATTTCTAATTTTGCTGCCAAAGTGGACAAGTTTCCAATAAAAGAAGGTAATGCTGATTGTATTTCCAGTACCTCATCTACTGTACTAACTGGAAGGTGCTGGCATATTTCAGTTTCAAATCTGCTTATTTTATTATCTAATTTGTTTAATTTTGATATCACATCAACTTGCACCTCTTAATTTGGGGAAGAAAGAACTCTACTGTACTAGTGATACATACACTGTTTTATGGGTTGAAGATTGATTGGCCTTTTTTACACCTTATAGGAGATGATCCTGCTCTCATTCTTTACACCAGTGGCACAACCGGTAAGCCAAAAGGTGTGGTTCATACTCACAATACAATCATCTCTCAGGTGTTGCTCTATTTTTGTTTCCAATTTTCATCTCTGCTATATCAACAGCTACTTTATCCATATTTTATCTAGTTCTGATAATTTGTTAAGCCTCTTTTCTTTCTTTTCCATATCAGGTGCAAATACTAACAGAAGCATGGGAATATTCGAGCAATGATCAATTCTTGCACTGCCTTCCCTTGCACCATATCCTGCCAAATTCATGTTACTTAATAGTTGTTGTTATTTTGAATCTAGCATTTGGACTTTGGTATTTACTGGTCAGGGTTAATAATGGCTCATGCTAATTGGTACCATATGGCACCAGTCACAGTTTTGGTACGGTGGGGAATAAAGCTTCTTTTTCTGCTCTTACTTTCTGTAAATCCTTAACTGCATCTTACATGTCCATGGCCTTTTCAATGCATTGCTTGCGCCTCTTTATGCTGGAGCTGTGGTAAAATTCTTCTGTCCTTGTCCATCATTATAAGTAATATTGTATCATTTTTCTCATTTATTATGCTGAAGTTGTCATTTTTTTCTCATACAGGTAGACTTCATGCCGAAGTTTAGTGTTCGTGGTATCTGGCAGAGATGGCGTGATTCATACCCCAAAGATGGTGACAAAGCAGATGGTGCTATTACATTGTTCACAGGAGTAAGTATACTCGTGTAATCCATTCCAGTACTACATGAAACTAGTTAGATTTTAGGTTGTTCATGTGTACTCAGTAAAGAAGTACACTACTACTGACATTCAAAGTCTACAGAATAAAGAAACTTTCTCATGTTGTTTATCTTTATATTCTATTTTATGTGTTTTTGTTTAATTTACATGGGTGCATTTAGGTCCCAACCATGTATACACGGCTACTCCAAGGATTTGAAGCTATGGATGCTGATCAGAAATCAGCTTCTGCCTATGCTGCAAACCAGCTTCGCCTGATGGTAATTCTAATTAATTACATTTTCACCCTTTTGTACTGAATGTTGATCTATTATTTTCTGTAATGCGAACAACTATATACAGTGTTTCCTTTATGCAGATGTGTGGCTCGTCAGCTCTTCCTTACCCTGTGATGAAGCAATGGGAAGAGGTAACAGGTCACTGGCTCTTGGAACGCTACGGCATGACTGAGGTTTGTGCTGTTTGCCAATGCAATTTAATGAAACAGAACATTTTTTAAAAAAGTTTGAGATGTAACCCTAGAATATCTTTAAATCATATCTGGACCACCAGAAAGCAAGTAAATTTCCTCTTGTATCTACAAACAAAAAGACAAGAAGTTCCTATTCTTGTCTTAAAAAATATACGAAAACAACACCTACTTTCTCAGTTGTAGGAATGTGTTGAAGGAGGAGTATGCGGTACTTTCTGGAAAATATAAGAGAAATTTCTCTTTAGTGACAGTGTTGAAAGAGGGCTTTGTAAGTCTTACCAGATGTTTTGAGCTTTCTCCTGTGCAATTCTCCTCAATCATAATAGATGTTTTCTCATAAGAGTTGAGATTTAGTTTTCACTTATGATCAGAATCACTAGTGAACTTTTTCTGGTTTGGTGACAGTTTGTTATGGCATTATCTAATCCTTTACATGGCAAGCGGAAAGCAAAGACTGTTGGAAAACCACTTCCTCGTGTTGAGGTACGACAACTTTGGTCAATTTTGACATTTTTGAACAGATCAGCAAAACCAAAATACATCCAAAGGGACAAAACTGGTTAAAATTATTAAATGAAAGTTTTTTTAACTGCAGGTTAAAATTTTGTTGGATAATGGGAGTGAGACCAAATCTGGAGAGGGGGAGCTCTGTGTGCGAAGCCCATCCCTGTTTAAAGAATACTGGAAAAAGGAAACAGTAAGTTACAAATTTTATTTTTATTGCAAGTATGATATGCTGAGTTTCTTGCTTCTGCAAATCAGCCCCAATAAGCCCTTTCTATGCAGTTAAGCCTAATTTAAGTCCGCAGTTAAGCATTGACACCTTGAGGTAGATTAATTATGAATTTATGATCTTAGGATTCAGTAAAGAGCATAGCCATACTCTAACAGAGAGGATAAATAACAAAATCTCATCTGTTCTGATTAAGCTATTATTTTAGGGTTTTAGTATTTTAATCTCTTGTATGCTTTTGCTTTAGGCTACTAAGGAATCATTCACTGCTGATGGATTCTTCAAAACTGGTGATACAGTTACAGTTGATGAGGATGGCTATTTTAAAATCTTAGGACGTAAGCTCATAGTTTAATTATATCTCTTTTATTATATTTCTTTTTCGAATATTAGAGTTGTAAAAAGAAGAACTTTGAGTTGTATGACGTGGAGAAAGAAACCATTATGTCAACTATCAAAAAGAAAAGAAAGAAACCATTTTGTGTATTTACTGTTGAATTCTTGTTTAGGCTAGACCTCAGGCTTATTGCCTAACATTTTATGATCACTTGTAGGTACAAATGCTGATATTATGAAAGTGGGTGGTTATAAGCTTTCTGCATTGGAAATTGAGTCAGTGCTCCTTGAGGTATGTGTTTCCTTTATTATTATTATTATCTATTTTCAATTAAAAGATAAAAAACTGAATGAAAAGAATAAGCAACGATGGTACCTGTGCCAAATTAAATTTTATATTATCTTATTTTTCTGTAGCATGATTCTGTCTTGGAGTGTTGTGTGTTGGGTTTGCCTGACAAGGACTATGGTGAAGTTGTGGGTGCAATTATTGTTCCCCGTGAAGATGCGAAGAAGAAAGCGGAACAGGAGTCAAAGCCAGTTCTTACTTTAGAAGAGTTGAGCAGTTGGGCAAAGGAGAGGCTAGCTCCTTACAAGGTTCTAGTTTGTACAAATTTAATCCGTCTTGGAGCAACTCTACCAGATTCACCCAATCTTATACCTATTTAATTTAAAAGGACTGCCAAAATTAGGTTTTCAATCCAATAAAGGCATAAAGCTAAAATGTGTACAAATACTACTTGCTGCTAATATTCAATTTGTACTAGTTCTTTATATGACTTGTTAATTATTTCTTTTAAATAACTAGTTTTGTTTAGTTAGAAAAAGTTGGGTGGCTGATTAAAAAAAAAAATAAACTCAGAGGGAAGGTTGCAAAGTACAGCCATGCTTATTGGTTGCATTATATGTGAACTATTTCTGATTCATGTAATTGTTTCAGATACCAACAAAGTTGTTTTTGTGGGATAAACTGCCAAGGAATGCCATGAAAAAGGTAAGTTCACCCTTCCTAGTCTTCACTTAGTTCCTGTTCATATCTAGTTTCCTGCTCTTTTTATTTGTCCCAACTTCAGTTGGTACCACTTTTTTAATTTTTTACTTGTAATTTTTTTTCTCAGGTGAACAAAAAGGAAATGAAGAAAATGCTGGAAGCAGAACCATGATGATACTTCTTATTTTTGTTTTGGATAGAGTTGAGGGGGAAATAGCATTTTTGGCAATGGGCTTCTTGAAGATTTGATAGAATGAATATTCTTCTATATGAAAAATATGACGAGGCATGCTAATGTTTTTTTTTTTTTTTCCTTTTCCTTTTTCTCTCTACCATTTCCTCCCAAAGCATCATATAATATGTAGTTGCTGCCGTTTCGGAAGTGAATTTGGGATCTGCGTAATAATTAACGGATTGTTGGGAGTAAAATTAATGTATTTTTTTTTAACTATGTAAATAATTTTTATTCTCTATAGTCTCCAGGGAACCATTTATATGTTTTATGAATAAATATGCATTATTTAGTTTGCCAATTGGGGGTAACCATCTGATTTAAAGCATCTACATCCTTACAATTCAAATGAGTTTCTAAATAACTGTTAACTACCTTTTAGAAATTAAAGTTTCTAAAATTTCTAACTCTCATCTTTCTGAAATTAATTTTAGAGTTTCTATTAAGATATGTGAGCAATAACTTAAAAAAAGAATTAATCTGAGTCAATTATTTAGTTTGTATGGAGTTTAGAAACAATTTCTTAATATGAAATTTTATTGTATAGTTTCTAAATAAGAAATTCTCTCACATTCTTGAAATTGAATTAAAATCTGTCACATCAGACTAGAAACTCTAAATAAGAAACCCTCTCTCATTATTTATATGTTTCATCAGTGCAACTTGTTCTGTTTTGTTGAAATGTGTAACGGCTATTCGAGCCGTTAAAATTATAACGGCTATTATATTAGAGCCATTAAAATTATAACGGCTATTAGGCCTTGAAACATATAAATAGAGATTGTAAGACAATAATCAAATACAAGATTTCTACCATATATTCTCTCGATATTCCGCAAATTCAACATGTTCTTCTTTTAAATCTTGTGCTCATCCATCAATTTGTCAACATTCTTTAAATAATTGATATCTGTAAGGAATACCAACTTCTAATTTAGAGAAAAGCCTTGAAGATCGAAAAAAAGGCGTATAATTTTAAATCAATTTCAGAGATAAACCGTGAAAAAAGAAGCACGGATACAATTTTCAATCAATTCGGGTAGTTCATCAAATTTAGTAGAAAATAAGAGGTTCTTTTTTGTAGAAGGGGAAAAAGAAAATAAAACAAGAGCAACCTTTTATTTTAATTTTTTTTTGTGGAATTAAACTAAAATAGAAAGGGGAAAAAAGAAGAAGAAACGCCATTCGGTGTAGAATTAAACTAAAAAATAGAATTGAAAATAAAAAACGCCCACCGTGGGGCTCGAACCCACGACCACAAGGTTAAGAGCCTTGCGCTCTACCAACTGAGCTAGACGGGCTCTGTGCTTATTTAACATTACTTATAATAACTATACTCTTGTTTAAAGTTCTCCTGCGACTGCGAGGTGTACATCTGAGCTCTTGGGGTCTTGGCATCACACCAAAATAATATTGCTACTGTTATTAAAACCAAAGAAAAAAACAATCCTAATTAAGTGTGTCATACAGCCCTACGAAAATTTATTAATAAGAAAGATTGATTATTCCATTACACGGACTATTTAGATTTTTGTTTTCTTTTCTTTTTACTGAAGCTAAACCCAATAACGGTTATCATGCCTGTTTACTGCTCGTGCTGTTGTTAAGTTATATTCAAACATCCCAGCTAGGGGTGTAAACGGAGCGGATAATGCTAATACCATATCCGTATCCGTTTTTCAACGAGCAGATACGGATACGGATACGGATAGTAAACGGATATCAAAATTGAAAACCATATTCGTCTTAAATTGATACGGATACGGAATGGATAATCCATGAATACGGATTCGAATACGAATATGGAGCGGATAATTGTTAGATATTGAGTAATTCTACTAAATTTCATAATTTGAAATTACCTAATTTGATTATCTAAATTGACAAAAATTTAATGGACTTTTTAAGTTTGCACAGTGATAATTATGCATGACTAATTGCTTATTAGTTCAGAAAACCAATTTATTATTCTAATAGATTATATGATTTTCCTACCAAAATTCTTGAACTTAAACTAATATGTATGTATTTTAGGAATTTCGCAAGAGTGAAATGAATTGAAACCTGCTGAAAATTAAGTTTCGGATCCGGATATATACGGATATCCGATCCGTTTATATAGAAATAGTTCAACGCTTTTGCTGGAGAAAGGAGGTAGTGGGCAGCTTTTATAGAAATTGAAATATGCTGCATGTAGACCTATAAATTATTTTTTTCTCTAAAGAAGCCAAGACAAAACTGATCAGTGGTCTTCTTTACATTAGTTTTACTATGTGGCATCTTGCTGACATTATTCTGGTTGCACTCTGGTCTCTGGAGGCGCAAATTAAACTCAGAATCAAGCACAGTAGTAAAGAAGAGTATGAGTTACATGTGTAACTAGTGAAGGTTTGTAGCTGTTTCATTTTTTTTGCTATTGGCATATTTAATATTGGAGTACGTTGTGGAAATTATCCATTAAATTTAATGTGATTTTACATTCTGACACCTGTTTTTTTTTAACATATCGATCTGGTTTAACTTTGCCGAGTTTGCTGGATTCTATTACTTTAGGGAATAAAAGCCAATGATACTTTTGGAAACATATTGACAGTGAGCACCGTACTCGATGATTATGTCTTTGGTGTTGTTTGTTGGGGGATTGGTCAAGTGAGTAATAATATTTGTTTTAGGGAAAATAGCAAAACTCTATGCATCACTAATTATTTCCTTGTGTTCTATTTGGTCAACTCAGTTAGCTACTTAACACAACAGAGAATTTGAAGTTTTGTGGGGTCTTCATTGCAATTTTGTTCTTTTGTTGCTCAGGTCTTGTGAACTTGAGAATTAAGAATCGATGTGGTTTTGGCTTGTTGAATTGCTATTGAATGTTGGTTTTGTTTTGTTTTGTCTTGAAAGCTAGCTAGGTAATGGTACCTGTTCTGATACGATGGAGAGTTGTCAGGTTTCTTACAGCTTCTGGTTTTGGGTCCAGGTATCAATAAGACATATACTGATGCTGTGTACGGTTTCTATTTGCGATATAATTTGGCAACTGTTGTTGCTGTTTTTTCACAAAAAAAAAAGAAAGAAAAAGGAAGAGAATCAGAATTCAGAAGAGACATGTTGTCTGGAATTTGATTTTCGATTGATTTTTTTTTTGTTTGAGGATGATGGCTATATTATACAAGAAGTAACTAGTATTCTTCAACTCCTTTTAAAATCATTCTCGTAGATTTTCGGCACTATCATGCTACTACTTGTATAATATAGGTACTGTTTAAAGATATAGATTCTTCTTGTCTTCAATTAAAATGAAAATAAAATAAAATACATGTTATTTTAGTTCCAGATTGGTGAAATTTGCTAACTCCATAAACAACTGATTTTCTTGTAGTTGTAGCATCATAACTAGGATGCTCAAGTTTTTTTTTTATTATTATTATTTTCTTTTTAATATGCTTGATGACATATAGAACACTGGTGACGTTGTGTTTTTGTTGCCAGTTTTAAGGGTAGAAAGAATGCTGATTTTTTTTTAAATGAAAGGAAAAAGGAAAGCAAAACGAGTATGAAATTATTTCAAGTATGCTATAAAACAATGTTTTGTGGTAATTTTAGTTGATGGATGACGGTCAGTTTTAGACTCCTAGTTAGACAAATTACAATTGTTTGTTAAATTTCTTAGACATATGTTGTATCTGTTTTATTATCCATCTTGGGTTAAATTAGAAACTCTTTGGATTTTAATTTGCCTATTAGTACTAAGGAAATCAGAAATAAAGCTATTTCACTTGAAGTACATAAAGTTTTTGAGGTGAGACTGCATCTTTTCCTATTTTCATATCAGTATCATACTATTATTCCCTCCAGTTCCAATTAAGTTAGAAAATAGTGGTAGCCTCTGCCATGTATTTAAAAAAAAAGTTACAAAAATAGTGTTACAAAAAGCTAAAAGGGGTCATGCCATGTTAGACTTATGTATATATAACCATTTTAAACACATGGGCCGTTGGTATTTAGTGTGCAATTATAGAGATCTCTGTTTGCCCAGAAGCCATGAAATCCAAATGGAAATCTGAGCTTTTTTGGCACTTCAAATTTTGCAACCAGTGCATCATTTCCTCCTATTTTCTTTGCATCCAGCACAACAAGGTAGCATTTTTGCTTTGATACTGCATACTGTAAGGAATCATAAAAGAAGATGTGTCACCTTCAGTAAATTATATATACTCTAAGAAATCATTAACAAGGTATCTTGATTTATATTTATATTTTATTTATTATTTATTTACTCCTTTTTAACATCACGACTAGAACATGATTCTGATCCTATTAAATATTCATTTTTTTATGTTCCAAATGATTTCACCATTACCTAAGATATTCCTGGGTATATAATCAATTTATTTTCTAACCTCCACAACTAGAATGTAGCCATCATCCTCAGCATCTCCTTTGTAAATGCTTCTTGGAACAAAGGCGGGTTCTCCAACAAACGCCCTGCTGCCCGACGACCATGATGCAACTTTGCCATTATCCGTGTTCAATTTAACCACACTGTCAAATGGAAAAGACGGCAATAACCTCCGTTTTCCTGAAGCAGCACTAGTGTATATGTAAGCGTTCTTTCGGCCAGAAAATGCGGGATTGATGACTGTGAAGTCGGCTGGTCTATTCCATTTGTTCGATAGATTTTCAGCTGAGCACCCAGCACATTTACCTCTTGAATCCAACTTAATTGACACCTATGTACAAGAATAGAAAGAACTATTAAGGGATTAGAAATTAAGGGATTATTATCATTAAAAAAATAATATAGTTATACTTCGGTGACTAACAAAACTACCTGCATTAAGTGAGGCAGTAAATCCTCACCCTTGTCATTTGTATTCATGAAAGAAGGATCCAACTTTGCATTACGCCAATTATATCCTACAAATCAAATTCGCAAAAGCTTAATTAAGATAGTTTTACATGCCTCATATTCTTTCAGAATAACAAAAGGGCAATAAATTATCAAATTAGGATCCATAAACTGATATACCAAACATTCTGTGGAAGTCAAACCACTGGTATGAACATGCTGACAGTTGTAATTGGATCTCCACATTTCCTAAATCATCTCTTTCTTCAAAAGCATTTGCAGCATGGGTAGCCCAAAACTGCTGAGGGGTTTCAATAGGCTTTCTCCAATTCATTGTACTTCCATTTTTCTCATTTGCAAAACGGGGTAGGACATATAACGGTGTAGTCTGCCGAGTTGGGTTCACGGATAGAGCTGATATCATTGGTTGTGTACCACACAGTGCAAGGACTGATGCTGTTCAGTTGACTTGAGGATTTAGCAGAATATTGGAAGAAAATGAAAAATGAAATAGTAATTGAAATTCCTTGATTATAATTACTGTAATGTAAGAATACCAGAGATGTCAAGTTTAATGCGGTTTCCGACTAGTATGTAGTAGCTGTCAGTGAAAGTCCAGTCGTGAATCATTAGATGATCAGGAATTATGAACTCTCTCTTCTGCTTTAGCTTGAAATCCGAGTCAAATTCTGAAAACAAGAGGTACAAGTAAAGAAAATTTCTCATTAGCACGTTGCAGCAGTGTTAATGAATTATAGAAAGAAGTACCTTTGTTAAAATAATATTATGTTTGAATATTTCTTCTTACATTTTAAAAAGATGATACTTAAAAGTCAGTACTTATTGTTTTTCTATGATAACTGGAGTTTCAGAAATTTTAGTGAAAATATTACGAAAAGACGCATCAAAATTCGGAAGAGATCAGTGCTAACCATAGAAAGTGAAGTTGGAGCGTGCTATAAGCATGTCTTCGGCATTACATGAAAGCATCAGAAGCCTATTTCTCTTAGGATCAATCTTGTAGTGAGCTAACAATCTTTTTGGTGGCATGTTAAATAACCCTGCATCGTAAGTTAGATCAATTAACAAAATAGCTTCTTAATTACACTACAAGAAAGAATAAACATATTACGTATATATCACAAATGCACTTGCCATGAAGAATAGGCTTTAAAAAACAGGAAGCAATATCAATTCCAACCATTTTAATTCCCCCTTGTAATGACTCTTTCCTCCAATCCTCATCCTCTACTGTCTGATCAGCATCAACTCCAGTCAAATCAACTGGCCCAAGTGTTTCTAACGACTGAGGATCGATCTCGTAAGGCTCCCCTCCTTCCCAGAGACAGAGCAATCGACCGCCCCACTTCACCACACTGGTATTGGCAACATTTTTCATCACTTTCACATTTCCTATCCTTGTTCCTCCTCTCAAAACCGAGAAAGGGCCTCTGTGTGTAAACCTCCACTCTTTCTCTCCCTTCCTTTCCTCTCTCTCTGCATCAGTTGAAACATACCTGTTTTTACAATAAAATAATTACAGGAAAATATTACACTTATTTATTGCTACCCTTTAATAAAAGAAAATTGCACAAAGGTAGCTGAACTGTTGGGAATACAGGCGGTGGTCGAACCAAAAATAATTTAAACAACTCAAAAAGGAGAATAGTTACTTCATTATCAAATTGAATTGTTGGGACTTAGATAGGTCAGAATTATTTATTAAAAAATAATACCGTGCTGAATAGTTGACTCCCTCATTGGAGAAATCAAAAGAACGAAGATAGCCGTGGCCATCTAAAGGGTTCACAGTAGATCCATAGTCGTCAGAGAATAGACCTGGGCCGACGAGGTAGTATGTGCCGGCAGGGAAGTCCGTCGGAAGCGAGCCAAATATCGGTTGTAGATGGATTGGTCGATGCAACTCAGAGCGCTGTGAGAAGAAGAGAAGGTTATAGTCCCAGAAAGCATTTGATGGTGAATCGGAAGTCCATAATGCTGTTACAGTTGATCGTTTTGATTTGGTACGAGGAAGGGGAAATGTAGAGGATATGAATCGGAGATGATGACTCATGCTCGATCTACATATGGCTTAAATATTATGTTTTTATTTAATTTAATTTTCCCTTTTTTTCTTCCTCTATCTCAGAGACATAGTGGGTCTGTTTTTTTTTTTTTCTATTTGAAGAAAATGTGTTGCATCTTTAGAAAATATGGATACAGAAACAGCATCCAAAAGAAACATCCAAAGACAAGCAACTTGACCACTGCACTAACAAGTCACTGGTGTAAGAGGAATCTCAAAGAGCAATAAAATCCAGGTGAACTCCATCCTTTATTTCTTTTAAATATTAATTCCAGCATCTTCATATTTGGGCATGATTTCTACCTCATGTCTTAAAGCTGAAATACCAACAAAAAGAATTTTTCAATTAGTGACACATATCTCAGCATTTTTTTATTTAATAAAAAGTAAATTCGAAACTAAATCTTTAAAAGCATAACAAATATATATCTAAAAAAAAATATAAAGCTGGCATTACCTATTCCATATTTCCATTCCATTCCAAATCTTTTTCACTGGTAAAACTAGCACAAGAAGTAGGAATGAAAGATGTACGCCCATTCAAATCTTGGGACGAATAGCAATTCCTTATTTCTAATAATATTGTATTCCCTCTTCTATACCTCCATCCATTTCTCTAACCTTTTTATTTGAAAACCTCAACGTGACCGTCCAGTACCATCCTCTCCGAATTCTAAAGTAACTCTAGTTTTGAGTTTAGATCCAGACCGTCAAGCCTGTTTTGGCAAGATATTTAAAGGTTCGTGCATTCTGCCTTAAGCCAGAATGCCAGATTAGTCCGGACTCCTCTCTCCCCGAATTTTTTTTATTAATGGAAAATAAAATAATCAGAATTTTAAAAATAGAAACAAGTTGGAGGAATCACGGATGGTAGTAAGTCATTTTTAAGGCGTGAAAAAAGGACACCAAAATGTCCGTGAACCCAAAAAAGAAGAAGAAGAAGAAGAAGAAAAGGGTGGACTCATAAACAGTGGAGTCCACCTCTGAATGCTATATTATTTATGTGGAATCCAAGTCAGAATTTTAATTTAAAGGGCAGATATGTCTCCTCTGTCTCCTCTTTCTTATTTTCTCTTCTCTCTTATAGGTACATGATTTTAAAATCTTTTTGTTATATATAATTCGTATTTGGTTTTTTGTAATGCTCTTAATTTTGTAGGCAATATTTTTCAAAACAATCAATTAACATCATTATAAAAAACTAAATAAGAATTATATACATCAAAGGATTTAAAAAAATATATAAGTAAATAAATAAAACCATGTACCTATAGAAGACAAAAGAGAAAATGGGGGAAGAGGGGCAGTGGGGGACAAAGAAAGGCGTATGCATTTTTTAAATCAAAGTTTTCTACAAAATATGGTGTTTAAGGGTGGACTACATAAACTGCGGAGTCCACTCTTTCTTTTTTTTTGGTTCATGGACATTTTAACGGGACTGAATTCTCTGGCCCCAGGGGGCAGAATTTTCCTGCCCTTGAGTTACTGAAACGTGGACCACACCAAAACTAAAAACTAATATTTAAATTTATAAACCCGTTTGGACCTACTTGTCAGTCTCACTGGGAGTAAGAAAATCCTGTCCCCCGGGAGGCAAGTGATCTCTATCCCATTTTAACATATGGCATTTCTTGTGGACGCCTTAAATGTTATTTTTTTTTTCTATCATTCTAGATTTTCCAAATTAGTTTCCATTTTTAAAACTCTGATTATTTTATTTTCCATAAATAAAAAATTCGGCCTTTCTTCCTCTACATGGAATCCGTATCGTCTCAGTACCGGACTGAGTACAATATGACATGGCGAAATCCCAGCCCAAGCAATTAGAACTCGGTGACTTTTTAGATATAACAGATGAACGGTTAGAATTTAGTAATTGTAGGTGCGATGGGGTATTTCAAATTATTCAACGTGGGGTTCTACTACATAAAAAAAAAATTAGGATGAAATAATGTTATGCATCTTTAGTTTTGAAATTTCAACAGGATCTTTGCTGTTCTTTTTGTTATTGGTTGTGTCAGATTTTTTTTAAGAGACAGAAGTGCAAAATAGTGGAACTGGCCTTTTGTTTCGCAGGGTCTTGCTTTTCAGATCCCAACTATTCAAATTCGTTGAGATTTGTGCATGAAAAAATTTCTTTATCGAGATACGTGAATAAAAAAAATTGAATGGTTGAGATTGGAAAAGCAGGGTCCTTTTCTCTCAAAAAAACAGCAGAGTCGGATCCATACACACACACACATACATACAAAACCTAGCTTACTAACTATTAAAATAAAATACTTATAGTAAATGCAGTTATCTAATAATGCGATTAACCTATTTTACCAACATGCAAAATATTCCCAAAATAAAAACACAAGGAGAATATTATATTCATAACCAAATCGGAGTCCAGTACCTACATATTGTGTGTAGAAGTTACTATAATAGTACAAAAAGAATTTCACCTTGTTTCGTGCCAATTGTATCAGAAATCCCATAAGATAATATCCAAGTACACCAGTCAGAGAATTCAATGATACACGTTGCCTAGTTACATCGACCATTGAGCCTCTCTGTAACATACGTATGCAGATGGACATAATTCCATAAGACATTATCCAAGTACACCGGTCAGAAAGTCCAATGATACACTTTGCCTAGTGACACCGAGCGTTGCCTAGTTACATCGACCATTGAGCCTCTCTGTAACATACGTATGCAGATGGACATAATTCCATAAGACATTATCCAAGTACACCGGTCAGAAAGTCCAATGATACACTTTGCCTAGTGACACCGAGCATGGAGCCTTTCTGTAACGTACGTATGCAGATGGACCTGATCCCATAAGATATTACCCAAGTACACCAGTTAGAAAGTCCAATAATACACGTTGTCTAATGACATCGATTATTGAGTATTTTTGTAACATACGAACGTAGATGGACATATCTCAATTCGGTATTTTTCTCACACTAAAATCGATTCTTTATCCGAACATATAAAAATAGGAGAAAACTACAAGCATGACATAAAATGTAGTTAATCTCATTACTCATGAGCTAGAGTGAACTTCATTCGTCTGGCCAGACTAACGGGAAAAACATGCCACGTACTTAAACCGTCACACATGACTACGCCACGGACTTCTGGCCGTGCACGTAGATTTCATATAAATACACCACAGACTTCTGGTCGTGCAGTGTATACGACACAGACTTCTGTCCATGTCACGTACACGACACAGGCTTCTGGCCGTGCCGTGTACATCAGACCTGCCACAGACTTCTGGCTGTGCAGTCTAATTTCCAAACTAGTATATGGCGAGTAGCTCCTAATGTAGGGGAGAATATCTCGAATCGATTCATGCCCCGAGCTTCTAGCCGGTGCACGTAAAAATGTAAAATGAAACGAACAAGCAAATAAATCAAAATTATACATATAATATATCCTAGAAGACCTCCTGAAATATCAAGTGACCTCTCAACTCGGTCTTTTCTCATCTTTCACCAAATGCATGCGTGCGACTACATAATAATATATTATCATCTACGAGAAGAAGAAGTTATAAACAGTACATTAATTTTTTTCTATTCTAATGTACTATAATAATCCTTAAGTTATAATATTTCTACAAAAAACAGTACATTAATATTTCTCAGGGATTATGCAAGTTCTACCTTATAAATATGCTTTATAATTTTATGCAACTAATAATTTAAAAAGATATGACAGGTCAGGTGGGTCGACTCATAAGAGTACGCCACGAAAAGAATAATCTAGATATCCCACACCTGAATAATAATAAGAAATTGTGTGCAAAAGCTAATTGTAGGGGTAGCCTGCGGGGTCCTGCCTACGCCGGATAGTAATCTGTGGGATCAGTCCACGAATAGGAATGTAGGCAGGTCTGATGACCTGTAATTTACTATTTAATTCTAATTATAGTTTGTTATATTCGATCGATTTGGTCAATCTGATCTTATTCAGATTGACCGTAATTAATTTTGCATTCTAATTTAACTTAATTTAATTTGATTTGATTTGAATATAAACTTCTTGTTTAAATTTTAATTTGAAGATAAACTATTAATATAATTTATTTAGTTAAAATAGTAATACGATAACTACGTCGTTCGTTGCAGTATTTTAATACGCCCTTTTTTATTTACTACAATTGTTTCAAACTTAGATTATAATTAGCTAGTCATAATATTTCATAATAAAATCCAACTATTTCGGTTCGGGTTTTGAAATTAATTATTATAACAACTAAGTCTATTATAGTAATTATACGATAAAAATTGCATCTAATACGTTTGTTATTAATTTATTACGTTGCTTAAATTAAGTCTATTATAGTAATTAAAATTACGTTGCTTAAATTTAATTATCTGTTTTTAATATGTATAAAAAATAGAAATACATTTGTTAATTAATTATTCTAATTAATTAACACTTTAAAAGTTGTAACTTCGAATTAAAAATTTATTCATGTTATATTATTAATTGACTTATATGATAAAATAGGGTGGTCAATTTATTACTTTAATTATAATAATTTGAAATTATTTTGAAGTACGTATAAAATAAAATACGTTATTAATTAATTGCCCTTATTAATTAACAACTTATAAATTTAGATTTTTAATTTTAATTTCGTAAATCATATATTTTACTTCAATTAATTCAACTAAGATGTAATTATGCTCTAAAAAAATAATTTCTACTATCTCGAAATTCTAATCCCACCTACGTCTATTTAACATGTGGGCTATCGAATGTTGATCAAATCCAATTAATTTAATTAACAGCCCAATAAAAAATTATATCTCTAGTTAAATCGTATGGACTCAAGAGGCTTTGAGCCCAATAAATTTTAATTTATTTCTAGTTTCTATTTATTAGGCCCAATTCAAGATAACTAGTTAATTCATTTGGCCCGTTTAAAATTTTGACCCATTTTCAAATCATTTGATTTTAACTTGGGCCCAACCCCAAAATACATGCACAATTCGGTTCTTCAAAATTAGGCCGAATTTTACAAATTCTAAAAATTCACCCAAGTTGCCAATAAGTCCTTCAGCTTAGGGTTATTACCTAAAATTCTATTATTTCTCAACGTGATCCCTAGTTTAAATATATTTACAGTTTGGGTTCTAAAATTTTCTAATTTAGTCTCTAAATTTCCAAATCCATAACAAAACCATTATTATATTCACATTCATCAAGCATCAATAGAACAGGGCTTCGATTATCAACGAGACACCATTCAACAGAAGGAAATCAAGAAGCACAAGTACCAACAAAGAGAAGGGTGCAAGCACCAACAAGACATAAATCCAATTCACCGATTTAAGTTAAATTTTTCTACGACATCGATCATTTATGTCTTAACATCAAGCAATTCAATCGAGTCGGGAAAATCAACGACCCGCACTCGATACTTAGCAAGTAAAGTTCTACACCTTTTTGCGACATCACATAAAATCGATGAGACACAAATCAGAGAAATTAAAAAGGAGTCGTTACCGGGAATCAATGGCTTCCTCTTTAAACGGCCGGTACCAAGGTGCCTTTCATCGTCTTGCTTCACGGCACCAACAGAATCACCACCAAGAAAGAGGCACCACCCAGCACCGAAATCACAAGCACAAAGAAATTCTCTAACACATGAGCGAAAAGAGAGCAACAACCCAATTCCGAGAGAGAGAGAGAGAGAGAGAGAGAGAGGTGGGGTCAAAAAGCATAGGGAGCGGGTGCGCATCAAGCAAAATCCGAATTTAGTTTTATTAGATAAAAAGTTTCGATGCCTTTGTTTATATATATTTGGGATTTTAATTATCCCCCGTCTCGTCTGTCTCCAATAGAATGTTGATTTTTCTGGGCGGTTGATAGTGGGCTTTGAAAGACTGGCTCCATCATGGCCATTTTGAGTGGCATTGACTAAGAAACGAGCAGATCATATTCATACGATATCTTGTTGTTAAGAAAATAATATTTTTTTAAGGCAAATTCTTCTATGGACTTTGTTTCATTTTGGACTGTTCAATCAAATGGTTCATATTTCATTCCGATAAAAATTGGGTTCCAACTTCCAACTATGCTATTGCATTGTTTTTGGTGACAGTTGATACACTTCATTGCTTATTTTTTGTCTTTTTTTTGTTGTTGTTGTCAATAAGATGTATTGTTGTTGTGTGATTCTGTATTTAGATGAATTATTATTTAAGCACATTTTTTTTATTAGAAAGCCAAAAAGATAATTTGAAATTGTATTGCTTTCTATCTGAGAACTTACCTTTTATTTGACAATAACTTTTCCTTCTCTTGTATTGCTGATCAATGAAGCAAATAACCCTGATTTGGTCATGTCTTATAATTTTGCTGTGTTTTGTAATTGTTTGATGTTAGATTTCCTAAACAGGTCTGCAACAAAAAAAAATGCCCACAACAAAATTTTATATTAAGATTAGCTTTAAATAATTAAGGTTTTGTATGCTTCAGCAAACAATTTCATAATACAGGAGCTAAAAAACAATCAAAACTACAATCGGGTGCAAAAGTAATTTCAAAATGTTTCACAGTAAATTGAGTTATTTGCTGCTGCAAAAATTTATTAGATAATGCTTCCTTTATTCCTCCAAAGTGGAAAATTTTAACTTCAAAATTCAGTTTCTCATATGGTCAAAGGAAATGATGCATAAACTTAAATAAAACTTGATGCATAACTTAGCAGCTAACTTGATATGAAGTAAACTAAACTTGACTAGAACGGTAGCATAACTAAGTCTTTACTTATTGTGTACAACCATTTCATCAGATGATATTTTATCAAAATAAATAAAAAATGTAATAACAGTTGGAATTTTCTAGCAATTTCATTTAAACAGATCAATCAAGTGAAGAACAAAACCCAAATTAAGAATAACAAAGACTAAAATAACAAAATTTCTCTTATTTACCATAAAAAATATACAATAAGAAATGCGTAAAATAACAAGGGCATTTTGGTCAATTGAGAGAACAATGATCAAATTACAGCTATTATCAGGGTCGACACTACCATGATACAATCACATCTAAATAACAAATTTATATATCCATTGTAATCCAAAGTCTTTAATAACAATTTTTTAATAACAATTTGAAAATTCAAATGACATCAAAGTTTTCACCTTTTCACCAGCTTCAGTATTGTGCAAGCCATATCCAAAATACATATTACTCTCCGTACTAAAGATAAAAAAGAAGAAGGAAAACCTCCCAAACCAATTGTGACATACTCAAATTTTCATCAAAACAAAGTAAATACTTGACAAAATAAAAAAAAATTGGATGGATCAGAGCAGTCCATTGCTTGCTTCTATTTACCATTCATGTTGACAAGCTGCACAGGACCCAAGGACAGATTCCACAAATTAATTCAGGCACCTTATCATTTTGAATTGATTAGGACTACTGAGCAGAGAATGTCTTGATGTTACTTATTTTATTTGGTTAAAACATAAAGCCGTCCAGCCATAAGTCATAATTCATAAGTCGTAACTCTCGTTCTCAGTTCATAAATCCTAGACGACTTTTACCTCTCGCTCTCGACGACTACGGTCATTCTTCCATATCATAAAAAAATTTGTAAAAGATTCGACAATGAGTTCGTAAAAAATTCGATTCGAATTTAATTCAAACCAAACTTAGTTCAGAATTAATTCAAACCAAACTCAAACTTGAGTAAATTCGATTCGTTTGCAGCCCTAGTACTTATGAGCAGCAGTTATCTATCTTTCCTCCGTATGTTTGGTGCTGTTAACACGCGCGCGCGCGCACACAGATATATATATATAGCTATGTTGTCTTGGCCTGTTGTGTAACCTCTACCTTCACGCAATACTCCCTCATAAATTGGCTTAGTTTGTTGGCATTCATTAAATAAATGACTTGTTATCTCATCATCATGACAGCACATGTAACAGATCCCAGATCTATTTCACAATATTTAACCAAGACTATTCATTAATTATACACAACAATAAATAATAGGATTTGACACTGAGGTGTCCCTTTCTTGGTACCTTAATTAATTTTGATGGCAATAACTAAATGGTTGAGTAGTTAATTAGAACAACAATTATTCCACCCCACTCTGTATTGTGGCATCATTTCAAGGGTCCGAGTAGTGAAAGGGGGGGGGTGTCCGATGCCCATCGGACCAGAGTCTATTCGATAGGTGGTTTCTACCGTCCGATTCACTTCAAGATATGTGCGCACGGATATTAAAGCAAACAGCACGGATATTAAAGTGATATGCACAGATCTTGAAGTAAATCGAACGGTAGAAACCACACATCGAACAGTCTCTGGACCGATGGGCATCAGACACCTCTCTCTCTCGTCCGAGTAGGGATGCAAACGGATCGAATAGTGGTAAAACTAAATATGTATATGTTTTTATTTTTTAGATACAGATATGGATCGAATATTAAACAGATACATACAGATATAGATTGGATATCAGGTATCCTAGATATATAAATAAATATTTTCATAATATATATTAAACTAGAATAGAACTAGGTGCTCCTAAATTCACCAAGATCCTTTGTGAATTCAACTCTAAAACCTATCGGATTAACTTCAAATGACGAATTAAAATGGTTGAAATCCTTCTACCTTACGAGTGATGCATCTACTTTTGGGTTACGGGCCGTCCAAACCGTTGATTAGCTTAATATGCGGAAAAAACGTAAAACAAAAATTTTACTTCTATATTAAGCCAAGGATTAAACGAGGTATGTCAGAATACTTTCCAAGGGGATCCACCTTCAGTATTCTTTGGCATCAAAACCCGATTTAATCCTTTTACAGATCTACTCCATAATTGATTTCTAAAACTTTAATCTATCTACAAATTAAATAGATTAATATAACATATTTATACCTTGATCCAAATTCCAATTGGATTGCAGAGACCGAGAAGACCGAATCTGAGGAACGTCTCGCTTCGGAGTATCAGACGTCTGATACCTCTATTGGTTATCCACCAGGACTAACCAGAGAGCGGTTTATTTCTTTTGCCAGAAATACCGTAAACCGCGGAATTCTGCAAAAACACTATTCACCGAGAAAAAGACAAAATAAATATATTTACGACTCGCAGTTATTCAATAAAAATACCGCAACTTTCGCAAAAATATATTATTTCTGAATCCCGTAAACAACCGTAACCGAGAAAGAGAGAAAATAGATTTATCGATTCGATCAGACTGATCAGATCAGATATGAGTGAATTGGTTATTTTCTCTCTACCCCTACCCCTCTATTTATAGGCAAATGAGGAGGTTCGCCCGATTACCAAAATACCCTTAAAGTTTGGCATATTTACAATTATGCCATTCTTAATGGTGGTTTGGTAAAATGGTAAAATCAAATACCATTTGAGAATACCATTTAAGAATACCATTTGAGAATACCATTTGATTAATATATATATCATATATATATATTTGGATTTTTAATTTATTTAATTAAGGTTTTAATTTTGCCAATATTCAAAACCATAATTAATATTTAAAATCTAAATCAAATATATATAATTATTCTAAACAATTATATTTCTCGGGGTCCTAAGCCAAGATACGATTTTATACAACGCATCGAGTACGCTTATAAATTAACCGTTGTTTCTGCTTGTCATCTTATATGACATTTATAATTTAATTATATCACGTATAATTAATTATAACCATCTTAATATTAATTATAATCAATTTATAATTAATCAGTAAGATTCTCCGACTAGCTCCTATATGGTGTGACCCAATAGGATCTGTGTTATGTTGGTAAATAGAATTAAAACCATTTTAACTTCTATAATCATAGGAGGCATCCGACATCCGCACTATGACCATCCAATTACACGAGATGATCTTTGTACTATACAAGTACCACGATCCAAGTAAACTATTTTAGTCGTGTTAATTCTTATGTCTCACAAGATCGGATCGGTTTCAAGGTAGGTGTGTGTCATCCTTGCAAACATAATCTTTTCTCGATCTTGAGCGATTATCAAATATAATTACTCTTGTAATTATACCGCATGCGAATAATCCTACTTTATCAAGGGGCCCAGTGATACCGTAACTCGTATAGAGATACGAGGGACAATAGTACTTTTGGTAAACCATCACTACCTCAGCTAAGCTATGTATACCGAAAAGCTACCGTTATGACTGCGTTTTACCGACAACGTTAAGTAACAATCACACATACACATCTCTCAGCAGGAAAGATGAATACCTCATACTTTAGAACTTAACACCGAATGAAAACATTAATGACACGTACACAATTCCATTTAATGTTTCATTCGAGGTCTCATCAAATACCATGTTCCTAGAACATGTATCTATGTGATTAAAATGACATCTCATGTCAATGGTCTGTAAAACTTGACCATCTTTTAATCCACATTCTAACCTTGTAACGATAAATTAGTGTTCCTGCTAATTACCTCGGTTAGAGACTTTTAAGAGTATTTATCATCTATATTATGAAGCTCTACAATTTCAAGTCATGAACCCGAAATGATTCATAAATTCAATAATATTCAAGGAACAAAATGACAGTTTATTAATCACTCAATTCATGAACAAAGCTTTATGATAATTTATCGTATTATTGACTTCTAGATTATTACAAACTAACATCTACATGTGAAAATTTTAAAGTTTTGAATTAATTTAGTATATAGTTAAGTGGTCAAAATTAGAAGGTTTATAAATTAATTTTATTACATTCATTTTTTTTTAAAGCCTTTGACCACTTGACTTTATACAAATTTAATTTCAAATTTTAAAAGTTTCATATGTAGACACATCACTCGTAATAAGGTAGAAGGATTTCAACAGTTTGGATACGTTGTTTGAAGCCAATTCGATAAGTTTTAGAGTTGAGTTAACAAATGAGCTTGGTGAACTTTGGAGCACCCTAGTTCTATTCTATTAAACTATATGGCATATATATAGGGATGAGCTATGGAGAGTTGCGAAGTCGTTTTACTTCACGCTCATATTCCAATTTGAAAATCCAAACAACCGATCCGAACAGCTCAACATTTTCTCCATATTGAAATGTGCTTGGAGACTAAATTTTACATTTTTTTGAATTTTTTACTATTTATTAAGCCACATTGAAAATCGCAGATCCAGGTGAACAGTAAAAAACAGTAAAATTTTCTGGACCATTGGATCAGTGATTTTCAAAGTGGCTTAATAAATAGTAAAAAAAGTTCCAAACAATGTAAAACTTGGTCTCCAAGCACATTTCAATATGGAGAACATATTAAGCAGTTTGATAGGCATAAAATATACACACATTTACACATGTTCGATCTATATTTTATCCTGAAAATACTCTAAATATCTTGTATTATAGTATATAAATGTCTTAGATTACACCTGGAATCAAGTTACTGCGTATGCTTGTTTTAAATTGCAGAAAATGATGAAAAAGAGCCAAAATGCAGCCTTCCAGAGCCCAGTGCGGACGCACAGATTCTGATATGGCCAAAATAAGTACTCAGATTGATTTTTTGGGTGCGCACCAAATTTTTTAAGATATAATAAGGTTTTTATCAAAATTCGTGCCAGTGCGGATGCATGGATATTGATGCAAACCGCATTCTGGTCGCATAGGAAAAGTCCGAGCGCAGTGCAGACGCACTGAGGGCCAATGCGGACGCACTCAGTTCGGCCGAAATTTCAGCTTCCGACACAATTTCGTATTTTGGGCATAACTTTCGCATACGAACTCCGTTTTGAGCATATGACCACTTTTCGGAAGCTAACGAGAAGATCTACAACTTTCATGAAGGAAGCAAATCCAAATTCGGAATGTAAAATTCAGTGTGGACGCATTAGATCCAGTGCGGACGCAATGAACCCGGAAAAAGCTAAAATTACACGATCTGACAGTTTTTCTATTTTTGGTGCATCATGGACACGTCTTTACAGCTAGGATTGGACATGACATCCTGGAAAAGTAATCTGAAAATAACACCCACTACCCCTATATTCATGCCTCTTAATAGGGCAAGGTTTCTTGCTATAAAAGGGGAGGGGGGGGGTTCATCTCCATACAATGGATTAATCCAATCTCTGTCTCTCTACTCTAGTGCATGTCCATTGTCATAAGTTTGGTGATCAACCTGCAGCGATTCTTAGAGTTCTCGAAGCTTTTCAAGGAAGGAGAAAAAGATCCACACAAGAAATCGGCAAATTCGAGGTTTTTAAGGGTGTAAACATTTCTTTATTCCATTTTCTTCTTATTTTGCCAAATTTTGTAATTGATCTCTCCAAGAGGGAGTAGTCCTCTCTCTAGGGGTTTAGGTCGATGCGTGAACTTGTTTGATTCTATCTTATTCAGTTATTTGTTTTTATTATGATTGTTTATTGGGATTTGATTGTTAATTTCTGTGATTTATCATTTGTGTTAATTACATAATTAGTACTTGAATTGTAGTTATCCCGTTTTAGATTTGAAAGAACCCAAAATTGACTAGGATCAATAGGATAGTACCAAATTATGAATGCAAATACCCTAAGTTTGGATTAGGATTTAACAAATTTATAATCTAAGCCGGAACTATAGAAATTAAGATTAGGAACTTGATGAAGGACTTAACGATGAAGTCAAACCCTAATTAGGACATCTCAAATCAAATCGGATATTGGTATGATGGACTTAATCGTGAAGTACCAATATTTGAGGAGAGGAGAGACTAACAAGAGCTTCATAACCTAGATAGCTAGGGTGATGGGCTTAATCGTGAAATCCGAATTATCTAGGCAAGTTATTAATTCACGAAAGTGACCCTTAATGACATATTAGGTTAGAAACCTCATCAAATCATACATGAATTTAAACAAATACATATTAAATAGAATTATCAAGGGATTGTAGACCGAATGCCCCTAGATCTCCTTAACTTGAAAGCAAACCACTTTTTCTTTCTTTTATTTACTTTAATTGTTTAAAAACTCCTCTCTTTTGGGTATTGAACCCAAACTTAGGAATTGTTAGAACAAACCCCCCCATTTACTTTATTGCACTTTACTTTATTTTCTTTTTATGAAATTATTTGCAAAAGTTCTAAGTCTTAACTTACTCTCTGTGGTTCGACACCCTAAGTACTACTTTGATTGGATTATGTGCTTGCAATCAACCATTTCATTTAGTATCAAGGTTTATAAATTTAAAAGAAAAATAGTACAAAGTTATAGCCAAAACCCTATACCCAAAATACTCAACACGGTTCGGATCGGTTGTTTGAATTTTTAAAATAAAAATATAACCGTGAAGTAAAAATAACATCTTACTTCGCAACTCACCATGGCCCATCCCTATATATATATATATATATATATATATATATATATATATATATATATATATATATATATATATATATATATATATAGAGTAAAGCTATTATGTATTGCGAATTCAAGCGAGTACTTTAATTCGCACTCATATCGCGATTCCCAAAGTTCAAATAGTTGATCCGAACCGTTAGATGTGTTGTCCATATTGAAATGTGCTTGGAGATCAAATTTTACATTTTTTTTGAATTTTTTTACTATTTATTAAGCCACTTTGAAAATCGCTGATCCAACGGTTTCACTGTTCAATATGAGCCACCGTTGGATCAGCGATTTTCAAAGTGGCTTAATAAAGAGTAAAAAAAATTCCAAAAAATGTAAAATTTGGTCTCCAAGCACATTTCAATATGGACAACACATCTAACGTTCGGATCAGCTATTTGAACTTTGGAAATCGCGATATGAGAGCGAATTAAAGCACCCGCTTTAATTCGCAATGCATAATAGCATTACTATATATATATATATATATCCACTTACACAATTTTTTTTGTGACACTAAATTACACACTACATTTTTAAAATTCAAAAAGTTGATCCAAATCGTTCAATACATTCGATATATTAAAATGTGTTTGCATATCAAATTATATATATATTTTTTAATTTTTTACTATTTATTAAGATGGATACAAAAATTCAATTATCTGAAAACAATGATTATTTTTCTCAGTAAAATTAAACAAAACTTCTTGTGAAGTAAACTTTCAATTTCCTGGGAGAAGTTGTTTGAGAATTGGCGTGAATCATGTATTAACAAAAACTATTTCAGATAAACTTATTTGTTTCACAATATATATATATATTTTTTGAGAAATTAAATGGGGTCTAGCTCTCATTTTTATTAACCATAATCGGTTACAGTGGTTGGGTTTCTGAGAAAAAACCCTATAAGATAAAAAAAAAAAAAAAAAAGATAAATTGCCTAGAGGCAATGAAAGAAAGCAAAGAAGAGAAAAAAAGGAAAAGAGAATAAAAATGCTGAAAAAACAATAAAACAATTTTAATTTTATTATTGTCCTACTTCTCGTCATGTCTGTTCTATCTAGGGTGTCAATGGGTACGATACGGATAGGATGGAAGTATTTTGAATTCATATCCATACCCACCAAGAATTGACCTTACCCATACCTTACATTTATCCGTTAAGAATTTACCTTACCCTACCCTATCCGTGCCCGTTAAGATTAGTGGGTGACGAAATAGTAACGGGTGAATAACAAATAATAATAATATAATGGTTTTATTATTTTTACAAATATACTATTAAAACTCATCATGTCATACATATGCAATCACAATTACTAATATAAAAATCAAAATACAAATATGCAATCAATTCTAACTAATAATTTTTTTATAAGGAAAAAAAATACAAATATCTCTTCTAACAAATTTAAAATTCAATTCGTTAATTAAATAATAAAATATTAAAATAAAAAAGTAATATGTTTAATATTATATTCATCTTACAACAAAATGCATACATTTTCTTATAGATTAACGTTGATACAATGATATGAGAAACATAAAATTGAATAAATTGAATATAATATTTATATAACTATATGTAATTTATTTTATATAATAACCCGTTACCCAATGGATACGGTATAGTCTTTACCCGTACCCATACCCATACCCAATAAGTTAACAAAAAAAAACATTATCCATATTCGTCTTATTGAATACGATACAAGTAAGATAAATGGATAAACGATTTTCATTGACACCCCTAGTTCTATCTTGGTGAATTCTTGTTGAAGCCTTCCATTGCTCTACTGCTTCCTGTGCCAGGTACTGTGTTTGTTTCTTTTCATTTTTAAAAATCCTGGTACATCGTTCTCTCCAAACAGTAAAGTGTGTTATGAGCAGCGGTACTTCTCTGTCTTTTCTCCGTATGTTTAATTGGTGCTGTTAACATAGTTATATTGTCTTGGTCTGTTGTGTAACCTCTTCCTTCACGCAATACTCCCTCATAAATGAATTCGTATCCTCTGCATTGACTCAAAAGAAAATCTTCTAAGTTAATGAATATCAACCGTTCAATATGTTTTAAGATTCATACAGACTAAATCTGCACTAATATTGAAAGACCTCTATATTATAGAAGTAGCTGGATTGGTTCCGTTTAAAATCAGACGGTTGAGATTCATTAACTCAAAAGATTTTCTTTTGAGTTAATGCAGAGGATACGCGTTCCTCATAGATTGGCTTGGTTTGTTGGCATTTCATTAAATAAATGACTTGCCAGCACATGTAACAGACCCCAGATATGTTTCACAATATTTAAGCAACAGTATTCATTAATTATATATGGGCAACACAAAATATTAGGATTTGACACTGAGGTCAGGTATCCCTTAATTTCTTGGTACCTTAATTAATTTTGATGGCAATAGCTAAATGGTTGAGTAGTTAATTAGAACAACAATTATTCCACCCCCACTATGCATTGCGGCATCATTTCAAGGGTCCGAGTAGGAGCGCAAAAGGATCGGATACGGATCAGATAATGGTAAAATTATATCTGACGTAATTTTTTTTCGGACACGGATATTGATCAGATATTAAACATATACATATAGATACAGATTGGGTATTGGATATTCATAGATAAATGCATAAATATTTTCATAATATATATTAAACTATATAGTATATATCTACTATTTAGATACAGATAATTAAAATTCAAAAGTGTATCTGTATCCGCACGAATATTCAAATAATTCAAATATTTTTTTTCCTGTTTTATTTGTGATTTGCATTTTATTCATGAATAATTTGTTATTTGCATTTTATTCACGAATAAAACATATAATTTTTTTTTTTTTTACATTTTATTCAGTGTTCGATTCAGAAACGTAAAAAAAACAAATTATACCTGAATTATACGTCGCAAATTATGTTACTATGGTCCAAAACTATAACAATAAGTTTCCGTACAAAAGATAGCACATGATGATTGACAAAGAACTCGTACCAAGGAAATTCGTATCACCTAAGGTAACAAAATATTTATATTTGGATATGGACCTCCAATCAAAATTCACACGACTATTAAAACGGTCATGTGCATTCCACCTCAGATCAGATTGGGCTGGATTCCGATTAGACTACCGTGATCCAAACAAAAATATTATGTTATCTCAGAGGATATGGATTCGTACCAAGCCAGAAACGTAGGCGGTTGATTGGCTCCCTGGGTTTAGACAATACAGGTTGGTGAGAATTTACATTATGCACGCATCTCAAAGCATAAATAATACTGGCCCATTGCAATATCCCCGAATAGGCACCTTACACGTGGGTCACGCAAATGTTGAGATATCTCAGAGGATACGCACTTGACTGGTGAAGGGTGCTGCTTTTGGGTTTTGGCTAGAGGCGAAAACAGAGCGGATAGTGGTAAAACCATATCCATTATCCATATTTTATTTTTCCGAATACGGATACGGAGCGGATATCAGACATATTAGACGGATACAGATCTAAACAAGCTACTGGTTTATATTCATTTGTGTTAAGATACTGCTAAAGAAGAAGAAGAAGAAGAAGAAATGTATTTTGAATCTCTATTTTGTATTGATTTGATAAGAAAGGGTTACAGCCTATTAATAGGCATTTACATTGCTTTGTTGTACTAGAAGTCAAACAACAATTGTGCTGTCAATAAAACAAAAATGGAATGCTGTTATACTCTGATGATGGAAGAATCATCTTCGATGCAATTATCTCAAGTCTAGACACTAATGGAGATCTCCAGTGGATTGGCTATTTGGATCCGAATCTGAATCAGATTGGATATTCGTTAAAATAATATTAAAAATATTAAAAAATATTAAAAATCTTAATATTTATCTAATTATAATAGTGAATAACATAAATTTTTATTATATATATTAAAATATATGGTATATATCTACTATTCAGATACATATAATTGAAACGTAAAATCATATCAGTATTATTATCCACACGGATATTCGGATATCGGATATTCATATTTAAATTTTCGAATACAAATGAATACGGATCAAATATTATCCATACCGTTTTCACGCCTAGTTTTGGCCCATTACATAGTAGACTTGTCAAAGAAAAACATTATACGGTTAGACACACAGCTTTCTTAACAAAAAATTTAGATACCTCATATATAAAATTTTCACATATATAAACTCAAATTTATTTTTTTTTTTTTTTTGAAAGCTTTGCAGAAGCTATGGAGTAGTGAGTGGACTCGAACTCTCGATATTTGATTATCCCACTGTTTTAGAATTTTTTTCTTCTAACCAACTGTACTATCCACTCCAACTACTGATATTATTGTCACTATAGGCTATAGCTGAAAAAATATGTGTTATATATATTATTACTAAACATCATATAATTTCATTTCAAGAAACAAAAATAGATTATATACACACAAATAAATGCTTAAAAAAAATCGTTTATAGCTTCGTGACTCACTAGAGAATTGTGATCAATTTGTATTAATTTGAACTTGACTCTTATATATGTCAACAAAAAAATTGAATTCGACTCGTTTGATTAGACTTTCTGTTAGCTAGATGTCGAACTCAAATTATTTTCATGGACTCATGTTCAAATGATGGTTTGTAACTTTTACATTACCTCATTGTCATTCACCCTTCTTAGTCCAGTTCAATAAAAGTAGATCTCAATGTTAATACCATTGCATATATTTGAAGATTTTCAATGTCCTCATAAATGTGAACATTTAATATTTGTACTAGTAATATATGTTTTATGATAGTGCAACATGTCAACTTCTATGTGGCAGATAGGTCTTGTTACTGGCATTGTCTATTGTGCTATAGCAGAAGCTATATTGGGTCCGGATCCTCTAATGTTTCTCAATTTTTGGTTTTTAGATCGAGACTGTCTGATTAGAATTTGATGTTCCATCTCGCACGATCCATCTCGGGATGTATGCTTCATTTCGAATCCAGCGTTCTATCTCGTGCGCTCATTTCGAATCGGACAGTCCCGATTTAAAACCCAAATATTCAGTTATACATTACTGAATCTCGATTCGAAACTATTTCGGTTACAGAAAAAGTACTCATAGCTCCATACTATAGTAACATTGTTATTGAAGGGCACATGTGAAATTATTGCGGGCGTATTTTGAACTAATTAGCCTTTTTAATATGAGGGTATAGGCTTGTTTAAATAGCATAACCTAATGTATTTTTGTGAATATGTTGTGCAGGTAGGCTGCACATTGGCAAAGACATGGTCATGAAAAAGTTACTTTTTCTAAATTACTATATTGGTAGAGATTAGTATTTTTGTTTGAACTAATGTTTGTTGAGGAGTATATTTTTTTTTTTTATGATCAAAGATATTTGTATACTTAACAATGTTAATCAATTGCTTGAATCAATTTTGAATTTCAATTAGCTGTATAAAGTGTTGTGAGGAGTTTGATTTCCACCTTGAATTATATTAATCTGACATGAAGCAAATTCCTACAAATACATCATTATAACTATATTAAAAAATCATGTTTAGAATGACACCTACATTATCTTGAAACAATTATTACTACAAAAAAAAAAATGGTAGATTGCAGGTTTTAATTACATAGGCAGTATGACTTGTTATATGGATTTTTAGAATAAAATAATAAGAAAAGTTTTTTGAAACTTGTTACATGAGAAGCTCTTCGAACTATTTAGTCTCAATTTTGAAAAAACTTATTACATGGGCATGGGATGGGGTTTTTGCATGGGCCTTCATTAAAATGTACTTTGAAATTGTAGAGTGTAATCCGGTGTCACAAAAAAAGGTGTATGCAGATCCCTCCTCTTAAAATAATCATATTAAAAATTAGTATTAACTGAAAAAAAAATCAATTTTAAAAATTATAAAAGTATTATAATCGATAAAAAAATATTTAAACAAGTATAAATTATCATTGATATCATGGTCATTTTATTCTTAAAATTGAGCATTAAATAGTAAATAAACTTCAAGGGGTGTTAATTTGTAACTGAAGTGATCGTCAAAATTAAAAATTCGTTAATAATCTGATGGCCCCAAAAACGATCGAAATTAATGTTTTAAATTTCATCCTTACAAGAACCGACATTAATTAATGTGTTCTGACACTGATCATGTCTTCTGCACTAGTGATGTCGAGCAAAAGGATTTAATTTAATTATGACATAATAAAACAAGAGTAAACAAGCAATTTAATTATTTTATTTCAATATATACTGTCACTTTCACTTCGTTGGCATTTCGTTGGATCCATGTTTGTTCATGTTTGTTTACGTTGTGCTCTTGTAATTGGTTGCTCGCAATGACTTATTATTAGTGGTCTGTTGGGGAACATGTATACTGTGAGAACGGAGCAGTTCCAATGTCTATCGGATCTATTTTTAAGTTAAATGAGTTCTATACATGACTGTCCGATCTATTTTAAAATATGTGTGTATGAAAATCGAAACAGACATGCACGAAATTGTATACTATTTTTTTTTATATTAATTGAAAATCGTTGTTTATTTTATGGTCCAGATTTGTCTGAAAAATATCAATTTTTAATAAATCTAAAAAGAATAGAATTTTTTTTTTCCAAAAATTGTAAATTTGGTCACCAAATACATTAATACGGAGAACAAGTTGAACGGTTTGAATCGACTGTTTAGACTTTGAATCAATAAGTCAAGAGAAAACTAGTGTGTTAATCATAATCTCAAAATTGTTAATTTGTCAAGAGTTGAGTTACTAGTAGTTTTACATTAAAAAATGTTCTTAAATAAAAGCATACTGCGTTTTCATAAAATAAAATAAATAAAAATAAAGCATACTGCGTTAACTATATTCCATCAGAACAGCCAGCCATATCAATAAATAGCCAAAATTTTGAATAATTCAAATATGTTTTTTTAGAATAACTCAAAATCATTAAAGTTGAAAGATGGCAAGTGCATGTGACTCTTTGTTCTATTTAAGGCTTCGATCCCTCCATACATTCTCTTGCATCCAAAAACCTTCTCTTTCTTTAGCAACTCTACCAACTTAATTAATAAGCTAATTCATACAGCTAACCAAATTAAAAGGTTTAATTTTCAACATGGATCTTGTGCAACAACGGTCTAAAAGCTTTGCTACTGTGCTTGCCGTAGGCACAGCAGTTCCACCCCACAAGTATTCCCAAGATTATATGATTGACAATTACTTCAGGGTCACCAACACAGAGCACTTAACTGAGCTCAAGAAGAAGTTTGCCAAGATTTGTAAGTGCTCCTTCATTTATATTTCATTTGCTATACATGTACATGTTCTTCATTTTTTTTGGAGAAATTATATGTGATAAACATAAATGCTTTTACAGCACGAGCAATAGACATGCATGATAATCAATCTTTCTTATAAATTATTGTAGGGCTGTATAACCCAATTAATATTATACGTTAGGATGTTTACAAGCCAATTAATCATGTATCTCAACGTACCAGTGTGGTGAAAAAATGGCCACTTGTATATATATATATATAACATGATCCCCTTACTGTTCCAAGTAATTATTATCAAAATAACAATAAATATACAACAAGATTGTCCATCTCCTAGATAGCAATCCGTTTAATTGGTCGCCATCACACATTCACACTTAACCTTTTGATGGTACATGCATACCTTGTATCCGCGAGAATAAAAAATGACTATCTGCGAGAGTATAACAGCATAAATATACTTTTTCTATTAGCCACGAAAGTATTTGCGAAGATATACCGACAGTATCCCTCGTGGATACTGTCCCGTTCTTGTACTCTCGGTACTTCAAATTAATGACATCCATGACCCTAATTAAATATTTACAATTCAGTTTTATCGATTTACTACAGGCAAGGCGACCACGATTCAAAGCAAATACCTTTGTGCAACGGAAGAGACGCTGAAGGAGCACCCAAACATTGCTGCGAGCATGGAACCATCTCTGGATGACCGACTGGACATTCTAGTAGAGGAAGTGCCCAAGCTCGGAAAAGAGGCAGCCCTCGCAGCTATCAAGGAGTGGGGCCAGCCTGTCTCCAACATCACGCACCTTATTGTCACCACTAATAGCGGCGCTGACTGCCCTGGCGCTGATGCCAGACTCGTACACCTTCTTGGTCTGTCTCGAACTGTCAAGCGTGTCATGCTTTACTATCAAGGATGCCATGCTGGTGCAAGTAGTTTACGTCTGGCCAAGGACCTTGCTGAGAACAACCGAGGTGCACGTGTTCTTATCATCACTTCTGAGAACATCGTCCATGCATTTC
Organism: Carex cristatella; assembly: GCA_024447775.1. Classification (NCBI taxonomy): domain Eukaryota; kingdom Viridiplantae; phylum Streptophyta; class Magnoliopsida; order Poales; family Cyperaceae; genus Carex; species Carex cristatella. Next base: position 4,001,041 of record JAJHPF010000022.1, read on the forward strand.
GTGGTCCTCATGAAGCTTATGCTGACTTCCTTGTTTCCCAAGCATTGTTTGCTGACGGAGCTGCTGCTGTTATAGTCGGCGCTGATCCGGACTTGGAAGTTGAGCATCCACTGTATGAAATTGTGTCTGCGAATGAGACCATGATTCTAAACACAATGGAGGAGCTTGGGATGCAACTTCGCGAGGTAGGTAACCTCATCTTTTTGTCACCCTCAATACCGAAACACATATCCGCAAACATCGAAGGTTGTCTTCTCGAAGCATTCTCGCCACTTGGTATCACGGATTGGAATTCCATTTTCTGGGTTGTTCATCCAGGTGGGCCCGCAATTTTGAATCAAGTAGAGGCAAAACTCAAGCTCGATAAAGATAAATTGCGCCTGTCAAGGAAGATCCTGAGCGAATATGGAAACATTTCGAGCCCGACTGTCCTGTTTATTCTAGACAAGTTGCGGAAGGAATCGGTTAAAGAAGGCAAGTCGACCACAGGTAACGGGCTTGAATATGGGGTTCTTCTCGGATTCGGACCTGGCCTCAGCATTGAGACAGTTGTTTTACGTTCTGTTCCTATCTAAACAGCAACATCTCCAGGCAAAAGTATATATAAAACAATTGTTTGGCTATTCAAAATATTATCTCTTTCATTCATTATTAATTAATTTTATCAGTCCTAGCCTTTAGGATTTGAAATATTTTCTTTTATTTATGTATTGTTTATGGTATTTGTGTTTTGCTTTGCTGTAATGAGCTTATTCTATTCAGATGTTTCATTAAATTTTTATGTAATTGGTTTCAATTCATTCAAAGATCTACGTGCACACATGTGCTATTGTTTAATTTTAGTTTTCAGAATTCACAAAACCTAAACTGTGTCATTAAATATCTTTACTGAAGAAAAGTGTGGCTATGGACACATTAATTTTATCGTCTACGTACTTTTCAAAAGAAATTATATATTCATTGATCAAAGAAATTATGTTGTTGTAAAAAATTAATCAAACAGACTCATAACATCAATTTAGTAGGATCTTAGATGTATACAGAAAATTTTCATTTAATGTCATGCAAATAGATATATTTCAAATTTTATCTGTGCAAATAGTCCTTTTATTTAATGATTGACAGAATAGTCATAATTAATTATTGGCAAAATCATGTTGGCAAAATCATCTGCGAAAATAGTCTTTTTCTCTATGCAAATAGTTTTTGAACGGTCCAAAAATAGTGATTTTGTACATATCTACAAAAATAGTAAAAAATTTCTAAAAAAATATAAAATTTGGTCTCTGAGCACATTTTAATATAAAAATCATGTTGAGCAGTTCGGATCGACTATTCGGATTTTAATCATACGATTTTTAGAGATTGTGAACAGTATCCGGCCAAATCTTATTCCAAAAATAATATGCCACTTTCGACAATGCATCATTGCTCCTTTTGACACAATTAATCCAGTGTGCTTTTTGCGGAACTAAACAAAATACTGGTATTGACAGTGTGCTATTTGGACTGCTTATGCTATCAATCATCGTTGGCATTTTTATTATGAAACGAGAGTTGTTAAAAATATTGTTATAGATTTAATTTTTTAGATGCTACATACAAATATCGGACCAGTCCTTTTTGTAATGAATTTATTTTCTCGGTCCAGGGAAAAGCCCAATATTAGTTTTGTCGGCCTCCATGACCCAAAGCTACTGTTTTAAAAAGCTCACAGCCTGTATGAGTGTCACTGTGTTGAAAATTTTCTGAGTCCCTCTTAACAAATGAGCCGTTTGGGTCCGATGGGCTCTATAACCGTCCGTCCGATCTGTTTTAAGATCCGTGCGCACAGATATTAAAACAAACACACACAGTTATTAAAGCGATGTGCATGGATCTTAAAGCAAATCGGACTGCTCTCTCTTAACAAATGTTAATCACAGTCAAAAAAACTTACAGGTGCATAAATATCGAAAATAACCATACACAGTCAAAACACTTACAACCTACAGGTGCTCCACAGAACATGCACAAGTGTTTTGAATGTGTTACGTAACTAGAATCATGATTTAATAAAAAAAAGAAAACAAGAATAACGAAAAAAAACAGTTATCTGCAAGAAATGGTTCATCGATATAATATTTTTCATGAATAAGAGTTTTTTTTACTATTTATTAACTATTTTACAAAACTGTTGTTTTTCAGTGATCTAGAATTATTCAAAAATAACAATTTTGTAAAATACTTAATAAATAGTAAAAAAAAATTAAAAATGTAAAATTTGATTTGCAAATACATTTTAATACAAATTACATGTTGAACGGTTCAGATCGACCGTTAGGATTTTGAAAACTCAAATATTAAGCCGTTGTACGGAGGACCTATATGCTACGCATAGTACCTTAGCCAACTCCTTCAAAATCCTAACGGTCGATCCGAACTATTCAACATGATCTCCATATGAATATGTACTTGCAAACCAAATTTCACATTTTTTAGAATTTTTTATCATTTTTTTAGATAGGTAAAAAAAATCACTTGATCTGAATGGTACAGAATTTTTAGGTCAAGTGATTTTCTACCTATCTAAAAAATAAATAAAAAATTCTAAAAAATGTAAAATTTGGTTTGCAAGTACATATTCATATGGAAATTATGTTGAACGGTTCGGATCGACCGTTAGAATCTTAAAAACTCAAATATTGAACCGTTGGACGGAGGCCCCCTATGCTACGGGTAGCATATCAGCAATTTCCTATATATATAGTCTCGTAGCTGTATATGTATTCATATCAAGTTCGATATAAAATCCGTACTAATATGCATGCAACACATGTATAAATTGAGTAAAAGGTTAAAAAGGACATCTATCACTCACACTAGGCTCACATCTAGGCGGATCCGAATCTGCTGCGATTCTTAACTCATGAACAGTGACCTACAATCTCTGCTTTTTTAAATCCAACTGTTGAATTATTTCGAGATTCGTGTAAAAAAAATCAGTTGCTTTGAGATACGTACACAAAATTATTAAACGGTTAGATTTGAAAAAATATAAATTTTAGAGTTACTTTTCACCCTTTTAGAATGGCAGCAGATGTGAATCCCATCTAGGCACCTTGAGAAGTCTCTATCACAGATATAATCGTACCCATGAATATATTTGCTCAACCACCTCGTTTCTGATCCCAATATGTGGCAGCCTTGACTGACTACCCATGAATATATTTGCTCCACCACCTCATTCTGATTCTGATTCCAATATGTGGCAACCTTGACTGACTAATCCGACATTCCCACCCGGTAATCCGGTATGCATATGGCATTTCAGTGCATTAGCTCGTAGGCCACATGGCAAACACAGACAGCTTCCATTTACACTACACAACAGCTAGCTACAGTTAACGCCATAACTATACAACTAATAACCATAAAATTACTTTTTGTTGTACTTAGCTATCAAATCATGCTCAGTAATTTCTGAATTGGGGCTCAAAGCTAACATTTTAAAATTAGAGAAAATTCCTAGTATGTATTCATCTAAATTTTTAAAATAGTCTATTTTTCTATCAAAACATCACAATATCCAATATCTCCATTCAAATTTAACATTATTTTTTTTCTATGCCCATTTAACTATTTAACATTTTACTTAATTATTTTAAAATTTAAATTGACCAATATACTCTCTGATTTTAAATGAACATATCCATTTTTTCTAAATATCCTTCTCGCTCTTTCCTCACCATCTCCGATACTGATTCACATACTATTAGTATCGATTTTATAAAAACAACCAATACTGATTGTCTCAGGACTATTAGTATCGGTTGTTTGTAAACAACCGATACTAATAGGGGCTTTCAACATAGGTTCTTTATAAGGCCCGATCCAGATACATATTAATATAACATCATTGAAAAGTCCGTTACTAATAAGCCGATACTGATGTTCATTTTTCCACTAGTGAACAAAGCCTCATTCTATCACTCAATAATTAAATACTTGAAGAACTACTAACTATCTGGAAGACCAGTATTACCTGAATCAGTATCACCTCTAGGTCCGATACTGATGTGCATAAATGACCGATACTAATTGTACTTTTTCCACTAGTTATTACAGGAGATGGGAAACTACTAACAGGGGATGATTGGGATGATCATTCCAAATGGCATGTACATCTCTCCTATTAAGAATTAGCCACATATTGTTTTTAAATCTAAAGGCAGATGGTCATCCCAAATGGCATGTACATTCCTTGTGTTAGTTCTAATACCCGTATAATGTACAGATTAAAACTTCTTCAAAAGTAAGAACAATGTATAAAAGAACCACCAACTGCAGTCCTGAATATATACTTATTTTTTGCAGTGCCCACATGCAACGACTGTCTCGTTTTCTCTTAATCTCAAAAGGCATGTACATTTCTTGTGTAGTTGTGTTAAAGTACGTCCTACTTGTCCCCTCTTGTTAAATACAATTTCAAATTAATTACCTTTGTTACAAAATTGAGCAACTATATATGTGATGTCATTACTATATTAATAATAAATTTCATTATGATATGGCCACAGGCTTCTCATCTTTGGAAAGCTGAGCTCTAGCATACTTAGATATGATTTGGACCCATCACATTCCAAAATGGACAAGAACCTTGATGCCTAAAAGACAAGATCTTAGAAGTAATAAAGTAATAATTAATTAGCTGAAGACATTTCAAGATTGACATGCATTGGTGGATACCAAATTGTGAAAATGCCACTCCAAAATTTTCAAATTGTGAAAATGTCACTTCAAATTTTGAAATTGTCAAAATGTCACTCCAAACTTCATTAATTTGTAAAAATGTCACTCCAAATAATTAATGACTAAAATATCGTTCTTCTCCTCTTCTTTCTCCTGCCTTCTCTTCTTCTCCTGTTCCGAATGGCGGCTGAGCACGGCGGAGGGGGTCGTAGAGGAGGGTTTGATGGTGTTGGTGCTTGTCGGAGGAGGAGGGGTTGCGAAGAATGCGAAGGTGGGCGAGGAGAATCATGCCCGGAAACTGCTTTTTGCGCCTCTTGTGACGGGCGAGGGTCGGGTCGGCGGAGGGTGCGGAAGGAGGCGGCGGCAGAGGGGCGGTGACGGAGATGGACAGACGAGGATATTTTTGTCATTAATTATTTGGAGTGACATTTTTACAAATTAATGAAGTTTGGAGTAGCATTTTAATAATTTCAAAGTTTGAAGTGGTATTTTCACAATTTGAAAGTTTTGAAGTGGCATTTTCACAATTTCTCCTATTGTATATTATAGAATTCTGACCATTTATTTATTGTTCCCTTATACACAACGGTTTAGGAGAAAATATATTTTACCGATCGGTACGTAGCTCCCATGCTACCACTGGTAAAATGTTACTTTTGTGCTGATTAATTATGATATGATTATGATTTTGTTTTTTTTTTTAATTATCAAGTTAGGACAAAGTTTGGTATCCATATATTATTTTTAATCTCAAGCTCAGGCTTGGACCTAAGCTTGCCTATAGCAGGGAATTAAGTTGGGCGTATTTCAAAAATGATGCATGCATGTACATCAGTACATATGCATACAATTAATTAGCAAAAGATATATATATATATATTAATTAAAAAGGAATAGCCATTTAATGGTCACCATCAATGGATAACATCAGACATGCAACAGTGGTCCCATCTAATTTAGGCTGTATAACATTTGTGCTTATCTAATATATGCCTACATAATAAATTTTCCCATTATGAGACAGGAACCAACAACTGCCATGTTTGAAACCACACATTATCTCATTAGTGTAGATAGTTTTGAAAGAGGCCATATATACTTTAGAACATATATAGTATATACCTATATACGCAAATGTTTTTGCCACCAGGAATTAATCAGGATCAAGACATCTCAAGGGTACGTCAGTACGTACGTGGCACAGTAGGACTCCACATGAGGTGTAGATCCGATTGATTACCAAATATAGCAAATTATATAACTAGAAACCATTTTAATGCATGACTCTTTAAATTATGGAGCCTATATAAGTATATATAAATAAACACCGTATATATATATAAGAGAATGAAATAATATCAGAAATCAATAAAATTAGTTATTTTCCTCTTAAAATTCAACATGCATGGTTCTGTATATATAATTATGAAGTTGTTTACCTTATTATCAAATTAGCTCCATTGAGTTTTTTAAACTGATGCCCAAGTAAATATTCGGCATAAAACCTAATTAAACATGAAAACCAGGATTGGTTAGTAGTAAAAATTTTGAGAAAAATTAAAATGTACAATCCATAGTCTGGTATGAAGCATATACGCATTTAATTTGTGAATAATTCACATTTTATTCATTTTTTTGACGTTTCCGAATCAAACTCCGTTTAAAACGCAAAAAAAAAAACATATAATACATTATATTCACTAATAAAATGCGAATCACGAATTATTCAGGAGGACAACGCGAATTTTTTTGGGGTTTTCTTTGGTTTTTTTTTTTGCTTCTTTGTTGTACCGAATCATTCCTGAATTATACCTGAATCAAAAATTTTAGATCCTGCCTAACCGAATCCGAACTATTCGTTTGTCATCAACGTGGTTTGTGGGTATAGCAGATATATGGTATGATGGAAGCATCGACACGCCAAGGCACCTAATATTTTGGAGGTGCGTAGCATTAATGAGTTGCAACTAACTTCTGTTTCTTTCAATATTTAACCAAATCGCAATCAGTGCGGAGACTTAGGCTCTGATCGAAGTCTATATATCTTTTGTATACAAAGTTCAATTTATTTAAATGTAACAAGAATTAATTTTAATTAAATATTTAAGATTTGGTATAAAGAGTCCGGCTAATGTCATAACGTTATAATTTCAACTGAAGTTATAACGAGTCAGTTTTAGCAATTTCAAAGTTCGAACAGTCGATCTGAACCGCTCAACATAATCTCCATATTAAAATGTGTATGGAAACCAAATTTTATATTTTTTGAAATTTTTTTACTATTTTTTTAGATAGGTTCAAAATCACTATTTTGGATGGTCCAGAATTATCTAAAATCAATGATTTTGAACCTATCTAAAAAAATAGTAAAAAAATTCCAAAAAATATAAAATTTGGTCTCCATGCACATTTTAATATGGAGATCATGTTGAGCGGTTCAGATCGACTATTCGAACTTTGAAATTGCTAAAACTGACTCGTTATAACTTCAGTTGAAATTATAACGTTATGACATTACCCGGACTCAGTCTATAAATTACAATTAGAGAACAATTTCTTAATTAGGAGAGATTCATAAATTACTCAAATTGTTAATTAGTTTGATACCATGACGGATTTATTTCTGCATGCGAAAGTAGTAAAGCTTACGTACGTAAGAATCTATGATATGCATGGGAATTAAGTACTATTTACTTCACTACGTACTGAAATTGTTTTTTCTTGCAACAAATTTAATAATATATTTAACCAAAAGATAGAACATAAAATGTGTTGATTACCACATTTATGTTAAGTAATAACTAATAACAATTTTAAAAGGCATATTGCATGACATTTTAAGTTTAGTACATTGAGTAAATTTTAAATAGTACATGTTAACATAGAGTTCTTTTAATTAATTGAAACCAATAATTACATATAAATGAAGTCGAGCACCTGGACAGGATAAGCTATTATCAAAGCAAAAGAGAACACAAATAACATAAAGACAATTAAAGCAAATCCCGTATACATTAGAAGATATATTTCGGCTTCTTATTTTTTTTTTTTTTAAAGTAGTGGTATTCCACCAAACCAAAAAGCGCATAGCCTAGGTATCCGATTAGGAAACCTTTAGCTAAACACTAAAACGTTTACAGCTATTTTCATTACAAATCCGGATGAAGAATATAAACTAGCTAACAGTATAACAGTATAACTGTATAAATGTTTCATACGTTTAATAGATGATCTTGCTGGTTAAATAGTAATGGAACGCAGAACGACGGTCTCGATGCTAAGGCCGGGTCCGAAGCCTAGAAGCACCCCATATTCAAGCCCTCCACCGGTGGTCGACTTTCCTTCCTTAACTGATTCCTTCCGCAACTCATCTAGAATAAACAGGACAGTCGGGCTCGATAAGTTTCCGTATTCTCTCAGGATCTTCCTTGACAGGAGCAATTTCTCCTTGTCGAGCTTGAGTTTTGCCTCTATTTGATTCAGAATTGCAGGGCCTCCAGGATGAGAAACCCAGAAAAGGGAATTCCAATCTGTAATACCTAGTGGTGAGAATGCTTCGAGAAGACAACCTTCGATGTTTGCGCATATGTGTTTCGGTATTGTAGGTGACAAAAAGATGAGGTTGCCTACCTCCCGAAGTTGCATCCCGAGCTCCTCCATTGTGTTTAGAATCATGGTCTCTCTTGCAGAAACAATTTCATACAGTGGATGTTCAACTTCTAAGTCCGGATCTGCACCGACTATAACAGCAGCAGCGCCGTCAGCAAACAATGCTTGGGAAATAAGGAAGTCAGCGTAATCTTCATCAGGACCACGAAATGCATGGACGATGTTCTCAGAAGTAACGATAAGGACACGTGCACCTCGGTTATTCTCGGCAAGGTCCTTGGCCAGACGTAGACTACTTGCACCAGCATGGCATCCTTGGTAGTAAAACATGAAGCGCTTGACAGTTCGAGACAGGCCGAGAAGGTGTACGAGTCTGGCATCAGCACCGGGACAGTCAGCACCGCTATTAGTGGTAACGATAAGGTGCGTGATCTTGGAGATAGGTTGGCCCCACTCCTTGATGGCTGCCAGAGCTGCCTCTTTCCCCAGCTTCGGCACTTCCTCTACGAGAATGTCCAATCGGTCATCGAGAGATGGTTCCATGCACGCAGCAACATTCGGGTAGTTCTTCAGTTCCTCTTCCGTTGAACAAAGGTATTTGCTTTCAATGGTGGTCGCCTTGCCTGGAGTAATTAAAAAAAAAAAAAAGAGTAATTGAGGAGATAGAACATAATCTACTGTTCGGAAAAATATTTGGTATCATGCATGTAATTAAAAAAAAAAAAAATTACTGCCTATATATTTTTTGTGCAAGTATATATTCTGGTGAGTACCCTTAATCGGTTAATTGTGATGGGTAGTTAATTAGCTATTAAACTGATAATGTGATGGGTACTTAATTAACTGAAAAATAATTTTATTCATTGATGAGGCCATATATTACCAAAACTCATTGAGATATATACATGATTTAATAACTTAAACATCCTCATAATATAATATTAATTGTGGCATACAGCCCAATAATATAATAATAGAAAGACTGTTTAGATTTTTCTTTTTCTTTTTATGCTTATTAATTTAAATATTTTTATTAAACTATAAATGGTTATGCCTGCCTGTTCACTGCTTAATTGTGCTGTAAAAAGATGTGTCTATGAAGTAATAATGATGAAACTTTTTAATGACAAAATTCAATCCAATGATTTGATTTAATATACAAATGGAAACAAGTACAGGTAGAGTAAATGAAAAATAAATTTAAGTTCCACTTACAAATCCTTGCATACTTCTTCTTGAGCTCAGTTAGGTGCTCTTTGTTGGTGACCCTGAAGTAATTGTCAATCATATATTCTTGTGAATACTTGTGGGGTGGAACTACAGTGCCTATTGCAAGCACGGTAGCAAAACCTTTAGACCTTTGCTGTACAAGATCCATGTATGTTGAAAGCCTGTTTTGTTAGCTGTATGATTTGACTAAAGAAAGAAGATAAGTTTTTGCACTTTGTGAAAGAAAGAAGCTAGGATGGAAAGCTTTATATAGAACAACAATAGCTGATCTGGTGGAATTAATGATTATTTTATTGATATCATTAAAAAATAATATATATAGAGAGAGAGAGAGGGGGGAGAGTAAAACTAGGGTGCTCTTAAGTTCACTATGTCTATTTGTGAACTTAACTCTAAAATTTATCGGATTGATTTCAAATGACGAATTCAAACTGTTGAAACTCTTATACCTTACTAGTGATGCATCTACTGCAAAAAATATTAAATTTTGAATTAATTATGTATAGAGTCTAAGTGGTCAAAAGTTGTTCAAAATGTGAATGCATTAAAATTAATTTATAAATCTTCTACTTTATTTTACCGCTTGACTTAATACTAAATTAATTCGAAAGTTTAAATTTTTTGTATGTAGATGCATCACTCATAAGGCAAAAGAGCTTCAAAGATTCGGATTCGTTATTTGAAATCAATCCGTTAGGTTTTAGAATTGAGTTCACAAATAACCTTGGAGAACTTAAGAGCACCCTAGTTCTACTACTACTATACACACACACACACACACCATGATTTTCATCAGATTTCCTTTTATACCACGATCATTAAATATTTCAGTGATCAGCATGAAGTGGCGAAGCCACCATGTAACAAGGGTAGGCAATTGTCTGCTTTTGAAATTTTAAAATCAAGTATGAAGTAGTCTAAATATGTTGCCTTGCCTACTCTTGAAAATTAAATTGCCTACTTCTGTCTTTTGCCAATTCAATACTGCAATCCAATAATTGTTAAATGTTAATGTTTTTCTTGATTTCTGTTTAAATATGATTTAGAATTTTGTGAGATTGATTAATTAAAATAATTTCAAGTATATAAGTTAATGTTGCCCATTGACCCCGTAACCCAATAACCTGAAATTTTTTGCCCACTCCTGATTCAAATCCTAACTACGCCACTATTAGTATGGCCAAGTTCTCTGAATTATTAAGCGGTTAGATTCCAGACCAAGACCGCTGAATAATTCAACATTTTTTTTCTTCTTGAAAAATTGTTTATAAAAGACACATTTCTCTCCCCTCAGCCATATCGAATATTCATATCTAACTTTTGAATATAGATCGAATACGCACTACAAGAATGCGACAGTATCCACGAGGGTAAAAGTGCCTTTTACCGATAGTATCGTCGCGGATATTCATGTCGGTAATATATACCAATACGCTCACAAATAGCACGTTTATATGTCAGTGTGTCCTTAGCAATAGTATTTTTTTTTTACCTACCCGGTGTGTATATATATATGTATATCCACATTCTTATCCTTCATGGTAAGATACCTATGTTTGCATCATAATATGCGGAGCAACTGATGGATGAGGTAGCTAGATATGGCAAAGAAGTCGATATAGATAGTGATGTTTCATTGGGGAACGCGCGATGGTGATGCCCTTCGGAAGGTCTCCGACACAACCAAGTAGAGCTCAATTATTTCCAATCTCTGTACGGGATGCAAAACATGCATGCATCCGTTATCAAGCTTCAATGACACATTTTCCTTCCAAGAAAAGAATGTCAGTTTCTACCCAACATGCGTACGTATACGTATACCCAACACCATATATACAATCTCTCTCTTCCACTTTACTAGAATAAAGATTGGAGGTCAAGTCACATAACTATTAACTATTTAATATTCATGTTATTATATAATAAAAGATTTATCACATTTGAGTTTCGATTTTATCTCCTAAAAGATCTGTTCTTGAAGCTAAAGAAGAGATAAAGAAGATGGCCACGTAGTCATCCAATTTCCTCTAGTTTGTCAAGAGAGCTAAAATCTATTGATTTATTAGATTTACATTTTTTTTATTTAGAATCAGTTAACCTTGTTAAATCGATCCTCAATGACTTAGCAAATTTTAAAAATTATATCTACCATCTATACAATGAGTTCCTTCAAGTGGACATGCATGTAAAGGATGCAAATTAAGGATATGTATATATATAAGGAACGTGTATGCAAGAGGGATCTAAAATCCTCACTATTTTCAAATAAAAAAGATCATCTTAGGCTGACCCACCGTTATTTTTATTAATAACCAAAAAATATATATATATTATTAATAACCAGATCCTCCAATTATTTTCATCCGTACCCAAACCGCCCCCCATGGGGCGGTTTACCCCCCCCCAACCCGCCCCCCCAGGGAGCGGTTTACTAAAAAAAAATTTTAAATACCCTCCCTCCCCAAACCAAATCCTACCCGCCCCCCCACCCGAAACCACCCCCAAACCGCCGGATTTGGCCAAAAAAGCTCGTTTTTTCGTTCCGGACGCGACATTTCGCACCTCTCAACCGTTCCCGACCCCTCTCTCTCTCTCTCTACCGCCCTCTCCCTATCTCCCTCTCTCTACCCGCCACCCTCTCTCTCCCTCTCTCTCTCTCCATCTGAGTGCGTAGTCGCCGTCGCTCCAATTTCATTTTTGGGTATGAAATTATTTCTTTAACTTGTTTATAAATTATTTAGATTTTTTATAAATTGTTTGGAATTTTGTATAAATTATTCAAAATTGCGGGTTTTATATGAAATTGTTAGAAATTGCGGGATTTGCTTGAAATTGTTGTTATTGAATTTAGTAGAAATTGATTGTAATTGTTTAAGGTTGTTAGAAATAGTTAGAAATGTTTGAAAAATGGTAGCAATTTGTACAAATTGTTAGAAATTATTACATTGGAATTGTTAGAAATTATTTGATTTGAATTGTTAGAAATTATTTCAGTGGAATTGTTAGAAATTGTTTGATTGGAATTGTTAGAAATTATTTCAGTGGAATTGTTAGAAATTATTATATTGGAATTGTTAGAAATTATTTGATTGAAATTGTTAGAAATTATTTGATTGGAATTGTTAAAAATTGTTACATTGGAATTGTTAGAAATTAGTTGATTGGAATTGTTAGAAATTGTTACATTGGAATTCGTTATGATTGAAATTAGGTTTTAAAAATTAGATGGAAATTAAGTTATACAATCTCATAGGAATTGTTAAATAAAATTGTTAGAAATTGTTTCAAATGCAGCATGACTAGACCTCGACATGAGCGACCACGAGATACGTCGGAGACTGGCGAGAGTTCACAGGCTCACGCTGATCCCACTGCGGAGGGTGTCGATCCATGGGATGGCGCACCACATCGTGCAGATACGTTTAGTCCTCTCCTGTGGGTCCCTCACAGACTTCACCGTGTCTCACTTGCATCGATTGAGATACGTTTCAAACAACAAATAGTTATTCAGTTCTACTGGTCTAAAACATTGATAAATGCAGGATGAGACCATGTTGACGGTGCGGCACCGCTCGCCAGATGTACAGTATGTCGCAAATCCACTGATGGATCGGTACCTCATTAACCTCGGGTTGTACCAGCTAGCCACAATGAAACAACCACGGCGGATTGACCAGGCACTCATGTGCGGTCTCGTGGAGAGATGGTGACCTAAGACCAATTCATTCCATCTCCTGGTGGAGGAGATGACAGTGACCCTACAGGACGTGAGTGCCTTATGGGGTCTGCGAATCGATGGTGATCCGGTAGGAGGTGTCTCGGATCATCAGACACTCCCGACGTTGATCCCAGAGCTGTTGGGTGTGCATGTGGAGGGGGTGGCAAAGAAGCTAAAACAGAAGAATGAGAACGATGATAATAAGTTCTCCCAGTACTGCATCAGTCTTAAGGCTCTCCGCCAATATGCCGCCGAAATTGCCATTACCTCATTGACGTCTGACGTGGAGCTTGTCAAGAGGTATGTTAGGGCATTCGTACTTGACTTATCTGGTACCACGATGTTTGTCGATTCTAGTGGCGACTCGGTTCCAATTATATTCCTCCAGCAGCTGGAGCTACTCGATAAGCCATCGCGGTGGAACTGGGGTGGAGCAGTGCTTGCATGTTTGTACAGAGGACTGTGTCACGCTTGTCTGGTAAGTCTTCTTCTTCTTCAATTAATGTTTTTTACTCTTTTTTTTAATTAGATAATAAAAAATACACATCTACAATTTCAAAGAGGCAGCCAGCAGTTAAATGGGCCACTCTTTCTACTACAGCAATGGTCCTGGTCGCACCTACCGGTCTGTCGACCCGAAATTCCATCAAATGTGAAGTGGCAAAGGGGCTCCGACTTCGACAAAAGCCCTCCATACGGTGCCATATGGGGTAGCAGCCTCCGCTATTTTAATACGCCGAGGGGAGGGACGACGAGTATCTCGTACGTCCGGAATCAGCTCCAACTGTTGCACCAGGCAAACATCAATTGGTTCCTGTATCAGGCGTGGTACCGGGCTAGAATATTTTGTCGCTTGACGATGGAACAGAGGGATCTCGGTTTATACCATGGTCCGGTCGTTTGTTACTAGATAGTTGAGTATCACTATCCTAATCGGGTTCCTCGTCAGTTCGGCTTCAATGCCTTCATCCCGAATAACCCGATACTTGATAAGGATGAGACGGAGAAGTTGCACAAGTAAGTAATACACACCCAAATATTGATATTATTTTAAAAATTGTATCTAACTAACTTATAATGCAGTACCTTCCATAAGAAGCCAGAGGTGGATTGGAGCAGCCGCCATTTAGGCCACTATAGGATTGCCCGCACGCCTGAGAACCACTTGTGGGTCCCGCCTAACCCGGCAGACGTCAGTTTGGGAGCGGGACCATGGGCATTGCGATATATGGTTTGGTACCGGCAGTGGTGCATGAATTCGGTGTACTTACAGGGCGACTACGGTAATTCTCTTTGGCGGAGAATGATGGTTGACGAGAGTAAGACCCATTTGCCGTGGGGCCCGACCAGTACTCGAGCGGTAAGTAATAAAGATTACTTGTAGTATTAATTTTTTTCATACAACTCATTTTCTAACTAATCGTTATGAATAGGTACTAACGGGGATCCGAGGAGTTGCACACAGCTTGGTGTGCATGGCGAAAAAAAGTTTTCGGGCGTTCGGGTGTACTATGCTGCATCACACTGCTCCGATCGTCAAGGATTCCCAGTTCAATGGGCGCCTCATTGGCATGTTGCACGACGCTGGTGAGAACATCAACTGGCGTGAGATCAAGAAAGACTCACAAGCTCCGAACCAGCCAAATCAAGAACGGGTCCTCGTATACGATGATGACCTACCACCAGCCCCCGAAGGTATTATAAGTTAAATTATAATACACATCAATTTTGTTTTCAAAGTGTGTTCTTAACAACTTCAACTCAAATGTTGCAGAAGACAACCCGGATTGGGCATTCCACGATTGGGTGCTCGACAACAAAAAATGGCACGCCTACTACAATAAATATAATATGCCAGTGCAGCTTGGCGAGGTAAGCTGGTTCGTCTCTGTATAAATTAAATTTTTGTTATTTTCATAAAGAAAAACTAACATTATATAACTGCAGGATGGTCATCCTATATGGTGTGCCGAACCCACTTTCACTCCGGCAGACTTTGGCCTCACCGCCACTGGTGTAGAGGATCTCACCGGAGCCACACCATCGATGCCACCCCCCAGGCAGCACGACCACGAGGCTAGTGGCAGTGGAGCACAGCAGCCCACTGATGCTTGGGAGACTGCTGCGTTCGGAACACAGCCCCCGAGCACATATACTGGGGACTGGGAGACCGATCCATGGGAGACGGATCCATCACAGGCTACTCAGTATGATCCATGGCCCGATTCATACCGACGATCCACGGGCACAATGCAGGAGGACATGCATATGGATGATTCTGATGACGAGGAGGACATGCATGTGGATCGACTCATAACGAGGATCCTCCACAGCCACCAGAGGAGGCGTGTGCGGCGACAAAGGACAAAGGCCGTGTGCGGCCACCGAGGGCGTGCGGGCCGGCTCCCAGACTGTCACTGTCCGGTCCTCGTCGTCGTCGTCGCTAATTTTTTATATTTCATATTGTAGACCTGACGTAGTATTTTTATATTTCCGTTTCTATATTGTATGTTGATTAGACATTATTTGATTATTTTGTTCACTTATGTTTTAAACTAGTTACAAATTATAAAATTTATCGTATTAAAAATATAAACAAATACATAATATTACAAAATACATAAATTATAAACATCATCGCATTAAAAAAAAAAAAATTAGTAAACCGCCCCCTGGGGGGCGGGTTGGGTGGGGGGTAACCGCCCCACTGGGAGGCGGGTTGGGGGGGGGGGAGGGGTAAACCGCCCCATGGGGGGACAGTTTGGGCACGGATGAAAATAATTGGAGGATCTGATTATTAATAATTTTTTTTTTTTGGTTATTAATAAAAAAATCGGGCTGACCCATCCTCATTATTTTGGGAAAATCCTAACTATTTTCAAATAAAAATATCATCTTAGGCTGACCCATCCTCATTATTTTCGACAAATCCTAACTATTTTGTCATATTAAGTTCTCACACACAATTTACATTAACTTGTTACCAAAAAAAAAAAAAAAATTAAAAGTACGAGAGAGATCATCTTGTGAAACTTCTGCCACATATTCATCTATTTCAGTTGAGATGAGAATCCTGCATTTTTTTTTTAGTTAAAGTCCGTAGGCGATCGATATTTCATTAATTATTACAAAAATCAGTTATGCATCATTTCGTACTAGTACATATATCATATGTGCCATTACTTACACTATTACAACTGAAACATCTTTCTAAAAGTAGACAAGAAATTAATATCAGAAGAAGAAAAAAACAGAACCAAGGGTTACTGTTTTCAAATCAGCAAATTAATAGTGAGCATATAGGATTTTCTGTACTCATACTCATATTTGTAGGTTGTGAGTTTGCATAGTTCTTGTCGTTAGCACAAAGCAGTGTTGTTATAATCAAGGCGAGACTGGAGATCCAGGAGAGCCTTCGTGCTCAAATGAGATTTGTGCCTGAGTTATTTAAAAAGAAACACAGAGAAATGAGATAAGAAGGAAGGATTAATAAAAGAGAGAGAGGAGAAGAAGAGGAGTAGGTAAGAGGTCACCGTCATCGCATCATCATCTTTAACTATAAACATACCTTATTTAAACGTAGATATAGTAGATACTATAGTAGAGATGGGGCGAATTTACTACACCCTCATCCAAACCTGTTGAAACGAGACCAGGTGAAGTGCGGCAAGGTGGTGCAACGAGCAGTCACTAGACCGGGCGGTGGACTCTCAAACCTCCTTAACAAGGGAGCAGCGACAACTAGATCCGAGGTGGAAATGTCGGCTTGACGTAGGAAAAATGGTGGTGATTGGGGACCAGATTCGTGACGGAAGCGCCGACTAAATGAAGACGAGGTAGTTGAGAGCGGAAATCAAATCCGAAGTGAAAGCACCAGTTCAACAAAGGAAAAGTAGTTAAAAGAAATGGCAGGAGGAGAGAGGCCTTGTCTGCTCAGTAGGTGGATGCACAAGATGGGAGTGGAGAGGAGGGGGGCGCAGACAGTGGGAGTCGCTTTACGACCCTCAAAGCGTCAGGCTAGGGTTATACGCTCTTGTTACTGTTATCGAGAATGCAGTGTCTTCTCGTGTCTTGACTTCCTAATTAATTAGTTCATAGCCTAATTTAAGAATTGTTTGATCATTTAAGAAAAAACGTTAGAATTAAAACTTTAAAAATATAGACTTTCAAATATGGCTTGAAAGAGGGATCAATGTAAGGTAAAACTATAACTTTGCAAAAAGAAAGAAAAAAAAATTCCCCACAGTTAATCATCTATGGAAAGTTGGAAATTAACTATTATTAATTATTAATTGTTCTATCGATCTCCTAATTGTGAGTAGTTTTCATCATAAAACGAGAGCGCCTCTAATATCTTTGTAAATCAACATCACATGGTTGAGCATATATAGGTTTCTGATTGACTATTTAATTAGGGAAAATAAATTAATTTAAATGGAATTAAACTAACATGCATATGCTTGTGGAAGATAATGAGATATACCTAGCCTAGCCTGTCTATAAATTAAGATTAATGCTGGTTGCCAACCCAATGGATTAATTGTATATTTTGAAAGGGTCTTAATTCGAAGCTACATTTTGTGGGATTGAAGATGCAATGGACCTTGTCACGGCTGGTTGCTGGCCCATGGGAAAAAGAGACTACTCCCTCTTCTCATCTGCTGCTGTTGTTGTTGGCGGTCACAAACTATTAAATAGTGAAATTAAGAGAATTAGAAAAAGAGACTCCTCCATAAATTTTCTCGTTTTATATTTCCTCTTATTTTATTTTTTATTATTATTATTATTATTATTATTATTATTATTATTATTATTATTATTATTATTATTATTATTATTATTATTTTAGAGGAGAGTTCCAATACCTAGGGGTGTAAGTGTAAACGGATTCGGCAGATAATCCGCTCCGAATCCGCTTATTATCTGTATCCGGGGATACGGATACTTACAGATACGGATACAGATAATTTTAGTATATGGAAAAATAATACGGATACGGATAATTCCGTGATGATATAAACGAAGCGGATATCCGTATATATCCGGATCCGAAATTTAATCTTTCAACAGCTTTCAATTCATTTCACCCTTGCAAAATTCCCAAAAAACATACATATTCGTTTAAGTCCAAGAATTTTCGTAAGGAAATCATATAATCTATTAGGATAATGGATAGGATCTCTGAACCAATAAGCAATTAGTCATGCATAATCATCACCGTGCAAACTTAAAAAGGCTATTAAATTTTTGTCAATTTAGATAATCAAATTAGGTAATTTAAAATTATGAAATTTAGTATAATTACTCAATATCTGACAATTATCCGTTCCATATTCGTATTTGAATCTGTATTGGTAGATTACCTGTTCCGTGTCCGTATCTGTTTAAGACGAATATGGTTTTCAATTTTGATATCCGTTTACTATCCGTATTCGTATCCGTATCCGCTTGTTGAAAAATGGATGCGGATATGGTATTAGCATTATCCGCTCCGTTTACACCCCTACCAATTAATACCTCATATTTTTCATACCTCATCATACCTCATATTTTATATCTTTGTTCTAAAAATCACTTAACATGATATTCATAATTAATAAAATATGTCTGAGTATGAAATTTTATGATTTTTACTATTTTTTAAGATAAGTACAAAAGCATTGTTTCTGGACCGTTCAAAAACAATGATTTTCTACCCATCTTAAAAAATAGTAAACAAATTCCAAAAATTATAAAGTTTCATCTCCGAGCATATTTTAGTACGGATATCATGTTGAGAGATTTGGATCTACAATTTGAACTATGAAAATGAAAAATATAAAATATGAGGCATGATGAAATATGAAAGACATTAGGTATTGGAACTCTCATCTTATTATTATTATTATTATTATTATTATTATTATTATTATTAGCAGCAGCAGTAGCAGTAATTAGTTAATATCATTGTTGTTACCATATTAATATCATCATTATCACCATTATTATTGTTGTTTACTATAATACATATTCTTAAGTAATACAAGCATTCCCCACTTATACCTGTAAATGTATATTTTCCATATATTCTTTCAAATTTTCAAATAAATAATTCATGTCACATGTATATATTATATATGCGTGCATGACAGTAGCTGAGATCATATTGATATTAATGAAGTTGACTAGCATATCCTAATAGTGATTATATAGACAAATTTGTATCTGTGAGTTTCAACAGCGCATCGGCGATCGCATCGAATTAGTAAAGATACGCCGCATGAACTGATACGCCAGCTGGCGTATCCAATATATATCGGTGCCGTATTGAATGCTTATCGGTATCTGATACGTGTCGGACACAAATGCGCTGTCAAATATAAAATATCCGAGTAACATAGGTAGACAACAACAGTTAGCGCCACAAATTTGCAACTACTAACTATAAAAGTTAATGGTTAATTTGTTGTACGTGTCAATTGTCAAATCATTTACCTCGTACACTAATTGACCAACATGTCACGGTGAATATATATAAGAGTAAAACACTATCAAATTCTCGAAAGATCGCATATTATGATACATGGTATATATTGATGAGACAAAATAGTTGTTAATTCCAACGATTGACATCAATCCAAGAACAATTGTTTAGACTGAACATCAATTTTACTAGTATAGCATTGACCAATTGTTCATATAGGTCCGGATCCCTAAAGTAACTCAACTTTTTGAGTTTAGACGTGTCTGGTGTCTATTGGAGATAGTGCAGGAGCAGTATTATTTGAAAGATTAGGGTTCTTTAAGATTCATGTTAGAACATCTCAGACAGTCTGAATCAAAACTCAAAAATTAGGTTACTTCATGAGATCTGAATTCTTGTTCATATCGCTATAGCTCTCATTTACATTAGACAGCAACAGTTAATGCCATAAATATTCAACTACTAACTACAAATATTAATGGTTTGTTGTACTTTTGGCTACCAAATAATGCTTTGAAATTTCTAGATTAGGGCTGAAAGCTAACATTTGCAAATTACTTGTAGGTAAAGTTAATAATTAGATTTTTTTTTTTTTCAGGACTAAGAAGCTTAAAGAGGAGATCAACTCTAACTCAAACAGATAAATTAAATTCATAATAATTCAAAAGCTTACAAAACGAATTTGACTTCTTTTATAACCTCACTGTACCACCTAAGAATTAATATTATTTCAACTACCTTTTTCTAGTATCAAGGGATAGCTCTATCCTACACTTTGCTTCTCTTTATTGGAAAGCTCAGTTCTAGCATACTCCTTAGTTTCTCTAGCTATCTATTGTATAGTTAGACATGATCTGGACTTCACATTCCAAAATGAACAACAACCTTGAGGCCTAAAGGACCAGAGCTTTAAACTAAGAAAGTAATAGTTAGTTGAATACATTTCAAGATTGACACGGCTGAGCTCCTCAAAATATGAAAATTATCTTTAAATTAAAGACATCCAAAGAAAAGATAAAGCACATTGAACTTGAAGAGAGACAACCTCCTCAAAATAAATGTAATCTATCCTAAAAGTTGAAAACACATTAATTCTTGGAGGGTAGGCTGATAGGATCGATTTAATATAGAGACAAAACTTAACATATTTAGTAGTGGAAGAGATAATGCTCTATGACAGAAAATTTATCTTATATTATTAATATTATTTTACTCTCTTACAAATTGCAAATGACAATCTCAATTGATAGGATAGCTACATGGTGCTCTTTTGATAATTTAAAACATAAATATTATTAAATATGACACAAATATCAAGTGCATAAATTGTACAACTCAATATTACTCTAGAAATCTTAAACATTTAATATATCTTGAAAATCCAAATATGTTCACCATAACCATTTGACTAATTGACCAACTAATTAAGTTTACTATTTTCAACACAGGCTCTCCAAGTAAGAAACTGTTAACAATCCTTGATATATAGCACCTTGATGCCGAACCGATAAGAAAGTTGATGCTAGCTCTTGCATGTGGGTTACAGTACTACTATGAAGGCATGTCAAGGTGCTGTACGTTACAAACACCTAAATAGGAGGAAGATGCCCAAGTCAATTTCGCCATTCTAAAATGATAATTATAAAAAGCAGTGCCTATTTAGAATACATAAAACTTCATTCCTATTAATTGGTAATCCAGAAAAGCAAAACCATGATCATAACATGCATATGAGCTGTCATATTTAATTGATAATTATAAAGGCAGTGCCTAAGCCTGGTAGCAGCTGCCAAGTGGTATATATATTAATTAACAATAACAAATTACACCATCTCGGTACTCTGAAGAGTCTGAACAGATATTAAAACCCCAACCTAGCTTGCGCTGACAAATTAATCTAAGCCATAAATTCATCTCATGAACACAATTAGCTGCTAGAATATTTGGTTGTATCACCAGGCTCCACAAAGCACTCTTGCAGACCATTCTAAATTAATGTTTCATACCAACCTATATTTTGACCATATAATTCCAGGATACCTCCCATCACCTCATGTATGTATAGTCGCATCCCTGGTAGTTAATTTTCGCTTCAAAAGTTTGGATATCTCTAACCAGAAGGCTGTAGCTAGCATAAGGACATAGGAAAAACAAGTGAAGAATGGAATCAATCCCACAGCTGTTACAGTACACATTTCAAATCAAAATCCATTCCCCTTCTTCTTGAAACATCCCTAGTCAACAGTTTCCCATTTAGCAAGTGATCATGTGCAAAAAATGTCACTGTTGATGGTATTCTAGAGGACCAACTGGTTAGAAATTTCCATTTTTCTCTACCTCCACCCTTCAAAATTTTGTAAACAGATTTTGATGTGTAAATGCCACACTTTTCCCAACGCCAATAAGTAATATATAGGGTCTGGTTGCTGATCAACAAACACTATCCTGTCGTTCTGACTCAAGTTAGGATCAATTACCTCACGTTCCGGCCATGCCTCACGTAGAGAGATATTCCAACGGTTGGATACATAAAACTTCATTCCTATTAATTGGTAATCAAGAAAAGCAAAACCATGATCATAACATGCAAATGAGCTATCATATTGCAAAAAAAGTGCGTCAATGGTGCTTAATTTTAATTACAAGTTGGGAGTCCAGATATCATATATGCAGTTAAAAAACTAAACACACTGAGTGGTGCTTTGGAATGACAGAGAAATGGAGGAGAGGCAGAAATAACACTGGTGGATGAGGAAGAGGTAATGAATTAGCTTTTATGAAAGAATATATATATATATATATATATCATTCGGCTCGGAGTTTCTAGGAAGCACATATAGAAAAAGATCTATATTGTTTAAATAAAATAATTCCCTTTCATTTTTACAAAAACAAGTTTCTAGGAAGCACACTATTTATTAAAAGAATTAAAAAATACAGTATTTTTTGGAGAAATTATGAAAATGTCACTCTAAAACTTTCAAATTATGAAAATGTCACTCCAAACTTCATTAATTTGTAAACATGTCACTCCAAATAATTAATGACTAAAATACTCTCGCCCATCCATGATTTCTCTCGCCCGCCTTCGCATTCTTCGCAACCCCTCTTCCTCCGACAAGCACTAGCACCATCAAACCCTCCTCTACGACCCCCTCCGCCGTGCTCAGCCGCCATTCAGAACAGGAGAAGAAGAGAAGGCAGGAGAAAGAAGAGGAGAAGAAGGGTATTTTAGTCATTAATTATTTGGAGTGACATTTTTACAAATTAATGAAATTTGGAGTGGCATTTTCACAATTTTCACTATTTTTTTTTATCAAACTCAAGGTCAGGCATGAGCATATATGTTGGGTGCTGCATTTTTTTCAAAAATGGTTCATACAATTAATTAGCAAAGAATAAATTATTTAAAAAGAAATTAATATCGATTTAATGGTTACCAACAATCGATGACACCAGAAATTAATGCAACAGTGGCTGCATATTTGTGCTTATCAGAAATAAATATGCCTACATAATAATAAATATGTTTCCATTATGAGACAGGAACCAATAACTGCCATGTGTGAACCGACAAAATATATATCTCATTCATCTAGATACTTCAGAAAGAGACCATACTAAATTTAGAACACCTGTAGTGTATATATAAACTATATACGCAAATGTTTTCGCCTCTACAGTGGGCATTCCTATATATGTATAGTAGGTTCAAATAGAATCGTATAACACATAGTTGAAAACTACGCAAAGCACGTTACATGTCAAATATATTTTGTTCACTGCAAATTATAATGTTCATTGTGTATAAGAATTTGGTAAGTGTAAAGTATAGATATACAAATTTAAAATTTATATAATATTAAATTTTGTAGACGAAAATATGAAATTATCGTAATACTCAAAGTACGCTAGCTATCCCATCTGAGATATATATATTTATAAATTAATTTTAATGCATTCATTTTTTGGACTCCTTTGACCACTTGACTCTATATTAAATTAATTCGAAACTTTAAAATTTTCACATGTAGACGCATCAATCATTAGGTAGAAGGATTTCAACAGTTTAAATTCATCGTTTAAAGTCGATTTGATATATTTTAGAATCAAGTTCACAAGAGATTTGGTGAACTTAGGAGCACCCTAGTTCTACTCTATATATATAAATAGATAGATATAGATATAGACCGAAAATATACAACTCATCTATATATATCATCTATATATATGATATATATGATGATTCTATAATACATAGTTGTTCTTGAGACCTTATCAAATTGGTTATATATATTGAGTTTCTTTTTTATTTTTCTTTTTTAACAGATATATACCAAGTAAATATATCCGGGACAAAATCTAACCAAGGAATCCAAGATTGGTTTTTAATAAAAGATTTGAGAAAAAAAAATGAAAACCAGTCTTTAGTCTAGTGGCAAAGACAATGTTCTCTGTGTGGTAGAACGCAAGTTTATGAGAGAATTCATTGTGGATCGATATTAAATAATTTAAAGACTTGATCTCCAACTTTTACTCAAAAAAAATATTGAGAGAATAAAAAAAAAAAGGTATAATCCATAGCTTGGTATGAAGAGTGGGGATATGTTGATGTGGGTTATGATTCTAAAAGATTGCAGAGTCTCTATGATTTAAATTCCAACGGTTCATATTGTTTCAAGATTCATACACAAAAACTATTTTTTTTTTTTAATTTCTGCATTCCAATAAATAAACGGTTAAAATTAAAATCGCAGAAACCAAGCAACCCTTTGAAATCGCAGCAGATTTATTAACATGCCAAATCACAATCAGTGGGGCGAAATGCCAAGGCACCTAACATTTTGTAGGTAGCATTAATTAATGTGTTGCAACTTGCAACTAATTCATGCTGCTTTCAATACTTAGCCAAATCACAATCAGTGGGGCGACTAATATAAGGCTCTGATCGATTTTTTATCTTTGTAAAGCACACTTTATTTGAATGGATTGCAAAGTTGCAACTAATATCTTCTGTTTTCAATAATTAATTAATTAGTCAAAACTCAATCAGTGGGGCGACGACTAAGGCTCTTATCAAAATCTTTCTTTGTATACAAAAGTTCAATTTATTTAAATGAAAAACAATTTAAAAGAATTAATTTTGAATTAAATGTTTATGATAATTGGGACCATAAACAGTTAGAGGACAATATATGACGAGAGATTTGTAAATTACTTAAATAGTTTATTCAATTTAGAAATACAATGTTAGAGTTTATTCAATATATTAATCCCCATGTTTCCCTTCCTCGCTCCATCCATATTATCGTCAGTCACTTTCATGATCATACTTAAAAAATGATAATTCTAATTTCGGATTATCTTGGTGATGATTTCAATTCTTACAACATAATGCTCTTTAAGGTGTAGTGTCTCACACACAATCCGGATAATATTATTTTAACTTGATTTATTTTAATTAATTTTTTGACTATCCGAATTTTCTACAAATTTACCTCAACATGGGTAAAATAATTTAATTATCCGGCTAAATATTTTTTATCTGAATTTATATTGTTGTTTTTGAAGTTATAACTAGCATTCTTAAGCAAATTTCTTGAATCGGATAACACGTGGAAGTAATAATTAATTAGTGTATTTTCTGTGATTAATTACATTTTCAAAGTTATATTAAGAAATAATTAATAGGATGTCAATCTTATTAGTTTATATAACAGAAAATGTGAGGGATCAAATGTTTATTGAAACATTGATAAACCAACCTTAAGTCATATTAATTTTACATGAAATTATAAATGCATATATAATGATGCATAATTAATTTTTCATTGCATATTGCTGATTACGGCATTTCATAAAATCATAGAATGTTTACAAAAAAATACTAATATTTACAGAATAATTTATCATTATCTTATATATGGTAATTTTTGTGGGATTGTTGAAACTATATATAACTTGAAAACTAAAAATTTGCATTTTTAATGTATTTGTCAAAAATCTCCAATTGTAATATATGCAAACTAGAATATATTATATTAAAAAATTTAATTCACTATGTCTTGAACTTATTCTTTTGATTCAAAATTCAACCACCACCCCCACAATATGGAAATTTTCATCGCAGTTAGCGCATTAATGACTTACGCAATTATCTTGGATTTCTCATAAGAATATGAAATATAGCTATTTGTTTCTATAAAATTCTTCATTCTTGCGATTAGAAATTTTGTAGGTTAAACTGAAAATATATTTTCTTAATTGTGAGACATTTTACTAACTACCATTTATTATTTTGTTAATTACCTTTTACTGTGGCACCCTTTAAAAGCATCTGCGTTTTGGAAAGATATCACCTGCCTCCAGTGTGGCTGATACGTGGGTTCAGACAAGTTTAAATATTTAAATATTGATTTTATTTTAGTTGCGGGTTCACATGTCAGCGACTCAGAAACAGAAAAATTCTATTCGGTTCCTGCGTTTTTCTTCTGGTATAAATTCTGATTCCTCTGTCTCTCCTTGAATGTATAGATGATCACCTGTCTGTTTTTATCCGATGCAAGGGGGAAAAAAAAAATTCCTTATTTCGCTCTTATATCTCTCCATCCGAGTGAAAAAAAAAAAATTAAATAAATATTAACAATCCCTCACAAAATCAAAATTTAAGAATATATATCAAACGGTAAATTTTATAGAAGCAAATTGCTAAAGTTAAGACTCATGATAAATCTAATGTATTTTCGTAAGGTCATTTATGTGCTAACTGTGACGCTAATTTTTATATTATGTGTGTGGTGGTTGAACTTTGGATTAAATAAAGAAAGTCAGTACATAGTTCACTATTTTTTTTTCCAAATTAAAGCTATCCAATACCGAGAAGCACCCCATATTCAAGCCCTCCAAAGGTGGTCAGCTTTCCTTCCTTAACCGATTCCTTCCGCAACTCATCTAAAATAAACGGGACTGTCGCCTGTCGGGCTGATTAATGAGCAAGCATAAGCGAGTTGGGGTATGCTCATGCTCGCTCATTAAGTTAGCGAGTCGTTAATGAGCGAGTTATGAGCAACTGAGCGAGTCACGAATTAAATATTACATAATTTAATAAAAAATTATCCATAAGCAAATTTAACAAAATCAAAACAATAATAAAAAAAACAAGTATTAAACAGCAAAATTATACATTACTAAACAAGTATTTTTTAGCGTCAATTATTTAAGGCTGGAGTATAGTAGTTGACTAGATCACTGGACTTTGGAGCTTCATTTTTTTCAATTTAAATTTCAACTTTAGTCAATTTGGGTTAATAACGTTAGTTGATTTTTTTATTTATTCAATTTAATTTTAATTTAATAAATTGGAATTAAATGTGGCGGGATTAGATGTGGCAAATTCTTAATGAGCGAGTTGGGGTATGCTCATGTTCGCTCATTAAGTTAACGAGTTGTTAATGAGCGAGTTATTAACGAATTGTTAGTAAGCGAGTTATGAGCGATTTACTCACCCCTAGTCGCCTGTCGGGCTTGACAAGTTTCCATATTCACTCAGGTCCTTCCTTGACAGGTGCAATTTTTGTCCTTGTCAGAGTTTGAGTTTTCCCTCTACTTGATTCAAAATTACAGGCCAGGATGAGAAACCCAAAAAAAGGAATTACAGATCGATATGTGTTTCGGTATTGTAGACGACAAAAGGATGAGGTTGCCTACCTCGAGAAGACGATATCCCGAGCTCCTCCGTTGTGTTTACTGTTTAGAATCATTGTTTCTTTCACAGACACAATTTCATACAGTGGATGCTCAACTTCCAAATCTCGATCAGAACTGTCAGCAAATTAACAATGCTGTCTAAACAAGGAATTCAGCATAGGCTTCATCAGTACCTTGGCCAAAGGTAGAGTGCTTTCACCAGCATGGAATCCTAGCTTGGTAGTAAAGCATGATGTTCTTCACAGATCGAGAAGGTGTACGAGTCTGGCATCAGCGCCGGTGCAGTCAGAGACAGGCTGGTCCCACTTCTTGATGGCTGTCAGAGCTGCCTCTTTCCCCAGCTTGGGCACCTCCTCTACTATAATGTCAAGTCAGTCATCGAGAGATGGTTCCATGCATGCAGCAATATTAATATATGGCTGCTTCTTCTGCATCTCTTCTGTTGCATAAAGGTGTATGCTTTGAATTGTGGTCACCTTGCTTGAAGTAAATAATAAAATAAATAAAAACAGAGAGAGTAAATGCGTAGAACAGAATCGGTTGTTCTGATAAATATTTGGGATCATGCATGTTTGATGAGATACTGAAACTGGAAATTTTACGGACTGTAAAAATAGATGTTAGTTACTAACTTACTATACTGGCTACATAGGATCCAAATCTGCTGCGATATTCTTTAGCCATGAACAGTATCCTACAATTCCTGTTGAATTAAATTGTGTCGAGATTTGTGCATAGAAAAATCAGTTGTTTTGAGATACGTGCTCAAAAATTATTGAATGACTGAATTTGAAAAGGCAGGGATTTTAGAGTTACTGTTCATACCATTCGGATCGCAGCAGATCCCATTCCGGCTGCATAACGGTATTCAGGACGGATTTGGCTTTGTCATCTCCATAATTAAAAAAAAAAAAAAAAAAAAAAAACACGATCATGAAATTTAATTGATTTTTTTTTATTAAAGTGTTTATATGGATCAGACCCTTATAAATTGATAATGTGGCCATGTAATTATGCCTGGTCCTGGTGCAGGGTCCCCAGGGGACAAGTACAGCGACGTCATTTTTTTTTTTTGCTCAGTAAATCAGAAAATAAGACCATTATTTAGAAATTATATTTGGCCAAGAAAAATTTGTTTGGTTATATTAATTATATAACTTAATTGAAACTAGCTTCCAACCGTGCCAAAGATATAATAAGATATTTGATCAATTATATAAGAACCCTAAAAATAAATAAACGGTGGTGATTATATGCACATAGCTAGAAATATTGTTAGTTGACTAATCATGCAAGCACTTGTTCACATAAAACTAAACAAATGGGACAAGTACAGGTATAATAAATGAAATATAAATTAAGGACCACTTTCAAATTTTGGCAAACCTCTTCTTGAGTTCATGTTAGGTGCTCTTATTTTGTTGTAGATCCTGAAGTAAAGGTCATTTATGTAATCTACAGACAATTTTTGGGGTAGAACTGTAGTGCCTAATTAATGCAAGCAAGGTAGCAAAACCTTTAGACAGTTGCTGCATTACAGAGGTGAAAACGGAGCAGATTCAGAGCAAATAATGATGATATTAAATTCTTATCCGCCTTTCAATGAGTGTAGGAAGCGGGACTAAAAGTTGTAATTTCGGATCTGGATAGTGCGGATATTCACTCCGTTGGATCCAAATTTGTTTCCAGATCTCTGTGTTATATTTAATAATTATCCGTATCCGATCCGCTAAATTATCCATATCCGGTTATTCAAATCCAAGTCCGGTCCGAATACGAAGTGGATTCGGTCGGAGTTTACATACCAGATCCGTTTTCACTCCAGCACTAGAGGATCCATGTTGAAAACCTTTTTTTTTTTTTAACCTGTATAATTTGGCTATATATGTTGAGAGAATTGCTAAAGAAAGAGAAGTTGTTGTACTTGAAAGAATTACATGATGGAAGAACAACAAGATTGCATAGAGGGGTTACTTTGGGAAAAGCCAGCATCATTTTTATTGTTTTTTAAATATATTAAAAAGATGCTTTTGAATTACATATTTTAGCAATTTTCCACGTGAATTAAAAAAAGAATCTTCTTCCTATTTTCTTCCGGTCATTCAATACCAACTTTTCATTAAATAAAAAATAATAAAAATTTAGAAAAACAAATTTTCAAAAATTCTAAAAAAATAGTAAAAAAATTTCAAAAAAATATAAAATTTGATCTCCATGTACATATCAATATGAAGATCATGTTGCAAAATTCATGTTGGGTTTTCGGATAGGTTATAGTGCAACAATTCGATTCAGTTTTTCAATTTGTTCACTATCCGAAACCAGAATTCAAGTATAAAATTAATTTCAAGATTAATATATAGAGTTTACCACTAGATGCATAGCGGAAATCTTCGTCTAGTCATAGGAGCAGTCAACCTCTTCTCTTCTTTCTCCTGTCGGATACATGCACCAGCAACAGCAAATGCGCCTCCACCGGTATCCACACAAACAGGTTGACAAACTTCTGTGATTCGGTATGCTAGTACCGAATTAACAGCCCCGTCTTTCTCATTCTTTCTCTCTTACGTTTTCTAGTGTTAGTGTAAAATTAGATCCAAAAATAGAATTGATGCACTATGTTTATAAACATATGCACCAATTCAGATGCACCACTTCAGATGCACCCATTCAAAAAACGTTATATGATCTGATCAGATCAGATCAGATCAGATGAGAATAAGAATTCGGGCCTAGCCCATTAAGATCTGATCCATATTAATTAATAATATGGCCCATAATATTCTGGTCTATAGTACATTTCTAACAATTCAGATCAACTGTTTGAACTTT
Organism: Carex cristatella; assembly: GCA_024447775.1. Classification (NCBI taxonomy): domain Eukaryota; kingdom Viridiplantae; phylum Streptophyta; class Magnoliopsida; order Poales; family Cyperaceae; genus Carex; species Carex cristatella. The sequence goes on from JAJHPF010000022.1 coordinate 4,031,331, forward strand.
GAAAATAGAGATATGAACGGAAAGTAAAACACATTTTTACTTCCCAAAGCATCGTAACATCAATACACACATACACGTTTATATACGTACATATAGAATACAATTCAAGCTGACTCTCATTTCCATTATTAAGGAGGTTACTGGTTTTGGACATCTCAGTATAAAAACAACAATAAGCTTCTATTCTTTGTCTAATCTGGGGCCTGTATCAGGTTTGTTTCCAGTAATTTGCATCCTCCCCCATTACAGAAAGTGAGCCACATCTTTGCATCAGAAATTATCCTCTGCCAAATAATTAATTGCTTTTTTTTCACTAAAAAATGCATACTGGTAAAGTAGTCGATAAGTGTAAACCAGTTCTTTCTTCTTGGATTATAATAGCAACGGTAATGACATCATTAAAATGATTACATTTATGATTACATTTATGGGACTTCTTACCAAGCATCATTGTAACAGTCATGGCTGGTACCAGCACATTTTCTTTGGTGGCTACTGTTTCACCAATAATGTTTTCCTACATTTTTCTATCTATTTTGTTATGTATTTAAATAAAGCTGAGCCCAAGCCACACTATATTCCGATAATGGAATCAAGTACAGGATTAATTAAGTCCAGTTGCACATTTTAAGTTATCTAGGCAATATCTCCCTTTTCTCTCTCTCAACGAAGGAGAAGCTAAAGGAAATGGGGGGCAGGGAAGTGAAAAAGAAAACAAAAAACCATTGAAGAAGAAATTCTAATTTTATTTTCAGGGATGTGGAGGTTTAGAAATTCAAAAACACTAAAATTTCTAAAAAGCAACTAATAGTTATTTGAAAACTCTAAGAGTTTCAGAAATGTAGATACTCTAATAAACTTATGCTGGGAGAAAATTCTCATTTCTGAATTTTATCATTAAATCAAGTAGACTCGCGATCGGATTATCAAAGAAACCCTAATTCTCGAGTTATTCTGTTGATGAGTTGACATAAAAGAAATTTGTTGGGAGTTTATCATGCATAGGGCTGTAAATGAGCTAGTTTGAGCCGAGCTAGGCAAAAGCTCAGCTCGTTAATTCTGGACCGAGTTGTTAGCGAGTCAACTCGTTAACAGCTCACGAGCTGGCTCGCTAGGTTTGGTTACACCTTGTTTTAAAAAGAAAATAAATTTTACAAGCATTTTTGGACCAAGCTGGATCGAGCTGGACCGAGCTTGACAGTATAAAATACACACAAATTCATACAAATTCACAAATTGATGCCTAGCCGAGCTAGCTCGCGAGCTGGCGAGCCGAGCTAGCTCGCGAGCTGGCGAGCCGAGCTGGGCAAAAGCGCAGCTCGTTAATTTTGGCCCGAGCTGTTAGCAAGCCAGCTCGTTAATAGCTCGGTCCACTATCGAACGAGTTGTTACTGATCGAGCCAGATGTGAGTTGCGAGCGAACCACAAGCTACGAGCTACGAGCTTTTTGGACAGCCCTAATCATGCAACACTAGGAGCCCAAAACTAAGAAATTGGGGGTTGTTTAACAGGCTTAAGATCAAATTCGATTTGATTTTCGGTCGAAATCATTCAATCCTCATCAAAATTCATACAGATCAAGTGCACATTAATTTTAATGTAGATCAGACAGTTACAACCGAATATAGAACCAAAATTTTGCCTGATATCATCGGACTTTCCCCAACACAAGAAGTACATATACTTTGAGGGTGCTTTGGCATTTTACAGAAATGGAGAGGCTGAAATAACACATTAGGACATTAGGGTATGTTTGGTTGGGTTGAGAATAAGTTATTCTTGAAATTAACCTATTTGAAATAACATATTCGGTGTTTAGTTGGGTTAAAATAGTTATAATAGAAAATTTAATTTTTTTTTATTTTATTAGAATATGTTATTCTTAAAAATTTTGAGATTTATCTATTCTAATAAAACAAATAAGTGTTATTCTTGATTTAGCTATTCTAACTATTCTTATTTTGCAATCAAACTTATTCTAGTTGTTGCATGGCTTCTTTTTCCAAAAATAACGCATGCAAAAAATAAGCAATTTGATGGTTGTCATCTTGTCATCAATCACATTAGTTGTGCTTATTTGAATGACATTTTTATGCCAACAGAATAAATTTTTCCATTATGATCAGACAGGAACCAACAACTGCCATTGCTTGACTAAAATATCTCATTGATTTAGATCATACATAGTACCTAACCAAAGTGTTCACCTTGAGGAATCAGCATCAAGACATCTTATCTAATTAAGCGTGGCACCGGGCAACTGTACATGTGTTTCAGGTTTGAACAGTATAATATAAACACATGAAGCAGACCGTTATAATCGGAATTGGATCTGTTGCGATTCAAATATTATGAACAGTAATTCTAAAATTTATGTTTTTTCAAATTCAGCTGTCCAATAATTTCTGTGCACGTATCTCAAAACATCTAATTTTTATGTGCACGAATCTCGAAATAATTCAACGGTTGGATTTGAAAAAACAAGAATTGTAGGGTATTGTTCATGGATAAAGAATATTTTTTTATCTCCCAGTCGGAAACTACTGAAAATTAAGTTTGTTAACACATGTGCATTATGTATAAAAATATGCTAAGTATAAATTTTGTATAAATTTAAATTTATATAGATTTAATTTTTTGTGTATAAAAATGGAAAATTATGTAATTTTTTTTAGTGAATGACTGGGTAACGAAAATGATCCTCTAACGCTACTCCATATATGACAAATATATATAGACACAAAGTACAACCCACGATGGGGTGGATCCGTATCCTCTCTATAACTACAGAGGAATAGAGGATGGGCCTTACTTAACGGTTTGAGATTAAATCTCAGCTGGTTTGAGATTCAGGAGAAATAGGAGGAGTATTATTGGGCTTTGAAATTCGTGCCAAGTTAAAATAAATGGTTTGGATTCAATAATTATAAAAGATTCCCTGTAATAACTTAAAATTTGAGTTTGGACCCAGACTCTCCAATTAAAATTTAGGCCAATTTGCTCTCACAGACAGAATTCACAGAACCTCTTTAATAATCATGTAGATTCTAATTAGACGATCCGAATTTAAACCCAAATTTTGAGTTACTTTAGAGAATCCGAATTATCTACGAGGGTTCTATATATGATGCAATTGTTGTTGAGAACTCATAAAAATAGTTCCATTGAGTTTTTGGAACTGACACCCAAGTAAATATTTATGACAAAATCTGACCAGCAAAACCAAATTTTTTTTTTGTAGTAAAAATTTGCTTTAAAAAAAAAGGTATAATGCAAGTGGTGGTGAATAGGAAAATTGACGAGGAAAAGCATGGTGTGAAGAGGGCTATGTTGACTTGAATTGTAGGATTGAATGATCAACACGTCAAGGCACCTAATATTTTGGAGGCAGTATTAATAGATTGCAACTAATTTCTGCTGTTTTTAATATTTAGCCAAATTCAATTACTGTCACGACCAAGGCACTCATTGAAATATATCTTTCATGACATCACCTGACAGCCTCCGTTAAGATTTTCATAAAAATATACAGAGAGAGAGATGCTGCGATGCCATGTAACGAGAGTGTTTTATTTCCTCTTCATATTTTTTATTTTTCAAATTTAAATAGATAATCTGAACTTCTCAACATGATTTTCATATTAAAATGTGTTTAGAGATCAAATTTTACATTTTATAAAAAAAAATTTACTATATTTTAAAAGTTTTAAAATCATTTTTTTCTAAATTTTTTTATTATTATTTTATTTCATAAAAAGCTGTGATTTTTCAAAATTCAAAAAAAATTCAAAAAATAAAAAATTTGGTCTCTAAATATATTTTAGTATAAAGATTATGTCGGAAGGTTCGAATCGACTATTTGAACTTTAAAAATAAAGATATGAACGGAAAGTAAAACATCATCTTTACTTTCCAAAGTATGATAGCCCATCTCTCTTCTCTTTCTTTAAGACTGTTAAGATCAAAATGATAATTCCTAAGTTGTGGTTAGAGTGGAAAAAATGGCACAGCGGAACGGTTACGGCACAGAACGGCACGGCACATGTGACTGTTCGCGTGCCGTGATCATCTTTTGAAAATTTGACACGGCACAGCACGTCACGCGGAAGATCTGGTCACGGCACGACACAGTATGTGATCACGCAAGTCACGTGTAATTAGGACCGTTAAGTCTTGATCAAATGATGAATCTTGAATAAACTAACCTAAATTATGAAAAAATAGTTAAATGTGAGAAACGTGACCAATTGCGTTTGGACACGGCACCGGAGTCACTACGTGACTCACGTGCCATGACCACCCCTCCACATTTTAGTCACGGCACGGCACGTTTTGTCCACTCTAGTTGTGGTGCTACCAATTTGTTTTTGCGGTTTCAAAGTTCAAATTATTGATCTGAAGTGCTTAACGTGTTCTCCATATTAAAATGTGTTCAGCAACCAAATTTTATATTTTTTGGAAAAAATTTAATATAAATATATCTTTTATGAAGTTTAATTTATTTAACAGGAAGCTAATTTTGAATTAATTTATGATTGGAGCTAAAAATAGTTGGTGAAGTATTTATTTGGAGAGACTTATAACTTACTCAAATATTTTATTAAAAATAATTAAATGTGTTTATTTGTATAATTAGGTGATACATGGTATAATTAGGTGTGAAAACTAATTAATTAGTTCTAATTGTCAGTCAAACTAGATATTTATGATTTCTAACTAAAATAAATGGGGGAAAGCGATTAATCCAAGTCTCGTTTGGGATTTTAGGCCTAAAAGGCCCAAAGAGAGTTCCAGGCAGCAATGAAGTATTGTCCAAATTTGTCCATAAATTGTCCAAACTAATAGCTACCAATGGCCCGATTGGTTGTCCAAAGTTCAGCCCTGTTTAAAGAAACGGGCTTGTTCCAAACAGGACTCAGTTTTTAACAACGCTGAACAAGTTCAATATGAACATGAAGAACTATATTTTGGGCCGATTATGAACAGAGCCCATTCATTTCAATTTCAAACCAGGCCAGGTATGAACAGGGGGCCCGCCCATTAGCACCCCTAGCAAAAGGTAACACTACCTACAATATTAGTCTTCACTTCCAATCTTGTGACTTTCTTATTTTACATTGTGACATCAGTTTATCGTTCGGTTGATACCTTTTGTTCAGTTGGTTTTATTATGATTTTAGAGAATCGAACAGAATTTTAATTTTAGTTGTTAATATTTAGTTCTGTTTAAACCAAACTGATATATTCTACACCTATTCGTAGGGTCACTCATGTTTTGCAGGGGTACGCTTGATCTTTTTATTTATATATTTTAGAAAACTATGATGCATCTAACTAAACACTGGATGAATCATGAATTTGACACATAATTATGGGTTACAATCACTACAAGCAATGATGTAGGAACCAAATTTCTGTTTTTGTCAAAAGAATAAACGCCAGTGGCATTGTCCCACAAGATACCCACGGTCGAACACAAACAGCGGGTAAGGAACCAGGCATCCATGAAACACTGACATCTAGCAAACAGCGATATACATGTACCAAGATATTCTACAGGTTTTTTCGTCGAACACAAACAGCAGGTAAGGAACCAGGCATCCATGAAACACTGACATCTAGCAAACAGCGATATACGTGTACCAAAATATTCTACGGGCCAAAAAAACCAATCACAAAGACTGGGCTTGGATCTTTATCTATGAAAGCAAGGTCTAAAAGCTGAAGAAAAACAAGGCTGTTACCTGTAGTAAGATAAAGCACACACCCTGGTACTCGAATGCATTAGCAAATACAGTCACAACCCACAAGATGCCAAGGTAAGATAACAATTTCAACCTTTATTATAAACATAACTTAAAACAGAATAAAGGGCCATAAGGAAGACAACTTCGTCATACTATTTCTGTTCAAGCTAAACACTTTCCAGATGAACTAAAGTAGAAGAAGGCATACAGACAAGCCAACTTCATATAATACAAGTTAATTATGCCCCAACCATACCATAGGTATATTGCTCACACAGCTAAAAGAAACTCTAGAGAGGTAAAAACTATAAACATATAACACCTCGTGTAAGAAACAATTTAAGGGCAGGGCTTTAACTCACGAGGTGCACAGGGAAATATATGGTGCACTAGCATTCTTTGCCCCCAAAAGTCTCTTCTTTTCATTATTAGCGCCGGCGGTGGTGGTGAGGGCGGGGTATTCTATCAGCATACATAGGGAGGCGCACAATTTCAGAAATGTCGCCCAGAAGCACTTCCTCTGTTATGTTGTCCTTTATGCTCCTTAACACCTGTTTTTAGCAGGGTAAAAGCACATTAAAAATTGCAATACACAAGACATTGTTTTTGTACCAGCTGAACAGTTCACCTACAAAATGTTTCAGCCACTGTCAATTCTTTTGACCAGGACTCAACAGTTAACCAAGACATTCATTTACTCTTATAAAAGGAAGAGAGGGAGAGAAGAAAATGACAGTAGTCCAAATACAAACCCCACCCCCCCAAAAAACACAAAAAAGAACAATGAAAAACAAAAACAAAAAAATTAGCACAGTGGTACTTAAAAGTAAAAGGGAACAGGATGAGAGAGTAAGAGAGATGCCTTTCGGTATGTATTGATTTCGTTAGGGGTATTTTTATCAGCACGAACACGCATGCAGACCCAACAATCTTCATCTGAGTTCCACGAACACTCCACAATTTTTCCCGATAGTGCATTAGTATCTTCCACATCTGCACATGAACTTTTCTTCAGAGATATTGTTCTTAAGTTCCCCAGCATGGGAAAAAAATACACTAAAAAATGACCTTATCTGAATTCTTACAATTGCACAGAGAATGATTTTTCTCGAGTTGTGTAAAGATGCAGCAATAATATATAATTTTTACTTGATTTAAAAAATCTTTCAGAAAATCAAGCACCGAAGTTCATAAATCCAAAGAACTAAAATGGTAATCCTGAAATGTGTATGTCCAAAGAATCACCTTCAAAACTGATGCGAGCCCCGTCCATCAGCTTTTTTTTTTTGTTATCATTAAGGAATAACAAATGCCTGTTCCCGCTACCTATCTGCACGAATTAAAGAAAAAGAACAATGGAAAATGGCGCATCAAAAACTGAAATAAAAACAATTAACTGAGAAAATACAACTTGCTCTGAAACATGGATAATGAAAACACAAACAAACCTCAAATAGAAAATCAACTGAATTCATCTCTGGATATTTCCATTTCAGAAGCCCTTCATGTGTTCGGTTCACATATGGATCATCCCAACCCTAAATTAGTCGGCAATGTTTTAGACTAAAACAATGTACCACAAACAACACTGTGAGGTCTGAATTTTACTAAGGCATGTAAAGTAATATCTAAAAGAATACCTGAAATATAAGTCCATCAGCTTCATGCGAAAGCCGTGGAATGAACTCCCTGAGTAACTTTGTGACTGTTGAGAGTAACCAAAAATCCTTCCTTCTAACCTGTGCAAGGGAAAACCCAATAAATTGGTTGGTCACAAAGCTGCTCAAATTCCAAATCTTACCTTAAGACTAATTAAACTTCCCTGTTATTTCTTCCCATTAGCTTCTAAGAAAACAATCAATAAATGCAATGGAAAAAACTGACTATAATTTATGTTCGAAGTGACCATTTGCAACTAAAATATGCAACAGCTGTACAGAAAGAGAAATACAAAGAAGCATATAACATAACAAATTTGCAAGCAGTTAAAAGGAAGCGTACTCCAAAGGGTTCCATATCATATCTGTAAACAGGGTTTGATCTCCCCTCAACTTCAAATTGCTTCCTTTCGTAATTGCGGGGCCTCACAATTTCTTCTTCAATTAGCTTCCACCTCTCAGAAAATGGCAACTACACGGTGCATTTTACAAAATGTCAATTTATACCAGTATATTCAATATGTTCTCAAACCAACAATTTACAAAAAGCATAAATCTAGATCCATACCTTAACCTTAGAGGAACCATTAAGTGCCATTAGATCATAAGACAGGTATCTTCTCTTCAAACCAACCTCTGGTATCTTATCAATAATCATTTCCCCATCTATCAAAGTCATGTCATGAAAACCCTAGAAAACAACACAGAAAAAAGAAAGGTTCAAGTGCAAAATACATGTATTTGACATGATTAAAATTTCAGTATCTACCAACTGTTTCATACGTCATGTATATTCTTCAAGGGAAACCGCATCTGAACTCTTCTAAACTCAAAATTGCGGTCAATCAAGTAGCAACCCTCACGTAATATAAGCATCATATATCGAGTACCATCAGCTTTCCACGTAGTGTAATAGTATCTCTGTCTCAGAAGTTGCAGGTTATCCCTGTAAACAGAAGTAACAATAATAAAAAATATTATTTCATCATGCTTCTAGTTTACAAAATGACATGGAAGAAGAATTATGTGATTATTGTAAAATTCTCTTTAAAAAGGTAGACTATTGATAGCTAAGGAGATGAGTTTAGCTACAGCTAATATACTCGAACGTTTAAATAAGAATTATTAGGAAAAAGAAGCATATTACCTGTTAAGAGAAACAGGATGCGACCCTGGAAACTGAAATGATTTTCTCCCATGCTATATCAAAAGAAGGGGTCAATAAGTATGCATGTATCTTAAATAAAATTACAGCCCATAAGAAATAAAAAATATACAAATACAGTGAGGGGCCTCGCCCTTCTCTACAAAGTCAGAATTTAAACAAAAGCCAATTAATCAGAATAGAGATGGGTCATATTGACAAGTTAGTTTGACAGCCCTATATTTGACAAACATAACAGCCAACCAAATGGTTATCAAAATTAAAAAATAACATTAGATAGTGTATCAAATTTGGTTCACCCTGAAGACCAATTGGCCATCCATCAAGTGATTTGATATATTAACAATTAAGTTTAATATTCACATGATTACTGACTAAACAATTCCCAAATTGCACCAAATTGGATACGCAACCTAATATACTACAGTGAACATATCTACAAGTTTACTTTTGTTAATTTTGATAACCATTTAATCAGTTCTCACGGTTGTCAAATAAATATGGCTGTCAATGTATCCCTTCCCATCAGATTGCAGTAAGTATTAAAAAAATATCAGAGTGTAGTACCTACAGGGGGAGTTATTTCAAGTAATCGGTAGCAAATTGATCGAAGTATCTCTTGTAGGGCAGCAGGTATTTCATCTCCGAGCTTGTCATCATTAGTTATATTCTTGTTGTCTATTTGCTCCTGCAATTAAAAATAAGTATAAAATTCAACATCAAAATGTATGCACCAATTTTCAGTTACCGCATGCGCATCATTAATCAGGCTATATAGTCTAAAGCCAAAGGGAGCCGTCAAATAAGCACGGGTTATGTACTATAATGTGATAACAAAAAGGAAAGACTTTTATGTCATTATAGCATCAGTGCATGCCCCCATCCTGAGTATTAAGTACATGCAACAGACATTGCATGCACTGAGCTGAAATAATATTCTCATTCATATTCGATATAGATTGAATTTAGTCTTTCCGGAACAAGAGAGGCCTCTGCACTCCTTGAAGAATAAAGAATCTAGTAACAGTGATTTTGGTGAAATAAATAAAATGAGTACAAGCAATTTGAATGGAAAAAAAAAAAAAAAAACTCACATGTGGCGGTGTAGAACGGTCGCCAACATCATCGTCATCCTGTGCAGCCTCACCATTCAGATCTAGGTCTGATGATCGCTTCCATTCTGGGGTAGATGGGCACACCATATTTTCTGGAACCTCATGATAAAAATCAAACAATGCCTGTATGTAATCGGGCTTGTATATTCCTGGGGGCCGCCTCTCGGCAAAAATGTTCAATGCCTACCAAATTATGAAGAGAAGACCGAAAAATGATTATCAAGGCATGAGAGAAACATTTGTTAGGATGCAATTAAGCTTTGCATACCTGGGCAACACTTGACACCTGCGACCTCATGAGATAATGGACAATCATAAAACCAGTACGGTTGTGTCCATGGGTGCAATGAACAACAATATACTTTTGGTTCTTCATGTTCTTCTGCCGATCAAGAAAATGCAGGACCTGAGATGAGGGCCCAAAAGAATAATAAATTTAGCTTTCCTCATGCGTGCATAAGCAAGAAGTATTGCACAGTGCCTTAATTATTGACCTGACCATCTAGAATATGCTCAGTCTGTCGATTTTAACAGTTTAAAAATCATACAAGAAAACAGACTAGTCCAATCATCTGAAGAAACACAGCTATACCAAAAATAAAATTTACCCACTCAAGACTTTTTCATTACCTGAACCCAGCCAGAGGAAACAGTACCAGCAAGACCAGGGATATCAATTTTTTACAGTACCACTGATTAAGAAGAAACTTAAGCAAACAATAAGAACCAGATAATGCAATATTTTTACCTCAAAGACAAATGTGTTCACTGAACTGTTATCAGGAACGGAGTCCCTTCCCTTGCACGGTATCTACAATAGTACAAAAAAAGAACATCAAAGGTAACCAACCAGAAATGTGCCATGCTCAATCAGTCCAGCCTAAAGAAAACAGGGCAGGCTAATATTAATCTGCTATTCACGAAGACCAAACTTGCCAATTATTACACCATGACAGTTATGAAGTACCTCTATGAAGTGAACAAGCATCCAAAAGCAGATGTCTCACCTTAAGATGCTTTATACCCAGCTTCGTCCACTCTTGAGTACTATAATAGCGCGTAGTGTTTGTCAAGTCCAGTACCAACCCGATCTTTGGAGATAGATGAAGATCCCAAAACCATAAGATTAGTACAAATTTTCAAAAAGAAATCCCCAGAGGGTCTGATATGGATGAACTTTACAACTGTGTTACATGCTCACCTCATGTCCTGCTTTTTTTTGTTTGGCAATAAGTTGTTTAGAAGAGTATCTCTTGCCAGGGGGAACACTTTCGTTGTACGTTTCGTCAAGAGGCACTTTTGAAGGAATTAGTTTGTCTATGCACTGTCCAAATGCTGGACAATCCAGCCATCCTGGGTAATGAATGAACAGTGCAACAGAAAATTAAGATAACAAGGCTAACAGCAGCAAATAACAGTATATACCACGATTATTCAATGGTACTGCAATTATAATATAATTCATATCTGCAACAAAATTTCAATATGCCCATACAAATTGTACAACTCCAGTGAAAAAAAAAAGTTTTGAAAGTCAAATTCTATATTAGAATATAGTACTTACACAACAATTTCAAAAAGTACCTCCAACAGACAAATTATTAGAAAACTTATTTATATAAAGAAAGCCCCAAACCCAAAGCTTTCATTGAAAACCCCATTGCCTATTATGTGATTTCTTTTTTCAAATAAATTTTTCAAAATGTAAATCTGGATTCATATAGATGACGAGAGATGTAATACCTTGAGGCAACTCCTTTTTTCTGTAGCCGTGATACTGAGGCTTAGGGTCATAGTTAACTGTCGATGCATGCCGCTTGGGACCTCTCTCTTCTAGCTCCCTTTCTTTCATTATCTTTTGTCTCCTCTCTTCCCGTTCCTAGAGAGTGTATAAATTGAAAAGGTTCATCTGATTTTAGAATAAATAAAATATACTTTCATATGAGGATTTCTACAATAAGATAGCTTTAAATATGTCTAGATGTCTAGTAGAATAAAACAAAAAATAAAATGATCATTAAATTCACTGGTAACATTCTGAAATGCCATCGGGTTGCACTCGACATTCCTGCTTATTCCTAAAACCACATGAGATCTACCAGAAAAACGCTACATATCTAACCCTAAAAACTAACTAATAGACTTCAACTTGTCAACTCTACCATATCTTCACATCAGTGCACATATTAAAAACATTACACACCAAATTATAACTCACAGAATAAGCTTTGTAAATTTGTAATAGCAAATCAACATACATACATTTAAAAGATCCAAAAGATCGAAAACACTGCATATCTAACCCTAAAGACACTAAAAAGACTTTAACCTTTGTCAATTATATAATATCTTCATATCAGCACAAAACAAAACCAAAAAAACCAGTCTTAAAATCACAAAATACACTTTGTAAGATTGTGATAGCATTTTCAACATACTTGCATTTAACAAATCCCACTGATGTTATTCTCCATGTCATAAAAAGTTCATTCTATAAAGTTCCACCAAAGTTGATCAACAAATCAACCAACAGACATGCATCCTCAATCCTGATGCAAAATGTTTCAAAAAAAAAAAAAATTACCCTTCGTAATGTTTCGACAGCAGTCTCAGGACGCTCTTCCTGGATAAGAACACTCTCAATATGGTCTGCATAAGGTTGCTCATCATCTTCTGGAAGAGGTGATGCATTTAGGTCCATCAGTTCACATCAAACACCAGTGTCACTATGCTTGTGTGTTCTACATAAAATAAAAATATATGACACCAGTTTTAAATTATGTCAGCCACCAAGGTCAGTTATTCAAATTATTCACAGATTAAAATTATTTTCTTCAAGCATTATTAATTCAAATCATGCAAATGTTGTAAATTGATTTTACAGCTTTGTGAATCCATTTAATTATTTAACTTCAGTAAGTTAAACGAAACGCTTTAACAAAAAATTGTGAGAAAAGTATTTTGGTCAAGTAAACCTGCCTCAAAAATTCAATACACTACATCACAAATTAATTTTATTTTAGAAAAAAAAAATGATCTCAGTTGCTTCACATGTGACGTTTGGGACCGTAGCAAGCGTTTGAAGACTAAAACTTTTATTTAGAATAGTGGTATTATTAATTTCCATGGCTTCTTAGAAACAATCAACTAACTGTAACTTAAAACTTGAAAGGAAGAAAGGAGAGGAATCAGTTCAATTTGGACTAGAACGAATTGTTCAGGCCGAATCAAGAAATTAGCACCAACCCTAGGGCGAAACAAAGGCGAGTGTAATAATCTCCTACCAATGGCGCGCAGCCACGTTTCACCGGAAGAAAATTAGAGGCGTCGACACTCTTAACGGAGAAGGCGAATCGAGGAGGGATGAGACGACCGGTGGAAACCCTAGTTTTACTTTTTTTATCTATCGAAGAGATGAGAGAGAAAGAGAGAGGAGGTGGAAATTGGAAGTATGGAAAAGTTTGGGTGCGATTATGTATTTTTTTTTTTTTTTTTTGGGTCGGTTGGTACTAGAATTCGTTTTCTCTTAGATACCTCATATTTTGCGTGACATTCTGGGGAAATCTTAACTGTTAAAATTCGATGTACACGAATCTCAAAGCTATAATAATATTGGCCCTGGGATATTCCCGAATAGACACCGGACACGTCGGTCATGCAAAATATGAGATATCTCAGAGGTTAAGCACTCGTTGGTACTAACTAGGAACACGTATCCTCTGCATTAACTCAAAAGGAATTTTTTGAGATAATGTATCTTGACTGTCTGATTTTAACACAGGACCTTTAATATTAGTGTCAACCAAATATGAACGGATCATAAAAAAAATCTTATGGTCGAGATACATTAACTCAAAAGATTTTCTTATGAGTTAATGCAGAGGATACGAATTTATAACTGGGTTCACGGTCCACACGCCTGCAAATGGACCCGGTCTTCCGGTCTTTCCTCTCCGGGTTTGGCCTGTAGAAACTTCAGATATCTCGTGTATTTGAGAGAATCATCTACAGACTACCATGAATTAATTGTTATAAATTGACGTAAACATTATAGAAAATCTTTGACATACTTCTAAAACATTTCAAAATGTCTATATTTTTTTTTATAATTTTAAATTGAGATAATTATTGTCATACTTATCAAAAATTTGAAAATATTCAATTTTCTTTTTAAATTTTAGAGATTACTTATTTTCCAATTAGAAACAAACAGCCTTCTCGTTTCTCTTTCTTTTATCTAATTTTAAACCTTTCTTTTTATCTAATTTAAAACTTTTATTTTAGCTTATTATTAATCTTTCGTTTTAAAATGAAATGACTAATTTATCCTTCTCTTCGAATGAACACATTTTTATTGTCCCACTACAATCAATATTATTTTTAAATTCTAATTAATCATATGATAAATGTTAATGTGCAAATTTAATTACCGAATGGACAAAGTGTTGGAGGCATGTAGTTAAAATGAATGAGCCATGCTATCGTAATATGCATATTATTGATCGACTCGTGTAATGGGTTCATATTTCTGTTTTTTAAATTCAAACAATTGATGTGAACCATTAAACGTAATCTTCATATAAAAATGTACATGTAGACCAAATTTAATATTTTTTAGAAGTTTTTTACTTTTTGTTTAGATAGGTAGAAGATGACTGCTTTTGAATGGTCCGCAATTTTCAAATCAAATGATATTCTATCTATTTAAAAAATAGTAAAGTAATTCTAAAAAATGTAAAATTTAATATGCAGATACATTTCCATGTGGAGATTATGTTATATGATTTGAAACGACGGCATGAACTCTAAACACGAAGATATAAGTCCATAACTCGGACCATTGTGTAATATGCGTATTACCATAGCCTCCCTTGAAACATCATTTATTTCATGTTAAATTTTTATTTTTATTTTTAAGGGAAAACGCCCATAGACCTGCCATTTATCAAAACTGAGTTTACACATTACATCATATCAGGGATGTGTTACCAGAAAAGACAAACCGATATCAGAGCAACTACAATCAGCATGTGATACCAGAAAATACAATTTAACAACTAAACAAAGGGAATCAGTTAACAATGTTTTATTAGCATTTGAATTTCCGCTGATTTCTCACCGTCTTCCTTTCGTTTTGGGGGAATTTGTGTTGTTAGCTACGTGATTATATGTTGGGTTGGATGATAGTAACAAATTAAAAGTACGGGATCGGTTCGGCAGGGTAAAAAATTCGTGATTCGGATATAATTCGGGTATAATTCGGTACAACAAAGAAGGAACAAAATTCGAAAAAAAACCCTTAAAAAAAATTTGGCGTTTTTATCGCAAATAATTCGTGATTCGTGTTTTATTCGCGAATTATTCAGTCAAACGTTCAGTCAACATATAAAACGGAGTTCAGTGCGGCAAACCCAGGAAAAAGTATTAAACGCTGATAATACGTGTTTTATTCGCGTATGCTGTCATTATGGGTTGGATAGGTGTTTTCTTTCTGCTTTGCTGCGAATTCGGAATTTTGTGTTATAGATAATCTGAAGCCTGATGACATGGTGGGTCCAATTTTGAGGTGTACATGCGCAGACTAGCTTGAGCAGGAATCTGCTTACACTATCTGTTAGTGATACCAAATTATGTTCTATGTTTTTAAACAGTCGATACAAACTGTTTAAAATATTGGATATATTAAAATGTGCTTGTAGATCAAATTTTAGATTTTTTTTTATTTTTTTACTGTTTATTAAGATGGGTACAAAAATTTAATGGTCTGAAAACAACGATTTTGTAAAATACTTAATAAACAGTTAACAAATTCAAAAAATTGTCAAATTTGGTCTCTAAGTATATTTTAATATGGATATCGTGTTGAACGGTTTTGATCGACTGTTTGAATCTTGAAAACTTTAAACATAAATGTTATAATTTGGTGTCACAAAAAAATAGTGCAAGTGGATCCTCCTTGATAGAACTGGCGTCTGAGCGGTGTTTTTGTGTGTCGGGATATAGCGTGCGACTTTAGATGTGACATTGGTGTAAAAGCGTGCTTTTAGTTTATTTTACATATATACGCGGCACGTGAAAAATTATGTAAATTTAATATTAGATTTTGGAATACATTAGCATTTAGGGCTTAGGCCTTTGGGCTTGTTTTTGTTAAGTTTATTCCTATTTGCTATTGTTTTCCTATTGTTTCACATGGTGTGCTAATAGGGGTGTAAACGGAGCGGATAATGCTAACATTGTATCAGCATCCGTTTTTTAACGAGCAGATACGAATACGTATACGGATAGTAAACGGATATCAAAATTTAAAACCATATCGGTCTTAAATCGATACGGATAATCCACGGATACAGATTTGAATACGAATATGGAGCGGATAATTGTCAGATATTGATATTCTACTAAATTGACAAAAATTTAATGGACTTTTTAAGTTTGCACGGTGACAATTATGCATGACTAATTGTTTATTGGTTCAGAGAACCAATCCATTGTCCTAATATATTATATGATTTTCCTACCAAAATTCTTGAACTTAAATGAATATATATGTTTTTTTTTAACTTCGCAAGAGTAAAATGAATTGAAAGCTGCTGAAAGATTAAATTTCGAATCCAGATGTATACGAATATCCGCTCTGTTTATATCCTCACGGAATTATCTGGATTATTTTCCATATACTAAAAATATCCGCATCTGTATCTGCAAGTATCTGTATCCATTTAATTTGAATACAGATAATAAGCAGATTCGGAGCGGATTATCCACGGATAATCCGAATCCATTTACACACCTATGTGCTAATGATGTGAGATAACTAATAAGATATCACTCCAGCTCATTCTGTGAAATAGTCATGGCGAGAATGATAAATTCATGATCATTTGATGCTTTTGGGTTAATTTTACCGATAATTAATTTCTATTCTCAATTTATAGAAAGGTTGTGGAAAAAAAATAGCGGACCGAAATAATATTCCAGTTTTTAAGGTTTTTGTAAAAAAAAAAATAATCATGTTGGTTTCATAATTTTTTTTTTTTTAATTATGGTTTATACAAAAAATTCATGCAAATGAGTAGCAGGGAATTGATAACCTTCCATATTGGTCGATTTTTAATTTTTTGGTCAGTATATGACTTGATAAAAATGAGACCATAATTAATATAAAACAAGGAGAAGAAAAAAACAATGTGTTGTAAATGCATTTAAGAAGAATTTTGTTCATATTTATTCTATCATTTAATTTAGTACAAACAAATTCATTCGGTAGTACACAAGATATTTGTTTCATTGAAAGTCAGAGCTGAAACTTGGCCCCCAAATTTACTGAGATTCTGCGAGAGTACGCGAAGAGAAGGGAAGTCAAATTTACTGTGTGGAGGGCAGGTTCACCTCAGATCATTCGGTCAGAGCAAATTTATCTGCTCCAGAAGAGAGAAAATAGAGAGAGAGCGGAGGGAAACAATTATTATTCGGAGGAGAGACAGTCGAAGTGAGCACCGTGTATGTTTTTAGCGAAATTCTTCACCTCTAAATCAGAGTGTAAATTCACTGTTCAGAGAGGAGACTCATCTACAGAATCCTCCCTTCCCTTTCCATTAATGAGCTTTCATTCCTGTTTTGTGGAGCGCAACCTAATTAATCTTTAATAAATGCGCGATACAAGCTATGAATGTGCTCTAGCAATCTAGCATTGAAGTCTGTATCCTCTGACTTGACACAAAATTATTCATATCAAATACAAGTTATAAACGAGTCCGGCTGGTATAACATCAGTGTCACATGACACCAACTCTAAAATTGATTGGATAGACTTCAAACGACTAATCCAAACCGTTCAAACCGATATACTTTATGAGTGATGTGTTTACATGCAATTTTTTAATATTTTCGAATTATTTTAGTATCAGATCAAACGGTAAAAAATATTAAAAAATGAATGCATTAAAATTAATTCAAAAACTCACACATTTGACCACTTGACTTAATATTAAATAAATTCGAAAAAATATAAAATTTGCATGTCAACGCACAAGTAATGAAGTAGATCAGTTTGAACAGTTTGGATTCACCGTTTAAAGTCGATTCGGTAGGTTTTGGAGTTGGTGTTATATAGATTGAAATGATACTCGTGTCATAAACATGCCTCTTATACTAATGTTTTTTCATAAACA
This sequence comes from Carex cristatella, assembly GCA_024447775.1. Lineage (NCBI taxonomy): Eukaryota > Viridiplantae > Streptophyta > Magnoliopsida > Poales > Cyperaceae > Carex > Carex cristatella. The sequence goes on from JAJHPF010000022.1 coordinate 4,049,190, forward strand.
AGTACAAAAATATGTTTGTAGTTTCAAAAAAATTTAAAATTATACTTCATTGTAAAATTTGGATTTAAATTTCTGCACTTTATATTGTTCGTACTTCCTCATAATTGGTGGATAAATTAGTAGTATTGGCAAGAATTTTAGCTTAGAAATATCAACACCTAGAAAACACACAACAGAGAAGATGATTTAGCAATACCTAACTTTTAAGTTTAATAATAATAATGTTGTTTCTTAATTAGGCCAAAAAAAAAAAGGGCAAAACATAAATTAAAGGAAGAAATGCTCTTAAAATAGCGGGCTCTTTCTTTTTATTGAATTTTATTGAATTTTAGCTCTCTAACTCTCTGTTGCATCAGGGAAAAAAAAAATTCCTTGACTCTCACACAATATTTTCCATTTTGTTTAAATTTATTAAATCAATAATTCAATTGTCGGATATTGTAGAGTTATCATTAGTCATTTTTATGGTCGGGTTTTAGGTAGTAGCATCTCTGAATTATTCAGTGGTGATTTTAAGTCTTCGTACAAATTCAAGTAATATTGTTCCAATTTGATTAATTTTAATTAATTTTTAACTTCTGAATTTCTGAAAATTTATCTCTACAATTATGAAAACTTATCCCAAAATGTTATCCCAATTTTTAATTTGAGTTACTTTAATGGAGGAATTTCACATGTACCTTTCAAAAATTTCAAAATTACGTATTTCTCCCTCTAAAGTTTGAAATTACGTATTTCCCCGTCTAAACTTTAAAAACTCACAAATTTATTCATTTTATTGTTTTTATATTAAAAGTCATTCTAAATTTTTAAAATACTCATTTTACCCTTTATTAAAAGCATATAAAGCAAATCAGACTCAAATTTGAATCTGAAGGGTTCATCTACTGTCTGATCTGTGCGCATCACATTAAGATTTGTGTGCATCGCATTAATATTCATGCTGATATAACTTGCACGGGTCTTAAAGCAATTCAAATCGGCACGTATCGCATTAAGATATTTGCATGTCGCTTCAATATGCATGTGTTTTTGCATCAAGATTTGTGTTGATCTTGCGTGCACAAATATAAAAGCAATTCGGACGGTAGAGCAGGAACCGTTCATTTTTAAATTAAAGTCTGATAAGATTTATATGCTTTTTGATGAAGAGTAAAATGAGTATTTTATAAATTTTGAATGAGTTTTAATATAAAAGACAATAAAATGAGTAAATTTGTGATTTTAGAAATTTAGAGAGAGAAATACGTAATTTTGAAGTTTTCGAGAGGTACGCGTGAAATTCCTCCCTACTTTAATTAATTTCTTAACTATCAAAGATTTTGTTTTCAAATCAAAGGATCACAAAAGCAGAAGACTGAAAAGGAGAGAAGACAAAACCAAGCTTCCCACTTCTCTATTCTGGCCACTGCTAGAGGAACGATGTTGCTGCTGGTCACAGAGTAGCGATGTGCCATTTTTTAATGTTTCTTTTTTTTTTTCACTTTTTAGATGTCAATAACTTCACATGGGAAGAGTTTATTTTTTTTTACTAAAGTGAATTTGAAATCATCTAATTATTTAATATCTTTATTATTATGAAAACATATATATAGAGAGAGAGGAGAGTTCCAATGCATCCAAAATTTTATGCTTTCATTTGTATTCATTTTTTTTTTATCTCTTTTATCTTCATTTTCAAAGTCCGAATAGTCGATCCGAACCGTTCAACACGATCATCATAATAAAATATGCTTGGAAATCAAATTTTTTTACTATTTTTTAAGATAGGTACAAAATCATTGTTTTAAGGAGATTCTAGACCATCTGATAAAGTGATTTTGTATATATCTTAAAAAATAGTAAAAAAATTTCAAAAAATATAAAATTTGGTCTCCAAGTATATTTTATTACGATGATCGTGTTGAACGGTTCGGATCGACTATTCGGACTTTGAAAATGAAGATAAAAGAGATAAAAAAAATGGGTGCAAATGGGAGCATGAAATTTTGGATGCATTGGAACCCTCCTCGTATATATATATATATATATATATATATATATATATATATATATATATATATATGGTATTATGAGAGTTTATAATCTGATGCAGTAGTTTTTAATCCAGTTTCAGAGATGCGAAAGAGTTTCTTATTTATAAACTATGCAGGAAAATTTCTTATTAAAAAATTATTTATAAACTCCACGCTGACTAAGTTATTGGTTTGAACTATTTCTCCTTTTTAATTTATTACTGATATGACTTGATAGAAACTCTAAAATTAATTTCCGATATGTGAGAGTTAGAAAATTTAGAGACCTTAATTTCTGAAAGTAATTAACAGTTATTTATAAACTCATTTGAGTTGTTGGGATATAGATACTCTAATAAATATTTGTTTCTATCTAAATTTCAAATCCATGATCTCTCACATAGAGATCATGTATCTTTGCCGTTAGATCAAATGCTAGTTCTTGCATGGAGAGTTTAATTGCAGCTAAAAGATTGATCAGAATCTGGTCTGAGGAGAATTCGATCATAATTCAACATAATCGCCGTGTCTAACTGTTTTTCTAATAGTTATTTGTATTAATTTACCTATCAAATTATTTGTTAATTTTTTTTAGTAATTGAACAGAAGTAACTGTATGAATTCTTTTAATTCCAAAAACTGAAATGACCAAAATAACTCCCATGATCAAAATAATTCAATTTTAAAGATAAAATTATAAAATTTTATTACAAAGCTTCACACACTTTAAGTCATGATAAAAATTAAGAAAACTACAAACTTTTAAAACTTCCAATGATATTATGAAATGATCAAAATATCCTTCTTCACATGTAATGATAATTAAATCAAAATTCCTCAGTATCTCCAAAAACAATGAAATAAGAATACATATATTATAATCTTGTAGCCACTGCCAAGTTTTCAAAAAAGAAAATAAAAAAATAATACATATATTTCTCTCAATACGGTTGTCAATTTCATGGTTGGAGTATTTAATTGTGCTATTCTTGAGTGATATATGAACACATCCTGCCGTGTAAGAGAAAAATTCTTTCTGGTGGTTGGCTTTATCATTCTTTATTGACCATTCAATCATTTAAAGTAAAAGAGGTTGCAATTCATGAGATGAATTCAGGCAGAATTTTTATTTTTGGATATTCATAAAAAATAATAATGGGGTATAATATCCATTGTTTTGTTTTTTATTTTATAAAAGAAACCAAATCAATAATTCAGTTTATTTTAGTGGGTGTGAATTTTTAAAAATAAATAATTCTAAAATTAGGTGTTTGTTCCTTATGTTCATTTTTTCACCATACAGTTAAGATCAAGATTGTAGATAGCGATTATCATATCATCGCGAAAAGGCTAAAAAAAATGCTATACTGATAGCGCCGGAAACAACTGATATCGCTATAGCTTTTAAGGTCTGAAAAGTTGAGAAAAAACAAACCAAAACTACAGACGGAATTCATATCTTAACACGTGAGACTGTAGCATGGTTTAAAAGTTTTAATATGGGCTTGTCTGTAATACTAGAAAAAATTTAGGCCTGTTTTGTAATTTGAAAATTTTCCATGTCAGAAGGATTACAATATAAAATTGTAATAAAAAGGATGTTTCAGATCAAAGAAAAAAGAAAAAAGAATAAAAAAACAGAAGGAATTTTAGGCTCGCGGGCTCTACAGCCTCTAGACTGAACTTGGGCTGTCAAATAAAAAGCCGGGGAAATTTTTGAGTTAGATGTGTGGATCGGTTCTGAATACTAAATTTTTTCGCATCTTTCGTCGTGTAATCTAAGATGCGTAGAGCGGTAAGATCCGTAGAGCGGTAAAAACGTGCCGTGCTGTAATTGAGTGAACAATCATATGTTGTGACCACGTACTATACTGTGCTAAATTTTCCAAAGATAATTACCGTACACAAATGGTCACGACACGAAACAATCACATGTGCTGTGTTGTAATGGTGCCTGTTTCGTGACGGAGTCAACTCTGCCATACTATTTTTTTTCCGCTCTACCGGTTACATGACAATTTCTTTTGATGAAAAAAATTAATTATCTAGAACAATATTTTAAAGCTAACTAGCTGTCCTTCATAATAGAATTTTACTTTATATTATATAGGATAAAATCTGATGCTTTTTTGTAAGAGGTAGGATTTGAAATTTGAATATTTTGTGAATATTAAACGGTTGAAAGACTAATTATAATTTTTATTGAAAAATGTTTGCAACAAATAAAAATTCGCAGTCCGTGGCTCAGTTCGAGTAATTTGAATATGGTTCGAAACAGGTTCTAAATAGCAATTATAGAAGCATAGTGCGGAGACAAAAAAAAAACTATAGCAAATAGCAGAGTTATAGCGAAAACTTTCCTACATAGCGTTTTTTTCTTTTAAAAATTATATTTTATATTTCTACCAATAATAAACATTATCTATGTAAAATCTCATAGAATAACAAAAACACCAAATTGATTAAGAAGTTCTAATATTCATATTGAACCAATACAAAGTTCAAACTATCATTCAAAATAACTCTAATTCTATAACTCATAAACTATCGATATATTTTCTATTCAAAATATCCTACTATCATATATTAAGTATCATTTTACTACATATTCAAATCAATCATTCTTTAAATTAGTCAGACCGAAACACAAAGCCCATTTAATTTCGATTTGGACTTTAAAGCCTATTTAATTTTTTTTTTAAATAATAGTGGACCGCTATTACCGCTATAGCAGCCGTAGCTCGATTAGCGCAGTTTACTCCGTAGCTTAGCTTATAAGGTCCAAAACCGCTATAGCGACGCTATAGTTAGCTATTTAGAACACTGGTTCAAATTCAACTAGTTTAATTAGATTTTTTTTGTTGAGTTTGAGCGCGTACATAAAAATAAATTTGTCGACTGTTCTTGCTTTACTCAATAGTTGTATATAATTATGTTATTCAATTTTAGAGTATTTAGTAATTATGTTTTGGTAGGTATAAATGCATTATTATTCTAAATCTATTTAAAAATCAACTTTAATTTGTCGACTTTTCTTGCACCATAACCGGCCGATCTGTTTTAAGATTCTAAAAGCAGATTCTCGTGCACATATATTAAAGCAAATTTACACGGATATTAAAATAATATGTACGAATTTTAAAATGGATCGGCGGTTGTAGAGTCCAGATCCAAATTTGAATCCGACGGCCATCGGATCCAAATTGTTCTCGTGTGCCTCAGGGCTTATGTCAAAAGAAATACATTATAAAATGGCGGCTAGTTCAAAAGCGCACCCGGATACTTGGGGTTGGAGGCTGGAGCCTAAAAAATGGAACCCTCTGTAGAAAAAAAAAAAAAATTACCTCTGTCGTACGGATCGAATAAACAATTGAGGATACATTTATTTATGTTTTTTTGTTCCATTTTCCTTCTAAGTTAGTCAAGGCCGCCTCGGTCCTCTCAAATCACACAATCCCGAGTCGGGCCCCACCCTCTCCACCCCCACTTTTCCTTCCATGTATAAATTAATCCCACCCGCCATTTCCCCCTCCACAAAACAAAAAGGTATACAAACGCAAGCGGCTGCTGCTTCTCCTTCTTCTTCTTCCCTCCATCACCGCCTATGGAATCAGCAGCTCTTTCAGCCATATCTCCACCTCTTCTCAAACCTAACTCTAACCCTAACCATCACTCTACTTCTCAGACTCTCCCCGTCCGCTCTCTCAGTCTAGCACCCCTACGGCGGCGCTTCAATTCCCTTTCAACTAGGTGCCAACATGCGTCCAGTGCTAGCACTAATCCTAACCCTAATTTTAGCTGCTGCTCGGCGGTTGCATCTGACACCGCGGTCCCAGCTTCTCACAAAGTCTCGACTCCCCGACTGCACTTGAGACGGCTTGTTGATGAGTTTGGATCCTTGCCAGAGCCGTTGGATCGGGTTAAGCTGTTGCTGGAATATGCCACATCACTACCATTTTTCCCTGCTTCAGCTCGAGTTCTGTCAAACCGGGTCATGGGCTGCACTGCTCAGGTATTGAATTGAAAACCAAATAATTTATTTTTATGTGGAGAGATAGGTATACAGTTTCGCACAGAAAATCAAATAATGAATTTAAGACCAACTGATGAAGAGAAATTATACGGAGAGATACCCTTTTGCTCTCTGCTTTCTGTTCATCAACTTAAAAGTTTTAAAACACCGAGAGAAGTTGTGACCCAAAACTAAAAAATGATGGATATTTGGCTCTAAATTGCTTTGAGTAAAGGAAATTTATTGGAGGGAACTAAAAAAACTGTTTATTTAGTATGTATTTCAAGTATTATCTCGTAGTATCTAGTTGAACCCATTGATTACCTTTGCTGATGCTAATATCCTGGTATTGATACATGCCAATCAAACCATACAGCACATGCAATCTCAATCTGAACTGAATTCCCTTTCTTTTTTATTTGAAACATGTTTTGGGGACTCATTCAGAATTATTGACTTGCATTAACCAGGTCAAGTAAAGGAAGTACTCCAGTTTACCTGCCAATTTTGTAATGCTTGCCTCTTTGGGTCATGGTATAACCAATGGTCTAGTGTTAAAATTGCTTGAGATGGCACCTGAGACCTTTTGTTCTCTTGCATCTTAATCTTAGGTGTGGTTGTCAGCCTCAACAGACGGCTACACCATGCAATTCACAGCTGACTCGGACTCAGAAATAACTCGTGGGTATTGTGCGTGTCTTATCTCAGTGCTTGATGGTGCCTCACCTGAAGAGGTTTTAGAATTGCACCCAGAGGACTTTGCCGAACTTAACGTGGTGGGATCATCAGGCAAGGGCGGTGCCCAGTCACGAGTGAACACATGGCACAATGTCTTGATTGCCATGCAGAAGAGAGCCAAGGCTGCTATTGCTGAGAGGGAAGGGAGACCTCCAGTTGATCCATTTCCTTCGCTGGTTATTAGTTCAGGTGGAATCCGGGCCCAGGGGAGCTATGCTGAGGCCCAGGTGAGATATATGGGCATATAATTTTTTAGCTATTTAGAAAATATGTACCTGTATGTTATGCATTTATTGTTAGCGCAAAACAGAGAAATTTGGATTTGCATTGAATGTGAGCGTGATTTTGAATAATCACTCATGGTTTTTAACTACTTAGGAATTATATGGTTGTATTAAGTGCTTAAATGAAATGAGGAGATATCATTTTAGTGAACTCAAATCATGCTTTAACAATGATCACCTACTTTGAGTATCGATTTAAGTCAAAAGCTGGAATCTGTTGTTATAATGATTTGAGTGGAATCTTCTCCTAAAATCTTCTGGCAATGATGAATGCTGCCATACAACCTCCACTGTACTGAAAGAAATAGTTGATGAATATTAAAATTGAGGCCTATATTGAAAAGTGGGGCCATAAGCAAGAGGGAAGTACTTTATTCTAATATTAGAGGTCTATGCTGAAAAGTGGGGGCACTTATTCTAGCCCAAGTAGGAGATATTTGACTGACTTGGTTCTAAGTTGGAGATATCAAAAGATATTGGCCCTTGGTCCTTGTACTGTTGTACACATTTTCATTGAGTACTTATATGGCTGTCATACACAATAATAATGAGAGAGCAAAACTGAAACCTCATCATATTTGGGATACCTACTTGAAATGGTACATCCCTCTCCATTTGCAATCCTTATTGGATGGGTATTTTATGTTAGGGATACCTTCTCGTAGAAGTATGAGCCTCTCTATTTGCAATCCTTGTTGGATGGGCTTTGATGTTTAAAAACCATTACATGTGGGTCGATGTGTAAATGACTAATTGTTGGGATATAAATATGGTAAGTCTTACCGGAAAACCATTTGTTGCTGGTTGGATTTGCATGCTCGTCTTATATATCAGACTGGACTTGTGTTTTTTTTTTTCATTTCCCCCTTTATTTTACTAAAACATCTGCTTACTAATTTGCAATTAAAAGAACAGCTTCCTTTCTCGATATTAAACGCAAGGAAAAAAAAATCACTTTCTTTTTTTTGTCTTAGTTGCATAAAAGCTGTTTAAATAGCACCTTCCTTTATTTTTCTATTGCTTTACTTTGTTGAATTAAACAAAAATTAACTAATCAATTGCTTGCTTGAAGGCAATGTTTTTATCCCCTGACGAGTCAAAGATAAAAGAACTTGTGAGCGTGCTAAGAGAGAAACAAATAGGTGTGGTTGCCCATTTCTACATGGACCCAGAAGTCCAGGGAATTCTGACTGCAGCAAAAAGGCATTGGCCTCACATCCACATATCAGACTCACTGGTCATGGCTGATTCGGCTGTTAAAATGGCAGAAGCTGGTTGTCAGTATATTACAGTTCTTGGTGTTGATTTTATGTCAGAAAATGTTCGTGCTATCCTTGACCAAGCAGGTTTTCAGAAGGTATGTTGTTTCTCTACATAGTTTTTTTTTCAGCCATATATAAGGCATCTTTATCTATTGAAATTTTTATAATTTTTATATACCCTGTAATTTGAGGGAAGTCCTCTGGAAGATGGGAAATTCCACCCCTGTACTCCGCATTTCTCTCTACAAAGTCCAAGTTGCCTATTGATTTATGGATGCAGAGATAAATTTTGAGGAAAGGTAGTTTGCGGGATATTTTTTTTTTAAACAACCGTTAAGGTTTATGGGATGCGGGGTTATTGCTCTTGTTTCTAGGGGCATACAGGATATATTGAAACTTTTAAGCAAAGTACCCATACTACCCCTATTCTCGTTCAATAGCAGTGAGATGGAAATTAGAAGCTGGTTAGTTTGGGGTTTGGATATCTCTTCAAGCTAATCCTTCTTTGTTTTCCTGGAGTATATAAAGCATATCAAAACTTTTCCAAGGGCGGAAATAGAAGATTATCAAAATATTAAAGATCCTTTTAGTATTTCTGATGGCTGTTTTCTTTAGGTTGGTGTCTATAGGATGTCAGATGCACAGATCGGGTGTTCTTTAGCAGATGCAGCATCAAGTGAATCATACAAGCAATTCTTGGATACTGCATCAAAATCACCTCCTTCCTTACATGTTATTTACATAAACACCTCCCTCGAGACGAAGGCTCATGGCCATGAGCTGGTCCCTACTATAACTTGTACCTCCTCTAATGTTGTCCAGACAATTTTACAGGTAACTTCAGTTGAGGGTTAACTATTCTCATTGATGCTGATATGTTAAATATACATACATTTATTACCAAAGTTAAATTCTTCACATTTTGGCTTCAGCATTAATCAGTATCCCACTTTTTCTCTTTCAATATTGTTGTCCTTTTTTAATTGTTTGGAACTTTATGAAGCTCAATTAAAGCTTCAATATTGATTCTTTAGAACATTAAAAAGAAGGGAAAGAAACGCCCAGTACTGTACCATCATTACTGTACCAATGATGGTACACGCAATTTGGATTGTTAAAGTTGGTATGTTATCATTCAAAAGAACAATCAAGTAAAATTAAGCTTTGGACCATAAGACAATAACAAGAGGCCACCAATGAAGACAATGGGATTTGGTCTGTACCATACGGTATAGCATCACAGGAAGATGGTTCCTTGCAGTTTTATGCTCGCACCTCGCTCCTCATATCTCTATGGATCCTTTCTATATCTCTAGACATAATTCTTGCATTTGTTTTAACAGGCTTTTGCACAAGTACCAGATGTGAATGTTTGGTATGGCCCTGATTCATATATGGGCGCAAACATAGTGGAGTTGTTTCACCAAATGGCTGCCTTATCGGATGAAGAGATTAAAGAGATACATCCAATACATGATAGAAAATCCATTAAATCATTATTGTCACACCTGCACTACTATCAGGTACATGTTCAAAATAGATAGGTTACTTGTATGTTTCATGCATGAGGTAGTACTAACGATATCAACTTCCCTTTTCAGGATGGTAATTGCATTGTCCATGACATGTTCGGTCATGAAGTAGTAGAGAAAATAAAAGAACTGTACTGCGACTCATACCTGACAGCACATTTTGAGGTACCAGGAGAGATGTTCTCTCTGGCAATGGAGGCAAAAAGGAGAGGGATGGGGGTGGTGGGATCAACTCAGAACATCCTGGATTTCATCAAAAGTCGTGTAAAGGAAGCACTGGACCGAGATGTGGCCGACCATCTCCAGTTTGTGCTCGGTACGGAGTCAGGCATGATCACCTCCATTGTAGCTGCGGTGCGGGAATTGCTTGGTAAGAAAGGCACAGGCTCACCTAAAGTTGAGGTGGAAATTGTGTTTCCTGTTTCCTCAGATTCAGTATCAGCTGCTCCAGTGAATGGTTCTGATGGTGTGGCTAGTCTCGGTGTAGTCCCTGGAGTGGCAGCTGGTGAAGGATGCTCTATCCATGGTGGTTGTGCTTCCTGTCCGTACATGAAGGTTTTCTGTCTAATTAATTGCATGCGTTGTGCTTGTTTTAATCTTACTTGAAAACCCTAGTTGCAATGGCCAAACGAACTTATGTTACTGGTTTAATTTGGACAGTGTTTGAGGAAATGATAATTGAATAAAAGGATAATTAAAGCTGACACCGGGTATTATTTTAGTTAGGACAGATATCATGTACGAGTTTATTAAAATAAAAAGCTAGTTGCGGAAAAAAAGATAAGAAATAATAAAATTTTTTTTTTTGACAAGATTATACTGTAAGGATCAGATGAGCTGGTATGAGGTTCTATTTGTGTCTGATGAAAGTCGCATCCCTTTGTTTAAGTCTCAAGTTTTTCATTCCGTTTACTTTTCAGATGAACTCACTTAGGTCACTACTGAGAGTATGCCATCAAGTGCCAGATGAAGAGGGTGTCTTATCTGCATTCCAAGCCAGCAGATTTAATGTGAAAACTCCTTTAGGAAGATCAGTTGCAGATGTCGGATGTGAACCAATTTTGCACATGAGGCATTTCCAGGTCAGTGAATTATGTTTCTTTTCTTTGTCTTGATGACGTTGTAGACATTCTGGCTAAGTTGGGCCTTTTACTCTTTTGTTTATTGGGCTTCCATGTTTGGATATTTTTGTTGCAACTGAAGCTGGTATAGGGTTTACCAGCAACAAATCCAGATGCTCAAAACTGACCAGCGTGAAGAGACCTTCAAGCAGCAACATAATAAATCTGAAATACCTATTGGCATAAAGTTGGACCCTATAAAATTCTATTAAATAAAGTGGATGCTTAGCAATAGCACCTAGTGCCAATGGCACAGGTTTTAAGCCTTGGTGATGGCAAAGAGGTTGACTACAATAACAACACCCAAGCCTTTAGTCCCAAAAAAGTTGGGGTAGGCTAGAAATGAAACCCAATCGTAGTCGGAAAAGAGGTTGACTAAATGGATTTAACATTGTGACTATCGAAAGAGGTTGAATTGCCCTGTTTCAGAGAACAGGTTGCGATAATGCCACCGTACCTTAAATTATTAATTTGTGACAAACAACCCAGCCTCCGGCCATTCCCTAACTCACTCCTCCAAAAAGAAAAGAAAAGAAAAATTATTTAATATTACTGTTATTTGATTAACACATTTAAGTATTTGATGGAAATTGAGCAAAAGAACCTTAAACTTCTTAGATTTTTATGTTTTTCCAAATTTGGAGACATAAAAATATCGATTCATTTAAAAAAAAAGTTGAAAACAGTGAACAGACAGTACCTTATTTTTCTTAATTTCATTTAGCAGGTTCCTATTTTGCACGAGAATGATTTTTGTAAAAAACTTGGTTGGGGAAACAGATTTTTTATTTCCAAAATTGAAAAAAAGAATATATAAAAAATATGTATTATTTATTGTTTCGAATAAGACAGGTTACAGATATTTTATTTGATAACAAAAGTTTAACAAGAAACAAAAATGAAGACTCAAGGTAATTTTAGTCCTTTCCCATTTTGAGCTGGTAAGCAAAACAGCCACTGCTGTTTTTTACAAATGAATAAGAAGAGCACAAGAAGAGGAAAAAGAAACTAAAAGAAAAGGAAAATAAATTTATGCACACTTAAATCCCTAAAAATACTTCAAGGTCATGTTTGGTTGTGGAGTAAGAGGTGGAGTAAACTCCTTACTTCACACTTAAATAGCCAAACGAGAAGTAAAATAATAGTAAGATGGAGTAAGAAGGGAGTTAATCTGGAGTAACTTCTCCACCTCTCTTGGTGGATTAATTTACTCTACTTGTATGGCCCATTGTCATAAGCAAATACATATTTTCCAACATCTTACTCCTTCAAGTGGATTAAAAGCTTGCTGACCAAAGACAAGCCACAGAGACACTTGGCTCCTCTGTGCTTCTGACCGTAGAAAGAGAAGGGGCCAGCCGGCTAAGCTCCCCAAAATAGTTAATACACCAATAGAAGAAATTTCTGTTAGGTTGATAATTGTCATGAAACAGGATGATTGTCAGAGGTGTTTGTCATGGATGAAAAGTTCAGATGGTTTGGTGGCAGTGTTGAGAATTAATAAGATATTAAGGGGGAGTTTTGAGGGGGAGTGTTGAGAATTAATAAGATATTAAGGGTATTTAGGTAAAAGAGTAATTAGAGAAAGATTAGGGACCTCTATGTAATATGTACTCACTCTATGTAATTAGAGAAAGATTAGGCAGTAATACAAAAAAGTGATTGTAGCTTTTTAGTGCTATTTTACTGGTCTAAAAAGGCATGAAGAACATTTTTTTAATTTGTACCTTTACTGAAAATGCAGGCAACAGGAAAACTGGCAGACAAGCTTGTTGATCAAATTCTCAGTAAGAACAGAGAACCCATCTCATGACAATCACGCGAGGTGTGTCCATTCGTGCTGTAATGTGCGATAGAAAATACTAGCTCCAGCCACAGAAAGATAAGAAGCAATGCCTATTGTTTGCATTTTTTTTTTCTTGATTATATATTTTGAATGGTAGAATTCATAGCCCTCTGTGTGCACACTTTTCCTAGTGGTGGTTTTGCAACTACCATGTAATTTTTGTGTGATGCTAACATTGTTTATAATCGTTTTTGTGCCAATTCAGAAGCACTTTTTTCATCGAAATAATAATTACCTTAACAGTTTTGTTCAGTCAAAATTGCTCTGGTGATGACTCTTTGGGAAGCACACTGAATTTAAAGTACTTTCAACCTATAATGTTTGTTCTCTAGTTGCTATCTGGCTCCATTTTCCCTGATCAAGGATTTGCATTGTAAAATCGATCTTATCTGCTGAGCCATGGGTTTTTAATCTTCAGCTCTCAAATCTCAGAGGCAACAATCACCATTAGATGAACCCATGCACCTGCGTCAAGGTACGCAGTAGCATAGAGCTGAATGCAATAACTGCTGATATTATAGGAGGCAAGGTAATGAGAGGTTGAAGCCAAAATTTTGACATCTAGGGAACACCAAATGATAACATCGTCGCAAATTATAGTTTCCAAATCTTTATGTATGGAGAACTCAATATTCCACCAAAATTGACCGAAATTTTTATTAACAGGGAAATAAAAAAAATATTGATAATGGGGAAGCAGTTTTGGAAAATTCGATATATAAGAAAAATGTGATGGTTTATAACGTTCTGATTAGTGAATTAGATTACTGCTAATTAACGAGATAATGCGAGAAAAAAAATCATAAAGTTTACCTGGACATTCTAACTATAAAGTCCACACTTTTTTTTTAATGTTATTTCACTAATCATATTTCAATTAACGGAACGTGACAATGTTACAGGCCATCATGTTTTTCTTAGATATCGAATTTTCCATAACTATTTTTTTATTATCTATATATTTTTTTAATATTCCTATTAATAAAAATTTCGGCAAAATTGATGTAGGGATAAAATTTCCAGCATTTCAAGAGTCAACCCAAATAGATATATATTGTGTAGTGTAGGGGGGATAAAATTTGTAGCATCTCTCAACAAAATTAATGTAGCATGAATAAAAGCTTGCTGACCAAAGACACTTTAAAAAATGTTCATGAACAAATACTGATATTCATCCATGAGAAAATAAAACCATCATTCAATAATAAGCCGAACAAACAAAATATAAAGGTTAGAATCACCCACCTAGGCCAGTAATTGGTTGAATTAGAAAACTGAGAAGGCCGAACAAACATTATTGAGCCCTCCGAAAACCTTTTATTCGATTCAGTCAGAAAAAATGGCAGAATCTAAATTATTACAATACTCAACATCTTAGTTTTCCAAAGCTACAACATCACAACAATCACTGCCTTTTCATTATTAGTTCTGCAGATTTTTGAATTATTACAAATTCTCAACATCCTAATTTCTAAAGCTACAACATCACAACAAGCATCACAGCAAGAGGTTTGTCTCAGCAAGTCAGCTCATTTTTCACGCTCAACATCACAACCACGTCTAAATGGGGTAATCTCATCAATCACCCTATAAATGTGCATCTTCAAATGATTTTTCTTGACAATCTCAAGCACCACAACATCATGGATTTCTAGGTTGTTCGCCATAGCAGCCTTACCCCACCCGCCACTCAGTGCACCATGACGGCCATTGTAGCACACATACATGATGGGCCAGGACCTTCCTGTGGGGTCCCACAGGGTTAACTTTGCATTGCTCTTTGGGAGATTCTCCTTCACAAACTCAACAGGGAGAGACTGCATTGCAACAGAAAAACCAAAACTTAAGCTTGAGTTTTAAACAGAAGTTTGGGTAGCAGCACAAAGTGATTGTTTATCCATGACAAATAAATTGCGTATATGTATCAGCCTGAAGATGTACCAGTTGGCTACTGATTTAAAATGAGTCTCTCGAATCACATTTCAGAATTGGATGGTAGTACTATAGTATATCAATATTGACAACCAAATTCTGCTAAAGTTATAAAAATATAACAGATAAACCAAATATCTACTCCCTAACCCCCACATAAATATAAGTTATCAATTACCGTATAACCTATCACAACAATAATAAGAACAATGTGAATGAGCTTGCTTATGGCACACAACTTGTTATTTGTAAATTTATTACATCTCAGAGATAATCAATAGGTGTAATTTTCCCAACAGTCCAAAAGGATCTTACCAAAAAAAAGCTGCAATAGACATAGGAGTTGCGCATCACAATAATAATAAAAGGGTTTTCAGATGCAAATGACTTGGCCTTCTCAAGAGTGTTAGCTATCTCTTCTTGTGTGACAGGTCGCCTTTGTGACACAATCGTAGGCACTTTCTTTGGTTTAGTTACTGTGAAATAAGAAATTGTAATTGTAAGAGGACGAGATATGCAACTTTGCATAATATGGACATAAGAGTACCTTCTGTCCATGATCTGTCATCTGTATTGTGGCTTAGCCATCGCTTGTATGAGGGTTGTTCAGGTGTTTTAGTTGGCAACAAAGATCTCGAATATGTGAAATCTGCTTCATTAACAAGAGCACAACAGTATGAGAGAAATACAAAAAAGGGTATTTAGAAACAAATAGTCAGCAAATTCTAAGATCTAAATTTTCTGACCCAGATCGATACAATACCTTTGGCAAATGAAAATTTTGATAATATACCAATCAGACCCTATACTGGTTTTATACTGCTTCATATTGATCAATTCCAGTCATTTGGAACCTTAGACTTTATTGTCCCTAATTGAGTCCAACTATCGACAGAAACCTAAAGGTTACTTGCTAATATGACACTCCATGAGACAAAAAAAAATTTTAAATAAAAAAATTTCAGAGAAATTACCTTCTGGTTCTTCCTTTTTGACGGCAACAAGTGCCATATTTGGCTGCTCTTGTAAAACCAATTGGTCTTTATGGCTCTCTCCTTTGCTAGACTTGCTCGGCTGAGCACTAAATGCTGACTCCTTTTCACATGCTGAACGGTCAAACACTTGAACTGAGAAACTATTTTGCCCTTCATACCGAAAAACCAATATCTCACCAACCTGAATGGAGTGGTCAAATACAAAGTCCCTCCAACCAGACTTGAAATATAGTTCGTTATCGCTTTTCATCAACTCCACCTGCCATTTGTGCCCGCTTGGGCCTCTCAGGTAGGCCATGCCATTGATGGCTTTTTTATCTATTTGTTGGCAAAAGGCCGGAGGAATCCTCTAAAAGAAATAAATTGAGAAGGTTAAAATGAAAATCTTCCATACTTGGAAAATGACTATTGTTTCAGCACCTAATAAAGAGTTAGTTTTCAAATTAGAATACAACACTTTAAGCCAACTTACAACAGAGAAAAACAAAAACACTAGCATGATTTATTAGTAATTCCTCTAAAAAGTATTTGCTCCATTAACACTTTAAGCCAACTTACAACAGAGAAAAACGAATGAAAACGAAAACGAAAACACTTTAAGCCATCTTACAACACTTTAAACCATGGAATGGAACATATTGCTTCCACTATAGTTTTTACTTTTTCCAAAAATTTCTAGGATTGCTGAGTAAATGTTAATTCTTTTTTAGTTTCCTTTTTCTTTTGCTACCTTGGTTTTGTGACTCCGGTTGGGTTTCATTTCTAGCCTACCCCAACTTGTTTGGGACTAAATGTTTGGTTGTTGTTGTTGTTGTTGTTGTTGTTTTCTTTCTGATTCCTTCTTTTAATGTTATCCATTTATAAGATGTTTCTCGAGTATATCAAGCAGACAAGCACTTTAAATCAAAACAAACAGCCTAATCTATCAGACGCCACTAAAGTCTAATCAAACACTTAGATACACATCAGTCTGAAAGCACTAGCAGCCAAGACTATCTAAAAGCCTTAGATCTGACAACAGTTTTTTTTTTGGTTTCCAAGAAGAATTTTTTTATCTAATATATATACAACAACAAAATCAAAACAACATGATCTTTTAACCATAAAATTCTGAATCCTTTCAAACAAAACACACAATAGATGACCTTGATCTAAAAACTGGAAACCCACTAAAAATCCTTTCTACCAAAACTAATAATAATAATTATAACACCAAAAATTAGAATATGGTATCGACGTTGGAGATATGCAACCAAACCGAGATCGAAGAAAATATCAAAGAGAGTTCATACCAAAGACAAGTAAGAATTATCTAAAATAACTTTAAAAAAGCAAGGTTTGGAGCACGCCATTCGAGAAGGGGAAAGGGAGAAGGCCGGCGGCGGGAGGGGTGGGGGGAAATAGGGTTTATGCTCTTAATTTTATCAGGTGCTTTTGGTAAATCCAACGGTGTTTACATTTGCCAATTTAATATCGACTGTGGTTTGAGTGATTTTTCATAGATACCCGAGGCTGAACTTTAAAGATTTAGATCACCAGTCTATAAAATAGGTCACTCTCAATTAAAGATAAAAGAACAAAATTAGGCGCATATAATTGGAGGCAACCACAGGCTAGAACTACAGAGGATCTAAAGTTTGGTTTACTGTAAATGGAACAGATAAGAGATGCATCATCTTTAAAGTGATTGAGACTATCCTCCACGTGGTAAATATTAGTTGACATCTTAATTAGATGATAAAAGTTTAATTCCTTTCAACAGCAGATATATAAACCATAAAGCTTTCCTATCTCATTCCTTCACTGCCTTTCCTGGATGAATTCAAGAGCCTGTTTCTGTGAACAATTTTATTAACTAAAAGTTTAACTTGTTCCTAATTCGGATGCATGTTTACTTCTATTGCTCTTGATCTTGATTTTATCTTTTCAATGTTGTCTGTTGATGGCTTTCAGATTTAAAGTCTCTTTTTGATTTAAATTTGGCAGTTTACATTTTGAATATTGTTGTAAGGCAAATCCTGGATGATTCATGCCTGAAGGTTCATTTAAAAGTAATCTTTATTGGGGTCGTTCGGCAACAAAGGATTAAGAGTGAAGGATTAAAAGCTTAAGGAGCGCTAAGGAACCGATGTTCGGTTGTCTTAATCTGTGGGTGAAGGATTAAGCGCTTAAGGAAGGGGGAGGGGTGCCTTAAAGTTCGGGCAGAGGATTAAGATCCGGGCAAAAGGAGGCTAAAGGAGGTAATCTTAATCCGCGCTAAGGAATCGGTGTTCGGCAGGATTAAGTTGCTAAGGAAGCTAAAGGAAGCGGATTAAGCCTTAAGGAGGCTTAATCCTCTCCAGCCGAACAGCACCATTAGGAGTTCAATATGAAGTGATTTTTCCTTCTAAGCCAATTTGTGTCAGATAATTGTCAGCCTAATATTTTTGTAATGAATCTTAAGTTTTATTAAGAATAAGATTGGGGTCAAGCCATTAATTTACAATTTTGATATTCAGAAGAAATGATCCATTATTGTTGAGTTCAAAAAATAACAAGAAAAAGGAAAATTACAACTTCTTGAAAATTTATATAACCAAGTTAGAAATAGATGTGCTCTTATCTCTTTAGGTTTGAGCAATCGCTTGGTGGTCATATCTTATTATGATATATTTCCTACTTTAGATTTTTGAAGCTGCAAATCTTCACTTCATATAATGTAAACTGATTTTTAGCATTTTGAGTAATGTTATTATGTTAACCAAATGAGGTATCTCTTTTTCAATTTCCCCATTCTATTTATCCAACAAGTACGACATTGCTAGAAATGGGAAACAAGGGTTATCCAAACATTGCTTTTAACAATATTACACTCCTTGTTACCGCAAATGTTCCGATTTAAAGGCATAATTCAAGCATATCAGGCATTTGTCGCCAAACAATACATTTGTCAAAACAAAGTTTGTAATGCTAATAATTTCTCATCCTATGCATCTGAATGCTTGAACTTTGCTATCTGTTCAGTCAATTACATAATGTTTTTGACTGAATTCTTTGTCCAGTTCAGACTGTGATGACATTCATCAGGAAGAGGATTTTATTCTATGGGGACGTTTGGACGAAACAAGGAATAGAGCAAGAACAAAGCTAATTCCAAGTTTGAGAATAGTAGCTAATCCAACATTTTGTTGGGTTAGTAGAATAGTGAGAAAACCCATAAAAGACAATATTTGCTAATCCAAACACACCCAAACAAAGAATAGTAGCTCGGAATAGTGCTAACTCCGACTATTCTTCACCCATCCAAACACACCCACAGTATTACTAAAAAAGCAGAAAACACACATTGACTATGAATAGTATCGTTTTCTACATATTCTATATATTATTTTTGTACTGTTAATTTGGCATGATGCGTTTGCTAGACAGCTGTAAAAAAATTATATATTTCGGGTTCTACATTTTAGGAAAAAAAAAAAGCATTCCATCTCTTGACATGATTATGACAAAAAAAGGAGGAAGAAAGGAGAGGCTTAGTACCAATTTTTGTGTAGAAGCATCTGGAAAAAAGACCTTGAAGAAGCTGGTGCTACTCGATATCTCCGTTTGAGAAGAAGGGGGAGTTGCTACTGGAGAGGAGGAAACAGACTTCTTCGGCCTTCCCCTTCCTCTCCCTGATTTATTGCTCCCCTCTCCCCCTGAACTCTCGCTAGGGTTTTTCTCTCTACCTCTCTTAGCCATTAATGATCAGTGATCACAGGAAATTATTAGGAAATGCCTCGCAGCTGCGAGCGAGTGTTCGGGTACAGTAAACAACGGTCCTGTTTTGTCCCAGTCGAACTCTTCTCCAGTTATTCTAGTTTTATCTCTGATGGTTAGCGGACCAGTATAGCTTAAAATAGAATGAGGGCACCGGACCTACTTTTAGGTTCAACGAGTTTCACAACCGTCCGATCAATCTGTGCACACAAATTGAAGGTATCTGCACGAAATTTAAAGTATATACACGAATCGTAAAGAAGATTGAACGGTGATTGAACCCGTCGAACCAAAGTAGGTACTCAAGTCATTTGGATAGAACGAGAGCGGCCACTCCGAACCCGAGAGGAATTCGCATCCTCTGAGATATCTCAAACTTTGCGTGACTTTTTGGAATATCTCAATCGTTCAAATACATTCTACACGAATCTCAAATCTCAAATAATACTGGCCCCCTACAGTTCCCCGAATAGGAACCGGACACGTGGGTCACGCAAAAATTGAGATATCTCAGAGGATACCCAACCACCGGAGAGAAGGTTATTCTATTGAATTCGCATCCTCTGTGATATCTCAAACTTTGCGTGAACTTTTAGAATATCTCAATCGTTCAAATACGTTCTACACGAATCTCAAAGCTAAAATAATAATACCCCCTACGGTCCCCCGAATAGGCACCGGACACGTCGGTCACGCAAAAATTGAGATATCTCAGAGGATACGCACCCATTCTATTGGTACTTTCTGAGTCTGAAACTCTCAGTCTAAATTTCTTAGATTCGCTGAATCATGTCCCGTAGATAAAGTGCAGTAAGATGTTTATTGATCAAGTTTAATAAAAAGAAATTCACTCGTACCTGTATTAAAGCCTACTCTTATTAGTTATTACGGTTATACTTATACCATGCGTCTTTTAAACGAATTAAGCACCTAATTTGATGGGTGGTGATGTCCCGGTATGTCGTCCTTATTCTACTTTGAAAAGTACGCGATGCGTTGGAAAGTATGTATGATGAACTTCAGAGAGAAAATACATAATGAAAAATCAATAAATTAGATAAATTTGTGAGTTGTTAAAATTTAGACGGGTAAATAAATATTATGAGCTTCAGAGAGAGAATATATAATTTTGAATTTTTTTTAGGGGTATACATGATGTCCCCTTGAAAAATTACAAGGGATGTGCTTAGGGGTGTTTATTGGGTCCGATTTAATCGGTTTTGGACCGAACCGAATTAGATCGGTTTAAACGGTTCGGTTATTTCGGTTTAATGGTTCGGTTCGGTTCGGTTTGTTTTTTTAAAACCGAATTATAACTTCGGTTCGGTTTGGTTTGAATTTTCAAAATCGAAATAACCGAACCGACCGAACTTTTATATATTATGAATTTGGTTCGGACTGCCCCGGTTTATTTCTTAATATCCCAATTTATTTCTTAATACTCATATCTATTTCTTAATATACTTCGGTTTATTACAAAACAATTGCTTTAAATTAAAATTTTGATATATTTCAGTTTGAACCGAACAAACCGAAATAAAACTTTGGTTCTGTTCGGTTCGGTTCGGTTACAATGCTAATTCAGTTTGGTTTGGTTCTATTTTTGAAACCGAATTAAATGCCTAGTTCGGCTCGGTTTCGAACCGAACCGATGAACACCCTAGGTGTGCTATTTTCAGGACATAGTACTATTTTGAGAGTTGAAGAAGTTTTTTTTTTTCTTAATTTCAGTTTTGCCCTCAATTAATAATATCTAGATGTTTTGATTCACGATCGGCTTTGATTACAAGATGAAATTGTATCATCTTTCTTATTGATCATGATTTTTTTTACTATTCTTTAAATGTCATTTAAGTAATTTGTAAATTGATTGATATTTGATTAGTCATGTTTTTATTTTTATTTTTTTTCTATTTTTCTTATATCATTTAAGAAATGTTACTAAATTTTTTATATAAAAATATGTAAAAATGATAAAAAAAAATATATGCCATTTTATATGTTATTTAACATATCATTTAATATGTTATTTTCAACAAATTATTTGTCACTTAGTATAATTTTTTTTTTTTTTATAAAAATATGTTATTTTGTTTGATATTTTTTTTTATTATAGTATGTTTCCGTTACAACACACGGGAGCACAGTACTAATTTCTAAAGAGACATAACATTTATGCGGACCACACGTTGATTTGATCAAAAAAAAAAAAAAAATGAGTATAATCATTTTTTTCAAACTATTATTGCAACAACCTTTTTTTAAGCGAGATGCATGACCAGCAAAGAAGAAGACATCAAAGTATGTTGAACAAATATTATTAATGGAACAAATACTTTTTAGTTAAAAACATAATTTGCAATTCTCATCCCTTGTTTTTATTATTTAATATTTTATTATCATTATTTAGTTAATTAGTTTACAACAAGAGTTCCACAAAATTAACAATTGTTATTGAATATACTAATTTTCTTTTAATTTGGTTTAATAGTATTTTGAGTATAACTCCTACATGTTTTGTTGCTTAAGAATGTATATAACAACACGGAATATTAACGTATAACTCGTTCTCCCGCTTTATAAGAGGAGAAATTGGAGAGAGAGCGGAGGGAAGCGACACTGTGCGGAGGTAAAGCTACGCAATGTTCTGACGAAAATTTTCACCCACAAATTGGAGTGGAAACGAGGTGAAATGGTGAGCTTCACTTCTCTTCTCTTTAATAACGATTTCACCCCGCTTTGTGGAGTACATCGTTAGTTGTTAAATTGAATCAATATTAAATTTTTGTGTGGCATGCAACATTTTATAAAATTGGATTGAGAGATTTTTGTGAATATTTAAAGTCAAGAAGTTTAACTTCGTCTTTATCTCAAAACATTGAATATACACTTAATCACATGGTAACAATTGATGATTGATGTCACAAAAAATTGCATGTTTTTTTTCGTAACCTCTTTTATTAACATTCTCAATTAATGAGATAGATATAAGAAAATAAGTTTGTAAAGTCTGAGAGGAAAATAAGAGAGAGAAATATTTAAATAATAAAGACGAGAGATCTGCTTACATTTTTTTGGAGACATCGGATTACACTATATATTTTCAAAGTCCAGGCAGTTGATTCAAATCATTCAACACGATGGATATATTAAAATGTGCTTGCAAATCAAAATTTACAAATTTTTAAATTTTTTTACTATTTATTAAGATGGATACAAAAATTCAATGGTTGTAAAATACTTCATAAATAGAAAAAAATTAAAAAAAAATGTAAAATTTGATCTCCAAGTACATTTTAATATGGAAATCATGTTGAACGGTTTGAATCAACTTTTTAGATTTTGAAAATGTAGGGTGTAATTCGGTGTCACCAAAAATAATATAATATAAGTGGATCCCTCCTCAATAATAAAAGATGAGGGATCCACTTATATCATCTTTTGGTGACACAAAATTATACCATCCATTTTTAAAGTTTTCAAAATCCAAACAGTCGATCCAAAACGTTCAACATGATCTCCATATTAAAATGTGCTTAGAGACCAAATTTTACATTTTTTTGAATATTTTTACTATTTATTAAGTATTTTACAAAATCGTTGTTTTCATACCATTGAATTTTTGTAGCCATCTTAATAAATAGTAACAAAATTTAAAAAAAATGTAAAATTTGATCTGCAAGTACATTTTAATATATCCAACACGTTGAACGGTTTAGATCGACTGATTGAATTTTAAAAATAAATAGTATAATTTTGTGTCACCAAAAAATAATGTAAGTGGATCCTCCTTATAATAAAATAGATATTTAGAAAAAGAGTGATGCTTCGGTGCATACAAGGATCCATTTGTAAAATAAACATATTTTTATTTTCAAAGTTCAAACAGTCGATCCGAACCGTTCATCTTGTTCTCCATATTAATATGTGCTTAGAGACCAAATTTTACATTTTTCTGAATTTTTTTACTATTTATTAAGATGGGTACAAAATTCAATGGTCTGAATTTGATATTTTTTGTACCCATCTTAATAAATAGTAAAAAAATTCATAAAAATATAAAATTTGGTATCCAAGCAGATATTAATATGGAGAACAAGATGAACGGTTCGGATCGACTGTTTGAACTTTGAAAATAAAAATATGTTTATTTTACAAATAGGTCCTTGTATGCACAGAAGAATTTGCCATAGAAAAATAATTCTTATAAGTTGCTTGTCAGGTTATTAATGTAAATAAGTTTGTTAGACAGGTATTTATGAAAAACGTCCCACTAAACCCGCAGAAAAACCAAGCGTCTCCTAAACCCTCACAGCTGCTTTTTCTAATCCAAAACCTCCGACAATTTTCGAGAGAAAATTAAAGGAGAGAAATTCGCTTCCATTCGCCTTTCAACCTCGTCTTCTTCCAAGCCTGATGCTGATCCGCGTGGTGTTCGACGAAGGTCGCCTCCTCTCGAAGGAGCAGCGGTCGTCGGAGCTGCGGCGTTGTTGGCTTCGCATCAAGCCCGATCTCGCAACCGTCGCCGATCTCGCCTCCGATCTCTTTCGCCGATTTCACCTTCAGCGCAGTTGCCCTGATGGCATTATCCTCAAGGTAAATGATGATCAAAGTCTCTCAGTTACTTCATTTTCTGGTTTAAGAGCAAGTAGCATACTTTCTGTGGTCACACTTGTATTTGAAAATTGATTTTGTTTTCTGCAGATGGATGGTTTTACTATACCACCATGGGAACCGACAAGCTTTTTCAGAGAAAAGGATATTGTAAGGTAACCTTGCCTAGTCTTTCTACTATGCTGCTTTGAATGAAATGCCTTGTGTCCATGTTTTATCATTGTGAGTTACCAGCTGTGAAGTAAAAAAATTGGCAGTCCAAGTTGTATTTTTCCTGGTCTTTCTATTGTGCTGCTTTGAGTAAAATGCCTTTTCTCTATGTTTTATCATTGTGAGTTACGATCTGCGAAGTAAAAATTTTGGTAGTCCCAAGTTATATTTTTCCTGACTGCACCGACCTTCTTTTATTTAAGTTACTTAATTGTTGACACTGATGTTTGAAATTTACCAGGGTCTATAAAAGAACATTCAAGAAGAAAGAATTGATTACTGGAGGTGAGATAGCTGAGAAAGAGACTGTTCCCTTCAGTAATGGGATGCTTATTGAGTCTCGAGAGAGGATTGAAATGCGAAATAATCAGGTCATGACAGAAGGGAACTCTTCCCTCCAGTCACAATTGACTGAGATGGGTTCAAAGAGAAAGCACAAGGAAATAGAGGAATCCGGCAGCTCAAAGTATGTTTCATTGCAGTTACCTCTGGTAGTTGCCACTGAGGATTTATTTGTTTGTTTTTCTTATTAGTGTAAATTTTCCCCTGTACTGGTAGTTGCCACCAAAAATAACAATCCCAGATTTCTTTAACTAATTTTGGGTGGTAAAACTTGAGCCTCATCTTCTACAGATATTTGACTTATTTTTTCATTTTCCTTCTGTTGAAATAATTTATTTGTTGGTAATTGGACGTTCAAATACATGATATATATAATATAGTTGAATGCTTTGTTTTATCACCCTTTGTATATGTGTGTACACCTCCTTTCTTAAATTTACACTACCATTTTTTTTTTAATTCTGCTTTCAGTCAAACCCTTTGTTAACTTAACTGAGGAGACTGCATTGTTTGAATTAACGTAGTTTATTAGGATAAAATGCATGTCTTAGAAGAAGAGGGTAAGAAGCACTGACTGAAATTTCAAGGGGTTACATGCCACAAAGCCTGTCATGTTTATTTTAGCTTTTTTTGTGACATGCAATGGAATTTAAAAAGGCGCACTAAGTATTTAATCGAGGTAAGTTCATATTTATATACTTGGGTAATTCTAGCATACCTCCAACTTTTATTGTACTTCCCAAATTTCATGGTTCATATATTTGAAAAATATTATTCAAATTTAAAACATAAAATTGTGGATGTGTTCTCAATTATTCAGATGGGACATGTATAAAATTTAAGTCAATTTAGAATTTGATTGATCATTCATCATAAAGCCATTAAAACACCACCGTTAAAATTTTAAATTGTTTGATGAAAGGCTAATGTCTTTCAAATGGGAAGAGGGGGTGTCCGATGCCCATCGGACCAGAACAGTGTTCGATGGGTGATTTCTACCGTCCGGTCTACTTCAAAACCTGTGCGCACGGATATTAAAGCAAACAGCACGGATATTAAAGTGATGCTCACAGATCTTGAAGTGAATCGGACGGTAGAACGACCCATCGAACACTGTTCTGGTCCGATGGGCATTGGACACCCCCCTCTCTCCTTTCAAATCGACCCAAATTTGATACATGTGCTATTTAGGAAATGATTTATACATCTATAATTTCATTTTTTTAATCTGAATGATAATTTTCAAATATATGTATCATAAAAGTGGAATGTAAGTTAGAAATATCCTATTTACTTATCTTGTTTGTTACCGAACTGGCATGGTTGAGGCTGAGCAATAGGGTGTATGCTGGCAAGTAGCAGTGCTCTGTGTGCTGGTTTGGTTTGAGGCTGAGCAATAGGGTGTATACATCTATAATTTCATTTTTTTTTTGTTGAATGTGAGATTTCAACAACTGTGACATTTTCCATGTTCTTTAATATAGGAAGAAGAAACCAAAGCTACCTACTATCCCAGAAGAAGAACCAAATCAGCAGTCTTTTGAAAGAGCTAGGACTCCAGAGCAAATATTGCATGGGAAAGAAAATCCATCTGATGTTGATGAAGCATCTCCTATGGTAGTTCTTGCAACTGATAATGCAAATGTTTCTAATGATACAAGTCAGACCATACCTGAGAGGTACGTTCATAGTTTCGATGTTGAATTTTTAATAGCATTTACCTCCCACCCCTATTTGTTGAATTTACTTGATAAATCGATGGTTATTGCCAAGGGGAAATATTTGTTGCAAATCAATCAAGGAACGGGAACCTCCTTGAATGGATTTATAGACTTCACCTCATAGTTGGAAGATATGATGGCTAATATGTCTTCTTGATCGGGTGTATGGTCTGATTATTTTATTAACTGAATTTCTAGGAACAAACAATTGGAAGAGAATTGCAATACAAATACATGTGAACCTGATTCTGGCAATCTTACTAAAAAGGTTCATTCATTATTCTTTTACTTAGAGTTTTCAGTAAGGCCCATGCATATTATATAAGACGTTAGTGTCCTCGTAACTTTTCAGGGTTGACATTTTATCCCTTTTGTGGCTCTCACTTCTGTTTACTGTTGTGATTATTGAGCAACAACAACAACCAAGCCTTTAGTCCCAAACAAGTTGTGATTATTGACTTCTTCTAAAATTGAATAAGCTCCTGGTTTTCATTATCATTAATAAAAAAAAATCCAAATACAAATAAAAGTTCAAAAAGGAAAAGATAAAAGAAGTTCAAAATATCTAGTTATACCTGATACATGGTCCTCAAAGCAAAGTCCATTCCTCTTCCTCTAAAAATTGTATGCTTGCTTTGGTGATTGAGTTTCTGATATGAAGATTTGGTTGTAACCTCACTTGCACTTTTCTTATTGCGATCAATATTGTACCAATATATAACTGTTCTTCTGTTGATCAGTTTCCTAGTAGATCAGCTCGTCGTAGATATACTCAAAGGCTGTTGAAGAAGGAAATGAAAAAACAAGTTGCAGAGGTATAGGTTACTTGATCATCTTAAAGTTTTAATTTTATTTGATTTAATATCTTAGTTTACTATACATCATGATATATAAAAATACAGAAAATGCAAAATGCGGTCTTACTAAATGGCACCAACGAACTGGCGACAGAAAATCACGTGGCACCTACACAAGAGTCAATTGTGACTTCTAATTTGGTAGTTGCTAGAGTGGATCGGCCTGGTCACATCCGGTTTGAGTCTGAAGGTGCAACCACTTAAATATATGAATTCATAGAACTTGTAAATTGGACATCGTTTTGCTTTGTCTGTTTTTTTTTTTTAATTATTATGCTTAAACTGTCTTTTGTTTACAGGTGAAGATGATGATGATGATGATGATGCAGGTCCGAGTAACGTGCAACTGAAGGAACCACCGATGGTAAAACCAAGTTATTGTGCTAATTAAACTCAATACTATCATATAATCTTCTTTGCTTCCACAAAGGATCCATGCATGAATATATTCCTCGAGAAAACAACAAATAGGAAAGGCTAATATAGCAACTCTAGTCAGGATTCATGAACTGGTAGGCTTTGTTTATTCTGGAACTGCTTATTTTCTCCAGGAGAGTTTTCAATGGAATGGAATAGCCAACAAGGTGATGGGGCAGAAGTGGGGCCAGGGTTTCCATAAACGTAATGCAAGTCGATACAACTCTGCCTCCTCAAATTGGTTAGATGCTACCAATGAGGATAGTTTTACCAATGAGAAGGTTACAGAGAAAAGTACCTCTGACAAAGGAAAAGCTATTATAGAGGAACTTAATTTTAAAAGCCTCCCTCCATTGACTCGATCTCCCAAGGTTCACTTTTCTCATCAACCTTTTTAAAACACTTTAAAAGATTCAATTTGGACATTTATCTTCTTTTAATCTGGTAACTTTTTTAAAAATAATTTAATCATCCTTTTTCAACCTTTATTTTTTATAAATAAGTGCTATAATGTTTCTGAGACAGGAAGGTGATTTGATTGTGTATCGGGTGGTTGAGTTATCATCAACCTGGTGCCCAGATCTCTCTCCTTTCCGAGTAAGAGCTCTGAGTAGTGTTTACAATTATCTCCTACTCATTCTGTAGCAATATTAAAACACTATGGATAGCAATGAACAAAAATCAATGCTAACAAAACTGTCTTTCTATTTTTGTTTATTTTTGAAAGGTTGGAGAAGTGAAAATGTATGACCTGATGTCCAATAGAATCATTCTAGCCCCTGTGCCCGAGTACTCAATATTTTCTGATAATGAGGGAGATGATGCAAACGAAAGAGAGGAGGATGCACCATATCAGGATAACTTGTCCCTTTATAAAGAGGATGGTTCGTTAGAGGTATATTTCTTGGTATTTATTTTGGAAAATTCATACGGCGAATCAAATAATATGCATGCTTTGGAAATCCATCTACTATCATATTGCTACTAATTGCTTTATCGTAAAATGCAAAAAACTATAAAGCTGTTTTAGTGGCTAGGGACATGCCTGGTATTTCTGGCCTAATATCTTTCGGCGTGCAGTTTTATACATTCAGCATAGTTGGTGTAGTGTGGGGACTTGGTAATTTGGTAATTATTTTTATTTTTAGGACCCTAAAATGATATACAAACAGAGCATGTATCTCTATATTTCAGATTGAATTTGCTTCGTTAGTTGATGTGCGCTTGCTGAGGGTTAATGGCTCAGTCTCGCCATCTGCAAGTTCTGTTAGCAGGAAAACGAGTTCAAGTCAAGCAGCCATGAAAAAAGATAAATTTATAGTTAATAGGTCAGAAATGGCACCGGGAAAGAGTAGTGCTGTTGATGCAGTTGAACCTACTAGAACACATGGCAGCCAAGATGTTGAGAAAAATCTGTTTTCAAATAATAATCGGGATTTTGCTGTTCAGAATGATGCTGAGGAGCCAATACTTGAACCAACTGGTACAGTAACTATTTTTAACCTTATTTTCTTTTTGGGTAATAGGCATTATAAGGACCTCCGAAGTAAAATAATAGCAGAGTAAACATATTTGAAAGAAAGCTAAAGCAGTGCCAACAAACAGAACAAACTAGTCTATTGGAAAAAGTATTAAAAACTGTACTAGTATGATTAGATTTAAGATACAAGGCTGTTTGGCAGCAATTCCTAGTTTGGCAACATGCCAGAGTACTTTGACTAGCATCGAATACAATACATTGCACTTAAATCTCGAGAAACTGCACGATTATATACTGAATACTAACACCTAGCATCTTTTGATTTCCCAAAAAAAAAAAATTAGTAAAAGAATTGTAAAAAATGTAAAATTTGGCTTCCAAGTACATTTTCATATGGAGATCATGTTGAGGGGTTCGGATTGACTGTTTAACTTTGAATGGAGATATGGATGTGAAGTAAAACATGACCTTTTTTTTCATAAAGCATATAGCCCATCTCATATATATACACCAATAATATCAATTTTAACTGGAAACTGTTACTCTTAACATTCTTTGTTTTTGTTTTTTCCTTTTAGGAACTGAGCCAAACTCTAATTGGGAGCCTAATGATGTAGTAAAAAAGAGTAGTGCTTGTGTTTTGGTTAATCCTACCATCATTGATGGTAGCCAACATGCTCAAAACTGGGATGTTGCTGCTCAGAATGATCCTGAGGAGCCAATGCACGATCCAACAGGCACAGTTCCTATTATTATCCTTATTTTCTTTTTGTGGAATATGCATTATAATGACCTCCGAAGTAAATTAATAGGAGAGTAGATAATAATAAAAATAAAGCTTTTGTACTGCAATCAAATCAGAACAAACTAGTCAGTGAAAAAAGGTATAGTAATTTTATCAAAAAAAGAAAAGACAAAAGGTGTAGTAAATAACTGTACTATAGTATAATCAATTGAAAGGTACTGGGCTGTTGCAACATGCCAGAACTTTGTATTCAGAACATTTTATATAGTTATTGGGCTTAAATTTTCAGAAACCGCACCGTAATATATTGAATATTAACACCTAACACTTTCAATATGTTCACCAAGCATATCAATTATAAGTGGAAATTGTTATCCATAATATTCCTTTTTTTAGGAACTGAGCCAAACTCTAATGGGGAGCTGGCAAATGGTGGAAATACCCAATCTGACGAGAATGGTTGGGGCACATGGGACCCAAATACATCAACTCCTTCATGGTCATACAGAGCACTGAGGGGCAGTGCACTGGGTCCCACGGTTGCGTTGTTAAGAGGGAACAATGGAAATGCCACTAGTGGTGATAGCAATGCTATAAGATATGGTGGAGACAGAGGCAGAGGCAGAGGACGAGGAAGAGGCAGGAGAGGAAGAGGGAGAGGCAATTAATTATGGCATGCCGAGCTAAGCGGGTAAATGTTGGTGGTGAGAAGAGGTTCCTTCTTTGAGAGAACGCTAATAGTTGTACCACTTGTCATACCAAGTGTTAAGAGTTCCGAGTTTATTTGTCAGATAGGGGGCCAATTTTGCAATATGAGGTACTGTTAGTGGGTTCATACTTATTCTGTAATCCCTTTTGAACTATGGTTTTGTAAAAAAATGGAAGACAGAAATGCTGGATTATTTTAAGATTCTGTTAACTGTCGAGTAAATATCTACCTATCCAGTCTCCAAACTTCATAGAGCAATCTTAAGAGAGTAACAGTGATGATTTTTACAGCAGCAACCTCATCATTGATGGTAATGTGGTTCTATTATATTGTATTCACGAGCATTTGGCGAGAGTTTTATGGACTTGCGATCAGGCCTGTCAGGTAATGTTCACTTAACAAAACTACTGTGTTCATCTGTCTTTAGACTTAAACTGTAATACTAAATGTAATTTCATTACACCACTATAGTAAAAGGTGGAACGTATTTTCCGGTATAACCAATGTATACAAGAATATACTGAATTAGCCACTTCAAAGTTCAAGTTCTTCAAATGTCTGAGCATAAAGAAGATTTTGATTGGGACCATCACAATCCTCCCGGAAAAAGGATCAAAGCCGCAACTGGTACCAGACCAGTGCCTTCCCAATGGTAACCAAGAACTTTTTTTGTGTATGCATACACTTTTTGTGCTTTCTACTAAAAGGACTCGGAGTTCAAAATTTGATTTTATCTTTGAAAACAATAAATGGTCCACAACAAAAGAAGAAAACCACAAAACAAAATCAAGAACCGCGACTAACAGTTGAATACAAAATGCTCTGTTTTTATCCTCAGAAAAGATAGGATGCAAGAAAAGCAAATTGCCTTAAAAAAAGACACCATGCTCACATCTACTTTTATGCATGGATGGAAACTGAGGTTAAGTAATTTCAATATTGAAAAAGATAGAAGAATTTTACAATGTAAAGCTACCCTAAATGAAGCATAATTGCAAATAAAAGAACTAGATGAGAGAGCAGCCCATACAAAACATGATTTTCTGTTCACAGTAAATTAACACTAATCATTAAGGTTTTCACATCCTACCACCAAAAGGATAAAATACAACATTTTTTTTTCCTAGGCCGGTTGGCCTAAATATGGCATTTCACATTGTTAGTCTTGTTGATACAAAAATATAATCTAACTTCTACCCAGCAAACCACCTTTGGAAGAAATGAGGCATAAAGCACCGAAATTTTTATTAATAAGAATATAAATAAAACTATATCGATTTTGGGGAAGGCTTTTCATAGAATTTGAAAATTAGGAAAACCGTGATTGTTGAAAATGTCATCTAGACGTGATTGTTGACAACGACCAGATTAGCGCTAATTAACCTGTTTTAAAAAAAATCTGGCCATTATGGAAGATAACGGCCAGCTACATTGTTTTTTTTAGCTCAGTTCAAATTCGGGAAAAATCACTGTAGTTAGCTGTTATCGTCCACAACGGCTAGATTTTTTTTAAACACATTAATTAGCGCTAATTTAATTTTGCTAATCTTGGCCGTTGTCAACAATTACGTCCAGAGGACGTTATCAACAATCGCGGTTTTTCCAGTTTTCAAATTCTACGCAAAACCTTCTCCAAAACCGATATTTTATTTATTTATATTCTTATTAATAAAAATTTCGGGCATAAAGCACGATCGGCATTTTTTAATATTGAAGTGGATGGAGGAGTTTGCATTTTCCTTCTTTTTAGAAAATCAATCGAAATTTTAAGGTACTGTGGTGGCGGTATATCTGACAGCACTACAGTCTCAGGCCTGAAAAAAAAAGTGATATGACATTTTATACCGTCCTTTGCAAAATAGCATGAGATTTTGTATATAAAAAATTACTGTATACGCATATGCAGCCGTAATTAAAAACACCGATCAATTTTTATTATATGGAGAATTGGTTACTATAGCAATAGCCAATAATAAAGGATTTTCTTTGACTGAAGGACAAATGATCATTTTTTGCTGTACTGGTAGTCTGGTACGAATGAAAGATGTTTTTATTTTGTTTTTTCACGGTTTTTTGGAATTTCTGACTTTTGAAGTGTGAAATCAAACATTTGATTTCTGTTTTTCTTTTTTTGGTGCATTTTTTTAGTTTTCAGTAAACTTGAGCCGTAATAAATTATTGTGAGCCCGCAACAATTTATTGCAACTCACTCTGGTAAGTGACAATTGCTATGTTAAAATTTTTACAAAATTAATATTACCAATTTAGTTTATTATTTTCTTAATATTTTGAATACAAAAGTCTGCCTATCAGAGAATTTGTTGCATAAAAGGATGCACTGATATCTGTCGTCAGTGATCTTGTTTTGCTTCCAACAAAGTTCAATGTCAAGGAGGCATTAGAGATGTGATTTCTAGCTATTGCACAATGGGGTGAAAACAGAGCAGATTCGGAGCGAATAATGTTGATACCGTATCCTTATTACATCGAATATTTCGGATCTATTTACAGTCCTAATTGAACATGTATTTAAATTTGAAAGCGGAATCTGGTGGATATTTTATTAGTACGCATTTTTGAAATGGTGTTTCTAAATGCGATTTTTTTCATGTATACGATCGTATATGCATATTTTAATGCAAAAGTACATACGTGGTTAAAAAAGTATACACAAAATAAATAAATTTATAATATAATTGTGTTTTAGATTAGTGATTTGTGCTTTTTATCACACTTCCATATATTATAATTTCAAACCGTGCAAGTATTTTCTAGATCTCTTTCAAATTTGAGAGCAACTAGCAAAAATCCATATGAACAGCATATGCGGCCGTATATTCAAATCCACATAGAAGAGACTATGACATTCTGAACGCAAAAGCCGACCGCATACGAATATGCGGACGCATTTAAAAACATTGGTTCGAAGTAATATTACTCATTAAATTTGATGGTATTTTATTAGTGCTAAACAAATGCTAGCAAAATATGTGTGTCGGGGTCAAGTCATTTTATGTTATGTGTTATGTTGAGACTAAAATTGTGAAAAATAGTCACTGCACGCTAATCATGTTGTGACCAAACGCGACCGTGAATGAATGACCGCGTTTAGTTGTTTAACTATTCAAATTTTAAGTTTGTTCAAGAAGAATAAATAAAAAATATTAAAAGTTGAATGTTTGAAAACAATATAAAATATTAAAACAACATTGTAAAAAAGAAAATATTGTCCATAATTTAAATTGAAGTTGGAGATAAATATTGGTATAATTTTTATGCTGTTTTGGTCATATTTAACACCACGTTTTATATTATTAATACAATATCTTTGAATATTTGAGGTGAATGGACAATTTTATTCCCTTGTAAATGTCATTATGTCATGCACCTGCCATTTTTTTTCTAATGTAATTATATGCTGTAATCATTTATTACTTGATTGATTTCCATAACTGTCAGATCTTTCTCTTCTTATTTTCTAAACCTTTCAAAAGAGGAAAAAAAAAATCTAAACGACCATGAAGGTTAAACTAATTGTTGGGATTACAAACAAAATAAAATTGTTTCATTTTATAAACCAATATATTATATTGCTCTTTATTTATTTTTTTATATAAGTTTACTACATAATATGGTAATATGTATTTTATTGAACCAAAACATCACAATTATATTGCTTGAAGTTTTTTTTTTAAATGTTCTTCTAGTTATGTACTTTTAAATCTATATGTGTGTTTAAATAAAATTGAAAGAAACACTATAATTTCTGTTTTGCAATAATTTGAATTAAATAGATGAAGAAGATACTATGATTGATTGGACGTGATTGAAGTTCAGTAATTCATGAAGAATCGGGACAATTGCTTTAGGAAAGAAAAAGGAAATAAAATGATCACATACGAAACATGAAATCGTAGATATATTATATGATAATATATCTACGATTTTGATTTTCAAAAAAAAAAAAATAAACATAAAAAGGATATCATGGTGGGCAGTAATATAAGAGAAAGATTTACTTTTAGAAGGAAATAACAAATTTGTCTAAACAATTAAAATATTTGAAGGTTGTGTCAAAAAATGGCTCTTTTTTTTTTTTTGGTTTTAGCCTTACATCTCCTGAACTGAAATCTTAAAAACTCAACGGCAATTAATGTCTCTACAAACAAATTATTTCCATAAAAAGATTTGGCTGATCATTAATTTTTTTTTTTTAAATCATGTCTGCCCTATTTTATACTTTTTATATACAAAATATTCTTTTGATTACAAATTCAAAGTAGGTCCGATGTCCACCATTCGATTGCATCAAGATCCGTGCGAACTATATTAAAATCTGTACCGGTCCGAGTGAGTGCGAACTATATTCTTTAGATGCTAGTCGTACGGTGTTAGAGCTAATTGAATCTAAAAGTAGGTTGGATGCTCATTGGACCTACTCCTGTCTCTTTGATTACGATCAGAACCTAATTAATCGTAGTCAAATATCGGAAATGATCAGATTACAGCACAAGACCAGGTAACATATTAACATCATTAATCAATGCAATCAATTATTCGCTTTCAACTATTGGATATGATCCAATTCCATCACATCTCAGTTACTCGTAGTCAAAGCGACACAAGAGAGAAAAAAAAAAACCAAAATCCCACTACACCAACAAATGTATTATTGCTATTGGATATTTGGATTCGGATAAGAAGTGCCACGAGAAACCGGGGTTGCTGTCCTGGGTAAATATTTTAACAGAACAGTTTTGATTTCATGCAGCACATAGATCATATTCAGAACTGTTTGGATTTATAGTCTGTGACTGTATGAAGTCAAAACTGCTCTGCTGACGTAACTTACACCCAAAAGCCCCAGTCAAACTTCCAGTCAACGATTATTTTTCCTTATTCCTACATCTTCGCTTCCCAGGCGAGTGCGTATTCTCTGAGGTATCTCAATTTTTGCGTGACCGACGTGTCCGGTGACTATTCGGGAACAGCGTGGGGGCCAGTACTATTTGAGATTTAAGATTCGTGCGAAACGTATGTGAACGATTGAGATATTCCAAAAAGTCACGCAAAATTTGAGATATCTCAGAGGATGCGAATTCTTCCCAGCCGCCGTACAATTTACCGTTCCCATTTCCGATCCGGTTCTAATCCCGATTCCAAATTCTTCTTCCCTTTTTAATTTGTTATTCTTCATTTTCCAGCCCACTATTCCTGACCTCGTCCCCACTTTCTAAATTCCAACCGTTTACTCGGTCTCCCTATTCCCCTTTTCTCTCCTCCATCCTCTCTCGGAATTATTATCCCTAAATCCCGTTGGTTAGAATAAGTCCGATCGCTTCTTTCCCGCTTGAATGGATTTCTCCAGCGAAACTGAAGCAGAAGCCGACGCCACATCTACCTCCGACGAAATCATCACGCCAAGAAAGATCCTCTGGCGCTCTGCCTCTTGGAGTGCTTCCTCTTCCCCTACCTCGACTCCAACTCATAATCAGCAGCTCGGACCCAAACCCAAACCTAAACCCGGCCCGTTACGGCCACCTAGACGACCAGGCAAGCTAGCTCTGCCACTTCGGCCATCCCTAGCTGGTTGGCCCCGACAAGCTTCAGATGACTCAACCTCTACCCCAGTTGGATCTTTAGCCGACCCGCACTCTGTTGATTTGTCCCGGGTAACCGACCATGTCTACCTCGGCAGCGACTCAGCTGCTCGTGACCGGGTTGCCTTAAGGCGTCATGGGATTACACATATTCTTAATTGTGTTGGGTCAGCATGCCCTGATTATTTCCGTGGTGATGGTGAATTGGTGTATAAGACCCTTTGGTTGCATGATTCGCCTGGAGAGGACCTTGCTTCCATTCTTTATGATGCATTTGATTTCCTGGAATCAGCAGTGGTAGCTTCACCACCGAATGGTGGGCGTGTACTGGTACACTGCGTCAAAGGGGCCTCCCGCTCTGCTGCTGTGGTTGTGGCGTATCTCATGTGGCGCCATGCATTGCCTTTTGATGCCGCACTTCGCAAGGTGCGGGCAGCACGGCCTGTGGCAGATCCCAATTTGGGATTTGCTGCACAGCTGCTGCGGCGTCAGCATCGTGCCCTTGGGCTACCTGCCTCGCCTGGGTCCATCCGTCGGGTCCTTCGGGTTGCACCACATTCGCCATATGCACCCTTGAACCTCGTTCCGAAATCAGTCTTACCGGCCGGAGAACCCAAAACCTACCTTGACTCGAGAGGTGCATTTCTAATTCATGTCCCTGATGCAATTTACATATGGATTGGTGCCAAGTGCGAGCCAGCCATGGCCGCAGCGGCTTCAAAGGTGGCACGGCAGATTGGGCGCTATGAGAGGGTTTTGGCCCCGGTTGTTACTGTTAATGAAGGGTCTGAATCGGATTTTTTCTGGGCTGCTGTGTCAGACGACCTGGTGATACCTGACCCATTAGAGGTTGGGAAAAGGAGAGTAGATATCTATGACCTTGATTTTGAAATTTTTCAACATGCACTCAAGAACACTACTGAGGAGACACTAGAAAGCAATACACCGTCCTCTTCTTCTTCATCTGCTGATTCTACCTTTTCTCCAGCTTCTTCATCTTCTTCAGATTGGTATTGCTCCCCATCAACACCTGACCGACCAGTACTTTGTCAAACTCCTAGAGTGGTTCTCAGTACAATAAAGGAAAAGAAGTCAGATTGGGACTTTCCATCTTCCACTAAAATTGGGATTTCGAAATCAAAACCCGGGTCTTTAGCTGAGCGAAGGGGAGGCATAACCCCTTTATTGAACTTTTCTGAAGAAGCTGAAGCTGAAGCTGAGCTTGAACAAATAATGATGGATTGGTGCCCGTCGCCTCCTTTTATCCCTGATTTAGATGAAGAACAACCTGGAGTGCATGT
Organism: Carex cristatella; assembly: GCA_024447775.1. NCBI lineage: Eukaryota > Viridiplantae > Streptophyta > Magnoliopsida > Poales > Cyperaceae > Carex > Carex cristatella. The sequence continues at coordinate 4,086,661 of JAJHPF010000022.1, forward strand.
AGAAAAGCAGTTTTCATTGGATCCTTCTGATGATTCTGACAAAGCTGAAGTGGAAGAACCAGGAGGAGGAGAGCAAAAGAAGTTGGACTTGATTCAGCCTGCCCTTTATCGATGGCCTGAATTGGATCAAATTGAAGATATACATCACGACGTATTGGATTCAAATTCAATTTTTTTAATGGTAGCTCCTGATTCTAGGAATCGCACGAGAAAGTCAAAGAGGAGGGTTTTATATCTATGGTTAGGCGCTAATGCTAAATTGGTTGGCAATTATGAAGAAGAAAGAGATCATTGGGCAAGAAGTATTGAAAAAAAGGTTGTTGACCAGATGGGGCTTCCAGGAAATACTCTTTTTGAGGTACTTATTTGATGACTTATTCATTTATTTATTGTTTGTTGCTGTTCTTTTGAAAGAGGTATTTTTAATAGTCTTCATATATGCTTTTAGATGTATTTTTTATAGATAAATACTTGTATGTCTGTTGTCTGGTTAGGAAGTAGTGTGACCTTTTTTCTTATACATATATTTGTTTAATAAGTAGTCAGGGTTGAAAATAGGCCATTTTAATTTAATTACTCTGATAGATACGTCATACTCCTCTACTAGTAGTATAGCTGGATGACATTAATCAGGATAATTGAGTTCCCATGATTTATATTTGTGGGATCCGAATCTGCTGCGATTCTTTACCCATGAACAGTAACCTACAATCCCTGCTTTTCCAAATCCAACTATTGAATTGTTTCGAGATTCGTGCAAAGAAAAATCAGTTGTTTTGAGATACATGCACATAAATTATTGGATGGCTGGATTTGGAAAAATAAGAATTTTAGGATTACTGTTCATTCTTTTAGGATCGCAGCAGATGTGAATCCATATCTGAGGCAATAACTTTTTCTGAAACTAATAAAAAATGTCCATAATTATCTTTAATGAGAAATTATTCTTTGTCATGTATGTCCGAGCTTTCTATCATAGCATTCACTTTTTTGCATAATTGGCCTGTTGCCTTTCTTAAACTCTTTTGCTTACTAATGTACTGAGAATTCCCTTAAAATAAACTCTTGCATCTCTCATGAGAAATACGTTCATATTAAGTTTGGATGGGGAAGAGAGGGCTGGGGGGGAGCGGGGTTGAGATATACCTTATGTTGGCATGGATACTTTAATGAAATGTTCTCCAAAGCTGGACACAGAACAAAACCTTGCAAAAGAAGCAGCTTTATGTATATAAATCTGTGGTCACTGGTGAGTTGCTTCTGACACAGTGATGAAACTCTGGCCATTCCTAGAGTTATTTATATATGGCTGAAACAATCCAAGGTACCATACCAAGCTCAATTGCCGAATTTAATTGAAATTTTGGCAAAAAAAAAAAAAAAAGTACCAAAAGCATCCATTCCACAAGAAAGGAATGAATCACTTCCTCGTACTACTGGTACTGTACTGGCATGAACTTCAGCTCGTAGCAGTATGAGGTTTGCTACCTGCTACAGAAATTTCTTGCATCATTTGATCTGTTAAGATGGAATATGTCAATGATATGATGTCATTCTACCGGCTTTCAATAAAAGCAGATTGGTTGCATTGGATATGCTAACTTTCAGAGAGATATGAAAAGTAAAACAAAGCAATGTGTTTTCTGTAAGTTAAAAGAATTTCAGAGTACTGAATACAAAATTTGTATATTATAGTTAAGATGTCATGACCTTGTCTGAACTCAATTATCATGCTGCTTTTCCTTTTTATTTTCCTTTGTGATAAGTATTTTCTTGCAGTTTGTGTAATATTCAATGTATAAATACTCTTAAGGTAACAAGTAAAGCCCGTCATGGTTATATAATATGTTTTCTTTTTGTTTGAATGTTTTACAGATAATTAAAGAAGGCCAAGAACCAGAACAGTTCCTAAACCATCTCTTCTCCTTCCATTAAGTGGTAGATTAAGTGAGGTATGTCATAGCTGGTACATATTCAATGGAGAAACATACTAACAGACATCTACAAGATGTATCTGATTTGTACTTATTAAAAATCTTCAATATTTACAACAATAATCTAGGATCATCAGTTGGTGCCAAAGGTGCCGAAGCATGTAACATAATTTATTACAAGTAAATTAGTTTTATGACTAGAAACCTCTATGCCACTTGACTGTACAATTGTTACCGACGCTACATATTATCATAATACCTAGTTACCTACAAAATAAATGTTGGGGAAAGATGAAGGGTGTGATATGCTGAAATTATTTGGTATAACATGCATGATACCTACAAAACAAATGTTGGGGAAAGATGGAGGGTGTGATATGCTGAAATTATTTGGTATAACTCGTGCGTAGATTTTTTTTTTTTGTTATTTAATGGTACTTGGACTTCTAATAAGAAAGATATATTGATAATCATTTTTTATAACCGTGATTACTCACAAAATAGTTATAAAAGGGAAAACCACATATATATTATTTGTAGTTTAAATAGTTCCTGAATTAAATTTTCTGCAACTTTGAAATCTGAGTTATCGCTTATCAAGTGCCAATAAACTCTTAAATTTTCAAATTACTAGATAGATGGCCAATTAACTTTTCTAATTGTATATGTTTGATATACTACATATTTAAACTATAGATAATTTATCTATAATTTGACCTTTTAACTTTTATAATTGTTGGTCAGTTGTCACTATTGTCAAAATATTATAAAATATGAATATTAATTTGTTTATTTGAATATATATTTGTTAACAAATAGTCAAATATAGATGTTTGTAGGAACATAATTGATAACATCAAAGCAATACATCAAAAAGAGAAATTCTTTAATGTAACAAATTTCGCAGCCAAATTGTTGATGAATACATCAGTTCATTAAGCAATGACGTGGCTTTTTAGTATTTAGCAAGATAATGTCAATATTTAATTAGTTATTTGAGTTATTTGAGTCATAATTTGCATGGTTATACCGATCTGATATGTTCTGTTTATAACTATTTCTGTATGTGTTTCGGACGACTATCAAATAATTGTGAATTAACTATTGGTTATTTATGTTCTATTTGTAGTTATAAATTGTAAGAAAATTATAATACTGAAAAATATGTTGGTCAATCGAACAATGAGCTAGTCGTTTTATAACATTTAATTAAAGGTTATTAACATTTAACTAGCTATTATTTAGTTGGAGATATGAAGAGCATGAGACTAAAAAGAATTGGGGATATGTTTGGTGGATGAGAATAGACTATTCTTGAGAACAAGTTATTTAATGTTTGGTTGTGTTAGAATAACTAGAATAGGGAATCAAATTTGTTTGTCTTATTAGAACAAGCTATTCTCACAAAAAAAAAAGTTGGAATAAGTTATTCTAACAAGACAAATACCAATTTTGTTATTCTAGATATTTTAAGATTGCAATCAAAAGCTATGATATGCTCGTTATTTTACACAGTAGAGGATATGCGGTAGCAACAATCATTGTTCAAAGGGAAAAGAAACTCAAATAAATTACTTTTGGAATTTGTAATTGACACTGGTAAGGCATGCATGCGATGGTACCGTTTAATGAAAGAGGAAGTTATATGTCAGTGCGTCGAATTCATATCACCAAGGTAGAATATTATTGTTTATATGAGGACCATCTAATCAGAATTTTCACAAATATTAAAGAGGCTTTGTACATTAAAATTGAGATCGGATTGGTTCATTCTGTTCGGTCCAAAAAGTTGTCAACGAATCAACACAAGAGCCCAAAACCCCTGTAGCATTGTAGCTTTAATGCACAACAGTTTGACAGAAATTATAGGTGTTTATCTTTTTTCTAGAGACATTATCTGAGCTCTCCAACTGTAGCTGCTGATTGACGAATCAAATTGGATAGTATGCGTGTGTTTGAAGAAATCGCAAAAAAAAAAAAATATTCGTAACTTGCTTGTGCACTCTCTCACAAATACGTGGAGAGAGATGGGTTAAGACTTAAGATACTAAGCACTTGGTACTATCAATTTATTTTTGTGATTTCAAAATTTATATAATCAATCTATAGTACTTAATATTTATTTTCATATTAAAATATACTTAGAGACAAAATTTTATATTTTTAGAAATTTTTACTATTTATTTAGGACTTTTGAAAATCATTGTTTTTAAATTCTTAAAATCCAATAAAAGTTAAAAAAATATAAAATTTGATTTCCAAACTTAATATGGATTGGAGGAACATATTGAGCACTTGAAAAATATGAAGCGCTTGGACAAGAGCTTTTATTTTAGTACTTGTATCTTAGCCACACACTCTCTCTCATTACATGCGCTGTGACCCATTTTATCAGGACACATGTAATGAGAGAGAGAGAGAGAGAGAGAGTGTGTGTGGGGTCAAATATAATTTTTCAACTCTTGTCTGTTGACTATTGTGCATATTAAGGGCTGTTTGGTCTACAGGCGGGAACGGGAACATGAATGGATTGGACTCCAATTTGAACTAGTTTTTACTATGTGCATGGGACAGAAAATGATTAACAAGCCCTAAAAGAAAATGACTAATATGTTCTGAGTTGGTCAAATCACGTGAATTTCTCTTTATGTGATATCACACGATGTGAACAAAATGATAGATGACAATCACGTCATGCAAATAATCACGTTATTTGTAGTTATTTTGTGTGTCAGTATAATTAAAGATCATGTCACTTGTGATCACTGATCACACGTGACGTGATTGGTACATTTAAGTAACTATTTTTTACTTTTAAGTTTATTGAAATATATAAACAAATTAAAAAAGAAACGATATTGAAAAATCTAATCATGTGATGTGACCAAGCCATTTTGCGATATGACATAACGTTCCATTTCTGATCGAAGGAGTCACGTCACACGAATAAAATGTCATGAAACATGTAAATCACGTCACGTGACTGATATATATGACGTATGGTATTGTGCAATACTCGTGACTTATTGTGACTGATAATAATATAATTAATTTTCTTCACTAGTGAGGGCAATGTGTATCATCGTACTCGCTGATTGTGGTACTAAGACAATATCTTTTTGGATCTTCTGATTCGATTGGCACAACACTGGGTGATAGGGTGATTAACCTTCCGTATTATTATATTAAACTTCGACACACAATATTGAGGTACTGGACTCCGATAATACTAGATTAATTATTGCATGTTGGATAACTGCATTTATTATATGTATTTTCTTTTAATAGTTAATAAGCTAGGTTACACACACGTGTGTGTAATTACATCATTTGCATATAAGTTATGTTTATAAATTATATGTAAAATACTTTGACCGTAGAGGATCTCTGGAAAGGTAATTCTGAGTTACATATTGAGCGATTAGTCATTCATCCACAAGTTGTTTCGTAGGATTTTAGATACAGAGTTTAGTGATAAGTAGCATGATATGCCAGGAGCAATCTCTGATAACCACATAATTTGATTTATTATTTATACGACTTTAACTAGGATATACGAAATATGATGCCTTTGTTTCGTACATCAGATTCGTTAAATAATGTATCCCGTTTCCAAGATTATGTTTTATTACAATATCAGTTTCGGTTCAGATATAAATTGGATGCATGTATTATTATTTTTGTAATCATATCAATCATTTAACCAATTATATTTTTTTAAACCATATCTTATTCAAATTAATCAATTCTGTATCGATGTCGGTTTCATACCCAATCAGGACCAGATAGTCAGATAAAAATATGCGTAGATCTAAACAGAAATTAGGTATGCTAACAAATAAAATAGAAAAGAAAGGTATAAGAAATGCTACAAGCAACACCTCGTTCTTAACATAACAAATAATATTTTAAAATAGATCCCTCTCTATTCTTCTATTCTTATATGGTACTAAATTTGTCTAAGGGCTTTCAATAACAAAAAATATATGTTACTAAATTATTTCTTAATTAAACAAGTCTTTACGAAATTTGAAACAGTTTGTTTTTTTTCACTCGAAAGCCCATGGGTGCTCCTTCCGAATCGCTTCTTCTTCTTCTGGTGTGAAGTCATTTTTTATTTTGAACGTCGCCCGAATCTCTTCGACTGTTTTCCCCTTTATGATGTCAGCAACGGCTTGTGTTGTGAGATTGAGCAACCCGCTAATGTTGAGATAGTTGGCTGCTAAAATGAGATCATAAAGCGTGTCGAGGTCGACATTGATGAACTCCTTGTCCCAGTCCTTGAGATCCTTTTTAATATTAGAGGAGCTTCCTTCCCCCTCTGTTGTCTGAGATTTCGATGCATTCGCTTCCATCTCAACTTTGTCGACATGCATCTGGCAGTACTCGAGCACCAATGAAAGAATCTTCTGGTTGACATTGGCTATTGGTATGTTGGTTATGACACAATCGTCTTGTATCATGTCACGGATTATCTGAGACTCTTTCGCCACCACCTTCCTCACGTCAAACTGGACTCCATCGGAACTCGTGAGCGTAATCATATTCTCGAATATGGTATTAAGGAAGACAAGTAATATGGAAATTTGATTGGAATTATTTATTTCCAGCTGAAGTTTATTAAGCTAGATATAAGTATATATAGAAGAGACAGATGATAAATATAAATGGCACCTCTTTATTTAAACTTTTCCTGAAGCCTCACTTTTATTATTTTTAGTATATGTTATATTTTCACTCACTAAAAATGGAGTTCCTAATATAAAGATGGAGAGCAAATTTGATTGGCTATTTTAGTTCGGTAGTATATATGGATGCCCAATTAAATGGTATGATACCTTGGTAACTATCTGATTGTAAATCCATTAAACAATCAAGCATCCACATAATACTTGTAATAAAAGGCACCCAAAACTCTAAATTGTTTTAGGCGGTACTTGGTCCCCATGTTACACAATTTTTTTCTCAAAATTAGCAACCAATTTACGCCTATATTCGAAAATAATTATGTGGTATTCATGATTATTTGGTGGCAAAAATTGAACTGTTTTCTTTTTTCTTTTTCTCTAATTTTGTATATGTTTCCACAAATTATTTTTTATGTACTATATATTGCAATTTAAATTTAAATATTGAACTTTTTCTATTAAACAAATACTTCTATTTTCTTCCTCCTTGCAAAAATTATAATTAGAAATTGAGAATAAGATTCAATTATATCTAATAATTCAGAAAATAACTAAAAATATAATTCAATAATTTAATTAGATACATTGAGAAAAAATATCAAAGAAATATTAGTATTTTAGTAGTTGGGAACTAAAATTATAATTAGTTCGGTGTGCAAAGCATCTAAATTTTGAAAGAAATATTAGTATTTTTTATTTTCTATGACAGACAACATAATATCTTTGTGAATTGTGATTAAGTTTTGAAACATGGAATATGCATTTCAAAAGAAAAAAAAACATGGGATATGCATCTGAATATCTCCGTTGCATGTTTCAGTCCAGTACTTTTATATATAGGCAACTTTTTAATACGAATTTCAGTAGCTTTTTATGAATTTTAAAAAATAGTATGTCAAATTGCGTGTTGTACGGATGCTGCATGAGTGTTTAATTTGACAATCGGTCCCAAGCTCTCAACTCGTCGCCTGACCTTTCGTAAAATAATAAGAAACATACAAATCTCTATATATTGTACTGTGGGATCTAATTGTTTAATGGGAAAGATCTCACGATGATTCCCTATGATATATTTTACTACCTTATCTATCTCATCATGATGATAACATTATTTGGAACTATCGAAATAGCTCACAGTGACAGTGGTATCCATCCGGAATGGGATGCGATCTCAATAGCGTGACAGTAACTCTAAATTTTTTGTCTATTTAATAATTTATGTTTTCTGTTTTCTGTAGTCACTGTACATGTATCTCAAAATAACTGATTTTTTTTTTGCACGAATTTCAAAACAATTCAACAGTTGAATTTAAAAAAACAAGAATTGTAGGCTACAGTTCATGACTAAAGAATCGCAGCAGATTCAGATCCATCCAATCCAGTTTAATTGGTCAATTTGGAAATATTCTTTAAACTTTTATTCGATCTGGTTCGCTTTAACAGTGGAAACAAGTTAGAGCAAAACTCTGTGTGTAGGGGGGGGTGAGCACATTTTATAAAAGGCTATCAGATTGATCTTGAATTACAAATTCAAACTGTTAAAATCCATGTATTTCGAGAATGATGCATGTAGATGTAAATTTTTTAAAGTTTCGAATTTATTTAATACATGATCAAGCGGTAAAACAAATAATGAAAAATGTATACATAAAACTAGTGTTGTAAAAAACGGGAAAAACGGCCGATTAAATGGCCATTTAATCGGAAACGGCGGCCAAAACGTTCCAAATATGCTTAACGGATGCCTGTTGGCGGAAAAAAACGATTAATCGGCCGTTTTTTCGATTAATCGGCCATTTATTCCCGTTTTTTCCGTTTATTCCATTGAAATTTTTTTTTTCAAATTGTTTTTTTTTTCTATAATAGTGTGTGATAATAAGATTTATAAATCATGTATTGTAGTTTTATTTATGCTTGGATATTCATCTAATATTTTTTATATATGTTTTTTTTTCTTCTTACTTACTTTGAAATTGATTAATTTTTCTATTATTTATATACCATATATATATATTTTTTACTTACTGATGTAATTTTTTCAATTAGTACGGCATGTTTATTTATGAAATTATGTTATTATCATAAATTAAATTTAGTAATTTTATGTTGGAATGTTTTATTTCATTCAAATAATATGTAATTAGTATTTGAAAAAGCTTAATTCTCAAATTTATTTTTCATTAAATAAATGTGTTACTTACACATGCAAAATGCTTACTTGTTACGAAGAAATAAGTATAGTGTCATGTTATAATAATAAAACTAACTTAAATTAAGTTTATTTGATAAGTTTAATGAGTTAAATAAATAATTTTTAATAAATTATGATATATATACATAAATTTAATAAAAACGTTAAATTGTCTGCATAATTCCGATTAATCGGCCGCATACTGATTAATCGCTTGGCGGTACTCCGTCCGTCCGACGACCGCATACCGTTATTTACAACATTGCATAAAACAATTTAAAAAATAACTAATAAAATATTCATTGTTTTGACTTCTTGACTATGTGTATAAATGAATTCGAAATTTTAAAATTTTTACATGTATATGCATCACTCACGAAGTACATAGGTTTTAACAGTTTGAATTTGTAATTCAAAAACAATCCAATAGCTTTTTAAAGATGTGCTCACCAATCCCATCTTAGTGAGCACATTACACTCTAATTTTGCTTTACAAGTTATATTAAATCCCAAACACACACAATAAGTCACTTTACAACATAAATAATTTGGAATGCACGTGGTTTGAATATGTTAAGCAAGTCATGGATTGATGACTTAGCAAAATAATAGCCACATTTTTTATCTGATCTCAATCAATCTCTAGCTTTATATAACTCAATTAATTCCTCATAAAAATTTATCTCTGGAGCACACTCAACATTCTCCTCTCTCTAATGGAACTTGATCTACTACACCTCAATTCCACAGGATTTCTCCTGTTAGCATCTACCTTCTTCTTTCTCTTCTTCATTGTAAGATCCAAATCTAAATTAAAATTGAAAACCAAACCTTCAATTAACCTTCCTCCAGGTCCTAAACCCCTTCCCTTAATAGGCAACCTCCACCAACTAGGTGAACATCCTCACCTCTCTCTCCACCGCCTTTCCGGTACCTATGGCCCCATTTTTCACCTTAAGCTTGGCTTCATCCCGACTGTCATAATATCCTCTGCTAAGCTAGCCCGTGAAGTTATGCGCACGCATGATTTAGCTCTGGCAAGTAGGCCCCAGCTCCAATCTGCACGTAGTTTATTTTATGGATGCACTGATATTGCGTTTGCGCCATATGGCCCATACTGGCGGCATGTGAGAAAGATATGCATCTTAGAGTTACTATCACAGCGCCGAGTCGACTTGTTTGCTCCTGTTCGTGCGACTGAGGCCAGGTGCATGGTCTCACGCATTGCCTCTGCAACCGCAGAAGGAAAGGTATATATGGAAATGCTGATTAATAAAAAAAAATTATAACATATATGGTACTGACTACTGGGTCTTATATTAGCATTCGGTTGCTTAATTAAATCCATCAATGTGAGGTATCGATTTAGGTTTGTTCTCAGAATCCTTGAAAGTTTAAAACAATTCCTATATTAAACCCAAAGCTCTTCAATTTCATTGAAGACTTCTTATCTTATAGGAGTAATTTTTTAATTTCTAATATTTCAAAGAGCTGGACTTATGATTCCTCCTAAAAAAGTTCTCATATATTCTACCTGAAAAAAGCTCTATTTTAAGCTAGGCAAAAATTGAAACATACTAGCAAGTTTCTTTATTCCTTATAGTACCATAACATATTGAATTTATTTAGGAACTAAATCTCAGCAAGATTTTGGGTCTATATGCAAATGGGGTTCTAGGCCGGGCAGCTTTTGGGAAGGATTTCTATGGAGCGGGAGAATACGACCGGCATGGGTTCCAGGAGATGTTGGAGGAGTACCAGGTGCTGCTCGGCGGGTTCAGTATTGGAGATTTCTTTCCAGGTATGGAGTGGATGGGTGCATTTACCGGGGGCAATGCAAGGATAGAAAAGACATTTCGGCGATTCGACAAATTTTTTGACGAGATAATTGAGGAGCATATACAGAAGAAGAGAAAGGGAAAAGTGCAGGAAGAGGGAAAAGACTTGGTAGATGTTTTGCTTGAAGTGAAGGAAAGTGAGGGGCTTGATATGCCTCTAACTATGGATAATGTCAAGGCCATAATCTTGGTAAGCGCCTTAATTTCTATAATGAAATTACCAGATTACAGTAGCATTCAGTTAAGTACTACTCAGTGCTGGTTTGATTCCTACTGAGATTATGTGATAACTAAATTCAGGATTCAACATGAAGTTATATTTTTTTTTTTTTTCCAAAAAATTAAAAATATTAAAAAAAAAATTCAAAATACCGCGATTATGCTCAAAAGCACCTTCGATTCCTGTCTTCAGATCATATAGAAATGTCAGGATTTAAAATTCAGAAAAAAACTTCAAATCTTTTGTCTAATAATAACCAATATCAATTCCTGGTGATTATTTTGCAGGATATGTTTGCCGCTGGGACAGACACCACCTTCATAACCCTAGATTGGGGCATGACCGAGCTACTAATGAACCCGAAAGCACTAAAACAAGCCCAAATTGAGGTCCGAAGAGTTGTTGGCGAAAAGAAGTTTGTATCAGAATCTGATCTTTGTTACATGCCTTACTTGAAAGCCACAATTAAAGAGATTTTTCGACTGCACCCCCCTGCACCAGTTCTTGTCCCCCGTGAATCCATGGAACCAGTCATAATCGACGGCTACGACATTCCCGCAATGACACGCATTTACATCAATGCATGGGCTATGGGCCGAGACCCGGAATTATGGAATGACCCAGAGGAGTTCAAACCAGAGAGGTTCTTGGATAGCCCGATTGATTATAAAGGCCAACATTACGAGTTGATACCATTTGGTGCCGGCCGGCGCAGTTGCCCTGCCATAAGTTTTGGCACAGCAAGTGTAGAGCTGGCTCTGGCACAGCTGCTGAACAGCTTTGACTGGGAGCTGCCGCCCGGAGTTGCGCCACAGGAGTTGGATCTGACCGAAGTTTTCGGCATCACTATGCACCGGAGGCAACATCTATCTGTAGTTGCAAAACCATACTGAGTTAGCATAATTAAATGGTATTGATCGATCTGTTCTGAATTTGTGCAATGGCTGTTGCCATGCATGAGTGACAATTGACCAACTATAAAATGGTTTGGAAAATAAAACCAGTGTTTTCTTTTGAGAAAAGGCCTGGAGAGAAGCCCAAAAAGGCCCACTAAAAAGTAGAAGCATGTGAATTTGTCGTTTTTTTTTTCCGAGTCTGTAATCTGTATCATGACTTTGGATAGATGCAGAGTTAGTCAAGCTTTAGATAGAAGATAATTAAGTAATCCCTTCGCAAGCGACGGATCCGTATCCTCTGCTGTACTTTCGGACGGCTCAGATTTAATCTCAGCCGGTGAGTGCTTGGATGATGGAGGGGCAGTATTAATTTTGTTTTAAAATTCGTGCAAAATTCTTATTTCGTCCGTCCGATTAAAAATTAACGGACCAGATTAAAAGTGCAGCACTCTGCTGCACTTTAAAAGTGCAGCAGAGGATGCGGTTCCCGCAAGCGACCCATTTGCTGAACGCATATCCTCTGCATTAACTCAAATAGAATTTTTTAGTTAATAAATCTCAACCGTATAATTTTAAACATAGTCAATTCGAATTCTGCCTATAATATTGAGGCCTTTCAATATTAGTGCGGATTTAGTCTGCACGGATCTTAAAACATATCGAACGTTTGAGATTGATTTATTAACTCAAAATATTCTTTTTTGAGTTAATGCAAAGGATACGAATTCCCATTCATTGCTTTCAATTTTCAAATATTGATTTTCTCAAAAAATAATACAGTTTTTAACGGAGTCGAATTTTCGAACTATGATAGTTAAATTTGAATAGAAATTAATTATATAAAATTTCTATATTAAGAATGATGAATAATTGTACAATAACATAACATTTTACTCTAAATTATATTAAAAATTATAAATAACTATGTGGTATTTATGATTAATTGGTTGCTAAATTTTCTCTAAATTAGCAACCAATTTACCCCTATATTCAAAAATAATTATGTGGTATTCATGATTATAATGTGGTGGCAACAATTGAACTGTTTTCTTTTTTTCTCTAATTTTGTATATGTTTCCATAAATGATTTTTTATGTACTATATATTGCAATTTAAATTTAAATATTGAACTTTTTCTATTAAACAAATACTTCTATTTTCTTCCTCGCAAAAATTATAATTAGAAATTGAGAATAAGATTCAATTATATCAAATAATTCGGAAAATAACTAAAAAAAGTAATTCAATAATTTAATTAGATACATTGAGTATTGAAAAATTATCAAAGAAATATTAGTATTTTAGTAGTTGGGAACCAAAATTATAATTAGTTCGGGATATTAGTATTCAGTGTGCAAAGTATCTAAATTTTGAAAGAAATATTAATATTTTTTACTTTTTTGTTACAGACAACATAATATCTTTGGGTGTGTTTGGATGGGTGGAGAATAGTCACTAACCGGATTAGCACGATTCCAAGTTACTATTCTACGTTTGGATGTGTTTGAATTAGTAAATATGAACTATTCTTTGTAGTTGCAACATCTATTTGTAGTTGCAAAACCATACTGAGTTGGTACAATTAAATGGTATTTCGGAATTTGTGCAATGGTTGATCAGTCATAAATTGTTGCCATGCATGAGTGACAATCGACCAACTATGAAATGGTTTGGAAAATAAAATCAGTGTTTTCTTCTGAGAAAAGGCCTGGACCCTTGAGTCTGTTTCTGGGGAAACAATTTTAATATCTTGCTTTTATTGGATCCTAATCTGCTGTAATCCAAGATGCATGTAATCTGAAATTTCTACAATTCGAATATAACCGTCCAATTTTTTCGAATGTGTGCACAGAAAAACTAGCTATTTCGGAATTACAGCAGATTTATTTCCGCTTTTATTACATGAGAAATTGGTGATCACATGAAAAAATCAGGGTCAATTGTTTGTAATAGGATGATCCGATGTAAGCCTACGGGCATCTATTTTATATATATAATGCTGGAAGGGAATTATACTGTTCATTGAGTGCTGTCCTATTCTCAGCCCTTGGATTGATATTCAACAGATTGCATTGACACGTGTCAACATTGCTTTTATTTCTGTTCCTATCCTTTTCATATTCTCACCATTGGATTGATATCCAACAGAGAGATTTTATTTCTTTGCATTCACATTGACGCGTGTCAAAAAAATTTATATTGAATGAATTAATCTCCTCTTCTGCCTTTTTTGAAACCCTCCGCCTCCCTTCAACCCCCTTCTTCGCCTCTCTTAAACCCTTTCCGCTTTCTTTATCTTCGTTGCCTCCTCTTCACCTTTCCCGTCGCCTAATTTCGAAAAAGACAAACTCTTCTTGCTTTCTTCGTTCCTTTCTCCGCTTTCTTCCTCTCATCCACCTCTCCGTGTCTTCTCTCTTTGCCTAACCTCTAATCCTTTTCGCCCCTTCTTCTGGTTTTCTGCTTTGTTCGCTTCCGTGGTTCCTCTTAATTCCAAGTACAACTTCAGACTACGAAAATCAGACGCCTCTCCTCATGTAAGCAAGGTACAACTCTAATTGAGGTTCCTCTTAATTCCAAGTACAACTTCAGACTACGAAAAGCAGACGCCTCTACTCATGTAAGCAAGGTACAACTCTAATTGAAGAACATATAATCTCTTATATGCTATTTTGTGAATCAATTTCACAAAAATTATGATAATTTATTTGACCTACAACAGCAGCTCAATCATTTGAATTTTATTTCTAATAAATTGTGCCAATGATGGGAGGAATGAGAATGCAAATTAGGTTTTGTATTCAATCTTTTAATGGCTTTGAAAAATTGCTCTCAAAAAGATATAGTGGTTCATATATTTCGTTGTTTCAATCTTTAGTAATTTCATCTATATTATTATAGCTTTCTTTTTAAAATATTTAGCCGAACATCTTTCAATATTATTAACAGAATTTTGATTTTTGGGTCAAATTTATTTTATATCTTCAAGAACCAATCTCCAATGCATGTAAAGTGCCATAGCAAGCAATTGACTATCTTTTCTCACTACACTTGTCTGGATTAGAAATTTGTGAACTAAAAACTCTCATCTTTTGAAGAGAGCCCGAGGCAATACAATTGGAGACAAAACAATTGACCAGCTTCGAAAAACCATAATCTCAGTTGTATCTGCCTGTTGTAACTATTTTTTTTGTCAAATAAAAGTTTATTAATTCAACATTTTCTCATAAGTTGTTATAGTGTTGCATAAATAAACAGCTTCTCTTATTTTTATATATGAAGTCCCTGTAGTATATCAAGCCAAATTATTGCAGATTTTAGTATATCAAGCCAAATTATTGCAGATTTTTGTCCTACCTCTATGGTATAGTATAAGAAGCCAAATCAGTGCAGTTATGTGATGATCCATACATGTCCATATTTTCCACGTATGTGAGAAAATTACTGATTGTTTGTGTGACAACATGTACTTCTTCAGGCTTGCTTTCAAACCAAAGTATTCATAAATTAGTATACTACCCGTAATATTTTCAGCTTAATTAAGCTATATTTTCTGCCTGTATTTTACAAAATTGACAGGTTTAGCGTGTTCTTCCTCGGTTTAGCAGTGGATGTTCTTGCTGATTTTTACTTGCCTCCTCTCTTGGTATGATTTTTTATACCTATTATTGTATTTTTTTTCTTTGCAAAATTCATCTCATGAGAGTCTTAAAAGCTGTAGGTTTCTACAATGAAATTGAAAGAATTGATATTAGTAAATATTTGTATTTTGCAAATTGCAATTCTTAGAGTCTCTCTTTGATTTACATTGTTTTCTGTTTTGTATAGTATTGTGACACATGCATTCCTATTAATTTTTTTCTTCTTCACAGAAACAGTGTTTCCAACTGAGATTGAAGTTCTACCTGCTCTCTACTTGCTTCTTCTCTCTTGGTAGGATTTCTAAAACCGTACCAATTATTATAGCTTCTTTATATCAGCTGATGAGAGTCAAAAGGACTGTATATTCATAAAATGGGATCGAAAGAATTAATACAAGGAGTAATATTTCTTACAAATTGCAATTTTTAGAGTTTTACATTGATTTGTTCTACTCTTTGTTGTGTATTGTGACATGCATGCATTCTTATAACAAAACAGCCACGAGTAAATATCGTTGTTTTGGTTTAGATATTGCAATTCATAGGGTTTTTTTTTTGGCCTTCTCAAACTATTATTGCATTCTTTAACTTTTAAAATCATCTCATGATAGTTATAAATAGATTTCTAGAATGGAAATGAAATAATTGATATAAGGAGTAAATATTTGTATTTTCGTCTACAAATTGCAATTTTTAGAGCTCTCCATTTATTAGGTAATTTAAAATGTATCTTCTAATATTATATGGGAGAAATCCTGCATTTTTACCAGAGGTACTTATTTTTGTATTTATTTTTGTAGCAACAAGCAATATATATCAATTTAATATTCCAAAGTACTCATGAATTAGTATTCCACCAGTAACAGCTTAATTAAGCTAATATATATATATTAGTAATTCATCACACACATCCATATACAAATCTGCATTTTGTTTCCGCACCATCTGTAATGAAACAAAAAGAAAATAAGCTTGACTTAGGTTGTGTTTTCCGTATAGTTTCATAATATGTAAAATATTCCACGCAATAATCCTATTTTAGAATTTTAAATATTTATTCTTCAACTTGCAGTAAGATCTCAATTGTAACATTGATCGCACGAACAACATTCTCCAGAAAGATAACAGACAACATTCACTCATTTTGCAGCGCTTTCCATAGTGTTGAGGTATTGTTTATGTCTTTTTTTTAAATAATATATGTTCGCACTTAAAATGTTTAATAAATATAATTTGTTGCAAGTAATGTGGGTAATTACTTCATTCTGCAAGAATCTTTACACATAAATTGGGCTTTATTAGAATGATAGTATCTGTAATTGATAGTTCCATAAGTTTGTACTTACATAATTTTTTCATTTTATAAAAATATTTAGATATAAAATGAACTTTCTAACATTAGTAATGTACAATATGAATAGTTCAACAAGTCCAGCCTTACGAGTTAATAACTCAAAATAAATGCACTTTTACCTTCCTCCCGATTCAAATTATAAAACTTAGTCATTAATATAGATTAGTTCTTATGCATATCATACATTTTTATTGACGTAGATTATTAATAGTGATTAGTTCTTCTACATAGCATATGTTTTTTAGTTAGGCATCAACACTTGAAATTTATTCCTTGTATTTTCTAATGCCAAAAACAGAGGAGCCCAAAAAGGCCCAGTAAAAAGTAGAAGCGTATGAATTTGTTTTTTGTTTTTTTTTTTTTCCAACTGAGTCTGTATCACGACTTTGGATAGATGCACAGTTAGTCCAGCTTTAAAAATAAGATATTAAGTGATCCCGTCGCTGTTGCTCCAAAAATAATGGAAGATGTTTTTTTTTTTCTATAGAAAACTGCGGATGAAAATCCTCCACTTTAAAAGAATCCGTTGACCGTAAGAGTAACATGACCTTCGCAAGCGACCCATTCCCTCAACGCCTATCCTCTTCGTTAACTCAAAAAAATCTCTTGAGTTAATGAATTTAACCGTTTGATTTTTTTTTTTTTTGAAATTATAAGTTGAAGTCAAGCTATCTAACACACTTTCAAACTCCTATATATATTATAAAAGATTTATCCATTCTGTGAGTTTCGAACTCATGACCTCTCACATAAGAGTCATGTGTCTTTGCCACTAGACTAAAGGCAAATTCTTTCAACCATTTGATTTTAAACAGAGCCAATCTAACTCCTGCCTATAACATTGGGGCCTTTCAATATTAATGCGGATTTAATCTGCATGAATCTTAAACACATATTGAACGTTTGAAATTTATTAACTCAAAAGATTCCCTTTTGAGTTAATGCAGAGGATACAAATTCCCATTCGCTGCTTTTAATTTTCAAATATTTATTTTCTCAAAAATTAATGCAGTTTTGAAACAGAGTCGGATTTTCAAACCATAATAGTTAAATTTGAATAGAAATTAATATATAAAAAAATTATATATTGAGAATGATGATTAATTGTACAATAACATAATATTTTACTCTAAATTATATAAAAAATCATAAATAAATATAATAATTTTAAAAATGCATAATATGTGAAAAGTCAAAAACAAAACGTAGTTAATAGAAATTGAAATCAAAATCTTACAAGTATCAAGTGAAACTCTAACCACTATATTACAAGCACACATTTATTATTTTATGAAGAAAGTTAAACTATATACAAGTTTGAAAATTTAGTTTAATTTTGATATATATCATGTCTCGCTTTCAGCGACTACGATCACTCTTTCTTATTGTAAAAAAATTCGTAAAAATTTAATTTGAAACTAATTCAAAACAAACTCAATATTGGTTAGGTTTAATTCGGTTCGATTGCTTTGCAGTCCTACATACTAAAGGAGATTAGTTTTATAATGGTACAAATAAATTATGGACAAAAGTTATATTTTAAGTGTCAGTGATAAATTTAAAAAATAAAAATCTTGTGGGTTTACCAATTGCTACTATCAATGTAGCGGGGCAATAAATACTAATTATGTGTTTCCACACGGAAAGATACACGAAAATGACCACAGAGATCTCCTAGCTGACCGGTTGTGCCCTGCTTGATGGCTGAGATATCTCAATTTTTGCGTGACCGACGTGTCCGGTGCCTATTCGGGGTACCGTAGAGGGGCAGTATTATTTGAGCTTTGAGATTCCTGCAGAATGTATTTGAACGTTGGAGATATTCCAAAAAGTCACGCAAAGTTTGAGATATCTCAGAGGATTCGAATTCCTCGAATGACTCGGTCGCTCACCTAACACGTTTGGAGCCCACTGGCATTTATGATGTGCAGAAAAAAAAACAGATCCTCCGTGACATGTAATTCGGATTCGGTTTAGCGAGATCAAAAATTCATGATTCGGAAATAATTCGGATATAATTCGGAAATAATTCGGTATTATTCGGATCAGAGATCTCAGTTCTGTAAGGGAGCAAAAATAAAAAAAAATAACCAAAAAATAAAATTTTGGAAAAAACTCGGAAATAATTCAGAAAAAATTCGTAAAATTCGGGAATAATTTGTAAAATTCGTGAATTATTCGAGAATTATTTGGTCAAAGTTCGGTCAACCGAATAATTCGGCATTCGGTTCGGCATCACCAAAAAAACGAATAATTCGTGAATAATTCAGGTATTATTCGCGAATCTTGTCACTATGGTATAGAGTACAGATCTGCTGGAGAGCATAGTAACCAATGAATTATTTGGATTAAGTTTGACGAGATTAATAATTTGTGATTTAAAAATAATTTAGGTAAATTCGAGAATATTTCGGAATTATTTGAGTTAGAGATCTCAGTCTTACAAAGAAGCAAAAAAAAATTATGTGAAAAAATTAGAAAAAAATTGTGAATAATTCGTAAAATTAGGAAAAATTGCGAATAATTCGGTCAAAGTTCGGTCAACTAAATAATTCAGCATTCTATTTGGCATCACAAAAAAAACGAATTATTCGCAAAATTTGTGATTGTGCTTCAAAAACATGTCATTTAGAAAAGCTGTTATTTCTATTTGACCGTTTAAATTTCGAAGGAACAGTTTTACAGTTATGATAGCTACAAATGGTAAAATCTTGTTTTTTGTTATTATTGTAAGAGCATCTACATCTCTGCAACTCAAATGAGTTGCTAAATATTTGTTAACTATTTTTTAGAAACTAAGGTCTTCAAAGTTTCTAATTCTCACATCTCTGAAATTAACTTTGGAGTTTCTATTAAGCCATGTCAGCAACAAATTAAAAAAGAGAATTAATATGAGCCAATCATTTGATCTGCATGGAGTTTAGAAACAGTTTCATAATAAGAAACTCTACTGCATAGTTTCTAAATTAGAAACTCTCTCACATTCCTGAAAGTGAATTAAAAACTGCCACATCAGATTTGAAATTCTAATAGTTTCACGAATATGGATGCTCTAAGGCCATAAAGCACTGACTTTCGAATTGTTTCAACGAAATCGTTAATAACTAATTAAAGAAAATTTCTATATTTGAATAGGTTCCAAATTAATTTTAATTCGGCTTGAAACATTCTATCCTGCAGTATTGCGATATCGTAGAAGATATTTATTCGGAGCGGGGTGAGATTCTGCTCTTATTCTTAAGAATAGATAGAGAGAGAAAAGAGAAATAGAGAGGAGGGTCCTTTAAAAAAAAAAAAAAAAAAAAAAACGTATTTCATTTCTTTGGAGTGACACTATTTCGGTTTAATTTTACTTTTTATTTGGAATTTCGTTCCAGTTGGCTAATTTTTTTATTATTTGAAACTTTTAATATTACAGAGTCCACTAGCCGTTACTTTAGCATATTTTGGGAATATAATAAAAAAAAAACAAAATACAACTGGTACCGGGCCTCGGGCCTAGTGGGGTACAGCTTGTGACTTCTTTTAATGGAGGCCTGCTCAGTAGTCACTATCAAAAGAGACAAATGGCCCAGGTAAACTTCCAGGAAGTTGCCTTTTAAACTTTTAAATATATATTTAATGTACCAATTATTAGTTTATCGTCCCCACTTGCTTTATTTTGTTTTTAAAAAGAAGTGTGCATTTCACGTTTATCTTTTAAAATTTTAAAATTACGTATTCCAACGTCTAGTTATAATATTGTATTTATCCTTGTAAATTATAATAACTCACAAATTTTTCAACCATTTACTAATTACCTTTTTCTATTATAACTCATTTGGAATTTGATAAAATATCAATTTATCATTTATTAGAAAAATAAAAAAAATATGTAGCCTATTTAAAAGAAATATTTGATCTTCGAATTGACCAATTGTGAGGATAATTTGTTAATTTTTGTACTTGTGACGCGGACACAAATATATGCCTAAATGTTATCGTGTATGTATCGTGAGTACACAAATGACTTATTAGTCATAAAAAACAGACTAATTAGAAAACCAAACAATTTTCCTACACATGCTAACTTTTTTATTTTTTTAATTTATAAGGATAAATATGATATTATGAATTTTAGGGGGGAGTATGTAATTTTGAGGTTTTCGAGGGTTAGACATGAAATTCTTCCATAAAGAAAGGGAGGTTTTGTCATTGAGCTCTTCTATTATGAGTTAGTTGCAAATGATTTTAGTCACGGGTATTGGATGGGTTAAAAATAGAGACTGACACTAAGAAATAACAATTACAATAAAATAACTTTTTTGTTATTAGGAATAGTTAGAATAGCTGGTATTCTTTATTTTTGTAAATGTTGAAATAACTATTATTTTGAAGTATGAAAAGAGAAAAAAAAAATTATTTTCGGATTTTCGCCAACACAATTATGAAATGACAAAGTTGACGTCATTTTTTTACTATCTTCACGTCGTGACAATTCTTTTGAAACCCTACCTGCTTATCTTTTCTCTTAATCAGCACATTGTTAACATTATTCTTTTTCAGTTACAGCTATTCACTATTCTAAATGTACAATCCAAATAATATTTTTACTAATCCGGATAGCACTATTTTCACACTATTATGCAAATTCATTATTTTCTTCATTCCCATTTATTATTTTTAAGTTTCGCTATTCTAACTATTATAGCTCTCATCTAAACATAACCCTACTCATCTAAACATTACCCTAGAACAATGAATCTTCTCAAATTTTTGTGAATAAGCTTTTGTGGAAGAATCTTGTAGCCACTGTCAAGGTCTCCCAAAGGCAAAAAAAAAAGTTTTGAGGAAGACTTGAAAATGTATTATTAGTACAAGTCTCCAACTACCTTTCAGTGTCAATTTTTGGGGTTCGGATCCTCTAAAGTAACACAATTTTTGGGATTCCAAATTGTCGCCAAATTCAAAATTATTTTTGAAATATGTGCACTTCAAATCCGAATAAATTATCGTAGATTCGAATCCGATAGTCTCGACTTAAAATTCAAAAATTGAATTACTTTACTGGTTTTGAATTCATACGACGAGTTTTTATACTTGTAAATCATAAATAAATTCGCATGAATTTTAACACGGATCAAACAGTTTGATTGGACATCATACCATAAAAGTGCCCTGAATTTTTTTATTCTGGTTTTAGTTCGAACTTCCAATCAAGCCTTGCTCTGATTTACAGATCAGAATATCAGATCCGATGTAGTTCACCAGCATTACACTATTAGAGTGAGTATCTATTTAAAATTGTAAAAAATGGTAATTTTGAAGCCAAAATTCCCAACTCCTGATTTACTTTTTTTCCCTTGGGATTTGCACGGTTGCACCAAACACCTTCCTTCTAACTGCGACATGGTTTTAGGTCTGAAATTAACCACTTAAGTTTATTTATATCAGTTTCCTGAGGAATTGAAACAGCTAACCTACACCGGATTTTTGTTGACATGTTCGGACGTAGTTACACCAAACCATCAGATAATATTATCAGGAAAAGGGACTCAATGGTCTTAAACAAGATTCTAAATAGCGAATATTATAATAGCGTAGCGGAGAGAAAAAAAAAAATATAGCGAATAGCGCAGCTATAGTGGAAGCTTTCATACATAGTGTTTTTTTAATTTTCAACATTTATAGTCTATATTTCTACTAATTATCAATATGATCAATATTGGAGAATTGGAGTAATAACTAAATGATAATTGATCTAACTCATAAAATAATAAAAATTGGCAGTTCGAAGGAATGAGATTTGGTCCAAATGGCTTTGGACCGGACATCGTCCAAAGCCTCTAAAAATCATACGATTAAAGTCTGAACAGTCAATTCGAACCACTCAACATGATTTCCATATTAAAATGTACTTAGAGATCAAATTTTATATTTTTTGGAAATTGTTTACTATTTTTTTAGATACGTACAATATCATTGTTTCTGAACGGTAAAAAAACAGTGATTTTGTATGTATCTAAAAAAATAGTAAAAAATTCTAAAAAATATAATATTTTGTCTCTGAGCACATTTTAATGTGAAAATCATATTGAACGGTTCAGATCGACTATTCGGACTTTAATCGTACGATTTTTAGAGGCTTTGGACGGTGTTTGGTCCAAAGCCATTTGGACCAAACCTCATCCCTTTGAATAAACGTGCAAGATGAATAATATTGTTTAACCAAATTTATTCAAAAGTTTGACATTTCATTTTAAATCTCCATGTTTCTGGATAAGAGATGCATTTTGTGTGGTGTAATCAATTGAGATCGTATTGGTGAAGGAATTGATTCATCAATTGAATCAAAATCAGCAAGCCCCAAATTAAGCTTATGGCATGCGCTCAATATAATGTATAACTTGAAAAGATCAAGATATTAAGTTAAGGACACTTTAAAAGAAGAGCAAAATTGTCAATTTAATTTCTTACATATTTTACAATATATCATTTTCAATTATTAATTAGAAATGAGGATATTTATAAAATAAGTAAGTTTAGTTGGGAAATGATATATTAAGTTATGATCGGTATATATACCGGATTTTTTTATTAATACCATTGTAAAAAAAAAATTTAAAAAAATAAACCACAAATTATGGGGAATTTGAAAAATACCAGGGCATCTAATTCAATATGCGGCCTCATTCTAGAGGGGGGGCACAGATTGAATTGGAGCCCCCCAAAAACCAAAAAATGCAATGTAATATACTAATATTTATATTTTTATGGGGCCTCTAATTCAATCTGCGCCCCCTCAAGAATGAGGTCGCATATTGAATTGGAGGCCCTGGTGTTTTCTGAATTCTCCAATTTCAGTGGTGTTTTTTTTAAATGGTATTAATAAAAATTTCGAGTGTGTATATACATATATATAAAGAGGAGGGATCCAATGACCACAATTTTGAGTTACCACAAAGTTACAACAACGGTTTTTTTCATTTCAAAGTCCAAATCGTCGATCCAAACCGTTCAACATGATTATCTAAATAAAATGTGCTTCCAGATCAAATTTTACATTTTTTTGAATTTTTTTACTATTTATTAAGATGGGTACAAAAACTAGTCAAATTCAGACCATTGAATTTTGTACCCATCTTAATAAATAGTAAAAAAATTCAAAAAAATGTAAAATTTGATCTGGAAGCATATTTTATTTAGATAATCATGTTGAACGGTTTGGATCGACGATTTGGGCTTTGAAAATAAAAAAAACCGTTGTTGTAACTTTGTGGTAACTCAAAATTGTTGTAACTTGATCCTTCCTCATATATAAATTTTCATTAAAAAAAAACTAAAACTTAGTTTACAAAATCTGGTCAAGCCAAGTCTTTGATTAAGACGGCTATAATTGACGCAAGACTAACCGACGACTTAAAATGTTCTCTTGCCAGCTAGCAACTTTTTCTTATTTTTATGAATTAGAAAAATCAAATTATTATAAAAAAAATTGATTAATAATTTCAATTATATAGATAGAACGGAAGAATTAATTCGGTCCCGGTAGGACATCTTCTGAGAAAAAAATAATAGTTCGGTCCTAATAATTTTAGTAAATTGTAACGTGTTTTTGCTACAAAAAAAATATGAAAAATACTGGAATTAAACTATTAATTTAGTTCCAATAAAATTTGTGAAATATGCGGACCATCTCCTCTCTTTTTTTCTTTCTTTAACACTGTGTGGTTGTGGGTACAGTAAATATAATGGCGGAGGGAGGAAGACCAAATGGGGGTCAATTGACTCTTATTTTTTTTGGATTTTTAGTATTTACATATGATTTTCTATATAATTTATAGTAAAATAATTTGATATTGTCAAATTGACTCTCATTTTCTATAGAATTTTTTTTTGACCCCCATAGTTTGAAAACCTGGCACCGCCACTGTAAATATAAATATCAATGAGATCAAACTATTAATTCAGTCCCATTAACTTGCCTCCAGGAATCCGACTTCGCTGTGCTGCTCTCCAAATAGGAGAGCAAGATCCTGTTATTCAAAATCTCACCGTTCATCTGTGTTGAGATTCACGCATAAAAAAATTTAACAGTTGGATTTAACAGGATCCTGTTGAAGAGCAGCGGAATTGGGCGGAGCCTCAAGTGGGACTAATAATTTTATTTTTTAATTTCGAAAAATTAAAAAAAAATGTGCCAATTGCCCCAATTGCATTCCTTATTCCTAGTGGCACATCGTCATCAGCATAATCTCACTTTATTCTCGGGATAACCTCACTTTATTCTTTCTTCTAAAATCAACAACCGCACTTTGTTTAGCTTGTGCGTGTAAACAATCTTTGCTCCCCATAGAATCAGCAACAAGAAGTTAATTTTTCCTTTTTTTATTGATAATAATACTACCAAGGTAATTGACTATACTATTCAAGGTAGCTCACTGATTGGAGCATTGCGATGAGTCCTGAGAGGGGCACAATTGGGAGAATTATATGATGGTTGCTAGATGACGAAGAAACTTAATTCAGAGGACCACCTTAATCCACTTATCCAATTCCACTGAGCTCCAACAGCGAGGGACACAAGAAATAACATGACCCTGTTATCCTGATTCTAACCGTTCAAAATTTTCAATGCACTAATCTCAAGGAGAAATTTTTTTCATACGCAAATCTCAATAAATATCAGCGATTGACATTGGAATAACAGGAAGCTGTTATTCCTTTAGAATAACAACATATTTATTTCCAACAAGAAGACATTCTTTCCATGGTGCTGTATTAATTTAAAAGAAAACCTTATTTTCAGTTTTTACGGATACTTTTATTTCAACTTTTTTCTCTTTTTAATATTTTGCCAAGCGAAAAGGACGGTTTGATATGGCCTAGCTAAGTTACTTAGCTAGATAAAAGCTTGTTAATGACAAGAACGGAGTGGGTCCAATGCCCATCGGACCTATTTTTAAGTTTTAGGTGCTGGACTGTCAGTCTACAGGTCAAGAATGGTATGATAAGCATCTAATAATTTGATGTTTGGTTGTAATTATTTGATCTGTGTTAAGATTTATGTGCACTTTATTTACCCAAATTTAATGTTATTCATGTGAATCTAAACATAGATCGACTAGTTTTGACCCAACATAAGAAGAATTTGCTTTGATTCCGCTCCTGATTCCTTTATTATTAGAAAGATTTCCGTGTTCTACTGAGTTCGAACCATTCCAAGCTTGTAATGTACAAGACTCATGTAAATTTGTGGTAATATATAACAAAATGACTGTATTCAAACTTAAAAATCGAGATAACTTACGTGCTAATATATAACAAATTGACTGTATTCAAACTTAAAAATCAAGGTAACTCACACTTTGTTTGGATGGAGAGTAGAGAGGGAGGGAACGAAAAGAAAATAAAAAATTTCTCCCAAATTGGGTTTAGTTGATAAAATTATGTCAAAGGTGAGAAAACAGAATAGAGAGATCCAAAAAGATTTTAAAGAAAGATCGGCTATTAAAGACAGTTTTAAACCATGTTAGAAGGTGGACCCAAAAAATTAAAGAAAAACTGGGGAGAATGAAATTTGGGGAAAATATCTCAAAGTAAAATATAGTTTTTTTGGAAAAATATCTCAAAGTAAAATATCTTCTACATTAACTCAAAAAAGAATCTTTTGAGTTAATAAATCTCAACCGTCTGATTTGTTTTAAGTTTCGCACAGACTAAATCAACACTAATATTAAAGACCCCTATATTTTAGATAGTTCCTACGGTTGAGATTCATTAAGGTCTTGTTCGGCCGCTCCACTGTTTCCGTGAGAAAAGAAAAATTATGAATTTTTTTTCTCACGTAAATAGTAATTTTTAGTTCAATTTCTGTACTCATGCGTATTTCCAATATTCGCCGAACATGCCCTAACTCAAAAAATTTATTTTGAGTTGACGCGAAGAATGTGAATTCAAAGGATAAGTAGGTAACATTTATAGTTTTTTACTGTGAAATATAAATAGAATGTATTAATTATGTCAGTCGGTAGCCAACTAGCCACAACTTACAGAGAGCAGTTTGGGTCTGATGGATTTTATAACCGTCTGATCTGCTTTAAGTTTATGTACACGATTATTAAAGCAAATTCGTATGGATATTAAAGTAAAATGCACAGATCTTAAAGCAGATCAAACAGTTATGATGTACAAATATTAAAGCAAAATGCACAGATCTTAGATGGGCATTGGACCCAAATTGCTCTCCAGCCCATAGTATGTGTAGACTAGACTACACACAGTTGACTCCGTGCAAAGTTATAAAAACCGTAGGATAAGATAAGGTCACAAAAAGTTGAGTGATCTACCGGCGACAACAAAAAGAAGGATACAAGTTAGGAGAGGAGACCATCATCACAGATTCCCATGGCAAACAACAGTGGCGACGAAGAAAAAAAGAGCATGGGCTAATAACTGCCCATATCTCTTTCTCCACCCACCCCACTTAATAAGGTACGAATTAAGCAAACCTTGTAGCTGATTTTTAATCTTGAAACCTCAGATTCAGAACTGTTTGTCCTCCAGATCTCGAGCTTCAACGTTGCTACTGCCTACTGAGCCATGGCTAATTTTCTGTGGGTAATTTGTTTATATTTGTTTCACCCGTTTTGTTTCTTTCTAGTTGTTTGCATGTGACCCACTGCGTTTAATGTGCTTCACGTGTGGATCTAGAGAGAAGAATTCGAAGCGAAATTGATTTTTCATTAATGGTAACTTGTTTGACCCGTTTTACTTTAACCCCTTTCCTACCCATGACTTTTGAAGTTTCTTTCTTTCTTTCTTTTTAACCTAGGAGATAGAGTTTGATGTGTTCTATTTTTTTGGTTAAAAAGGCCGAAGCCCAGTTTCATTGAGAAACAAAGTTGTTTGATGTGTTCTATTGAGTGGATCTTTTCTGTAAACCCCTTTATTGAGTGGATCTTTTCTGTAAACCCCTTCTGTTGGTGTTAAAAGAGTTTTGATGGTAAGCATTTGTAATTTTTTCTTTTTTGTTGAAAACAACTTGATATTTAAGCTAATTTTTTGCCCCCTTTCTGCCTCTGTCTGTTTTTTTTTTTGTGAAGTAGTTGAGCTGTTATCTCTCCAAATTAAGCTGATTTTCTGTCAGATTAATTCTTTTTTTCTTTGTAGTGTTTCATATTCAAATACCGTGAGGCACTTCTTTCATTTAATACCAGCCATCCTGAAAATTTTCAATAGCAAGTGCTACTTCATTCTGGCTCAAATGTCTCTTTTACTTATGTAACCATGTAAAAATTGATCTTTTCATAAAACTTCTCAATTTCCTGGGTCAAAGTTGCATTCGCTCACATTTTATCTCTTTTTATGCATCAAATGTATAGATTAATTCAATATTATGTAATTTGCTTCATTACAGGTTGTTATAGCCAAGATCTGGGGCTTCCTTTTATTTCTTATACTTGTAATCCTAGAAATGATCAGTCGAATTATCAAAAAAATTTCCGGCAAGACCTCATCAGAGGAGTCGTCAAGCCAACGAAGCGTACCCCAGACGTCACAGGTGCCATCTCACCGCAGGGACCATCGTCCTCCATATGATCACCATCATTGGGGCTCAGGCTATTCTCGTGATTTTAGTTCATATGATGAGTTTTCCGACTTCAGAAGAAGAAGGTATTATTACCAATTGTTTCTGCATCATTGTTTTTTTTCAATCATGCCCACATTTTTGCTTTACTTGTGGATAATGTTGGCCTATTCATAGCTTTTTTTTTTTTTTTTTTTTTAAGGTTACTGGCTTTAATGCCTGCTAACAATTCGATTGATAAAAAACTTATTTACAATGAGTCAAGTGACTCTAATTCCGAAATATATTCCTTTATTCTCACAGAATGCTCTAAATTTCTCGAAATTAATATAATCACGCTTAATCACCCTCTAAATTCACTCCTAGTCATCTTCTAAATTCTTATCTCTACTCTTCTAATCCTATTTATATACAGTTATAATCACTCTAATACTTTAATCCCCATCTCGTTCCACGACCGGATCTGCTCTTTCGACTACCTTCGCACTCCAACGATTGGATCTACTCACTGTCGTGTTTCGATCGAAATGAAAACTCTATGCTCCAAGCTCCGACGATACTGCACTCTCAACTCCGGTCGTCGTTTTCCTCCCCTCTCATTCTCCTCTCTGCTCGAAAAATTAGAGCCGAGTGAGAAAGAGGCGAGGATGATGTTTCGGAGATAAGACTTAGAAGTAGTGGAGAGAATGGACGGACGGATGTAGGGTGGTGGTGGTTGGTTTGGAGCAGCTCTAGGGTTTGGACCCAAAGAGCGAAAATGTTTCGCTCATGGCCTTTTGTTACTTTGTTTTATATTTTATATTTAGTGGAAGAGAGAAATAGTAAGGAGAAGAAAGAGTAGCAGAAATTTTCATACTATATTGATATTTTCTAGCTCTTTTATATTGAAATGACACCTTACATGTTAACTTATGAGAACCTTCTACACATTTTCCTCCCACTAAATAACATTCAACACCCTCATTTAACTC
This sequence comes from Carex cristatella, assembly GCA_024447775.1. Classification (NCBI taxonomy): domain Eukaryota; kingdom Viridiplantae; phylum Streptophyta; class Magnoliopsida; order Poales; family Cyperaceae; genus Carex; species Carex cristatella. Next base: position 4,115,960 of record JAJHPF010000022.1, read on the forward strand.
CTTTATTTTCTATATACGAATTTCTAATTTCCATGACAACCTAGAAGACTATAAACATTAACTTCAATGTAGAAGACTACAACTATTAACATAAAAGACTACAAAAATTAATTTCAAAATAGAAAACCAAAAACATTAACTTCAACACTTTCCTTTAATGTTTTTGTTTGTCATTCCTAATAATTCTCTAAAATCTTTCTCAACACAACTTCCTTAGTTTCTTCATTTGTCTTGTACTTTTGCACCAAACCATCCAAGATTCGTCTGTCTTGTAAATCCACTTCAACCCAATCACATTCTTTTCTTTTGGTTTTTTAGTTAATTCCCAAGTTTCATTTCTCTTGATCATTTTTATCTCTTCTTACATTGCATTTACCATCACCTCCTCTTTGACCGCTTGCTCAAAGCATTCTGGTTTAACAACACAAAAATTATATGAATCATAAAAATCACAGTCTTCTAAATTTTACTAGAGTTGAGTTTGGAGAAAATGAACTCAATCTGGCATTTTTCGTAGAAGATTGTGGTTGCTCTTCTTCTACTTTTTTTTCTTCTTCATGGCTACTCTCATGTTGAACATTTGTCTACTTTTGTGATTCATCTTGGATCGGAAAAAATATATTCTCCATATTTTTTTCTTTCCAATCTCACTTATCTTTCTCATGGAAAATTACATCCCGACTTATAATCACCTTATTTTTTTTTCTAACTAAAGAGTAGCATTTTGATTTTGTTCTATAACCCACAAACATACATTTCTCACATTTATCTTCAAACTTGTGCCTTATCTCTTTTTGGAACATGCGCATAGCAAACAGAGCCGAAAACCTTCAAGTGATTTACTGATGGCTTTCTATCACTGGACCACATCTCAAAAGGTGTCTTGTTCTCAACCGCATTTGTTGGACATCGGTTTAGCAAGTAAACCACTGTATGTCGCCTTGGTCTAAAATGCCATCAACAAATCCTTCTCATTCATCATGGTCCTCGCCATTTCAACAATCGTTTTATTATTTCTTTCGGCAACTCCATTATGCTCCGGTGTAAAATCAACTGTCAACTGTCTTTCTAGGTCGATATCCTCACAAAATTTTTCAAACTCCTTAGAGTTATATTCACCATCTCTATCACTTCTCAACATTTTAATTAATCGGCCACTTTGCCTTTCAACCATGCTTTGAAACTTCTTGAAAACTAAAAGTTTTTTATTTTTGTCTCAAAAAATAAACCTAACACAATCTTGAAAAATCATCAATGGAAGTGATAAAGTACATATTTCCATATTTCCTCCATACGAGGTTTCATTGTACTACACACATCGGTATGAACAAGTTCTAGCGGTTCCTTTGCCCTCCATGCCTTATCTTTTGAAAATGACTCTCGGTGTATTTTATCGAGAGCGCAAGCTTTGCATACATCATGTTTCTCTTCTGTGTGACAACCCATACACCATATTTTTTTCACACAGTTTACATGACCAAACATTTTATGCCACAACCAAGATAAGTCTTTTACATCAAATTTAAAAGGAACACTTTTCGAGTTTGAGTGCAAGTATAAATTTTTTATTCTCCATTTTCACTAACACCATCAATTCTCTTTCTCTTTTTTTTTCTCTCCATTTTGTCATAAATTTTGCACGATTCACCCTCAAAGTGAGGCCCCATGCTCAATCAATTGTCCAACACTCAGTAAATTTTGTGCTAATTCTGGGACAAACAACACATCATGAATTAACATTTTACCTTTCTTTGAAGCAATGGCAATCGTTCCGTCCCTTTGACTTCACAACCGCACCATTACCTATTATAATTTTAGTGACAGTCATAACAAACTTGCAAAATATTGACTCATCTCCGGTTATATGGTTGCTACACCCGCTATCAACATACCACACATCTTTCTTTTTTTCAACTGTCGATTGGCATGCATAAAATGTTCTTTCAGTTATCTTGTTTATTACCGTTTTCCTCCTCCGTATAATTTGAATTCACTTTATTTTTCAATATACAATTCTTCTCAACATGGCCAAACTTCTTGCAACGGCAACATTGAGGTTTTGCCTTATTCCAACAATTCTTTCTATATGACCTTGTTTTTTACAATAATTGCAAGTTCGAGTTTCTCCAATTCTACCACCATGGAACGTATCCCCTTTGGTATCATTTTGGTTAGATGACCCTTTTAAATTAATTTTTAATTGTAAAATGTTCCAAGGTTAAGTTTTCATAAAATGTTCCAAGGTTAAGTTTTCATCCATCTTTGTTCATGCACTACCTTGCATAGCCATAACGCTCTCAACTTTTTTTTTTTTTTTTTTATCACGCTTCTATTAGAAAAACCTCACTTGAACTCTCACACAACCTATACTCTGATACCACTTATGATGGCCTATTCGTGGCCTTTTGTTATTTTATTTTATATTTTATATTTAGTGGAAGAGAGAAATAGTAAGAAGAAGAAGAGTAGCAGAAATTTTCATACTATATTGATATTTCGAACTGTCTTACATTGAAATGACACCTTACATGTTATATAGATTTACGAGAACCTTCTACACACTTTCCTCTCACTAAATAATATTTAACACCCTCATTTTAACTCTATTTTCTAGATACGAATTTCTAGTTCCCATGACAACCTAAAAGACTTCAAAGACTACAAACATTAACTTCAACATAGAAGACTACAAATATTAATTTCAACATAGAAGACCAAAAACATTAATTTCAACAAATAAAGCCTGTGATTTCTTGCTTTTGTAACTCACAAACCAGTGCTTCTGCCAAGTGAATTTAAGGTTAAATTCAGAATAAATGACCATATTGCCCCTTATTCTTTTGTAATCACAAAATTGCTCATTTAAATATTTATAGAACCAATTTGTATGGATAGTGGGCAAAAAGTTGCTAATGTGGTACAATCCAAGGTGTTATATGTAGAGCTATCGTTTGATATTTATACTATTAACAGGAGTGAGTATGACTATGACTCAGACTCACCACCTCGTGGTGGATACCCGCATCCATATTCCCGTAATGAAGGCTACCCGTCCCGCAATTTCTCCCCTCCAGGCTACCCGAGCTACCGTGATGATTACAGCCGGAGGGAATACCGTCGAAGGGAAGTTCAGACACAGCCATCAAGTTATCAGATGCCAGCTGTGCCAGTTCCAGTTCAGAATGTAACAGCACGGCCACCTCCCATGCAGCCAGCCACATCACAGCCAAGTGGTTCAAAGCCAAGGCTTGATAGGAAGTACTCAAAAATAGCTGATGAGTATCGCTCCTTGGAGGAAGTACGTGTTTATATTAGAATATAACAAAATTGCTAGGTCAACTGTGCCAGATCTGCCCCCAAGCTAATTATTCTAATTGGTTTGACTTCAATTGGCCAAGTAAAAAATATCAGGTCTTAGCTAAATTAAAGAATCTGGTGGTCATTATTCTCCGAGCAAATTAATATGTAGTTAGCCATAAGGCGAACTGTAGAAAAGTTAACGAGGAGTTGTGTATTATATTGCCTGACAAAGAGATTTGTGCGAGGTTTGTTGAGTAAAGTTCACAGAGATGGAAAATGAAAATTTTATTTTACTAAAATGTCATATCAAACTGATTTACTCTTTTTCTTAAAGTAAAGGTACACACACAAAAAAAGAATTTTCTAGAATATCTTGTCAAGCTGATTCATTCTAGTTTCTCAGGCACCATGTCATCAAAATGATTATCTGGTAGGATTTGGTGGTTCAGCTAATTTAATATAGTACACTGATTGGGGGTGCTGGTCTTACATCTTTAAAATGGAAAATTCTATGCCACCCAAAACCTATAAAACAATACACTGTTCGTGAAAGTTAGGATTCTACAAGGCTGCTATTTATATGTTGTGTTATATTTTGGATCTTATAAATGCGGATTATTTTAAAGAATCTTGTCAAATTCTTTAACACAATTACTTTTATAATCTCCTTAAATACACTTAATGGCTTCCTTTATTATATTGAGAATAAAAAAGAATTTCCCCACTGCTCAAAACAAACAAAAAATCTAAATTATTATAACTAGTTTTGGGTACTTTTACTTTTGAGCATCTAATAAATTTTTAACAAAAGATTATTTTTGTTCAAAAGACAAGAAAGTTTTCCTTATTGAATAATTGTGCCTTCATTTGGATTGTAGTATGACAAGTGATGTAAGGGTCATCACTAGTGCACCTTAAATAATTTTATCTTGAAATGTACTTGTGAATTTTATTTTCTTGTCTTTCTAATCTGTGCGAGTCTTTTCACCTTCTTCTCTATTGAATTAAATCTTCACCAATAAATAGAAATGCACAAAGAAAAAGGTTCTCCTTGTCAATTATAGGCATGAACTTCTTACATCACTAGCTATTTGGATCAGATTGGAAGGCCGTGTGTGCTTGGTTGCAATCTAAAATCTTTACAAGGTTTTCTATGTTGATTCCTGAAGTTCTTATACTACATGTTTCGGTTGAGCTCCAAATAAGCTGTTTTCAGTGTTTGTGCAGATCCAATCTTCTCTGGAGTTTATTAGATATGAGTATGATGTTTTATTTGGGTGACACTGACTTGTTCTCTAGTGAACAACTTTAACATTTTGAGCATGAAAGATTTCAAGGCGTGTTGGGATGAATTGGAGGAGTCAGCCCTGGGGATCTAATAGAAGTAAAGCATATATGGATCTGTTCTGGCACAATAATCAGCCAAATTTGAATCAAAATATTCTGAATTGTTAGAAATAAAATCTGTGTTAAGAAAATTATATTTTCTAGTTAAATAGAGACAATTTATTCAAGGGGACACCTCCTGTTGGTTACATCTGAGAATAAAATACTTCTCATAAAGGGCCCACTTTTCAAACCATTAATGCACATAAGGTTGCATAGAGCATCACTCTTTTAACTTGACCATTGCACAAATCATGGCCAAGCTTAAGCTCATCGGTTCTGTAGCTTGACCTTATAATCATTGAATCTGCTTGAACTTGCAAATTCAAACCATTAATTATGATTTACTTCATCAGACAAGTGTTTAGGTCCCAAATTTTTTACTTTATGAGTTCATGTTGTATAAATAAGATCAAAAGATTGAAAATGAATTATTTTGGTGGGCCCACTTTTCAACAATTTTTGACCTCTTGATTCAAAATAAACTAAAAGATTTGAGAAAAAATGGAATGTCAACTATTCATTCGTGATGTAAATTAAGGTCAATGATCTGGATCCATTGTTTGAAGCTGACCTGATGGTTGTTGACGTTTAAGCTCATGAAAACTTTTGGTGAGCTTAAGCTCATATTAGCTTTACTCTATCGCATTAATGTAAACAAGAAATAGAGCAATACAGTATGACTCCATTGGTCGCCTCTTGTTGGTGAAACACAATAGAGGGTTCTAGATATTTTGAGATGGCCTTCCAAGTCATTGATTGCTATGGCATTAGCCCCTATTGGGTGAGGGATATATCAGTGAGGGTTGCTGTATGGTCTATATTATTGGAATGAATGTCCAATTACAAGACATGGATGTGATTTGGATTTATAAGAGGCCTTGAGGACACTGGTGAATTTGATGGCTTACTTTAATTGTGAATGTTCTGGCTAAGATTGATATTTGGGTTAAGAATGTTTGTCAAACACCCCACAATGATGATTATCCCCATATTTGGAAAGTTTGAGAAAAAGATTATACTACATGTTTCGGTTGAGCTCCAAATAAGCTGTTTTCAGTGTTTGTGCAGATCCAATCATCTCTGGGAGTTTATTAGATATGAGTATGATGTTTTATTTGGGTGACACTGACTTGTTCTCTAGTGAACAACTTTAACATTTTGAGCATGAAAGATTTCAAGGCGTGTTGGGATGAATCAGAGGAGTCAGTCCTGGGGATCTAATAGAAGTAAAGCATATATGGATCTGTTCTGGCACAATATTCAGCCAAATTTGAATCAAAAGATTGAGAAGGCCTTCAAAGTCATTGATTGTTATGGCATTAGCCCCTATTGGGTGAGGGATATATCAGTGAGGGTTGCAGTATGGTCTATATTATTGGAATGAGTGTCCAATTACAAGCCATGTGATTTGGATTTATAAGAGGCCTTGAGGACACTGGTGAATTTGATGGCTTACTTTAATTGTGAATGTTCTGGCTAAAGATTGATATTTGGGTTAAGAATATTAGTCAAACACCCCACAATGATGATTATCCCCATATTTGGAAAGTTTGAGAAAGAGCTCGACTGGCTTTGCATATTACTGGAGAAATGCCATTGGAACCAAGCACATTACTGGTCCTTCGCTGATCCTTGAATAGCTGAAGATCATGAGTTGAATATATAGTGGTCCTAATCAAGTAACAGTCATAAGTAGCAATGAGGTATGAAGCTCTTTGTTTCTTGGAAATTTTGGGCTTTGTATGTCCAGTTGGGATAGAAGTGGTCTGAGATAATGAGATTTGTGTTTCATTTGTTATGGACGCTGATAGAAACGCATCAGTCATGCATATTGCTCTTTTCCAATGTGAATTTCTTATCTCCAGAATGGAGCCTACGTGTTGGGATTAATAGTACTTATAACAACAACAACAACAACCAAGCCGTTAGTCCAAAACATTAATAGTACTTATATTTTAAGAAATGTTAATCCTGCAGGTTACTGAGGCACTTGCAAAGGCTGGTCTAGAGTCTTCAAATCTTATCATTGGAATTGATTTCACCAAAAGCAACGAGTGGACAGGTATCAGTTAGTATATGAGCATTTCTTGGATAGATCCAATTAGATGGTGCATCCTTGAAAATTGTAGAGTCTAGTGGTTAGAATTTATGTAAGGATATATCTGTGCAGTTCACAAATTTAAGTTACATTCAAATGAGAGATTTAGGAGATAGATTAAATACTCATTGCTTGCACTAGATGTATAAGAAGATTTTGATTTTGTTAATTAATCAATAAATATCCTTCATGATCTGTTGTTATGGATGGTCGAAAGTTTGGATGCATCTGAACTTTTGGGCTTTTCTTTTTGTCTTTTACATAGTATATGTAAATACGGCTTTCTGTTGTATTTCAAACAAGTGCTGGTCTATTTTGTGTTTATGCCCTCAGAGCTACTCTTTCTCTCTGGATAGCAGGAAACCCTATCATTTGGGAGACTATTGGCTAAATTAGTTTGCCCAGAAAAGAGTTTTTTTTTAGATTTTGCAGATTAGCAAATTTTCAGCTATAATTTGCTAAGCTGCCATGCATATTGTTTTGTTTGTAAGATCTGATTATTTCTGTATTTTAACATGAATTGCATCAATAACTAGGTAAGGAGTCATTTAAGGGAAAGAGCCTTCACCATATCGGTGAAATACCAAATCCTTATGAAGAAGCAATCTCTATCATTGGTCGAACATTGTCCGCATTTGACGATGATAACTTGATACCATGTTTTGGTTTCGGAGATGGTAATTGTTATTATTTTTTTTGCTTATTAGTTTTCAAAGTTAATGACCCTCTTTTTTGTCATAATTTACTCATCGGATGAACTGCCTTTTGAAATTTCAGCCCATACTCATGACCAAGATGTGTTCAGTTTTTTCCCAGATGAAAGACCATGTAAGGGGTTTGCTGAGGCCTTGTCTCAATATAAGCAACTTGTGCCACATCTACGTTTATCTGGTAATTACTTGATCGGAATCAAAGATATCTTTTGTTAAGTTATGAGCCATCATTCAAGTTAGATGGTGCTAGAGTTTACATTGTGTTTATTTCAATGTTTTGCTTTAAAAAATTTCAGGTCCAACATCCTTTTCTCCAATTATTGAAATGGCAATGACAATAGTGGAACAGAGTGGCGGCCAATACCATGTTTTGGTGATAATTGCTGATGGTCAGGTTGATAACTACAAATTTTTAAATATGTAGCAACTTTATAGACATAAAGTACACATTCATTTTCTTTTGTATTTTCAATCTTTTCTGCATTTTGTAAAGTTTCATGTCTCTTTAGAAATGGGGTCCCCATAAGTAGTGCATATAGAGGTTCCATTTGTCGAAGTCCTAAAGGTTATGTTTTCTTTGGGTTATGCAGTGATAAATTAACCTGCCACTCATTGATATTGATCTTTATTGGGTCAAAGCTGAAAATGATGCAGGTGGCAATAAGTGTTGATATACACCTTGGCCAACTTAGTCCTCAGGAAAGTTGAGTCATCTGTTAAGTCTTATTGATTAGGTTTTCTTTGGGTTATGTTATTATAAGTTTGAACCTGCTACTGCATGATCTTGATCTTTAGTGGGTTTATATCTGTAATTAATGCAGGTAACAAGAAGTGTGGATACACAACTTGGCCAACTTAGCCCACAGGAACAGAAGACGGTCGGGTCAATTGTACTTTCTAGGTATGTTCTATTTGAACTATTTATTTAGTAAGGTTAATTTATTGAAATTATGATTATGGTCTTACTATATAAGTGGTTGTTTGCAGCCAGTTTCCGTTGTCCATCATTTTAGTTGGAGTAGGAGATGGACCTTGGGACATGATGCGGGAGTTTGATGATAATATTCCTGCTAGGTCCTTCGATAACTTCCAGGTAAAGGGAAATTTTATCGCATTATTAAATGGATGAATTTTGCATAATTTTTTTGTTAGGGTTTATGGGAAGAAGTAGAAGAAGAGTAGAAAGATCGGAGTAAATTGAATTTACTAATTTTCTCTCTCATTAAGAATTTAAAATAACATATTATATATAACATAGCCTAATAGTCTCAAAACAACAATTTAGATAATAATATAACAATTTCCACCTTGAACCAAATTGCATGTAAAGCAAACAAACATTGTTGTCACTAACGGCACCTGTCGGTTGGGGGGGGGTGGGTGAATAGGTATGTTTAAAATTTAATCCCAACAACTTGTAACTATTGGTTGGATCAAGTTTGAAAGTCATTCCTATGTATAACTAATCTATCTACCGTAAGTTCTTGGCGGAATCAAGAACTTATAATTTAAACAAGAATTAAATAAATATTAAAGTGTAATATAGTAAATAGATAGAGTTAGAGAAAGTGACACTAGAGTTGTTAACGAAGTTCCGTCACTGAAGGATCTACGTCTCCAAGGCAACGCAACCTTAAGAGACGCGCATTTTTATTACCCAATGAAGAAATGAATACAAGTTGTGACCAATACGAGACAACACTCTTGTGGTCCATGCGAAAGACAGATTGAGCACAACAGCTCAAAAGAGAGAAAGTGAGGACATATGCTTCTGTATAGGTGAGCACACAGGCTCTTAAGTCCAGACAATCACTGGCTTCACTCTAATTTCACAATAGATCAATTTTTTTTGGTATTCAAACAGCCCGTAGGTCAATTATATTAGATTCCTACTACATCAATTGTTGAATTTGAAATATAAGATTTGTACTATCTGTTCTATCCCAGCAATAAATCCGACCTTGGTTTGCCAAAGTATGTGCTACCTTCAAACCCTCTTTGTTTAGGTGAAGTATATTTGAGGTTGCTGGAAACAATCACCTAATATATGTGCTATCTTCAAACCCGCTTTATTTATTGAAAATATGGAAACATTCACCTAATGTACACTGTGCTGGTGCGATACAAAGCTGAGTAGTTGTACGGATTGGAATCTCGTGGTGTTATTTATTAGGGTTTGAATTCATTATGACACTCTTGTTTGTTTGGATGTGCCAAGAATTGGAGCTATTCGGAATAGCAATGTGCATCAAAACAACATTTTTGCTATTCTCTATTCCTTGTAAATATTAGCAATGTGAAGAGAAAAAAATGTTTTCTTCTCGGATTTCTGCCAACAATCCTGAAATGATAAAGTTGACGTCACTTCTACCATCTCCATGTCGTGATAATTCGTTTGAGACTTAACTTGTCTATCTTTCCACTTAATTAGTACATTGTTAACACTATTCTTTCTCGGTTATAACTATTCACTATTTCAAATGTACAATTCAAACAATTTTTACTAATCCGAATAGCACTATTTTTACAGTAATATGAAAATCATTATTTTTTCTCTATTCTCATCTACTAATTCCAAATTTCACTATTTTAGCTCCCATCCAAACATATTCGCACAATTCACCCAATTATTTAAAAATTGGAGTCACTTGAAAAATCATGGCCAAAATGCACAAAAGCTTGATCTTCGATATGAATTGACTCGGCTTATCGCAGCTCACAGCAGAAGTGAAATTGGGTCTGTCTCAATTGCGGTTCATAGAACAGTGCGTCACAAAGGAGAATTGGTGTATCGGGGTCTACAACGCATGCGAAGAGGAGGCATCTGGTCTTCACTCGGCTCCCTCACTTGAACAGGAGAGAAGCACCTAGTCCACGAGTGCGCCAAAAGTCGCTGGTTTGTGGATTGGTTCTCATGTGGTGCACAGAGGTGTGATTGTGCGATAAGGTCCACAACACGCTGGGTCTTGGTGTGATTCATGGGTTCGACTGGGCTATTTGCATGGTCCATGGATGCCCGATGGTCCTTAGCGCCTAAAGTGGTTTATGCCATACCAGAGAGAAAAACAATGAGTGTTGCGTTAAAAATTTGTTGATTGTTGTTTTACAGGTGCGATTACATATCAGATATAAAGAATTAAATAGAAATGGTGAGGGTGGCTATTTTTTTCTTTTTCCTCCTTTTTTTTCCCTTCTTCGTTATGACTGAACCCTCTTTTATCTCACTAAGTTATGATATCAATTTGTTAAGATTTATCGGAAGAGAAAGAAGAGAGGAGAGGAAAGACTTTGGATTAAATTGAATTTACTAATTTCCTCTCATATCAAGAGTCAAAGTATTTATTATATATAAGCAAGATACATAGTGCAATGGGCTCAAAAGAGCAATTTGGGTCATAACACAACAACAACCAAGACTTTAGTCTCAAACAAGTTTGGGTAGGTTTTGGGTAGGTTAGAAATGAAACCCAATCATTATCATAAAGAGAAAGTAATAGTAATAAAGTAATAATAAAAATAATAATAATAGTAATAGTGGTATCGATAATAATAATAATAATACTAATGCTAACTATATTATGCCTATATTATAGATCGTGGGGTCAAATCCTAAACTCTGCATCCTTGATCCCGAATCACTAGTGCTATGACCTAAGGCCTATAATATTACCCTTAAAAAATCCAAGTAATATTTTCCTAATTCATGGTTCTGGTACGTGGATTGCTAACTTCCACGCACTCCTGTCTGAAGTCAATTCCTTGGATAACAGAACACCTTTTGATTTTGGAAGAAGTATCAAAAACTGATTATACCAAAAATAAATACTGTCAGAGTCAGTTGAGAATCATTACTAACAAAAGCTTCTTTCCCAGTTTGTCAATTTCACAGAGATCATGTCAAAGAATGTAAGCCAAACCCGAAAAGAGACCGAGTTTGCTTTAGCGTCACTTATGGAGATTCCTCTGCAGTACAAAGCTACACTTGAGCTTGGTATCTTAGGGTAAACACCCAAAATGAAAAAGATTAAGAAATTGTCTGTATTTCTTTGGCTATAAGCTTTTATTTACCTTTGTCATTTATGTGGTCTAGACGAGTGTCAACAAAATCTCCTGGAAGAGTTCCACTGCCGCCGCCCCCTGGGAGCTTTAATGTAGCCTCATTTCAGTCACATTACAGGGATCCTTCTGATCCCATGGAGATTGAATCTACGGCCCCTCCTCCAGGTGCATCTAGTGAAGCACAGGTATAAACCCCTCCTTTTAGTTTAGGTCTTTTATCTTTATTGATTCCTGCTCATACCAACATTTAACATTTATTCTATGTTTGTTTCAGTGTCCGATCTGCCTTACAAATCCAAAAAATATGGCCTTTGGGTGTGGGCATCAGGTGAAATATTTTGATTTTGATTTTTATATTTTTTTAATATAAATCTTGTACTATTTCTTAATGTATTTCTTGCAAAATTTTGTTGCAGACATGCCGTGATTGTGGACCGATTGTTGATAACTGCCCTATATGCCGTAGACCTATTACTACTAGAATTAGGCTTTACTAATTTATTAGTATGTTAATGCTAAGAAAGGATGGTTGTCTGAACATTGTGTCAACAATATTACCACTGCAATATAATATTGGTGACACAATGCTCAGACAACCACTGAGTATTAGCATTAGCTTACTACATAATGTTCAGTCTACTGAAAAAGGTTTAAGCATCTAGCAAGGAAGAAGATGTTCAGTTCACTCTTGCAAAATCTCTCAAAGCTTCTTTGTCAATCGATTCGTGTTAATTTTCTTCATTTTCTCTGTTGTATGATGTAGCTATTGCCTGTTGAGTTTGCAGAAATTATGTTCATAGGTGAAGCTTGAAGCTGATCGAAACTTGTAACATTGTAACATTTTATTTTTGTTTGCATTTCTGTAAATAAATAAAGTATCGTATCAATGTTCTTTTTTGGATCGTTCTCCAACTGAGACGAACAAGCAAGAGACAGGACCATAAAATCTGTATTCAGTATTTAATGTATAATAGACCAGTAAGTAGTGTATTTGATTTAGTCGCAAAGATGTCTGAATTTTTTTTTCCGTTATTGATACCGTTATTAATTATTTTTAATTATTAGGACAAAAGTAGGTATTGTCAAATTTTAAATTTTTTATTTTGTATTTGAAAATTTAAACGATAAATTTCTTAAGCTGAAACTAGGTGTACCCTTGACAAATTCAGTGATGCTAAATTATTTTCGAATTCCAAATTTATCTCTCTATTACTTATTACCGATAATATAGTGATAAATTCAGAATTTCAAAAACAATATAATTGACGTGCTTGAGAATTAAGAATTGTATAAATAACGGATCGATACAGTTCAGAAAAATAAAATAAAACCAGCAAAATTTAAAAAAAAATTCAAAATATAATCCAATTATATACCATAATGAATGAACCAAATAAGTACTAAATCTCGTCTGGATCAATTTATAATCGAATTTATTATTTGAATTTCTTTTTTTTTCATTTGTCTTTTATTTTCATTTAAATATATTTTTTTTCTTAATTTTGTGTGAATGTTAAATAAAAGTCTCTTCATATTCTATTCAATTTCATAATATATCCCCGTTGCAACGTACGGGCACGATACTAGTAGTGATAAATTCATAATTTCAAAAGTAATATAATTGACATGCTTGAGAATTTATGAATTGTATAAATAACGGATCATATAATTAAGAAAAATAAAATAAAACTTGTCCATAAATTAACGAATTATATACAAATTAAAATAAAACTTGGTCTGTTTATTATATACAAATTATATACCATAATGAACGAACCAAACACGTACTAAATCTCGTCTGGATCAATCATAGCAAGCGTCGTTTCACGAATCTTAAAGTCCATAAATTAAGACGTATGAACTTGATCCAGCTCACCTACAAGGGAACCCATTTTTTATGAGCGCCAAGTCGGCCTATAAATCTACAGAAACGGAAAGATCTCCTCTCTTTGCCTTAATAATTCCTAACCATGCCATTACTATACATAATTTTCATATTTCTCACCATATATTCCCGTTTGAAATATCTTTCTCTATGAAACCTACAACTCCTACCATGAAAAGATTTTGCATAAGCTTTGCAAGATATAAAATCATGTTTTTCTTACTGTTGCTAATGATGATAGGTTTCTGTTGTTGTACTGCAGCTGAATATGATCGTCCGGGCCGGGGTGGCACTTGGAATCTTCTCTTAAACAACTCAGGTGTGGTGGCCATGCACATGGTCGTCACACATCATGACACGGTGATCATGTTCGACCAGACGAGTGCGGGTCCATCGGGCTTCCAGTTGGGAGGATGTGACCGGCGCTCAGACCCCACATGTTGGGCCCACTCGGTGGAGTACGACATTGCTACAAACAGCATCCGACCTTTGGTACTCAAAACTGACACCTGGTGCTCATCTGGTGCTTTCTTGTCAGATGGTACACTGGCACAAACTGGTGGGCATGGAGATGGGGCCCGAAGGATCCGATACTTCCGTCCTTGCTCAAATGAGCGGTGCTGGTGGCATGAGTCAAGTGAAACCCTAGTTGATGAGCGGTGGTACGCAACAAACCAGATATTACCCGAAACTGACCGAATGTTTGTCATTGGTGGTATAAATGCATTAACATATGAGTTTGTGCCAAAATCCTCTCCTCATGAAGGTGCTTTTGATATGCCATTCTTGCATGAAACCAGAAATCGGCATGAGGAGAATGATAACCTCTACCCTTTTGTTCATCTCATGCCAGATGGCAATCTATTTATCTTTGCAAATAGAGAATCTATTTTGTTTGACTATAATAACAATAAGGTGGTCAAGAACTTTCCTAGAATACCAGGAGATGGTGCCAGAAGTTACCCAAGCACTGGTTCATCTGTCATGTTACCATTAACCTATGAAGATGGGTTCTCTCGGGTCGAGATGCTAATTTGTGGGGGATCAGCCTCAGGCGCATTTGAGGCTGCGAGGCAAGGTGAATTGTATCGGGCTTTGAGCACATGTGGTCGGATCGTGCTCACTGATGAGAACCCTGAGTGGAGTATAGAAGAAATGCCAGGTCCCCGTCTCATGAACGACATGATTCTGCTCCCGACCGGTGATGTTTTAATCATTAATGGTGCAAGGCACGGCTGTGCTGGGTGGGATCATGCTGACGATCCTGTTTTGCACCCTTATCTGTACAAACCATACAGAGAAATCGGTTCGAGGTTCGAGGTTCTCCACCGCACTAATATCGCTAGAATGTACCACTCTTCCGCTGTACTTTTACCAGATGGGCGGGTGTTGGTTGCCGGGAGCAATCCGAACCGGCATTATCAGTATGATGCGAGATTTCCTACTGAGCTTAGAGTAGAAGCTTTTAGCCCATACTACACGGACCCGTTCTTCGATTCCAAAAGAGCACTGAATGTAATTGTTAAGTTTAACCACACACATCATGGTATACATTACGGTGAGGAGTTTGTTGTACAGTTTGATCTATCTAGAAGGCCCGGTGTTATCGAGTTCTATGCATATGCACCACCATTTGCAACACACTCTTTATCTATGGGCCAAAGGTTGTTAAAGCTTAGATGTACCAGCTTCACTAGGCAGGTTGGTGGAAGAGCGCGTGCCAGAGTAGTTGCCCCGCCTTCGCCGATCATCGCTCCATCTGGGTATTATATGTTCACTGTTGTTAATGGAGGGTTACCTAGTGCTTCCAAGTGGGTTAGGTTTATTCAATGATAAATTAATGACTACGAAAAAAATTAACTTTTTGTTCTTTTCACATTGATAAAAATTATTAATCTTACAATAAAGTAAATCTTCATAAAAATAAATACTGGTAATTAAAATTAATTGTATAAGAGTTAATACATTGACTGTTAGATGTGACGAACGTTTTGTATAAGAGTTATAATGCATGGTAATGATTCTGTTAAATTTTTCTCTAATGTATTATTTTATATAAACAATTTGTTATTTGATTTTTGTTTTCCCTATATTTCATTCGTTATTTGTCAGCTGTTGTACTACAGTAATTAGAATGATTTTTTTTTTTTGGAAACCTTGGTAGCAGCTACCGGGGGGAGGATTAGAATGCTTTGAATTAGCTTATTTTTTTTCTAGCCAAAAGTATAATCTGCTACTTGATTTCGTTAGGATGATAAGCCGGGATCCATTCTATGCCTCTTCTTTGAAAACGCAACGCCCTATTGGGCTGTCTTGTAAATGCTATTCTAAATAATCGTGTTCTTGTGCGAAATCGTGGTTCTAACTTCTAAACACCGATCTAATTTAATCAGACATCCGTTAAAATCAAATAATAATAACAACATTTGAGAAAAAGATACAGTAATAAAGACAAAGAATATATTTGACGGCAAAACTGAAACCCATTTCTCTGCTAGTAGGTGAACAAAAGCTCAAGAAAAATAAATAAACAATGAAAATCCAAAGAAGTGTACTTTATATAGAGTAATTTATACATTATTGTAAATAATTTTAATTAGTAATTTATGATAAAATATATTTAATTAACACTTTATATAGGTTTTTAATACTTTATATAGCTTTGTTGAAAGAATAACGGTCATAATAAATCATGCAAGATATTTTAAATTTTTGATAGATACGCTTGACAATGGATCAAATTCGATCAGATATTGCACGAATTTAAAAATTATTCATATAAATATTAAAACATAACTCGAGTATAACAAAAATAACGGAGCATGAAATATATTTTATAATTATTATGAATGCACAAATCTAATTTAATCAAATATCCATTAAAAATCAAGCATCATTCTAATTGTACCCAAGAATTTGTACCCACTTTTTACCCAAACTAACTGTCAATTGACTGACAGTAATACTGTAACAATATAATATAATACTGTAACAGACAATATCGAATAATGTAAAAGATGCGATCAATTTTTTAAAAATTAACAACTTGCAACTTCCAACAGTTTTGTACTTGATGTACTTTGTACTTTCAAAACTGTTGTACTTTGACAGTTAATGACAATTAACTGTACTTGTTTTACTTAAAAATCTGTCAACTTGTGTACTTTCCACCTTCTAGAAGTTTTTGAATTTTTTTTCCAAATTTTTCTATCGTTCTAGAAGTTTTGATTATTAATTTTTTTCATTTTTTTATTTCTCATTTTTTTTAATTAACTAATTTGTAAAATTACGGATTCAAATTAATAAAATTGAATATGGTAAAAAATAGCAACGTAAACTGTAAAAATAACGACAAAATCTATATTCAATGAATACTGTAACAATGAATACTGCAGCAATGAAATATGAAAACTGTAACAATTACGATCACAACTATAAGACAACAAAAATATCACAAATATTATAAATGAACATAACTTTGTCCATAAAACACTATCAATCAAACAACTTTACAAACTTTGTCCAGCAAACAACAAACACAAAACCTTAAACTACAAATATATGGTGTTCATTATTAGAATGCGTCACAAATTTCATGGCAAAAATCAAACGCTCCTTGGATATATCTTCCTGCCAAAAAAAAAATACGACAAATATTACAATTACAACTAAAAATATTACAAAGAAAATAAAACTACAAAAAAAAATGTACATCAATCAATAAAAAAATACTGTAACAACTGTAGACAAATAATGTAACAAATGTAGACAAATAATATAACAAATTAACTAATTCTAAACATCAATCAGTATCCAATACTGTAAAAACTTTAGATAAATAATGTAACAAATATAGAAAAATAATGTAACAAATTAACACATACTGAACATCAACCAGTATTCAAAAACATGAATACTAGAACTGATATCAATATCATGTAAAATACTCACTGAATCTAAATCTGGACTCTGATCTTCATTTAGAAAGACAATTGATACAAAAACATGAATACATTATAATTTTAAAGGAATACTGTAACATTTAATGATTAAAGCTGTAGAAGATGAAAATCAATAAATCCAATACTATAACATAACGATCCAATACTATAACAAATGTCAACCAATATTGTACATGTGCCACTTGTGTCTGTCATCTCCGATTTGAAATTTGTAATCTCAGATCTGGAATTTGTCTGATGGCATCAAGTGTTTGAGAGGAGGTCCATCGAGAGAGAAGGGAAAGAGAAGAGAACGGAAGAGACTGGATATCCCTTAGAATAACTCACAAGACTGGATATTTGAAATTTTTCTGCAAAATTTCAAATATCACAATAAAAAGAAATCATAAAATAACTCACGAGATTTGAATTTCGCCGTGTTCTTCAATGCTATCGGAGATGATAAACTAGCAACAATATCTTCGATCAATCTATATTTCTTCGATTGTAGACCACGCCTGAAGCTTCTATATATAAAACAAGATCGTGTAAGAAAACTGAAGGAAATCGCAAAGGAAAAAGAGAAAATTATGAAATTAGAAAGAAATCGCGAACGAAAAAAAATAGAGAAGAGAATTACAAAATTAAAAAGAAATCTGACTCTTCGCCGTTGTGGGGACATCGGCTCGGCATTTTGCGTTTGGATTTGTCTTTCGTCCAAATTTTCCATGTTATATCTTTAGATCTAGGCCTCTTAGTGGCGATTTTACTATTCAAACATTTGATTCTCTAATTCTTAGTCGATCGGTTCCGTGTTTCGTGGTTTTTGTTTTCATCGATAATTTTGTCTTGAATTTTTGTTAAACCTTTTTCAATTTGGACATTTTTTGGAGTATCTAGGGTTTGTTTGATTGATTGGGGATATCGCGAGGCTATATAATCTGAAATTGGGATATATAGGATTTTAGGTTTTAGATAGTCAGATCTCTCTTTTTCATGGTTGGATTTTTCTGCATAATCTGAATTATTTCTGGTATCTTGCCTTAAAGCTTTGAAATCATATTAAAAGAAAGGAAATAGAAGGAATGTTTTATATGTGCGGAAGGAAGGTTTTAAATTAGTGGGGACCGACTGTTAACGACAGTAAAATCCGATAGGATAAGACATGGGTAAAAAGTGGGGACAAAAGACTGGGTAAAAAAACCTTTTTTCAAAAATCAAAATGCCTCCGATAATAACAACATTAGAGAAAAGATACAGTGATAAAAACAAAGAATATACTTGACAGCATATAAGATAACTGATAAATAGTAAATTATATATTTTATATTTAGAGTAATTCATACATTATTTTATATAATTTTAATTAGTAATTTATGATAAAATTAATTTAATTAATACTTTATATAGTTTAGTTGAAAGAATAAAGGTCATCACAAATCATGCAAGATACAACATCATTTGCATTTGTTTTGGTGCTTAACAACCTCATTAGCCTTTGATTTTATTCTTAGGAACCCGATTTGTCTTTGATGTTGTGCTAAGCAACATCATTTGTCCTTGTTCTTGTGCTTAACACCCTCATTTGTCGTTGTTCTTGTGTTTTGCAACATCATGTGCCCTTGATCTTGTGCTTATCAACTTCATTTGCATTTGTTTTTGTGCTTAGGAACCTCATTTGCACTTGTTCTTGTGCTTAACAACCTCAATTGTCGTTGTTCATATGCTTATCAACCTCTTTTGCTCTTGTTCTTGTTCATAGCACCATCATTTGCATCTGTTTTTATGTTTATCAACATCATACATTTGTTCTTTTGCTTAGAAAAGTCATTTGCCCTGGTTCTTATACTTAGCAACCACATTTGTCTTTGTTCTTGTGCTTAGCAACATTATTTGTATTTGTTCTTGTGCTTACCAACATCATTTGTATTTGTACTTGTTTTTGGAAACCACACTTGCCCTTATTCTTGTGCTTAAGAATCTCATTTGCCCTTGTTCTTGTGCTTAGCAACCTCATTTGCCGTTGTTCGTATGCTTATCAACCTCTTTTGCTCTTGTTGTTGTGCTTAGTAACCTTATTTATCATTGTTGATATGCTTATCAACCCCTTTTGTCCTTGTTCTTGTACTTAGTAACCACATTCGCCCTTCTTCTTGTGCTTAGCAACATCATTTGCATTTGTTCTAGTGTTTAACAACCTCGTTCAACTTTGTTTCTGTTTATAGGAACCTGATTTATCCTTGTTCTTGAGTTTAGCAACATCATTTGTCCTTGTTCTTGAGCTTAAAAACCTCATTTGCCCTTATTCTTGTGCTTAACAACCTCATTCGTCGTCGTCCTTGTGCTTTGCAACATCATTTGCACTTGATTTGGTGCTTATCAACCTTATTTGCATTTGTTCTTATACTTAGGAATATCATTTGCCCTTGTTCTTATGCTTAACAACCTCAATTGTCGTTGTTCATGTGCTTATCAACCTCATTTTCCCTTGTTCTTAGCAACAATATTTGCATTTGTTATTTTGCTTATCAACCTCTTTTAATATTGTTCTTGTTCTTGGCAACATCATTGCATATGTTTTTGTCCTTAGAAACGTTATTTGCCCTTGTTCTTATACTTAGCAACCTCCTTTACCCTTGTTCTTGTGCTTAGCAACATCATTTGCATTTGTTCTTGTGCTTACTGACATCATTTGCATTTGTTCTTTCTATTGGGAACCCTACTTGCCCTTGTTCTTGTGCTTAACATCATTTGTCATTATTAGAATGCTTATCAACACCTTTTGCGTTTGTTCTTGTGCTTAGCAACACCATTTGCATTTATTCTGATGCTCAGCACATCATTTGCATTTGTTATGGTGCTTAACAACCTCATTTCTTGAGCTTGTTCTTGTGCTTAGCAACCTCATTCTTTTTTTTAACAACCTCATTTGTCATTGTTCTGGTGCTTTGCAACCTTATTTGTTCTTGTTTTTATGCTTAGCAACCTCATTTGTCGTTGTTCATATGCTTATCAACCTATTTTGCCTTTGTTGTTGTGCTTAACAACCTCATTTGTCGTTGTTGATATGCTAATCAACACCTTTTGTCATTGTTCTTGTACTTAGCAACCACATGTGTCCTTAATCTTGTACTTAACAATCTCATTAGTCTTTGTTTTTGTTCTTAGGAACCTACTATGCCCGTGCTAAGCAACCTCATTTGTCATTGTTCTTGTGCTTAACAACCTCATTTATCGCTGTTATTGTGCTTTGCAACATCATTTGCCATTATTCTTGCGCTTATCAACCTCATTTGTATTTGTTCTTGTGCTTAGGAACTTCATTTGGCCTTATTCTTGTGCTTAACAAACTCAATTGTCGTTGTTCATATCCTTATCAATCACTTTTAACCTTGTTCATGATCTTAGCAACATAATTTGCTTTTGTTTTTTTTTTTTTGCTTATCAATATCTTTTTTTGCCAATGTTCTTGTTCTTAGCAACATTATTGCATTTGTTCTTGTACTTAAAAACATCATTTGCCCTTGTTATTATACTTAGCAACCTCATTTGTCATTGTTCTTGGCTTAGCAACATTATTTGTATTTGTTCTTATACTTACCAACATCATTTGCATTTGTTCTTATTTTTGAGAACCTCACCTTTTTTTTTTTTTTTTTTTTTTTGAAACCTTCGCAGAGGCTGCAAAGTCGTGAGGGGGAATCGAACTCTCGACCTTTGGGCACAACAGTCCTAGGACTTTTTCCTAGCCAACTGTACTACCTCCCCTTTTTTGAGAACCTCACTTACCCTTGTTCTTGTCCTGAGGAATCACATTTGCCCTGGTTCTTGTGCTTAGCAATCTCAGTTGTCGTTGTTCATATGTATCAACCTCTTTTGCCCTTATTGTTGTGCTTAGCAACCTTATTGTCGTTGTTGATATGCTTATTAACCCCAGTTGCCCTTGTTCTTAAGCTTAACAACCACATTTTCCCTTGTTCTGGTGCTCAGTACAACATTTGCATTTGTTTTGGAACTTAACAACCTCATTAGTCTTTGTTTTTTTTATTATAGGAACCTGATTTGCCTTGTTCTTGTGCCTAGCAACCTCATTTGTCATTGTTCTTGTGCTTAACAACATCATTTGTCATTGTTCTTGTGCTTTGCAATATCATTTGCCCTTGATCTTGTGCTTATCAACATCATTTGCATTTGTTTTTGTGCTCAGGAACATCATTTTTTCTTGTTCTTGTGCTTAACAATATCGATTGTCGTTGTTCATATGCTTATCAACCACTTTTGTCATTGTTCTTGTCCTTAGCAACATCATTTACATGTGTTCTTATGATTATCAACCTCTTTTACCATTGTTCTTGTTCATAGCAACATCATTGTATATGTTCTTGTGCTTAGCGTCATTTGCCCATTTTCTAGTGCTTACCAACATCATTTGCATTTGTTCTTGATTTTAAGAACCTCACTTGCCCTTGATCTTGTGCTTAGGAATCTCATTTGCTATTGTTCTTGTGCTTAACAACCTCATTTGTCGTTGTTCTTGTGCTTTGCAACATTATTTTTCCTTGATCTTGTGCTTATCAATCTTATTTATATTTGTTCTTGTGCTTAGGATCCTCATTTGCCCTTGTTCTTGTGCTAAAACAACCTCAATGGTCGTTGTTAAGCTTAGCAATATCATATACTATTGTTCTTGTGCTTATCAACCCCTTTTGCCCTTGTTCTTGTGCTTAGTAACCACATTTGCTCTTGTGCGGATACTCAACACATCATTTGCATTTGTTCTAATGCTTAACAACCTCATTAGTCTTTATTTTTTTATTATAGGAACCTGATTTTCTCTTGTTCTTGAGCTTAGCAACCTCATTTGCCATTGTTCTTGTGCTTAACAACCTCATTTATGTTCTTGAGCTTTATAATATCATTTGCCCTTGATCTTGTACTTATCAACCTCATTTGCGTTTGTTCTTGTGCTTATGAACCTCCTTTGCATTTGTTCTTGTGCTTTAGAACCTCAACCACTTTTGTCAGTGTTCTTGTTCTAAGCAACATCATTTGTATTTTTTTCCTTATGCTTATTAACCTCTTTTTCCATTATTCTTGTTCGTAGCAACATCATTGTATATGTTCTTGTGCTTAACGTCATTTGGCCATTTTCTTATACTTAGCAACCTCATTTGCCCTTGTTTTCGTGCTTAGTAACATTATTTGCATTTGTTCTTGTACTTACCAATATTATTTGTATTTGTTCTTATTTTTTAGAACCTCACTTGCCATTGTTCTTTTTCTTAGGAATCTCATTTGCTCTTGTTCTTGTGCTTAGCAACGTCATTTGTCGTTGTTCATATGCTTATCATTTCAATTTCCCTTTTGTTGTTGTGCTTAGCAACCTCTTAGGTTGTTGTAGATATGCTTATCAACCCATTTTCCTCTTGTTCTTGTGCTGGTGCTAACCACATTATTTGCATTTATTCTGGTGCTTAACAACCTGACTAATGTTTGTTTATATTTATAGGAACCAAATTTGTCCTTGTTTTTTAGCTTAGCAACATCATATGCCATTGTTTTTGTGCTTAACAACCTCATTTGTTATTTGATCTTACGCTTATCAATGTTACTTGCATTTGTTCTCATGCTTAGGTACCTCATTTGCCCTTGTTTGTGACTTCAATTGGCGTTGTTCGTGCGCTTAACAACCTCTTTTACCCTTGATATTGTGCTTATGAAACTCATTTGCTTTTGTTCTTGTGCTTAGGAACCTCATTTGCCCTTATTAGTGCACTTAACAACCTCAATTGTCGTTGTTCATATGCTTCTTAACCTCTTTTGCCCTTGTTCTTGGGGTTAGCAGCATCATATACAGTTGCTCTTGTGCTTGACACCCTTATTTGTCGTTGTTGTTGTGCATTGCAACATAATTTGCCCTTGATCTTGTGCTTGAACCTCATTTGCAATTGTTCTTGAACTTACGAACTTCATTATTCCTTGTTTGTATGCTTAACAACCTCAATTGGCGTTGTTGGTGTGCTCAACAACCTCTTTTTCCCTTGATCTTTTGCTTATGAACCTCATTTGCATTTGTTCTTGTGCTTAGGAACCTCATTTTCCCTTGTTCGTGTGCAACCTCAATTATCATTGTTCATATGCTTCTTAACCTCTTTTGCCCTTATTCTTGTGGTTAGCAACATCAATTACACTTGTTCTTGTGCTTAACAACCTCATTTGTCGTTGTTGTTGCGCTTTGCAACATAATTTGCCCTTGATCTTGTGCTTATGAAACTCATTTGCATTTGTTCTTGTGCTTAGGAACCTCGTTTGCCCTTGTTTGTGTGTTTAACAACTTCAATTGGCGTTGTTGGTGTGCTTAACAACCTCTTTTGCGCTTGATCTTGAGCTTATGAACCTCATTTGCATTTGTTCTTGTGCTTAGGAACCTCATTTGCCCATGTTCGTGTGCTCAACAACCTCAATTGCCGTTGTTCATATGCTTCTTAACATCTTTTTCCCTTGTTCTTGTGGTTAGCAACATCATTTACACTTGTTATTGTGCTTAACAACCTCATTTGTTGTTCTTCTTGAGCTTTGCAACATAATTGCCCTTGATCTTGTCCTTATGAACCTCCTTTGCATTTGTTCTTGTGCTAAGGAACCTCATTTGCTCTTGTTGGTGTGCTTAACAAACTCGATTCGCAATGTTCGTGTGCTTAACAGCCTCTTTTTCCCTTCATCATGAGCTTATGAACCTCATTTGCATTTGTTCTTGTGCTTAGGAACTTTATTTGTCGTTGTTCATGCGCTTTGCAACATAATTGCCCCTGATGTTGTGCTTTTGAACCTCATTTGCATATATTCTTGTGCTTAGGAACCTCATTTGCCCTTGTTTGTGTGCTTAGCAACCTCAATTCTCGTTATTCATATGCTTCTTAACCTCTTTTGCCGTTGTTCTTGTGCTTAGCAACATCATTTACACTTGTTGTTGTGCTTAACAACCTCATTTGTTGTTGTTCTTGCTCTTTGTAACACAATTGCCCTTGATCTTGTCCTTATGAACCACATTTGCATTTGTACTTGTGCTTAGGAACCTCATTTTCCTTTGTTTGGGTTCTTAACAACCTCGATTGGCATTTTTCGTGTCCTTAACAGCCTCTTTTCCCCTTGATCTAGTACTTATGAACCTCATTTGCATTTATTCTTGTGCTTAGGAACCTCATTTTCCCTTGTTTGTGTGCTTAACAACCTCAATTGGAGTTGCTCGTGCGGTTAACAACCTCTTTTCTCTTTGATGTTGTGCTTATGGACCTCATTTGCTTTTGTTCTTGTGCGTAGGAACCTCATTTGCCCTTGTTAGTGTGCTAAACAATCTCAATTGTCGTTACTCATATGCTTCTTAACCTCTTTCTCCCTTGTTGTTGGGGTTAGCAACATCATTTACACTTCTTCTTGTGCTTAACAACCTCATTTGTCGTTTTTCTTTTGCTTTGCAACATAATTTGCCTATGATCTTGTGCTTATGGACCTCATTTGCATTTGTTTTTTGTGCTTAGAAACATCATTTACACTTCTTCTTGTGCTTAACAAACTCTTTTGCCCATGATCTTTAACTTATGAACCTAATTTGCATTTGTTCTTGTACTTAGGAACCTCATTTGCCCTTGTTAGTGTGCTCAACAACCTCAATTATCATTGTTCATATGCTTCTTAACCTCTTTTGCCCTTGTTCTTGGTCAACATCATTTACACTTGTTCTTGTGCTTGACAACCTCATTTGTCGTTGTTGTTGTGCATTGCAACATAATTTGCCATTGATCTTGTGCTTATGAACCTCATTTGCATTTGTTCTTGTGCATAGGAACTTCATTTGCCCTTGTTCGTGTGCTTAACAACCTCAATTGTCGTTGTTCATATGCTTCTTAACCTCTTTTGCCCTTGTTTTTATGGTTAGCAACATATTTTACACTTGTTCTTGTGCTTAACAACCTCGTTTGTTGTTGTTCTTTTGCTTTGCAACATAATTGTCGTTGATCTTGTGCTTATGAACCTCATTTGCATTTGTTATTGTGCTTAGGAACCTCATTTGCCCTTGTTTGTGTGCTTAACAACCTCGATTGGCGTTGTTCGTGTGCTTAACAGCCTCTTTTGCCCTTGATCAGGTGCTTATGAATCTCGTTTGCATTTGTTCTTGTGCTTAGGAACCTCATTTGCCCTTTTTAGTGTGTTTAACAACCTCAATTGTCGTTGTTCAAATGCTTCTTAACCTCTTTTGCCCTTGTTTTTGTGGTTAGCAACAACATTTACACTTGTTCTTGTGCTTAACAACCTCATTTGTCATTGTTATTTTGTTTTGCAACATAATTGCCCTTGATCTTGTGCTTATGAACCTCATTTGCATTTGTTATTGTGCTTAGGAACCTCATTTGCCCTTGTTTGTGTGCTTAACAATCTCGATTGGCGTTGTTCGTGTGCTTAACAGCCTCTTTTGCCCTTTATCAAGTGCTTATGAACCTCATTTGCATTTGTTCTTGTGCTTTGGAATCTCATTTTCCCTTGTTTGTGTGTTTAGCAACCTCAATTGGCATTGTTGGTGAGCTTAACAACCTCTTTTGCCCTTGATCTTGAGCTTATGGACCTCATTTGCATTTGTTCTTGTGCTTAGGAACCTTATTTGCCCTTGTTCGTGTGCTCAACAACCTCAATTGTCGTTGTTCATATGCTTGTTAACCTCTTTTGCCCTTGATTTTGTGGTTAGCAACATCATTTACACTTGTTCTTGTACTTAACAACCTCATTTATCGTTGTTCTTTTGCTTTGCAACATAATTGCCCTTGATCTTGTACTTATGAACCTCATTTGCATTTGTTATTGTGCTTAAGAACCTGATTTGCCCTTATTTGTGTGCTTAACAACCTCGATTGGTGTTGTTCTTGTGCTTAACACCCTCTTTTGCCCTTCACCAACAGCTTATGAACCTCATTTGCATTTGTTCTTGTGCTTGGGAACCTCATTTGCCCTTGTTCGTGTGGTCAACAACCTCAATTGTTGTTGTTCATATTGTTATTAACCTCTTTTGCCCTTGTTTTTGTGGTTAGCAACATCATTTACACGTGTTCTTGTGCTTAACAACATCATTTGTCGTTGTTCTTTTGCTTTGCAACATAATTGCCCTTGATCTCGTGCTTATGAACCTCATTTGCATTTGTTATTGTGCTTAGGAACGTCATTTGCCATTGTTTGTGTGCTCAAGAACCTCGATTGGCGTTGTTCGTGTGCTTAACAGCCTCTTTTGCCCTTGATCAGGTGCTTATGAACCTCACTTGCATTTGTTCTTGTGCTTAGGAACCGCATTTGCCCATGTTAGTGTGCTTAACAACCTCAATTGTCGTTGTTCATATGCTTCTTATCCTCTTTTGCCCTTGTTTTTGTGGTTAGCAACAACATTTACACTTGTTCTTGTGCTTAACAACCTCATTTGTCGTTGTTGTTGCGCTTTGCAACATAATTTTCCCTTGATCTTGTGCTTATGAAACTCATTTGCATTTGTTCTTGTGCTTAGGAACCTCTTTTGCGCTTGATCTTGAGCTTATGAACCTCATTTGCATTTGTTCTTGTGCTTAGGAACCTCATTTGCCCATGTTCGTGTGCTCAACAACCTCAATTGCCGTTGTTCATATGCTTCTTAACATCTTTTTCCCTTGTTCTTGTGGTTAGCAACATCATTTCCACTTGTTATTGTGCTTAACAACCTCATTTGTTGTTCTTCTTGAGTTTTGCAACATAATTGCCCTTGATCTTGTCCTTATGAACCTCCTTTGCATTTGTTCTTGTGCTAAGGAACCTCATTTGCTCTTGTTGGTGTGCTTAACAAACTTGATTCGCAATGTTCGTGTGTTTAACAGCCTCTTTTTCCATTGATCATGAGCTTATGAACCTCATTTGCATTTGTTCTTGTGCTTAGGAACTTTATTTGTCGTTGTTCATGCGCTTTGCAACATAATTGCCCCTGATGTTGTGCTTTTGAACCTCATTTGCATATATTCTTGTGCTTAGGAACCTCATTTGCCCTTGTTTGTGTGCTTAGCAACCTCAATTCTCGTTATTCATATGCTTCTTAACCTCTTTTGCCGTTGTTCTTGTGCTTAGCAACATCATTTACACTTGTTGTTGTGCTTAACAACCTCATTTGTCGTTGTTCTTGCTCTTTGCAACACAATTGCCCTTGATCTTGTCCTTATGAACCACATTTGCATTTGTACTTGTGCTTAGGAACCTCATTTTCCTTTTGTTTGGGTTCTTAACAACCTCGATTGGCATTTTTCGTGTCCTTAACAGCCTCTTTTCCCCTTGATCTAGTACTTATGAACCTCATTTGCATTTGTTCTTGTGCTTAGGAACCTCATTTGCCCTTGTTTGTGTGCTTAACAACCTCAATTGGCGTTGTTTGTGCAGTTAACAACCTCTTTACCCTTGGTGTTGTGCTTATGAATTTCATTTGCTTTTGTTCTTGTGCATAGGAACCTCATTTGCCCTTGTTAGTGTGCTTAACAACCTCAATTTTCGTTGTTCATATGCTTTTTAATCTCTTTTTCCCTTATTCTTGTGCTTAGCTACATTATTTACACTTGTTCTTGTGCTTAACAACCTCATTTGTCGTTGTTCTTGTGCTTAGAAACCTCATTTTACCTTGTTGGTGTCCTTAACAATCTCAATTGGCATTGTTCGTGTGCTTAACAACACTTTTGCCATTGATCTTGTGCTTGTGAACCTCATTTGCATTTCTTCTTGTACTTAGGAACCAAATTTGCCCTTGTTGTGCTTAACAACCTCTTTTTTTGCCCATGATCTTTAGCTTATGAACCTTATTTGCATGTTCTTGTGCTTAACCTCATTTGTCTTTGCTAGTGTGCTTAACAACCTCAATTGTCGTTGTTCATATGCTTCTTAACCTCTTTTGCCCTTGTTCTTGGGGTTAGCAGCATCATTTACACTTGTTCTTATGCTTGACACCCTTATTTTTCATTGTTGTTGTGCATTGCAACATAATTTGCCCTTGATCTTGTGTTTGAACATCATTTGCATTTGTTCTTGAACTTAGGAACCTCATTTGCCCTTGTTTGTGTGCTTAACAACCTCAATTGGCGTTGTTGGTGTGCTTCACAACCTCTTTTGCCCTTGATCTTGTACTTATGAACGTCATTTGCATTTGTTCTTATGCTTAGGAACCTCGTTTTCCCTTGTTTGTGTGTTTAACAACCTCAATTGGTGTTGTTGGTGTGCTTAACAAATTCTTTTGCCCTTGATCTTGAGCTTATGCACCTCATTTGCATTTGTTCTTGTGCTTAGGAACCTCATTTGCCCATGTTCATGTGCTCAACAACCTCAATTGGCGTTGTCCATATGCTTCTTAGCCTCTTTTTCCTTTATTCTTGTGGTTAGCAACATCATTTACACTTGTTCTTGTGCTTAACAACCTCATTTTTCGTTGTTCTTGAGCTTTGCAACGTAATTGCCCTTGATCTTGTCCTTATGAACCTCCTTTGCATTTGTTCTTGTGCTAAGGAACCTCATTTGCTCTTGTTGGTGTGCTTAACAAACTCGATTCGCATTGTTCGTGTGCTTAACAGCCTCTTTTGCCCTAGATCTTGTGCTTATGAATCACATTTGCATTTGTTCTTGTGCCTAACCTCATTTGGCATTGTTTGTGTTCTTAACAACTTCTACTGGCGTTGTTGGTATGCTTAACTACCACTTTTGCCCTTGATCTTGAGCTTATGAACCTCATTTGCAGTTGGTCTTTTGCTTAGCAACTTCATTTGTCGTTGTTCTTGCGCTTTGCAACATAATTTCCCTTGATGTTGTGCTTTTGAACCTCATTTGCCCTTGTTCGTGTGCTCAACAACCTCAATTCTCATTATTCATATGCTTCTTAACCTCTTTTGCCGTTGTTCTTGTGGTTAGCAACAACATCTACACTTGTTCTTGAGATTAACAACCTCATTTGTCGTTGTTCTTGCGCTTTGCAACATAATTGCCCTTGATCTTGTGCTTATGAACCACATTTGCATTTGTACTTGTGCTTAGGAACCTCATTTTCTCTTGTTTTGGGTGCTTAACAACCTCGATTGTCATTGTTCGTCTCCTTAACATCCTCTTCTGCCCTTGATCTAGTGCTTATGAACCTCATTTTCATTTGTTTTTGTGCTTAGGAATCTCATTTGCCCTTGTTTGTGTGCTTAACAACCTCAATTGGCATTGTTTCTGCGCTTAACAACCTCTTTTACCCTTGATGTTGTGCTTACGAACCTCATTTGCTTTTGTTCTTGTGCTTATGAACCTCATTTGCCCTTGTTCGTGTGCTCAACAACCTCAATTGTCGTTATTCATATGCTTCTTAACCTCTTTTGCCATTCTTGTGGTTAGCAACATCATTTACACTTGTTCTTGTGCTTAACAACTTCATTTGTCGTTGTTCTTGCGCTTTGCAACATAATTCGCCCATGATCTTGTGCTTATGGACCTCAATTGGCATTGTTCTTGTGCTTAACAACGTCTTTTGCCATTGATCTTCTGCTTGTAAACCTCATTTGCTTTTGTTCTTGTACTTAGGATCCTCATTTGCCCTTGTTTGTGTGCTTAACAACCTCCGTTGGCGTTTTTCGTGTGCTTAACAACCTCTTTTGCCCTTGATCTTTAGATTATGAACCTCATTAACATTTGTTCTGTTGCTTAAGAACCTCATTTGCCCTTGTTTGTGTGCTTAACATCCTCAATTGGCATTGTTTGTGTGCTTAATAATCTTTTTTGCCCTTGATGCTGTGGTTAGGAACTTCATTTGCATTTGTTCTTGTACTTAGGAACCAAATTTGCCCATGTTTGTGTGCTTAACAACCTCAATTGGCATTGTTCGTGTGCGTAACAACTTCTTTTGCCCTTGATCTTGTGCTTATGAACCTCATTTGCATTTGTTTTTGTACTTAGGAACCTCATTTCCCCTAGTTCGTGTGCTTAACATCCTCAACTATTGTTGTTAAGCTTCTTAACCTCTTTTGCGCGTGTTCTTGTACTTGACAACCTCATTTGTAATTGTTATTTTGTTTTGCAACATAATTGCCCTTGATCTTGTGCTTGGGAACCTCATTTGCCCTTGTTTGTGTGCTTAACAACTTCGATTGGCGTTGTTCGTGTGCTTAACAGCCTCTTTTGACCTTGATCAAGTGCTTATGAACCTCATTTGCATTTGTTCTTGTGCTTTGGAACCTCATTTGCTCTTGTTTGTGTGTTTAGCAGCCTCAATTGGCAATGTTGTGCTTATGAACCTCATTTGCATTTGTTCTTGTACTTGGGAACCTCATTTGCCCTAGTTCGTGTGCTTAACATCCTCAACTATTGTTGTTCATATGCTTCTTAACCTCTTTTGCGCGTGTTCTTGTGCTTGACAACCTCATTTGTCGTTGTTATTGCGCTTTGCAACATAATTTGCCCTTGATCTTGTGCTTATGAACCTCATTTGCATTTGTTCTTGTGCTTAGAAACCTCATTTGCCCTTGTTCGTGTGCTCAACAACTTCAATTATCGTTGTTCATATGCTTCTTAACCTCTTTTGCCCGTGTTCTTGTGGTTAGCAACATCATTTACTCTTGTTCTAGTGCTTAACAGCCTCATTTGTCGTTGTTCTTGCGCTTTGCAAAATAATTGCCCTTGATCTTGTGCTTATAAACCTCATTTGCATTTGTTCTTGTGCTTACGAACCTCATTTGCCCAACCTCATTTGTCGTTGTTCTTGTCCTTGTGAACCTCATTTGCATTTGTTCTTGTACTTAGGAACCTCATTTGCCTTTGTTCATATGCTTCTTAATCTCTTTTGCCTTTGTTCTTGTGCTTATGAACCTAATTTGCCATTGTTTGTGTGCGTAACAACCTCAATTGGCGTTGTTCGTACGCTTAACAACCTCTTTTAACTGTGATGTTGTGCTTGTGAACCTCATTTACACTTGTTCTTGTACTTAGGAACCTCATTTGCCCTTGTTCATATGCTTCTTAACCTCTTTTGCCCTTGTTCTTGTGCTTAGTAACCTCATTTGCCCTTGTTTGTGTGCTTAACAACCTCAATTGGTGTTGTTCGTGCGCTTAACCACCTCTTTTACCTGTGACGTTGTGCTTGTGAACCTCATTTGCTTTTGTTCTTGTGATTAGGAACCTCATTTGCCCTTGTTAGTGTGGTTAACAATCTCAATTGTCGTCGTTCGTATGATTCTTAACCTCTTTTGTCATTGTTCTTGTGCTTCGCAACATCATTTACACTTGTTCTTGTGCTTAACAACCTCATTTGTCGTTGTTCATAGGCTTCTTAACCTCGATTGGCGTTGTTCGTGAGCTTAACAGCCTCTTTTGCCCTTGATCTAGTGCTTATGAACCTCAATTGCATTTGTTCTTGTGGTTAGAAACCTCATTTGTCCTTGTTTGTGTGCTTAACAATCTCAATTGTCATTGTTCGTATCATTCTTAACCTCATTTGCCCTTGTTTTTGTTCTTAGCAACATCATTTACACTTGTTCTTGTGCTTAACAACCTCATTTGTCGTTGTTCTTGCGCTTTGCAACATAATTTGCCCATGATCTTGTGCTTTTAGGCCTCATTTGCTTTTGTTCTTGTGCTTAGGACCCTCATTTGCCCTTGTTAGTGTGCTTAACAATCTCCATTGTCGTTGTTCATATGATTCTTAACCTCTTTTGCCCTTGTTCTTCTGCTTAGCAACATCATTTACACTTGTTCTTGTGCTTAAGAACCTCATTTGTCATTGTTCTTGCGCTTTGCAACATAATTTGCCCATGATATTGTGCTTATGGACCTCATTTGCATTTGTTCTTTTGCTTAGGAACCTCATCTACCCTTGTTAGTGTGGTTAACAATCTCAATTGTCGTTGTTCGTATGCTTCTTAACCTCTTTTGCCCTTGTTCTTGCGCTTAGCAACATCATTTACACTTGTTCTTGTGCTTAACATCCTCATTTGTCCTTATTCTTGCGCTTTCCAACATAATTTGCCCATGATCTTGTGCTTATGGACCTCATTTGCATTTGTTCTTGTGCTTAAGAACCTCATTTGTCTTTGTTAGTGTGCCTAACCTCAATTGTCGTTGTTCATATGCTTCTTAACCTATTTTGCCCTTGTTCTTGGGGATAGCAGCATCATTTACACTTGTTCTTGTGCTTGACACCCTTATTTGTCGTTGTTGTTGTGCATTGCAACATAATTTACCCATGATCTTGTGCTTATGGACCTTATTTGCATTTGATCATGAACTTAGGAACCTCATTTGCCCTTGTTTGTGCGCTTAAGAACCTCAATTGGCGTTGTTGGTGTGCTTAACAACCTCTTTTGCCATTGATCTTGTGGTTATGAACCTCATCTGCATTTGTTCATGTGCTTAGGAACCTCGTTTGCCCTTGTTTGTGTGTTTAACAACCTCAACTGGCGTTGTTGGTGTGCTTAACAACCTCTTTTGCCCTAGATGTGTGCTTATGAACCTCATTTGCTTTTGTTCTTGTGCTTAGGAACCTCATTTGCCCTTGTTAGTGTGCTTAAGAACCTCAATTTTCGTTGTTCATATGCTTCTTAACCTCTTTTTCCCTTGTTCTTGTGCTTAGCCACGTCATTTACACTTGTTCTAGTGCTTAACAACCTCATTTGTCGTTGTTCTTGTGCTTAGAAACCTCGTTTTCCCTTGTTGGTGCCCTTAACAATCTCAATTGGCATTGTTCTTGTGCTTAACAACCACTTTTGCCATTGATCTTGTGCTTGTGAACCTCATTTGCATTTGTTCTTGTACTTAGGAACCAAAGTTGCCCTTGTTTGTGTGCTTAACAACCTCAATTGGCGTTGTTCGTGTGCTTAACAACCTCTTTTGCTCATAATCTTTAGCTTATGAACCTCATTTGCATTTGTTCTTGTGCTTAGGAACCTCATTTGTCTTTGTTAGTGTGCTTAACAACCTCAATTGTCGTTGTTCATATGCTTCTTAACCTCGTTTGCCCTTGTTCTTGGGGTTAGCAGCATCATTTACACTTGTTCTTGTGCTTGGCACCCTTATTTGTCGTTGTTGTTGTGCATTGCAACATAATTTGCCCTTGATCTTGTGTTTGAAAATCATTTGCATTTGATCTTGTGTTTTGGAACCCCGTTTGCCCTTGTTTGTGTGTTTAACAACCTCAATTGGCGTTGTTGGTGTGCTTAACAATCTCGTTTGCCCATGTTCGTGTGCTCAACAACCTCAATTGCCGTTGTTCATATGCTTCTTAACCTCTTTTTCCTTTATTCTTGTGGTTAGCAACATCATTTACACTTGTTCTTGTGCTTAAAAACCTCATTTTTCGTTGTTCTTGAGCTTTGCAACGTCATTTGTCATTGTTATTTTGTTTTGCAACATAATTGCCCTTGATTTTGTCCTTATGAACCTCCTTTGCATTTGTTCTTGTGCTAAGGAACCTCATTTGCTCTTGTTGTGTGCTTTACAAACTTGATTCGCATTGTTCGTGTGCTTAACAGCCTCTTTTGCCCTAGATCTTGTGCTTATGAATCTCATTTGCATTTTTTCTTGTGGTTAGGAACCTCATTTGGCCTTGTTTGTGTTCTTAACAACCTCAACTGGCGTAGTTGGTATGGTTAAATACATCTTTTGCCCTTGATCTTGAGCTTATGAACCTCATTTGCAGTTGTTCTTGTGCTTATGAACTTCATTTGTCGTTGTTCTTGCGCTTTGCAACATAATTTCCCGTGATGTTGTGCTTTTGAACCTCATTTGCAGATGTTCTTGTGCTTATGAACCTCATTTGCCCTTGTTCGTGTGCTCAACAACCTCAATTCTCGTTATTCATATGCTTCTTAACCTCTTTTGCCGTTGTTCTTGTGGTTAGCAACATCATTTACACTTGTTCTTGAGCTTAACAACCTCATTTGTCGTTGTTCTTGCGCTTTGCAACATAATTGCCCTTGATCTTGTGCTTATGAACCACATTTGCATTTGTACTTGTTCTTAGGAACCAAATTTTCCCTTGTTTGGGTGCTTAACAACCTCGATTGTCATTGTTCGTGTCCTTAACAGCCTCTTCTGCCCTTGATCTAGTGCTTCTGAACCACATTTGCATTTGTTCTTGTGCTTAGGAACCTCATTTGCCCTTGTTTGAGTGCTTAACAACCTCAATTGGCATTGTTTCTGCACTTAACAACCTCTTTTGCCCTTGATGTTGTGCTTATAAAACTCTTTTGCTTTTGTTCTTGTGCTTAGGAACCTTATTTGCCCTTGTTAGTGTGCTTAACAACCTCAGTTGTCGTTGTTCATATGCTTCTTAACCTCTTTTGCCCTTGTTCTTGTGCTTAGCAACATCATTTACACTTGTTCTTGTGCTTAACAACCTCATTTGTCGTTGTTCTTGCGCTTTGCAACATAATTCGCCCATGATCTTGTGCTTATGGACCTCATTTGCATTTGTTCTTGTGCTTAGAAACCTTATTTGCCCTTGTTGGTGTCCTTAACAACATCAATTGGCATTGTTAGTGTGCTTAACAACCTCTTTTGCCAATGATCTTCTGCTTGTAAACCTCATTTGTATTTGTTGTTGTACTTAGGAACCTCATTTGCCCTTGTTTGTGTGCTTAAAAACCTTCGTTGGCGTTTTTGGTGTGCTTAACAAACCTTCTTTTGCCCTTGATATTTAGCTTATGAACCTCATTAGCATTTGTTCTGTTGCTTAAGAACCTCATTTGCCCTTGTTTGCGTGCTTAACAACCTCAATTGGCATTGTTCGTGTGCTTAATAATCTTTTTTGCCCTTGATGTTGAGGTTTGGAACTTCATTTGTATTTGTTCTTGTGCTTAGGAGCCTCATTTGCCCTTGTTTCTGTGCGTAACAACCTCTTTTGCCCTTGATCTTGTGCTTATGAACGTCATTTGCATTTGTTCTTGTACTTAGGAACCTCACTTGCCCTAATTCGTGTGCTCACCATCCTCAACTATCGTTGTTCATATGCTTCTTAACCTCTTTTGCCCGTGTTCATCTGCTTGACAACCTCATTTGTCGTTGTTATTGCGCTTTGCAACATAATTTGCCCTTGATCCTGTGCTTATGAACCTCATTTGTATTTGTTCTAGTGCTTAGCAACATCATTTACACTTGTTCTTGTGCTTAACAACGTCATTTGTCGTTGTTCTTGCGCTTTGCAACATAATTTCCCCATGATCTTGTGCTTATGGACCTCATTTGCATTTGTTCTTGTGCTTAGGAACCTCATTTTCCCTTGTTCGTGTGCTTAACAATCTCAATTGTCGTTGTTCGTATGCTTCTTAACCTCTTTTGCCCTTGTTCTTGTGCTTAGCAACAGCATTTACACTTGTTCTTGTGTTGAATAACCTCATTTGTAGTTGTTCTTGCGCTTTGCAACATAATTTGCCCATGCTCTTGTGCTTATGGACCTCATTTGCATTTGTTCTTGTGCTTAGAAACCTCATTTGCCCTTGTTGGGGTCCTTAACAACCTCCATTGGCATTGTTTGTGTGCTTACCAACCTCTTTTGCCATTGATCGTGTCCTTGTGAACCTCATTTGCATTTGTTCTTGTACTTAGGAACCTCATTTGCCCTTGTTCATATGCTTCTTAACCTCTTTTGTCCTTGTTCTTGTGCTTATGAACCTAATTTGCCCTTGTTTATGTGCTTAACAACCTCAATTGGCGTTGTACGTTAACAACCTCTTTTACCCGCGATGTTATGCTTTTGAACCTCATTTGCTTTTGTTCTTGTGCTTAGGAACCTCATTTGCCCTTGTTAGTGTGCTTAACAATCTCAATTGTTGTCGTTCGTATGACCTCTTTTGCCCTTGTTCTTGTGCTGAGCAATATCATTGATTCTTGTTCTTGTGCTTAACAACCTCATTTGTTGTTGTTCTTGTGCTTTGCAACATAATTTCCTCATGATCTTGTGCTTATGGACCTCATTTGCATTTGTTCTTGTGCTTAGGAACCTCATTTGCCCTTGTTAGTGTGCTTAACAATCTCAATTGTCGTTGTTCGTATGCTTCTTAACCTCTTTTGCCCTTGTTCTTATGCTTAGCAACATCATTTAAACTTGTTCTTGTGCTTAACAACCTCATTTGTCGTTGTTCTTGCGCTTTGCAACATAATTTGGCCATGATCTTGTGCTTATGGACCTCATTTGCATTTGTTATTGTGTTTAGAAACCACATTTGCCCTTGTTGGGGTCCTTAACAACCTCAATTGGCATTGTTTGTGTGCTTACCAACCTCTTTTCCTTGTGAACCTCATTTGCAATTGTTCTTGTAATTAGGAACCTCATTTGCCCTTCTTCACATGCTTCTTAACCTCTTCTGCCCTTGTTCTTGTGCTTAGGAACCTCATTTGCCCTTGTTTGTGTGCTTAACAACCTCAATTGGCATTGTTCGTGCGCTTAACAACCATTTTTACCCGTGATGTTGTGCCTGTGAACCTCATTTGCTTTTGTTCATGTGCTTAGGAACCTCATTTTCCCTTGTTAGTGTGCTTAACAATCTCAATTGTCGTTGTTAGTATGATTCTTAACCTCTTTTGCCCTTGTTATTGTGCTTAGCAACATCATTTACACTAGTTCTTTTGCTTAACGACCTCATTTGTCGTTGTTCTTGCGCTTTGCAACATAATTTGCCCATGATCATGTGCTTATGGACCTCATTTGGATTTGTTCTTGTGCTTAGGAACCTCATTTGTCCTGGTTAGTCTGCTTAACAATCTCAATTGTCGTTCTTCGTATGATTCTTAACCTCTTTTGCTCTTGTTCTTGTGCTTGGCAACAGCATTTACACTTGTTTTTGTGTTGAACAACCTCATTTGTAGTTGTTCTTGCACTTTCCAACATAATTTGCCCATGATCTTGTGCTTATGGACCTCATTTGCCCTTGTTGGTATCCTTAACAACCTCAATTGGCATTGTTTGTGTGCTTACCAACCTCTTTTGCCATTGATCTTGTCCTTGTGAACCTCATTTGCATTTGTTCTTGTACTTAGGAACCTCATTTGCCCTTCTTCACATGCTTCTTAACCTCTTTTGCCCTTGTTCTTGTGCTTAGGAACCTCATTTGCCATTGTTTGTGTGCTTAACAACCTCAATTGGCGTTATTCGTGCGCTTAACAATCTCTTTTACCCGTGATGCTGTGCTTGTGAACCTCATTTGCCCTTGTTAGTGTGCTTACCATCATCAACTATCGTTGTTCATATGCTTCTTAACCTCTTTTGCCCGTGTTCTTGTGCTTGACAACCTCATTTGTCGTTGTTATTGCGCTTTGCAACATAATTTGCCCTTGATCTTGTGCTTATGAACTCATTTGCATTTGTTCTTGTGCTTAGAAACCTCATTTGCCTTTGTTAGTGTGCTTAACAACCTCATATGCTTCTTAACCTGTTTTGCCCTTGTTCTTGGGGTTAGCAAAATCATTTACACTTGTTCTTGTGCTTGACAACCTAATTTGTCATTGTTGTTGTGCATTGCATTATAATTTGCCCTTAATCTTGTGCTTATTAACCTCATTTGTTTTTGTTTTTATGCTTAGGAACCTCATTTGCCCTTGTTAGTGTGCTTAACAATCTCAATTGTTGTTGTTCGTATGATTCTCAATTGTCGTTGTTCATATGCTTCTTAACCTCGTTGTTCTTACGCTTTGCAACATAATTGCTTTTCATCTTGTGCTTATTAACTCATTTGCATTTGTATTTGTGCTTAGGAACCTCATTAGCCCTTGTTACTATGCTTAACAATCTCAATTGTCGTTGTTCGTATGCTTCTTAACCTCTTTTGACCTTGTTCTTGTGCTTAGCAACATCATTTACACTTGTCTTTGTGCTTAACAACCTCATTTGTCGTTGTTCTTGCACTTTGCAACATAATTTGCCCATGATCTTGTGCTTATGGGCCTCATTTGGAATAGTTCTTGTGATTAGGAACCTCATTTGCCCTTGTTAGTCTGCTTAATAATCTTAATTGTCGTTCTTCGTATGATTCTTAACCTCTTTTGCCTTGTTCTTGTGCTTAGCAACAACATTTACACTTGTTCTTATGTTGAATAACCTCATTTGTAGTTGTTCTTGCGCTTTCCAACATAATTTGCCCATGATCTTGTGCTTATGGACCTCATTTGCATTTGTTCTTGTGCTTAGAAACCTCATTTGCCCTTGTCAGTGTGCTTAACAACCTCAATTGTCGTTGTTCATATGCTTCTTAACCTGTTTTACCCTTGTTCTTAGGGTTAGCAACATTATTTACACTTGTTCTTGTGCTTGACAACCTCATTTGTCGTTGTTGTTGTGCATTGCAACATAATTTGCCCTTGATCTTGTGCTCGTTAACCTCATTTGTTTTTGTTCTTATGCTTAGGAACCTCATTTGCCCTTGTTAGTGTGCTTAACAATTTCAATTGTCGTTGTTCGTATGATTCTCAATTATCGTTGTTCATATGCATCTTAATCTCATTGTTCTTACGCTTAGCAACATAATTGCCCTTGATCTTGTAATTATTAACTTCATTTGCATTTGTTATTGTGCTTAGAAACCTCATTTGCCCATGTTTGTGTGATTAACAACCTCGATTGGCGTTGTTCGTGCTCTTAACAGCCTCTTTTGCCCTTGATGCTTATGAACCTCATTTGCAATTGTTCTTATGCTTAGGAACCACATTTGCCATTGTTTGTGTGCTTAACAACCTCAATTGGCGTTGTTCGTGTGCTTAACAACCTCTTTTGCCCATGATCTTTAGCTTTTGAACCTCATTTGCATTTGTTCTTTTACTTAGGAACCACATTTGCCCTTGTTTGTG
Source organism: Carex cristatella (assembly GCA_024447775.1). NCBI lineage: Eukaryota > Viridiplantae > Streptophyta > Magnoliopsida > Poales > Cyperaceae > Carex > Carex cristatella. The sequence continues at coordinate 4,155,185 of JAJHPF010000022.1, forward strand.
TGCTTAACAACCTCAATTGGCGTTGTTCGTGCACTTAACAACCTCTTTTCTCTTTGATGTTGTGCTTATGGACCGCACTTGCTTTTGTTCTTGTGCGTAGGAACCTCATTTGCCCTTGTTAGTGTGCTAAACAATCTCAATTGTCGTTGCTCATATGCTTGTTAACCTCTTTCTCCCTTGTTGTTGGGGTTAGCAACATCATTTACACTTGTTCTTGTGCTTCACAACCTCATTTGTTGTTTTTCTTTTGCATTGCAACATAATTTGCCCATGATCTTGTCCTTATGGACCTCATTTGCCTTTGTTGGTGTCCTGAACAATCTCAATTGGCCTTGTTTGTCTGCTTAACAACCTCCTTTGCCATTGATCTTGTCCCTGTGAACCTCATTTGCATTTGTTCTTGTACTTAGGAACCTCATTTGCCATTGTTTGTGGGCTTAACAACTTCAATTGGCGTTGTTCGTGTGCTTAACAACCTCTTTTTCCCATGATCTTTAGCTTATGAACCTACTTTGCATTTGTTCTTGTGCTTAGGAACATCATTTGCCCTTGTTAGTGTGCTTAACAACCTCAATTGTCGTTGTTCATATGCTTCTTAACCTAATTTGCCCTTGTTCTTGGGGTTAGCAACATCATTTACACTTGTTCTTGTGCTTCACAAACTAATTTGTTGTTTTTCTTTTGCATTGCAACATAATTTGCCCATGATCTTGTCCTTATGGACCTCATTTGCCCTTGTTGGTGTCCTGAACAATCTCAATTGGCCTTATTTGTCTGCTTAACAACCTCCTTTGCCATTGATCTTGTCCTTGTGAACCTCATTTGAATTTGTTCTTGTACTTAGGAACCTCATTTGCCATTGTTTGTGAGCTTAACAACTTCAATTGGCGTTGTTCGTGTGCTTAACAACCTCTTTTGCCCATGATCTTTAGCTTATGAACCTAATTTGCATTTGTTCTTGTGCTTAGGAACATCATTTGCCCTTGTTAGTGTGCTTAACAACCTCAATTCTCATTGTTCATATACTTCTTAACCTGTTTTGCCCTTGTTCCTGGGGTTAGCAACATCATTTACACTTGTTCTTGTGCTTGACAACCTCATTTGTCGTTGTTGTTGTGCATTGCAACCTAATTTGCCCTTGATCTTGTGCTTATTGCCCTCATTTGTTTTTGTTCTTGTGCTTTGGAACCTCATTTGCCCTTGTTAGTGTGCTTAACAATCATAATTGTCGTTGTTCGTATGATTCTTAACATTTTTTGCCCTTGTTCTTGTGCTCAACAACCTCTTTTGCCATTGATCCTGTCCTTGTGAACCTCATTTGCATTCGTTCTTGTACTTAGGAACATCATTTGCCCTTGTTCATATGCTTCTTAACCTCTTTTGCCCTTGTTCTTGTGCTTATGAACCTAATTTGCCCTTGTTTGTGCGCTTAAGAACCTCAATTCGCGTTATTCGTGCGCTTAACAACCTCCTTTACCCGTGATGTTGTGCTTGTAAACCTCATTTACACTTGTTCTTGTGCTTAGGAACCTCATTTACCCTTGTTCATATGCTTCTTAATCTCTTTTGTCCTTGTTCTTGTGCTTAGTAACCTCATTTGCACTTGTTTGTGTGCTTAACAACCTCAACTGGTGTTGTTCGTGCGCTTAACAACCTCTTTTACCGTGATGTTGTGCTTGTGAACCTCATTTTCTTTTGTTCTTGTGATTAGGAACCTCATTTGCCCTTGTTAGTCTGCTTAACAATCTAAATTGTCGTCGTTCGTATGATTCTTAACCTCTTTTGCCCTTGTTCTTGTGCTTAGCAACATCATTTACATTTGTTCTTGTGCTTAACAACCTCATTTATCGTTGTTCATACTCTTCTTAACCTCTTTTGCTCAACAACCTCGATTGGCGTTGTTTGTGTGCTTAACAGCCTCTTTTGCCCTTGATCTAGTGCTTATAAACCTCATTTGCATTTGTTCTTGTGGTTAGGAACCTCATTTGCCCTTGTTTGTGTGCTTGACAATCTCAATTTTGTTGTTCGTATGATTCTTAACCTCTTTTGCCCTTGTTCTTGTGCTTATGGACCTCATTTGCATTTTGTTCTTGTGCTTAGGAACCTCATATGCCCTTGTGAGTGTGCTTAACAATGTCAATTGTCGTTGTTCGTATGATTCTTAACCTCTTTTGCCCTTGTTCTTATGCTTAGCAACATCATTTACACTTGTTCTTGTCGTTAACAACCTCATTTGTCGTTGTTCTCGTGGTTTGCAACATATGCCCATGATCTTGTGCTTATGGAACTCATTTGCATTTGTTCTTCAGCCTAGGAACCTCATTTGCCCTTGTTAGTGTGCTTAACAATGTCAATTGTCGTTGTTCGTATGATTCTTAACCTCTTTTGCCCTTGTTCTTATGCTAAGCAACATCATTTACACTTGTTCTTGTCGTTAACAACCTCATTTGTCGTTGTTCTCGCGCTTTGCAACATATGCCCATGATCTTGTGCTTATGGAACTCATTTGCATTTGTTCTTCTACCTAGGAACCCCATTTGCCCTTGTTAGTGTGCTTAACAATCTCAATTGTCGTTGTCCGTATGGTTCTTAACCTCTTTTGCCCTTGTTCTTGTGCTTAGCAACATCATTTACACTTGTTCTTGTGATTAACAACCTCATTTGTCGTTGTTCTTGCGCTTTGCAACATAATTTGCCCATGATCTTGTGCTTATGGACCTCATTTGCATTTGTTCTTGTGCTTAGGAACCACATTTGTCGTTGTTAGTGTGCTTAACAATCTCCATTGTCATTGTTCGTATGCTTCTTAACCTCTTTTGCCCTTGTTCTTGTGCTTAGCAACATCATTTGCACTTGTTCTTGTGCTTAACAACCTCATTTGTCGTTTTTCTTGCGCTTTGCAACACAATTTGCCCATGATCTTGTGCTTATGGACCTCATTTGCATTTGTTCTTGTGCTTAGCAACCTCATTTTCCCTTGTTAGTGTGCTTAAAAATCTCCATTGTCGTTGTTCGTATGCTTCTTAACCTCTTTTGCCCTTGTTCTTGTGCTTAGCAAAATCATTTGCACTTGTTCTTGTGCTTAACAACCTCATTTGTCGTTTTTCTTGCGCTTTGCAACATAATTTGCCCATGATATTGTGCTTATGGACCTCATTTGCATTTGTTCTTGTGCTTAGGAACCTCATTTGCCCTTGTTAGTGTGCTTAAAAATCTCAATTGTCGTTGTTCGTATGATTCTTAACCTCTTTTGCCCTTGTTCTTGTGCTTAGCAACATCATTTACACTTGTTCTTGTGTTGAACCTCATTTGTCGTTGTTCTTGCGCTTTGTAACATAATTTGCCCATGATCTTGTGCTTATGGACCTCATTTGCATTTGTTCTTGTGCTTAGGAACGTTAGTTGTCCTTGTTAGTGTGCTTAACAATCTCCATTGTCGTTGTTCGTATGCTTCTTAACCTCTTTTGCCCTTGTTCTTGTACTTAGCAACATCATTTGCACTTGTTCTTGTGCTTAACAACCTCATTTGTCGTTGTTCTTGCGCTTTGCAACATAATTTGGCCTTAATCTTGTGCTTTGAAACCTCATTTGCATTTGTTATTGTGCTTAGGAACCTCATTTGCCGTTGTTAGTGTGCTTAATAATCTCAATTTTCGTTGTTCGTATGATTCTTAACCTCTTTTGCCCTTGTTCTTGTGCTTAGCAACATCATTTACACTTGTTCTTGTGTTGAACAACGTTATTTGTCGTTGTTCTTGCGCTTTGTAACATAATTTGCCCATGATCTTGTTCTTATGGACCTCATTTGCATTTGTTCTTGTGCTTAGAAACCTCATTTGCCGTTGTTGGTGTCCTCAACAACCTCATTTGCCCTTGTTTGTGTGCTTAACAACCTCATTATGCGTTGTTCGTGAGCTTAACAACCTCCTTTGCCCATGATCTTTAGCATATGAACCTCATTTGCATTTGTTCTTGTACTTAGGAACCTCATTTGCCCTTGTTAGTGTGCTTAACAACCCCAATTGTCGTTGTTCATATACTTCTTAACCTGTTTTGTACTTGTTCTTGGGGTTAGCAACATCATTTACACTTGTTCTTGTGCTTCACAACCTCATTTGTCGTTGTTGTTGTGCATTGCAACATAATTTGACCTTGATCTTGTGCTTATAAACCTCATTTGCATTTGTTCTTGTGCTTTGGAACCTCATTTATCCTTGTTTGTGTGCTTAACAACCACAATTGGTGTTGTCGGCGTGCTTAACAACCTTTGTTGTCCTTGATGTTGAGCTTATGAACCGCATTTGCATTTGTTCTTGTGGTTACCTCTTTTACCCTTGTTCGTGTGCTCAACAACATCAATTGCCGTTGTTCATATGCATATTAATCTCTTTTGCCCTTATTCTTGTTGTTAGCCACATCATTTACACTTGTTCTTGTGCTTAACAACCTCATTTGTCGTTGTTCTTGCGCTTTACAACATAATTGTCCTTGATCTAGTGCTTATGAACCTCATTTGCATTTGTTCTTGTGCTTAGCAACCTCAATTGGCGTTGCTCGTGCGGTTAACAACCTCTTTTACCCTTGATGTTGTGCTTATGAATCTCATTTGCTTTTGTTCTTGTGCTTAGCAACCTCAATTGGCATTGCTCGTGCTTAGGAACCTCATTTGCCCTTGTTAGTGTGCTTAACAACCTCAATTGTCGTTGTTCATGTGCTTATTTACTTCTTTTGCAATTCTTCTTGTGCTTAGCATCATCATTTACACTTGATATTGTGCTTAACAACCTCATTTGTTGTTGTTCTTGCGCTTTGCAACATAATTTTCCCATGATCTTGTGCTTATGGACCTCATTTGCCCTTGTTGGTGTGCTTAACAACCTCAATTGTCGTTGTTCATGTACTTCTTAACCTCTTTTGCCCTTGTTCTTTGGGTTAGCAACATCATTTACACTTGTTCTTAGGCTTAACAATCTCATTTGTTGTTGTTCTTGCGCTTTGCAACAGAATTTGCCAATGATCTTGTGCTGATGGACCTCATTTGCATTTGTTCTTGTACTTAGGAACCTCATTTGCCCTTGTTGGTGTGCTTAACAACCTCTTTTGCTCTTGGTCTTGTGCTTAGCAACCTCATTTGTATTTGTTCTTGTGCTTAGGAACTTCATTTGCCCTTCTTTATGTGCTTAACAAGCTGAATTGGCGTTGTTCGTGTGCGTAACAACCTCTTTTACCCTTCATCTTGTTCTGTTGAATCTCATTTGCATTTGTTCGTGTGCTTAACAACCTCATTTGCCCTTATTCGTGTGCTTAACAACCTCAATTGTTGTTGTTGCTATGCTTCTTAACCTCGTTTGCCCTTGTTCTTCTGCTTAGCAACGTCATTTACACTTATTCTGATGCTTGACAACCTCATTTGTCGTTGTTCTTGCGCTTTGCAACATAATTTGGCCTTAATCTTGTGCTTTGAAACCTCATTTGCATTTGTTATTGTGCTTAGGAACCTCATTTGCCCTTGTTTGTGTGCTTAACAACCTCGACTGGTGTTGTTCTTGTGCTTAACAGCATCTTTTGCCGTTGACCAAGTGCTTATAAACCTCATTTGCATTTGCTCTTGTGCTTGGGAACCTCATTTGCACTAGTTCGTGTGCTCAACAACCTCAATTGTCGTTGTACATATTCTTATTAACCTCTTTTGCCCTTGTTTTTGTGGTTAGCAACATCATTTACACGTGTTCTTGTGCTTAACAACCTCATTTGTCGTTGATCTTTTGCTTTACAACATAATTGCCCTTGATCTTGTGCTTATGAACCTCATTTGCAGTTGTTATTGTACTGAGGAACCTCATTTGCCCTTTTTTGTGTGCTTAACAACCTCTTTTGCCCTTGATCTTGAGCTTATGAACCTCATTTGCATTTGTTCTTGTGCTTAGCAACCTCATTTGCCCTTGTTCGTGTGCTCAACAACCTCAATTGTCGTTGTGCATATGCTTGTTAACCTATTTTGTCATTGTTCTTGTGGTTAGGAACTTCATTTACACTTGTTCTTGTGCTTAACAACTTCATTTATCGTTGTTCTTATGCTTTGCAACATAATTGCCCTTGATATTGTGGTTATTAACTTCATTTGCATTTGTTATTGTGGTTAGGAACCTCATTTGGACCATGTTTGTGTGCTTAACAACCTTGATTGGTGTTGTTCATATACTTCTTAACCTGTTTTGTCCTTGTTCTTGGGGTTAGCAACATCATTTAAACTTGTTCTTGTGCTTGACAACCTCATTTGTCATTGTTGTTGTCCATTGCAACATAATTTGACCTTGATCTTATACTTATGAACCTCATTTGCATTTGTTCTTCTGCTTAGGAACCTCATTTACCCTTCTTTGTGTGCTCAACAACCTCAATTGTCGTTGTTCATATGCTTCTTAATCTCTTTTGCCCTTGTTCTTGTTGTTAGCCACATCCTTTACACTTGTTCTTGTGCTTAACAACCTCACTTGTCGTTGTTCTTACGATTTGCAACATAATTGCCCTTGATCTAGTGCTTATGAACATCATTTGCATTTGTTCTTGTGCTTAGGAACCTCATTTCCTCTTTTTGTGTGCTTAACAACCTTAATTGGCGTTGCTCGTGTGGTTAACAACCTCTTTTACCCTTGATGTTGTGCTTATGAACCTCATTTGCTTTTGTTCTTGAGCTTAGGAACCTCATTTGCCCTTGTTAGTGTGCTTAACAACCTCAATTGTCATTGTTCATGTGCTTATTAACCTCTTTTGCAATTCCTCTTGTGCTTAGCAACATCATTTACAGTTGTTATTATGCTTAACAACCTCATTTGTCGTTGTTCTTGCGCTTTGCAAAATAATTTTCCCAGGATCTTGTGCTTATGGACCTCATTTGCCCTTGTTGGTGTGCTTAACAACCTCAATTGTTGTTGTTCTTGTGTTTCTTAACCTCTTTTTCCCTTGTTCTTGGGGTTAGCAACATCATTTACACTTGTTCCTGTGCTTAACAACCTCATTTGTTGTTGTTCTTGCGCTTTGCAACATAATTTGCCAGTGATCTTGTGCTGATGGACCTCATTTGCCCTTGTTGGTGTCATTAACAACCTCAATTGGCATTGTTCGTGTGCTTCACAACCTCTTTTGCCATAGATCTTGTCCTTGTGAACCGCATTTGCATTTGTTCTTGTACTTAGGAACCTCATTTGCCCTTGTTTGTGTGCTTAACAACCTCAATTGGCGTTGTTTGTGTGCTTAACAACCTCTTTTGCTCTTGATTTTGTGCTTAGCAACCTCATTTCTATTTGTTCTTGTGCTTAGGAACTTCATTTGCGGATTTATGTACTTAACAAGCTCAATTGGCGTTATTCGTGTGCGTAACAACCTCTTTTACCCTTGATCTTGTTCTTATGAACCTAATTTACATTTGTTCTCGTGTTTAGGAACCTCATTTGCCCTTGTTCGTGTGCTTAACAACCTCAATTGTTGTTGTTCATGTGTTTCTTAACCTCTTTTGCCCTTGTTCGTCTGCTTAGCAACATCATTTACACTTGTTCTTGTGCTTGACAACCTCGTTTGTCGTTGTTCTTGCGCTTTGCAACATAATTTGGCCTTAATCTTGTGCTTATGAACCTCATTTGTATTTGTTCTGGTGCTTTGGAAACTCGTTTGCCCTTGTTTGTGTGCTTAACAACCTCTTTTGCCCTTGATCTTGAGCTTATGAACCTCATTTACATTTGTTCTTGTGCTTACCTCATTTGCCCCTTGTTTGTGTGACAACCTCAATTGTCATTGTTCATATGCTTCTTAACCTCTTTTTCCCTTGTTCTTGTGGTTAGCAACATCATTTACAATTGTTATTGTGCTTAACAACCTCATTTGTCGTTGATCTAGTGCTTATGAACCTCATTTGCATTTGTTCTTGTGTTTAGGATTCTCATGTGCCCTTATTTGTGTGCTTAACAACCTCAATTGGCGTTGTCCGTGCGCTTAACAACTTCATTTACCCTTGATGTTGTGCTGATGAACCTCATTTGCATTTGTTCTTGTGCTTAAAAATCTCATTTGTCTTTGTTAGTGTGCTTAACAATCTCAATTGAGCTTAGCAACATCATTTACACTTGTTCTTGTGCTTAACAACCTCATTTGTCGTTGTTGTTGTGCATTGCAACATAATTTGCCCTTGATGTTGTGCTTATTGACCTCATTTGCCCTTTTTAGTGTGCTTAAAAACCTCAATTGTCGTTGTTCATGTGCTTCTTAACCTCTTCTACATTTGTTCTTATGCTTAACAACCTCATTTGCCATTGTGCTTGCGCTTTGCAACATAATTTGCCCAAGATCTTTGTGCTTATGGACCTCATTTGCATTTGTTCTTGTGCTTAGAAACTCATTTGCCTGTGTTGGTGTCCTTAACAACCTCAATTGGCCTTGTTCGTGTGCTTAACAAACTCTTTTGCCCATGATCTTTAACTTATGAACCTAATTTGCATTTGTTCTTGTACTTAGGAACCTCATTTGCCCTTGTTAGTGTGCTCAACAACCTCAATTATCATTGTTCATATGCTTTTTAACCTCTTTTGCTCTTGTTCTTGGTCAACATCATTTACACTTGTTCTTGTGCTTGACAACCTCATTTGTCGTTGTTGTTGTGCATTGCAACATAATTTGCCATTGATCTTGTGCTTATGAACCTCATTTGCATTTGTTCTTGTGCATAGGAACTTCATTTGCCCTTGTTCGTGTGCTCAACAACCTCAATTGTCGTTGTTCATATGCTTCTTAACCTCTTTTGCCCTTGTTTTTATGGTTAGCAACATATTTTACACTTGTTCTTGTGCTTAACAACCTCGTTTGTTGTTGTTCTTTTGCTTTGCAACATAATTGTCGTTGATCTTGTGCTTATGAACCTCATTTGCATTTGTTATTGTGCTTAGGAACCTCATTTGCCCTTGTTTGTGTGCTTAACAACCTCGATTGGCGTTGTTCGTGTGCTTAACAGCCTCTTTTGCCCTTGATCAGGTGCTTATGAATCTCGTTTGCATTTGTTCTTGTGCTTAGGAACCTCATTTGCCCTTTTTAGTGTGTTTAATAACCTCAATTGTCGTTGTTCAAATGCTTCTTAACCTCTTTTGCCCTTGTTTTTGTGGTTAGCAACAACATTTACACTTGTTCTTGTGCTTAACAACCTCATTTGTCATTGTTATTTTGTTTTGCAACATAATTGCCCTTGATCTTGTGCTTATGAACCTCATTTGCATTTTGTTATTGTGCTTAGGAACCTCATTTGCCCTTGTTTGTGTGCTTAACAATCTCGATTGGCGTTGTTCGTGTGCTTAACAGCCTCTTTTGCCCTTTATCAAGTGCTTATGAACCTCATTTGCATTTGTTCTTGTGCTTTGGAATCTCATTTTCCCTTGTTTGTGTGTTTAGCAACCTCAATTGGCATTGTTGGTGAGCTTAACAACCTCTTTTGCCCTTGATCTTGAGCTTATGGACCTCATTTGCATTTGTTCTTGTGCTTAGGAACCTTATTTGCCCTTGTTCGTGTGCTCAACAACCTCAATTGTCGTTGTTCATATGCTTCTTAACCTCCTTTGCCCTTGATTTTGTGGTTAGCAACATCATTTACACTTGTTCTTGTACTTAACAACCTCATTTATCGTTGTTCTTTTGCTTTGCAACATGATTGCCCTTGATCTTGTGCTTATGAACCTCATTTGCATTTGTTATTGTGCTTAACAACCTCGATTGGTGTTGTTCTTGTGCTTAAAACCCTCTTTTGCCCTTGACCAACAGCTTATGAACCTCATTTGCATTTGTTCTTGTGCTTGGGAACCTCATTTACCCTTGTTCGTGTGGTCAACAACCTCAATTGTTGTTGTTCATATTGTTATTAACCTCTTTTGCCCTTGTTTTTGTGGTTAGCAACATCATTTACACGTGTTCTTGTGCTTAACAACATCATTTGTCGTTTTTCTTTTGCTTTGCAACATAATTGCCCTTGATCTCGTGCTTATGAGCCTCATTTGCATTGTTATTGTGCTTAGGAACCTCATTTGCCATTGTTTGTGTGCTTAAGAACCTCGATTGGCGTTGTTCATGTGCTTAACAGCCTCTTTTACCCTTGATCAGGTGCTTATGAACCTCACTTGCATTTGTTCTTGTGCTTAGGAACCGCATTTGCCCATGTTAGTGTGCTTAACAACCTCAATTGTCGTTGTTCATATGCTTCTTATCCTCTTTTGCCTTTGTTTTTGTGGTTAGCAACAACATTTACACTTGTTCTTGTGCTTAACAACCTCATTTGTCGTTGTTATTGCGCTTTGCAACATAATTTGCCCTTGATCTTGTGCTTATGAAACTCATTTGCATTTGTTCTTGTGCTTAGGAACCTCGTTTGCCCTTGTTTGTGTGTTTAACAACTTCAATTAGCGTTGTTGGTGTGCTTAACAACCTCTTTTGCGCTTGATCTTGAGCTTATGAACCTCATTTGCATTTGTTCTTGTGCTTAGGAACCTCATTTGCCCATGTTCGTGTGCTCAACAACCTCAATTGCCGTTGTTCATATGTTTCTTAACATCTTTTTCCCTTGTTCTTGTGGTTAGCAACATCATTTACACTAGTTATTGTGCTTAACAACCTCATTTGTTGTTCTTCTTGAGCTTTGCAACATAATTGCCCTTGATCTTGTCCTTATGAATCTCCTTTGCATTTGTTCTTGTGCTAAGGAACCTCATTTGCTCTTGTTAGTGTGCTTAACAAACTCGATTCGCAATGTTCGTGTGCTTAACAGCCTCTTTTTCCCTTCATCATGAGCTTATGAAACTCATTTGCATTTGTTCTTGTGCTTAGGAACTTTATTTGTCATTGTTCATGCGCTTTGCAACATAATTGCCCCTGATGTTGTGCTTTTGAACCTCATTTGCATATATTCTTGTTCTTAGGAACCTCATTTGCCCTTGTTCGTGTGCTTAGCAACCTCAATTCTCGTTATTCATATGCTTCTTAACCTCTTTTGTCGTTGTTCTTGTGCTTAGCAACATCATTTACACTTGTTGTTGTGCTTAACAACCTCATTTGTCGTTGTTCTTGCTCTTTGCAACACAATTGCCCTTGATCTTGTCCTTATGAACCACATTTGCATTTGTACTTGTGCTTAGGAACCTCATTTTCCTTTGTTTGGGTTCTTAACAACCTCGATTGGCATTTTTCGTGTCCTTAACAGCCTCTTTTCCCCTTGATCTAGTACTTATGAACCTCATTTGCATTTATTCTTGTGCTTAGGAACCTCATTTTCCCTTGTTTGTGTGCTTAACAACCTCAATTGGAGTTGCTCGTGCGGTTAACAACCTCTTTTCTCTTTGTTGTTGTGCTTATGGACCTCATTTGCTTTTGTTCTTGTGCGTAGGAATCTCATTTGCCCTTGTTAGTGTGCTGAACAATCTCAATTGTCGTTACTCATATGCTTCTTAACCTCTTTCTCCCTTGTTGTTGGGGTTAGCAACATCATTTACACTTCTTCTTGTGCTTAACAACCTCATTTGTCGTTTTTCTTTTGCTTTGCAACATAATTTGCCTATGATCTTGTGCTTATGGACCTCATTTGCATTCGTTTTTGTGCTTAGAAACCTCATTTGCCCTTGTTGGTGTCCTGAACAACCTCAATTAGCCTTGTTTGTGTGCTTAACAACCTCTTTTGCCATTGATCTTGTCCTTGTGAACCTCATTTGCATTTGTTCTTGTACTTAGGAGCCTCATTTGCCATTGTTTGTGTGCTTAACAACCTCAATTGACGTTGTTCGTGTGCTTAACAACCTCTTTTGCCCATGATCTTTAGCTTATGAACCTAATTTGCATTTGTCATTGTGCTTAGGAACATCATTTGGCCTTGTTTGTGTGCTTAACAACCTCAATTGTCGTTGTTCATATGCTTCTTAACTTGTTTTGCCCTTGTTCTTGTACTTAGCAACATCATTTACACTCGTTCTTGTGCTTAACAATCTCATTTGTCATTGTTCTTGCGCTTTGCAACATAATTTGCTGATGATCTTGTGCTTATGGAACTCATTTGCATTTGTTCTTGTGCTGAGAAACCTCATTTTCCCTTGTTGCTGTCCATAACAACCTCAATTGGCATTTTTCGTGTGCTTAAGAACTTTTTTTGCCATTGATGTCCTTGTGAACCTCATTTGCATTTGTTCTTGTCCTTAGCAACCTCATTTACCCTTATTTGTGTGCTTAACAACCTCAATTGGCGTTGTTTGGGTGCTTAGCAACCTCTTTTGCTCCTTATCTTTAGGTTATGAATCTCATTTGCATTTATTCTTGTGCTTAAGAACCTCGTCTACCCTTTTTTGTGTGCTTAACAACCTCTTTTGCCCTTGATCTTGTGCTTAGGAAAACATCATTTGTATTTGTTCTGGTGCTTAAGAACCTCATTTGCCCTTGTTTCTATGCTTAACAACCATAATTGGCGTTGTTTGTGTGCGTAAGAACCTTTTTTGCCCTTGATCTTGTTTTTATGAACCGCGTTTGCATTTGTTCTTGTGCTTAGGAACCTCATTTGCCCTTGTTAGTGTGCTTAACAACCTCAATTGTCATTGTTCATATGCTTCTTAACCTCTTTTGCCATTGTTCTTGTGCTTAGCAACATCATTTACACTTGTTCTTGTGCTTGACAACCTCATTTGTCGTTGTTGTTGTTCTTTGCAACATAATTTACCATTGATCTTGTGCGGATGAACCTCATTTGCATTTGTTTCTTGTACTTAGGAACCTCATTTGCCGTTGTTCGTGTGCTCAACAACCTCAATTGTCGTTGTTCATATAGTTTTTAACCGTTTTTGCCCTTGTTCTTGTGCTTAGCAACATCATTTACAATTGTTCTTGTGCTTAACAACCTCATTTGTGGTTGTTCTTGCGCTTTGCAACATAATTTGCCCATTATCTTGTGCTTATGGACCTCATTTGCATTTGTTCTTGTGCTTAGAAACCTCAATTGCCCTTATTGTCTTAACAACTCCAATTGGCCTTGTTCGTGTGCTTAACAATCTCTTTTGCCATTGATCTTGTCCTTGTGAACCTCGTCTGTATTTGTTCTTGTACTTAGGAGTCTCATTTGCCCTTGTTTATGTGCTTAACAACCTCAATTGGTGTTGTTCGTGTTCTTAACAACCTCTTTTGCCCATGATCTTTAGCTTATGAACCTCATTTGAATTTGTTCTTGTGTTTAGGAACCTCATTTGCGCTTGTTAGTGTGCTTAACAACCTCAATTGTCGTTGTTCATATGATTCTTAACCTCTTTTTCCCGTGTTCTTGGGGTTAGCAATATCATTTACACTTGTTCTCGTGCTTGATAACCTCATTTGTCGTTGTTATTGTGCATTGCAACATAATTTTCCCTTGATGTTGTGCTTATGAACCTCATTTGTATTTGTTCTTGTGCTTAGGAACCCCATTTGCCCTTGTTAGTGTGCTTAACAACCTCAATTGTCGTTGTTCATATGGTTCTTAACCCCTTTTGCCATTGTTCTTGTGCTTACCAACATTATTTAGAGTTGTTTTTGTGCCTAACAACTTCATTTGTCGTTGTTCTTGCGTTTTGCAACATAATTTGCCCATGATCTTGTGCTTATTGACCTCATTTGCATTTGTTATTGTGCTAAGAAACCTCATTTGCCCTTGTTGGTGTCCTTAACAACCTCAATTGGCATTGTTCGTGTGCTTAATAACCTCTTTTGTCATTGATCTTTGTACTTGTGAACCTCATTTGCTTTTGTTCTTGTACTTAGGAACCTCATTTGCCCTTCTTTGTGTGCTTAGCAACCTCAATTGGCTTTGTTCCTGTGCTTAACTACCTTTTTTGCCCTTGATATTTAGCTTATGAACCTCTTTTGTATTTGTTCTTGTGCTAAAGAACCTCATTTTCCCTTGTTTGTGTGCTTAACAACCTCAATTGGCATTGTTCGTGTGCTTAACAACATCTTTTGCCCTTGATCTTGTGCTTAGGAACCTCATTTGTATTTGTTCTTGTGCTTAGGAACTTCATTTGCCCTTGTTTCTGTGCTTAACAACCTCAATTGGCATTGTTCGTGAGCGTAACAACCTCTTTTGCCCTTGATCTTGTGCTTATGAACCTCATTTGCCCTTGTTCGTGTGCTTAGCAACGTCAATTGTCGTTGTTCGTATACTTCTTAACCTCTTTTGCCCTTGTTCTTGTGCTTAGCAACATCATTTACACTTGTTCTTGAGCTTGACAACCTCATTTGTCGTTGTTCTTGCGATTTGCAACATAATTTGCCCTTGATGTTGTGCTTATGAACCTCATTTGAATTTGTTCTTGTGCTTAGGAAACTCATTTGCCCTTATTTGTGTGCTTAACATCCTCGATTGGCATTGTTCATGTGCTTAACAGCCTCTGTTGCCCTTGATCTAGTGCTTATGAACCTCATTTGTACTTATTCTTGTGCTTAGGAACCTCATTTGCCCTTGTTTGTGTGCTTAACAACGTCAATTGGTGTTGTTTGCACTTAACAACCTCTTTTACCCTTGATGTTGCGTTTATAAACCTCATTTTCTTTTGTTCTTGTGTTTAGGAATCTCATTTACCCTTGTTAGTGTGCTTAACAACCTCAATTGTCGTTGTTCATATGCTTCTTAACATATTTTGGCCTTGTTCTGATGCTTAGCAACATCATTTACACTTGTTTTTTTGCTTAACAACCTCATTTCTCGTTGTTCTTGTGGTTTGCAACATAATTTGCCCATGATCTTATACTTATGGATCTCATATGCGTTTGTTCTTGTGCTTAGAAACCTCATTTGCCCTTGTTAGTGTCCTTAACAACCTCAATTGGTATTGTTCGTGCGCTTAAAAACCTCTTTTGCCATTGATTTTGTGTTTGTGAACCTCATTTGCATTTGTTCTTGTACTTAGGAATCCCATTTGCCCTTGTTTGTGTGCTTAACAACCTTAATTGGCGTTATTCGTGTGCTTAACAACCTCTTTTGCCCATGATCTTTAGCTGATGAACCTCATTTGCATTTGTTTTTGTGCATAGGAACCTCATTTGCCCTTGTTAGTGTGCACAACAACTTCAATTGTCGTTGTTCATATGCTTCTTAACCTCTTTTGCCCTTGTTCTTGGAGTTAGCAACATCATTTACACTTGTTTTTGTGCTTGACAACCTCATTTGTCGTTGTTGTTGTGCATTGCAACATAATTTGCTGTTGATCTTGTGCTTATGAACCTCATTTGCATTTGTTGTTGTGCTTAGGAACCTCATTTGTCTTTGTTTGTGTGTTTAACAACCTCAATTGGCGTTCTTGGTGTGCTTAACAACCTATTTTGCCCTTGATCTTGAGCTTATGAACCTCATTTGCATTTGTTCTTGTACTTAGGAACCTCATTTGTCCTTGTTCGTGTGCTTAACAACCTCAATTGCTGTTGTTCAAATGCTTCTTAATATCTTTTGCCCTTGTTCTTGTGGTTAGCAATATCATTTACACTTGTTCTTGTGCTTAACAACCTCATTTGCCGTTGTTCTTGCACTTTGCAACATAATTGCCCTTGATCTTGTGCTTATGGACCTCATTTGCATTTGTTATTATTCTTAGGAACCTCGTTTGTCCTTATTTGTGTGCTTAATAATCTCGATGTTGTTCGTGTGGTTAACAGAGTCTTGTAAGCTGTAAAGTATATTCTTTGATTTTTTTCACTATATCTTTTTATGTAAAATATATAAATTACACTAATAAATCGTAAATTATATATTTTATATTTAGTGTAATTTATACATTATTTTATGTAATTTTAATTAGTAATTTATGATAAAATTGATTTAATTAATACTTTATATAGTTTTTTAATTCTTTATATAGTTCAGTTTAAAGAATAAAGGTGATAACAAATAATGCAAGATATTTTAAATTTTCATGGATACGCTTGACAATGGATCAAATTTGATCTGATATTGCAAGAATTTTAAAATTATTCATATAAATATTAAACGTATCAGCCAACTCGAGCATAACAAACATAACGGACCATCAAACATATTTTATAATTATTGTTAATACACATATCTAATTTAATTAGATATCCGTTAAAAATCAAAATGACTCTGAGAATAACAATATTTCAGAAAAGATACAGTGATTAAAATATTAATTAGTAATTTATACATTATTTTATATAATATTAATTAGTAATTTTTGATAAAATTGATTCAATTGACACTTTATATAGTTTTGTTGAAAGAATAACGGTAATAAACAGATTATGCAAGATATTTTAAATTTGTTAGGGATATGTTTGACACTTGATCAAATTGGATCCAATATTCGAATTTTTAAATTATTCATATAAATATTAAAACATATTAGCCAGATCGGGCATAACAAATATAACGAAGCATGAAAGATATTTTATAATTATTATAAATACACATATCTAATTTAATAAGACAGATTTTAAAAATCAAAATACCTCCAATATAGTTTTGTTGAAAGAATAACTGTCATAAACAGATTATGCAAGATATTTTAAATTTTTGAGGGATACGTTTGACACAGGATCAAAGTCGATCCAATATCGCACGAATTTTTAAATTATTCATATAATTATTATGAATACACATATCTAATTTAATAAGACATATGTTAAAAATCAAAATGCTTCCGATAATAACAACATTTGTGAAAAGATACAGTGATAAAAATAAAGAATATACTTGACGACAGATAAGATAATTGATATATAGTAAATTATAAATTTTATATTTAGAGTAATTTATATATTATTTTATATAATTTTAATTAGTTATTTATAATAAAATATATTTAATTAACACTTTATATAGTTTTTTTGAAAGAATAACGGTCATAACAGATCATACAAGATATTTTAAATTTTGTATGGATACGCTTGACACTGGATCCCCCAGGTGTTGTACCCCGTATCATATACCAGTTTTTATGATTACAGTTCAAAACCTGAACTGTATTCTGGTAATGTGATATTGAGTTGTGCGCAACTTGTACTTGTACCAGTAACCCCCAAGTGTTAGCCCGTATCATATACCAGTTTTTATGATTACAGTTCAAAACCTGAACTATATTCTGGTAATGCGATATTGAGTTGTGTGCAACTTGTACTTGTACCAGTAACCCCCACCACACATTTCCGCATATGAGGAAGTCCAAAAGACATGATCTCTTGTCTCCATTAACTTGTATTATCAACCGAGATGTATTGGAGTTGTAATATTGATTTATTAATTGACAGTTAGATTTTCATTAAAAATTGCTTTGAGGAGCAGGAGCTACCTTACTTCTAGCCTTCTAGGAGAGGTCAAAAAAAATAAAAACATTTGACTTGTGTGCTGCATGTAGTCAAAACACCGCTGTCCATATCTTTAGCTGTGAAAAATCCATCGAGCAAAGTCTTCATTGCCTAGTGAAATAATAAAAGCCTACAATTTCCTGCTTCAATCAACCTATAGGATGTGACAATCAGGGTCTTTGGACATGTTGGCAGGTTATTTTGGTTAGTTTTGCAATATTTCGATGACTTAAATATATTTCTATGAATAATATTCATTTTAATCCCTTACAATTAACTATTTGACCTTGCCATAGAATTTCCTTCCTAAATTTTAACTCCTCCAACCTTACCATTTCTCCCATTTCATGCTGGAACAAGACATATTATTATCATATTAAAAGGAAGAAGTTTGATGAGATGTAATTAACCATGAATTTTTCTAAGAAAGGATATGATGCGAAATTCAAATATAACGTATAAGAAGCTTTAATTCAGCCCATGTATGATGATCTTACGTCAATCTTGATACTGATACAACAGTGTGTGTACCTTGTTGGATTATTGGGTTTACATTAAGTTTCATAAATACGGGACTACCTAATCGTTACTATTATTGGGTTTTAACATTTAAGTCCAATACGAATAAACAATTAATCCAGCCCAGTACAATTGCTCCTTTCTTTCTTTTTTTTCTTCCTTTTCATTAAAGAATCCACATGTTTCAACAAAGTTAATTAAAGTTAATTTAAGTCATACAAACCAGACTACAAAATTTTAACAGAGACAAAGACCCAAAGGTTTCTGGTAAATGAAAAGATATTTTGGTTGCAAAATTTGGAGAAGAGGGGTATTCTGCAAAATGCTCTCCTTTTTGGGAAGGGTGATTAATTAGGAATAATGAGATTATCTTTTTTTTTTTTTTTTTTTTTGAAAACTTAGAAGAGGCTGCCAGGCAATAATTAGATTATCAATGTAGGATTTGTAGGATTTTGTAAAAATTAGATGATGGTAAAATAATAATATTTTTTTTTTAAGTCTGTGGCCAGATAGCTCACCAATAATTTATATTAAAATGAAAAAGAGTTCTGTACAACACTGTTCACAGAGAGCTGTACAAAATAAAACCACAAAATTCCCTCTTTGTTGCCCTCTATAAACCTTGGAGTACAGTGCTCCAGAGATGTATCTTAAGTGTTGTTTCATTTACCAGTTCCTCCATCATTTTATACTCCCCAGAAAAACGTCTTCCGTTCCTCTCGTACCAGATCCCCCGAGTGTAGTAGCCCGTATCATATACCAGTTTTTATGATTACAGTTCAAAACCTGAACTATATTCTGGTAATGTGATATTGAGTTGTGCACAACTTGGTACTTGTACCAGTACCCCCCAACCACACATTTGCGCATATGAGAACGTCCAAAAAAATACGATCTCGTCTCCATTAACTTGTATTATCAACCGAGATATATAGGAATTGTAATCTTGATTTATTAATTGACAATTAGATTTTCATTAAAAATTGCTTTGAGGAGCAGGAGCTACCTTACTTCTGGGAGGTAAAAAATAATAAAAACATATGACTCGTGTGCTGCATGTAGTCAAAACAACGCTGTCAATATCTTTATCCATGAAAAATCCATCGAGCAAAATCTTCATTGCCTAGTGAAATAATAAAAGCCTACAATTTCCTGCTTCAATCAACCTATAGGATGTGACAATCAGAGTCTTTGGACATGTTACCAGGTTATTTTTGTTAGTTTTGCAATATTTTGATGACTTAAATATACTTGTATGAATAATATTCATTTTAATCCCTTACCATTTCTCCCATTTCATGCTGGAACAAGACATATTATTATCATATTAAAAGGAAGAAGTTTGATGAGATGTAATTAACCATGAATTTTTCTAAGAAAGGATATGATGCGAAATTCAAATATAACGTATAAGAAGCTTTAGAACTCTTTGGCCCAATAAGCAATTGTTACTGAAATCACAAGTTAATTCACTCAAAAGACTGTTAAAGAAGATAATCTAAACCATGAACTTTTGGGTTATTGAAATCACAAGTTAATTCAGCCCCATGTATGATGATCTTACGTCAATCTTGATACTGATACAACAGTGTGTGTACCTTGTTGGATTATTGGGTTTACATTAAGTTTCATAAATGCGGGACTACCTAATCGTTACTATTATCGGGTTTTAATATTTAAGTCCAATACGAATAAACAATTATTGGGTTTTAACATTTAATCCAGCCCAGTACGATTGCTCTTTCTTTCTTTTTTTTCTTCCTTTTCATTAAAGAATCCACATGTTTCAACAAAGTTAATTAAAGTTAATTTAAGTCATACAAAACAGACTACAAAATTTTAACAGATACAAAGACCCAAATGTTTCTGGTAAATAAAAAGATATTTTGGTTGCAAAATTTGGAGAAGAGGGGTATTCTGCAAAATGCTCTCCTTCTGGAAAGGGGTGATTAAGGAATAATGAGATTATCAATGTAGGATTTTGTAAAAAGTTAGATGATGGTACAACAATAATATTTTGGAACTAAAAGAGAGCAAAGGTAGCATGTGCTATGCTCACCAAGTTCAAAATCTATCGAATTTGTTTCAATAAACCGACATACTTCACGAGTGATGTGTGTAGTGCAAACTTTTGAAATTTTCGAACCTCTTTAATTCAAAGTCAATCAATAAAAAAATAATAAAAACAGTTTTATAAGTTATTTTAGTGCACTCATTTTTCATCATTTTTTGCCACTTGATTTCATACTAAATGACTTTGAAATTTTCAAAATTTTGCATGTATACACATAACTCGTGAAGTATATTGGTTTCGTCATTTTGGATTCATCGTTTAAAACCAATCTGATAAATTTCGTACTGAATTAGCCTTATCTAGTTTGTTTTCTTCTCTGTTTTAGATTGTGGTAGATCCAGATATTTAGTTATTGAAGTTTTATCTTCAAATGGTTTACAATCTCCTCTAATAAACTGTTTTTTTTTTTTTTTTTTTTTGGAAATAAGGCACAAGGCCCATTTCACTTCTAATTATAAACTGTTGACAAGAATTAACTTGGTAGAATAGAATGATGTCCTGATCCTATGCAAAATGATTCCTTAGTCTGGAAATGGAGTTTCCGGGGGGGGGATAGTTAATCATGAATATGATTCTATTTGGAAGTGTAAAGTTCCTCCAAAAATAAAAAAAATTTAGGCTTCTTAGGAGGAACAAAACATTAACTAATAAGGATAATTAACTTGTTAAAGAAAGGTTGGCAGGGCAATGCTGATTATTCTTAAGAATGATATAAATTTTTTAGATGAAGGTTGCAAGCACCTCTCCTGGATACTGTGGAAGTGTCGATCCACCATTTGCTCAGCAACCATAATCACTGGTTACCAGTTATAAATACTACTAAAGAACTGGCACCAGCACCTCCACATGCAATGTACTATTTATCTACATGTGCCAATGGATGTTTCAGCTTGGCCAAAAGAATGTTGAACTGAACGCAACAGTTTAGACACATTTGGTGCAGATCTACTGCTCCAGCTAATTATCATAACAAGGTTGTTATTAGAAGGTCACCTAATTTGTGCAAATGGATTTTTTTTTTATCCCAATAATTAATTAGGGTTGCTTTTAGAGTTTGCAACATAATTATAAATTATTTTTGAAAAAAATTAAATTAATCTTCATTAGTTATACAAATTATTTATATTTTCTAAATTCTTTTGGAGATGGTGAAATCTAATCAAAATATTCTTTGTTTTGCTCGCAATTAAAGACAAGACAAATATTAAAAAAATATATGATTAACATGATCAATAACTTTATTGAGATTTTGATGATTAATAAATTCTATATGACACAATAGAAATGTATTAAATAAATTATATTAATTGTTAGCTTATCTTGCTAAATTTTCATGAAATAATAGTAAGGTAATGTATAGCTTGCTCCACCTGTGAGCTTATCTTCCAAGAATTATTAAAGGAATGTTCCCTTTAACTTATTATTAGTTTGAACTTGATGGTTAACTTTATCTGAGTCAATATTGAATATTGAGTAAGAACTAGGCTGCTACTAAGTTCAGCAAGTTTCTTTGTGAACTCAATTTTAAAATCTATCGGATTGACTTCAAACGACGAATCTAAACCGTTGAAATCCTTCTACCTTACGAGTGATGCATTTACATATGAAAATTTTAAATTTTGAAATTAAATTTGTATAGAGTCAAGTGGTCAAAAGGATTCCAAAAAATAAATGCATTAAAATTAATTTATAAACCTTCTAATTTTGACCACTTAACTTTATACTAAATTAATTCAAAACTCTAAAATTTTCACATGTAGACGTATCACTCGTAAGATAGAAAGATTTCAACTGTTTAGATCCGTTATTTGAAATTAATCTGATAGGTTTTAGAGTTGAGTTCACAAAAGAACTTGTGAACTTAGGAGCACCCTAGTTCTACTCTTGAATATTATCTGTTTTTATATGATTAATTGTGTTAATTGTGAGCTTATCTTCCAAGAATTATTAAAGGGAAAATTACCTTACTGTTATTAGTTTGTTCCTTTTTTTTATTTTTTAATGTTACATAGTAACCTAACAGAGGGAGAAGCAAGAAGTGGGGCCTTAGGAAGAAAATTTCATTCTGAACAGAAACTTTATATACAAGATCAATTATTAACATGTATTATTTGATATCACCACAGAAGTACAGTTGAAATTTGTGATTGAGCCGTACTTATGTCTTACTCTTTTTAAGCTGTTATAGATTTGAAGATAAATTAAATTAGCTATAGTCAAATTTCTTATTGGAGCATAAAATGATGGCCTCATTTTTCAATACTTTTATCTTCTTAATCTTATACAGAACAATTTGAAACAAATAAAAAAAATACTTGTTGGAACACATGTAGATGTTTCATGTTTGGGTCATGAAGTAAATGAAAATAATTAGTTCGAATTTATTGTTTAAAATTAATATCACGTTTAAATTAAGTGCACAAAATCTCTTGAGCTGTTTTTTTTTTTTACTATTATGGAAGAACTAAAAACTTAGTGTTTAGTCAATTAAAATGAGAGGAACAACCGCTCATTATTATCTTGATTAAGGTGGAAATAAAGGATGTCTAGCAATTGGAGCGTCAAATGATAAAGAAAAATATATAAGCTTTTTGTTTGCCAACAAGATCGTAAAATTGAAATAAATTGTTTTTCCTGAAATTTTTATTAATGCCACTGTCAAAAAATAATAAAATAAAAAAACCACAAATTATGGGGAATTTGATAAATACTAGGGCCTCCAATTCAATCTGCGGCTCCATTTTTGAGGTCTGCAGATTGAATTGGCGCCCGCCCCCCTAAAAAAAAAAACCCAACAATGCAATGCACTATAATATACTGATATTTAGATTTTGGGGGGCTCCAATTCAATATGTAGCTCCCAAGCTTGGTATTTTTTGAATTTCTCAATTTCAGTGGTGTTTTGGTTTATTTTTTTTAAATGGTATTAATAAAAAATTTGGTTGTTTTTCGGTGGAGAAAAAAAAAATCAATTAAGAAAAATTAAGGTATGAAGCTTAATTTGGTGGTAACAATTGGTATTTTTGTCGGAAATGGTCCCTCTTTTAATTGTACGGGTTTCATTGAAAAGTTTTAATATCATTTATTTCAGATCTAACGATCTAGATTAAAAAAAAAAAAAAAGATAGATATCACTTGACAATTTAAAAAAAAATATTATCTATATTATGCATAGATCATGTTTATAAAACATGATGACATCTGAAGATTTGAAATTTGAAGAATATAAAATTAACGACATTTGATACATTACCAAATATTATATAAATTACATGGAATTCAATTTTTAGGCTATCTATATCTCCCAAAACATACTTATAAATTAACTTTCCATTTTTTTTAATTTTTTTTAATATTTTAAAATTGTATTCTCAGTGTTTTTAAAATGATCATTGTTAAGTAATCTTTTCTCAAAATAAAATAGATTGGAGATAGATGTTAAGACAAATTTCTCAAACTAAAATAATTAATTAAAACTAGTCATTAGATATTAAACAAGAGTAGAACTAGGGTGTTCTTAAGTTCACCAAGTCTCTTTGTGAATTCAACTCTAAAATATATCAGATTGACTTCAAACAACGAATCCAAACGTTAAAATCCTTCTATCTTACGAGATGCGTCTACATGCAAAAAAATTAAAATTTAAAATTAATTCTGTGTATAGTTAAGTGGTCAAAAGATGCCCAAAAAATGAATACATTAAAATTAATTTATAGAGCTTCTAATTTTGATCACTTGACTTTATACTAAATTAATTTGAAAGTTTAAAATTCTCACATGTAGACGCATCACTCATAAGGTAGAAGGATTTCAACGATTTAGATTCGTCGTTTGAAGCCAATCTAATAAATTTTAGAGTTAAGTTTACAAAGAGGTTTGATGAACTTAAGAACACCCTAGTTCTACTCTTAAAACAATGTTATTTGTGTGTGAGAGATTACAAATGGGCGACAGTCAAATTGATCATTGAGTCATGTAGACATGTTCACTAATATTTGGTATGTTTGGATGAAGTGAGAATAGCTACTATTTGGAATAGCAATGTGCATTCAAATGATATTTTTGTTATTCAGAATAGTGAGAATAGCTGCTATTATCTATTCTTTGGAAATGTTGGAATAGCTACTATTCGAAAGTGTGAATAGAGAAAAAAATATGTATTACCGTCAACACAGTTCCGAAATGATAAAATTGACATCACTTGTTTTATCTCTACGTCGTGACAATTCATTTGAAACCCCACTTGCCTATCTTTTCTCTTAATAAGCACCTTGTTAACACTATTATTTATCAGTTACAGCTATTCACTATTCCAAATGTACAATCCAAACAATATTTTTACTAATCCGAATAACACCATTTTCACACTATTATGAAAAATCACTATTTTTCACTATTTTTATCTACTATTCTAAACAGTAGCTATTCTAGCTATTCTAGAGTGCATCCAAACGTACCCGCGTTTGGATGGGTGAAGAATAGTCGCTAATCCGAATTAGCACTATTTCGAGCTACTATTCTTCGCTTGGGTGTGTCCAAATTAGCACTATTCCGAACTACTATTCTTCGTCAAAAATAGTATGGAATCCACTATTCTACATTTGGATCATCCTAAAAATAGAGTTATTTCTAGAGTTAACGTTGTTCTTGCTAACTCATGATCATTTAATAAATGAAATAGTGCTAACTTCAAATTAAAATTAGTACTATTCTTGTTATTTCCACAATTGCATCCAAACCCACCCCAACAAAGCGCTGAGTCATTGCGAGCAACCAATCAGAAGAGCACAATGTAAAGAAACATGGATCCAACGAAATGCCAACGAAGTGAAAGAGACTAGGATGGATGTGGCCAGGCCCAGGTGTTATAAATCCTTTCCTGCCGAGCAACCAAATTACTGTTCATTGATGTGTATTTGTTACTACTTGTTTATGCTTCTTTCCTGTTCCTTTATGTCATAATTAAATTAAATCCTTTTTGCTCGACATCACATCATCAGTGTCGATCAGCACACATTAATTAATTAATGTAGCTTCTTGAAAGAATGAAATTATAATCTTGATCACTTTAAAGCACTTAAAAATAAAAACTCAATGATCCATAGTACGGACAATATATATATAGAGGGTGCTATGTTATATATATAACTCATTAATTAAAAGATTAAATTAAAGAGATCAACGTACCAAACTAGAAGAGCATATAAAATGGAGTTTTGCAAAGTAGCTTTAGAGCTACATGCATGGTTACATAGTTTATACAGTAATTTGGGAGAACTAAGGATGGACCAGAGACATTTCATGGAGGCCAGAACCAGAATAACTTGGCCTCAATTAATAAAGTAGGCAATCAAACAGAGAGGTGTCAACAATCCAAACATTTAATTTAATAGCTCATAAGAATAATCAACAGTATAAATAGTTATAATATTAAAAGCTAATGATGTAATTAATTAATTAGTAGAGAAAGTTGCAAAACAATTGTTTTAAATAAAAAAAAATTAATATATTTCGGTTTGAACCAAACAAACTGAAATAAAACTTTGGCTCAGTTCGGTTCAGTTTGGTTCGGTTCTATTTTTGAAACCAAATTATAACTTTAGTTTGTCTAGTTCAGTTCCGTTGAAAGGTTGAAACCGAACCGATGAACATTCCTAGTCCCAATTATTTATGTTAAGAAAACCGTGTGTCTAACTGTGTAATGTTTTGTGTAATGTTTTGTTGACAAGTCTGTTACTCTGTAACATAATGACAATATACGCATATAATTCGTGCTTTATTCGTTTTTTACATTTCCAAACTGAACTCCGTTTAAAATGCAAAAAAAAAAAAAACATATAATATTATTCGCGAATAAAATGTGATTTTTTTTTATATTTTTGGGTTTTCTTTTTCTTTCTTTTTTGCTTCCTTGTTGTACTGAATCATTTCCGAATTATATCTGAATTATATCTGAATTACGAATTTTTGACTATGCCGAACCGAACCCGAACTATTTGTTTGTCACTATACTCTATAATGGGCGAAAACCCAAAAGCAGCACCCTTCACCAAACATAATTTGCGAATAAGTCACATAGAATTCATTTTTATTTACGTTTCCAAACCGAACACTGAATAAAATGTAAAAAAAAAACATATTATATGTTTTATTTGCGAATAAAACGTGAATCACGAATTATTCGCGAATGAAGCGCGAATTTTTTTTTTTGCTTCCTTGTGATGCCGAATCATTTATGAATTGTACCCGGATTATTCTCGAATCACAAAATTTTGACTCCATCAAACCGAACCCGAATTATTCATCTATCATGCTCTCTGGACCATAGTTTTATCCTTGTCAGAGCTTGATTGAATAATCGAATGGTATAGACTTGGTACTATAAGATCTACCTCTTTAGAAAATCATTGATATAATACACATCATTTACTACTTTTCATTGATAAAATTCATGACTCGTGTTACGAAATGTAACATTCAAAATAAATAAATAAAAACTATGCTTATATATCATCTTCATTTTCATTGTAATTAATATATTAATTAATTACAAAAAAGTTACTAGGTGCGCTAATATTATACATATCATCTTTGTTTTATTTGTTAATTTCTGTTTTAAACCACATTTTAAAAAATATATTATTTTACTGATTTTTATATTTCTAATTTTTTTTAATATATTCACACAAAAAAATTGTGGGTCCGCTGCGAAGCGTGGGGCCATGGTCCAACACAAAAAAAAATGCATCATCTAATATTGATTATAAATTTGAAAATATAAACTGAACAGTTCTCAATTATTGAATGTACATTTTTGTCGGTCCTTTTTTGAAAGTAATAAATGTTACAAATTTACTTGAACTACTTATAAATAAAATTCTAGAGTGAACCTAATATGAATTTAATTTT
The DNA here is from genome assembly GCA_024447775.1 of Carex cristatella. Classification (NCBI taxonomy): domain Eukaryota; kingdom Viridiplantae; phylum Streptophyta; class Magnoliopsida; order Poales; family Cyperaceae; genus Carex; species Carex cristatella. The sequence continues at coordinate 4,182,033 of JAJHPF010000022.1, forward strand.
ATTAAAAAAATTCGAGAACTTAACTAATATGTAGTGCTTTCCATCCTTTGTACTATGTAAAATATTTTTTTCAGGGTTTAATAAAATATTAATGTAAGTAGAGACCTACTTAAATCAAATAAATCTACTATTTATGTATCATTAGTGTCATTTTTAAATGAATTTGTCATTCAAAAAATTCAGAGAAAATGAGATGGGGAAAAAAGCAAATATAAATCTTAAAAGAGAATAAGAATGCAAAAGGTAAATGTGTATATTCATTCGGTTACATATTAATGTTTTACAAAGTAAAAAATAATGTATTATTGTATTGAATGCATGATCATATCTAATAAAAAAAAAAAAATGGATGTCACATCATGCATGAGCTCCACTTATAAAAATTCCCCACAAACAGTGCCGAGTTTAATAGATACAGAGTAGGACACCTGGCTTAAAATATATTAGTAAAAGAATTTTCAAAAAAATTTCTAGTTAGCACCATAATTAAACAAATATCATCCTAATTAACTTATTTAAAAAAATACCACCCACGCGCTCTCAGTACGCGCATCAAATTGGGCTGGTGTGCGGACTGAGGACACATGGATGGTATTTTGTTAAATAAGTTGATTACGGTGGTATTTATTTAATTAAAATTTAATGGAGTGCTAACTAAAAAAAATCGGAAGAATTTTCTTATATTATGGTGATTAAGAAAAAACATCTAAAATAAATTTGTAGTCAAAATATTTTTTTTATGAAATGACTTATATTTTATATAAGAAAATGCAGTGTATAAAATTAAACACTTAATTTTCTTATGACGTCCACACTAATATTTTTTTATTGGATGTACTGCGGAATACGGTGTTAAATTTATAGTCTTGAAATTAAATGATAAAGTGTAAAATAAATTGGGAGAAAGCCACGCCTAGAACAATTAATTTTAGATATTATTTTTCATATGAGAGATGTAACTTTTAAATTCATTTCTATTCGAGGTTTATATTAAAAAAAATGGAACTTGGCACTTTTTTTACTCAAAAATATAAATAAATTTTAAATATTGACCGTCAACACCAATATTAATCAAGCAGTTTGACAATTAACCTATATATGATCAAAATATTATCACATTTTGGACTCCATAATTAGTGAAGAAAATTTGATTCAAAGACATACAGGTCAAAAATATAGTTCTAATTAATATAATTATTAATTAGAAGCTCGATTCCTATTTTATCAATAGGAAGAAAAATTCGGTCAAAAATATAACTAAATTAATGAAAAGAACCAGTGTACGATCATTTATTAATTTTCAACATAGATTTATTTTGAAAATAATCTAAAGGGTGGTACTAATTATCCTTGGACCTAGGGGTGCAAACGGGTCGGATAATATCCGGATACGTATCCGAAAATTAGATATTGATATTCGATATCTGAATATCCGTTTGAATACGGATACTGATATTATTTTGAATTTTAATTATCCGTATCCGAATAGTAGATATATACCATATAATTTAATATATATTATGAAAATATTTATGTATACATCTACGGATATCCGATATCCGATCCGTATCCATATCCGAAAAATAAAAACATCACCACTGTCCGATCCGATCCGTTTGCACCCCTATTCGGACCCTTGATATGTGTCCGTATTTATATATATATATATATATATATATATATATATATATATGATTTTTATCCGTATAAAAAAAAATACAGATATAATTTTACAACTATTCAATCCGTATGTATTTGATACATTTACATCCTTAGCGTCAAATCAATCCAGCGCATGAGTAATTAAAGCCGTTGTATTAGAACCTATTTGGGATCGGAGAATAATTAATGAAGGAGGCTTGGATTATTATCTCTGTAAAGGAACAAAAAAAAAATCATTGTTTCTCATGTGCTTAATTAAAGAAGTAGAGAGTATGTACAGACAAAAGGAATGTTATGGGAACAATATCATTATATTTCATACCCCACAAATTTCTGATCCATGCTTCCTTGAACCGCCCAATTAATTCTTGGCACAGAAAGTATATATAAGTTGATTATTGCATATATTAATATATAACTAACTGATTAAATTGATCTGAAATTAAGTACAGCCGGGTCCACGTACAGTTTATTTTTTTTATAGATTAGTGTTAGGAATAAGGTATATTCATGAAATTGACACTTAATAAAGTATCCAATCACAGACCGTCCAATGGAATTCTTATGATTTTTATTTGCAATGCCATAAAAGCTACTATAATAATTGTTACCATTATCGGTGTAAGCAGGTATTATAGTTCCTGCTCACAAGACTGCCATTTTCGCTTAAAATTTGTGGCTGTGTGGGCCTTGGGCCCTTAGCCACATTAATTCCTTGATAAATATTTTTTTTTCTTTTGAAAAACTTGGCAGCGTTACAAAGTTATCAAAAAAAAAAAAATGCTTATAACATCTAACTACTACCTAACTGGAACAGAGCTTGTACTCTTAAAATGAACAGAGGTCCAGGGATTTTAGACCTCTGTCATCAGAATGATGCCTTGTTGACAACGTGGATTTGGAAAATATGTCAAAATCCGGAAGGAATCTGACCAACCATACTCAGGAAACTATACGACATCTCTACTGCAACGCGATTGGACAAAACCAAGAAAACTCTTTCTTTTGTAAAGAGTTAGTACAATTAATTCCATTCTTTGAGGCATCCACAAAATTTGACAATAGGATTAATGGAGGTGGACGGCATCAGGGCTGTTCAGTTGTGCATCGGCTCATGCAGCAATGCATCACACAGGAATTATATCATTGGCACAAAGAACTATCTAGAAGTTGCGGATGCCAATGAAGATCTAGATTTTAATTTGGCTAATGTTGGACAACAAAATACTTACACAAGAATTATTATTAAGAAGAGGATGCAACATACATACTGGATGCCATCTATGCAACTGGACAGACACCGAGACAAGAACTCATCTCATGTGGAACTGTACCTTCTCATCACAATTCTGGAGAGGCTCCATTGCACAGTTCAGCTTTGAGACGACACTAATCGCTGATCCAATGGTCCAAACTGGTATTACTGTTTGGTTAAACTACTATTAGATCAGCAATTTTCAAAGTGGCTTAATAAATAGTAAAAAAATTCAAAAAAAATGTAAAATTTGGTCTCCAAGCATATTTTAATATAGAGATCATATCTAACGGTTTGGATCAACATTTTGGACTTTGAAAATTGAAAAATGACTTAGTTGCACGGGACCTCAGGAATAATCGATTTCATATTAGCCAACTTCAAAACGTTTGTTCCTAAGATATGGAACAAACGCTTCGGGTTTTATATTTTCAAAGTCCAAACCATTCAATATTCAATCTATATTAAAATGTGCTTGGAGACTAAATTTTATATTTTTTGAAAAAAATTTACTACTTTCACAATGGTTTCTCTTTTGATTGTGAGACTGTTAATGATCTTTGGTTTATAGATGCATGTATTCCCCTTAAAGACACCATTCTCATTGAATTACTTAGAGCAGTTGTTTTATGGGTAATTTGGTTAACTAGGAATAAACTCTGCTTTACAAATGCACAAGTTCCATCTTTAGTTAATGTTGGCTCTAGTATTATTTCTCTTTCTTTCTATTGGTGTAAAATTAGAAATGATGAAACATTTTTCAAATTAACTTTACTGTGTTACATATGGATGTTAATACTTTGCCCCAGGTAGGCAGTATGATCCTTATCTCCGATTCTGATACCCAAGGAGAGGCAAGCTCCCAGGATACAGAGGAAGCAAGATCTGGCGCAGGGGAACCAGCTCTATCCGCATATCTGAGAGACATGGCTGATTCTTCCACTCCTTCAGATTCTACCTTCTCTTCTACTGATCCTGGCTCTTCCTCACCTGATGACTCTTATATGGATTTTACTTACTAGTTTTAGTAGCAGCTTTGTTATGTAGTTACAGATTTCTAGCTTTTTGCATCTACTGGACTTTTTGCTTACTGTTGGTATTGTGCTAGTTTCAGTCATTTGTTTCTCTAAGTTATTTTGTACAATGATATTCGTTATCATTGATTTTGTAAGAACATTATTGTTTCAATGGAAACAGGTGGGAGTTACTCACTTCTGTCAAAAAAAAAAGGTTAATTTTAAAATCGTTGTATTCAATTATTAGTGAAGTATATTGGTTTCAATATTTTTTTTTAAGTAGATATATGAAGACCGAGCTCCGAATTCTATTAATCGGAACACAAGTTGTGTCCAAAGATACAAAATCTGAGTAAAAATAAACAAAAATAAGAGAGAGTAAACTAACCTAAAATAAAACATAAAACTATGAAGAACATAAAAGGAAGGAACAAAAACAAAAACTAACAAAGAATACAATGACAGCTCTACAACGTGCTCCTCCAAAAACACATTATACCAGCTTTCATATTGTTGTTTTATATCAGGTTTCAACAATAATTTGGGATTTGTTATTCTGTTATTCCCTAAGAATAACAGCAGATTTATTTCCAATCATGGCAATGACTTATTGAAGCAAGCAATTTTGATGCTTTGTTTTTTTTTTAATATGGACAGCTAGTAAATAATTAGCTTTAGAGCATCTATATCTCTGAAACTCTCAGAGTTTCTAAATAACTGTTAACAGAATTTTAAAAATTTCAGACTCTTTGAATTTTTAGATCTCTACATCCCTGAAATTAAAATTAGAGTTTCTTAATTGCCACATTAGCATTTAATTAAAATAGTATTAAAAATTGAGCGAATAAGAATTGATTATTTTGCCATGTCAGAGTTTTGAACTATTGAGCAAAATTGCTAAATATGAAATCCATCTACATCTCTGAAACTGGTTTAGAAACTGCTAAGTCAACTTTGAAACTCCAAAAGTTTCAGGAATGTAGATGCTCTTAGTGTTCTAAGTTGTGAATTTGTATTTAACTTTTTTAAATGAAATTGACTTTTCAAATTCATAGTTCTAAAAGAAAGACGATGATAACGTAAATATGTTAACTCCTATATATTTAATCTACTGCAAACTTCATATAAAATATTAATTTTTTAGGATAAATTTTGCTGGAAGTCATAAACTTTGTTTTTTGTTACAAATTAGTTACTCGAATTTGATTTGTCATTTTATAATTACTGAACTTTTCATTTGTTCCAATCAAGACATTCTATAACTTTTTCATCTAAAAAATTAATAAAATATAACTTTTATGTTAGTATTGTTGACAAAATAAGCATATTTCATTAGTATTTTGAAGGGGGTGAGTATATTCTGTTAAATTTTTGGATGAAAAAGTTACATAGTGACTTGATATATTAGAATAAATGAAAAGTTCAATCGCTACAAAGAAACAAATCAAACTTGAGTGACCAATTTGTAACAAAGAATAAAGTTTAGTGAATTTCAGTGAAATTTACTTTATTTTTTAATAATCAATTTTTAATCTTATAATAAAGATAATATTATTTAGATAGAAATTTACGAGTTTAAAATTTCCAGGAACATATATATTATATATTGTTGTTGGTTATAATCAAACTATTATAGATATTTTTAATTAATCAGTTAATTATTTTTAATTATAACTAATTATTTTTAATTAATTATTTAACAATAGACATCCGTCGGACGAGCATATTCTGTTATTTAAAACACTATTTGGACCTTCTCGCCGACTACGTACATAAAGCAATTGTGACTTAAATAACAGGACACCGCCTCAACGCTCCCCTTCAATTCTTCCGGGGGCGGTTCGCTGACGTCTAATTTTTGGACTATCTTCCCAGTCAAAATTTATTAGAACTTCGAGCTTTTGTTTTTGGTCGTTACGAGTGCAAACGGATCGAATAATATTTGATCGTATCCAAATCTATGTATCCGAAATTTAATACGGATATCCAATATCTAAATATGAATACAAATACGGATATAATTTTAAACTTTAATTATCTGTATGTGAATAATAAATATATACCATATAGTTTAATTTTAGCACCGGTGATTAGTGAGGAGTGTGCTCTTTTTTTTTAATATATTATGAAGATATTTATGTAAATATCTACGGATATCCGATCCGTATCCATATGTATCCGTCTAATATCAAATTCATATCTGTATCCGAAAAATAAAAGCAGATACGAATATAGTTGTTCCAAATCCGATCCGTCTGCACCTCCATTGGTCATATTCATTCGAATCAGTACGTATCCGTAAGAAATACATCTTAGTTATAGAATCAGGGGCCGATTCCATGAGGTTCGGACTGAATTAGGTCCGTACCAGATCGGAGTTATCTGATCAATTCGTGTCAAAATTCGCACAAAACAACCTTCAAATATACTAAACGAATTTTTACTTTCTAGTCTGCTAGTTAAATATATTTGCTGCATGGTGTCAACAAAGACCATTCCTTATTCTATAGAGCATAGTTGAAGCATGATGCTATCTCTCATAAATTTCACCAAACCCCTCTCTCTCTCTCTCTCTCTCTCTCTCTCTCTCTCTCTCTCTCCTCTCTCTTCTCTTTCTTCTCTTTCTCTCTTTTTTTTTTCATGAGAGATATAGAGAAAAAAATGGAGAGCAGCATTTGCTATTCTTCTTAAAATAGCAACAGATTCGGATCCTTCAAATTAAGAGACGCGCGAAATTATTAATTGAACTCCTCTAATACAGACGACGGAACTATAAAATTTTGATAACAAAATTATTAAGTGAACTCCGTCTTTAAATCAAACTCTCTCTGATACAAGCGGCGGAACTCTAACCACTAAACTACAATTTAAATTTAAAATTTTGATTTAGAAACTGAAACTTCAAATTAAATGCACAATAACAAAATAAAACTTCAAATTAAATCTCCACAATAACAAAATAAAACTCTTAACTATTAATATAAACTACAATCTAACTACTAGACAACAAATTTTTTTTTTTAAAGTTAGACTTTATAAAAAGTTTTGAAAAAATAAAATTAAATTAAATTTTAATATACATCATTAAAATTTTAAAATCATAGGATACGTAGTTAATTTAGTATTAATTCCTATCAATGTCTGTACGAAATTCGTTACCATACAAATTGGATCAGATCACAAAATGGACCATTAGAATATTTCAATTAATATGCATGCATGGACCATTCATATTTTTCTAGTAGACTTAATTAAATTCCAACCTAGTTCCGATCAAATTAATAATTAAGGACCACTCTTAATTTTTTTTAGCTTAATTAGCACCTGATTCGAATTTTAAATATCGAAAAGAGGGAACACTTTGTGTATTAAAGACAAATATGTATAATTAAATCATATATATATATAAGTACAAATACCTTTTTGATGCAGATATATTTACACAGATACAACGTAAAATGTAAGAATAATAATTTCTCTTTAATTTAAATTTATTTTAAAATAAAGTAACAAGAATGGAACAGTATAATATACTGTCGGTATACTCTTGCGGATAGTCTCGTCGCTAACAAGAAAAACACTTTTATGTCGGTATACACTTGCGAGTAGTCACTTTTTATGCTGGAGATACTGTCTCACCAATCTATCTTGATAAGCACATCACACTTTAGTTTTGCGGTATATATATATACAAAAAGTTATGAAAATTGTAAAAAAAAAAAAAAAAAATAGAATTTTCTTCAGAAAGTAATGATAACATATAAACATCACATGATTTGCATACACATAAATAAGCACACGTGTCAACTCTTTACTACTCATGCAGACAAGAATTAACTGACCTTAAAAAAAAAAAAGTTTAAGCAAATCCTAATTAATTTACATTGCAAATTAACCCATTTTCTCTTCTCTGAAAATGAACCTTGAGTCCATTTCTCATGTAGAGCGTGGTGGTCAATTTTGGTACCACCTCCTGCTTCTCCTGTACCACCACATGGTACCGCAATAGAATAGATGCTGCTACCATCTTCATTTGCATGTAAGCAAACTTCTTCCCTATACACAGCCTTGGCCCCGCGTTAAAAACAACATATTTAGATGCGCTTTCATTGATACATTTGCCATCCTTCAACCATCTCTCAGGCTTAAATTCTTTGCAATCCTTGCCCCATATTCCCTCCATTCTCGCCATAGAATACATCGAGTAGATTACTCTTGCACCTTCCTTCACGAAGGTACCGTCAGGAAGTACGTCGTCTTCCAATACCTCTTTGAAATCTAATGGAACCGGCGGGTAGAGGCGTAGCGCCTCTGAGATTGCAGCTTGAAGGTAAACCATCTTCTTGATTTCCTCTGCCGTGAAAACTATCTCGAGGTGAGAATTCTCAGGGTTACTGACATTGGTTTCGGTTCTTGTTTTGATGATATTAGTGATTTCATCAAGGATGCATCTCTCAACATCAGGATGTCGGTGAAGTAACCAAAAAAACCAAGTCAGGCCAACTGAGCTCGTGTCTCGGCCTGCCAGGATAAAGCTGATGCAAAGATCTTTCAACATTTTGTCAGAAAATTTGGAGTCTGTTACCATCAGCCGAGATAGCAAGTCATACCGCTCACTGAACCCATTTACCTTCTTAAATTCATCACGACGATCTGATACAGTTTTCTCTGCAAACTCGTGCACGGTTTGGATTGCTGCCCTGAGCTGTTTCTCAGTGCCTATGTTAAGGGCTCTCATTACCTTCCACACAAATGGTGGAACTGTGAACCGAAAAAGAATAAGCTCTGTTGCCCTTTCAAATTCATTAGCAAAAGGAATATCTGGCAAGCCAATGGCAAGGCAGCCCGGGTCAACCCCGAAAGCTGCTCTACAGATGTTGTCAAAAGTGAATCTTAAAAACAGATCCTGCAAATCAACAGAGGACCCAGTTTTTGACAACCAGTTGATCAGCACAAGCAACTTATCATGCACCAAACTACGAATCGTGTCGGCTGAATACTCAGCATATTGGCTCGAGTGCATCTCCGCTGTGGAAGCCCGGCGCTGGTCACGCCAGGTTTGATCATCAGCATTGAAGATGCCATCTCCAAGTAACTCGGCAAACCTCTCACGGTAATACTTCCCCTTAGGAAAGTTGGTAAACCGTGTCTTTAGAATGTATTCGATATTTGCAGGAATGACAGTTACGACACCGTAGCATTTACCGAACCACATGCCCCGGTACGGGAAGGTACCACCAGTTTTGATTAAAGCATCAGTTACCCAGTCATATGCATTATGTACATGGAGTAAGACGGTTGGAACAACGCCTACGACTGGCCAAAGCATCGGTCCAGCGGTAGTAAGCCGTTGTATGGCGGCACTACAAATGAAAAGGATGAACATGGCAATGGCTAGATCTGATAATGTAAGGTATTGCATTATTGTTTTTTGAAAAACAGATACAAGAATATGAAGAGGCATTGTTTCTTATTATATGTATATGCAAGTGTAGTAGTGTGGTTACTTTGAGTGTAATTGGATATATATATAGCTTGTGAGCTGAATTAATAAACCAAACAGGAGAGGAAAAGGATATGTATATAGTGCCACTGCCAAGTGCCAACTGCCCCATTGTCGCCTCAATAGTATGAAACAAGCCAGTGAGGTCATGAACTTTGAAAGGTAGTTCTAGGTCTAATTTCGGCTACTGTAATTAATGCCTTAATTTTGTAAATGGTTTTTTTTTTTTTCTATTCATGAATCATGATATATAAGTGATAAATTTTAATCAGTTCATGCTGATGTAAATGGTTGGGCCTAGCTAAATTAAGAAATTTTCTCTTCAAAATAATAATGCTGTCCATTAGTGCAAATTGTACTCATTCTATTAACTACCACCTCCATGGTAGCTAGATGTTTTAATCAATAAGCCAATGTTTTTCGTACTACAGTCATGTAATATGTAATCCAATGGACTGCTAGCTAGCTCCATAAACCATTTACATCATTAATTAATGCCAAGCTGATTTAGATGTAATAAACCTATAGGACTATATAATCATTTTGACGGCTATATATATATATATATATGAGTGGGTTAAAATGCACCATTGATTTTGTACCCCAACCATATCCCAAGTCTTTATCTTTATTTTCGAAGTTCAAATAGCCGATCTGAACTGCTCAACATGATCTCCATATTAAAATGTGCTTAGAGACCAAATTTTATATTTCTTTTTTTGTAATTTTTTTACTATTTATTTAGATAGTTACAAAATCACTGCTTCTGGACCATCCAAAAACAGTGATTTTGTAACTATCTAAAAAAGTAGTAAAAAAATTCCAAAAAATATGAAATTTGGTCTATAAACACATTTTAATATGGATATCATGTTGAGCGGTTCGGATCAACTATTTGAACTTCGAGAACAAAGAGATAAAGACATAGAGTATGGTTGGGACACAAAACCAATGGTGCATTTTAACCCCCGTCCTCTCTCTCTCTCTCTCTATCTATATATATATATGAGGAGGAATCCACTTACAACATGTTACAATATTCAATTTGTGATTTTCAAAGTCCAAACAATCAATCAAAACTGTTCAACATGATCTCTTTATTAAAATGTGTTTTGAGATCAAATTTTACATTTTTTTGAATTTTTTTATTATTTATTAAGTATTTTACAAAACTGTTATCATCAGTGGTCCAAAATTATCTAAAAACAGCAGTTTTGTAAAATACTTATTTGAACTAAATAGTAAATAAATTCAAAAAAATGTAAAATTTGATCTCAAAACACATTTTAATATACAGATCATGTTAAACGATTTGAATCGATTATTTGGACTTTAAAAATCACAAAACCGAATATTATAACATGTTGTAAGTGAATCACTCCTCTATGTGTGAGAGAGAGAGTTTGGCAACTGCATATATACTGAACACATTATTATAATTAAGTCGTGCTTTGCAAAGTTCACGCTCATTCGGAAATGTAGAATAGCAGAAAACTAAATGCACACGTTATTGTAAGTCATGCATGAAGTGTAGATGCTTGTAATATTATTAATTATTAAGATGCCTATCTATATATTCTAATTAATAAAAAAAAGATTTAATTAAGTTATAAGATTTTTTTTTATCTATTTCGCATCATATATATATCAACGATAATTCAACATCCTCATCATTCAATTAATTATCTTTTCTTATGTATAATTAATTTATTATATATAAGATTAGATGGCTCATATTTTTTTCGTATACTCTCTTTACTTTCTTAACAGAGCTTATATTTCTTTGTAAAAATTTATAAATTTATATGTAATCATGTTGTTTTTATTATATTAAAAATTTAAATTTGTAAAAAAAAATTATGTATAAATATAATTAATTTTAAGATTCCTTTATAAAAAATATCAATGCTCAAATTCAATTTATTTTGAAATATATTTTATTTATTTTTCTGTTATATGTAATGCATGGATGATTGATAAATTTATGAATTGTTGATTATTTGTTCCATCCATTGTTTTTTGCGTTTTCCTTTTGATGCTTCCTGCACTTTTGTGCTAGCTAGGTTGTGACTCTTGTTTATGTATGCGCATTGAAATGAGGTGATAAATTTCAAATAATTTGTTTCCAAGTCATGCAATATGTATGTATAAAGTTTACTAAAATCTGTATTATTAACATTGAACAAAAAAATCCTCATATGCATACGCTATTTATGCAACTTAATTACACCAATTGTATAGGAAAATACTATATAGAAACCGATGTACTTTCATGCTATAATAATGACTTTTAATTATTTGCATGTGGTTTATACAGTTGATCAATTGTATGTAAGTACAAACTTTTTTATCCACTATAAGTAATGAACAGTATCAGTTAGGATAAAAAAAAAAAACTATTGTCAAAATTACACTGACAAAAACGTGCTATTTCTAAACATATCTTTATTACCGATACCATCAATATTACTGACAGGAGTATATCATCATTAATGGTGGCCATAATTTGATTTAATGTTGAATTTGATCAATTGCACGGGCACACAAACATTTTTTACATAATTAAAATTTAAATGACCTATATACAATTAATTATTTGACTCTAATTTATCATAATTAATTATGACGTGTCATAATGTTAACTAAATTCGTTGATGAAATTACACCTGAACGAATTAACGGGTTTGTTATTTATCTCTAACAAGATTATTAATTCTATCTAGTTTTCCTCATTTGCATTAGTGCCCAAAAATAAAAATAAAAATTGCTAAAATTAATGTTACATAGTCCATGCAATATTTTTATAATAAATTGCTTTCATCTTAAATGTAATATTTTCCTCATTTGCACTAACTACTTTTGCATGAGCTAAAGTACTTAGGCAGCTCAGGCAATTTAGATGATCTAATTAATTTATCATCATTGTGACGTGCCATAATTGATTTGTATGCTCAATTTGATTATAATTGGCAGGGGTGTCAATGGTGACCATACCGGTAGGGTGGAAGTATTTTCATACCCATACCCACTAAGAGTTGACCTTATCCATATCCTATTATTACCCGTTAATAATTTGTCTTATTCTATCCTACCCGTACCTATTAAAATTAGTGGGTAACGAAATAGTAGCAGGTGAATAACGAATAATACTAATATAATAGTTTTATTATTTTTACAAATATACTATCAAAACTCATCATGTCATACATATGCAATCACAATTACTAATATAAAAATTAAAATACAAATATGCCAAAAAAAAATACAATATATCTTCTACCAAATTTAAAATTTAATTCGTTAATTAAATAATAAAACAATAAAATAAAAAATAATATGTTTAATATAATATTCATCTTACAATAAAATGCATACATTTTCTTATGAATTAACATTGAATATATCTTAGTTGATATAAAGATTAATGTAATTTATATTATATAATTACCCGTTATCCAATGAATACGAAATAGTCTTTACCCGTACCCATACCCGTTTAGCTAAAGAAAAAAAATCCTTACCCATACTCATACCCAATAAGCTAACATAAAAAAATCTTACTCATACCCGTCTTATCGAATACGATACGGATAGAATAAATGAGTAAACAGTTTTAATTGACACTCTAGTACTAATTGCATTCGCACGCAAACTTCTTTTACATGATTAAAATATGGTATCATAATTATGGTGTGTCATAACTGAATTCGTTGATGAAAATACACTTGAATGAACGGTTTGTTATCTATCTCTAACAAGATAATAATGGTGACCAAATATATTTGCTTAATTAGGCTAAAATGTAATGTTGTCCATGCAAAAAAAATTTAATAAATTGCTTTCATCTTAAATGTATTAATTGTTGTAGTAAATTTTAAAAAATTCGGATAGTTAATATATTAATTAAAATAAATCAAATCGAAACTTTATTATCTGGATCGTGCGAGGCCTCTACTTAAGTGTATTTAGTATATATCATGTAAGATTTGAAACTGTCACCAAGATAATATGTAATGCCACTTCTTAGGGTATGACTATGAAAACAACTGACAATAATTTCGCAATATTCAGTGCAATTATTTATTTAATTAAAATAAAATAAATTGGAAAAATTATGTGAAACGAATAAAGAAAAAAAAAAATTCTTTCTTGTGAGATACAAAACAGAGAATCTCCAAATTAATCATAGTAATGCGCAAACATAAAAATAATAGCAACTATTTTAATATTAATATATATTCTCATATTACACATAATATGAGATTGATTTAATATTGCAATCTGTAATGATATCCCATATTTTTATTATAAACATTAGATATTAAAGGCAATCTTACACATCATAATATGAGATTGATTTAATATTTCATCATCTATGTTGATTTAATATTTTGCTACTTTTTGCTATATTCTGCTGTTAATGAAACTCTTGATGATAGCCTGTATATTAAATGTAGTGTATCATTATTTTATTTTAATTGCACCACTCTCGTGGTTTATTCTGCTATATTTAGCATATAATAAAATTGGTGAATTTCTTTTAATTCATCTAGTGCAGAATCTAGTGTATAATTATGCTGCACGGCACCCCGGGTAAGCTTAATTATACACTCTTCTAAAACTAGAAATATACTTTTGTGGGCTTGATCCAAATAAGCCCATATGAAACCCAATATCTCTTGTGGTTTACATACATGTAACAATTGGTGACAAGCTTTTGTGGGCTTAATCCAAATAATTTTAGGATATTAATTCCACATTTTGCTTTTATTTTAGTTTAATTTTCTCATCTACCCAAGAGGCCACAAAATCATGCAACAAGCTTTGAGCAGGAACTTTTCACCTCAAAATATAGACAAGTATATGATCAATCCATCATTAATTGCCATTGTATTTATGTTTTTTCTTGTTAGAGAAATCCAAAGCATGAGAAACATAGATAATGTTGTTGAAGATTAACAAACAAAACACACAAATTGAAGATGCTATGTTGGGTACAGCAAACAAAACTCAAAAGTGAAATTTACAAAAAAAATATATATATATATATCCTATAACTTTTTTCTTTTTCATTTTTCCGTTACTTAATTTTGTATTTGATTATTTTCTCAACGGCTCCTGACCAATATATACTCTCTTTCTCTCTAACGGCTATATTTACAAAAATATTGTATTTTATTATTTTGCACAGATGATATGAATGTATGACGAATTTTCAATAAAATATTTCCTCTCTAAATTCCATCTCAAATTATATTCTAATTCTAATGAACTTTCAATGTCCACAGAGTCACAGATTCACCTAGTGAGATGCACTGTGACGTATCCACATTATTTGTGTGGAATTGAGATGAGCCAGGACCAAAAATTGCACAGTGGAGTTGATTCTGTCACGTTATGGCATGGTACGTGTGGTTGTTTTGTGTTGTGATTATTCGTATGCCGTGATTATTTTTTGAAAATATGACACTGCATGTCATGCGAAAGATTCGATCATGACACAGCAAGTGGTCATGTAATTAGAACCATTAAGTCTTGATTAAATAGTGAATCTTAAATAAGCTAATTTAAATTATATAAAAAAAAAAGTTAAACATGAAAAACATGACTAGTTACGTTTAAACATCGTGACTCACGTGCTATGACCATCTCTCAATATTTTCATCACATCACAACACAGTAAGATACTAAAGTCACAGCGTATTAGTCACGGTACAGCAGATTTTTTCACTCTAAAAGCGACCAGTAAGGGACAAAACAACACCTTTTTAGTGCGTTGATTATTCTACCGAACTCATCCTTTCTAAGTTTTTCAATTTCACACCACATCAATCCTTACCGTTTTCTTCACACTTATAAAAGACCCAAAGACCAAGTCGATATTAGTTTATTTGTTTTTCAGTTACAAGTCAAATTTAGTATGAATGAAAGAATTACACGTAACCATGACAGCCTGTCGAAAGCGACCGATGTGGATGTGTTAACAATTGCCGGGTCCACATTAAATATATATATATTTAAGTCACTAAATAGGGATCTTAAAAAATCACAGCGTAACCGGTTATGTTACATCATAATGTGTAAGTTACGTGCCGTATCTCTTACTGTGATTAACGTAACGTTATCATTTTTTAAAAATTTGACACAGCGTATCATGTTACGTAAAAAATCTAGTCATGATACGTCGTCACGTGAATCACTTGTAATCAAGATCGTTAGATTGTGATCGAATGATAAAATATTGAATAAGTTAATCTAAATTATAAAAAAAAAAATAGTTAAACGTGAGTAAATGTACTATTTTTTTTAAATCTAATCATGATACGACACAACATATAATCCAAATCACGGTGTAACTAGTTACAGCATGGTTAAGTTATAGTAACTAATTTATTTATCTTCCAAACATGAATCACATGATCCCTGTGAAAAAAAAATATATATTGTAAATACTCTGATATATTTTTGTACTGCAAATTAATGCTGAAATTATCAAAAACATTAACTTGGTCAGTAGATAAAGACTTATTCTTGGTTATACAAATATTATATAACAATTTGCCGCATCACCCATGTGCTACTCATTTCTTTTGTATTTGCTGCAAAGGAATCGAACTAAATTAAACTTATTTCAAGTTTGAGTTTGGATTGAATTAATTTTAAATTAAGTTTGGTTTGAATTAATTTTTAATCTAATTTTTTATGAACTTTTTTACGATAAAGAAGAGTAATCGTGGTTACTAAGAGTGAGAGGTGAAAGTCGTATAGGGTTTCAGAACTAAGAGTAATGGTTGCTACTTACAAGTTATGACTTATGGCCGGACGGTCTTATGTTTTAACTTTTTAGTCATCAGCAGAAATCAACGGTCCATGTTATTTTGAGATTTGAACTAGAATAGTTCGCAAACCTATTTTGAGCGAACCAGGTCCAATTTGAGTTTGGTTTGAATTAATTTCGGACTATTTCGAATCGATTTTTTTACGAATTTTTCGAATCAAACTCAAATCGAATCACGATTCACGAACTACGAATTTTTTGTGCATCCCTAAATCCATGTGGAACTTTGCTAAATTGAACTTATTAACTATGACTATTATTTTTCCAAACAAGCGAGCCCACTGGATCATTAATTAATTTCATTAATTTTCGTCCAAAGAAATCTGAAAGGCCCAAATTGAAACCAGCTCCGAGTCTCAGGAGTACTATCAGAACATAAATTTTATTGAAAGAAACACCCTTCACCCTTGTTATGTAGCAAAATGATAACTATAATCGATATATGTATGATACAATGGGAATCATGTTGTTTTCCACAACCAGTCAACCCTACTATTCAAACTCTGTTCATCCTAAATTAATTATCTTGACACATAAATTTCTTTCAATTACTTATTATTTCCATAATCGATCGATCATCTTCATCTTCCAATCTGTGAGATCATGCTCTTCACATCCTTGCTTGACGGCCGCTCCTTGGGATCGTCAGCCGTGCAGAAGCACGCAATCCTCAGCAAGAGCTTTATCTGCTCGTCGAAATCTCCTCCGGCCAACACAGGGTCGATCGCAGCCACTGCATTGTCTGCATGCATCGTGTTACGCAACCATTTCACCAGACTCATCTCTTCTGTGCTTTGAAAGAACTCGTCAGTCGGCTGCTTCCCCATCGCCAACACCGCAAGGATTACTCCGAAGCTATAAATGTCGCACTTTGCCGTGAATTTTAATGTTTGATGGTACTCCGGTGCTATGTATCCGAGAGTACCGGCCACGTTAGATGTGGTCATGTGTGTGTGCGCATCAGTCATTTCTTTTGCTAGACCGAAATCGGCGATTCGTGCTTCCATGTCATCATCAAGTAATATGTTTGCCGGTTTCAAATCGCGATGGATTATTTGAGGTTTGTGGTGCATGTGTAGGTACTCTAACCCGGCTGCGATGCCGTCAGCTATTCTGAGCCGAGCAGGCCAGCCAAGCTCTTGCCGCCCCGTCTTTGCTAGCACCAAAACATCAAGCAAGCTACCGTTTTTCATGAACTCATAGATCAAGAAATGACTATCGGGACGCGAAACATGAGCAACCAATGGTAACAGGTTCTTGTGCCGGATGTAGCCGACTGTCTTGATCTCCGATTTAATCTGTCGCATCCACTTGTCAAGCTGGTTTGTCTCCTCTTCGGTAGGATCACCACCGCCACCAGCCCGTTTCATGATTTGCTTTATAGCAACTGTTTTCGACGGGTTTAATGGCAACTGGTATTTATACACCTTGCCACTGCCACCTTGGCCAATTATCTCAAGGGAAGCAAGCCCGTCTTCTTTTTCCAACAAAGCGAGGTCTCCGACACGTATTACCTTCGGCATGAAAATGGATGGCCCCGATGAACTCGTATACCTGCCACGGATACAATTCAACAAAAATCTGAAAAACACAGAAGCTAACAAGCCTGAGAAAAGGCCACCCAAACAACCGCCTATGAAGCCGAGTATCCAGTTCCGGACCTTGTGTTTGTATCTATGGTGGTGGTTTGTGCTAGTGGAATTCGAATTCGACGTCGTGGCATTAGAATTCGTTTGAGGAGAAGTGGAATTGGTGGTCGAATTGACCGTTGTTTTATTACTCTTCTCGGTTAGGATGTACCGGTTAGGCAAGGATGAAGTTTTCTTATGCGAGTAATATCGAGCTGAAACGGGTCTTCGGATAACATGACGGGTCGGGTGCCGCAACGCAATTTGGTGTCTACGGTATGGATCTGCCCGAGGATTGCGGACCCGGTGGACGGCATCCGTGATAGATAATTGAGAAAAAAGGAGAGTTAAAGAAAAGAGGAGGAGGATGGAGAAAGGAATTGAGGAAGAAGGAAGCGCCATGGATTGGTTTGGTGAGAGGATGTGTAGAAAAGGCTCACCGGTGTGAATTTTAAACTATGAAGGTGGGGGCAGAAGTCGGGAGATGAACGGTTCGGATGTGTTGGGGAAATAATGGAGGGAGATTATTGGTCTACGGTGGAGCGAAGACTGACTAAGCTTGGAAAGGAGACTTCTGTGACTTGGATTTTCTGCGGCAGATAAATAGTATACAAAATGCTAAATGAAAGAGACTAAAGAAAAATCCATAGTGACAAATGAATAGTTAGGGTTCAGTTCGGCGGGATCAAAAATTCGTGATTCGTGTGTAATTCAGATATAATTCGAAAATGATTCGATATCACAACAAAAAAAAAGTATATGTACCTATTTTAATTTTTGAATTTTTCAACTTTTTTTATTAAAAATTAGAGGAAAAAAAAGTTTAAAAACTGTCTAACAATTTACAAAATCTTTTGTATTGTATGCATGAAATGGAATTAGTTAATTAAAAAATTAATTTAAATCAAAATGAGGCCACTAGTGGGGTCCACTTGTAACTTTCAAAATACAAAAAAGGTGCCTTAGCTTTTCACGTCTTCACCTACATGGTGGGTCCTTAGTGAATTCACCATGCATAACTTATATCGTTTTATTCACCCTGCATAGCTCATATAATTTGCGCTGAGTTTTTCGAATAAAACGCGAATAATTCGTAAAAATCGTTTTATTTGCGAATAAATCAGTCAAAATCTGTCAATCGTTTTATTTGTTGTTCGGTTCAGAAACCATCAAAAAATATTTTATTGCGTTTTAGCCACGAATAAAATGCAAATTATATTACTATGAAAAAAATCTCCTAATTTGTTGGACAAACATTTGTGTCAGTTGGTCAGGTACTAAGAAGTTCTCCTATTACAAACCACAGAAGATCGGTAAAGAATTGGTTAATATTGCAATAATAGAGAGGGGGAAGACCAAAGACTTTGAATGTTAATCAAGCCAAGCACTGAAACCTACGCAGTCGGCGAGTGGAGCGTAAAAGACTGGGGGACGACCCAGCGGTACCGAAAATACCCTTCAAAATCAAACAGCGGGACAAGAGAAATTAAAAAATGTTATATGCTTAATTGTAAATTTGTAATTATGGATTATAATAATGCTGTGTTGCAGTCAAATCAGTCAGCGTCACTAAACTTGCCGTTTGATTTAAGACCAATATTCCTCCGAAATTTTTATTAACAAGAATATAAATAAAAAATATCGGATTTGGAAAAATTTTGGGAGAATTTGAAAAGTGGAAAAATTATGATTGTTAAAACATCTTGTGAATTTGATTGTTTACAACGATCTGATTAGCGAAATTAGAGTATCGCTAATTAACGCATTTAAAAAAAAAGGTTTGGCCGTTATGGACAATAACAGTCAGCTACAGTGATTTTTTTTCATACCATCATAGAACTGAACTGAATTGAACTTAAAAAAAATATAGTTGGAAGAGGGACGTTAATTAGCGGTTGGAAGAGGGGCGTCTTCGGAACTGTCCAATTCACTTTGGGTGCATTTTGATGCATTTAGATGGGTGAAGAATAGCATATTTTTTTTATTAATAATTCCAAAACAAAAAAAAATGTCCTTAAAAAAAAAATTTACTAAGACTGTTCAAATGAGGGGTTGTTTATCTTCCATCACCGGGCTGTCTCTCATTTGAGGACATAGTGTAAGATTGAACATTTTCTATTTTTCATTTTTAGATGAAAATATTAAGTTCCTAAAAAAAAATATTATTGTACCTGAATGTCCCTCAACTAGGCGGTTCGGTAAAAAAAAAATGAATATGAGCGCCCAAATGAGGGGCGGTCCGGTGTTGGGAGGTAAACCACCCCCCATTTCCCCATTTGGGCGGTCTAGGCAGATTTAAAAAAAAAAATTAAGGGCATTTTTTTATTTTTTTGGGAATTATTAATAATAAAAAAATTAAGGGCATTTTTTTATTTTTTTTAGAATTATTAATAATAAAAAAATTAGAAAGAATAGTCACTAATCCGGTTAGCATTATTTTGAGTTACTATTTTTTGTTACCACAAAATATACAAGGATACAAAGAGAGAATTAACAGAGGAGAAGAAAAATGATCTTTTATTCATTCTTGTGTAATCTGGTACAATGATGCAGATATATTTATAGGAAATTACAATCAATCACAGCTAACTCTCTCTTAGCTCTAACTAATAGCATTTAACTAACTCTTAGTTCTAACTAACATCATGAGTTGCTAACTAATTTGGTTTGCTAACTGATTCTGTTAGCATGTTGACTTGAGATTCTCGACTCTATTTCTATTATTTCTGTGTTTGGATTAGCAAATATTGACTATTATTAATTTGTCTTTTATGAATTTACTCACTATTCTACTAACTCAATAAAATGTTATATTAACTATTATTCTCAAATTTAAAATTAGTTTTATTCTTACTTTATTTCTTGTTTCATCCATTTCTAATCTGTGTGCATTGTTTTAATATTCATGTAAATCAAAGGCGTATAAATTATAAAATGAATCGAACAGTTCTAAACAGATTTGTGAGTCCGATCCGCATCAAATGTGCCCCCGCTTCTTATGAATTCACATCCTCTGTATTACCCAAAAGGAAATCTTCTACGATTAGTGGATCCTAACTATTCTTATAAATTTGGCACGAATCTCTAAGCCCGATAATACTGCCCCTGCGCCAGTCCGAATTCCAAAGTGACTGAAGATTAAAATAAGAAAAATTGTTTACAGTACTGTAGAGGATACGGATCCGCTTCTTATTCAGATCATGCAAAAAAACAAGAACCGAATTAATAATCAAATTGAGATTATTGGGCCTATTAGCGGGCCTTGAAATAAAGTGAGAGGCCTATTATAATAAGTACTTGCTAGGTTTCTCCTTACTAAGCTTAATTATCCATGACTAGAATATTAAGGCCCAAATCCCTAAATAAACTTCTTTTAAAATTATTAAAAGAAGCCTGTACCGACAGAATACTATTATTATTTATTTTTTTTGGAGAAAAAACCCTTAGGCTTAGCCGCTTAGGCAGACAAAATACTGGTACTCTGGTAGTGATCAGTGTCTTTAATTCTGTACAGGTTATCAGAACCGTACCGGTTGGGAACTCGAGATTGTCTAGTATCTCTCTACCAACCTAATATAATTTTGGTTGTCAATCACTGTTTAGATCACATCAACGTGCAGCAGTGCTTTTCAAACGAATGTCTATGATCAGTCTGTCTCATAAATCATCATATATATATAACAAGATATATACATCAGAAAACATATAACACTTTAACGGTTGCTATCAATACCTGACTGACATGTTACCTTTTATTAAGCAATGGTTGGAACTGAATTTTTTTTTATAAAACATAAATAAAATAAAAAAATTACTGTATCAGCATGAGTGAAAGGTTTAGAAAAACCATAAGAACCGGTTTGGGAAACCATTTTGTATATCTCAGAACCGGTTTGGGAAACCGTTTTGTATATCTCAGAACCGGTTTGGGAAACCGTTTTGTATATCTCAGAACCGGTTTGGCAGTCCGTTTTGGACCGGTTTTACCATTTTTTGATCAATTTTGTGTAGCGAATGGTGTGGCAACCTCTGAAACGGTTTGGCAGTCCGTTTTTGACCGGTTCTCGTGTGGTAGCCTTTGAAACGTTTTGGGAATCCGTTTTCCCTTGAGAAACGGATTGGGATCCCGTTCTTCATTTTTTTTTCTTTCTTTTTTCTGTCGGTGGAGAGTAGTATATGAGACCCTTTTCGTCCGAGAGTTCATTCAGAAGCCGATTTTCACTCAAAATTTATTCAGAGAGTTAATTGAGAGTTGCTGAAATTTTTATTTTATTTTGAGAGTTAATTGTGATTTACAGATCGACTCCTGCATTGTATTTTCCGCATTCGTCTGAAGGTTGTAGTAAGTTTTTTTTTTCAATTCCGATCATTTTTTAGGATGTAAAATTCATAATGATATTTAGGTTGATTGTGAAAAAAAATTTCAGGAAATGTCTCAAGTATTAATAAATGTGTACTATCATCGTAAAATTTTAGATGCACCGACCTGTACTTTTCCGATTTTTGACATAACCAATCTTGATGAGCTAAGAAGACATGTATATGTTGGTATTCATTTACTCCCTAGCCAGTTCGATCTCACAATTAGAGCGCGTTTGAACACGGCGCCACCTAGCTCAGTAGAAAAATACCAATTGTTTAACATAGACAACGAAATGGTATGGCAGATGGTGCTTCAACACGCCACTCCGGTATTGAATTTTAAACTTTTTGAATTGGTGGTTGAGTCAGTACCGGTTGTTAGTCAGAACAATTATGACCCATATCCGGGTAGTGTACTTGGAAGTAGTAGAGACATACCGGTGTCTGATTCACCTATATATTGTGATGCCTCCCCTGAAATGCCAGAACTAGACGATTTGCCTAATTATTTTGACTAGCTAAACAATGATACTGACTCAGACTCAAAACTCTGATCCTAATGGCCCGGTTGTCGGAAAAGAGGATATGGCTGAAATTGAGGATGAGATTATGGTTGAAGAGGTAATAAAGGAGTGGCAATCGTCTATTCTCTTTATTAATCGGGGATTGCAGCATCCTTGTTCGGCATTTAATGATAATGTGCCAATGCTGTACAAAGATAAAGCATTTTTTGGTCATGCACCCAGAATCGACGGTTTATTTTTAGTGGGACAGATGTTCGAGTCAAAAGCCGAACTTAAATCCAAGCTGGGTGGATTTTCCATAGATCATAACTTACAGATAAAACAAACTCATTCGAACCGCACTGGCTATGTTGTTATATGTAAAGCAGAGGGGTGTCTATGGAGGTTATATGCAAAAACTACTGAGACTGGAGGGGGGAATACCTGTTTGTGAGTGTCAGAAGCCACAATTTACTGGCATTCCTTGCAGCCATGTGCTGGCGGTGTGTTGTTTGAGACGTCTAAATCTGACACAATATGTAAGTCACTATTACAGCACTGCGAACTATGTCAACACATGGTCAGGGGGGTTTCACGGATTTGGTAACATTAGAAATTGGCCATATGACATAGGAGCACATATAATTAGACCGGACCCTGGAAAAATTAACAAGGGAAGGAGGAAGCACCAGAGAATTCCTAATTCTATGGATCGTATGGATGCTCATATCAGGCCACGCAGTGCAGTACAAGAGCCAGATGGATCCAATAGAACAAGAACATCAGGTAGTTTATTATTGTCACACCCCGAGACAACCCGCCATGTATTTATACGTAAGGCGTGTGCACATCACATACATTATCAATAATAAATACTCATGTAACATATTAAAATTAAACAAAGGCTTCTAACATCACAAATAGTTCAAATACGTAACACACATTTAACATGAGATCAAAACAAACAGATAATTGTCATGTTAGTTAATGTATCCACTTCTAAAGAGAGAATTTAAGTTTAACTAACGAAATTAAAAAGATACTTGAGCCGTCTGCTCGTTGACATCCTGATATGCATCCCTCTTATTAGTGCTCCTCGTCGGCTTCATCATTTCCTGGAACCCACATGAAAGTGGAACGGGTGAGAGATCGAACAGTCTCTCAGTACAGGATTTAGTTCCAGTCCCGGAGTTTGTCAAATTCACTTATATATATATACAAACAGGATATTAAAATGTTATCCTCACATGCTATAAAATATTTAAAACACACACACACTTCCTTAATTATCTTTTAACTTTTCCATTTAACCATTTATTTGCCAATCCAGTGGGAAATCCATCCAACACCGGAAGAACGCCAACCCGCTGGGAAATCCATCCAACAACGAGAGGCTTTCTCACTAGATGGGGAATCCACCCTACGCTAGATATTGGCTGTCGCACTAGACGGGGAATCCACCCTACGCTAGATTTTGACCCGTGACGGGAAATCCAACCAACGCCATGTTAACGAGGGGTCTAGTCGAACCTAGACCCAATGTATACATTCCAACATGCGTTCAACGCACGTTGGCTCCTTTCCTTTAACTCATCCGTTACATTCCTTGTTCGTTTTATTTAGCACTACACAACGCTATGCTTAATATATCCTACTTACAAGTCTCACGATTGATATGAAAGATCCTATTAAATTCCTAAACAAGCCAAAGGGATTGTTCGCTTCAACATGCACAATTCCATAAAACAATTAAATAAATAAAATACACACAAAATGGTAAGTACAATTTGACAATGTCCAGGAAACCCGTACCTGAATCCGTGGGGTAGTTCACTCTTGCCTCTACGTTGCTTCTTATTTCAGAATTCGTACCTAGACCATGTTACATGGTTTCTAAATTAATATTTATACATGTTTCTATTTATTTGTTACTTAAACTAATCAAAGTAGAATATAATATAATTTACCATACGACCAGACATATAATAGAATTTGATTTTTACCGAATATATTTCCCAATATTTAAACATAATATATCCAGATATCAACATAAGATATTGTTTTAAAATATAATTATATCTAGTATAGAGTAATTGAAACTATACAATTAAATCCACTAGTTATCAAGGAATTTTATCAAATAATTAATTTTAGAAATTATATAACTCTTAGAATAATTTTATTGAGTAACTAAATGTGATCCTAAAAATTATATCAGAAGACAAGATAGAAAATTAACTCTTCACTTTCAAATTTAATAAGAAGATATATATATATATATATTTTAGATACCATCATGTACGGAATAGTTCAAAATGATTTATTTATATCATTCAAATGAATAATTCAACAAAATTATACATCATATTCTAAAAGAAATTATATGAAAATTTGTATTATCGCAATTGAAATAAAATCCAGATAATAGTTTTGGAATTTTATAACTATAGGAATTATTATAGACTACAAAAGTTCCGGATTGTAATATCATCAAGAAATAGATTTTCAGTTTATAATTTAAATAAATACAATCATAAATCCCTAAGTTATTATAATTCATTCTAATTGATATATCTACTTATTATATTACAATCTATGAAATTATGCAAAAATAAAATATTATAGTTTTTTAGAGTACCTTATAGCTCGCAGTTTTTCCAGAGGAGATTCAATCCAATTTTTGAGAGGTTAAATATCAAAATAAAATAATAGAGGGCAATATTTATAAAGGAAGGATTTAAACATAGTGGTTTCGTGGTATTAAAGTTTATTTAATAAAATAACCTTCAAGATTAATTGAGATTGAGAGATTTCAAATTCCTTAGCTTTTAAGTTTCTGAACGTTTAATGTACCTGGCTAAAACTAAAACTGTTGAATTAAATGTGCAAAACTGATTGGCAGCTGGTGCGTTTCATATAACAAAAATTATTACAATTATATTTGTTTACTTAAATATCCATTTGATTAAATGCTAAGAAAAACAAAATTGCAGTTCACAGCATTCGAGAAGTCTATATCAATATCATTATGTATTTTATTAATTGGAAAAGATTAATTCATACCTTAATTTATTGTCTTAATTTACATGACGTTACAATTATGAAGTTCATATTTTAAATATTTTAATCTTACATACACCTAACTATATACTTGTTACAATTTAACAGGTGGAAGACGAAGAAGCATATCTGGTAGCCGACCTTCTGCACCTGCTATGCACGTGGACGAATCTGCTATACAAGGGTCACGGCGAAGCGTATTTGGTAGCCGACCTTCAGCATATGTTATGCAATCGGAGGCCCCTGGCAGTACAGCATCTGGCAGCCGATCTTCTAGTAGCCGATCAGCTGGTAGTTTAATTAGCAGAATATTCTGACGTAAAGAACGATGAATTTTCATTAAATGTTTTTATTAGCAGAATATTCCGACGTAAAACTACAAAAATTTTCAGTAATGTTTGTAAGACTGTGTTTGTAAGACTATATGTATATGTTTGTACTAGTGTAAGACTATATTTTTTATGCAATCAAAGCACACTTAATTGTCCAATTAAAACATACACATAATAAAATCCAAACAAAGCACACTTAATTCTCCAATAAAAACATGTGCATAATAAAATCCAGAAAATACACACTTCATGATTGGGCTTCTCTGCTAGAACCAAAAAAATTTGAGTGACTAAACCGCCTGGTTCGTCTGGTTGGTCTTCTCTGCTCTGCTATGGACGGCCCTGGTGCCGCTGGCCCCGCATCGTCTCCTATATGACACCCGTTTATCATTATTTCCTGAAGGGACTCGTAACTCCCGTTCATTACATCATCGGCGGTTGTTTGAAATCAGTGGCTGTTCGAAGGCTGTTCGAAGGCAGAGAAGGGAGCTCAAAACGGGCTGGGGAAAAATCCTTTTCGTTTGAAAACAAGTTGGGGAAGGAGGGTCCTTATTGGTCTCAATTAGAAACGGTTTGCCAAACCGTTTTGCATTTTTTTTTTGCACCGTGAAAACGGTTTGCCAAACCATTTTGAATTTTTTTTCTCCTCACCGTGAAAACAGTTTGGGAAACCGTTTTCTGATAATAAAAACAGTTTGGGAACCTGTTTTTCTATCATTTGGATTTTCTGTGGCGTCGATCGCTGCGGTGGGGAAAATTGATCAAAAACGGACTGCCAAACCGGTTCTGAGATATACAAAACGGTTTTCCAAACCGGTTCTTTTGGTTTTTCTAAATCTTTCACTAATCATGCTGATACAGTAAATTTTTTATTTATTTATGTTTTATAAAAAAACTCGTTGGAACTTGGAAGCTCTCGCACAAAATTTAATATTTAAATATAATAGGGGCGGAACTGAATAAAGATATTAATTATGGAGGCAGGATTCTGCTTTTCCGATCTCAACCATTCAAAATTTTCAATTCACTTATCTCGATAAAGCAACTTTTCTATGCACAAATCTTAACAAATTTGAATGGTTGGGATCTGAAAAGCAGGGTCCTGCTTTTCTCTAAAAAAAGCAACAGAGTCCGATTCAATTATGGGAGCAGTTTGGGTCCGATGGGCTCCATCACCGTCCGATCAACTTTAAGATCTGTGCCAGTCGCTTTAATATCCGCACTTGGTCGCTTTAATATACGTGTTCACGAATCTTAAAGCTCATCGGACGGTGATGGAGCCCATCCGACCCAGTTTGAGTCCAATGGGCATCGGACCCAAGCTCGTCCCATTAATTATACCTTGTTTTATATACTTTTGTATTTTTATTTGGAACGAAGAATATTTTCATTGAAACGCATAAATTGGAAGTTCAAAATATATGAAGAGGAGGGGTCAAGTTACAATAATTTTGAGTTACAACAATGTTTTTTTTTTTTTCAAAGTTTAAATCATTGATCCAAACAATTCAACATGATTATCTAAATAAAATGTGCTTCCGGATCAAATTTTATATTTTTTTGAATTTCTTTACTATTTACTAAGTATTTTACAAAAAATAGTCAAATTCAGACCATTGAATTTTGTACCCATCTTAATAAATAGTAAAAAAAAATCAAAAAAATGTAAAATCTGATCTGGAAGTATATTTTATTTAGGTAATCATGTTGAACGGTTTGGATCGATGATTTAGACTTTCAAAATGAAAAAAAAAAAAAACGTTGTTGTAACTTTGTTGTGACTTGATCCCTCCTCATATATGAAATAAGCGAGATAGCTCGCAAGAATAGTAAAAATATTTGTGAATCAATCATTTTCAACGAATTAAACATATTTCCAATTTTTTAGGATTTATTCTTCAATTTACAAACTTTACAAACTATTCACTAATTACTTGAAAAATATTTGTTTTCTTTCTCAAATGTCAAAACATAAAAAAAAAAAAAATAATATACGCGTATGCATTATTAAAAAATTATTATTTTTTGAATTACACATTCAGTATATCCTAATAACTAAAACTTAAATTGTGAATAATTTGTGAATTTAAATTTTTTGCAGATTATTCAAGGATTTCTTAAATTTTCTGAATTTTCTGAATTTTTTCCAAATTTTTTCTATAACTTTTTTTTTTGCTTCCGATTTATTTACAAATCGCAAACTTTGGACTTCTAAACCCAAATAATTTATTTGTAATTATTCGTCACTATATTGAATTTGTCTGTATGCTTGCACATGAACAGATGCAAAATTGGTGTATTTAGAATGGTGACACATGTGGCTAAGAATTAAGAAACTGCTCATGATTATCTCCTTGTTCAGGTTCAGTCGCGTAAGCATGAAGCTTCTGAGACCCCACGACAAATTTTAAATATTAATTTATTTTTCATTTTTCAAATTCATATGAATTGATCCAACTGCAAATAGACAATGCACCCGGGCTCCGATGCGCGCACAGTTCCACGCAAAACATTTTTTTTTTTTGTTTCAAAATTTCGATAAGGACTATAAATGCAAAGGTTTATTACCAGAAAACTTTCGAGTATGAAATAACACAACACAAGGAATCTATTATTATTATTATTATTATTATTATTATTATTATTATTATTATATATATATATATATATATATGAGTAGAACTAGGGTGCTCCTAAGTTCATCCAACTTCTTGTGAACTTAACTCTAAAATATATCGAATCGATTTTAAACGATGAATTCAAACCGTTGAAATCCTTCTACCTAATGATTGATGCGTCTACATGTGAAAATTTTAAAGTTTTGAATTAATTTAATATAGAATCAAGTGATCAAAGGAGTTCAAAAATGAATGCATTAAAATTAATTTATAAACCTTAAATTTTGACCACTTGACTCTATATTAAATTAATTCGAAACTTTAAAATTTTGACATGTAGATGCATCACTCATTAGGTAGAAGGGTTTCAACGGTTTGGATTCATCGTTTAAAGTCGGTTTAATGTATTTTAGAGTCAAGTTCACAAGAGGTTTGGTGAACTTAGGAGCACCCTAGTTCTACTCTATATATAGAATGCTGAAAGGAATTTGCACTGTTCATTCAGTGTTGTCTCTTTTTTAGCTGTTTGGTCTGAATCCAACGAGTCTCAACGATTAGTAGTTTGTTCTCTAGATTAATAGTTTGTTCTCAACGATTCTCATTGTTTTTTTTAACTCTTAACTCCACCTCTCTCTCTCTCTCTCTTCTCGACCGCACCACTATCTAGAGCGACTGCTAGTAATATATAACCTCGTTCTATTAAATAACACAATTTTTAAGAATAACTTTACTGTCTTACTTTATATATAGCACATATAACATACATAGAAATATGTAATATATAACTAAAGTGGTTCTAACGGGTTCTCTCACCATTTGATTTGCTTTAAAATTCATGCACACAAATTTTAAAACAAACACAAAAGTTGCTGGTGCGAATCCTAAAACAGATCCGACGATGAGAGAAAACATTAGAACCACTTTGACCCAAGCTGCTCTCTTAAGCAAAAGAGATTAATTACCAAAACTGCTCTCTTAACAATAATATCAATAAATTCAAACTTTCAATTAAATACTTTATGATCCGAATTCGAGTGGCGTGAGGGACGAGACTGCCCCCAAATTAGTACCTAAGTTTGTCCTAAAAAAAGAAACAACCAACATAAGTAAAGGCTAATGAGAGCAATTAAGCAAAAGAGATTGGTACGTTAATAAAAAAATAATATAAATAAATAAATGATGGGACACCGATCATCACGCCACGTGCATGCCACTGGTTCAATTTACCGTGCAAGCATAATTTTTTGGGAAAATTAATTATTTACCGCTCTAAAATTTTCAAATCTAAAAAATGTAATCACTAAATTATAAATCTGAAAAATATCATTTTAAATTTAGTTAATTCTTAAATTTGCCACAAATACACAATTTTTATTCTTTTTTTATTAAAAATTAACTGAAAAATACAGTTTTGAAATACGTATTTCTGTATTTCCCTATATACCCTTCAGACTTCCCATTATACGTATCTCAAAACTGTATTTTTCAGATAATTTTTAATAAAAAAAAGTATAAAAAATGTGTATTTGTGGCAAATTTAAGAATTAACTAAGTTTAGAGTGGTATTTTTTAGATTTATAGTTTTGTGATGGCATTTTTCAGATTTGAAGGTTTTAGAGTGACAAATAACCAATTTTCCCTATTTTTTTTTTTACGCGCACAGTATTTCGGCCATTCAATTTACCATTTTCGTGTCCACTTGACAGTCGAACAATGTTCAAAAACAATACCCACAGAAATGACATTCGCTCGACGACACTAACTTTTTTTTTTTAAATACGGGTTGAAGGTCTAAGTCATCCAATATATTTCAAATCCTATGTATTAATATAAAAAAAATTCTCACTTTGTGAGTTACAAATTAATGACCTCCTACATGAAAAATATGTGCATTCGTCTCACTAGATAAAAAAAACAAGTTCTTCTAAATTTAATTCTTTATTATAAATTTATAACTTAAGTTTAATTTGTTGTTTCATACATCCAAATATATATTTAGAATACTTTTATCGATAATCTTATTTATTCAAAGTTTTTGTTTTCTAATTTAACCCTAGAAAGAGAAAGAGTTCTCTCTCCTGCATACAACTGTTTTTTTTTTTCAAAATATTTACTATATTAAAATGTACTTAAAAAAATAGTGCAAATTTATGTTGGAATAATTTGACCGTACGGACAACAACAATATTAAACTTCTAACAATTTGATAGAACAATTTACTGACTTTACTAGTGCTGCACAAAAATGCACAAAAACATCATAGCTCGTGATTCAATTGAGTTCTATTTGAAAAAAAATTTGAAAAAAAATTGTAATTAACTTGGTTCGAAATTGGTTTGTTCTGAAACAAATCAAATCAGCTCAAATTGAAATTAGATCGAATTCGAACTCAAACTGGATTAAGTTTGATTCGCATTAATTTTAAACCAGTTCAGTTTGAAATTGATTCGAATCAAAGTCAAACTCTTATTTTCAGTTTAAAATCCAGATTAGAATCAAACTAGCTCGGTTCGAAATTAATTCGAACTCCAACTGGGTTAAGTTCGATTTGATTCGATTCGTTTGCAGCCCTGCAGCAGCCATATGATTTGTACAAAAGATGATCATTTTATTTGGAGTAGAACTAGGGTGCTCCTAAGTTCACCCAACCTCTTGTGAACTTGACTTTAAAATATATCGAATCGACTTTAAATAATGAATCTAAATCGTTGAAATCCTTCTACCTAATGAGTGATGCGTCTACATGTGAAAATTTTAAAGTTTCAAATTAATTTAATATATAGTTAAGTGGTCAAAGGAGTCCAAAAAATGAATGCATTAAAATTAATTTATAAACCTTAAACTTTTGACCACTTGACTCTATATTAAATTAATTCGAAACTTTAAAATTTTCACATGTAGACGCATCACTCAGTAGGTAGAAGGATTTCAACAGTTTAAATTCATCGTTTAAAGTCAATTCGATATATTTTAGAATCAAGTTCACAAGAAGTTTGGTGAACTTAAGAGCACCCTAGTTCTACTCTTTTATTTGTTTTATATATTCAACATATATCAAATCTATTTTATTTTGTTTTATGATTTTATCCCTTCTTAAAGCCACATAACATGGTAAATTTTGCCAAGTAGGTCTAAGAATTTAGTACCATGCAGTCAC
Source organism: Carex cristatella (assembly GCA_024447775.1). Lineage (NCBI taxonomy): Eukaryota > Viridiplantae > Streptophyta > Magnoliopsida > Poales > Cyperaceae > Carex > Carex cristatella. Next base: position 4,213,967 of record JAJHPF010000022.1, read on the forward strand.
ATCAGTCAGTAATTTTTTTTTTTTTTTTTAGTAATGTGAGACCGTCTACTCGTCTTAGAAAATATTCTACTGCTCTGCACATTAAAAGCCACATCATGTTGTACAGATAAATTTTACTGGCAGAACGATGACAAGAACAGCGCACGTGCCTGACAGAAAGCATGGCAATCCGTTTCTCAGTTTTAATGAATACTGACCGTTGATTTAAAAGATCAACGACTCAGATGCTTTGATGACTGCTCTATTACTTGAGAGGATTACACAAGGGAGCTGCGGTACGGGGAAATTTTTTATCCATAAATTAAAAATTAAAAAATTTAGATGTATTTTTTTCGATAAATATAGGAAGACCGGAATTATTGAACGCAATCCAACTATTTTATAGATCAGAGTTATTGCTTCAGATCCATATATTTTTTTCAATATTTATTACAACCTTTATTACAAATTTGAACGTTTAAAAAAATTAAATAAGAAACAAAATAAGGATCTGAAGCAAGGGAGCAACTTGGGTACGATGGGTTCCAAAACTATCCGATCCACTTTAAGATCTGTAAACATGGATATTAAACTGAATGTGCACGGATATCCCATCGAACTCAGTTTGAGTTCGATGGGCATCAAACACAAGCTACTCCCCTGAAACAATTCCTCTGATCTATAAATAGTTGAATCACGCTCAATGTCTCCGATCTTAATATATTTGTTGAAAACTCAATATTATAATTTGCATGGATAAAAAATTTCCGCGGTATGGCCCCTGCCACTAGGATTATAATATATCCTTATTTTTTTTTTCTTTCTAAAGAGGCTTTAGAAACAGTGACATTGGGAAATGGTGAGGTGAAAGGGTCCGTCTCCTCTGCAATGATTTTGATACATTAATTAGAGTAGAATAATGGTGGTCTTAACCTCACTATCACCAAGTTTTTCATGAATTCAATTTCAAAATTTATTGATTTCAAACGAAAGAATCTAAACCATTAAATCGATCAAATTCAAAAGTAATGTATTTATCTGTCAAAAATTTAAAATTTTCATATTAATTTAGTATAAAGCCATACTGTGAAAATATGATGAAAAATAGACGCATTAAAATTAACTTATAAATATTTGTATTTCTTTATAACCTCACCGTCGCTAATTTCTTTTGTGAACTCAATTTCAAAATCTATAGAATTGACATTAAATAAGGAACACAAATTATTAAAGTCGATCAAATTCACAAGTGATGTATTTATCTGTTAATTTTTTAATTTTCATATTAATTTAGTATAAAGTCAGACGATCAAAATATAATGAAAAATAAATGCATTAAAATTAATTTATAATTTTTTATTTTTGTACTACTTGAATTCATACTTAATAAAGTTAAAATTTTAAAATTTGACACGTAAACACACCATTCGTGAAGTAGATTAGTTTTAAAGGTTCCAATTCATCATTTCAAGTCATTTCAATAGATTTCAAAGTTAAGCTCATTAAAAACTCAATGAGCTTAAGAACATTCTAATTCAACTCCATTAATTGAATAAAAAAATATTAATACATTAAAATACAAATATTACGAAAAAAAAATAGTAACAATATATATAATATATATATGGCGTCATCATCTTTTTAGAAAATAAATATGGCTCCACATCTATTCACCAACCACTTTGTTTGTTGTTTGAGCTGTATTATGTCAAATACAAAATTAAACTTGAATCATAGATAAAGTATTTAATTATACAAATTTTTTAATCATGAGAATTTTGTATTGACCAGAGAAGTCTGTCACGCAACAGCAAATGAGGTCAACTTGTTAAGCCTTTTTTGAAAACTTATTTTCTAAATCATTTGAAATAAAAAAAAGAAGGGACATTAATTAAGTAAACTTGTAGCTAGCTTAATTTGTCATGACAGGGAACGTCGTTATCAATCTTACCATTGCTCTTTATGAGAAAACAAAAGACCAAATATTTGTAAGCCAATCAATTATACTCATTAAATAAAGGGAGAATTTCATGTACACCCTTCAAAAGCTCAAAATTACGTATTTACCGCTAGAAAATTCATAGTATAATATTTATCCTTCCAAATTTCAGAAACTCATTCTATATATGAAGTTTATTGATTTTTGTATTAAAACTAACTTAAAATTTCAAAATTACTCATTTTATCTCTTATTAAAGGATAAAAATTACATAGTATGTATATGAAAAATATTATATCTTCTACTTTATTGGTGTTCAAGGAAAAATGATTCATTTATACTTGTGATGCATACATAGTAGCATTTAGACACGTGCTTGAGTGGCTTAAAGTAAAAAAAAAATAAAACAAATAATTTGCTCTCAAACCCGATCAATTTAGAAGACTAAAATTGGTACTTAATAAATATAATATGATCATTAATATAAAAGTCAATAAATTATATAAATTTGTAAGTTTTTTAAAATTAAAAATGTAAATATGATATCATGAATTTTAGAGAGAAAAATACTTAATTGTGAAAATTTGAGGCTTATACTTGATTTTTTTTTTTTTAAAATAGAACCAGTTTTAAATATTTTAATAGAACAAGCATCATTGATTTAGTTTTTATAAAATAAATAGCTGGATCGGTGGAGGCACTACACAAACATATTTGTGGAGATATTGACTATTGATTTTTGTAGTCAAATTGTAGATATGAGTTATAAAATGGCTCTACCGATCCAGCAGATCCGTTGGATCAGTGGAGCAAACGTCTTTGTGCATCCACAGGATCGGTGGAGTCATTTTTTTCAGAATTCAAATCAATAGTGTTTGTTTCTTTAAAAATATTAGATTTGATTCTATTTAAAAACAAAATTCTTATACTGTTATACATAAAATTCTCCTTAAAAATAAAAAGTAGTAGAGATAAAAGAAAATTCCATGGAACCCACCAATTGGAGAGATGTATCAGAGGCTGCACCAGGCTTTAGCGAGTGTGATGGGATTGGGATTTGGGAAAAGGCCACAGCAATTGAGTGCAAGTACTGTCCCCTTGCCTCTCAATCTTTAATCAGCTTGCCATCATTGGATCCTGACACCGTACCAGTATCTCTACCTCTCCTTTAAAATATTCTATCCCCTGGGCTGTGGTCGGCAATGAGATTTAAATTAAGAGTTTAAGCTGTGTATCAAGGAGGAGTTATTCGACTGACAAAGATTTAGAGCAATGAAACTTAAAGTGTATAAATATACTAAGGAGGCACTGTGCTACAAGTTTTTGTTTTTATCAGCTTAAGAATTTGCTCTAAGAAAGTTTAAGAGAGGTGATTTAAGTATGTCTAAGGTACAGTTGTTCGGCCAGCTTAAGGAGCAAAGGAGACTAAAGCCTCATTGTTGAACACGTATTAGGAGCCTAGTCCTCTCGTTCATTTTCTTTTCTTCTTTTTCTTTACCAAGCAGAGGATTTTCATTTGAAATATGTTTGGATGAAGTGAGAATAGTTAGAATATGAGACTATTCGAGATTATGGACTATTCGGAATAGCAATGTGCATTAAAATAACATTTTTGCTATTTTGATTAGTTAGAATAGTTGTTGTTTTTTTCCAATTCTTTGTAAATGTTGGAATAACTACTATTCGAAAGTGTGAAGAGAGAACAATATTTCTTTCTCGGATTACCGCCAATACTGTTCTAAATGATAAAATTAACACAACTTATGTTATCTTCACGTCGTGACAATTCATTTGAGACTCCACTTGTTTATCTTTTCTCTTAATTAACATCTTGTACAATTCAGATATGAATAGCACCATTTTCACACTAATATGAAAATCACTATTTTTTTCGTATTCTCATTTACTGTTTTAACTATTATAGTTTTCATCCAAACGTATCCTTAGAGGTAGTTTGGTTGGGTTGAGAATAGGTTATTCTTGAAGTTAAACTATTCAGAATAGCCTATTCAGTATTTAGTTGGGTTAGACTAGTTAAAATAGAAAATCCATTTTTTTTTGTCTTATTAGAATAAAATATTCATAAGAATTTTGAAATTTTACTATTTTAATAAGTCAAACAAAAACTGTTCTTTATTTGGTATTTGTCATTCTAACATAACATGTGCTTCCCGTCTGATAAATGCTTTCTGTGAAAACAGATATAGCCCCGCTATTTAAGCTATGGACCATCCGATCTGATCAAACGGCCTTGATTGATCACAAATGGATTATGGATCGGTTGGACTTGGACTCTACTTGGATATTAAAGAAAAAAAGAACTACTATTTGATAATTAATTATTTTATATATATAAAGATTTGATCTTGTTCGCTCTTTGATATTAATTGTAATCATGACAGGGAATACTAATTGCCACAATATCAACTGATTCCATCATCATTATTTGTTTTGATACTGGTACGTTAATCAAATCAAACTGTCTCGCTAAAATACAAATCGTTCACATCAAAGTGATGCTAGTAGATATTACACCAAACATAATCTTATTCGCTGTTTGCATTATTCATCTCCTCTTTCAATACATCATTAATAAAATACATAGAATTAATATATAAACTATCCAATGTCAATCCATCAGAGCTGCTCCTTGATGATCTAATTGGATCGATATATCATCAAATCCGTGGGGCCGTAATTTGAGAAGACATGGTGCACTGCCGCTGAATGAATTAATGAATGATGTTTCCCAAATTTATGCGACCAAATGGATGTATAAATGGCATAAAAACGACCTCTTATAAATCTTAAGAGATGCATGAGAAAATGACACGATTGTCACTTCGCATATCACACGGTTGCTTGATTAGCGTTCGATATTTTTTGGGACCATATAGGTCCATAGCCTGAGAATAAAATACTAATTAATAACACATAGTGAAAGAAATAGTAAAGCTAGAATGTTTCTAAGTTCATCAAGTATTTTTATAAACTCAGTTTAAAAATTTATTGAATTGGTTTCAAACGATGAATTTATACTGTTGGGATCGTTTTATCTTATGAGTGATGCGTCTATATTTAAAAATTTTAAAATTTCAAATTAATTTAGTATAAAGTTAAGTGGTCAAATTACAAGGTTTATAAATTAATTTTAATGTATTCACCTTTTAGATGCCTTTTGATACTTGACTCTATACAAAATTAACATAAAATTTTAAAATTTTGGCATGTAGATGCATCAGTCGTATGGTAGAAGAATTTTAATGGTTTGAAGTTAATCCGATAAATTTTAGCTAGAGTTGAATTCACAAGAAGACTTGGTGAACTTAGGAACAACCTAGTTTTACTCGAAAGAAAATTAGTTAAGCTGTTATAATCGTTATAACACGTTTCGACATGTGTGTCAATTATATGATGTGATTTGCATGTTGCATGAACGGTTCTCTTCGATCCAAAATAGCACGTTTTGTGAATTGATCTTATATGTCACGTGACTCGTTTTTCTAAACTTATATCTTTATCTTAAAATATTTTCTAAACTTATATCTTTATCTTAAAATATTTTGATTATATTTTTTCTTTTTTTTAAGTATCTATTATTTTTCTTCTTCAATGAACTAATTTTAAATCCGAAACAAAATGATTAAGCGTGATCACCACGTCATGTGTAGTCATCGTGGCTAGAGGAGGAACCAAGGTAGGGGCCAGCTTAGACCCCAGTCCCCCTTTAGTCCAGAAAATATACCGATTTTTTTTTTGCTTATGGGCTCTTGGTACCTCCTAAATTATTTATGAGCCATTGGCACCTCCTAAATTTTTTGGAATGACATCCTCTGCGGAGCTTTTACCTGCAGAGGTCGTGTGGTTATTTTAATCTGGTTCGTTCGTTTCGATCAGACGGACCAAATAAGATTATGGCACGAATCTCAAAGCAAAATTAATACTGCCCCCTCCATCATCCCGAGCACTCACCGGCTGAGAGTAAATCTGGACAGTCCGATCAACTCCGTACCGCAAACCTTTGCAGAGGATACTGGTCCAATTTTTTTTTACTTATGGGTTCTAAATTATCAATGGCCCCTCTAGTTTTCATTTCTGGTTTTGCCATTGATCGTGGCTAGGGGTAGTATAATGAGCTGGGCTCAGTTTGTGATCGGCTTGCTATAGCAACTGAGCGAGCTGAGATTTAAGGTGCCGAGCTAGAATCTCAGCTCCTAATCAGCCTGAGCTAGTAGCGAACTGGACTGAGCTAGCTCGTTTGACTCGTTGGACTTTATTTGAGCTACTATCTTACAAATTTAAAAAATAATAATAATGAAGTCAATCTAACAAAGTATCAGATATTCATTTCCAAGTACAATTAATAGAACCGAACAAGCCTATCAAACAAAGCATCAAACATAAAAATTAGTAGAATGACAAAACTGCACAAATATTAAAAAAACCAACAAATCATAAACCCTAACCTTTCATTCAAAGGATCAGATCAAATCATAATTCTATAATGAGCGAGATGGCTCGTGACGAGCTAAGGCCAACTCAAACTCGTTTAATATGGACTGAGTAAGTAACGAGCTAGTGACGATCAAGTTGTTTTGATTGAGACACGAACTTTTTTGCTAGATCTAATCATGGTGTAATTTCCCTCCATTATTTTTGTTGACATCACGTAAAAAAAAAATTTGGTCACGTATCATAATGCAACATAATTAAGTCACGACGTATTAGTCACGTCACACCATATTTTTTCTTCGCTAATAGCATATATAATAGTTGAATATCTCAATTTCTTCTTTATGTTTATTATTTAAAAAATTAATAACTAGAAGTTTTAATGTTTTAATGAATGTATATATTTTATTTAATAAATAGTAAAAATAATTATTATATTAGTATTATCTGTTATTTATCCGTTATAGTTTTATTATCTGACAATCATAACGAGTAAGGGTAAAGTACGAATAAGATAATTTATAACGGGTAAAAGTAGGATATAAATAAGAATAATTTATAATGAGTACAGATATAAAAATATTCTATCCGATCCTTACCGTATCCGTTGACACCCTAAGCATAACCACATAATCGTCAATAAAAATATGACTTTTAATGCCAAGTCATCACTGAAAAGGTCGAGTATGTATATGTTTTAATATTTTATTTAATAATAATAAAAATAATTACTATATTAGTATTATCCGTTATTTATCTGTTACAGTTTTATTATTTGACAATTCATAACGAGTAAAGGTCGAGTATATATAAGATTATAAGATAATTTGTAACGGATAAAAATAGAATAAAGATAAGAACAATTTTTAACAAGTATAAATATAAAAATGCTCCCACTCAATTCTTACCGCTCAATTCTTACCGTACCCGTTGACACCAAACCATTACCGCGTAATCGTCAATAAAAATATGACTTCTAATGCCAAGTCATCACTGAAATTTTTACTGAATCTTTTCCAGCGTCACTGAAAATATAATAATGAATTCCACACTGGACACCTAAAAAAATAACATAAAAGGAAAAAAGAAGAAAGAGAAAGAGAGCGAAAGCTGGAGGTAAAGAGAACTTTTTTTTTAATTATAATATTAAGGAGGAATTTCATGTATATGCCTCAAACTAGCTCAAATTCCGTATGTCTCCCACTAAAATTTATAATATAATATTTACCTTTTTTAATTAAAAAAAATCACAAATTTTACTTAATTGATTGACTTTTCTATTTAAACTCATTTTAAATTTATAAACCACTCATTTTACTTTTTATTAAAAAAATAAGTATATATAGTCAACGCAAGAAAATAATTCAGTTAAAAAAATAATTTGGTTTTTTAACTGATCGATTTTCAAAGACAAATAGTTAATTTCTCTATTTTTGACACATATACAATAACATTTGCACATACTTGTGTGCGCATATTACAAGTAAGAAATGAATAATTTATTCTCAAATCCAATCAATAAGAAACTAAATATTTCTCTTAAATATATTACATATTATTTTATTTTATTTATTCTAATAAAGGTTAAGCCGAGCATTTTAGAAATTTAAAATAAGTTTTAATAGAAAATCAATAAATTAAATAATTTGTGAGCTTTTGAAACTTAGAATGATAAATATGATATCATAATTAGGGATGCAAACAAATTAGATATAGATCAGATAGTGGTAAAACTATATTCGTATGCGCTTTTATTTTTCAAATACGAATATAGATCGGATAGAAACAGATATCTGTTTTTTATAATAGTGAGTAATATATTTTTTTGTAATATATATTAAACTATATAGTATATATCTACTATTCGGATACATATAACTAATATTTAAAATCATATCCATATCCATATCTAATATCAAATATCCGTATTTAATTTTTGAATACAGTCGGATAATTACCCGACCCGTTTGCACCCTCAAATCATGAATTTTAGATAAGAAAACATAATTTTGTGGCATTTGAAGGGTATACATGAAATTCCCCTTAAGAAAATAGTACTGCACGGAGTATGGTCACAGAAAAACCCAACCCCACTCCTCCAGTACCAATACCATCTCTCTCTCCTCCGCTCTCTTTCTTTCTTACCCTTTCTTTTCTCCCAGGAACGTGTCCCCGAATTCGAGCATTTTTTCACAAAAAAATTTCATAAAGCCCTCAAACTCCGATGAGAAGAAAGCGAAGAATGTATCCCGATCAAAAAAGCAAGAAATAAATAAAAGCAAAAGTGCAACAAAAACGCATATATAGAAATTAGGAAACCTTCACTGGGTCTGGTTGGTTGCCTTCCTTTCTTTCCCTCACTAGAAACCTCGCTAGAGAAAAATACCCAAAACCAATTTCGACAAAACCACCCAAGAGAGAGAGAGATAGAGAGCAAACGAAGGTCGAAGCAATGGGGGGTGTGACGTCATCGATGGCGGCGAAACTGGCCTTCTTCCCGCCTCAACCTCCTACTTACGAGCTCGAAGAAGAGGCGGGGTCGGGCCTTATCACGATGAGTCGCTTTCCTCATCGAGAAAATGTCGAGATCATGCGCCTCACCACTCGACGAAATCAGAAAATCGTGGCGGTCTATGTGCGCCACCCGATGGCTGTTTCGACCGTGCTCTACTCGCATGGAAACGCCGCGGATTTGGGGCAGCTCTACGATCTGTTCCTCCAGCTTTCGTTTCATCTCAGAGTAAATCTCCTTGGGTATGTGTGAATTTTTTTGTTTAATTTTCTGGTTTCTTTTCAATTTTTGATGCAATCTGGTTTACTCCCATTCAGATCAGAGAGACCTCACTTTGGTTTTCTCCAGCTTTTGCGCGTCTTTTACTTGCTTTTGGTTGGGTTTTATAGAAATAATTCAATTGATTGAAGGATTGTTGGTTGACTTCCTTTGGAAATTTTTTCCAATTGGATATGGGTTTTGATTAGGATTTGTTGGTTTGGTTCCTATTTTGGTCCTCTATCTGTTTGGAAGGTAAGATTCAGATCAAGTGGTATTAAAGTCCCTTGGATCTTTTATTGGTGTTTTCTTTCTTTTCTCCTTTGGGAAATTCTAAATTTCTGTACAAAAAAAACTACTGGTAACTAGATGTCCTGATTTTTTAGCCAAAAATCGGGTATTAGGCAGTTTTCAAATTGAGACTGGTATGCAAAATTTGTGCTAATGTGTTCTAACACTGCAACCCTTCTTCATTGATTTGTACTCCGTGCTGTCTATGCTGTTATGCTTTTAACTCTGTAATTGTGATTCTTCATGTTTGGTTTGTGCAATTTCTCAATGTAAACAGCTTTGATGATTCAGTTTAACATCATAAGAATTTTCTGTGTAAACTTAGAAGTAGGTTAATACTGCTTAGTGAATGAAATATAGTTATCTGTGAGACTAAGTAGTAGGTCAAAACTGCTATGTGATTGAATTTAATCTTGGTGCGTGATTGAATTTAATTACGAAGCCTACTTCCTGTGCACAACTTAATGGTATGTTTATAGTGCTTTATTTGAAAGGGTATTTCATTGTTTAGCAATGCTTACCTTTTAAGTTTTGTAAATTTTTTGGAATTCTAAATATCCCTTTTTTTTAGATTTTTGGAGAAATATGATATGGATTGAAGAATATAAATAATTATTGATTAATATAGATTATATATTTGCTTATCTATAGTCAAACAGGGGCAGTCAAAAATTCATTTGCAATAAATCTGGTAAATGGTCATATCGAGGGAAATTTTCCTTTGTTACTTAATATATTATGATAATTACGTTAGATGCATGTCTTTTTCTCAAGTGTCACACCACTAGAAAGACAGTTGTGTCTCTAAATTAATCTTCTTTTGCTTTTATTTCATATTTGTCAACTACAGTTAACATAGTTGATTGATTTTAATTGGAAACAAAAGGGGTTGATTGACCCCCATATTTTCATAAAAGCAACGATGTGAGTGCTCTTTATTAGTTTACTGCAGATACATTTTAAAAATGCCAATTTTTTATCCTGATATATGCATTGAACTTTGCTACTACTGACCCCCATATTCCCTGGACACAAAATTTAATCAATCCCCTCAATAAATTTTTTTACTGCCACCATTTGTCAGCATTGCTTAAGATTGGGGTCCTAAGTTTCTCATCTCTTAGGTTAGATTCAATATTGTTCGGATTTTATTTGTTATAGAATTTATGATTTTACTGTTTCTGCGTCCTTGACGGGCCTTTCGGTTTCACTCTTCTCTCGCAATAACCTATTCAATTAATGTTCCATCTCAATATTCACCATCCAATGCAAACTAATGTCCACAGAAATAGAATTAATTTTCGATATGTAAGATCCTCTTTATTGATACAATTTTTTTTCCACAACAAAGGGATATCTTCAAGAGACCCAGAACCAAGAGTCATGTAGATCATTGAAAAATCAAAGTTGACTTGCTTTATAAAAAGATCATATTATTGACTAATATGAAAATCTCTCACGGGATTTAGCCAATTGTCTCAATCATAGGGTATTATAGGGTACCGCAAGTATTTTTGACGAGAATTGTTCTAATTATTCTACTTCTATGAAAAGCTCACACGGGATTTAGCCAATTGTCTCGATCATGGTGTATTATAGAGTACCGCAAATATTTTTGTCGATAATTGTTCTGGTATTCTAAATATAAATATTTCGTTTTTGCTTTCTAATTTTGGCTCGTCAGTACGTTATGCTTTATTTAATCTAATTATTTCATTATAGTGGATTCACTGGCCAAGAACAACTTTTGTAAATTTTGTTAATGATTATTTTTTTTGAAACAAATTTGTTTTCCTGCTCAAAATCTAATGGCACCTTTCTATTACTTCAGGTATGACTATTCAGGATATGGCCAGTCGTCAGGCAAGGTAAACTTCCTTTTTCTGCCATTCAGACTTACTCAAATTCCTCTTCTATACCTAGTTTAACTTAATTTAGCTTTTAATATATTTATAGCCAAGTGAGAATAACACATATGCTGACATAGAGGCTGCATACAAGTGTCTCATAGAGAAGTTTGGTGCGAAAGAGGAAGAGATTATCCTCTATGGCCAGTCAGTTGGAAGTGGACCCACTGTTGATCTGGCTAGTCGCTTACCTAACTTAAGAGCTGTTGTTTTACATAGCCCCATTTTGTCGGGCTTGCGTGTCATGTACCCTGTGAAACGAACCTATTGGTTCGACATTTACAAGGTTAGCAATGTTGATATCCTCTTTGTTTTGTATTAATCAAATTATTTTTTTGGTCATGCTATCATGATGCTGACTTTGATCTCTTCTGTGATTGCAGAATATTGACAAGATCCCTAATGTAAACTGCCCTGTGCTCATAATACATGTAGGTATTTCAAAATTTAAAATTTTATTTTGTTGTTTTGTGGAGGTCTTATCTTTCTCTAAGCCTGTCTTACTATTTAGGTATAGGTTCATGTTCTGTAAATTATGTTGGCAATTTGAATATTGTGATAAATCTGCATCATAGAATAAAAAATACCAAGTTCCTAACAATTTTTACCTAAAATACCTTTGTTATGGCTATCATTGTTGACTATTTGTATAAAGTTTTCTAGTCTTTCCCACCATGTATTCTTAAATCAACTGTGTGGTTGAAGTATGTTTAAGTACATTATTGGTAAATTTTGTTTACCTTTATAGAAAGGTCATTGTATTTAAGTGAGAATACGAGAACTTTAATTTTACTGATCAACAGCAATTTTTGTTACCATCAAGATTTGCTTAGTTGGCTAGTTGCCTAGTAAAAGCTACAGGTCTTGTACTTTAAGCGCTCCCAAATAGTTGTTTATAAATCATTCTAGCAGGCGATATTAAGTTTATCTCATTCTTTTTTTCTTAAACAATAAACACGTATGTATAAGATAAATGATAATGAAATAAAAAATCCTACTGAAAATGTTAATTATTTTCTTTATGTCATTTAATTAATCTATCATAACCTGGAATTAAAGGGTAGACTTGGTTTATCTATCGGAGGACTTATTTGATATGACTCTGTTATTCATTATTTTGTCCGGTCAACTACTCTCATTAAGTAGTCTAATAAAACATTATATGTGAAGCATTTTCATTTCTATCTTTTGTTTTGAATAGGTTATATATGAGATTTCATAAAACATTTTTTTTTCTGGTTAATCTGATTAGAGCAAAAGAGCATATTTAACTTTGCTTGAAACATATCTCAATTGATCTGTGTACTATTATGAAATAATACTGATCTGTACCGGAAAACTAGTATTCTAATCTTTGATAATGTAAACCAGACCAAAGCAATAAATAAAGGGATACTGAAGCTTCTACATTTATTTATATTTGAATTGTTCAAAATGCATATAGATTAATTCATACTATTTTTATTTTTTACTCCAGGGAACAGCTGATGATGTGGTGGATTGTTCGCATGGCAAACAACTATGGGAGCTGTGCAGAGAGAAATACGAACCTTTATGGATAAAGGGTGGCAAGCACTGTGACTTGGAGCTCTTCCCGGAGTACATCAAGCATCTAAAGAAATTTGTCACCACTGTTGAAAAGCCTCGATCTGAAAGGCCTATCTGGCGTATAAACACTAGTGACAGGGTAGAACCCTCTAGAAGGAGTACTGACTGTCATGAGCCGCCTAGGAAGAGTACTGACCGCAAACTCAAGCTGAGGAACAAGGAGCCTCCTAAAACTGAACATAGGTACAGTAGTGTGGATGGTTTTGACAAAATAAAGTTTTCGCTGGACCATTTCGAGAAGTCACGGCGGAGTGTCGATTGCTTAGAGAGACCAAGAAAAAATATGGATCAGATTGAAAGGGGGAGGAAGAGTGTTGATAGGTTGGATAGGATCTGGGCTGGGTGAGTAGGATAAGGGTAAACAAGAGAATAGAAAATGTTTTAATTTAAAAAACCCCCTTGTAAAATTTTACATAATTGGGTTTCCTGTTGGTTGTGTTGTGGAGATTTTTTCTGTTGCCTGTATTAATTTATGTTTGGATGGTAATGTACTTTGTGTGGATGTTAACATCTATATTGGGCTGCTGACATGGTGATTGGGAAAGGCATTATAACAAATGTTTAGGGATTTAAGTCCAATTGAATCATTTGTGCATATCCATTCTGATACTGTTATTTTCTCCTTTTCTGATCTGATATTGAGCTGTCATGTGGGTCTGAAAATAGAAAGTTGAATCTTTATAATGATGGCGACATCGTCCCGAATCCCGATACATGTTTACGGAAAGGTTGGGAACCTGATGATTAGATCATGCACTGAGAATTGTTGTTATGATTAGCCATTGACAAGATAATCTTTGTTTCAGGGAACTTGGTCATCTACCAGTAAGTATTTTGAGAAAATAAAACAAAGTAATTCCATCTCATTTGTTGATGTAGAGATTGCTTTCAAATTCATGATACAAGTTCTCATTGAGCAAAAAAAAAGTGTATGCAAAATTTAATATGGCACATCTTAGGCGCTGTTAGTTAGTAGTTACTAGCCCTAATATATAAAGCATTTATGGGTTATCTGTTTCAGAGGAAGGCCGATATGAGAGCTCTAAATGTTTAGTATTGTAATTGAATCCTATCAAATTCTTTAGATATTCGCAATCAAATATGTATAAAAAAAATACCATTTTTAGATATTTAGTTACAACAATCTCAACACGGACTTAGAATTTGGATATAATAAGAACTGGCCCAGGGCTTGTGTTCAGGGTAAAAATTTGAAATTAGTTCTTGTTTTTCTTTTAACTTATATTTTTAAATCCACAGGCTATTGGCTATACTTAAATTGGTGGGCTTATATCTTTAAATCTATCTAACTTTTTCTTCTTTGGAGAAAGCATAAGTTTTAATATTTTTAAGCCCACAAGTTAATACTTAAATTTGCTGACTTATATCTTCATATCTTGGGGAAATTTTATGTATACTTTAATATTTCAACTTCCTTTTCTTTTGAGAAAGCATAATTTAAGTAATAGTAATACACTGATTAGAAAAGCAGTAAACCAGCCTGCATACTGTCAGTCACTATGCACACTGTTCATCACAGTTACTGGCCTCATAGAAATTTGGGATTAATTATGTATAAAGCTTGAGTTTTGCTGGAAATTTACAAATAAAGAACTCATGATTTGGTTTAGCCAATTGGCCACTGGTACCTGCTCTGAGTTTGTACAAATGCCTTTGATTGACACATTTAGAAAATTTCAAAAAATGTGTAACTGCTCCAATATAGAAATCTTGATATTTAGAGAATATAGAAATAAAAATTACTCAAAAAGGAGTTGTGCACTGATCAGGACATAAATAATAAGCAAGTATACTCAGAAATTTCCTAAATTGCCCTTGTCACATGATAAACCAATAAAAATAAATTCGAATTATGAGATGAATTGCCTAACAGATGTCTCATATTTTTTTCAGCATTCCAGAATCAAGTAAAGGGGAGCAGCTTGGGTCCGATGGGTTTCATCACCGTCCAATCCGCTTTAAGATCGGTGCATGTTGATTTAATATCCGTTCGACTTTGCTTTAATATGCGTGCGCATGAATCTTAAAGCGGATCGAACGGTTATGGAATCCATCGGACCTAGATTGAGTCCGATGGACATCGGACCTAATCTCGTCCCCAAGTAAAGGCTATCAAAATAATATGGAGTATTGTTTGTCACTATTAACAGTTCTTGTCTCATATTTTGTGATATTAGTATTACAATATCTTTTTAATTTTTTTTCTTATTTACTGTTGTGCTATTAAGAATTTTTTTATCTCATTAAAGTTTCTGTTATAATATTAATTTGTTGTTATCTTGTGAAAATTTGGAAAGATATGACATCTCTTACTCCACAAATGCCATGACGATTTAACCGGACAAATAGATATATCTTACAAGAGCAGTTTGGGTCCGATGGGCTATAACTGTCTGATCCACTTTAAGATCCGTGTGCAAGAATATTAAAGCAATACACACGTATATTAAAACGACATGCACGGATCTTAAAACAGATTGGACAGTTATGGAGGCCATCGGACCCAAACTGCTCACATATCTTACTGCACATTTAATTGTCCATATATGTCATCCTTGACAGCCTGTTGATTGTTCAATGGACAACCCGTTAGTTGTCTATGGGTGCGTTTGGATGAATCAAGAATTGTAGCAAGGATAGAACTATCCTCAATTTTAAGATAGTAGCTATTCCAACATTTTGTAGGAATAGTAAAATAGTGGGCTATCCCACAAAAGACAAACAAAAACAAAGAATAGCGACTATTCGCTAATCCAAACACATCCAAACGCCGAATAGTAGCTCGGAATAGTGCTAATCCGGAATAGTAGCTATTCTTCACCCATCCAAACGCACCCTATATATTTTTGTCCGAACAAGGTCAATTTGAACTGAACTTTATAACTATCTGAGTTAGACGAACTGAACATGCAAAAAAATATACGGAATATTGTACCTTGGACGTTCTCAACTATAACATCCACACCTCTTTTTTTTTTTTAACATTGTTTCGCTAATCAGATTTCGTTTAATGGGATGTTATGGTCTATGATGTCACTGGACCATCACATTTTTCTTAGATATCGAATTTTCGAAAACTGCTTCTCTATTGTTGATATATATTTTTTAAAATTTCCTATTAATAAAAATTTCGGTCCTATCTCAACTTTTTTTGCATGACCGATGTGTAGGGTGCTTATTCGGGGACTAGTATCGTGTCCGTGCGATGCAACGGGACATATTATAGGAAAACACAAACATAATTTTATTAGAAAAAAACCATTCCAATAAAAAAATATATTTAAAACTTGAGGAACATAATATCTGAAGAGTATTTACATGATTATGAATTTTAATTACTTTGAACCGTAATCTAATAAAGACATTACTGTTACAAAAGTGGATGCAACAAAGATCCGGTACAAAAGAAAAATAGTTAATTAATATGATGTGTCGATTGTTAGCATGTCTTTGTTGGATCCTGGATGCCTCTAGACTTAGTAAGAAACATTTCAAGATTTTCTTTTCTTTCTCACCTAGAAATTTAACAAAATAAAGAAACAATAATAAAAATGCTAATATAAGAGAATAGTGAAATAAAGCAAATTTAAATTAAATTTACTGGTAGTTAATTAATTTTTTTTTTTATCCACATTTGAATTCAATATTTTGTTATCAGTAAAAAAAAAAAATAACAAATAAGACAAGGGTAGAGATTTAGATTTTGCATCTGCTGCTATTCATATCTTCAATTGTATAGCTCCATTATTCAAATTTGATTCTTCCAATCTAAATGTTATTCATGCCCTTCAATATCAACTGAGTTTTTCCAACATTTATGAAAATAAACAAAAAAAAATATGAAAAGTAGATTGTAATTGCTCCAATTGAAATTTTTTATAATCAAATTAGAGATGTTAAATTAATATGGTTGATGTGTCTGATGAAAACAGAACAGATGAGTAGTTATCCTTTTGTTACCCAAAATAAGAGATTGATTTAGTTCTCTCATAAAATTGGCACATATGGACTTACTATTATAGTATTCTTAGTACTAATTTGAGACATGGTTATATAACCCAGATAGTGCTATGTTTCAATACCAAAAACTTAAAGTATTTAATAACTTATGAAATTAAAATATTATATTAGTCAAATTATTATATGTTTATATTCATTGAAATGTTCTAATTTGATTTGGAAAAATAATCCTTAAACTTTGGTTATTTGAAAATGACAAACTGGAAACATTATTATTAAAATATGTTATCGGAAACTTTAGTATACCAAACTACCCAACTATTTTTTTAAATATTATTTATATATTCATCATCATTATTATAAAATATTATTATAAAAGAGAAGTATTGATGCACTTGGCTTATATAGACTGAGTCCAATTACAACCGATAAGCAAAATTTATAGTTCTACTAACTACTGCTAAATAACTATCAATTTCACGGTATGTACAAGTAACGATCAAACATAACAGTGTTTGCAATCAAAATCAGAAAAACAACAGTAAGCACAATAAATGAAGTGATCATTCTTCAAGCAACAATAGAAATATATATAACATCTCAAGGAGGTAAAATAAAATATCTTTGCTATTACACTGACATTAAATTAAGTAGAACTATCTATTACATCGACGAGATACTTGGTTTCTTTTCCTGGATCAAGAGGGGTGACATGGATCACACTGATCTCATGCCTTTGTCGTGTAATTTGACTTCCATTATTATTCCCAACCATCACAAACATATTATATCTATTGTAAGTAATTGACCGCAGGCGCTCCAGTATAGCAACATAAGAATTATCCTAAAATCAAAACAATTACAAATACAAATTGACAGATTGGAACTTAATATGAAAGTATTGTTGAGAGGTCGTATTGGGGCTGTTAGTGTGCCAGTTAAGCTATACCCTATTTTCTTTGCCTTTTCTGCTAGTCACACGTATAAGTCATGCAATATCAGTGTTTGAACACATGTATGACCTAGAGTTTGACACAACACAGACTTGAAGACTATTTTACCCCTTTGATTATATTACTCATTTACCATAAATACAATAAACCTAAAATCAAAGGCTTTACACATATGGAGAACTTTTGTCAATTTTATCTGTAATTTATGCAGTCTAGCCCCTAATTTCTATGTTTATTGCATTTCTCAACCATCTGAACACTTATGAGAGAGAAAATCATAGGAAATCCATTGTTATTCAGTAAGAAATCAAGTCATTTGTTTATCATAGGAAGCGTGAGGCCTCCTCAGTTGGTTGAGAAATTCTTGAAACATGGATGATAAAATAAAAATTATTTCAAACATGGAAAAAACTAACTTTCTTAAACAACTCAGAGAGGGACTTTGCCTTGCAGCCCAATAATTTCTGGCCCACCTCATCAAAAATTGTGACATCATGACTACCAGTATGGTCTACAATCTCCATTTTGAATACATACCTAGAAAAATAAGAGTATTTAAATTCAAAGATTAGCATATATACCATCTAATATGGGGATATGAACTTACTTATCATTGACAGCACCATGAAAATAAGTACCTGAGATGCACTTCAGAATAATATTTGTCACACTTGTGACACCAATACTGTGTGTTCGGTGCCTCAAGAAGACTTGTCCTACACCAGCCACACCCCGTATAAAATAGGCGGTTGTGTTCATCATAGTAAATTTTTACTAATTGTAATAACAACCTCATAAAAACCACACTGCACAAGATGAATGGTAGTTATTTGTCATTTGACAGAAAGTTACAAGTAAACAGGTAAAATGAGTTTTCAATATTGAACTGGTACCTTATTGCTATTGAAGGTTGAAAATTCTTTAAGCTCTTAAACTGTAATCATTGTAGCTCCAGTGAGATTAATAGCTACTATGTTAGCTCCACCAATGTTGCATGAAGCTATCTCTTTATTTCTCAATTGCTCTAGAATACTTGAGGCTAAATAACGAACAATTATTAGCTAGTATATAATATGAAATTAAAATAGAAGGTTCATCTCTTAATACTCATTGCAATTCAACAGATGCAATACCAAACCTAACACAATTGTCTATTTTTTTGTACCCATTATGCCCTAATGCCCTTCACTGATTAGATGGTTCAAATCATCTTAAAATTTTTTAATATCTACTAAATATAATGTGTTGGGCAATTCTCAAAATTTATTGAGGTTAAGATGTAGATTATAGATGAAAGAAACTGCTACTGTTTGCTTTATAAATAATTTGTGTCGTAACAGTGAAATCTAAAATTTATGTCCTTGATCCAATTGCTTCTTTTCCACTCAAACAACCAAAAAATAACATTACCTAACTTGTAGACATGGCGGTAAAATTAGAGAATCAAGTTTTATATGATACATTATCTTGAAATCTTGAACTCCATGGATTGAAGGATTGAAAAATACTCTACTACTGTAGGAGCTGTAAAGAAATAGATAATCTAACAAAATAGAATAACTAATTTTTACCGACAAACATATCATTTGAAAGAAATTTTGTAATTAAACAATACTATGAGAGGTACCTTCACAACAATTAATAAGAAGGGCAGTTGCTACTATAATTGTGTCATTATTTGAGGCAGCTTGCTAATCAAGAGTAGCAAGAGTATCGGAAAAAAGAATAAACAAACTTAAAATTATATATATGCATAAAAAACTAATCAGAAAAAAAATAATAGAATCCAACAGGTACAAATTACTTACGTCTTATCAACAAGAAGGACATCTCTTTTAGGAATTTGCTTATCACTAGATTCCTTATAGTAGATTGGACCAACCACTCTGACCATGGCCATCACATCTACATACAAATAATAACATAATTGCAACATGAAGCATATACTAAATCGTGAACTAAGAAAATAGTAATTTAGAAATAATGGGAAGAAACTCATGAACCTACCAATTAGAAGATGCTTATTGCCTTCAAAAGCATGAACTTTGTCAAACGTTCTAAGTTTAAATGAAAACAAGGGAATATTATTGTCCTCGTATTGCTCTTCTATCTCAGTTTCTTTGGTGAACAAGCATTCAATATCAGAATCTACCAATTTGTATTGCGTCGGGGCACCTTTTATATCAACAGCTGTGAAAGAATAGATCTTTCCTTCCTCAACTGTAGCTTGAAGTCGATCCACTTCACCATCATACATCGAAGCCTCCAATTTTGTTCCCTATACAAACAAACACTTAAATCTATCTTCTAAAAAGTATAAGGAAGAAGAAAAGTAATTTAAATAAAAGAAATGTTACCTCAACATCAATGAGCAGTAGCTTCATTCTTTTCTTTGACAGATAGTGCTGAACATTAAACTTTTGCTCAACTCGTGCATACAAATTCCATTTGCATTATCCATAAGGATGAAGGACAGTAAATGGAGGAAAGGATTTCTTCCTCTTAAATTTGTAAATATAGCAACAACAACAAAAAATACAGTGAATATATTATAAGAAATCTGTAAAATGCACAACATTCTTTATTACAGTGAATTTTATGAAAATATGAAAGAAGCCAATTTATAATTTATGCTTAAATCTTCCTAAAGAGACTGTTGAAAATAGCAAAATATAAATAAAAGAGACTGAACAATAAGGAAAGACAAATGACAAAATCCCTCTAACTTGAACTTTAATAAACACAAGTACCGTTCATTTGTCTCATTTTCTTCCTTCTCCAGTTTAATTTCTGTTGTAAATTCCTTTTCTCCACTCAGTTTATCTTGTCCTACAGTGACTATGACCGATGGCTTAATAATATTGGATTGTGTAACCCTATCAGTGACATCTTCATTCACTCGAGATTCAAAATCAACATTCATGACATCTTTGATTGTCATACAGAAGTACATATAACATTGAGGATAATTATTAATAATTGAATTAAAAACAGAAATTATAAGAAGATGCATGTTCCACTAAAGACAACAACTGTCGAAAGTTGCTTTCATTTAAAATCCAATTAAGAAAATAAATAATGTTTTCCTATAAGAAACAAATTGGGAAAAGAAATAATGGAAAAAGGAATCATGAGTGTTGAGAAGAAACAAATTGGGCACGAAATTTCCTGATTTATTGAAATAAGAGACGGAAGTGAGGATTTGCATATCGTTCCAATTAATTGAAAAGCAGAAGTGAGATATTTACCATTAATTAAAAGGCGGAAGTGAGGATTTCTATCATTAATTGAAATAATGCAAAAGCTTACGAACAGGAAGCATCGTAAAGGAGGAAGAGAAGAAGAAAAAGGAATCGTACAGAAGAGAAGAAGAAAAAAGAGGGCCTGTGCCATAGTGTCTCTTCTAAAACTTCGGATCAGTTATGCGACTTCCGACTTTTCGACAGACAAAAACTTCCGATCAGCCTATTAAATTTTGACTGTAATATACGTACGTGTGGCCTGTGGCGAGTATAATTTTAACTAAATTTCGACTGTTTAATCAAAAGAAGCCACAAAATTTAATTGGAGGGTTCAGATTCAATCCGAATTTAAATCAATCAATCACAGCCGTTGCAGGATAGAAACTCGAAGGTGCTTAATATATAATGGAGATATTAATTGTGCTTTGAGATTCGTGCATATCATATTTGAACGGTTGTGATTTCTCAGAAAACACACTCAAAGTTTAAGATATGTCAGAGGATGCGAATTCGGAGAGTTCTCGCTCTCGACTTCTGAGCCTAAAATTTTAAAAATATAGAAATCCCGCTTTAAAATAGCTTAGAAACATCCAAAAATAGAGCGCGAGCAATCACAAATAGCTCCTGAGGGTTTCCAGTTTAGAGATGATCAAATTTATCTGCACCGAAGGAAAAGAGCAAGAAGAATCAAAGAAAGGTGATCTCTTTCTTTCCGAACGGAAAAGAGTGCATTTTCCTCTTTCTCTCTCTTGCCCTCGCGCGCTCATCTCCCAGCAGAGCTAGCAAGCAGAAGTTCGTGTGAGTTTGCTTTCTCTCCTTTCTTTTTACTGAGATTTCGCAATTACCGAAAATTTCTATCTGAATTGTCATAAATTGTCGTTTCTGATGATTTTTTGGTGTGAAAGCTTTGTTCTTGATGTCGTTTGTAACAGAATTGTGCTACCTTTGTTGAATATCATGTTTACCAAGATGTAGGAATTTGTGCAGGATGACCTTTTATGAAAAATCAATGTGATAATTAATCATTCCCGTTGAATCTATGGGGGGAGTACAATTTATTGTTGTTACCGTTTGAGCAAGAATTTCCTATTTCCTCTGTTGAATTTTATTTCTTACCAAAAATGAGGCAATTTTAGCAAGAGAATCTAATTCTTGTTTTGATAATTATTTGCAGATTCCCAAAGAAGCCAATTTGAGGTGTACCAGATTTCTTCTCCTTTTGTTCCTGTTTAATTTGACAAACTTATTCAAGGACGATCCAAATACTCTTAGCTGAGATGTGTCGGATCATCTAAGACAGTTTATCACCTGTCAGACCCTTCACAGACACCACTATTCCCTTAACCAAACTCAAACTTACACCCTCTAACCCGAAC
This sequence comes from Carex cristatella, assembly GCA_024447775.1. Taxonomy (NCBI): domain Eukaryota; kingdom Viridiplantae; phylum Streptophyta; class Magnoliopsida; order Poales; family Cyperaceae; genus Carex; species Carex cristatella. Next base: position 4,236,465 of record JAJHPF010000022.1, read on the forward strand.
TCGAATCAGGCATCTATGTTCATGTCTGTCACCGGGGACCACATCACCATGAAAGGTTTGGAGTCGAGTCCTGACATTGGTTTTACTGGTAAGGTGCAAGTGGGCTCGGGTAACAAGACAAACAAAAGGGGCATGCGATCAAAGCGCATGGCCATATCTGAAATGCTCAAAAAGGTGAAGGAGGCTGTCAGGAAGCGGTTTGCGGCCCCACCTTCCAGAGGGAGAACAGTGGCCAAAACAGTGAAGTCGTTCTCAAAGCCGAACAAAAAGAGCCACTGGTTGAAGTACTTTGACCGTGGGCTGAGGCAGGTGGGCGTACTGGACGGATCCTGTGAGGCTGACTGGTCGCCGAATATAATGGAACTGATCCGATGGAAGAAGATGGCGAGCAGGGTTCGATGCCCGATACACAAAGCAATTAATGAATCCAGTAAGGTTGACATTTCGAAGCCGTTACTGTGATACTGTCAAGACCATTCTGAAGCAATTAAAAGTTGTTTGCATGCATGACTGCTTTAATTTGCTGGATATCTCAAATTATTTAATTTTGAACATGCTTGAGTGTAGTTGAGAGTACTGATCTCGACATGTTCTTTGTTTTTGTTTTTTTTTTGTTTCCTTTTTCTTCAGTGAATAGATAGTCTGTGTGAATGAATATATGACTTATTTAAGATAGTAAAAACAATTGAATGAATATCTGACTTTATTATAAGAGTTATGGGTTATACTTTGTGTTATCTATACAAATAGTCTTTTGTATTTTCCAAATTTAGCCTATTTTATCATTGAAAATTAAGGTGATTATTTTGAAGTTAATTATTCATTTGCTGAATCAGACTACAGGTCAGATCTGATATGTCTCATTTTTAGGGGTACAAATCATACTCTACTGTTTTGTTGAATCATATGAAATTATTACTGGCTAAATAATAGTAAATTTAACCTTTCCTTTTACGTTTGCGCGGTAACTTTATTTTCTTAATTCTTTTGATGAAGATGTCATGGGCATATATGTAACTTGGATGCTGGTGAGATGTGTTAATTTGGCAGAAATAGTGAATTTAGCTGATCTTTATTAGGAATTTATCATATTTTGCATAGAAGATGATACAGGCAGAAATTTCACAACCACCACAAAAAATAATAAACATAAAACTCGAAGAGGGGCGTAACAGTCATTAACATTTCCCATTGGAGGAATTGTTTTTATAAACCATAATTAAAAAAAAATTTAGGAAAACAATATGATTACATTTTTTTTTTAAATTAGATGTGTCTAATACTCATAAATCTAAATGAGCATAACAGGCACCGGCAATTCTTAGTGCCAGTTCTAGCTTTAGTGTCTGTACTGGTTCCAGTGCCAGTACTGGTGTCAGTACTGGAAGTCTAGAACCAGTCATACCAACACCAAATTTTTTATTTATAGAGTTGTGAAGGAAGAAATGCATAATTTTGTAGAATGTAAAGCAAGTACTGGTACAAAAGGATTACTGTGGAGAATGGAGATGATGATAATTTTTCTCCTTTGATTTTAAATGAGAGCAGAATTTTGGTCAATGTTTAAAAACATTTTTTAGATGACTTGTAATTTATTTGTTGGAAACTAGCAATATTTGAAGATTAAAATGTCAATAAGAAAAGAAAGATAATCATGGAGTATAATTTCAACTGATATATGACGTGAAGATAATAAATATTTAAACTAAGCTAATTATGAAAATGCCTCCACCTCCAGCATTTCCAATTATGAATTCAGTCACCGCATTACAAATCTTACCAGCAGATTTGCTCTTCAACATTCCTTCAAACGAAAAATCCAAACTGTTCAAACTAATCTCCTTCAAGAAAGCTTCATTTACATATAACTTTTTTTATTTTTGAATTCATTTAGTATCAAGTCAAGCGGTCAAAAAATGAAGATTTATGCGCATATTGATGCGCTATTGGTATGTTAAAAATGTCAACTTTCAAATATCATAAAAATTAATAAAATAAAAAAAATTGTAAAAATTGGTATTCTATCAATATATGACAAATTTACTAAGTTACTAAACTCGATGTTTTAAATATAGAATTTTGAAATTTAACCCATAAGAATTTCAGCCAAAATGCTTATAAAAACATATTAGCCTGACCCGTCTCTATATATATTACAATTTAGAGTCATTCATTAAAAATAAAAATAATAATATTTTAAAAATGGTGAAATTTTTTCTCCTGCAAAATTCTTATACGTAAATACTTTACATTACTTTTCGAATTCGCAGAATTTTTTTTGACATATTATGATACCTTAATTGAATTACGGTATCGATCAAAATTCTCATTTCTGGTCAGCAGTCTATTTCGGTATTAAACTGTTGACGTCGACATATCCTTTGCATTTTCTCTCAATTGGCAAAATGTTATTACGGCAAGTAAAAATATTGACAGACGATTTGATTTGGTTTCATTTAGCAGATTAGTTTATATATTTATAGAGAGAGGGGGGGGTTGGCTAATATTAAATCGATTCTTTCTGAAGTCCTGTACAACTAAATCGTTTTTTAATTTTTAAAATCCAAAAAATTGACCCAAATAGTTAGATGTGATTTCTATATTAAAATGTGCTTGTAGACCAAATTTTACATTTTTTTTTTTTTTTTTTACTATTTATTAAGTCACTTTGAAAATCGCTGATCCAATGGTATCTTAACCAGACAGTAAAGCCAGACTGGACCATTGGATCAGCGATTTTCAAAGTAACTTAATAAATAGTACAAAAAATTCAAAAAAATGTAAAATTTGGTCTCCAAACACATTTTAATATAAAGTTCACATCTAACGGTTTGGATTGACTTTTTAGACTTTGAAAATTGAAAAACAACTTAGTTGCACGATACCTCATGAACAATCGATTTGATATTAGCCAACCTCTCTCTCTATATATATGGGTTATCATATTTTGAGAAGTAAACAGAGTGTTTTACTTTCGCTTATAACTTTATTTTCAAAGTTTAAATAGCCGATTTTTCATATTAAAATGTACTTGGAGATCAAATTTTACATTTTTTTTTTTGGAATTTTTATAATTTTTTTTAATTAACAGCTTTTAATTAAATAAAAAATTAATAAACAAAATCAAAGAAACAATGATATTAAAAAATTCTAAAAAAAAATAAAAAATTTGATCTCCAAACACATATGAAATATAAAAATCATGTTGAGAAGTTGAAATTGACTATTTAAATATTGAAATGGAGATACGAACGAAAAATAAAACACCGTCTTTACTTTTGAAGTATGGTAGCACTGCATACTGCACAAGTCAAAGTAACTCTGTTAATACTTTAACCTATTTCGACCAGCAGAAGCAGTCTATTCCCCGATTTTTTTATTAATAGGAAAATAATAAAATAAATATCGTGATTAAGGAATGTTTCCGACTTTTTGTCAAAAATGGGAAAACCGTTATTCAAAACAACGGCCAGTGGCCGCTGTTCAAAATCGCGGCCCAATTAGCACAGAACGATTAGCGGACGGAGGGATAAACACGGGCCGTTGTTTTGAATCACGGCCATGGGCCGCTGTTTTGAATCACGGCCATGGGCCGCTGTTTTGAATCACGGCCAGGGGCCGTTGTTCTGAATCACGGCCAGATGTGATTGCAAATCCTATGCAACATGCCTCACGAAAAGGGGCGTAACTTTTGATCCGTCCGTCGGATCGGGCTGAAATTTTGACAGGAACTCCACAGCCCAAAGGCGGATCCAAAAATGGATGGGAATCCATTTTTGCCCATCTTACGGGTTCAGATTCGCGATCCGAGTCTTCCTTCATGGACTTTTGGACTTTTTTTTATAATTTTAGAGTTTTTATAGTCTTCCTCCAATTTTCTCTATCGTTTTCGTGCATCAAGGAGTGTATTTTTTAGGGTTATTTTAAATAAAAGATTTTTTAGGGTCATTTTCAGGGTTTTTTTATGTATTTTTTATTTTTAGGATTGTATTTAAACAGACGTCAGATTTTTTGGCAGAGTTGGTTAATTTTAGCAGTTTTTTTTTCTATCAAAGAATTGATAATCTGTGTGATCTCAAAAAAATCAAGAACTCGGATCGCGAATCTGAACCCTAAAAATAAAATCAACTCTGCCAAAAATAACTGTAATTCAGAACACCTGCCAAAAATAACTGATCATTTTCGGGCCGTTACTTTTCACCCGTGGCCGTGATTCAGAACAACGGCCCCTGGCCGTGATTCAGAACAGCGGCCCCTGACCGTGATTCAAAACAACGGCCCGTGTTTATCCCCTCCGTCCGCTAATCGTTCTGTGCTAATTGGGCCGCAATTTTGAACAGCGGCCAGTGACCGTTGTTTTGAATAACGGTTTTCCCACTTTTGACAAAAAGTCGGAAACATTCCTTAATCACGATATTTATTTTATTATTTTCCTATTAATAAAAAAATCGGGTCTATTCCCTCTTCTTTATTTCGTTTTTTCTTAAGAAACTAACCCTGGTAATACACAACAGTTCGGATCTCCTAAAGCAAATCAAATTTTGAGTTTAGATCAGAACCGTCCGATCTGTTCTGGCACAAATATTAAAGGTACCTGTGTATTCCACCTTAGATCAGATTGGGCCGAATTCTAATCGGACGGCCTAAATCCAAACTCAAAATTTGGGTTACTTTAGGGGTTTGAATTTCAGTAATGCCTTGCAGGCTTGCAAGTCTCTCTTCCATGTGTAATTTATTTCCATTCGTTAATTTCTTTTCTTTTGAAGTCATCGTGTAGCTTCCCTCAGCGATCTATCAGCAAAAGAAGTTCGAAGAAGTTCGAAGAATTCGAATTGGAAAAGGGAAGAACAAAAGGAGAACTAAATTCAATCCCAAGATGTAAGAACTCCGGGCTGGAATCGAACAATTAGTTCAATTTGTTTCTCTCACAATTGCGCTTTTGATCTTGCTATTTCGTTAGGAATTCTGAGGAGACAGAGAAAGGCACGATAGCGATTAAGCGCGCGCTTAGAGCTCTAAGGAGGCGACATTTGGTTGAAGAAGGCGCTCATGCCCCAGCAATTGATGCGCTTTCAAAGCCGTTTGCTACACAGGTAGAATCTCTCTCGTGCATTTCAGCGAGCATGTTGTAGGAAGCATCTCCGCTTGAGGTTTTGATGAATTTTTAATTTAATTGATTAACTATTTTTATTGTAGTCCTTCGAATGGAAGGAAAAGGCAGAGAAACTGGAGATGGAATTGCAACAGTGCTACAAGGCCCAATCACGGATGTCAGAGCAGCTGGTAGTAGAAGTGGCTGAGTGTAGAACTTTAAAATCTCTTCTCCAGGAAAAGGAATCTTTGATTACAGAACTCCAAACTAACTTTTACCAAACAAGGTTTTTTTTTTTTTGATGAATAATTTGTAATTATGTTGTAGGGTGTGTTTGATAACTCATATGTAAATGTCCCAGCGAAGAGAACACACAACTTAAAGAGGATCTACAGGAGAAAACAAGAGCAGTTGATCTTTTAATTGCTGAAAACCAGTCACTCAAATCACAATTAGAAGATGTACTGGCAAAATTGAGAGCCGCAGAATCTGAGAACAAGAATTTGATCGATCGATGGATGCTGGAGAAGATGAAAGATGCTGAAAGGCTCAACGAGGTATTATTTGTTTTTTTATCAGTATAATTATGCTGTCTCTTTTGTTATAATTTTTTTTCCTTCTTTTTTTTGGGCTGGGTCGGTTGGGATCTATTAACAACGGATTAACTCGACAACCTTGACAACATTTCTCAAATTAAGGAAAAAAAAAGTTTTCGAAAATAGAAAAAATATAGGCAAGTTGACTGGCATATGATATTCCATTGGGTCATTAGATATGGACTGTTGCAAAATTTCAAGTCATTTCGTTCACATGAAAACTTGCATCAATTTTTATCATTTTCACGTGTATGATATGCATAAAATATAGCACCTTCCAACAGTTGGACTTCAAAATATAAACTACTTTTGACAGTTACTATTTGTCAGGATTGTCAAATATTTCGTGGTGAATGGATCCCACATTTCTTTTATTTTTTGGTAAGAAAGATCATAAAGATGGTAGTTTTGTTACATTGAGACTAAAAGTCAATTATTACAGTATTTATAGACTACTACATACTGCCATATCCCAAACTCCCGAACTGTGAGTCTATATTTGCTACCATGGTTGTGCCATTATTCTATCTGAACTGATTTTATAATTAGGAATAAGTTTTTCTTTGCCTTATCTGATGCTAGCTGTCGGCTTCTAATCAGACAGCTCAGAGGAAATAATGGGATACCCATGCCCTCTGAATGTTGGCATCACTTGTAAAGTGTTTCTGTTCTTATCATCAGACCTTACATTGCCACAAAGCAGGTGCCACCAAGAAACCAATAGTGGTGATTAACTTCTACCAGTCCCAGAGAAAAGCTTGTTTTTTCCTTTCTGATGACAAGATTCCGAAGTGACAAGATCAACATGCCTCGAGCGATATGCATCCCTATTCACCTGCACATTTACCATTGCACCCTATCTTTCATGGCTTGAACAGTTAAACCTAATGTGTGCAATTCAATGTTTGTTTGAATACTGCTGTCCCCTCTATGATATAATAGAAATTCATTAAATCACATCATATCAACTTTATCAGGCTAATTTCTTTTATGATACTAAAAAGAATACTTTAATAGGCTAATGCAATGTATGAAGAAATGCTTTTGAAACTACGTGCTGCTGGCGTTGGTGACATCCAACAAAATGCACAAAAGCAAGCTGACGGCATGATTCGTCGTGCTGAAGCCGGTTACCTGGACTTCAATGACTCACCTCTCCCTTCCGTTTGCAAAGTCACCATCCAAGCCCACCAAGGTGGGTGTGGGTCCCTTGCCTTCCAACACAATTCAGATCGCCTGGTCAGCGGTGGCCAGGACCGCACTGTCAAGATCTGGGACCCGCAAACTGGTGCTTTGATTTCCTCTCTCCAGGGGTCAGTCGGGTCAGTACTTGATCTGACTGTGACAAACGAGAATAGATCGGTGGTTGCAGCATGTAGTTCGAACAATTTATGTGTATGGGAAGTAAATGGGGGTAGGTTGAGGCATACTTTAACAGGTCATGTTAACAAGGTTTGTTCCGTGGATGCAAGTCGAGTAGCGGCATTTACTGTGGCAAGTGCTTCCCTGGACCATACAATTAAACTTTGGGATTTGAATACGGGTTATTGTGTTAATACTATAATGTCGTCAAGTAATTGCAACTCCCTAGCATTTGTGGACAGAGATACGGTGTGTTCTGGTCATGTGGACGGGAATCTTAGGCTCTGGGATATTCGAAGGGGCAAGTGTACAAGTCAGGTGGCGGCCCACCCGCAGGTACAGTCTCTATATGGAATAATCTCATTTGTACCCTGATGAAACATTATTAGCATCTTTTGTGCCCCTCGTAACTATGACTTTGAAATACTCTCTTCTATTATCTTTGGAAGTACTGATGTTGTCCCTTTTTTGTTCCTTGCTTAATTGATTGTGTGCAAATACATATTATGGCAGGAGGGATAGCATTGACAGTATCAGTGGATGTTTGGAAGTTTTATAGGTTCTTGCATATTTCCCAATTTACAGGCATCTATATAAGAAGGGTACCTGGGGGGTATTTTGAATAAGGTGGTAGCTGAAATAACTTTGTCAGTTCATAGGAACATATGTAATATTTCTTAGGCTTTTGTAGGGTTTTGAAGTTTCATGAAACTTCTCGGTTTCCAGGGTATACTATACATGTTATTCTGACATTCATAGAATACGCATGAAATTGCACCGCTTTTGGTAAAAATTAATTAACTTGTGACTGTTTGACATTTCACTTCAAAGGTATACCGTGCTGTTACTAAATTCTGATAAGAAGTTCCTTGATTTAGGTCACATCTGTTTGTGTGTCAAAAAGTGGCAACTTCATTCTGACAAGCGGGAAGGATAATGTACACAACCTGTTTGACATAAGGACACTGGAGGTGTGTGGTACTTTCCGTGCCAGTGGGAATCAGGTTGTCACAGGGGGAAGCCGACCCTGCATTAGCCCTGATGGAAACTCCATTGCAGCTGGGTCATCAGATGGAAATATTCATATCTGGTCGAGGATCAGAGATGGGGCAGTTACTGTTCTAGAAGGGCATTCTTCTGCTGTACTGTCATGTACATGGAGTGAGCGTGGGACCCCTGTAGCATCTGCCGACAGAAATGGGAATATTTACATTTGGACTTGACAAAAGAACATCTTTTAATTTTTAACTTTTTATTTTTGTTTGGTTCTTATAGGTGATAATGTTTGGTTACGAAATAGTATCGTTATATATGTACAGCGATCTGCTTTTTAGAATTACTCTTGATTTGTTTTACCTGTGGTTATTCACTTTAAAGGTTGTCTTGAAATGGATTTTCAAACATTTCAGAGTTCATACTAAATTGGAGCTTGTGTGCTCTATTTGGCTCAATTTTGATTTACAACCCACAAAACCAGAATTTTGTGTCGGAATCAAATTGAGCACCTTTTAGATTTTATCCGTAAGCATGAACTGAGATATTTCTGTTTATTCCATTCAGTTCAGAACAATACTAGGTTCTACGCATTATCTTAGAAAAATAGCTTTTTCTTTCTTTCTTTCTTTCATTTTTTGTCAATAAAAAGTTTCTCACCCAGAGAATGGTCAGAAACTTTCTTCTCTTTGAAATCTTGCATGGAGCCTTATTATTTGGAAAAGGAGATAGGAGGTTAGATAAAGATCATCCTGCTTGGGTCACCTCTTTGTCTCAATAACATCAATTTAGTACCAAGAACTAACCACCTTATCTTGACTTGTGGGTCTTGTCATCTTAACCTGATCAAGTCTTTTAATCTTGTTAGGCAGTACAATTACTGTACCAGTTGGTTCATAATTGTCTCTTTGGGCACTTTATTCATCAATTTTGTGAATACTGTTTTATTGATAGGATCTACAAATGAAGTGTAAGGCTATAAATACTTTGCAATGAGCAAATTGGTTCGTGCTGTGAATCTATATTTTTCATTTCCAAAATCCAAATAGTTGATTTGAACTGTTCAACACGATTTTCATATTCATATGAAAATGTACTTGGAGATCAAATTTTACATGTTTTAAAATATTTTAACTATTCTTTTAGATGAGTAGAAAAATACATGATTAAAGATTCTGGACCATCTGAAAGTAGTGATTTTATACCTATTTTTATCTGAAAGTAGTGATTTTATACCTATCTCTAAAAATAGTAAAATAATTCTAAAAAATATAAAATTTAGTCTTCAAGTATATTTTCATATGAGGATCATGTTGGGCAGTTCGGATTGAACTTAGATCAATCAATACATGCATTGGCTTGGGGCAACCACTAGCTGATCCAACATTAATGTACAACTATCTATCTTATATATCCAGTTCTCTAGTGTTTGTTCTCCACAAGGAACACCAATAATAGTAATCCTATAACAAAACCCTATATAATAAACACACATGCAATTGCTCATCCACACAAATTTAACCCTAAAAATACAGTAATACTTAACACATGCATAAGGTTGTCTTTCTTGTTCTATGTCTCTTTGCACTAGCAACAGCTACTGCAAAGGCAATTTCATTCGTTGAGAATGACATTGCTACAGAAGAGAGCCTACACAAGCTGTATGACAGGTGGCGTAGTCACCATGCAGTACCACGTGACCCGGTCGAAACAAAGAGACGGTTCATTGTGTTCAAGGAGAATGTCAGGTACATCCATGAGGCAAACAAGAGGAACAGACCTTATAAATTGGCACTTAATAAATTTGCTGACATGACGAGAGAGGAGTTCAGAAGGACATATGCTGGGGCCAAAGTGATGCATCATAGAATGAGGCAAGGAAGATCAATGGGAAGCAATTGGTTTATGCATGCGGATACCGTGAATTTGCCGGCATCTGTTGATTGGAGGCAGAAGGGTGCTGTGACAGCAGTCAAGAACCAAGGCCAATGCGGTAAGATAAGATAACCTTTTAAAAGTATACTGAGGTAACAATTAACAAACTAGCAATAAACCGAAGGAAACTACAAGAACATTTTAGCACTGTAATTTTCGCACACATTTGTACCTAAATTTAAAAGCTTGAACAATTAATGCACACAAGTTAGTACAAGGGTGTTTTAAATTTTGTTCCTTTTCTATATTTAAAGGGAGTTGCTGGGCATTCTCTACAGTATGTGCAGTAGAGGGTATAAACCAGATCAGAACAGGGAACCTACTTTCTTTGTCAGAGCAAGAGCTAATGGACTGTAACAGTGAAAACCATGGATGTGATGGTGGTCTTATGGACAATGCCTTTGAATTCATCCAGAAGAACGGTGGCATCACAACCGAGTCGAACTACCCGTACACTGCAAAACAACACGAGTGCAATACAGTAAAGGTGTTTCATTTTTTACATTGTGTGTGTCATTTCACATAGAAGGTAGTGTCCTGGAAAGAAAAAATAAATGATAGCATCTGTTACATTGGAAACTAGTATGATTCTGTTGTCTGTTTCGAAGGCATCATTGACTTGTTAACCAATTAAACTTCCTTGGCTGGATTAATTGCATTGCATGTGTACTTGATGCTTTTTTTTATGGTTGTTCAGGCAAGCTCTAATGATGTCAGTATTGATGGGTACGAGGATGTCCCTGTCAATGATGAGGAAGCTTTGCTGAAAGCAGCTGCAAATCAACCGATAGCTGTTGCCATTGAAGCAAGTGGTTTAGATTTTCAGTTCTACTCTGAGGTTTGTTTCTTCCAAACAAAAATAAAAAATAAATAGCTCAATTGAAGATTTTAATAAACACTTTGTTAATTGCCCCAAAAGGGCCAAAACACAAAGCAAACAGTGAAAAATGAATTACCTTCAAGGATCTTTTAGGAAATTTTATAAAGTTATTGTAGACATATTATTTTTTTTTTGAAATGCCATGACAGAAGCTGTCAGGTGGTATTGTATTTAACGATATGCGCACAAACACGCGCTTACAGTGTTCATCATACAAATCAGAGAGCATACTCCGCTTTTCTCAGTCACCTAATTTACATCATATCAGTATATTGTACATCTGTAATATATACTCTTGTCAACTGTATTCAAGGGGGTTTTCACTGGAGATTGCGGCACCGACCTGGACCATGGAGTTGCAATTGTAGGCTATGGCATAAGTGAAGATGGGACTAAATATTGGATCGTGAAGAACTCGTGGGGAGCTGAATGGGGAGAGAGGGGTTATGTCAAGATGCAACGTGGCATTTCGGCCAAGGAGGGACTTTGTGGGATTGCAACGGAGGCTTCCTATCCTATAAAAAATTCTTCCAAAATTCTTAGGAAGAATTCTACCTCCCTGGATGAGCTTTATTGAACTTTTCCTTTATTATGTCCCTTGGAATAAGTGAATTAATGTCTGTCACAGGATATGTGAACTTCAATGCTTGTTTGCATCGATGCATTTCTTTTCAACTATCACATGCTTTTAGAAAGTTTGTTAAATTTATGGACTGTTAGACTGCTGCATCTCTCCCTTGCTTCATTTTGTCGCTCTTCTTCAACTGGTGCCATGGATTCTTCCATTGGTGTTTAAAATTGAATTTCTTATTGTTGGTTTTTGTTTCTATATGTTTCGAGTTATCACTTGAACATGCTAACATTATTTCTGATATCTTTGTTTTGAATAGCTTCCTTCTTGATTTTCGCACATTATTTATTTATGTTGGAGTTTCTCCCAGTTGCCAACTTGTATGAGAAACAGCTGCTGCCATGCAAAGAATTCACCTAAATTATTTTTCCCTTCAATTTTCTAAGAAAAAAGTTTGTCATATGTTGACGCAATTCGGATTGGAACAGTTAAAACTTCTTGTACCATTCAATCTTTTTTGTTTAAATAGTTTTTGCCGTGTGCTTGACTGCAATTGAATTAGGAAAATTTAGGGGTACATATTTAGAATTGCGGATGTATAACAGTAGAGAAATGCATTATGATATCATTTGGCTACCAGTACCAGTTGGCATGAATGGGTTTTTGTCATCTGGTACTAAGTACCAGTAATCACCAGATGGTACCAGTACTTTACAGTGTACTAGTAGCAGTACAACAACCACTGTTTATAGCATTTCTGATAAGTTTCTTTGATATAACAGTATTTTTTACTGTATTATTTTGCTGAACTGGCATGATGTTATCAACCTTTCGCCACCAACACAGCACCTCCCTTAAGTGGCTTCCATGGCGGTGGCCGAGAGATCATACTAATTTAAAAGGATGCTTCAAATTGGAGAAGGATTAGATCAACAAAGCAAGGAGATGTTATGAGAGGTAGGCTTACCTGAAGATGCAATCAGGTACTATCAGAATCCTCAGGAAGTTTTGCCAGAGGCAAATGCAGTTCAGTACCTGATGCAATCTTGTCAATGTTATGATGTTATCGATTGAACTAATTTGTATTTATTTGGTTCAATTGTGTAATTTGTTTGTTATAGTTGAGCTGACCTTATTCTTGAATCGAAAACGGTCACATGTTACTGAATACTGATAAGGTGTCAAATTTTAGTTGAAATTGTTGATAGTATATTGCATCTCTAAACTGGAGCTTTTCCAACTTATATTACTAAAAAGGTATTTTAATGTATAATCTATTTTATTCTATTTATTTTAACTGATGCGTATGTTGAATTTTGTACCATTTTATTTCGATGGAATTTTTTTTTAAAATCTTCACAGAAGCTGTGAAGTTGTGAGGGGAAATCGAACTCTCGATTTCGACGGAATTAAAATGTGATTGAGAGTTTAAGACTTGATCTATTTGTTGCAGACTTGTAATTTTTTCTGAGAATCTGAGCCAGTTCTTGTTCCTCTTTCACTATTGCAACCATACAATCCAAATAATATTTATACTAACTCAAATAGCACAAAATTAACACTATTTTCATATTAGTTTAGTAATAATCTTATGCAATTTTTATTTACTAACTCAGAATATCATTATTCGATCTTATGCACGAGCCAAACGTACCAAATCTCGGGCTTCACAGTTAGGAGTGTTCATCGGTTCAGTTCGGTTGAAACCGAATCAAACTAGGCAAACCAAAGTTATAATTCAGTTTCAAAAATAGAGCCGGGTTGAACCGATTTAGTATTGCAACCGAACCGAACCGAAGTTTTATTTCAGTTTGTTTGATTCAAACCAAAATATATTAATTTTTGTATTTAAAGCAATTGTTTTGTAATAAACCGAAGTATATTAAGAAATAAATCAGGGTATTAAGAAATAAACCGAAGTATTTGAAGCAATTGATTAAGAAATAAATCGGGGTATTAAGATCAACCGGGGCAGTCCGGACCAAATTCATTATATATAAAAGTTCGGTATGTTCGGTTATTTCGGTTTTGAAAATTTTCAAACCGAACCGAACCGAAGTTATAATTCAATTTTAAAAAAGAAACCGAACCATTAAACCGAAAAAAACAAACCGTTTGAACCGATCTAATTCGGTTTGGTCCAAAACCGATTAAACCGGACCCAATGAACACCCCTATTCACAGTGGATCAAAAGTTACGATGTGTGCGCTAAAAGCTGGAAAATTATCACCTCTATTGATCCACTTTGAACTCTCTTGTTAAATGGATTTAATGATTTAATTTATTTATATCTCATTATTTTTTGCAAAAGTTCTGTGATAGCTAGGTAGTACCAAGTTGGTAACATTTTTATTTATGTTAAAATTTATGTACCAAATTTGCTCCAAAAGAAATTAATTCAGAATGTGGTTGGGATTTTAGGGTTTATTAATCTTTTATCCTTTTTTAATTGAGGATTTAAAACACATCTAATAATTTAATTCAAAATTGAGTCCCATATATAGCATTGAACAAATACAAAATATACACCAACAAAATACACAAGCAGGAAAAAAAAAAGAATAGATATTCATTCTTCCAGAAAAATGTTGCCAAAAAAAAATAAAAAATCTCCATCTTCTGACCTTTTTATCTGTTTAACCATTCACCATTTCAATTTCAGAAAAAAGAAAAGAAAGGATAGGAAAACCAGTTCACTGGTAAAACGATTGCTATATTCATGGATCAAACCTGTGATGGATCGGCTTTCGTTTTTTCACACGCGAATAATCCATGTTCCACCACCATGGCATCATCTCCTTTTCTTCACTATTCCATCGTCTCAATGGCGCCGCTCGATTCTCGGGTAACCTCACATGACCTAAAAATACTGTTAAAATTGGAACTATTAAGCATAATTTTGGCTGAAAGAAACAAAATATGATTTCTACCTGCTCCAGTGTAAGTGAAAAAATATGAACCTAAAATCAACACCATATAACATAAAAGAGACTTCATATTATCATATATGCTCTGTTATTTGCCTATACATCTTTGTATATATATATTCAAACAAAGCCATGAAAGATTTTGAAAGTTTGTCCCTATAAGCTATAAGAATTGTTGTTTGTAACTTACTGAAACTAGGTAAATAATTAAGGGGTCTAGCATTGTAAGTAAATTAGTGGGTTAATTTTTTATACACCACCTCGATTTTGTAGGGTCTCATGTGAGCTCCACTTAGCCGTGCAAGCACATGCAATTAAGAAATATTTAAGGCCAATAAAAGGCGTGCTTAGAATATATGTCATATGTATAGAGAACCAAGATCTAGCTAGGGGCAATAGACTTCATAATTAACCAACATCAAACTTTATTTAAATACAAGGAGGGATCCACTTACACCTTCTTCTTTTTTTATGATACTGAATTACACTCTATATTTTCAAAGTCTAAATAGTTAATCCAAACTGTTCAGCATGATAGATATATTAAAATTTGCTTGCAGATTAAATTTTAAATTTTTTTAATTTTTTTTTACTATTTATTTATTAAGATGGCTACAAAAATTCAATGGTATGAAAACATCAATTTGGTAAAATGATTAATAAATAGTAATAAAGTTCAAAAAAATATTAAATTTGATCTGCAAGCATATTTTAATATATCCATCATGTTAAACGATTTGAATTGACTGTTTAAATTTTGAAAACTTTGAAAATATAGAATGTATTCCGTGTCACTAAAAAATGAAAATGATGTAAGTGGATCACTATGCTAAACAAAAAGTTTTAGGCATTTAATAGCTCTTAAATTTTTTGTTATATTGGATATGGGTCTGGGATTGGGCTGAATTTGCCAAAGAATTGATAATAGGCCCAAGGAATGAAAATGGGCTGTACCTAAACGGGCCGAATTTATAAAAGGCTTGTTAGGCGAACCCGGCCTAAACCCGAATTCAAATCAGAAAGATCATGGTCCAAATTTAAGGTGAATATAAAAAGGAGCTAGAGGCGGTTCGATGGGCATCAGAATAAGTATGATCTAATGCCTAGTTAAAATTGTTCGATCTGTGTTATAATTCATGTGCACTAGTTTGCACAAATTTTGATAAGGATCGAACGACTCGGATCGAACTGATGCCCATTAGATCCCCCCGATTCTAATCTAAAATGGCTGTTAATTAATAACAGAAAAGCCACCGGTAATAATAGTAATGGATAACTCCGTTATTTGCCTTCGCTTTGTAAGAATACCGAAATTTGTAAAAATACTCTCAACAACAACAAAAAAAAAATCAAAAGACCACTGATTTGTGAGAATTTTATATTTACTCGGACTAATAATTTGAATATGTTAGAAAGAATATTAAACAAAGTAGATAAAGCATCTTATAATTTAGATGTACTAGAAGTACTCCGAAATATTTTTCAGGCAGTATCTTTTCCGAATGTAAAAAATTAAACTATTTCTTGGAAAAAAAATTAAAATACTTTGGATCTAAATTATTGATTCCGGTTGAAAAGTCACTTCTAGTAAATAAATAAATTATCGTGGTCTTTCTAGTACATTCAAATTCTAAGGTACTCCATCGATTTTGAAGAAAAAAAATGTTTTGCCATCATTACGAAATGTGAAATCAATTTTTTTCAAAAATAGATAGAGTATTTTACAATTTGAATGTACTAGAAAGATCACGAGAATTTGTTTATTTACCTAGAAGTGACTTTTGAACCGTGATCAATAATTCAGATCTAAAACATTTTTATTTTATTTTCAGTAACACACTAAGAAATAGTTTAATTTTTTTACAGCAGGAAAAAACCATGCTTGAAAAATATTTCTGAATCCTTCTAGTACATCTATAATATAAATTATAAGATATTTTATCTATTTTGTTTGATGTTGTTTCTAACATATTTAAATTATTAGTTGTTTTTTCTATTTTTGAAAATTATTAAACAAATCAATAGAACTTCTACGTAGCAGTTTTTTTTTTTTTTTTTTTTGCGGGACGGCAACGACAAATGACAACTCCTAGTCTTGTGGTCCGTCATTTCACATTGTAGTCCTGATAAATATTGAATTCTCATATATCAGTAGTCTTTTGGTTTTTTTTTTTCAGGGTATTTTTAAAAAAATTCGGGTAAGAATATTGTTAGAATTATGGGTATGGTAGTCATAGTGCAATATATTTTGAATTATTTTCGAAAGAATAATCAATCCTGAATAAATCAGACAAATGCTGACATCAAAATTGATGTGCACCCAAAAAAAGAATGCAACCAGGTCCAGCAAAATTGTTCCGCGGCGCGCGCGAGCAAATTCATACCGAAATTTTTATTAATCGAAATAAAAAAAAATATCGAAAAAGATAATAGAATCTAGATTATTTCGAAATATTAGTAAAACGGACAAATTATCCTGTCTTTACGGACGGGACAATTTATCACGTCCCTGTTAATTATCACGTCCCTGTTAATGATAATCTCGTTTCAAACTTACTATTAACTAATTCAAACTAAACAGTAAAAAAAAATATATATATGAGGGACGGTATAGATAGTTACGTCCAGGACTGTGTTTAGAGTGGAGCATAAGCTCCGTCTTCTTTGACTTCTTTGGAGGCCTTTTCATTTTTGGACAAATGTGTGCACAATCTATTGACATTTACTCACCCGGACATGGTTCACTGCGAAAGCCGATGCTTAATAATGCATTTATTAAATCAGAAAACTCCAAACAAAGTTCGTGACAGCCTTGAAGTTCAAAGAAGACGAATTCATTTTTTTTTTTGTCACGGACGGACCATCCATGCCGTTTTTTAGAGGTGTCAATGAGTACGATACGGATAGAGTGGAAGTATTTTCATACTCATACTCACTGAGAGTTGACTTTATCTATATTCTACTTTTATCTGTTAAGAATTTGTCTTCCCTACCCTACTCGTACCCGTTAAGATTAGTGGGTAACGAAACGGTAGCAGGTGAATAACAAATAATACTAATATAATAGGTTTATTATTTTTACAAATATACCATCAAAACTCATCATGTCATGCATATACAATCACAATTACTAATATAAAAATAAAAAATACAAATATGCAATCAATTCTAACTAATATTTTTTTATAAAGAAAAAAAACAAAAAAATACAAATATCTCTTCTAACAAATTCAAAATTTAATTCGTTAACTAAATAATAAAACATTCAAATAAAAAAGCAATATATTTAATATAATATTCTTCTTACAACAAAATGCATATATTTTCTCATGGATTAACGTTGATACAGTGATATGAGAAACATAAAATTGAATAAATTGAATATAATATTTATATATCTAAATGTAATTTATTTTATATAATTACCCGTTATCCAATGGGTACGAAATAGTCTTTATCCGTATCCATACCCGTTTAGCTAACGAAAAAAAATCTTTACCCATACCCATACCCGTCTTATCGAATACGATACATATAGGGTAAACGGCTAAACGGTTTTCATTGACACCCTTACCGTCCCTCATAATTATTTTTTACTGCTTAATTTGGGTTAGTTAATGGTAAGTTTGGGACGGAATTATCATTAACAAGGACGGCATAAATTGTCCCGTCCGTAGGGACGGGATAAATGAACCCGTTCTACTTATATTTCAAAAAATTTCAGATTCTCTTCTCTTTTTCGATATTTTTTTATTTTATTTCAATTAATAAAAATTTCGGCAAATTCATATCTGCTAAGGTAACAAAATATTTGATTTAGATTTGAACAGTCTGATCACAAATTCACAATCCGCACAAATATTTAGGATGTGCTTCAGATGGAGGGACACGTTAGAAAGAAAAAGCAAAATTACTAAATCGGTTCTGTTTAACAGTTTCTCTTGCTTCAGAAGAGAAGAATCAAGAGAGGGAACATAGGTGAAGGAGCACTGTTCGGAAGGAAGAAAAATTTCACGTGGCGGTAATTTTTTACGAGTTCTTTCACTCCCAATTTACAGTATAAAATCGTTGTTTGGAAGTTGTCTCACCTCCAATCTCTCTCCTTCTCTTTATATAAAGAGTTTACCTCCTCCGTTCTTAAGCACAGCGTTTGAATCATACACATCACGGCCTCGATGATTCATGCTTAATCCAAAGATTCAAAATAATAAATTGCAACAGCAAATCACAGTTGCTTATAACCTCCATGAAAGCTCCATGTCAAAAAGAAAAAAAAAAACTTTTACTTGGAATTTTCATTCTTATTAATTTTTTCTATTTTTATTTTGTGAAGGCATTAGCATCGGAGTTTGTAGTATATTGTTGTAAGAAGCTTCAGCTCTATGACATCATCTGGGTGCTACTGTTACTTAAAAGTTTATTTAACAAGCCCAATTAAATAGTTCAAGATTTTAAGCATTTGAACCAAAGATGGAAAAATTGTGAAAATGCCACTCCAAAACTTTCAAATTGTGAAAATGTCACTCCAAACTCTTAAATTGTCAAAATACCACTCCAAACTTCATTAATTTGTAAAAATGCCACTCCAAATAATTAACGACTAAAATACCCTCGCTTGTCCATCTTCGCCTCCGCCCCTTCGCCGCCTCCTCCCGCACCCTCCGCCGACTTGACCCTCGCCCGTCGCAAGAGACGCAAGAAGCAGTTTCCGGACATGATTCCCTTCGCCCGTCGCAAGAGGCAGAGATGGACGAGCGAGAGTATTTTAGTCATTAATTATTTGGAGTGATATTTTTGCAAATTAATGAAGTTTGGAGTGGCATTTTCAAAATTTAGAGTGGCATTTTCACAATTTGAAAGTTTTGGAGTGGCATTTTCACAATTTTTTCAAAATATAATTTACAAATTATTCGTGATTGTGAATAAGAATTTTTTTTTTACTGTTACTGTTACGCTATTATTGCCTAAATAAATGAAGAAAACTCGAAATTCTTAAAGAATTTTGTGCAGATCAGACTGTCTTTGTCTATGCTAGATATGGATTCGCACGAGCATGTAGCTAGGATTTGACAGGATTCACTACGGAAAACATTAAAAAAAAATGTAATAATAAGGCACAAAAAAGTTTGAAATATCAGCCGTTCAAAATTGGCTGAAAAGGAAATGTGACGTGACATTATTAACATGTTAGTGACTTGATTATATAATATTACATTCTCTAATTAAATTAAATTTTGTCATTAAGGTGATTCAAATAGTAAATGACAATTGCGTTATGCAATTTGTCACAGATAGTCGTGCCATGACCACAATGTGATATAATTAGTCTTGTTTGACAAAAAAAAGTTTGAAATTTTAATTTAGTTTGTCGAAAAAATTTAGAAAAAAATACTAACAAGTATGAAAATATTTAAAATAGTTTAAATAAAGGAACAATATATTGAAAACTGGTTTGATATAGTTTACATGACGTGACGTGTTATTTTTTTTATTAAAATAAGATACATCATGCGACACGCAAATTACATCACATGACATGACCAATACGTATAATGTAACATGTCATTAAATATTTATAAAAAAAATATTATGATCATATAAACACATCAAATTTATAATGTTTCAAATCAATTTAGTATATCAAGTGGTAAAAAAAAATTAAAGTCTATAAGTTAATTTTAATACGTTTATTTTTTATTATTTTTTAATCACTTGACTTTGTACTAAATTTTTTTTTGAGTAAAGGTTGGAGGTCAAACCATCCAACTATTTTAATACCCGTGTTATTAAAACAAAGGATTTCTCCCATCTGGGTTTCGAACTCATGGCCTCTCATATAGAGACCACGTGCCTTAGTCACTAGAAAGGCTAGTTCTCGACTTTGTACTTAATTAGCTCAGCAATTTATAATTTTTTATAAATTTGACATATAAATACATTAATAAACATTATTTATTAAGTAGATGAGTTTAACAGTTTGAATTTATCGTTTAAAATCAATTTGATAAATTTTGAAGTTAAAGTTCATCAAAGAGCTTTGTAAACTTAAAATCACTCTAATTCTACTCTTAAATCCGATAAATTTATCGTTTAGTGACAGTGCATTTCATTCTCTTTTTTAAATAAAAAATTATTAGGTTGCCTATTCACTCATTCAGTAGTTAATTAAAAGATTGTTCATTCCTTTCTTTTTTTGTAATGGCTGATGTATGATTTTTTTATTTTCTTTCCGAAGTGAATCTATGTACAAGTCAAGGGTGCTTAACCACTCTCACAATTTCAAAAATTTTATTTGTGTATTGAAATTTAATTAAATTTTCAATTTCTTAAAATTTGTATATAGTTCAGCCCCTTGTATATAGAATTTCAAATTATATTTGTAGAAACTTAGGTTCAAGTTCCGAAAGTACCAAAAGCAGCCTGATATATACTTGGATAAAAGAAGCCGCTCCAGTGTGCCCTTCCAGATACATTTTCTTGTTTTAATTCTGTTAAAAAGGGCAAATTACCAGATCTATGCAACTGTGCTATTTCAGCTGTAGACTAATTACACATAAAACCTCTTATGCAAGAAACTTAGCACTGAATAGGAGGTGAAAATGATTTGATTACTCTACAATTTGGCTGGCATCGTTCTGACCAAATATATTGGGAATATCATCCCAATTTCCCTTTTCCCTAGTTTCCCAATATCCACCTACGTATCTATAGCAATCATCTTCTCCGTCTTTTCTGAACCATCTCGGTTGCCATCCTTTCTCCTGTAGTTTTCTTGCCTGAAATTTAGGGGAAAGAATTAGTAAAAGACCAAGCACACATTTGTTTGCAAGGAGTGCTCATTTGCTGCAGCCCATTCACCGGAAACTCTTAATTTTTCGGGATCTGGAAAAGCTACCCATCATCCATTAACTATAATCTCAGAGTGGAGGTGTGTGTGTCTGAGTGCCACCAATCATGTTCTAAGGCTTGAAGAAAATAACATTTTTTACAAGGACAGATTAGTCTTTTTTTGGTTGGGTAATAATAAGGGTGATGATGGTTTTACTAGTTTCATAAGGTACTCCAGGATGTTTGGTTGCATTTCCAAATAAATATATAATAGTTTCCATCCTTATCTCACATTTGAATTCTTACAAAAATAGTAATGGCCTTAAGGATGGCATAGTTCCTCAAAGAACCCATGGAACTCCGGCTTTTGCAAATATTAAACATAAGGGCTTTCTGCAATTCTTTCGTATTTGACTAGGAAGAATGATACCTGTCTTTGCAGATGTTCCAGTCTAAGCTTTTCTGCATTAGCCATCTCATACTCCCCATTCTCCAAACATCTCTGATCGGGCCTCAACCGGGAATCAGTTGGAGGTAGCTTCTCTAGCAAGCTATGCGAAAGCTCATTTAATGATATGGCAAAGGGGGTGAGGTTATACCTTGTTTGGGTTACAGACTTATCCTTTTCCCATAAAAGCACTGCCTCTGACATGGGATCATAACCCTTTGGTTTCGTGCTTGGGTCACCAAGTACATAGTACATGGCCTCATCCCACTTGCCAATCAGCATTGCCACCTTTTCTCCTGTAATGTTGTCTTGAACAAACCCATGTATCTAGATTGTAGAGAAACAGTAACAAAGATATAGTATTTTAGATTTATGTAGTTATTATGAGATGAGTTACTTTCTTGTTGCTCTATATAATCTTGGAGATTCTTCAAAAATAATAAAACAAAATGAAGTCTGATGGAAGGTATGGCTACAGAAGAGTGAACAGAGATGAGAGACAAGAAGATTATTAGGCGGGTTCCTACACAGGATGGGAGAGTTACAAATTATTTCCAATCATATTTGATTGATATTCAAATACTGCTAAGTACAGTCCACCTAATATCAACTGATGACATATCCTTGTTGAACCATAGCCACCAAGTTAAGGGCCTCACTAAATCAGAAAATGATTATCAGGAGCCTGGTTGAATGGCACAGAACAATCCAGGGGCCATTTAAAACCTTTCTCTAAAAGGTAAACTGGCAAATAATTAATAGTACCTGAATCATGTTATCAAGTATCTTTCCTAATTTTATTATTTTAGGAACAATACTTCTTATAAATAAAATAATGGATTTATAAACCTTTGAGTAAATATGCATGCACAAAAAAGTGAACAAGTAATAATTTAAAAATAATGAACTTACCTGATGAGGATTTCGATCGATTATTGACTGCTCTTTGAACTTGAGCTTGCATGAGTACTGCCCACTTCCCTTGATGCGCATTGTGCCATAATGGTCACAGTAAATCTTGCCAATTATTATATTGTATATAGATGTCGTAACTTTGCTCCATTGGAACATTTCTCCATCGTCAAATTGGAGAGTGAGAATGCCAACCGGATCCAGCTGGATAGACCGACCCCAAAACTTACCTTTGAGATTGGAATCGCCCCAGAAATTCCACCCTCGTCCCTCACAATGGCATGCAACAACCATGGGATGATGACTGACCTGAAATCAAAGAAAAAAAAGTTGCTGATACAAAAATGATTTTTAATGAAAAGTGCTTGCACATTAAAAAGATAGTTTAATCAAGTTTTCTATTCTAACTAGTATGGGTATATATAGTCAGGATAAAAGTAGGCTATTACTTTGAGATCTACGTTGCACGTGCAAAATAAGGATCCAGATCCTGTGGAATTGAGTCAAGGCGTACTTGCTGCAAGGCACTGGATATATGGGTCTGCTCCAGATAGGGTGTTTGGTACCTACAGTGTTGTGATATTCTCTTGTCTTCTTAAAATTGGATAGAACTAGATGTATAAGGCTAGGTAAAGTTCAATAATCTTCGGCAATTCAATTACACATTGAATGCTATTAAAGGGGATGGCAGGAGAATGCAAAAACGCTAACCTTTTCAGAGAAAAATCTTAGCCCTTTATCAGGATAATCAGCTTCATAGGTCTCTCCAAGCAAAGGATTGAAGGGTTTGCACTGACGACCTTCTGTCGAAGCATAGCCAGATACTGCAAATGCTGCTATATGTAGAATTCTCATTAAGCTATTTCCCTGCATTTACAAAAAAAGGTAATGCTGTTATCAACTGAAATAGTATAATCAATTAGCACATAAAGAATATTAGGGAAGTAAACAAGGGTTACCAAATTGAGGCAAAAAATAGTGAAGTTACTTCTGACCCACAGCATGGATGAAGCTTAATTTGACTTATCCAAAATTAGATTGTACTATATACTTTTCTGGACCTGCAGCAGATATTTAGCAAAATTTTGAAAAACTACAAGAAGTTCGTACCTGCTTTCCCCATTGTAAAGCGTGATCCACCAAATTAGAGTACTCAAGATCTTCAAAGCATTTCTGCAGAGAAGAAAGAGGCTCGTTGAAATAAACTGGAAGACAAACTCCTGATAAATCCTTCCCAATATTTTCCTTGATTATTGACCACAACCCAACAGGCCTCTCCTTCTCCTTCGGGTCAGGCAACCTATCCCTTCTCTTTACATATGGGTATTCAGTAGTCTTGATGCCAAATGGGAGATCATGTATGTAGCCACCTAGAGATTCTCTGCTTCGGTATGAGGCGCTTCTCAGGGACTCAGCTGACAAGAAATCTTTCGTGTCGAAGTACATCCCTTCTTCCTCATCTGACTCTGCATTAGCACCTTGGCTCTCATTGTCTGGATCAGACTCAGTTGCACTGCCTTCTGACATGACTGAGTAAAAATCTGCACCAAAATTAAGTTGAGAAACCTAAAGAAAAAAAGGTAGAATCTCACTACCACAAAAATTAGAATGTAGATATTGGATTCAAAGTCACTAACCACTGTATCTTCCATTACACACACCAGCATGCGTTTCCCGCTCTTTTGTTGCGTCAATAACGGTAGTTTCCAGTTCAAATTTCTCAGTCTACAAAAAGAAAAGTGTAGCAACTTATTTCTTAAACCCAGTTAAAAAAATAAAAAACATTTTGCAACTTACTTCTCAAATCCAATTAAGTTTTTCCCAAAAAAAAAACATGTAAAAATAACTAACCTCCAACTGCCTGAGTTTATCAAGCAAAATCACATGTTTTTGATGAAGTGACTGCAACTGGTTATGCAAATCTGACACTTCAGATAACATAATAGATTCACATTCCTTCACAACCACCTCGCTCAGGCTCTCCTGTAACAGCCGGGCTCGCAACTTCTCAGTTGATACAACAATATCGACTGTAGGCCCAAAATCAGTACTTGTCAGAACACGAGGGAATTTATCCTTAGCTGATGTCAAGGCTTCGACCCATGAATTTCGGTCTTCTCTCGAATCACATCTTAAATGAAGGGTTTTTGTGCCGCTGAATATGTAGAGCCTTTTGTCATCTGACTTGCTTGGACGGATGGAAGAGACCTGTCATAAGTCATACATACATGCTTCATTTCTGTTAATGGTTTCTGTATAGAAATGAATCAAGCTGGGAACAAAAACATTAACTAAGTGCTTTTCTGCCTTTGGGAACATAAATTTTTATCAGCATTATGTTGCTTATAATTTATTGGTTACCTATTAAATTTATTATTTAGTTTCGCAACTTGTTTGCTCTTTTCAGAGGTTTTATATGGTAGAGGTTTCTGGCACACTCACTTCTGCCAGTAAGAGTAAGAACAAGCTGGTATAAAATCCACCAACAAATAGGATAATAAATTATTAAAGTTAGTAAATAAACCCAAGTGAGGACAAATTAATTTAGAAAATTTCTCTTGTTACATTATGATCCAAACGCCTAAAAAAAAGAATACAACTTTACACGTCAAAAAAATACAATCCAATACAGCCAGGGGAAAGAGATTAAAAGTTTATTCATAAAACATAATCTGACCTTTAAATGCACCTCCCCGAATGGCTTCCACTTCCTTTCGCTTGCTGACCCATAAGCACACGCCTGATTTCTCCTAACTCTTCTCAGAGAATCCTCGCCAATCACTCTAACTCCACCATTGGCCCCACAAACGGGTCCCACTGAGATCTTATCGGGCCCATGCACCTTATAGTACGAAAAAACCCCGTCTTCTAAGACAAACCACCTTGACCTCCACCCTTTCCCATAGTTCACCCATTTATATAGCAATCCAGCTACCATAACCGCCCCATTACCTGCCTCATTTGATCTGGCCTCTTCTATCACTTGAGAAGTAACCAGTTCAACTGGATTGGTTGGAGATTGTGTCAGATCAAGGGGTTTAGTGGCAGCAGTGGGAAGGGGATGGAAAAGAGGTCTTGGTTTGGGGGAATTTAGAGGTGGCGCGCTGGTACCGGTACTGTCAATGGGGTCAAGCGAAACGGGAGCAATGCAGCAGAGAGGGTTCATTGTTTCAGATCGAGAGATTCAGATCGGATCTTCACCTCTGGTGGCAAAGGAGAGGACAGAAACGATGACATGAGGTTTTGATGGGGAGTAATAATGGAGACAGAGGGCGGCAGTAGTAGCAGCAGCAGCAGCAATTAAGGTCGGGAAAGGTAATAATTAAAAGAGGACAGAGAGCGAGAGAGATCCATTAAATTCGCTGATCAAGAGGAGCAGTGTAGCAGACAGTGCAGCAGTGCGCTCAGTGGGCAAAAAAAAAGGAAATGAATTAAAGAAGAAAAGAAACGGAGTGAGAGAGACGTGAGATGGGATCTGTTACAAGCCTACTGGACAGACTTAAATTTTGGTCCGATACCCAGCGGACTTAAATTTGCGTCCGATGGGTTACATAACCGTCCAATCCGTTTTAAAATTCGTGCGCACTAATATTAAAGCAAACTCGCACGGATATTAAATCTATGAACACAGCTCTTAAAGTGGATCGGACGTCTATGGAACCAATTGAACTCAGTTTGAGTCCGATGGGTATCGGACCCAAACTCATCTCAGATACCGCGTCATGATTAAAAGACACGTCGTTAGAGGGGGTTAAATGAGAGATATTTTTATAAACCATAATTAAAAAAAAAAAAGTTCGGATTTCAGCATGATTAGCCGAGTTTTTACAAAAACCATAAGAACCGGACTGTCAAACCGGTCTTGTCAGTTTACCCTTCAGAACCGAGTTGCCAAACCGGTCTCTTTTTTTTTTTTTTTTTTTTTTTTTACAGATTGTTTCTAAAATAAATCAGATATTTTGTTTGATTTTGTATATTAACAATAAGATTAATGGAACAATTACAATATATTTTTTTTGTGTATTTTGACCATATTATCATTTTATCAAATCAATGGATTGATTTTCTATATAAAAAAAATCAATAAATATATAAAAATCAATGAATTGGTTTTCAAATGTACGTATTATTTTTTTAAAATTTTAAAAACAAACAAATTTAATTATTTAATTGTTATTTTTATTAAAGCTCATTTTAATTTAAAAATTACTTATTTTTTTGTAAAAATATAAAATAAGTGTTTTATTTATGAAAAAATATGTTAGTATTCTAATTGGTCGATTTTTTAAAATAATGATACATTGGAAAAAATTAAAATAGAGTCGATTTTTGCCATAAAAGATGTTAGATTATGAAAAATATGTCCATTAATCATTCAGAGACATTATTTCTTAGAAAAAAGTACAGAGATACAAATTTTTAGTATTGTTATTGTAATTCACCTTTATACTTTTTTTTTAATTTTCTTCACGAAAATATTTATTGATTTTTTTTATATAAAAAATCAATCAATTGATTTGTTAAAATGATAAAATGGTCAAAATACACAAAAAAAATATATTCTAATTGTTCGATTAATCTTATTGTTAATATACAAAATCAAACAAAATATCTGATTTATTTTATAAACAATCTAAAAAAAAAAAAAAAAATGAGACCGGTTTGGCAACTCGGTTCTGGAGGGTTTTAGACCGGTTTGGCAGTCCGGTTCTTATGGTTTTTGTAACAACTCGGCTAATCATGCTGAAATCCGAACTTTTTTTTTTTAATTATGGTTTATAAAAATATCTCGTTAAATGAGACGGATAATGGAAGGTTATTGGTTGGCTGACACTTGAGATGAGAAAGTCGAGGTGTCGCCGTGTCGGGCAATTTTGGTATTGTTGTGTTCGCCAAACGGTGTTTAGTGCGCGAGCAGAGGTTAGGTGGGGGTTGCGTTGGGTACCATGTTTTGTGTCATGTTGTATGAAATCAAAGTTAGAGACCCACACGAGCTCAGTTATATCTACAGCTAATTCAGGACATATCTACGATTTGGAAGTTGTTTTATTTGATGAACCACAATGCCAGCACAAAGTGTAGCCCACAAATAGTCGTTAAAAAAAAAAAAAAAAAAAGGTGGAGCATGTAAGGACCTGTGCATGAGAGAGAACAAAAAGTTAATCCATGCAACACTACACTGACAAAAAAAGAATTTTACAATTTGCAAGTTCCTGCTATTTATTTTGATTACATGATTGATCAAATGAAAATGCTGTGCCCACAAGTCCCATTGGGAAAGGCTAGAGTGGTAAAATACTATTGAATATGAGAAAAAGAAATTACAGATGGAACACAGAACCCCATCCAGCCTCTATAGTTAGGATATTATCAAAAAACCATCACCTCATGAAATGCCTTTTGAAATACCTGTCGAAACCTGGTAGAGTGGAAGGTCCTGAATAAATTACACTGAAGTAAAAAAAAAAATAACGACAAAATCATTTGTAATTGAATCAAGCAGAAGAGGCAAAATCAGTCGAGATTAGCAATGACTGCGTCAACAACCTCCTGAGTGGTGGCAGTGCCACCCAAATCTTTGGTCACGGATTTGCCTTCTGCAATTACACGCTTGACAGCTGTCTCCAGCCGATCAGCAAAGGAGGGGAATTGCAGATGTCTAAGCATCATAGCAGATGAAAGAAGCATGGCGATAGGGTTGGCTCTCTTCTCTCTGACCAGCTTGTCAGTCCCGACATTACCGGCTGAGGCGCCCTGCTCGAACACGGCATAATCTTGACCCACATTGCCTAAGAAGAATTATGTTCCACATGTTTTAAAACATGATATATCATGTTACTATTGACCAGATACTATTTGCATGCTAGGAGGATTTCTTTTGAATTGAACTGAATAATTTAAAAGTGATAAAATTAGAAAGTACCTCCAGGCATGACACCAGTGCCTCCGGCAATACCAGCAGCTGTATTAGCTACCAAATTTCCATAAAGATTAGGCGTAACCTGTCATAATCACTTCACAATGAATATAGAAAAAACGTGCAAGTATAGCAACAAGGGACTACTGAGCAAGCCAAATCTAGTAACAAAGCTCATGTTTAAAACCACAGATGGACAAGTGATGAAAGAAAACCACACAATAAGTTTGAAGCCAATATTTGCATAGGACATCCACCTATCCTTTTCTTTTAAGTAGGGGTGTTCATTGAATCCGGTTTATTTGGTTTTCAACCGAACCGACAAAATTTGGATTAATTGGTTCGGTTTCTCGGTTTAAATGGTTCGGTTCAGTTCAGTTGAATTTTAGAATTACTTCGGTTTTTTATATTTGGTTCAGTTTAATCTCTCTTATCAGTTGGACAGTTCGACTGATACCTTGATATTTATTCTATGACCTTTCGAAATTTGATATGTATTGAGTTTTGACCTTTTGAAATTTGATCACTTATTTCAAGCAAACCGAAATTTACTTCGGTTTTTTTGCTTTAGTTGTTATTCGGTTGGTTCTGTTAGATTTTTAAAAACCGAATAAAATTTTAATTTGATCATTTTAATTCAGTTTTAACCGACCCAACTGTTTGAACACCCTACTTGTAAGAACAAATCGAAGAGTACAGTTGGGTGGCCTTAACAGAACTGTCTGTAAAAACCTTTCTTATCTACAATGCTGCGCACAAAATCAACACAGAAACAACATTATTACTTAACAGAAAGCACAACTGAATGAAATATTCATACCATGACATCAAATTGCTCGGGCCTTGAAACAAGCTGCATGCAACAGTTGTCAACAATTACTTCATTGTACTTAATTCCTGGATACTTGGTAGCAACCTCGCGACAGGACTCCAGAAACAGCCCATCAGCAAGCTTCATGATGTTTGCCTTGTGTACGGCTGTGACTGTCTTTCGATTGTTCAGGTACGCGTACTCAAAGGCGTACTTGGCAATGCGCTCTGAGCAGAACTTTGTTATTACCTAGCAGAATAAGTAAGTCAGGGCGCATACATGGAATAATGAAATACAAAAGTAAATGACCCTGTAATGCTCTTAGGCATAACTTTGCTGCTCTGGCAGCTAATTTTTCTCTTTGTTGGAAGATTGAAGTGCTTAAAAGAATGCAAGGAGCACAAATATCGGTTTAAAAAAAATCACTTTTTATTTCTTTTAATCTTATTTTTTTATATTATTGCTAGAAGTAGGTAAGCCTCAAATCTCCGAGCAATGAAGCTCGCAACTATGAAAGAGCCAATGCCCTGTGACTTGAGTTCACTGCCATTCTGCTAATCAGTATTTATTAGCAGAAAAGGGGGAATTTCAATCTCATTGAAGTAGCCAAACTCAGGATTCGGAATGTAGTGATAGTTAAAGCAAGGTCTTCAATTTAGGTAAACCAGACAAGTTAGCAATGGACCAAAGGTAGATATCACTGGACAAAGAGAATTTTTAAAAAGAGGTGAGAAGTAATAGCTACCTTGAGACTCTCAACAACCCCTGGTACAACCTCATGCTCAAGCCCAGCATATTCTCCTTCTGTGTTCTCCCTGATCACCACAATATCAACATTCTCGTGCCGTGTTGGTAAACCTGGCAGATTGAAACAATTTACAAGGGAAGCATAGAGATCAAGCTCTTTTCTCAATTGCACATTAAGCGAGCTGACACCTCCACCAACAGGCGTCTTCAAACCCCCCTTGAGACATACCTTGTTCCTCTTGATCGATTCCATCACCTGTTGAATAGAAAAGTGAGTACTCGTGTTTAGGTACTTCCATTCATCTGGGGTGTTCATCAAGTTAGAATGAACTTGTTGTTATTTTTTATTTTATTGACAAAAATTGATACTGTACATGTCAGCTGGGATTTTGATCATGGATAGCATCAGCTAGAATTCTGGCAGTTGTCCAAATTGGCCAGTTTTCTTTCCTTTTTTTTTAACTTTGGGAAGTCATATTGGACATTGGTCAAGGCTAGTTCAGTACCAATCATTTAGACATTTACCATTGTAGAACTAGAATCGTTTCGACTTGGTATTGAACCTTGGTATTGAACCTTTGTTTTGGAGACCCCCCCCCCCCAACCACCACACACACAAAAACGAATACAATCCTAGATCACTTAGTTGTTACTAAATCACCTCTTCTGGCATTTTAGGCATGTCGCCGTGGACATCATGCGTATCGAAATAGATCGGAGCGTGCATCGCCTCCATGACCTGACAAACAGCGCCTGTTACCAACGGCCCGATGCCATCGCCAGGTATCAACGTCACATTCCGCGGGGTGCCGTCGCCGGGCCGGGGCATGTATGTAACGGATCTCCTCGACTCATTCAAATACGGAAGCGAAGCTGCAGCGTCACGGCGGAGCACGCGGCCGAGGAGCGAGAGAGATTGTCGTCTCGCCATGATCCGTCGTCGATGAATTTAGGGTTTCAAAGTTCGGGCATGCAGAAAAAGGAAAAAAATGATCGGAAGAAAAGAAGGCAACGGAGGTCAAGAGTGGAAATTATATTCTGGACCTGTTCTTTCTAATTCTATCGGTGGCATACCAAATGACGAAGGGAAGACGTATCCTCTGCATTAACTCAAAAGGAAATATTTTGAATCAATGTATCTTGACCGTCTGATTTTAGACGGAGCCAATCCGGTTGTCTGATTTTAACACAGGAGCTCTTTAATATTAGTGCAAATCTAGTCCGTACGGATCTTAAAACGGATCGGATAGTCCAGATGCATTAATTCAAAAGATTCCCTTTTGATTTAATGCAGAGGATACGAACTCATGACGAAGGTGGCTCTCAGTCGGGTGCGTATCCTCTGAGATATCTCAATTTTTGCGTGACCGACGTGTCCGGTTCCTATTCGGGGGAAAGTAGGGGGCCAGTATTTTTTAGCTTTGAGATTCGTGTAGAACGTATTTCAACGATTGAGATATTCCAAAAAGTCACGCAAAGTTTGAGAATATCTCAGAGGATGCGAATTCGTCTCAGTTGCCATGATTAATTAACAAGGGTAAGTTTACATTTTAGATCTGTTGATCGGGTTCATTTTCGAGCTGTCGTGTAAACTTGTAATGCAATGTCGAAGGGTTTCAATCTTAATTCTTAATGCGTAGTTCGGTTTGTGTTATAGATATTTTCTTAAATTTTTAAATTTAAGCAATTATTTTTTTGAATTACAGATGCACGTCAAGATTTTATTTTATATTTATTATATTTTTTAACAATTTATTTTAGATAGAAGAAAATCATCTGAAAAAAATTCTAAATCAATAAAAATAATATTTTCAATATAAAAAAAATTAAAAGTGTAAAATTTGATCTCGGGGTACACTTTAATTTTAAGATCAAGTTAAGTAGTTCAAATTAATTATTTGAACTTCAAAAATAAAAATATTTAATATAGCTTGATTTGTATATTATAAGGCTTGGCTTCAGGAAGAGGTACGCGGAGGAAGGGGATGAGATAATTACTGTACGGGGTAAGCTTTATTCCTCCGACAGTTGCACTTTCACATGCTCCAGAAAAGAAGAACCGGAGAGATAGCGGATGCGGATGTGAATGAACACTGCGTTGTATTTTGATAACAATCCTCACCTCCAAATTGGTGCGTCACTGTTCGGAGATGAGTCTCGCCCCGATATCTTTCCTTCTCTTTCATTAATGAGGTTTTACCCTCAATTTGTGGAGCACAGCCTAAAGCCCTAAAATAACAGTCTCACTCTAATATCTGATTATTAGTGACTCGTTATACAGTAAACTACATATAAAGAGTATCATTCCAATGTAAAGACCGAGTCAGTCTTGTTATTATGAATTTTCCGGTTCAATCTTCCCACGTCTTTGTGTTTGTTCTTTTCTCTGTTTTTTTTTTACATGACAAAGTTCAACTTTTCATTGTCAACCAAAATTATCCCTGTTTGTTTGAGTGGTTGCGTCACAACCAATCAAATTGAAAATTTGACAATTATTAAGAATAATTTAAAGTTTCAAAATCTGAAATTCCATTATGATATAAATAAAGGAAGTTTAAGATTTCTCCATTTAAGATTATCTTGTTTTCACAAATATAGAAAGATCTGACTCACTGAGTATGATCTAAAATATATGGATCTGATTTAATGGTCCAAATTAAAATATTATGCTTTTCTGGAATCATCTGTGGACCAGAGCTTGATTCTCCTCTAATTAGACGGTCCAGATCCAAACTTAAAAAAAAAAAAAAAAACACACACACATGAATGTGAATTATTGATTCCAATCCATATTTGATCGGACTCAATTAGTCAAATCTTTCTATATTTATTGAAATTATGTATTCTTTTTATTTATGTATATTTGATTTTATTAATTTTTACATATAAAAAGATTCTGAAGTACTGTACAATATCTGAGGAGATACGGACTTAAATTTTTTCTGAGGAGATACGGACTCTTATATGTGGAAATAAATATGCTGTTATTCTAAAGCAATATTATTTCAATGCCAACTGTTCTGTTTTATTGAAATCTGTGCATAAATATTTTTCCTTCTTGAGAATAGTTCATTGAATCCTTGTTTCAGTAATATGAAATTCGACTTCAGCCTTTTTAACAAAAAAAAAAATAGTTCATTGAAAATTTTGAATCTAGATAACAGGTCATGTTATTTCTTTGGAATAATAGCATATTTGTATTCCTTATCTGTGTGGATCCAAATCTGCTGCGATTTGCAGGTCGACTGTTGAATTATTTTAATATTCGTGCAAAGAAAAATAAGTTGTTTCAAAATACGTGCACAGAAAATATTAGACTCCTAGATTTAAAAATGCAAGAACTTTAGGAACCGTGAATCCTATCTGTGTACCTCTGAATCAGTATTTGACTCTCATTCAGAATTATTAAATAATAAAACTGTTGACCGTTATCTCAAATTCTCTGTTTTAAATCCGACAAGTAAAATACAATTTTCTCTCTAATTTGTAAATAAAACTGTTGACCGTTATCTCAAATATATATTTATTTTCTTTCATTCTCTCTCCCCACAGTTTTTGTTATTTTATGTCAATTTGATTAAGAGTGAGGTTGAAATGCAATATCAGTTTTGTGTCACAACCATACTCTGTGTATTTATTTTGTTCTCGAAATTCAAACAGTTAATCCGAACAGCTCAACATGATATTCATATTAAAATGTGTTTACAGACCAAATTTGATTTTTTTTTTGAAACTTTTTTACTATTTTTTTAAACAAGTACAAAATCACTGTTTTTGAATGATCCAGAAGCACTAATTTTGTAACTATCTAAAAAATAGTAAAATAATTTCAAGGGTGGTTTGATGGGTATTGAACTAAATTCAATCTGATATCCGGTCAAAGTCGTCCGATCAGTATCAAGATTTGTGTGGACATCTTTAGAATTCACGTTGATCAAGTTTGCACAAATCTTTGTACAAATCAGACGATTCTGATCATATATAATTTGATCCAATACCCACCGGACTATCCCACTCCGGTTGTTAATTGCATTTATGAAAAAAAAAATAATAATAACGCAAGTATGATGGTTCGTGCTAGAAAAAAGAAGAAAAAAACAAGAACAAATTCAGAAAGGGGAGGTAATCTAGTTGGCTAGGAAAAAAATGCCCTATGACTATTGGTTATTCAAAGATTGAGAGTTCGATTCTCCCTATCAAACTTTACAGCTTCTGCAAAGTTTTAAAAAAAAATTAAATAAAAAAAACAAACTAGAAACCAACGATGAAAACACATAAGAAAAACAACGAAATGATGTCGTTTGCTTTGAATTTAAAAAACTGTTAGTATCTTTGTCAATAACTCTGGTCTTAGTCCATGCTCCGTTTGCAAATATAAAAAATTCTTTAAGTGTATTTGTCAAAATTGACAAATTGCCAGGTTTAGTTCGTCAAAAAGCAAATTGCATTCGAATTGCATTTGTCTATTTAATAATTTATAGCTTTCTAACAGCTAGACCCATTTGTCATAATTAATGATAGAAGTGTTTTTCCTTTTTTATCGCGGCATTTCTTTTAAAATTTGTTCGAAACATAGCTGTTATTTGTTTCAATAAATCTGCTACGATTTGAAGTTCGAGAATAATAATGCTGAAATTTCTAATTTTTTTTAAATCTATCCGTCCAATATTTTATGTTTAGATATCTCACAATAGTTTATTTTTTCATACATGCATCTTAAAACAATTCGATGAAGGATCACAGCAGATTCAGATCCTTCTGATCATCCCCTTGTTGTTTTTCAGAGGAGTCTGCATTACAGTGTTTGAAATATGACGAGGATGAGAGGAGCACATGCAGAGAGTTTTGAGAGAGTCTATATTATTTTTACAATGCGCATCGATCAATGATGTATGTTTGTTTTCACGATTCATAATAGCTCAACATGATCTTCTTATGAAAATATACTTACGGGCCATATTTTATATTTTTTTTAACTTTTATTATTTATTTATATAGATCACAACTTCTAGATGGTTCAAAATAAATTTCAACCTATTTGAATAAATATCAAAAAATAAAAAAAATAAAAATTGATTTCCATTTACTTTTTTATATAAAAATTAAGTTGAACTGTTTGAAATTTAAGTACGAAGATATAAATCCATAGCACGTACCTATGTACGTATTGCAAAGTATTGTAACCACTATTATTAAAATCAGACCGAACAGGTGGACCGGAATAAACCGGATCTAGAACCAAGTGCGGTTTGGTTCGAATAAAACATCAAATAAGCATACAAATGGGGAAAAAAAAAACCAGACTTTTTTTCCAAAACCCCGTGAACCAGTTCAAACCGATTATTTTATTTGTTTTGTTTTAGGTCCTATTCGGCAGCTCCACTATTTCCGTGGAAAAAAAAATTCAACTGAATTTTTTTTTCTCAAGTGAATAATAATTTTTAGTTCAATTTTCGTGTCCATATCTATTTCTAATGACCCACCGAACATGCTCTTAAAGTCTGTACCAATGAACCAGCACTTAGGAATTCGTGTCATCTGCATTAGTTTAAAAAGTAATCTTTTGAGTTAAATGTATATGTACTATCTGATTAGCTTTAAGATTCGTGCTGATCAGATCTACACTAATATTAAAAGGCCTCAACTTTATAGGTGGGTGCCAAATTGATTCCGTTTAAAATGAGATACCCGAAACGTATTAATGGAGATGATGCGGACGAACACGTATTCCCTGCATGTACTTTTGAGTTAATGTATTTCAGCCGTCTGATCTGATTTTAAATGGAGCTAATCTAACAGTCATGAGCTCTTTAATATTAGTAAGGACTATTCGCACGAATTGTAAAACAAATCGGATGTTCCAAATACATTAATTCAAAAAAATATATTTTGAGTTACGATACGGAATTCCGATGCGGTGTCCTCGAGTCAAGTAGAATTCGCAACCTCTGAGATACCTCAAAATTTGCGTGACTTTTCAGAATATGTCAGTCGTTTAAATAAGATCTACCCGAATCTCAAAGCACAAATAATATTGCCTCCCACGTTCTCCCGAATAGGAACCGGACACGTCGGTCACGCAAAATTTAAGATATCTCAGAGGATATGACCCCCTCAAGTAGGGGGCACTTATAGCTTTTACGTACCTTTTACAGAAAAAGTCAGATTGTCAGAAGCAGCTAACGTGGGTTAGTCTGTGAGCATTTCTATGTTTCCTCTTGTGTTGCTACAGTGTATTTTCTTTCAAAAAATTATGTATTCGAAGTTTTGAACATAATCAGCCGTCGTAACATTATTTTTCTAAAACAAAGCATCAAACTGAAGAAAATTTAATATGAATTGTTGATGGTTCTTTTTCATCGCAAGAAATAAAGAATTTCTATGATGTCAATTATTCAATTCTAAACTAAAAGTATAAAAATGTAAAGTCTATTTGATGAAAAATAAAGCGTTCGTATAAGTTTTGTTTCAGTAATTTAAATAATAAGTTCAACAGATTTTGAGCTTCAAAAAATATTTTTAACATTTTGATACTACTTTCGTTATTAAATTTAGACTTAGTTCCCACTTCCCAGTTTAGTGTTTTTGAAATCTTTAATTATTAATAATAAAAATATCAGGACGTATATGAAAATGTATCTTTACCAAGAAGGCAAGAATCAAGTACTTGCTGACTTGATTAGACGGATTGAGGTTCTATAATAAAATATTAAGGAGAAATAAAAGGTACACATTTTGTTTATGGAGTGCCAATTTGTTCAACCTTCAAATTGAACTTTTAATCTTTCAGCTTTGTTGTTGATTTTTTTCTCATACATTGGAAAAATAATTTTTTTTATTTGATGTATTAGTTTGACAATATACATTTTTATATGCTTGCACTTACCTAAATTAATCAGAAGTTTAAATATAATATTTCAAATGTTTGTGTGTTTGAGATGTTTAAAGTGTGTTATTTGAACCTTCTTGATGTGTGCACTTGGGATGTTTAAAACAATATTTGATCTTTGGTGATGGGAACTATAGTGACAAATGAATAGTTTGAGTTTGGTTCCGCAGGGTCAAAAATTCGTGATTCGGGTATAATTCAAAAATGATTCGGTACAATAAGAAAACAAAAAAAAACAAATCCCTCTCCCAAATTTGTTTTTAAAAAAGTAAAAAAAAAATTCCACGTTTTTATCGCGAATGGTTCGTGATTCGCGTTTTATTCGCGAATAAAATGTATTATATGTTTTTTTGTGTTTTATTTGGAGTTCAGTGCAAAAACAATAAAAAAAAAACAAATAAAATGCGTTTAATTCGCGAATAACTACTATGATGGCAACTTGATGATGATGCTTTTGGTGACTCGTTGTGTATATATATTTTTTGAAAATTTCTGCCGAAGTCACGAGGGAGAATCGAACTCTTGATCTTTGAGTAACCAACAATTTTAGAACTTTTTTTTCTAATATCTCCTCTTCTCGTAACTCGTGGTATATAAATTAGGGAATTATACATGCATTTGTGCTTTTCCAATGTTCATAGTGTGCCTTCGGGAAGATGGTGCTTGATTTTTTCTCTATGATACTGAATACATGAAACTTGTGCTTCTTTTGCTGCTGTGTTTATCAAATTTTCTCTCAGCCACCTCAAAATTAAGAATCTGGTCTTCCTTTTTTTAGCAACTCAAAATGAAATTTTTGAGTTTAATGCATCTCAGATTGGAGCCAATCTGATCCAGCCTATAACACACAGGGTTCTTTAATATTAGTGCATATCTCAATTAAACGACCCAGATTTATTACACACGGTGCGTTAATTGGGGGGGGGGGCATAATTCAGATCCAATGAAGTAACTGAATTTTTGAGTTTCAGATCGGGACCGTCCAATTCGAATCCACAACAATCCACCGTCCAATTCGAATCCACGACAATCCATCCTGAAGTGAAGCGCACACATCCTAAGAGTCGGATCGAATCGGACGATCCCGATCCAAAACCCAAAAATTGAGTTATTTTAGGGGATCTGGACCCGAGGGGGGTCCGGAACAATTTTTGGATTTTAGATCGAAACCGTCTGATTCGAATCTGTCGCTCGGAATTGTCTTGGGATTCAAATTCGTTCTCGAAATGTGTGCACTCCATATCCTGATGCATTGTCTCGGATTCAAATCGGACGGTCTCGATTTAAAACCCAAAAATTGGTTACTTCACTGGGTCTGAATTCGGGTTTTTTTTTTGGTGGGGGGGGGCATAGGGCCCTCCAGGCGAAGGCCTATGGGCCGAGATATCTGGTTTTCGCGGATCTTGATTTTTTAATTTAAAATCTATCCGAATTATCCAATTGAAATAGAGTCGTTAACATAATTCCTATGATAGTATTATCATCTCATCGTGAAGATTTGACAGTTGATGTGAAATATTCTTGTGACAAGCATATAGCCACTAATTAACAAGTGGAGGAAACCCAACCCAAAATGGACAAGCAGAGTAATTTTATAATCTCATCTAAATTATTCAATTGAAATTGAGTCGTTTGGTAATGAGTGAGAGCATTTATATTTATGGTGGTATTATGAGAGTTTTTATTGTGATGTGACAGGAATTTTTTTTATTAACGATCTGTTTATAAACTCCACACTGGTCAAATGATTAGTTCAAATTATTTCTCATTTTTAATTTATTGCTGACGTGGCTTAATAGAAACTCTAAAATTAATTTCAGGAATGTGAGAGTTAGAAACTTTAGAGACCGTAATTTCTAAAAAGTGATTAACAGTTATTTAGAAACTCATTTGAGTTATTGGAATGTTGATGCTATAAGGCTATAATATTTTGTTTTACAGTTTAAATGTCGATATTCATATGAAAATATACTTACATATTAAATTATATGTTTTTTAAGTTTTTGTTTTACTATTTTCTGATATATATAAAATATCACTACTTTCGAATCGGATAGTTCATAATTTTTAAATCAGATTATTTTTTATCTATCTAAAAAAATAGTAAATAAATTTTAAAAAATATATATAATTTGATTTTCAAGTATATATTTCTATAAAATTCATTTTAAATAGCTTGTACTGATTGTTTAAATTTTAAAAATAAAAATATAAATTCATAGCGTACATATACCTATAAACTTATATACCCATTATAAAGTAAGATTCCACTCGTTTTGTAATTTCTATTTATGGAAACAAATATGCTGAAATTCCAAAGGATTTCAGGGACTCTGAAATTCTCAATTCAACCATCTATATATTTTCGAGATTCATGCACAAAAAACTGTCTTCTTTGAAATTCGTGTATAACAAAACTTAGACGGTTGAATTTTAGATTTCAGAGTCCCTGAAATCCCCAAGAATTCCAGCAGATTTGATTCCCTTATTTATAGTGCAGCAGAATCCTTCCTGGCCATGTGTCAACTGTTAAGTTGACTATAGGCATTAGGAGGCACTTACCAAAGTGGAGGAAACCAAATCTAGAATGGGATATGTCATATAAATGTAGTGCATGTTGACAGTTGGCACTGTAGATAAATATCAATCCAAAATGGATACAAATCTGCTGTGATTCTTTGGAATCACAGGAACTCTGCCATTTCAAATCCATTCATTTATCTGTTTAGAGATTCGTGCATAAAAAATAAGTATTTTTGAGATTCATGTATTTCCAAAAATGGAGGGGTAGATTTATAATCACAGGGTTCTGCAATTCTTTTAGAATCACAGTAGATTTATTTCCTAAAGATGGAAATAAATCTGTCGCAATTTTTTGGAATCGTAGATCTGCTTTTTCAT
Organism: Carex cristatella; assembly: GCA_024447775.1. NCBI lineage: Eukaryota > Viridiplantae > Streptophyta > Magnoliopsida > Poales > Cyperaceae > Carex > Carex cristatella. The sequence goes on from JAJHPF010000022.1 coordinate 4,276,275, forward strand.
ATTTAACAATTATTTTTTTTTAAATACATGAATCTCGAAACAAATAAATAGTTGAATATGAAAAACAGATCTAATTCCTCCAAAATTTCAAATCCTCTTTTCTTTTCATCATTGTTTTGAAAAGTTTCTGTTACAAATTACTTAACGGTGGGTCCCACCTACATGTGTACTCTAATGTATCTCTACAAAATAATACAAATTAGAAACTTACTTCACTACCCTTATTTTTTTATTAAAAATCTATTTATGCATATAATATGACCAGAGGCAAAGCCAAACTTTTAGACTATGAGAGATCAAACATGAATGAAGATCAAATATATAAAAATTTTCTATTACGAATGTAGATTAATTTCACACTATCCATAATATTTTCCTTTAAAACATATTAAAAATAAGATATAAATATAAAAAATTTGATTGACCCCATTCAAGCAATGTAGATTGGTCCTTGAATATGATCATTTCAATTGTAGAGTTGCTGTTCCATATCCTCTGAAATTCCCCATACGATAAGAACTCTTCAGAATTTTAGGGGTGATTGTCAGGAAGGTATCTAAAGTCTCATATAGTAATAAGTAACGCAAAATTGATTAAGGAATTAGAATATTCATATCGAACCAATACAAAGTTCAAATTGTTATTCAAAATATTCTTAATAAAATCATAAACTATCTATATTTTTCATTTAAAATAACCTATGTATCACAACATAAACTATACATCTTTTTCTATTAAAAAAAACTTAAGCATGATGGCATAAACTATCTATCCGTTTCTATTTAAAATCAAAAGCAATCCGAATATTAAAAAAAATTGATCCTTAAAAAAAAATCAGTTTGGACCTATAAATAAAAGTCTATGTAGCATATTGTGCGCTATAGCGCATAGCATGTAGTGCAAATAGCAGTCTGCTATTACTGTTATAGGGGTCATAGCTGAAATAATACACTTATATTCCATAACTTAGTGTTTAAGGTCCAAAAATAATATAGCGCGCTATTTAGAACACGGTTCAAAATTGTAAATTTTAAAGAAAAAAAAGAAAGAAAGAGGACGTCAGATACTACAAATTTAATAACAAACTTCTTGTCAGGACTCTATTTTTTTTTTCCATTCTTTTTTTTTTTTAAATCTTTGCCACAAAACCTGTAACAGAATATCATGACACTTGGAAAAAGGTCCTTTGAAAGTGGTAGACCCAACTAATACTCCTTTTGCACAATAAGACAAGTAAAAAAATGATTTGAATTAAGGAGGTCAATGTTAGTTCATTATTCTGTTCTATAATGCTAGATGTCACTATTTATGTTTCTTTGGCATTTAGTACAAAGAAGGAAAATATCTCATGCAAAAAAAGTTTACAGGGGAAACAGAGGTTTTGTTTTTGAAAAATAACTAAATTACTAAATTATGTAATCTATAAATTATGCACATCATAATAACAAAATTTTAAATGATGCAAGTTTCACTATTCATCAAATATTTTGAAATTTTCAATTTTTATATTTAACTTCAATTGATTAGTTATCAAATGTCATTCAGATTGATTAACTTTATCCACTTTTTAAAAAAAAAATACTTGATTTAAGAAAATTTTGTCAAAATAATTAAGTTAATATGTTGTTAATCAACCTCCATCATTTTTTAATTACTGATTTTAATTCGTTTCTGTAAACACCATTCATTGGAATTTGATATATCCTCAATATTGGATCCGAATCTGCTGAAATCCGAGACGAATGAACAGTGTTCTTAAAATCCCTGCAATTTGGATCCAGCCGTCGAATTGTTCCGAGATGCGTGCACAGAAAAAATTGAACGGCTGGAATCTCGAATTTCAGAGATTTCAAGAAATCTCGGATTTCAGCCGATTTAAGTTCCTCAATATTACCTCATGAATTAAAATGCTGAAGGATTCTGTAGATAAGAGTGACATAGACAGCCACTTTGCTGATGCTGATGCTGATGATTCCTACAAGCAACCTCATTGCTCTCTTCCATGACCTATAAGAGCTCCAACCATACCATTAGGCAGTGACTTTGTTTTGTTAATACATACACTTTACCAGTATCTCATAAATTGGTGATCTCATGGCCCCTGTTTCTGCTCGCTCGCTCGCTCTGAAGCTCTCTATGGGAATTCTGATCACAGCATGGATCAGCTTTTGGATTCTCAAGCCAACAAAAACATGGAAGAAAGCTTGGCATTCTGCTGAAGACTTAGCTAATGCTACCTTTTTGCGTGATTCTGGTAATAGCTGAACAATTTAATCAGCCCACCTGAGAAAATCTATACGAAATAACAGTTGGAAAGGAAAACAATAAAAAAAATGAAAATCTCATTTTAATTAAGTTTGAATTGTTATAATGGGAACTTTCCCTACATTCTATATGTACCTTGTTTATGGGAAAAGAAAAAGAAAAAAGAGAAATGAAAACTTCTTCATCTAATTCAACTGATTTGCTAAACGCAGGTCTCAATGTTGTCGTCTTTTGTTTCCCGGTAATTGGTTTTGCTATATTGGCATACATCTATATGCATTTCTCTGAGAAGGAAAAGAGAAGGTAAACTTGGCTTTCATTTTGTGATATATTAGTTCATATTTAGATTATACGTAGATGACACGACTGGTATGGTACCGTGGTGGTAATTAGAATAACAATGCTGCCCTCAAGATCACACCCTATTCTCGACTTGAATTACTAATTTGGTGCTGCAAATAGATTCAATTACACAACAAAATAACCAAGAAAAAGGAAACCAATACAAAAATGGCCCGAGTCCTTCACTGTTTAGTATATGCAGTACCTACTAGACCTCACTGATACAGATACTGGTATCAAGTATAGTATAAATCAAGTTGCACATCCTTTTCAAGCTGTCAAATCTATAATATAACAATACAAATGATGCTTATTCTTGTGGCAATAACCAGTAACAGGAACATGACAAGTTTGACAACCCACTTGAGAGTTGCTTTTTCAGCACCAGTGATTATAAACTGCCCAATTGGTGTTGTTTCTCTTGGAGAACTTTTTTGCTCTTCACTTTTTGTGGCATTTCTTGTCTGGACCTATTACTCTAATGTTTCAAGTGATTTCAAGAAATTGGCACCTTATACTTCTCTAAAGCTAAGCAGGTATTTGTAAATGGTATATTTTTTGTACTGTCTTAACAACTTCTAAATTCTAATATGGTTTTATCATCCCCCTCTTTAAAAAATAAATAAATAATTTAACATGTAGCATTATTTTTTTTTTTTACATAGACAGCAGCTGAAAGTGATGCACATGGGTGTACGCGTCGGTTCCTTGAGCGAAATTTGTCTGGCTGTTTTGTTGTTTCCAATTCTGAGAGGAATGTCACTGTTCAGAATATTTGGAATTGAATTTGAGGCAGCAGTTCGGTATCATACTTGGATTGCAAATGCACTTGTGTTGTTTTGCACCTTGCATGGCATAACCATCATGTCAATATGGGGTCAAAAGAAAAGACTAATAGCAGAGGTAAATTGCAGTAAAAGTTTAGTTAAAAAAAAAAGAGCAAAATCAAATTTTCCCTGTGAGACTAAGTATACACAAAACAAGATGAACAAACAAATGAAAAAACTGAATTTAAGTCCATTTCATGAATTACAGATTACAAGCTGGCAAAGAATAGGCCGTGTAAATGTTGCTGGTGCAATTGGCCTGATATCTATACTGATAATCTGGATCAGCTCTCTCCCCGTGATTAGACGGAAGTATTTTCAAACTTTCTATATGACTCACTATCTTTACATAGTTTTCATCACATTTTACCTTTTGCATGCCGGGGACAAACACTTCTATTTGGTGTTATCTGGCATACTTCTCTTTGCACTTGACAAAATTCTTCGATTGATCCAATCAAGAAGAGAGACTTGCATTGTTTCTGCAAGTGTACTTCCATGTAGAGCAGTGGAGCTCATTTTGCCAAAAGACCCTAGTAAGCCCCGCAACACTTTAATTTGCTTCATTATAAGCACCTTATCAAAGATTTTTAGATTTTAACCTGAGTCAGTATTACTTACAGGCTTAAAATATCGACCGATGAGCACAATATTTTTGAAGGTACCAAGCATATCGAGGTTTCAATGGCACCCATTTAGCATTACATCAAGTTGTTACAAGGATGAAGAGCATATATCAGTGCTAATAAAAAGCCAGGGGCAATGGACCAGTGCACTGTACTCCAAGATCAGCTCCATGGGAGATGAAGAAATGGGTCAGCTCAAAAGCCTAACAGTTGCAGTAGATGGACCTTATGGACCTGCAAATTTACTGTACAAGAGGTCCGTTCATTTTAATCTAAAATTGTTAATATTGGTGTAAAATCTGTATGCAATGATTGCTACTGGCACTGCACTTGTTTGGATCAGTCAATTCAAGTTTGAATCAGTCAGGAGAGGTCCAAGATTTTTTTTTTACATTTTCAGTTGGCTCAGATCATACCAGTTCTATATATGTATCAAGTACGGTATACCTCATTTTTTAAATACAAGACCATATTAGTCTCGTTTTAGAATGTCATTTTTTATGTGGGATATATTAATCATTGAAAAAATTTAAAAGCTGAATAGATTCAAATGTGTGCTTGTATATTGTTTTAAGCACTATTAATATTTTTCTAGCAGGTATTCCAATTTGGTTTTGATTGCCGGTGGATCTGGAATTACTCCCTTCATGAGCATTCTAAATGAGATATCTTCGAAAAACAGTACTACAAATTGGCATCCTACCAACATACTACTTGTATACTGTGTGAAACAGGTACAAGATATCAGCATGCTCAGACCGATCTTGCCAATACTCCATGAACCTACTACTGAGCTCAGAAATTTTAAACTGAAAATTTTTGTGACACAAGAACAAGGAATACCCATCTCGGCATTTGAAATACTGAACAAACCACCTCGAGTCATAAAAATGCTGACGAGCACAAAAAATAGGTCATCAGTTGGTATCACTCAAGAAGGGTTTATTTGGAGAGCCATTATTGCTGCCTTAACATTTGTTGTTTTCCTCATGTCACTAGTTTTTCTGAGTGACATTTTCATACACCAAGTGCAAGGAAAATCCTCTAGAAAAAGCAATCCTTCATGGATCAATGACTTGCTTGTTTTTGCTGCCTTTGTTATTGCTACGAGTTGTTCTGCAGTTGCTACCGTAACTTTCAATCAAAGAAAATTTAGTGACCACAGAGAGAGCAAAATTCCTAGAAAGGTTACGAAGGAAACTAAAAATAAAAATGGCCTCCTATTTGAACCACAGATATACTTTGGAAAGAGACCCAACTTATCAGGTAATATCATCTTCTTTTTGTTCCCTCTTCCTTTTGTTACATAATTTGGTAATCCATTTGCACAAGTATGAAAATATACTGGTACCAGAAACATTACTACAGTTTACTGGTATAGCCTGATCTGAAGCTAATACTAATCTGTTGACAAAATGTGAATTGTTATGTCCAGATGTGCTTTCAGACTTGACAAATGAAAGGAGAGATGAAAGGGTGGGTGTATTTGTCTGTGGTCCTGAATCGATGAAGGTCTCTGTTGCATCCTTTTGCAAAAATCACAGCAATATCAGTTGTAAGGATGGTGTTGATTGTTCTATTGATTTCCATTCAGTTAGTTTTTCTCTGTAATGGCAATACTGTGCCCCTATTTGTAAGCACTAAAATTTTAATACATTCTATGCTAAGCTTCTATTGCCTTGTGATAACTTTTGCATTATGCAAGTGTGCATGTTAAGCACGATGTTGTAAATAATAGTATGCGCTCCATCAACCGATTATAATTGGTATGTGGTCGATTAATCGGAATTTTAAAGATAATTTTGCATTTTCATTAAGTTATGTGCATATACTTTTAATTATTAAAAATGATTAATTTAACTCACCAAACTTATCAAATAAACTTATTTTAACTTAATTTCATTTTTTCATTATTATTTTTTTATGATATTGTCATTTAGAAGAACTCAGATAAGACAAGAAAAAGTATAGTAGATATAACAGATAAATAGAGAAAAAAGAATAATAAAAATGACCAACTAATTGGCCGTATAAACGAAAAACAAATGATTCGTAACGGTTTGGCCACTGCCAACAACTAATCAGTTGATTAGTCGGACTAAACAACCGTTTTTTACAACAATGGTTAAACATAATTTAATGAAGATTTATTACCAAACTAGAATCTATCCATATATCACAAGTTCATGAAAACGAACTTAGCTTATTAGCTACTCTGTACTTGAATCTTGATCCACGATCCATGATCCATGAATATCATGCTCTTAATTGCTTGACAACCTAAGAGGATAAGTCAAAATCTTCGAGAAAACTTCCCTGCATGGGTTGCTTTAAGAAGTATGAATGAGGAAAAAAACAGCATATGGTAAACTCATGCTGTGAAATGTACAATTCTAATGATTATTTACTGTACAAATGAAGGCAACTTCCTTGAACATTCTTGCAGGAAACAAATACTAAATTTAATTAACTATTATAGTAATGGAACAAAAATGAAAATTAGCTTTAAGAAAATCATTTGAAAAGGTGAGACAATAACAAGAACCAAAAATCTCAAAATTTAAATAATATATACATTAATCACCTCAGCTCTCAACTACAATAGACCAAGCAACAAACACACATCCACACAAAAATAAAAATGGAATCTTACCTATATATCACACTCTTCAATTGAGTTTCTTAAAATTTAAGAACAAAACTAGAATAACAGTGCATAAGTTGATCGTGTGTAGAACCCCACGCTGATTCACAAAATTAGGCTAAAACATATTAGAATCGTGGAAATAGATAAAAAATGACCCAAGCGAATTTTTTTTACCATCTTACAAGCAGATTTGACAGGAAGAAAGACCAAGAATGCCAAAGTATCCCATATTCATTCAGTACCCGCCTTCGACTGCCAAAACAATATTACAAGAACACCACTGACATAATATGGTCTTACCAATCAATCATACTTCTCACGCCATGAGTAGACGAGAAAGAGAACCCAAGAGAGGCCAAGCACAATGTCTCCAGCTAGCTGGCGCGGCCAGTCTCGTGCCAGATCCTCCAACCGTCGCTCAAAGTAAACCCGCCAAAGGGCCATCATTGCATGAAGCAAGATGCATCCCTTCGCAAAGAAAGACTGCAAGTATTGAAAGCATAAGAGGTTGAGAAATAATTTAGGAAAAAACTGATCAAAAGGCAGAAGTTTGGGTTTTGGTACAGTCCAGATACTGAAATTGCACAAGTGATCAAAATCTGAGTTACCACACAAAATCCGGAGAGTGCATAGCTCAGTTGTAGTTTAATAACCAAGCTTGCAAACACATTTTTTAAGTCTGTTAGATTATTTGGATCAAATGAAAACTTAGTTTTACAACAAAGGACTGAAGTGTAAGTAATACAAGATCAGCATGCTTATCCCTTAAAAATTAAAATATTTATTTTTTCCTGGCTACAGGAAAAAGAATAAATTAATTAATAAAGTGGACCTGGTTATTGCTTTTTCAATTGGCTAATGTGGATTAGTCTTCTTTTGAACGAGAACAACTTTAATTGTAGCTATCAACCTTGTATTAAATATCATTTTTAACAAAAGCTTTCTCTTAAAGAAGTTTCCTAAGATGCCCAATTCAGCTTCTTCTTTTTTCATTTTCTTCTCAGTGAATTCTCATATCTAAAAAGCTTCCTAGTGAAAACCCGTATCATATGCCCTTCTGGAATTCAAACCTGGCACTAAAGTAGGAAAGTCGGTAGCACTGATCATCCGTATTAGAAACCATGCTCCCCCAAATTACAACAAATATGAACATTAATGGTTTTAAATTTTATCAGTATATTCCTTGCTCAGTTCCCAAGTACCTAAACTACAAAAAGGAGGGCTTAATATATTCAAACGAAACAAAAAGCTCAGATACATAAACCTCAATCCACATAATTGAATTGTTTATCAAGGACAAATCAATTCCTTAACCTTGCTTAGCTTATAATCAACTAACCTAATTATTATACATTATTTTACTCGACCACTTTACTCTGAGTCTGAGTTGTATTCACTTATGTTTAAAATTTTAAACTAATGAATTAGTCGTTCCTTTTCTCTGGCCATGCTTTTCTCTTCCAAAACGAACAATATATATATATAGGTTGGCTAATATCAAATCAGTTGTTCCTGAGATCCTGTGCAACCAAGTCGTTTTTCAATTTTCGAAGTCCAAATTGTCGATCCAAACCGTTAGATGTGTTCTCTATATTAAAATGTACTTAGAGACCAAAGTTTACATTTTTTTGAATTTTTTTACTATTTATTAAGCCACTTTGAAAATCATGATCCAACGGTGGCTTTTAATTTTACTGTTTTGTTAAGCCACTATTGGATCCGTGTTTTTCAAAGTGACTTAATAAAAAGTATAAATTTGGTCTCCAAGTATATTTTAATATAGAGAACACATCTAACGGCTTGGATCGACGATTTGGACTTCGAAAATTGAAAAACAACTTGGTTGCACGGGACCCCAAGAACAACTGATTTGATATTAGCCAATCTCTATATCTATATCTATATCTATATCTATATCTATCTATCTATCTATCTATCTATGTCTATATATATATATATATATATATATATATATATATATATATATATATTTATACAAAACAGAATGCCCCCACTTATATACTTAATTACCTGGAAGTCACGATCTTTCACAAAGGAGACCATGAACAGAAGGGAACCGATTGCAAAAAGGAGCAACCCAGCGAACGAATCAGAGGTCTGGATCAGCAATTGATCATGAGGAGTCGAGCCCAGGAGCTTGCGCGCCGTTTCCTGGCCCAAGCCAAAGACAGCCATCTCGTTCAAATAGAACATCATGAGGGTCCCACATGTCAGCGCTACCAAGGAGTGAACTAGACAGATCGCAAAAAACCCTGACGAAGGGGGAGGAGATGCCATTTACCTTCAAACTTAAGCTTAATAGAGAAGAAAGAGTTGAGGAAATTGAGAGAGCATGGAATTTGGGAGTGAGGAGAGGAGCACGAAAAGAGAGGGGTTTGGCGGGACTGGAGACGAACAAAGGAGAGGCGAGGTGTAATAATGAGGAGAGGAGAAGAGGAGACACGGGTGAGTTCAGATCTTCTAAAGTAACCCAATTTTTTTAGTTTATATCTAGACCGTAAGATTCAAATCCTGCCGTCATAAATGGGCAACAACTCTTACCGATTCAAATCAGACGGTTCTAGATCTAAACTAAAAAATTGGGTTACTTTAGGGAATCCAGACCCGACACGGGTGGGGTCATGAATGGGCAAGAACCCTTACCGAGATGGAATCGGGTCGGGTTCGTTATAGGTTTATCTCCAGTATTTCACCCATTCGCCCACTTGTCATTGAGAAACGACGATGTCCTTATTTCGTACAAATGGAGGTATGAAAATGATGTCGGCTCGGATTTTTATGATCATCGAGACTGCAGTTTTCTTAAGATAATCTGCCAGCTATCGTGGCAAGTTTTTTTTACGTGGACTTGGTCTACCAGTTGGAATAAGGGTTTATAAAACGGCTTTGGAAAACATACGTCTTTTTCACTCTTAATGCCAAACAACGGGAGTACGTAATAATTAATAAAGGCTTATTTTTTTGTTATTTCATTCATATTCTGATTCCTTACCAGAACTTTGCATATATTTGTTAACTTTTCAGAGATTTCTTTTACGTATTTTTCAATAAGAGCATCTCCATTTCATTTACAAAATAATCACAAATGTTAATTTAATAATTCTAATTTTATTTGCATAAATATATACAAATTGCTAATTTAACAATCCGTCTAAAAATTATTGTGTCGACTTGAAATAACTAATTGCAGAGATATAAAACTTAAAATTATAAAGTTACTATACACAATTGAAATTATATGAATGGAGATGATATAAAATTTATTAAGAGATAATTGCTAATTATTATGTGTCAAAAATATCACCTTTTGCTATTTTAGAAACGAAGATGCTCTATTTTTTTTTTAAAACAAAAAGTAGTATAATTGAAACCATTTTTAACACTTTGCAAGTATTTTCAATAAGATATGTCTGATGTAAGAGAGGAAAAAATAGAAAGAAAAAAAAGGAAATATTAATTACATTCCAAATTCTTTTCTGGCCTAAATAAAAGGTTAACTCAGACGTTATGAAAATAAAATAAATAAATAATGATCATTGATATAGAGAAAGCGCATCAGAAAAAAGATATGATATCTCCAGAGAATTTAAGCAAGGATAAATTTTATCATGAAAGTAAAAATTCTAAAATTGTTGTGTTATTTTATTTTGACACAACAATTTTAGAAATTTTACATTTTGTAGACAATACTAAATATATTTGAATTGTTGTGTTAAAAATAAAAATAAAAACAACACAACAATTTTTGAATTTATCCATTGCAAGACTAAATATATTCAAACAATAATATTTTATTTTGACACAACAACTTCAAATTTTTAAAATTTTGTAGACAATTTGCCCCTCCATATATATAGCTTCCACTGTTATTTTTGTTTCCGAGAGATTATGCAATCTTCTAGTACAAAAATTATTTATTAGTTACTATATATTTTTCTTTGTTAAATTTTTATCTTATTTGAAAGAGCTACAATTACTATATATTTTTCTTTGTTAAATTTTTATCTTATTTGAAAGAGCTACAAAGGGAAAAATAAACCACGTATCTTTGAATGTACATCAATGATTTTATCTTTAGTTATATATGTATTTTGGACCTATTTTGTTTGAATATATTTAGTATAAGAAGTATAAAAATAAATTTTACTATATTACAATTTTGTATAACAAATTTTACTATGCTATTAAAGCATCGACAAGTTTAAAATAATACCAATTGAAATACAAACTGCAATAATAGCATAAAGTTATTATTGCAATGGAGTTTTTTTTTCAAAATAATGTTAGAGAGAAGTTGAGAGATGGACTCTTTTATTTATTAATTTATGTTGAGATAAAATATTAATTATTTTTAGCATTTAACATTTATGTCGATTTGATGTAATTTGTATATCTTGTAGAATTTATGTTTAGATTATTTTTCGAAAACTATCCATTCTTTTCTTACTATGGTTATATATTATGTTATTATGTAATTTAATAATTTATTTTGAGTTAGTCTATGGTACTATGCATATCACGATTTAGTCCATAATACGGATCGATATATTCGTTTTCAAAATTCTAATGGTCGGTTCGAACCGTTCAAAATAATTTTCATATGAATATATACTTGCAGACAGAATTTTATATGTTTTAGAATTTTTTACTATTTTTTAAGATAGGTAGAAAATTATTATTTTTGGATGGACCATAATTTTCAGATCAAGTAATTTTCTAGCTATCTTAAAAAATAGTAAAAAAAATATAAAAATATAAAATTTGGTCAGCAAGTAGATATTCAATTCATTGATATTTCTTTTGGTATCATTAATTGAATTTGATAAAGAGTGTTGAAATCAAACACTTGAGCGCTGATTTATTCTCGCTTGAAGTTTCTTCGTCGTTGATCGTCTTTTTGGTAAGATATCGCATTTATTGTCTTACCCCTCGTTCTAGACTCTAATATTTAGAAGAGATGTTTCACAGAAATACACATACCGATGTACATGAAAGATATGTTTTAAGAATGAAAGAAATACCTTACAAAAAAGAAATAGAAATGCATTGTAATAGAAAGACACGGATTAATGATGTGAAAAATTTTGTATTTTTTTTATCACACACGGATCATACGGATCATAGAATAAAATCTTGTACAATTATTAGAATCATATACTAGTGCAACCAATTACCACTGTATTAAATATGGAAAACATGGTGAATTTTGGCAAGATAATAACGTTCAAAAAGATCAATTAAAGAGAAGGATATCATCCATATCCATATTAATGAGAGAAATCTCAATATATATTGCTAGATGTTTTATCATATTACTAACGTCCATAGTAGCTATTTTTTTTTATTATAATAAGTTCAAGTCTTCACAATTTTCATTATATTTGTAATATTTTCGCTGTCATATAAGTGCATTTGAAAATACAATACGACATTCATACACAATTTTTAATAAAGAATAGTGTAAAATTGCAATTGCACACAGTTTTTTTTTAATTAAAAACATGTATGAATGTTGGAAACACATTTATACACAGTTCTTTATTTAAAACTGTGTATGAATGTAAGAGCTCATTTTCGAAAGTGCACTTTCTTACTTTCACACAAATTTAATGAATTTTTTTTAACAAACATATATAATGTACAGTGTATAATTAATTAGTATTTTTGCAGTAGTGATCATTTGTTTATTTATTATCATTATTCATTATCCGTTTTGCATGAAAAATTGTTTTGCATTTGCTCAACCCAATAACTTGTAAGACTCATCAATCACGTGAAATTTTTATTAATACCATTTAAAAAAAATTTAAATCTCCACTGAAATTAGATAATTCCAAAAATATCCATTAATGGAGGTCTGCAGATTGAATTGGCGGTTCTGATATTTTTGGAATTCTCCATAATTTGTGGTTTTCTAATTTATTTATTTATTTTTGGATTACGATATAAATAAAATTTCGGATCAATTACTGCGTGCCATAATTTAAATTACGCGGAAAAGATTTGAAATTAGTGGCTGCAAATATAAAATTAAGATTCTTGACAATATAGTCTCCAAGGAAGGGATCAGGCGATAGATATAGTCTTGAAAACGACTCCGATTCTTATTATTTTTTATCACCACTTGTGATCTTTTAGATTTCGCATCCTCTGAGATATCTCAAAATTTGCGTGATTTTCCGGAATATCTCAATCGTTCAAATACGTTCTGCACGAATCTCAAAGCACAAATAACACTGCCCCTACGTTTCCTCGAATAGGCACCGGACACGTCGGTCACGCAAAAATTGAGATATCTCAGAGGATACGCACCCAATCTTTTATAAGTCTTGTATGGGTCCGACGCCCATCAGATTTAAATTTGTGTCTGATGAGTTTTATAACTGTCTGATTCGTTTTAAAATTTGTACGCACGGATATTAAAACAGACACCCGTATATATTAAAACGTCACGGACAGATCTTAAAACGGATCGGACCAAAACCGCCTCCTTGTAGTCTTGTGTAAAGCTTTTTCTAAGCATCCACGACCTAGACGCTAAGAGTAGATATTTTAAACAACGTCATTCAAGGAAAAAAAGATAAGTTCCAAGAAATGATCATCAACAAATGGATCTATTCATCCAATTTTTTAAGGGTGGGAATTTTGTACCAAGTTTTGGACAAAGTCTCATTCAAAGTCAGATTTAAATCTTCGGATCTGCATTAAAATACGTGCAGATATTTAGATTCAATGAGCCATTTACATTTTTTAAGTTTTAAATATGTTTGCACGAATCTCAATACAAATCAGACGTTTAAGTTTAGCTTTGGATGAGATTTTATGCAAAGCCCTTTGGACAACCGATTTAAACTATTTTTTAATTTGAAGTATTTAATTTTTATTTCTAAAAGTAGCACGTCAATGAAAAAAATTCGAAACCTATCTTAATTGCATATTGAGTTTGTGTTTTATCAATGATGAAACTCAAATTGAGTCTGCACTTAACCATTTGAGATTTTTTTTTTTTTACTGATTTTTCTTAATTTGAAAAAAATATGTATTGTTTATAGTTGTAAGTTGTAACTAAAAATTTATGTACTATTATCGTTGTTAGTCGTTCAAAATTGTTTCAGAGGAAAATTCAGACTGAGGGCATTTCACTCTCAAGTGAAACGCAAATCCAGTCTGCATTTCTATTATATTTCGAGCTTTTTTCCAATTGTCTTCACTCTTACTTTTAAAATTTTATTTTTTTTGAAATGCTACTAATAAAAAAATCGGTCTATTACCAATTTGCAGGTGTAGTGACAAATAAATAGTTCTGTTTCAATTCGGTACAACAAGGAAGCAAAAAAAAATTGTTTTTTTCTCACGAATAATTCGTGATTCGCGTTTTATTTACGAATAAAACGTATTGTATATTTTTTTTGTTGGAGTTAAGTTCGAAAACGCAAAAAAAAAAAAACGAAAAAATGAGAATTTATCGCGGATATTGTTACTATGCTTGTAGGCAAAGTGACACAGTACGTGAATTATTCGCGTTTAATTCGCGATTTAAACGTTTCGAAACCGAACTCCAAATAAAACGCAACAAAACATATAATACGTTTTATTCGCGAATAAAAAATCAATCACAAATTATTCACGATAAAAACAAGAGTTTTCTTTTTGCTTCTTTATTGCACTAAATTATTCTCAAATTATACTCAAACGACAAATTCCCAAATTTTGACGTCTCGTCCATTTCTCAAGCAAGCTTACTCAGAGCATCCTGACCAATGGCGGAGCAAATAAGACAGGCGAGATGAGAAGTCACTATCTTCTGTTAATTTATACTTTAACTGTAGAATTTTGTTTAGACGTCTCATCTTAAAATAATAATAAGGAGACAGTTTATGTATATCTTTCAAAATTTACAAAATTACTTATTTTCTCTCTATACTTCATAACACCATATTTATCGTTCTGAATTACAAGAACTCACAAATTTAACTAATTTATTGTACTTTTGTCAAAATACATTTTGAATTTATATTGTTCAAATTTTATCTTTTATTTGAAAATAAAATCGGTAGTTTCTGTAAATAAATGTCCCCAGTCTTCTACTTAATTAGTTTTCCAAAAACAAATGATTTATTTATCTACTCGTGACACATATACAGTGGGGGCTGCATAGGATTTATTTATCTACTCTTGATCCCAGTTAATCCTTCCGAACAGTAGCTCATTTAATAAGATTAAGACACCTTCCTTATCTCAAAATCTTAATCCTGAGTGAGGCTTCCTTAAAGTTTGAGCTTCCTCGAAACCTCCTTATGGTCAAAAAGTGTGTTTCTTTTTTACAATTGTATCCCTCCAACAGCGACATCCTTATATTAAGGTTAGGAGCGGATCCATTGTAGTACAGGATAAGGCAATTGTTCTATTTTGAAATTCAAAACTAATTTATAAAGACTGAGTTTTAAGTCTTTGTCCTATCCTGGAAATTGATATTGCCCTACCCTGAATAGCTGATTATTTAAAAATTATGAAGTAAATTGTGTTAGAATATTATTTTATTGTTTTTGTTATTATTATTTTTATCTAGTACCCGATTATCTAATGGATTTGAATCCGATTATCTATTTAAATTTGATTCAATAATTTATTGTAATTTTGCATTAAGGTCTTCTTATTTGTTTTTCATTTTTATCACCTTCTTCTTCAAGAAAGGGAACACATCCCCCAGGCACGTTAAGGGAAAAAAAAAACTTGTTTTCTCCGGTGCCGATTGACGGCTCTCCGATGAACAACTTTCAAATCGGACACCACACGGACATAATGGGTATTTCCTATTAATTATAGTCACTTTTAATTGCATACATAAACACCAATTTTTGTATGAATAACATCTCTCCATAAATGATGATAGTTGGCAGCCGTGATTCCTTCAAGCCTTCAATACTTTCTTTCATAGAGACACTTTGAGGAATTTACTGCCTCCAATTTACGGGTACTAATTACACAAGAGATAGGAGTAGGTCCGATGGGCGTCGGACCTACCTTTAGGTTCGATTAGCTTTAGAACCGTACAATTAGCATTAAGTTTAGTGCGCACGGAAATTGAAACAGACCTGTAAGGATTTTAAGGTACTTAGCATGGATCTTGATGCAATCGAATGGTCATTTCAACCATCGAACCAAGGTAGGTCCGATGGGCATCGGACCTACTCTGAATTCATTACACAAAAGCATTTTCTTTCTTTCAGTCCTGAATTATTTACTGTCACTAATTTCACAATTTTTTTCAGAATTTTTTTCTTTATTGACCTTTTCTAATTCTTTATTATGTATGTAATCGATAAATTTTTTTTGTTTCTTAGGTAATATGGATAATTTAATTATCGAGTAGCTTATAAATGTTTTGGATGATCCCAGTGAATCATGGATTTTTATGAATAATATACTTAGTTAATGTATTTATTATTTTCTATCTTTACTATTTATATTTTAATTAAATTTGTAATAATAATTTTGATAAAATTAGCACATTTTACTTTAATGAAATATATTTAATTAAAATCATAATACAATTTGATTCATCAACCATATTATATGAAAATAACAACATAAGGGATAATATAGTCTTTCACTCATTATATATATATATTTTTATTCAAATACAACTTTAATCATTTTTATATGCCGAACACTAATTCTTTAGTGCTCCTTAAGCTCTTAATCTTTCACTCCTTAATTCGTGTTGCTGAATGAAGCCACTCGCATTTAAACACACAATTGTGTGTGGATCACAAATAAGAAAATGAGTCATTTGTCCTTACAAGACAAATTAATCCAATACATTTGTTTAAAAATTGGATGGTCCATATTGGAAAAGCAGGTCGTGCAATTCGAGTTAGGAATATAGCAAAAAACAAGGGGGTTCAATTCCTCTCAAATCTGAATTGGCTTAATTTTCATTTTCATAAATAAAATTATGATCCTCCACAACCAATTTAAAATTTTAGTTATCCCATAAATGAAATTATAATCCTCTACGGCCAATTTTAAAGTAAATATAGACGTGTGAGAAATTTTGACGGAACGGTAGCACAGTTAATTAGGAGGAAAAAAATTTAAATTATAGTTACTCAAAGGTTGAGATTTTGCAGCTTCTGCAAAGCTTAAAAAAAAAATAGACAAAGAGGGATTTGTTCGTAAAGGAAAGAATAATTGTTGCCGCAAACAATCAGAATTTTAGATTTAGTATTGTGAATTTTCTCTTACTCGATATTTATATAGTATCTTTTCCAAAAATGAGAAAGAGACAACTAAATTATGACTAGGGGTGATAAAAAGCTCGATTGTAAATCTCGTATCTGACTCGTTCATTAATAGCTTGTTTGTTATTAGACCGAGTTGTTAACGAGCCAGCTCGTCACTAGCTCGATTCAGAATTAATTAGTTCAAACTAGGACCTAATTAGCTTGGCTAGGTATCAATTTTGTGAATTTGTGTGCATTTTAAACTGTCCAGCTTGATTCAGTTCGATCCAAAAAGTTTGTAGAATTTATTTTTTTCTTAAAACAAGATCCAATCAGACTCAACGAGTCAAATCGACAGCTCGCGAGCTAGTTCAGTCCAGCTCGTGACGATTTCAAGCTGAGATTTCAGCTCAGATTCTAAAATCAATTCGCTCATTACTCGGACGAGCCAATTCGTTGCCACCTATGGGCACTACCACCAGGTCCTAAGAACTAGATGTGAAATTAACTCGTTCAAATACAAAAACGATTGCTTCATTGCTAGAAGCAACGAATAAAAAAATGGGATACACTAGAGAGAGTTGTTAAATAAAAAATGGAATACATGTGTCAATTATTTTTTAATAACATTATAGAAACTTTACTTTTAAAAATTTACAGTATTATCGAAATAAAAAGTTGTTAAATTATCACCCTCATTAACATATATATTCAAAATGATAAAATCGCTTTATGACCCTGAAAACAATATTTCTATTTTTGCATAATGATATAAATTTTATCACTTTATTATGACGATCCACCTCGAAATTTTTATTAATAACATTAAAATCAATCAAATTAAACAACATAAAATCACTATTTGAAGAAAATATATCAAAATATGAAATTTTCCGCTGAATTATTCAACAGAATTACATGGGCTAAAATTTTGCTGGATTATTCAACGGAATTGATCTCAATTCCGCTAAATAATTCAGCGGAAATGTTATTTCTAAAAAAAATGATATTATTTTCTTTAATTACGGCGATCCAAGCATATTCTTAGATCAATTCCGCTGAATTATTCAGCGGAAATGTTATTTCTAAAAATTCCAAAAAAAATGATATTATTTTCTTTAATTACGGTAATCCAAATATATCCTCAGATTTTTAACTTGAATACACATGGATCTCAATATGAGAACTTGATAAGGGGGATCACAACCAATTCGCTTAAAATAAATTTTCTCAATACCAAACCTTAGACTTCAATCCTTCAACTCAGCTAAATTTATGAACTTAATTTAATTGCTGCCCTCATGAAGTCATGTTATTTTCTCTGCACCACGCCATCTCGATTTATTGGCATGCATTGACACGTGAACATAATGAGGTGACAACCAACTACAATATATATTTTATGTGCAACTATCTCACTTAGATGTTAGATCTATGTTGCCATACGTTCTACGTGCGCCCAAGGAATTCCCCCAAATAGTCAAATACTTAAAATTAGGTTTCATGGGCATCAATGCATCGTATGAATGATTTTATTTCAGCCTCAGGTTAACTCGATCGCCAGCACGTGCCAATATATTCGCCAAGCATGTACCGTTGTTCAACCGGGGCTAAATCCCATATTTCTATAGATTGAAAGGGGAGGTAGCACAGTTGGCTAGAAAAAAATTTTAGAATTGTTGTATCCAAAGGTCGAGAGTTCGATTCTCCCTCACGATTTCGTAGCCTCTGCGAAGGTTTCAAAAAAAAAAAATTCCCACTTGCCTTGGCAATTGGACACCTAGTATAACATTAGTGACGAATTTTAGGCTGTACTTCTGAATGCAGAGTGAAATCACTATTAAAGAGAAGGGAAGAGAAAAGAAGCTTGTTATTTCACATCGTCTCCATCTCAATTTGAAGGTGAAGAATTTCGCCAAAACATCGCGTAGTTTTTTCTCTACATAGTGTCCTTCACTTCCGTTATCTCTCCGATTTCTCCTATTTTGGAGCGAGTGAATGACACTGATCAAACGCGGTCTGGCAAAATCTTACCTTCACGCAGTGATTTTCTCTTTCCCTCTCTCCGCGTACTGTCTTCTAGAGCACAACCTTAGTGTACTTCAAAAATAACTAAGTTATCTCATGATTCTAATTTTTTTAATTACGTAACACCTTTATAAAATAATAAATATTTATTTGTAAACTAATAGTTAAAGTTGTTTAGTGGATTGTGAGAGATCTTAGTTTCAAATTCCAGCTGTCATATTATTTTATTTTTTTACATTTTATTTCTCAGTCATTCCTGCTTAATTATTTTAGTTTTGCCTCTGTCTAGCATATATGGGCACATGGATAAAGAAGGCTCCTAAATGCGGTATAATTCAGTCCAGTGCATGCCTAAACCATTTGATCAAAGAATGCAGTTTAGGTCCAATGTGTTTTGAAATTTGTGTACACGAATCTCAGAGCGGGTGCGTACGAATCCTAGAACACATCGAATGGCTCTAATGCTTATCAGACCTAAAATTTAGGTCCAATAGTCATCGAACCTACACTTCTCTCTTTATCAAGTACCTTTATAGTATCACCAAGCCAGTAATACACTTGCCATACTTGTCAATCAGAGCAATAGAACTAGTACGTCATTAACTAAATCAACCAACCAAGATGTAGCATAGACATAGAACTAGTATGTCATTAACTAAATCAACAACCAAGATAGCATATACAAAAGAACTCAAAAGAGATACACATTTTTGTCATTGTTATAATCATTGGCGTAGTCAGAATTTGTGTTAGGAGTAGATAAAAATTAATATTAACAATTTGAATTTCATCAAAATATTAAAGTACAAATTCTAAAACTGAAAATTGTACCGTGCACTGGAAAATTCGGACTTCACATGATACAGCAAAGAAGTTTTCAAGATAGAACAACAACCCAATACCATATGAGTTTATAAAAAAAAAAAAAGTATATGACATGCACAGTGAAGAATCTACCATGTCTGAGAGAGGATTGCACAAACAAAAAGAGGTCCAACCACAAAAAATCATTCGGTTTAGGATTGAATAAGTGGTGTTGCGAAATGACATGTCAGTTATTATGATTTTTATAAAAAAAAATAATTATATTGGTTTTATATAATTTTTTTTAATTATGGTTTATAAAAAATTCTAAGGAAGGATAATCTCATGATCAGATCACATGACAAGAATGATGTTAGACACGTGAGCTGTGAGCAGATACAGATCTCAGATGACAGGAATGATCTAACCAATTGGTTTCATACAAGAAAACACTTCACAGTTTACAAGATGCAGGAGTCATTGAGTTGGCTTCATGGCTCACAAGTCACAACGACTGAAATCACCGACAAATTAATTCTAGCGCAATTATTAGCTAGAGGCTATTTAAAATAAAGTAACGACTTTATACAAGTGAGCCCAGCACAAGCCCAACCCAAGCCCATTTAATAGCTACAGTAAAAAGTAGAGTTTAGCTTCTTCCACTCACCTTCTCTCCTCCTTTCCCTTTTTCTTTCCTCCACAAAATCACTAAATCGGAATCTTACCTTAATTCAAACCAAACCCCACACTAATGGCAGATCCATCTCCATCTCCATCTCCCCCTAGGTCTCTTTCTCCGACTCTATCTCTCACCTCCTCCTTTCCTCCATGGAGTCTCCTCCTGTTAAAAGTTCTCAGCAAGCGGCGGACTTGGGTTTGCATTTTTCTCCTGGTCTACTCAGTCCTCATTCTCTCCTCTTGGCGCCTCCTTCTATCCATCAGATCATGGTACGCCACCTCTCTCGCCTCCTCCAGCTCGCCTATCCCTGCTCTCTACGCCTCAGTCTTGTACGGTGCAGTGTTCGGTCTCCTCTCCATGGGCGCAGCGCTTGCAGTAGCCGTGCCAGCTACTGTAGTAACCTGGATCACTGTGTTGGTGCTTCTCACCTTCGCCGGAAGGCGGCGTCGTGCGCTGGTCGAGGAAGGGCAACGCGCCACTAGGGATATAGTGGTGCTTGTGGCTAGGGTTTTGTTGAAGGAAGGAAACCTAGCCGCAGCACTGTGTGCTTTGGCGAGTTTCGTTGCGTTGATTGTTAGGAGAAGTGGAGGAGGAGGAGGAGGAGGAGGAGGAGGCAGTGAAGAGGGAACTGGAAGCGGCGTTGATCTATAGTTAGTTTGTTTTGGCAAATTTTGATTCTGCTTTGGTCGATTGTTTTGTGTATATTTATCATATTATTGGCTAAATTAGGGAGGTTTTCTCTTTATGATTGGTTTATAAGATGTTTTCTTTTCTTTCAGAATTTTTCCTAATTTTGGCAAGCAATTCTAACTGTGTAAATTATCCAAATCAATCATAACCGAATTATCCTTTCTAGTTAATGTAACATCTGAAAGCAAAAATGAGGATGTACTTAGATAATTTTTTAGAAGCTGTGTGACAGATTCTTTACTTGTTGGCTAGAACAAGTATATAAAAGCACCTTCATAACAGATTCTTTACTTGTTGGCTAGAACAAGTGTATAAAAATATATTTAATTAGAATTCTGGACATTTCTGTCAGCATACTGACTGTGCGAATTAAAATTAGTTTACCTTGATTCTAGATTATATTTATGTCCTGAATGTAGGGGTGAAAACGGAGTAGATACGGAGCGGATAGTGAGAAAATTATATCTATATTTCTTTTTGAATACGAATATAGAGCGGATATCAGATACATGCAGATTTAAATTAGATTGAATATTTATTAAAATAATATAAAAAATATTAAAGTTCATAATATTTATTTAATTATAATGATGAACAACATAAATTTTTCATAATATATATTAAAATATATGATATATATCTAATATTTAGATATGAATAATTGAAACGTAAAACTCTATGATAAAATTATATCTATACCTCTTGTTTTATTTTTCGGATACGAAGCGGATATCAGACGGATACAGGTCCTGATTAGATCGGATATTTATTAAAATAATATAAAAATATTAAAAAATATTGAAGTTCATAATATTTATCTAATTATAATGGTGAATAACATAAATTTTTCATAATATATATTAAAACATATGATATATATTACGAATAATTGAAATGTAAAATTATATTAGTATTCTTATTCGGACGGATATTTAAATATTGAATATTCATATTTAAGTTTTCGAACAAGAATTAAATATGAATCAGATATTATTCATACTGTTTTCACCCGTCACCCCTACCTAAATGACAAATTATAAACAGATGGTTCCAAAATACACAGGTAATCAAAACCAGTTAGATCATGTCGCTGCGACACTTGCCAGGGCACTTGTTTTCATTTTACTCGAAAGGACTGAAATAGAAGAGCTACGTGTTTCCATTAGCTCAATAGGACGGTAAACAGAGCAATTAAATTCACAGAAAAAGAATATGGTAGCATCTGTACGAGGCTACGGTGCTTTGTCAAATTGAAAACAGTTTGTTTGTGATATGAATTAATATTTTTATTTTTAAAATTTAAATAATTAATTTAAATTTTTTAACATGATCTCTATATAAAAATGTACTTGAAAATTAATTTACCATGAAAACCAAATTCGTTTGGGCAGCATGATCATTGGCCGTTACTAAACTATTTAGTGGAGAAGCTCATGGATTTTTAATTAGAATGACAAAAAAAAATTGTAGGTTGTAGCTCATTAAAATTGGTTAAAAAAAATTCATAATTATTGCACTCGATTCTGACTCAATTTGTCATTAGCGAGATTAAAATTGATTCAACTTAATCCATTTTTCTCAACTTGTTACAAGAAAAAGACAAGAAGAAGATAAAATTCTTTCTCAGCTCGTAGTCTTTGAGCGACTCACAATATCAAATTGACGAAAATCTTTTAAGTTATGTGCAGTTCACAACACAAACGAGCTGTTAACTAACTCCCTTGGCTCAGTGATTGGCTTTGCTAAAATCTAGCTCGTCTTGTTCTAACAAGAACCGAGTTCAAATTTTGTCTAGCTCGACTCGACTCGGCAAATTAACAACCCTAAATTTATAATAGTCCTGGTTTTAATGGAAGGAGAGATTTATGAAGTATGCTTACTGTGAAAATTTATTTAGAATATGATTAGATTTTGGACCGGGCCTACGAGCTTCAACATTTTGGGCCGACCCACTTGTTTCCAGGAAGCACCAAATCTGCAGATAAATGAAAGAAAATGAAAATCCAAAGACGGACAATATATCTTTCATTAAGATAATTGAATCGACAGGATTTCTAATCGATTCAATTTATAAAAAAAAAATAACGGTTTGAAATTTTTAATTAGTGAAATATAAATCAAATTTTGATTGATTCGATATATTGTATTCCGCTCAGCAACCAGAGGCCCAAAAATAAACAGTCCATTCCCTGTCCGATTATCTCAAATTCTTTCAAATACAATATGAGGACGGGATTTTATATGGGCTTAAATACGATAACAAATTATATATCCAGCCGAAATATTGCTTTCATGATTTCATGGGCTTCAGCCCAAAAAACAAAAATCTGGGTCTCAATGTGTTATTAACATTAGAAGGGGCTCCGTTATAATTTTATGGCTTCATTATAACCTTACTGAGGACTTGAAATATATTAAGACTTGGTTATTATAAGTATCACTTTGTTTCTTGTAAGAAAATAAAAACAGGACCAGTGCACTGGGCCTATGTATTATAATTTCTTTTTGTTTTGTTTTTTTGTATTATGAGAATTTTTAATTTACAGTTTTTAATTCAGTTTTAAAAATGTAAGAGAGTTTCTTTTTTTAGAAATTATAGAGTTTTTTAGTTTAAAAAACTGTTTATAAACTCTATACTGGCAAAATGATTGGCTCAAATTATTTTTCTTTTTAATTTATTATTAACGTGACTTAATAGAAACTCTAAAATTAATTTAAGAGATGAATGAAAACCTAGTTAAAGTACAATACATTAATTTTAGAATGTGAGGATTTTTTGTATCTCTATTTGGGTACCTAAAAATTATAAACGTTAACATGTATGCATCTCTCGTGAAAATAAATTTGGGTTTGACATTTGGATTTTAAATTCTAAAGTATAAATGAAAACGTGAAGTTGCAATATTTTCTGAAAAAAAAACAGGGGTTGTGGCACCGAAGTTTCATCATGCAAAAATTGTGACCACAAAATTTCAGTTGTTGGTTATTGAAATTGAGAAATTCCTAAACATCAAATTATTATGGCGCTTTAAAAAAAACAACCATGACAAACCCAATCATATGTTAAATAACATAGTATTACAAGTGTGTTTTAAACTTCTAATTGACGAGAACTTGCAAAGACATATGACTTCTATACGAGAAATCATGAGTTTAAAACTCACAAAGTAGAAAAATCCTATATATTAACACATAAGAGCTTGACCTTCAACCCATATTTCAAAATAAAAAAAATTCTAATTAACTCCATAAGTGTAGGAAATACATTGGTCTCAAAGCTAGTGTATTGAAAATGACCCGCCGGTCCAGATCGAGGTTCAAATCAGGACCGGTTCGGACCGTTTTTAGAAACGGGCTTGTTATGATTTTTGGCCAATTTTTTCCACTAGACCCGGACTAGACCGGATGGTTCTTAACTCGTGGATCGTGACAAAACCAGATCGAACTAGACAAAATGTGGCAATTCGGACTGAATTCGTGGTGGACCGGACCAAAACCATGTAGACTTGGAATTACTCGACCCAAAATTGCTCCGGACCGGACCAAACCTGCTGGAATTTTTAGAAAATTCAAAATTTTAAGAATAACGGCTAGTATTTTCCAAAAAAAAATTGGAAATGCGAATGATAAACAAATTGGAGAATGCTAAATAATTCGGTTTTTTAACAATCAATAAAAAAAAAAAAAATTGGACCAGATCACCCCGAACTGAACCGGACTAACCCATGTGAGTCTGGACCATAGTCCTCAGCATGAGTTTGAGTCATCCCCTCCAAATTTGGACTGCCTAACACGGTCCGTCGGGTTTTGGCCTGAATCGGACCGGACCGGCCCATTTACATAACACTACTCAAAGCTTTAATATTAGGATAAAAAATATTATCAGTGTTGATTTTGTTTTTGTTTTAATAAGTGGAGCCTAACCCGCCGATTGCTCATATAATAAGAAACCAGTTAACATTATTTACTGGTACTATCTCTCTGTTACCTATAAAACTTACACAAACAACATACTGAACATGCATACTAAAACCACATAGAAAATAGCACCTGCTACATACTATTAGATTCTACTTAAAACAAATAACATCAAATGGACATAACATAACACTTATTTTTTATCCTGTCTAGCTATCTAAATTATCTGTGTTAATTTAACATCATGCAAAGTAGAAATCATGCATTTTTTTTTTATTTGTTAGAAGATCACCAAACTCTAGGAATCAACAGAACTGTTCATATGTTACTGGTCAGCAATTGAAACAACAGAAAAAACAAGAAAAAAGAGACAGCAGGCTAAAAACAAATTTTTGATTGTTGCAAGTTAGGCAATCTGTTCTCCTTTAGGAGGTGCCTTTATTATATCATTAAATTATGGTTGAGGCTATGGTACAATGCATAACGCACATGATGAGGCCGAACTATAGAATTTTTTTTTTTTTTCAAAATTCAAACGACTAAATATAAACATTATATAAAAATGTACTTGGATGACATTACATTATTTTGAAAATTTTATTATTTTGTGGAAAGGTAGAAAATCACTTGGACCATCTGAAAGTAGTAATTTTTTAAGAAAAAATTGTGAAAATGCCACTCCAAAATTTTCAAATTGTCAAAATACCACTCTAAACTTCATTAATTTGTAAAAATGTCACTCCAAATAATTAATAACTAAAATATCATTCTTCTCCTCTTCTTTCTCCTATCTCTTCTTCTCCTGTTCCGAATGACGGCTGAGCGTGGCGAATGGGGGTCGTAGAGGAGGGTTTGATGGTGCTGGTGCTTGTTGGAGGAGGAGGGGTTGCGAAAAATGTGAAGGCGGACGAGAGGAATCATGCCCGAAAACTGATTCTTGCACCTCTTGCGATGGGCGAGGGTCGGGTCGGCGAGGGTGCCTGAGGAGGCGGCGGAGGAGCGGGGGCGGAGATGGACGGACGAGGGTATTTTAGTCATTAATTATTTGGAGTGGCATTTTTACAAATTAATGAAGTTTGGAGTGGCATTTTGACAATTTCAAAGTTTGAAGTGGCATTTTCAGAATTTTCCCATTTTTTAAATATATAAATAAAATAGTAGATTTTGTTTTAAAAAATATATATATAATCTGACATCCTAGTAAATTTGCATACGGTAATCATGTTTAATTGTTCAAATAAACTATTTAAACTTTTAAAATAAAAATAAAAAGTCATGTTTAATTATTCCTATCTCAACCATTCATAGTTTTCCACGCACGAATCTGAAGTAAATTCTTTTTTCATGTGTAAATTTCGATAAAGATTAATGACTGAAATTGGAATAACAGAGTCTTGGATCCCTTTGGAATAACAGAAGAATTATTTCCTAAATCAATACCAATTATATGTTGGTATGCTATTGACAGGCAGATGATGCTTAGTTTTGAACTTTAGGTAGCTGTCGCATGAGTCTATGTCAAGTTTCCCAAACTTGGCAGTAAACAATGGCATATAGAATTTTAGAATCTCTACTTTCTTTGTGTTCTAATTCTAAAGCGGAACGTCATTCCATGAAAAAGGGAGTTGGAAGGATTTGATAACCAAAAATATGCGAAAAGCAAAGTAGCCAGGAAAGTAGAAGCAAAAGGTGGACATGCACGCTATGCAACTGATAATATATCATGTGATAGCATGTCAACATTTTTGGTCCACTTATTTTGACATGATATTTAGTTAGAACTGTTTTATCTGCATTAAGATTTATGTATATTTAATTTATATGGATAATGTTGTTTGTGCATGCATATCTTGATACTGACCAAGCAGTTTTGATTCTGTAGGAATTTCTAGTTTAAAAGAAATTGACAACCATGAAACCTACAAATGAAATTGTATGTTCTTTATTCAGCAAGTTATTAGATTATTCTTTTAAAAGCCTAAGGGAAAAATATTAAGCAACATTTTTTAGTGAAGAAATAGTTTAGACTTATCTTGTTTACATACCCTATTTAAAATCAGGTTTTAATTCTGCATAAGGAGATAATAGTAAGACTAATTATCACAAATTGTTAGAAATGTGTCATATATGTTAAAATATTTTGGGCCATAATTAATAGTTAATTAATAAAATTAGAATATGGATCGAGTTTTATTGGACTGCATATATTTGCATGTCCGAAATTTCTGATCTGGATGGATCTGATATGATATTATATGATCTGATCATCTGAATAAGGTCTTCTGAATAAGCTCGATCAATAGGTGCGATCAACTGGTGTGTTATACATACATATGATAATTTCGTATCTATCTTTATGAGCTGTTTAATTTTGGACATAAGAGAAAAGAGACAGCTAAAGAATAGAAAAAACAAGATTTTCAGTTAGATCAAAAATCTGATTGTTTATTTGCATTAGTTCAGAAACCAAAAGAGAGAAAGAAAGACTAAAAAGGGACTATCAGTTGGTGCTAGTACTCTGACTCGCGGTTGTTTTTTAATCTGTTCGTGTGGATACCGGTAGAGACGTTGTTGCAATTATTGTTGCATGGATCCGACACAAGGTGTACAAAGTAAAGAAAAATTACTACTAGGGCTTGAAGTTTCCGTTGCGCGTCTAGTAGTAAATTCTATATTAATCTTGAAATTTAATTTACACATAAATTCTGATTTTCGGATAGTGAATAAACTAAAAAACTAATCAAATTGTTGCACGATAATCTATCCGAAATCTCTTCACAACCAAAGCTATCAATTTCAAGAAGAACACCCACCCCCTCCCCCACTCACTCACACACATGATTTTACCGGCCGCCTCTGTTTTGCGGAAAAAAAGTAGGGCCAATGTCCATCAGATGCAAATTTATATTCACTTCAAAATTTGTATGCTCCACTTTAATATTCGTGTACACCCGTTTTAATATTCGTGTGCATCAAATGCATATAAATTTTGAAACTAATTGAACAGAAGTGTTACTCATTTAATTCAAATTTAAGTGAGATGACATAAATTGCACCTACCATTTTTCCCTGTTTTGCACGTTGTTCCCGTACCATATTAAAGCCCTGCTTTTCTTATTGACGTAGTTAAGAAACCACTCTGAAAAGGCATCAGAGAATTGGTATAATCAAATTTAATTTAAATCGGACAGTTCAAACTTTAAAAAAAAAAAAAAAAATTCCACGGGGTGGCAAAAAAGCTCGTGGCTCGTGGCTCTATCGTGACTTGCATCTGGCTCGTTCGTTACTGGACTAAACTGTTAATGAGTCAGCTTACTACTAGCTCGGTTCAAAATTAACGAGTTTGAGTTGGGGCCTAGCTAACTCGGCTAGGCATCAATTTGTAAATTTGTATGAATTTGTGTGCATTTTATACTTTTAAACTCGGTCCAGTTCGGTTCATCTCGGTCCAAAAAGATTTTTAAAATTTATTTTCTTCTTATAACAAGGTGCAGCCAGACCCAGTGAGCCCGCTCGTCAGCTCGTGAGCTAGCTCGGGCTGGCTCGTCATGAGTTTGAGCTGAGGTTTTAGCTCAGAAATTCTAGGTCCAGCTCGCTCGGTCCAGACTCGTTTCAGAATTAACGAACTGAGCTAAAACCCAGCTCGTCCCGAACCAGCTCGTTTACAGCCCTACCCACAACTATATTCGAGAATGTAAAAAAAAAAAAATACAAACTCCTCACCCACCAACATGTATTATGAACTTCCAAACAATGGAGGACCCCACAAAGCATAGGGGGCAGGGGATAAGAGCACCATCAATTTTTTTTTCTTGATAAGATTTGTTAGGCTGCGAAACAAAGTAGATTTAGCTATCACCATTTCTGAAAAAAAAAAATCTAAATATTGATGTTCACTAGATTCACAAGGTTCATATCTATGGAATCGAGGGGCGGCTCGAATCTGAATATCTGATAGATATCGAATCAAATTTGATATAATATTAATTTAAATTTATTTAATTTACATCAAAATTTGTACATAAACTTTAATATTTTGGCATATTTTATACGATGAATTTTTATGTAATTCGGACAAATCTGATCGTGAATTTGAACTGATGCTCATGAGATCGAGTCTGCATTGTCTGCATTAATTCAAAAGATCATCTTTTGAGTTAACGTATTTTGGCCGTATGATTTTAAACGGAGTTAATCCGGCCACAGCCTATAATTCAGGAGGTCCTTTAATATTAATGTGGATCTAGAACAGGTCAAATGATCCAGATACATTAACTCAAGACATCAAGTTGCAAAACCAGATCCACAGTTTCAAAAAATTTAAGAGAAAAAAGACAAAATTATGACCAATAAATGCAGATATTTTCACAGATATAAATTGTTTAGACTCTGGTCAATGCAGGGGTGCACATAGATCAGATACAGATCAAATAGTAGTAAAACTACATTCGTTTTTATTTTTATTTTCCGAATACAAATACAGATCAAATATTAGACGAATACAGATACAAACTGAATATTAAATAGATATAGATACGAATACGAATACAGATATTTGTTTTTTATAACAGTGAATAATATAAATTTTTTCATAATATATATTAAATTATGTATTATGTATCTATTATTTGAATACAGATAATTACAATTTAAAACTATATCCATATTTATTTTTCAAATACAGATTCGAATATGGTCGGATAATATGCGTTTGCACCCCTAGGTCAATATCTTATGAGTCAAGTCGAAGACAAAAAGGACGGTAATGTCCGTAGTACCGTCTCGGAAACAGTAAGGAACGGATCTATTGACTTGACCCAAGAGAACGCCTAAATCCTCAATGACCAAGTCTACCTCGGGGATAGCATTGGGTCAATTTTTTATTTTAGAAATTAAAAAATTAAATTATTAGAAACAAGATGGATTGTTTTGCTTGATATTAAAGATGGAATGAACTAAGAGAGAGGGGGTGTCCGATGCTCATCGGATCAGAACAGTGTTCGATGATTGTCCAATACTGTCCGATCTACTTCAAGATCTGTATGCACGTATATTAAAGCAAACAGCACGGATATTAGAGTGATGCGCACAGATTTTGAAGTGAATCGAACGGTATCGGACACCCATCGAACAGACTCTGGTCCGATGGGCATCGGATACCCTCCTCTCCCATGAACTAATGATTCGGTCCGATAAAAATGTTTTTCTGTGACATAATCAATGGTTCAGTTCTATAATTTCTGTAAATTGCGACATGTCTTTAATAAAACCAAATTTTCACGTGGTAATTTCTGTTCTAGCTTTTAATAAAACCAAATGTAATTTTTGGTCTATTTTATTAAACATCAGAGTAGAACACAAATTGAAATTTTATTTACCATGTAAGTAAATGTATTTGCGTAAGGGCTAATTTAGTACACTGAAAATCTGATATCCTCATCACAAAATGCATAAAATAGAAATCAGACACTGTTAGTAAACATCAGATCAAATTCAGTCTGATATCTAATCAGAACCTCATCACTAAATGCATGATGTTTTTTTTAGCTTTGACGACATTTAAATGAAAGGTCCTCATTGGCAACACACAGGATCCGTATCTTCTCTATTACTATAGAGAATGCGCATCACTTTACGATTTTAGATTAAATCTCAGTCGGTTTGAGATTCGGAGCAAATAGAGGGCAGTATTACTGGGCTTTGAGATTCGTGCCAAGTTAAAATGAATAGTCCATATTCAATAATTGTAAAAGATTCCCTTGTGCAGTAAGAGAGAGGATGTGAATTCCAACACACAGGGGGGAGATATTCTTTGTGAATGGAGTCAATTGGCACTCATTTTTTTTTTTTTTAAATTTTTACATTTATGTAAGATTTTATATATAATTTTAAGTAACATGTGATAGATACGGTAAATTGATTTCATTCTCAGTATAGAAATTTTATACGATTGATTCTCATTCACATCTGAACTCCATAGTTTGAAAGTCTAGCTCCATCCTGACAACACATTATTATTTTTTTACAGAAATTATTGGTGCAAGTTTTTATCATCCTGTCAATCGGACGGTTCAAATTAAATGTGTGAACAATCAAATGCTGCACCAATGAATGCACCAACTTCCTCAAGACTCTAATTCGGTCAACATAAGTTGGCACGAATTCGCATCCTCTGAGATACCTCAAACTTTGCGTGACTTTAGAGAAAATCTCAACCGTTTAAGTAGTTTCGCACGAATCTCAAAGTACAAATAATACTGGGCACCTGCGCTATCCCCAAATAGGCACCGAACACGTCGGTCACGCAAAAATTGAGGTATCTCAGAGGATACGGACTCAGTTTGCACGCGGTTTAATTAATTGTAATTTGTTCTTTTCAATTTTTTACCTTTCTAGTCATCCTTTCTTAAAAGGGAAATTCAAACACCTGTAATATAGAAAATTCGTAGTTATTGCTTATTGTCATATTGTACTAATTAATAGAGTTGCGTGGCGTGAATGATTATTAAGTTCTATATTAATTTTTTTTATATATATTTATACGTAATTTACGGATTTAAATCTCCTGAAATCCGAGATCCCAGACGTTAAACTGTTTCGAGATGTGTCCGTAGAAAAATCAGTTGTTTCGAGATGTGTGCATATAAAAAGTTGAACGGCTAGGATCTCGGATTTTAGGAATTTCAGGGAACTCGGATTTCAACAGATTTAAATCCCGTAATTTACATATAACTTGCTCTTACTTATGGACAAATCCGGAACAATTATACTCCAAACATTTTAAAAAAATCAATATTTTATTACAATACTACCTGATGTAATAAAAATTATTTCATCTATCTAAATATTATCTTAGAAATTCTTTTAGAAATTAGGGATGGATAATAAATTAATAATTGATTATTCATGGTAATATATATATTAACAACATTGTTTTGCACAGAAAATAAACTTAAAATAAAAAATATATAAAGTTAAAAAAAACATCATCAGTATCTTTATTTTAAAATATAATTAATTTAGTAATAGATTAAGAACTGACATCTCCATTGTCAAAAAGCCTACAATAGGAAAATGCCAAGTGAATAATATATAGCAGCCTGATAGCTTCTGACCTTCTGTCATGGATATTTTTTTAAAAGAATAATATATGTAAAAACGGGTATGAAAACTATGAAATGATAGAGGTTGGTTGCTCGAATAGTTGAGAATTTTAGACAAATATAGATTAGGCTTTAATCGGAACTGTATCAAATAAGATTTCAATTAATTTAATTAAAAAATAACAGGAATGATTTGAAAATATCTAAATTATTATCCCAGATGTCTGTGTTTATTGTGTTTGCATCATGGCCATACCTTCTAATTTTGCTAGTAATAATTTTGTTAAAACTTACAAGGAGGGATGCAGTTACACTATTTTACGGTGACATATCTTGGCACCATATTTTTATGAGTTATTTTTGTGATTTTAAAATTCAAACAGTAGATCTGAACCGTTCAATATAATCTCTATATTGAAATATGTTATGAGACCAAATTATATATATATTTTTTAAATTGTTTATTATTTTTTTTGAATTTTTGAAAATCGTTGTTTTTCAATAGTCCAGAATTGTTTGAAAATAGTAATTTTGTACACATCTTAATAAGTATTACAAAAATAAAAAAAATGTAAAATTTAGTTTGCATGCATATTTTAATATAGAGATCATGTTGAACAGTTCAGATTGAATATTTGAACTTTGAAACTGCAAAAATGACATATAGAAATATAGTGTCAAGCTATGTCACCAAAAAATGGTGTAATTGGATCCTCCTCAAAACTTCTATATCATATAAAAACTGTTTGATGTAATTTGAATTATTATTTATCGATGTGTAATTTGAATTATTATTTATCGATGTTTATAAATTATTTACATGAGTATATTTTGATAAAAAATTTATAACAATTAAAACAAAGTCAAAATAGTCAAAATATTATAATTTTTTCTCTCTGTGTACGAAAATGATAAAAATTATATCTAATAATTTTATTTTGACATATAATTTTAAAATTTGAAGTTATTAAAATTTAAAATATCTAGGTACAACGAAGTCATGAAAATTGAAAACATTTGAACGCGTTGGTCAGGATTAGATATTTATAGCTTTATTAGAAAGAGATAGTAACATATTTTTATGTGCATTTTAAGTATATAATTGACCACTAAAGTCATTACAAACAACCCTTTCCAATTCAAGTAGGCAATTCTGTAGCTTGTCAAGATAGAGAATAATACCCACTGCCCCAATTATTAAATTAATAAATTCATCTCCAAACAGAGATATTTCAAATGAATCAAATGATACAAGTCAAGAAAACTCAATTCCACCACAAATGGAAGCATCAGAATGCTCCAATTTTTCATCAAAGAATAATACCTCAAACACCAATAACAACAGAACAAACAAAGAAAACCTCTCTGGTGGAAATGCCTCTTTTGGTCACAAAATAAATGGCCAAATTGATATCAATCCAATATGTTTTCTAGTGTGAAAGATCCAAGGGCAATAATTTCTATCAAATACTATGAAAAATACTATGAACAACAATCTATTACCCACTATCTCTCCTACAGTTACCAGTACCTGGTAACAAGTACTTGTATTGATCAGCATTTTGCAAGAGATAACTCGGCAAATGCACCGCAGAGTGAGATTTCGGTATTGGACCCAATTTCGCAATAATTTCTTGAAAAGTGTACTCTTCTGGAAACATGTCGAACAAATCAGCTCCATTGCAGATCACCTCTTGGATCCTTACCGGGTTGAGAAAGTATGCAAATCGGACCCGATCCACATGGCTGTAGGCTTTCATCTTAAACACAAAATCATCGATGCGACGGAAGCAGAAGCTACAATGCCAACCAGAGTCAGCCAACAAATCATCTGTCTGACGAAAATGCGCATAACGGGTCTTACCAGACTGGTACCGGTGCACTGAGGCCCGCCAACTCTTATCATCCAAATAAAATTCAAAGGAATATAAATAATTCCTCAACTGTAAATGCAACACTTCAGGTATACCGTCACACCACCTCAGCAAATCAATTACATGGCCGCTCGGTATTTCATCGACATCTGACATGATCAACAAGTCATCATCTTTAATACCAGCAATTTTTATCAGCTGATCCAATGCTACCCTCTGGTACGACTCCTCAACAAATGGGTTCTCTCCTTTGACAAATCTACCACCAACTGTACCATATGTCAATCTTGACTCGGCAAATGCAAACTGAGCCCGATTTTCACCGAAAAAAAGCGGCTTCACCGACCCAGTAAAGGTTGAATTGGACTCGAGCAATACAAACTCTGACACATATGGACTAAGTTCATTCCAGCGTACGGATAAGATATCAAGCTCATTGCTAAATAGCACTGCATCAAACACCCGGCGTGGTGACTCACGCATGCGCCACCCGTGGAGGCGACACTGGTTTTCCATGGAAATGTTGGGGTGGTAATAGTGAGGAATTGTGTTGAAAGATTTCGGAGGCGAATCCCATAATGGTCGAAGAAAATAGGTTATTTTCTGTCCATGAATATGTATGAATAGTACCAGAAGCGGTATGCCGATGAACAGGAGGATAACAGCCCTTATGTCGAAGCCGCGCAATGCACATTTCAGCCGGGAGCTAAGGGCTAATCTGGAATCCTGCAACAGCAAAACAAAGAAGATTAGGGATTTAAGAATTCGCATTCTTCCCAAAATTTCAAATTTGTGAAAAGAAGTGATCAAATTCCCCAAAAAATAAATAACGATACTGGGGTAATATTTGCACTGTTCATTCAAATCATCTCCAAAAGGTTTCGACTTTGGCAAAATCTCAATGTAAAATTGGACACTGCTAAAGTCGACGCCCCAAAAAGTTTTTGGGTCGCATGCAAAAGAAAAGAAATTCGCTAATCCAATGTTATCCAAAATTTAACAAATTTCACGAAAATAAATTAGCTATTCCATTTGAGAGAACAGTACCACGAGTGAGATCAATGATAATATTGCGATAATAAACTTGCAAGATACACATGATTAATTCAGGAAATTTTTTAAAATGTGCACAGAAAAAAATATTTACCACTTTTGAATTTTCTAATTTAAATTCAGACCATATTTATCTTTTTATGTAGAAAAGGGAAAAATTGAAACATTGATTAAATTTTAACATGAAAACTGAGAAGTAGAGATGCCTTCAGCAAAAATCGAACACTGTAATCCCTCGCCGAATAAAATACGAAACCCAACAAAACACAAATTACAAGAAAAACAAAGGTTCCCCATTGGACAAACCACCGCACATGCAAAACGGTAAAAATCAAATCAATACAAAACAAAATAATAAGATCTACCACTACAGGCTCCAATTCCAAAATTAAAGAAATAATGAAAAATATTCTCACCTCTCCACAGAAATCCTCGCATATTTCATCGCTTTTCTTCGAATTGTAATACCCGGACTCTGGCATCGCAAAATCACCTCACAATCGCGCCTTTTCTACCCCAAATCTCCTCCTCAAAATCAAACAAAAATCTCTCGACGAGAGTCTCCCTCCGCTCTCGCTTCGCCCCTTCTCAATCTCCCTGCTTATCCCTCTCTCTCTCTATCAGAATTCCTGTGTCAATTATAACTCTTCTACAAATAGCCGTTTAGAAAAACCAAGAGATGTGCGGGTGTGTGGGTATGTCTCTCTGTCTAATCCCAAGCTTTTATATTGTCTTTTATTGAATGGCCACAGGTCACTTGTTTTACCGTTTATCTCAAACAAAGCGAGAACTCTTTTTAAATAAAAAAAACAGGTGGAATTTGTAATAATTATTTTAATTAATTAATTCGCAGTACTACGAATAATTAAATAATAATTAATTTTTGAATGAAAGATATACTTGTTTAATTAATGTGAAGAAATTTGTTCAAATCAACACGGGAGCAGCTTGGGTCCGATGTCCATCGGACTCAAACTGAGTTCGATGGTCTCCATAACCGTCCGATTCGCTTTAAGATATGTGCACATAACTTTAATATCCGTGCGCACGGATCTTGATGTCGATCGGACGGTTATTGAGCCCATCGAACTCAGTTTGAGTCCGATGGGCATCGGACCCAAGCTGCTCCCAATCAACACACCGCCTTTTCAAGGAAGTGGGGGATGGAATGGACGTGTTTGGAAAAGACATAAGGTGGACCCGGTCTACGGAAAGAACAGGTCGACTGGATTCTATTGTCCCAATTGGACCCACGTGTCGGTTATTGTAGACTGAAATAGACCTGGTCCTAGACGCGGTTAAGGAACTTTTATGCGGCCCTTCGTGAGAATTCGCATCCTCTGAGATATCTTAAACTTTCCGTGACTTTTTGGAATATCTCAATCGTTCAAATACTTTCTGCACGAATCTCAAAGTTGAAATAATAGTGCCCCTATGTTCCCGAATTCACATTCTCCCTCTTTACTGCACAAGAAATCTTTTACCATTATTGAATCTGGACTATTCATTTTAACTTAGCACGAATCTCAAAACCCAATAATACTGCCTCCTATTTCCTCCGAATCTCAAACCGGAGGAGATTTAATCTCCAACCGTAAAGTGATGCGCATCCTATAGTAATAGAGAGGATACAGATCCTACGTTCCCCCCGAATACTGTCACGCAAAAATTGAGATATCTCAGAGGATACGCACCCATTTTATTTTAAACAGAGTCAATCACATGATCTCTTTAATATTGGTGCAGATTTATTCTGCACGAATCTTAAAGCAGATCTCATGGTCCAGATGTATTAACACAAAATATTCCCTTTTGAGTTAATGCAGAGGATACGAAGTCCTTCTCTTAACCGTGTCCGAGGATTCCTTATAGGATCGGATCCTGGTTTTATTCTATCCAGATCCACTTAAAGTTCCTGATTTTTCTGAAAATTCCGCGTTATTTTATATTGTTAAGTTGTAAAATTACAGGTAGTGTTCGGCTATCTAAATGAGAATATAATTATATTGAATACATTATCTTTTCAAATATATATTTTTTTTCCTTTAGCAACGAACTAGAATTAGAAATCATATATTAAAAAATGTCATATTGTCTCAGTAAATTGACTTCATTAAATTTCTCAGGTCAAGTCAATAACATGTTATTTAAAATTAGTAACACCTATCATTGTCTTTACAAATTAGTGCACGCAGACTGAGGTAAAAAGTGATTTTGATATTTTATTGCGGATTATTAAATGTGATTCTTTATGAATTTATAATTATTTGATAATAGATAGAAAATAAATAAAATCTTTTTTTTTTCACGTATGAAATATCCATAAAGTGTAGATCATATTTTGTAAAAATTGTCAACAACAACAACTAAGTTTTTAGTCCTGATTAAGTTGGGTAAGCTAGAAATGAAACTCAACCGAAGTTACATATTAATAATAATAATAGATTATTAATAGCAGTAGTAATAGCAATAATGGTATAATAATACTAATGATAATACTAGTTACATTATGCTTATATTATAGATCGTAGGGGCCGAAGTTATAAACCATAAATCCTTGAACTCGAATCAGCCCTATGACCTGAAGTTAATAACACTACTTTTAAGTTTTAATCAATATTTTCTATATCATGATTATGGTACGTTGATTGCTGATTTCTATGCATTCCTATCCGAAACCAATACTTTGGGTACATTACATTTCTTCAAGCTCCTTTTTATTGTTTGCTCTTATGATAATTTTGGCCGATATATGTTTCTCCTTATGCTTCGATACAGCTTATTGTCAATTAAAAATAAATAATGACCCGTTAAATTAAATTATCCGGTATGATGCACTTTATTTTTTTTTAATAAAATTGAAAATCAAGCTACCCAATTATTTAATATTTTTATTATTATAATTTACAACAAAGAATTATTGTATGTTGATTGTATGTTGAGTTATTGCATGAATAGTGAAATTGAAATTAAAGTAGGCAATTATTAGCATTAGACATGCCGCGTGGTGCGAAATTCTGTCTTCGTTTGTAACTATACGGCGATGTTACTTTTTAAGAGGTTCCATTTCCAACCCTCAAAATCCGGGTGTCATCTAAAATATAAAATGTAAAAAAACTTTGAACATTATTAATTAATAGATTGAAATTTTGACAGATATGTTGTAGTTTTTTAAACGTCTGTCGCAGGTTTTTGAAGACCACTTCCGTTTATTTATTTGAAAATGTCAAGTTTGTAATTCTGAAGGGTGGTTTACTTTGAAACTCAAATGCGCACTCATAATAAATGTAGTTTATGTTTATAAGTTTATTTTAAAAAAATGATTGAGATATGCACTACAACTACAACTACCAGTGTACAACTAGGGTAGCAACCAACGACCAAATATAGCCACATGGCCAAGATACCTCTCATGACATTTGACTTGGTACAACTTTCTTTATCTTTCAATTTTTCAAAGTCTCAAAGAAAATGGCATGCTGATACAATGCGGCGATGGTCGTACGGAACATAGTAACAAGATTCGCGGATAATTCGTTTTTTTGGTGATGTTGAACCGAACGCTGAATTATTTGGTTGACCGAACTTTGACCGAATTTTTCCAGAATATTTTTATTTTTTATTTTTTTGTTTTGCTCTCTTACAAGACTGAGATCTCTAATCTGAATAATACCGAATCATTCCCGAATTATACCCGAATTATTTCTGAATCACGAATTTTTGACCTCGCCGAACTGAACCCGAATAATTCATTTGTCATTATGGTACGGAAGACACATTGCATCTTTGTTTAAAGAGATAGGAGTAGGTCCCATGGCCATGGGCATTGGACCTACTTTTAGGTTCAATTAGCTCTAATACCGAATGATTAGCATTGAGATATGTACCCACGGAAACTGAAACAAGTATGGACGGATTTTAATTAGTTTACACGAATTTTAATGTAGATCGAATGGTCATTGCACCCATCGAACCAAAGTAGGTCTGACGGTCATCGGACCTACTATGAATTCTTGTTTAAAACCTCTCTTAAAGCCGAAATTTTTATTTATACCATTTTAAAAAAATTAAATTAAATCACCACTGAAATTGGAAAATTTCAAAAATACCAGGCCCACCAATTCAATACGGGAATCCATTAGTGGAGGTGCGCAGATTGAATTGGCGGACCCCAAAAGCTCATTAATTATAATGTAATATACTAAAATTGGGATTTTTGGGGGTCCGCCAATTCAATATACGGACCCTCATTAATGGGTTCGCATATTGAATTGGTTGTCTTGATATTTTTGGAATTTTTCAATTTAAGTGGTAATTTGGTTTTTTTTTTTTTTGGATTATGGTATAAATAAAAATTTCGGCTCTTAAAGACATTACATTGATAATTCTCAGTTTTTCAGTCACATTGACCAAATTGGTTTTTAGCGCTTTTGGATTGGTCAAAAATAAATTTGGGCTCACACAAATCAAAGCAGCTGTTTTGATTAGAAAAAATTGGTAAAAATTGTGTGTAATTTCGGACATCTTATTTCTGCCGTGTTAAAAATAGATTTTTCACAAATTCGTAATTATTTGATTTGTTTTTTTTAAATGGTATAAATGAAAATCTGGGACTTGCTGCGTTAAAGATTCAGTGAGACATGAACTTCCTGTACAATAACAGCCACAGAAGATCAAAATATAATTGGCTGGCTAGTGCCAGCAACGCGCCTGGCCATTGACGAAGTCTTCCCCAAATAATATCTCAAAAACAATTTCAATTTAACCCTTCAATAATTCAGCAATGAGAGAAGTACCCTTTCAATCCCACTAAAATACAGTAAATACCACCATCACATCGAATGATTTCTTTTTATACAAAAATTTGGATCATCTTTCCAAATAGTTCCGTATTTTTTTCTTCTGCTAGAAAAAACAATAGTTGTGTGCTTTTCAGGGACGGATTCAGAATTTTCGTCAAGAAGGCAAAAATATATTGAATCGGGTTTAAATATCTAATCGGATTCAAATCTATTAACTAATTAAGTACTTAATAAAAAATAATACTTTAATCTATACTTTTCAATGCTTGACTTATAATTTCTTATATTTTTAATTTATAATTCTAATTATTAATCATAATTGAAAAAAATTATTTTAATTTTAACTCTAAATTTAACCTGAACAACAAATTAAACGTAGCAAGGGGCAAAAAAATTTTCAAGGAGGGGCAAAGTCGATCGATACATCCCGATTTGCACTAAAACGCAAAATCCAAGGAGGGGGTAGCTCCCCCCCCACCCCACTTGGGTCCACCCCTGATGCTTTTGGTTAACAAGATATGGTGTTATATGATAATTAGTATTTTGTCTAATGGTAAAGATTGGTAAAGATAATACTTTATGTGTGGGAAGTTGCAGGTTTGAAATAAAAAAAAAAAAAAACAATTCTTTGTGGATATTAATTAGATGGGTGGCTTGATTTTCAACATTTACTTAAAAACAAATATGGTGTTTTCTAGTATTATTTTTAAATAGGATAATATCAATCGTTCAATCCACAGTAAAATATTTCTATGTATACACATAGAAAGGGACATCAACTCCTAATTATTTTATTAACAACAACATCCACAGTAAAATATCAATCGTTCAAGGGTACTTGGAAAGGGACTCCAATTAGAGTTGATGTGCCCCAATCAAGAAAAGCAATAACTTTTTTTTATGCGTATAGTTTCAGGTCTTCTGGCACGTGTTGTTGTTAATAAAATAGAAGTGTTTTTATTTATTGGTTTAACATTAAATTTGGGAAAATATTGGTTAATTTTAGGAGTTGTCGTACTTAAAACTTCAATCTATCAGATGTGTTTGTTTTAAAATGATTAGTCCAAATCAAAAAAGAAGTGTCATTTAATGCAATTCAAAAGTAACAATAAAAATAGAAACCTAGTAGTATAGAGATCAGTTTGGATCCCATGGACTCCATAACCATCCGATTTGCTTCAAGATCCGTGCACATAATTATTAAAACAAGTGTGCGCGGATATTAAAGCAACATGCACATATCTTGAAACAAGTCGGACAATTGAGTTCGGACCCAAGCTGGTCCCAGTAGTATAATGCTTGACAAGTGTTTTGTGAAGTCAAACATTTACTTATGTAACATGACCTTGTGTAATTATTCATTTTTGTATAGAATGTCACCTAGAAAGCTTGCTAAATTATCCAAGATGGATTTTGAAACATGCATTTTGGAGTTAATATGAATAGTCAAATATAGGAGAAAGATATAAATTGTTCTCACAATCATTGCCAAATCTATAATATGCATAAACTCAACTCCATAAAAATTTGTTCTATTACTTCCCTAGATTTATGTTATACCATTTGATGTGGAGTTATGTAACCCATATTTTAGTAACTTGGTATTCTTGATCAATTAGTTAATGAGCATGTAATGTGCACAAAAAGACGGTCAATTAGCTTGTAATTCTAGAAGTCAAAGCGTGATTGGTCTAATAAGTACATTTTTGTGCTTGTTTTCTATAATTAATATGTATGACATTCTTGTTTTTCTTGTACTTTATTGTGTACTTCTCTTACAGTGTTTAATTCTGAATTTTTTTTGTGTAATCAGAAAAGGATCTACATCTCAGAAATGGCAGGGATCAATTGACTTCATTATTTTTTTTTTGTCAAAATTGCATGATTTTGTGCATATTTTTTTTTTTCCTTTTTAACACAAAGTAAAAAAGAAAATTCAAAATTGACCCTAATATTTTTTTAATAAAATTTAAATTTATGACCCTCATATTTCTAAAACAATGTAGATTCACATCACAACTATGGCATACAAATATGTAGTTTGTTTTGTTGAACCCATTAAAAACTTTCTACCTCCGTCTCCAAACGTATAATTTTAATTGTTATTACAAATTTATGACAGTTATAATTTGTAAATCTAATATCAAAATAGATACAAACGAATATTCATTTCCTTCCAGATATAAAGTAGCACAAAAATGAGTTTAGACTAGGGGTGAAAACAGTATAATTAATATCCGATCCGTATTTGATCTGTATTCGAAAAACTTAGATGTAGATATTTGATATCTGAATATCCGTGTGGATACAGATACTGATATGATTTTGCGTTTCAATTATCAGTATCTAAATAGTAGATATATACCATATATTTTAATATATATTATAAAAAATTTGTATTATTCATTATTATAATTAGATAAATATTATGAACTTTAATAATTTTTATATTATTTTAATAAATATCCGATCTGATCCGCATCCGCATCCGTATCCGTGTGATATATCTGATATCAATTCTGTATCCAAATTCCGAAAAAAGAATATAAATCTAGTTTTACCATTATTCGCTCCGTATCCTCTCCGTTTTCACCCTTAGTTCAGACCAAAAATTTTAATCTCCATTTTGTGATGCATTTTTCTTACAACACAAAAATACAATTTATGGAGACACAAGGACAATTTCAAATTATATAAAAATACAAAAGGAACCCTATGTGTCGCTCTCCTGTCAACTTTATGATTTTGTGGGCACAAGCAAGAGACATAAATCAGAAAATTGTGAACAACAAATTTGTGCTTTGTGGGGTCAAGCAAGAGACATCAATCAGTGGGCACAAGCAAGAGACATCAATCAGAAAATTGTGAACAACAAATTTGTGCTTTGTGGGTATCTCCATGTGCGGTTCTTGAAATCCATTCAGCCGAATTGGAGAGCTCGGCTCCCACTTTCATTTGTCCCTTTAACAAGTAATGGAAATTTCTGTGGCATTTCTTTGAACAGTAAACTGTGTTGCGAGTCGCAAATAAGTCCAATGCAACTGTAAACGAAATCGGAGGCGGTCTGATGGGTCTAAGATCAAATTCGGTCCGATAACAAGTTAAGACAATCTGATTTCCATTAAGAATCACGTGAAAGACTTTAAATTTCGCACGGATCAAGTGGACGCAAATCTTGATGTGTATTGGACTGCCCCTGCCCCCCGCTCGGGTAATTGTAGGAAGTGTATCGTTGTACGCAATTCCAATTGAGTGATGGTTTGATGGTTTTTTCGTACCAATTGTAAATTTATGTGGGCCTTGGTCTTTAAGATTCGTGCCAGATTAAAACAGACGGTACAAATTTCCCATTCTACACGGTAGAGTATTCTACTGGATTTGTGACCCGTAATTATTAACAACCCAACAATATTTTAGCCCCTTGTAGTAAATTAATTTTCATTATTTAACAAGTCTAGATCTGAACAAATCTTAATGCTCTTTCAGCGCGTAATCAGATATGTTTCAAGTTATAAAGATAAATGAGCATGCATTAGTTAACGATCATATCACAACTATTGTAAGAGGTTATATTAAACTAAGTTTTTCTCAAGTCTCAATAACACTGACAAATGAATTATTAGGATTTGGTTTGGCGAGGTAAAAAATCGTGATACGAAAATAATTCGGGTATAATTCGAAATTATTCCGACCATAGATCTCAGTCCTGCAAGAAATAAAAAAAAAACCAAAA
Source organism: Carex cristatella (assembly GCA_024447775.1). Classification (NCBI taxonomy): domain Eukaryota; kingdom Viridiplantae; phylum Streptophyta; class Magnoliopsida; order Poales; family Cyperaceae; genus Carex; species Carex cristatella. The sequence continues at coordinate 4,319,913 of JAJHPF010000022.1, forward strand.
AAAATTATGGAGAAAAATTGGTAAAATTCGCGAATAATTCAATTAAAATTCAGTCAACCAAATAATTCAGCGTTTGATTCGGCATCACAAAAAAAATGAATTATTTGCGAATGTACGAGCAGTTATAGCTTATTGCCACATGAAATCCAAAATTTTGACCTGAGCATATTCCACCTGTTATTCCTATGACAGTCAGATACTGAGATACCTCGGTTATCAAGTTCCATGATTAGCTCTTGGATTAGAGGAATATCATAACATGGTCACAGATCGTCTCTTTATCTAATTTCTGATTCATTTGATTTTTCTCTCTCTTTCTCATTAAAATATAACGCCAATAAATTATCAAATATATTTACTTGCAATATAACAACTTATACATTATGACAGGTCTCCTTGCAAAAGGAAAAGGGAGCATCAAGTCGTTAAATTTATTGTGACATGCTTCATCTAATGTATAATTATTTTAAAAAAATCGATTAACTAATTCTAAACTTTAGCACTTATTGAAGCCACTTTGAGCAGTGAATTTTTCAGAACGCAACTCGCATCGGACCAACTTTGGTTCGATGGTTATAATGATCATCTGATACATATCAAGATTCGTGCGAACTAATTAAAATCCGTTCATGTTTGGTTCAATTTCCGTGCGCACATATCTTGATGCTAATTGTACGGTGTTAGAGTTAATAAGACCTAAAAGTAGGTCCAACGCCCATCAGACCTACTCCTATCTCGTTAGAGAAACACAATCTAGCAGAGAGTCAGCTTTTGATCTAGTGATAAAGACAATAGCATTCATATAAGAGGTTGCATGTTTGAAATCAGATAGAAAAATATCTTATAAATATTAGATAGTTGGTGGCTTGATTTCCGAGTTTTATTCAAAAAAAGGAAATACACCTAGCCTTTGAAAAGTTAAGAAAAGAGATAACACTAGAAAGTATTCACACGAACCGGTTGACAAACTGCTGTAATCCGGCATACTAGTACCGAAATAACAGCTCCTTATTTCTCTCTTTTGTTTCTCACGTTTTCTGAAATAAAGTGAACAGAATAGCTAACCGAAAACAGAATTGTTGTTGCATATTTATAACAGTATACACCAATTCGTTTGAGCATGTTCAATGGCACCAGTTCGTTTGAGTCATATCAGAAGATCTTATTATGATGGAATAATTCAGATAAGATCAAGTCAGAGCAGAAATTCGAGCCCAGCCCAATAAGAATAAACCCATCTTTAATCTATTAATTGGCCCAAATCATTTGGCATGTAGAACATTTCTTTCATGTTCATGATACAACTTGTTCAATTGCTTTTCGTAGTATAGTTTAAATGAAATTTATAATTGGTGTCATTATTTGATTATTTGGCTATAATTTTGTAATAAAATTGATGATTTTTTTAGGAAATAATCTTTAGTCTAAGTCCAGTGACAAGAACATATTTTTCGTATCAAAAATTGTGATTAAAAACTTGAATAAAAGAATTTTATGGACATTGAAATTTGAAAGAAAATATCTCCATTTTTCTCTCTAAAAAAAGGACAATCTTCTCCCTTTTTTATTATAAAAGTTGAACTGAACAAAGAAAACTTTTGTTACAGTTGTGCTTCTTGCACTAATTCGACATAATTTCTTCAACATTTATTTGATATCTTTTTATTCATAAAAAAAGAAAAGAGTTTGTATGTAAGGCCAGTAGATTTTAAGTCAAACCATTATTTTGGACGAGGCAGATCCACATGGTCTTGGGGGAGCGACGCAGCTGCTCTCTCTTGATTTTGAGTTTTAGTGGAGATTTATTCCTTCCGATCGGCTTTGTTTCCTCCTGAATTTTTTTTTGTCCTTCTCTGGATGTTTAATTTGTAATTCGGGTTAAATTTAGAGTTAAAATTAATATAAATTTCTTGAATTATGATTGGTAATTAGAATTATAAGTTAGAACATCAGAAATTACTAGTTAGAACATTAGAAATTATAAATTAAAGTATTGTTTTTTATTAAGTACCCAATTAGTTAATGAGTTTGATACGGCCTATCTGGAGTGGATAGCCCGTATGCTGGAAATGAACTAGTTGTGTCGAATTTCTCCCTATATCGGTCGATGGGTCGAGATGATGTTGAAGGCTGGATCTCTCCTTATCTCGCTAGATAAGTCGAGATGACTTGGGGTTGGCTTACTGCGGGATGTAAACCAATTTGATAAAGGAATTGGGAGAAGGATGTGAGATATTATACTCTTCCCTATCGATATTTCTCTTAGAGTAGTTTTTGTTGGTAGAAAATTTGATGCCCTTCTCAGGAAATCTGAGGTTTTTTATACCATCCTTTCTAACCGTCCCTTCTGCGGTTTTCTCAGAGAATGTGGGAGCGGTTAGGAAGTCGGTTAGCGGTTGTCTCATGTGTAGCGGTTCTATGCCGTGTGTTACAGTTATCCCGCGTTTAGCGTTTATGCCAGTATGTCGGCCTGTTATTTAATTGGGCTTTTCTTTCATATTCTAGGTTGGCCTGTCAATTGCAAGGTCCAAATCACATATGTTATTTAAGTCTTTTAGGACCTATGTAACATGGTCCTATCAGAGTTTAAATTAGCTGTTTAAATCTGATTCGATATTTTTTTATTCCTTGACAAAAATTCTAAATCCGTCTCTGATATTAGAAGAATAGAAATTTGAGAAGACCTGCTGCAGCACTATTCAGATTGGTCTTTCTGCTCTCACAATCTTTTCGATGCCATCTCAAACTTATAGGCAGATAGGCAGAAAAAAAAATCAAATTTAGAATGAAATCGAACTTTTAAAACGCAGGGTGATAAATATATACAGGAATTTTTTTTATGATATTAAATTTAAACGAAAAATAATTACTTGTATAATTACAACATCGGCACAGCCCCACAAGGCCACAATCTTTGAACAAGTATTTGATGGTCCCATGACCTCAACTTTAAATTAACGCTTCATATTTAATTTCTTGATAATAAAAATGTTGAGGCTATATCTTGTTGGTCCTAAAAACACTTAGAGAGAGTGAATAAGTCTTACAGTTAACCTTGTAAAATTTAATTTATATATATTTTACAAATTTTGTCAAACAGATAAATAGATTATGACACAATTCAATATATCTATGGGTGTATATTTACATCAATTTATTGAACAACTTGCAATGTGGATATAACTATTGGCAAATTAATTTAGATGGAAATAATTACTTGCACGGTATTTAATATAGGGAAAATTGTGAAAATACCACTCCAAAACTTTTAAATTGTGAAAATGTCACTCTAAACTTTGAAATTGTCAAAATGCCACTCCAAACTTCATTAATTTATAAAAATGCCACTTCAAATAATTAATGACTAAAATACCCTCGCTCGTCCATCTCTGCCTCCGCCCCTCCGCCGCCTCCTCCCGCACCCTCCGCCGACCCGACCCTCGCCCGTCGCAAGAGGCGCAAAAAGCAGTTTCCGGGCATGATTCCCTTCGCCCGTCGCAAGAGGTGGAGATGGACGAACGAGGGTATTTTAGTCATTAATTATTTTGAGTGGTATTTTTACAAATTAATGAAATTTGGAGTGACATTTTGACAATTTCAAAGTTTGAAGTGGTATTTTCACAATTTTCCCTTTAATATAATATTATACCACTTCTTGATCTTATCCATATTCAAGCAATAAATCATAGGAATGACATTTAATAAACTATTAATCGAATGAAATAATATAGTAAGAAATAATTGGTCAGAAATAACAAGATAGCATCATAGCAGCATATACCTTAATTGAGTCAAGTCGTGATTTTTTTTTTTATAAACCATAAAAAAAAAAATCGAAAACCGGATTGATTGCTATTTTTTTTACAAAAATTGTTAATACCGGAAATCAATTTTGGTATATCTATTTTTGAATTCCGAATTTGAATTTCGGTATGCACTTTTCCTATCTAGTTTTCCTTAATCCTCTCAACCGGCCACAAACGAAGAGAAACTGAAAATCAAATTCGGTATAAGATTTTAATTTCCGAAATTTATTTTCGGTCTCAAGTTGCTTTAATATATATAGAGTGATGCTATCATGTTTTGGAAAGTAAAGATAGTATTTTACTTCTTGTTTATATATTTTTTTTCAAAGTTTAAATAGTCGATCGAAACTTCTCAACACAATCTTCGTATTGAAATTTGCTCGGAGACCAAATTTTATAATTTTTCAAAAAAATTTACTATTTCTTTTCAGAATTTTTGAAAATTAATGTTTTTTCCGAATTATTTATTATTTTTTATTTAATGAAAAGCTGTGATTTAAAAATAAAATAGTAAAAAAATTTGAAAAAAATATTAAATTTGGTCTCCAAACATATTTTAATATGAAAATCGTGTTGAGATATTAGCGAGAAGTAAAACATCTTTTTTAATTTCCAAAGTATAATAGCGTATCTATCAACTCGGTGCATGCTCACAACTTCATTTTTATATATTTCTTTGCACTTTCATCTATCAAATTAAATATAAAACAATTTAATTTAGAAACACAAACGGATCAAAGTAAAATACAAACCGAAAATGATTTTCGGTGATACAGAAAGACTAATTTATGTGATTGGTTTGGTTCGATATATGAATATTTTATTACATAGAGTAACATGCATTGATTGCTTCAAATGCATTGAAAAGAGTTGTAACCCAAAAATTATTTTTCGTATGGGAATTGGAAACCGAAAATCATTTTCGGTATAGATAATTTTTGTAAAAAAATTAAACAATTAATCTGGTTTTTTTTATAATAGTTTATAAAAAAAAAATAGCAAGTCGTTGTATATAAATTGAAACATTAATATATCTAACACAACATGCAATATTAGGTGTTGCGATGTGCAATGGATCTCTTCGCTTTAAGTCTTGGCCCAAGCCTCCCGGGTCCAAGGACACCGATCGGAGATTCAAGAAAAGGCCGGGCTGGGCCTATTCTGGGCTCAACATATGTGGCTTAGTAAAAATATTACCAAGATAGTATCATATGATATCGCTTTGTAATGCATCAAAATAGCTCATATTAATTATATTTATAATTTTAACTATATTAATTATCAATTTAACCCCCTGTATTGCAGGAATTTGAGATTTGCTCAGGTTGTTCTCACTTGGAGATTCTGGTAATATCCTCAGAAATGACTTTGAGCATTATTTTCTATGTATCAACAATATAATTATTTTCTGGTAATATAATTGTTGTTCTCACTAGTGCTTGGTGGGTTCAATGCAATCAAGGTAATTTGCTTTTCTTTTTTCCATTTTTGTGTGCATATCCTCACTATCTATTGTAGGTAGGACTACAAACGAATCGAACTGAATCGAACTTACCCTAGTTTGAGTTTCGTTTGAATTAATTTTAAACTAAGTTTGGTTTGAATTAATTTCAAATCGAATTTTTTACGAACTCAATTTCGAATCTTTTACGAATCTTTTTACAACAAGGAAAAATGATTGTAGTCGGGGAGAGCGAGAGGTGAAATTCGTTTAGAATTTCAGAACTGAGAGCGAGGGCTACAACTTACGAGTTATGACTTATGGCTGAGCGGCCTTATGTTTTAACTTTTAAGTCATCCGTAAACATAAGTCATCAACAAAAATCAACGATTCACGTTACTTTGAGATTCGAACTTATTTCGAACGAACCAGGTCCAGTTTGAGTTTGGTTTGAATTAATTTCAAACTATTTCGAATCGAACTTTTTACGAACATTTTCGAATCAAACTCGAATCGAATCACGAATTACGAATTTTTTGTGCAACCCTAATTGTAGGAATAAACATTACATGATTTGATTCTTCAAAGTTCGCACGAATTTATTCTAAATTTTTATAGCATCAATGTTTTCTATTTTGTATTAATTACAGTACACTAACTAAATGGGAAACCAAAAAAAAAAGGGCATTGTTAATTACACACTAACTAAATATGCATATCTACCATGGTTCGTAGTTGCTACTCCAATAACTTGTAGTTGCACTGGGCTTATTACACCCGTCCTCTGACAAGATGAGATTAATCCGTGCTATAAGTATCTTAACTGCGTCATCTTCTAACTTATTTATCGGATTTGTTTCATAATCTCTTTCCTGCAATACACAGTGTAAGCCAACTTAACTTATATATAGAAGCCGGTCTGATTGGTATGAAGCATGTTTTGTGTACCAAACTTTAGTGATTCACTGATGATATTGAACAGTACAATCTTTATTACCAACAAAAAGAATCTATATAGAATCAATAATTACCCGTGAAGCTTCAAAAAGTGTCAAATACTTCAAACAATCTTCATAGTATCCGCAATGATATAATAGCACAGCATAGTCTCTCAGTTCTTGGTTGTCTTCGTGTAGTAGAATAAGCCGCTCACATGCTGCAAATTTTGATACAAAGACTCGTCAACATTGATTTGAAAGGATGTTAACAAAAAACCATGTATGAAACTTCAACAATTAAATTTGTAGAAGCGAAGGTGTTCACTGGTTACCTGCCAAAGCACGGCGCATATCACCAAACCGAACACTGGTAAATACACCACGCTGCAGTCTGTGTTGAGCAGCTTTGGCAGAAGCAATCTCCATTGGGCTGCGATTTAAACAAACTTAATTAGTTTACAACAATTCCTCGTTACAAACTACAAAAGAATAACGCCAAAAATACCGACACTCTATTACTCGTGTGGTTCGTCAGTCATTATGCTTATCGCACTTTAGTATTTGTTCAGTGCTTGAATTGAATTTTTTCATAATAAAAAGTGACTACCTCACATTTTCACCAGTAGTTATAGGATCTTGACCGACATTAGTTCGGTTAGCGGCATGAACAGCTCTTAAAAATAAGCTGCTCGACCGGTCATACTGGAATGGCCAAAAAGCATCCTTGAGATTTTTCAATATCTGCATTGAAGATAAATTGATATGTTTAATAAAAAGCGATTTAAAATGAAATGAATAGAATTCTGCCAATATACTTGACAAGATTAGAATAGCCATGGCCTAGACTCACCTTGACTAAGAGTGATTTGGATGTCATGATATGGGGTTCATCTGATATCTTGCTTTTCTTCTTGTCATAGCCTCTAGGAAGGGTGTTTTCTTGGCTAAAAGGACAGTATATTTCAGCATCAAAATCTAGGAAGCCGCTCATTTTAAGCATTTTCAAAACTTCGGAGTATATCAGCGAGAGCATGGTAACAGATCCTGACCGGCATGTCAGAGTCTGCAAGTACCAAAGAGGGAAAAGATTCAAAATATAATTATTGTCTCAACAACAAAAGTTAATTTGTATAAGAATAAAGGGAAGGTTGAAGGTGCATACGGAATGAAGATATAAAGACCGGGAATCAATTGCACTGTCAATTCTACGAAATCCCTGTAGAAGAATGAACAATAGCAGTCAGAAAGGTTTAGCTGTTACAGTTAATATCAATGTAGAACACATAAAGTTAATTAGAATCCCAGGAGTAAGAAATACCAGAAAACTTACACTGAATTACCAAATAATTCTACTGGAACATGCTATCCCAGAAACCAGCACATACCTTGTGAATGTAGAGATATCTCTCAAGGTTCCCGAAAAAAATCTCAGGTGGAGCACTAGGCGGAGGGAGGTAGGTCGAGCAAAAGTCCATCGACAAGTCATCAAGGCGGCTAATAAATGAGCTTACTGGAAGAGGCACTGACGAGTGGGACACAAGAGAGTCGTCTTCTGCTGCTACTTCCAATGCAATTTTTGCCAGGTCAGGACCTCTGCTAATTACGATGCTCGAATCAGCGTGGAGTTCTGTTAGCCGGCTGATTTGACTACAGAAACCTTCCCTGGCAGCCTATGTAAATTCAATGGTAGATTTATGATTAAAGAGAGATCATTTTGTTCAATTTAATATTTCTGCATACAGGTCTCTGGTATGCTTATGTTTGGTTCTTTTAAGTGGAATTGATCAAAATACCAGATTCAGGATATTTACACAAAACAATATTTTTGGTGGATTCAAGTACCAGTTACTGGATTTCTCAAAACTTACCAAATTAGTTGGTGTTTTTGGCACCCACTTTGATAATTAAAAATTAGTCCCAATCGATTCTTAGGAGAATGTCTGAACTAAAGGCATGCTTCTACAAAATCTGAATTTCTATTTAGAGGTTTAAAAAAAAATGGTGAAATGAAAAGACAAACTAAAAATACATATGAAAATAAAAAAAAGTGGAAAAATAGAGGAGACTAACCCGGGCATGCTGAGTGTCGATTCCGGCAGCTTCAAGGGATTCATGGAGAATCAGGTGAGGCAGATCAGAAGAAGGCTCCTTTTCAAATGCAATTTTAGAAGCTCTAGGGGCACAGATGAAAAGTCTTCTTCTACTCTTGCAAGAGGAAGAATGAAAATGAGACTTGAATTTAAGAGGGATAGAGGTGCTCCAAGCACTGTAGCAGCTCATGGTTATCAAAAATTTAGAGATCAGTTATAAAATCTGTATCTGTGTAAGGAGGAGGAGAAGATGGAATCTCAATAGATAATTAATAATAACGATATTATATTGGGGCAAATCAGAGAGGGAGGGGGCAAGGAAATATCTATTTTTCTATTATTAGAAAGGACGGGGAAGTGAGTGTGACTGTGACCCATGATTTTTTAGCAAATATCTTAGCTTTGAATTCAGCAATTCAAGGGAGAAAACGGCCGAAATTTTTATTAATAAGAAAATAAATAAATAAAGACAGTGTCTTCTATGGACATAAGGACCTATTTGTAAAATGAACATATTTTTATTTTCAAAGTTCAAACAGTCGATCCGAACCGTTCATCTTGTTCTCCATATTAATATGTGCTTGGAGACCAAATTTTATATTTTTCTGAATTTTTTTACTATTTATTAAGATGGGTACAAAAAATATCAAATTCAGACCATTGAATTTTGTACCCATCTTAATAAATAGTAAAAAAATTCAGAAAAATGTAAAATTTGGTCTCCAAGCACATATTAATATGGAGAACAAGATGAACGGTTCGGATCGACTGTTTGAACTTTGAAAATAAAAATATATTCATTTTACAAATAGGTCCTTATGTCCATAGAAAACTTTGCCATAAATAAATATCTGGGGAAGATTTTACGGAGATTTTGAGAAGTAGAAAAAATATTATTGATAATGTTATTTGACTATAACTGATTAGCGAAATTAGATTGTCGCTAATCAACACAATAACGGCCAGTTACAGTATTATTTTTATCATACGGTTATAGAACTAAAGTAAAAAAAAATTGTAGCTGGCTGTTATTGTCCATAACAGTCAGCTACAGTGTTTTCTTAGTTAATTAGCAAACATTCAATCAAATTAACTGGTCGTTATAGTTTATAACGTCCAGCTACAGTATAAACCATAACGTTCTTCTTAGATTTCGAAATTTACCGAAATCATTCCTCATTATCGTTATTTTTTTTATTTTTCCTATTAATAAATAAATTGGTGAAAACGGAGCGGATACCGAGCGAACAGGGATAAAAATATAGATATATCTGTATGAAGAGGTTTAAGTGCCTCTATTTTTTGTGTCTCTATCATGTCTCTATTTTAAAAACTTTAATAACTCAAAATTTAAATCATAAACGTTAAAATATAACCGTTAGATGTGTTCTATATTATTATTTTTATGTGCTCACAAAAAATATCACATTTCTATATTGTTTTTTATGTCAATTAATAAATTGAAAAATCAACGTCTAGAAATTATTCACATTAGTACATTTTTTACAAGTTTTTGATGACAATCAAAACAAAGTTAAAATGTCGTAAACTTTTTACATGTGCATAAATTAAATTATGTAGATCGTATCTAACGGTTTTATTTTGACTTTTAAGTTTGAAATTTTGAGTCAATAAAGCTTTTAAAAATAGAGGCATGACGGGGGCACAAAAGATGAAGCCATTTGAATCCTTCTCTACCTATAATTTTTTTTAATTTTCTAAATACGGATACAAAATCAGACATATCAGACGAATGCGGATCAGAATTAGATCAGATATTTATTAAAATAATATAAAAATATTGAAGTTCATAATATTTATTTAATTATAATGGTGAATAATATAATTTTTTTATAATATATTAAAATATATGATATGTCTACGGATACGAATAATTGTAAGGTACAACCATATTTTTTCCACTATTCATATCGTTTTCACCCCTATTTAGTATCCGTCTGCAATCTTAAAAAGGACAAAAAAAAAAAATTATCTGACTTGTTAATTGTTACCGTGAGCATTTGTTCCTTAGTACCAAATCGCTATCGGTTACTTGAGAACGAAGCAGATTGATGGATCCGGGTCCAAGGTACCAGGAACCTGTACATATTTTACAGCCTGACAACTGTTATCCTTATCCCTTATCCCCTTATCCAGATTCTGATTGATTCCTTGTTTGGGAAATTCTATTTTTACCATAAACGTAACGATAAATGATAGCTTCATTCTTAGAAATGTCATTTGTAGTTGGGCTCTCAAAAACTTAAAAAATTCTGGATATTATGATGTTTTTTTTTTTTTTTAAGGAACCGCAATAACAAATAACAGCCTCTAAAAACTGATAAATATCGGATTTTTCAAAATTTGTGATTTCTTTTTTTGTTAGAAATGGTATTAATTGAAATTTCAGTTTTCGATGCGTTGAAAACTTCGGATGCTGTTTACCCCAAAAAAAAAAATAAAAAAATAAAAACTAATTGCGATGCTGCAGTCACTTTTAGTGCTCTTCGCAGCCACGCTGCTTAGTAAGATACTAAGATGAATGTTCATTGTTTCTCGGCACGGTCAGCTGAGAAGCCATTTTATTAGTTAAGAACTTGAGAATTTTATATCTAACTCGCGTGATCATGTACCGTGTCATGTCGTGATTGAATTTTTCACGTCACGTCATGTGCTGTGTTATATCAAATTTTCAAAAAATGATCACAGCATTACGATACATAGAAATCACATGTGTCGTACCGTAATCATACCGTTCGGTGACGAAACTGGCTCCGCCATATTATTTTCCCCACTCAACTTGAGATGGGCAGGGATAGCAGCCGCTTCTCATTCTGAATGATTTTTTCATCAATGATTAATTTAATTAAAATAAATACACGTTAAATAAAATAATGAATAATAGCTATAAACACGCCCTTTTGAATCTGTATGATTATCAAAAGTGTTGAATTGAAATACTCTTAATATAGATGTACCTAGAATCACTTTCAATAATTTGTGACTTATATTAACCATCAAAACCTTTGACTAGTCTCAAAAATGTTTTTCTAGAGTAGAACTAGGGTGCTCCTAAGTTCACCAAACTTCTTGTGAACTTGACTCTAAAATATATTGAATCGATTTTAAACGATAAATTTAAATTGTTGAAACCCTTCTACCTAATGAGTGATGCGTCTACATGTGAAAATTTTAAAGTTTCGAATTAATTTAATATAGAATCAAGTGGTCAAAATTTTAAGATTTATAAATAAATTTTAATACATTCATTTTTTGGACTCCTTTGACCACTTGACTCTATATCAAATTAATTCGAAACTTTTAAAATTTTCACATGTAGACGCATCAATCATTAGATAAAAGGATTTCAACGATTTGGATTCATCGTTTAAAGTCTATTCGATATACTTTAGAGTCAAGTTCACAAGAGGCTTGGTGAACTTAGGAGCACCCTAGTTCTACTCTTTTATCTAATCTATCAGTCCGCCCTCAGAATTTCTGTCAGAAAGAAGCAAAAATCGAATTAAAATAGTTTATCGGATTCAAATCCATTAACTAATCAAATATTAGATAAAAAAAACAATCAAAATAATAAAAAAACAATAAAAACAGTATAGTATTACATAATAAAAAATAACAAAATAATATTATTTTACATATTAAAAAACAACAAAGTTAGTCCGTATTCGTAAATTTCTATAAAAACAACAAAAAATTTCACTAACAGTGCTTTTAAAAGCACTGAGATAAGTAGATGCAGCGAACCATTTCAAGCTTTGGGATAAGTAGAACATACGAACCTGACTTGATCACCTATGGTGGCAACTGCCAACTGATTCAACATAATACATCATACTTTATTTGTTTCATAGATTCAAACTGTTTGGTCAAATATATAATAGTTTGGCCTTCAAATATTCATGTTACTACTGGCACTTTATTTGACAGTCACATGACATGCTAGATTATAAGATCTAATAATAAATGTTGTAAACACAGGATCATTCAAGCAAGAGAAACAACCTAACAAGAGAAAAAGATTGAGAGAATTATCAAAACATTTAACTCAGTAAAATATTCTAAAGAAAAACCCCCAATTATACAATATCATCACATAATCAACGAAAATTGTAAAACAAAACTGCAACCTGACACCTAGTATTGTTGCCACTACCAATTTCTCAAAAAAAAAAGACACCTAGGATTGTTGATTTTGCTAACTACTGTCTACTTTACAACCCCGAAGAACAGCACTTTTGCTTAAAAATTATTTGTTAGTGGATCCGGCCTGGTCTGTTTTTATTGTCTTCAGAATGCTAAACTCACCACCTTCTTTGCTAGCAACAGTGGCAGCTTTTGTCTCATTGCATTGGTTTATGAACTTTGTCAATTCCTAGAGCAAGTAATAAAGAACCAGTAACTAATTACACACTAGATATAAACTAGTGATAGGGATCACATTTTTTGTAAAACCAATGACTGAGAAGACTCCAAACAGTATCAGCAGCAGAATATACATTGAACCCGTAGTTCCGATCTACAAGGAATTGTAACCTGCCAGTAACAGACTGATGTGAGATTCACTGTTTTACTGGTACAATATGGACTTGCTGGCCACTAAAATTTAGCCACAAGTTGATTTGATTCATTCTACGGGAGGTTGTTGGCTCAGGAATCATAAAGGGTTTAATTAAAGTTTAACAGATAATTTCAGCTTAAATACAGCTTAAACATCAAATTTCAGTCAAAACACTATGCAGAATTTGTGTGTGTATTTAGATATGGATCAAGAGCATACCCGATCTGCTTCCATGTCCGTGGTTGATTTCAATGATTTCATAACCCTTTTACCTGAAAATGATTCTCGGTGTAAATAAACTCAAAAGAGATACCAACAAAGCATTTTTTATGATTGGGAGGGTTAAATAACAGAAGTACCTTTGCGAATATGGGGGGCTTTGCCATGGCGACTTGGAGGGATCGATTTCTTCTTTTGTTTTCCCTTGAACAGGTTTCCTTTCTGCGTCATTTTCGCGAAGAAAGAATGGCGGATTAGGGTTTGAGCTTTTCCTCGAACACCGCCTAGGGTTTGAGCTTTCAAACGGTCAGTTCGGTCAAAACCTAATTAAAATATGCAAATGGAAATTTTATTCGGTTTTCAAAATAGAACAGAACCGACCGAATTAAACTTCCCAACCGAACTGAACAAACTGAAATAAATTTTGGTTTGTTTGGTTGAACCGAAATTTTGCAATTTTAACCTTAAATTATACCAGAATCGATCGAACTGGTACAGCTATGTGTATCAGACCCCCGTTGTACCAGTTTTTAAATACTTAAAAAGAAGCATAGGAAATAACGAATTTCTTCAAAAACACAGAAGTATGAGTTAGACCTTATGCGAAGTAGGCAAAAATATCCTTCAGTAGAGTCGCAATGCCGCTTTCAATTGAGAAATATCGCGAGATTCGAAGAGAAAGAGAGAGAGATGCTAGGGTTTACTTTGCTGGCTGCCTGGTTGCTTCCTTGATTGTTTTTTCTTTTCGAGGTAAATAATCCGAGAGAGATATATTTTTCAATGAACCTGGTTTATTACAACAATATGACTAATATGTGGGTCCCACGACACCGCGCGTATGGACTATTGAGTTTTTCTCAGAAAGTAGACCGACTTTGGAGTAGGTTATTTTTATGTAACAGTCATTGTGTTTCTTATTATGCAACAGCTGGTCGAGACCAATTACTATTTACCACTCACCGAAAAGCCACAGGATCCGCTTTCAGTGACTCGTTTCACGAAAATCATTATAGATAATCTACGCAAGAGACTCTCACGCTACTGCATGACCGACTTACGTATGGGGCCCACAGATATAATTCTCCGACTTCTCGAGCTCTATTTCTAGACGAGTCCGTTTTCTCTGAGGTATAACAATATTTGAATTTAAATCTGAACCGTTCTATTAGAATCCGATCCAGTTCGAGGTGAGACACACGAATCGGACGTTTCACAACTGAACTCAAAATTTATGTTACCTAAGGTAACGTTTTCATGCTGAATCTTTCTAAAGAGTGGACTAGACAGCAAAATTGCATGAAAAGCGGGGCAGAATGAGTGGCTGGTACCAGCTCACCCGTGGTGGGAGCAACATACTGGCATGCGTACCAGCAAGATTCCTACTTAGATTATGCTCAGATTTTGCTATTTCTTTCCTTTCATTTCTTTATTTTTCGTTTGACTTTTATTTTCCTATTTCTGTTTAAATTTAAGCTCAAATGTTTTGAGCAATGTTTTCCATTTTATTTTGATGGTTACCACCTAACGGAACCTATTTTCAATTAATATAAATGCGGACATGATCCTCATTTCTCTTAAATATATATATATATATATATATATATATATATATATAGTAGAACTAAGGTGCTCCTAATGAGTGAATTTGACTTTAAAATATATCAAATCGACTTTAAACGATGAATCCAAACCGCTGAAACTCTTCTACCTAATGAGTGATGCGTCTCCATGTGAAAATTTTAAAGTTTCGAATTAATTTAATATAGAGCCAAGTGGTCAAAGGCGTCCAAAAAATGAATGCATTAAAATTAATTTATAAACCTTAAACTTTTGACCACTTGGCTCTATATTAAATTAATTCGAAACTTTAAAATTTTCACATGCAGACGCATCACTCATTAGGTAGAAGAGTTTCAGCGGTTTGGATTCATCGTTTAAAGTCGATCTGATATACTTTAGAGTCAAGTTCACAAGAGGTTGGGTGAACTTAGGAGCACCCTAGTTCTACTCATATATATATATATATATATTTATATATAGAGGTTGGCTAATATCAAATCGATTGTTCCTGAACATTGGTTCAATCAAGTTTTAAACCGTCCGATCTAATTTTAGATTCGTGCTTGATCTGATGAGATGGAGTCGCTGATCCAACCAAACGAAATGAAGAAATTTTAAAATTCGGCTCTGTCGCTTTGTTAGGTCTTTCCTGTCAATCCCATCCAACCCATCTCTCTCTTTGTTCTAAATTCAGGCGATTTTCTTTTCTCCTCCACTGTCCAGCAGAAGGTTGAGAACTTGAGCCGCCACGATGATTTCTTCTTCTTCGCTGTCAAACAGGTAACCCTCGCCTCTCTCGCTCTTTCTCGTAGCCTTTGTCAGAAAATCTCCGCTCTCTATGTCATTTTCACTGAATCTCCGTTGTCTCTAGTTTTTTAACTAAATCCCCGCTGTCAAAAAGAAAATTTGATCTTTGAAGTGTTTTTTTTTTTTTTTTTTTTAAATCTAGTTGTTTACCCTTTTGTCCGAATTGGGGTAATTTGAAAGCTGTTGGCTAAAATAAGAAGAAATCATGTACCTCTTTGATTTCACCTTTGGTTCTTCATGGAACTATCGTTATTTATGTACAATATTGTGTGTAAGTCACATCAATATTCTCAATTTAAGTATTATCAGGGCTAATGCGGTTGAAATTGGATGCCATCAATGCTTAATTGAACTGCAAATTTGATGTATGTTTTTGTTTAATTGGAGAACAAATAGTTCTTAGTTACCCCACCTAAGCTTAATTGAGTTACATATTTAGCATTCATAAATCTGCGTCATGCTAGTCTATAACTTACTGGTCCTGTGCAGAATAAAAAGAGTAAACTGAGTAAAGAAGTATAAAGATAATTATAAGGAATCTTAATTATGTATCTATGACTTCAACTCTTTCAAGCCCATATTATTTATTTCTACATAATGATTAAGACTCTCTTTTTACATGGTTTATTTGCAGGAGATGTCAAACCCTATTTGCATTGAACAACAACGGTGAAAGATTTCTAATTGTACGACCACCACTTGTGAATTTGTGGGGTTGTTTTTTAAATAACATGTAATGTACTTGAATGACAAGTATGTGATTGTAATGGCTTTAGCTAGGTGATGTTAGTTTTCGATGTAATGACTTTGTAGTTGATGCTTTTATTTATATATCCATGCTTCGGATCAGGTGGACAAGCTTACTGTCATGGGGTTCTGCATATCATTTGAGGGGTTGTGATGAGTTATAGAAGCTCTTTACTTTGTTGGATCATCATTTTAAAAATGCAAGGCAACACTGCTTTAGGGAACCTTAAAGTGTTTTATCTCATAATGTGGCTAATGACTGTTTTGTTATCTCCTTTTCTAATGCAGGGGCAGTATGGTCAAATGATGCAGCAAATAATAGTTTTTTATATATTGAAATTTGAACTTTAGAAATCCATAATAAATTATTCAAAAATCCTATAAACGTAAAATTTGGTTCTAAATGGCGTGATTTTTGGTCTTTTATTTAACTGTGGATTTGGTTTTGCCATTTGGTCATTGTAGCAGTGTATTCTGTTCAGATCTCTAAGACAGCTCATTTTGAGCATTTTCTATACCAGTGCAGTGCCATGAGCATTTTAATTACATCCCATTGCTGGTACAGTACTGGATTGACTTCCTGGGCCTGGTTAGAGGCAAGCACAACATTATGCCTTGACTGGTTCATTTGAAAATTTAGAAAATTACAAAATACAAGCACAAACTAGTAAATTCAGAATGTGAAATCACAAAATTACAAAATTCATGCTCAAACTAGTAAATTCAGTATGCATTATATGTCACAGAAAGCAAAAAACAAACATATATCAGCAACAAAAAACTACTAAATTAAACTTAAAAAAAATATTGTGCATATATCAAAGAAATTTACAATTCAGCTTGCAATCTAAGTTATAAAGCTTATAAACGATTCCACAATATTTACAATTCAACCCCTTAATTGATGTGAATATCACAGAAATTCATTGGTCTATAACAGATGCGTACATAATTGCTACTCGATTCATTGGTCTTTAACAATTCTTCTTCATTCCCATAATCAGATTCATATGCACTTTCATCTTCGCTCTTCAATTGAGTTACATATTGAGCATTCATAAAAAAAAGCACTTCAAAGATCAAAAAAAATTTTTGACAGCGGGGATTAAGTTAAAAAACCAGAGACAATGGAGATTCAGTGACAATGACATAGAGAGCAGAGATTTTCTGACAAAGGCTACGAGAAAGAGCGAGGCAGGCGAGGGTTACCTGTTTGACAACGAAGGAGAAGAAGAAATCGTGGCGGCTCAAGTTCTCAACCTTCTGCTGGACAGTGGAGGAGAAAAGAAAATCGCCTGAATTTAGAACAAAGAGAGAGATGGGTTGGATGGGATTGACAGGAAAGACCTAACAAAGCGACAGAGCCGAATTTTAAAATTTCTTCATTTCGTTTGGTTGGATCAGCGACTCCATCTCATCAGATCAAGCACGAATCTAAAATCAGATCGGACGGTTTAAAACTTGATTGCACCAAGGTTCAGGAACAATCGATTTGATATTAGCCAACCTCTTTATATATATATATGAGGAGGGTTCAAATACCTCCATTTTTGGTGCCTCCACTGTGCCTCCATTTTTTAAAACTTCAATAACTCAAAATTTAAAACTTAAAAGTCAAAATAAAACCGTTAGATATGATCTATATTATTTTCTCTATGAGTTCATAAAAAATTATGACATTTCAATTTTGTTTTTATGTGAATCAATAAGTTGGAAAATCAACGTCTAGAAATTATCCACGTTAGTACGTTTTTTACAAGCTCTTGATGACAACCAAAACAAAATTAAAATGTCATAATTTTTTGCATGTGCATAGATAAAATGATGTAGATAATATCTAACGGTTTTATTTTGACATTTAAGTTTTAAATTTTGAATTATTAATGTTTTTAAAAATGGAGGCATCATGGAGGCACAATAAATGAAGGCATTTGAACCCTCCTCTCTCTCTCTCTCTATATATATATATATAAATATTCTAATTTATTACATAATCAGATCTCGTTACATGACGCAAGAAGCATCAGCTTATGAGTTATGAGTTATGAACAACAAGTCTGCTTCCAAAAATTCAATGTTTTCTTAATCTCATTAATCATTATTTTTTTTCTTGGATAGAATTAATCATCCCTCCATGTCAATTTCGTGCATTCAATCCGATTATTATTGATGTTATTTTTCATAAGAAATACCTTCATAAGAAATTCGAAAGAAAACGAACTTGGAAGTTCAACAAATTTAAACGGTTTAAGTCTTGAAATCAGCTAATAAAAAAAAAATTATTCCTCAAAATATGATTATTGTAAACGGTTTAAGTCTTGAAAAGTAAATATAATCAACTAACAATATATTAACCATCTATATCTCTTTTGATATACTAAAGGAATAAAGGACTCACCGGTAAAAGAAAAGACCGGAAATCCATTAACAATAAATTAACCACAACCACCATGGCTCGGAAATTTTTATTTATACCATATTAAAAATAAATAAACTGTTTCGTCACTTTTTTGGAGAATTTTATATATACCATGTCCGCCAATTGAATTGGCAGATCCAAAGGCTGGGGTCCGTTAATTCAATTGGCGGACCCGTTTTAGGGTCCGCCAATTCAATAGACGAACCCTTTTTTTTACAGAAATTAAATCTTTTTTACAGTTTATACATTTTTTATTTTGTTATATAGTTTATATATTATGTTTAATTGTTATCTTGTTGTAAATATCGATTATTTTGAAAATACTGTTTGTTTACCGGATCAAAATTTTGAATATATCATGTGTTTGAAAGTGTTGTAAAATGTGGCTCATGCGGCTGCATATGCGGCCGTATATTCTTATGCAGTTCAATTCCGCATGAAAATCTTCATGCAATCCCATATATGTGATTTCGCATGAAAATCACATATTTCTAGTTTAAAGAGGCATGTTGATTTTTAATCATGCAATTATTTGCATATGGCATCATGCGATTCTATCACTAAGTGTCAATTAATTATTTGTTTGCATTTGGTTAATTTAGTAAGTTACTTTAAGATCAATGCCCTTGCTCAGACCCAATTTACTGAATGATTTTAATATGCTGGAATTCAATGTAATTCTTTCCTCTGACATGTGACACAAGTTATTTTTAATGGGAATATATTGCATGTTTTAAGTGGAAATAAATTAATATGTAGTTTAAAATCTGCATATATAAGTCCGCATTAAAAATCGGCATATGCGGTATGCAGTGATCTTCTGCATGTATGAACAAAACCGTATTTTACAACATTAGTTTGAAATGTCGTTTGTCAACGAAGAAATGTAATGAACAAAATAAATAAATAAATAAATATTGTGATATATTCAAAAATTTCTTTGTTGACAAACAACATTTCAAGCACACAATTAAACATAATATATAAACTATACAATAATATATAAACTATACAAGATAAATAAAAACATATTGTAATATTGGGCCTACCATACCGACATTGGCTCCATCGTTACTTAAATGAAGCCCAAAGGCAAAATTACAAAGCAAAAAAAAAAAAAGGTTCACGAAAGCATCACGAGAAAAGGGAAATATAGGAAATATCCACGAAGCATATTTGCCGAGTAAATTGAATAGAGACAGAGAGAGCTGCGGTCAATTTGTACTTTAAATTAGAGGTTCAAATTGAAGATAAAGGATAACATAAATACGTCAATATTAATAGTTTATAATTGTAAAAATTATTTATTAAAAAAATCACGAGTGTCAAGATTAACTGAAATTCTAATTAAAAAAAACAGCCTATTAATTAAATAAGCCAAAAAAATTATTTATACCATTTCAAAAAATAAAAATAAACCAAAACATCTTAAATTATGGAAAATTCAAAAAATATTAAGCCTGTGAGATTGGTTTGGAGGCTCCTCAAAAAACTAAATATATTTAATATTACAGTGCATTTATGAATTTTTGAGAGGTCCCCGAGCCCCACAAAACATGATTTTTTTAGTTTTTTTTTAATATGGTATAAATACAAATTGAAGTTAAATAAGTCAATATTCAAGTGTTATTTATTGTTCGAAATGGCGACATGTCTAATGAAAAAGGGATTTACTTGAATAACATTTAGATGAATAGGTCCAAATAAGTCTACACGGCAATTTAAAACCGACGAGTTCTTCACAAGACCCAGATTGTCTGATAGAAATTGGAGATTTGACACATGGTCGGCAATTTGCAATTAATTGTTTAATTCACGCGCGTGTCAATATCTTAGTAATTAATTAAATCTAATATGAGTTCTGTATTTAATCTTTTTAATTAACTTTCCATAATGATTTTATTGTATATTTTTTAACAGATCTATACTAATTTTTATTAGAAAGCTGATAATATTAGCCGTACTAAAATCTTTGCACCATAACTATCTGGGACTGCAAAACTCCAACATTATTTTTTTTACTTTTTTATTACAAATATTAATATTGGTCATTCTCAACTATTTAATTCTATGCACGAACATATGTATACCTATGAGATAAATAATTGTTACGTAAATAATTATTCTCCTCTGATCAAATCTCTTAAACGTCCCCGCACCATAATGTCTGAAAAAGGCCGCTCAAACTATATAGAGGAGAAAATAATATTAAGTATATTATTGCTTGATATTAGAATGTTATTTTAATAAACAACAACAGACAATATATTAGAGTGGAGTTAAAATGCACCATTGGTTTTGTGCCCCAACCATATCCAATGTTTTTATCTTTATTCTTGAAGTTTAAATAGTCGATCCGAACCGCTCAACATGATATCCATATTAAAATATGTTTATAGACCAAATTTCATATTTTTTGGATTTTTTTTACTATTTTTTAGATAGTTACAAAATCACTGTTTTTGGATGGTTCAGAAATAGTGATTTTGTAACTATCTAAATAAATAGTAAAAAAATTTCAAAAAATAGAAAATTTGGTCTCTAAGCACATTTTAATATGGAGATCATGTTGAGTGGTTCAGATCGACTGTTTGAATTTCGAGAACAAAGATAAAAATATGTGGTATGGTTGGAGCACAAAACCAATGGTGCATTTTAACCCCCAATCATATTAATTATAATTTAAATATCATAGTTCTAACTTTTTTCCGGAAGAAAACGTGATTAATAAACAGAGCCTCACGGAATACTCAACAGGGAAAGAAACATGAAGAAAAAGAGAAGCATTAATCACATTACAAAAGAGATTGATATTTTGGCTTCCTACACTACACAGACGGTAGAATAAAAATGAAAAATTATATAACTATTGTGCTGTACGAAGTCAAAGCCATTCTGCCAATATCTTTGCTCTTGTAATATCCATTCAATCCTTCACTCGCTAACATCTTAACAACAATTATCAATTTATTAAAAAATCTATCTGATTATCAATTTATCAATTTGTGCACGACATCTTTATTAAAATCTTATGTATTTTACTTAATAGATATTTAATTACGAGCCGGACTGTATACTTTGCAATGCGCAGATCAGTCTGAACTATAGATCCATATTTTTATTTTCAAATTTCAAATAGTCAATCCAAATTGATTTTCATACAAAAATGTACTTAAAGACCATATTTTACATTTTTTAGAATTGTCTTGCAATTTTTTTAAATAGGTAGAAAATTATTTCTTTTGGATAATTCAAAAATTTTAGATCAAGTAATTTCTATCTGTCTTAAAAGTATTACAAAAAAGTCTGGAAATTTTTTAAAATTTTGTTCCAAATATATTTTCAAATAAAAATTATGGTGAACACTTTGGATCAATTATTTGAACTTTAAAGCGAAGACATAATTCATAGATAGTATGTAGGGGTGAAAACGGTATGGATAATATTCGATCCGTATTCAAAAACTTAGACGTGGATATTTGATATCTGAATATCCGTGTGGATAAGTATACTTATATGGTTTTACATTTCAATTATCCCTATCCAAATAGTAGATATATATCATGTATTTTAATATGGAAATTGCTAATATGCTACGCGTAGCATAGAGCACGGCTCAAAATTTGAGTTTTTAAAATCCTAACGATCGATCCAAACCGTTAGATGTGTTCTACATATTCAAATGTGCTTGGAGACCAAATTTTATATTGTTTAGATTTTTTTTACTATTTATTAAGCCACTTTGAAAATCACTGATCCAACGGTTTCACTGTTTGGTTAAGCCACCGTTGGATCAGCGATTTTCAAAGTGGCTTAATAAATAGTAAACAAATTCCAAAAAATGTAAAATTTGGTCTCCAAGCACATTTCAATATGGAGAACACATCTAACTGTTCGGATCGACCGTTAGGATTTTAAAAACTCAAATTTTGAGCCGTTGCACGGAAGTGCTCTATGCTACGCGTAGCACCGTAGGCCCTGTCCTTTTAATATATATTATAAAAAAAATTATGTTATTCACCATTATAATTAGATAAATATTATGAACTTCAATATTTTTTATATTATTTTTAATAAATATCCGGTCTGATCCGGACTTGTATCCGTATCGTCTGATACAGGGCTGTAAAAGAGCTGGGCCTTAGCTCAGCTCGTTAATTCTGGACCGAGCTGTTAGCGAGCCAGCTCGTTAACAGCTCGCGAGCTAAAATCTCAGCTCAAACTCGCGACGAGCCAGCTTGCGAGCCTGCTCCCGAGCCACGAGCTGGCTCACTGAGTTTGGTTGGACCTTGTTTTAAGAAGAAAATAAATTTTACAAACTTTTTTGGACCAAACTTGACAGTATAAAATACACACAAATTCATACAAATTCACAAATTGATGCCTAGCCGAGCGAGCTAAGGCCTTAGCTCAGCTCGTTAATTTTGGCTCGAGCTGTTAGCGAGCCAGCTCGTTAACAGCTCGGTCCACTATCGAACGAGCTGTTACCGATCGAGCTAGATGTGAGTTACGAGCGAGCCACGAGCTATGAGCTTTTTGGACAGCCCTAGTCTGATATATCTTGATATTCGCTTCATATTCGTATCCAGAAAATGAAAAACGAAATATGGATATGGTTTTACAGTTATCCGCTTCATTTTCGCAGATTCGTATCCTCCCAAGTATTGTAAAGGATCTCCCTCACTTTACGATTTGAGATTAAATTTCAGCCGGTTTGGAATTCGGGCTAGACCAGGTGCAGTATTATTAGGCTTTAAGATTCGTGCCAAGTTAAAAGTAACGATCCGGATTCAATAATTGTAAAAAAATTCCCTTTTCAGGTAATGGAGAGGATGTGGATTCCATTTTCATCCCCATAGGCCCATCCCCTCACTCGTTAATTATTACTTTATTAGTAACAATAAATACATAAACAATGTAAAGGGACAACAGAAAAATTGACATCTGGCATCTGGGAGAGAAGCCAAACCAACTACCAGCCTTTCCCGTAAAGAAACAATTCTCAGCATTCAACAACAACCAACAAACCCATCACATGGTTCCTGCTACTGACAACGGACCCTCCCAGAGATAGAGACAGAGAGATATGTGGGTCCGTAAACTCAGTAACATGACACACAGTTTAAGGTTTCAGACTGCCACTGTCATTGAGGATTCAAACTTGGTAAGACACGTCGGGCGCGGGCGCAAACAGGGGACCAACTTTTCCACATCACGCCAGTGTTGAAGTGTCAACGCCTGATTTGCGGCTTTGCGTGTCAGGATTTCGTGTGTGCATTGTTTCTCATCCTCTCAAGTAGGTGAGAAAATTGGAGACGTCTACAGTGTCAATTTTAAATTATTATATTATCTAGTTCTAAATAAAAATTAAGATAAAAGAATTCGTACAAGAAAACACTAAAACACTAGCTTCCTCAATATGATGGTTAAGTTCAAGGAAAAATAATTCACAAGAGTCACAATATTTTTTTAAAAGTGTCAAACTACCGAAATTTTTATTTCAATTGGTCCTCCAATTCAATTGGCAGACGTGGTAAGTCTGGAATATTGAGAAAAAAATGGTTAATTGGTTTTTTTAATATGGTACAAATAACAATTTCGGGTCAAACCATTATAAACATGATATCTATATTAAAATTTGTTTGGCGATAAAATTTTACATTTTTTTGAATTTTTTTTACTATTTATCATTAAGTATTTTACAAAACTATTGTTTTTAGACAATTTTGAACCACTGAAAAATAACATATTTGTAAAATACTTAATAAATAGTAAAAAAAAATGTTAAATTTTATCTCCAAGCACATTTTAATATAGATATCATAGTGAACTGTTTGGATTGACTGTTTGAACTTTTAAAATAACAAAAATCGAATTATTGTAAGATGTTGTAAGTAGATCCATCCTTTATTTACAATAGATGTATGTAAGTTTAGTGTGTGTATATATTTAAATAGAATAATTTGTTAAATTTGAACTTTTTCAGATTAGAAAATAGAAGTCATTACTATTTAAAAA
This sequence comes from Carex cristatella, assembly GCA_024447775.1. Classification (NCBI taxonomy): domain Eukaryota; kingdom Viridiplantae; phylum Streptophyta; class Magnoliopsida; order Poales; family Cyperaceae; genus Carex; species Carex cristatella. Next base: position 4,344,537 of record JAJHPF010000022.1, read on the forward strand.
GTTATTTATAAAATAAAACAATTATAAATTATCGCCTACAAAAATATTATGATATATTTTATAGTATATGTATGGAAGTTCTAATATATAGTTTCATAATATGGATTGCATAAATTTCTAGATTTTGAATTCTTCTTGGTTATAAAATGAATCCATTATTAAATATTCATTTGACAAATTGTTAAAATTTCTTAAGCAATGAATTGATATTTCATATCCAAGTTGTATATTAAAGATTTAATTTAGTCAAACAATGAAATAAATTTTCATATTCAATTTGCGTATCTAGGTTTAATTTATTCCTTCAAATCAATATTATTTTCTGATACTGGAGATGATCCATTTTTGTAGAAACTGGAGAGAAACTGAATTGGGGTCTCCGGTCCGGTCTGTTGTCGTGTCATGTGGCCGTTCTTAATTCCTTTCAGCTCTTCCTATGTTTAAAGGCGCATTAAATTCTTCAAACAAAAAACAAGCATTAATTCTCTAATAATCCTCTCCAGTATATATCCCTCCAGTACTGAAACACCAGCGCAGCTGCGCAGGACAAGAAAAGACAGGATTATCCAGTCTATTTATAACCGAAGACAAAATAATTGAAACCCCTCTTGTATATAATTACCGTTTCCGATGGAATTTATGACTGCTGCGGGGTCAGTATCCCTGCGGTACCCTACTGGGTAGGTAACTATTTGAATTATGTTGTACGTTTTGAGATTGGTGCAAGGTTAAAATGGACGATAAAGATATCATTATACATGGTAGGGTACCGTACTAGTTGTGAACTTACTGCAGCGCGGGATTCTTTGTTCCTATTTCTGCGGCGTCAGTTTGTCGTTCCGTTATAATTCTCTGCCTTTCCGTTTTGAAATTTACGAGGATTCATTATTCGCTCTTTCTTTCTTTCTTTTTTCTATTTTAGTAGAGCAGCATAAAGCGAAAAATAGAAAGAGATTCGAAGAGGCGTTACTTCATCCCTCTCTTGATTCTATTCTTGCGAGATTTCTCCGGGAAGCCTCTAGGGTTTCTAATTCGAGAATAGTGGTGGTCTTTTTGGCGAATTCACAGTTAAGGTACTTGATATATTTTTTTTCCTACTGAATTATAGGGTGTTCGTGATTTCTTCTATGCTTGAATTTGATTTTTGAGATATTTATTGAGCGAAATCCACTTGAAAAGCCTCAAATGAACACAAATTATAATAAACAAAAGCGCTACTGAAGACGAAGTAACAGCACGATAGCAGTATACTCCGGTCTGTGTCTTTTTTAGTCGTAAGCTAGTGGAGCATGTCTATAATGGGATTTATTTATTGATTGTTTTTTTATCAATTGTACCTGAGATGTCAATTTATTTAATTTTTATTTTAATATGCAATTGAGATTATATGTTGGGTTGTAAATTTTGGGAATTGAAGGTTTGTTATGGTAATTTTGAGAGGGCAATCTAGTAAATTGTGCCTCAGTTTTCTTTTTCTTTTTTTCTTCTGAATAAATAAATGGAGTTTTCTGTAAAAATTACATGTGAGATGTTAGTTGATTTTAAGGGATTGGATAATAGGGACTGATAGGGCCATGTTACACAGGCCCTAATTTACATTTGGGCTTAAGGAAAACAGGGACTCGGACCTTATTATCGAGAGGCCAGCCTGGAATATAAAAGGAAAACCCAACAAAATATCAATGTCGAAGTTCACATCTAAGCTCGGCATGTCGTCAATTGATGTCGACATGATGATGTCCATGCCGAAATTCACATCTAAGCTCGGCATGTCATCAATTGATGTCGACATGACGATGACCATGCCGAAGTTCACATCTAAGCTCGGCATGTCGTCAATTAATGTCGACATGACGATGTCCATGCCGAAGTTCACATCTAAGCTCGGCATGTCGTCAATTGATGTCGACATGACGATGTCCATGCTGAAGTTCACATCTAAGTTCGGCATGTCGTCAATTGATGTCAACATGACGACTTACACCACCATATGCAGGATGTCGATTCCCACGATCTCTATAAATACGCCCACGATTGTTATAGCTATGCCCACGATCTCCATAACCGCTCCCACGTTCTCCGACAGAACCGCAGAGAGACGGTTAGAGATCAGAGTATAAAAAGCCTCAGATTTCCTAAGAAATGGATCGAATTTTCTACCAACAAAAACTACGCTAAGAGAGATATCGATAGGGAAGAGTAGAATATCTCACATCCTCCTTCCAATTTCTTAACTAAGTCGGTTTGCATCCCGCAGTAAGCCGACCCGTAGCCATCTTGACTTATCGACCGAGATAAGGAGAGATCCAATCTTCAACACCATCTCGACTTATCAACCGAGATAAGAAGACATTCAGTCCAACCAGTTCATTTCCAGCATACAGGCTATCCACTCTAGATAGGTCGTATCAACCACCGTGGGGCCACCTAGCTCGAAAACTACGGAACTAGATGGATCCTTCTCAGACGCACGGCACTCCACCATCGTAATTCGAGATCCCACCCCAGGGGGGAAACCTTTAACATGCCCCCATTCGAAACATAAAGATGATGTCGACAGACACCATGTCGACATACATGTACATACAATGAGGTACCTTTACACAAGGACCAAACATAAAGACGATGTCGACAGACATGTACATACAATGAGGTACCTTTACACAAGGACCAAATATAAAGACGATGTCGACAGACATGTACATACAATGAGGTACCTTTACACAAGGACCAAACATAAAGACGATGTCGACAGACATGTACATACAATGAGATACCTTTACACAAGGACCAAACATAAAGACGATGTCGACAGACATGTACATACAATGAGGTACCTTTATCCAAGGACCAAATATAAAGACGATGTCGACAGACACCATGTCGACAGATATGTACATGCAATGAGGCACCTTTACACAAGGACCAAACATTAAGATGATATTGACAGACACCATATCGACGGACATGTACATCACATCAAATACCTTTACACAAGGGCTAAATGAAAAGACAATGTCGATAGACATAATGTTGAAAGATACATATACAATATCAGGTGCTTTTACCCAAGGTCTGAACATACGCTCCGTATCAAAAGAATAAATTAACTCATGTTGCGAAAGCTGCAACACAAACAAATCGAAAGCCGACAAGGCAACGAAAAATTATGTCGACAGATAAACATAAAACGTTCGATATCCTGACACAAGAACCGAACGACTTCAGAGCAAAAGCAAAGCGAAAACTCTTGATGTAACGAATACGCACTCTATCAATACTCCCAAATAAATGTTGAAATATTTCGATAAAAAAAGAGGGAGAACGATATGCTCACAACCAAGTCAGAAAAAAAAAAGAAGGTGATGTGATAGGTACATGTCGTACCTATATATCTACATATATACATATATAGTTCTATGATAACTTTTGACGTTTCATTTTATATTGATTCTGAGACAATGTCGTATTTGATTTAAGCAGCATGCATGCGTATTATTATGTGCTCCAACTTTGTTCCCGACATGCTCAAGTCGAAAGCGTCGGAACGACGCATTCCGATTTCGGGGGCTAATGATAGGACCATGTTACACAGGCCCTAATTTACATTTGGGCTTAAGGAAAACCGGGACTCGGACCTTATTATTGAGAGGCCAGCCTGGAATATAAAAGGAAAACCCAACAAAACATCAATGTCGAAGTTCACATCTAAGCTCGGCATGTCGTCAATTGATGTCGACATGACGATGTCCATGTTGATCTAAGCTCTGCATGTCGTCAATTGATGTCGACATGACGATGTCCATGCCGAAATTCACATCTAAGCTCGGCATGTCATCAATTGATGTCGACATGACGATGACCATGTCAAAGTTCACATCTAAACTCGGCATGTCGTCAATTGATGTCGACATGACGATGTCCATGCCGAAGTTCACATCTAAGCTCGGCATGTCGTCAATTGATGTCGACATGACGATGTCCATGCTGAAGTTCACATCTAAGTTTGGCATGTCGTCAATTGATGTCAACATGACGACTTACACCGCCATATGCAGGATGTCGATTCCCACGATCTCTATAAATACGCCCACGATTGTTATAACTATGCCCACGATCTCCATAACCGCTCCCACGTTCTCCGACAGAACCGCAGAGAGGCGGTTAGAGATCAGAGTATAAAAAGCCTCAGATTTCCTAAGAAATGGATCGAATTTTCTACCAACAAAAACTACGCTAAGAGAGATATCGATAGGGAAGAATAGAATATCTCACATCCTCCTTCCAATTTCTTAACTAAGTCGGTTTGCATCCCGCAGTAAGCCGACCCGTAGCCATCTTGACTTATCGACCGAGATAAGAAGAGATCCAATCTTCAACACCATCTCGACTTATCAACCGAGATAAGAAGACATTCAATCCAACCAGTTCATTTCCAGCATACGGGCTATCCACTCTAGATAGGCCGTATCAGGGAGAGGTGAAACCAAAAAGTAATATTTTGTTTTTTTACCATGCCTCGGTCTTTAATGGCTATCAATTCTTGGGTCTGGGCATTATTGCTTTGGTTCCACTTCAATGTTTTTATCTTTTGTTACCTGGTCATTTATTGTTAAGTTACCATGACTGCATTATATATACCTCCTTGGTGAGTTGACACGACAAAAAGGATCAGCAGAGGTTTACCCTTCTAGTGCAGCCTGTTCGTTCTATTCAATTTTCGATGTTTCTAACTTAATTTATTCATTGCTTTTGATTTATGTATTCCTAATTTGTCAGATCGAAGACCTCATTTATTTTTTTTCTTAGTTGAAGATTGTTATTAAACGAGCAAACTATTCAGAGATACAAAAGTATGGGGAGATATGGACCTCACAGCCCAAGGTGATTTTTTTTTTTGTCTAATCTAAACATTTCAAAATATGGAATTTTCCTTTGCTTTATTGTGAGACCCTGTTTTACAATTTTAGTGCATTTATGCGAAAACCAAATGAGAGCATGAGGTTTATTATAACAATTGTTATCGGAGTACTAGCTGGTTTCTTCATTGGAAACTCTTTCCACACCGTTAGCATAACAAAGGTTCTTGATTTATTGCCTTTATTCTCGTGTAAATAATAAGCACAAACAAGAATCCATGAAAAAAGTTTTACTGAAAACCTTTTTTTCTTTTATAATAATGTCGCCAGGTTCTTTTGCCATCGGGCATTTTTTCATTTATTGAAGATAGAAACACTGGTCAGGCGACTGAGGCTTTGCTCAATCATGCATTTGATTCTGAAAAAAATAAAATTGCTAATCATTCTAAGGTGCTTACTGCCGAAGATCTGAAGGTACATACCTTTCATAAGAATGTTTTTTTTGTATAATTTTATAATATAATTTTTTGAGTACTGGAACATTTTGGCCAGTTAAAGCCAAATTACCAGTGCATTATTTACAGTAAATGCATGCTTGTATGTAGATTTATGTACCAACAAACCCAAAGGGTGTAGAAAGACTACCCCCTGGAATTATAGCTGCTGAGTCTGATTATTTTCCCCGCCGGTTATGGGGAGATCCAAGCGAGGTATTCTATTTCTTTCATCAGATATATATTTTTTAATTACATACAAAAGCAGCTAATGTTGCACCTATTATTCAATTAATGTTGCAGGATCTACCTTCTAAACCAAAGTACCTTGTTACTTTCACTGTTGGATATGCACAGAAAGCAAATATCAATGCAGCTGTTAAGAAGGTAAAACAAAATAATTTAAAAAATATCGAACACAGAAAATTTACAGTTGGCCTTCACATCATGCCTTGGCAATTATAATAACCTTTGATTTTGGAGTCAAAGATTGTGAAGACTAGCTAGCTCCATTAATCTTGATTAGAACATATTTATCATGTTATATTTCTGAATTTCTGCAGTTTTCTGAAAATTTTACGATCTTACTATTTCATTATGATGGCCGAGTTAGTGAATGGGACGAATTTGAGTGGTCCAAAAGAGCAATTCATGTCAGTGTCAGAAAACAAGCAAAATGGTATTGACAAATAAGTAATAAATCTTTAATTCTTTTGTTATTATCAAAATTTTGTAAATTGTTGTCACTCACTTAATCTCTTGCTTTGATATAAGGTGGTATGCAAAGAGATTCCTACACCCTGATATTGTGGCTTCTTATGAGTACATATTTATTTGGGATGAGGACCTTGGAGTCGAGCATTTTAATGCAGAAGAGTACGTTATTTTAAACCAAAAAAATGGGCTTGAGTTGCATAGGTGGATATATTATGCTTTAGCTGACAAGTAAATTTACAGGTATATTAAATTGGTCAAGAAACATGGGCTACAGATATCCCAGCCAGGCTTAGAACCAAACAGAGGTTTAACATGGCAAATGACCAAAAGGAGAGGTGATCGTGAAGTTCATAAGTAAGATCTTATGCTGTTTTTTCTTTGGTAAAAATTCATGATTCTCCTGCAAAATTGTCAAAATGTCATTTGTTCATTATTTAAAAAAGAATTACCATGAAGAGTAGAACTTGGGTGTTCTTAAGTTCACCAAGCCTCTTTGTGAACTCAACTCTAAAACCTGTCTGATTGGCTTCAAATGATGAATTCGAACCGTTGAACCCATCTGATGCGTCTACATGTGAAAATTATAAACTTTCGAATTAATTTAGCATAAAGTCAAGTGGTCAAAATTAGAAAGTTTATAAATTAATTTTAATGCATTCATTTTTTGAATATTTTTTTACCACTTGACTCTATAAAAAATTATTTAAAAAATTTTAAATTTTCGCATGTAAATGCATCACTCATAAGGTAGATGGGTTTCAACGGTTCGGATTCATTACTCAAGGAAGAGAAATTATTTAGGAACTCTACCATGAATGCCCTTACAAAGATTGGAACTGTTCCTCATCCCTGGTCACTTTAGTTATGTGTACCACTATACATTTATTGAGGAAGGGAACCTTTTCGGGATAAACATGCAATTATTTCTTAGTATATTTGTGTTTGTATTAGTTTATTATTACTTTGGTTGTTCAATCTGATAAGAGTCAATTGCTTCCAACAGAATTACAGAAGAGAGGCCAGGATGGTGTTCTGATCCGCATCTCCCACCTTGTGCTGCGTATGCCTTCTTTATACTTGATTTATGAAATATTTCCTTGTTATCTTGTGGTCATAAATTATTTATTTTTATATTAAAATATTTTTGTTTAAAGTCCAAGGAGAATGATATCTACTTTATTTGTCCAACTTTTTGTTCGGTTTAACAGTTTCGTTGAGATTATGGCAACTGTCTTTTCAAGAGATGCATGGAGATGTGTGTGGCATATGATTCAGGTACATTAATTAATTCTCAATTATTAGTCGTCATTAAGTTGCATTGCCTATGCACACTAGCACATGCACACACTAAAGAACCCAATTATTGAAAGCAAACTGTTTTGTTTGTTTATTGCAGAATGACCTTGTTCATGGATGGGGCCTTGATTTTGCTCTTAGGAAATGTGTGGAGGTATTGAAGTTTGTTCACCTTTTTATATCCTTGACCAAAGTTAGGTAAAAATAACTTTCAGTCAAAAATAACATATTTCTTCTTTTTTCCAATGGACAGCCTGCTCATGAGAAAATAGGAGTCGTGGATGCACAGTGGATTGTTCACCAAGTTGTGCCATCTCTCGGAAACCAGGTACCCAGAAAATTATGTATACAAGTGGCGGGATACATTGAAAATGTACTAATTGGTTAATCATTCGCAATCGAAACACCCAAACTATGAATTTAAAAATTAAAATGTTGCATGTAGATCTAATTAGATGTATATACAAAAAGGACAATTTGTTAATTACAAGATTATTGCCGAACATTTTATTATTCTTAATTGTATTTCTCAATTTTTCTTTTAACACCATAACTTTGAGGTTCTTTGCCAATATCACCAGTAGTTGACCCAAACACATTATCAATTAAAGCATCAACAAATTCCCTTTTAGTGCTCAACAAAATTTGTTTACAATTCAAAGTTATTACATGACGTTCTTATGTTATTTGCTAGTATTTCCAGAATTTGTTGGGTGTTATCTGCAGAATAAGAAATATGGGTTAACTTTAGAAAATAAAAAACAAAGCAATTGAGAGTGCATTTGCATCTGCAATACATCCTTTGAAGAATTAATCTGCCTGTGTTTAAAATAATCCTCTTTAATTTCTTTTTATTTCAATGTTAATCCTTCAGGGTCAAGCAGAGAATGGAAGACCTCCTTGGCACGGGGTAAGCCAATAATAATGATCTTGAATGCCTTATCCCTTGTTTACCTGTTTCCTTTCTTTCACTTTTACATATTTTTAACTGTTTTGTGTATTGATCTTAACTCATGTCAGGTACGGGAGCGTTGCAGGAGAGAGTGGGGAATCTTTCAAACTAGAATGAGTGAAGCAGAGAAGGCATACTACAAGGAAAGGGGTATTACACTGCCAAATAAAGCATAGAGTTTAGGTTAATCTCCTGATGTAGGTTTCTATTGTATTAGAGTTTATTAGATCAGAGAGGAATAGGCATTCTGAATGGGATCTTATGTTTTACGTGCTTACTGTATTCCATTACATTAGCACAACATAGGAAGAAATTTAACAATCACAGGAGAAGTGAGTTAGGAATGTTTGATCTAAATTATTTGTATATATGGTTACCATTATCGATTGAATTATATTTGTGAAAAGCAAATTTCAGTCATGATCAAAGTGCACAATATATTACTTATTGGTGTGCAAACAGGGGCTATCAGGCTTCAAGTAGAAATTTCTGTTTTTACGAAACAGCTTTTTTTATTCCTCGAAAAGGCAAAGAAAACATTTAAATTACTTATTTTAATAAAAATATTTTGGGACAAAATAATAATTAAGAAAATTTGAACCGAAAAATTATCATTCAACAAAGGGATTATATTATTTATTACAGCAAGATGCTTTGGTTAGTGTGAGTAATGTTAAGAAGTCATGGAGATGGATTTGGTATATGTTAGGCTTAGGAAAAAAATGAAAAATGGAAGGGGTAAGAAAGCAAGAGAACAGATATTTAAAGTGAGCAAACTTTGTAAAAATTCATTCTCAACTTTTGAGAATACCAGTTTAAGATCATACATTCAATGAGAACTTAAATTTTTAGATCATTTCTCAGTTTTGTGCACTGGATGATCATTCACTGAGAAACCACTGCTAAAAGCACTAGTTAGTCAGGTTGACCTTGCTCAAGGTGCATTAACTATTATTGATCAGTTCTCAGTTTTGTGCACCAGATGATCATTTACTGAGAAACCACTGCTAAAAGCATAACATCCTGTACTGATTACACTTTGTGTAGACAAGCCAAATTTAATGGGACGGGTGGATCTGAGAACTTCCCGTCAGCTATCTGTTCAAAAATGAATCTATTTGCAGCTTCAGTGTAGTGAATGCCGTCCCAGCAAACTTTCTTCAAGGGCTCGGGACATGATTTCCCTATCAGAATTTCTGTGTTGTTAACTCTTATAGTTGCTCCGCATCCAGCATTCACGTCATAGTTGTACTTGCCACCGTGACCACAGCAAGATATCAGTGGTTCCTCGAATCCTTCAAAACAAGCAGTCATAATATGCATTTGTTTTTCCTCAAATAAAAATTTAATGCATTTACTATTTGCACAGTTGTACGTACAGAGGGATCTTTAGTGTTTGTTAGGTTCTCTCCAGCTGATAACATGATCAATTCATTTTATAGAGAAATTACGTGATGCGAAATGTAGTCACACCGCATTTATTAATGTACATTTTATTTTTCGTGGTAATATTCCCTTTGTATCCTGTATGCACTGGTATCCAATATAACATGCATTTTTCCCTTTTATTATATGATAGTGGTGGAGGTTTTAGAACTGCTTTAATGGTTATGAGTTTATTAACGAGCCATGAACCCTAAGTTTATTTGTTTACATATTCTGATGCAGCCTAAACTGGTTTCACAATCTTAAAATTCGGTACTCTCTAATTCAGAAAAGAAAAGAAAAAAAAAACACTTGGTGCTCGCCTAATGAAACCAACTATTGTTGTAGTAATTGCTCTCAATGCGTACCATGTTTAGCGGGATTTTTGAACATCTCATACTTTGCAGAGTATACATCAACATAGGTGAATGTGGCCGAAGGCAAGTCCTTTCTGAGCTGCGCAACTGTTTCCTTGAGCTTTGCATTAAACAGCTGAGCCACCTCATTGAAAACCTCGCCACAACCGACTTGATCTTTCTTAGCAGCTATGACTGGGACCCGCACCAAGACATAGGGAAGGCATCCTATGGGTCCTGTGCTGTGGATCCAAAAGTACCTTCCACCAAGATCATGTATAACCTGGCAAAAAAAAGTGGAGCACCATACGAGTTGTAAGCTGATTGTCTGTTGCCTCGTTGATTTAAATAGTTGCCTTACAATGCTAATACTAATTAAGTGAGAAAAACATAAAAATATTTAGTATACCCAAAATTACCACAGTGCCTTGTACAGTTGTACATGTAACAGTAGATGAGCACTGTGCCAGAAAAGTACCTATTGTAACAGAGATTTCCAATTCGATTGCCTGATTGGCTAGAATTAATGCTCAAGTTCCTATAATTCAATTAACCTTGATTAATGCTAAAACCTCAATTTAGTGCTAAATAAAGCTAGATCATTTTAAGTAATGAAGAGTTGAAGATGAATACTTTATACTTGCCGAAAAAAAAAAGCCAAAAGGATAACATTGAATTTGTTGAGATTGCTGGTTTTATCAGGTTTTCTTACCTTTACTAAATTTGTGAACCTTTGCATAAGATCAGGCAAATAGCCCTTTACTTCGTTCGTTGTCATGTTAGCGAAATAACCGGAGGTGAGGTCATTTTGACCTATGTCAAAGGTATAGAGAGCCTTTGAGAATATATCTTGTGTTGGTAGAATTTCCCTATATACCCCTCCTGTTATAAAACATAATAACTTCCAAGTTATTTTTACTGAGAAACCCCAATAAGAACACATGATTTATAACTTAAAATTAGTAATTACTTGCCTTTTTCATAAGCAAATTGAGACCTGTTTATGAACTGGTTGAATTGCCATGTTTGAACATCCAGAGAAAAGGGGCTAAACCCGCTTTGGAACAGAGTTCGGTTTTCCCGTCTAATTGTTGAACCGGCAGTTGCGAAATTTGCTCCATGTGAAAAGTTTGTTCCGATCGAATCAAGATATGCATCTAGATAAGGAAGCCCCAAGCTATTTGCTAAATAGAAAAGATAGGCATATAATTGCTCAGATTTTTGTACATTCATGTAGCATTACGCCATGCATCCAACTAAAGTTTTATATTATACGCATAAAGTACCTTTCTGAATTCTGATTGTTAAAAAAAGAAACATAAAAACTTTCATTTCACTAAACTGTATTTTCTTTATTTAAAAAAAAAACTAAATTGCATTCTTATTTTTAGTGAATGAACTTTTGGAGGAAAAATTGCTGTGTCAGTACTGTTATTTGGAATTAGTATATTTAAATGTTGATAACAGAACCAGGCTCAGATCTTTTTTGGGTAAATTTGACTAACTTTTTTTTGGTAGTAAACTTTAAACAAAAAAAATGGTGTCTTTAGCAGCTTAAGTTTTAAATAAAACTAAGGAAATTAGGAAACAGCATTTCTAAGTACTAGTTACCCGGAATGATGGCTATGGGCCTACACTTGTTTGGCGCATGCAAAACCTCAGAATGGTGCTTTAACTGAAAAACAAAGCAATTATTCTGGTTCTACAATGGGTCCATTTTCTGATACGTGACAATTGACAAAGACATAAATATAACTACTTTATGGATAGCTGATTGGTCGCACTTCTATTATTGGTGATCCAAATCGGATCTTTTTTTTTTTTTGTAAGAGAAGGAGGATCCTCCTTCCATCTGGATCGTTTAAAATTCAGCGCACGGTCTCAATTAATTTTTATTTTTATATCAATTTAATCTATTGAAATGATTCAGATTTAATTGAAGTTATACGATAGATTTTTAACGATTTAGATGGAAGAAAAGGAGCAGATTTTGATTCTATTATTGGTCGAACTAGAAAACTTAAATTGGAACTCAAAAAGAAAATGTATAATGTGTATTGTGTAATAGGGTTTGAACTCAATTTTTCACAATGCTAAAGAGAAATTCTAACTAATAAGCAACAACACACAAAATTAATAATTAAATACCCAATTCGGATCTGAACTAGAACTGATATTATAATAGATAAGATATAAATTTGATTTAATATCCGATCCACAACTGAACCCAACCCAATACCCGTTTAAATACTTGATAGAATGCTAACACAATTATTTACGATTAATTAATACAAAAACATAGATTTGATAACTATGGAAAGGCAACCACATGTATAATTTTTTAGGAAACGAATATTTATCGTATTATCCTATTGTTAGAAAATAAATTAATACACGTCTTCAATATTTTAATTTACAAAAATTATCTGTCTTCGCCATAAAAAATCTATTAACGAAAACTAAAAACTTAAATTTCTATTTCTAAAAATTGTATTATTATGAACAAAAACAATAATATAATTTTGAGTAAGTTATAATTTATGTTGTAATAATATATTATGTGAGATGTTTAAGAAATTATAACTATATTTACAAATAAAAGGTTCTTTGAATGATTGTGACATGTACCTGCTTCGGATCCGAACCAGAACTGATAATTCACAAACAAGTTATGGCATTATGGGTACCTATCTACCCGGAAACCCAAAATGTCTACTGTTAGAGTGGTATCCAAATTCGGACCCGATTTGTTTTGAAAATAATAAGTATATGGATTGAAATTCGAACTCAAATATTTTTATGATACGAGTCCAAATATAATAGTATCTGAACCCTACCCGCTTGATAGCACCTCTAATTCTATCTACTAAGTTACAACACACCACTAATATTTTATGAGAGGTTGAATCGTATATATAAAAACAACTTTAAAAAAAATTAACTAAATTTTATATTCATGATTAAAATATTTTAAAATTACAGAAATAGTTAAGCACCCCTTTCCAATGCAGTAGATCTGTCCCATGTTATTTGGAACTCTAAAATGCATAATGTACGGCTATTAGGATTAAACTTAAGTCTCCATAACCACAAGTGAAATTATGTATATTTGACATTTAATGAGGAATTGAACTAGATAAAAAATAATTAAAAAAATAAATTAAATTTTAATATACATCATTAAAAAAAATAAACTCATGAGAGTGACTAACCACTTTTTGATTTGGCTATAGATCCATTAGAGCTAACGCACTTTTTATGGATATATGAAGTCTTTTAGTGGTTTTAGTGTATTAGTAATTATGAATCTCTTGCGAATTGAATGATTATGTTTTTGAATTTCGACTGTGTTATTGTGAAATTTTTGTAGAGTAAAAACTTAAAAAATATATATATATATAATATATTCATCTAAAATTAAACATTAATTTTACTAAGAAATGGTCAGATGGTGATATTACATTATTACGCTCCAAGGAATAATAAATCTCCTTTATATTCATCCTAACAAAATAAGTTACAAGTGTATACACAAAGATGCTAACCAGCAGGGCGACTCCATTCGAAAGAACACGTATCCTCTGCATTAACTCAAATTGAGAATTTTTGAGTTAATGAATCAGAACTGTCCAGTTTTAAACGGAGCTAATCCAGCTCCTACTTATAACATAGAAATCTTTTAATATTAGTACAGATCTAGTCTACATGAATCTTAAAACAAATCGAATAGTTGAGATTCATTATCTCAACAGATTCTCTTTTGAATTAATGCAGAGGATATGAAAAATGTGTCGTGCTGTGTCGTAACCAAGTAAATAGTCACGCGTACCGTGCCGTGCTGTAACCAAAATTTTGAGGGATGGTTACGACACGCGAGTCACGTGTCCAAACATAACTGGTCATGTTTCTCATGTTTAACTATTTTTTTCGTAATTTAGATTAGTTTATTCAAGATTCACAATTTGATCAAAATATAACAGTCCTAATTATATGTGACTCGCGTGTCCACGTGCCATGCTGTGACCGAATCTTTCGCATAATATGTCGTGTCATGCCAAATTTTCAAAAAATAATCTCAACACACGAATGACCACAACACAAGACACACGAGTCACGGCACAGAACAATCATACGTGTTTAACCGTACCGTTCCGTGATAGAACTGGTTTAAGAATTCTGCCGTGCTATATTTCTAACTCACTCCAAACTAACAGCAGGTGAGGTTGAATTATTACCATAGTAATAATTGTTTTGTTATTAGTTTATTACCATAGTAATAATTGTTTTGTTGTACCTTCTGGTTCTGGAGCAGTGGTGCCGCATTAAATGAGGCATTGTCATGTCCCATTCCGTGATAATGACATAAGGCTCTCTGAGCATCACATGCGCTCTCTAAAAATAAGACCGTCTTTTTCCATCTCTTTCTTGATTTCTTCTCTCTCGTCATTCTCTACTGATTCTCTGTTACCATTTCATGCTGTCTATTTTATTTATTAAATATTCATAACTCAATTTATAAAATTAATTACTTCCTGACTATTTATTGAAATGTCCACATATTTTTGGGCGTTGCATTTTATTTAATATTATATGTCTCAATTTACAATTAAGTCCTCTTTCCAATACGTATTTTATTTTTGAGGTAAAATTCGAAAAATAATCCTAGTTAGATATTACAACTTCTAATTAGTTGAGATATTATTGTGGTGGGTGCTATGACAGGAGCTGGTCATTGGGACGAGCTTGGGTCCGATACCCATGGGACTCAAACTGGGTTCGATGGATTCCACCACCGTCTGATCTTTAAGATACGTGTGCATGTATATTAAAGTGCACGAATATTAAAGCATGCTCAATTATTATTATGGAATTACTGAATCACTGTTTTTCATAAGAAGAGTATGTTTTATTGGATCCGAATTGGTCTGAATTCTGATTGAACGATGTAGATTGAAACTCAAACGGTGAGGTATGCATAAAATTCGGACTCGCCAAGATCAGAATTCAGATCTCCTAAAATAACTCAAATTTTAAGTCTGAATCTGAATTGTTCGATATGTTTTGACACGAATATCAAAGAAGTCTCGCGCAATCTAATCCGGACCGAATTATTCCAGAATTTTTTTAAAACAATAATTTTGTATCTATATACAAAAATAGTAAAAAAATTCTAAAAAATATAAAATTTGGTCTCCAAACATATTTTATTATGAAGATCGTGTTGAGCAGTTCGGATCGACTGCTCGGACTTTAAAATCAGAGATATAAAAATGTGAAGCATATTAGAGCACAAAAAAAATAATGCATTTGAACTCTTCTCTAACAACAAATGAGTGGATAAGCAAATGGTGGTCCATAGATCATATTATCAGTACTGAGACACATTTTGATAAGCAAATGGTGGTCCATATATCATATTATCAGTACTGAGAACATATTTTGATAAGCCAGCCAATGGAATGAAAACTATTTTAAGCTTAATTCTATTGTGCTTCATACACAAATTATTGTAAGAATCTGCTTTTTTAGAGAATATTCTCTTTTGATTTCTCAGCATTAGTAAAATATTTGATAATCTAAATTGGATAACAAGAGAGACAGAATTAACCATCAGACCTAAAAGTTCCTTTTTACAATCTTAAAAAGATGAACACAAAATAAGAAGATTTCTAAATTTAGTAAACACTACAACTAGAAGTTAAAACAAAGCAAATACCGAGCGGATAGTGGTAAAATTATATTCATATTTCTTTTTAATTTTCCGAATACAAATACGGAGCGGATATTAAACGGATGAGGATACGGATCCAGATAAGATATTTATTAAAATAATATAAAAATTTATTAAAAAAATACTAAAGTTCATAATATTTATCTAATTATAATGGTTAATAACATAACTTTTTTATAATATATATTAAAATATATGATATGTATTACTATTCAGATACGAATAATTGAAACGTAAAACCACATCAGTATTCTTGATATTCGGATATCGAACATCTAATTTTTTTTAATACAGATCGGATATTATCCATACGGTTTTCACCTCTAACTACAACAGATGTACTCCTACCTACAAATAAGAAACCTGTTCAGTGACATTTAATAACCTGGCTAATGTAGGTGAACTGTGAACAGTACAAAAACTATTCAAAATTTCATATATAAAATAGATATAATTAATCAATAAATATTAACCGAATAAAGTTATAAAGAGAGACTTAGACTTAGATCCTACCTATATTAACTGGATTAATAACTGTTTCAACATCTTATTATGGAGAAAATAAATTAATGAGGCTGAGAAACTAACCTATAAAATCAATGATTAAGCGGCCATCGCAATATCTTCCGGCCGGCTTCTTGAAGAATGTCTCGCCATTAGGCGGTGGGGCAGCACCAAAAGCAGCGGAGAGGCCGCCGGTGTCGGAGTTGGAATCGCCGAAATTAAAGATAGCAGGGAAGTTACAAGGAGTTGCAAGGGAAAATTTAAGTATGATGAAGATATTTAGGATGAGCAAAGCTTGATAGGAATCCATGGCGATGAACAGAGTTAGATTTGAGAAATTATAACAGAAGGAAAATAGTGTGGTTGTGGGGGTAAGGGTTATATAGAGCTAGAGGCCCATAAATGGGTTTTAGTGCCGTTTTGGGTGAGTGTCATTTCAGTTTCATTCGGGAACTTTTTAAGATGTAATTTGGTTGGTGGTTTGGCGTTATAGAAATGATTGCAAATTAATTATTATTATTTTTTTGAAATTCTGATAGTAATCATTGCAAATTATATTCACGGTCTTGAGAAACTGAATTTTTTTTTTTTCAGTTTCCAGTTCTAAAACCGTGAATTTTGTCTGCGATTTTGTAAAACAGGAGATTTTTTTTTACGGTTATGTGAAATTGAGATTTTTTTTTGCGGTTTCGGAGTTTTGCCTATTTAACCAACGTAATAGCAACTCTTTCCTTCCATGCACACCTCCCTTTCTCTCTTCTCGTCATCGATCGACACTTTGGTTCATGTACTTTTTTTATTTAATATTTAATTAGAAAATAATAAATTAGTTTAGGATATTTCAAAATAGTTTAGAATATTGCCCAACTAATTTAGAAATTCTGAAATGATTTAGAATAATTTAGAAAATTCCAAATGGTTTAGAAATTTAAAAAAATTCCAAAATGGTTTAAATTATTGTACGAAGAATTTAGAAAATTTTCAAAATGATTTAGAATAATTAAGAAAATTCCAAAATGGTTTAGAATATTGTCAGAATAATTTAGAAATAGTTTAGAATATTGTCTGAATAATTAAGAAAATTCCAAAATGGTTCCGAATAATTTATAAAATATTTTAGGACAATTTAGAAAATTTCAAAATAGTTTAGAATAATGTCCCAAAATTCCAAACAGTTTATAATATTGTCCGAATAATTTAGGAAATTCTAAAATGTTTTAGGGTAATTTAGGAAATGAATATTTTCGATGAATTTTATAGTATGACAGGCGAAGTACCTGATCAAGGAGAGAGATTAAATTATTGCAAGAGGTGTTGAGCCCATTGTTGTGGATACCTCACATCACTTAACCACAGTATAGTATGTAAGGAGTGTGTATAATGTGTGAGAGCAAAGGGATGCAGCAATGCATTTTTATATAACAAATGGTTTAAAATCCACAAAACAAATTAACAGACCTGAAATTGCAAAAAAAAATAACACAGTTTCAGCCAAAACCACAAAAAAATTGTGGTTTTGAGCTTAAACTGTGAATTTTTTTTTTTTTTGCGGAAAGTAGGACCAAAACTGCAAAAAAAATTCACGGTTTGGACATTTTTCGAATTTCCATTAGCAGGAGTGTAGTTTTTTAAATTAATTATTTATTTTGGATATTAATAAAAATTTAAGTTTTTTTAATATCCAACATTAAATATAAATTAATAAATATATTCAGCTGAGTATTTTTAAAAACGCCCTGGCCGCCAAAATTGTGGCCATCTGGATTTTTAATAGGGATGGCCAAAGTTTCGGAAGTCCGGTATTTTTTTTTCTATGAAATTGACTATAAAAGGTTGTTTCTCTCTCCTCCTACTCACAATTCACTCAAACCCATTAGAAGAGAAAAAGAAGAATAGAAAGAGGAAGAGAAGATGCGATTTCGGAGGCGAAAAGGGCAAATTTTGAGGCGATTTTTTGTTAATTTTTTTTAGTAACCTAATTATTTAAATTAGTAATCTCATAGATGTTTACCATTTATCTAAATAGATAAATGTAGTTTGTTGGCCATGGCTATGTTCATTTCACTACACTGTGGTGGGATGTTTTTGACTGGTACATTCGTGTTTAGTACTCCAAAGATCCAGTTAATCCATTCATGGTTAACAATGAAACCTCAATTTGAGACTTGAAATCTATGATTTACGAATGCACTAGTTATGACCCAGAAAGGTGGGACTTAGAATTTGTAACCCGACTGAACTCTGGAACACCCCAACCAATACCAAATTACCAATACTAAGTGATGTTGCATGGAAAGGTCTATACAGGCGATTAAATGCTAATGGAACTATGATCATGGAAATCTACGTAAAGAGAGTTCTTAAAGAGTCAGGAGTTGGAAGTTCTGGCCAAAATTTGGTTGCGCCAAATTATGAACCACAACCAGAACCGTACACTCTCATGGCTCCTTGTTTCGTACCTGACCAAAAACGAGTCACTTCACTCCACCGGCACCCCAACCACGACCTCATACCAAAATCCCGCCTAGACATGTGCCTCCTTTATCATTACCTGAACCACCACCTCACCCTAAGCCGGCACTAGTAGAAGATGGTCAAATTGGAGAAAATCTTCAAACTGGGGATGAATATAAGGGATGAATTGAGAATCTGATCATATGAAGGGTTGTGATGAAGATGGTGGTTCAGTGCCCATTTGCAGAGAACATGAGAATATGCCGCTTAGTCGTAGAGAGAAACAGTCCTTTTATAGTCAACTTCATAGAAAAAAAAAATAACGGACAGCCGAAACTTTGACCTGTCCTACTAAAAATCTGGCCGACCACCAAATTAATTTTGATCTGACTATGAGTATTCTGTGTGGTCTGATATCTGAGGAGATACTCCCGAAATTTTTATAAATATACAAAACTCAATTTTAATTTAATAATCTATACAAAATTCGGGCGGATTTCGAAATCTACCCAAACCGGCAACAGAGTTGCCGGTTTCAGACCCCAGAACCGGCACCCTTGTTACCGGTTTCAATATCCCAAAACCGGCAACTGTGTTGCAGATCCCAGAACCGGCAGCACAGTTGCCGGTTATAGGCTCCAAAACCGGCAGCAGAGTTGCCGGTTCTAGGCTCCAAAACCGGCAACACAGTTGCCGGTTCTGGATTCGGCTATAAAGCGCCCTGCGTGCGTCCCTTTCTCCCACTCCTCATCTATTCTTCACCGTCTCCATCCATCAAGGTAAATTTTTTTTTTATATTTATTTTTTATTTAAATTATTTAAGTTAGATTAGTTTAAATTTAAGATAGATTAGTAAAATTAGTTTAATATTTAATTTTTTTTAGATAATTAGAAAATATCTTAATTTTTTTAGATAATTAGAAAATGGCTTAATTTTTTTTAGAAAATTAGAAAATGTATTAAAAAAATTAGATAATTAGAAAATGTCTAATTTTTTAGAAAATTAGAAAATGTCTAAAAAAATTAAATAATTAGAAAATGTTAAAATAATTTCAGATAATTAGGAAATACCAAAATAATGTAAAGTAAATTAGAAAATGGCAAAATAATTTTAGAAAAAATAGAAAATAGTAAAATAATTGTAGTTAAATTAGAAAATACCAAAATAAATTTAGGTAAATTATAGAATGGTTCCTGATATTATGAAAAACTTTGAAATTATTTAGAATAGTTTTTAGAATTAGTTAGAAAATACCAGAAAATCACCAAAATTGTTTTAGAAACAATACCAAAATTGTTTTCGAAATGGTTTAGAATTAGTTAGAACTAGTAGAACGATTCAGAAGAAATAATTGACAAAATAATTTGGTACGATTTTTGAAATTCGAATAATGAGAGAGAGAGACCCGGATAATGCAAGGTAGGTTCAGCGATTTGTTGTGGATACCCCACAGTCATCATCGGGTGTCTCTGGCTTCGAAAGAGGTTAGCATTTATTGATTTTTCTTAATAAATTGATTAGAAATCAAATCGTATATTGCTTGATATTTTTTTCGTAATGTAGAATTGTTCTAATTTGAACGTGAGAAATTATCGGAGAAATATATTATACCACGACCGATACGCTCCGTATCTGCTTTCGTTGGGATTATACCAGGTTGCGCAGTTACCTGGTATCAATATTGATGCGTCACTTATACATGCGCTTGTCGAGCGGTGGCGTCCAGAAACTCACACGTTTCATCTTCCATTTGGAGAAATGACAGGTATTTAGCGAAATTATTCAAATAAAAAAATGATTGGTGAAATAAATATATGATTTATATTTTTTTATTTAAATTAATTACAGTTACGTTAGAAGACGTGAGCTGTTTGTGGGGTTTGCCTATTAAGGGGGTCCCCGTGACCGGGAGGTCGGATGGGGTGTGGGGTAGAAGCAGACTGTTCGAATTATTAGGGATCCGAGATATTGAAGTGGATCTTTTTATGAAGAAAAGGGGGTCTACTCATTCCGATTGGATAATGACAAAGAAAATGCTCCGCTAGAGATTTAAGAAGCTTCCAGATGGCGCCGACGAGCAAACGGTGCAGTGGTAAGTACTTTCTACTTATTAGATTGTTTGTTCTTTAAATTTTCAATCATGTGCTTACATAAGATATCACGCAGGTATGCACGTGCATTTATTTTGGAGCTATTGTCGTGCACTATGTTCCCTAACAATAGCGGAGACGGGATACCGCTGTGGTATCTTGATATGATTGGGGACTTGGAGCAGCCGGTGGGATACAATTGGGGTGGAGCTGTTCTCGCATATCTGTATCGATACTTATGCCTCACGACCGATCCCTCGGTTACTTCCATGCATGGTTCGGTTATGCTTCTTCAGCACTGGTCATGGATCCGATTTTCAGTTCACCGGCCGATGCCAAGATCAAGAAAGTGGACACCTTCATGGGCCGCCCAACCCCGGAGACATGTCCGGCCTTTGCCGACAAATGGTGCTCGAAACATGCGTACGATAACTCGCACACAATAAAACAGTAGGTCCAAAAATTCCGCGCGGTCGGTTGCGGCGCGATTGGACGAGGGCATGGTGGATTGGGAGCCGTACGACAAGCATTTATGCGAAACTTTCGAGAGTAACACAGCCGGACAGTACTTCTTTCACATTATTTGTTTACTCGTTTTTAATCATATATACGAATTACTACTGACAAGTTTAAAAAAAATTCTGCCTTACTACTTGTATTGCGGTCCTCTCATATTTTACTGGATAGTGGAGTACCATCACCCTGAGCGGTGCATGAGGCAATTCGGAAAATATCAACATATTCCGCCGCCTCCCCTGAACAAGAATGTGCACGGCGACTTGCACAAGTATGACTCATTCAATTTTTTTTATCTACTAATGTTAGTTAATTTTCTGTGTTAAGTTGTTATAAACTGAATAATAGGCTTAAAATGGCGTCAAAGAGGAATATTTCATGGGCCGACAAGCATGCGATCCATGTTGAGAAGGCAGAGACGTATGAGCAAAATATATACGCGTAAGTCCGACCGTTTGACCATAATGAGCTTCCGCTTATCGCAAATGGTATCGGATGAACGGCATGGCATCTGTTTATATTTTTGAGCATCATGTGGAGGGGCTTGATCGTGGAGGTAGGATCTCCGAGAGAGGAGCATGGCAAGAAAGGATACATTCCTAGCGGACCGCCGGTGTGCGGACCGGTAATTTCTAACTTTTATTTGTAATATTGTAATTTTGTGTTAAATGTCATATCTTATATTCTCGTTATGTGTCCAAGTCCTTGCGTGGGATAGGAGAGTCGGCGCACGGCGTGAAACAATTCTTCACCAAAGGGTGGCGTAGGCCGGGCAAGGATAACATGAGAAGAGGATGGGGTATTTGCTTTGCGATTGTGATGTCGAAGACCGTGCGCGTGCCCCGATGGATCGAGCCGGAGTTCCGAAAATTGGGAAGAGATCCCATCCAACGAGAGCACGGAAATTGGCGTTAATCCATACCCACCTCCTCCAAGATTCGAAGGACCAAATCCAATACGAGTCTTGGCTATACGATGGATCCGCATGGAGAAATTACATGGCTCGGGCGGAGTAGGTTATGACACAAACCCTACACGGGTATGTTTATGACTTGAAGTAAGTATGTTTATGACTTATAAACGAATATTTATAAAATTACATGAACATTTTCGGATGTCACCAGAGGTGCGGGCGCAGCACTGGGCCGCAAAGATCATCGGATTTTATTGAAGAATTGTTCGGTGGACCGCATGGGTCGGCATATGACGCCGGACAGGTATGTTACACGTGTTTAACGTTATTTCAAAGATCGTCGCTTACTTATTGAAAGTAAATTTGTTTATTTTTCAGGTGACCCGGCAGGGCATATGAGTGGCAATTTCAAGCAGCGGGAATATCGGCGTGAAGTTCCGACAACTCCCGGTAGGAATTGGCATTTAGGGGATGCGGGGGCATCGTCATCCCAACCACCACCGAATACGCGGACTCGGCCCGGAAGTGATACAAGCATGACGAAGACGGACGTCCCACACACGGCGAGTCCCGGCGTGAGGTCCGCTCTCCAGACCGTTTCTCGCATTCGCAGTATCCTGGACATTGACATATCTTGGGAGTCTATCTATATTTTATTATATTTGTGAACTTTTATTTCGTATGTATTGTTGATATGTTTTATCTTTTATTATGTTTTATTCTCGCTACGTATGTTTTATTCTGCACATGCAACGTATCAAGTATGCTTTCAAAAAAAAAAAACACATAAAAACTAATTACAAAACTAATTACATAAAAACAAATTACATATGAAAATTCCAATATAATACAATAAACATAAACTAGAAAATGACTAACGCCCGCTGGTTGAGCGCCTGCTTGTCGATCTTCTAGAAGACGATGAACCGGTTTTCCGCTTGTCGTGCCGCTTGTTCTACAGAACAAACAAAATATGAAATATGAGGTAGTTCCAAAAATAAATTAAAAAATACATGTGTTTTGAATTATACCTGCGGCATTCCGATCAATGGTCTCACGATGAGCCTAATGTCCGAGTCTTCGACCTTCCATTCAGTCCATTTCCATAACAATGCGATTGTGTCTTCTCCTCCCTTTCTTAATCAGTTTACGGTTTGGTTTGATCGTCGGACCTTCGTATATAGGCCACTCACATTGGTTGCCTTTCGGACCGAATTCTGCACCCCATGTCTGTACCAACATTGACACACTATAAAGAGGATTAATGTACAAATTTTCGTCGTATCTCATTTCTCGGACCACCGCCATGAAATGAGAACATGGTATGCCGGTTAATTGAGGCTTTTGACATGCACATTCAACCTTATTGTTATCTTTAACAACAACTTTATACCCAAAATCTCTGCTGGGTATACTCGAACCTCTCGCTGATTACGCCTTGCGAGAATTTTTTTCACCCTTTACCATGACCTCAAAGGTCCCATGCCTTCGCTAAAAGGAATCACATGCATGTTAAGAGATTTG
Source organism: Carex cristatella (assembly GCA_024447775.1). NCBI lineage: Eukaryota > Viridiplantae > Streptophyta > Magnoliopsida > Poales > Cyperaceae > Carex > Carex cristatella. The sequence continues at coordinate 4,368,369 of JAJHPF010000022.1, forward strand.
TTGATACGCTTTTGCGGAAGAAGGCTTACCTTGTCGACCACAACCGACCCATTTGTTGCATCATTTCGGCTTTGTTCCGTCGTTGGAAAAACCATTTATTTAACTTGTAGAATGTCTCCTCCACGAGAGCACAAACCGGCAGCCGCCGACTCGTCTTGAACACATTATTTAGTGACTCGACCCATTTGTTGTCATTATTCCCCAACGGTGACCTCCATCATGTGCTTGAAACAACTTCTCTCGGACGTGGAGGCTCGTCCTCGTCATCGGGGTCTCTCCTACCCACCTTGTTAAGATACGTAATAGCGTCCGGGCAACGAATTTGAAAGTCCTCAAACATCTCCCCGTAACCTCCTAGGTTTCTTCTTGTTCACTCCAATTTTGAACCGATCACCGACCTCTCTCTTCGCCCCACATGCTTGTAGAGGTTCTCGGCAACATGATGAGCACAAGTATCGATGCACACATAGATCGCTATCCTCATACCATCCGAGATGTGGATCCCGGAACACGGATTTTATTGCCAAATGTCTATCCGATATGACACAAAAGAATCGACCATCTCCAATGACTTCTAACCGCAACCATCTCATAAAAAAACCCCAAGTATCTGAGTGTTCTTTTTCCACAATCGCGAAAGCCAACGGAAGCAACTGGTTTTCGGCATCATACCCACATGCAACCAGCAGCCGCCCCCGATACCGTCCCGACATGAAACATGCATCAATACTAATCACCGGGTCGATAAAAGGTATTGCCGCAATACACGGCCCGTACGCCCAAGCCGCGTACGGGAATTGTCTATCATTTGAATTCTCAATTGGTGTCGACATCACACAATACTTGGTTCCGGAGTGCCTCTCTTTATAGCTTCCAAAAGCGGAATGAGCGGGTTGTACGAGTTCTCCCAACTCCCATAAATGTTTGCAATTGCGAGCTCACGTCCTCGCCATAATTTGTTGTACTTGGGCGTCACTTTTGGGTACGTTGCTTTCACGACATCTCGGATATGATTTATACTCGCGCACACATCCCTTCTCACTGTGCCATCAATGGCGCGTGCAACCATCTCTGCCGTGAGCTGGTCATAATCTTCACGTGTTGCTTAGGTACTCTGCATCCATGAGGAATTATTTGTTTGTAAATAATCCAAGATTCTGAGATACCCTGAGGTTTCGCACATAACTTGAACTTGCACAATTTATCTTTGCATATCCATACCATATGTCTAGGTTCGCTTCTTTGAGTCCTAAACTCAAATTTTTTTTGGATATGAAACTCCTGAACTGCTATTCTTAGAGCCTCTCTCGACTCATACACTTGGCCTTCAGCTATTGGGTTATCGACAATTCTTGTTGTACGATTGAAAAAATCGACATCTGCTTCTCGAAAACCCGAAGTGTCGTTGAAAATGTCTACCGGATGTGTCATATTTTCTCGGCCAAGAAACGGGTATTGTGATTGGCGGGATCGTGACACGTAATGCTCTACCGGACCGTGACACGAGAATGTGATTGTGTCTGTCTAGTCGGTGAAAGATTTTCGTCGGACCCGCCGACTCATTTGAGATCATCTCATCCCCGCTTTCCAAACTGTCATCATTAATTGCATCGACCGGGTAAACAGGAATAATCAAGTACCTCTGCTGGCCTATGGGTCCGAGCAGTTCTAGGTTCGGGGTTGCGACTCGTACTTGGCCGGGATCTCGATTCGGGGATCCGTCATTTACTGGGGCTTGACTGTTCGGATTCAACCGAGAATTAAAACCGGAATGATTCGGTTCCAATTCTACATACAGCTCAAGAACCTAGGTATCCTTTGGGGGAATGACGCAACAATTCCTAAAATCATTTCGAACGATACCCGGTTTGTTATCGGTACCAATTGGTAGTCCCGCCGACCATCAGTAGACATATTAAATCGGCTTGGATTTCCATATTTGCTTCACTAGCTGATAAACCCAACCAGTTTATAAATTTCATTTTGGAGATAATCGAAGTTATGATTAATAGTTACCGGAACGAGTATTTGAGTCGAGTACTATAGAAGACTCCTTCGTCATTGACTTGGATGTTTCCTCCAACAAAGACTTTCACACATATCATATTTGATTTTTGTTTGATCCGGATAACAAACATTTAAAAAAATTAACGTTACAAAATTAATTAAAATTAAAATTAACTAATAAACAATGTACAAACAAAAAATAAAATAACTCACATCAAAATTGAACGATGAAAATAAAATTAATTTAAAATCATTATTCAAAATGAATTAAAATAATTAATTAAATATTAATCTAAATTAATTAATATAATTTTATTAATAAAATAACTCACATCAAAATTGAACATTGAAAATAAAATTAATTAAAATCATTATTCAAAATGAATTAAAATAATTGAAATAATTAATTAAATATTAATCTATATTAATTAGATTAATTAATATAATTTTAATTAATAAAACTTACTTCTTGAAGCGAAGACGGCGAGAGCAAGAAGCGGGAGTGAGGATGGCGCATATATAGCAATCCACAACCGGCAAAGACCGAATACGGAGTGAAGGCAGCGGCGCGATTCTTGGGTTCCGGGATCTCGCAACATAGTTCTTGGCTTCGGGCTCAAACCGGCAAGCTCGCCGCCGGCTTGGGGGTCCGAAAACCGGCAAGCCTCGCCGCCGGTTCGGGTCTGCAAACCGGCAAGCCCGCCGCCGGTTCGGGGTAAAAAACCAGGCAACTCGTTGTTAGGCTTGGGTAGATTTCGAAATCCGGCCGAATTTTGTATAGATTATTAAATTAAAATTAAGTTTTGTATATTTATAAAAATTTCGGGAGATACTCACCCCTGGAAAAAATACTTTTCTTTGGTCAGACTGAAATATTTATTTTAGTATTAAATTAGATTAATATTTTTTAAATAATTTAAAGTTAACATTTGTTAATTAAGATAATTCGAAATTTTAAGCTCATGCAGTTTAAAATTAAAATAACTGTGTGTATAGAGTTATAGACATTTCGTTTTTTTTATTATTCTTACGGAATATATAAAATCTCTATTTTTACTTCGAAATAAAGTGAAAGAAAAAATATTTTTCATAAAAAAAATGCTACTAAATGTGGTCAGGGCCTCAGGGGCAAGTTTGCTCTCGGTTAATCCACCAATCAGAGCACGCCACGTAATAACGAATCTCGATCTTGCTTCTTTCGTGTACTAATATATACAAATTTAATCTGGATTAACACTCGGACGACAAATAAATAGTTCGAGTTCGGTTCGGGAAGTAGAAGATTCGTAATTCAGGAATAATTTGGTACCACAAAGAAGCAAAATAAAAACAAAAACCGAACCCCCTCCAAAAATAAATTTAAAAAATATTTATTTTTGATTTTTCTCCGTGAATAAAACGTATTATATATTTTTTACTCGGTATTTAGCTTGAAAATGTAAAAAAAAAAAATGAATTATTTGCGAATTTATCGTGAGTTGTGCCACCTATTAAGCAAGGGAATGAGTTTGGGACAAAATTGCCCCCCAAACGGTCCAACGAGTAAAAATATTTGCCAAAGTGTCAAATTCCAAAAAAAGGAAAAAAACAGAAAAAAGTAAAGAGTGATGCTTCTATGGACATAAGGACCTATTTGTAAAATGAATATATTTTTATTTTTAAAGTTCAAATAGTCAATCCGAACCGTTCATCTTGTTCTCTATATTAATATGTGTTTGGAGACCAAATTTTATATTTTTATGAATTTTTTTATTATTTATTAAGATGAGTACAAAAAATATCAAATTCAGACCATTGAATTTTGTACCAATATCCGCTCCGTATCGGCTCCGTTTTCACCCCTGCACTCTGTCACCAATTTTTTCTTAAATCTCTCGTTTTTCACGCAAGCACGATGTCGGGAAGTTGGGCCTTTCAGAGGTATCACTATCAGAAATTGGAACCAGTCGTGGAGTGAGAAAAATGGTATGGCGAAGCCGATTCTGCCACGGAACGGTACGGTTATGGCACGGCACGTGTGATTTTTTCGTGCTGTGACTCGCGTGTCGCGTGCCACAGGGGCGGATCCAAGATTTTTGTCAGGAGGGTAAAAAAATATCGAATCGGATTTAAATAGCTAATCGGGTTCAAATCCATTAATTAATTAAGTACTTAATAAAAAAAAATTTAATCTATACTTTTCAATGCTCTGACTTGTAATTTCTGATATTTTAATCTATAATTTTAATTATTAATCATAATTGAAGAAATTTATTTTAATTTTAACCCTAAATTTATCCCGAAGAACAAATTAAACATCCAGCGGGAGGCAAAAAAATTTCCAGGGAGAGGCAGAGTCGATCGAAACATTCCGACTTATACTAAAACGCAAAATCCAGGGGGCCCCCCCGGTTGAACCTGGGTCCGCCCCTGGCGTGCCGTGATCATTGGCGTGACGTGACTATCTTTTGAAAATTTGACACGGCACGGCACGTCACGCTAAAAATCTGGTCACGGCACGTGGTCACGCGAGTCACGTGAAATTAGGACCGTTAAGTCTTGATCAAATAGTGAATCTTAAAGAAACTAATCTAAATTATGAAAAATAGTTAAATGTAAGAAACGTAACTAGTTACGTTTGGACACGACATGCTAACGGTAACGGCACAGGAGTCACGGCATGACTCGCGTGCCGTGATCACCCCTCCATATTTTAGTCACAGCATGGCACAACACATATAACTGTTCACTTGGTCACGGCACGAGACCAAAATCACGACGTGTTAGTCACAGCACGGCATGGTTTTTTTCCACTCTACCTAGTTGTCTGTCAGATATTTTGTAACCAAAAGAAAAGGGAAAAAATATATATTATGCTCGTGTTTAATTTTGGAGCGGACACGACAAAGTGAGAAATACACATAATGAGACATTTTAGAGATCACGGGAGGTTGATGGTTTGATTACGCTACCAATTTGGAATCCGAATTCTTAACTATATACACGTCTCATTCCTATGCGGGCTTACTATAATTTAATTTTTTTTTTTGTGGGTGATAGGCCATAAACCAAAGCCCTAAACAATCAGTTCTCAAACAAGACCGAAACCAGCCTTTCCAAGGCCCGCAAACAGGCCTAAGAAGGCTGCGATCCACGGCCTGACAAGGTCTTTCCGTGGAGCTTCCCGACACAGGCCCAAGAAGACTGACACGAGAATGCCTAGTCCATAAATTCAGGGTCACTCCCATGGAGTGATCCCTGCAACCATTTATGTACTGTCTAGCAGAAATAATGTCAGATCTCTTAGTTGGCACTAAATGACAGCAAAAGGGCCAACTTATAAAAAGCCCAAAGCTGGACCAAGAGGGGGGGGGTTTCACAAATTCACACTTAAGGTATTCTAGAGGTCAAAATCTAAATACCTCACACACGCACACTCCTCTTATCCCGTCTTGAGCCCGCCTCGAGACCATATGGTCTACTTCTCGTAAGCAGTACGTATTAGTGGGTTTTTATTCAAGGGGTTAAAGACTTGTCTAAAATTGGATGTAAACCGTTCGATCAGTATATATGGATAACTTAGATTTACAGAGTTGTTTAAATTTATTAAGTTCTAAATTAGTCGTACGAATTTCAATGTATATGAGATAGTTTAAATCCATTATATTGTCTAATATGTTTTGCTAGGTGAGATGTATCATAGAACTGGTACTATAAGAGTTTTTAATTTGATGTGACAGGTTCTAATTCAGTTTTAAATATGTGAGAGAGTTTCTTATTTAGTAACTATGTATGAAAGTTTCTTATAAATTTCATGTTGGTTAAATAATTGACTCAAATTATTTATCTTTAATTTATTGCTGATGTAGCTTAATAGAAACTCTAAAATTAATTTTAGAGATGTGAGAATTAGAAACTTTAGAGAAAACAGTTAACAGTTATTTAGAAACTCATTTAAATTGTTGGGATGTAGATGCTCTGAGGGCTTATGAGAATAGAAGCATAGTTGCAATATTGCATTTCATAGTATACCGAATATAGCCTGTAAACTATCGAAAATGTGACATAGAATAGAAGCATTGTAATTATAAAAATCAAATTTAGTTATTACATTAATAATTATTTTTTCCATATTAATCTCAAAAAAAAATCATCCATGTAATTTCCACTTCGCTGACATGGCAAACAGGTTTAATTTTTAAAATTAATAACTTTTGTAGTTTATATCCATAATAACATGGAGAATTTTATTCAGGTGCGGATCCACATGAGTTCAGGACAGTCGCTCCTTTTAGATTTTGATTTTTAATAGAGATTTACTGTTCCGAGTTCCGATCGACAATTTTTTTTGCTCCCTCTAGAATTTGGATTTTGTAATTCGAGTTAAATTTAGGATTAAAATGAAAATTAATTTATTGAATTATGATTAATAATTAGAATTATAAGTAAAAGCATAATAAATTATAAGTTAGGAGTAATGAAAAATATAAGTTAAAACATTGTTTTTATTGAGTATCCAATTAGTTAATGGGTTTAAATTTAATTGGTTATTTAAATCGGATTTATTAATTTTTTTGCCCTTGACGAAAATTCTTGAACCACTCCTGATTTTATCATCATATATAAAACCTTTTTGAAAAAAAAATATTGACAAATTTGAAATGTATGTAATGGAATGATGTAAGAACTTATTAAAATTAAATAATTTACCAAAATTTCCTAAAAATAAATTGTTTGACTTTGATAAAGCTGTCACTTTTAATAACGGATCAACTAACATGAACTTGTTGGATGCGGATCCAAATTTGTTGCGATTCTTAACTCATAAACAGTGACCTATGTTTTTTCAAATTCAACTGTTGAATTGTTTCGAGATTCGTGCAAGAAAAAATCAGCTGTTTTGAGATACGTACACAAAATTATTAGACGGTTAAATTTGAAAAGGCAAAAATTTTAGAGTTACTGTTCACCTTTTTAAAATCGCAGCAGATGTGAATCCGTTGGATGCAGACTCAGACCCGGATAAGCATGTCCGTACGACACATGCTTCTGGGCCGCTTGTCGGCCCAATCAGAAAAAACCAAAGTCCGGACCGGGGGTTTACTTTTTTGTCTTTTGAGACAAGAATAATCCTATTTCTAGTTGGACCACCAGGCGGTTCTCGAATTTGGAAGGTTTTGATCACGAGGACAGCTTCGCTCCTTTCAAGCTGTTCCACAAGATATCCTCAGGATATAAGTACCGTCTATCATAAATCTAACGGTATAGATCAGATCCTAATATTGCAAGTTAACCGTCCGATTAAAAATTGACTTTAAGTATTTGTTCAAGATCATACAGTATAATGCCGCAGTTGGAGAGGATTCATGAAAGTATTCACTCCGCTCCAGATGTTAATGTTGGAAAAAAGGGCATTAAAAAATTCGAACAAGGTAGAAAGTAGCCGTTGCTGCTTCTTAAAGAGAGAGAAAACAAAAGGCACCCGTTTAGCTCGATTAACGCAGCTATCACCTCCTCTCTTACCGACCGTTAGACGCCGATCCTCCCCATTTGTACTCCGCTCGAATTCAAATCTTGGAAAAGAGAGAGGAGAGGGGGCGAGAGAGACAGAGAGAGAACAAGATGGTGGCGAAAACTCCGCCTAAGAAGCAGAGAAGAGCTATGGTTGCTCTTAACCCTAATCAAGTCAGAGAGACATTAAAGAAGGTAAATCCCTTCTAATTAGTGAATGTTTTTCAATCTTTTTGCAGGGAATTTGCTTGATTAGTAAGAAAATTATATTTTTTTTGTGGGGAATTTGCGTGATTAAAAGCTGGATTTGTAATTGAAGGTGGATCAATGCATGGCGAGGTTGCAAGAACTTCAGTATACTGTTACTGGTGGATCAAAGGTGGTTTCTGGTGTAACTCTTAGCCCGAAAAGCACTAGAGCTTATTTCAAAACTAGCCTCAGATGTAAACAAGAAACCTTAAGGTCGTCAAATTCATCAATTGTTTCTTCTGTCTTTATAATTAATTTGTTTGTTCTTTTTGTTTCTTGATTTCGTGTTTGGAGCTGTCCATCTGATTCATTGATCTGGTTGCAGGCTGAAAGGCACTCCAGCTAAGAAATCACCGGTAGGGAAATTTCAAGGATGTGCCACTGGTAATTTCTTTTCACATCCTTTAATTCTTTTGTTTATTTCTAGAGGAACTTCTTGTATAGCAGTTTGGATTAATAATTTAGCTTAATTGTGGTTGTTAAATCAAATTTCCGATTCTCGTTTCTTTTCTCCAAAAGACATCCTATACCTATTGCTCTAATCTGGAGTTGGATTGGGATTAAATGATATTATGAAAATACTGGTATATCAACTTGTTACCTATTTGTATTGAAATTTAAATTTAGATGCTATCCAGTTCTGAATTATGCATCCCAAAATCATAATACACATCTCATCTCGTACTAATTTAACTCGGGGAGATAAATCCTTGACATTACTGTTTCTAATCCGTATTCCTAATTCCCTTAATGATCTTTTTTTCGTTTGGGGGTTTGTGTGGGGAGCAATTCGATTAATGGGTGGATGACTTTAGACGAGTTGAACAAGCAACCCCCTTTTCGGCTACCTTTATAAATTTTGCTAAATCTATCCTAAGAACACAACATATTGTGTACAGGTGACTGGAGAAGCACATCATTACCGGCAATGCTACTGGGCGAAACAGTAATAGAGATTCTTCAAGCGAGTCAATTTGCAAAAAACTTGGTCTCAACTGCTGAAACCTTATCTAAAATCTCCACAGCCCCTAAGACTCCTATTCAAACAAAATTAAATCCTACAAGGTCCCAGAATCTTTCACCTCTACGCGCCAGAAGAACCAAAGAAAAGCAAAACCCACAAAAAGGAGGTACCAGATGTGAATCTAGGTCGCCACCAGTTCGGCTTCGTGCCCGTTCAAAGATCCAGTTCAAATCTATCTCACCGATCCCAAGCAGACCTTCTACTACTTCCGCAAATCGGGTTTCCCCCAAAAACCGACCATGGGCTAAGAAAACAGTTTTGTTCCCAAACCCAACATTCATGCCATCTACCTCTACTACACCTGTACCAACCATTGGTACCAATAAGCAGAGATTCTATAAAACAAGGTCTCCTATTATACCTAAAGCAACAAAGGTACAGACCCCTCATAAGTTTGTGATCAAGTCACCCCCTAAGTGCTTGGGCACGCAATTGAGGTACCAAAAGGCACTACCAGTACAAGTTGTCAAGCCACTGGTGCAGAAAGAGGAACCGATGAAGCCCAGGAGATGTTCATTTTCGCCGGTGAAGATGGTTAGCAGATTAGTTTCTCCTCTCAAGTCAAGGATTTCACCTAGGAAGAGCTTAGGAAGCATGATAAGTGGGCTGAAGCAGAGACCGGGTTTCGGTTCTACTTTGCGAGCTTCGACCAGCAAAAGGATATGAGTTTTGAGTTGAGGATCTAATTTGTCAAACGAGGTTGACAAGGATAAAATCTTCTATATTCATTTTTGCACTTTTAATAAGCATGAAATTACTCTTCTCAAAGTTGGTTGTTTATATAGTGACAAATAGTATGGTTAATGTTTCTTAAAATGTGTATTATATTTCAATAGAACCATTCGACAAATCAAGAGCAGTGTATGAAAAGTACTTGTGTTCAATTGTACTCCTTTTGGTAGCAAATTTTGCTTCTTGTAGGTCAAACTAAGTAAAACAGTATTAATAGGCAAATCATATAGTCAAATTATGCAAATTCAAAATTTCCAAGACTGAATTTTCTTAGTAAACCAGAATTTTTTAACACCGTTCTTATAGAATATTATATAAATACTCAAAGATATTCTGATTGCAAACCAGGCTCTCACGAAATCCTTTTGCGTAACATATTGCGCAAGAACCGTATCAAGAGAAAAAATACTGATCACGGAATTGACTGTGACCATCTTTAATAGGAACACGTATCCTCTACATTAACTCAAAATGGAATCTTTTGAGTTAATGCATATGGACCGTTTGATCTTAAACAGGGTCAATCCGGACGTCTGATTTTAACACATGAGTCTTTAATATTAGTGTGGATCTTAAAGAATATCGGATGGTCCATATATATCAACTCAAAAGATTCCCATATGAGTTAACGCAGAGGATATGAATACCTTTAATAGCATATCTCACAAAGTCAGGGATCATCTGACATCATGCATGCTCTTCTCTCAAGCATTTCATCGAACAACTCGAATAATTTTACTGTAACTAATAAGCATACTGCTTGAATAAATATATAACATGTTGCACGAATCTGTGGCGCTTTTAATTAATTCAAGCTTCATTTTAAGTCGTATAATATTCAGAAATGATATTTATTGTATAAATGAGATAAAAATATTGATGAAATAAATTTACAGCCTATTGCAACTAGATATTGATATTTTTTATTCGATCCAGGCCGCATGTAACGTCTGATATTTTTCGAGCACGTTGAAGCCTACAAAAGCCTACCCTAAGTACAATAAGCCGATACAATCCTGGCCCAATAAAAGCCCATTAATATTAATTAGCAACTTGGACAGCCCATTAAATAAAAAATCAAACTGAAACATATTGGGTCCGATGCCCATCGGACTCAAACTGAGTTCGATGGATTCCATAGCCGTCCGATCTACCATAAGATCTGTGTGATATTTTTAATATCCGTGCAACGCTTTAATATCCGTGCGTTCGAATTTTCAAGCTGATCTAACGGTTATTTAACCCATCGGACGCAAATTTAAGTCTGATGGGGATCGGACCCAAACTGCTCTCCTTCCCGGCCAGTAGCTCTTTCAAAACACTAGGTGGTGTCCGAGGGAAAGCTCGAACCCTAATCCGCCATTCTTTCTTCGCGAAAATGACGCAGAAAGGAAACCTGTTCAAGGGAAAACAAAAGAAGAAATCGATCCCTCCAAGTCGCCATGGCAAAGCCCCCCATATTCGCAAAGGTACTTGTCTGTTATTTAACCCTCCCAATCGTGAAAAATGCTTTGTTTGTCTCTTTTTTGAGTTTATTTACACCGAGAATCATTTTCAGGTAAAAGGGTTATGAAATCATTGAAATCGACCACGGACATGGAAGCAGATCGGGTATGCTCTTGATCCATATCTAAATACACACAAATTCTTCTTTATTTTTTAAGATTCAGCATAGTGTTTTGACTGAAATTTGATGTTTGAGCTGTATTTAAGCCGAAATTAGCTGTTAAACTTTAATTAAATCCAAGATGATTCCAGAGCCAACAACCTCCCTTAGAATGAATCAAATCAACTTGTGGCTAAATTTTAGTGGCCAGCAAGTCCATGTTGTACCAGTAAAACAGTGAATCTCACATCAGTCTGTTACTGGCAGGGTACAATTCCTTGTAGATCCGAACTACGGGTTCAATGTATATTCTGCTGCTGATACTGTTTGGAGTCTTCTCAGTCATTGGTTTTACAAAAAATGTGATCCCTATCACTAGTTTATATCTAGTGTGTAATTAGTTGCTGGTTTTTTTTTTACTTGCTTTAGGAATTGACTAAGTTCATAAACCAATGCAATGAGACAAAAGCCGCCACTGTTGCTAGCAAAGAAGGTGGTGAGTTTAGCATTCTGAAGACAATAAAAACAGACCAGGCCGGATCCACTAAGAAATAATTTTTAAGCAAAAGTGCTGTTCTTTGGGGTTGTAAAGTAGACAGTAGTTGGCAAAATCAACAATCCTAGGTGTCAGGTTGCAGTTTTGTTTTACAATTTTCGTTGATTATGTGATGATATTGTATAATTGGAGGTTTTTCTTCAGAATTTTTTACTGAGTTAAATGTTTTGATAATTCTCTCAATCTTTTTCTCTTGTGAGGTTGTTTCTCTTGCTTAAATGATCCTGTGTTTGCAACATTTATTATTAGATCTATAATCTAGCATGCCATGTGTAAGGACGGGAGCGCATCCTCTGCGGAGTGTTTACCTGCGGAGCTGTGCGGTTCTTTTAATCTGGGCCGTTCGTTTTGATCGGACGGTTGAGATTGAATCTCTAGCTGGTGAGTGCTCGAGATGATGGAGGGGGCAGTATTAATTTTGCTTTGAGATTCGTGCTATAATCTTATTTGATTCGTCCGATCAAAACGAACGGTCCAGATTAAAAGAACCGCACAGCTCCGCAGAGGATGCGATTCCGTGTAAGGACACTGTCAAATAAAGTGCCAGTAGTAACTTAAATATTTGAAGGCCAAAATATTATATTATTTGACCAAACAGTTTTGATTTTCGAAATACCCTGAATCTATGAAACAAATAAAGCATGATGTATTATTTCGAATCAGTTGGCAGTTGCCACCATGTTGAAATGGTTTGCTGCATGATTTGGATTGTTCATTTCATGTACTGATAGATTAGATAAATAACACTTTTGATCCTCATAAAGAATAGTCTGAATGTTGTTTATTTGTATCTTCTTAGATGATGTGAAGTCAATTAAGCCCCTGGATAGTTGAATGCTCCCAATTTAAAGGCGAAACAAGTTAAGGGTTTTGATGGTTATATAACACTTGTAAAAAATGTACTAATGTGAATAATTTCTAGACGTTGATTTTTTAATTTATTGATTGACATAAAAAACAATATAGAAATGTGATATTTTTTGTGAGCACATAAAAATAATAATATAGAACACATCTAACGGTTATATTTTAACGTTTATGATTTAAATTTTGAGTTATTAAAGTTTTTAAAATAGAGACATGATAGAGACACAAAAAATAGAGGCACTTAAACCTCTTCATACAGATATATCTATATTTTTATCCCTGTTCGCTCCGTATCCGTTCCGTTTTCACCAATTTTTTATTAATAGGAAAAATAAAAAAATAACGATAATGAGGAATGATTTCGGTAAATTTCGAAATCTAAGAAGAACGTTATGGTTTATACTGTAGCTGGATGTTATAAATCATAACGGCCAGTTAATTTGATTGAATGTTCGCTAATTAACTAAGAAAACACTGTAGCTGGCTGTTATGGACAATAACAGCCAGCTACAGTTTTTTTTTTACTTTAGTTCTATAACTGTATGGTAAAAAAAATACTGTTAACTGGCTATTATTGTGTTAATTAGCGACAATCTAATTTCGCTAATCAGTTATAGTCAGAGAACATTATCAATAATATTTTTTCTAACGATTTGTCATCATGAGCTTGTAAAAAACATACTAATGTGGATAATTTCTAGACGTTGATTTTCCAACTTATTGATTCACATAAAAACAAAATTGAAATGTGATAATTTTTTATGAACTCATAGAGAAAATAATATAGATCATATCTAACGGTTTTATTTTGACTTTTAAGTTTTAAATTTTGAGTTATTGAAGTTTTAAAAAATAGAAGCACCAAAAATGGAGGCATTTGAACCCTCCTCATATATATATATAAAGAGGTCGGCTAATATCAAATCGATTGTTCCTAAACCTTGGTGCAATCAAGTTTTAAACTGTCCGATCTGATTTTAGATTCGTGCTTGATCTGATGAGATGGAGTCGCTGATTCAACCAAACGAAACGGAGAAATTTTAAAATTCGGCTTCGTCGCTCCGTTAGGTCTTTCCCGTCAATCCCATCCAACCCATCTCTCTCTTTGTTCCAAATTCAGGCGATTTTATTTTCTCCTCCACTGTCCAGCAGAAGGTTGAGAACTTGAGCCGCCACGATGATTTCTTCTCCTTCGCTGTCAAACAGGTAACCCTCGCCTCCCTCGCTCTTTCTCGTAGCCTTTGTCAGAAAATCTCCGCTCTCTATGTCATTGTCACTGAATCTCCATTGTCTCTGGTTTTTTAGCTAAATCCCCGCTGTCAATTTTTTTTTTTTGATCTTTGAAGTGCTTTTTTTATGAATGCTCAATACGTAACTCAATTGAAGAGCGAAGATGATGACGATGCTGAAGATGAAAGTGCATATGAATCTTGATTATGGGAATGAAGAAGAACTGTTATAGACCAATGAATCGAGTAGCAATTATGTACGCATCTGTTATAGACCAATGAATTTCTGTGATGTACACATCAATTAAGGGGTTGAATTGTAAATATTGTGGAATCGTTTATAAGCTTTATAACTTAGATTGTAAGCTGAATTGTAAATTTCTTTGATATATGCACAATTTTTTTTTAAAGTTTAATTTAGTAGTTTTTTGTTGCTGATATATGTTTGTTTTTTGCTTTCTGTGACATATAATGCATACTGAATTTACTAGTTTGAGCATGAATTTTGTAATTTTGTGATTTCACATTCTGAATTTACTAGTTTGTGCTTGTATTTTGTAATTTTCTAAATTTTCAAATGAACCAATCAGGGCATAATGTTGTGCTTGCCTCTAACCAGGCCCAGGAACTCAATCCAGTGCTGTACCAGCAATGGGATGTAATTAAAATGCTCATGGCACTGCACTGGTACAGAAAATGCTCAAAATGAGCTGTCTTAGAGATCTGAACAGAATACACTGCTACAATGACCAAATGGCAAAACCAAATCCATAGTTAAATAAAAGACCAAAAATCACAACATTTAAAACCAAATTTTATGTTTATAGGATTTTTGAATAATTTATTATGGATTTCTAAAGTTCAAATTTCAATATATAAAAAACTGTTATTTGCTGCATCATTTGACCATACTGCCCCTGCATTAGAAAAGGAGATAACAAAACAGTCATTAGCCACATTATGAGATAAAACACTTTAAGGTTCCCTAAAGCAGTGTTGCCTTGCATTTTTAAAATGATGATCCAACATAGTAAAGAGTTTCTATAACTCATCACAACCCCTCAAAGGATATGCAAAACCCCATGACAGTAAGCTTGTCCACCTGATTCGAAGCATGGATATATAAATAAAAGCATCAACTACAAAGTTATTACATCAAAAACTAACATCACCTAGCTAAAGTCATTACAATCACATACTTGTCGTTCAAGTACATTACATGTTATTTAAAAAACAACCCCACAAATTCACAATTGGTGGTCGTACAATTAGAAATCTTTCACCGTTGTTGTTCGATGCAAATAGGATTTGACATCTCGTGCAAATAAACCATGTAAAAAGAGAGTCTTAATCATTATGTAGAAATAAATAATATGGGCTTGAAAGAGTTGAAGTCATAGATACATAATTAAGATTTCTTATAATTATCTTTATACTTCTTTAATCAGTTTACTCTCTTTATTTTGCACAGGACCAGTAAGTTATAGACTAGCATGACGCAGATTTATGAATGCTAAATATGTAACTCAATTAAGCTTAGGTGGGGTAACTAAGAACTATTTGTTCTCCAATTAAACAAAAACATATCAGCAAATTTGCAGTTCAATTAAGCATTGATGACATCCAATTTTAACCGCATTAGCCCTGATATTACTTAAATTGAGAATATTGATGTGACTTACACACAATATTGTACATAAATAACTATAGTTCCATGAAGAACCAAAGGTGAAATCAAAGAGGTACATGATTTCTTCTTATTTTAGCCAACAGCTTTCAAATTACCCCAATTCTGACAAAAGGGTAAACAGCTAGATTTAAAAATAAAAAATAAAACACTTCAAAGATCAAATTTTCTTTTTGACAGCGGGGATTTAGTTAAAAAACTAGAGACAACGGAGATTCAGTGACAATGACATAGAGAGCGGAGATTTTCTGACAAAGGCTACGAGAAAGAGCGAGGGAGGCGAGGGTTACCTGTTTGACAGCGAAGGAGAAGAAATCATCGTGGCGGCTCAAGTTCTCAACCTTCTGCTGGACAGTGGAGGAGAAAAGAAAATCGCCTGAATTTGGAACAAAGAGACAGAGAAAAGAGAGAGATGGGTTGGATGGGATTGACGAGAAAGACCTAACAGAGCGACAGAGCCGAATTTTAAAATTTCTCTGTTTCGTTTGGTTGGATCAGTGAATCCATCTCATCAGATCAAGCACGAATCTAAAATCAGATCGGACGGTTTAAAACTTGATTGAACCAAGGTTCAAGAACAATCGATTTGATATTAGTCAACCTCTATATATATATACTAGTATCGTGCCCGTGCGTTGCAACGGGTAGATATTACAAGAAAGAAAAATTCTCATGCAAAGTTAGATAAGCCAAAATCAATAGCCTTCAATGTAGAATCATCATCTTTCGACGCAAAGAGAAAATTTTGAAAAACCTCAGTTTTGAGTATTAATTTTAAGATCAGTACCAAATAAATTTTATGTAAATCATACTTTGTTGCTTGTTTCCCTTATCAAAGCACAGCTGAGGCTAACTAAAGTTAGAAAAACTAACCAGTATGCCTCGAAAAAATAGGTATCAAAACAGGAGCAACATGAAAATATACATACTGCATACCTTTATTAACATAATTTGAAGAAATATTAAAGAGAGTCTAAAGGCAATTTTAAGCTACCTTGCAAGGATCCGATCAAGCAACTACCTCCTTTGCACAACCTTTATTAACATAATAAAGTTACTAATCACCTTCAATATTCACACTGAAATTTAGAAAGAACTAAGCACATGGCCCGTTAGACTAATACCTGTTGAGATCACCTTCAATATTTCACCTAATTTTGCAAAATAAAGAGCTTCCTTAGTAATTACCTTCAGACCAATAGTCTTTTTTGACAGAACCGACGGTTGCACAATGCTTATGCAAGCTGTGTATTCTTGTTGCTTACAAAGCTGTACACGACACAGAGTACTTGTAAGATGGAGATTATGTTGATGTCTCAGACCATAGTGGATCTAATTTCCTTCACTCCAATTATTTCGGCTGTTGTATGTATATCACCATCACCAATACAAGACTGCTAAATCTTTTATCCAAATTGTTAATTATTCTCTCAAAAAACATTTGTTTCTTCTTAATTTCAGAAACTCACATATTTACTCAATTTATAGCCTAATCTATTAAAACTCAGTTTAAATTTATAAATATCACGACAGCAACTTGGGTGTCAACCGTTGATTTTGACAGCAACTAATTCTTAACAATACGGGCAATTCCCAAATAAAACATCAAACAACCTGCAAACAAAAAACCAGATTAAACATTTACATTTAATCAATCCAGTTACAAAAAAAAAATGAAAATGATATAATTGATCATACTATCTAGTCGTGGTAATAATACGTAGCCTATCACGAAGACACACTGTGTGGAAAGCTCTCATACAACTTGTGTTTTCACATTTATACTCAGAAGCACAACCACTGTCTGATCCAAGCGCTCCATCTTTAATATCAAGAGAAATATAGAACAATCATGGTCAATATATGCACTTAATAATAGAAGTGCAATATTATTTCAATATATATCAAGAACGTGTACAAAGCAGTGGATAATCTGCAAAATACCCATATCATCGTATTCCTGCCCATATAATCTTAACACACAATCCACTTTCTCATATGTTGTTATCGTTTTAATGTTGCATATCTAGTAGATCTATTTATTTCTCTATTTTTTTTTTCTGTTTTGGAGTTTGAGCAATGAATTGGAATTATATAAAAAAAACTGAAAAGTTTGCATGCATTACATTATTGAAACTTACCAATAGGAATGTATTAAGCGTAACAAATACCACAATCCATGGTTTCATCTCCCTTCAGAGCAGCAATTGCAGTAATTAGAGGTTGAGGTAATTTAGTCTCTAATATAGATGCCAGATTCTCATGGAATGCCTTGTCACTGTTCCTTCATTTGATAAAAAAAAGTTAAGAAAATAATAGTGAAAATATTTTTTCAGATTAAATAGAGAAGTGTCACAAGGCTTGCAGCCGTGTTTTCAGGTTTAAACCATAGACCTTTTGAGAGTATTCTAATACCTCAACACTTAAGATGGCAAGTGAACTTAGCTAGATGGTTGCCTGGTATTATTTTATGAAAAAAGTTGTTGATCCCATCCTAATACCTGATCCTTTACAAAAAAAGAAAAAAAAACATTACACACATGAGCAACAACCAGTACACTATTAGACATGTACTTGTACCAGTTATTATTGTTTTTGAATGATACAAAATCAAAATCCATATAGGAAAAAGAGAAAGAGAAAACTTTGCTTATGACAAGTTAACCTTGCAAGAAAGGCCGTTTGTAGAGGCGGGCGAAAATCAAACTCTAATCCACAAGGCAAATCAAAGCTGGTGAAAATTTGCAAGGAAAATTAAAGCTGGGGAAGAGAAGCACTATTAGAAAGGCTGTTTATGGAAGCTTAAAATCATTATAAATGAAAAAAAAAAAACGGAGCTTACAATTTGAACAGGATTGGAAACTCTAATCCGTAAGGCAAATCAAAGCTGGCGAAAATCAAACTTTTGTACGAATACAGAATATACGGACTCAAAAAGCAAGAAAGAGATTTTAATGAAGGATAGTGAAGAAAAGCTATTGGTATTATAAGAGCACTCTATTTTTCCTTCTTTATTTGATACCTTAATTACCACTTCAATGTGAAGACAAGGCTGCTGGTGTTAGAAAAAAAATATGCATACAGTGGTCTTTTGATTGGAAATTTGTTTTTAGAGTAATAACGCATGTAAATTAAGCTACCAAAATATATTGTTTTTCTCTATTTTACAAATCAAATATATGAATTCCTATTTTACCCTCGTGTAATTTATGTCTCTTTCTACTGGTTTTCACGTTTTATTCATCTAATACTTGTCAAATCATTCGTTTTCCTATCTTTTTAAAGTCTCTTGATACTTATAACCAGACAAAAGTTCCAAAACTGTTTGTCTTTACCAAAAGTACCCCATCCTTGGTAGCAACTTGGATCAATTTTGTCAGGATAATAAACTGAATTGAACCCAAAACTGTACATAAGATCCAAAATTGACCAAATATGCAGAATGAATCAAGCGGGTAATTAGTAATTACTGAATCTTAGGACTGACACCTACAACAAACCCCAATCTAGAATGATTGTACTGAATATCTCTGTCACGAAAGCTGACCTAAATATGAAATCAACCGAATATGGATCAAAACTGTGATATTTACCAGAGAATTTGTTGGACATCTAAAATTACAATTAAAAATTTGCATCGTAAAATGTGATTTGACAAAAATGTCATTCAAAAATGAAACAAAGAGGAACTTATAGTTTTACCACTGATCAAGAGTTTCATTTTTTGCTAAAAAAATATATGCGAAATTCACAAAAAATATAAAAAATAGGAACTTACAGATGAAGATTGATAAAATTGTGAGTTTATCGGAGAAGAGATGAACGCTTTCTCGAAGAGGAGGAAGAGTCGAACGGGAAGAAGATGGGAGGGTCGTAGCGTCTCTTCACTCCGTCCCCTCTGCTTCCGATCAGGTCCGCGATAGAGAAAAAGTTTCTCAGCGTAAGAACGGAGAGACGAATGAAGAGAAGAAGAGTCGAACACGTAGCGTCTCTTCACTCCGTCGCTGGATTGGAAGGCAGTTTATTCAATTTTAATTTTAATTGTACGTACATATCGTGTAGTCTTTTGTGTGGCGAGTATAATGGTAACTAAATTTCGACTTCTACACATAAAACAATAACATTTAATAAAAAAAAGCCAGATTATTTAATTGGAGGGCTCAGATTCAATCCGAATTTAGATTAATCAATCACAGCCGTTGCAGGATAAGAACTCCAAGGTGCTTAATATAGAATAGAGATAGAGATATATATGAGTAGAACTAGGGTGCTCCTAAGTTCACCCAACCTCTTGTGAACTTGACTCTAAAATATATCAGATCGACTTTAAACGATGAATCCAAACCGCTGAAACCCTTCTACCCAATGAGTGATGCGTCTGCATGTGAAAATTTTAAAATTTCGAATTAATTTAATATAGAGCCAAGTGGTCAAAAGTTTAAGGTTTATAAATTAATTTTAATGCATTCATTTTTTGGACGCCTTTGACCACTTGGCTCTATATTAAATTAATTCGAAATTTTAAAATTTTCACATGCAGACGCATCACTCATTAGGTAGAAGGGTTTCAGCGGTTTGGATTCATCGTTTAAAGTCGATTTGATTATTTTAGAGTCAAATTCACAAGAGGTTGGGTGAACTTAGGAGCACCCTAGTTCTACTATATATATAGAGAGAGTGTCTTCTATGGACATAAGGACCTATTTGTAAAATGAACATATTTTTAATTTCAAAGTTCAAACAGTCGATCCGAACCGTTCATCTTGTTCTCCATATTAATATGTGCTTGGAGACCAAATTTTACATTTTTCTGAATTTTTTTACTATTTATTAAGATGGGTACAAAAAATATCAAATTCAGACCACTGAATTTTGTACCCATCTTAATAAATAGTAAAAAAATTCAGAAAAATATAAAATTTGGACTCCAAGCACATATTAATATGAAGAACAAGATGGGGTTCGGATCGACTGTTTGAACTTTGAAAATAAAAATATGTTCATTTTACAAATAGATCTTGTCCATAGAAGTCTTTGCCATATGTATGTATGTATGTATGTATATTTAAGAGAAATGAGGATCATGCCCGCATTTATATTAATTGAAAAAAGGTTCCGTTAGGTGGTAACCATCAAAATAAAATGGAAAACATTGCTCAAAACATTTGAGCTTAAATTTAAACAGAAATAGGAAAATAAAAGTCAAACGAAAAATAAAGAAATGAAAGGAAAGAAATAGCAAAATCTGAGCACAATCTAAGTAGGAATCTTGCTGGTACGCATGCCAGTATGTTGCTCCCACCACGGGTGAGCTGGTACCAGCCACTCATTCTCCCCCGCTTTTCATGCAATTTTGCTGTCTAGTCCCCAAAAGTTTTCATGCAATTAGGATATCTATCTATCTTATCTTATATTTTATCCGAGACCTATTGTGCGATTACTTCTTTAGAAAGATTCAGCATGAAAACATTACCTTAGGTAACATAAATTTTGAGTTCAGATGTGAAACGTCCGATTCGTGTGTCTCACCTCGAACTGGATCGGATTCTAATAGAACGGTTCAGATTTAAATTCAAATATTGTTATACCTCAGAGAAAACGGACTCGTCTAGAAATAGAGCTCGAGAAGTCGGAGAATTATATCTGTGGGCCCCATACGTAAGTCGGTCATGCAGTAGCGTGAGAGTCTCTTGCGTAAATTATCTATAATAATTTTCGTGAAACGAGTCACTGAAAGCGGATCCTGTGGCTTTTCGGTGATTGGTAAATGGTAATTGGTCTCGACCAGCTGTTGCATAATAAGAAACACAATGACTGTTACATAAAAATAACCTACTCCAAACTCGGTCTACTTTCTGAGAAAAACTCAATAGTCCATACGCGCGGTGTCGTGGGACCCACATATTAGTCATATTGTTGTAATAAACCAGGTTCATTGAAAAATATATCTCTCTCGGATTAGGCTAACGCGCAGTCTTGGATTATTGAAAAATATCTCTCTCGGATTGTTGTAATAAACCAAAAAATATATCTCTCTCGGATTATTTACCTCGAAAAGAAAAAACAATCAAGGAAGCAACCAGGCAGCCAGCAAAGTAAACCCTAGCATCTCTCTCTCTTTCTCTTCGAATCTCGCGATATTTCTCAATTGAAAGCGGCATTGCGACTCTACTGAAGGATATTTTTGCCTACTTCGCATAAGGTCTAACTCATACTTCTGTGTTTTTGAAGAAATTCGTTATTTCCTATGCTTCTTTTTAAGTATTTAAAAACTGGTACAACGGGGGTCTGATACACATAGCTGTACCAGTTCGATCGATTCTGGTATAATTTAAGGTTAAAATTGCAAAATTTCGGTTCAACCGAACAAACCAAAATTTATTTCAGTTTGTTCAGTTCGGTTGTAGTTCGGTTGGGAAGTTTAATTCGGTCGGTTCTGTTCTATTTTGAAAACCGAATAAAATTTCCATTTGCATATTTTAATTAGGTTTTGACCGAACTGGCCGTTTGAACACCCCTATATACAGGTATAATGCAATAATTTTTTTACACTTTAATAGGATTTTAATATTTCTTCCATTAGTAATAGTACTGAAAGCAAAAAAAAAAATTATAGGTGACTAGAGGCTGATACCTTTGGAAGTTTAACCATATCCACAACTGCATAATCAGTAACCAGGTAAATTTTTGTTTCTCCTTATTTACAGTATTTACTTCTTCTTCTACGATTATTTCTTTCCCTTTATTACAAAAAAAAATTGATTTTTTTTTTATAACTTTTCATAGTAAATTTTTTGCCTAAGGCTGAGAGCTTTCAGTTGGCTTTTGTTTGATTTGTATAATTGTTTAACTTTAGGCTGCATATGTTCATCATAATAATAATCAATATGGTTATCTATATATAATATCAAACAACGGTATAATTGGTATACATTTATAGATTTTACAGGGAAGTCCAGAAATTTGCACCTTATTATAATTAGACAATTGGCAATTTAGCTAGCATGTACTGTTCCTTGCTTCAAATTATCATAATGTATCATATGCAAGATGAGCACTACCATTGGGTATTTTCTATGCATGCCTGAAATATGAAAATATCATTTATAATGTTACACAAGTGAATAGCACTCTCAGATTTCGACAGTTTTCTTTGTGCAATATTATGTTTCAGGAACTGGTACCTTGAGCGACAACTTGAAAGAACTTTGTCATGACTCATAAACGAGAGGTTGGAAGGTACCATATTATTTCATCTTCTAATTTAGCTTTTAGAGCATATAACTTTGAAATATGCACCAATGTTCTTTGTTTACAATAATTTCAACAATTATTAAATTTTATGTCGTAAGCACTGTACATTCTCAATTGGCCTTTGTTTTTACAAATTTCGGAAAATCAGTCCCTTTCTCTTTATTTTTCATTTACTACATGACTAGAATGATAGAACTAATTTTATTAAATTTAATCAACTAGAGATAATAAAATACATTGTTGATACAAGATTTCTGTACAAAATTTTAACTTCTTAAATAGTTAATCAGAGTGATGCATGAGAGTATTGTGAGTTGGAATTTTTTAAATAGCCATGCATTACAGTGTTAAGGATCCAAACATCAGATTTATGCCTTTCAAAAATCACAGTACATGCAAAAAGAAAAATGCTTTATTAGAAATATTTTTTTTCTGGTACAACCCATCAATAAGGATGCCTTCTCAACTTCACCTATTTTGCACAACCCATCTATAAGAATACTACAAGTTATGACATCAGGTTCATTCGTGCAAAAGAGGTGAATATGGTCCTTATATTTATAAAATCAAATAGAATAACTTTTGTTTCGATCTGATTGCAAGTTATCTTAAGTTGGATCATTTAGGTACATGTTTGGTTGAGCTTCTGATTTTATAAAAAGATGAGTTGGATTTAATGTTTTGGTTAGATGGTTGGGTATGTTTTTTTGTGAGTTGTTCGTCAGTTGTGGAATTCAGTCTATCAATTATAGCAACAGGATTTGTGAAATCTTTGATGTTCTGTATATACTTGATATGTTCATGTTTGACTTTAGAATCATTACAAAAAGTTTTGACTTTAGAATCATTACAAAAATGCTAGCAGATACTTTAAAATCTATTGTGAGAGTGATTATATGTACTTTCTTACACTTTATTAACCTATTTTATCGAAGCAATGCGAGGCTCACCTCTTTGACTGTAAATAAATTAATAAATAGTTAATTTCCAAATTTCAGCATAATCTAAATAAATTATAACAAATTATGACTTTCAAAATATGCTATAAATAGCAAGCTTGCTATACTTACAATTGCTTAACATAATCTAACAGTCTTTCCAATTACCTTTTCAATTTTAGCCAAAGAGCAAAGTTTATGAATGAAGAACAGTTTTTTACTCAATTTACTCATCACATTATTCAATATAATTATTCATTACCAGTTAGTTTCATCAGTGGATTGATACACACCAGTTAGTTCACTTGCTCAACTTTATTCAATTTTCTTATAGTATTAATATTTCAATGGCTTTATAGTTATATGTCAACATCTCGATTTTTTTTGTGAATTTTTGTTGATGTTGACCTAATTAAGTTATTAGTGAAAAAGAGAGAAAGATAAATTAAAGAGGACGTCAAGATAGGAAATAGAGTGCAGTGCAATTTAGTGGGTTCAAATGCAACTTTTAAACCTAGACATAAGTTGTGCTCAACAAGGTTTGCAATGTTGTCGGTCAGGATGATTCAAGTAAGAACCGACTCGACCAATAGGTCAACATGACCCAAACCTGATCCAAAATCAATTAAACACACAATATATTATGTTCTATTTTCGTGAATTATTTGAATCATTTTTCTGGGTTTTATCTTCAGGTCCATTTTTTGAAGTTGTCATATTTTACTTAATTTTTTTCCTTCTTTGGACAAATAACAATATTTAGCAAAGAAGTTTAAGATGAGGCACTAAAACATATTGGTTTAATTTTGATACAATTAGTATAATTATCGAATAAAAAATGTACTTATGGATTCAATCATGATTGTTTAGGCACTTGCTGAAAAGGCTAAACTGAGATATTGGAAAGCTGTATTAGAAGTTATTCACCTCGTATAAGTTATTCCTTTATTATTATTGAAATTTTAACCATTTTGAAGTGTTGTACTGTAAAAAAATTGTTAATTGTTTAATTTATTATTATTATTTATTTTACAAGATAAGAATGTAGCTGAAGATGATGATTATAAGGAGATGATGAAGAAAGTTCACCTTATTTTTCATAGCCGAAAAGCATGTATTTTCATGTCCAAATAGCTAGAATAATGTACTGCCATCATCACATTGTATTTATCCCTTCTCCAAACAGTACATTACACAACACTGTTGCAATTATGCGAAAATGTATTGCACGATGTTAACTTATCTCATGTAGGTTAATGTTTATGTAATATACTTGCAAATGTAAATTGATACATTCAATTTTCTATGTAATTTTCGTTACACTTATCTATCATTATTTCAACTTTTTATACAGTTTTTGTTACGACTTTTTATGTGCCAAACAATTCATATAGCATGTCTAAATTCTCATTGCCGAAGCAAAGCGAGGCTCTCATCTAGTATATAGAATAAGTACATATTTTTTTAATGATTGAGCCTACCTTTTTTATTATGTAAAGATGATAGAATAATATATAGTTTTTATTAATGAGCATACTTCTTTTGTGATTATATAAAAATGATATAATAGCATATTTTTTAAATGAATGAGCATACATTTTTTGTGATTATGTAAAGATTATAGAATAACATGTTCTTTGAATGAGTGAGCATACTTTTTTGTGATTATAGTGTCATAACATTTATAAATTGGGCGTATTTAATTTTTATATACTTCACAACATATTGAAAAAAAAATCCTAGTCCTTAGTTCTCACTAGATAAGACAAATCAAGGAAGCTAAATATAGTTAATTGAATAAATTATTGGAGGAAACTAAATATTGAGGTCATCTTGACAAGGTGATATAATGCAACCACCAAAATAAAATAGACAAGAAAATAAAGAAATTTTTTTATTTTTCTCAAAATTGTTTTAATTTTCTAACGGGATTAGAAAGAGGTGGGCTCACTTCTTTAATCCTCAGAACAAAATGAATTCTTTCATTTAACTCACAAGTGACCCCATGTTCAGCTAGTGTTCTAAAAAGGGGCGGACTGGGTTCAACCCGCGCAGGGTAGGCGGGTAAAAGTTTTAAAAATCTACCCTTGCCCGTCTGCAGACCCTTACCCGCACGGGTTGGCGGACCGGGTTCACGGGTTGATCCGGACCGGGTTTTTTTTTTCTTTTTTTTTAAATAACATACGCGGGTTAAGAGTTTTTAATAAACCGAAAAAAAAGAAAAAAAAAAAGAAAAAATATATGTACCTTCAAATCTTGTAGAACGAATCTTGCGAGATTTTTAACAAACTTCGTAATTCCGTTTGCGGATTTTTAGAATAAATTAAATTTACAGCTCTGTTTTTTTGAACAATAAATTTAAATTTTGAGAATAATAAAAATATTGAGAGAATGAGTAAATGAAAAAATTATGAGAATATGAGATGTGAAAAAATGTGAGAGATTAGGGTGTATTTATAGGGGTTTTGTTTTGGAGAATGAATTTTAAAAATTTTAAACCGTCGTGTAAGATTTCAAATTCAAATTGTGAATCAAATCCTAACCATTCAATGTTTTTATTGCACAAATCTTAATGAAAATATTTTTACAAGTGCGAATCTCGATAAAAATCAATGACTTAGATCAATTGGAATAAATTGATTTGATTTGATTAGATTAAAGGTAAAGGGGTGGGGGTCCGGCGGGTAGGCGGGCGGACCGGGCGAGTAGGCGGGTTGCGGGTTCGGCGGATTTCGGTTTCAAAAACTTGACCCTTACCCGCATTTTTACCCAGTCCGCACAAACCCCCGAATCCCCCAAACCCGCGGACGGACCGGACCGGGCGGCGGGTAGAAATTAGAACACTGTTCAGCTACTCTAGTAAAGAAATAATTTTCATTAGAATTTTTTTTTTATTTGGTTCAAATGCTTCTACCGTTGAATATTTCTTTTTTCCATAGTTTGTAAGGTGACAGTAAAAGGAATGAAAGATTTTTTTTAATCATGTTTTCCTACTGTTTGTTAAATATGTAAGGGTATTTAAGTCTTTATTCATTATAATTAATATTTTACTTGTATTAAATCTTCATTCTTAATCTTACTATCAAACGAACAAGTACTCCTTAGCTAGGATTAAATTTTTAATCCTTCACCCTTAAGGAGCTCATGCCGAACACCTCCAGAGTTAATGAACACGTATCCTCTGCATTAACTCAAAAGGAAATCTTTTGAGTTAATAAATCTCAACCGTCCGATTTATTTCAAGATTCGTACAAACTAGATCCGCATTAATATTGAAAAGCCCCCTATGTAATAGGCCGGAGCCGGATTGGTTCCATTTAAAATCAAACGGTTGAGATTCATTAACTCAAAAGATTATTTTTTGAGTTAATGCCGAGAATACGCGTTCAGAGTGAATGGCAATTGACTCCATTTATTTTCAAATTAATTAAATTGATGCCTATAGCTCACACTTTTAGAATTTTTATTTCCAGTAGCTTGAAGATTCGTGCTGATAAAGATGGATTATGAAGGTAATGGAGACATCTATTGATTTGTAACTGGAGATAATTATCTGTGGTAGTCGACTCGCCGTCTTGGGCTGGTAAAAGTATCGATTCTTTTCTCCTTCCTACAAACAAATTCTCTTTTCTCAATCAAGTCGACACAAATCCAAAATTTTAACAGAATATTAATATAGAGCAATTCTAAAGCTCCGCATTTAGGTTTGAGCTCAACAATGATTCCATGGGGAGGGATTGGTTGTTGCTTGAGCGCTGCTGCTCTCTATGTATTGGGAAGAAGTAGTGGGAGGTATGAATTTTTGTTTTACAGTTTTAATAATCACTGGTAGAAATGCCTTTGTGATAGCTTGAACTGAACTGGTTTTGTTGAAGCGATCTGATGAACTTTTGGATGACTTTTTGTTAAAAATCTCCGTGGGAAACCCTAGAGAAAACTCTTTTATCAGGATCATGTCACGTCCCTGTCTCTCAGTTTATGAAATTTCTGGGTAATTTTCGTTAATTATGTGGAATTTCTGGATTTTAAGAAATTAAATAGAAAATAGATGGTAAAATAAGAAGAAAAGAATATAAGGAAAAGATGAATAACTTCTATTAAATTCGGGATGCTCTTACAAGCGTTCTCCTTCTCTTTTATAGACTAGAGAGAGGAAAATTTCCTTCATTAAGTAATAAATACTGCAAATTATAAATAACCCAGGAAACATCAAATAGGTAAAAGATCTTCAGCTGATTTGTTTCACCTTTCCTGTTATGCATGTGACAGATTGCAAAATAATGACTGATTTGAATAATTTTGTAAACGACCTCTTTCAGTATGCCTTTTCACAATTGGAGCTATACAAAATCTTGTACGTAGAAAAAAAGCAAAAATTAATAACCAAAATTTTTTAACTAAAAATAAATTAAACAGTAATACATTGTTGCCAAGGGAAGGAAAGTTGTGTCTGCTGTTCTCTTATATATGCATATGTTCATAATCTTTATATCTCAGGGATGCTGATGTTCTCAAATCAATCACCAAGGTTGCCGAAATAAAGGATCTGGGTAATTTTCTTTTCTATTCTTTTTTCTATTCTTGTATTTGCGTCCAAACTGTTAATTGAAAAGAGGATAAAATAATAAACTGAAAAGAGGATCTCCAAAATATGAAGCTGATGATAACCTAGACCTATGTATGGATAGAGCACCAGCAATGGATATTACCTGTATATTGAGTACAATATAGTATCAGCTTTCCAGAGGATCAAGTGAGCTCAGTCTAAGCTCAAATAAACTTGATTTGTCCCAAGTAGTGAGATTACTACTCAGTTTATACCATCTGGTTATGATAGAACTTGGAAAAAATGTAGTTTGGTAAAGTTTTTTGTTTTATTTTATCTGATTGTTAATGTTTACTGTTTCAGCTTATATTCTTGATACTGCCAGCAAGGTCATACCTCTAATAGTGAGCATATCAGGTCGGGTGGGGTCTGATTCACCCATTACCTGTGAGCAAAGCGGCTTGAGAGGAGTCATAGTGGAACAAATTGTGCGTATCATGTTTTTGTTATTAGTATGTAAATATAGTGGTATCACTAATATTCTTAGGTACCAGTTGTTTGGTACCTATAGAACACTTTTGGTCTCACTGAGATCGGCAGGCGCTCCCCACTTTTTAGAAAAAATAAAAGAAAGTTATAACGGTATCACACACACTGTGCAACTATTGCAATAAGCCTGAACCTTTCAATTGTGCCGTTAAACCTTCATATACCCCAGTTTAATCATATTTTACCCTCATCTTTGCAATTTGATCATGTCTTGATCTCAGCCAGTCTTGTCAGAGACAGTCAAATTGTGCGATGATATTTATAATTTATTCTCAGTTGTGCAATTAGATACCAACAATGGAAAAATGAACATGGCTAAAAGCAACCTTCATTGAAAATGGCTAACCAGTCAAACCATGAATATATGAACCTTTACCATTCCTTTATTTTGAAACACATTTTTCTGGTTTAATTTTGAAATTGTTTTGGTGCTTGGAATGCATAGCATGAGCAACACTTCCTGAAGCATAACGATGCGGGTTCATGGATCCAAGACTCAACTGTCATGATTAATTCTAAGAAAGACACCCCATGGTATCTGGTATGATATAAAAATTTCTTTGTTAACTTAAAAGAGTTCCCTTTTGGCACACAAAACTCTTCTATAAGCATCTTTTTCAACACACCACTTAAGTATACTATATATTTGCAGCATAACCTTGTTCATAGTAACAGGTGTCATCAATAAGTTGCTGCCGATGATTGATGTGTTGAAATAAAAAAGGTGTAACTAAATCTCAGAAATACAAAGAGAAGAAAATAAGTAAAAATAAAAAAATCCAAGAGGCGATGTGGTAATATTGAGATTGAATATTGCCAGCTGGTACTTCAGAACCCACTATATACCAGTACTGTTCTGCTATGTATTGCTCTAGCAACCCTGTTGTTAGTTGTTACATCATGCATTTTATGGAGATGTGTTTTCCAATATAATTGTACAATACATATAGTGCTTTTTATAGGATGATGGAACTGGCCGAGCGTTTATTGTGGAGGCCGGTGATGCAGCAGGGCTTGTCTTGACTATTGCAAGTGAGACCTTTGAAGAGTCGGGTCGGTCGCTTGTAAGAGGTACACTTGACTACTTGCAAGGGCTGAAGGTTTGTCCTTTGTCTATAGCCTTCTCAAATTATTATTTTTCTTCAGATGCAATTCAGAGTTTGTTCCTAAGTAACTACAAGTTTTGACCATTCATCCTGCAGTTTACTATCAATTCAGCAACTTAGTGTCATATTATCCTCTTTTAATCCAAGACTGCAATTATCCTTAATGCGCAGTATCTTTTTAAACCATTGAAATTTGATTTCAATGATAAATGTACAATTATGCACCAAATAAACCAAGGAAGGAGGTCTTAAAATTGGTCTATTGGTATTAACCTTGTGAGATAACTTAAAGGGTTCTTCTCACAGGCACAATTATTGACAACTGATAAACTGTTGTAGATGCTGGGACTTAAGAAAACTGAAAGGGCTCTTCTCACAGGAACAGCATTGACTGTTGTTGGTGAGGTAATAATTTGATAAATTTTACAAATTGATGTTTCATATGTCGAAGTTCCCTTTTATTTCTGACAATATCTTGAAGTTACAGCTCTTTTACTCTTACAAAAGAAAAAAAAATCTATATGAAAATTTGAGAAGGTGCTGTTATTATTCATCATTTTGATACACATGGAAGAAGGTTCATTTGATTAAAAATAAATTGACTGGCATAGGATCTTGTGATTACTAACTTGTAACAACTTATCAGTATATTCCAATCAATGTACAATTTTAGCTGAGCTGGTTTTTGTTGTTAGTTGTTAAATTCAAACCCTCAATTCTTTGGACCTTTTTTTTAAATGTTGGCTTAGTGCCAACTAGCTATCACTTTGGCACTTGTGCATAATTTGTTTCTGTGTACTAAATTCATTTATTTTCTGTAATAATAGGCTGTAAAAGATGATATTGGCACTTTACGAATTCAGAAGCCACACAAGGGGCCTTTTTATGTATCACCCAACGGCATTGACCAATTGATTGAAAACCTCGGAAAATGGGCCAGGTTGACCTTCCTATATCAAATGTCATATGTGTTGAAACAATGATTACAGTATCTGTATGGTTAAAGGATTCACCTAAGGATTTACCTTCAGCCAATAAGTACTGAATATATACAGAACTATACCTGAGTAAACAATAATTATGCCTCAAGTATACTTGAGAAATGCACTATTCCTCAACGGGGAGTTTTCTACCAACTTTTTCTCCACTGGTGAAACTGACTGAAAATAAGTGTAAAATAGAAATATGAAGGTTGCAACCAATACTGTTACTAGCTGATGCTGGAACAAACCAGATGATACAGACGAAGGTTTTTTTTTTTTGCTGGGTCAATAATTTTAATTCTTTTGTACATTTGTTATATGGTTTTTTATTTGTTTCTTCTCTTGTGTTGTAGACGTTACAAATTTGCATCGGGTGGTTTAGCAGTGGTTGGTGTTTTTCTTCTGGCAAGACATGCTTTTTATTATGTTCTTGAAAGGAGGCGCCGCCGCGAGTTGCAGAAGAGGTTGGTTCTACCCCTAAGAAATTGCAGTTTCACATTTTTGTACCAGTGTGGTGGTTCAGTACATTTTTTTTTTAATTTATATTTTGCTATAATATGTGGGTTTAATTGGCACTGCCAGATCTGAAATTTTTGCCTGGTAACTTACTGTTACGTGGTATTGCCAGAAAGGAACCCTGTACCAGATGAGAGATTCCAACCTTGATCTATTTATTATAAAGGACATTATTATTTGTTCTAGTCACTAAAGTAATTCTTTATTTGGTAATTACTTTTTTATAATTGCAGGGTTCAAGCAGCTGCTGCACAGAGACAATCAAGAGAAGCTGAAGGTTTGTTAAGCACAACTTCTGTGTCCTGTTTCCCACATATATATTCTATTAAGTACTAGTTTAACCTGAAGCACTGCAACTCTAATTTGGTTCAGCATACCCTCAGTTGTGCTATTCTGTTTGGTAGCACATTGTATTTTCTTGACTAAGCTTTGTTTGATTTAGTACGTAGATTCATTTATGTTTTGTGCAGCCCTAAATGGAAGCGGTGAAGATTTAGAGGACAGTAAAAAGAAGGATAGGTTGATACTGGATATTTGTGTGATTTGCCTCGAACAAGAGTATAATGTTGTTATTGTCCCGTAAGTATTTTTACCTCCTGATCTTGATTTGTGTTTCTTTCAGAATAACAAGAATGCTCTTTTATTTGATCACTTTCTATGGAGAGGTGCTGGGTGGGGGTAGTTTAGACATTTTCCATTGAAGAAGTTGGGTGAAGGGATTGTTGGGGGTCAGAAGGGTTCTCATGTTTTATAGTGGTGCGTGGTATGCCTGAGTTCCAATACAATACCGCTCAGTACAGATATAGACAAAAACTTCTTGTGGATAGATCTTGCTTTGATTGGATCAAGCGCAACATGGTACCAATACCAATAGGGACTCTTTTGAAGTAACCAGATTTCTTCATACTGCTGAAATTAAACTTCAATTGAAATTCAACAAAAACTGAGACCTTGTTAGTTCTGCAGCAAGTTCAATACCAGCGCAGTACTATAGCTCTTGGATTCATTTTTATTTACCTAAAAAATATATATTTAATTGTCTTTCATGTTTTCTTAGTTGCGGCCACATGTGTTGCTGTATTGCCTGCTCATCTCAACTTACAAGCTGCCCCTTGTGCCGGAGGAGAATAGACCAGGTAGTCAAAACCTTCAGGCACTAAAAAAAATAAAAAATAAAGAATCACGCTTCTGGGCTTTTCGATTGAGTGGAATTTTTGGCACATTTGGTTTTCTTCAACATTAACTTTGGATATGTAAATTGCTGTGACACCAGCTGTTTGTACCAAGTGAGGTGGTACCAACTGTTTGTTGGGTTGTTATAATTGTCTTCATAATTTGTGAATATCAACTTTCTTTTCTTTTCTTCTCTTTCATTCGTTTTTTTTCCCTAAAGCAAAACTGGTCCTTGTAAATTTTACTGCTGATATGGCAGCGTGACAAATTTGATAGGTCAAATCTCCAAATCCATGCGGAGGTATACCCCAGGGTTAAAAGGGTAATTGTTGAAAAAAAAGGTTTTATTTCATTGCATATAAATGATATATAAATGATGAGGGGTCCAATACTTCATATGTTTATACCTCATTATGTCTCATGTTTTATATCTTTGTCTAGGTTCCAATACTTCATATGTTTATTCATACTAAAATATACTTGACCAAATTTTAATAGTTTTAGAAACTTTTTACTATATTTTTTAAGATTAGTAGAAAATCACTGTTTTTGAACAAAAAATATTACAGTGATTTGGCACCTATCTTAAAAAGTAGTATTTTTTTTTTTCAAGCATATTTTAGTATGGATGTCATGTTAAGCTATTTTAATTGATAGTTTGTACTTTAAAAACTATTTCAACTTTGAAAACTAAGAAATAGTTTGGACTTTGAAAACTAAGAAAAAATGAGGTATGAAAGGCATGGTATTGGAACGCTCCTCATGAATGATAGTGTGGAACCACCTACGTGTTGCAATGAAAAGAAAAAAAAGTAGTTTAGAAGTACTTGAAAAGGGATTATACCAAAAACGTGTCATCTTGACTTCAACATATATATAGTTTGGCGATGTTTTGGTTGTGGTGTTGTGATTCGTTATCTTCTTTTCAGTGTCCGGAAGCATTTCGCTTTAACATTGAAGCGGATTGGTCTATAGTTTATAAATTCAAAACACAGTCGATTTAAAATATTCAACATAATTTTCATATATATATATATAAAAATGAATTTGTGAATCAAGTTTTACATTTTTTAAAATTTATTTTAGGCAAGTTAAAAATCACTTGATTTAAAAATTATAGATCATTCAAAAATAGTAATATTCTACTAATTTAAAAAAAATTAAAAATTAAAAATTAAGATTGCATTGAACGGTTCAGATCAATTATTTTAATTTTAAAAACAAAGATGCTGATCAATAATATTACCAACCATTGTCCGGGTTGTCTAAATTAACCCAATTTTTGAGTTTAGATATGTCCGGTGTCTATTCGGAGTTCATGGCATCGCAGTTTCTATACATAGTACCATAGCCTCAATCTGCGTTATGCCATTTCAAGCATCGGTTTGCATTGTAACATCTGAAAATATATTTTGCTTAATGCAATGTAATTTAATTGGCACCTGGAACATTAAATTGCTTTACTAAATTCTCTTAACAAACATCCAGAATAATGAAGAGCTCACAATTTAAGTTATTCATTTTTTTTTATCTGTTCCATTTTCATTAAATAATCAAGAGCTTCAAATATTTCACCCTCCGCGCTTTTAATTTAATTGATATTAGCTCAAGTACCTTATAGCACACCCCTACTTTCAGGAATTCACATCCTCTCCAATATTGCACAAGGGAATATTTTACAATTAGTGAATCCAGACAATTCTTTTTAACTTGGCACGAATCTCAAAGTCCAATAATACTTCATCCCGAATCTCAAACCGGTTGAAATTTAATCTTAAACCGTAAAGTGGGGGAGAATCCTACTTTCAGTGCAATAAGTTTTCAAAATTGTTTCTCTGATACCATATGACTAGCATATATCAGTCCAGCTACATCTATCTCAAAATTGCTCTCATCATCATCATCATTATTTAATTATTATGATGATGGTGACCATAATTTTTTAAGGAAACGAGAAAAAGGAAAACATATCCCTCCCTCCAATTTTATGAAGGTGCAACTAAGTTGGCATCACCTAGTGTTTGTGCTTCAATCCACCAGCATTTGTTCTCCATACTGCAGATTCAAATTATTCTGGCAAAAGCATCATTCTGGCACAAGTTCAAGCCTCTAGACAAGACAACCCCTCAGTCTGTAAAATAATTTATGAAACAAGACTTCACAAAATAACTAATGCCAAATCTCATGTAATATGTCATATCTTACTACATTTAAATTTAAGATCTAATAAAGGGCAGCAACTCTCCTGACAAGATTATTGAAAGTATCAGCACGAACCCGAAATGCAATCTCAAATGAGTCATGAGTGAACAGTTTCTTGAATAGTTACAAGGCTAGTATAACTTAATTTGGGATCCATGAGTGAACAGTTTCTTGAATAGTTACACAGACAGGTGGTCCCATTTATATTATTTTCATTTGGGAGTAGAACTAGGGTGCTCCTAAGTTCACCTAACTTCTTGTAAACTTGACTCTAAAATATATCGAATCGACTTTAAACGATAAATTCAAACTATTGAAATTCTTCTACCTTATAAGTGATGTGTCTACATGTGAAAATTTTAAAGTTTCGAATTAATTTAATATAAAATCAAGTGGTCAAAGGAGTCCAATAAATGCATTAAAATTAATTTATAAACCTTAAACTTTTAACCACTTGATTCTATATTAAATTAATTCAAAACTTTAAAATTTTCACATATAGACGCATCGGTTTCAACGGATTAGATTCATCGTTTAAAGTCGATTCGATATATTTTAGACTCAAGTTAACAAGAGATTTGGTGAACTTAGAGCACCCAGTTCTACTCTTCATTTGGCTCTGGAAGTTTCCCGTCCTTCTCTTTCCCCAATATTCTATCACTTTCGTTGTTTCTCCTAGCCGTTCTACCTCGATCTCCTGATCGTTGTTTCTCCAAGCCGATCTCCAAGATTTCAGCGCGCCGCTTCGCCTCTTAGTATACTCTTTTCAACCCGCACCACTCACCTGCCGTCCTTCTCAACTTTCTTCCCTTAGATTGTCAGCCATTTCAAAGACGTCGAACTGTTCCTCTCTGACTATGTCTCTGTACGTTCAGGTATTTACCTCTCTTCCTCTCCCTTCTCAAACGATTTAGGATTTCTCAATTGGTTAAATTTCTCCTCTTTTTATGGTCTTTATGTCATTTTAAGGTTTAGGGTTTTGTAGCAATTTAGTCAACTTCTTCCGATTTGCTGTATTTTTTCCTTCTTATTTCATATTTGTGAATATATTGTTCTCATTGTTGTTGAAATGTACATTTTTGGCTGTATTTCAATTTAGGGTTTTGGATTTTGTTGGAAAATTAGCTATCAACGTTGTCCTGCAGGCTGCTTGCTACAAGATAAGCGGAGTTACTTCCTTCTTTGAGGTAATTTTTTCTCCACATTTTCAATTTCTTCCAATTTTTCAAACAAAAAAGCTAATGACAATTACCATATGTTTTCTTCAAGGCCAAACTTGATTTCTGACTCAGCAACTTCTGACTTAATCCTAAATTCTTCCTAAGACTGGTACAGAAAATCAACATTGGGATGTAACAGACTTAGAACCTGTAACTGCTATTTTCATATGAGAAAAAAATGATTGTGTGAGGCTTACAAAATTGAGTTGAAAATTCTAGTTATTTTCGAAGTGATTGTAGGAATCTACTCTCATGATTTCCTCTAAAAGAGAAGAAGTGCTTGCAGTGACATGATTCCTATACTTAAGGGGAAATTATGAGAGAAGACAAATTAACCTCTCAAATATTACCCAAGTGTAGGCACTTCTTCTCTTTTAGAAAATTTCCTAACAGATTAGACAATTTAACATTTTTATTGTTGGAAACATCCAATATGTCATACATAAGGCCTTGTCTGCTGGTGTCTGCTGGTGTCTGCTGGTATCTACCAGTCTCTTAGTTGTTCATACTAGTAGTAGACCTATTGTGCCGTCTAAATTCTAGAGGTTGAAACACAAAAAATGGCCACCTAACCAAAACTGGTCCAGTATAGCAGTGCCAAAAGTAACTGGTACGCTCTGTGCCTCTGTTATTGTAATTCTTCGTATGTGCACAACCTTAGTTCTGTACAGACAATTTAAGCCTTCTGCAAATGTACACCGACCAAATTTATTAATTGGTCTAATATGGAACCGCTGCCATATAAAAATGTTATCGTGGTGTTTTTGTACACCATGCTTTTAGATCACGACATTAGGCTCATATATTTATTATGATAAATTTTATGACCTGTTGATATAAAAGCATGGTGTGCAAAAATAGACCAATTAAGCCTTTTTGGAGCTCAAACCCCAACAGAGTTGGTAACGCTTCATTTTTTGGGTAATGTTCTAAATTGGTGCCGTGTGACAAGCTTTATTCTTTGATTTTGTTGCTAAAAAGTAAAAACCCGAAGAGCATACCTCTCTCTCTATAACATTATGATTTCTTATGGTGCTTTAAGATAGCTTCATTTCAAAATAAACTTTTTTCAAGTACTATTTTTTTCTTCCCTGTTTAATGCAAGGTTAGTTAACAGCAAAGCTCCAGCTTCTGGTTCTCTCTCTTGCTGGCTGTCTGTTTGTGTCAGGCTTAAATAAGGTATATCGTCTTTCCTTTTGTGCTCTTATGTTCTAAAAACCTTCAATAGTTTATTTAAATCATTATTTTGCTCTAGACTGGTACGCAAGTGTAATAGCTCAACTTAGGATATCATTTTTAAGCCAAAATGGAAATCAATTATTTTCAAATAATAACAAAATCCAACATCACGTGTTGAAATAAATAAATCACAAAATAAATTACTTTGCTATTGGAAATCCTATTTAAATAATAATTTCTTAATATAAAGGTGCTGTGACAATTTACTATGAATAAAATGCAAAAGTTGCATCTAAGTCCGTAGGAGTCCAAATCATAAAATTAAAAATGAGTTATGTAGATGTTTCTTTGAGCCCCGGCATGGTTCAGGACATTGACAAAACATCTCCAAAACATCTAACATTGATCATGCTTTTCTTACCAGCAACTAGGATTATTTCTGTACCAGTGTGCAGTCCTTCATACCAACCGGCAGTTTATTTTGATGTATACACTTCAATTTGGGTTAATTTTATATATATCCTTCAAAACTTCCTTAGCTTTCTATTTACCCTTGCACTCTTTATTATATGTAATATATCTCTTAACTATGTTTATCATTTATAATTGCCCATAAATATAACCATGCACACTTGACTACTGTTGAAATCTTTTTTTTTGGGCACAAACAATTATCATATGGTTAATTTTGAACATACATTGTTTACATGAATCTGTCTGTCTTACGATAAATATACAAATAAAAAATAAACAAGGTATGTTGATGAATTTGCATATTAAACATAGTCTTGGAACCGACATTCATATCCTTTATCATTTATTCCCTTTCTTTTTAAATATGATTCATTCTGTCACAATAGGTTTTCATAATTCTAACTGTAAATGTAAATATCTTTTTTTTTCTCCATTTTTTCCCTCACCAATCAAACAACAATTTCAGCAGAAGCATAAAAAAAGCTGAATTTACTATTTCACAAGAGTTGTATGTTGCTGCTTTTTACAATCTTGGTAAGATTATAACATTTATTGCTATCTTTATTCTTTTTACTATGTATTTGTTTATACATTTCTTTAAATTTGATAAAAACATAATTCCACAAATTTAAAACTCATCTTAACAAAAGAGAGTGCGAAATAGATAAACAATTAGACATTAGGAGACAAAAGAGAGTGCGACGTAACTCTCCAGTGAAAATTGCAAATTATGTTTGGAAAAAACATCAATATGAGATTGCAAAGCAAAACTAACGCATATCTTCATTTTCAATAGTAGTGAAAGCAGTAATTAATTTGGAGTGTATAAATATATAAATATAGTATTACGAATTCTGTGTAAATAAACTTTTTTATTATTAAATACAATTGTTGGCGTTTCACTCCAACTGTAAAAAAAAGCAGTAGTGAAAGCAGCAAAGGGAAGGACAAGTTGGAGTAATGAGATCAGTCGTCGCACAAGAACTTTAATGTATTTTGTTAGATGTAATTATTATTTTGTGTTGATATATCCATCAACAAAATACTTTTAGCTTTTTTTGTCGTGACAAAAAACTATGTTTGGAAGATGTCTCAAAGGACAGCACACTTATGAAAAGTGGTTATCGCTCTTCTAAACATATCTTATAGACTAATCTTAACTACCATCGATTGTTAAGTTTTTGTTGTAACAACATGAACACATGCTATTATGTAATATATCTATCCACCTCTATAATATCGATTGTATATAACACACACACACATATATATGAACTTCTTGCATGCACTTTTTATGTGTCGAAAAAAGTTACCGAAGCAACGTGAGGCCTTTGCCTAGTTGTACATAATTCAGGATAAAGATATTAGTAGAGCTGATTTGACTTCATGATACACATCAGTCTTACACATTTCATTTTGTCCGAGTCTATGATCGTGTATGCTGTATGAATTTAAACTAGCCCTGTCAATATGTTAACCCAAAATTCAGTCCCCTCACAACCTCAGGAGCAGTATAATGTTGAAATGGGCCGAAGCAATTCATTGGGGCCTTGATCTATTTTAAGATCTGCTAAAATTAATAATTATATACAGAGAGACGACCTTGATCTCCCGATCGAAAATCGCTTTGTTCCCTTTTCTCCCCTATTTTCCTTCCACCTCTACTGATCCAATCTCTTGTTGCTTGCGCTGTGTGATGAGTTCGCCAAGGGCAGCGGAGTCTCCAACCACCGATCGAAAAGGTTTACCCTCGATTTCCTCCCCCCCTTTTTTTAATTAGTTGCATCTGCCTTTTTCTTCTCTCTAAAGAGTTGAATATTTTTTTTCCCGTGTAGTTGTCGTGCACTTGAGAGCAACTGGTGATGTCCCTATTCTTAAGCAATCCAAGTTCAAGGTATTATTTTTATTAATTCTTTTGGTATAGTTAATTGAGCAAAATTTTTGTTGGTCCATGTCCTTGTAGGCTTGTTTAATGCAATTTTGTAAAATAAACTTCTGGTTATGCATTGTTCCATTCCAGTATAACAGTGGTCACATCTTTACCCAATTACACAACAAAAACAAACACAAAAAAATCTTAAATTTGATAAACTTTAAATTGGTATGGACTCGATGCTGCTCAGTTGGTGCTGGTTTTCTACTGGTCAACCTGACTAGTATGTAAGGTTATCTGGTTATGTTTCAAAAATGTAACTGATCAGCAAAAGAAGAGTTTCTATTTTGATAATATGAGTATAATGATGCTGAAATCTATCACTGAGAAGTACAATAGATTAATCGTTTGACCGATACTTCCTCGAGTTAGTTTTGATGTGAGTTTATTAAATAACTATAGTTACCTTGTTGATTGTTAGCATGCCGTGTAATTATTATGTTATATCTTTAAATTATGTCATGAATTTATCTTTCTTTGATGACAGAGTCACAGGGAAATTACCTTAGTTGTTTCTCAAAAGAAGAAGAATAATATTAACCGTATTTGTTTATTTCTCTTGTTGCCACCATTAGATAGCAGCGAGCGACAAGTTCTTGAAGGTTATAGAGTTTCTAAGGCGTCAGCTTCATAGAGACACTGGTATTTTTGTCATTCATTTTATCTTGAGTATTATTTTTAACATCAATCTTGTTATTATTATTTTTATTTGTACTTCACCAATTTCTTTCTTGTTTGATAGTTTGTATATGTCAATAGTGCATTCTCGCCAAATCCAGATGAATTGGTGATCGACTTGTACAACGTAAGTGCTGTGTGTCTCTGTATGTGATAGATGGTGAAACCAATCTGGAATTGTACCTGCTGGTATACATAATCTTACTGGTATCATATCACCCAATGTTAGGAAATCTCAAATAAGCACATTAGAACAAAAAAGAGAAAGGCTTTATATTTTGTGGTTGTGTTTTGGGAGGGGGTAGCAACCACGGCCCAGATGGCACAAGGTACCAAAATCTCTGCTAGTCAAAGCATAGCATCTGGCTTAGTATGGACCAAAATCTTATTGAGAATTTTTAATTTATATAAATTATTATTAAATAATAAAGGGAAATATAAAAAATGGTGGGGTTTTTTGATGGCATAGATGGATTCGAGAAGATATTCCAGATCCAAAGTGTTCTGTTTCAGAAAAAATTCCAGCTACTCTTTTTTGTTTTAAAAATGTTGCAGCCATTATTTCAGAAAAAAAATCTAGCCACTCTTTCTGTTTAAAAAAAACTCAAAACCAATCTTTCCGGAAAAAAAAAAACACTTTGGATCTGAAAAAAAAAATTGGTTCCGAAGTTTGGATCCGAATTTTTTTTCACATCCATCTATTCCATCCAAAAACTCCAACACTCTTGTTGTTTCCCTATATTATTTAATAATGATTTCTATAAATGAATTTGTTTACCGAGGTTAAATAAAGTTGGTGCTCCCAGTTTAAAAAAAAAAACTAATATGCTAATATCCTATGGAATTGACAGAATTTTGGTTTTGACGGCAAATTGGTGGTAAATTTGATGGTTTCATCATGTCTGACTGATAGATACTTTATTGTTCGGAGTGATCACACGCCATGGGATTAGGAGAGATCCAAATTGCGCATTGCGGCAAATTATCTAATTTGACATAATTTCGGAACACTTATAATTTTACAGAGAGAATATTGATAGTTTGGTACAATAATAACATGGCATTTTTAATGGATTGATCCGGTTTTTTTCTTGTGCGAATTTACAATGCTTAGGATGATAATAAGTGAATTAACGACAAAGGTTAATTAATCGTAAGATGGTAAAGTGGAAATAGATTACTCTGGGTGGTAGAATTCTGCAATGAATTAATTGGCCGATTAGAAAACGCTAAGGCTGCCTCTCATGGCCTTAAGCTTTACACAGGATTTTACTGTATTACCACTTGAATGAACCTGGAAACCTGCACAGTGTCCGATTGCAGGTAGCTCTGCTGCAAAACAGTCAAGTTATGCCAGTCCAAAGATAGCAAGCATTGCCACCAACTCTCTATTTGCATATCAGTGTTGGATTTAATTTCAGATCTTGTTAGATTTAATGTCAACGTTGAATATGTAATACAATTATGGATTGATTGCTATCAGTTATGGTTATCAATTAAGGAAATAGTACATAATGATGAGCTGGAGATAAAACATGTAGGAACATACTCCATATTAGCCAATTAGAAAACGCTAAAGCTGCCTCTCATAGCCTCAAGCTCTGCACAAGATTTTACTGTATTACCACTTGAATGAACCTGAAAACCTGCACAGTGTCCTGCAATACTATTGCAGGTAGCTCTGTTGCAAAACAGTCAAGTTATGCCAGTCCAAAGATAGCAAGTATTGCCAGCAGCTCTCTGTTTGCGTATTATTGTTGGATTTAATTTCATATCTTGTTAGATTTAATGCCAACGTTGAGTAAATATGTAATACAATTATGGATTGATTGCTGTCAATTATGGTTATCAATTAAGGAAAGAGTACATAATGATGAGCTGGAGATAAAACATGTAGGAACATACTCCATATTAGCTGATTAGAAAACGCTAAGGCTGCCTCTCATGGCCTCAAGCTCTGCACAGGATTTTACTGTATTACCACTTGAATGAACCTAAAAACCTGCACAGTCCGATTGCAGGTAACTCTGCTGCAAAACTGTCAAGTCATGCCAGTCCAAAGATAGCAAGCATTGCCACCAGCTCTCTGTTTGCGTATCAATGTTGGATTTAATTCCAGATCTTGTTGGATTTAATGCCAACGTTGAGTAAATATGTAATACAATTATGGATTGATTACTGTCAATTATGGTTATCAATTAAAGTGATCAAATCAGGCACAAGATATCCAGTACATTTAGATGTGGTCCATAAATGTGTAGAATAATTTAGGCAAATATCAAATTATTGATAGACTGATTTTGATATTTGCAATTTAGAAAAGTGTCTTTTGACAGAATTGTGCGGGCTACATGAATATCATGCTGCACGGATTTTGATGCGACAAAACATTTTTTGATGCAGCCGCACAAAATATATTTTTCAAATTGGCAGATAACCAGAAAGAATGCCATATATAAGGATTGGTCCTCAAAACACAAGATAACATAGAAAACTACAAAAACTGAAGTATATTTTTCTCTTTAGAAAAATACAGATCTGTGTCTTCTCTTCTTCTTTCACCATCAAAGAATAGAGAAGAAAAATATATTAAAAAATTTGGGGAGGATTTCTCAAGGGCCATATCTTGCTGTCTTGGAAGACCTATTCTATGACCATACGACGCAAATGCAAGAAAGACT
This sequence comes from Carex cristatella, assembly GCA_024447775.1. Lineage (NCBI taxonomy): Eukaryota > Viridiplantae > Streptophyta > Magnoliopsida > Poales > Cyperaceae > Carex > Carex cristatella. Next base: position 4,411,248 of record JAJHPF010000022.1, read on the forward strand.
TCTTGCCATTGAAGACTTGTCTCGTTTATATTAAGATGATATAATATTTATGATAGATGAACAAGGACAGAAATTAAGCCTAGAAATGCACGTGCAAATGATGCTCTAAGAGCAGCCATCACTTAATATCAATTAATATCAAGAAGTAGCCCTCTTGAATGAATACAAAGAAAGCCGCGAAAGATGTTAATTCTGACATTATGTGATGACTGATGAGGTTCAAATGCATTATTATGTCTCACATTTTTAATTTTAATTTTCAAAGTTAAAACAGTTTAAACTGCTTAATATTATCTCCATATTAAAATGTGAGATCAAATTATATAATTTTTGAAATTGTTTACTATTTTTAGAGAGGTACAAAACCATTATTTTTAGACCATCCAAAACCAATGATTTTGTATCTATTTAAAAAGATAATATTTTTTTCTAAGAAAATATAAAATTTGATCTTCAAGCATATTTTAATATGAATATATATAGAACATTTAAATTGACTATTCAGACTTTGTATACAGAAATAAAAAATATGAAGCACAACGATACAAGAAAGACATGAGGCACTTGAACCCTCATATTATATGTCGTGCATAAAATTTTGATACAATATATTTACGGAATGAGTGTTGTTCATGTTTCAAATTAATTTAGTTCATATATGATAATAATATCTATTAAAAAGGTTGTACTAATGCTATCTAGCTAATTTAATATCTTATTAAACACAGCAAATTAGTATTTATTTTCGGACTATTATTATTGAATTAACGTTTTCAGACTATTAAAATTAGTACTCTTTCATACTATTCCAATCAGTACCATTTCTATATTAATTCGAATTCTTTGACTATATATGTGATTCAATAATGCAATCCTGAATCAAATGGTTGATAGAAGTTCTCATCTTCTACTGCCCAAGTTTTTTTTTTAACTGGCCAATTAAGATATTAATGGTACTATTCTGACGTCATGCAACGTACAGATAATAGAGTTCAAAATAAAAAAAAAAAAAACATATAACTTGTGCGCTGTATGAAACCAAAACAACATTCTCAGTATCTTTACCCAATAATCCATGAGATGATTTGAAAACTTTTTATCTCATGCTAAGAAAAAAGAACACAGAAAAATAACTTGTTGAGAAAGAGTCAGGTGAAGTCCGGTGACCATTATCCCATTGGCTCAACCATAAAATCAGTACAGCTGACAGTATATACCTATGTTCTACTCTATATACACCAATTTTCCAAGATGGTGAACTACTAAAACATTAAATAGCCAGTACTCACAAGTCAGAACAGCATTTGCTTTATGTGACGAGTCACGCATCTTGAGCTTCCTCAGGTAAAGAACTTGACTGCAGAGAAGGCAACCACAGCTCTATTCGGGTCCCACCTGTACCAAAAGCTGCATCAACCTTTCGCGGTGATATTACACGCACAACACAGCCAAAACTCTCTAAGATTTCTCGAGCAACAGTTAGGCCAGCAATGAAATTCCATGCCATGTTGTCTTCTAGCATGCCTTCTGCTAATAGATCCGTGCCGAATGGTGTGAGGGAGTGCATCTGGGTCTGCCATGGGCAAAACAATAAAAACAAACTAAGGCTGCTGCGTGCACCAAAATTTATTAATTGGGCTTCTCTTTTGGTAACCAAAAAAGTCTGCCATGCCATTTGCAAAAAAATTGCATATAAGTTAATCAAAGATCATTTAATTTAAAAAGAATTTTTGTCTATGATCAAAACAATGCAAAAGATCCTTCAGCTTAAAAAATATATAAATAAATAAACAAATTACTTAGTTAAATTTCACAGACATCATGTAAGAAGCATTCTCTTCAGTTAATGATAAAACATGCGAAAATAAACCCTCGTGTAGTATTCATATTTGCATTTTTTTTTTTAAATATCAGCATAGTATAACTTTAGAATTCACTATGCAATTAGCCATTGCAGTAGTGCACAAGCCTAATGCTTTAAGCACCAAATAATCATCAGATTATTTTTGCTTTCGTTCAACAAAGCAACTTCAGAAGGCAGCTGCCATTTTGCAATTTCTCAACACAACAGGAGTGGTTTTGCCAATTTGCTAAAAATAATAATTTGTGAAGTTGGACATTACCAAGTATTGCATATCTGGCCCATCATCATCTATTACAACAAGAGCGCCACCAGCAGGAGCTCCACCCGCGAAAATCTTAACTTGACCCCCAATCTGTGTGCGCAAAAGCGCTCCTTCAATGAGGTTGCTGAGTGCTTGCCTCAGAGCTGATTCTTCAACAGCAACTAGTAGAGAAGTAGAGGTCCCACTGAGTTCCACCTTTCGATTTTGCTTGTAAGCCAGTGCAACTGCAGCTCCGACCAGATCTTTTAAAACTTCAGAGACATCACATGGTCTACCTAACATGAACAAACCCTCGGGAAGTCATGTTGTGGTACAAACTGAAATCTGAATGACTTGAGCAAGTGTGAAAGCAGTTCAAATGATATTTTTTTTCATATATTGATGTTTATACCCAACCTAGAGAAGTTGGTTCATGTTGCAAATCTCAATTACTCAATTAGCACAAAATGTAGAAAACAACAAGTGAAAATAATAGGTATATAGGAACCACTACCCTAACAGTCAGAGTAACAATAATACCTTGTGTTATTTTGTTGGAGAGGTACGAGCCAAAGAGGCGGCATGGGAATTTCTATATCCTGCTTCTCAGAACTCAGATATGGCACCAGTGAATCAAATTTGATTATGCTTTCTGTTTTGGCATCCTCAGAGCTGTGATCTGGTAGAAAAGATGTCTCGGGATTTGATGGTACATTTGTTTTTTGCCCATTCATTTGCTTCAATGTATCTTCATTGTGCCGAAATATGTTAGCCTATAATGAAAAATGACAAAAATAATGAATCAAAGTTAAGTAAATTAAGAGTTAGGCTATTGTAAAAACATTTATTTTTCAGCTGACATACAAATGGTCCAAACTTGCTTTTTCATCTTTGATGATTGATCCAAAGTCCAAACCATCCAATGAGATATAATAAAACCTTGTCAGAAACAAAGTTTTACTATTCTAGAATTGGTTTATAATTTTTTGGGATTTTTTAAGATGCTTTATATTTTTAAAATTTTAGAGCCATTTTGAAAATCCAAAAAAAATAGTAAAACGTTCTAAAATAGTAGATCTTGACTTCCTACAAGATTTAGATATGTAAACCACATTTAACACCTTGGATAGACCACTTACACGTAAAAAATAAAGAATTGGACAATTTATATTATATCCAAAATACAAACATTATTATAATAGCCTAACTCATAAAACAAATAAACATATACAAAATTGAAACTATCATCAATAACCTTGGAAAACAAGAAATATCTCACATGCCCCTAAGAGCTATTTGTTTTTATTCACCTTTAAAGATAAACAGTGATAATGGAGAGGTAATTTTGGTTCTCTCCAACATATGGAGGAAGGAATGAATATTTTCATATACAGTAGGGATAATGCACATTATCTCCTACTGTTTGCAGGTGTATATTTAGGAGAATAGTGGGAAAAGAACTGCCAAACTAAATTCTATCAGGAAAAGTGCTACCTTGGTAAGGTAAACAACTTCTTGCATCTGTTGTAATGCATCTCTCATATGATCACCTTGAATGAGTATATCTTCAACTATATCATAAGGAATCTACATTAAATTGCCAAAAGAAGCACAAAAAGTTAGCAAATGACTTAATGTCTCATGTAAATTTGAGTTCCCCGCCATCTGCTAATTTTAATTTTGCAAACTACACCCACTGTCATATAATATTTTCAAATAACACCCATAATGTTGCATATGAGCAATTGCCATGTAATATTCACAAGATAATAACAATCCGCACCCAAACCTTCTAAAGAAAAAAAAAAGGTCGACACCCAAGCATTTTTTCGGAGAGCTGGAAATAACATCCATTAAATTTGACATATATATCCACTGCTCTGGTGAATTTCTTTTTTCCATATGCCCAAGTTGAACTATAGAAACTAGGGTGGTTCTAGTATAATGAAAGTATACATTCATTTCTTGAATGATATTGTTCAAATTAGATAACTAGAATTGTAGATGTATTTTGAATTTGGATTAATTTGAAAGACATTTAACATTCCATCAAACGATTATAATATTTAACAGTGCAATTTTAATGACTTTATGATCAATGACCAATCAAATTTCAAATTGCCTCAAATTTGATACATGTCCTTATCTAAACAGTGGTAGAACATATCTACAATTTTAATTTTTCAATATGAAGAATTATCTTATAAGATATCAAATCAATGTAGCATAAGAGCTGGAAGTACGCTAGAATTATCCATAAATCTAAATCAAGTCGACAAATGTGACCTTAAATGAACTATTAACAAAGTAAACTGTCACATTAAAATAAAAACATCAGTGATAACTAATTCAGTTGCTTGACTTGCCTTGTTTCAAACTAAGGTTTACTTATATAAACCAAACAATGTTGTGTGTCCAATGCAAAAGTGCCAAATGCGGGTGTTATTTGCACATAAGGAATGAATGTCTGCTTTTAAATTGCACAACAGAACTGGTCTGGTTTTCTTACTTGGCTTCTCTTGACATAAGTAGTCAGCATGTTTGCCAGAGCTCTGATACTAGAAAGTGGTCCATGTATCTGCACAATTTCTTAGATTTTAGAAAGCGACACAGGAAAAAGCAACCCCAAATACGAAACAGACAAGAAAAGGAAATGACCTGCTCAACCAATTGGCTCATTCTCACATTATTTTGCCATGATGTTTGTTGAAGTAACATTGCTTTCTGAAATAAAGAAAAGAAAAAAAAAAATTAGAATCGCAGATAAGGTCAAATAAAAACAATAGCAATACAAGCAAGAAATGATTCGGAAAAAGCAGAGGTCCAATAAAAAAAACTAACAAAAATGAAAAGAAATGAGTAAAATAATCAAAGAAAGTACCAAGTATAAGAAAAAGAACTGTAAAAGGGAAAATTGATTAATCTTACCTGATCCATGACATATGCAGTAGCCAAAGATTGAGAAATCCTTACAGCCCGGGATCTCTCCTCGAGAGTAATCTGACATGTTTTCACTAAATCTTCTTGATATGGTTGAATCTCCAATGAATTCCCATACGAGTAGTTACTTTGTGGTAAATTAGGAACCTCCCCTTGTGTGCTTTCTGAGTTCATGCATGTCTCAGCTTCAACATTTGGAAGCTCTGCAACTAGAAAGCCCACAATGAATGGATGCTTCACCAAAGGAAGAACCATGGCCCCATATTCAGGTACAAAGTCAAGCTGCACATAATAAAATTCATATGCATGTAACTCGGCTTACAGAAATATGTTTAAGTACCACATATGATAGAACATTGGGATTATCAATTAGAGCAAAGAGGCGATTATACAGTAACTGTTCACCAGCCAAAAGGAAAAACAATCCAGTGAAAGAGATTCAAACTTGATGAACCAGTGACTGGTACACATGGTACATGGAAGATCATATTTACTTAGGAACTTACTTCTTGTTTAGATAAAGCTGCTTCTACGCCTCTCAACCCCGCAACAACTGAAAAATTACAGACTAATATCACACAGTCTGAGCTGTCAGAGACATCGATCCCAGGAAAGAAAACTACTCTTCGTAGTTCTAGTTGATCCATGATGTAACTACCGGCTGGCCTTACATAAACCTATACAAGAGTACATGAACTAAGATATAATCCTAGCAGCTATTACGAGAAAATCAACACATAATATTTGATACTATGTTAAAAATATACAAACCATTAAATTTTTTCAGGCATAACTATTTACCCATAAAAATAATTTGATGATCACTGCGCACAGTTTCTAATTTGGGACCAATTAATCAACGAACATGCCATTTGCTCAGTTACCTTGTTACTGTTGTATCAATTAAAACAAGTATCCTCCAGGCTCCATTCTTTTACTGTTTTTTCCTTTGTATTGAATAAGTACAGCAACATTTTAATCACATCCTTTTTTTATTTATTGATCTGTGCCTTTAGTTCTCCCCTTCTCTTCCTCTCAAACATTATTGTGGAGCACAACCTAACTCTGATAGCACTGTCAATCCTTCGACGATCCAAACGCACCAAAAGAATATAAGAAATAAGTAACTAACCGACAGTATAGCGTCCGCTGAGACAACCATCCGAAATAGCTGGAGCTGTTCAACGCACAGACGTTGGAAATCAGAGCTGGGCATGAGAGGACCACCCTTACCGGCCTCCTCATCGAACCGACGGCGCGTGAACTCCACCGGCGAGGTTGACGACGCCCGACGGATGGCCGCCGCTAAGGCCGCAGCAGATACTGGGCTCAGCTCATCTTCCTCTTTCGTGTTAGCCACAGGAAGTGCAACTGCGTGGTTTCGTAAAAGAGGACGAATCTGCGAACGGTGCTTGGCGAAAGCGGGAAGGAGGAGACGCAAGGAAAGGCGAGGATGGTAGTGACTGGAGGGGAGCATGGTGTAGAGAGGAGGCAAATCGAACTGGAGAGAAGCGTGTAGCCAGTGATGGCTAACTCGATGTTTGGCGCTGGCGCTATAGCACCATGGGCGCACGCCTCGTGGCAAGAGAATTGGACCGGGTTTATCTTCCACGGTCGGATCTTATCTCCACTGCAAAACTGGACGGCTCTGGTCGTTTTTCGGCTGTTAAACGAGTGCGTGTCCTCTAAGATATCTCTTATTTTGCGTGACCGACGTGTTCGGTATCTATTCGGGAATAGCTCGGGGGACCCGTATTATTTAAGCTTTGATATTCGTGTAGTCCTTATTTTAACAGTTGATATTTTCCAAAAAGTCACGCAAAATATGAGATATCTTAGAGGAAATGAATTCCTATTAAACAGGGTACATATATTGACGGAGATATTTTGACTTGATGCAGCGCACGAACAATAAAGTCAAAATAATAATGCATATGACTCGTGCGCTTCTTGAAGCCAAAACAGTTCTGTTGATATATTTACCCGCTAAACAATGTATTTTATCCTCTGCGATCTGGTAGTCCGTACCCTATAAGCTAGAACCTCGAGGCACACGTCAATTGCTATTTTCCTTTTGATCTCATCCGTTTGTTTTGATCCAATATAGGATCAGACGGTATTACTGGATATGTAGTGCATCATCATTAAAACAAGAGAAAATTGTTACAATGCCACTTCAAAACTTTCAAATTGTGAAAATGCCACTCTAAATTTTGAAATTGTCAAAATGTCACTCCAAATTTCATTAATTTGTAAAAATGTCACTCCAAAATAATTAATGACTAAAATACCCTCGCCCGTCCATCTCCACCGCCTCCTCCCACACCCTCCGCCGACCTGACTCTCGCTCGTCGCAAGAGGCGCAAGAAGCAATTTTCAGACATGATTCCCCTCGCCCGCCTTCGCATTCTTCGTAACCCCTCCTCCTCCGACAAGCACCAACACCATCAAACCCTCCTCTAAAACCCCCCTCAGCCGCGCTCAACCGCCATTTGGAACAAGAGAAGAAGAGAAGACAGGAGAAAAAAGAGGAGAAGAAAGATATTTTAGTCATTAATTATTTGGAGTGGCATTTTTACAAATTAATAAAGTTTGGAGTGGCATTTTGACAATTTCAAAATTTTGAATGGCATTTTCATAATTTAAAAATTTTGTAGTGAAATTTTCACAATTTTTCTTTAAAAACAAATAACAGCGGATTCTCAAGTGCGCAGACTTGAACAAATTGTGAGAAGCCGACCCATGGCCCATGGTCCAAGCAATGATGATCCGTTTGAAGTTTTAAAAAATACATTTCAAATGATATTTTGAAAAATCATTACAGCACCAATCAAAATGTTCATTCTTATAATATCAGATAACGCTCTTCTCTATCAAACATAGACAAATTGTCAATACAAACTTTATTAGTGAAAAATCCTACTAAAGAAATTTATTTAGGCTAATCTCCCCACAAATTTCAGATATCCTCAAAAGCAGGGGCGGAACCAAGGCAGGGGCCAGCCTAGACCCCCCCTTAGCCCAGAAAATATACAAAAATTTTCAGAAAATATACATAATTTTTTTTGTTTATGGGCTCTTGGCACTCTCTAAATTATTTATGGACCTTTGACACCCTCTAAATTTTTTTTGCTTATGAATCCTAAATTACTTATGGCTCTCCCAGTTTTTATTCCTGGTTCCGCCACTGCTCAGGAACCTACAATTAATCCAAGTTTGTTCAATCTGGAACCTAAAAGAGAGAGCATTGCTACCCCAAATTTCTCCTTGGCATTCTTGTCGAATGGATCTTCGCCCAAGTATAGGTGGAAGTAAGCCTGGCACAGTAACTCGCTTTCTACTGTGTTGATTATCTCATCCTTAACTGCATTGGTTGAATTTGTTTATCAGAATTACAAACAAGAAGATAAAGATAGTTAATTTCTTTTTTCTTTTTAAATAGTTAATATGTAAGCCTCTTTACGCTAAAGAAAATGATTTCAATGAGACAAAATAGTTAAACATGACCAAACGTAACAAATGTGACTGGTCAAGTTTGGACATGTCACGTATGGTCGTGGCGTGCCTTGATTACAACGTAACAAATGTGTTGTGACCATTCATGTGTCATGACCATTTTTTAAAATTTAGTCACGACACGTATAAATATGATTTAGTTACGACGCGGCAACCGATCCAAGTCAAGATGTGACTAGTCATGCCACTGTACTTTTCAGCGATTCTTTTGAGTGGAGTAGAGAATTGAACCATGTCTTTTTTTTATTTCTTTATTTCTTTTACGCGAATTAGTTTGAACTGACTTTCTTTTTCGCATTATTTTTTTTCTACCGGGCTATGAATTAAATTCAGAGACATGCATTATTTTCATCTAGAAATAGACATAAGTATAAAATAACACTTGATCTAAAAAATAATTTCGAATCCAAAGATAACCTAATCTGACCCACAGTCACAGTAGGAATATTTGTTTGACATGAATTAAAGTAGACAAATCCACTTTATTGAATAAAGTTGGTGCCACCCTTGTCCAAAGGGAATTCATATCCAGTGCATTACCTGAAAGGCTGAAAAGGGAATCTTTTACAATTAGTGGATCCGGACCGTTCTTTTTAGCTTGGCATGAATCTCAAAGCCCAATAAAACTGCCCCCTATTTTTCCCGAATCTCAAACGGTAAAGTGAGGCCAATCCTCTACGGTACCTGAGAGGAATATTGATCCATCCAAAGGTTGGTATGTAAATATCGATATTTGTTTTTTATTTCTGTTAAGAAAAAAATCGTCAGCTGTAATTGCCTGGAAATTTCCTACTCAGCAATAATTGCCTGTAAATTTGCTACTCAGTGTTAATTTCCTGGAAATTTCCCAAGCAGGATGCAGGAAATTTCGTACCCTATAAACCACGCAGTGTCCCAAGTTTTCCGTATATATATGGAAACAACGGTAATTGCTCGCTAACTGCAAACTACTCAGTATTATTATTACCAGTTAACGAGTCTCTCTGTTCTCCTCTTTGCCCATTTCCTTCCGATCGATTTCCCAAATATTGCCTCCTAAAATGTTCATTGCAACATTCCCCATCCTGTTTCATCTATCAATGTCTTTCTTATAAGCAGGGTAGTTACAATTTCACAAGTGCTCTCTTGCTCGGTCTTTTTGTTTCTGAAAAGAAACAGTAGCTCTGCTCCTATGTTTCATCCTTTCATTAAAGAAAAAAATTTCGTATATGTTTTAGTATTCTGGAATTGGGTTGCACGGCAGTCGCTACTGATGCTGTCAGCAGAGCAACCTCTTTCGTCACTGGCAAATACAAGGAACACAACAACGTTCAGGAATGGATAGAGCGTCTGGTGATGGCACAGATAGAGATCGAAAGTGCCCTTCTGATTTCAGAGGAGTTTGATATCAATAATGATGAACCGCTCCATCAATGGCAGGAGAAGTTGAAGGAGGCTGTGTGTGAAGCAAACTCAGCAACTTCCAGGCTGAAACTGAAATCCTTCATGAAGAGCCAAACCAAACCATTGAAGGCGGGTCATCTGCCCATGATCAATCCGTGCAAGAAGAAGGATCTGATGATGCAACTTTGTCACATCCTGCCTCAAATTTCTTTGAGACCGTCGCTCATCAAGTCAACTTAGAAGAAGGATCTGATTATGCAACTTTGGTGCATCCTGACTCAAATATCAGGAAGGCTTTCGCTCGTCAACTCAACCTAGAAGCAAACTTACCCTATAATCAATCCGTTCCTCAAGTCTTCCTAAAAGTAAACTTACCCTATATTGAAAAATTGCTGGTTGCAATTTTAAGGAAGATGCAATGTATGTACATCATCAGAATGGTAAACTCGGCTATAAGAGATTTAAAATTATGCCGATGTACAGCTAGCCCATGGCCTGCCATGGTAGAGCGCTTATCTGCATTCTCTCGGCTACTTGATCCAAGAACTTTTAGTTTACTGGACCCTCGAATGATGGTTGTTAAATACTTGGAGAATGATGAAAAAGTGAGCAAGCTGATAAAAACCGTGGAGAAGCTTGAGAAAATGGCCGGGGAAATAGGTGTCTTCATTGAATTGCTGAAGTTGCAATTGAAACGCAAGATGTGTAGGAAGAGGAAGAGAAGTGGCGTGGCTTTACAAGCCTTTTTTCTGGTTCTCCCTCTCAAGTTACAAACCTATGCTTTATTTTGCTACATTGAAGATCCTTCTCTCCTTGTAATCATGCTGTTTCGCGCAATCTGCAATGTACCTACTGGAATCACCGGTGATATTTTCATCGAACTCATCATGTGAAATTCTTGGATTAGTTTCTATTTGCCGTAAGCTCAATGGCCTAGCATCATTCTCAATCTATGTAATATATGTTTAATATTGAAGTGAAAATTGTAATGTTGTTGTTTAAATAATATTAATCCTATTCTACCTCAAGGTATAAGCACCTTATATGACATGGGTATGAACTGAATACATCCCTGAGTACATGTTGATTCTTTCATATGTTCTCAAGTTTTGAGTTCCAACTTCCAACCACTAGTCTCCATTACTAACTATTTACTAATTTCTTACAGAACAAACAGCCCAACAAAATAGATTTATAAAAATGAAAATGAAAAAAAAGATAAAAAGAGGACATGGCCCAAAAGTCCAGAACCGACTCCGCTGCTTGCCAAATGGGCAAGCAAAACTCTGCTTTTCCAAATCAAACCATTCATTTGTGTTGAGATTTGTGTATGAAAAAAATTTAATAGTTAGATTTGAAAAAGCAGGTCCTCGACCTGCTTGCTAATTTGGCAAGCAACGGATTTGGATCCCAAAAGCCCAATTAAGCAGCTGTCAATTGCTTGTATTTGGTTTGAGAGTTGAGACATAAGAAAATGGATTATGATGTAGGGTGCTTGAATTCAAAATTCCAATAAATTACTTTTGGAATATTGGGATTCTTAATTTAATTTGAAGGAATAATTTTTTATTATTGGCTATCTTCTTTTAGTGTTATCAAACCACAGGCCCAATAGAGAAATTAGAGTATTCTGAGTTTCTTTCCATTTTACTACCCAAAATTACATAATGTGTACCCATATTAATTAATCATTCCAATTGAGGAACTTTTAACAGAACTTGTTGTTGGATTTGGAGACGTCTAATTACAATAATTAAGTTGGACATACGTGCATTATGATTATGATATCAAATACTGGCGCAAGATTACATTTATGTAATGATTAAAATATGTCCAATAATGTGATTAATTAAGTCACGGCATTATACGTATTTATATAAGGTTTTGGATACGAATACATATAGAACAATGTTAATCAATATAATTGTTAATTGACCGATTATAGTTGATTAAAATAATAGCAGTAATAAAAATATAGGCTAAATAAGGAAATCAGAATTGATTCTGATTTATTTCAGTTTTTCTGGAGGTTTTTTATTTTCAGATCCTTGAAATCCGAAATCAAGATTTCTTGGCAAACTTGTTTTCCAAGTATTAGCCAATTTTCGGCTGCTATATAAGGGCTGGGTCTCCAAGGCTTGCGATCAATCCATCACAATTGTCTGCTCCATTGAAGACAGGATACTCTGTCATAATATTTAGGATAGCCAGAGAAAATGATTGCAAGTTCTTGGAAGGACTCGAGAGCCAACAACTCAAGTCAAGACCAGGAGCGTATCAACCCAGAGCCTTGGAAGCTGTCTGATTGATAGCATACGGAGGCCTTTGAAGATGGAAAGTAAGTTCCGCTGTGCATTAAGTTTAATTTCTTACAAATGAGTAGATCTTGGTTAGGGTTTAAAGTAATTAGGGAAACCTACAAAGTAAAACCAACACTTGTGACACAAATATATAGGCAAAAAATAAGAGATGTTTTTTTTGGTTTAACATTGTGAATCACACATAGTACATGTGTTTAATTTGGAGGGTGATACGTTTGAATTTTGAAAAAAAAAATTCAAACCATATTCAAAATCATTACGGCACCAATCAAAATGTTCATTCTTATAATATCAGATAATGCTCTTCTCTATCAAACATAGACAAGCTGTCAATACAAACTTTATTAGTGAAAAAAGCCTACTAAAGAAATTTATTTAGGCTAATCTCCGCACAAATTTCAGATATCCTGAGAAGCCATCAATCCAGTTTGTTCAATCTGGATCCTAAAAGAGAGAGAGCATTGCTGCCCCAAATTTCTCCTTAGCATTCTTGTCGAATGGATCTTCGCCCAAGTACAGGTGAAAGTAAGCCCGGCACAGTAACTCGCTTTCTACTGTGCTGATTATCTCATCCTTAACTGCATTGGTTGAATTTGTTTATCAGAATTACAAACAAGAAGATAAAGATAGTGAATTTCTTTTTTTTTTAAATAATTAATATGTAAGCCTCTTTATGCTAAAGAAAATGATGTCAATGAGACAAAATAAAACTGAAAATAATTATCAAGTACTTTTTGTTTGGAGGGTATATCCAGGGAGCCGTGTTATCTCAATCACTGAACCAGATGACAACTTGATGCTATCTTTAGCATCTCCCATTAGTCTGTCAATATTTAAATTGAAACCATAAGCACAAGATTATTGGAAATGAGAAAATATGATATAACATAGCATTTATAAGGAACCAGATTATCTGCCCCTCTGTGGACAAGAAATTTTTGTCCCTAAAATCACCGACACATGGGTCCGAAGTGGATTTTTGACATTTAAATATTGAATATAGTTTTGCCTCAAAATTCATCCCAGACCCACGTGTCAGTAACCTTAGGGGCAAGAATTTCCTGCTCACAGGGGTACAAGTTATAGAGAAGTATTATCCAGTAAAAAAAAAAAAAAGATATACCTCTTGGCAAGTTCATCGTCCGTTTGACCGCCATTGAGTTTTTTTATCATGGCGCCGAGCACTTCGTCGAAGTTCTTCCTGACCATATTCATTGTCAGGGCAGGAAAGACTATAACTAGCCTCGCCATCAATCCAACATCACTATCAATCACCGCTTCATACAGCTCCTTGGTCGGGTTTTCGGGAGCTTTCTCGAATTTGGATTTTAAAAGCTCCTTCATCTTATCGTTATCCCCGTAAATGCCTGATTAATTTGTACATTATTAGTCAGAAGATTTAAGAAAATTTACCTATTTATATATGCCATCTGTTCAATTAAAATTTATAATTTGTATGATGTTAAAGATATATAATTCTTCAAGTATTCAACAGGAAGGTCATATCATCAAAGTTTCCATCAAAATATGAATATATGATGTTTCATATAACATTAGTTCTTTGTTCAGCTCTATTTTTCCTTTTAAGTGTAAGCTCTTATTTGAACATAAATTTCAATTACTAGCTAAAAAATTACTTAATTAGTTCTATGTTATTGACTAATTAATCAAATAAAAGAAAAGGTTACCAAATCCGTAAATTGAAACATTGAGAGCAATTACTCTCTTCTTTCTGACTCCCATGGCATCCAGTTGCTTCCCATCAGAAGTCTGTACTGGAAAATTCACCCCTGTATTTGGTTCCACCTCCATTTTCACCTCTTCTTCTTTGATCTCTTTCACCTCCACCTCCACCTCCAACTGATCTTCTTGTTTCACCTCTTCAACCGTTTTTTCCTCTTGCTTTATCTCAGCCTCTATTGTTGTTGCCATGGTATTTTCTCTGGGGTTTTGATTTTGATTGGCTGGTGGTGGTTGGTACGGAGAGAAGAGGAGAGGATGATGGTATAAATAGAAAAGGTGGTTGCACTCGGATCAATGAAGAGTAGTAATGGCGCTATCATCATCGGTCATTATCTGATAAATGCTCTTTTGCCTCTCACCGTACAACAATAAAATAATAAATAAATAAGGGTTTGTCTATAGTACAGTAAAAGAGAATTGACTATACTACAATAATAAGTTTTAATTAAAATCTGACCTTTAATCGGATGTTTTCAATTTCTAAGTTGTTTAGGAATAAAATAGTTTTTTTATCTGCTCCATTATCTCTTTCTCATGACCCCGTTACATATCTTTCTCCTCTACTCTATTTCCTCTAAGCTCCTATGAACCGAATAATGGCACCACTCTTTCTTTTCCTTTCTATCGATTTTCACACAAAAAGAAGTATTATCTTGAAGAAGTCGTGATCTTTGATTCGTCTAATCCCTGAACCGCGGAGACCTTTCTCACTTCGTCTCTCTCGTCCCCAAAAAAAAAAGACCTATCTCCTCCGACTACGGCAGGCCGACCACCATTGGCATCGTCTCATCATGAGGAGTCGACTGCACTTGGTCTTGGTCGCCGGTTATCGCCGGAGACTTTGATTAACCTTTAGGTTTCTCGGTTTGGGAAAACTCGAAACTAAGATATCTTATTCTCCAAATTGAGTCAATTCAATTCAGTTTTTCTTCAATTCCCTCTGTCTAAAGCATCGTATTATCAATTAAATCATGTTTATATTATCAACTTAACATCTTTCATTCATTTTCTTTATGTTCTATCAAGACATGTATTGGAGTATCGGTACCGATTTCCTTTCTTTGCTAAAATTCGATTAAGTCTGAGGTTCAATTCATTTCTTTCAGTTATACGACGGTCATTTGATGATCTAGGCAAGGTTCAGTGAAGAGTTTGAGGAAATAGGTCCTGGGGTTTCTGGGGACGAGAGACAAAACGAGCAAGGCAAATAATATTAAGTGCGTGCTTTATAAAATGACTATTTTACCCTTCTCAGTTAAAATTCTGGGAAATTTAAGGAAGACGTGCTGTTAAATTTCTATTATCTCCATCGTCATATTATAAAAATGAACGGTTATAAATTTGCTGTACTATAGCAGAAATAAGTTTGCTGCACTATAGACATCCTCAATATATGTATTTAATTATGTAGTTACTTAAAAGAGTAATGTTATTTTGTAATAATGGACTAAATACTTAATGTGTGTAGATATAATTTAAGATTTAATGGATATCTATTCATAAGTTTGATACAAGTACAATTCATTTTGTTTTAGTAATTTCAAATCAAGAAAATAACCTTCTTCCGTAATTTCCCCACCAAATTAATTAATGCTAGTTATTTACAAATCTTGCGTAGGATGTGGATATAATTCCAAACCCCAAGTACAAAGATAATAGCAGTTCGGGTCAGGTTTCACATGAACCCGATCCGACTGAAATTATCTTTTTCCTTTTTCTTTTACAAATAATTTGACTGGATTATTATTAGGGGGCACACGAATCGGATATTATCCGTTCAAATTTGGATCCATATCCGAAAATTAGATATGGTTATTCAATATCTAAATATTTGTGCGGATACGGATACATATAATTTTGAATTTTAATTATCTATATCTGAATAGTAGATATATATCGTATAGTATAATATATATTATGAAAAAATTATGTTATTCATCATTATAATTAGATAAACATTATGAAGTTTTTTTAATAATATTTATATATTTTTTTAATAAATAATGGTATTGAAAAATGAATATCCAATTTGTATTTGTTTAATATATAATTTGTATTTGTATTTGTATCCGTTTAATATCATATCGGTATCCGGAAAAAAATTAGATACAGATATAATTTTACAGTAAAAATCGATCCGTTTGCACCCCCAATAATTATCCATCATCTTTACAAGTAAAAATCGTTTTTCCTCCTAATTGAATATAAAATATTTATGCAAAAAAAAAGTACCTAACCTATTATTTCTTTTTTCAACTTAGAAGGCACCTTACAAAAACTTATTTTTCACTTCAAATTATCAAGACGTCTCGTTCGTTATTTAAATTGCATTAAATTCAATTATTTAGTCATCACGCATCCTATCATATTGCGGTCCGAATTCACATCCTATGTGAAATTTTCACCTGCGGAGTTGTGCGGTGGTTTTAATCTGGTTCGTCCGTTTTGATTGGACGGACCAAATAAGATTTTGGCACGAATCTCAAAGCAAAATTAATACTACCCCTCCATCATCCAAGCACTCACCAGCTGAGAGTAAATTCGAGCCGTCCGATCAGCTTTGCAGGTAAAAACTCTGCAGAGAATACTGGTCCATTGCGGTCCAGGAAACTTGAGGAATGAGGATCCTATTATTCTTGCCCGTTATTCCCCTTTTCTCTATTTTTTTTTCTGAAGATAATAATCGGGTTATAATTAAAATATACAGATCCGACTCCACTACTCTAAATAGGATAGCAAGATTCTGTTATTCAAATTTTAGCCGTTCATCTGTGTTCAGATTCATGTATGAAAAATTCAACAGTTGAAATTTGAATAGCAGGATCCTGCTCTTCTATTGAAGCCCATTACAGAACTTCGGCTCATGGGCCTTAAATGATTGTGGGCTTTTGAATTTTTTTTAGCTAAAATATTTTTTTCAGTTATTATTAACCAATTAAAACCAGAGGTTAATATCATGTAGAGCTCATTAATATCTTAAATTAATCCAAGCAAAATGTGAGCCCATATGGCCATACAATCTCAAAAGAGGATCAAATTCCATATAGCAGAGTCTAAAATAAATTTGGAGCCATATAAGGGGGTGATCGGTTTAAGATTTGTGCCAGATTAAAACGGACGACTGAGATCTCATTCAACACGGTACCCGGCCAGCTATTGCATTGGATCTGAATTCAGTTCACTTATGGGCCAGATTGCACTGGATCCTCTTTTGAGATTATATGGGCCGAGTTTTTGTTTGGATTAATTTAAGCTCTTAATGGGCTACACCTAATGTTAATCTCTGGGCTTAATTGATTAATTATAACTTGCTTAGAGCATAAGAAAACAACCTCGCGTTTTATTAGTGTAAAATTGCAAACTTATATTTTTTAGCGAATTTCTTCTCTGATTGACCTTTTCCTCATCTTTCGTCTTGATCTCAGGAGCAAAACAATCGCCTTTACCTGATGGAGCATCAATCAGGCAACTGGGATTTGGTTATCAAGGTCCGAGTTCTCTAATACTTTGTTAATTGAAAATAAGATTTACTGATTGTTGGATTGATTATCGCATGCATTGTCAAAATTGATTGATTGGAGAAGTTTTCATTATAGTTCTTTGTTTATGGCATTTTTGAAGCTGCTCCCAAGTTGAAATCCCATCAAGTTTCTAGTATGGATTGCTTCGGTTTTATTATTTTGTAAAATTAAACTATTATGTTTCATTTTTACTTACATGATGTCAGTTATTTCATCATCTCTTTAAGGTGAAATATGGAAATCATTTAAAACGCTTCAAGTCCTTTGTCAAAGAAAAGAGATTGGAGTACAACATGACCACACTCAGATCAAAGATAAAGGATGCTTTCGATTTAGACCAAGATGCTGAACTGGCACTTTCTTACGAAGATGATGATGGTGACATCATCACACTGGAGCAAGACGAAGATTTGATCGATGCAATCATAAATCAGCAGTTAAACCCTCTTCGCATAGAGGTCCAGTTAAGAATTTCTAGTGCTGAGCTAGTGCAGCGTTTCAGAAGCATGTTAATGTCAAGCTATTCGACATCTGCTAATGGTCCCGTGATGCGAGAATTGGATTGTCAGAGGAGAATTAATTGGGGCAGAATTGGAGACATAAATCAAAGTTTTCACAGTGATGTAAGACTCTTCAAAATTATGACGTAAATAACTGTATGCCTCAATGCTACAACAAATTTATTTATCAGATTTACTCTATACTGGTCTGGTCTTTGTGGTACATGTGTTGATCCGAGTGACCTCCGTCCAGCCCCTTCCTTTTCTAGGAATTTTTCAAATTATTACACAGACATGGGTTTATGGCTGATTTTTTAAATTTAGTCATTAATCGAGATTTGGTGCATGATTGTGGATTAATTATGGCTTAATTGTGATGATTAACCTTCATGATTTTAGCATTGTGGATGTCACTCTTCACCACATGTTTGTGGCCTAAGACCCAAAAAGTTGAAGCTTAAAAGCCGCTTCATACAAGATTTAACCATACCAGATGGAACTAGGGTTACAACGTCTACTCCGTTTACTAAAATATGGCGTGTGTATAACAATGGTAAAGATCCATGGCCGTATGGTACACAACTTGTTTGGATTGGAGGCGATCAAATTGGAAACTGTCATGCTGTTCAATTACAGGTACGAAAAATCGGACATACTTGTCCAAACTTTTAGTCATTTTCATGTTATTTTCTGGTTTTCTAGATTAAAATGTGCATGATTTCATTGTAGTCTTTGAAGGAAACGTGTGTTCCAGTCATGGCTCATAACTAATACTGTGGTTTTTTGTGTTCATATGACAACTTTCAGTTGGATCTTTTGTAAATTAGGCTGATTATATTGTTAGGAAAATGATTTCACTTGCCTAGAGAATTTTTTTTTCCTATACTTGCTCACCAATATCGTTGCATCACATGTGAACCCTGTTCTGCCAACCGCGAAAAATTAACTGTGAATCCTATAAGAAAATTCGAAAAATGTGAATCCTCTACAAAGCAATTTTTTACAAGATTTAGACTTATGAATGAAGATGGAGGGATAACACAGTGCGCGTAAAGTGGAGGCCGAGCCTGGGCAAAAATGCTGTGTGAGATGGTTAGCATGCCTCTATTTATTATGTGCATTTGGACAACAGCCTAACAGTTTTCACAGTACCATTTGACATAAATTGTGATAAGGAGATATTGGGAGAAGTTAAAATAAAACGAAGCTGGTAAAATCTGGTGGAACAGGGATTTTGACAAGGGGCAGAGGAGAGTGTGGCAACTGGCAAGGGGAGGCACTTACCTTCCTGACTCAAGAAAATTGCAAGAATATTCTTTCTTTCGCAATGGTTCTTTGAAAAAGGTTTTTAAAAATATGTCAGTGAAAATAATTGAAATTTTATCCCCCTAAAATTTTTCCGTGCCCTACGGTATAAACCTGGCTTTGCCCCTGCATATTATTAAATGAAGAAAATATTTGCTCTAACTGTACACATTTGTTTCTTCCTGAGATGAAGTTAAATCGTGCACAGGATACTTTTATGTTAAATGCAAAAGTTTAGGAAAGATGTATCGATTTTGTTGAGTCAATATTAGAAAACTTAAAACCAGGCTGATTTTTGCAGGACTTCTAACATTTGACAGCTGGTTTTTAGCAAATAACCCAAAGTTTGTCGAGCATTATTTGCAAATACACGAAATGTCAAATATTTTCTACAAAGTTTCCTCGCAATGTCCGGTTTATTTTGAAAACAGGCTTTTTATTTAATCGAAGTTCACCGGAGTTGTGTAAGTGTCACTAAAATGTGTATTACTTGCTTGATAACTATGATCCTATTTTCAGTACTGCTCCTATCATGGCTGGTAATCTCTCATGAGTGGCGTATTAGGCACATTGTAATTGTACTAAAAAAAGTTTATTTTATTGAAACTTTACAGATTCCTCGCACCGGCTTTCCGGTTCAAGAGAATATTGATGTACAGGTTGATTTTATAGCTCCTTCAAAACCTGGCAGATACATCTCGATTTGGAGACTGTTATCACCTTCTGGGAAGAACTTTGGCCATTGCTTTTGGGTTCTGATCAAGGTTCTTAGTCTCTGGCATAGTATTAGCTCTTCACATACTTATTTGAAAATAAATTTACAAATTCAGACAATGGGTCATTAAATCATCAAGCTAGTTGAAAGTAAGGTCTCATTCAGTCAAACAGATAGGACAGTATTGAAAGTCGGCTTTTGGATAATATTTGACTTTGCTTTTGTTGATGTATGTCTTGATGAAAAATTGGTCTTAGAGAGATTTTTGGCATCTTATGTTGATAAAAAAAATAAAAAATTAGGACTGAGAAACAAAAATCACTCTTGAACCCACTTTTAAGTGCGTTGCAAAATATGACCGATAAATAACTTGTCAAATCATGGATGGAGCGGGCCTTCCTTGACTAGGCAGTGTTCACAGACTTTGTGATCCTAATTATTTTGAATTTCATCCCTGGATTAAAGTGTGTCAGTAAATCAGTTTATATTAAAGAAGATACCCATAATTGTTGTTCATTTTCTTTGTGTCGCCTTTTTGGATTTCAGGTGGAACTGCCCAGTACTGCTTTCGGCACCACCAGTTCTTCACTTGATCTTAAACTGTCTCCAGAAAACAAACATGCTGGAGCAGGATTACTCGAACCCATTGCTCTGGCAGATCAACGTATGCATTGTGTTGTTAAACTGCCTGATACGGTTGGCTCTTCTCAGCAATCTAATAAACCTCTTATTGATCTTAATGAAGACAGTCCAAATGTCAATTCAACTGTTGATCTAGGAGACACAAAGGAGGCAGTTTCTGAATGGGGCCGACTTCTTTCTGAGCTTCATGACATGGTTAGTCACCTCATTACTCTTGCGAGTATTGTACAAAATAATCATATTTTAGAAAGAAGCACTGTACCTGTTTGGTTTGAACAGTGCCAGTTTGATAAGATTCAGTGCAAAGGTTTAGGGTATACCTGATGTTTGTTTGGGTTTTAAGCTGTGTGTTCAAACACTTGGTTTTTTCAATGAAACTGACTGTCTGTTAACAGTTGATGCTAACATATAGAGGTTTCATTTCAGGGTTTCTGTGATGAAGAGCTGAACAGGAGGCTATTGGTAGAATATGATGGAAGCATCAAAAGGGTTGTTCTGGATTTAATAGCAAAAGAAAAAATGGGTTAGTTAATAATACATCCTTATATGGGTCTAATTGTAAATATGTAGATAACGACTATGACGGATGAATATAAACATCGCTTTGTGTTGGAGTCTTGGCATGCTGAAAAGGATGATAACTTGTTTTGCCAAATTGAAAGCATATATTATGGATATCATAAGACATTAGTTGCAACTTTTATGACTAGTATGAAACTAAGGAAACCTAAATTCCAAATAAGCAGAGCATCTATTTGTTTGCATGACTTGAATGGATCTTGTCAAATATTCCTGAACAATAATGCAAATCAAAAGAGAAAAGTTCCTAGAGTCATACTTTGATATTCTCAGTATATATGCTTCTGGAAAAAGCAAATAAAAGTAAAAGAGAATCAGTATTGAGAACATGTGGTTTATACTTAGTATAATTCCATTTTAGACTGGTACCAGTAATTGACCTGGTAAAGAGTCCAGTTGAGACTTGTTCAAACAGCACAGCTGGTCAACTGCTCGGCTGTTTAGGGAACAAGAAAGAGACCTAGCTTAAATTAAATTAAACAAATTATCTCTAAACAATGATTTTCTTTTAATTTAGGCCTTCAGTTTACAGGCCCAAATTTTTATTTCTACCATTTAAAAAATAAACAAACCAATAAACCATTTTTATCTCAGAATTTCAGACTTACCACATTAGCCAATTCTGGCGGACCAAATATTGGTCTGCCAATTGAATCGGTGGACCATTTTTTTTTTAACGGAAGGGGGTTCGGTCTGTCAATTCAATTAACGGGCCCTTTTTTTTTTCCTTCTCCTAATCCACCAATTGAATTCTATTCAGTTTTTTTTTTTTTTTTAAATGGGGTCTGCCGATTCAATTGGCAGACGTGGTAAGTCTGGAATTCTGAGAAAAAAGTGGTTAATTGTTTTTTTTTTAATATGGTAGAAATAAAAAATTTCGGGTTTACATGGTCTCAAATTTTCCTCTAGATTTGCTATTCATTCTATTGTGACTGTGGAACTCTTCAATTTTTATATCTCAAATAATTTTAATTAATACAAACTATGGATCAAAAGACATGTAATTAAGTATTGAAAAACACTTACCATAATCTGTGGAGTTATTTAGGGAACAATTTATGCTATTTGCTTAGCTGTCTTAAGAATTGGGTGTAAAGATATTAACAGCACTATTTTTGTTTCACGCAGCGCACAGTTAGATATTATTTTTTCCATTTTCTCCTGCATTGCGCATTGAGTAAAGTCGAATTAGCTTTGTTCACAATAGCAAAATCATTCCCCTTTAATGTATTAATCTCGACTTTTTAATTTGAAACAATTATGTTTAGTTAGTGCCAAGAATTATTCAACAAAGTAAAGTTCTTGGTTCCCTTGTCTTCCGGAAAAGCACCGAAAATTATGAACTTTGAAACGTAAATTTGGTGCGAAAGCGCTCCCACTATATGAAAGCACAGCAAAGACAATTTGCCAAATGGTCTAAATACGCTATCGTGTAACAATACAAACTAGTTATGCACTTATGCATATGTATGTAATGTAACAACTACCGTACAAGGTGCACATTTGTTTCAATGAAAAATGTTTTTTTTTTACGCGTTGCCAAGAAGGCAACAATAAATTATTAGTTCTCTATTAAAAATTGCCACCGAGAAAATAATTAAATGATGGTAATCGTTTCACTTGAAGCTAATTGGCAACATATTTGAAATAAATGAACATTTTATAATAAATTTAGGAGCATGACAGTGTATATTACGGCTCAACCATTGCTAGAATTTATATTTCTATTTTCAAAGCTTAAATATTAAATATGAACTGTTAAACATGATTACCATATGAAAATGTGCTTAGAGACAAAAAAAAAATTATATTTTTTAAAATAAATTTAAATCACTACTTTCGAAGGGTCTAAAATTTTTAATCAAGTGGTATTCTACCTGTCTAAAAAAATATTTAAAAAAATATAAGATTTGATCTCCAAATATATTTGTATTTAAATATTATGTTTGACAGTTGATATCAAATATTTAAATTTTAATAATAAATATATAAATTCATAAGACGAGTAAATTCGTAATATGCATTAATATGCCTCGTTCTAAATTTAGTCATTCCACATAAACTTTTATAAGCTCCAACTTCCAAATGCAAGTTGGCAACTTTTCATAATAGATAGTAATAGAATTCTTCAAAGAAAAGGAAAAGAATATATCTTTTTTTCCCATGGCATATATGGGTGATGGGTCCCTTCCAAGCACTTGCCAACGTAGGCTGGATGTGATGCATTTTGTTCCTATTCTTTTCAGTTTTTCTCTTTCTAGGATTCAATGCATTTTTGGTGCCGTAATCATGCCATCTATTATCTGATTAGATGCCACTTGGATGGATGGTGGGTTTAACTAACTAATGGTGGTGCACGTATTGTGTTTGCATCGTTTTAGTTAGGGGTGCAAACGGATCGGATAGTAATAAAACTATATTATCCGTATTTGTTTTTATTTTTCGGATACAAATATAGATTATTTTTATGATATATATTAAATTATATGGTATATATATACTATTTTAATACGGATAATTAAAATTCAAAACTGTATCTGTACAGATATTCAAATGTCATGTATCTGTATCTAATTTTCGAATGCGGATCTAGATACAGTTGGATATATTATCCGATGCGTCTGCACCCCTAGTTTTAGTGTCTTTATCTGTTTGGTGGTTAACCATCAGATTTGATTGGGTTTCTATAATCGCCTAGCAAGAAGGCAACAATTGCCAACTTATCCAAAATTTCAGGCACTCGTTTTGTTCATATGACCATATCTCTCCAATTTTGATTTTCTGTGGACAGCTAATTATTGTATACGGTAGGGGTGCAAATGGATCGGATCCGTACATATCCATCTAATATTCGATCCGTATCCGTATTCGAAAAATAAAAGCGGATACAGATATGGTTTTACTACTATCCGATTTGTTTACACCCCTAGTATACGGTGTGGTGTTTCACTGACATCCGGATGCCAAATAAATATTTTTGGCTTTTTCAAAGGTATAACTTTCAAGTTATAAGAGTACCTATATCAGTAAAATTAATAAGAAATTAAACACAGCTAATAAGTCCTAAGTATAAATTAAGTTAATTTTAATTTTTAAACCTCAGTACTCGTGTAATTATTTTTTAATTATTATTACTAAACAAAAAGAGAACGCCGGAAATGAGAGTTAATAAAACAGTTAGAGAGAGTGATTTCCTTAAAATAAAATCTTTTTGAATTAAGTTACATCTCAAAAAATATAACAGAAAATAACAGATTGTTTTTAGAAATAGAAAAAAGTAAACGCATGACCATAGTGACAAATGAATTATTCGAGTTTGGTTGACGAGGTCAAAAGTTCGTGATTCAAAAATAATTCGAGTATAATTCGGAAATAATTAGGAATTATCTGGACTAGAGATCTCAGTACTTGCACTCAAGAAAAAATAAGGTTATGGAAAAAATTCGGGAAACAATTGTGAATAATTCGTAAATTTGGGGGAAAATTGTAAAATTAGCGAATAATTCGGTCAAAGTTAGGTTAACCAAATAATTCGACATTCAGTTCAGTATCAACAAAAAAATGAATTATTCGTATGACAACATGTGTAATACTCTCCTCGCAGTTCATCGCTGTCACAGAAAATCTAGATTTTTTAAGGGAATCCATTTTTCTTAAGCAACAGATCTGTGATGTGAGATCAGTCGTCCAGAAATTGGAAACCATTTGGTTCCAAATTTTCTGACAGTTTGGTATGTCTTTTGTTGATTGGTAGATATATTGATCAATCTTCACTTTCATCCTTTGTTTTAATTAGAAAATGGAGATTGCGCAGGTCTTAGTATATAATTAAACAAAAAGAAGAAGAAGTAAAAAGCTCACATTTGAAGTAAATTACTATTCAAAAAGTTCTTATTATAATTTTCTTATTCATTTTGCTCATGCAATAATTTTAGATAGGAGTGTTCAAAGTTCAAACGGTTCGGTTTGTTTGGTTTTTAACCGAATCAAAAAATTTCAGTTTAAATGGATCGGTTCGATTTAGTTTTCTCAAAACTGACTAAACCTAACCGACCGGTTTATATTGGTTCGACTCTAATTTTATTAGTGTTATAATGATTTCACTGAAAAAAATCGGACCGAGTCAAACCAAACTTCAATTGTTGTGTATGACAATATATTCTTTTCGTTAATAATAGTACCAATAGATTAACTTCGGTTCTTAGTCGGTTGATAAGTTTAATCAGTTCGGTTCGGTTCTATTTTTTAAAACCAAAAAAAATTAATTTGATCATTTTACTTCGGTTTGAACCGAACTGATCGTTTGAACACCCCTAATTTTAGAGATATATAAAACTAACAAGTGATTCTTTCAGTGTCAATATCTAAACAAGTGAGAATTCCTTTATTTAATATTTCTTTTTTTGGAAATGTGGCAAATATCTTTCGAGATATGGAAAGGCCGAATATTAATTCAGAATTTTGAACAAAATTTGAATAAAAGAAAGAGAGCTGAGATCACAAATCTTTTATTCCTACCTTGTTAAATTTTGAATACATGTATCATTTTTTGATAAATTTAAATTTAAAAGAATTACATTAATTATTAAAAACAAATTCAGAAAAAACCGTGAGATTCCGAAACTTTCACATATTTTTTTCACACGGGAATTAAAACTTCGATGCAATATAAAAAATCTACAAAAATTCTAGGAAACAAATTGCAAATTGGCCATGAAGAGTACATCATGAGTTTGCTTGGAGAGGTCATTTGAAATTTGAAAGTAAATAATTAATTAAAACGTGTTATTTCCAGTTGGAATTTGGCAACTCAACATGGTCACCACGCAGCTGAAAGTTGATTGTCGCCATGGCTTCACTTGTCACTTGTGTGGTTTAATCTCAAACCAATACGTCATTTGGATTCTTCAATTTGGATTAATTGTGACCCACACAAACACACAACCATGTTGCTTATTGATATATAATAAGTGTTGTAAAAAAACGTCCAATTAGTCATTGGCGGTGATCAAATCATCACGGATTGTCCCAACAAATCGGCCGATTATTTCTGATTATAGCTGATTATTCCGATTAATCGCTTGACGGTAACATGTCCGTCCGACGACCTCATACTGTTATTTACAGCATTGTATATAATCAAGGAGGTGAGGCCACGGTAATGACTTGGGAGTAGGTCCGATGCCCATCAGACCTACTCTGGTTCGATCGGTTCAATCACCGTCCGATTTGCTTCCAAATTCCTATGAAATGCTTTAAATTTGGTGAGTGTCTGCTTGATTTTCGTGCACACATATCTTAATATGGATCGGATGGCCATAGAGCTTGTGGAACTCAAAAATAGGTCGGATGGGCACCGGGACCTACTATGTTATATTACATAACAGTGTGTCTTATGGACTCATATATTTTATTTAAAATTCAAACAGTTGATTTGAACTGCTAAATATGGTTTACAACTTGTTTACCAAATTTTACATTCTTACAAAAGTTTACTGTGTTTATAGATATGTAAAAAATTACTTGATTTAAAATATTTTGACCATTTAAAAGTAATGATTTTCTACTTATCTAAAATATAGTAATAAAGTTTCCAAAAATCAAAAATATAAAATTTAGTATGTAAGTACATTTTCATACATAATTCACGTCAATTAATTCAAATTGAATATTTAAATTTTAAAAGTAAATATATGACTTTATAATATGGCATTACAAAGTACCACAACCTGCTCCTGAATCCGGATATATAATTAAGTTTGAATTTCCTGATCCATAATGTTCACTAAAAAAATAGTTGCTGTTATGTTACTTATGTACGATGACAGTATGTTGTATAAAAATGTGGGACCCTGTTGTCAGTGATTTGTTTGGCTATGCAGGCCACAGAAAATCAGCACTCTCGTCCGGGAATTGGTCCAAGTTTCCTGCTGAGTCCATTAAAGATGCTTTGTTTTTAACTAGTTCTGATATTGTGGATCATTCCAGGAAAGATCTTGCATTGATTGCTAATTAATTCTTTAATAGGTAAAAAATGATAAGATATTGCAGAGAAAGACAGCTGCCTAAAACAATTGTCAAGAAAAGTATTAATTCCAAGAAGATTCTGGAAGAATATTGCTGTTTATATTTCAGTAGCCAGGAGAGCGCATATTAATAACTTTTAACTTTTAGGGAAAATTGTGAAAATGCTACTCCAAAACCTTCAAAAACTGCCACTTTAAACTTTAAAATTATCAAAATGTCACTCCAAACTTCATTAATTTGTAAAAATAACACTCCAAATAATTAATGACTAAAATACCCTTCTTCTCCTCTTCTTTCTCCTGCCTTCTCTTCTTCTCCTGTTCCGAATGGCGGCTGAGCGCAGCGGAGAGGTGTCGTAGAAAAGGGTTTGATGGTGCTGGTGCTTGTCGGAGGAGGTGGGGTTGCGAAGAATGTAAAGGCGGGTGAGGGAAATCATGCCCGGAAACTGCTTCTTGCGCCTCTTGCGACAGGTGAGGGTCGGGTCAGCGAAGGGTGTGGGAAGAGGCGGCGGAGGGGCGGGGGCGGAGATGGACGGGCGAGGATATTTTAGTCATTAATTATTTGGAGTGACATTTTTCTAAATTAATGAAGTTTAGAGTGGCATTTTGACAATTTCAAAATTTGAAGTGGCATTTTCACAATTTGAAAGTTTTAGAGTGATATTTTCACAATTTCCCCTAACTTTTATAGTTACACAATATTTTTAAATGTGTACAAATATTTACTTTCCCTTAATTACTTTTTTATAGTTAGATATCTCCCTTATATTGTTGTATCTGTTTAATTTTCTTTCTATGAAAATGAAAATCCTAGGCCATGTTCGGCGTACTGATAGGAATGGGTGTGGGTGTGGTATTTGAACTAAATTTTACTGTGTGTGGGCAAAAAATTCAGTTTTTCGTTTCCCACTTGCACAGTAACGTGCACGAATAGAGCCCAGGTAAATTACCATATACATGGTAGGATCTTAGGGCTTGTTCAGCGGACAATTGGGAATGGGCATAGGCGCAAGAATTGAACTAAAAATTATTGTTCGCGTGGGAAAAAAAATTCAGTTGAACTGAATTTTTTTTTTCCCGCAGGAACAGTGGAGCAGCCAAACAGGACCTTATGGAAAAATTAAAATAACTAAACAATAAATTCATTACACACTGTTTAATGATGTCTAAAAATGTTGTGGTCTATCTGCATTAGATCTCTAAATTAAAATGTTGTGGTCGATCAATATTTTATATTTCCATAAAATAAAATAAATTAAACATTTCAACAATCTAAAATTTAATGATTCTCTATAAATCTAACACGCAATCACGAAATAAAATTTATAACTTAAATCATTTCAAGTAATTTGGAAGACATTGTTCAATAATTTCATCGTCAAAATTTTCATCCTTGTATATTAATTGACGCTAAGTTTCATTATCGAAAGTTTAGGGCGTGTTCGGCCGCTCCACTGTTTCCGCGGAAAAAAGAAAATTCAGTTCAACTAATTTTTTTTTCCCACGTAAACAGTAATTTTTAGTTCAATTCTCGTGCCCGTGTCCATTCCCAATGGCCCGCCAAACAGGTCCTTACTGACGGGTGTTTATTTTATGTTTTTCGCATTTTTTTTATTCTATATGTCAGCCTCTGACATACTAAGAGTATCCACATTAATAAAAAATTTATTAAGAAGAAACTCAAAATATATGTCAAACTCTAAATAGAAATTAAGTTACTTTCAATTTTTAAACCTCTAAACATATTTATTAGCTTGAATTATTTTTAGTGGTCACGTTAATTATTTTTAGAGAACAATTAAAAACAATTTCTTTAAGAAAAAATTTCTAGATTAAAAATAAAATAGACAATGTCAGCGTGTTTTTAAAAATTAAAAAATATTAATACAGAATACTAATGTTCTAATAATTAAAAAGAATTAGTAAATATACATTTTTTTTCTCTTACACCATTACGTTACACGTACAGGTGCACAAAAAGCTCATAGCTCGTGATTCGATAGAATTCGATTTAAAAAATCGGTTTGAAACGAATCAAATCCAATTCGGTTCTAAATTGGATTGGATCGAACTTGAACTGAGTCTCGCTCGGTTTAAAACTCTTTTTTTTAGTTTTAAACCCTACTTCAATTTCGAATCAATTTAGTTCCAAACTGGTTCGAATCACACCGAATTAAACTCGAACTCTTATTTTCAGTTTGAAATCTTGTTTCAATTTCGAACGAATTAAGTTTGAAATTGGTTCTAACTCGAACTCAAACTGGGCTAAGTTTGATTTGTTTGCAGCCCTAGACTACTATACAGATGTTATAATAATTAAAAAGATAAGTAAATATATATATTGTAAAACTAGGGTGCTCTTAAGTTCACTAAGTGTTTTTGTAAACTTAACTCTAAAATCTATCGGATTGACTTCAAATAACGAATCCAAACCGTTAAAACCCTTATATCTTACGAGTGATGCGACTACATGCAAGAGTTTTTAAATTTTGAATTAATGATGTATAGAGTCAAGTAGTCAAAAATTGTTCAAAAAATGAATACATTAAAATTAATTTATAAACTTTTTACTTTTGATTGCTTGACTTAATACTAATTAATTTGAAAGTTTAAATTTTTTACATGTAAATGCATCACTCATAAGGTAGAAGAGCTTCAACAGTTCAAATTAGTTATTTGAAATCAATTCGATAAATTTTAAAGTTGAGTTCACATAGAGGCTTGGTGAACTCAGGAGCATAGTGACAAGATTCGCGAATAATTTCCGAATTATTTAGATTTTTTGTGATGCTGAACCGAACGACGAATTATTCGGTTGATCGAACTTTGACCGAGTTATTTCCGAATTTTTCCCAAAATTTTATTTTTTGATTATTTTTTTGTTTTTGCTCCCTTGCAGATCTCTGATCCGAATTATTTTTGAATTATACCCAAATTATTTCCGAATCACGAATTTTTGACCTCGTCGAACCGAATTTGAATAATTAATTTGTCACTGTGCTCAGAAGAACCCTAATTCTCTGTGTGTGTGTGTGTGTGTGTGTGTGTGTGTAGAGAAAGTGACTAACATAATTTCAGTAGCATATGGGCCGAAGTGCTTACGGTTCAAATTTGAAATTTCAAAATCCAAAAAGTTGATTTGAACCGTTAGATGTGTTCTCCATATTGAAATGTGCTTGGAGACCAAATTTTACATTTTTTTGAATTTTTTTGGTATTTATTAAGCCACTTTGAAAATTGCTAAGCCACCGAAATGTGCTTGGAGACCAAATTTTACATTTTTTTGAATTTTTTTGGTATTTATTAAGCCACTTTGAAAATCGCTGATCCAACGGTGGCTTAACCCAACAGTGCCACCGTTGGATCAGCGATTTTCAAAGTGGCTTAATAAATAGCAAAAAAATTCCAAAAAATGTAAAATTTGGTCTCCAAGAACATTTCAATATGGAGAACACATCTAACTGTTCAGATTAACTTTCTGGATTTTGAAATTTCAAATTTGAACCGTAAGCACTTCAGTCCATATGCTACTGAAATCATATTAGTCTCTGTATATAGAGTTAGGCTACGGTGCTATGCATATATAGTGTCATATGGTGCTATGTGTTTTTTAATCACTGGATGGACTTCAAGATTCGTGCAACATTTTAGCGCTCAATAATGAAGAAACGGAAATTGAAAAGCAACAGTCTCCGTTAGAATTAGCAACATAGTCCAATACCAAAATTCTTTTTTTTTTCTCCTTGTCGCCTTCTGTCTCTTTTAATGTATTGCCCCAAATTCAAAGCACAGAACAGAGACCCTCCGCCTGCCTCCACCTATACAAAACAAAGAACACTACCGCCGCCTCTACCCATTCCTCTTCCGTCGTGCTTACAGCCACATCGCACCGGGCACCTCCAGCCGCATCGTGGAGCTCCTACAGCACAAGAGCAAGAACGAGAGAGAGAGAAGAGCAATGGACAGAGAGGATTAGGGGGGGTGGGGGGCGAGAGAGAACGACCAAGGAGAGGGACGCGCGAGAGAACGACAGGAGGCGGAGGGGGTGACTAGGCGAGAGACATCGGAAGAGAAATTTAATTTACTTGGTCTCCGTTAATCTCCGTTAACTCAAATCAGCGCTAAAATCTTGCACGAATCTTGGATGATTAAAAAGCGCATAGCACCGTAGCTTAATTCTGTGTGTGTGTGTGTGTATTTTTTTTTTGTCTTACACCGCTACACGGCTTTACCTATAACGGTAGAGAGCTATGCCTATCAGCTAGCGCCTAATACAAACATAGCGATTAGGCGACGTGTCGAAGGTAGAGGTAGCCATACCTAAAGGGTAAAGCTAAAGCGTGGCGCAAGCGCGTTTGCGCAGCCCAAGGCGCTAAATTCCACTGGAAGCATCCTCCTCCCTCAGTCCCTTGATGCGCATCTGTGCCAACTAACTGAAAGACACCTCAGATTGGGCCCCCATTAATTTGTTATCAAAAAGAGCTAAGAAAGAGAGTCGCACCTTCACACCTTCCCGTGGCGTGGCGCTTGTGCTACTGCCATCTGCCATCTGCCATCTGCCACGTGATACAGTTCGCCGGTTCCGATTACTCGGAGAGGCGGTTGCCATTTTTTTATTCATCGACATCATTTTTTCCTTGGCTTGTTGCTACGGCCTACGCCATTTGTTTTCTTCTTTAGTAAAAATAAAATTAAAAATTGTTCTTATCAGCGGAACCAATCTCCTTCGTTCGATCTGTGCGGATCTGGATCTACCACCTGGAATCAGATCGTCTACTCTCTCTCTCTCTCTCTCTCTACTGATTTCTGTCCTAAATTCATTAGCAGAAATAAATTTTACCATTTAAATATTGAATATAATTTTACTTTAAATCTACTCTGAATCTATTTATGTTTGGATGGTATAAGAATAGCTAGAATAACAAGTTATTCAAAAATAGCTGCTATTCAAAATAACAATGTGCATCAAAACGATATTTTTGCTATTTGGAACAGTGAGAATAGCTGTTATTTTTTATTCCTTTGAAATGTTGGAATAACTACTTTTCGAAAGTGTGAATAGAGAAAAAAATATTTATTGCCGTCAACACAGTTCCGAAATGATAAAATTGACACCACTTATTTTATCTCTATGTCGTGACAATTCATCTGAGACCCCACTTGTCTATCTTTTCTCTTAACAAGTACCTTGTTAACACTATTATTTATCAGTTACAGCTATTCACTATTCCAAATTTACAATCCAAACAACATTTTTACTATTCTAAATAGCATCATTTTCACACTTCTATGAAAATCACTATTCTTATCTACTATTCTAAATAGTAGCTATTCTAGCATTATAGAGTGCATCCAAACGTACCCACTTCAGTGATTTTAGAGGTATAAATTTTCTTTCCCCGACAACCTCCTGATTTTACAGGATTTTATTTTACTTTTTACAATGTCGTTAAAATGACATTTATATAATAATAAATATTTCAATTAGATACGACATGTTATACGCGAAAAAATACTCTTGATGTTACGACAAATTTTAAATGCTCAGGTATCCATTGAACTTAAAAGTAGGATCAAAATCCATGGGGCCTTCCCTGTACTCTTTGAACTAATTTAATCTAAAGCCAAGCAATCATAAAAGAAGATTTGTAATTTTAATATATTTATTTTTCATTATTTTTTACAGCTTGATTTTATGCTATATTAATTTGATAATTTATAATTTTACATGTGAAGTGTATCAATTTTAACGATTTCAATTTGTTGTTTATAGTCAATTTGATAGGTTTTCCTTGAATAAATGTTGAAAGTCAAATCAATCAACTATTTAATATCCACAAAAATTTACTGTGTCTGAATTTTGTCTTTGTCAGTAGACCAAATGCTGATTTTCACGATCTCCCATACGGAGGACATTGTCTCATGTGATCATTTTATAAGGATATTTTGTGCACAGACGGGAGGTGATACAGAGGGTGAACCAATTAAATTACTGGTAATTTTCTATGGCAGGAGAGCAGCTTTGTTGTTTTATTATGTACTGCTTCTTTCATTCATGCAACACAGTGTGCGGTTGAGATTGGAACAGCTAGCATTTAGCTACTGTATCAGTTTCTGGTACAGTTGAAACCGTTTGTTGACAGTTATGTCAAGGAAGTGTGAGTTTTTTTGAAAAGTTTTGACAGTGGCTGTCAAAACTTTTCAAATAAACATAACACTGTTCATTTAATTTTATAATAAATCGACATTTTTAATTTCTTAGCAGAATTTCAACTATAGTGTCCCGGAACCAAATCTCCTGCTATTTTGTGGGCAGAAAATTTCTGCTTCTAAAGTCACCGACATGTGAGTCCGAAGTGAATTTTGACATTTAAATATTAGATATAATTTTACTTCGGATCCACTTCAGACTCGCGTGTTAGTAATTTTAGAATCCGAAATTTCCTCTCCTGAAGCACCTTCCAACCCAGCACCTCTAGCGGTACCGTTTCCTCTCTAAAAAAAGAATTGAGAGTAGGTCCGATGCCCATCGGACCTACCTTTTTCGATGGGTGAAATGACCATCAGATCTGCATCAAGATTTGTGTGAGCTCACTAAAATCTGTGCAAGTATTTTTCAGTTTCTGTGTGCACAAATTTCAATGATAATCGTACGGTCTTAGAGCTAATTGAACCTAAAAGTAGGTCCAATGCCTATCGGACCTACTCCTACCTTCTAAAAAAAAAAGGAAAAATTGAAGAAAAAAAATCCACCTTTTTTGAATTTCTTTTTCATATAAGACGAAAATTGTGGGTATATGAACCTGCAATTACATTGTTTGATTGCATATTATGCTTTGAAATTCGTACAATTTAAATCGAGTTAAACGATTTAGATTTAATTCTAGCAGGATAATGTACCTCACCTTATCTGAATTCTCTAACTGTTGCACGCCATCTTCTTGGCGCTTTGTCACTAATCACATCAAATAATCAAATAATAAATTCCAACTTGAAATTTTCAAGTGAAATGATCAAATATTTTGAGATTAATAATGCTAAGCGCCAAAATTTGTGCAAATCTAAATGGATAATGATGCTATCTCAATTGGGACCCACCAAGGCAACCATGCGGAATTGACGACGAGAGAAGATATGTCATGATAATATCATCCAACTAAACTCCACCCAATCGGATTAAGATTTGGTCAAAATGGCTTTGGATCGGATACCATTCAAAGTCTCTAAATATTATATGATTAAAGTTTGAATAGTTGATCTGAATCGCTTAACATGATTTTCATATTATAAATGTGCTCAGAGACTAAATTTTATATTTTAAAAAAAAATACTATTTTTTTGGATACGTACAAAATCACTGTTTTTGGACCGTTCAGAAACAACGATTTTGTATGTATATAAAAAACTAATAAAAAATTTCCAAAAATTATAAAATTTTGTCTCTGAGCACATTTTAATATGAAAATCATGTTGAGCTGTTCGGATCGACTGTTCGGACTTTAATCATACGATTTTTAGAGACTTTGGACAGTGTCCGGTCCAAAACCATTTGGAGCAAACCTCACCCCCACCCAATCACACCAAATGAAAATTAATAAATAGATAAAAAAGAAAAAGAGGAGCAAATCTGCAAATGGGAGCATGCGATAGTTGGGGGCACTATTTTGTAGCTCTGTAGCATTATTGAAAGACTGCCGGGACCCGGGATAAGAGGATAATGCTATTGAGTGGAGATAACGCAATTACACTTTGGGCCACTAATAAAACCACCCAAGCATCCCCCAATTTTTTTTTAAAATTTTAAAAAATTATTCAAAAAAGAAATGGATTTTTTTATCAAATAAATAGTTGAATAGTTCGATCTCAGTTATTTACTGGGATCAAATCAATAATTCAATTTCAGTAATTTCGGAAGTTGCAACGCGTCTTGGTCACAAAAAGTACTTGGACCAGACCATTAATTTAATCTCAGTAAAAACAAAGAATTTAGCGTATAAATTGATTTATATTTTAAATATAAATCAATGGGATCGAACCTCGAAAAACAAAAAATCAAGTGATTTTGTTTCAATAATTTGATTTTTTTTATTTCTAAAAATACAAAAGTTTGAGTGTCCCTCTCATCAGAAGGACAAAGGAAAAATAGAACTACAACAGGGTGTTGTAGAGAATGGTTTGGGAAATATTGGAGACCACATAAATTCGCTAAAATGTTAATGTTTTATTAAATATATATTAAGTGTATGGAAACTTGGAAAGTCAGATGAGTAAAAAGTTAATAAAAGGTTGGGTAACTACAATATTTACATTGAGAACAGAAAATTTTGAGTGCATCTGTCATTATGGGTGAAAGGTGAAAACGATATGGATAATATATTCGATTTGTATTCGATCCGTATTTAAAAATTATAAATGAATATTTGATATTCAAATATTTGTGTAGATAAGAAAAATGATATGCTTTTACGTTTTAATTATTCTTATTAAAATAGTAGATATATACCATATATTTTAATATATATTATGAACTTTAATATTTTTTAATATTATTTTAATAAATATCCGATATGATCCGTATCTATATCTGTTCAATGTGTCTGATATCCGTTCCGCATTCTGAAAAAAAAAATGTGAATATCATTTTATCTCCGTTTTCACCCCTATGTGGCATGCATTTTATACAAGTGTAACGGTTCAACCAACTCAACTGTATTGATGCGGTTTTCAATAAAAAAAAAATAATTTATCAATTAAGCCTGTCCCGTGATAGATCTATCAAATAGAAAATTAATTTGAAAAAATGAAACTAAAAATAGTTCCTAAATTGAAATAGAAAAAATAATGAATCAATAAAGTGTCAAAAATTATTGACCAACTTTGTTTATCCATGTTATTTTTTTGTTCCTCTTATTGTTGTTGTCTCGTGTTTTCTTTAATTATCATTTTTAAATTTATACGTAACTTCCAATTTCTCACTCCTTAAACATGTCATATTGTGTTGATTAATTTTTTAAAATGAACAAACAAGAACGTATTAATGTAATAGTTAAGTGTGCATTGTATAATAGTTAAGTGTGAAATTTAAAGGATTTCAAAAACAAGTATGAAAAATTAGAACGGATGTTAACAGTTATGTCTCTACTGCGATGGTGTAGTTAGGATTTTTGTTAGAGGTAAGTAAAAATTTTTATGAACTTGGTATTATAGAAAGAAAAATTGAAATCGAATTGGTTACTTGACCGTGAAATCAAAATCAGGTGAATCAGTTGGAATCGATATAATCATATTGGATTTTTTTTTTGTGCGGAAGCTTGTCTTGTAAAGAAAATATTTTGAAATATTTGGTAAATAAAATACTATTGATCTCTATAAAATGTATATAGAAGAAAAACAAGGGAAGCAAAAAGAAAACAAAGAAAACAATTCTAATAATTAATAAAGACGACCGTTTATACATAAAATGGAGAATAAGAAAAGAAAGGATGAAAAGAGAGGCAGGTTGGAGACAGAAAGAAAGAGAAGTCATAAAAAAAGAGACGATATCATTTCATTAAACCTGACAGTGCTCCTCACACTCTTTTGTATTTTTCTATTTGAACTTGGTTTACGAAAAATCTTTAAGAAATTTGTTGGTGGTTTATAATTTTAAACATTTAGTCTATATGAACCAAAAGGACCTTTTTTTTCCAACAACTCAAACTAAAAATCAAAAGAAAAAAAAAAAAGAGCTAGGTCTGACATAAAAAAAATATAAGACGAAGAGGAAGAATCTGTCTAAGAAATAAATAACTGAAGATCAATGATTTAGAAATTGGGCTGTCAAAAGTATAAGAGTAAGCAAATTTCAGTTTAAGAGTAAACAAAAGTAGCAATTTATACATGATCCTATTAAAATTTTCAATTCATACAATTGCCTACTCCTGTCATATGTTGGCTCTACTTCTTCTTAACTGAGATGAGTTAATAATTTATAAATATTTGTACATTAACACAATAGACGTGTGTATCAACACAGTAAACAAAGAGTGAGTCTCTGATACTATGCATATCACGATTTAGTCCGTAATAAGAATTAATATTTTTATTTTCAAATTTATTTTCATATGAATATGTATTTGCAGACCAAATTTTATATTTTTCAGAATTTTTTTACTATTTTTTAAGATAAGTAGAAAATCATTGTTTTTGGATAGTCTAGAATTTTCAGATCAAGTGATTTTCTAACTATCTTAAAAAATAGTAAAAAAAAATTCTAAAAAATATAAAATTCAACCTGCAAGTGCATATTCATATGGGAATCATGTTGAACAGTTCAGATCGACCATTAAGATTTTGAAAACGAAAAATATTGACCTGTATTACGGATCAAACTGTGGTATGCATAGTACCATAGACTCACTCATAAACAAATATGCATTATAAAATATGTTAAAAATTCATGGATTATTTAGAAGACTGGGGTTATAAAATAAATGTTAAATTTGTATATAAGTTTGAATTAGATACAAATTTATTTGTATATAGAGAAAACATGACATGCTATTATTTCAGAACGAGCCAAGAAAAGAAAATCGCTTTCAAGTAGAGAAAACATCTTCTAGTGTTATTGTCATTAGTGATATTATTTAGTGTTCTTGATATTTTGTTAATTGCTTTCAACTAGAGCAATGTCATTAGTGTTAATTAATAGTAACAAATTTTGTTTTATTGGAGCGAATTTTATTTTATTTATATTATTCGCTAGATATTAATTTGTTGAAGATTTATTTAATTAAAAAATACATACCTTGATTGCAACGCTTTAGTGCTCTTTCTGGGTCAAGAAGATAAATATCACTTTGAAATTACGAAATTGTTTTATTTTTAAATAAAAAGATAAAATATCTGCTACGAAAGCGCCACGCCACGTGGGCCCGTTAACCTGTTAAATAATTAATTAATCGTGTTCCTAGAAATTGCATCAAACGGGTCTGGTACGACCCCTCTCAAACGAGATTAAGTCGGGGTGATCCAAAGCACGTTCTTACTCTAAGGAGATTAGTTCGTGTTTGTGGAAGTGTATTTATTGCGTGTCCGGATCAAATTGATTGTAAATCTAGTAGATACGTAACTCTATCATCTTTTGTATCTGGTATTGCAAGGTCTCCCCCTGAGCTCAGTGAATTTCAGGGTATTTATAGGCCAATACGTTAGTTTGGGCCTCGAATAGAAACACGACCGGACTATTCCCGCGAGTTGGTAGGTCGGTTTTGGCCTCGAACAGAAGCTCGACTAAGCCCTTTCCGCAAGCCAGAAAGTCGGTTCAAGTCTCGAATGAAGTCTTGACCGGGCCTTTCTCTTGGACTTGTAATCTAGGTCTTAGTATTTA
This sequence comes from Carex cristatella, assembly GCA_024447775.1. Classification (NCBI taxonomy): domain Eukaryota; kingdom Viridiplantae; phylum Streptophyta; class Magnoliopsida; order Poales; family Cyperaceae; genus Carex; species Carex cristatella. Next base: position 4,449,912 of record JAJHPF010000022.1, read on the forward strand.
ATTCTAAGTGGTCTTTATAAAGTCTTTAGTGCATGATCCTATCAGGGTCTGTATTGAAAATTGCCGAAATTTTTATTTATACCATAATTCCAAAAAAATAAACTAGAGCCCACAAATTTTGAAGAATTCTAAAAATATCAAGGCCGCCAATTCAATCTACGTCCCCATTAATGGGGGTCTGCATATTGAATTGGCGGATCCCCACAAGCCCATTAATTGCACTGAAATTGGGAATTTTGGAGGTCCGCTGATTCAATTTGCGGACCCCCATTAATGGGACCGCAAATTGAATTGGCATCCCTGGTATTTTTGGAATTCTCCAATTTCAGTGATAATGTGTTTTTTTTTTAATGGTATTAATAAATTTTAAGTGGAAATTTCCTTGTAAATTAATTTATCATGAATGAATTATTTTAGTTCTAGCGTATTTAATATTAATTAATGGGATGATAAATCCCCAAGTGTGCATGTTATATTAGTTTTAATATTTCTTCGATGTTTCATTTCAAAATATTATAGTACTTCGGTCTTCGGTTCATCTTTAGTGTGTTCTCTGAAATTCAAATTTAATATTTTTTTTACAAGAAATAATTTCTTAAGAATTAAATTCGAAATAATTTTCTACAACCATACAATACAAAGCAATCTAAATATCACGTACAGTGAGAAACCTATTAATTTGCTATCGTGATGTTAATTATTATATTGATATCATGACATGTTAGTTTCGTAGAATACATTAACAGTAACATCAAATTTCATTTGTCATGGGGCCACTTGGTCTGTATACTTCCCGAAAATTATATTTATACCATCTCAAAAAAAAAAAAAAAACTAAAAGCCTAGGATTTTTGTGAAAATTGGAAAAACACCAAGGCCGTCATTTCATTATGCAGCTCTAGTCCAGAGTGTCAAATGCCTTAGCGTTCACTTTAAATTTTCTCCATTTTTGTTTGGACAAAGTGTGAATGGTGGGAAAAAAAATTAGCACCGCCAATTCATTATGCAGACCTCAGATTGGGGCTGCATAGACATTGGACGGAACCTAATCTTTGAGGCCGCATAATAAATTAGCAGCTGTGATATTTTTAAAATTCCACTAAAACAATGGTCTTTTGATTTTATTTTTATTATGGTGTAATAAAAATTTCGGGTATAATTCTATAACACTGGGTAAAGTTGTCAAAAAAAAAAAATGTTCAGTTAACAAATAAAATTTCATGAATATGTATCATTTATACATTCAGTAATGAGCGAGATTACAGTACTATGTATAGTACACCTCGGTTTGTACTATAGATTTTTATTTATATTTATAAAGTTCAAACAATTGATTTAAAGTTCTCAATTTAGTTTTCATATGCAAATGTATTTTGATGCTAAATTTTACGTTTTTTTAAGAATTATTTTATTATTATTATTATTATTATTATTATTATTATTATTATTATTATTATTATTATAGATAGATAGATAGAAAATCACTTGATTTAAATATTTTGGACCATTCAAAATTAACGATTTTGTTGTCTATCTAAAAAAAGATAAAAAAAAATAATAAAAAGTTAAAATTTGACAATGACGTTTTCCTATGAAAATTATGTTCAATAATTTGGATTGACAATTGAACTTTAAAAGTTTATACACACGCACATATATATATAGTACCGATTGATCTGCGCTATGCATTCTACTGTAGCTTCACTCTTCAGTAATCAGCAATCATGTATTTATTTGAGTAAAGATATGAATAAAGCTCGTAGAATATTTAGGTCCTAAATAAAATATTACTTTTCCTAAGAATAATGATCAACAGAGATCTGCATATCTAAGTTAAAAAAACGGAAAGCGCCTTTAGAAAGAAATAAAATAAAGGTGCTTCCATTCAGACACTGCCGACTCTTTTTTTTAATATACAACATTAAATAAAAAATAATAAATATGTTCAAATTTTTGAATTTTTTAAAAATACCCAAGCTGTCGAAAATTTCGGCGGCTGAATTTTTTATTGGACCGCTGAAATTTTCAGTTGCCGAGAAACATAATTTTTTTTATATTTGATCCGAACGAATCAGAAACCTTATTTTTTAGTTATAGTTTTTTTATTAAATTAGAAAATATTATGAATATATTTATTTTTTCCATTAATATATTAGAAATATTTTTATTTTTTTGGAAAATAAATAGAATATTATATAATTTGATTTATCAGAAAGATTGCAACAAATAATCTGTATCAACATTTTTCAGAAATATTAATGGAATATTGAAGTTTTAGCTCTCTCAAAGAAGGAAGCTTTAAGAACACATAAATTCTGTTTTTTGAAATTAGAGGCGGCTTGCTTAATTATGGAGATAAGGTATTCATTCTTTTATAGAGAGAGCTCCAGAATTAGGTATTTGAACTATTCTGTTTGAACGGTATATGTTCCGTATGGTACGGATAGTTCGAATATATTTCAATTTGAATTTCGCCTTGGATGTTACCCTATCCGTTCAACACGTTTAGGTCCGTACGGAATGGATAGTTTATTTCCCATAATTATGTGTTTCTCAAGTAGCGTACAGTAAAGATGGTAATCATTCAAAACGGAATACCAAATGGGGTCCTTTGACTTGAAACAAAACATTCCATTCCGAACCAAAGTCATACGGAATAATTCTTCCGTATTGTCATGCTTTACAACCGTATCCATCCGGTACCCTTTTAATACATCTTGTACTTCCGTACCGAACGGATAAGTACTAAAATCAACAATCTCAAATTTATTTTACTTATCAATTTAAATATTACAATCTATATTCTTGATATTTGTAAAACCTTGTTGATTCCATTGATTCTTCAACTTTAACCTTGCAATTATAATGTTCTTGAACATGCAAACTCACTTATACAATAAAATCGTCAAATTTAATCATTGTATGTTTTACAAATTAGACAAACAGAATAATTAAACAATTGCATAGAACAACAGACACAAATAAGACCACAGAGTCTTGTGGTAACAGAAAAACTGAATGAAAATCCAGTAACACTGACATATTGCAAAGGCATCGTGTACGCAGATCTATCGTAGAAACTTTATATTTTTCATATTATCCCCTGCCACAGAAAAACTCTGTGATGAATAAAAGCAACAGCACATTTTAGTTCCATACCAAGTTTTCTCCCATGAATTTGGATATTCAGATTCTCTGCAATGGATCTGATTTTTGTGAACTTCAGTTAATTCCATATCTTGTATTTTCTTATTAAAAAAAATCCAAGGATAATATCTATTTTTATTTTATTTTAAAGAAGACCATATAATAATTAGTGATATTATGCTGCCACATGTCTCTGTGTCATTTTCACTAGTCAATCAATGATAGGTAAATATCTGAAAATAAACATTTTAATATTCCTGTTTGAAAGCTATTTTTTAAAATTCAAGATTCCAAATATGAATTATGTACCATAAAATGCCGGAATTTATCTGTTAGGTACTTCAAATATCCTTGATTATTTGTAACAGATTGTTTGTTATAGAATATGTACTACAACTTGTGTTTTTCAGATCAACTGTCATTTCAATCCTGGAATAAGGTAGGGGTGCAAACGGATCTGATAATATCCGACCGTATTCGGATCTGTATCCGAAAATTTGATACGGATATCCGATATCCGAATATCCGTGCGGATACGGATACGGATATGGTTTTGAATTTTAATTATCCGTATCTGAATAGTAAATATATACCATATAGTTTAATGTATATTATGAAAATATTTATGTATATATTTACGGATATCCGATATCCGATCCATATCCGCACGTATCCGTTTAATATCCGATCCGTATCCGTATCCGAAAAATAAAAACAGATACGAATATGGTTTTACCACTATTCAATCGTTTGCTCCCTAGAATAAGGAGATGATTAGTATCAAATTAATTAGTGATAAATAATGTACATAAGTACACCATTCGTTAAGGATAAGATTAAGGATAAGACACTGATGATAGCATAAATATATTGGCTTGCCTATTTCCGAAAATTAAGTTGCCTATCTCCGTCATTTGACAATTCAATACTGCAATCCAATCGAATAATTAAATTACAAATTGCGACTGATAATTGACTGAAATCGTTGAGTATTAATATTTTTCTCGATTTCTATTTAAATTTGATTTAGAATTTGGTGATATTTATTAAAATGATTCAAATATATAAGTTAATTTTGACCACTGATCCGATAACGCGAAATTTTTTGTCCAACCCTAACTCAAATTCTGGCTATGCCACTGACTGATAGTGTTGTTTTGGCTTCACGCTGCGTGTAAGTCATATACTTTTTTTTTATTCTACTGTTGATACACTATGTGAAGTCAATACAACACTATCAATATTTTTAGTAATCAAGTATACCACATAAGACTCAGAGCTTTAGCTCAGGTCATAATATTTGGTGCTTGTCACAGAAAATCATGATAAATTAAGGCACACAAATTATCCATGGCAACGGTAAATTCCGTTTTGCTATTCTTATGGTACCTTCCTCACAAAATGTTAACATGTATTTGAAACGAAGAAAATGAAATATGCTAAAGTGACTGTAACAGTCACTCGGCATATATAGAGGCGAATCGAGTGGGACCCGCATGTCATACTGACAAGAGTACATTATTGCTGGAACATTCTGGAAAAATAATTTCCAGACTCAAAATTATTTTTTTGAGCTACATGCTTTGTTTTTTCTTTTATTTTTTAAACACGTCTCAGCTCTCGAGCAGCAAAGAGCCAAAGAAAACAGGGACAAATATGGGTCTGATGAGTTCCGATTCGCTTTAATATCCGTGCGCACAGATATTAAAGTGAATGCGCACTGATATTAAAGTGATGCGCACGGATATTAAAGCAGATTAGACAGTTATGGAACCTATTGAATCCAATTTACCCAAATTGTTCTCAAGAAAACATGATGGATTGGTCCGAAATTTTTATTTATACCATAATAAAAATAAAAATAAATTAAAAGACTATTTTTTTTTCCGTGGAATTCCAAAAACACCATGGCTGCCAATCCATTATGCGGCCCTAAAGACTAAGGTCCGCTCAATGTCTATGCGGCTCCAGTCTTAGATTTGCAGAATGAATTGGCGGCCCCAATTTTTTTTTCGCTATTCACGCTCTGTCCAAATAAAAAAGAAAAGAAAATCAAAGGGGGTGCTAGGACATTTGGCGGACCTCAGACTGGTGCCGCATAATGAAATGACGGCCATGGTGTTTTTCGAACTCTCACAAAAACGTGGTCTTTTAATTAAAAAAACAAATGGGGACAAGAATAAAAAAATTGTTTATAATTTTTATCGGTTTATTTAGTTTAATTCATCGAAATATAAAATTAGAAAAATACTTTAGTTTCAATAACATTATTGTCACTTAAAAATACAACTCATTTATATAGATTCTATTATTTTTTAACGCGTCCAAGGGATCCTTTACTTCCAAGTGTTAATTCCGTGTTTTCTCTCTGGAGTTGATATCTAACATTTCGGGTAAAGATATTAACAGAGAAGGTTTTACTTCATGCAGCGTACAAACCATATCCAGTACTGTTTGATTATATAGTCCGTGTTCTGTTTTAAGCTAAACCTGCTCTGTTAAAATCATTAGACGACATTTCCCATCGTTTTCGTCCGACTTCTTTTTTAACGCTGGCCTTTGAGAAAGTTTTGTACTCAAAGAATATGCGATTAACATTTTTGGAAGTTATTACCGACTAACAAGAAAGGTATCTTTAATTCATACACTAAGTACCAGGTTTTCTTTTCAAAGATCCTTTCTTTCAACAGCGTTATTTATTTTTTATTATTTATTTTTAAGAAAGAAAAGAACACCTCAGTGGCTCACCTAAATTATGTCCGGATTCTCTGAACTCAAATTTTGTGTTAAGATTTAGACTGTCTGATTATAATCCGGACTAATTTGAGGTTAATACATGGATCAGAGGCGAATATCATAACATTTTACTATAAATTATACAAAAAATCATACATAATTTTTAAATTTTTTTAAAATAGAAGTCAATTGATCTCCATTGTTTGTATTTAAATTCGTCTATGTACGGAATCTTTTAATATTTGTACCAAAGCAGGTTTGGACGGTTCGGATTTGAAGTTCAAATTTTGAATTACCTTAGGTGATTTGAATCAACCAAAATCGGACTCAAATGCAATATATATATGTTTTTTGTAAGAAATTTTTATTTACCAATAAAAGGTGATAAATGCATGCTACATCATACATGTATTCTTAATTTCTATTCAGATTTTTTCAGAAAAACTTTAAATAGATCCTCAAACATTTGATAGAATTTTAGGAAAGTGATGTGTCATCCTAAATAAAATAATAAATTTAAGTAACAAATATAGAATATAGTCCATATACTTGGAATGCCAACTCTCATTTAAATTTTTTCTAATTATGCTTCTGAAGTCACTTTTTTTTTATATATATATAATTTGTGCATGATCTGGTGATATGCAATCTTCAAATAAATTTAATGAAAATTTGTAGGGAATTTCCATTTCATATGCTCTTTCCTAAATTGCAATTGGAGAAATTTTATGAGCTTTTGATTGTAATTATATTATAATAACTTAAAATTTGATATTTAACATCTTGTTTTGATAGAGAGAGGAAAACAGGGGAAGAAGAGATATTTTTTTAATTTATTCTTATTTGATATAATATTTGTATTCAATATGATAATAAAGTTAGTGGAAGTTACTTTTTTTTTTTGAAGAAAGTGGATCTAGTTCCAGGAATTAAACCCTAATTAGTGTCACTTACTACCACAGATACCCCTAAAGTACTGAAAAGTTAAAAGATACAAATATAAAGGCAGGAACTAAGAATGACACTGATAACAAAAGCCATAGACTGTAAATCACAAAACACTAATATCCAATTAGCTAGGCAGAGAATGAACTACTTGCAGTAGGATTCTGAGCAAGCAAAAAAAGCAACATCCACAGCATCGTATGTTAGTGGAAGCTACTAATTTAATCTTCTAAAACTTATATTTATTTATTCTTCAAACTAAAATGTAATGAATAAAAACAAGACAAACTAAACAGAGGAAATTTCATACATATCCCTCAAATATATGTTTTCTTCTAAAATTCATAATATCATCTTTAACCTTCTAAATATAAAAAACTCACAAATTCGCCCATTTTCTTACCTTCTTTATTAAATCTGATTTTAAATTTATAAATTTCCTATTTTAATCATTAAAAAAAACCAGAAAAATATAGCATCATACCCTTCGTTTTTAAATTTATTAATGTCCCATTTTCTCCATTTTGGAAATTATATTAACTTTTTTTTTCCTGTTATAGGAAAAGTGTCATTCGCAAATTAATGGCCCAGTGCCCCCAACACGTCATCGTGAGTTTGCAAATTAATGGCCCAATGCCCCCAACACGTCATCGTGAGTTTGCAAATTTAATTCTCACATAAAATTATTTAAATCTAAAGTTTGTAGACGTTTGTAAATTAAAGTATTGTCTAACTGCAACATTTATGTCATCAACAAGCCGTATGACCCAATCATATATAGTTCTAGCCAATATTTTAAAATATGATTTTGTTCATGTATACAAAAGATTACTTGTAGTAGCATATGCAGATTTATTCATGCGGATTTTAAATAAAAATTCATATATACACAGTATATTTGAATTTATTTATGGATAAACAACATGTAGTGTGTCTTATTGGATGTGAAAAATATAATATATTTTTACATAATAATCAAACCTGCTAACTGCTACACAATTATAATTAAACATGTTTTTTTGCATAAATAACAAATTATGTATGCAACAATTATAAATCCACGTAACACATTAAATTTGAGATTTTGAGTTGGGTCGGCATAATACATGTTAAATTTTGGTTTCATACGTTGTATATTAAATTTTGCACCTGCATGTGCGATTTGAATATTCAAAACTGTATGACATTCTGAACACGGCCACCCATTCTGGAAAAATAATTCAAAACACTAGTTCTAATTACAGCGATTCCTGTTAGATCAGGTGCTGTCTTAATCATACAACCTTGGACCTTAATTTTATATTTTATTTGATTAAGATGATCGAACTATGTAGATTGTAGCTAGTAGAAAATTCTAGCAAAAAATACTTTTCAACACTTGTCTACGTGATACTTTTTTTGTTACAATAAAACATTACTAAGACTTTTAGCTAGGGCGTTTTTTTTTGTTTTTATTATAGTATATGAAAATTTTAATCTAATTAAATATTTCTCAAGCAACAATCAACATATTTTTTCTAATGTTATCTGTAAAATATTTTCAACCATTATTCGGCAGAATTGACAGAAAAAAAAATTCAATTTTTTTTCCATGATCTTTTCCATACCCAAAAGTTTATTGTAAATTAATTCACTAAATCTCACGCTTATGAAATTATTTATTCATAAAATTATTTTACATATGGTGTCATCTGAAGTTCTGAAACTTAATTAATATTTGTTTTCATCCAGTGTTGTAAAAAACAGTATGTAAAGCGACTAATAAGAAATAATCGATTATAATTGAAATAATCAACCGATTAGTCATAAAACTCCATAATAATTTGGTCACAGCTAACGACTAATCTACCGATTAATCGATCTAAACAGACATTTTTTACAACATTGCTTCCAACCATAGTGACAAGATTCGCGAATTATTCGGTTTTTTGGTGATGCCAAACCGAATGCCGAATTATTTGGTTGACCGACTTTGACCGAATAATTCGCGAATTTTACGAATTATTTCCGAATTATTTCCGAATTTTTCCCAGAATTTTATTTTTAGTTATTTTTTGTTTTTGCTCTGTTACAGAATTGAGATCTCTGATCCGAATAATACCAAATCATTCTCGAATTATATCCGAATTATTCCTGAATCACGAATTTTTGACCTTACCGAACAAAATCCGAATAATTGATTTGTGACTGTGCTTCCAACTATGTCTGGTTCTGGTCTGGTGACTCTGGCGGAGGTCGTTAGAACACAGTGAAAAACCGTAAAAAATTATAGTGAAGCTTGATTTGCAGCTAATAAACTGGGCCGTGGGCCACACATTAAAAAAAAAACAAAAGAAGAAGTTGCGGCCTTGCGGGGCTGTAGAATTTTCTTCCGCTTTTACGATCGTACCCTTTTACTATTTCGCTATTTGCGTGTTCACCCTCCAGTCCAGTCCCATCCCTTCCCTTTCCATCTATAAATATCAATTCCTAGTAGCCATGGTAAGGCTTGAAGCCAGCTCTAGAACAAAGCAATCTCTTCTCTCTTTCTTCTTCTAGAGATTCCTAGCTTCTAGCAGCTTCCAACCACCGCAAAGATACTTTTACATCTGGATCCCTACCTCTTAAGTTAATTCTAATCGAGTATGGTGGGTACTTGTTCTTCTTCGTCTTCCTCATGTGCCTCGTTCAATTCGTTTGATGATGTCTCAGAAAAACCTACCGGTAACAATTCCAGCTGTCTCAAGTTTCTCTGTAGTTACGGCGGTAAAATTCTCCCCCGTTACCCTGACGGGAAACTCCGTTACGTCGGGGGTGACACCCGTGTTCTCTCTGTAGATCGATCCCTTTCTTTTTCAGGTTCGTGCTGCTTCTATTCTACACCCATTGATTTTAAACATTTTTCAGTATGTTTATTTATTAGTCATGTTTTATTGATTTTGTTGACATTATTTTTAACAGAGATTGATGCAAAGATGAAGGAGATGTGTGGTTCAGATGCGATCAGCATACGATGCCAGATCCCGACCGAGGATCTCGACGCACTTGTTTCTGTAACATCTGACGAAGATCTAATGAATCTATTAGAGGAATACAATGCGGCGAGCAATGATCAGGCACGGTCATTAAAGATCCGGACATTTCTCATGCCGAAAATGCCGAGCCCACCTTCGACACCTCCCCTCAGTGCCTCCGCTAGAACTACTGGAAAGATGCCGATTCAACAACATGTTTACGTGGCGCGTGTTCAACCACCGGCGAATCTGCGCTGTGTGCATCAAGTTGCTGCTGTGAATCCTGCCATGGTGAGTAGACAAGGTGGTTATGGGAATTATAAGCACCACAATCTCAATAGGCAACACCATGTTGGCTACAGCGAACTCAGGCCGCATCAGTACTTGGTTCACCATGCCAATCACTGGCAGTAGTGAATGGATTGATCATCAACCGTTAGATCTCCAATTCTAATATTTGATAGATTTGAGATCGTCGGATTGAGAACAAGAGAGAAAAAAAAAGGTTAACAATTTGGACGGAGGATGGACGCAATTGTGTAGAAACTGGAGGACTGTATCATATCTTGTCCATTTTAAAATAAATATTAAAGAGATAAAGAAAGGGCGCTTTCACATTGGTTAATTTATTAAAAAAAAAAAGAAGAAAAATAAATTGTTCCTCTTTTAAATGACGTCTCCTTTGGTTTCACCTTTCTGTCTGTGCTTGATTGGTGTTTTGTCTCTTGTTTGATCTGATCCTATCCATCCTTACTGTGTGTAGTGCATGCCGTTTCTCTCCGTTAGGGTTCCGTTTTGTTTTATCACTGTTGCATTAATTATGCTTTTATTCCTGTGTGTTAGATGGTTGCTTTCTATGGGTTGGTTGTCAGGAGACTTCTTTTAGGAAAGCATTTAATTTGCTTTTGAATTGATTTTACTGAATACTGATGCCTTTCTTTTTCTGTGTTTTTTCAGGTTGTACGATTTAATGACGACCATTGAAGCGCTGAGGAGGCCATCTCTACTCTTAACCTTTTTAATTAAAGAAGAGATTCCTTTGAAAAATATACTAATAATACTATCAAATTTTTTCTCATTTTCTTTTTCTTTTTAGGTTATATTCTTCCTTTTGTTGTTTTTAGTAAAAGGGATAAATTTGCTATTTTTTCTCAAATTCATCCTACAGGGGGGGTGGTGTTGCTGAGGGTTTTATTTTCTAAGGTATTACACATTTTGAGGGTTTTTTCTTTTGATAGATGCAAAAGATAAGGAGAAAACCTTACTTTTTAACTATATCAAGGTTTTTTCCTTCTCATTTTGTGTTTTGATAATTTTTGGCTTTATTTCCTAGAAATATATAAATATAAAAGAATTAAGAAAAATGTGGCTTACTAGTTCTTTTTTAAAATCTTAGGCTCTGTTCGGCCGTTCCACTTTTTTCATGAGAACAAAAAATTCAGTTAATAGCTCGCCGAACAGGTCTTAAAGATATTTTAGAGTTGGAATTGTTTTTTAGCTTTACACAAAAGTAACAGTCAACTTTTGTGTGAAGCAATAAATTTCCGGTGCTTGCTGGGTTATTTCACTTGTCAAAATTCTCTTAAATTTGCTTCATTCTTCTGATACAGATGCATTTAATACTAGTTCATCAGACAATTCAAAACATGTAGAAAACAATGTAAGCTAAGACAATTTTTTCACAGTTGACAAATTCGAAATAAAAAAGAGAGAGGGACTGCTTTGACCATTTTTTATTTCTACATAGGGTAAGAGAAAAAAGAGGGAAGAAAACACAATACCACAATTAATGAGTGATAATATGCATATTATAGATGGACCATCAATCTATATTTATCTTTTTAAAATTTAAACAGGTTATTTCGTATAAATATTTCATGACTGCATTTAATAATTTTTTAAATAGGTAGAAAATTACTTGATCTAAATTTTTTGAATTATTCGATAGTAATTTCTCTGCTTATCTAAAAAACAATATATATTTTTTTTAAAATATAAAATTTGATTTTTAAGTTTATTTTTATATAAAAATTATATTTAACAGTTTGGTCAATTATTTAAACTTTGAAAATAAAAATATAAATTTATTTGAGTGATGCTTCCATGGACCCAAGGACCTATTTGTAAAATGAACATATCTTTATTTTCAAAGTTCAAACAGTCGATCCGAACCGTTTATCTTGTTCTCCATATTAATATGTGCTTGGAGACCAAATTTTACATTTTTCTAAATTTTTTTACTATTTATTAAGATGGTACAAAATTCAATGGTCTGAATTTGATATTTTTTGTACCCATCTTAATAAATAGTAAAAAAATTCAGAAAAATGTAAAATTTGGTCTCCAAGCACATATTAATATGGAGAACAAGATGAACGGTTCGGATCGACTGTTTGAACTTGAAAATAAAAATATGTTCATTTTACAAATAGGTCCTTATGGTCCATGGAAGAATTTGCCAATTTATAAACTCACTCAAACTTAATATCAAAATTTACTGGAGAAATTTGGTAAAAAGGAAAAAGAAAAATCAAGAGGAAAAGAACAAAAGTGGAAGAGGTGAGGACTGAGGAGGAGGTTGACACGCCTAGGCAAAGGCAACGATGAATTGTGTGGTCAATTTTCTTATCAACTTAACTAAGTCGCTGGCGCTGGTCAAAGATATGAGGCCGTGTTGTAGAGTATCCAATTCTTCCTTTTGTGGGACCCACCCACAAGTTGGGATTATTTTAAAATTGGTGTGGCTGGTACCAGTCTGATTTCTATGGTACGAGTTCTATACAACTCGGCGAGTCCCGTCGCTTCCATTGCAAATTCTTCCGAAATTTTTATTAATATCATTTCAAAAAAAAAATAATAATAATAAACCAAGACACCAACAATGAAATTGGAGAATTAAAAAAATACCAGCTTCTTCAATTCAAATTGCGATCTCATTCTCTGATATATTTCTAATTTCCCATAATTCATATTTTTTTTAGAGTGGTATCAATAAAAATTTCGGGGAATTCTCTGTACCTCTGATTTTATAGGGAGAAATTTTACATTGTTTAAATTTTAAGTTGAATTTTTAAAGTGGAGATATAAGTTTATAGCCTCACTCTATATTATTTAAATATTAAATTATCCTGCCGGAGACTCGCCACACAGATTGTGAGGCCGATGCATGATTTAGAGAATCTGAACTTGGCGGGTTGAAGCATTGAATGACGGAATAAGTATAACATGGAAATAAAGAAAAATAAATTATTAAATTAAAATGGAGAGATCTTGAAAAAAAATTTCATCAGTAGCTCGGGAGCTCCTTTCAGATTACAGGAACATATTTCTTGTTGATTTTTAAAGAATCGGGACAATTCAGCACGAATCTAAAAGCAATTACCCCATTTTAAAAGTTTCTAAAAACAAATTGTAAAATAAATTTGGTAGAGAAGCAGGTTACCAAACTTCATTTTATTTTTATTTTTGGGGTGACCAATTTTCAGCTGGGAAAGATGCATATTATTTATTGCCTGGTTGGCTTGAATTTTAAGCAAACAAGGTATTGAGGTTCCTAATTAAGTAATATAGATATAATAAATTAATATTATTGTAGAAAAGAGTAAAATGGGAAGAAAAAAAACAACCCTTAATGCAGTTTATGGTGGTTAAGCTTCCTGGCAAAGTTCAAATTTATAATACAAATATTAATTTAAGCATGTACTTCTAAAATTATTATCATGATATGCAATTAAAAAGTATATTTATAAGCTATAGCCTAGTGATATGTTATATGTAAAAAATGTTTAGGTAATTTTTTTGTTAAGGTTCGACTAGGGCTGCCAAAAAAATTCGTAGTTCGTGATTCAATTCGAAAAAATTCATAGTTCACAGTTAACTCGTTTGATTAACTAGTTTCACTGCTAGTATTACAGTTTATGATGCTTCTTGTTTGCTTTCATAGCCTATTTCGTATTTTACTTAGATTTTATGGTTCACATTACTTTTAGGTATTTTTTGTAGTTTGATATTTCAAAGCTTGTATTTCGTTACTTTTGTATGAACATTTGAGTTTCGTAATGAAACTAGTGGTATGCCCACTTTATTCAAAAAAAAAAAAAAAAACTCGTTCGATTAAAGTTCGTTCTAAAACAAATCAACTCAGTTCGGTTCGAATCTTATTCAAACTCAAGTTCAAACTGGATAAGTTTGATTTGGTTTGATTCGTTTGCAGCCCTAAGTTAGATGGTTTGATACTGCTAATAATTATATTAATTAAGAAATTACAAATATTCACAAAGGCAATAGACACTCCTTGTAATATTTAGACAGTTGAGATTAATATGTTCTCTTTTGATTTATTTTTTTCTATAAAAATATGTCATGTTTTATAATTTTTTTTTTATAATATCATATTAGTGGGTATCAAACAACTGATACACAACTTCTGAGAATGTACTTACAAAACCAGCATAGAAATTACACAAAAATAAGGACTGCAAAGTATGTAAAATTGTAAATCAATGACACAACATGGCCATATAAATCAAAAGACAAATTGTTCTATAGACTATAGCTAAAGGCAGAAGTAAGCACATAAACCTTCTAACTTAAGAAAAATTCAGAAAAGGTTTGTATAACCAAGTCTTCATCTTCTTTTTTACAAATCAGCACCTCAAATGAGTGCAAATCACAAAAGGAGTGTCATTTATTCATTTCTTCCTCCACAACCTGTGTGAAGCTGATTTGATAAAGATGTTATATCAAGAGGCATTAAACATCCTAAATCTGCAAACAAATTTTCAGATTGTGTATTACACCAAAAAGTGAGTAAAGAGATCATTTGAGCACCTATCTTTCTTTAGATTGTAGGGGTTTGTGAAAAACATAAAACATTCCTATTGTTAGGGTTTTGAAGGAGCGGTCCAAAATAAAGAGACAAAATTTATGAGAAAGTTTAATTATATTATTGACTTCATAATTACATAGAGTATAAATAACATAATTTATAACAACATAAATTTTTACTAATAGAATTCTATAAATAACATGTCTTAAAATACCTTATATTAAAATACTAAATTCTTGCTCCTTAATATATTTGTTAAATATAGCTTACTATTCTGACATACTGCTAAATAAATACTGATGTAAATATATGATGAGATGAGAGGTATACACAACACCTATTAAGCCAAGCTCTCCATAGCACTACTCCTCTTACTATTTCAGTAACTAAACCATTTTTAATGGAATTTTTGCATCTATAATCCAAAAATCATCTAATGTGGTACAATAATAAGTACAATTATTACAATTTGTTATCCAAGATAGTGATCAGGGGACAAGTAACAAATAAATGAACTGTGATCTGTTACAAAAAAAAAAAAAAAAAGAGTATGTGGATTCCTGCCAACCATTTGGGGTACATGGAGTACTTGATGCCTTTAGCAAGTGACATTATTTCTTTAGCCTTCAAAAAGAAACAGAATGAGTATAATTAATTGAGGTTGTTTCAGGTTTCTCTATCAATATAAATTGTGGTTGATTCAGGAAATTTGATTGAATTGAGGCACAATTTCCCAACGAGAATAAATTAAATCTTTTATTTAGCATGCTCTTGGGAGAACGAGCACTCTACAGAATTTGATGAGTAGGGTTAAAATTAACCATTAGTTTTGTGCTTTAATTATGCTTTGATTTTTTTTTTCTATTTTTAAAGTCTGAACAATCGATTCGAACCATTCAACATGATCTTCATATTAAAATGTACTTGGAGACCAAAATTTATATTTTTTTTGGAATTTTTTTACTATTTTTTTAAATATGTTCAAAATTACTATTTTGGATAGTCCATAATCTTCTGAAAATAATAATTTTGTACCTATCTACAATAATAGTTAAAAAAATTCAAAGAATATAAAATTTGGTCTCCAAGCACATTTTACTATGAAAATTATGTTGAGCAGTTTGGATCAACTGTTTAGTTATTGAAAATAGAGATAAGGATCAACATGATCTTTCAAGCACATTCTTTTTGCTTTTATTTCATTTTTTTTTGTTTAATTCTACATTCAGAAGGATATACATGAAAGGATAAGATTGGGAGTCTAATCATCATTGGACATACATGGATTTTGAGTGTGTATATCCATAAGAAAATTGCTAAAGAAGATATATTTGAATTTTCTGTAATCCTTATCACATCATTATACTCTTAGCATTTTTTTACCTATTTTTATCATCGTAATTTCCAGAAGAAAACAATAACTGAGTACCAAAAGCTCTCAAAACCCTGATAAAATAGAGAGCAGTTTGGGTCCGATGCCCATCGGACTCAAACTGATTTCGATGAGTTCTAAACTGTCTTACAAAATTTATTTTCATGCGATAAAAATAGTCTAAAGCTCCTAAAATCCTATAAGATTTGGTCTCGTATTGAGAGACTCAGATCAATCATTTGGATGAATATGTAATTTATTAATACTTTAGATGAATATTTAAAATTATAATTTATTATAACTTTCATGAATCATAATAATTTATTATAGCTTTATATTTTACACTGCAAGTACGGTGGATGTTCTTTACTTGACATTTAACAAGTAGGCAACAATAATAAATCACATATTGACTCGACTACTAAAAAAAAGTGAAATAAGTGCCACAATTGATGTTCTTATTTCAGGCCCAGAAGAAAATATAGGCCTTACTTTACAGCCCATAAGAAAATGGATTTTCTAGGCCCAACTTCTCTAACTGATAATTACCACAACGGTTTTAATAAACCTTTTTATTTTTTGGGAAATAAATATGCTGTTACAGGAATCTGTTATTCCGATTCTAACCGTTCAAATTATTCTACTTGAGAATTTCAACTAAGAAATGTTTTCATACACGAATCTTAACAAAGATCAACGATTGAAATCAAAATAATAGGTTTCCTGCCTTTTATTTGCGGTCATTTATATGGGTGAAAATGGAGCGGATACATAGCAATAGTGGTAAAATCATATTTATATTTCTTTTCTTATTTTCCGAATATGGATACGGAGCAGATATCAAACATATCAGAAGAATATGAATATGGATCCCTATCAGATCAGATACTAAAATAATATAAAAACATATTAAATAATATTAAAGTTCATAATATTTATCTAATTATAATGTTAAATAACGTAAATTTTTCGTAATATATATTAAAATATATGGTATATATCTACTATTCGGATACGGATAATTGAAATGTAAAACCATATCAGTATCCTTATCAATAATATTTACATCTAAGTTTTTGAATACAGATCGGATATTATGCATACCGTTTTCACCCCTAAGTCATTACCATTAACGAAACTTACAAAATAGAAGTTATATAAATATCCGCAAACATTATTGTGGAACATATTACCAATTTACCATTTTGTAGAAAATACATAGTTGTAGAATAATAATTACATAGTTACACTAAAACAAAAACAAAAAAAATGTAGCCTAATTAGAATTATTTCCTTTAAGCTTCTCAAGTAACTCCTCCAAATAAGCATTTCTCTTCATCTCCTCTTGCAAATTAAAATTCAATTCCTCCACAATCCTTTCCAAATTCCTCACATACTCCTCCAGTTGTCTCTCTGTCTCTTCTCCTGTTTTCTCCTCAGTGCTCTCACCACCTACATGTTCACATCCTTCCAATACATTAAATACCATTCCTCTTTGCAGATCCAAGCTAGCAAAGAGAGCTACCAAGCTTGGTACCAGCATTTGTTTCAGTACAGAGCTTGGATGTATCACCTTCTCTTCCTTCTCTGTTTCATCTTCAGATGGGTGTTTAGAGTTCTCAGTGTTTACATCTTCTTCTTCTTCTTCTTCTTCTTCATCATCATCATCATCTTCTTCCTTTTTAACATCAAAATTAATATTTTCGGGAAAAACTGGTACAAATTCGAGGCCGTCTACATTGAAATTCCAACCGCTAACTCTCCTGTTCTTCACCAAAGGAGATAAATTTCCAGCATTATCTCTTTCAACTATGTTGTTAATATCAGATTGATTTTCATCAGTTCTTGTTTCTTTGAACCTCTCTTCTGCCTTAGGCAACACTTGGAGCACATTTTTAACGAGGTACTCGGACGGCTTACAATTTTTGAAGAACGGGTGCTTTAGTAGCTTTTCAGCTGACGGCCTCTTTGCGGGGTCTTGTGCGAGGCATAAAGCAACCATGTCCTTGAAAGCCTTAGAGAATTTCTTCTTCTTTTTGGTGGGGTCCTTGTTACATTTAACATGAGTATCCTCGAAACGGAGGCGGTTGGTGATTCGCATCATGAGTGATTTCGAGAGCGGGAGATGAGATAGAGGCGGGCGACCATGCGCGAGCTCGAGAGCCGTGATGCCAAAAGACCATATGTCAGCCTTGACACCATATCCAGTGTGGGAGTGAATCACCTAATTAACCAAAAATATCTCACTAATATGTTTTTTTAATTTACTGAATTCTTGTAGAGTTGATATTTTCTAAGTGGTATTTCAATTGTGTTTCAAAGAAAAGAAAAATTGAACAATTGTATTTAAACTAGAGCAAGGCTTGGGTGATATGGGTAGCATAAGGTCATTCGTGTTACGGTCTCATAAATCTATCGAATAAATTTTAAAGTTCGATTTAAGTAGCTCAGTAAATTGATTATATAATAAACTTGTGAAATACTAATTTTTACTATTTTTGAATTTTTTTTACTTTATGAAATATGACAAAAAATGATCTCAAATATTAACAATTTTCTGTCATCTTTTATAAATCATAAAAAATAGTAAAAAACTTTCAAAAATAGTAAAAATTGGTATTCTCCAAGTTCATTACATAACTAATTTACTTAACTACTTAAATCGAAATTTGAAATTTGTTCGATAGATTTTTGAGAACGTAATACGAATGACCTTATGCTATCCATAACACCTAAAGCCTTACTCATTAAACTAATGCCAGTGGAATATCACACAACCTTTAGACCAGATGCATCAAGGGACTTGTATTTGTTTCTGTGCTTACATTGAAATGTTTTCAGCCAAATTATATATGGAAGCAGAGGCAGTCAGATGGGCGACCGTCCGGTCTGTATCAAGAATTGTACGAACAATTTTAAGATTCACGTTGATCAAGATCGCACAAATCTTGATGCGGATCAAATGACTCCAAACGGACATCAGACTGAATTTGATCCGATCCCCATCAGCTCCTCACTCCAAGTATATATGCTTGTTTCATTATTGTTAATAACTAAGGTTTATTTTTGTTGGTTCATATTTTACTCTAAACCCTGGCCCATGTTAGATTAAAAAAAAAATTCTTTATCAGTAAACATATATATACCTCAGGTGCCATCCAATATGGAGTTCCAGCCATCTCATTACAGAAAGAAGCTGGGGCTGCTGACATACGCAACAAACCTGATGACGAAGATTGCTGCATCTCATATATGGATGCCGAAACCCCGAAATCGGCAAGTTTAACCGAGCCATCTGAATCTACCAGAATGTTTCCAGCCTTGATGTCCCTATGAATATGCCCTTGTCCGTGAAGGTACGATAAAGCGTGAAGTATCTCCTTGAGCACTATAGCAATGGACTGCTCGGGCAAGCCGTCGGGGAAAGAAGATGAAAGGATGGAGTGGAGGGACCCGGCGGCCATGAAAGGCATGACCACCCAAAGGTGCCGGTCGACAATGAACGAGCAATGTGCACGGAGGATGTTCGGGTGGTAAAGGAGTGCCATTGCCTTGGCCTCTTGACGGACTTCATCGAGGTTTGCACGAGAGCGCTCTAGGTCGATTGATTTGATGGCGACGGTCGTGGAGTTTCGGGGTAAACAGGCGGCTTTGTAGACCACTGCACTGACGCCGGTCCCGATTTCATTGAGGAGTTTGTAAGATTTGGGGTCAAGAGGGAATGGAGGCTTCTTTTCTTCATCTGCCATGGATTTGAGGTTGGCTTAAGGTTGATGTGTGGAATTAAAGAATTAGATAGATTGTACTTACTACTTAGATATATATAGTACTTGGATCTCTAAATCCGTGACTGTTTTAATGTTTTGCCATTAGGAAGGAAATTAATGGGCAATTATTTTTATGATAAGAATTTGTTATATCTTATTTTTCATATTTTGTAATACAGATATTTTTATTATCTTTAACAATACATCTAAACGAAATTAGTAAAATTGTAGATATATCCTCTGTTAATTAGATCAGGTGTGTATTCAATTTGAGCAAATTCCGAAGTTTGAAACAATTGTTTATTTTACACCTATGAAGACAAACACCAATGAAATTTTTATTTGGTCCAAAATTTGGATCTACAACAATTTAATATAATGAAGATTATATTTGGGTAATAGTAAACGGATGTACCATATAAAAATGAAATCAATAGAAATAATATATTAAATAAATATTAAATGGACGTGCCTCCATTATGTTTCAATAAATAGTAAATATAAATATTAAAATGGATGTGCCATATAATAAATATACACTAGAACTATATACATATTTTAAATGAATAGTTTATAATTTAAGGGGAGGATTTAAGTATTTCAAAAAAAATTGTCTTAATTATGTCTCTATTCCTAAAACTTGATATAACTTTAAAAAAAAAAAAATAGAACTCAAGTTTCATTTGTCTATGCATATGTTTATGACAATTTGACCTTATTTTAATTGACATCAACAGCTTAAAGGAATACATAACATGAATACATAATGTAGATAATTCTAAATGTTAATTTTCCAACTTCTAAAGTCATATAAACATATAACTGAAAAGTGATAATATCTTATGTGCATGTAGAGAAAATAATATACATCACATCTATTGATTTTATTTTAAAATACTTGTTATTAAATAATTAAAAAGTGAATATATGATGAAGGCTGAAAATATAAAAATATAAAGGCATTTGAACCGTCTTTATAATTAAAAATGTAAACTGCTGAAATGAAATGAAAACCATGTAAAATATTCTATTATGAAGCAGTTCTATATACTTCGTAGGAAGCTTTTAAAACTTTTGATTACATAATGTCATTCTAGTTAACCATACCAACTAACTATGAAATATTTTTTGGAGTAGGCCAATACCTTCTTTAAAAATTTTACTGAACCAAGTAAAAAAACCCTTGAAATGTTACTCTAGACTATATTATGATCGTGTGCAGAGATCATTTTTTTTTTTGAGGAAAGTTGGAGTTGACTATTCTTTTAAGAAAAATATGAGCAGCAAGTTATACTTTTAAATATTTATAAAAATTCTTATCTGAATTTTGAAGCTACAACCTTTTACACAGAAGACATTGTCTTCAGCCACTAAAGCACATGTTGGTTCTTCATTTTTGGGTCTTATAGAGGGATCCACTCATTTTTGGGTCTTGTTAGTGACACCAGATTACATCCTACATTTTTAAAGTCCAAATTATTGATCCAAACTGTTTAACATGATGAATATATTAAACTGTATGCTTGCAGATCAAATTTTACATTTTTTTTAAAATTTTTTTACTATTTATTAAGATGGGTATAAAAATTCAATGGTCTGAAAACAATGATTTTGTAAAATACTTTAATAAATAGTAAAAAAAAATATATAAAAATTTGATCTGCAAACACATTTTAATATATCTATCATAATGAACGGTAGATGACTGTTTGGACTTTAAAAACTTTAAAAATAAATGTAGAGTGTAACCGATATTAGCAAAAAAAAAAGAAAAAAAAGGATGATCCCTCATCAACTAATCGGTATTTATGTTGTGCCACAAGAATTTGGCCACAGGTGGAGAACTTGGGAACCACAAATTGGGTGCTTGACTGCTTGGGTAGATGGAGTGTTCAGTAAAAGCATGATTTCATGTGAACAGTGTGAACAGGGAAAAGAGAAGGTGAGGAGCTCTGAACTAGTCATGTCACCACTTGAGACTCCCGTGATATTACCATTGTTTCATGGCGCGCTTTATGAGCTTTTTAATTCCCTTCCGGTAGGTTTTCTGTTTGCATTTACAAAGCAGCGGTTAATAATTAGTAACATTATGTTTCTAGTAATAGCCAGGTTATATATCCTGCTTTTTAATTTTCTAAGAAGATGACACTTTCTAGTGTTATCTCAGGGCTCGTTGCTGAATCAAATATTCAGAACTGTAAAATCGAAATTCAGAGAAGAGAAAAATAGACTAGCAGTTTTTTTTTTTTCAGAATACAGATTAAGCAAAACTTGTGGTTATTTTTCTTTTTGGATTAGAACATGACAAATGTATTCAAAATATATAACAATGTAAAGTAGACATTTCACCAATCACCAATGTATAACCGTGCATTGAAAAACCAAAACCCAAGGTAAAATTTTCATCAGATACTAAAAGAGGCAATGCCCCTAATCAAGTGGCAACAGGAACCAGGAGATCTATTGGTCAGAATTTCAACAAGAAAATTATGAACATGCATCTTACTGCTTTTCAATATAATACAACACATAGTATATCTTTTTTTAAATAGAACCAAATTTAAATATATCAAAAGAACGACCACTATTGATTTAGATTATACAAAAAATGACTCCACCGATCATGACCCATCTATATAATATGACTACAGAAATCAATAGCAAATGGCTCCACCGATCCTGCAAATCTATGGAGCAAATGTGTTTTTGCCGGTGGAGCTGTTTTTTTTGTAGAAACTAAATCAATTGTTCTTTTGAAATATTTAAATTTGGTTCTATTTAAAAAAAAAAATCACATTGCAAATATACTACTGACTGAATCTCCAAAGCCTGACAAAGTTTTCACCATGAGTTGTTACAATTTTTTTCATACCAACCGCAAGGCACGTAATTGGTGGTCGCGAATTTCTCGGTATAGTATCTACCCGCAAGTCTTCAGCAAAAGATACAGCTTGTTTCTTTTCAATGTTTTGATTTTGAGACTTTGAACATATAGTCCATGCACCCCTACGGTCTACAAAATAGCTCTTGAGAATCTCTCCCGTGCTTTGGTTTAAGATTCGAAGAACCCCATCAAGACCCCCAACTGCTAAAATCGACGTGTCATTCATCATATGATGCGTCGAATATATGACATTGGGGCTGACACGTTTCTCCCATAGAGGTTTAAGGGTCCTCAAGAGAGAGAGAACAAAATGCAGATAATTAAATCAAGCAAAATTGCTACTATCTGAAGCGATTAGAGAAATGGTGGAATTAAACCTGATACTAACCTTAGGTCCCAGCAATGAGCATATCCAGAGGTGGATCCCGCAAATAGTAAGTGGGACTGTGCATTGAAAGATAAACATTTCATCCCTGTGCAATACTCATTTTAGAAGGTACATGATTAAGAATAATAGAAGTATGAAAGCAGATACAACAGTTTTGCCTAATAAAAATATATATATAGAATTTTACACATCTGCCACAAAAAATTTCATCTCTCAAACAATTTTGTTTTTCTACTGTTGTATATGTAAATTAATAAATCATAAGATTTTAAAACAGCATAAGGGTGTAAATGTAAAGCTTCAAGCAGTCATTATGCAAAACAAGAAAAAAAACCTAAATATTTGACTTACAGATCAAGATCATATCAATATAATAAAATAGAAGGGACTATGACGATTGGGTTTCATTTCTAGCCTACCCCAACTTGTTTGGGACTAAAGGCTTAGATGTTGTTGTTGTTGGATCTTTGCCAATTAGAGAACAAACCTGTAGGTGAAAATGACGATCTTAGCAAAGCCAATCTTTCTCCAGAGGCAAGATCGGCAATTGCAACACTGCCAAATGTAGAACCACCAGCAATCAATTGATCAGGTGTTATTGTCAGGCATGACAAAGGTCCTGATTGAAGCCTGTGATTTAATAAAAGATTGTTAGCTATGAGTTATCGAACCCAAGGAGGGCCAAACAAAGGTGTTACTGAAACCATACCAATGAACCTTATCAACAATAGCAACCAAAATTTCCAAATATTTCTCACCCAGCTCTATTAAGATGTTTACGGAATACACCCTTTAACTATTGACAGCTTTGCAATTGCCTCTAACATGCTTTGTTATTTTGCAAGACTAAATTTAATAAAAACCAAAGTCCAGAGAAATTTTAGATGTCAAGTGTAGAGTAGGCATTATGTGGTTTTTAACTGATTTGGTTGAATTAAAAAAAAAGTGAGAGGTAATCAGGTTTATTATCTTAGATTCAACCATAAACTCACAAATTAGTGATATTTGCAAATACCCTAACAAATGCTGGATTTTAGATGAAAGTACACCAAGTGTAGGGTACTTTTGCAGATACAGTTACATAATGGCTATGCAGAAAGAATGTTGCCTATTGTAAATACAACCTGATAATTCTGGTGCAATTTCTGCTGTACATGTCGAACACACGAGCTCTACCATCATCACACCCAATCACGACCTCTGGATCAACATAGCTGCTTAAGAAATAACAACATCAAAAAAGGACAGAAATAATATATAAAAAACATTGATGCATAAAGGAAAAGAATTAGCAAAGATATGATAATTAGTTTTCATACCTCATGCACAAGCCACGAGTAAACAATCCTTCTCGAGACTGGAATATGCCTCTTTGACCGTGACGCCTCCATATACAAACCTGAGAATCTGTTAAACCTACAATCTAGGAATAAGAGAGAGAACTTGTCATTTCTTTTGCTTTGTATATGCCTGTCTTAACCTAGAATAGAAGGTTGTATGACGTAGATGCAATAAAATAAAAGATATCTTTTTTCCTTCTTAAAATGTTTTCTTTTGTAAAATCACGCTCATTTTATTTGCTATTAACAGCCATCCTTCAAAACTAAAGTAAGTCCAAAAAAAATGACCCGAATAACCCTAACATTTTTATATTGACTGAGGGCAAAAATTGTCAATATTTAACTAAATTATGCTTCCAACTTGCTAACCTAAAAATTAAGTGCCATTTGCAAAGATTCAAAAGAAAGTTAGTTGCAAACAGAGAGATTTAGATTTTTTTTTTTTGGAAGGATGTGGGTCAATAGTAAAAAAGTAATTTCAAGAACACGAACTGCATAATTAAGAGAAAAAAAAAAAAACAAGAGCACTGAGTATGGCTAGAATCAGGCAGAAACTCACAAAATAGACAAAAAAAATCAGGCCAATCTAATTCAAGCTAGCTGGTTCGTTAACCCTAGATTTACAATCTTATTGCACAATACCTTATTCTCATCAAAATCATAATCCACTAAACTGCTCCCTGTGGGAACATGAAACTCATCCATGTACTTGCATGTTTGCGCAGACCACAGCCGAATAACCTGTAGAAAAATATTCATGAAAGTTTTATTTTAATTGTAGAAAAACAGTAGGATATCTTCAATAAAAATTAAGGTATAGATCATCCGATTACAGAATATCTTTCACAATACCTTGTCTCCAACACCAGTTAAGATAAATCCTCTCTTCATTCGGCACAGAGTGGCTCTAGATGGAAAAATTATTGGCATGATTAAATGGAACAAAAACCCTAACATACTTCAAAAAGACAACTCTCTAGCGGGTAATTCAACAAATTTGAGATAATTCAAGAGATTATACACCTAATTGGGTGAGCTTTCCACTGAAAGACTTCAGCTGAACCACTTGAAAGTGCCGATTCATGCTCTTCAATTGCCAAATCCTCTAAAAATTGCTTCATCAATTTTGGGGACGAAATAG
This sequence comes from Carex cristatella, assembly GCA_024447775.1. Lineage (NCBI taxonomy): Eukaryota > Viridiplantae > Streptophyta > Magnoliopsida > Poales > Cyperaceae > Carex > Carex cristatella. The sequence goes on from JAJHPF010000022.1 coordinate 4,475,453, forward strand.
CCGATTTAGTTCCTCTGACAGGTGGATTCATCTTGTAATACATATCTCTCATCAAAGACGAGGTATATACAACCTTGTTCCTAATTAAATGTATGAGTATCAATTGACCCCTTTCATTTTCAAAGAAATTGTACTTATGCATGATTTTCTATATATATTTTAGAGTAAAATTGACACCATGAAGAATTTTATATGAGATGGACTTCAATTTAAATGAATTGTGTTGGAGTCGTAGGCATTTGTGAATTGAATGCACAGAAAAATGAAACATGAGAAAAGAAGGTCGAACCAGGAGAGACAGACAGCGGAGCAACGAACAAGGTCGAAATGATTGAGGCGGGAGAAGACAGAGCAGAGGACATCAGATCCAACCGAGTTGATCGGAGCTTCTCGACCCGTGGCTACTCGTTTACCGCCACTGCGACTGCGGCTAGTGCTCCCTCTCTCCATGTCCTGTCCTTTCCCTCATTCCCTGTGTTGAGAGAACTGGGGCGGCTTATCTACTTCTCTGAACGCGTATCCTCTGCATTAACTCAAAATGGAATCTATTGTGTTAATGAACATCAACCGTCTGATTTTAAACGGAATCAATCCGGATACCCCTATAACATTGAGGGTCTTTCAATATTAGTGCAGATTTAGTCTGCACGAATCTTAAAACATATTGGACGGTCGATATTTATTAACTCAAAAGATTTCCTTTTGAGTTAATGCAGAGAACACGAATTCCTACTTCTCTGTACTGTCCGCATGCGACTGCGGCGTATGTAACCAAATAAGACCTGAATCGTCAGGTAGTTTTTAACTTCGACAAAAATCTCGAAACGGAATCTAAAATGAGCACCAATGACCAATTCCGCTTCACTGGGACAGTGACAGTGACAAATTAATAATTGGGATTTAGTTCGGCCGGATAAGAAATCGTGATTCGTTATAATTTGAAAATAATTTAATATAAAAAGAAAGTAAAAAAAAATCCTAAAAGAAATTTAAAAAGAATTTATTTTTTTTCATTTTTTTATATCGAGTAATTCGTAATTCGCATTTTATTAGCGAATAAAACGTATTATACAGTTTTTTTTTCGTTTTATTATAATGTAAAAAAAAAGAATAATACGTGAATTTCTCAAAAATCTTGTTACTATGGCTGGGAATATGATATTGAGACATTTAATCAGGTACACGAGGACAGCAGTTTGGGTCCGATGCCCATCAGACTTAAATTTGCGTCCAATGAGTTCTATAACCATCTGATCCGCTTTAAAATTCGTACAAATCTTAAAATAGAGCGGACGGTTATGGAACCCATCAAACTCAGTTTGAGTTCGATGGACATCGGACTCAAACTGCACTCGTACATGAGACGATATGTTGTTGTGAAACTCTTTTCTCCAAAATTTATAGAATTGAATTCAAATTACAAATTTAAATCATTAAAACCAATTTGACAAGTTTATATGCAAAAATAATTAGTACAAATCAAGCGAGTAAAAATAATAAAAATATTTTTTTTTTTTCTAAAATTAACTTATAATTTTTTTACCATTAACTTTATATTAAATTAATTAAAAAATTTATGTTAAATTTAACATGTAAATACATTATTTACAAAGTAGATCAATTTAACAATTTAAATTAATTATTTAAAATTATTTCAATAAATTTTAGCAAGGTTATAAATAGTGTTTATAGCGGAAAGACTACAAAAAAAGTTATAGCGAAAGCTATGCTACATAGTGTTTTTTTTTACAAAAATATATATTATATATTTGTACTAAATATCAACATTATCTAAAGTCTCATATAACAATAAATAACACCAAATTGATTAAAAAATTATTAAATTCATATTGAACCATTACAAACTCCAAATTGCAGTTCAAAATATCTATAGTAATATATCATAAACTATCGATCTTTTTCTACAAAATACCTTAAGCATCATGATTCATGACATAATATATATTTTTTTCTATTCAAATTCCAAAATAGCCTAAACACCATGGCATAAATTATCTATCTTTATCTATTAAAAATATTCCAATTACCGTATGGTAAGTATCATTTTGAAAGGTTGCTAATTTTGAATTTTCCCAATTTCAGCGACAAAGGTTCCTTTTGTAGCAACAAGTTTTCAATTAATTTTGTTTTGGACTTTTATTTAACTTTTTAATTTACCGATGAATCTCTCATTTAACAATTAATAGTTTAATATAGAGCATAGTACGTCAATTGCCAAAAAAAAAAAAAAAATTACGGTTAAAGTCCAGTTTGGGTTTAAATAAAAGCCCATATAAATTGCCCAAAAAAATGTTCATATTGCATAGCGCACTATTTGCGCTACACGCTATCCTCTATAGTGGTTGTAGCTCAATTAGCGTATTTTGATGTCATAACTTAGTGTTTAGAGTCCAAAAGCGCTATAATAGCGCACGCTATTTAAATTTTAGAGATACCGATCATAAAAATACTGTATTCTACTCGGGCATAAATCAGCGGCGAGATTTACCAAATAAACAAGTATAAAAAACAGGACCGAGAGACCTCCCATGAAAAAAAAAGGAAGCAAAGAAGAAAAAACCATTTAGCTCGTTACCTCGTAGCTTCTAGCACGTGCACAATGAGCCTCCTGTAAGAAAATTCATATTTCAATCTTGGGTCCAAAATGTTTTCTGTCATTAATTATCACTGTATCACATAAGCTCGAAATATAAACCCAAATCTAGCGAAAATTAGGGAAAGCATTTTTTTTTTAAACAAGACTTGGTAAGAAATTGATACTTGAAGAAAAAATAAAATATGTTAGTCTTAAAAATTGAATAAGAAAAATTCTCTCAAAGCAATTCTTTATGAAAAGAGAAAAATACAAAAAAGAAAAAATGTTATCTTCTACTCTACAGTTTTTCCAGCCCTTTGGTGATACTCTATTACAAAGTACTAGAAATTTTTATCTGAAAAAACGAAAGCGTTAATTACAGAGAGTCAGGGAGATTATCCAGAATAAAGGGGCCTAACTTCCCTGTTCTAAAAAGAATTAGCAATTTTTTCGAAACCATTAGACGTGCTTCATCAGACTGCTTCTGTGGTATCCTAAATGCCTTCTGAAGAGCATCAAACTGTGCATCAATTAAAATCTCTAGCTCAGTTTCTTCCTCAATGTTTCCCTCAAATTCCTTGTATGTCAGGAAAAGCGCTCTCTGAACATCCTTCACCAGATCCTGCCATGGCACAATTATAAATCAAAACAACTCTTTTAGTTCCTAATTTTGTTGCTTTTTTTAGGGTTATTTATAAATAGTTTGATTTTTATTATTTTGAAATGTTTGAAGGAGTTTTATACTTGGATGTATACAACATCGGATCCATCTATGTGCTTCCGTTGCTTCTTCCTTCGGGTTGAATCTCTATCTAGAGTACCTGTCCCTTGACGGAAGTCTTGATCTGATCTATTAACTAACCGTTCCCAGTGTAAAGGTGTTCGTCTAGTATTTAAAACAGAAAGCATGTACTTGGCAAGGCGCTCTTCCCCTACTACAGAGTCTTTAACTGCACCTGCAAAATAAACCAAAACGCAGTAAGTACAAATTAGCACAGTTTTCAAAATAACCACATTTAATCTAAAAGTAATAGCGAAAGGACCAAAAAAGACTCAAAAGAGATAATTATACAGTCCTACCTGTGAGAGCAAGCTTTAGACCAGTCTCCATATCTGAGATTTTAGGAACCAGCACTCCTGGTGTGTCCAATACATAAATGCTTGGCCTATTTGCAATCTGTTCAGCACAAGCAATAAATATCAGAGCATAGTATGGCACCTAAAACTTGTATTTGTAATTTTGTATCAATGGTTATCAATTGAGTACCTTAAAACCTGAGATATCCTGAGTGACACCAGGCAATGGCCCCACTGTTGCCCGCTTTACCTTCTCATGCGCTGTCAAGTATTGAAATTCCATTAGCCCGTAACTAAAGCTAGGAAACACATACATATGCATACTGGTTTAAGAAACAATCATTTATAAATTTACCAGGAAATCGAGAAGTGGCAATACGATGAATACAATTTATGAGAGCTGATTTGCCTACATTAGGAACACCGACAACCATAACAAGAAGTGTTGGTTCTCTTGACATTACTTCCTTCAGCTTAAATTCCACAAGACCTAGAAGCTTCAGTTTGAATTAAACATGAACTTTCAGAAATTAGTGGCTATATGAACATAAACCTTCCCAAAGAATTTTGTAATATCATAATATGTTGAATATTTTCATGTTTGAAAACACCCATGCTTACAAAAATGACTTCTTTAGATGCATTATCTAGAAGACTAAGACATTTGATGCAACATAAATGCAGTAGAAAGACAGAAAAGAACTCGAGTTTCTTGTAAATTTGATACCCTGCAATTTGGTTGTATTTTAATTGACATCCAAGCGTTTTGCTATTTGAGTCGGGGGCGTTCCGATGGGCATCATGCCAAATTCGGTCCAATGCCCGTTCAAAGCCATTCGATTTGCATCGAGATTTGTGCACACTTGATCCTTACGAATCTTGTCATGGATCGAACTGCTCCAACCCGGCATGGGAACCCCCCAACACAACCCCCTTGCCCCCTGAATATTTGTTGTTATGCTTGTCCCTAACATCAAATGAACTGATAAATTATAAAAGAGAAATAAATGCCCACCATATGAAATAAAACTAACCTCATTCACAGAACTTCTACTATGTGCATTAATCGACAGACAGTCTTTTGTAGAAGATTCTAAATGGCGAACCCAGTGCTGCCAAAACAGGAAAACAAAATTCATAACATGAAATAATTGAAAGGCCAAGAAGCTAATAATATAATTTCCAAAATGCATCAGTACAAACATAGTACCACTTAAATCAGCTTACGTGCATAATATTGGGGTTTGCCAGATCCTTCTTGTTCAAGGCAATAATACGTCTCTTATGCTCAAGTATACTCTGTAGGTCCTCATGTGCAGATGAAAGGGGAATCTGAACATTGAAACAAATTAGAGAACTTAAAAATAAATTAAAAATCAGTGTTGTTTCATGAATGTAACATAAGAAAAAATTAGCATTCGTTAAAAAGGGGACGGTAAACACTATATTTTTAAATGGTACAATTCCATAGTTCAGTAGAATTATTCTCTCAGTCATTTCATCAAACACTTGACAGGCAATTTCATTTTTGCCTGCTAATCATTGTTTGTACTATCCAAATCAACCATAAACGCAAGCAAACATAAATGAGAAAGAGAGCACTAATTAATAGGTTACACGAGCATCGCGGACTTCGATGACAAGGTCGGCGAGCTTGAGGCGTTGGCGGATGGCACGCGTGGCAGCTGCCATGTGGCCCGGAAACCAATTGATTACACCTCCGCCTGAATTGAACCCCATCTCCGCCAGCCGCTTTCCGGCCCGCGCCACCCCTCCCATCCCGATTTGCGGCTCTGTATATCTCTGATTTTGTACGCGGCCAGCAGCTTGCGATAGGAATTACGAAGTGAGTTTCGACTCCAGAGGCACCGGCGGCGGGAGTATGGGACAGTGGTGGCACTGTGGGAAAGAGACGACGTTGGAAAACCGAAGTAAACAATGAAGGTCAAAGTGCGTTGTAGACGAGTGCTATCAGACCGAGCTCGAGTCGGATCGCAGTAGCACTCACACCTATGCTGCATGGATACGGGTACGGGTATCGTGTCGGATACGACACGGTATCCGACACGGGTACGGCGATACGACAATTCTCAAAAATAGAGGATGCGATACTGCTATTATAATATTATTTTTATTATTTTAATAATATTATTAATTCAACAATTTTTTTTTGATAATTTTGCCATGTTAAGTACACACTCACTAACATCACCCAAATTTATAGTACATTTAAAAAACTATGTAAATTTCAACAATTGCATCGATAAACATAAAGTTAATAGTGAACATCAATATCATAATACCAAACAATATAAAATTAGATCCATAAGTAACCCAAACGTCCATAACATCCAATACAAAGTCCATGATATTAAACTTAGGCAATGACTTCTATGGACATAAGGACCTATTTGTAAAATGAACATATTTTTATTTTCAAAGTTCAAACAGTCGATCCGAACCGTTCATCTTGTTCTCCATATTAATATCTGTTTGGAGACCAAATTTTATATTTTTCTGATTTTTTTTACTATTTATTAAGATGGGTACAAAATTCAATGGTCTGAATTTGATATTTTTTGTACTCATCTTAATAAATAGTAAAAAAATTCAGAAAAATGTAAAATTGGTCTCCAAGCACATATTAATATGGAGAACAAGATGAACGGTTCGGATCGACTGTTTGAGCTTTAAAAATAAAAATATGTTCATTTTACAAATAGGTCCTTATGTCCATAGAAGACACTCTCTTAAACTTAAGTTCATACTTCATAATAAACTAAACTAATTAAAATATTCAACAAAACAAGTGCAAGACTAAATTTCTAAAATAAGTTCACAAGTCATCTCAAATACTACACATCATCTCCAAACACCATCCTCTCAAACTCCGGTTCGTCAAGTGAAAGATCCGCAATGGCAAGTTGCTCGACACCATCAAATGGCTCATGTGCATTACCTCCCACATCCCAAAAGGTACTCTCTCCCTCAGAATATTTTTATCGATGCAATTGTTGAAATTAGAATGCACAAAAATTAGAATGCACAAAAATTAAATCCTCGGCACGCTTGGGTGTCATTGGATTTCTCTTAGCATCATGGATAAGAGAATAAGTTTTTCAATTTCTCTCAGAACATGAAGATGATGATGGCTGAAAAAGTAACTTCAAAGCTACACCTTGGAGAACAGAGCCGCTCCACCATAAGTAACCCACCATTCGAGCGGGTCTAGTTCTCCCCTATCCGCAATATAATCATGATGCTCAAATCCGGCACCACAAATAGAGAATCTAGCAAATTCACCAATCACGTGCCTTCTTTCTACGCCATTTGGAAAGAGTCTTTTAAAACATTGATTTCTTGTGTTTGATATCTCTCCATCCATATGATGGGGCACACGATTTGGACGAGCACCAACCCATTGTGGACTATAGTACCTATTACAAAAATATTTTTAAGTAAAAACATGCATTACACATCAAATATTGGGAATTTAAGTAAAAAAACAGATCTGGACAAATTATAATATGTTCTTCACTCACAAAGAAAAATACTTAAAATGAAAATATAAGTATATCAATACCTTGGATTCAACGAGTGAGCCAAACAATGAAGATGAGTGTTGCTTTTAGCCCATCTTTCGTTTAAAATTTTGTTCACCACATTAAAAAATATTGATTCTTCATCATCTTTCTTTCCCTCGTGATGATAAATGATGGCTTTCACTCTATCAATCATGGAATCCCACATCTCATACACCAAATGCAAACAAGGTTTGTCGGTATCTGCAATTCTCAACATCTCATAAATTGGCTCGGTGAACACAAGAACATATTCAACTTTCTTCCAAAACCCCGATTCATCTAGGATCTTTTCCCTTACAAAGTTGGCTCTATCAACATTATCCTCTTGATAATTACTCCAACAATCTTTTATAACCATCTCTTTTAGCCCCCTCTTAACTTGAAAGAACCTTTTGAACACAACAATTACCGAGGCAAAACGTGTATCGGCCGCCGAAAGTAACTTGAGATCACAACATTCAAGATACATATGCAACCGCATTGAGTGATTGTTAATAAAATTCTTGATAGTAGACACATCTGAGGCAACCACATTAATCCAACTACATTCGTCATAAACAATTTGATTGGCTTGGGTATTTCTTGCGGCACATATATTCTTCAAAGCAAGGTTAAGTGTGTGAACAACACAAGGGGTCCAAAAGATGGTTGGAAAGAGGGATTCAATTATCATCCCCACTGCCTTGCAAACTGGGGCATTATCTGTGACTGCTTGTACCACCTTTTGAGGTCCAACCTCCTCAATCACATCTTTAATGATGTTGGAAATAAAATATCTATCTTTTATCTCACCTTGGCAATTAATAGCCTTCAGGAAAATCGACGCGCTATCAGTTATTGCTATGAAGTTTATTAAAGGCCTTCTTTGTATATCGGTCCATCCATCGGTTACAATAGATATGCCTTTTTGTGCCCAATTGCCCTTGATTGGCTCTAGTAAATGGTCAAGATGAATCCTCTCTCTATCAAGGAGGGTAGTTCTAAGCTCGTTGCAAGTGGGAGGTTTAAATCCTTTGATCCCACTATTTGACAACTTTACATAAGAGTTGATGAAGTGGGGGTTTCTCGCTAAATTAAAAGAGGGACATGCCGTGTAAAACCACCTAGCAATCTCCTCTTTAATTTCATTTCGAATAGCCACATCATATGACTTCTCAATAGCTGTTGGCATCATTTGCCTCTTTCCTTCTCTCACTCCCATGGAAACCAAGGTAGTGGGACAAGAGGCATTGCCACTTGTACTTGGTAGTGGCACTTGTTTGGGCAATTTCGCCTTTACCCTCAACTCTGCCTGTTCTTGCAATTTTTTTAGCCTAACAACCTCCTCCTTTGTCACCTTTTCACATGGTCTAATACCGTGCCCATATATTTTCAGTAAATGTCCCTTCACTCGAGAATATGACCCATTGAATGATCCCTTGTAAAAATTGCATATGAAAGGTTTATTACCTCCAGCACCAGCTCCTGACTTCTCTTTCATCACCACATATTCCCACAATGGTGTGGAATCATTTAAAGAGCTTGAGGCTGTACTGCCCATGCTATTCTGGATTGAAGATGAATGAGACTGCATGATGTTACCTATATTAATGAAAGGATTACATAAAATATTAGAGCCTTTCAATTTGGACAGAACTCGTGTAAGAAACATAGCAATTAAATAGCAGTTCAATTTCAACTTATGGGCATGAGAACCAAGCAATTCAATTTCAATTTCAAACTAGATCATAAGATTGGGCATGAGAACCAAGCAATTCAATTTCAAATTTGTACCCCTAAATTACAGTACTAAATTTAGATGTGTAAATTACAGTACTAAATATAGCAACTAAATAGCATAAATCCCTAGTCCCTTAGATAAATAACGCGCTAACCACAAAATAAAAATCAGAAATTCCAACTGCCAGAGGTATAAGATGAAATCGAGTAGGAGAAATTCCAACTTCAATAATCAAAGAAGGAGCAATTTCTAAAATCATTTTTATTCAGGTTTCACTTTAATTCATTTCTATTCAGTATTCACCAATGATGCTTTAAGAACTAAAATCGAAGCAGGTTCTCACTTCTCAGTTCTCAGTTCTCACAAACGGGAGAAATAAATCAATAGACTAGAGAAGAGGCTTACCCAGCAGGAGAGAGGAGACGGAGAGAGGTGACGGAGCGGATCCGGCAGTAGCGACCGGAGAGAGGAGACGGAGCGGACCTGGCAGTAGCGGCCGGAGAGAGGAGACGGAGCGGACCCAGCAGTAGCGGCTGGAGAGAGGAGACGAGCGCCGTAAGAGCGGAGAGGAAAGAGGGCTTGTTTTAAGTTTTTAGTTTTTATTTTATCCTTTTTCCTCTCATGGGGTGACACGGTGCTGGGGCTGTGTGCCGAGATGGAGGTGGTTTAGGGGGCTCCGTAGCATCTGTGAAGAGAGAAAACCTAAGTTAACGTGTCCCGACCGTATCCACCATTTCTAGCCGTATCAACAGATTTCAATGCGGTATCGGAGACCGTATCCACAGGTTAGGGACATGCCAGCTCATTCGATACGCCAGCTGGCGTGTCCGATACGTATCGTAGCCGTGTCGGAGGAGTGTCGGTGTCCGATATGTGTCAGACACTGGTACTTGATAGGCATAAAATATATACACATTTACAAATGTTCAATCTAGCTTTTATCCTGAAAATACTCCAAATATCTTGTATTTTGATATATAAATGTCATATATTACACCTGGAATCAAGTTACTGCCTTTGCTTGCTTTAAATTGCAGAAAATAGCGAAAAAACCCTCACTGCGACCCGCACTGGACACAGTGCGGGCCGCACTCAGCACTTAGTCAAATCTGGGAGGCTCTGCGCAAGGAAGGGAAGCAAACTGAGGGGAATGCGACCCACACTGGAGGTCAGTGCGGGCCGCACTCAACAAGAAGGAAAAATGCGACCCGTACTCAGTTAATGCGACCCGCACTTTATGTTACGCTCGGTCAGGAGAAAAGTCCGAGGGGAATGCGACCCGCACTGACTCCCAGTGCGGGCCGCACTAATAACTTAGTCAAAATATCAGAAAATCCGGAAATAAAAGAAGAGGAGAAAATAACCATAATGCGACCCGCAGTAAAGCCAGTGCGGCCCACACTTTGCTGGCGCAGGAAGTTAAATAAGGAAACTAAGCCCCAGTGCGACCCAAGTTGACCGCAGTGCGGGCCGCATTCATACTAAAAATGCAGTTTCGCTATTTTTGGAATGCCAGATCATGCCCGGTTGGCAATAGTTAGTGGGTCCAATAATAGAGGACGTGTGGGACACTGTTCCCTACGTTTCTAGGGTGTTTTCTAGGCTATAAAGGGAGGAATCGATACTCTACCATAGACAATTCCATTTTTTACACATCTCCTTAGAGCAAAAAGTGAGATTTAGAGTTTAGATTTGGAGAAGAAGAGCAGAATTTTCTGAGCAAGGAAGGAAGGCAAGAGATCTCCATAGGAGTAAGGGTTGTAATCATTTCTCTTTCAATTTCTCTTTGTTTTAGCCAACTTGTAATGAATTTCTTTTGTAAGTTTTGCATCTCCATGAGAGGCTAACTCCCTCTTTAGGGGTGTAGGTCAAATGCATGAACTTGTTTAATTCTATTCTATTCGGTTCTTTGTTTTTATGATGATTGTTTGATTTGATTGTTAATTTCTGTGATTTATTCTTTGTGAATCCCATAATTTGTGCTTGAATTGTAGTTATCCCGCTTTAGGTCTTTTAGACTCCAAAGTAGCTTAGGATCATATAGGATAGTATCAATTATGTCACAAAGTCATTAGGATTTAGGTTAGAGAAACACCATCTTTTAATCTAAGCCGGAACTACAGAAATTAAGGTTAGAGTTTGATATAAAATCTAACGGTTGGAGTCAAACCTTAAGTCGGGACATCTTGAATTGAATTAGAAATTGGTATGAGTTGCCTTCACCGGTTAAATTATTAAGTATCGAGATCTAAGGAAATGATAGACTAACAAGAGCTTTATATCCTAGATGATCAAGGCGATGTACTTTACCGTGAAGTTGTGATCATCTAGGCACGTTATTAATTCACGCAAGTGACCCTTTTTAATATATTTGGTTAGAAACCCCATCGAAATCAAACATGAATTTAAACACACCGAATAGATAGGATTAAACAAGGGATTGTAGACCGAAAACCCCTAGACTCTCCAAATCTTGACAAAACTCTAATTTCGCTTTACTCTTTCTTAGTTTTTATTGTTTAAACCTCCAACTCTTGGGGTATTGAACCCACCAACTTTAGGACTTTAGAAATTAAACTTTAAAACAAAATTGGAAACAAACCAAAATTCTAAAATTATTCTATAGAGTCGAAACTAAAATCTCCCCTTATCCCTTGGATCGATACCTTTTATGCTACATTGATAGGTTGTGCGCTTGCAATCGACCAATCTTTGAGTATTTAGGTTTATAAATTTAAAAGTAAAACGAGTATTAAGTCATAGCAAAAATCCTATACCAAATTACTCAACAGTACTATGGCTATACAGATGTATCAGGGTAGCATAGACTCACACTCACTAACGAGAATAGAGTTCAAATAATTTTTCAAAAAAAAAAAATAGAATAGAGTTCAGTTCAAAAGAAAAGAAACGAAAAGGAGTAATTTAGAATTGAATTTTATTGATTGGAGCTATTGAAAACCCTCATGGTTCACGGGTTGGCACAGTTTGTGGGTTGGCATGGTCCGGGTTAAGCAGGCTGGTTTTGGAGAGAACGGTCCAAATCCGCAGCTTGACTCGTAGTTCAAACTCGGTTTGGTTCGGTCTAGTAGTTATGGATTGATTTGGTCTGGATTTTTTTAATCAATTGTTTTAAAACAACTAATTACTTTAAAAAAATAACCGAGTTTGGTCCGTCCGGGGTGGATTTAGGGTCGTCCGGGTTAAAATGGTCCATGGGTTTTGAACCGACCGGGTAGACACAGTTCTAGTAGAGAAAACCAACCCAAACTCGAGCTAGAGTTATCTTGTGACCATCTGAACCGAACTGTACCTACCTTCCCAGTCTAGATCTGGACTGACAGGGTAATTTCAAAACTCTAAATGAAACTAGTAGGTACAATGAAAGAATTCAATGTTGACCGGTTAAGAAAAAAATCAACCAATGGGGCCGTTCAGCAACAAGGGATTAAGAGTAGAGAATTAAGAGCTTAAGGACTACTAAGGAACCGATGTTCGGTTGTCTTAATCCGTGGATGAAAACTAAGGAAGCTAAAGAAAGGGGTAGAGGTGCCTTAAAGTCTGGGCAGAGGATTAAGATCCGTACAAAAGAAGGCTAAAGGAGGTGATCTTAATCGACGCTAAGGAATTGGTGTTCGACAAGATTAAGCGACTAAGGAAGCAAAAGAAAACAGATTAAGTCTTAAGGAGGCTTAATTTTTTGTTGCCGAATGGCCACAATAAACTTAATTTACAAATAATGCCATCAATTTAGATCGGACAAAATAAGAAGATAGAGCGTTATTTTCACCATAGTAGGAGGAAAGATTAAACTCCAACATAGAGATGTGATGAAATGACCGAAGTAGAGGAAGAGGATCTAGCAAGATTTCTTTGCTCAAGCACAAAGAGGCCAAAGAAGAGAAGAAGTCAAGAAGGTCGATGATGCGTGTGGCGATGCCAAAGAAGAGAAAAAGAGAGGTAGTTGCGTGTTTTCACCAATGCAAAATCATTTCTTGCCAAATCTTTAGCACGATTTCTTCGCATGATTTTGCGCTTCTCGAAATCGCATTGACTAAAATCATTTTCCTTGCTATCGTTGGTTTCAATCACGAATGCAAAACGAATTTTGCTTCCATTTTGCGTTTTAGGCTTTGAGGTCTCTTTCCGATCAGACTCTAAATAAATTCAAAACCATTAACTTATCGGATACACAATTGCAATTCAATCTCTATAATTATTTTTATTATAAAATGTGTTATAATCATAAAATTGATTAACACAGCATTAAAATATTTTTTCTAAGCTAATTAAAAATTTGTCTAACACAGTTCAAAGTGTGACTGTTTTTAGTCAATTGGATAATTAAAGTTAAAACTTAGATAAAAATTTAACTGAAATATAAGTATTAAATAATAAAAGGCCCAAAAAATTCAACCAGTTTATTTTCTTAAAATTATAATAATAGGCTCCACTATCATATCTTGTTTATTTATCTTTTTTTCCTTTATTCTATTTACAAGATATAGTATTGCATTATTTATTTGCATATGGAATATATATATGTGTGCGCGCGCGCGCGCGCGTGCACGCGCGCATAATCAACTAAAGTTAAAAAGAAATCAGTTCAAAAATCTAACTAATTCGGACAAAAAAATAAATACTACATCGGATCAAAAATATGAACATTGAACAAATAATGATTAATCGAACATAAAAATTTTAATCTATATTTTTTTGAGGAAAATTTAAATCTATATTACCTATCTCAATCCCTACACGTAAATCCGCCCGCCTTGGCAAAAATTCATCGTAATCTGCGCAAAACAGCTTTGACTTGGTGGGTAACATTTGCGAGAGTCTTCATATAGGCTTTTTAGTATGATTTTTAGAGAGAATATTTACGTTATATGTACAAACAAACATAACAAAATAGCACATTTACCTATCTTTAAGAATCAAACTAGCACATTCTACTCTATTATTGTTAAATGTTCTCACGAGTTCTGTTGGATAATAACCTACGCTATCTTTGAATCTCTAGTCAATCAATAGAATACTGACCTGAATACGGTCAAGCTTTAGTAGCCAATCAATAACAGACACGTAGTATCGAAAGGCTTTGACACGCTTTGTTGCTGTTTTTGTTTTGTTTTGTTTTTTCTTGAGACCAGCCCCAGGTACCTGACGAAAGAATATTTTACAGTTAGTGGATCTAAACCGTTATTTTTAACTTTACACGAATCTCAAATCCGAATAATATTGTCCTCCGTGCTAGCTCGAGTCCCAAAGCGTCTGCGAGTTAATATCAAACCGTAAAGTGAGGGACATTTTCTAAGGTACCTGAGAGAATACTTATCCGGTCTATTAAAGCGACATTTTCTAAGGTACCCTTGCTGGGACCCCCGCTTATTTTTAGTAAAAAATGATATTAAATTGTTTTAGATAAATATAAAATTAAATAGGTTCTATGTTGTAATTGATTTCTACAAACTATGAAAAAGGTATAGAAAGAAAAAGGTTAGCTTTTGAAGAAAAACACCCACTAGAAGAAGAAAACAAAAACAAAAACAAAGACTGTGGAACTAGAACCTGTTCGACGCAAGCTTCCATGGGATAATAATATATATAAAAAAAAAGTTAAATATTCTTCTAGTAAAATATTTGACAAAATGTTCTGTGGACCCATAAATTCAATATTTTTCCACCTCTCGGTTTTTATTTTTTTTTTGTTTACAATTTTATCATGTTAATTTTGATAATTATTATTCTATCATTTTTATAAATAAAAATCATTGATTGTGTAATTTAAATTTTGTAACATTCAAACTTGTAAAGTTTAAAATTTTCTTTTGTTCGTTTCAAATTTCCAAAAATCAAAATGTTCAATCTAATATCATTTTTAAAGTAAAATGCTTGTAAAATAAACTCAGATTTCCAGATTAAATTGTTTAGATATATAATATTTTTCATAAAAAAAAACAGTTTTAATTGCTTTGTTGTAGATTTGCAAATTTATATTTTTAAAAAAAGTTACACTGTAAAATATGTATAAGTAAAAAGGTGAAACTATGAAATAAAAAAAATGAATTTTTGTAATTTGAAAATGTCATATTGTATTTCGTATATTTAGAATTTAGTATTAACTTTAGCACTTGATGTGTATAAACTCGAAAGAAACCGGATTATGAAATGCGAAAACTAAAAAATTTCAAACTTTCACACTCCAAAATTACAGTTCGAAAATTACGCAAATAATTAACTCTTTGAGTGGAAACATGCAAATAATTAATTTCAAATCTGAAAATAAATTAGTATTATAACTAGATATCTATAAGAAATAATTGAGCTTTCACACTTTAATTGATGGATACAAGGTTCTAAATAGCACGCTATAGAAGTTTCAGACTATAAAAGTTATGACGTTATTGACGCGAGATCAATATGAATTATAATGTAAAAACACATGCATGTTGAAGTGACATTCATATATCTTAATGCGATGCACGTTGATCGGAATTGCTTTATGATTCGTGCACGTTAGATCAACACGAATCTTAATGTGATACACACAAAACTTAATGCGATACGCACAGATCGGACAGTAGAGGAACCTTTCAGATTCAAATTTGAGTTCGATAGGCTTTATATGCTTTTAATAAAGGATAAAATAGATATTTAAAATTTTTTAAATGAGTTTTGATATAAAAAACAATACAATCATAAATTTGTGAGTTTTTAAAGTTTAGAGGAAAATACATAATTTTAAAGTTTTTGACTTTGAAGGGATATACATGAAACTCCCTAAAATTAAAAAAAAGAGGGGCATTTTATAAAATTGACAGCTTCCCCCAGAATATTATTATATTAACCTTTCCTTTCCTCCCTCTTCCTTTCTATCTCCTTTTTCAGAACTCTCTCGAAGAGAAAAAGAGGGGTTCAAATTGACTTGGCGCCATTGCTGCTGGCGGTGGCGGGATGTGGTCGGGAAAGAGAAAGGAAACCCCAAAATAAAAATTTGATACACCATGGATGTGGTTCTGTGTGATGAGTTGATCGAGGAAATATTGCAACGCATCCCCAGCTCGTCCTCCCCTTCCGTTTCCCTTGTATCCAAGCGGTGGCTTTTCCTCGTTCGCTCCACCACCACCTCTCTTTCTCTTCGCATCCCCATACAAATCCCCGATAGTACTTCGAGTAACACATCTTCTCTGTTATTATCAAATATCCTTTCGCACTATCCGTTCCTCTCCAGTCTGACAATCGTTTCTTCTAACCTAGAAGAGAATTTGACGACCACCACCTTGCCTTCGTCTGACAGCCTCCTCTTCTCAATTGCTAACTCGCCATGCTCAAATCATCTATCTGATTTGCGGTTTCTACCTAATTCGCCTGTTTCTCCGGCAGCCTTACTAGCCGCTGCTTCTTCTTTGACCCGCCTTACAGCTCTCAACATCACCTCGATTCTGCCCCTTGATTTCAGGTGGTTGGTCCAGTTACCTTTACTCAAATCCTTCTCTCTAGTAAATACCTACTCAAAACCCATAAATCGGAACCTTAATTTGCACCCCAACCCAGAAATTGACGAATCCGACCCACTAATAACCCTCCCAATTGAAAATATATCAGTTTCTGGTATTCGTGCGAAGGACCATGGTCTCGGATGGCTGTGGCGCCGGTGCATGAGACTCAGGTGGTTACAGTTGCGTGCTTGTGATGGTACAGGGGATGGGCCCACGTCAGCTGCCTTTTCGAACTGTCTAACCGGGCTTGTAGGTCTTGAGCTTCGCACATGCCGTGTGATAGCTGACCGGGTACTCCTTTTAGCTGCTGATAGGTGTCACAATCTCTCATCTCTCTTGCTCTATGACGGGGGCAGTCGTGATGCGCTTCACTTGTTCATTAATCGGCGTGGGGCTGCACTACGTACCCTTGATTTGCGCCTCCCACTCGATTTACACAATGACCATTTACAAGCTATGGCAGGAGAAGATTATGGTCTGGCAGCTTTGAGATTACAAAGCTGTTGCCTTGTAACTGGAGATGGGCTCAGGTCGCTTGCACGTGCACCAGCTGGTTCGGCAATAGAAGAGCTAGCTCTGGTAAACTGTGACGTGATTGAGAGAGAGCCGGGTTTGTTGACCTTTATGGTACAGAGTATGAGGCAGTTAAAAAGAGTCGATCTGTCACACAACGAAACCTTGTCAGATAAAGAGGTAGGTGCCATGCTGGCATCTTGTCAGAATCTGGTCGAGATTAGACTAAGAGGATGCTGTGCACTAACAGATGCATCACTCGGTTCATTGATCAAGCACTGCAGCAAAACATTGGAGATTGTTGATATTACTCGTTGCACCGGGATTGGTGGAAATGTGATAGAGAGACTTGTTGGTGACATAAATCAGTTGAAAGAGGTTGTTGTTGAAGAGAACAAGGTGTCTGAGGAGGCTAAGGCTATGGCGGCTCAAAAGGGAATAAAGATCGGTTGATTGGCTTTATGGGAATGAATAATAGAAAGGTAAATACCTGAAAATTTGTATATGGCTGTACTTTATGCATATATGTAACTTTTTAATTTCGGTGTAAAGCTTCCCTTGGTTGTATAAGCACGCATACAACAACCAGGATGTTTGTTTGGCTTGGTATTGTTGTATCTAACAACTGTAAATAACCAGGCTGGAGGAAACTCATGTACAAATTTGAGGCCCGTCTGAGATCACAACGCAATCCTTAGAACTGTGTTTGAATGAATTATAAGCATTTCTATGTAGTAAACTTGCTTTCTTTTTTTCTGCTAAATTAAGCTTTACGTCTTTAATTTCCCTATTGAACTGGCCAATGGGTACATGTTTGTAATTGAACTGTTATGCTATCAGATATAATCAGTCACCTGAATAGGCTGTTTTCCATCTCAGGATTTGAAATTACAACTTCACTAATTGAAGGAAAAATTGCGCTAATTAAGTGGGTTAGTTGGTAGTCAAAAATATTTGGTGGCTTCTGTATCACCTGCTACCCGACTACGCTATCCAAATTCAGACCTTCCCGTTAAAGATTAGAAACCTAATGAATTAGGTAGGCTTTTCCTTGGGGCTGTCCCTGTAGATCCAATCCTAAATCGATGTTAAAGTTTAGCATGTGTTCTGTTCGTTCTTTTTTATATATTTAAAGTCTATTGTTGATGTGATACACGGGTAAATTCAATTTTGGATTAAAGGGTGCACTTTCTTTTCAGAGACAATGTGAGAATCTGTTGTGATGTCAATTTAATTTGATTATCAAACTTATGGTATCTTGATGAGGAAAGCATTTCCAATAAATAAGGAGGACTTCATTTTCAGTTCTTATACTTTCCCACCTACCAGTAACAAGTATGAATTCTATATGGCTTAATAATAGTTCCTGATTTGAACCAGTATAGCAATGTTGGTCAATAGCAATTCAGGTTAGGCTGTGTAGTACTGAAAATGAAGCATAATTTAACATTGAACTGAGACATCTTTAGAGTTGGTAGAAAACAGATATCACAACTCCTTTCAAAATGTGAACGAGTATTTATTTTATTTTGACCTGATTGAGGCTATGCTCTCATCACTGAGACTAAGCTGTTTTAATTTCTCAGGTTTAATTATAATAGATAGGTAGTCAATCGCTCTCAGTTTTGATATTGGGATGCATTTTAAGATTTAACTTCAGATTTGCTTTTTGTATAAATATTGGTAACTGAGAATTCTATTTTCTATGCTTCCTCACGAGTAGTTTTCTCGTGGGGACTGTTCGTGCTTATTACTGTGTGTGTGACAACTGAATTTTTTTTCTTCATGCGCGTAGTAAAATTCAGTTTAAAATTCACACCCACATTCATTTTCAAATGTAAGCCGAACAGGGCCTTAATGTTTTTTCTTTACCTTGTTCAAATGGAAAGTATAGGAAGGGAGCGGAGGTGAATGATAGAAGGAAATGTGATGGAATAGAAAGATTAAATTATATTTAATCTCTTCGTGTTTTGATAATTAATGAGAAAAAATAAATTTAATTTTTCTTTTCGTTTTTTTTTGTTTAGTTAATTAAAACTTAGAGGGTTAATGAGAAATTAAGTAACAGCTCTAATTAAGTTTGTGACAAATAAATTTTGATTATAAGTAAGATATAGGGTTAGACATTGTGTCATATTTTTTGAAAATATTTGCAACAAAAAAATTGTCCATCCGTTACACTCTACATCGGGAGAGAAATCTATTCTATTAATTACATGATGCAAGACTAAATATTTTTCCTCCTATACTCTTTACTTATATAATTTTGTCAATCAAACACAATTTAAAAAATATATATATTATTTTCTTTCCATTCCATCTCTTCCTCTACTCTCCATCCAAACATGTGTTAGTGTCTTGCATTCCCTCTTGATCCATCTCTCAAATATATCATCTGTTTTTCATCGTCATAATCAAGACTCAAAATTATGCATGTTCCTAAAGACGAATCTAATACTTGTGATCATGAATAATAAAATTAAATATGAAATAATTGTTTTTGAAAATTTTAAATAATAAAATTAATTAATTGGATATTTTGTGCATACACATACACATACCCAATTACACTATTTTATTTTTTATTTTATATATATTAAGAACTTACACAAAAATTAGCGGATAAAATTTTTAAATTTCTAGAAAATAAATACACGTAATTAAGTTCTAAAATATATCTAACAACTTATATTAATTAATTTAAATAGGAATAAATAATTAACACGTTTAGTATCAATGGCACAGACATTAAATTCCTCCTTATTTTAAATATATTGAGATCTTCCATATATGATCCGAAATGAGAGATGCTCCTGCAAAATTTCAGGTCCATCTCTCTGCTTGGAATAGTTGGATGTAATGTAATAGCTTAATAGCAAAGCATATTATTTTATCAAGATAGACAGGGGTGGACGCAGAATTTCTACCAGAAAAGAATAAGAATCGGATTCAAATAACTTATCGGGTTCAAACTCTTTAACTAATCAGATATTAGATAAAAAACAATCAATATAATAAAAACAACAAAAATAGCATACTCTCACATAATAAAAACAACAAAATAATATCATTTTACATATTAAAAAACAACAAGGTTGGTCCGGAACCGTAAATTTCTAAAAAACAATAAAATTTATCATTAATAGTGTTTTTGAATTGGTCTGAATGACTTTTTAATTTTAGAAAGAGATAAAACAATTTTCAAAGAAGTGATACCAGACTCGTATTTTTCTAATGAATTTCAAAATCCAAATTCAGCCGGAAGCGGTGGCTCCCGGCTCAATGTGGGTCTGCCCGTAAGTATAGAGTAGATCACCCGCATAATTACATAATACTTCGAAGGTACTACAGACGATTTTGTTCTTGGCATCAACCGACAGCGAAAATTACAGTTGCGACAAGAAAACGCAAATTATATTCTTGTTTTGAAACTTGAAGAAGTTGGAACATACACAATTCCCAGTTTCCCACGGTCAAATTTAGTATTTGCCATCTAATCTGAATCAAACAACAGATACTGTTCCAGTCAAAGATGCTCAAGCTTCTCGGTGTTAAAAACATTGTCAGGTTGTGGGACCTGTAGCTTGGGTCCGATGCTCATCGATGGAATCATAACTGTCCGATCTGCTTTAAAATCCGTGTGCATTGCTTTAATATCCTTGCGTATTCGCTTTAATATCCGTGTGTACAAATTCTAAAGCAGACCGGACGGTTAGGAACCCATCGGACCCAGTTTGAGTCTGATGGGTATCGGACCCATGCTGCTCCCCCTGTTGGTGAGGCAATTTTTTAGGCTGATCTTTGATCGCTCCTTATCCGCTTACCTTGTCGGTTTTCTCTTCTTGTCATCAAGGGCGGACCCGCATGGTTCTGAAAGAGCAATCGCCTCTCTCTCAATTTTGAGTTTTAGTGGAGATTTATCGGTTATGGACTTATGGTCGATTTTGTTCTTTCTAAAAAAATTGTTGCTCTCCTCTGAATGTTTGATTTGTAATTCGGGTTAAAATTAATATAAATTTCTTGAATTATAATTGGTAATTAGAATTATAAGTTAAAATATCATAAATTACAAGTCAGGACATTATAAAGTATAAGTCAAAGCATTGTTTTTATCAAGTATCGAATTAATTAATGAGTTTATACTCAATTAGAATCCGATTAGCTGTTTAAATCCGATTCAATATTTTTTTGCCTCCTCTGACGAAAATCTTGGATCTGTTCCTACTTGTCGTAGAAGGTGGAACAAAAGAATTTAATGAGGTATCCTCTGTTTTTTTTTTCTGGTTTTGCTTTGCTCCATTTCTTCTTTCATTTAGGAACAACATTTTGAGTAATTTTTTTTAAGCTGTTAAACGTGCATAAGAATAAAATAATAAAGGGGAGTAAAATCTAAGTTAATTTGGAATAAATAGTTTTTATGTTTTCCGACGAATTAGTTTATATAATGCTTATTTTTTTTTAGTAGGGTTCATTTTATCCAGTTCCTCTTGATCTAAATCTAGTTTTTCTTCAAGTTTTTCGTTTCTCTTCCATTTGCTCTCCACTTGTAATCATCTTTTTGAATTTATCTTGTTTCATCTTATTTGATTCCTCCGTTATGAAAGATATTTTATTCGTCATATGCCCTTTTTTTGCAAAAAAAATATGGAGTGTTAAAAAAAATATGGACTGTCATATATACAAATTTATTTTTCAATATCTTCTTCAAATAAAATATGAGAATTGAAATGGAGAAAATAATCTAATCTTTTTTTTTTTTTTTAACTTAAGTAGCAGTCAAATATTATATCATAAAAGGCTTGATTCAAAAGATGTATATATGACAGTTCAACACTTTAATTTTTCTTACAGTTGCAAAAATTCTGACTGACAAATATTAATCCGGCTTATTTATCACAGTCTTTCTAGTCAATTCAACTCTATAATATTCTATCTATTTCGAAGAAATATAATTTTTTTAATATTTTAATAGATAAATAAAAAAAACATAAAATCTTCTAATTAAATAAAAAAAAATCACAAATCGGATGTAACATTCAGCCGAATGTCAAATCACATATCAAATAAAAAAAATTGATATTATGTAGAAATCGTCGAGAATTTCGGCAGTTCATTTTTTTTTTGGACCGTCGGAAATTCTGACAGTCCAGAAATATAATGAACCATCGAGATTCTCGGTGGTTTGGGATTTCTTTTAAATTTCTGAAAATCGCGAGTATTTTTGTATTTTTTATTTAATTATGGATATTAATAAAAAAATCGGTATTTTATGCATTGGTATTTCCTCCAAATTTAACAATTGAATAATTGGTTTAAATTTTTTTTGGAAAAGCTTCAACAGATCATGAGTTCTACTGTCTTTTCCTTCATTCTAATTTCAAGCTTTGAATCATGAAAGTTAAAAAAATTGTTCGATTTGTCACAACTTGAACAGAACGAGTGTTAAATTTAAACCGCTGATCTTTTGTTCAGTCCACGTGGCGGCATCAAGACCACAGAAGATTCCAACAAAACAAAGTTAGTTGTGCTCGGGCCCACCTCTCTAAAGAATTCACATCTCTACATTAACACAACTTTTGAGTTAATGCATGTGGACCGTCTGATGAGGATCTGAGACAATCCGGCCCGAGTTGAAACTCACGGGATTCTTTAATATTCGTGCCAACACAGATCGGAAGGTTCAGATTTATTATTAATAACTCAAAATTTAAGTCAATGCAGAGGATACGAATTCGCAAATAACTGCCTCTCTCTTTCGACTATTAAACGGACTTTGAATTTGGCCTTTATTCCAAAATTAGCCTCCAACGTTTTCCCTCTCGTTACTCTGAGGTAACAGAATATTTTTCTTTAGTTTTCTCACCGTCCGATCATAATCCTGATCATTAATATTCGCGTGGGTTCTGATCAGACGTCCGGATCTAAACAGAAATATTCTGTTACCTTAGGTGATTGAATTCTTTATTTTTCGACTCTTAAACAGACTTTGAATTGGCCTTAATTCCAAAATTACCCTCCAGCATTCTCCCTCTCGCAACACTGCACAGCTAGTGCACTGTTGATGAAATTTAAACCCATCTCTTCCCACTAATTTTCCATCGTAACCGCTCTGTTGCTGGTTTATGCTGCCGATCGTAAGATCTTTGAACTTCGAATTTAATTTCTCATTTTGTTATTTAGTTAGAAATGAGCTTAAATTTCATTTGTAGGAGAGCATTTCTCACAAAGATCCTTTCTTTGATAACGAGTCAGTGTCGAAAGATGGAGAACAACAGCCCCTCCAGATCCTTCTTCAGTAACAGCGCATCTGATCATCCATTGATCACCTCTGGGCATGTCATCACCTCCAGCAACCTCTCAATACCCTGGATTGGTTCGATTGGATCAGCACGGCGACCCGGCTCAGCTGTCACCTCTCCTGGATCGGCTGGGTCGCCGCCAGGGGACCAAGCTGAAATGGCTAGGAGGAAGCTGAAGCGCATCCTTCACCTCAGATCGCCATTGTCTTCAATCGAAAATCGGAATTCGCATAGAGTGGTGGGGTCTACTGCTAAGGTCGTCCCTCCGATGAAGGTCGGGACCAAGGAGGATGACGTGTTAGTCATGGATGCAGTGCCGATACAGGTTTACACGACTCCTTTATCGTAATTCAAATTCCTGTATCTGAAAATCGATTCAAGGTTCGAAATTTACGAAAAAGATTCGAACTTGTATTTTGTCTATTCTTCGAACTTCAAAATTTGCTTTTCAGTAGAGCATTTCCATGGTGAAGCAGAAGCTAGCGAATTTGTAGGTTGTAAAATAAGCCCTGTAAAGCCCAATTAAGTTGTGCTAGGCTTAATGGGCCGTAACACCATAGCCTATTAAGCTTTATGTCTAGCTTATTAAGTTGTAAAATCATTTTAATTTCTTCTGTATTCTTTCTTGAAGGAGAATATGTACAAAGGAGATTAGTTGTAATTCCTTGTGCTCTTCTTAATTAGAAGAAAGGTGCTATTTAATTTAAACCAGTTCCCTGTATTGTAAAAGCTCTCTTTCATTGTTCTCTTGTATATGTATGTTTATGTTGCGCCAACCACTCCAATTCTTAGTTTTTCATATAATATGTCAACATGGTTTTAAATTTCTGTGTTCTTGCTTGTGAGAGGAAGCTCCTAAAGTTACAACTCCGATTCATAGTATAGCAAAGCCATGTTGCTCTTCCAGATTTTTGCGAGTATTTGGCTGAACCATGTCATGCTCTTAATATTGTTTTTTTTTCTTCTTTTCTTGGTTGTCTTTTTTATTAATTATCTCAAGCTTGTGCTTTCTAAATGTAAGGTGCAAGTAGAGATGCCTAATTAATAACACACCATTTAATCCATGACAAACTTCTGGCTCGAAACAGGAACTAGTAATTAGTGTTACATTATGTTCAGTAACTTAAAAAAATGGAGAATTGAGATTGATTTGTAGTTGAAGATAATCAACTACAAAATTTCAACCTCTGAATAAGAAAATTATCTGAAAGTGCCACAACACAAGTTTAGGGAAGATCCAAATCCACCATTTCATTTTCTAATTTCCTTTCTTTTGACAAGAAAGCAAATTTTAATTTCAGTTTTCTCGTGGGATGGAAGAACAGCGCGGTTCCCGTCTGATGAAGCCACACAAATCTGAGGTAATAAATACTAGTCCTTATCCCCTACAACTTTCTTGATATTCACATATTTTGATCCAGAACTTGTTCATATATATACAATGACACTTCCAAGTAACAATGCTGTTCCATTTTCCTTTGTGGTGCCGATATTTATCATCTAAACCATGGTTCCTTACAAGTTACATACTACTGTAGTTTATGTTCTTGTTTTGTCCTATTTCTAATTAATATTCAATCGAGGATTCTAATTACCTCCAATCACATACGGGTACTGGTAGTCACCCAAATGCTCCTACATCCAACAATCAGCCTAATAATTTTAAACAAGAATGGTAACTTAAATTTGGCGCTTATTAGTGGCTGTCCGGGTATGGTACAGCACCATATGTAATGTAACAGATGGTCTCTCTATATATTTGTTTTATTATGATTATCATAATTTTCTTTCCTTTTTGGTCTTTTCTTTGCTATTATGTTGCTATTTATTGAGGGTTTATGTTTGTCAGCGCTTACCTCACTTTTAAAAATCAGAAGCTCCCAATTTGAATACCCATTATTTTTTATCACCATACTGATACTGTTCTTATCAGGTTCAGTACATGTCCATAAAAACAAACCATTTCATATGCTAACATGTCAAATAAATTGATACTAAATGTGCATCTATTGTAGGAGGAAAAGCGGGCACAAGGACCACGGGCATCGCATATTGCCCCACCCGCAACATCCACTTCCTCACCTTGGTCCAAAGAGAAGATCATGAAAAAGGAAGAAGCTGTACCAGCAAGGAGGGATTTCTCATGGCCACCGACAAAGGAAGAAGAATGTATTATCACAAAGGTGCTGCACCTGCCTTCTGACAGGAAAAGACTGCCTGTTTTTGTTCAAATATGCCCCACATGATAGGATTCTTACTCGATAGAATTCATTCTGATTTGAATTTTGTAGTACCATTTTGTTCTGTTGCTTAACCAGTAAGCAAATTGGCTTGCAAATTTTAGAGGAATAGTGTGAGGTACTAGGAAAATTTTACCATTGTTTTTATTTCTTTTTTCACGGCACAAATTGAGAGCCATGTCTGTTTTCTGAGGAATTGATGTCATCGTTAAAATGCAGTGTAATTGGAATTGAAACTGCTATTCTTGCCACATTTTTTGTTTTCTTTCTACATTTAGAGAAGGTAGAATGGCAGAAATTAGAGTAGGGATTTTTTTTAGAAATTAATAATCAAATCTTTAACCGCGTCAAAATCAGTTTTCATGCAAATTAGGATTAATTTTCGGGCAAATTTGGGGTCAGAATGCACTAATTGTGCGCGGAGGCGGATCTAAGAAGTAAGAAGATCCAATGAGGGTCAATTGACCCCCATTTAATTTTCAAATTTTTGTGTTTATATTTAATTTTCTATATAATTTAGCGTAAAATGTCATAGTACGATAAAATTGATTCTATTTTTCGCATAAAGTTTGTATATAATTGATCTCTATAGTTCGAAATTTTTTATATGATTGATTCCATATGTGTTTGACTCCCATTGTTCGCAGAACCAAAAACCTATTTGTGCGATTTCATCTATTTTTCAAAAAAAAAAAAAACAATCTCCTCCTGAAGAATGTACTAGGCCGAGAAAAAGCCTTACGAAACTGAAAAGAATGAATTTCATATGGGCCTAGTTGAACATAATGGGCCGACTTTTGATAGGTCTGATTCAAGAAGCATCCATCCTTTCTTTGCCATGTCAAGGAAACACTACTGAGAAGCGAGAAGCATCATTTCATGGCTTTGAAGCACAGCCGCGTGATCGACAAGGAAAGGACAAATTCAAGAGAGTCACGTTATAGCCTACGTACCAGTTAGAGTCATGTGCTCTCCATTTTCCGAAAAGGGGTCATCTTTACTTTGATTCTACTCAAAATCATAAAATTTAAGAATAAACTATATTCACAATAAGTGGGGGCCGTTCTATAGCCGATCGGAATCATTTGATTTGTATTAAATTTTATGTGCACTTGATCTGTTTGAATTTTGAAGTTGTTCATCAAAATCCTGATACGGGTCAAACGGTTCTGATTGGATATTAAATCGAATTTTGTATGATGCCCGTTGGATCACCCATGATTCCAGTAACTACAGCAATGAAAAATATTGGTCATTAATTTAGTGATCGATACAATATTTTTTATGTAGAAGGTTGTGTGTTTGAAATTGAACTAAAGGATTGGAGTGAAGCCCAAGCGACAATTCTAATTAGGGTGCAAACAAATCAGATAGTGGTAAAACTACATCCGTATTAGTTTTTATTTTTCGGATATGGATCCAGATCGGATATTAAACTGATACATATATTCTATTTTTATAAAAGGAAATAATATTTTTTTTTCGTAATATATATATTAAATTATATATTATATATTTACTATTCGGATACGAATAATTAAAATTAAAATTATATCCGTATCTGAAAAAAATAACGACAAATTTCTATTTACAAAATAAATTACTCCATAAAAGTTGTTGAGAATAAATTATTTTCAACACTCCTTCCCTATTATTGTCCCATGTCGTTTGATTTGTGTTATTGTCTCATGCAAGATTTGTCTTTTCTTTTTAGCTGGAAATATCAATAACAAAAATTATATAACTTTTCATACAATTGACTATAATAGAATAATGAATGTAAATAAAAATACATGCAGTAATTTTTACGAAATAATTACAGTGTTCCATGTAATAGAAAATGTCATAGTAAATCAACATTTAAAATCAAAGTCATTAATTTTTCAATCAAATTGTTATAGATTGATTATAACAAATATTTATTAATTATAACAAACTGTCTTTGTAAAATTTATCAATAATAACAAACTGTCTTTGTAAAATTTATTAATAATAACAAATATTTATATAAAACATAATATTTTTTGAATGTATATATGTTCAGTTTAAAGTTCTGAATCAAGTCAGGTCTGTTTTTTGCTCATCTCGTTGCAAACTAAATATATCCAACTTTTTTTAAATAGAACCAAATTTCATATTTTCAACTGAACAAGTACCATTGATTTGATTTTTATAAAAAAAATGTGTTTTTATGATCCGTCTATACAATCTAATCACAGAAAATAAATTCGTTTTTGTCTCCACTGATCGGTAGAGCTGTTTTTTATAAAAATCAAATCAATAGTATTTGTTCCGTTAAAATATTTAAAATTGATTCTATTTAAAAAAAATCCAAATTTCTGTACCAATAGGAAATTCTTTTTAAGATTTCACCTTTTTTTTTACCGTATAAAAATTCTCCGTGCTAAAGTAGAACTCCGGTTGTAAATAAATGGAGATGAAATGCATGATTAGATGAATCTTTGTCGTGCCACGTGGTTCACCTGCTCGGTTCAATTTCATGATTTTCATCAGTAAGGAGTTTCCGCTCTCAATTACAACCAGATGATCATCGGTACCGTTCAAAACCAGATCCAGGAGTCATCTTGTGGTTGAGATTCCTTAGGATTGTCAACCTATTCGACGCCCATGGAGAAGATCATACGTCTGTTTTTATTTCCGGCGTTAGGAAAAGAAAGAATCCGCTCGGAGGTACCTCATATTTTGCGTGACCGACGTGTCCGGTTTCTATTCGGGAATACTCAGGGGCCAGTATTATTTTTGCTTTGATTTTCGTGTAAAACCTATTTGAACGGTTGATATTTTCTAATGAAACACGCAAAATATGAGGTATTTCAGGGACTGCGAATTAGAAAAGAAACAAGGACGAGAGCACAAAAAAGCGTGCCAACAGACAACTCTCACCTTATTCCACATGTACCTAAGCCCAGTTCTTATCATGGACCCCACACTCAGCATCTCATGCGTTGTGTAAAAAAGATAGTAGATCTGCTTGATGGGTTTATGTTTCTTTACAGAAAAGAAATATAAATCAAATAAATCAATTTGAAGAATCATGCTTGCAAGCAGAACCTTTCCTTGCGTACTACCCAAGCGTCTAATATTCCCTATACTCAGGACTATGGGTGGCAACGAGCTAGCTTGTCATCAGTTGAGTCCAGTTTGAACTCGTCACGAGCTAGTTTATTTGAGTCACGAATGAGTTGATTTTAGAATTCCGAGCTGAAATTTCAATTTGAAGGTATCATGAGCTAGACCGAGTTAGCTCGCAAGCTGGATGATCTGGTTCGTTGAGTCTGACTAGACTTTGTTTTAAGAAGAAAATAAATTTTACAAACTTTTTGGACCAAATTGAACCGAGCTAGACAGTATAAAATGCATACAAATTCAAAAATTTATGTCTAGTTGAGCTAGCTTGTGAGTTGGCGAGCAAGCTAGGTTCCAACTTGAACTCGTTAATTCTGGACCGAATTAGTAGTAAGCTGGCTCGTTAACAACTCAATCCAACAACAAGCAAGCTATTGGCAAGCGAGTCAGATGAGAGTCACGATCGAGCCACGAGTTACGAGTTTTTTTTTTGCCGGGGCATATAAGAATTATGGTAAGATATTGACAGAGCTGGTTTTACTTCATTCAGCACACGGGTCAATTGTAGTACTGGCTTGATTCAATTGTTAGTGTGCTGCATGATACAAAAAATCTTCTGTCAATATCTTTAACCCGAAAATTGGGTCAGATCCTCTCAGTTGAGATGAGTACAGTTGAAAATTCCTACGTCGATCGGATAACAAGACTTATTCTAATGACCAAAGATAAAAGTTTTGCATCATTGGATCCTCAGTAGACGGAAGAGATTAACTTGGACTCTCGATTGTTCAAATAGATATTGGAGAGGATCTCAATCTAAGTGAAGGCGAAGAGTCGGGTGCGTATCCTCTGAGATATCTGAATTTTTGCGTGACCGACGTGTCCGGTGCCTATTCGCCGGGGAACCATAGGGGGCCAGTATTATTTAAGCTTTGAGATTCGTGCAGAATGTATTTGAACGATTCAGATATTCTAAAAAATAATGCAAAGTTTGAGATATCTCAGAGGATGCGAATTCTCACTAGTCTAGCCTGCAATCAGAGAAATTTATTTTGCACTAATAATAAGCTTGCAGTTTGATACTATCTAGTAAATATACACTTTAAATTTGAGGATGCATACAAGTTTGATCTGAAGTATCATCAAAGTTAGCTTTAGATGCCCATTTTATAGAGGTTGTAAATCCTCATCAATTTATGCGGATATAAATAATAGGAAAAATTATGAAAATGCCACTCCAAAATTTTTAAATTGTGAAAATGCCACTCCAAACTTCTCAAATTGTCAAAATGTCACTCCAAACTTCATTAATTTATAAAAATGTCACTTCAAATAATTAATAACTAAAATACCCTTCTTCTTCTCTTCTTTCTCCTGCCTTCTCTTCTTCTCCTGTTCCGAATGGCGGCTGAGCGCGACGGAGGGGAGTCGTAGAGGAGGATTTGATGGTGCCGGTGCTTGTCGGAGGAGGAGGGGTTGCGAATAATGCGAAGGTGGGCAAGGGGAATCATGCCCGGAAACTGCTTCTTCCGCCTCTTGCGACGGACTAGGGTCGGGACGGCGGAGGGTGCAGAAGGAGGCAGCAGTCCAGCAGAGGGGTAGGGGCGGAGATGGACGGGCGAGGGTATTTTAGTAATTAATTATTTGGAGTGGTATTTTTACATATTAATGAAGTTTGGAGTGGCATTTTGGCAATTTTAAAATTTGGAGTGGCATTTTCACAATTTGAAAATTTTGGAGTGGCATTTTCACAATTTCCCCTAAATAATATATACAATCAATTATTCCTAGATACCGGCGTTTATTTACGGATAATTACTTCGGCGAATACAATGGCAAACATCATTTTTTTGTCTAATATAGACAAAGGTTGGCTAATATCAAAATATTTGTTCCGGAATCGTGGTGCAACTAATTGGTTTTCTACTTTTCAAAGTCTAAATAGTCGATTCAAACTGTTATATATGATATTTATATTAAAATGTACTTGGAGACCAAATTTTGTAATTTTTTTACTATTTATTAAGTCAGATTTAAAATCACTGATTTTAGTGAATAGTGAAAATTTTCTGAACATTGAAAACAACAGTTTTAAAACTGGATTAATAAATAGTAAAAAAAAAATTAAAAAAAATGTCAAATTTGGCCTCCAAGCACATTTTAATATAGATTGAATGTTAAACTGTTTGGATCAATTGTTTGGACTTTGAAAATGTAAAAACCGAAATGTTTGTAGGAACAAAAGTTTTGATATTAGCTGGTCAAAATTCAAACAACTGATCCGAACCACTTAACATGATTTTCATATTGAAATGTGCTTGGAGACCAAAACTTTTGTTCATTTTTTTGAAATTTTAGCTCTATATATATAATTTTTGATATTAGCTCTAAGTTTTGATATTAGCTCTCTTTCTCTCTCTATATATATAGAGTGGAAAAAATGGCACGGCGGAGCTGGTTCCGTCACGGAACGGAATGGTTACGGCACAAAACGGCATGGCACGTATTACTGTTCGCGTGCCGTGACCATCTTTTGAAAATTTGACACGGCACAACACGTCACGCGAAAAATCTAGTCACGGCACGGCACGTGGTCACGCGAGTCACGTGTAATTAGGACCGTTAAGTCTTGATCAAATGATGAATCTTGAATAAAATAACCTAAATTATGAAAAAATAGATAAATGTGAGAAACGTGACCAGTTACATTTGGACACGGCATGCGAATAGTCACGGCGTGACTCGTGTGCCGTGACCACCCCTTCACATTTTAGTCACGGCACGACATGTGTAACTATTTACTTGGTCACGGCACGGCACGGCACGAGACCAAAGTCACGGCATGTTAGTCACGGAACGGCACGTTTTGTCCACTCTATATATATATAGAGAGAGAGAGATAGCTGGGCTATGGTGTTTCATGAAGTACAACAAGTTTTTACTCCATGGTACTATATTTTCATTTTGAAAATTCAAACAACTGATCCGAATCACTCAACATGATTTTCATATTGAAATGTACTTGGAGACCAAATTTTACATTTTTTTGGAATTTTTTTAGTATTTATTTACTGTTTTAGACTGTAACTATAATTATAGTTATAGTTACAGGTGTGTTGTAGTATCGTTTTATCGTTTTTTTGGACCACCGACATAAATGTTTGTGTATTTTTGTGCTGAGTGTTTGTAGTTTCTTAAATTGATTTTTGTGTTGATTCGTTTGGATTTATTTATCACAGTTCGCCAAATAGTGTCCCCAAAAAACATAATGAAAGGAGAACAAAAATTAAAGCATACAGACAAATCCAAAATATTTCTTGATTTGGGAATTTTGTGTTCATTCGTATAAATTAATTAATAATGTTTTATTTTCGGATTCTAATGAGCATAGTCTTATTATTAATTTCATCTACCAATGATTGATGCAAATCGAAGGTAAATGAATTTGAAATTTATCTCTTATCTTTCTCCATGTAGCATTCCTACATTGAAAATAGACAATTTAATTTGGTGCTTGCACGTGATTTTGTACGCACAGACATGACAAATTTCATGTAATTAGACTATGATCCATGTGTCATTTTTAATGAATAATTTCATTAACACAATTTCTGTTAAACTAATACAACAACTGTCATAATAACATAATGTCAATTAACTAGTCAGCACATGAGTATACTAACTCAATCCTTTATTTTTTAACCGGGTATATTTAATTCTTCCATACCTAAAGCTATAACCCCATATTTCAGGTTCAAAGAACAAATTAAACTGAAGAGCTTCAAAATTTGAGTTGAAGTTTTTGATTAATTTTTTTTTTCTTTCTGATTGTTGATCTTGTACTCCTCTACAATATTTTGTATAGGATATTTTTGTTGTATTTTTATTTTTTCTTAGTTAGAATGTTGTTCATGTAACAATCTGTGTAATGTAATTGTAAATGATGTTTATATTGATAAACGTAGTATTTTTAATATGTGTTTTTGATAAACTGTGTTTTGTTTAAATTCATACATTGTGTATGAATGTTTTGGCAAAAAAAAATCAATGATGTTTTTGGGTCAAACTTACACAATTCTACAACCGCTTACAATTTGCGGACCAATTTCATACATGACGCACGCGAACACGGTGGCAAAATCATGTATAACCTTGGTTTTTGATCTTGTATACTCAATGATTATGTAGTAGTGAAATAAGCTTTTTACGAATCATTAGTTTTATATCTAAATTATTTTCAAACTTACACAACAAATGTAATATAAAGTTTTATTATTGAACTAACTAATTGATGCTTCATATAAGACTATTACTTATATAATAGCAAAATCATATGCTAATTTAGCTAGGACGAATGATTTGACTTGTGAACTTTATTATGTCAATCACACTTTTGTATTAAATATAAATATGAAATATGTATAAATTTAAAATTTATCTTTTAAAATTTTATTAATTATAAACAAAGATGTATGCGTGACATGGCGCAATATGGTTGGTGGATAACTCTAAAACAAAATTATCTCTAACGATAGATATATATTATTTAAGAGTTTTTAGAGATAATACGAAAAAGAATATTAGTAACATTATTAATTCTTATATAGTGCTTTTATTTATAAAACTAACTATTTCAGATTTTTTTTTTGTGAAAGACAATATATTATGAGTGAGGCAATGGTATAATACACAGTGCATATTGGTCCATATTATGACCAGTATCTTTATTTTTAAAATTAATTTTTTTTTATCAAAACCGTTTAACATGATATTCACATAAAAATATACTTTTAGATCAAATTATATATTTTTGGGATGTGTTTACTATTAATTTAGATAGAGAATTACTTAATCCATAAAAAAATGTAAAATTGCCAAATTATTGATTTTTAATCCATAAAAAATGTAAAATTGCAAGTACATTTTGATCGATCATATTAAATGATTTAACTCGAGTATTTGAATTTTAAAAACAGAAATATCAATCCTACCAAAGCCTCATTCATACATTACACCCAAACCATAGAAACTAAATTCTTGAGGAATAATTGCAGAGAATCTAATGTTAATTGCAGAGACACCGTTCAGATCGGCGAAGACAAAAGCGCGACAAGAAAATTGGATTCCTGAGAAGTCGCACCTTTTCTAGTTTCAGAAACAAAAACACATAATAATGATATAAGATACTGAAGAAAAATATAAAACAAAATAAAAAGCCAAAGTAAAAAGGAGGCATTACAGCTCGACTGTAGCTCATCGCTCAAGCAACAAGCTCTGGTCCTTGCAAGGCAACGGGCAACCTCACTAGCTTGAGGTGCTCAGGCGAAACTGTGGCTTCCGATTTATCGAAAGGTGATTTGATTTGTGATTTCTCGAACATTTCCTTTTAGAAAAGATCGCTTCTTGATCGTTTTGTTATTACCCTTCTTTTTTTCTTTCTTTGTTTCTTTGAAAAATAGAAAGAGATGTGAAAGTTGTTTGGCATTTTGTCAAAATGTATGTTTAAATTTGTTTCCGAAAATGTGGTTCGACCCAATTTGGCATTTGTGATTTTGATAGCATATTTGGTAATTGTTGGTTTTTCCTTAATTATACTGGCGCGATCAAGACAAAATTCGTCAATTGAAGATCTCTTCAGTCTTCTCCCTTAATAGTTTACAATGCAATTATTTTCTTCACTTCTCATTTAATGGATAAATTTTACCAGCAGGCACTTTTCTATAATATCCAAGGAATCACAGAAATTCACAATCTAGTAAGAGTTCAATAATTTATGTGAACATTAATTGTTGTAATTCAGCACTGATACCTTTGATTAATCACCTGGATTAATCTACGCGTGATGTTCTATTTATTTGCTTTTACAGGTGGAGTTTGTAATTAGCATACAGCATAGAGATGAGTGGGAATCGTCAGATGGAAATTCATTACATAGACACAGGATTCCCGTATACTGTCACTGAGAGCTTTATGGATTTGTTTGAAGGCCTCACATATGCTCAATCTAGTGTTGGTCTTTCTGATCCATTCCATGATCAGGTCGTTGAAATTTTTTACATTTTTGCACCATTTTTTTTTTTTCAATTTTACCTTTCCGATTTTTATGCTAGTTCTGTTTAGTTCTGTTTAGAGATCTGGCCAAATATGCTTGGACCAATAACCCTAGTACCTTTTGTTTTCTATTTTGAAAATTGGTGGACAATTACCTTTTTCTTTTGAAGGTTGGTAGCTTGTACTGGATACTTAACCCTAACCTAATAATTGTTTTGATTAAATACAATACATAGCAAGGAAAAGTGAGTCCGGCTAGTATGACATTAGTGTCATTTCGGCCTATATAACACCAACTCCAAAACTTATCGAATCAGCTTCAAACTGCGAAACCAAACTGTTCAAACCAATTTATTGTACGGTAATGTGTTTACATGTAAAATTTATATTTTTTTGAGTTATTTTAGTATCAAATCAAGCGGTCAAAAATGTTGAAAATTGAATGTATTAAAATTAACTTAAAAACTCCTACATTTGACCACTTGACTTGATACTGAATAAATTTGAAAAATTATAAATTTTGTATGTAAATGTACAACTAATGAAGTAGATCGGTTTGAACGGTTTGGATTCGCCGTTTGAAGCCGATTCAATAGGTTTTGGAGTTGGTGTTATATAGGTCGAAATGACACTGATGTCATGCTAGCTAGATTCAGGAAAAGCATAAGCAAAATATATGCACAATGAACTTCTGGCCAGTGCCATGCTAATAAAATTCTCTACAACAAAAGAAACAATAAAGTATCTGTTGCCCCCCTTATCTTAGAATTACCTTCTATAATTTCATACCAAATCCAGATTTTGACAGTTTTTCAGAATAATACAAATGACAGACTCATATCAGCTTTCTTCGAGATTACTGTGACAAATTTGAGACTCATATTAGGGTTGCCAATATATATTGCATGATCCAACCTGAGCATGCCCCCAACATGACCTGACCCAAAACTTGACTTCGCTGCTAATTATTATTTTTTTAAATAATTAGTATATGAATACTAATATGCTTCCTATTTAGGTGAAATATTTCTATTAGATATTTTTTTCTGCACACTGGCTGCTTGTTACTGTTCTCTGCCTGATACTTACTATGTCATGATTGCCCTCACAGAATAATCCGTATTGGTCAGTTATGCATGCAAACACATACAAGTACGGTTTCTCTGGGGCAGAGAGTAATTTTTACTACAATTTTGACCATGCATATGATCTAAACGAGTACACTCATAGAGTAGATGAAGGAAGAAGGGTTTGGGATAACCCTACTACACCTTTAACCAATTTGGGGTCTCCACATGGCAGTCAAGGCCACAGCCCCAATTCAAATTCTAGCTCTGAAGAGCGTAAGTAAACTATAATCAAATTTTGTGCATCTGTTGTATTTGTTTGTTTCAACATTGATGTCCTTTTATTTGCTTTTTCCTGGTCCAAATACAGGGATTAGAGGAACCCCAAGTTCAAGTAGCCCTCAGGTGCAGCTACATTTTATTTTTATTTTTTCTTATTATAAAAGAACATATACCTTTTGGTGGTTGTCGATGTTATGCAGAGATTGTTACTAATTTGCCGGTCATTTAGTTTAAAATAAAGTATCTGTGGACATTACTGCTTTTATTAACAAAATGTTAACCGTTTTACTGGCAGGTTATTTGGCAAGACAATATTGACCCTGATAATATGACATATGAGGTTTTATCTTATTCTTAATCTCTCATTTATTATTTCAAATGACTATACCAATTATTATATCACCTATTTTTCTATGCTCTTGTTTTATCAATTCTTAAAACTCCAAAGAATCCTCTATTCTAAGTTGACATGATACTCATTTTGATCACCCATTTTCAACTTTCTATAATAACAGGAGTTGCTTGATTTAGGGGAGTCTGTGGGAACTCAGAACCGAGGTATGTCGAAAGAATGCATCTCCATGCTACCTGTGTCCAAATTCAAGTGCAGCTTCTTCCCCAGGAAGAAATCACGAAGAGAGAGGTAAGATTAATTTTTACGAGGAATTTCTGCAATTTTTATCTTTTGGCTGTATTAGAGCTCTGAAGGTGTTAATTTTGTACTGTAACAGGTGTGTGATTTGCCAGATGGATTATAAAAGAGGGGACCGGCAAATGACTCTGCCGTGCAAGCATGTTTATCACGTGGATTGTGTGACTAGATGGCTGAGCATTAACAAGGTTAGAAAAATGGAAATATGTGCCACTTTTAAATTATTTTGAACTCTTATGCCGGTTATCCTAGGTCCTCAACATATCATATCATTCTAGTTACCCATTATTGCATTTATACATAATTCATTTGGTTTTGGTAATTGATCTCTGATTTGTGTTTTCTGATTGAATTTAAGAATGTTTGAACCTTGAGTTTAGGTTTGTTCAGTACCATTATTCTGGCAATGGTTAGGTCTAATACCTATGTACCTATTGTTGTTATTATCGGTCGATCTACTCATGTTAATGTACTTTTGTGTTATTACAGGTGTGCCCTGTGTGCTTTTGTGAGGTAACACCTCAGGAACCAAAAAAACACTGAATTTTAATGAGCTTTGGTATCCTCCATTGACTTTGTATACATAAGAATTGGCTGGATAAACCCGTGCTTCGCTGTTTGTTTTAGGAAAATATCTTTATAGGTTGTTAGTTTTGCATCCACATGGGTGTGAACAACTGCTAATAGAATAGTAATGCTAATGTATAAGACTCGGTTTGTTTGATAGAGCATTAGGTTATGAATATTTTTGTCTCTAATGAATTTCAGTTAATACAAGTGAATTCGACTGTGACTGTCAAGTGCTTTAAACTCTTTTTTTTTTTTGTGTGTGTGTGGAGAATTTGCATTGAGTTCTAGCTTTCCTTGACAAAAAAATAACCCTTTTTTTTCTTGAAATATTTTGTAAACTGTTGAATGCTTTCTTTTATGTGTATATTAAGGTGACTAAATGCAAACAACACTAGAAATGATAATGCGCTTCAAACTTTATTATTCTGAACACACGTCTTTGTTTTGAGAATATTAATTAAATGACTAAATGAACTATCCAATGTCAAAGAAATTGAATCTCAAACGGTCAAACGTCATCTATTAAATATATAAAGACTAAACAAGATGTTTGGATATGCTACAAATATAATGCACTGAACTTGCATAAAATATTACATGAATTCAACTATATGCAGTGTATTTCAATGCGGTCTTATGGAACCATCTTGGGTGTTTTCGCTAGTTGCTTCCAAATCTGAAGAAAATCTATGGGAGTGTTAAAGAGCACAAACTAAACTACTAGTAGGTTAGAACACTACTGTGTTATAAATTAGTTTTATTTTATGTATATTCTTTTAACAAAATATAGTAAAACTACATACGTACTTTTGTATTAAAATCGGCATATACAGTCACATATGTGGCATGTAGTGGTCTTTCATATGCACGAACAAAATCGCATTTAAAACACTGACAATATGCACGGAGAGTGCAAAAAATCAACTGACCTAAATTATGTCCCTCTGGTTTTCCTGCTCATGGTAACCAAGAAATAGTGTCCAAATCTAGTAGATTTTAAACATTTATTTGTGGTGGTGGTAACTGGTAACACAATCAATAGTTTGCATTTGCTGATTGAAGCTCCCATCAAATATTGGCACATTTAATATGAGTGTTGTAAAAAACGTTTATTTATACCGATTAATCGGCTGATTAGTCATTGGCGGTAATTAAACCGTCACAAATTTTCCTGACTAATTGGCAAATTATTTCCAATTATTTTTTATTAATATATCGTTTGATAGTACCATATCCGTCCGACAACTGTATAATGTTATTTACAACACTGTTTAATACCAAAGGACAAATTTGCAAAAAGACGCATACAGATAGTACCTTTATTAAAGAAATTCAACTGGTACATACTTAGCATCCAACACATTACGCTTAAGCATTGATTATTGTAGGAATCGACTATAAAGTAATAAGTGATTAGCTTGAAGTATCTGGACTAAAATTAACCTAACTAAAAATTTACAATTTTAGTGGCAAACTAAAATAATGAACCTTCC
The DNA here is from genome assembly GCA_024447775.1 of Carex cristatella. Taxonomy (NCBI): domain Eukaryota; kingdom Viridiplantae; phylum Streptophyta; class Magnoliopsida; order Poales; family Cyperaceae; genus Carex; species Carex cristatella. The sequence goes on from JAJHPF010000022.1 coordinate 4,514,186, forward strand.
ACTTTATTATTGAATAAGGCTTGCATACTGGGTTTCATTCATCATCTTTACCAGAATCTTAAAGGAAGAGAATTTCACATGTATTTAAGTTATTTTCTTTCAATTCCATAAAATAAAATTTGGTGGATAATTAGTTTTTCTCCGACTTAACAATTTTACACATTGGGGATAGGCTGGGCCCAATATAGGATCCAATTTGATATACATGCCATGAGCTGAGACTGTTCAGAGACTGTTAATGGATTCAAATTCAATTAAACAAAATAAGAAATAAAAAGAAACTGTTTACACTTCTATTAGAAACAATTGTAGAGTCTGGCTAGTATGACATCAGTATCATTTCCATATATATAACACCAACTCCAAAACCTATTGAATCGACTTCAAACGAAGAATCCAAACTGATCAAATTGATCTACTTCATTAGTTGTGCGTTTACATTTAAAATTTAAATTTTTTTGAATTTATTTAGTATCAAGTCAAGCGGTCAAATGTGAAAGTTTTTAAGTTAATTTTAATACATTCATTTTTCAACTTTTTGACCACTTGACTATAACTTGAAAAAAAAAAAAATGTAAATTTGGTATGTAAATGCATCACTCATATGGTAAATCGGTTTGAACGGTTTAAATTTTTTATTTGAAATCTATCCGATAAATTTTGGAGTTGGTGTGTATATTTGGTACAGGATTACGGCGATCGGATATCCCATGAGGGAAGGGATAAAATTCTGTTCTACCACTTGGAAACAAAAATAAAAAATACAAGAAAAAGGACAATGCCATTAGAAGCACTCCAAAAGACTTTAGATAGCATTTAATGGCCTTAAGCAACTTAGATTTCAATTAACATTTTAAGTGTTTTAGATAACAACCTACATACTGGTACGTTCTATGAAACTAAATTTAAGTCCAAATTACCAAATACTGTAATTAGAAGAACTCATATATGCTAGCCTTATTAAACGTTAATATTTACTGTCCAAATAAGTGAAATTTGGCTTCAAATAGCAAGCAGAGGGTATTTGCTTTAAGAATTATTGAACTCAAACGTGAAATAATGAAACCCTTGATACAGTTCAATCACTGCAAGAGGCTAAATTGAAGTCTTATGTTCTAATTATAGGCCAAGGCATTAACTGGCTGATGTCAAATAATGAGATAACCAACTTACAAGGTGCTTTAACAAAGTCTAAAGTTGTTTTCATTTCATTGTACTTGGAAGGGTGCTACATGCCTATGAAATACTTCACATACTATAATCTCTCCTGAAGCTTGCTATTATTAGTCAAACAGAATTAACTAAACAGTCTCACACTACATTAAAACCACATTAGATTGCCATAACCCAAAATACCCAACATACATCATTTAATCCAGTATTACTGGCAAACGGATTCCTCAGGCATCTGAGAGAGAGCGGTAAAACAGTGGTGCCCACTCACAGGAATCAGAGTCAAAATCAGACTTCTTCAAGAATACAACCTCGAGATTTATGGAAGCACGGTACTTAAGGCGCAATTCACGGCGTTTTGTTTTCTCCCAGGTGGCTGTCAGCTTGTGCTGGCAAACTATAGTGATCCTCTTAAGGACCCGTCCATACTGGACGCAAAATTTCAAAAACTCCACCTCAGCTTTCAGCCCAAAGAAATTAATCATGGTGACAGATTTCAGATGGTGTTCAAAGAAACCAAATGGTATTTGCTGCTCCCAATAACCCACTTCCGGAGCATCTCCACTAGACTTGATGCACTGTAACCAAGGGCAATTAACAATTAACATAGATCAAAAGAAAAACACAGCAGCAGAAAGTAATAGGTACTGACAGATATTAATATAAGTTATCAAAGTATTGCCCAAATTTACAGTATCACAAAAGCACAGCGTGTCAGTCACACGTGCCGACACGCACAGCTAAAGGCATGGAAGAACACGGCACGGGCCGTTAGACGTGCTGTGTTTGGGCGAATTCCATGCCATGCTCTTACAGGTGTTGTGTTCATTTGGGCAAATTCCAGCTAGGCACGGCACGTCTAAGGACACAGATGGATATGTTTATAAAAGAAATTTGAAACTGAGGTATAATCCGTAAAAATCCATGTTTTGTAATATTTACTCATCAGGGAGATTAAACTAAAAAAAATCCAAGATTCTTCTCTGCTCCAGCCCCCAGGTCTCTCTCTCTCTCTCTCTCTCTCTCTCACTGCATGAATTTGGAAAACTCACGAAAACAATAAGAAATCGAAAAAAAGGCAGAGAAAAGGGATAAGGAAGGAGAACAGCGGGACGGGCTGGAGGCTGGGCAACAGTGGTGTGGCTGGGGGCGAGGGGATGGAGCTGAAGGGATGGGGCTGCTGTGCTGGACACGGAGGCTGGGGTCTGGGGCGAGGCAAGCAATGACGTGGCAGAGCCGCAGAGGGCAGAAGGGCGTGGGCACGCGGGAGCACGGCCTGGCACGGCATGCTTAGCCATGTCATGTTCATGGCCGTAATGTGCTCAGTCCCAGCGGCACGGTGAAACACAGCACTGCACATTTACAATTCCATACCCAAATTCTTCTTTTCCTTCCGTTGCTTGATTGGGGTTTATACTTCCAAAATTTGGCTTTGAGGGAATTGTTAATTTCGATCCAAAATAATGGAATAAACCATCTCTGATTGCCTGAAAAGGCATTGTGGAACTACCTAACTTGCTCCAAGACCAATAGGAAGGAACAGCAAGTGCAGGGTAATGAGCTAAAGATAAAAATTGGCATCTCACATATTAGAAGGCAATTTCATAAGGTAAAGAGCTTGCACCTTAATATCCAAGGTCTCAAGGCAAGGGAAGCATCTTAACACAGCTGAAAGCAAGGGGTACTTAGACCCATTAGCAAAGCCTGCAAGAATACCTAGTTTCTTAACAGTGGGCAACACCATACTTCCATTCACTGACATTTCATACTGCCATAAAAATGAAGTAGCAGATGTTAGGCAAAGAGATTGAGAAATAAAAAATTACAATGCATGCCACCTACTTGTTGAAGACAGGTTATTACCTCATTATATGACTTGGAGAAAGTGTTACCAATCCGCATATTTGCATCCATGGAGAAAAAACCTAGCACCTCAAGCTTCTCCACATGCTGCACCAAAAACCTTGTGTGGTCTACCGTCTTTTCACCGAGCCTTAACGACCGTAGCTCGGGTGCATTTTCAATTACCATCTCCTTGACATGGCCACCACAACACTCATGAATAGTCAAATTCTGCAACTTGGCACAATTGAGGCGAACATACTGGAGACCTGAACAGTTTATCAGCTGCAATACCTCAAGCTGTGCGCACGATTTCAGAAGGCAATGGAGAAGATCATCCCACAGGAAAACAAACTCAAGAGTAAGCTCCTTGAGGTTTGGGAAACTAGAGCTCAGGACAGGGGATGGTGAAAAGTAACAATCAGAGAGTGACACCTTGCGCAACGTCTGACACTCAAGAAGAGAGAAAGGGAGACGATACCTTAACTTTCCTTGTTGCCCAAAACTGAGAACAAGATCTCTTATTCCTTTTCTGGTAAGGGTTTTAATCAGATCATCAACCTCTGGGTGGTGGTCAAATTGGGAGATGCGAAAGCTGTGGATCGGGCCTGGATGGACAGAGGCGATGCGGGTGACGGCTTCGCGGGTCGCATACCCGTCATGCAGATTGGATTTGATGAAGGAATCGTCGAGGTGGAGAGGGTTTAGCTTCCAGATGTCGCGCCAGCGGGAGGAGAGAATGCCTGTGCGAACCGAATCTCTGATTGGGAGGAGGAGGAGGATGGAGGAGAGGAGGCAGTCGGGGAGGTGGCTGATCAGGTCCATTTGATTTCGATCGGGGTTTTGACTGGGATTTTGATTTTGATCGGAAACTCCGCAGATGAGGCTACGTTCAGGTGCGGGGAACGCGAGGTGGTGCGGTTGCGGGTTCGACGGAGCTCCGACCCGCCTCCGGCGAGAAGAAGGAGGCATTTCCGAGGTAGGTGAGGAGGTTGTTTTCGCTAAGGAAACTTCCTAGCTGTTTCTACGGGGGAAGAGGAAAGGCGGGGGGCTGTTGTAAAAAGTAAAAAAAAAAAAGTGTAAATGGGTAGCCGTACGGGTAAACAGCAGGGTGCGTATCCTCTGAGATATCTTAATTTTGCGTGACCGACGTTTCCGGTGCCTATTCGGGGGAACGTTTATTTGAGTTTTGAGATTCGTGTAGAACGTATTTGAACGATAGAGATATTCCAAAAAGTCACGCAAAATTTGAGATATCTCAGAGGATCAATTCTAAACAGCATAGGTCGGTCAATTCTGATCGAATTCAGAGTAGGTCCGATGCCCATCGGACCTATTTTGGTTTCATGGGTATAATGACTATTCGATCTAGATTAAGATTCGTGTGAACATTTAAAATCCGTGCACGTCTGTTTCAGTTTCCGTGCGCACAATTTTAATGTTAATCGTACGGTTTTAGAGCAAAATGGACCTAAAAGTAGGTCCGATTCTTCATTCTTCTACGTTTTCTCATAAGAGGAAAATAATTACTGTGGTGTTTTACATTACATTTCACACCTTTAGATTTAAAAATATTCATACGGGAGAATATTTTACCGCGAACTTTACTATTATGCATATCTCATAAGTTTATTTTCTACATCCGATTTTACAAATTTCGAATAGACAAACAAAATACTGGAACTAAATTTCGGAAACTTTTTTTGGCATAATATTATAGCGCTACCTTATTGTTAATCTTATCATTATTAAACCAAACCGGTACGGCGGTACATGATAAATCATTTATAAATAAACAAGATTATTTAATCATTAAAAATAATTCTAAAGCAATTAGACCAAATTATAAAGTATATGTATTGGTTGGTTCGGCACATGATCAGGCCTATTCAAATAAACTAAATCATATAATCAATAATATAAATCAAATGCTATTAACATAAATTATAAGGATGGTATTCATAGTGATGGCAATATATATCAGTATATTAGCTTCCTTTTTAAGAATAGACTGTGAAACCATTCGGATATAAATTCTAAGATTATGCATAGAGAGGAAGTTTTATTGATAGTTATTATAATTTCTAGATTTTATGACTGTCTAGCTTCAATGTTCAATTAAAATTAACTATGCTGCAACGGTAACAATATAAGAGAACAAAAAACAATTCATATAAAATAACATATTTTCATAAAAAAAAAATTAGATTAATAACAAATAATACTTCTTAAATAACATCTACATATAAATAAACATTTTTTATAACATTTTTTTTTTATCTTTTTGACATATCTTCATAAAAAAAACTGAGACAAAATGACATATTAAATGGCATATACTTTTTATATTTTCGACATACCTTTATAAAAAAATCTGAAACAAAATGACATATTAAATGACAAATAATATTTCTTGAATGATACAACGAAATAGAAAAAAAAAATGAAGACATGACCAATCAATTATCAATTAATTCAAAAGTTCCTTAAATGACATTTACAAAAAAAAATAAAGTAATTAGAACCAATCAGAAAGATGATACAATTTGCAATTTTGCATGTAAAGAATACTAGTGGCGAGTACGTGGCTAAATAAATTTACACTTCTACACATAGAAAAAAAATAAAAAAATACATAATATCAGAATATTTAATCAGAATGCTGATATTCAATTAATCTTTTAATCAAAGTTGTTGGTGGATCAGAATAGCTACGTGTTTAATATGAAAATAGAGAGATGGAAATTTTGTCGTAGATAAATTTTTACAATTTATTTTATATCGTCTTTTATGATTTTAACTAAAAACAAATAAGAACGAATAATGTTAAATAATATTCGTAACCACATTTTATTGAGTAGCTACATATATTAAATTTAAAACATAATTATTGTTATACCCGTCAGAAATTTTAAATGTCCAATTTTCCGTTAAAATTTGAAAATTGTTTATTTTTCATTAATAATAAATAACTAAACTTTCTCATTTACCCTTTCTTTAATTTAATTTAAAATTTCTATTTCATTAATTGCTTCATAGCTGATTCGAAAAATGGCATGTACCGAAACAAATTTTTGGATTCCCCTGACCGAATATTTGCTTCGTTACACTTTTTTTAGGTTTAATATATAAAAATAAATTGTAAAAATAATATTAATTTATTAGTGAAAATATTTTTATTTTTTGTATTAGTATTGTTAATAACTTGAATATTATTTAAACTTGATATCAAATAAACTTCAGCTCAATTTCTATTTACATTTTTTTGTTGAATTTCTTCGAACTGCAATTTTATTTATACTGATTACAAAAATTAATTGCCAATAAATTAATATTATTTTGTTAATTTTATTCGACAAAAAAAAATATGATATCAGAAAACAAATAATTATAAAGTCAATAAAATTAACAATTTAATTCAATTTTTACTAATTTTATATAAAGAATACTTTGAATAGTCATCGTTGCATTTTCATATCGCAGTCAAGACATATTCTGAAATTGTAAATATATTTGTGCTTAAACAAAATATCAAAATGAAGTAGCTGAGTGTTTACGAAAGCAATACTGTTGTTAGAAGTAAACAATTTAATATTAAAACACAATATCATAAGATTTCACCTTCATAAGTTTCACCATCTTAGCAGTTAATATTTTTTTTTCAGAACTGAAATTTTTATTTACTTGAACAATAATATACTTCTTTTAGGAATTTCATTTAATTTATTTAATTTCAATTCTAGTAAATTTAATGGTAAATTCTAATTTTCTTAATTGTATCAGCTTTTAGATTAATTATTTTAATTGTTATTACTTGTTATTTAATTATCTCCTCATTTCTCCTTTTTTCATGAGTATTTTTCTCAAATTAGAATTTCCCACAATCACTTCCACGATACAACCGAATATCATTTCAGCACATTTCTTTAATCATTCCGGTATCCTTGAAATTAATTTTTGATTTACTGTATCCTTGAAATTTCACCATAATTACTTCCACCATAATTATGAATTTCTGTAAATTAATTTTTGATTTACTGTATCCTTGAAATTTCATTCTGTAATCCCATGACAACCGATCAAATTATTTTTGAGTAAAGTTGGAGGTCAAGTTACCTAACTATTTAATACCTGTTATTATAACAAAAAAATTTCTCCATCTGTATTTCAAACTCATGACCTCCCACACAGAGACCATGTGTCTTTACCACTAGATCAAATACTGGTTCTTACCGATCAAGTTATTTAGAGAGAAACCAACACATTTTTCAATATATGTGAAAGTTACCATGTGTGATCACACAAAATTGTGGCTTCATGGGCTCAAGGGTTAGGGATATTTGTGTTAATTTTTTTTTCCAGGGTTATTTGAACATTTTTGTAAGAAAGAGAGGGATAGACCATCCAAACGACGTCTTTTAAACTTGCTACAAGCGCTGAAGTTGGTACCGGTATAGTTACTGGTACCAGCCTGGTGAATGAGTGAAAATGACAAATCTTTGAGCTTTTTAGTCTCAATTTTACAACATGTGATCCACTTTTTACTGGTTTAATAAGTTGTGAATTTTGCTTAATTGTAGTACTGAAAGGTAGTAGGTACCAGCAGGGGCAGATTTCAGATTTTCGTCGAGAGGCAAAAAAATATTAAATCGGATTTACACAGCTAAATGGGTTTAAATTCATTAACTAATTAGATCTTCGATAAAAAATAATGCTTTGACTTATACTTTACAATGCTCTGATTTGTAATTTCTAATGTTCTAACTTATAATTATAATTACCAATCATAAATCAAGAAATCTATTTTAATTTTAATCATGTAACCCGAATTACAAAAAAAACATCCAGAGGGGGGCAAAAAAAATTTCAGAGAGGAGCAAAATCAACCGTGATTGATAGATCTCCACTAAAACACAAAATCCAGGAGGGATGGCTGGACCACCGGGACCATATGAGTCCGCCCCTGGTACCAACATATCGGTCCAACTTTGTCACAGCTTATTGTTTTGCTTTGAGGTAGATTTTTGAGTTTAAATGTCTTCGTGGATTGTCGAATCAGACGGTGGAAAGTATGTTTTAGATCTTGTTTAGACAGAAAAAAACTATGTAATTAATCTTCTGGTAAAGAATGGACTGGTACAGCCTTTTTAAAAAAAAAAATGAAAAACAAACACTCTGTTCCAATCTCCAAAAATCAGTTAAACATCAGAATCAGTATATTGTAGAACATCTCTAATCGAAAACTAATCGATCAAAGCAAGTTAGAAAAATCAATCATAAGCAAAAGAGGTAATCTAAATAGTATTTTCAGCTCCTTTCAAAATTTCAAAAATATTATCCTCTTCATTATATGTGAATTAAGTTCATAACAGCACCCAGAACTTTAGGTAGAAAAGCATCACAATAACAGTATAGCACTACACTAGTACTGTTTCATCAATATTCTATACTGTTTACATCATACCTACTTCCCATCAGTATTCTTCAAGCTCAAGCCAACATAATAAGTGTCCTTCTTGCTTTATCACCTCAGTTTTACAGAAATAAATCTGCTGCGATTCCAATCTCAACCGTTCATGTGTTTCGAGATCCGTACACAAAAATTATCTTCTTTTGAGATTGTGTATTCTAATAAATGAACAGTTTTTTTGAGTAAAGGTTGGAGGTCAAGCCACCCAACTATTTAATACCCTTGTTATTACAATAAATAATTTCCCTTATATGGGTTTCGTAATAAATGAACAGTTGAGATTGGAATCGCAGCAGATTCACTTCCCAATTTTACCACCTACGCCGATAAGCAGGGTTGTCACCGAGCCAAGTCGAGCTAAACAAAGTTTGGACTCAACTCGTGCAAGAATAAGTCGAGTCTGAGCCGGGTGGATCCCCTAAAGTAACTCAATTTTTGAGTTTAGACGTGTCCGATGCCTATTCGGAGATAGCATAGGGGCTGTTATTATTTGAAAGGGTCTGGGTCCTTTAAGATTTGTGTTAGAGCATCTCTGACGGTCTGGATCAAAACACAAAAATTGGGTTACTTCATGGGATCCAAATTCGTCCGAGCCGAGTTCAATTTTAGTTTAGATGCTTATAGATCAAAGATTTTCGTCGATACAATACTGTGAATCACTCATAGACTGCGGATCGGAAAAGAATTTCATCTTTTTCTTACAGGAAACTTCATCTCTTGTAATTAGCTTAGAGACATAGTGAAAATGTCGTTATATAATTTTATCTTCTCCTTGTAACAAGTTGGGCATGTTCGACGTTGCTACTATGCCCGTGAGAAAAAAAAAATTCCCACAAAATTCAGTTCAAATACTGTGTCCATTCCCATTCCCCAAGAGATGCCGAACAAGCCTTTAAGAAACGAGTTAGAACCAAACTTAACCGAGCTGTGTCAAGTTTAACTCGCTAATGATGAGCCGACTCAAAATCGAGTGAACTAATTATGAGCGTTTTCCAAATCGATCTTAAACATACAATGCTATCTATTTCTATTTTAAAAAAGTCTCTCTCAGTCTAGGGCTGTAAATAAGCTGGCTCGGACCGAGCTGGGCCTTAGCTCGGCTCGTTAATTCTGGACTGAGCAGTTACTGAGCGAGCTGGACCCAGGACTTTCGAGCTAAACGCTCAGCTCAAACTCGTGACGAGCCAGTCCGAGCTAACTCGCGAGCTAACGAGCTGGCTCACTAGATTTGGTTGGACCTTGTTTTAAAAAAAAAAAAAAATTTACAAACCTTTTTGGACCGAGTTGGACCAAGCTTGGCATTATAAAATACACACAAATTCATACAAATCCACAAATTGATGCCTAGCCGAGCTAGCTCACGAGCTGGCGAGCAAGCTAGGCCCCAGCTCAAACTCGTTAATTTTGACCCGAGCTGTTAGCGAGCCAGCTCGTTAATAGCTCGGTCCACTATCGAACGAGCTGTTACCGATCGAGCCAGATGCGAGTCACGAGCTACGAGCTTTTTTGACAGCCCTATCTCTCACACACAAAATTAGAAAAAAATAATAATAAAGGCGAATTGGAGTCATTTTTCCAGGAAAAGGGAGTAATTTTATAGGATAAGTTAGAAGGTCAATGGTGAATATCGAACAGGAACGCTCCATTTTTCAGAACTGGAGGGTAATAATTCTTGCGATTCAGTTGAATTTTTTTTTATAAACCATAATTAAAAAAATATATTTTATAAAATCAACGTGATTACTTTTTTTTAACAAAAACCATAAGAACCGAAATACAATTTCAGTCCCCTATTCTTTCTTCAAGACCGAAATGACATTTCAGTCTCATGTGATTTTGTAGCTTTTCATACCAGTGTTTCACATTTTTTAAATGAGGAATTTTGGTAATATAATCAACGTGATTACTTTTTTTTAACAAAAACCATAAGAACCGAAATACAATTTCAGTCCCCTATTCTTTCTTCAAGACCGAAATGACATTTCAGTCTCATGTGATTTTGTAGCTTTTCATACCCGTGTTTCACATTTTTTAAATGAGGAATTTTGGTTTCTATGGTTTTTGTAAGAAAAATAATCAACGTTGGTTTCATAAAATTATTTATTTTAATTATGATTTATAAAAAAATGTCAATTCAGATGGGAGGGTTAAAACTTAAAAATCAAGTCAAAGCCAAGAACCCAAGAAATTCTCTGACCAAATGACCATGTAAAATAGGAGCTGTCAAGTTGTTGTATGTTGGTAATATTATGTTCTGTTTGGAGAAAAGGTTTTGTAAAATAAAATTTTAAAAATTTAACAAAATCTATGAATTTTATTTGAAGAATTTACTAAAAAAAAAAGAAAGACTAAATTTCAATTTCTGATCATTATTCTAAAATTAGGCCGAATTTTAATAGGTAATTTCTAGAAGGATCTGGATTTGCAAAATTATGGTTATAATTTAAAATTCTGAATGTCTGATATTTCTTTTTAATATTAGCAATAGTTTCGAATTTAATATAATTGGGTCATAGATTTACAAATAATAAACAAATAAATAAGCATGATTTTCGAGATTTAGTAATGGATAACAAATAAAGTACAAATAAATGAGCATGGATTTTGTTTATGATTTAAGATGGAAAATTATGATTTGTGGTTATATAAATTTTTTGTAGCAAAATAACAAATCTTGTAAGGTGAATTCCCATAAATGTAATTGGATAAGGATCATTGATGGATGAGTGGTGGGTACCAAAGAAACAAATAGATAAGCATGGATTTAAAATGATTTTGAATGAGATTATGTTACTATGCATAGCGTGAATTGATTTGTATTTTTTTTATGGTTGACAGCGATAGCTGACAACATATATATTAATTAAAAATATATATATATATATTTACAAAAATAATAAATTCAAATTCAAAATGCAAATTCTTAACCCCAACCCACATTCGCCCCAATTGAATACATGCCCTCCATCTATCAATCTCAGTAGATTGATTTGTATTGTAGATTAATATTTTTATTTTCAAAATTCAAAAAGTAGAATTAAAGTTTTGAATTATTTAACATAATCTCCATGTGAAAATACACTTGTAGATTAAAATTTATATTTTTTAATAGATAAAAAGCACTTGATCTAAAAAATTTAGGCCATTCAAAAGAAGTGTTTTTCTACTATCTAAAAATAGTAAAATTTAGTTTGTAAATACATTTTCAAATGAAAATCATTCTGAATGGTTCAGATCGACTATTTTAATTTTCAAAATGAATATTTTGATTCTAATATGAACCAATCCATGCTATGCATAGCACTATAGCGTCACTCAAAGATTTTGTGATGGTAACGAAGAATGCACAGAGATAAACTTGAATTTTGTACGATTTGATGGTGAATTGCTATTTCTTAGAAATATATTTTTTTCTATCAGGTTTCTAGATACAACAACAACAACCAAGTTTTTAGTCTCAAATCCATCTGGCTTCTAAATAAACAACAACAAAATATTTATATTTGACAAATTCATATATATTGTTTTTGAAAAAAGAACAAGGATCTAGTCTTTGTTTCAACTGATAAAAAGCAGTTCTTACAACAAATGCTAGTTAACACCTAAACTAAAAAAAACTAAGAAAAATTGTTGAAAGGGCAGATAATACATTGTAGCTCAATTAAAAAAACCAAGATAGACAAAAAAAATAATAAATATATTTATTTCTGGGCAATAAATAGTTGTCATCCACTCATCCGGCCTACATATTTCATTATTTCCTCAAAATATTATTTCTGTACCAATTGACAACCACTGTCAAGTTTCTCTTAAAAAAAATATATAAAAAAAAAAAACTGTTGCTCTGCACCGAAATATGGGCCCACCGGCCCAGTGGATAGATGCGCCTTTGACCTACATTGAGGGCAATTACTCTAAATATGGGCCCACCGGCCCATTGGATAGATGCGCCTTTGACCTACATTTTGTTTTCCATGGCAACAGAAGTTGCTGTGGGTTTTGGATTTAGGAGGTGATTTTACAAAATTATCATGCAGTGATATTGGAAAAAAGTGACATGATGAAATTAAATATGTTGTGATTTTATTATATTATGTTACGTTATGTGATAATTTTTTTTACGTGACGTGATTAAAATGATGAAAGACAGTCAATTATGTCACGTGAATGGTTATTTATGATCACGAAATTAATAATAGTGTGAGATACTAAAAGGATTGTCCTTTCAACTTAGGCCGGTCTAAATATTCATGTTTGATTGATACTAAGAGTTATACCACAGATTATGTTATTTCTTATTTAATAGAAGTTTGATGGCTTAAGACATATTTTAGTAAATTAATCTTATTTGGTAACTGTAATAGAAAAATGATAATTTGGAGATTGAATTTTTTAATTAATTTATATGTATTGTCATTTTATGAAATCAGTTTAAAGATGACTAAAATTATGAGAAGTAACAAATTAAAGTTACAGATTGTGTGTGAAATATATACTTTTAAGAGAAATAACAAAATATACTAGGTTAAATGTTTATTAATATATATCAAATGAATGAAATTATGAAACAACTGGAAAGATAAAATTTTATTTTTACAATTTTTTTTGCTGTGTAAACTACAAAAATTATAACTATTTATCTTAAGGGTATTTTTGGAAATGTAGTTAAAAATTATATATATATATAGAGAGAGAGAGAGTGACTAATGTGATTTCAGTAGCATATGGGCCGAAGTGCTTATGGTTCAAATTTGAAATTTTAAAATTCAAAAAATTGATCTGAACCGTTAGATGTGTTCTCCATATTGAAATGTGCTTGGAGACCAAATTTTACATTTTTTGAAATTTGTTTACTATTTATTAAGCCACTTTGAAAATCGCTGATCCAACAGTGACTTAACCCAACAGTGGTACTCATTTCGATCATGTCCGATTAACTCTGAAAAATTGTAGAAACAAATATACAGTAAAAAAATCATAATTAACTCGCTCGATTATATCCGATTTGATATGAGTGAGTTCAAGGAATTCAAATCCTCTGAGATATCTCAAACTTTGCGTGACTTTTTGAAATATCTCAATCATTAAAATACGTTCTGAACGAATCTCAAAACTCAAATAATATTGCCCCCTACGTTCTCCCGAATAGGCACCGGACACGTCGGTCACACAAAAATTGAGATATCTCAGAGGATACGCACCCGAGTTCAAGCTTGTCTTAACTCATTTCCTGCTGGACCTGACTCATTACAAGAAGTAAATAAAACTATTTCTCGATCTTTTTATTCTCTCTTTTTGTATTCATTATAAAAAAAAAATTAAACTCATTGTAAGAAGAAGATAAAATTCCTTTTTCAGCTTATTTGTAGTTTATAACATCAAGTTGTAAAAAATATTTAATATATACATGACTATAGCACAAACAAATAACTAACATAGTGGTTCAGAACGACTCATAATTGTCTCGGCTAAAATTAAACTCAACTCGGCGTTTTGATATGAATTAAATTCAAATTCTATCTAGTTTAGTTCAAGTCGGCTCATTTTCGACCTGATAGGATAGAGGGAGAGTGAAATGAGTCCATATCCTCTGAGTAAACTGAATATTTCTGTTTAAATCTGAACTATCCGATCAGAATCCAGACTAATCCAACCAAAAATAAAATGCACGGAACATCTTTCATATTCCCATAAATTTTGATCGAACAATCCTGATCTAAACATAAATATTATGTTACCTTAGGTACAAATTTTTTTATTTGTACCATATTAAAATAAAAACAATTAAATATTTTTTCCTCAGAATTTCAGACTTACCACGTCCGCTAATTGACTCGACGGACCCTATTTTTTTAAAAAAAAAAAAACTTAAAAATTCAATTGATGGATTAGGGAAAGAAAAATAAAAAAAAAAGAGTCCGCTAATTGAATTGGCGGAACTTTTTTTTTTAATTCTTTTCCCTCCACCAATTGAATTTTTGTTAAAAAAAAAGGGAATTTGTCGATTCGATTCGCGGACTCAATATTTAATCTGTCAATTTTCAATTGACGGATGTGATAAGTCTGATATTTTACAGAAAAAGTGGTTAATTGGTTTACCTTTTTTTTTTTTAATATGTTACAAATAAAAATTTGGGGTGATATGAATTCGAGTGAAATGGTTATCAAGTCCAGCTTTCATAAACCGACCAGATTTAAGAGTCTAGAGATTGATTGATCATAGCCGTTACTTTCTGTTTTCATTTGTTCTAGATACTGCTCAAACAACTTTGGAAAAGTTGTCTCGATTGGAATTTGGAGACAAGGGACTGCTGCGACCGGGACCCACTGGTTCCCTCAACTGTTGACAGTGTAGCAATAGGAGAAATATACTATTGTTCTTTAATTTTCGTGCTGAGTTTATCCATCAGTAACATAAGAGTAAATATAGGGTGTGACATGCTCACCAAGAGGGTTTGGTGAGCACAACTCCAAAAACACACCGGGTCGGTTTCAAATGACGAATCCAAACCGTTAAAATTCATATACTTCGTGAGTGATGCATGCACATGCAAAATTTTGGAAGTTTCGAATTCATTTGCTACGAGGTCAAGCGGTCAAAATAATGATGAAAAATGAAAATATAAAACAACTAATATAATAACTTATTAAAAGATTCATTATTTTGACCGCTTGACCTCGTAGCAAATGAATTCGAAACTTCCAAAATTTTGCATGTACATACATCACTCACGAAGTACATGGATTTCAACAGTTTAGATTCGTCATTTGAAGCCGATCCAATGTATTTTTGGAGTTGTGCTCACCAAACTCTCTTAGTGAGCACGTCACACCCTAGATTTACTCATAACATAATATTGAATTATTTATTAGTATTAATAGCTCTCATTTATTAGTATCCATCAGTTAGTTATTTTAATTTTGTGTATAGTCAATAATATTAACAGAAAAATACTAATTAATAATATTAATAACGGTTTATTATTTACATTTTTAGCGTGTGATTCACACTTAATATAGAGTATGTCTCACAATTATGAATATATACCACAAAATTAAATAAAATAAACCACAATTTTGTCATTAAATAAACCAAAAAATAACAAACTGATGGATACAAAATTTTGTCATTTACATATAGTGCCGATATTTTTATTTTAACCATTAAATTAAATAAACCAAAAAACCACAAAATTTGAAAATTTTCAAAAATCTGAAAATTTTCATTTTTTTATGTCAACGCAACCTCAAGTTGTGGACAAAAATAGAATGTCAATAATTTTTTTTAACAGAATGGGGTGTTCTGATTGATCGAAAAAATTGGGGATCCGCAAACTTGATCATAAAAACTAGTTATTAGTTTGTGTAATTATACCCCAATATTGATTTTTTTTTTCTAAAAAAAGAACACTGTTAAAGACGAGAAAGAGACTTACAAATGAAGGGTATGAAGCATTATGAAAAATTAAAAAGCAGCCAGGGAGCAAAAGAAAAAAAAGCTTCAAATTGTTAATCATTCCATCCACCACCTGTTTGAGCAAATGATTGATCCTTTGACCCATATAATTATCACCATTTATCCCATCGGATGCCTTTTCTCCTGTCAAACATTTTTTTTTTTTATTGAAAATAGGAGTCAGTTTAGTACTGTTATGACTTATATATTAAATAATATTTATATGACCTGTAATAACACAAAATTAACCTTCTTTTTATACTAATTAAATATTTAAATTAATCTACTATTTGAATTAATATTTTTATTATACTGTTGTCAAGTACTCTTTTTAATATTATTTTTAGAGTTGAAGTACTGTGTTTCATAAAGTAAGATCATGTTTTATTGCACATCAATATCTATGTTTTAACAATCCAAATTCTTCCACATAATCTCTATTATAATGTGCGTGGAAACCAAATTTTCATTATTTAATTTTTTTTACTTTTTTAGATAGAAAATTTATTTATTCGGAATATCTCTTCACGAGCCATAAAAAAACAATAATTTTCTACCATTTATACAAAATGTAAAAAAAAATTCTAAAAAAAATGTAAAATTTAATTTTCAAACACATTCCAGTGTAGATATTATATTGATCAGTTTTGTAAAACATGATATTTACTTCATGAAGCACAATAATCGCCAATTTTTTTTATTAATACCCTCACAAAAAAAAAAACAACAAATTTACCCTCGTACCCAAAATATTTTCAAAAACAACCTAACTGCCCCTAAGTGAAACAATCAGGTTTCAGAAGCAAACCGCCCCACTGAGGGACGGTTAGGTTGTTTTTGAAAATATTTTAGGTACGAGGATAAATTTGTTATTTTTTTGTGAGGTAATAAAAAAAATCGGAAATAATCGAACCCTTATTTTTATGCTATTTTATTAGAATGATAAAAGGGCAAAAAATGAAATCATTTGCAAAGACTAGCAGTTATTACACCTCTTTCACGCCTTTGCCCTGCGCTTGCCTTTATTAGGCTTTCTTTAGCTGCTGGGCTGGAACTGAGATAAAAAACACTAGAAAGTAGAAAACAGTCGAAAGAATATAAAGGCGCAAAAAAGGAAAAAAAAAAAAAAAGGAAGCTAAAAGGAGAAGGAACAAAAAGCCCCAGCAGGTTGTTTCAAAGAAATGAATTTGCCTTGCATTGCGCGACCCACTACCTACAACTCAATGGATTGCACATCAGCTGTTCGATGGAATGACACCCCACAAACATTTGCTCCTCTCTCTTTCCCTTTGTCTGCTTCTTCCTGCCTTTACTCTGTTCTTCTTTTTGGTTTCTGATTCTTTCTCTTCCTGCCATGGATAGAAGCTTCTTCCACCATGAAGAACACCAGCGTCATCCTCTCCTACCCATTTGTTCGTCTCCACCGCTTCCTCACACAAACTGGTGCGTTCTTATTATTATTTTTTTTTATTAGCACTGGATATTTTTTTCATTGATGGCACTGTCAAAAACATTGTTCACCCTTGTTTTTCTTTTTGATGAAATCAATTACAGGATGCTTTCAGATGTTCCGAGTGATATTACAATTGAAATAGATGGTATCAGCTTATTGTTGCACAAGGTAATCCTTCAATATGTTCCATCCTACTAAAAGTATATATTTAACAGAGATTGTGGTACCAGCCAGTATATGCTGCTGTACCGGTCCTACTAGTATGGTATCTCACACTTACTTTACCGTACCTTTCTTTGTAAGATGTTTCTTTTTAGTTCTTTCAATCTGAACTAAGGTTTAAGCATTAGTTAACTTTAACTCTGAAAGGTTAAATTTAAAAATAAATGCTTGAAATTAAATCGATCAGGTTTGGACATAGAAGTATTATACTGTTAATAAACATAACAAGACCTGATATTATAATCCCTTGGTAGGCAATTTTATCAGTGTTGTGTAAAGTCGAGTGATCCTTACTTTTAAGAAAGAAATTTAAATTATAGAATGCTGCATAACATGCATATCAGTTTTGGTCACCAATCAATGGCTTTCTTTTTCTGCTGAAATGTAGTTCCCTCTCCAGTCCCGGTGTGGTAGAATACGCAAGCTACTCGCTGATCACAGACAATCTGAAATTATAAAATTAGAGCTGCTAACTGTCCCTGGTGGCATCGACTCGTTTGAACTCGCTGTAAAATTTTGTTACGGCATTAACTTTGAGATAACCACCACCAATGTTGCCCAGTTGTGTTGCATCTCTGACTACCTGGAGATGTCAGAAGAATATTCAAACGAAAACCTCTCGCTTCGTTCGGAATCGTATCTCGATACTGTTGTGTACAAAAGCCTGGAGATGTGTATCGATGTGCTACACCAGTGCGAAAGCTTGCTCCCGTTAGCTGAAGAACTGAAAATAGTCGAAAAGTGTGTCGATTCAATTGCCTCCAAGGCTTATGCCGAACAGGTCGCTTCCAGTTTTTCCCGGTTAGAGTATAGTAGCTCGGGTAGGTTGCACACAAACAAACAATTAAAGTGCAATGGCGACTGGTGGATAGAAGATCTGTCAATACTTCGTATTGATATGTATCGGAAGGTTATAGAAGCCATTAGGTGTAGAGGGGTTCGACCTGAGAGTATCGGTACTTCTCTAGTGAATTACACTGAGAAGCTTCTCAAGAGAAATCCAAGCTACATTCCCTCGAATGAGAAAAAGGTGGTCATAGAGGCAATCTCCGCTCTCTTACCTCAAGAGAAATCCACAGTACCAATAAGCTTCTTGTTCGGGCTATTGCGGTCAGCTGTGATGCTCGATTGCAACATATCATGCAAATCAAACCTTGAGAGAAGAATTGGTGCACAGCTTGACATAGCCACATTAGATGATTTGTTAATACCTTCTAGCAAGTGCTCTGGTGAAACTTTATTCGATGTTGACACCGTGCATAGAATCCTGGTGATATTTGCTCAGCAGGAGGACAGTGAAGAGGGTGAGTTGGGGTATGACTACGATTCAGAGGGGAGTGTCAACCCTCCGACACAATCGGCTCTGGTAAAGGTGGCAACATTGGTTGATAGTTTTCTGGCAGAGATTGCACCTGATGCGAATCTTAGTCTTGGCAAGTTTACTGCTGTTGCAGATACCTTGCCAGGATATGCACGTGTGACTGATGATGGGTTATATCGGGCGGTTGATATTTACCTTAAGGTATGCTATGAGTTTAGGTGCTTAAAACAAGCCAGATCAATACCTTCTAATATTCACTACTGATTATTTCTTTTTGCTTAAGGACCCATTTTCATTTTGAGTTTGCATAAAGGTCAATGGCATTTTTTTAACTTTATTGTTTGATTATTTTTTTGTCTTGGTTTTTTATTATATAATGAAACACTGCATAATTGAGCTAGCTTTCCACTGCTTCTTTGCAAGTGTAGAACATCAAAATTATTTTTTAAGTACATGATCAGTTCTCTAATTTACACTGTTCTGTAGGCACATCAAGGGTTATCAGATACAGAGAGGAGGCGGCTTTGCAAGCTAATTGATTTTCAAAAACTGTCAGAGGAAGCAACTGGTCATGCAGCGCAAAATGACAGACTTCCAGTACAGGCAGTGGTACAAGTTTTGTACATAGAGCAAATCAAACTCAGAAATGCACTTTGCTACACGAACCCGGAGGGACCCCAGAAAATTCCATATCCTCCTCATCAGGTAACTAGCGGACAGGTGCTGAGCGGAGCAGTGACGCCTCGAGATAATTATTCTAACTTAAGGAGAGAAAACAGAGAGTTGAAATTAGAGCTTACAAGGATGCGAATGCGGCTTAATGATCTGGAAAAAGGTCATGAGAACATGAAGCAGGACTTACAGAAGTCGAGTTCGAAGAAGTTGGTGAGCAGTATCACTAAAAAATTTGGGAATCTCTCTTGGTTTCGTGATAGAAGTCCATTTAGAGCATCAGCATCGGCGTCAGAATGTTCAAAAAGCTTTGTTTCTAAGCATACTCCAATATCTTAAAGCATATGAATTCGAAAGAAGTATGGTTTGTATGTAGATATGCGTGCGAGTTTCAAATTGGATGTATGTATGAAATAATGACATAGTTTTCACCTTATATATATGGTAGACAAGTTTCAAATAGAAACGTCTCGCTTGCTATACAAGTTTCCAGAAGTAAAAAAACAAAAAAAACAGAGATATGTTGGTACTTATGAATAGATAACGATATTGAGCAGTGTCTAAGCTTAATTAATTGCTATCGTCGATATAATGAAAGAACAATGAGTGATTTAATCTATTTGGTTTGTAACAAGGACAAGTATGTATCAGTCTCTGCTGGTAGATATTTATGCTAAGTAATAAAAAAGAAAGCTTCACTTGAATTGAATGTGAAGAAAAGCAATTTATGAGGTTCATCCAAATTGCAATATATACCAGATAAAAAGTATTTCCAACACACCTAGTACAATCCATCCCAAATCAATATTACGGGACTTTAATCAAGTGGACATAAATCCTACCTAAATTACAGCTTACCAGAATAATCTACCATGTCCCCCCAGATAACACACATAATTAACCACCATGCATTACATTACATAATAATTGCAAGAGTGATTAAAAACCTAAAGATCTATTAATTGGGTAGCATCTTCTAAGAGGTGGTAAGTGCCGTCACGGTGGAAACCATGTTGTCGACTCCACAAGTGTTGTGGCCACGGCAAATCCTGTAGTACCCGTTCTCACCCCAATTCTCACCCCAGGAGTTCTTTATGATCCAGTAAGGCTTGTTCTTAAAACGGATCTGAGAGTAACCCGAAGCCCCGTAACCCACAAGCAACACACCATGGTCCAAGTAGTTTTTCAGACAAATATATGGGCATGACACTCCTCCTATGTATGTCTGCATGAATGCTGCATTGATTCCAACTGCAAAGGGAATAAAAGCAAAAATCATATGTTAATTATATGCCAACAAATAATCAAAGAAAAATAAGCACCCAAAAAAATTGCACTACCGGGTCCTAATTTTGGGTTATACTGTAATCCATGACAGTAGAGCTAGCGCTCAGATATATATAGTCCCAAAGCCTAACAAAGCCTAACAAACGCTATACAGTTAGGTGCCAAATTTGCAAAAATAAGGCAATTAAAGTACACCTGAAAGCTGAAACTAACCTATGGTGACATGTAAAAAAATTTCTCTACCGAATATTTCTCTACAGCTTTCGCTAATTAATTTTATTATAAGTTAATGTGAAAACAAATTTTTAGATATGACATTACTTGCAAGAGGTCCATTTTTAACGAGATTAGCAGCAATCTGATCCTCATTGGTGGAGACCACGGTGAAATTCTTAACAGAAGCAACGATTTTATTGTTGTTGAACTTGCAAGTGCCGTCTTTTCCGGTGTAAGGATAATCGGACTCGCTCTGAAGTCCACCGGATTTTTTCAAGTACTGAAAGGCATTGGTCATCAATCCACCATTGCATCCAGCGTCGCAAGAGTTATCTTCATCACACTATACAAGATATGTATTGTGTAAGTGTAAGAAAATTACATCTGATTTTGAAATATGAATAAAGGACTAATTTTTTTTAATTATCCTCGATTATTTTTGTTTTCTTCCAGTCAAGGACGCACTTGTCAGTGATAATGTACTTTCAGTCTGGTTTAATGCACAACTAAGCTATTTGACAGGTGTTTTAGTATTTTTTTAGTATTTCTTGACTCTTTTATTAACTGAATATAAATATATTAAATACCAACTGTGGTCAGAGCAACAGGTGGGTACTAACATAAAAATTTAGAGCACTAGTAATACGCAACTCAGTTTCCAACTAATTGTTAATATTAAGTGCAAAATGAATTTCAAAGAAGACATTATTTTTTTTGGTTCTGTCTCACACAAGTCAACAAATATACAATTCTTCATTTATGGATATGACAGGCCAGCATAAGAGCCGTGCTTATCTAAACAAATGCCTCTGTCATTAGTAATAAATAATTAAGTCACATCTTATTAAAGAAATAAGGATGAATATCTTCTAACATTCAGCAAATTCTAAGGAGAAAGAATCAACGAACCTCGTGATCGCAATCTACGAGCTGCTGCTCACTCAAACTCACAAGCTTCCCATTGGCCAAGAAATTGGCACCTTCAAGGGCCCCAGTCGTACTGAAGCTCCAGCATGAGCCACAAGAACCCTAATCAGAATATGTACAAACATGTACAATTACCAATTAGAATACAGGGTACAGACATGCAAATTCAATAAACCACAATGATTATCAGTATATATCATCCAATTGTAGAGCATAGCAGAAAGCAACATCTTACCTTGTTGCTTCCAAAAAGCCAGTAAAGATGACCCAATTTTTCAAAATAATGCTTCCCCTTTCATTTACTTTGCATTAAGATTTATTTTTCGAGAAAGGAAAGTTTTTGCTCAACATATCATTAACATAGGGGGTGCACAAGATA
This sequence comes from Carex cristatella, assembly GCA_024447775.1. NCBI lineage: Eukaryota > Viridiplantae > Streptophyta > Magnoliopsida > Poales > Cyperaceae > Carex > Carex cristatella. Next base: position 4,536,604 of record JAJHPF010000022.1, read on the forward strand.
AATTTTCTTAGCACAATATGAAACAATCACTAGATTAAACATACTGCCTTGGGCTCACCTGATCCTTCACTTCTGTGACAGCGCCGTGATCCCTCCAATCAAAATCCTCCGGCAAATCATCAGTAGCGAGAAGTGGTGCCTCACTTGCCAATTTTAGCACCCGCTTCAAACTCTTTGTAGCCTCTTTGTTGAGACCAAGGTAGGTGCGGTGGAACTCGGCCGGAGTCATATCAAAAAACTTTGTGATACCTATAAAAAATACAACCAGTGTTTTTAAATTTAGAAAATCATTTTCAACTGGAAAAGATCCTTTGTTTAAATTTTATAAAAGGTTTCACCAATTTTTGGTGGTTATATATACAGTATCCAAGTGAAATAGCCACCAGGATTCAATTATTGCAGCGGTTAAAATCCAAACTTAATTGCAGCAAACGCACCCAAATCCAAATAAATAAGTTCTAAATCTTTAAAAAAACTGTTAAATGAACAATTTCTTTTATCTACCAGCTAATTCAGCTCACATACCATGCTCTGCAGAGGGGTCAAGCAGCTGGTGCTTCCTAGCTCGGCGCAAGTTGGACTTGAAAATCTTAAATCGGCGATCATGCTCGTCTTCATCGCCGTACGACTTTCCGAAAGTTGTTTTGAAAATCTCAAACTGCGCCTCAGCTCCAAGTGTTGTTGAAACTTCACCGGAGACAACTTGACGGATCAAGGAGTCGTCGGCACCGGACTGCGGTAAGGATACGACGACGGTGACAGCGATGATAGCTAGGATGAGAACTGAACTGAGCCGCTCCATTTTTCTTTTACTTCTTCTTCTTCTCTTCTTCCCCTCCTCTTCTCTTCGTTGTATTTTTCTCACTAGATATTTATCCTCTTTTATATATGCTAGAGTCTACTTAGTTGCTTTTTTAATTCGTAGGGTTGGTTGAAATCTGGCCATTAATTTAATTCCACATTGCAAGGAAGCAATTTAGAGTAGGTCCGATGCCCATCGGACCTACTTTAGTTCGATGGGTGTAATCACCATTCAATTTGCATCAAAATTCGTGCATTTCTGTTTAATTTTCCGTGCACAAATACTTATGCTAATCGTACGGTGGTACAGCTAGCTGGATCTAAAAGTAGGTCCGATGCCCATCGGACCTACTCCTATCTCGCAAGGAATAGAAGAGAAGAGAAGTGTTGTTATCCACGCCAAAGAAAATTAGAAAAATTCGAAGACAAAAACAAGATAGGAAAAGACAGAAATGTTAATCTGCTCCAATATGTCTCCAATATATCTGGTTCATGATCCCATTTATTTGGTTTCATCAAACCGATAAAATTTTGAATTAAATGGTTCGTTTTTTTATTTAATTAGTTTGGTTCAGTTGAATTTTTGAATTATTTTTATTTTTATATTTAATTTAGTTTAATTTTTCTTATTCTGGTTCAATCAAATAAACTAATATTTATATTAGTTTGGTTTGATATCTCTTAGCAATTCTCATAGTGTTAGAAAGTCTCTCAAATATATAGATGGAATATTGAGATCGAATATTTAGACGATGTAAAAAAGTACAAATCACATCCAAACCGTACAACTAGGGACGACATGGTATTTAATCGTTTTAAACCCGAGCATCACCTTATTAGTTCGGTTTAATCTCTCTTAGCAATTCTCTCAGTGTTAGTGTAACATTCTGTTACGTCAATTTAGTTGTTCCAATAAACAAACTAAAACTTGATTTTTTTTGCTTCAGTTAGATTTTTAAAAACTGAATAAAATTTTATTTTGACTATTTTAATTCAGTTTTAGCCGAGCCGGCAGTTTGAACAACCGTAGTTTCTTCATTCGGCCTTTTTATGACCCAAATTATATATGTATAAATAATACAAATAATATTTAATATTTGATAATTATTGTAAATTAGTTTTGAGCTTTATCATTTTTATTTGACAAACAATTCGAGGGATGGGCAACAGTTTTGGAAGCATATCAAATTTGATACACAAATTGCATTTTTTTTTTTTTAAAATCCAAATACACAAACTGTATTTTTTTTTTTTAATCTGAGAAACACAAAATATAGTATGGACTGACAGTCTGACACTAAAATTCTCTACTGTGCTATACAGGTTAATTATTTTCATTTCAAGGTAAGTTCGACACACATTCTTAGAATTTTATTTAATTTGAGAACGATTGTTAAAATTACAAAGTTTATTATTATATATTGATGAATCTCCTTCCACAAGTAATATATAAAACTTTGCAAATAATACAGTTATTTAGAAACAACTATTTAATTTGTCTCTTTATTCACAAGTATATTTGGTTGGATTGAGAATAGACTATTTTTGAAATTAGACTATTCAAAATAACTTATTCGGTGTTTGGTTATGTTAGAATAGTGAATCTGAACTTTTTATTTTATTAAAATAAGTTATTTTTAAGATTTTTGAGAATTGAGTGTTTTAATAAGACAAACAGTAGTTATTTTTTATTTGATTATTCTAGCTATTCTTACTATTTTTTAGTAAAAGTTGGAAGTCAAGCCGTCTAACTATTTAATATGTTTATTATTACAAGTGCTTCCTCCCATCTGAATTTTGAACTCATAACTTTTAATATAGAGAATGTGTCTTGGCCACTAGACCAGATGCTAGTTTTCTATTTTTATTTTTGCAATCTAACATACCCTAAATGAATAACAATAATATAATTTAAGACCTTGTAACTATGCTTTAAACGGATAAGCACATCTATTGTGTATGGAGATGAGTTTGGGTTCGATGTCCATCAGACTCAAACTGATTTTAATGGATTACATAGCCGTCCAATCCACATTAATATATGTGTGACGCTTTAATATCTGTGTGTGTCTGTGTGTGTCTGTTTTAATATTTGTGCGCACAAATTTTAAAACGGATTGAATAGTTATGGAATTCTTCAGAAACAAATTTAAGTCCGATAGACATTGAATCCAAATTTATGTATTGTGTATGATGTGTTGGACAGACACGTCTGTAACATAGCAGCATATAACAATTAATGGATTTAAATCCCCCCTAAAAAATATCTTGTACAATCTTAATAGTTGAGTCGTCTACACAAAAAAATTAATAGTTCAGTCGTATACACAATAATAAGGCCCCGTACAAGTTGGGCATAGAAAAATCAGAAGACTAGTTTTTAGTGGGCCCCATCGGCCCGACGATCTGCCAAATCAGACTACAGGAACAGTTTATGACTTTATTGGAATACCAGTACTTTTTTTTAATATTAAAAGCACAGAGACAACTGAACAAGCTACTTATTTTTTTTTATTTTTATAAATTAAAATATCTAATTACGGAAAAAGGATGAATTTCTTTTTCATTTTCAATCAAATAGATGAGACTGGACTATTTAGGCAACCAAATAAATAGTTTAGTCACCGTGCCTTGGGCAAATAAATTTGAAGAACAATGTAATCAAAGTGTTGATTCTGAACTAGGGGTGCAAATGGATCGGATATTATCCGAATCTGTATTCGAAAATTACATACAGATATCCGATATTTGAATATTCGTATCCGAATAGTAGATATATAATATATAATATATAGTTTAGTATATATTATGAATTTTTTTTATGTTATTAATTATTATAAAAAACAGATATTCGTATCTGTATCCATTTAATATCCGATTCGTATCCGTATCTGAAAAATAAAAACATATACATATATGGTTTTACCACTATCTGATCCGTTTGCACCCCTATTCTGAACCATCTCAATGGAACTAATTCGGTTTTATTGATTTTCCACACTGCGGTTGTTGGTGTCAAAATCAGCCTCATTGTCTTGTTCTCAATGGAAAAAATTACTAGTTCAGTTATATATATTTATAATAAAAGAAACAATCTATCTTGTTTTTGATAATTTAATTATTAAGTTTATAATTTTTTTTCTTTTTGCAAAATACTAGTATGGACCTTCATCGAAACGAACCTGGATCCCCTAAAGTAATACAAACTTTGAGTTTGGAATCAGACCGTCCGATCATAATTCCAACCAATCCGGTCTTAGATAGAATGCACGGCCCATTTAATATTCAAGCTAGAGAAAGATCGGACGGTCCGGATCTAAAAATTTTCCATATGAAAATTTTATTTCACTTTTTTTTCATTTGGTTTCAGTTTTATTCTTTTATTACTTGTAAACTGGTATTCTACGAGATTGTATGAAAATAATTAGAGGTATCAATATAAAGACGTTTATTACGAAGATATTAGATATATATTTTATTACACAGTATTACAGGCCTGATAGTGACTGTGATAGAAAAACAATTAAGAGTAAGAGACCGACCGAACTCCAGAGATGACCCCAAAAGTTGTACGTGAACATAATTTATGATCAGAAAAATGTTGTTACAACTTACAACTTGCGTCGAGGACCCCACGATTTTATCTAATTAAGGTCCAAGATATGGTAAAATGAGATTCTGAATTTTTTTTTTTTTTTTTTAAGAACTTGGTAGTGACTGTGATACGGTCCAATTCCGGAGAGATTAAGTCGTAGTGTGTCGAGACACGTTCTAATTCGAGAGAGATTAGTCTGTGTGTGTTAAGTGTGTCTTTGTTGTGTGTATAGGTAGAACCGAGTATGGATATGATAGGTACGTAACTCTATTCTCTATGTATCTCGTATTCTTGAATTGTGGATCTCGAGCTCAGAGTATTTATAAGTTTGTAAGTCAGTTACTGACGTCTCGAATTGAACTTGTCTTGACAAGTTGCCTCATAGGTAAGTCGATTATGACTTGTACGAACGTCCCGAATTGAACTTGGTACTAAGCCCATAATGATTTTATGAGACTTTCAGTACATGATCCTATCATACTGAATTGTCTGTTTTAATCTCACACAAATTGTGAAGACTTCTCTTACATTCAAGAAATATTAGAATATAATCGGTCGACTAAAATTTTCTTAAGTATTATGGTAGGATTGAGATTTTGATTAGAAGTAGGTACAAAATTTTGACAAAATATAATTTTTTTTTATTTCTTCACGAATTAGAGCGGAATAACAGACTTTTTTTTCTTTTAGCGAATCAACGATTATTCTGAGCACACTGCACAGTAGCCGATCGGACCGTCTATTATTTTTCTTTCTTTTTTGCGAATCATCTAGACTGATTTTCTTTTTCATACAATTTTTTTATGCTGGACTATAAATTAAATCTAAGAATAAATCTTATTTTCATCGAAAAGTAGACACAAGTATAAAATACTACTATATACAAAAAAATTAATTAAAACCGCATAAGGTACCACATATACCACATGCTCTTCCAATTTTATCAGGTAATAGAAATTACAATTGATTCCGGAGAATTAGGGGGCAGTATCATTAGACTTTGAGATTCGTGTCTAGTTAAAATGAATGGTCCGGATTTAGTTAAAATGAATTCCCTAAACATAACCTCCAAACTCCAAAGCATACGGACGCTTTAATATCCGTGCATATTTGCTTCAATATCTGTAAAAACGGATTTTAAAGCAAATCGGACAGTGATAGAACCATCAAAGTCAAATTTGAGTCCGATGGATATCGGACCCAAATTTGTACCCTCAACAAATATGTTGGATAATAAATAAGAGGAGGAGAGAGGAGCTGTCAAGTAATAAATAGATGACGAGATCAATCGAGAATCAACTCAGAAGTAATTGTCAGCCGTTGTCATGATTTTCATAAAAAGAGAATCAACTGAAAGAATATACTACTGGCTGCAATTCCAGTATTTCTCTTTCATTGACAAATGACAATTCATGTTTTACTTTCATTTTTTTTTTTTTTTTTTTAACCTTTTGGAACAACCAACTGACCAAGCAGTAGGAATTTAATTTGGATCCGGACAAGGAAATCTTTTAGAATTAGTAGATCCGGACAGTACTTTTAACTTTGCACGAATCTTAAAGGGGATCTTTTACGGTTAAAAAGACACAGAGACATCAAATTGAGACTATAGGCGAGAGGATACTTGTCCGGCCCGTAAGCATAGTAATAAATGAACTATTCGGATTCAGTTTGGCGAGTTCAAAAATTCGTGATCCGAGAATAATTCTAGTATAATTCGGAAATGATTCGGTATTGTTCGGATCAGATATCTTAGTCTTTTTAAGATAGCAAAACAAAAAATAACCAAATAAATTATGAAAAAAATTCGGAAATAATTTTGAAAATTCGTGAATTATTCAAAAATAATTTGGTCAAAGTTCGGTCAACCGAATAATTCGGCGTTCGGTTTGATATCACAAAAAAAAAAAATTATTTGCAAATCTTGTTATTATTTCCATAAGTAAGTGTGTACTTTTAATTACTTGCGTACAACTAATAGTCCAAATCACATCACAGTAGACGAGATAAATTTTCCATTTTAATATTATAACTTCATTAAACAGGGACCTTGACACATGAAAAAATATAGTTGTAAAAAATCATGTTTCCTTGTTAAATTACTGTATGAATATGTAAGTTAAAGATATATTTTATGCATAAAGAATTTATATATTGAATACTTTTACAAAATGCTAATAGACATAAAGAAGGACAATTTCTGAACATATATAAAATGGCTTAAAAAAATTTCTGATGCAAGTTGGGTTTTCATTATGAATGTGTAACACTACTGTAAAGGTGGTTAATAAAGTAGTATATTGGTAAACAAATTGTATAAAAATTAGTCTACTCTGCATTATTAAGAAAATAAAATAAAATTAGGTATAGCCTATCACAAAAAGGAAAAAGTAAAAAAAGTAAAAGAAAGATCTGACATCATCTTTTAGGAGAGACCGAAGTAGGTCCGATCAACATCAGATCTGATGGGATCTAATCGTTCGATCCGTTTTAAATTTAGTGTATACAAATATTTAAGCAGAGTGCACGTATCTTAAAGCGGATCGGATGAGCTACGAGCCCATCAAACCTAAAATAGCATCGGACCTCCTCTAAGATATTAATTATTATTATTATTATTATTATCATCATCATCATCAGATTGACTTTAAACGAAAAATTCAAACTATTGAGACTCAATATTTCACGAGTGATTCGTTTACATGTCAATTTTTCAAACTAATTTAGTATAAAGTTAAGCGGTTAAAGAAAGATGATTTATAAGTTAAATTTGAATGCTTTCATTTCTCATTATTTTTTGACCGATTGAATTTATATATACTAAATTAATTTATAAATTTGATACGTGAATGCATAATTATGAATTAGATCAGTTTCAATAATTTGAATTTCATAATTTAAAGTCAATCCGATAGATTTTAAAGTTAAACTTAATAATTAAAATCATCATCTGTTAATTAACTTCACGAATTATAAATATTACAAGGGCGCAAATGCAAAATGAAGCTTTAACTACACGACCGCCCTGCGGCCTAACCCATGTATTATTCACTAGGGCGCTCAATAATTTATCTAATTTCAAACTCAACAAGTTATCCACACAAACATATATCTACAGAAAATCCCTCAGAGCTGAAAACAATAACTTTTGCATTGTGACATTGTCGTGCTCTGATTGTCTCGGACTCTAGTTTTTTATTTTTGAGGAAATCTCTGACTCTAGACTCTAGTTACGACATGCGCCAGCCATGACCACGAGCCTGTTTTTTCTCCAAGCTCTTCAGATTTTATGCAACAGATTCTTAGATGGTACGCGAAGCGCCGAAGCAAATCGTACTGTACTCGTCTGATATTTTAATTAACACGTTATATATTTGTCTTCAAAGTTTACGATACAGAATATCACAAAGAATATGGATGCGAAAAATCTGAACAAAAAAATCATAGAAGACAGAGAATGCGGACATGCGGTGTCGGGGCTCTCAAGATCCAGTTAATGTCCTCTGAGGTAACATTATATTTTCTGTTTAGATCCGGACCAATAGTATCTTTAATATTCGTGCGGATTCTGATCAAACCGTTCGGATCTATACAGAAATATACTGTTACCTTAGAAACTATGAATTCCTAAAAATCAGGAACGAATATCCGTGGCCACCGACGAATAATATTAGCACTTATATCTTTGGTCCCTGATATTTTATATAATTAGTTTTCTCAGCTCTTTCAGACTTTCACCCTTTATTGTTCTCTTAATACAAACATGGAGTCATACTTTTGAAGTACGAAAGAAATCTAACAAAAATATCAGATATACATCTTAAAATATTATTTATTTGTATCTTATAAGACGTATAACACTTAGTAATTATGGTTTACATCCATAATTATATAATCTAAAAGTCATAACTTAAATTTTAAGTTCATATCAAACATAAATAACTTTAAATCACGACTTGAGATTTAAATTTATATCAAACATCAATAAGTTGAGTCTATCTTAAATTAAAGTAATCAATTTAATCTTCTAAGCAATCAAAATTGAACTAAAAGCATGACCTAAGCCAGATGATTTCATTGCGAACAACAGAGTTGGCATTCATTAATTAGTAAAACTGAAAAAAAAAAAGGCCACAGATATTTACAGCGAATTTACAATGCATGATCAGCTGCCATCTACCGAGCATACATGAACTAAGTTAACCAAAAAGTAAAGGAGACTTAAATACCAATTATTTATTAATTGCTCACAAATGTTAACCAGCTGTTAACCACCAAGCATAATCAGAAAATTTTTGCTGACTCAACGACTAAGATCAGTTCGACCTGCTTATCTTCGAGAAACAATGATAAGAAGTCAGAATGCTGTACAGAGGTTAGTCTTCAAGCCAAGTCCGGCAGGGGCTGGTACGGGCCCACATATTCGGCTCCTCTTTGGCTCTGATATCTCTATACGAGCTACCGCAGCTGTGAGAGCATTGATGTATTCACACTCCGCGCCATCATGTGATTCCTGACTTGAGTCCCTGTCATGTGATTCCTGACTCGAGTCGTGGCTCCATCTTCCAACAGGTAAAACTACTGGTGCACCCCTAGGGATGTTGTTAGTGATCTGGAGATTCGTGCATTTAGCTGCACTGTCTCCACTGGCACTACAATCAGCGTAGATCATGAACCAAGGGTGACCTGAATTACATGACAGAATTCACAATTAGAATATAAGAATCCACACACGCGCGTGTGTGTGCACATGCCGGTAGGGGTGTTCATTGGGTCCAGTTTATTTGGTTTTAAACCGAACTGGAAAAGTTTGGATTGAATGGTTTGGTTTTTCGGCTTAAATGGACCAGTTCGGTTCAATTTTTAGGTTTTTCTTATTTGGTTCGGTTTGGAGTTTTTTAAAACTGACTGGACTGAACCGACCGAACCAGTTCTTTCTCAATCACTGAACCCTGTGCCTACGGACTTCAAAATCCAAAAACAAGATAATCGCAGAACTGGTCCCCACTCCCCAGCCCCTCTGAACTCTTCGCCCCGACCCCCTTTCTCACTGTGCTGAACCCCTCTTCACTCTTTGCCGAACCCCCCTTTCTCACTGTAAAGTAATTTTTTTGTTTTTATTCTGATTTCCAAGTTCTAATCTCGATTGACCAAGAAATAAATCTCCCCTCTCGTCCAAAGAAACCTTTTGTTTTCTCCTTTTCGGAATTCTTCTCAAAACAGAGAACAAAAGGATGAAGATGGAGGTTGGTGTCAGAAAACACCGCCTTGAGTCTGGGAGAATAGAGTATGGGTAAGCCATTTATTGGACGAGATATTTCTCCCCCATTTTATCTTTATCTCATTGTTAAATCTTGAATCATCATTTTTTGTCTTGGGTTCTTTCTCTTGCCTTTTGCCACTCTTTAAGGTGCGAACACTACAGGAGGTGTAAGATCCGAGCTCCCTGCTGTGGGGAGATTTTGCTACTAATTTTCTTAAATATGTACGGGGCTACGAATTTGCTTTTCAATTGTTATTCTTGATCCAATCATATAAAATTACTTATTCCAATGCTTGTTGATTAATTAATATTGAACTGTCTGCTACGTGCTCATTGTGTACCTTTTCAATTGGTGGATTGTTTGTATAGCAAGGACAAATAAAATACCAATTAGTTCTGATTTTTTAAAATTGCTTAATTGAATCTTCAAAATATTTTTTCCTGATTAGTAATTGTTAAAGAATGAATCAGATACAATGGCCATTAAAGATCAAATATACTTCGGTAAACCGAAATTTACTCTGGTCGGGTTTTTATCGGTAGGTAAATTTAATTTGGTCGGTTCGGTTCTAGTTTTGAAAACAGAATAAAACTTCGGTTTGCTTATTTTATTTCGGTTTTAACCAAACCGATGAACACCCCTACACGTGGGGCAGGGGGGAGGAGGGGAGTGCTTTTTGCTCAGGCTAAATAATTAAAATTAACCTTCCAAAATCTCAAATTTCACAATATTAATGGAGTTGGCTGGCATGTTATGGATAGTATAGCGACATGCCGTGCTAGAGCCTCGAATACTTATCAGATTGACTTCAAACGACAAATCTAAACTGTTGAAACCGATCTACCTCACGAGTGATGCGTTTATGTGCTAAAAATTAAATTTTTTGAATTTAGTTTGTAGTCAAGCGGTAAAAAAATAATAAAATATGAATGCATTGAAATTAACTTATAAATCTTCATTTTTTAACCACTTAACTTTGTACTAACTGAATTAAAAAAATTATGAAGTTGGCATGTAAACGCATCACTCATGAACTAGATCGGTTTCAACTGTTTGGATTCGTTGTTTGAAGCAAATCCGATAGATTTTGAAGCTGTAGCACGGCATGTCGCTATACTACCTATAGCACGCCAGTCAACTCCAAATATGCGAATTAGACCAATTTGTATTGGTGCCACCGAGTTCATACCAAAACCAGATACCCCAGTGCGAAGTCAAATCCAAGCCTCCCCTAAAATTTCCCATTTTGAGCTAAGAAGCTTTTCTTCATCTCCAAATTTTTATACAGAAAACTGATTTGAAGACAATAAGCTCAAAAGGCAATAGTAATATAATAAGAAATAGATTCAGACAGCAAAAAAAATTAAAACTTACCGAGGACTTCATTAGCGCTTAATCGGGCTGAAACATCACGAGTCAGCATTCTGCTTAACAAATCGCGTGCAGGAAGGGATACAGACTGCCATGCGGCACCATGGAAATCCAGCTCCATCGTCTTAACAGCCTCAAAAATGGCTTCGCGTGAATCACCTCCAAAGGGAAGGCAGCCCAGTAAGAGAAAATGCAAAAGCACTCCGGCACCCCATATATCAGTTTTTTCATTGTAGTATCCAGTGAGCACTTCCGGGGAAACATATGCGGGGCTCCCGAAAAAACCAGATAGCTTTTGACCTATACAAATTTAAGAAACTCTTTCTGATACCAACATAAGATTCACTATAATAAACAATAGATTTAATGTAAAATAACTCTCCAATCAATCAAGCCAAAGACTAGGGATTTCAGTTTATACAGGGTCCTAATGATATTTATAGAGATTAATAAACTCTCAAATAGCTCAGTTGTGGTAAATTATTTTCTCTGGCACGTAGCTGACTTTCTTATGAATTTCAGCAAAATTAGTATGAGTAAAGCTAGTGTGAGCTTAAGCTCACTAAAGGGACATGAGCTTCAAAAGACAGTCGGAGCGGCTTCAAAAGACAAATTTGAACCATTAACTTGATCTACTTGATGAGCCAAGCAATTGAATAATGGCAAATTTTCATTTTTTGAGCCAAGCAATTGAAATATTTATACTGACAAGACTTGGAAGCTTAATCCCCTACTAGACTTCAATTTTAAGCAAAGATTACATATAAAGTATTCAGAAAGTACACAAACAAACAAATTAAATACATGTTAACACTACCTTGACACCTTGTCCCTCTATTACTTAACTGTACAAATCCACCTCTACTTTTTGCAAGAAATTTTGTCCCAAATATACTCCAGAGTTGATGACATTGACTCCAGAAAGATTTGAACCAAATTAAGTTAATTTGGACTTGACCCAGATTAGGACTCGGACTTGCACCAATCTGCACAAGTTACGCACACAACAAATAATTACTTTCCAGGCTCTGTACCAACACTAACTATGGCACCAATGTCAAGGTTGGTGCATTTCTTGGCTAAGTTGCTAGAACATGCAAAACAGCAAGTTTCGCAATTTCAACTGCTCTTCAGTTGCACTAGTAAAGAATAAAGGGAAACAATGTAAGAACAATTAAGGGAGAGATTTACAAGTAAAAGCTCCCATTAAGGCTCCAGAAATTCAGTAGAAGATCTCAAAAAGTGAATAAAAGTAATAAAAGAATACCATCAGAAAGCCGTGTAGCCAACCCAAAATCTGCGAGCTTCACTCTGCCAGATTCCGTGAGTAGAATATTCTCAGGCTTAATATCCCTGTGTACCACCCCCATTTCGTGACAGTACTTGACGATCCCCATCAACTCCTTGACTACTTCAGCTGCATTTCTCTCACAAAACCGAGCCCGCTCCTTCACCAAAAAGTCTGACAGCCTACCACCAGAGCACAACTCCATGACTATGTAAAATTTCTCTGTATCATCAAAAACTTCTTTGAGGGTTACAACACCAGGATGGCCTGAGAGGTGTTGCATTATCTCAACCTCTATGTGGGCTGTGTTCTCTTCGCCAGTATCCTTCAGAAGCGTCTTGCATGCAAAATGTTCACCCGTCAATTTACTGTAGCAAACGCGCACAGATCCAAATTTGCCGCAACCAAGCTCTTCACCTAATTGAAGAATAGAATTTTGTCAGAAAGTTTAGGAGAATCATGTAAAATCATATCATGCTAATTCAATCTGTAATTGACACTGCCCTAGAAGAACATCATGAAAGCGTTAAAAAAGCCCTAAGCAAGCGGTAACCTAATCCATGTATGACAACAGCGCATTTGGTACCAGATAGTCAGGGCTAGTACAGCTATTCTGTTAAGCGTAAATCCTTTAACAGAAAGCACTATGATAAAGTTTTTCCTTTAATTGGTCGCAGTTTCTTTCTCTGAATTTCATTTTTGTTCCACGATTTATTCCATTAATTCGTTCCAATCGACTAAATCTACATACCTATCGAGTAATACTGATCCAGATTCTTTTTTCTCCCGAACTGAGCAACCGCCTCAATGCACCCGCTCTTCCGTTTGAGCCCACGGCAGGCTCCGTCCGACGATCCGCGTTGCGCCGCCGGTGACTGTTTCTTGCTCTTCTTAATCCGGCGATCAGCATCGCCGCCACTGCGCGTTCCGGAAGCGGATCCGGAACTACTCGATCTCCGCTTTTTCTTGGGTGATTCCATCTTAGCTTAATTTGGGAAATTACCTCAGATCGCTGTAGAGGAGAGGAAGAGAGAGCCCAGCCGATATTTTAATATATATATAGCATAAAGAAAAGGCTATTTTAGAGGGTGCTATATTGAGTGCATATATTATATTGAGCGCATATATTTTAATTTTGAGAGTTAAAATTTCTTTTTACGCTTCAATACTAAATTTATCTTTATTCTTTAAATCTCTAATAATCTCATATCTTTCTAATTTTTTATATATATATATAGAGAGAGAGGAGGAATCCAATTACCATTTTTTCGTGATACAAAATTACACCATCTATTTTTAAAGTTTTTAAAATCCAACCAGTTAATCCAAACCGTTCAACATGATCTCCATATTAAAATATGCTTAGAGACTAAATTTTACATTTTTTTTTGAATATTTTTACTATTTATTAAGTATTTTACAAAATCGTTGTTTTTCAGATCATTGAATTTTTATACCCATCTTAATAAATAGTAAAAAAAATTAAAGAAAAATGTAAAATTTGATTTGCAAACACATTTTAATATATCCAACATGTTGAACGGTTTGGATCAACTGTTTAAACTTCTCAACATGTTCTTCATATTGAAATGTGCTTGGAGACTAAATTTTACATTTTTTGGAATTTTTTTACTATTCTTTTAGAATTTTTGAAAATAAGTGTTTTTTCTGAATTTATTATTATTTTTTATTTAATAAAAAAAAATGAGTTTAAAAAATCCTATAAAAATAGTAAAAAAAATTTCAAAAATATAAAATTTGGTCTCCAAGCACATTTCAATATGAAGAACATGTTGAGAAGTTTGAATTGACTATTTGAACTTTGAAAATAGAGACATGAGAAGGAATTAAAATACCCACTTTAATTCCCAAAGCATGGTAGCATCACTCTCTCTTTACACACGCATCAGACCTACTTTAGTTCGATGGGTTCAACTATTGTCCGATCAGTATTAAGATTCGTGCGCTCCACTTTAAAATGTGTGCGCTTATGCTTTAATTTTCGTGTTCACAGATTTTAAATTGAATTGGACGGTCATGAAACTTATTGGACCCAAAAGTAGATCCAATGCCTATTGGACCTACTCTCTTTTCTGTATATTTAGATTCATTAATACCTTCATGTGTACATGGAAAAAAATAATTAATTGTATTTATATACTAAAAAGAAAGTTTGTTGCACAATTTTTTTTCTGCATGTAAGAGAGGTTATAAAGAGCGTGCAATGGGCAGCAAGAGAGTTGGAGAAGACAAGAGAATTGGAATAGCGAGTCATGCAAGGGGCAGCAAAGAGAGGTTATAAAGAGCGTGCAATGGGTGCAAACAAGAGTTGGAGAAAATAAGAGTCCAATCCAAATGTAGAGATAGTTTTAATAAATTGTAGCTTTTAGAATCTTAAACATAATTAATTTGAATTTTGAGTATATTTGATATATATTTAAATTATATTAAATATATACATGAGTTATTAGAGTTTAGAACTGTAAATACGTAATTATAAAATTTGGAGTGATATATGCACAATTTCATAGTTTTTGTGTAATATATATGAAATTCTCCATCCAAAATTAAAATTTAATTATATCCTATCTAAATTGAACTATGTTATTAATATCTCATTTCTTAATAGTCACTTAATAATATAATTTAATAATAATAATAAATTACTATTGCGATGAGTTATTAATTATTCTTTACTATTGCGGTGGTGGTGGAGACTATACCGTTAACCAAACTCCTTGTGGACTGAAACAGCAGTTACTCTCAGATCAGTAGCAAGAAATCATATTAACCATCGAATTTGGATGCGAAGTGGCTCCTTCTTTTGGATGCAGTTACTAAAACTTAAACCGTTGTTTGATTGGAGCACAACTTGGCAAATCGGAACGGGTGCGCGGATCTCCTATTGGTTTGATTCTTGGTCTCATCCAATCTTAGCGGATCTTGAGACACCTTTACCGGCAAACCGAAACTGGTCCTTGCAAGTGGCGGTACAAAATGGTATACAGGAAGACATCCAAATGGATACTCAGTCCGAGGATGTTCTGCAATGGAGATGGAATACCAGTAAAGAATATATGGCAAAATCTTTTTATGATGTGATGGTGTCAGGTGGGAAAACAAAATGCCGGTTTCATTTCGTTTGGCATCTCAAAATGCCTCCGACGATATGTGTGTTTGCCTTTCTATGCTTACATGACAAGCTTCTCACACATGAGAAAATGGCTCGCAGAGGCTTCCATTGTCAGCTCAGATGTGATGTGTGCCAAGCCTATCCTCTAGAAACAGCCTTGCACCTATTTTTTCAATGCAGGTTTGCTGCTATATTCTGGCACAGATTTTCAGTATTGTCAGGTTTCAAAATAGTGCTTCGAGGAGACACTATACAATCTATACTGACAAATGCTACAAAATCGCATAGAGGTAAGGCAGCTATAAGGAAATGGGGTGTGCTCTTCTTTGCTGGATGCTGGTTCATTTGGAGGAACCGAAACAGAGTTATTTTTGAAGGAAGTGGAGCTGACGCAATTATTGTTGCTAACACTGCCTGGAGAGAAGCCAAGTTCTGGTTGCAATACTGCTAATCTTTTTCTTTGCAAATTTTATTGTTGGATGTATAATTTATGCTTATTATTATTATTGTTGGATGTACTAAAAAACTGATAGCCACTATCAGTATTTCAAAAAAAAAAAAATAATAAATTACATAAGTAATTGTTGTCATACTCATTAAAGATTTTAAATATTCAAAATTTTCCATCAAAATCTGAAAATTGTTTATTTGTACACTAAAAATAAATTACTTGTCTCATTTTTTTTGTTTATTTAACCTAATTTTAAATTTGTATTTGATTTATCAGACTAACCTAGTTTTTAAACTTTTATACTTCTATTTAATTTTAAACTTTTAAACAAATTACCCAGTTTTTTTCACCAATACAATTTCAGTAGCTAAACTTGCACATTAGCATTTCAACTTTTGATTGATTAGATTGCAAAAGAATATTGATCCTAGTTGAAAAGTAAGAATGTGTTCATTTGAGGAGAAGACTAAATTAGTCATTTCATCTTAAATTAAAATTTAAAATTAGATTAACGAAAGAGTACATGAGAGAGGCTTGTATTTAGTGGGGAAATAAGCAATTTACAAATTATGATGGGGGAATTGAATGTTTAGAAACATTGATGGGTACAACAATAATTACTCTAATTTAAAATGAAGAAATAAGAAATTTGAGTGTTAATTGATGAGAAATAGGCAATTTATTATCCTTTAATGGGTATACCAACAATTCTCTTTTCATGGACAGTTCTGCATCTTCTTTAATATCATGTGTCCTTGTCTAATTTGTGTTGTCCCAAAAAAGCAAGTAATGATAATGTGCTTTATTCCCATTTCTGATAAAGGTCTATTTTGAGATCAACAGTTACATTATTCAGCGCAGAAATTTTCTTGGGAAATATACTATATTTATCCTTGGGAAATTGTTTTTCCTGCTTGATTCCGAGAATATTGTTATACACAAATTTCACCTGCTCTGCTACGCAACTACAACGTAAGTTACGTAATCAATCAACCTTTATAAAGAATTTTTAGAATTTTGTACTTGCTCTGAAAGTTCCAACCAAGCTCTAAAAGCTCTGTAAATTCACCCTAATTTATACTAAAAGATTTAAAAATTGATACTTGAAAATTCAATTGAAAAGAGTATTGTGACTTTTGTATCATACTCTTAAGCTCTAAGCTCTAAGCTCTAATCCTTTTTTTTACACTCACCCTTTAATTGGTTTCATTTGCACTTTAGAAAATGTGGTAATGTTAAACCGATGCTACTTTGATAACATGAAACTGATATCCAGGTTGAATTTTACAGTGCACAAAGAATATATAGCGCTTCCGATTAAGTGTTCATTTTTTTTTTTTTCAAAATAAGTTTTACTTTTTTCATGCTCCACCTTTTCTGATCAGTCTAAAATTGTTTAGATCTATATTTGACCTAGCGTTAATGTTAGGTCACCTAACATTGACACTGGATCAGTACAGCTGGCAATTGCTGAATTCAGATTTAAATCATTTTAAACATTGGTAACCAACAACATAGAACTGGTTGATTCTTAACACAATTGGCGGCCGTATATAATATTTAATTTGGATGAATGTGCAGTTATTAGCCTCTCTACAATTCCACTGCCAGTGACTATCCAATCTTTTAGACTTTTACCCCCTCCTCTTCTATAATTAACATTATTTTTTTAATAACTTAAAGCATCACATAATTTTAGATTTCAACCAAACATGAATAGCTTAGGCCAGCCTAAGTTGGAATAACCGACTTAAGCATCAACCAAACACCGTTGTAGTGCCAGTCATGAACCCGCCGCCAGGACACAGTGTGATTAAACATATTGTTTGAATAACAGAGCACATATTAATTAAAACAAATACAGATTTGTCAGACAGGGTAACAGAGGACAGAGATGCTGGTGTAAAATTTATAATTTCAAGCCCAATAAAAGTTAAACAGTGCAAACATCAGAGTCATCAGGCTAAACCTATATATTGTCTTATCAACGGTCAATTTGAGAGATCAACAAGTAATGTTGCACATAATTTCAATTGTCCACTGAGAGACTCCCAAATCCCAAATTCCCTGTTACAAAATTGTAGCTTTGCTATTTCTCTGTCCGTGTGAATATTTTGTTTCGAGCAGTTCAGCAAAGCCCCATTAAAATCAATCTCACTTGGTACCTTCAACCGCTCTATACACCTGGGTACAAGATATCCACAAAATTATGCCAAGCAATCTTAATTTTACAGCATTTACAAGCAAACAAACACAACACAATGGAACTAAACTAAAAGAATTAATTTATTCAAGGTTTAAGGAACATGATGGAATTAAATTTGGAGATGTTTGTCAGTCATTTTGGTAAACACAAACCCCAGATTGGCAATTTATCCTCTTTCCTCTAATTCTTTCCTTGAGTTAGTTCAATTTACACTTTTTTGGTGGGTTTCAACAAAAAGTTGCAAGCTTGCACATAGAAATTAACACATAAAGGTGTTACCTGTGCAAATGGAATTTAAAAAGAAAATTCTGAATTGAGTAACAATAACCACCTGAGAGAGTACACGCTCCTTTGCTCAAACAATTGCCTAGTCAACTTCCATCACAGAGACAGCTTCCTCCAAGATAATCTTTAAATCTTGCATTCTTCTTTTTGTGCGACTAATGCATTCCTGCATGAAATAGTCATTATATCAGCTCAAAATAAGATTGAGTCAAGTATAACATGGTTAAATTGTTTTAAGTTAATAATTCTAACACAAGCAAATCTCTTTAAAAAGCAGTATATAAACTTAAAACTAGTTTAACTAAGCTTAGGAAAACAACCGACAAGCATCGTGTAAATTTTCTTAGTACTCCAGAAGAAGTTCAATTTACATCAAAACAGCTGAATATCAGGGTTACATGGAACAATCTAAATAAAAGCTAGGCCCTAGTCACTAAAATAAGCAAGTCTAGGTGTCAATAAAACATGCACCCGTATTTGGAAAATAAAATAAGAAACCTCTCCAGGTATCAAGAAAAAGCCAGTGAAAGAAGGATAAGAAACCTTGATAGTTGCTGTGTAGGCAAGACCTACACCACCCGGCTTGTATATTGACACAAGATTTCCCAATGTATCTAGAACAATAGTAATGGAGGTTTCCATAACAGCCTCTTCTTCAGCAGTGGGGTCAACTAGAATGTGCTCTTTGTGAATCACACATGTGACAGGAAAAGGGGTGTTGTCGATAGAGAGCTTCCTTTTTTCTTTGTTCACCAATTCGATTTTTGTCTTCTCCTGCTGCTCACCAGAAACAGTGAACACTCTACCTTCCTCGTTCACAGAAACTAGAGGAATTTGCACTGGAATATAATTTAAATTGTTAAACAAATCATGAAAAATTGATAAAATATGAATGATTTTTTTGTCACAAACTTCTAATTTAAACTTGGTCCTTACAATGTGTAAATGCAGCTACAGCTGAAAGCAATGCAGCATCAAAGAGAGAGCCATCCGCATTCAAACAATAAACATCCTGTAAATAAAAAAGGAACATACAAGAATAATAAAGCATTCCAGTATGCATTTCAGGCTAAAGCTGCCCAAAGGCAATGATTTGACAATCCAATATGAGAAGACAACTACTCAAACACAAGATTACAAACACAGCCTGTGCCAAAGTGCATGGTATGATAAAGAAGAAACAAGTGAGTCGATGCGACATGATAAACTCTATATGGTTATTTTCAAATGAAAAACAGGAAGATAACAACTGTACCAAGTAGGCTGTCCATGATGCCTTTCCACTTATTAAACAAAGCTCCTTCAGATTTACCATCCCCGAACTGCAAAGTAATTGAGGCATCAATGAATATTTTGAGTTAAAAGGAATAAGAATAAGCTTTTTAAAGGGTGAACTAAACTAGGCTAATAGACCAAAATTTTCTGTACTGGGTATGTCTATAACTGGACCAGTATAGGCATACCAGCAGTCGCCTTTTGTGACCACTTCACTGTCATTTCTTTTCTTTCATTTCTTTTTTCTTTCCCCTGTGTTAACCATATAACTCGTTTGCCATAAAACACACCTCATTATTACATCTGACAACTGCTGGGAAATGACTGGTGCCACCTCAGCAGGCCTTCCAGGCCTCACCGTAGGCGAACAAATTGGAGGCATGTAAAACTCCACCGCTGTTCATGCATACAAGAAAAGTTACCACGCACATACTAATCACTTCTGATTATTAATTTGAAGGAATTGGACTACTCTCATAGCATATATAAAATTGAAAAAGAAAAGTTCTGTCTAAATGTTGGAGATTTGGAGTATGACCCTAGGATTACATTTCTTCGGTTTGTGAAAAGAACATTGAATGTGATGTTTTTCAACATTTGAAATACACCAGAAACCACCCGAACAAAGCAAACTGCGAAGGAATAAAAAAATAATACATATATCTAGCAATTTATTACAGACCAATTGATCCTTCATCAGGACTCTCTGTTGAAGGGGTCATGACTTCTAGCTTTATTGCAGCCAACATGGTCTGTTTATAGATGAAAATTTAATAGTAGGTTAAAAAGAATAAATAATAAACACATTTAACTTGACAATCATCTTAAATGAAACTTAAAAACTTAAAATCTTACAGTTGGAAAGAAAAATGAGATCCGATATATGCTTTACCAATCACAATATGATTTAACAAGTTAAACAAGTCCTTTGCATGCTAACAGCACACTTACGACTCACTTTCATAGCTATGGAACGCTATTTGCTTGAATTGAAAAACATTATCATAACTGTCCACTATCAAGTGATCCTATCCTTTCAGTGAAAATACAGAATGCATTATGATAAGAAATTCATCTCTTATGTATCTAATTATCAGCAAGGTAAAATCAGAATAATGTGAAGTGCATTAACCTACTGTACCACTAAAATACCAGGCAACACTAAACCTTGATCATAACAATTTTTTTAGCACCAATCCGAGACTGGTAGCAAACAGATGAATAGAGAATGAGGAGACAGAGGATTAAACTGACAGTTTCACCGATCTTAACCAATGCTGAGCCATCAGCAGAAGCAACCGGGCCAAGAGATATAGTGGTTTCCCGAGCGGAGTCGAGCGTTCGAGCATCGGGTCGCACCGACTTGGAAAGGTGGCGGTCATAAAAAGGGAGAGGGAAAAGGCGGCGGAACGCCTCCACCTCCATATGCCCCGCCATCCCGGTAGCGCCATCTCCGCCTCCAATGGTCGTCGTCTCCATTTGACCACTCTGTATCGTATGCTTCTCTGGAAGTGTTTATGCAAGGTCTGGGGCAAGAAAAGGAGAGGAATTTAGGGTTTTGTGCGGCGGCGCACGGTGGGGTTTGAACGGAAGTGAGACTGAGAGGGAGCGAGGGAAAGGGTGAGATGGAAGGAACTACGAGTTTCTTTGTGTCGTTGATATTCGGGAAACCAATTTCGGTCATTTGTTAGATTTCGAATTCCAAATAACTGGGCCTCAGGGCCCGGCCTGCTGTTATAAACTTATGATTGGGGACTTGGGAGCAAAATGGCCCTTGTAGAATAGCTTTACAAAACCTTCCAAAGACGTAATGCAATTCAGATCCTCACAGGTACCTGACTCAAAACAATTGTCAACGGACGGTCCAGATTAACTTGGAACGGATATCATTGGATATAATAGTGATACAACGATATGACAAAATCAATTGGTTATTTATGTAGAATGTTGGGATTCCTTTTCGGATTTGTATCACATCTCATTCTGAAATTTGCATTTTGATATTTGACCAATGATAAACAAAAAAAATTGTATAATAGAGTAATAGGACCTTTCACATAAACATTTTTATCTTTCAAAATAAAAAGTAAGATTCTTGTTGACAACCAAATAAAAAAAATACATCAATATTTGTTGCAATTCATATTGAAATTTTACGGTTATATGCAACTGAAATTCAGATCGTTTGGTCTAATACGAGAGACTAGACTATACTTCTCGTTTCTAATCCAATGACCATTAAGAAATATGGACGTAGGAAATCAATTCGAGCCATTTGATCAAATCAGACGGTCAATTTAAATTGCAAGAACCTAACATCTAGGCCTTTATTTAAAGAGTAAGTCTTGGGTGCTATACATAGCATAAGATCATCCGTGCTACGGTCTCAAAAATCTATCGTATAAATTTTAAACTTCGATTTAAGTAGCTCAGTAAATTGGTCATATAATGAATTTGTAGGATGTTAACTTTTATTATTTTTAGAATTTTTTTTACTATTTTTTATGATTTATGAAAAATTAACAAAAAAAAATAGCCTAAAAGGTTTGTCAAATTCAATAGTTCACGTATCTCATTTTCAGATTTTCAACACGCAACATCTCACATGGAAGGCGTTGTCTTTAGTCACTCATTGGTTGTAAATTTGGTTCCCTTGTGTCTACTTTATATAATATAATGACAAAATTCAAACAAAAAAATTATAATAAGAGTAAGAGGGCCTTCAATTAATTACTTCAATCTTCTGGTCTCACCTCAGCACCTATAATGGTTAGCTCTCTTTTCAGCAATTTAGTTTTATCATCAAAGAAGTGGAAATAATAATCTCTATCTTCTAGAAAGCAAGTACTAAATTTTCCCAACTTAATTTCTCACTGTCCATCTTCTCTCATCTGAGATTCTTGCCAAACACTTTTCTTGCACAATTTGTAAACAAAAAGAGGGGCCAAGCCACTTGACATCTTACTACGCAATCTCAGAGAAAATTTGCACAGTTTGCGCACCATCTTGTAAAATGTACTCAAGATATCATTTTGTTCATTATTATTCAAGTCATGATGAACTGCAGGACCAGAGTAGGGCGTTCCTGTAAAGATCAAGTACACAGCGTAGTTTGTTTCACAAGAATTTTTTTTCCTGATAATCTTTCCTTTGATCCAAAATATTGGATGTGTAGTTTCTCTTGTATCTATTGTAAATAACGATTTTTTAGGTAACATCATCTTCTTTGCTCCACTCAACATATCCAATCCAAAGCTCTTTTTTCACACCAAATATATAAAGAATAGAGTTAATCAGTATCAGTTAAAAAGATAGCAGAAACATTAGTTTCAGAAAATGTTTACGAAAGAAGACATTACAATCTCACCTTTAAACCACCATCGAGACCAATCCAATTGTGGCAGAGGTGGAGGTAGAGCTCCTTTTTTTTTTATAGGCAGCTGGTTGTCGTTCAGATTAGCACGCATAAGGATTGATGAGAGATCTGTAGGCAGAAAGTGCTCCCACATATCATCGGAATCAAGCAGTGATTGAAATGTGGTGCATACAACTGCAGATCAGCATGCATCTTGTGGAGATGTTAGTTTCATCGCAGTCATAAAACAATCTTTTGGTAGTCGAGAGATGTGGTTTTGCAGCTCTTCCATTTCATACAATTAACTAATTTGATTAATTTATGATGTAATATATATAAATATGTGAGTATTATAGTTAAGACTATTTTAGTAGAATGTAATTTTTGTCGCCCCCCCCTCTCTCTCTAGTATTTGTGTATACTTATATTGCTCTATCTTAATTTAGATTTGTAGCATCAATGTTGTAATGCTATTTATAAGTAAGCTTTATATATATACAAGAAAAAATCATTATAATACAAGTAAAAAATTAAGTATATATAGTCATTTTACTCTTAGAGAAAATTTTAACATTTGCAAAAACTTCAAGTCACCTGTACCAAGAATAATTAAAATCTATTGAACTTTTGTTTGATTTTATCACCTGATCTCTCCCTTAATTATTCGCCACATGTAGTAGCGTGTTCATGCCTGCAACAATGGATCGGAATATAACATCACACATTGGGCTTTTAAATTAGGTAAAAAAAGGTTTCTACTTGCGAGCCCAATATAACATACACATATCAGATCCAGTCTTTTCAAATTCGGTCTATTCGGCCGACTATTCGTATTCGGTTGGAATTTGCATAGAAAATAAGTATTCGATTTTGAATATTCGACCGTATATTCAGCCGAATATTCGGTATTCGGTTCCGCATATTCGGCCTCTGATATAAAATATCTGATACTTTATTAATTTGCATACAAATTAATATGAATTCTCATTTTAAAATCCGCATATATAAATCCGAATAAAAATCCGCATATGCCGCCGCATACTATATATGCGGTATGCGGTGGCCTTCCAAATACCGAATGAGAACTGAATTTCAAAACACTGATCAGACCTATATATAACTTTTAGAAAGTCCAAGTTTTCCCTATATTGTTTGAATCAGTGTTGTAAATAACGGTATGCGTTCGTCGGATGGTCAGAGTACCGGAATAAATGGAAATAATCAGAAATATCGGTCAATTAGTCGAGAAAATATGTAACGGTTTGATCATCGTTAGTGACTAATCGACCGATTAATCGGCATAAACGGATGTTTTTTACAACACCGGTTTGAATGGTAACATACTTAGCAGCATTGTCTTTATGGGAGAGGTTCCTTTGCAATTCAACTTCAAGGAATCAGAAACACTTTTTATGAAGGGAAAAAAATGAGTATACGACATTAAATCACAAAGTATTAAGTATATATGCTCATGATTTTGCATATTATAACATAAAAGAAAGCAACACATTGCCTGAACAAATTGCCTACCATACAATACATTTTGAGGACCATTGTTTAATTTGGTCAATAAACAAAATGAAAAAAAAATGAGAGTAAAATAATATAACAAAAACAAAAAGAACAAAAAAAAAAGAGGTTGAAAGCAAGGTCCTGATCCCCTAAAGTAACTCAATTTTTAAGTTTAGACGTGTCGGGTGCCTATTGGGTTTACGTTCTTTAAGATTCGTGTTAAAGCATCTCAAACGGTCTGGATCAAAACAAAAAAATTGAGCTACTTCATGCAATCCGAATTCAGCAATAACAAGGGAGCGTATATTCTCTGAGATATCTCAACTTTTGCGTGACCGACGTGTCACGTGTCCAGTGCCTATTCGGGATAGCGCCCCTATTATTGTGCTTCGATATTCGTGCAGAACGTATTTGAAGGATTGAGATTTTCCATAAAGTCACGCAAATTTTGAGGTATCTCAGAGGATCCTCATTCAGCAATAACAAGGCAGGGGAGGAAATAGCCCCATCCGAAATCCTCCCTCTCCCTCCACTCCCTCCCCACCCAAAATCCAAACCAAACTCTCTCTGTCTGTATGTGCGCGCGCTCTTCTCTCCTCTCCCCCTCCCCATGGATGGGGAAGATAATACCACCCCCACAACAAACACCCCCCAATTCCCTCCCCATTTCTACCACACCAACCCCTTCTCCACTGCTAGAAACACCACCTTCCCTCCTGCCTCTGCTCTCTCCCCGACCCCCACTGAACCTGTGAAGAAAAAGCGAGGGAGGCCGAGGAAGTATGGAATCGGCGCAGCATCTGTTTCGACTTCTCTCGGTTCATTGTCTTCTTCTGTGAAGAAATCCCAGTCAGCTTCTGGTTCTCTCCCTTTTTCGAGGTCGTCTGGAGCGGTAGCGAATTCTTCTCTTTCTGATAAGAAGAAGAAGGAGGCCCCAGGAAGGGGTGAGGCGGCTTCTTCCTCACCAAAGAAACCTCAGATTGGGTCGTTAGGTTTGGGTTCAAGCCTGAATGTAATTTGTGACTGCTTTAAATTACATGAACCGCCTTGTTGTCAGACCTGTGGTTAAATGGATGTTGCCTAAACCGAGATAGTATTTCCAGATTGTTCTTGTCATGTTAATTATATGTGTGCATATTGGATTAACGATTAACGCCAGATTGTTGTGCCATTACATTGCTTAACTTGAATTGTCTGGAATTGAGTATTGTACTTAGAAATATTTTCAAAGTGAAATTTTCGGAAAATGAAAGAAAATATTTTCCTTCTTTTCAATTTAGAACAAAATGATGCATTTTCAGTCTGTTTTGCTGACATTGTCTTTCTTTTTCCATGCAGGACAGGGTTTTACTCCGCATGTCATAATTGTTAACAATGGAGAGGTGAATTGCTCAGTTTGTAGATAGTAATCTGTAATCTATTGATTCCCAAGTGAAAAAAAGTTATCAATTGTTTAGCACTGTTCAATTTCAGGGATTCTGGTATCCTATATACTGGGAATCATGGATTTTACATGTCTTAACTCCACTAATGTGCCTTTTGCAATTCTTCAGAAAAAAAAAATAATAAAGAAAGAAAACAATATGCATGACCTGTAGTAAAGCTGGTTAACTGATGAGATACATGGAGTTGTTAGATCGGCAAGTCAATATGGTGCAGATAGAGTTCTTCAGTCTAATTTTGTATAAAACCCTCTTAGAGGCCAATTATCACCTCCCTTACGAAGGTCACAACTTATTACATAACACGCTCTTCTAATTTTTCTGCCTTTCTTTTCTCAATAGGATGTGGCACAGAGAATTATACAGTTCATGCAACAAGCCAAACGTGCAATTTGTATCCTCTCCGCAAGTGGCTCCATCTCAAGCGCCTCTCTACGCCAACCAGCTGCTTACGGGGGACAGATGACGATAGAAGTGTGTGTTATTATAATATTGTCATTTTTTTTTATTATATTATTATATTTATTATCAATATTATTGTTGTTGTTGTTGAAGCATGTGCCACACAGTTATATACAACTTACATGATTTACAAAACTGGAGATTCTGAAATTTTTGCAAAAGCAGAAATCATACGAATAACCAAGATAACTAGAAAACTTCACTATGCAAAGGGTGCTGGTCATGATCCCAATGAAAAATATTTCACCCTGTATTGCTTCATAGTGTTTAATTCGTTTTGTTCTTTATCAGAATATTTTGTCCTTTCTTTCTAATTGTCTACTATAATATAAATGAACCATTGTTTCATTGTCAATCACATGTATCATTACTTCTTTGATATGCAATTCTTCCTTTTATTTTTCGATAACTTCTGATGAAGTTATTCTCATGATGACTTTGGTCATTTTCTACAGGGAAGGTATGAAATTACCTCACTTAGTGGATCCTTCCTTCCTGCCGAGCATATTGATTTGTCAAGAATTGGTGGATTGAGTGTATGCCTTTCTGGTCAAGACATTAGTTCTCTGGTAGGTGGTGGTGTCTGTGGTCCTTTGATCGCCTCAGGTCCTGTGACGGTATGCATCATTGCTAGTTTTCCAAACTTTTTTTTTAATTTTAATCTCTTCTGACTTGTGGACATGTGTCCTCTACTGTGTATGTATCCTACAAAGGAGAAGTATACTGTGCCTCCTGTAATGCCACAGCATATGCACCCGTGACCAATGATACTGAGGTCTGTCGTGCAGTCTAGGTGGGTGAAATGAGGGGGCAAATCTCGGGGGCACTGTACAGTGATTTACTCTACTAGTTGAGAAAAACTGCTTTTGGTATGACAGTTTCCAGTGGGTAGTGTACCAGTTGAACAACAACCTGTTATTCACATTTACCCATTTCACAATTGTATCTCGATTATCTCCTTGCTTGATTTTTTACTTGGGCTTTCTATTTATAAATATGATGTTTCCAATTCTCCCAATTTATATGTGAGGAGCAAGGAAGATATCATCGTGTCACCATCAGTTGTCATGCGAGGCGCATTAACTAGGAGCAAGAAAGAAAGATTACATGGACCATTACTAAAAACATGTCCGGGTTTGGAACATTGATATCTTTTGAATTGGGGTTTAGATGGAATGTCCATTATTAGTTTTGTCCTTCCATTTGTTTGCCACTAACAATTGAGTCAAGAGTTAGGATAATTGTAGAAGGGCAATGGATCTACCTAGCACTTAGTGCACATGAGAGTCAAATTCAAAATCGAATATGACTAAGAAAGAAACATATAATCAGGTAATTGCTGGCTCCTTCTCAGTAGATATCACTGACATGGGGCCTAGCTCAGTGAAAGCTGGAGAGGCAGTGCCGATCAATCAGGGATCAACTATTGTCACCCCGGTAGCATTCCGGCCTAGCATTGGATCTACTGAAAGGGTCTCAGGAGCTGGAATTGGTGACGATCAACGAGGTACAGGAGGAAGTGATTATTTCATGCAACCTAACCTTATAAGCATGAACTTTATGGCTCACCAATGGAGAGGTAAATTTTCTGGCGCTGTTTGCTTCTTATTACTTAATAAATATATGGTGTTTTCTTTTCTGTTTGTACCCTGGGGCAATTATTAACACAATCACCACACTGGCCCCAGTCCTTACCAGCACGGGATCAGTTTCTAATAACAATAAAAACAGCATTCTGGGGCAGTTGTTTTCGATTAAACATTCTTTGGTTGTGTTCGATCAAGTTTACAGAAGATAATTCTTGTTTTCTTTGAAGATTACGTGTCCATTACTTCGTTTGATACCACTTCTCTCTAAATTGATTTCAGGAAGTCTAGAGGGGCCAAGCCGGGCATCTCACTCTGCTGAAGAAGATATTAAATCTGATGGAAGCTAAACTTTCTATAATTGGTTTGACTTATACTTAACACTATCGATAATTAGTCAGTCATAGAAATTTTTACAAAATGAGCTTGGTTTATATATAGCATCAATGTTAACTTGTAATAGGAGATTGTGACCAAGTATCCTATACAATTATACAAAGTAAGATTCAGCAAAGACTCCAAATTTTTTCACTATATTTGTCTATTGGCATACAAATGCTTTGTGGGTAATTCCAATCACACTCTATGATTATTGCTTTCTGTTTCTTTTGAGCTAGCATTTCCATCTTAAATTTTAGCGAGATATATCGCATGTACAACAGTAATTGTGCATCCAGCCAGGACTTCATATCACATTATCACCTAAGTTAACAAAATATTTCTACTGGGTTTTGTATAATTAATAGGATAAACGATATGTATTGCTTGTCATTTTGAGATTCTCAGTTATCAAACTGATAGGGCAATACATAATCAATTTCTAAACAAGGCTAAGAACCAGCCTTCCCAAGGCCCACCACTGAGATATGCAAAACAGGCCTAAGAAGGCCGCGGATCACAACCTGATAAGGTCTTCATACTGGGTTCCCCGACACGGGCCCGAAAAGACCTACTGGGGAAGACTCAGTTCGTGAAATTGAGTCACTCCATGGGAGTGATCCCTGCAACCGCCTCCGTACTGTTTGGCAGGAACAATGTCAAGCCTCTCGGTCGACACTAAACGATAGCCAAAGGGCCGACCTATAAAAGGCCCAAAGTTGGACCAAGGAGGGGTTCACAATTTCACAATTTCAAACACTTAGGGCATGTTCGGCTGCAGCAGGAAAATTACTGTTCACACGGAAAAAAAAAAATTCACTCAGAGTGAATCTTTTTTTTTTCTCACGTGAACAGTAAAAATCAGTTCAAACTTTTTCCCTTCCCATACCCATTTCCCAACCCATTAGGGAGCCAAACATGCCCTTAAGGTATTCAATAGGTCAGAGTCCGAATACCTCACACACGTACACTCCTCTTAAACCCGTCTCGAGCCTGCCTCGAGACGATACGGCCTGCTCCCGTAAGTAGGACGTATCACAAACAATGATGAATTTCAGCCACCGTTGGATCAACAATTTTCAAAGTGGCTTAATAAATAGTAAAAAAAAATTCCAAAAAGTGTAAAATTTGGTCTCCAAGCAAATTTTAATATAGATATCACATCTAACTGTTTGGATCATTTTTTTGGACTTTGAAAATTGAAAATCAATTTAGTAGCACAGAATCTCAGAAAAAATCGATTTGATATTAACCAATCTCTCTCTCTATATCTACAAAGAAAGGTTTTTCAAATTGAAAGACCAAACAACTGATGTTCAGGTTATACTTGAATCTCCATGGTAAATAGTTTCACTGGAGAATGTAGCGAGCAATCCTTAAATCATCACACATGTGGTACAGGGAAACACAACAAATTGAAAATAATCATAAGAGCGTATTTTATTCATGCTCAACATGATTGTTGAAGATGAACGTGATTGATATGTTGGTATTTTCCAGATGATCAAGTCAAAATTAATGTATGGGTGAGGATATATTTGGTACAGTGCATAGCGCATTTTGATGCGTATTGATCCGTACTTTGAATTATATCCTCGTTTCCAAAATTCAAACATCCGAATGTAGAGTAACATTTTTTGTTATTCTTTAGATAAATAGAAAAAAAATCACTTGACCTATTATCAGATCAAGCAATTTTCCACCTATTTAAAAAGTAAGTACAAAAATATAAAAATAAAAAAAATTAGATATACAACCATATTTTCATATGAAAATTATATTGAATGGTTTAAATTGATTGTTTGAACTTTGGAAACGAAAATATTAATTTAAAGTATAGATCAGTGTGTACTATACCTACCGGAATTTTTATTTATACCATAATCTAAAAAAAAAAAACTAAAAAACCACAAAATATGGAGAATTTCAAAAATACCAAGGCCATCAATTCAATATGCAGACCCATTAATGGGGGTCCGCAAATGAATTGGCGGACCCCCAAAAATTCCAATTTCAGTATATTATAGCAGAATTAATGGTCTTTTGAGATCCGTCAATTCAATCTGCATACCTCCATTAATGGGTCCGCATATTGAATTGGCGGCCCTGATATTTTTGGAAACCTCCAATTTCTTTATTTTTTTTAAATGGTATAAATAAAAATTTCGGCTATACATAGTAGCATAGCCTCACTTGGAACGTATTAATTTATCAATCGTCTTGCTTAGTACAATAATTATATTCAACATTTCTTAACAGATCAAATCGTCAACTGCAAGCACCTGGTTACAGAGAATTGGCACTGTTTTTGTTGCAGAAGGAAATAGTAATTAAATAATTATTGTTTATACATTTTTTTTAGCTTTTAGGATTCAATTAGCTGTTGTCAAACTCCCAATATGTGCAAAAGATATTTGTTGTTGTGTTTAAGAAATTTTGTGACAAAAGACAATACTCTCATCTCATCAATATATTTGAATGGAATGCAAGATATTGAAACTTAGAAGGTTAAATCTAAAAAAAGATTGGACTTAGCTACATTTTAGTGTGTTCTACAATTTAGTTATCTATTTTGTGTATAATAAGTTCCTGGGATTCATTTTATATAAAACATGGTTGATTTGTTACCTCTATGGTCTACCAATCCATTTTTTTATTTTTTTTTTTTTTTTTTACTAAATACATAATTTGAAGAATTCTCTCATACAGAAAATATTAATCGATTAAATGCCAGAAAGAGATGTTCATTTTGTTTCCATATTTTTGACATGCACTGAATGCCCGAATAAAAGCCAGGAAGTCAACAACTTCAAAAACAAACAAACAAATTAACAAAAAAAAAATGAAAGGAAACCAACCACTTCATTTGGTTTACTTATCAGGCAATTAGCCAACTTAAAAACAATCACATCAGTTCTCTTAAACAATTAATTGTTTGACGTGCAATTTTTTTTTCTTTTTTTTTGACATGCTGAAAATTGTGCTACGCTCATGATATCTGAGCTAGCGGTGCAAACGGATCGGATACGGATTGGACAGTGGTAAAATTATATTTGTATATATTTTTATTTTTTGAATATAGATACAGATCAGATATCGGATATCTGTAGATATATACATAAATATTTTTATAATATATATTAACTCTTCGGATATGGATAATTAAAATTTAAAATTATATATGTATTTGTTTCTGTATGAATATTTGAATATCAGATATTTATATTTAATTTTTGGATACAAATCCAGATATTGTCGGATGTTATCCGATCGATCCGTTTGCACCTTTTAGCGGGTGCATTAATAACGGGAGAAATTTTATTTGAAACACAACACGTCAACGAACGATTTATATTTAATACATGATTTTAGATTAAAATGATCCATTGATTTGTGCCCAAACTATGTTCTATATTTTTATCTTTATTTTAAAAGTCTAAATAGTCGATTAAAACTGCTCAACATTATTTTCATATTGAAATGTCTTCGAGATGAAATTTAATATTTTTTTTCAAAATTTGTTACTATTTGTTTATATTGGTACAAAATCATTGATTCTGGAT
Organism: Carex cristatella; assembly: GCA_024447775.1. NCBI lineage: Eukaryota > Viridiplantae > Streptophyta > Magnoliopsida > Poales > Cyperaceae > Carex > Carex cristatella. Next base: position 4,568,571 of record JAJHPF010000022.1, read on the forward strand.
AAACAATCGGTAAAAAAATTCTAAAAATTCTAAAATTTGCTCTCCAATCACATTTTAATAAAGATCATGTTCAACAATTCAGATCAACTATTTAGATTTTGAAAATAAAAATAAAGATGTAGGGTTTGAAACACAAAATTAATGTAGCAATTTAACCCTACTCTTAATACATAATAAGAAGGATCGCATTATTGAGTTGAGTAATTTAACTACTAAAATTCTATATTAGAGTGAATCTTTAATACATGATAAGATGGCCCGTATTATTGCGTTGTGTTATTTAACTAACAAAATTTTCCGACAAAAATATATTATAATTTCAGAACAAGTGAGGTTACTATACTTTGCAAAGTACATACCGGTTTGTGCTATGAATCAATATCTCTGTTTATAAAATTCAACAATTGAATCAGTTCAACATAATCTCAACATAAAATGTATTTGAAGACCAATTTTTTTTGTATCTTTTAGCTAGATAGAAAATAATCTAATTTAAAGATTTTGAATTATCCATATGTAATAAAATTTTATTTATTTAAAAAATAGTAAAAAAAATCTTAAAACAAAACTTAAAATTTGGTCTTCAAGTACATTTTTTATATGAAGATCAAGTTGAGCAGTTGTGATCAACTGTTTCGACTTTAAAAATAGAGATATAAATCTATAGCACGGACCGATATGTATTTTACCATAACCTCACTCATTAAATAACTACCATAATAATATTATGATGAGAATAAAGATCGACTATAGTAAGAATATTATTTTCTCTCATTCTATTTATAAAATTTATTATCAACAAAATTATTTAGCATTTCAATATTGTCTTTGATTTATTGGATGGTCAAAATAATGTCAATTTTTTTTTCACTAAAATGAGGAATATTGAAGCAAAATCTTATAATTAATTATCCAGTAGCTCTAAAAATTAAAACTAAAAAAAGTTTCACATTTTTTACTAATTGTATGACAAAGATAATATGGAACTAATTTTTTTTTTTGTCGAATTAATGGTTGATTTTGATTTTTGAATAAGAAAAAATTCAACAGAAACGAAGATGTTATCAAGAGAGAATGTTTAAAATAAAAGATGAACTAACGTTTACAAAGAAAAATTCTGTTTTTTTTTTTTTTTCAAAATAAGAAACCAATATGAATGTGTGAATCTTATTTATCTTACACACAATGAAATTTGATAATATTTCAGTAAACTGAGCGTTAAGTCGGAAGCGGATCTACAACTAACTGACTAAATCAGTCGTCTTTATAATTTTAAAATTTTAATTACGTATATTAAAATTTAATTATTTTTACATTTTGTATATAATTCAACCTTTTCATAAAATATTAATTGCACATTTGTAGTCTAATAGGTAAAATTTTACTTCGTAGTCTAATAGGTAATTTTTTTTATATCTCATTCCGCTCCTTAATGTATAGTCTGACAGTTAGAATTTCACTTTGTAATCATAGTGATTTGTCGTCATATATTATAACTTTTATATTTAAATTTCTAATTTTTTTAGTTCCGCCCTTAACTTAACTGATGCTCTTCTACATACATATTAAGACCAAAAAAAAAAAAAAACAATCTACATTTAGTGCTCAAATCATGCTCTCAGTAAGCAGACTGACTTCTTTGTAAAGAGATCACCTGCCTTCCGGGAGGTAGAATTTTCCTGCTCCCAATGTAGTTGACATGTAGATTTAAACGGATTTATACATTTAAATATTAGTTTTAAATTTTTACTGCGGACCCACATGTTACTGATTCAAAGGCAAAAAAATCCCGCCCTGAGACAGAGGATTCGGTTCCGACTTCTTTTCTAAAAAGGAAAATTAATTAAACCTCCAATTTAATGCCTGTCTACGTCACTTTTAACTTTTTAATTACACCTGTTGAAAAATAGAAATATCACTAAATAAATTGGTTCAAGATTGAAATAGATATGTCCATTGACATGTTGTTCGTAGATCGCTTTCAATTTAGAAGCGTACAAATAATTAGGTTTCTGAAAGGTACAATACATATTTTTGCGATAAAAATGAAATTAACTGACAATGACCGAAGGGTAGAGTTTACAGACACGTTTCAAAGTCTTCCCTTCAGTTGGAATCTTAAAAAATAATAAATATATTTTTTAGAAATTAAAAAAAAATCAAATTATCTAAAAATAATATGATTTTTTTTACGATAAATAAATGAAACCGAATTAATAGTTCTGTCTTATTAAGAACGTATTAAAGTTCTATGGATTTTTAACTCAAATGTAAATAAATTTATACACTCAATTCACAACGTTTCCTGGAATCGAGCCATTGATTCGATCTCATCTATTTTATCGAAAAAAAAATCCATCCCTTTTCCGATAATTTTAATTTTTAATTTCTAAAAATATTTATGCATGTCAATAATAATAAAATTAATTGATAGTTGTCAAAATAACAAAATGAAAAACACATGTATATATGTGTGTATTTTACCATGATTGTGATTTATACAAATGGTGTATCAAAATTAGTATAATTTGAAACAAATTGGTCATCCATAAAGCCAAAATTATCAACGATTTAGCTTTATTGACATTTTGATCAGTGACCAGATAATTTTCAAAGTGCACGCAATTTTATACATGATTTATCTAAAGAATCAAATTTGAAATCAGAACAAAGGACAAAATGCCAAATATAAAAGCAAAATTAGAAGCACTTAAAACCTCAAGTACCTTATATAATTTTTTTTCCTTTACCGTGTTATGAATTGACAATTCTTCCAAGTGCATGCCAATTTTTTGTTTTCAGTGGACAGAATCAATAATTATTTTCAATTTGAATGATGACAAATTTGTTGAATAGTCGACAAAACCGACCCAAAATCTTTCCGTGATAACTTGTCTCCCACGGAAAAAAAAACAGAATGTTTTGTGATTTTAGCTCCAAATCTTATTTGATTTAACACCTTACCTTATCTCTCTCTCAATTGGAAGCAAATTTTGAGCTTTACACACAGTGACACAATTCTCTAGTTGCATATATAGTAGGGGTGCAAATGGGTCGGATATTCTCTAATCGTATCCGAATTTGTATTTGAAAATTAGATACAGATATCTAATATCTGAATATCTGAATAGTAAATATAAAATATACAGTTTAATATATATTATAAAAAAAATTATGTTATTCACTATTATAAAAAACAGATATCTGTATTCGTATTCATTTAATATCCGATCTGTATCAGTATCGGAAATATAAAAATGAATACGAATATAGTTTTACCACTATCTGATCCGTTTGCACCCCTAGATTTAGCTCCAATTCCCATTTGATTTAACGTCTTACCTTATCCCTCTCTCAATTGGAGACAAATTTTAAGAGCTTTATAGACAATTCTCTAGTTGCATATATAGTAGGAGTGCAAACGGGTCGGATATTGTCTAGTCGTATTCGAATCCGTATTCAAAAATTAGATACATATATCTGATATTTGAATATCCGTGCGGATACATATATGAATATGGTTTTAAAATTTTAATTATCTGTATCTGAATAGTAAATATATAATATATAGTTTAATATATATTATGGAAAAATTTATATTATTCACTATTATAAAAAGCAGATAGATATCCGTATTCGTATCCATTTAATATCCTATATGTATCCGTATCTGAAAAATAAAAACGAATATAAATATAGTTTTACCACTATCTAATTCGTATCCGATCCATTTGCAACCCTAGATTTAGCTCCAATTCCCATTTGATTTAACACCTTACCTTATCCCTCTCTCAATTGGAGACAAATTTTGAGCTTTACACACAATTCTCTAGTGCATATATCCCTCTCTCAATTGGAGACAAATTTTGAGCTTTACACACAATTCTCTAGTGCATATATAGTCTTTTCTTTTCCTTTTTGTTAGTCAACATTGTTGATGATAAATCACATTAGACAAATTAATTTGGACACATTCACATTCAAGCTAATACATAAAAATAATTTTGAGGAATTTCATGTATATCTTTTATAAACTTTAAAATTACGTATTTTTTCTTTCTAAAATTCATAATATCACATCTATTTTTCTAAATTTCAAAAACTCATAGATTTATCCAATTTATTACTTTTTTTTATTAAAATTTGTAAGATTCTCATTTTATCCTTTGTTGAAAAATAAAATAAAAATTATGTAGCATGCGTAAGAGAAATGTTCAGCCATTAATTAACCAATTACTGAGAACAATTGATTCACATCTCTACTTATGACACATATACAGTGATATCTAGACATACACTTGTATCACCACTCACAAATAAGAAAATAAATCATTTTCTCACAAACCGATCAATTAGAGAACTAAACATTTCTCTTATGCAATTTGCATAATTTTATTTTTTTTCATGAGCAAAATATGAACTTTATAAATTTACAATGAAGTTTACAAAATATAATAAGTTGGGTAAATTTGTGATTTTTTTACAATAAGAAGGGTAAATATGATATTACAAATTTTAGAAGGGAAAATACGTAATTTTGAGATTTTTGAAGGTATATGAAATTCTCCTTTAATTTGTAGGAGCTACTTATTAAAAAAAAAGGAAAACAACATGACTATATTCAGATCCAAACAGTCTAATTATATAAATTCAAGAAGTATTTGCATTGAATTAAATTTATACCTGATGCTTTTACCACACACACACACACTCGGGGTCTGATATATTTGAGTACCGAGTACATCTAATTTGGATTAAATGAATAAGATCTATTACGAATTTATGACTTTTCAAGAAAATTTCTATAATATTCAAACTAAATTCTATCTGCATGGTCCAAACTACATACCGATCCTATCTAGGGTGAAAACGGAGTGGATAGCGGTAAAATCATATCTATATATTTTTTTATTTTCAGAATATGGATACGGAGCGGATATTAGACAGATACGGATACGAGTCCGAATCAAATCGGATATTTATTAAAATAATATAAAAATATTAAAAATATTAACGTTCATAATATTTATCTAATTATAATGGCGAATAATATAATTTTTTCATAATATATATTTAAATATATGATATATATCTACTATTTGAATACGGATAATTAAAACATAAAATCATATCAGTATTCTTATCTACACAGATATTCGGATATCGGATATCCACATTTAAGTTTTCAAATACAGATCGAATATTATCCATACCGTTTTCACCCCTAATCCTATCGCATATAAGTTACAACAAATGTGAACTCAAAATATACAATAAACAAAAAAAAAAAAAGGTTAAACTGAGAACGACCTAAAAATTATTATATTTGCGGAAGGATTATGTGTTTACGTCCCATGTCTTTCAAGTGAAAATTTCAAATTTGCAAACTATAAAATTATTATATTGGATTTTCCCCTTATTTCACATGTGAATAAGTCCGAGTCAAGCTGCTGCCCTGCCGCACCTTATAATTGTAAAACGCGGTTAAGTGGCCGTTAGGCATAGTAGGCTCCGCTCTGTACCTTTTTCACACTAAAATGCTTCGCCTTCATCAAAATGCACCCTAAAATCCGCTCCAATTCAAATCAGGTGCCGAAATTTTTATTTATACCATATTCAAAACAAAAAAACCCCACTAATTATGGGAAATTCCAAAAATACCAGAGTAGCCAATTCAATCTGCAGCCTTATTTTTGGAGAGCCAATTTACTGTAATATACTGATATTTAGATTTTTGGGGGTTGCCAATTCAATCTGCGATCCCTCTTAATTGGGGGGGCTGATTGAATTCGCAGCCCTGATATTTTTGGAATTCTCCAATTTCATTAGTGTTTTGGTTTATTTTTTTAAAATAGTATTAATAAAAAAAATTTGGAATTAGATGAGATACCTAAATTTATTTGGTTAAATTCGGGCCATTTAATTTTAATTTGTACAAAATTCAAAGCGACCTCCTGTATTTCAAATAGGTTTCAGTTTTATATTTACTTGGCTAAGACAGATATTCAATAAGTTTGACTGTTGAGCCAAAATCATAGACATATACACAAATACTCAGTAAGTATCTAGTGAAAAAAATTATTCTACGAGTTAAAATGAACTGTGTATATTTTTAAATTTATTATACCATATAACAAAAGTATCATGCTAAGTTTGTTCATAGACTCCTTCCATTTACATCTGTATACATATAATCAATATTATATGTTCATTAAGAATATGCAATCCTATCATACCCTTACAAGTTACAAATATCACATATATGGCCGCATAAAAAATAGTTTAATGCATATAACCCTGTGAGCTTTTAATTTTATTAAATTGAGTACAAGAAAGAAACTAAAAGAACTATAATTTTTATTTTGAAATTAAAGTAAGGATCAAGGCCTAACTTATAAATATATTGATGAGAACAAAAAAGTTTACCAAATTAATAAAGTTACAAAAAAACTCAATGATAAAAACTATAATTATAATTATTATGAGTGAGGCTATGCCGCTATGGTTAATGCATAGCGTGAATTGATCCGCATTACGGATACATATTTTTATTTCTAAAGTTGAAATAGTTGATACGTACCGTTTAACATAATTTTCACATGAAAATGTTCTTACAAACTAAAATTTATATTTTTTCTAGGTAGGTTTAAAAAACACTACCTTGAAAGGTCTAAAATCTTTAGATCAAGTGATTTTTTTATCTATCTAAAAAATAGTAAAAATATTGTAAAAAATATAAATTTAGTATTCGAGTACAATTTCATATGAAAATCATATTTAATGATTCAAATCGACTATTTGAATTTTAAAATTAGACCATAATACGGACCAATATTATTATTATTATTATTATTATTATTATTATTATTATTATTATTATTATTATTATTTAATAATATCAATGTTATCGCTGCAGTTATTACTATTTTAAAATAGAACATCATAGTTGAAAATTTAAATACAACATATCTTTATGCTTTTACTCCAAAGTTGAAACTCAACAGCAAAACAAAACTGAACCAAACTAGGCAAACTAAAGTTTTAATTCAGTTTCAAAAATATGACCGAATCGAACCGATTTAGCATTGCAACCCAACAGAACCGAACCAAAGTTTTATTTCGGTTTGTTGAGTTCAAACCGAAATATATCAATTTTTTAATTTAAATCAATTATTTTGTAATAAACCGAAGTATATTAAGAAATAAATCAGAGTATTAAGAAATAAATCAGAATATTAAGAAATAAACTGAAGTATTTAAAACAATTGATTAAGAAATAAACCGGAATATTAATAAATAAACTGGGACGGTCCGAACCAAATTTATAATATATAAAAATTCGGTCGGTTCGGTTATTTTGATTTTGAAAATTTCAAACCGAAAAACCGAACCGTTTGAACCGATCTAATTCGGTTCGGTCTAAAATAGATTAAACCGGACTTAATGAACACCCCTAATCTCTTATAGATCCTTCTGGTTGCATATAAAGTGCAGCTCCATAACAAAACCCTTGGAAATTCATCACAGACGACAGACGACAGACGACAGACGACAGACGTCAAACGGCGGTGTTTTGGCATTTACTTCACGACTTTGTCCTCGCTCGTGACATCAAAACCGAATCGTCAAACTTTGCAAAGCACCTAGAAGGGTTTACAAATCCCAAAATGGAAAAAAAAAATACTTTCCAACTTTCTGATAAATATCACCGATTTTTTTTTGTCTAAACCGTGTAAACAAATAATAATAAAAAAATTACAAAATTATGTGAAATTCTAAATATATCATATAACCTATTGTAATATTCTATTGTAATATTCTGATATTTAGATTTTTTGGAGACGGCCAATTCAATCTATAGTCTTCCAAGAATAAGTCAGCAGATTGAATTAACGATCCTCATATTTTTGTGGTTTATTTTTAAAATCGTATTAATAAAAATTTCGATCTAGAAGGGTTTACAAATCACAAAATGAAAAATGAAAATCACAACTTTCCAACTTTCTGATAAATATCACCAATTTTTTTTTTTTGTCTAAACAGTGCAATCATTATTCATTAACAATAACACTTGTCTTATCTCCTTTAGGTGGGAAACATAAATTGACGCACGAGATCACCACATCTCAGTGCTTCTCTCTCACTTTCCCGCGAGAAAAATCTTATACACACACACACACACGTATGATTTCTACCAAACCTTACCCCCGCACTTTAATTGATTTAGTTCATCAAGGCACTAATCGCGTTCATCCTTTCTCTTGCCACAGTGACCCAACTCGTGGCAAACATTTCAAATCCTAGGCATTAATTAGTGCACATCTACCTATCTTTTTCTTTGGCCAGGCACCAAACTCTTTCCTACCTTTTCACGCCTCTCTCTCTCTTTCTCTCTCTTCTCTGTGTCAAAAATAGGTTCCAACATATTCCAACTGCCCCAGCTTCTCCATCTTCTCTCTCCTTTTCTCTAAATACATGCTCCCAAATTCATCTTTCCAGTTATGATCATAACCATGTCAACTCTAAAGCGGCTATGTTTTGTTCTTCCACCTGACTCACAAGAAATCCATCTTTCTGAGAAGCAACACAAAGCACCTAAGAAGCCAGCAGAATTTAAAACCAAACACAATGTTTCATCCTACACCCGCCGTGCTGTTCGCTGGTTTTGCGGTGGTTGTCAGTTATGCAGGTGTATTGATTGTCATGAGCCTTGCCGAGACTCGAACCGGTTTGAAGACATAGCTGGTACTGACGACTCACCGAACAAGAAGGTTGCTGGTGGCAATCCTAGAATTTTTAGTTACTCAGAATTGTACATTGGTACAAATGGGTTTAGTGAGAAGGAGGTGTTAGGCAGCGGTGGTTTTGGTCGGGTGTACCGTGCAGTGCTCCCGAGCGATGGCACAGCTGTTGCCGTGAAACGTGTTGCCGGACAAGGCGACAGGTTTGAGAAGGCTTTCATGGCAGAGCTAATGGCAGTGGCACAGCTTCGTCACCGCAACCTTGTACGCCTCCGAGGATGGTGTGTGCATGAAGATGATCTCTTACTAGTCTATGACTACATGCCGAACCTAAGTCTCGACCGGCTTTTATTCACCCAAGCCTCATCGGGCACACCGCCACTCGGATGGAACCAGAGGCAAAGAATTATCACTGGCCTTGCTGCTGCTTTGTTCTATTTACACGAACAACTCGACACACAAATAATCCACCGTGATGTGAAGTCGAGCAATGTCATGCTCGACTCTCAGTTCAATGCTCGGCTTGGCGACTTTGGTCTGGCACGATGGATTGAACATACCAGTGAGCTTAATACACCAGTCAAGCGGTCTGACTCGACTAACATCTTCCAATTCAGGCTCACAGATACTAGTCGAATTGGAGGTACCATTGGCTACCTCCCTCCAGAGAGCTTCCAAAGGAAAGGAAGCGCCACCGCAAAATCAGACGTGTTTAGTTTTGGAATTGTCACGTTGGAGTTGGTAACTGGGCGGAGGGCTGTCGACCTGACATATCCGGATGACCAAATTTTCATGTTGGATTGGGTGCGGTGGTTATCCGACGAAGGGAAGTTGATAAATGCACAGGATAATAGGCTGCTAGAGGGATCGTACCCGTTATCAGAAATGACTCGGATGGTGCATCTTGGCCTTCTCTGCTCGCTTCAGAACCCGACCTATAGACCGACCATGAAATGGGTCATGGAGAATTTATCAGACAGCAATTTAAGCAACTTGCCCTCCCTCCCTTCTTTCAAATCACTCCCCAAATATATTTCCTTTTCATCTTCCTCCACCACAACCACCAAAACCAGTACAGCCACTGCCGACTTCTCTAATTCGAGATCAATTTATGTTACCGCTGCAGATCATACAATTTTTGTCACAGCAGAAAATGGTGATAGTGGCAGTGGAGGCAATTCAGGCAACAGCAGAAATAGCCAACGGTCTATGAATTCAATCTCTAACATTGACACGCCGAGACAGATATCATACAAAGAAATTGTCGATTTCACAAACAATTTTGCCGAGTCCCAAATGGTGGCTGAGCTAGATTTTGGTTCCGGCTATGAAGGCTACCTTGACAACAAGCATGTGCTAGTCAAAAGGCTCGGCATGAAAACATGCCCTGCGTTACGAACCCGGTTCACAAATGAGTTGTCTAACCTTGCCAGATTACACCACCGCAACCTAGTCCAACTACGTGGCTGGTGCACTGAACAAGGCGAAATGCTAGTTGTGTACGACTACTCTACCACACGACTCCTCAGCAACCATCTGTTTCACCGAAAGAAATATGTTTTACCGTGGCATCACAGGTACAACATTATCAAATCCCTTGCTTCGGCGGTTCTTTATTTGCATGAGGAGTGGGAGGAGAAGGTGATACATCGCAACATCACCTCATCAGCCGTTTTTCTAGACCACGACATGAACCCGAGGCTAGGGTGCTTTGCATTAGCCGAGTTTCTTTCAAGAAACGAACACGGACATCATATTGTTACAAGTTCAGCCCGTGGCATATTTGGTTACATGTCACCCGAGTACATAGAATCCGGCGAGGCCACAACCATGGCTGATGTCTACAGTTTCGGCGTAGTCGTGCTCGAAATTGTAAGTGGAACTGCAGCCGTGGATTTTCGCTTGCCTGACGCGTTACTGGTACAGAGAGTACATAAATTGGAATTGGTTAACAGGCCTTTGGAGGAATTGGTAGATCAGAGAATGGATGGAGAGTTTGACACACATGAAATGATGCGGTTGCTAAAATTGGGTATAGTGTGTACACTATCGGATCCGAATTCTAGACCCAATATGAGGCAGATAGCGAGTGTTTTGGATGGAAATGATGAAATTTTAGATAAGATTGATGACAGAAAGGATGTAAGAGATGATTGGGTGAGAAAGAATTGGACTTCCTTGAGCATGGTTAGGCGAATTAAGGCTCTAGGTATACATTAATTTAGAGAAATGTGTTTATGTAAATTAGTGTATATAGGAAAATGTGTTTGCAGTGTGGTTTGTAGCCAGGAGATATAGATATATGGTATTGCTTGTGGTTTTTCATGTTGGATCTGCTTGTTTTAAACAGTTTTTGTTTTTGTTTCTATGCAAATATTAAAGAATGATATAATCATATAACTTGCATTTTCAATTATTATTATTTTTATTTTCCATAACTTGTTGTCTTGAATTAATCTTCTGAGAGTAAATTTTCGCATTATATATTGTTTGAATTAATCTCCCAAGAAAATATCCTTAAGAATTTTCTATAGCTTTTAATATAAAAAATTCAAATAGGTAACCAACTATTAACAACCCCAATTGTTTTTTTATTAATTACTCCTAGAAACTAGAAACTGCCTCATTTAATTAAAAGCATCTTTTTAGAAGTGAGCTATCCCTAGCAGCTCTGTTCTGCATGGTCCAAAAACGCTATTTTTCTTCATATTCGGTGAAGGATAATGCAATGCCACCTGTCATTTATTTTATTTCTTGAACATGTCACATTCTTTGACAATTTAAAAGTTACAATAGCGTGCAACCCCAACCAAAATATTGGACTAATTATAAAGTGAAAAAAAAAAACCATTAACTTTCCCTTTTTCCTCTCAGCCAACATATCGCCGGTCATATCTATGCACCCTCTTTTATTAACCTCTCATAGTTTATTCCAACGATATACATCATAGCTCAGAGGATACGCAGTGTTAGCTATATGCGGGAGGAGAATTTCGCCAGCCCGTATCTGACCGGTATCACTCATCCGCACCAAAAGAAGAGGAAAGAAAGGGAGGCGAAAAATAGAAGGGAATGAAATGGAATAAAAAAAAGATTAACATATTTAATCTCTTTGTATTTTAATGATTAATAAGGGAACATAAATTTAACTTACCTTTCCATCTTATTTCTTATTTGGTAGATTAAAATTTAAAAGGTTAATGAGAAATTCAGTAGTTGTTGTAGGTTTGTGAAAATAAACTTGAATGGGAATTATATAGATAAGATATAGAGTTGAGAATTTGTGTTTTTTTTTTTTTTTGAAAATATTTACAATAAAATGTATTTCCGTCCGTTACACCTCAAATTGGAAGAGAAATCAATTCTATTAATTATAATCATGCAAGATTAAACCTTTCACTCCTTGTATCCTTAAATTCTGACACAATTTTGTCAACCAAACACAATTCGAAAGAAATTTTTTTTTTCTTTCATTTCCCTCCCTTCCTCTACTCTCCATCCAAACAAGGTGTTAAGCAGGGGCGGTGCAATAGGATTTTGGGGAAAATTTTTAAGAGGGCATAATTGTATAGTTACTTTAAACACAATTATAATTTTATAATTTTTTCTGAAAAAAACATGACACAAAAGATATAGTTTTGAATATTTTCCTGAACCAGGAAACAATCATAGGCAAGTGCCTCCCTGAGTCTTACTGGCTCCGCTCATGTTTTTAAAGGATGAAAAATGACTTAATATGAACAAAATGAAAGAAAAAAGTAATTTGGAGATTTGTACTGAGATCCAATAAGATATTTTTTCTCAGGTTGGGTGCAATGTGTCCAAAACCTTTTAGGACTTGCACCTAAAAACCAGAGTTTTTAACTGACTCTAGCAATTCGTCAGCAATGTTACAAATAAAACAATCAAATCAATTAATAGATACATTGCTTACATCTTAAGGTCAGTTTGCATACATTGCTTATTTTTTCAAACTTTCAGAGGATTAATCTCTTTCATTGCTCCATTTCATCATCAGAATCAATCCCTACCCATTTTATAATACAAAAGAGAAATTCTTTCAAATTGACTCGTCCATTTTTATTCAGGTCCATCTCCTCTGCATTGTTTTAAAATAACAGGCCTTAAAATTCTCAAGTAAAGAAACTTACTGCAGTGCACTTGGTTTTTAAATTAATTAACTCGATATCAGTTTCAACCTAAAAAAAATACCAACTGCCAAGTACCAAAATAAACGAAGGCAATAAGCCAGAAAGTTGGAGTCCATTTTTCTCATATTATGCTTTAGAAGCTTACAGCCAACCTTTATGGGTTATTTGCAAATACCAAAAATAAAATTATATGTAACTATATGTTTTCTTCAAATCATGAAAAAGTTTGTCCTCACCTCAAACTAATTTCTTGTCTCAAAGAACAATTTAAACTAAATGAAAGATCCAAAATTTTGGGCACTGAATTTTTTATAACGGCTATGAGACATTTACTTTTGGGGTTTATATGACATACGGGCAATTTGGTCATTAGTAGCTACTTAACATATCCGAGAAATGTTCAATACTATTTTGAAATTATGAATCCAGTTAAATCTACACTAAAAGTTCGAAAGGAAATAGTTTAGAGGAAGAGCTACAATACTAAATCGCCTTGAAGTGACATGTCTGGGAGATTTCTCTTGATGGTGGGACTTATTTAATGAAAGAGACAAGTCCTTCCTCTTTAGCCTTCCATCTCCATCTTTGTCTAAGAATAGAAAAGCCTCCAATAATTCATGAAACATGTAGCTGAGCTGTTCTGATCCTAGTACGGCAATCTGAAATACCAGACAATTAAAGAAACCAATTATTTTTTATGAGAAAAACAAACCAATTATTAAAATCTCATATTTGGTAATAAGTGGCCAACCAGCAAATATTCACTTCTACAAATCTGGGTGAAACTGAAGTCGTTCGGACCAACATTTTCACTGAAAACCATATCGGAATGCTTTCGTATTCAAGAAAACATAACAAGCAATGAAATTAACTAGCTCAACTACATTTAGAAGATTAAATGCTCTCTCTATAGGTGAATGTGCATTTCGGAGTAGTATTCTGGCAAAATAACCATTTTTATATTCAGGCAGAATACACTGCTTTGGATTATTTTTCTTTCTTTATTTCCCAAGATTTTGGCACCAGGCCCGGTAATAATTATTGCTAGTGAACTAAGTATTGTAATGGCTACAATGGGTTGGGTCATCATTATTTCAGTTAGCATCATATCGAGAGCATGGGTTTTGACTGATCTGCCAGAATGCCAAGATTTCTGACCCAATTAACCAAATGATTTAGGTCAGTATTAACAAATCTGGCAGTTTACTATTGACCCTTTGGCTGGTAGGTCAACATATAGGTCAGTATTAACAAATCTGGTAGTTTACTATCGACCCTTTGGCTGGTAGGTCAACATACAGGTCAGTATTAACCAAATAATTTAGGTCAGCTCAACATATAGGCCCAGTCAGTCAACAATTGGCTGACCTACTACAAATTATGTTAACATGATCAAATTACATTGTTAGCAGAAGACGAAACTGTGAGTAGATACGTGAGGCAAAGAAGAACAATAAATTCAGGATACTGTATCCCTTTATTCCCGTCAATGTCACAATAGTTATATAAGCTATGCATATCCTCTTCTGAGAGTTGAATTTGCATTTTGTCAAAGCATTTCTTCATTTCTTCATGATCTATTGTGCCATTGCCATCCTCATCTGGAGCATAAAGCAGGAAGATAAGAGATGTAATTTGGTTATTATATTTGTTTAGTTTGTGTTAATTAAGCATTTTCTTATCAATTTTATAAAAAATAAAGCATTTTCTTAACAAATACGTTATTGGCTACAAAATTTGAATGCACCACCAAACTGTCTTTAGTATGACAGTGCACCTTTTGATCAGCATAAAATGTACCTTAACAACCTGCTTTGTAATCAATGTTACAGTGTACCTTTGGATTCAATATGCCTTTATGTCATTTACAACCTGTATAACTTCCTCAACTTGGTATAGTTCTATCAAGTCCTTGGAGTAGTTATTTGTTTCCTTTTGTCTTATAACTTTGTTTTATTTTTATTTTATTTTTCTGTGCAGTCATTATCATCATCCATTAATTCATCAAAGCCTTGTGATCAATTTGGATTTATTCACTAAATTCTCTGGCATGATATTTGATCGACTAATGTAATGCTGACAACACAAGGTACCCGTCAGATTTTATTGATTATTTGAATTTATCGAAGTTACTTGCATAATGTGCAACACAATAAATGCCCATTATTGGTTACTTGCACAAGATGCTAACAATAATAACCCAATCAGAACCAAATCAAAAGTTTATGGGAGAAAAAGATGAAATAAAGAATATCTAATATCAAGAAATAGTGGAATGTTTGGTTACCGTATTCTTTGAACAGGTCTCTGATGTTTCTCAATCCTTCTTTGAACTGAGGGAACCGCATTGAAATACTATTCATTGATCGAAATGTCTTTTGGCCAGTTGATTTATTTATCTGTTTAATTGCTTCTATCAGCCTCCTTTCAAGAATCTGATCTCCTTTTCCGCATTTCGATGAAATCTTGCCATGAAAGAATGACTTGACAGCATAACATGGATGAAACAACCCTGATACAACATGATTACAAATTTAAATACCTATTAAATGAACTCATATTTGATCTATATTACACTAATTCCTTCCTTAAACATACAATTAGCATTTAAAAATTCGTGCCAAGATTACCTGAGGCTCCTCGCATGGTTACCTGCTGAGTACTGAGTACCAGCTCTATACGGGTTTATAGTATACTATAGAGACTAGGCGAGTCCAGTACTCTCCATTTAGTCGAAACCGAACATGTCCATTTCGATCAAACATCTTGTGTGCTTATTGTTAGTACTGTTCCACCAAATGCCAGGAGACGTGTCCATTTCCATTTCGATCGGACATCTTGGAGAGGATGCACACGCATGGAAGCATTTGCAATTTTGATTCTCTTTGATCGGAAAAGAAAAGGAAAGAAGAATGGGGTTCCTGGTTGCTGTCAGGGGGTAACCAGTGACTCGACTCTGGCCTACTGTAATACCTTCCCAAAAGGGAAATTCCATAGGCCTCACATTTCGGTCCATTAACTGGCCCAATCTTGCCCATCTCTAAACCCAACAAGATATTACTAGAGCAATTGTAGGCTCTATCCACTATGGCCTAGACAAGAGTCACAAGACAGCTTTAGATTGGAGAGTATATTTGATCTGGACCGCTCATTTCCTATCGGACCGATGCTAAAAGCATTGAATAGCGCCAGAGCGGTCAAAATGTATCATGAAGGGGTTAGTTATAGGGAAATAAATCTGCTGTTATTCCAAAGGAATAACAGGAACCTGTTATTCATATTACAACCGTTGATTTTCGTTCAGATTCACGTACAACAAAATTTCTTGGTTAAGATTCGCGCATTCAAAAATTTGAACGGTGGAGATCAGAATAACAGGTCCTGTTATTCCTTTGGAATAACAGCAGATTTATTTCATAGAATCAACCGTTTGATTTGAATCAGCAGGTGAGAGTTCATTAGCGAAGCCGAGGCAGCACTTGAGAAATCATTGCGGTCCTTGCGGACTAGAAAAAAGAAACTGAGATAATAACCCCTGAGCACGCTTGTTTCTCCTTTTCTTCTCCTTTTTCCGCTTGTAGAGAAGAATCCTTACTCCTGAAGACAAGCAATCGAGCACTACCTAATTAGGCACTCGTACAGGTGAGACCATGCATGTTTGATGTTTCTTGTTTCTCTTTATATATGCTATGCTACGCTCTTGCTCCTTTTTGAGTTAAAGAGACTGAAGCTAAAAATGAATCTAGTGTATTTATGTTCTTCTCCTTCATTCCTTCTGTTTGTATCTCTTCAACTAATTTCTGCTATTTTCTCGGATGCTGATCCTCCTGGTAAGATCAAGTGATCAACCCAATTAGTCCCTATTTCTGGTCTAATGCTGAATTAATTTGAGTTATTACTAATTTACCAATTGCATAAATGCATTAGGTTTTCAGTTGAACTGAATCATTATGGTACTTTGTTAGCCTTACTTTTGTGTCTGATGGTGGTATCTGGAAACAATGAAAGACTGTAGTTGAGGCTTAACACTGAATGACCAAAAAGCTGTTATTGCTGTTTTATGTAATCATAATATATTGTACTGCTTTGGTACTGTACCAGTATTCAGTGTACAATTTGTCGTAAAATAAAATAACTTCAAACATTCTATCACTTCTTATTACAAAATGGATGACATTGTTAGTCACTGCAATGTGGAATCAGTTATCTCAATAAGACGTCTTTCAGTAAAAATAACTAATGCCACATCATTCGATAGATTCATGATGTCCAATCTTTGGCTAAAACAGACTGCAGGTACCAAAAAGAAACAAGTCAGAAATTTACGGACCAAAATGAAACTTGAAAGGGAACTTGATTTTAAGTGTAATTTAGTCATTTTGTTGCGAACCTAACCTCCTACTTGTACTTTGTTTTTTCCAACAAGGTTTCTTAAGCCTCTCTTGTGGAGGCTCAACAGTCTACACCGACCCTTTAAACCTCACCTGGATACCTGACACGGGTTATGTCACAACTGGCTATGCATCCAATACACTGACTAATGTCAAATCTCAAACACCCAGCCAAGTTCGTTTCTTCCCAACCTCTGACAGGCAACAGGCCTCCGACTGCTACAACCTCCCCACTAAAAACTTCTCTCTCATTCTTATTAGATCAAAATTTTCTTACAACAACTATGATGGAAAGGAGAAGCCGCCGACATTTTTGGTGTCTTTAGGCACTGCCAATGTGTCCCTTGTTAATTTAACAAAACTAGATCCATGGGTTGAAGAGTTTATTTGGAGGGTTCAGAAGGATACTCTGAGATTTTGTTTGCATTCACTTGCTAATGGAGGTTTTCCAGTTATTTCTTCTTTGGAGATGCGGCCTCTGCCTGATGGAGCTTATAGTTCAAATTTGGATGGGCTTGGTGGTAGTTTGTTAAGAAAAAGGTTTCGCATCAATTGTGGTTATGACCACAAGAAATCATTAAGGTATAGCTCATTGAAATTATGGAATTAAATTGAATTTCGCTGAACAAATACTAGTTTAGATCCCGGCCTCATTTTTGGGGTAACAATGTTTACTATATGCCCTGTTGTCCTTCAAATCTTCACCCTTACATTATAAAATAAAAAAAATATATCTAAGGCTTCGAAGCAGAATAGCTATCTACTAGCCTTTTGTAATTGTTATAGGAAATTTCCATTATCACTGTTTTTATTTAACCCTAGAAAAATACCTTGTAATCTCTAATCAGTGCCATTACTAATCAGCCATTTACATTGTTTTATATTACCAGATACCCATATGATTACTACGATCGGGTGTGGGACCCAGATCAGAAATTTATTCCTTCTCATCCAACAGCATCGTTCAGAATTCAAAAATCCTTAAATGCTTCAACCATAAAGGAGAGGCCACCAGTCTCAATTCTACAAACTGCAAGGGTTTTAGCAAGGAAAAATATCATGAGTTACAGCTTCCCCCTTGGAAAACTGGGTAGTTATTATATGATCCTCTATTTTGCTGGAATCACTCCCGTTTCATCAACTTTTGACATTTTAATAAACGAAAATGTTATGAGCATGGGCTACACTGTAAAGCATGGTCAAGCTAGTTCCCTTGCATTTACTGTGAAAATGGTTGATCGTGTGTGTGTATCATTTCGAAATATCAGCTTTTACCCCCAAGTTAATGCCATTGAAATATATGAGATCGTTAATACGCCGCCAGAATGCTCAGCCGCTACAGGTTAGTAGAATCACGAACTTGTATGATATCCTGTTAAATGCCCACTATTACTTGTAGAGTTCTTTGCAAATGAAACCAAGATTTTACCTTTGTAAATAGCAGCAAAATTTTTGGTTATTTGCAAATAACACCAATTAAACCAAGGTAAGTTGGTGAAAAACTTTACTAAAATTTGGACTGAGATTTTCATTTCAAGTTCAGAATCATCCAAGTCCTCTCGGTTCCATTTTATTTGAATCATGACTTATGGATAGACTTGGGTTTGAAAGTTTAAACGAGGGGCAAAATTTTTAATACAGAATATGCATCTTCCATTAATCTAAAAGAGTGCATGTTGTTTCAAATATTAAAAAAAAAAAAAGAAGATCCTTTCCACTTGCAAGCATTACAAAAAGAAGTACTATGTCATTTACAAAGTTGCTTTGATGTGTCAGTGTCAGCTCTCAAGGTAATTCAAGAATCGACTGGAATTAATTTTGGATGGGAGGATGATCCATGCTCTCCTATGCCATGGGATCATCTCAAATGTGAAGGCAATTCGGTTACAGCACTGTAAGCAAATGATAGTAATTAATGCAAATGACTCCTAAAGCAATTCAATTTGGTCCCCAGAGCTTAAGAGTTCCCGTTCTGTTCTGTTAATTCAAATGTGTTTTGCTTTGTCCTTAACATCATCTTTTAGTCAAAAACTATGTATATCCTAAGTCAGGACTGCCTTGTTATTGAGAAATATCGGAGCAAAGTATTTTATCGAATAACTAAGAGCTTTTGTCAGCATGTCTGACTCAAAAGAATTATCAGGTATAGGTACTGTTATTAAAATTGGACCGGAATGGCTGGATTAACCGAAAAAGGGGAATCAGACACAGCTACAGTTTGGTTTTAAAGGATCGGATTAGTAAGTGAACCCAATAAAACCAATTGAACCGTCCAGTTTTGCAAAGAACCGCTAAACTGGTCACATTAAGATTACTTGATCTATTAAAGAGCATATTATAATTTAAAAGTTAAAACCATTCAAAGTATGAAAGTCAGGTTTGTATGCAATTAGGCTCTAGTTTGGCAAATTTCAAATGTGACCACACAATGTGTTTATTAGATATGCAAGTATGAAAGTCAGCTTTTTATGCATTTAGATATTTATGTGGTTTTTGTTGATTTTCAGTGAGCTCTCTGACATGGATTTGGGAGCAATTACTCCTACATTTGGAGATTTGCTTGACCTCAAATCATTGTAACCTACTCATATTTATCAGATTTTCAGTTACTTGGCATTAACTTTTGTAATTTTATTATTTATTTCAAATATTTAATATTACTTTCCTGAAGAGAAAATCTGTTTTCTAGGGATTTGCATAATTCCTCACTTTCTGGAGAGGTCACCAACTTGGGCACTCTTCAACAGCTTGAAATATTGTATCGCTTTACTTTATATCTCAAACTTCTGGCTGTATTCCTTTTTTTATTCAACTTCCTGGTAAGGTGATTAATATATCTGATTTTCATTTGTAGAAACCTTAGCTTCAACAAGCTGACTTCATTTGGGTCAGATTTTGACACTATGATTAGACTTCAAGTACTGTAAGTATACTAATTCACTGAAAGATTTGCTCTTTTCTTGTGATGTATAAATTAGTTCCTTCCTGATCAATGGGTGTTTATTTTGAATTTTACCCGATATTTTTTAATGTGAAGGGACTTGCAAAATAACAGTTTAGAGGGAGCTGTTCCAGAGAGCCTCGGAAGCTTAAAGGAACTCCACTTGTTGTGCGTTCTTTTTTCTTACGTTTGTTAATTTTGTTCTTTTTTTTTTGGAAAAATGTCCAGTGGCTTTACTTTTTTTTTTTTTTGAATGATAGTAAGATATGGGAAATTACTCATCTTATAGGTCCACTTGCAGATTTGGATCTGCATTTAATTTCGAATATTTGGTTTTCAATGCAGAAACTTGGAAAACAATGAACTTCAAGGAGTTCTTCCTTGGTCTTTGCACAAGAGAAGCTTGGAAGTAAGGTAGTGTACTATGGTATCCATTAAAGAAATAATGAAAACTAAGAAACAAAGGACTTTAGTCCAACCATATATGCAGAGGTAGCTTAATAGGATGATTTTCATATTTCTTATACAGAACATTGGGTAATCGGTGTCTCTCATTTTCTCAAGGGGAGTGCAAAAGAAATGTCGTCGCAAATCACACTCAGTTTGAAGTACCACTGGTTACTGCAATTTTTCCTTCAAATAAGGAGCACCCCCACTCAAACCACAGAAAGATAATAATCGGAGCAGCTGGCAGTGCCTGTTTGGTGGTTGTTTTGGGGGTGGTGGTGTTTATTGTCTTTCAAAGAAAGAATAGGAGACATCAAGCAGCATCAGAAAAATGTGAGATAAATGCCATTTATTTTCTTAAATTTTTAGATGACAATGTTGCTTTTGAATGAAGCTTCTAAAATCATTATAATCAAAGGACTGCAATTTAACCTTAACTGGAAGGCATTTACAAGTCCTTTACACAATTAAACCTCAATTATTGTGAATGCCTGTGAAAGTATACTTCAGTTTAAGCCCAAATTTGGCTTGAAGTGACCTCATTTGTGCAATCATATGTACTGAGATCCAGATTTCCAATGACTACAAACATAACTTGAGTATGTTCTCACTTCTTCTAACCATATTACGCCAGGGACAGCAAGAGACCTTTTTTTATTACGCCAGGGAAGTGTTTCTAATTTATAAATCCTTTTTTTTTTCTGGCAGGGACAGCAAGAGACCTGCAAGGATGTACGTCAGCCAGAATTTTCACTTTCAAGGAAATAAAAACTGCTACAAACAACTTCAAGGATCTGATTGGCCAGGGTGCTTTCGGGTCAGTTTACTCAGGAAAACTTTCTGATGGAAAGCTCATTGCAGTAAAAGTGCGTTCTGATGAAACACAACTTGGTGCCGATTCATTTGTTAATGAGGTCAGTGATGATTTCTGGATTGTAATATCCAATTTAAGGAAGATGTTTCATATGTACCCCACATCATACCAATACATCATGCATACTGCAGGAGGGGATGAATGATATTTAAACATTTTGTAGCGTGTGAAAGATGCTATGCTTATTTTTTTTTTATAATGATTAGGGAGTATTTATGTATGTACAAGTTAGAGTGGTCTTAAAACTAGCAACTCTGCCAAGCATTTTGTTTATTAGACCGTTGTGCCTCATGGTCTAATTCTATAGTCGTTCTTTTCTTTGCTTGTAATTTTAGGTGAGGATTTTATCTCAGATTAGGCATCAAAATCTAGTAGCTCTAGAAGGTTTCTGTTGTGAATCAAAAAAACAGATCTTGGTGTACGAGTACTTGCCTGGTGGATCTTTGGCTGACAATTTGTATGGTAGGCTGGTTATTCAAATTTGAAAAATTATCAACTTATTATGTTGAAGCGACATATTATTTTCTAAAATTGGTGATTTTTAAGGTTCAAACAGCAAAAACGCTAGCTTGAATTGGGCTCGGAGGTTGAAAATTGCAGTAGATGCAGCTAAAGGTATGGTGAAATCTTAACCACTGGGTTTGGCTAAAATTTGGTCATGTGAGTGCTGACATTTTAACTTGTTCTTGTGTTGTTAAGGATTGGATTATCTACACAATGGTAGCAACCCAAGAATAATTCACCGTGATATGAAGTGTAGTAACATTCTTTTAGACTTGGAAATGAATGGAAAAGTCGGTGATTTTGGGCTTTCCAAGCAAGTTTTATCTGACACTTCACATGTCTCTACTGCTGTGAAAGGAACAGCCGGTTATCTTGATCCCGAGTAAATCCTCATATTCTAATTTTCCTTGTTCTTACTCTTTGTGAATCACAATTAAGTTTACATTTGAAACCTTGATTATTCTGTAGATACTATGCGACGCAGCAGCTAACTGAGAAAAGTGATATATATAGCTTTGGAGTTGTACTTTTGGAGTTAATTTGCGGCCGTGAACCGCTTAGGCATTCTGGTGCTCCAGATTCTTTCAACTTGGTTCTCTGGGTATGCAATATTTATACATCATCTTCTTTTTCCTTAACCCTCTCCTGTACTTCTCTCAAATCAATAGCTTTTAATACAAACGTTCATTAATTTAGGCCAAACCATATCTGCAAGCGGGTTCTTTTGAGATTTTAGATGCAAACTTGATGGGAGATTTTAATGTTGAGAGCATGACAAGAGCTGCCTCCATAGCCGTGAGATGTGTTGAAAGGGATGCATCACAGAGACCAACTATTTCTCAAGTATTGGCTGAATTGAAGGAAGCATATAGCATCCAGTTAACTACTCTATCATCTAGAGGGCATTCGTTCTAAAACTGGTGCTACACTTAGCTTTGAAACTTGTGTGTATCCCAAACAGAGGTCAGTTGTGAAAGAGCAAGCATAGATGGTGTAGCTAGCATGTGAATTATGAGTATTTCCTGTATTTTTTTTCTAAGTTGATTGAGTAGCTTGCAATCTCTTGTGCATTTTGAATCTGAAGGAGCCAAGGGAGGTTTTCTGGGCTTAAGAGTTGCTATAATTAAGTTATTGTGTCAACTAACCTAACTTTGTCATTTGCATTTAAACAACAGTTTAGTTAAAAGAGCACAGCAGAGGAAATTCTGGCTTTTGAGGATAATGGCCCGGAGGCTGGATCTAATCAACTTGACAATTAAATATGAGAAATAATTTTCATATCACTGTAGTACCTGTACAGGTCTTGTTAACACCAATCGACCAGCAGAAGCATTCCAAATGTTAAAATATATATAGTGGTTTAATTCAACCTTGTCAATAGTTTTCTTATTAATACATCGTTAGTTGGCAATTAGCTACAAACCTTAAAAAAAAGTTCAATACAAAATATTCAACAAGGGTATAGCAATAATAAGAACAGCAGGTTCCAGTAAAATGTTGGGTGAGTAAATGCCTAGGTTAAAGTGACACCGTAGGGAGGAGATATGTAATTAGGGTTAAAATTAGGATAATTTTTTTTAATTCTTATTGGTAATTAGAATTAGAAGTTAGAGCATTACTTTTTATCTTTATCCAGTGAGTTTGAATCAAATTTGCTATTTTCTTGGCCCTCAGACGAAAATTTTGAATCCTCCCCTACCATCGAGAGGGTACCAATGGTGCTGAATGAGTGATAACACTAAGTGAAGATAGAGATTTATAATATAGAGATAAATCAATTTGAAGTCTGACGTAATAAATTGAAAACTAGTGAGTCAATTACTGATTCAAAAAATTAGTTTTTGGATAGTACCGGATTGATACTGGTGCTGAAATATATATTTTTTTTAGGAAAAATATGAGTCGAGCCCGTATTTGATAACAATTGTTGGTTACACCAATGGTGTTACTTACATAAAATAGGAAAAATGCTAAAACAGTTGAGCCTTTTGAAAGAAAATTCTACATATAAAAGAACACACAAAAAAAGAAAATGAAAACAAATGATGCTTTAAAAGAAAGTAGTGGCTGATGTCCTCCCGTCGATTTTTCTCCGCTCCATGTGTTCATAGAATTTAAGTTGCCAAAGAATTTCTTCTAATAGCTCTTCTGTGGTCTTCCATGAATATGCAAAGCAGCAAGCACAACCCTCTCTCCACATAACAAATTGCACGAATAACAATGTCGTTTTCTGAACTTGGTTCAGAGTGCTTGTCTTGTCCATGTTTGTTACTTCTATTGTTAGTGTGGCCAGCCACCCCTGGGCCGGTCTGTGTGCCATCAGCATGTTGTATAATTGCAATGTGTAGGGACATTCCTGGAACAAGTGTCGTCCTGTCTCCGCAAGGATTAGTTTGTTTCTTTGTAGGATTTTGAGGTTTTGGATTACGTACCAATGATGTATCTGTGCACTGAAATCTTATTAGTGTCTAACTAATTGGTGTCAGCTGTGAGTGGCTGAGAAGTATGGGTATTCAAGGGTTTATTAGTGGGTGTTATTATACTTTATTGTACTTTATCAGGTTGAGTAAATTAGTATGGAGTAAAAGTAGTTTTACTGGTAAATGCAAAATATTGGTTGTTTTCAGCTTATTTTCGACAAAAATAAGAAGAAGAACAACAGCTAGTCAAGATGGAGAAAGACAAATGGTGGCTAAAGACACTCTGTCAGTTAGTAAGTTCCTCTCAACAAAAAGCTGTACTGGTAACTGGGTGAAATTAAACAGAAATTATCATTAATTGGGCTCCCAAGCAGAGAGGGCAAACACTACCCGACCCTTCCAACCTTGTAATAACCATCCATTTTCTCGGTCTACAAAAAAATACTTGTCAAAAAATTTCTTCACTTCATATCCCGCCTTGCGAACAACTTCCTCTTTCAAGGGCAGCTGCTTAAACCCTGCTCTGAGATTCTTCACCTGCCACTGCTTGTATGTCTCCGGCCGCTCCACCCTCTTACTTCCCTCACAGGAAATCACATTTATAACCTCTCTTCCAAACATATCCTTTTCGATCAACAACCTATGTTCATCTATCCTTGAGGTGGTTGTCTCGAGCATGTCAAAGAGTGTGGAGTAGTGAAACAATGCTTCCCGAAACCGCGTCTCGAAAAATGGCACGCCGAAGCTCCCGTTAAGTACCCCATGAATGAACACAGCAGGGTTCATCTTACGAATGGTGTTCAGAACCCTGGTTCTCGGGTTGTCTAATGAAACGGTCTCGTCGACAATGTTCCTCAGTCGGTAGAGGCAATTGACAACAAGAACCTCTTCCCCATCAATGTTGAGATCGGCTACCTGTACGGTTTCCCACTTAGCGACAATTGCACGGTACTCGAAAGGAATGTTGAATATCTTTGCATACTCAGATAGCTGACTACCTGTCTCTTCGATCCGCTTTCCTGGCCTGAAACCAGGCTGGGGCAGGTCGATGCCTGTGATGCGCAGCCTAGGGGGGCCACCTGGCATTCTGGCAAGTCGTTGCATGAAGCACGGCCATTGGAAGCCGTA
Source organism: Carex cristatella (assembly GCA_024447775.1). Taxonomy (NCBI): domain Eukaryota; kingdom Viridiplantae; phylum Streptophyta; class Magnoliopsida; order Poales; family Cyperaceae; genus Carex; species Carex cristatella. The sequence goes on from JAJHPF010000022.1 coordinate 4,594,168, forward strand.
GTAAATCCCGTAATCCACAACATGAAGCTTCTTCGACCCTCGCGCTGCGTCCAATATGACCTCTGTTGAAAAGAAGTGAGATATCTTCTTGAAAGGGCATGAGGTCAGGTACAGCTGATACGCCTTCAATAGATCACAGGTAAAAGAGTGACTTCCTGCAAGTGAAGAATAGATCTCATCTCCCATGCCAGAAAGGCGAGCCTGAAGTCCCTCGGCAAAGTAATGTGCAAGCCTCTGTCCCGAATTGCCATAGGGGGAAGAATGCTTCCTGATCTGCTTGAGATACTCATTCGCGGCTCGGCTGTCATCAGTGGCCACAGCTTGAGCGCATTGGATAAGGAGAGTCTCCAAATCCACTACCTCCTCCTGCTTTCTTTGGCCCTTCTTGCGACCTCGTTTGTTACCAGGCGGTAATTCGAGCGCCATTACAGCCCCCGGGGGTGGCGCATTGAAATCGCAATTGTTGTTGCCGGTGCAAAGCAACACTCTGTCGAACAAGTCACGAACCTCTTCCTCAGTACAAGTAGACGAGTGCTTTGCGCATCTTGCTTCCTGGGGATTATTATCATCCCTGTCCCAGCGATGTTTCTTCTGTCCCATACTGATTGCCTGGTTCTCTCCCTTGCCAGTATCAGCAGCAAATGATTCATTATCTTCTCTGGCATCTTCAGTCAAGACAACCATGTTTGCTGAATCGGCAAATTGGCCGTGGAATTCAATGGAAGAATTCTGATCCTTGTCTCCAGAAATTGTGCATCCATTGGAATTTAGCAAAGGCTGATTAATAGGTGATGTTTCTATGATTTCAAGGAATGGTTTTTGTGCTGCAATAAATGCAGGGTGTTGATCTGAATAGCTTTCACCATCATCACTAGTTCCTTCTTCCATCAAAAGTTGATTTATATAGGTCAGGTCTAGGTCCAAGAATTTGTCTCCACAGGCTACATTCCTCGTTAAATCGGCATCGGTAGAAGAAAGAAAATCAGAGCTTTGGCAAAAGCCAATTGAAGAGAGGGGATTAGCATCTGGAGAGAAGCAAATCGAAGAGCTCGGCATTAGGGGACTTAGCCCTTCATATATTTTCTCCATCACCACAGAAAAATTGCTTGTTTCTTCTTGTAGTTCAAAGAAAAAGTGGTGTCCTTAATTTTTTCTTTTTAAAAAAAGAAGAGAAATTATACGAATGTTAGAATCAAGGAAAAGATAGAATGAACAGAATTAAATTCATAAAGCAAAGCGGGGAACAAAAAAAGGATTTAGTAGGGTGAATGAGAAAAAAAATTAGCGCCAAATTAGGATTATCAGCGCCATTACAGAAAGTAAAAGGGGGCGTTTTTTAAGCAAAATAGAAGGGAAGAGAAAGTACCTGTAACTCACCACTCCCTATTTTTAAAAGAATATATTAATTCGTAATTGACAAGTCACAATATGGTTCATGTACGTAAGTACGTTGACTTCTTTCAAATAAAAAAATTGATTTAAAAATTATATCCTTAATTGACAGTGTCCTACGCTATTTTTTTAAAGAAAAGGAGAGAGTTCGTTGCAACATATTGGCAATTTTATTTTATTTTACTGACAAGCGGCAAGCATTATTATGTTTAAATTTAACATGCAGGCGAATTTATGCTTATATTATGTTATCATGTACTAGGGGTGAAAACTAAGCGGATACGGAGCTGATAGTGGTAAAGCCATATGGCTCATATTCATATTATTATTATTTTTAGTTTTCAAATACGAAGTATACAAAGCGGATATCAGATGGAGACACATACGGATCCGTATCATATATTTATTAAAATAATATAAAAAATATTAAAATTCATAACATTTATCTAATTATAATGGTGAATAACATAATTTTTTCATAATATATATTAAAATATATGGTATATATCTACCATTCGGATACGGATAATTGAAACGTAAAACCATATCAGTATCCTTATCCACACGAATATTCAGATATTAGATATCCATATCTAAGTTTTTAAATACTGATCGAAATATTATCCATACTGTTTTCCCCCCTATAATCATGTTCCTTCAATAATTGGTGAATTCAGGGCAAATAACCATCGGCTTGCAGCCCAATGACAAAAGGTACCCGCTTAGTTCCCCTTCATGGGCCATAGAACAAAATTGCAAATGGAGGCATTGATTTAATGCCTAAAAGGTACCTTAACCAACATGAGCAACACACATACGAGCAACAATTCCTTCACCACATTTTCCAACTCTTACATAACAAACAATTTAAGCACAACAAGTTCAATAAAATTTACTCTAAATCAAATAGTTTAAGACATCATAATAACTACCGTATCAAAAACATTCCCAAGTACATTGTCCAACAAGATGTCGCTCCGTGCTTTTTCTTTTTTTTTACACAGGCAAAGACGAGGGACAACAAGGAAAACAAATTTATTAAATCATACCCGATTATGAAAAGACCGTCGAAATCTAAACTGGATCAAGGCATGCCACTGGGTCTTCTATTGATATATCCTTCTTGAGTTTTCTGTGATGTCAGACAACTATCTAGAGAACACTCTCCAATCTGAGGTACTTTTGTGTCCATATATTTCTCGTCAGTGTAAGATAGAGGTAACAAATTTGACTCACACTGATAACTAAGACATTCTGAAATCTCTCCAGTTGGCAACTCGAGAGGCACATTGCCAATAGAAGGTAGATCTGTTGCAGCCATATTCATGTTTAGCAGTGCATTGCATGCAGTTTCAAGCATAGAATTGAAGTACTTCCCTTGAGCCTCGATTCGGACCTCAAGACGGCGTTGGACCTGTTACAGAACAGTGGTGCGACAGTTAAGAAACAGACAAGGATGCTTAGATATCCAGATTTATTAAATTTAAACAGCAAATGGTCTTGTTTTAAGCCAAAAAAATTAAAATTATTAGGCTAAAAGTATATCTAATAATATAGAACAAAAAGACTGAACATGTCCCAAGAACATCCTGTGATTCCTGTCCCTTATTTTTCAAAATAAGACCAAAGTGCCCTCCTTTTACATTTTGCAACTCAAATGGCAAATAAAGAGGTTCAGGGGAGATGTCCTGTGTGTTAAGGTGCTAAGGACATCAAATTTTTCTTTGCACACGAGGTTTCTAGTATCAGTTGGTTATTCAATTAGCAAACTTGTCAGTTAGCACCAGGTAGACATGGAATTATAACAGTGATGAAAATGCCAGACAGACCTCAAGCTGTTCTTGTAACCTTCTTTGAAGCTCCATTTGTATTCTCATCGCCTCATTACATTTACTGTAATTAAAGTTTAAAATTTACTCAAACGGAAAAAAAAGAAGGTCGCACAAGAAATTTTAAAGGCACATTAGGAGATGTACTTACTCATTTACTTCTTGTGAAACAGATCGTGATTTTGATGATGATGCCGTACTTCTTTGATTTTCGCCAGCACAATCTGCAGAAAATAAACAAGGACTATATATGATTTCATTGATCAAAAAGCAATTTTGAAATCAAGCTGAATCAGAATCTACATTGGTAAGGTCTTTATGGCTCAGCAACGGTCAATATACAATCGACACCGCATCAGTACCACCAGCCAGTATATTTTAAAATCAGACCCTTCTGTTCATAAGATAAACTCAGTACCATCTTTAGTTTTGTCGCTAGACTCCTTGTTTGACTGCCTTCCCATTCTGTATTTCTGCATGATGAGCCAAATAGCATGTTAGGAAGGTAAAGAGATAGCTCTGTTGATTAAAAAGTGCAATAGACTTCTTCTATCAATTGAATTCACAAATAGTTTTTGTCAAAAATTGACAAGTATTCAATACATATTTCCTATCTAAGCAGTGACCCTGTGCTTACATAAATTCACTGTTGAAACACACAAAACATGAGCACGAAAACTAATACTCTTTGAGAGTGATCTTATAATGCAAAATTTACTCCTGATATATTTCTGATGGGCTTGTAGAAGGCGACATGAGAGAAAATATGATTGCTAAAAGACTAATTATGGAAGTTGGCATGAGTTTGCTCAACTGAAAAGCAGAGATCACATTTGCAACAAGTCACGAGGAGAATCAGCACATGGCAGTAATTAATAATTATGGTAAATTTTATCTAAAAGCATAATAAATTAATAATCAACAACAACAAAGGACTTCACTACAATCAACCAACAGTAGGCTACTCCTTTGTGGAGATAAATCAAGATAATTCTTTCCAAAAAACAGTAAAGAACTGACATTAGCATGCTATGCACAAAATATATACATGTATCAAGTCGACTCGATTATTGAAACAGAATGCAGAAAACTAACTTGTACATGATGACTGTTTATGCCTTAATTTTTCATCAAGACAATGGTACTTTTACTTCTGTTTGTGTGCCTAGGATTCAAAACAAATGAGTTTGACAAAGGTAAAGATTACATTTGTAGCATACTAACCTGTCTGAACTCTAATCACATCAGATATACATTTCCAGAATTTTATAAATGGGAAATCCTGTAGTACCACAATCACACTAAAAGGAATGCATTGAATGTCATTTGATTTGTAGAACGACCAATAAATGCACTGAAGAAGAAGAAGAAACATACACCATATATGTATGGATCTGTGTCGACAAAGGCAATGGTTTGCCCAACAAAATTTGACATTTGTTTGGATGATTTCTCAATATGTTAAGAACTGAAACTAGTTTGCTAACATCATATTAATTTGTAGCTCTTTAGTAAAGCAAAACTGAGTATATGTGTATATTCAATTTCAATCATCTCCCACTGAGTCAGTACCTCCTGCTGTTTGAAGCAAAGATGTTATACACTAAATTTGTAAACACGGCCTTAATTGAGTACAATGTGTACTAAAATACCACCAACAGTATAGTTAATTAACTTAACTAACTTAAGCGTTACTCAGTTAGCACTCTGATTGGTTAAAATTAAGACAAAATTACTCTATAATTCAGAAATCACTTGTAAAGGGAATACAAACAAACCTGAAGATGGCTTTTCAAGTGGTAAAGAGTGAGTCCTTTGATTCCCATTGCCTTCAATATTGTCTTTGGTGTTGCTTCTACAAAAGGAAGAAAACATACAGAGTTCAAATAGCAAGAAACTCCAACTGAAACCAAAAAAAAAAAAAAATTGGAGAAAATTGAAACTCACTATCTGGACCGCCAAGCTCTTGTACAGCGTCAACGAACCGGTCGTGCAAATCGGCGGTCCACCTGAGCCGAGGCTTGGGGTCGCTCCATGTGTGACACGTGCCCACTCGAGGCAAATTCGTCTCTTCAAGAGAGCCTTCAAAGAACCCAGCTTCTTTGGGAAACATTGTGCCTCTATTGCTCCCTATCTCTCTCCGAACCTCTGTCACTTCAAAAAACCCAAGAGAGGTGGGAAAAGGAAAGGAGAGGGGACACTAGAGTACTTAGAAATGGAGAGAGAGGTTGGGTTTGGTAAATGATAATGTAATGATCTGGCTGTCACAGGAGGAGATGGTGGTATCATTTTTTATTGAAGAACGAAGGAGGTCCGATGCCCATCGGACCTACTATTAGGTTCAACATGCCTGACCGTCCGATCTATCTCAAATCTGTGCGCACGAAAATCGAAGCAAATTGCACGAAATTTAAAGCACTGCGTACGAATTAAACCCGTCGAACGAAAGTAGGTCCGATGGGCATCGGACCTACTCTCAAAGTCTTTTCATTGGGTTAGTTTAGTGCGCAGGAGGCATAATTGTTTGGCTAATCATTTATTTAAAGCTTAATTTATAGAGCTAATCATTTTGGCGCCGTCCTCCTGTGAATTCAGATCCTCTCCATTACCTGATAAGGGAATCTTGTGAGTTGATTAATCTAAACCGTCTGATTTTAAACGGCCAATCCGGCTCCTGTCTATGTTATAAGTTGCCTTTCAATATAAGTGCGGATCAAGTCCGCACGAATCTTAAAAAATATTACAGTTGAGATTCATTAGATCAAAACATTTCCTTCTGAGCTAATGCAGAGGATACGAATTCGTACTCCTGTGGGGGTGTCGGACAAATAAATACTGTATTACTGTTGTTGGGTCAACTTGTTGATTATTTGGAGACAAATAAATACAGGGTTATTTTTGTTTTTATTAAGGCAAATTGAAATTTTTTTGGACAAATATGGCAACTGGGTAAGTTTTATCTTTGTATTGATTATAAAAACAAAATGCGGGAGAAACTGCGCCGATCTTTTTATTAATAGGAAAATAAAATAAAAAAATATGGTAACAGAGAATGATCCTGACGAAACTTAAAATTAAATAAAATTAATTTTTAAGAAAATCGTGATGATTTATAATTAACGTTCAGATAATTAAAATTAATTAACTTCTAATTAGCGATAATTAATATTTTCTGGACGTTACTCTTTATAACGTTCTTTTTTTTGCATTAGTTAGGAGTTAATTAACGTGAATTATCTGGACGTTATAGATTATAACATCCAGTGGACATTATGAACAATAACAATTTTCTTATATTTCGAATTTTGTCATAATCATTCTCTACTCTATTATCGATATTTTTTATTTTATTTTTCTATTAATTAAAAATTCGGAGAAACTGCGCATACAGATGATAGTGCTGAGAAAATAAATTAGAAAACTAGTTTACAATCATCAGTTAAAATATAAGAGTTAAATTTTAAAGAGAGAAGGCTGAAGGATGTCACGCCAAATTACTAAAATTTTAATGAAAAAAGGTCAAAGAGTATTTGTACTTTAAAAAAAATATAAGATCTAATTAAAAAAAAAACTTTTCATTTTATCTTTTGTTTAGCTCCGGAGATAAATTAGGGGAAATGACTCTCTTTCGGATCCGGCTTTGCTGCCCGTCAAATAAGAGAACAGAATTTTGCTTGTCTAAATCTAGCTGTTAAATTTTTTGTTGTACGAATCTCCTATTTGACGAGCAGGGGAGTTGGTTCCTTTTCTTTCTGCCCCTAATTTGTCACAGGCTCTAATTAGCATCTCTTTTATATCATTATTTAAAATAGAATCTTAACAATTATTATCATATCAATAAAAAAAATATAATTGAAGGATGTGTGTTTTGAAAGTTATCTTTTAATAATAATTTATGTGTTATTTACGATTTTATTACGAATATTATTATTCATGTTCCTTGAGATTTATAAATTATATCTTTGGAAGTATTCAAGAAGATGCGCTTGGTCTTGAATCATAGAACTCCTTAGATAAGAAATATTTAATCACTAAATATGTACACGATTGTGGTAATAAAAAAGGAACATTAATTACCGAGAAAGATTGTTATGTCGATTAAAGTACATTGAAGTTCTTGATAAATTATAATTTAATTACATGAATATATAAAAGTGTGTTTTATATATTGAACATGACCTAAATGAATGGAACATTATATGGATTGTGTTTTGTGTTATTAATGTTTACATTGTGTCTTTAGAATCTTAGATATGAGATGTATAGGTTTTTCACATGAGAAGTATATAATGTGATTGCTATTTAAATACTATTTTATGATAGGAATGAAATAGTAATTCATTGTGTACAACTTGTGCAGGAGAAATCTATATACTAATATTATCATTGTCCCTCGTTTTATTCGAGTTATGATATTACTGGGTCCCTTGGTAAAGTGGAATTATATCGCATGCAATATAACTGATGTAGTTATAATTATAATTCACTTAAGAGACCAAGAAAAAGAATATAATGCAAAAATGACACGATCCTATTTTGCATATTATTTATAATATCATGAGACAAGGATAGACACGAAATTAGTGGATTGAGTAAATAATTACTATGTCATTTGGATAACTATAATGTAATGATAGAACCTCTTATAGTCGATAATATAAAGTTTTAGATTATTGCCAAGATGACATAGATTCTCTGTACGGTCACACCAACTGAAGAGAAACAACAACTATTTTATATTTCATAATGATGTATAAGATAAAATACATGAGATGAAATGATAAAATAAAATGTCATAATATGACATGCTTAGACCATATATTAATTTGTGAAGTTATGCAAATATTATTTGGTATAATGTTTAAATTCATTATAAGAATAATAAAAATATTTCATAATAGAATAATATTATTAATATTATGTATTCATAAATTAATTTATTAAATCAATCACAAGATGAGACTAAAGATGATAAAATGGCTAAATGAGGCTAGTGGCATTTATGTAAATAGTTTAAACTTTACACAAATGGTAGCCCTAACCCCTTGCCTATTTAAAGAGGTGTAATTAAGGAAAATTAACCTTAATTTTTTGTCTCCTTTCTTGGCCGAATTACTGTAGCAGTCATTTTCAAAAAGCCAAAAATTCTCTTTTCTCTTCTCTAGGCCAAATCCTTGAGGGTTTTGCTCCTAGGTCGAAAAGGTCAAGAAAGGTTCTCATCTCTTCTTGTTAGGTGATTGGATCTAAGCCTTGAACTTCACATCCATCTATCTAAGAAGTGTGCTAGTTCGTTGTTTAGGTTCAAGGTGAACCAAGAGGCGCTTTCGAGACAAACATGAGATCTAGAAGAAAAATCGGCTTCTCTCCATCAAAAGATTTGACAATCTCTTTAGGTAAAGGTTTTCATCATCTTTAGCAATAAATTAGTTCATATTAATTTATCTTAGTATACATTAATTTGATGAAGAAAATTTTGTTTGCTTTTGTCGTATAAATAAGATCTTTTGTGTATAGAGTCAAATGGTGATAGGAAAATTTTAAATTCTCACCATATAGACATACACGTGAAATCCCAACAATAATTAGATACATAAATTTAATTTTAGATGTTTTGGTCGATTTTGCGAATGTGATCCGTGATATATATCACATATATAAAGGCGGTGCCTCAATCGTATAATGGCCATAATTTTTTTTTTTTGTGTTTAACAATATTTATGAAATTTGTTATAATATTTTATTGTTCAATTGATAATTGATGACTATAATTTTTTTATTGTTTGTGTTTAACAATCTTAAGTAGTTGAACAATCTAACTACTCAACAATAAATCTATATATTCATGTTTTTTTTTTTTGGCTTTGTAATTCTTTTATTCTTAATTTGAAAATTTTGTTAAAAAAATTTAGAGTATGCAGAGGAGTTCTATTATCTTATCCGTACTTGCTTAAGTATTTACAGTCGCAACGGTTTGGATCGTCAGTTAAAGTCATTCTTATAGGTTCTGAAGCCAAACTCACTAAAGAACTTGGTGAGCTTAAGAACATTCTAATTTTACTAGAATGATTCAATAGTTTAAGTTGTTATTTTGGATTAGTTTTTACTAGGTTTTCCGTTTATTTTCTTCTGAGATAATGCAGCCAACTGATTATTAATAGTCCTATAAAGAAGTTATTTTAATAAAAATATCATTTAAAATTTATCATTCATCAGTTGGCATTTTTAATTTGATTAGTGCATGTTAAATAGGTGTTTGACAACTCATACATGTTGAATTATGATTCATTTTAATTTGGTTGCACAATTGTCAATACAAGATCAGTGTACTAATTAAATTAGCACCTGCTTATACAAAAACTGAAAATTCTATGTAAATGCTAATGGATTGCTGAAATTGCTATCCACATTAAAGAAAAAATTACGTATCGATGTCAACAGAGTGAATGTTTATATATAAACAAAATGTCTATGCGATTAAACCATTTATTATGTATTAAACTAATGTAATAAAAAATAAACAAAAAATTCTTAATTTCAGACAAAATATATAGATCAAGTGTTTTTGGTCATACCGGATTACATCTTACGTTATCAAAAGTCCAAACAGTCAATCCAAACCGTTCAACAAGACAGATGTATTAAAATGTGCATGCAGATCAAATTTTATATATTTTTTTTGTAATTTTTTTACAATTTATTAAGATGGATACAAAAATTCAATGGTCTAACAACAACGATTTTGTAAAATACTTAATAAATAATAAAAAAAATTCAAAAAAAGTAAAATCTGGTGTCCAACACATTTTAACATGGAAATCATGTTGAACGGTTTGGATCTAACTGTTTAAACTTTGAAAACTTTAAAAATATATGGTGTCATCACTGTTTTAAAAACGGTGTGAGTGACGTAACTGTACCATTATCAGTTTTCACGAGAGAAAAAGTCCAGCGACGTAACAAAATGTTACCTTACAAAACTAATACACATCTTTAGTCATTGGACGGATTAGTTAAGAGAGAGTTTTTGTTGTCTGTAAGACTGTAAGCATGGATTACTCTATGCTTCAAATAATATTTGTAAAGTAATTAAATTAAGTCGGCACTCTATTTCAGATTTTCAGTATAATTCTTAAAACATGAAGGGGCCTATAAATAAGGCCCATTACCACGTTATTGGGGAGAGTTTCCATGAAATGGACCGTCGTTGCTTTAGACATTAGACAAGAAAGAAAATAATTTGTTCAAGACAAAAAGTGGAGAAACTTTTGTTTATTTATTTTATTAAAAAAAAATTACATCTTTTGATTTTTTTTCCATTTGAATGATTACATCATCAGATTGATCCTTGCAACTAGTTTTAGTTATCCGTAATCACCTTTGAATCCCGAATTCTTCCTCCATTCATGTTTCAAAGAAAAACTACTTAAAATTTGAGGCACTTCTCGCCAAATTTTCAAGTAAATGCATCACTGTTTTGCAATCATTGTACATTTGCTCCCGCATTAGCAAACCCAGCCCCCATTCATCTACGAGTCTACATAAGCACCAAACAGTCACAAAACCACACAGCATGAGAATAAAAAGCTTTTTACAAGACCAATTTGAGTATGCTTTTGTGTTCAAATTAACTTTGTTTTCTTTTTCTTGAGATTTGACATCAGAATTTTTCTTTTTTGAGAAATAATACGAGAAAGGTGTCCTATAAATTCTATAATATTGTACAATCAATAAATAGAGTTTACAGTTTGGACTTGTACAGGAGACATTAGCATTAATGATATACAAAACTCTTTTGTCATGTTCGTGCTGCCTGTCAAGTGAATATATATATACATGTCCATAGGCTGTAAAAAGGATACAACTATATACACTAAAGTCTAAAGAGCTGTATGGAAAAGGTAAGGGTGAAGATTTTGATAGAGCAGTCAAAATAGCGCTGCATATGGTGTACACTGTAAGAATCCAAAACTGCTCTGTTAAAATGTTTACCCAAAAAGTAAGCTTATTCACAGAGTCAAAGTGAGAAGCTAGTTGTTTACGTCTATTATTAGAAGATATTTCTGCTGCATCTGTACTATGTGCAAGCTATATTTTGCTTCCAGTTATGGTTTTGGTATTAAGACAAACTAGCAAGAAATTAAAGACCCGGCTCAGCTCTTTATCTTCTATTTGGGTAGGTCCGGCAACCTCCAAACCAACATGACTTCTGCGCAAAAAAAAGAACATAACTAAATTTTCATCTCAATGATGCAATTATAGCATCTGTTGAGTGTTATCAAAACAATAGAAAAGAAAATTGTTCACAGCCATTATTGCATATAGTACAATGTTTAGTTCAATATACCTGTCCACTATCCTCCCTCAAATTCTCAAATGTCTCTAACAGCTCTTCTTGCTTCATCGAAGTTGCATTCAAAGTCTGCACAAAAACAGTTCATGTTATCAACCAAAGGAGATATATACCCAACTTACTAATAATATGTTTAACTGTACTTACATATCGTGTCTTTTGCAGATCATGTTCAAGAGTCTTGATCCGGTTTAAAGACTCTGAAATCATTATATCCTTCTCTGGAGGGATTTTTTTGGGCTTTTTATCCAGTTCTTCTACCAGTTCTTCCAATCTCTGCAACCTCTCCAAGCATGGATTGAAAGAGGCTTCTCCTTCATCATCTCGACTGATATAAGTTCCATTTTCTGCAGTTGCAGTTGTGGATGATTCTTCAGGTGCCTTGTCATTTAAAGATTTCAGCTCTGGGTTGCAAAAAATGGTATCCCTAACCCGAAATAAAATAAGTACAATAGCAAATAATTTAAATATGATGCTTGCGATGCGTTGTGAGAGTTGCTTGAGGTACTCCAATGACATCATTGAAGAAATATCCACTATGATAAAAAAAAGAGAGAAAACAAATAAAAGTAAGAAAATTAGAATTAGGGATGTAAAACAAATGTACATTTAGTAGTTGGCTATTCTGTGACATTAGTAAAGACAAAAAAGAAACTAATGGCTATGACTGATGTATCAATAAGTAATCTGTTGGCCAATCATATATTTGACAACCTTGCTAATGTCACAAATCAAGCTTAAAAGAAGCTCCAAACCCAAAATTGGAATTTATAAAGTTACCACCCTTTCATACTCATTGGGATTCGAATAATCCCATTGGACACATAAATGGCCTACCTATCAAGTTCAATGCAATTTGAGTATAGACTGGCAATAAATCAATGGTCATCAAGAGTGGATAGAGTGTGATTAACATTTGACAGATCACTGAAAAGTTCACATCTCTTGATGAGCAGTGAAACATCCACTAATTCTCAATATTTTTGAGTTTAAACAATTCTCATTAAAACCACCCTTACAATATGACACAAAATTTCCAAATAAGTTCTACCTTTAGTATTAGTGTCATCACATTGGTAAATCATTCTGCTTGAAGCCATTTGTCCATCTATCTGTTACTCGAAAAGAAAGGTAATAACAATAAAATGCAAAATCCTAAATTTGAAGAGAAAAAAAATGTAAAAAACACAATTTCTCGCATTTAAAACGAAGTGAAATAAATGAAAGGCCCATTAAGTCCCACCCAACTTCTATATTTGTCCCCCAAGCTTCACAGTTCTGGATTTGATCCTAAACCTTTTAATCCGTACTATCTCAGTCTGCACAATTTAAGTCATTCTCAGCAATCACATGGGGTGATAACTGAAGTCATTTTCATGTGTTGGTGCAAATGAAGTGTTCGCTAAAAAAGTGATACTTATTACACTTTTTTATGAGCCAAATTAAGGAATTCAGAGGCCAAACGCGTCAGATTGTATACTTAAGCATAATATGAACCGACCTCTTCTTCATTGGTCAATGCAAACCGAGCTTCTGAATTTGATCTATTTATCTCTAAATTATTTGACCCCAGATCCATTTGTTCTCCAGAAATTGCATCCTGTAAATTTACAAATGTAAACCTACTACATCCAAAGAAACAAGTACAGATGATTGATAATATCATTTGCATAAACACTAGAACCTGAAAATTTTCTTCTTCATCTGGTGATTCTCCTGTCTCCACCGGGCCTTTTTGGGACAAAGGTGACCCCTAAGTTGGTTAATCAATTGAAAGTACATCAATTTGAAGCATTATGACTTATCAACTCATTACATGTATTGAACTGTGAATTATGCATCTAGAGTAACATTTCTTTTAAAAAAAGATTGTTCATTTTCTTTTAGGAAATTGAGGTGGGTAATTGCCGTCTCTCATTAATCAAAAGACACATAAGATGATATAGGTCTAATTATTTTATTTGGATTGCATAAATACAGATTGGTTATCCACCCAATTCCCTTAAGAAAACCACTGTTTGATGGCTGCAGTTTTAAAATGAAGCAAAGCCCATACAGATACATATATGGTAGGAATATAAATAAAAATAAACATATATGGGTCTAAATGAAGAAATGTATACATTGGTTGGTTTAAAGTCTTTCCAAGGTCCCTTGTTTGACCGAATACACCCTCCCTCACTAGAGCAAGAACAATCTCCACCAAGAAAATCAGGCAGCTCACTGAAATATAATTGAAAAGTTGAAATCAAATAAATACAGATCATAATCAGAAAAGAGATTAGCCAATTCAAATATTTTATTGAAATGCAGATCATAGGATACCTCTTATTTATATACTCAAACAGTGTGCTTTCATATGAATCTCCTAGAACCTGTGATAAAAATAAATTTGTCACTTCAGTAAATTTAATTTCGTGACTACAAAATAGATAAAATATTAAACCCAATAACAATCAAAAGCAAGTCTCATTACTTCTATCTTTTCTGAAGTTCTTGAATCAATAAAACCTCTTAAAGCATTCCACAATATTCTGAAGCTGCTGCTGGCATTGATGATGAACAACTTGTGCAAAATCTGCAAAATTAAGTCTAACTTTCAAAAGAAGTATGTAACACCAACATGTGAGAATGAATGAAATGACAGCAACGTTAATTCACCTCAGGGTAGTTGTCACTGTCGATTTTATTAATGCGTAGAACAACATCGCTCGCCAATTTACGCACTTTCATCCAATTCTTCAAGAAAGAAAATACGTGATAAATAAAGGAGTACATATCACTTGTGGGAAAATTCAATGCTATATAATGATATTTGTTTGTTCAATACTTAAAAGAACTTGATTGTAATATTGAGGGGTCTCCTTAAGACTGGACCCTGAACGAATAGAAATCAGACAACAGCTAAATTGTCAAAATAGTAGCCCTCGAGTAAGATACAGGTATCGCACCAAAACTGACTAATACCAATGTCTACAGCTTAGGATTCTTCATTATTTAATCTAGACAAAAATGGTTTGTGTTACACATTCTAAAAATTTTGTAAGGAGGCTATCACCCCTCTTGAATGCTGTATAAGGTGTCATTTCTTTATTCGAGACAGGGTGACAGTGTGAGAGAGAATTGTTGCTTTGCTCCTTTAGAAGAGCGGATAAAAGACACTTGTTCAAAGAAGGGTCTTTGATTAGCTTAGAGCTATTCAGGATCAGACTTGCAGCACTTGGTACATTGAGAGATTGGAAATATAACTTTGATGGTGCTTGTGCAACTCTTGGTTGCACTCATTTTTCTTGTTCTAGGTATTCTAACTTCTTTCTAAGCCAGTTTTGTAAATGGATTCGATTTCCCCTAGTTGTGATTGGATATGGTATAATATGTTTCTGGTCCATTGAGCTGAGACCCTTTTATTATCTAATGCAAACTTGGTTTGCACTAAGGTATTTGATGAATTGTCTCTTAGAAAGGCAACAAGGTGCTCAGCAAATTGTTGCATAGATATCTACAGCGTGAAACATCCAAAATTTTAGTGCATCAACATCCCAAGTGTGTTAATTTTACACAAACTATCACAACTACAAGGCAAATTATAAATTCACAAGTCCAAACTTATCAGATCTCAACAAAGCTGGGGAAAAATTATGAGAATAAAAAAATGATAAGAAAATAACTTACCACACCGCGGACATCTAATATCGTAACAACTGTATCAATATGTTTTCCTGCTTTCAAAGAACAAGCGGGAAACTTCTCACTGAACAGCCTCTCCAATTGCTGGACATGGTACTTCAAAAAGCGGTCTATTGTAGTTACACTCATGACATTGTTCATGTCAATTTTACCGAGAATCTCAATGTAAATGGGTCTTCCTTCTTTGTCTACACCGTGATAGCCATGTGGATAGTAGTATAACACCTCTTCCCGTTCAGTGAAAACAAAATCCTGAATAATTAAGTTTAGTTGCTAGAGTAATTCGATGCCGCAATGTAAAAGCTTCACATTAAGTGCAAGCAGGAAAGAGATAGGTTACTTAATCACCTCCAAGATAGAATCTGCACCGAAATCTGACCTCCATTTAAGCATATCTGACCACATAGTGACTGCTTTCTCAACATTAAATCCTCTTGCCTTCAAAAACCTAAAAAAAAAAAAGAGGCAATTGTGAAGTACTCTTATGAGAACTGTCTAGAATCTATATGTACCTTAGTTAACATAGATTATTAGTTATTTGATCAAGTCTAAAATCCCCACTATCTCCGAAAGTCATCTGAGGCATTACCGTTAAATCAGTGAGCCATTAGCTTCTCTGACACTTCGGAACATGAGACTACAGTGCAATACCATACTACTCGGGAGATTATTATGATCACAAGTATTAAGTAATTTTTGCACGTGTTGCCTGATTGATTTTTTGCAACATAATAAATACACATATATTTGAACTTGTCCTATCTTAAAATGATAGCTAGAGACTTAAAATCTTAAGTCTTCTCAATATATACATACTAATCAGTTGTGGTTGATAAGTACTCTTAAAATTCCCAGCTTACACTTTTTTTTTTCTTTTAAAAGCCTAAATGCACTCCTGAATTCCTACTAGTTTCTGAATCCTTCATAATTTGATTGAAAAGGTATTGCAATCCCTTTTGACGTCTTATTTGAACTTCTTAAGCCAATATTACCTAACAACCATCCGTACGAGATGATCAACTCTGATCCGACAAGCTTGAGAAAAGATTCTGATAATGAAAAGTAGATATGATTAAAAAGTGCACACCTCTTCATTTTATGAAAATCATCATGCCGAGCAGGAAGTAAATCTCTCGAAATCAGAGCCTCTCTAAATTCAGCCACCGCCGTCGCATCGATTGAATTCGTAATCGTCTCCATTCACTCCTCTGCACAATTCCGTTCGTTCTCTCTCTCTTATCACACCAATCAAAATTAGTGCGATAGAAGATGGAACGAACAAATTCGAGAAGCCAATGGAGACAGGTCGCAGGAAAAGTAAAAGGGAGATCGAATCAAATGAGATTCTTGAAAACTGCACTTCCTTCCTTGTGCCTTTCGGCGAGTGTATGTATGGACAGTTCTCTTGCGCCCTTTGGTTGACAATTGGGGATTGGAAAAAATTCTTAAGTTGTCGACAGGGAACGAAAAGTGAAAGCGCGCACGTAGCGATCCGATAAGAAAATTGAACCGCTTCAAATTTGGAAGTTCCACTGAGTGGATCGCGCTCGGATTTGGGCTATAATATTTTTCTTGAACCTGGTTTTAATTTTGTGGATCATCTTGAAGCCACCGAATTGTGGACCCCTTCTGAGTTGGTACGGATCGTCGGTAGACACAGAATCGGTCCACCAATGGAGAAAGGTTGCCTAATACACCGACTTGTAGAGAGATACGTACTGGAGAGAAACTGATCCTCTCCAGTACAGTCGCTCATTCCATTAATAGTATCTGCATGTATAAAAGAGGAGGATCCACTTGTAGAGTGGACAAAATTTGCCGTGCCGTGATTTTGGTCTCGTGTTATGTCGTGCTGTAACCAAGTGAACAGTCACACGTGCCATGACGTGACTAAAATGTGGAGGGATGGTCACGGCATGCGAGTCACGCCGCGACTATTCGCGTGCTGTGTCCAAACGTAACTGGTAATGTTTCTTACATTTAACTATTTTTTCATAATTTAGGTTAGTTTATTCAAGGTTCATCATTTGATTAAGACTTAACGGTCCTAATTACACGTGACCCCCGTGACCACGTGCTGTGCCGTGCTATGATCAGATCTTTCGCGTGACGTGCCATGCCGTGTCAAATTTTCAAAAGATGGTCACGGTACGCGTACAGTCACACGTGCCGTGCCGTAACCGTTCCATTCCGTGACGGAATTGGCTCCGCCTTGCCTTTTTTTTTCCACTCTATCCACTTGCACCAAAAATTGGTGACACAAAATTACACTATTTATTTTCAAAGTCTAAATAGTCAATCCAAACCGTTCAACATGATTTTCGTATTAAAATATGTCTAGAGACCAAATTTTACATTTTTTTAATATTTTTTTTTCTATTTATTAAGTATTTTACAAAATCGTTGTTTTCAGACCATTAAATTTTTCATACCCATCTTAATAAATAGTAAAAAAATTCAAAATAATGTAAAGTTTAATCTGCAAGTACATTTTAATATATCCAACATGTTGATCAGTTTGAATCGACTGTTTTAACTTTAAAATGGATAGTGTAATTTTGTGTCACCAATTTTTAGTGTAAGTGGATCCCTCTTCTGTATAAAATCACATAAGATGGTAATTAAAAAATATAGAATAGTTATATATTTTACAAAATTATTAAATTAATAATATGTCTAAAAATATTATATTAACAATTTCCAATTAGCAATTATAATAATATAAAATCTATAATTACAAAATTAAACCTACCATAATTGAAATTATAATTAATTGTAATGATGAAGATAGTGTAAAATTAATTGAGGAATAAATGCTAGAGTTTTCTAATTTATCAAAACCATGCTACTTGTGCTTTTTTATAAGAGGAGGGATCAACTTACATCTTTTTTGTGACATTGGATTACACTCTACATTTTCAAAGTTCAAACAGTCAATTCAAACCGTTCAACATGATGTATATATTAAAATGTTCTTGCAGATCAAATTTTACATTTTTATGAATTCTTTTTATAATTTATTAAGTATTTTACAAAATTATTGTTTTCAAACTATTGAATTTTTGTATCCATTTTAATAAATAGTAAAAAAAAATAAAAAAATGTAAAATTTGATCTTTAAACACATTTTAATATATCCACCATGTTAAACTGTTTGGATCGACTATTTTGATTTTAAAATTACAGAATGTAATCCAGTATCACCTAAAAAAAATGTAAGTGGATCCCTCCTCTTTTTATA
The DNA here is from genome assembly GCA_024447775.1 of Carex cristatella. Classification (NCBI taxonomy): domain Eukaryota; kingdom Viridiplantae; phylum Streptophyta; class Magnoliopsida; order Poales; family Cyperaceae; genus Carex; species Carex cristatella. The sequence continues at coordinate 4,612,667 of JAJHPF010000022.1, forward strand.
ATTATAAATATGAGAATAAATTTGCTCTTATATATATATATATATATATATATATATATATATATAAGAATCAAAACGCAAGATAAATATGTTCAGGTTAGGGGTGTAAACGGATACGGATTATCCGCGGATAATCCTCTCCGAATCCGCTTATTATCCGTATCCGGATTAAACAGATACGGATACGGATAATTTTAGCATATGGAAAAATAATGCGGATACAGATACGGATAATTCCGTGAGAATATAAACGAAGTGGATATCCGTATATATCTAGATCCGAAATTTAATCTTTCAGCAGCTTTCAATTCATTTTACCTTTGTGAAATTCCCAAAAAACATACATATTCGTTTTAAGTCCAAGAATCTTGGTAGAAAAATCATATAATCTATTAGGATAATGGATTGGTTCTCTGAACCAATAAGCAATTAGTCATGCATAATCATCACTGTGCAAACTTAAAAAGTCTATTAAATTTTTGTCAATTTAGGTAATCAAATTAGGTAATTTAAAATTATGAAATTTAGTAGAATTACTCAATATCTGACAATTATCCGCTCCGTATCCGTATCCGTATCCGTATCTGTATCCGTTTAAGACGGATATAATTTTCAATTTTGATATACGTTTACTATTTGTATCTGTATCCGTATCCGCTTGTTGAAAAACGAATACGGATATAGTATTAGCATTATCCGCTCCGAATCCGCTCCATTTACACCTCTAGTTCAGGTGCTCGTATAGTGCTCCAAAGGTTGTGGACTATTCCAATGCAGTTCTAATAAATGCGAACTTGTGACTAGGCATTCCAACTCGATCATACTTGATTATAATGGCAAGAATTTGAACCACTCGTTATGAATTCTACGGACTTGCAAAGTTATTTAATTGTTTAATATTTATAAAAAAAATCTCTATTAAAATTTCGAAAGTATAACCTTCTACGCGGTGGCCGGTGGGTATTATTTTTTACACTATATCAAATAACAGTTGAAAAATTTGAATCGGGTTGAAGGATTATTTGAATTCAAATTCATGAAAAATTTGATCACTCGTATGCAGATCCGTAAAGAGTCATCTTTGACCTGAAGAATTCTTCTTAACCAAGTCATCAGTTGCAATGAATATATATATATATATATATATTTTGAGTAAATTGAAGATTAAGTCACCTAATTATTTAATACTAGACCTTGTCATTATAACAAATAATTTTTTTTCATTATTATAACAAATAATCTTTTTCAACTGATTTTCAAATCCATGACCTCTCACATAGAGCTTCCTCGGCACAAAGAAATTGTGGTGGAATATAAGAATAGTGAGGAATTATGACGGAATAGTAGCCGAATGTGAGTGAAATTGAATGTAATAGAGAGGAAAAGTAAAAAAAAGTGAAATTGGAGTGAAAATATGCAATCAAATCCTTCTCTTTTGCATTTTAGCCCCTCTCTATTACATCCCACTATTCTGTGGTAGAGGTAGAATTGAGGAATAGTGACTTTTTCACATGTGAAAATTCGCTCAATTTCACTATTTCACTATTTCAAACGTGCCGAACATAATTAAAATTATATGAAATAGAAGCATCTTCTATTTTCCAGTTTTTCACTATTCCATGTATTTACTGAACGAGCCCATAGAGACTATATGACTTTCACATTAGATTAAAGACTAGCTCTGAAAATATCTATATTTAATAGACAGCATGGTGAATTTGCAGTACCAATTCAAGTTGCATACACTCCAAAGGCTCTAACATGATCCATCTATCTACTTATTTTCTTTATTTGTGTTGGCATAAGTGTTTGATGTGTCGATGTATACTGGTAAAATTGTTTGTTTGGCTTGTAAATTTTTTTATATTTTTAATTTATTTGTTAGAGGCATAAAGCCATCTAACTTAAAAGAAAATTGTTTGTTTGGACGTCTTTTATGATAAAGTCAAGTTTAAATCGGCTGTTTATGAAATTAAATAGGTTCATAAAAAGCAGGCTATATATTTTCTTGTAGGATTTTTTTTTTGTAATAACGGATGTAATGGATTAAGGTTGTATTAAAATTTGGACTGAAGTTTATTTTAAATAAGAGGAGAGTTCAAATACCTCCACATGTGAGATCTTCATTATGCCTTTATTTATAAAATTTTAATAATTTAAAATTTAAAACTTACATGTGAAAATAAAAATGTTAAATGCATGTGATCTCTATTATTTTCTTGATCTACATGTAAAAGATTAAGATAAACTTTATTTTAATTATTATAAAAAACTTGCAAAAATACATTATTGCAAATAATTTTTAGACATTATTTTTTCAATTTATTGATTCATATAAAAACAAAATTGAAAAGTGGTATAATTTTTATGTACGTATAGAGAAAATAATAAATACAGATCACATCTAATAGTTTATTTTAACATATATATTTAGATTTTTTTTATTGGACAATGTTTTTTTTTTTTTTTTTTTTTTTATAAAAGTGGGACTATTCCCACCGATTTTCATTAAAGAAGCCATAGAATAAGGATCTAGTACCAAATCACTGGTAGTTATTAGACAATGCTACAACGAAAGAACAATAAAGACATAAAAAATGAACACATTTGTACGCTTCTCTTTCAATAACAAAAAAGGTGGCGGTACAATTGTATTTTTTTGTCAATTTTTTTTAAAGTATGACTTAATAATGTCCAGATATTTTTTATTTTTTTTATAAGTTTCCGTTCTATACAAATTCAAAATTATATAGGATTAAGAAAATATGCAAAATATAGTACGTAATTCGCAAAATGCCATTTCAATTATATTTAGGTTCAAGTGATTTAATAAAACTACCAATAACAAGAGAGAAACGAGTCAAACAAAATTTAATTATTAATACAAGTGTCCGTGCTAATTAATTAAAAGATAAGCCTTTCTCAAGTCAAAATTATATAGGATTAAAAAAAATGCAAAATATAGTACGTAATTCGAAAAATGCTATTTCAATTATATTTAGGTTCAAATGATTTAATAAAACTACCAATAACAAGAGAGAAACGAGTCAAACAAATTTTAATTATTAATAGAAGTGTCCGTGCTAATTAAAAAATCAACCTTACTCAAGTCAAATATTTAATTCCCTTTCGCTGAATGCACGTCTTAATTAACGAGTCAAAAGTCGGTAGTCGGTTGGCTAATATGCATTAATTAGCTCCTTAATTAGGGGGCCTTGTTCAGCTACTAATGAAATAATAGTCAAATGTAAACGGAGGAAGAAATATTCCTCCTCTGAAAGTGTGTTTGAAGAAAAGAGTGGAAAAGTATTAAATGAGAATGAAGCGAAGCTACCAGATCAGTAAAATAACCGAAATTTTTATTAGTAAGGATATAAATAAAAAAAATATTGGTTTTGGAGAAGGTTTTGTATAGAATTTGAAAACTGGAAAAACTGTGATTGTTGACAACGTTCTCTGTATGTGATTGTTGACAACGACCAGATTAGCGAAATTAGATTAGCGCTAACTAACACGTTTATAAAAAAAAAAGGCCGTTATGGACAATAACGACCAGTTACAGTGTTTTTTTAAACGCGTTACTTAGCGCTAATCATGTTTTGCTAATCTGGTTGTTGTCAACAATTACGTCCAGAGGATGTTGTCAACAATCACGGTTTTTCTAGTTTTCAAATTCTACACAAAACCTTCTCCAAAATTGATATTTTTTTATTTACATTTTTATTAATAAAAATTTCGGATAAAATAAGGAATTAAAATAGAGTTTCTCTTCCATTCTTCTTCATCTTAATTCTCAATTTCAATTTTTTCTTCGAAATTGACAAAACTGAAAGAGTGTTCTATTTTGACTTTTCTATTTCAGCTTATTTCAGTTATGTTCGACTAGAATATAAGCTCAATTTCGCTCAGTTTCTCTATTATACTTTATCAGACTAGTGAAGTGAGCTAAATATGAGATTTAAAAAACAAATATGATTTAATCAATCCGATCCGCATTCGAAATATTATAGAGAACCAAACTTTTTATTAGTTTTAGATTTTCTGTATTTTATGAAGTAAAAATATTCCTTCATTTCATTCACAATATTCTTAAAAGGTGATTTTTTTTAAAGTTGGTAGTTTTAAAAACCTACTAACAATTTCATTAATAAAATGTATATTTGTAATGAGTAATTGTTAATAAAATATATATTTACAATGAGTCAAATGATCGTAATTCATAAATCTATATTTTTTATTTTTATAAAATTCTCTAAACTAATTTAATATTATAATATTCTTTTAATCATTATAATATTTTAATCCTCATCTCGCTCCACGACCGGATCCGTTTGTTTGACCACCGTTGCGCTCTAACGATGACTGAATTTACTCACCGTCATGTTACAATCGAGATGTTGATCACTCTTATATTTTAATCGACATCTCGCTCCACGGTCATATCTGCTTTTTTAACTGCCACCACACTCTGACAATGACAGGATCTACTTATCATCACGCTCCAGTCGAAATGGAGACTTTATGCTCTATACTATCAGCTCTCATCCTCCTCCCCCCTCCTCGTTCTATCTTTTCGAGCCTTTTCTGCTCGAAAAGATAGAACGAGATAGAACCGAGAGAGAAGAATGTTGTGTCAAAGGACTACAAAAAGTGAAACAAATAGAGTTGTGTGGAGAGAGGGGGGTGTTGTCAAAATCCTAGCTTTTGAATCGGCTTAATGAATCGCGAAAAGACTAATTTTCAAGTTTTCGTGTTTTAATGTTTTCGTGTCGCGATTTCATTCCAATACGGAGGTAAATTGGTCGTCCAAAAATTCAAATTCAAAATTGAAAATTTAAAGCGAAAGCATCTTGGTCCGTGCTTCTCAGAGCATATTAAATTACCTCTGATTAATTAATCCTTATTTATTAAAGAGAGTGTCTTCTATGAACATAAGGACCTATTTGTAAAATGAACATAGTTTTATTTTCAAAGTTCAAACAGTCGATCCAAACCGTTCATCTTGTTCTCCATATTAATATGTGCTTGGAGACCAAATTTTACATTTTTCTGAATTTTTTTACTATTTATTAAGATGGGTACAAAAAATATCAAATTCAGACCATTGAATTTTGTACCCATCTTAATAAATAGTAAAAAAATTCAGAAAAATGTAAAATTTGGTCTCCAAGCACATATTAATATGGAGAACAAGATTAACGGTTCGGATCGACTATTTGAACTTTGAAAATAAAAATATGTTCATTTTACAAATAGGTCCTTATGTCCATAGAAGTCTTTGCCTTTATTAAATACCTAACTAGTTCATAACAAAATACAAACGTCATTTGAAAAAACAATGGCACTTTATGACTTTAAATGATTAAATCCATATCAAATATAGAAAGGGGTCAAAAAATAATCTGGCAAGCCTGCCAATTTAACAACATTATATATTAAGGATGGCGATTTAATTCAAACACATACATTTAATATTGCCAATCCAAATCACAGTCAACCCAACAAAACATTAATTCAAACATTTGCAATCAGTTTAATAATTGTCACGTATAGGGGTGTAATTGTAAACGGATCCGGATTATCTGACAGATATTCTTTCCGAATCCACTTATAATCTGAATCCAGATTAAACGAAAACTAATACGGATATTTTTTATATATGGACAAATATTTCGGATACGAATACGGATAATTCCGCGAGGATATAAATGAAGCGGATATTCATATATATCCGGATCCAAAATTTAGGAGGAAAATCATATAATTCTATTAAGATAATGGATTGGTTCTCTGAACCAATAAGCAATTAGTCATGCATAATTGCCACTCCGTAAACTTAAAACCTCCGTTAAATTTTTTCAATTTTGGTAATTAAATTAAGTAATATACAATTATAAAATTTAGTAGAATTACTTAATATCCGACAATTATCCGCTCTATATTCGTATTCGAATCCGTATTCGTGAATTATCCGCTCCGTATCTTTATCCGTTTAAGACGAATATGGTTTTAAATTTTGATATATGTTTACTATCTGTATCTGTATTCATATCCGCTCGTTGAAAAACAGATACATATATAGTATTAGCATTATCCGCTCCGTTTACACTCCCAGTCACATACCATTGTAATTGTTGTATCATAAATATCACTAGAAATAATACTATTTGCAATTATTCTGTCATTATTTTGACAAAATCTGATCATATGTTTTTCTGCGAACAGAAAATTCTTATTCTTATTTTTAAAGTCACTTACATATAAATCCAAAATAAATTTTAATATTTAAATATTAAATATAATTTTGTTTCAAAACTCACTCAAAATTTATGTATCAATAATTTAAAAAAAAAAAAAAAATTTTGTCCATAAAAGAGCAACAGATTTGGTTCCTATTTTGACACGTACCTCTGTAGAATAGCAAGTGCTGACGAAGTGATCTTCACGTTACGGAGAAACACAGAAAAGGATTGGTATACGTGTGCGTCCATTAATTTGGAGGTTGAATTTTAATAAATAATTTATTCAATGCTTCTCAAGTTTTCTAGAAGTAGATGGTGAGAAAATTGATCCCAAGTTGAAGGAAGATTTACTGGTTTTTTTTATGAAGTGACATATTTTATTTGCTTACGGTACTTCTCTAAAGTATTCATACAGGCATCGCTTATGTTATTTTAAATATATTTTAGCATTTTTTTTCCAAAAAAAAAATCAAATTCAACGATTTGTAAGAATACAAGATGTTTCTCCCGAAAAAAATTAGAAAATTCACAAATAAATTTAATTTATTTTGTTAAAATATTCAAGTTTTAGTAAATTAGTGTTTCTGCTAAATATTCGCATTATAAAGCATGAATTATTACTGCATCTATATGCAAAAAATTTAAAATTTTGAATTAATTATGTATAGAGTCAAGTAGGCAAATATTGTTTAAAAAATAAATACATTAAAATTAATTTGTAAACCTTATATTTTTGACTACTTGACTTAATTTTAAATTAATTCGAAAGTTTAAATTTTTTGCATGTACATGCATCACTCATAAGGTAGAATAGCTTTAACGGTTTAAATTCGTCGTTTGAAATGAATCTGATATTGTTTTAGAGTTGAGTTCACAAAGAGAATTGGTGAACTTAAGAGCACCTTAGTTCTACTCCTAAATTATTTCCATTACTACACTAAATTTATTGTTGAGAATGGAGAGAGATGTTGAACCTAAAACTGTATCAAGGAGGCCATAGAACCATTGATATTATGGAACTGAATTCTCTGCCTCTCAGGGGGCAAGATTTTCCTATTCCTGAGTCGCTGACATGTGGACCCGCAGTAAAACTGAAACTAATATTTAAATATTTAAACCTGTCTGGACCCACGTGTCAGTTGCACTGGAGACAGGAAAATCCTGTCCCCCGGGACAGGTGATCTCCTTCCTTGATATTATGTGTTCATGTTGAAAAACTTGTTTTTAGCTTTCCAACAAACTTTGAATCGCTCAGTGGCGAAATTAGAAATTTTGTCAGCAATATGCGAACATATATAGTTGCAAGAATAGAGTAGAGACGTAATCTATATTTCCAAATTAATTTGATAATTATGCAGTGGTTAAAAATAATGTATAGTACTAAAGTTCAACATTTGACATCTGTATTTTATACGAGGAGAGTTCAAATGCACCATCATTTTGTGTTCCAATATGCTCCACATCTTTTATCTTCGTTTTTAAAGTCAAAACAGTCGATCCGAACCGCTCAATATGATCTTCATAATAAAATATGCTTGAAGACCAAATTTTATATTTTTTTTAGAATTTTTTTACTATTTTTTTTTCATAGGTACAATATTACTTTATCAGATAGTCCAAAATCTCCTTAAAACAGTGATTTTGTACCTATCTAAAACAATGTTAAAAAATTCTAAAAAAAAGATAAAATTTGGTCTCGAAGCACATTTTATTATGAAGATCATGTTGAGCAGTTCGGACTTTGAAAACGAAGATAAAAAAATGTGGAGCATATTTTTTTTTTTTTGAAACCTTCACAGAAGCTGCGAAGTCGTGAGAGAGAATTGAACTCTCGACCTTTGGGTACAACAATCATAGAACTTTTTTCTAACCAATTATGCTACCTCCATTTTCTCAATGTGGAGCATATTAGAGCACAAAAAAAGATGGTGCATTTGAGATTTTGAACCCTCGTTTTATATTTGTTCGCCAAATGACTTAAAAATTGTAATGATATATATCAATATTATTTAACAGATTCTCTATATTAATCAAGTAATACTTAAATTCGACATATTTGACAGACGACCAATGACATACTGTGAAAGTTTTCTATTTAATATAATCCGTTGTTAATCGATTCATATTTTCTAAAACATTCACACTTTGTGAATTTTATCAATTATGTTACTCGCAGTTCCGAACCCAAGAGAAAGGTGGTGGTGTTGTATACTTACAAACTTATTTATATTAGATTGTTTTTGAACTTCTTCGTATAAATTTTTTTATTGAAAAAATAAAAAACTGTTCAAATTATGCTTCCATTAAAATATTGTATTCAGTAAACTTTGCCGAAATTTTTATTAATATACAAATAAATAAATTAATTTAACAATCTATTTTTATAAAGAATTTGAAAAGTATCCAAACCGATGACAGTGTAATCGGTTTCAGAAGATCAAACTGATGACAAACTCGTCGGTCACATAAAATTGAAACCGCTGACAATGTCACCCATCCCAGAACCAATGACAAAGTCATCGGTTTCAGAATCTAGAACTGATGACAATGTCATTGGTTTTCATCCAAATTATTATTAAAATAATTTTTCATTTAATTATTTTATTTAATTAGAAAATATTAGAATTTATTTATTTATTTTTTAAAAATATTAGAAATATTTTTATATATTTTTTTAAATTAGATAGAATAGCATATAATTTGATTTATTAGAAAGACTTACACAAATAACCCGGTTATTGGAAAAATTAAAATATTTCTTTATGTGTTATTGGAAAAAAATAAAAATATTTTGAATCTGAATTATTGATCCCGGTTCAAAAGTCACTTCTAGGTAAATATAAAAAATATTATGGTCTTTCTATTTTTGAAAAAATAAAAATTTTGCAAAATTTTGGGCAACTAAGCAATCATTACATTTTTGGTTTTAATCTGAGTCGTTTGCTGTTTTAATTTGATATAATTATCGCATCAAAAATTGTGCTTGGCTTAAAAAAATAAAAATTTAGCAAAATTTTTCCGCAACTATGCAATCATTGCCTTTTTTGTTTTAATCTGAGTCGTTCGTTGTTTTAATCTGATATAATTCTGGCATCAAAAAGTGTGCATTCTGCATCAAAAATCGTGCTTGGCTTAAAAAAATAAAAATTGAAGAAATTTTTTCCGCAACTTTGTAATAATTACCAAACAGTGTTTTAATCTGAGTCGTTCGTTGTTTTAATCTGATATAATTTTCGCATCAAAAAGTATGCATTCTGCATCAAAAATTGTGCTTCGCTGAAACCGATGACAATGGTATCGGTTCTAGATTCTGAAACCAATGAGAATGTCATCGGTTTCGATAGATTTCGAATTTCATCAAAAGATTGTATAGATTGTTAAATTTATTATTTCTTTTGTATATTAATAGAAATTTCGGAAACTTTGAACAAAATAATTTTTTTTTTTCGAAAGACCACCATACAAATAGCTCGATAAAACATGATATCTAATCAAAGGAATCAAAAGGTAGAATTATAAAATTTAGATAGGAGGCTGAAACGAAAAATACAAAAATATTTAATTATTTGTAGGTGGGATTTGAAATGAAGTTATCATAATCATACATAATATGAAATTCTAACCACTAGACTATAAACACACTTTTAATACTTTATGAAAGGACTAAACTATATAAGACTTAAAAAAAAAAATTTCAATATATATAATTACAAAAATTATAACTATAGGGATTACTAAGTATCTTTGAGATGAATTAAGATTCGCCTCTTAATTAATCGAAGTGAATAAATAAAGAGAAGTATGTGAATTTTGTGAGCCGAGTAAGAAATTTAAAACCTCACTTCTCCCTATATATATATATATATATATATATATATATATTTTTCAATTATTGCATAAAAATGGCATGTCAAAGTTGAATTGTTCAACCACTAGATCTACTCAATAGAAGAAGTATTCTGCCGGTTTCTCTCTCATTTAGGTCCTGTTTGACCGCTCTACTCATCTGAATTTTTTTTTCCCACGCGAACAATAATTTTTAGTTCAATTTTCGTGCCCATACCCATTTCCAATGGCCCGCGGAACAAGCTTTAAAATTTACTGAAAATAAAAGTTAGCAAGTAAATAACATCAAAATCTTCAAGCACATTCCTCTATGGTGATTTCCTTAATTGATTGCTTACATTTTTTTAATAGATTCAAATTTAATATTTTTTAACAAAACAAGGATCATTAATTTGGATTCTAAAAAAATGACTCCACCGATCCTGCAGATCAATGGAGGCATAAAGACGTTTGCTCTACCGATCTGCATATCAGTGGAACAAACATGTTTGTGTCTCTATCAAATCAGTGGAGCTATTTAAAAAAAAAAAAAAAATCAATAGTTCCTGTTCTGTTAAAATATTTAAAATTGGTTCTACTTAAAACAAAGTCCGTTTATATATTATACATGATGCTTCACGTTAGACGGCCAGCGGCACTAATACATCGGCCCAATTAGAAAAAGAACAATTGAGTCTTATTTTTTTTTTTCAAGGATGAAAGTCCAAAAGCTTCTTTTGTGTTATAAGGCCCAATTATCAAGAAGCCCAACTTTATATGAAACAAACGACACTGATCCCGGAAATAAATCTGCTGTTATTCTCAAGGAATAACAGGTTCCAGGAACTGTTATTCCAATTCCAACCGTTAGTTATTATTGAGATTCGTGCATGCATGAATAACTTAATTTGCACATGAAAAAATATGAACGGTTTAAATTGGAATATCAACATATTTATTTCCCACTAATCCACACCCCAACAGTAATTTGATGGCTCAAACACAAATTAACAATCCGAGAGAAATCCAACACTATATAATATTTAATATTATCCATGCATTTTCAATAGACTATGAGCAATCAACTTGATACAATTGAAAATAAATGTTTATATTGATATATTGTTGATAAAAACCAGTCGTTTGCAATTGTGTGAAATTTCCCAGACAATCGATCTAAAAGATATATAACATATTCACAATTATTAAAAATAAATATTACATTGAATGGAATTTTTTTCAGAACATATTTAAAATACATATGTTTCGCTTTATGATTTGTAAAAATTTAAGTTTTTTTTAAAAGAGTCTAAAAAGTGCATTCCATTGTTGAAATAGTATAATTACAATTACCATTTTAGTCAGGGGGGAGACTCCTAAATTTACTGTTTCACAAAATCACATTAGTAAAGCTACCAAGTAAGTAATTGATTAGTCAAATTCTAGAGACAACTAAATTTCAAAAGTATTTTAAAGAAGCTAATATTAGATCACTTAGTAAATGGCTTAGGAGTAAGCTAGGTACAAAAAAAGTTATGGTAGTGTAATTTCGTTCATCACTGGCATCCACTCCAGTAGCTAGTTGGTACAGTACCATCTTCCAGCCAGAGGGAATCACATCCAGAGATATGACATTTTCTATGATAGGCATCCAACCAGTAACAAAGCATTATTCTTCACATTACATGTCCAATATACAATATTAGATTTAACCAGTAGAATTATAGATCTAGAAGTTTTTGGTAAGCAATCATTAAAGCACATATTATTTCTATAACTCCAAAGAGTCCAACATACAACACTAAGCATTATTAGTAATCCTACAGTTTCATATTTAGAAAGTGATAGGGCATATTGAAACATGTCATCCCAAGTGTGCCAGGAATACATAACAAGTTTATTTTTGGAAGCTGATATCAATACCCGCGCTACAGTACTCGCACTGTATCCGTACCATAACTTCCATAATTGCCATAACAACTTGGGGGACCGCAAAAATTCCGTGACTAAATTTTTTTCCAAAGTATTAATATCTATACACAGAAGTATTTATAGAAGTATTTATATCTATAAGATAAATAACTTTTACGTAAATCATTATTTTCTCATCTAACTTTTCCAAAAGTACCCGCATCATAAATGCATGATGGGGGCCACTCAAAATAGATGGGGGACCATACACGTTTTTAGAGGTGGGTTTTTTTTTCCTCCGTTCATTTTCGTCCATATTTCTAACGATATATGAAGAATTTTGCAAATCTAAAACCGCTAACGTCTTCTACGCAATTTGCTCTTTCAAATGAGATCCATGATGACGTATTTTCAAACTCGTCGTCACACAAGTATTTATACTTACACTTACAGTATTTTTTATATATGACACTGGATGATATTTCAAAGTATTAATATCAAGTATTTATACAAATGCATTGTAGTATTTATATCTATGTGGTCAACTATTTTTGTTAAAGAAATGTTGCAAGTGTTTTTTATATATGAATATATTACACTAGATAACATATGAAAGTATTAATATCAAGTAATATAATGATTTATATCTATGCACTGAAGTATTTATATCTATGTGGTCAACTATGTTTGTTAGAAGAAAGTTGATGCGGGGACGATTGGGGAATGTTCATGCAGGAATGCGAGGTCCCCACTACTTCATCTGAGGAAGGTTGACGCGGGACCATTGGGGACTAAGAAAGAAAGTGATCATATCAAGTGACGCACACAAATATTAATATCTTATTTTATAAGTATCAATTTCTTATCTTGCAAGTATTAATATTTATAAAGGCTGACGCTGGACGAGTATGAGAACTGAAAATGAGGGACCAAGTAATTAGTGGGAACCATAACACATCATGCCTTTAATGTACAGTGCGGATATAGTACGGATACTATAGCGCGGGATGGAAATAATTATTCTTTATTTTTTCCTACCAAAAACTAAATTTGTTGTGCCAAAGAGTAGTTAAGAAAGAGATTATCTCTAATTTCAAATTCAGTACAAAACTGACAAACTTGATTTTCTATCCACCCTTTAGAAGCAAGAATAATGGTCCGGGTCTAACTTTGACATATCCAGGCCAGATACGGTAGCTGTTTAGCTCGTGAGTCGTGGCGTGAATACTTAATGTATATTTTGAATGTGTCCAGCACTTAATTTTTTAATAGATATATTATACATGTAAATACTTAAACAATTATTTTTAATAATAAATTAATTGCTTTTAACATAATAGTAAAAAATGACACGACGATGATATATTTTTAACAATAATTTTGTTGTTGACCGTGCTAAAGGTGCGATAATTTTTATGTGAAGCTCACATCCTCTTTATTTTTCTCTCTTCTGCCATTTTTCAAAATTTAGAATTCTGAAGTTAAAAGCAGAGTCAGACTTTCATATTATGAATGTTATATGTGAATAAATGTTAATCATATAAAAATTTCTTACTGAAAATGTAAGTCAATTTTACACTACAACAACAACAACTAAGTCTTTTGTCCCAAATAAGTTTAGGTTGCTCCAGAATTTTTATTAATATACAAAAAAATAAATAAATTTAACAATCTATCCAATGTTCCCATGAAATTCGAAATCTACCCAAACAATATCATCGGTTTTAGAAGCTAGAACCGATCACAAAGTCATTGATTTCAGAAACTAGAACCGATGACAATGTCATCGGTTTCGGCCTTCCAATTCATTCCAATTTGAATTTAATATAATTTTTCATTTAATTATTTTATTTAATTAGAAAATACAATTTTTTATATTTCTTTGAAATTAGATAGAATACCATATAATTTGATTTATTAGAAATACTGAAACAAATAACCCGGATCAATATTTTTTAGATCAGATTTTTCGTGGCCATAAGAAAAATTAAAATATTTCTTTGTGTGTTATTGGAAAAAAAATAAAAATGCTTTGAATCTGAATTATTGATCCCGGTTCAAAAGACACTCCTAGGTAAATACAAAAAATATTATGATTTTTCTATTTTTGTAAAAAAAATAAAAATTTAAGAAAACTTTTGTTAGATTTCAATCATGGCACATCAATTTTTTTTTTCAAAATAGATATAATATCTTAATATTTAAATGTACTAGAAGAATCAGAATATTTTCTATATTTATCCAGAAGTGACTTTTGAACCGGGATCAATAATTCAGATTCAAAGCTTTTTTATTTGTTTTCCAACAACACACAAAGAAATAATTAAATTTTTCTTACAGCCGCGAAAAATCTGATCTAAAAAATATTGATCCGGGTTATTTGTTGCAGTCTTTCTAATAAATCAAATTATATGGTATTATATCTAATTTCGAAAAAATATAAAAATATTTCTAATGTTTTAGTAAAAAAATAAATAAATTATAATATTTTCTAATTAAATAAAATAATTAAATGAAAATTGTATTAAATTCAATTGGGATGAATTGGATTCAATTGGAAGGCTGAAACTGATGACTTTGTGATCCGTTTTAGCTTCTGAAACCGATGACAATGTCGTTGATTTGGGTAGATTTCGAATTTCATGAGAACATTGGATATATTGTTAAATTTATTATTTTTTTTTTTGTATATTAATAAAAATTTCGGGAGTAGCCTTTTACACTATGTATAGTATTTTACACTAAACTATATAGAAAAAAGGTACAAGTATAATTTTTTTGAAAAACAAAGGAGACTAATTGATCTCCATTATTTGAAGGTGGCTCGGCATGACTTCGTCAACCTATCTGCTGCAATACAGGATCCTGCATCACTTCCTGAAACCAAAATAACAAATATAATTTAATTACACGTTCTACATTTTTTTTACAACATATTTTATAAGAAAAAAGCTATTCAGGTCAGAAACCCTACAAATTGTGACAATGACCACACGAATCCCAAATTGCATTCAAAATGTCACGAACTCCCGCTCTAGGGGATCCTTTCGCAAATGTCACGAACTCCCGCTCTAGGGGATGCACGAAGGCACGGTGTTTAGCTGTTTGAGGAAAAAAAGTTTGAGCGAACTGGGTTTGAGAACTGGAACTTCATTTGATTAGACGCATATTGTCTTGCTGCAGAAACAAAATTGAAATTTTTAATATGCTCCAATCAACCTTTTACACCGTAAAATTAGCACAGCAAATTATGAATATATGGAAAACATTTACTATAAAGTGTTGAAATATTGAAGCCTAGCTCGTTGCTAAAAGAAAAAAGGTAGAAACAACAAACACGTATGGTTTAAACAAAACAACATAGACATGCAACTTACTAATAAAACAAAAATTACATAAATCAGCACACAACACAAAAAACTTTTTTCTCAAAGCAAGAGTACATAAATAAGGACCCAACATAAACTATCACATGGCAAAAGAAAAATAATCAAGTGGTAGAAATGACAGTGACAATTCAAACATTCATATCTCCAATAAACACAATGCTCTCACTCTCATGATCCTGATGCTTGGTGGGTTTGGGCCTAGTAACAATACTAGCATGTGTAAGTAATGCCCACAGTTGTGTGATCAACTCTCCTCTTTCTAGAATTTTCTCGTGAGCCTCCACATTGTCGGATGGAGCGATGAACAACATCATCTCTGCCCAAAATTCGGCTAACATGGTCCACACTTGTGTTCCATCTTCACCGCATTTCATTAGATCCTTGGCAAGCATGGTACCCTTTCCCACCACTGAATTTTCATCCCACATGGCATGCAGTACATAGCTGCAGCGATCTTGTCTCGTAGGTTTGTGATTATTGGACCAAGGGATGGTTAATATCTCTTTTGTCACCCTTTCATACATTCCTTTTGTCCACTTAACATCATTAGGTAAGAGCTCAGGATGGTACTCCACTAGATAGTGGCAATAGCTGGACAACTCTAAGGCTACCACTTGCGCCTTCTCAAAGGGAATTTTATTTTGTTGGGGTGGAGGTTCTTGATTGGGATCATTATTTTGGTGAGGTGAGGGTTCCAGATGGTGAAAGAGCATTGTGGCAATGTGCCAAACAAGAATGACCTCTATGGTACTATCATTAGACTGGAAAGTCCAATTTAAATGTTCCATGCCATATTTTTTTAATGAAGTTTCTCCATTGGTGAGTCGGCCATCACTCTTCCTCAAGGACATCAGAATAGCTTCTTTTGCATAAGTACTGTGAACTACAGCTGGGGATGTTCTTGGAATTATTCTTCTAATCCACTTTGGAATGCATGCAATAAATGACACATCAACTTTTATACAAAAGAAGATGGCCTCTCCTTCCAAATCAAAAACGAAGGAACAATAAGCTTTTGCTTCCTTCACCTTCTCTTTTTGTGCTTTGGGTAACACCTCTAAATTATTTGCAAGACCGGAAAGGGATTTTAATGAACTGTAAGATTTGTTCCACTTTGAAGGGTCTTTAATGAACCGTTTAACAAATATAAGATTGAACCAGATTTTGGATGCAATTAATGTCAAAATTGCTTGGCATTGGGTGTAGATGCTTGCAAAAACCAGTAAGATTGTGATGGTTCGATCTAGATCACTGAAAAGGTTTATCGACAGCTTTAAAGGGCAAAAAAATGATGACGATTTGCGAAAATGATGAGTAAATGCAAAGATAGAAAGGGAAACCCCAATTCCAACCACTAAGATAAAACAAATGATAACCACCAACCAATTCACCCAAATAAAATCATAAATTAATAACACCATAGAGGAAAAATTAGAAGCTAACTTCAGCTCTTCTTCGATAATGCTATAAACCCTTTCCGTTGGGTTTCTTTCTCCATCATTTTCGTAAGTTTGAATATCTCGATTTCTGCCAATATAGTCAATTAGACCTTCCAGTACAAAATCAAGGGCTTTTCTACATCCGGCCTCATTTACTGGGACCTTGGCGAACCTTCGCCTCAACATTTTGGCAAGGGCAAGGGAGAGACAATTGTCACACCAGTTGGGATATGCTAAATTAAATGCTTTATTTTCGGATGAGTTGAGCTGGAAAACTCTGCCAATTGTGAGCACCCCATGAGAGTTAGGTTTCTTCTTGCCTAGGTGGTAGCCGTTACTGCAATTGACTATCTCGTGATTTTCCTCGCCCATAACAATGTAGTCGCAACTGTGCATTGGTGTGGACCGAAGATCATCTTGGAACATTATTTTGTTCATGTAATTATTTATTAGTATTGGGTTCTTTCCTATTTGATAGGATTGCTTGGCAACTAGGTGGAATCCAATTCCCACAACCTCAAAATAAGCAGAATAAATACAGAGAACGAGGAGAATCACCCGGAGCCCTTCTAGATGTTCATAGCTGCAGATAAGATAACCCACCCAGACTAATCGGGCCAAATTTTCCAATGACTTTCGTAATTTCATACGGGAGTAGTGGTAGTTACCCACTCGAATTATCTCAATGAGCGCCATCCAAATGAGAATAATTCCAACTCTTTTTGAGGTGTAAGATTTGGATTGTGAAAAAAGGTAGGACATAAGTGGGAGGGAAAGATCATAAGCCGAAGATACAAAGAGTTTTGCATCTTGGTCACTTATAATTCTATTTCTCTTTCTAATTCTAATCAAGGAAATTACGAATTGGATAATTTGACAGAGTAGAACAATTAAAATGATAAAAGAGGTGATAACCATGAAGATCTCAGCTCCCAACTCACTCCGGCTTGTACAATTGATGGTTCGTGTAATGATCATGGCTTTGTTGGATTCTTCTTAATCACTTAGAGGTTGTTTATCTTGTTGCAGTCTAGAAACCAAATTGAGCGGATAGTTTGTGAATAGTTGGGTGATGACTTGATGCCAGCTCGCTAGGTTTGATATAAATTTTTCTCTTGGCTTTGATGGATTTTCTTAATCACTTAGAGTTCGTTTATCTTGTTGTAGCATAGAACCCAAATTGAGTGGATAGTTTGTGAATTGTTGGGTGATGTTTTGGTGCTTGCTAGGTTTCATAAGGTCATGGACAATATTGTTTGTTCTGCGTTTGGAATGATATTGTTAGTTCTGGGCATGGGTTTAAACAAAAGTAATTTAATTTGGAGAATAAAGTAAAAGCAAAAGGAATATGAGCTCATGATATCTAAAGCAAAAGGAAGATGCCATGCTTGTTTGTCGTACAAGAAATATATTTTTAAAATAAAAAAGTAGCTTAAAATCATATTTTTTTAAATTATAGGAATTAGAATATTGTGTTGTTAATTAACATAAAATAAAAACTATATATTGTTGGATCATAGAATTCAACATTGGACTAATATTTAATATAATTTTGAATTGTATATTGTCATATAATGGACCAATTAATGTGATCAATTCAGATTAAGAACTATTTGGCAATAACATAAGATATGCCAAATTTCAGCTATTTAAATGCTCTTGCGGAATCACACGTCCTCCATTTCCTCCACGCCGATCAAATATTCATGATACAATAGAGAAAATGAAGAGACATGGACTGTTATATGTGCCTTTCATACATGGTTGATTTTTAAATGATGTGTGTTTATAGTTGATTTCATTTTCACGCGAACACCTCCTTCCATTACATATTTGTTAATTTTGTTTTTAATCGCATTCATATATTGTTAACATTTTTGTAGTAGTGTATATCAAGTGGGAGAGTCAAACGTGAAATTTTTTAGTGAAGACTGGAATATTCTTTGCTTTAATATAAAGCATTATATTCCAGAATACAAATATAGAGCTCCTAGCATACTTAATGTATGCGGTGATGACGGCAGAGCCAGAATAAATATAAAATGTTTTTTAAATATCTAATGCTGGCTTCTTCAATTGATCTATTTTCGCTTCTGCCGCATGAAGAACTTTGTTCTTAGCTTTCCAACGAACTTTGAATCGCCACAATCGGAGTTCCGATGAAGAAGCAATGGCCAAAATGCACTGTCATTTTGTGCTCCACATTCTGTCTCTGTTTTCAAAGTCCGAACAGTCAATCCGAACTGCTCAACGTGATCTTCATAATAAAATATGCTTGGAGACCAAATTTTATATTTTTTAGAATTTTTTTACTATTTTTTTCATAGGTACAATTTCACTTTATCGGATGGTCCAGAATCTCCTTAAAACGGTGATTTTGTACCTATCTAAAAAAAAAAAAAATAGTAAAATGATCTTCAAAAATATAAAATTTGATCTCCAAGCATATTTTATTATGAAGATCATGTCGAACGGTTCGGATCGACTGTTCAGACTTTGAAAACAGAGATAAAAAATTTGAAGCATATTGGAGCACAAAAAACCCTCATTTTATATTTGTTCACCAAATGACTTAAAAATTGTAATGATATATATCAATATTATTTGACAGATTCTCTATCATTAATCAAGTAATACTCAAATTCCACATATTTGACAAACGACCAATAACATACTGTGAAAGTTTTTAATTTTAACTTTATAAATTGCTTCATCTGGATTTCAAAACTACTGTCAAAATTTTCTATTTAATCCGTTGTTAATCGATTCAAAATTTCTAAAACATTCACACTTTGTGAATTTTATCAATTATGTTACTCGCAGTTCCGAACCCAAGAGAAAGGTGTTGTTGTTGTACTTACAATCTTATTTATATTAGATTGTGTTTGGACTTCGTATAATTTTTTTTATTGAAAAATAAAAACTGTTCAAAGTAAGCTTCCATTAAAATATTGTATTCAGTAAACTTTGAACAAAAATAAATATTTGTTTTCGAAAGATCACGACACAAATAGCTCAATAAAACACGATATCCAATAGAATGACAGAATTAGAAAATTTAGATAGGTGGCTGAAACAAAAAATACAAAAATATTTATTTTTTTTGTAGATGAGATTTGAACTGAAGTTTTCACAACCATAGATAATGTGAAATTCTAACCACTAGACTATAAACACACTTTATGATACTTTATAAAAAAATTGAACTATATATATAAAACTTAAAAAAGAAAAATTAAATTAAATTTCAATATATATAATTACAAAAATTATAATACCCTTAAAGATGCAGTAAGATTTGCCTCTTAATTAATCAAAGTAAATAAATAGAGAGAAGCATATGAATTTTGTGAGACGAGCAAGTTAAAAACTTACTTCTCCCTATATATTTATTTTTTTCAATTTATTTTGCATTGCATATAAACTAGATGCGTCGTTCAACTGTTTTCTTTAGTGTCTCTGTTGGCATACATGGACGCATCATTTTGGTATTAGAGAGCTTGTAAAGGGTTGGAGGTTAGTGTCATCTCTTGCGCCATTGTTGTTAGTATCGTACAAGTAATATAGTGGAAATAACTAAGGAGTTTACAATTTTGAAATGTAAGAACATGATAAGAACGGTTAGTAGGTCCAATAACATATTGTACATTATATTAACCCAACAACATATGTTTTCCATTACATAACATGACAAAATTCCTAATGTCACGAAGAAGAGAATTTTCAGAATGTATCTAAATGCTAGTCCTATTAACCTATAATTTTAATCTAATGAGGCCGGGAAAGAACACCAGTTTGAGGATCTATTCCCTTCCCATTTTTTTGTAAAACGACAAATAACCACTCTCCAATGTTTACCACATCAATCCAGATGACAAATATAAATAGTTTTACAAATAGGAAACCAAAGATAACATACCACCTGATACGGGTTAGAACAGGTTATAAAGTACCATGCTACAAACGTACATGTCAAGGTACTAACAGAAAAGCTCAATCACAATTTATTGGTTTCCAGGTTAAAAATGAACAAATAGAATATATACTAAATGGCCAATGTTTCCCAAATATTGTTGTTGCAACCTATGTAAAGAATTACATAGCTTAAAGATATTAGCAAGTAACTAAATCAATTTTCAACATTACAAATGAAGAAACAACTCACAGATATAGGCTGAACTGGATTGTTACGAAAATGACCCAACCAAAATTGACCTGCAATTGAATTAAAACATCTCCAAATAAAAAAACAATAATTAATAGATGCATAGCTTGTTGCAGGGAATATATAAAAAAAAAAAAATACAGTGCCAGCCTCAGAAGATGGTACTTTGATATCAGCATGTGATTGTGATGGCATATTCTTGCCTCTTAGTAGGCTAAAATTCAAACTCTTAAGGGGATCTAAAACATTTCTGCCAAATAATCGAAGAGGTAGAAGCAGGACTTGTGAAAGTAGTGATGCTGTCAAACGCACTCCCAGACAGGCAAACAGCCTTGAGTGAATTCTTCTGGAAGATTCCTCTTTTGCGTCCGACAACCTAGTCGAAAAGTAACCCCTCTTCAGAAACTTGAAAAGAGAAATACCAGTTATATCGAAAATTTGAATTTCTATGCAAGTTGGAGAGAAAGAAATGCTAGCGACATTTACAAAAAATGGTAATGTTTTATCTAGGGAAAATTTCATGTGCACCCCTCAAAAACCTCAAAATTACATACTCCCCTCTCTAAATTCATAAAATCATAATTACTATTCTAAATTTAAAAAAACTCACAAATTTTCCCCAATTTATTGATTTAACTATTATAATTTTTCACTTTTATGAAAATGTTAATGTTTTATTTAAAGCAACATCTAAAGATAAGGATAGTATGACATGCAAATGCAGAGAGACCCAAAATAGTCAGAAACCACCATCCCTATCAAGTATCAACTATGGCTTCAGGAAGGCCAATTTGTTTTCACACACAAAAGCAACTGATGCTTTATTAATTGGTAAGGAATTAGATATATATCTATTACCCGAAGTAGCCGTGCATGTCACCCAAACACTTTGCAATATTGTCCGAAGCAACTTCTATAAGTTTTTGGATATCTTGTGCAAGCTTAAATTTGATTATAATCACCTGTATAAAAATGACATAATATTAGAGATGGATAAATAATTCAGAATATATTCTAATTGAAATCTATAAGCCAATCAATTGAGAGGGACTTTTGGATCTTTTGATCGTTCCAAAGCGACTGAATTGAAAGTCATTGATACTACCCAGCTCCTATACCTAAAAATTTCAATTTGCTTCGTAAATATAATTAAATCGTCCCCTGTAAACTATTGTCATTTTCTAGTAGGATCTTTGAACAATTAGAGAAAATTGTAAAAAAGTTAATTATAATTCTAAGCAAAGACTTTAGTGTTCTTTCCCCATCTAATCAGACTCATAGTGGAACAATATTATGAAACTAATTATTAGAAAACCAAAAAAAAAAAAGGAAGCCGAAATACTTGCATCTAAAAAATACGCAAACAGCGCTGCAAGCATCACCCTTTTGTTGGCGCTCCAATAGTACCTTTTTTTTTTCCCTTTGGTCTCTAAAATTTCAATATCATAATTTTGGTGTCTAATTGGCATCAATTTTACCAAATTGATTGTAGTATTTACAAAAAAATCTATGGCTATACTACGATAATTAGAATAAAAAAAATACACTTCTCTAGTTAGTGGACTTCGTCAGTGCCAACAAAGCAGCAGCCTCTGCCAAGCTTGCACTAAAAAAAAAAATTCAGAAATGAATAAACTCAAATTTTGACAGCAATCGGTTTAATGAATATAGAGAAAGTGAATTTGTTGTTACTACCCGTACCATTTTATCATTTTCTCTTCTTTTTAATAATTTTGTGGAGCACACCCTCATGTGAAAATTATTGAGGTATTTTCATTTCCTTTTTTTTGGGACATCTAATTCTTTCTTTTGTGGATCTATCAATCTTTCAAACGACAAAGAATTTACCTTAGATAGTGGAAAAGTTGCGCTTTTTTGTTGAGAGGATGCGTCTCCCAATTGGAAGAGAGATTTAACTTCTCCCAATTGTAACCAGCTGGACCGAAAAAATGGAATTACAATTTATTGGAAGTGGAACTGAAGCTATTGTTAATTTGAATTTTAAAAGGATGGTGATTTCAAAAGTATTGTTAATTTCAATTTTACAAAAAACTACTCCACCAATTTTGTAGATCGGTGGAGGCATAAAACAATAGTACGGATTTGGACAATATTTTTAATTACAAAATGGAGCGGATATCCGAATCTATCCGGATCTGTGCCACGTTTAAAAATACTTATTAAACAATTGACGCGCTTCGGTTGTAAGCATGTGAGATACACCCAGTGCAAAGTTGCTTCCACTCTTCAGAGCGCTTCGCTTTTATAGCTGATTCTCACCAGTAAAAGTTTTAACTGTTAATAGTGGGACTAAAATTTTCGTATCCCGGAGAGCTGTTTGCTTCCGGTTCTTTTCTTTTGCAATTTAGTTCTGGGCTTTTATAGTTGGGCTTTGAATAAACAATAAATTTAAAGTTGAGACTTAACATAAGTCGTTTAATATTTTATTATTTATTAAACTTTCATTATTTATCAACTTGATTATTTATTCAAGTTGAAAGTTATTTTTGTAATTACGTATACTACATATGGATTGTATTTGTTTGATATTTGTATGGTATAAATAATAAATGAGAGTGTCTTCTATGGATATAAGGACCTATTTGTAAAATAAACATATTTTTATTTTTAAAGTTCAAACAGTCGATCCGAACCGTTCATCTTGTTCTCCATATTAATATGTGCTTGGAGATCAAATTTTACATTTTTCTGAATTTTTTTACTATTTATTAAGATAGGTACAAAATTCAATGGTCTGAATTTGATATTTTTTGTACCTATCTTAATAAATAGTAAAAAAAATTCAGAAAAATATAAAATTTGGTCTCCAAGCACATATTAATATGGAGAACAAGATGAACGGTTTGGATCGACTGTTTGAACTTTGAAAATAAAAATATATTCATTTTACAAATATGTCCTTATGTCCATAGAAGTCTTTGCCACAATAAATTATTTATCACATTAAATTATTTAAAATAGGATCATATTTGTATCGTAAAGTTTATATGACTAAATTATCCGATAATTATCCATTTTGTATCCATACTAGTGAATTATCCGCTCCATATCCGTATCCGTTTAAGGTGGATTTGATTTTACATTTTGACATCCGTTTACTCCATATCCGTATTCTTATCCGTTCACTAACATGTGGATATGAATTTGATATCAGCATTATCCGCTTCAAATCCGCTTCGTTTACACCCCAAATTTATATACATGATGCATCACGTTAGATGGCCAGCCTCACTGATACATCGGCCTAATTAGAAAAAGAAGAATTGAGTTTTTTTAAGGATTAAGGTCCAAAAGCCTCTTTTGTGTTATAAGGCCCAATTATCAAAAAGCCCAACTTTATATGAAACAAACGATACTGATCCCGGAAATAAATCTGCTGTTATTCTCAAGGAATAACAGGTTCCAGGAACTGTTATTCCAATTCCAACCATTAGTCATTATTGAGATTCGTGCATGCATGAATAACTTACTTCATGGAGATCCGCACATGAAAAAAAATGAACGGTTTAGATCGGAATAACAACAGATTTATTTCCTACTAATCCACACCCCAACAGTAATTTGATGGCTCAAACACAAATTTACAATCCAAGAGAAATCCAACACTATATAATATTTAATATTATCCATGCATTTTCAATATATTATGAGCAATCAACTCGATAAAATTTGAAAGAAATGTATATATTGATATATTGTTGATAAAAACCAGTCGTTTGCAATTGTGTGAAATTTTCTAGACAATCGATCTAAAAGATATATAACATATTCACAATTATAAAAAAAAATATTACATTGAATGGAATTTTTTTCGGAACATATTTAAAATACATATGTTTCGCTTTAAGATTCATAAAAATTTAAGTTTTTTTCAAAAGAGGCTAAAGGGTCCATTCCATTGCTGAAATAGTTTAATTACAATCACCAATTCAGTCAGAGAGACTTCTAAACTTACTATTTTACAAAATCACATTAGTAAAGCTACCAAGATAAGCAACATATTAACCAAATTCTATAAATAGCTAAATTCCAAAAGTATTTTAAAGAAACTAATATTATGCGACTTAGTAAAGGGCTTAGGGGTAAACTAGGTACAAAAAAATCATAAAAATCATAGTAGTGTAATTTCGTTCATCACTGGCATTCCCTCCAGTAGCTGGTTGGTGTAGTACTATCTTCAAGTCAAGAGAGAATTACATCCAGAGGTATGGCATCTTCTATGGAGTAAAACTAGAGTGTGATGTGCTCACCAAGAGAGATTGGTGAGCACACCTCCAACAAGTTATCAGATTGACTTCGAACTACAAGTTCAAACTGTTGAAATTCATTTATTTCGTAAGTGATGCATGTACATGCAAAATATTTGAAGTTTCGAATTCATTTAGCACATGATCAAGCGGTCAAAATAATGAACATTTTATAAGTTAATTTTATTTATTTTATGTATTTATTTTTCATTATTGTTTGACCGCTTGACTATGTACTAAATGAATTCCAAACATTAAAATTTTTGCATGTACATACATCACTCACGAAGTATATGGATATCAACGGTTTGAATTCGTAGTTCAAAGTTAATCCAATAACTTTTTGGAGGTGTGCTCACCGACCTCTCTTGGTGAGCACATCACACCCTAGTTTTGCTCTCTTCTATCATAGGCATCCAACGAGTAACAGCTTTCTTAGCGTTATTCTTCACATGACTCGTCCAATATGCAACAGTAGATTTAATCTGTAGAATTATAGATCTTACAGTTTTTAATAAATAATCATTAAAACACATATTGTTTCTATGATTTCAAAAAGTCCAACATACAACACTAAGCACTATGAGTAATCCTGCAATTTCATATTTAGAAAATGATAGCACATATTAAAAAATGTCGCCCCATGTGTGCCAGGAATACATAACAAGTTTCTTTTTTCCTACTGTGCCAGAGAGTAGTTAAGAAAGAGATGGTCTCTGATTTCAAATCCAGTACAAAATTGACAAACTTGATTTTTCTATCCACCCTTTAGAAGCAAGGATAATGGTCCGGATCTAACTTTGACAGAACCGGATATGGGATACCTCATCTCATCTGAATTCTTTTACTGAGGGGGCCAATTCGTAGTGGCGATAAGAGAATAAATCATTGCTTAATGATTTCATTCTATACATATCCAGGCCAGATACGGTAGCTGTTTAGCTCGTGGCGTGAATGTTTCGTCCATGAATTGCAATCTAGCCTCCAAAAACAAACCAAAAAAATTCACAAAGTGGTCCCATATGCATGCAATTGTTTGTTGTTGACTTGTTGTAGCCCGTTATTATTGCATCAACTACAAAGCTATAAGAGGCCCGTGATTTCAGAAAAAGGATGGGACGGTGTATATTTGAATCATGTGGATAATGTGCCCACTCCCTTTTATGAACTGATTCACATCTACCGGTTCGAGCTCCCATCTTCATTCCGATGAATCCAAATTGTTCGGAATGAAAATTGCAGTTGGTTCCGATGAACTGATTCACAACTGCCGAAATTTTTATTAATATAAAAAAAAAACATTAAATTTCAAAATCTATATTTCATTTTATTTATTTTTTAAAATTGTCCAAACTGTATATTTATTTCACAATTTTAGGTCGAATTACTGCATAATCATTCCACGATTTTAGGTATCTCAAAAGTCAAAACCACATAATAAATCCACGGTTTTGGTTTTAGAATTCCAAAATCGTAAAATTATTTTGCGGATTTAGGTTTTTCTATTTTTTTCTAATTAAATATAATATGTTATAATTTATTTATTTTTTTATTGAAATATTAGAAATATTTTATACGTTTTTTAAAAAATACATTAAATATTATATAATTTGATTTATTAGAAATACTGTGATAAATAATCCGGATTAATATTTTTAAACCGGTTGTAGATGAATTCAGATCCAGTGAAGTAAATTACTTTTAGATCAGGACTGAGGTGATTCTGAACCACGGATTCGAATCGGACGGTTCCAATTGAAAACTCAAAAATTGATTTATTTTAGGGATCCGTACCCGTCGTAAGGATTAGTCAGCAGCTGGCAACGGCCAACGCGACACCAAACACCAATCCGTGAAAGAAGAGTGGGTCCCATGGTCTCGGTTTGTGGTGGGGACATATCCGACGAGAGAGAATCTGGTCGCCTTGGAGATGCGCTAAAAGCGCCTGTCCTTTTCCCCTAAGCTATGATTTTAATACATAATAATACTCAGGTTTTCATTAATTAGCGCTTGTCCTTTTCCTCGTACCTTGATTAAAAAACATAACTATGCTCAGATTTTAATTAAACGCATTATTAGGTAGAACAAACAACACAATCAGGGCCATCGCTATTCGTGCGAAGTTAAAAACCTTTTTACGTAGTATTATATTTACTATTTATATTCTTTTTTTTTTTTTTGAGAAAATACTATTTATATTCATTATTGCATTTCAGTTATCATTGCACAGGGTCTGAAATATTTCAGATTCTTTCGCTGAAAATAAATCTGCTGCAATTCGAAACCATTATAATTCTGGAGTTAAAGGTAGAGACTTTTAAATTATGAATATTAAATGTGAATAAAGATTAATCATATAAATTTTTTTTTACTGAAAAGAGAGATTAATTTTACACTTTATATAGCATTTTAATTATTTGATAAAAAGAAGATACAAGTATGATTTTTTTTAAAAACAAAGAATATTAATTAATTTTCATTATTTGAAGGTGGCTCCGCCTCTGTTTGGAGCAGAAAAATATCCAATCAGACCTTTATTTCACCTTGCTTCCTTTTTTTCTATCACGCAACTCCTTTAAACTAAATCTATATAATTTTGTATAAGACTGCATCCAGGAGTGTTCATCGGTTCAGTTCGATTCAAACCAAACCGAACTAGGCAAACCAAAGTTATAATTCTGTTTCAAAAATAGAACCAAACCGAACCGAACCGAACCGAACCAAAGTTTTATTTCGGTTTGTTCGGTTCAAACCGAAATATATCATATTTTTAATTTAAAGCAATTGTTTTGTAATAAACCGAAATATATTAAGAAATAAATTTGAGTATTACGAAATAAATCGGAATATTAAGAAATAAACCGAAGTATTTAAAGCAATTCATTAAGAAATAAACCGAGATATTAAGAAATAAACCGGGGCGGTCCCGACCAAATTCATAATATATATAAGTTCGGTCAGTTCGGT
This sequence comes from Carex cristatella, assembly GCA_024447775.1. Taxonomy (NCBI): domain Eukaryota; kingdom Viridiplantae; phylum Streptophyta; class Magnoliopsida; order Poales; family Cyperaceae; genus Carex; species Carex cristatella. The sequence goes on from JAJHPF010000022.1 coordinate 4,640,873, forward strand.
TATTTCGGTTATTTCGGTTTTGAAAATTTTGAACCGAACCGAACCGAAGTTATAATTCGGTTTTAAAAAGCAAACCGAACCGAACCATTAAACCGAAAAAACCGAACCGTTTGAACCGATCTAATTTGATTCGGTCCAAAACTGATTAAACCGGACCCAATGAACACTGCATCAACTTCCTCTCAACCTCAACTCTCTCATCTTACAATGCTTAGGACCAAATCTTTTGTTTTGTTATTGCTTGAATGCTGCCAGGGGCGGATCCAAGTGCAACCGGGGGGGTAGCTGCCCTCCTCCTGAATTTTGCATTTTAGTAGAAGTCGGGATGTTTCGATCGACGCTGCCACACCCTGAAATTTTTTTTGCCTCCCGTTGGATGTTTAATTTGTAGTTCAGGTTAAATTTAGAGTTAAAATTAAAATAAATTTCTTCAATTAGAATTAATAATTAGAATTATATATTAAAATATCAGAAATTACAAGTCATAGCATTGAAAAGTATAAATTAAAGTATTATTTTTATTAAGTACTTAATTAGTTAATGAATTTGAATTCAATTAGCTATTTAAATCCGATTCGATATTTTTTTGTCTCTCTCTGACGAAAATTCTGACTCTGCCGCTGAATGCTGCTTCGATCACTACAGTCACTGAAACCATGACATACAGTTCTTAATTTGTTTCTTCTCTGATGTGAAGTTCAAATTTCAAATAATTGTTCTCTAGTTACAAAAAAAGAAAAAAAAAAAAAGTTTTCCTTACTTTCACCTAAAGAGCGTGCCAAAAGCACCGACTGAGCTATCTTCAGAAATAGAACATTGACGAAAAGAAGATGTCTGGAATTGGAATCAGATTTCTGAGCTGTTCAATCACATCAAGATTTGTACAAACAAATTTAAGATTCATATAATCATGCATACACAAATTTTGATTTTGATGTAGATCGAATGGACCTGACATCTTAAGACATACTTAAAACAGTTATTAATGGATCTTCTTTATTTAAATAAAAATTAAATAGCTGTCAACAATTGTTTTGAACTTTTATACGCATTTTTAAATCATTCTAAAAATGAAAAATTGTAAGAATCTGGACCAATCGTTCATGAATCTTGTTTAATATTTAAGCGGATTCTGATGCCTCCATTTTATTGATGCGCCAATTAAAGACTTCAAAAACAACTTCGTTAATTCACGCTCCCTATCAGAAAACAAATAAGAAACAAGGATCTTTTCTTCTGGCAAGTTGGAAAAAAATAAGTAGACAGTTTCACAGTGCCAGTTCTAATTTTTCTCGGACCAACCTTCCCTTTTCGCCAGCACCATGTATTGTCACGCCATGTCTTATTCTATATGGCTCTGTTTCTCTCTGTTTTTTTTTTTTTTTAAATATTGGCAGCTGATGGCTCTGTTTCTCTCTCTCTCTCTCTCCAGTAATAGCTAGCAGACGGCGACCATACAGTCTCCAATAACGTGACTCTCTTCTCCATATCCCTTTTTGTTGCTTTCTGTCTGTCCAACCTCACTCCAAAAACATCCCCGTGTTAACAGATAATAAAGAGGTAAATGCATGTTTTGTTTAAGTGGCGCCTTCAGAATTAAACTACAAAGATGATACTATTTACTTCACTTCCTTACTTCCGCAACTCTTACGACTCACGAGCTGCTATCATTCATTCTGCAGCTCATTTATTCATCCCACTTTTTTTTTAAAGGTTGGAGGGAAGCTACTGAACTATTTAATATGAATTCTCTCTTCTAAATTTCAAGGATTTTTTTATATAAATCATAAATAGGAAAAAAATTAACAAACCAATTTGATAATTTTATTTTTTTACAAAAATCAGAATTATGGAGATAAGAATTCGGTAGACTATTTTGTTTTGTTTTGTGCTAAATTATAATTTCGGCCCTATAAATTTTACAAGTTGTTAAATGAAGTGTTATAGAAAATCAAAATTTCTTCTTGTGCTGAGATGGCAAATCGGCCCTTCAATTCAGCAAAAATTTATTTTTTACCAAAAGAAAGTTGAAATAAAGTAAATCCTAACCAATTAAAAAATTTATTTTTAACCAAAAAAAAGAAGAAAAAAAAAAGAAAGAACCCTATGTGCTAAATTGAGAATTCCGCAGAGAAAAAATTATTATGTTGGACTGAGTACTCAATTCGGCACAAAGAAAAAAAAACAAAATTTCTGCAATTCCATTCAATGATTTCAAAGATTATATTGAAATAGCTGAAATTTAAACTAAAAATACCTATGTGCCGAATTTGGCACAAATAATGAAATTGTAAAAAAAAAAAAAGGTTGGGTTGAGTCCCCATCTCGACACACAGTCATAAGAAAAAGTAATTACACACCAGGTCACACGGATTTTGGTAAACAATTGAAATTATTATGGGACCGAGATAACATTTCGGCACACAATAAAAAATGGTTTGGGCCGAATTCCCATCTCGGTACTTATGATTTTTGTAAAAACTAAAACCATCATGTTGGTTTGTTAAATTTTTTTTCTATTTATGATTTATAAAAAAAAATCTGAATTTCAAACCGCAACTTTCCACACGGAAGACATTATCTTTGCTACTAGACCAAAAGTTGGTTCTATCATTTTCTTATTTTTAATTAAGTAAAAATTATTTGACAATTATTTATTTTAAAAATATAGACAATCTTTATTTAAAAATAAAGTTTAAATTAAAATCATATTAAAGACGTGATCTACATGATGTAATTATCAAACGATCAACAAACAATCATTAATGTATTATCAAACGATATTCAAATTATATAATATATGAATGTTAAATTTATATAAGAAACGAGTAAGACCTTACTGTTCATAGTGCTGTCACTTAAAAATTAATATTTGTCTAATTTTGAAGCAATAAAATTTTTTTTCCAAAATAATAGAAAAATCGTGTAATATATATATATATATATATATATATATATATATATATATATATGATTTTTTTTTATTTATAATTCATTTTGAATCCCTCAATTTATTTCATAGAAGAGATTTTTTCTGGGAACAACCAAAACTAGTATAATTAATTTTTTAATTTATAATTTCAAATGAAAATAATAAAATGGAAGTAAGTATATATCGTAAGTTCGAAATCCAACAGCGAAAAAGATGCTGTCAAATAGTCTATAAAGAAATTCAATTAAGTATAAAATGTCACTATAGTAAAAATGCAAATGTATGGACACTTGGCCATAATAAATTAGCGCGTCAATGGATAACAAATGCTGCCTTAACCAAAACAAACCTATGCATTTTGTGCCATTAAAAATGGATCAATTACTAATTAAATATGGGAGGTGCTCAGAAGGAAATAATTTCAATAGTAATAAGAGCTGAGAGAATATTTCTTATACTAATATTCAATTTACCCTTTCTTTTAATACTATATTTGAATACATAATCAATGAATAACTCATAAGAAAATTATCTCAAATATCTTGCATCTTTTTTTTTTGTACATATAGAATGGAAACCAATCCTTCCTAATTGATATATCTACTATATATGTCATTTACATTAGTCACTGCCCTGGTTTTGCAAATTCCGTCAATTAAGACTATTTATGCCTCTATTTTGAGTTTATATCAAGATTAAATGCAAAGTGTATACAATTTTGAGTTGAGATTGTACCTGATCTAGTCTGGAAAAGATAGAAGGTTTTAAAAATATTTGGAATAAGGATGCAATATGGCGAAGAAAGCATTATGGAACTCTTCAAAAACTTTATAATTAACGAAACTCATTATAAATATTTATAAACTTTATAATACATTATTAAGAACTAAATATACATTATAAAGTTCATAAATATTTATAATGGAGTCGTAAATTAAAATAACATTTTAATTTGATTGGTTTTTAATATATATATATATATTTGCAACTCAAATACCCTTAGGTATCCTTTCATATATCACTGTATCATGAGTCAAACAATAGAATCGAGTATATAAATGACACACGCACACACGCGCGCATGCCCAGAGAGGCTAGGAAGAATTGGTTTTTATGTATCAAAAAAAGATGAAAGATATTGGAGATAATTTTCTTATTAGTTATTCATTGATTATATATTTATGTATAGTATTTTGAGAGAATAAAATTAGATATTAATATAAGAAATATTTTGATAGTTCTCATTATTGAAATTATTACTCTTAAAATAGCACCGCCCTTGAATATTCAAGAATATCATTAATTTAACTGATGACCCGCCATCAAATTTAGGCCGCACAAGGTTTAGATGGAGAGCGATCCGATGTCTAGTTGAGGCTGTTTGATCAGCATCATGGTCCACACAAAACATCTTCAAGATTCGTATGGATAAAGTGAACACGAATCTTGATGCAAATTGAACGGCTCCGAAGGAGCATCAGACCCATCGGACCGCTCCCAACTTTCTTAGGAGAAAACGCATTTTTGACGGAGCCCACACGATAGAGTAATAAAATAGTAGTCGAATCATTAGAAGAAGAAAAGAAAGGCCCGAAGGAATCCATCTGGAGGGAAGCCACGTAGCAGTAGCACAGCATAAGAAATTTAGCTAGCAAGCAGAAAAACCATGAAAGCCTCACTTTCACCCTCTTCTGTCAGAATAAACATGTGACTCCTCCTCCATCTTTCTTTCTCCAATCCCTTTCCATTTTCCACATAACAGAAATATAAAGAAAAGGATTGACAGAGAAATTAGATTAAACCAGAAAACCAACTCAATGATGAACACCTCACTTCAAATCCTTCTACTCTTTTCCTTTCTCTTCTCTGTTGCATCACCCACAGAGCTACCAGTGCCACTGAATGATGAGGTTTTATCCTTAATTGTCTTCAAATCTGCCATTACTGACCCGAATGCGGCTCTCGCTACTTGGACAGAGTCTGATGCTACGCCATGCAGCTGGACGCACGTGGAATGCAACCCAGCCACGTCTCGTGTGGTTCGTCTCTCGCTCGATTCTCTCGGCCTTTCGGGTGAGCTACCACGTGGTCTCGACCGACTCACCTCTCTTCATTCTCTTTCTCTTTCTCACAACAACCTATCAGGCCCTGTACCGGCTGGTCTGTCTCTCCTCCCTAATCTGCACTCACTCGATCTCTCGTTCAATGATTTTTCTGGCAATTTACCTGAAGATACATCTCTAATGCCTTCCTTGCGGTATCTGGACCTGTCTTTCAATTCATTCTCGGGCCCGTTGCCGGGTTCGTTTCCTTCATCGCTCCGTTTTCTCTTGTTATCCGGTAACCGGTTTTCGGGTCCCCTACCTCCTACATTGTCACAATGTAGCTTCCTTCTTCACATAAATGTGTCAAGCAACCAGCTTTCGGGTTCGCCTGATTTCTCTAATGGTTTCTGGTCACTTACCCGACTAAGAGCTATCGATCTTTCAAATAACCAGTTTTCAGGTGTACTCCCAGAAAGCGTGTCAAATCTCCACAACTTGAAGGTGTTGAACTTGAGCAGCAACCGGTTTTATGGGTCGGTACCTGGTGGGCTTGGTCTCTGCCCTCATTTGAGCATAGTTGATTTGAGCTTCAATGCGCTCGACGGGTCTCTACCCAATTCATTCCGCTACCTCACCGCTCTACTTTCCCTCTCTGCATCAAACAACCGGCTATCTGGTCAAATACCAGAATGGATAGGTAACATGACAGCATTGCAGACTTTGGATCTATCAAACAACAAATTAACAGGAAACTTACCTTCCTCATTTAGCGGGTTAAAGGATCTGAGTTATCTCGGTTTATCCAATAACCTGTTATCAGGAGCAATTCCTGATTCAGTCTCAGAGTGCACCCGTCTAACAGAACTGCACTTAAGAGAAAATGGGTTTAATGGATCTATTCCACAAGCATTGTTCAATCTCGGGCTTGAATTACTCGACCTTTCCTCTAATGGGTTATCAGGCACAATGCCACCCGGTTCGGCTCGTATGGCAGAGACCTTGCGCTGGTTGGATCTGTCAAATAATCACATCACCGGCACAATACCAGCCGAAATGGCATTGTTCTATAATTTGAGATATTTAAACTTATCATGGAATGATCTGAAGGCACAACTGCCACCAGAGCTTGGGTTATTTAAGGATTTAACTGTCTTGGACTTGCGTTCCAGTGAGCTTTACGGGTCGATTCCTGAAGAAATTTGTGACTCGAGTAGCCTTGCAGTTCTTCAGCTGGACGGGAATTCCCTTACCGGCCCAATTCCAGATGAGATGAAGAATTGCTCCTCACTCTACTTACTGTAAGTGATGATTTCTAATCTTCAGTTGTTCTGTGAAATAATTAACATAATTTTCGTATTTACTTAAACTCTGCAATGCTCCTAATGCCAATAAATATTTGTCTAGGCCGAGAATTTCAAACATACTATGGATTACTCTTCTATGATTAACTTGGCAAAATTTAGACAAAATCAAATGCAGAATGCTTGTAGGAGCATTTTCTAAAAACCAAAACCATTGTATGTTTTTTTATTTTTATTTTGCACAAATTGGCCAACTGTATTAAATAAAGAAAAGTTTATGTACAAGATTGTCACCTCGTCCTATCTCTATTTACAAATTTGTAATGCTAAATACTAAATAAATTAGCTATCATAACCGCAAAAATGCAGTCATGGTAATTGGTTATCTCCTCCAATCTCAAACTGCCCATAATTTTTGCACAATTTATATATTGATTACTTTTTAAGATGATTAACCCAGTTAATTATTTTCCTTCTCTTTCTTTCCCCCCCCCCTTAATAAACAGGAGCCTGGCTCATAATAGCTTGAGTGGCCCAATTCCAGCCTCCATATCCTATCTGAAAAGACTTGAAATTCTTCGACTAGAATACAACAACTTGACTGGTGAGATACCGCAGCAACTCAGCACATTACAAAACCTTTTAGCTGTGAACATTTCGCACAACCGGCTTGTTGGCCGGCTACCAACTGGTAGTATTTTCCAAACTCTGGATCAGAGTGCCATCGAGGGCAATCTCGGCATCTGTAGCCCTTTAGTTTCTGAACCATGCAGAATGGATGTTCCCAAACCGCTAGTTCTCGACCCAAATGCATATCCTCATGGAAACGGAAATGACCTTGTCACCTATGGAAAAGGACCTGCCCTACCGAAAAGACGCAAATTTTTAAGCATCTCAGCCATAATTGCGATTTCGGCCGCACTGTTGATTGTACTTGGGGTTTTGCTTGTTACATTGCTTAATATATCAGCCAGAAGGAGGATCAGTTTGCTAGATAATGCATTAGAGAGCATGTGTTCTAGTTCCACTCGGTCTAGTAGCCCTGGTGTGGGAAAGATGGTAGTTTTCGGGCCAAAGAATAATTTAAGATCAGAAGATTTGGTTGATGGGGCTGAATCATTATTGAATAAAGCTACGGAATTAGGCCGTGGTGTGTTTGGCACAGTTTACAAAGCATCAATTGCACAAGGCAGATTTGTGGCTGTCAAAAAGTTGTTTACGGCGAATATAATTCCATACCATGATGATTTCGACCGAGAAGTAAGGATCCTTGGCAAGGCAAGACACCCCAATTTGATGTCACTCAAAGGTTACTACTGGACACCTCAAATGCAACTCCTCATCTCAGATTATGTACCACATGGTAGCCTCCATGCAAGGTTGCATGAAAATCCAGAAAATTCACCGGGTCTGACATGGCCTGATCGATTCAAGGTTGCAGTTGGCACGGCCAAAGGACTTGCACATCTGCATCAGAGTTTCAAGCCACCGATCATACATTACAACGTCAAACCCAGTAATATTCTCTTGGATGAAAACTGCAACCCTAAAATATCTGATTTTGGTTTGGCAAGATTGTTGCCTAAACTTGATAAACACATTATTAGTAGCCGGTTTCAAGGGGCGATGGGTTACGTGGCACCGGAGCTTGCTTGTCAGAGTCTAAGGGTAAATGAAAAATGCGATGTGTATGGATTTGGTGTGTTAATTCTTGAATTGGTGACCGGTAAGAGCCCAGTGGAGTATGGAGATGATGATGTGGTAATATTGATCGATCAAGTTAGGGTTCTGTTAGAACAAGGTAATGTGTTAGATTGTGTCGACCCTGTTATGGGTGAGTTTCCCGAAGAAGAGGTGTTGCCTATGTTGAAATTAGGATTAGTTTGTACATCACAGATCCCGTCTAGTCGGCCGTCAATGGGAGAGGTGGTGCAGATACTGGAGGTGATCAAGGCACCTATACCAGACAGAATGGAAGGTTTCTGATTTAAGAAGTAAAATTTATTTTCATGTATTAAATTGGGTGTTACTCTTTTTTATTTTTTTTCTTGCTTTATCCTTTTAACTTTGTTGCTGCTTTTAGGTTTAGTTTTCTAATTTCTACTTCTACTGTGGATCATTAAGTAATTTTTGTCTTTATTGCTCATGTCAATACTTCAATGAATGCAAGTTCTGATGAGTTGCCTCTTTTTATGTTGTGCTGTCAATTATTGTTATTCATAGAATCTCAATTAATGCATTTTCTGGAAAAAGATAAATCTCTCAATTAAGTCCCCTTCTGAGTATGTTTACTGTTTTGATTGTACTAGGCATGATTCTGAAATCTGTGCTTTTAGATTTAAGTGGCAGATGATGCAGCAAAGACCGGTTTATCCGGAAAATAAGATAAAAGGCACTCCGAAAAATCTGGGGATGGAAGCATGTCATCCCTAGAATCAAAACTTCTTTGTGGAGAGCATTGCATGATGGCATCCCCACAATGGCAGAAATGAATAGGAGAAGGTGTCCAAAGTGCCCAAGGTGTGGACATGAGAATGAGTATCTCACACATGCGTTATTTTTCTGCAATCTACCGCGTGCTGCATGGGGAATATTGGATTTGCCAATTAGGGTGGATCATCTACCTCTCAATTTCACAGAAACATTCATCCATGCACCTAACTGAAAATTTGGAAGAAGAAGGGCAAATTACGGATCTCTGTAATATGATGTGGTCACGGTGGAAGGCGCGCAATGTACAGATTTTTGATACAATCTAGACAACAAGGGGTATTGATACAGTCTAGACATGTCGTGAGAGAGGCTGTTCAAGATTCACACAAATTAGCAAACAATGGAAGGAGGTGTGGGGTAAACATAAGTGAAATAGCAGAACAGGAATCATGTGCAAGATTAGGCATTGGTGGTTTGATCAACAACAGCTACTTTGAATGTTCATCATCAGAACCAGTATGTGCGAGATTTAAATGCATGATGAGCTTGAAAAATCTGGTAAGTCAGATTGATGGAGTTAGATGCATTTAGTTGGGCACTATGTACAAACTGTAATACTGCACAGTACAAAAGACATGGATCAGTTACTGGTAAAAAATCGGGACTGAGGAGGCATAATCAGGAGCTGTGCTTTTTTTTTCGTTTTTACTGGTAAATGGAAAGAACTGTCAGAATTTTGAAAAAGAAAAGTTACAAGCGGACCCATCACCTTTTCTTTTTTTGCAAACTTTTGGAGGTTTTTATTTGCCTTCTAAATTTAGTTTCTAGGAATTTATTTTTCCAGTTGAAGTATTTTGTTTCTTTGTTTTTCACTTTATGGCATTGTAACCATTCTATTTTTTTTACAATTTAATATATAACACATTCGGGTTTCACGTAAAAAAAAAGAACAAAAAAAAGAGACTTCCATTTTCTGTTAGTTCAAGCTGAAAAAAAGTTCTCTTAAGTTTCTTTATTCGGTCATCGATCCATGCGACTATACATCGCACTATTTACGACTAGCAATGCATGCTATTATTGCAAAAAAATAGAAAGAAAAATACATTTAATTTATTACTTTTACAATCCAATAAACTGTTTAAACAAGCTTTTACATATCTTTGATTCTGGTACTTTTTGCTCTGTAACTTGAGTTGTGTTTCTATAAATTCTGTTAGTTTCCACTTTTCAATTATCAACTATTTACAAATCTAACTAGAAGAAGAAGAAGAAGCTATTTGTCCTTGCAAAGGGACCAGCACCAACTTGATATGTAGTCATGTAGATTAATAGATCTCAAATTGAGGCGAATCTTTTGCATGAACAGGGCCTGGTATGATTGGTCCCTTGGTCACATTTTGTTTGTTTTAACACTTTTTAGCATTTCATTGTGGTCCCTCTACTCACGAGTATACATTGACGAATGCAGAAATTAATTAATAGTAAAAGCGTGATGAAATAGTAACTCTAATTCAAAAAAAGTCAATACAATATCATGGAGCTTGGAAGTTGGAACATTCAATAATAAAAAAAGGATGAAAATGTAACATTGAAATGTGAATGGTACAAAAAGGTTATTTTTTTATAATTAAAAAAATAATTTTATGAAACCAATATGATTATTTTTTTTTTACATATAAAAATTATAAGAACCGAAATGCCATTTCGGTTCGCAATTTTTTTCTTTCGGAACCGAAATGGAATTTCGGTCCGATGTGGTTTTACACCGAAGACTACACATGTTCTTCTGAAAAACTGCAAAACCACATCGGACTAAAATGTCATTTCGGTCCCGAAAAAAAAAATTACCGACTAAAATGACATTTCGGTTCTTATGATTTTTGTAAAAGAAAAAGTAATCATATTGGTTTTATAAAATTCTTTTTTTTTTAATTATTGTTTATAAAAAAAATTCCTACAAAAAACTTAGTAGCTTGGGAAATATTGCCACCTATAAGGACTGTATTCATGCCAGGTAATGTGCAGCACCCGTGCAAGATTGGTACTAAACGCCCCCTCCTAAAAATTCAAAATTGGCGCCTGGCACTGTGTTCCTGCCAGGTACTGTGAACTCGAAGACATATAATGATAAAATCTAGTTAGTTGTTATGGAATAAGTGCGAGCTTAATAATAAAAAATCGGGAAGCATGTACTTTTTTTTTTTTAGGAAAGGGAAGCATGTACTGCTGTATATAATCTAGTAGTGTAAGCACAGCAAGGAATGGTACAGTAATCTTGTGACACAAGTGACAGAGGTACATAGCATATAGGTCGAATTGGAAATGGAATGAATATGGTACGGTTTTGTCTTGGGTTTCCCATGCTAGTACAAAACTACACGTCATTGGTTTCCCAATATTCTCCCGGCACAAAGAAACGACACACAGCCCGGTATTTGGTATTTCTTGGAAAATGCTTTATACGAAATATAGTAACTTGAAATTATACTTCTTGGTTTTGGGTTTAATTTTTGTTTTATTTAAACTCTTAGCAGCAGTGATGGAAACTTTTAATTATTAGAGGGTTTGAATCAGTAGGTTACGTTTGGATGAACTCTAGAATAGTTAGAATAACTATTGTTTAGAATAGTAGATAAGAATAGTGAAAAATAGTTATTTTTAGAATAGTGTGAAAATGGTGCTATTTGAAATAGTAAAAATATTATTTGGATTGTACATTTGAAATGGTAAATAACCGTAACTCATAAATAATAGTGTTAACAATATACTTATTAAGATAAAAGATAGGCAAGTGGGGTCTCAAATGAATTGTCACGACGTAGAGATAAAATAAGTGGTATCAATTTTGTCATTTTGAAACTGTGTTGACGGTAATAAATATTATTTTCTCTATTCACACTTTTGAATAGTAGCTATTCCAACATTTCCAAATAATAGAGAATAACAGTTATTCTCACTATTTCAAATAACAAAAATGTCGTTTGGATGCATATTGCTATTTCGAATAGCAGCTATTTTTGAATAGCCTGCTATTCTAGCTATTCTTACACCTAGCTATGTCATAGATAGGTTTCAAAGTCAAGAAAAGCTAAGTACTAGAAAATTATGACCTATGTGTGTTTGTTTATCAAATCTAGTTTTAGATGGAAACAAATCTGTTGAAATTCTCATTTGTTTTTTTTTTTTATTTATAAAGTGGGTGAAATCCACCGATTTTATTAGAAATCAGAATGTTCATATGCTAAGAAACTCTAAACAGCTAGAGCTCCAAGCATGTATAAAAGTTACATAAACTAGTAAAGACAGAGACTAGAACATGTATCATTCGTGAGCAGTGTTTTTGAAATCTTTGCTTTTTTGAATTCAGCTGTCGAGCTGTTTCGAGATATGCTCACAGAATACCTAACTGTTTTGAGATACGTGCATAGAAAAAGTTGGACGGCTGAATTCGAGATATGCTTGTTGTTAGTTGTCTAACGTTGATTTTATTTTGACAAAATGCTTCACAACAAATTATTTTTTGAGTTCATTATTAATATTTTCAACGTTTCGATTAAAATTATTTTTATTTCATGTTGCACTAGTGCAAATTAATTAAAAGATCATTCTTTTGCACTATTTAAAAAAAAAAAAAGTGGTTTCTCACCGATTTTATTAGAAATTAAATATTTGTTTTGCTTCCAATTCCAAATATCTGGAGTAAGAAACATTTACAGCATATATCAGTAACAAAAGGAAACAAGGACCATACTTGTATCAGCCTAAAACAGACAAAAAGAAAGCCACCAAAACTGAAACAATCCAAAGCCATAAAGACTGATACAAAACAAAGCCACAAAGGCCAAGCTAAACAACAAAATCTAAAACATTCTGGAAATTATAAAAACAAGGAACTCAATCAAGCAAATCATCTAGGAATCCTATTCCAAGCATAGTTTTTGCACAGTTTTTAATATGATGTGATTTTTTTTAATATGGTCTCATCATATGCATATCTTATTGGTATTTGGCTAGACAGTGATATAGAAATTGAGATAGGAGTAGGTCCAATGGGCATCAGACCTATTTTTAGGTTTAATTAACTCTACCATCATATAATTAGTATTAAGATTTTTTCACACAGAAATTGAAATAGATATACACAGATTTTAATTAGTTCGCATGAATCTTGATGTAGACTGGATAATCATTACATCCATCGAACCAAAGTAGGTCTGATCGGACCTGCTATGAATTCCTAGAAATTAGTGAACAAGAGAGTATCGTCCATATTTTGTTTGCTTGTTTTGTACCGACGGAGGCAATGGACTGCATAGTGCATACATTTGATAATCCTTTTCATGCACAGCACCAGTCCAATTTACTGTGACATATTAAAACCCAAAGTTTGGATGTAACTTCCCTGCTGTGCCCGGTGCACTCCCTCCAAAAAGAGAACAGAGTGGGTCCAATGTCCATCGAATCTATTTTTAGGTTTAACGAGCTTCATAATCATCCGATCCATTTTAAGATTTGTGCGTATGAAAATCAAAACAAATGTACATGAAATTTAAAGCATTACGCACGGATCTTAAAGTATATTGAACTATGATTGAACCCGTTGAACCAAAGTAGGTCTGATGTCCATCGGACCTATTCTCAAATCCTCCAAAATTTTTTGCCTTGCGTTTACAGATTCATTGTGGGTTTGGATCCTCTCCAATTTGACAGACAAATTAAATTGGAAATTAAGCCCGGCATGATCTGATGTTTTCCATTCAAGATCAAGCTATACATCTTAATATCTTATCATGCTAATAATTAATAACTGTCAAATACGATAATGTAGGGCTCTGGTAGAATCTGAACTCTGTACTTCAAAATGAACGGACCAGATCTGTAATTCTGTATGGAAAAGTTTTTTGACTCATTAAATGAAATATACATTAGCAAGGATGTATGTAATAAGCCAACTCTCCTCTCCATGACCAGTTCACCGTGGTGCTTATTATTAATTATTCATGAACAGCGATGCTATTTTGTTGCTTAACGAAGGGGAGAGAGGTGGAAGGCACATGGAGGGGCGCAAAGAACAGCGACTTTTGAAGAGAAAACGACAGAGCATGGCATGGAGAGCATCTTTTAAAGATGAGTGGCACCAAAAAATCAATTTTACCATTCTAAGAGATAATAATTAATTTGTGTGCACATACTGCATGTGAATGCCTCATAGACGAAAATGCTGTCATTCTGTGAAAATGTTTACTTTTTGTTTGTGGATTCATGATCATGTTGGTAAAAATATCCACACTGTTATGGGTACTATTCTCTGATTTTTTTTTTGTGTACTATTCTCTGATTTTTTTTTTGTTGCATGCAGTGTTGTAAAAAACGGACTTAACGGCCGATTAATCGGCCGTTTAATCGGAAACGGCGGCCAAACCGTTCCGAATACGCTTAACGGATGCCTGTTGGCGGAAAAACGATTAATCGGCCGTTTATTCCCGTTTATTCCCGTTTTTTTCCGTTTATTCCCGTTTTTTTCCATTTATTCCAGTGATTTTTTTTATTTTTTATTTTATTATTGTGTGTGATAATAAGGTTTATAAATCATGCATTGTAGTTTTATTTGTGCTTGGATATTCATCCAATATTTTTTATATATGTTTTTTTTTTCTTCTTGCTTACTTTGAAATTGATTAATTATTCTATTATTTATATACCATATATTTTTTTTACTTACTAATATAATTTTTTCAATTAGTACGACATGTTTATTTATAAAATTATGTTATTATCATAAATTAAATTTAGTGATTTTATGTTGGAATGTTTTCTTTCTTTCAAATAATATGTTATTAGTATTTGAAAAAGCTTGATTCTCAAATTTATTTTTCATTAAATAAATGTGTTACTTAAACATGCAAAATGATTACGTGTTACGAAGAAATAAGCATAGTATCATGTTATAATAATAAAACTAACTTAAATTAAGTTTATTTGATAAGTTTAATGAGTTAAATAAATAATTTTTAATAAATTATGATATATATACATAAATTTAATAAAAACGTTAAATTGTCCGCATAATTCCGATTAATCAGTCGCATACCGATTAATCGCTTGGCGGTACCCCGTCCGTCCGACGACCGCATACCGTTATTTACAACACTGGTTGCATGGGACTCTACAAGTCCTTGCAACGGCTTGCATTGTTTTTTCGGAAATAATAATAATAATAACAAACGAGTAGAACTATGGTGTTCTTAAGTTCACCAAGTCTCTTTGTGAACTCAACTCTAAAATTCATTGGATTGACTTTAAACGACGAATCCAAATCGTTGAAATCCTTTTACCTTACGAGTGATGTGTCTACATACAATTTTTTTTTTAAATTTTAAATTAAATTTGTATAGAGTCAAGTGGTCAAAAGACGTTCAAAAAATGAATGCACTAAAATTAATTTATAAACCTTCTAATTTTGACAACTTGATTTTATACTAAATTAATTCGAAACTTTAAAATTTTCACATGTAGACGCATCACACATAAGATAAAAGAATTTTAACAGTTTAGATTCGTTGTTTGAAACCAATTCGATAGATTGTAGAGTTGAGTTCACAAAAAAAGCTTGATGAACTTAAAAACACCCTAGTTCTACTCATAACATAACTTAAATATCACAATTACGCATCACAATTTAATTCTCACCTTTTCTAGCTTTTACTTATTTTTTGTTTTGGTAAACAGAGAATGCAAGAAGCTAAGAACCTAACTAGCTGCTATGTGTACATTCAGAGCCGGCATGACTAGGGAAAAAAAAAATTCAATGTGAACAATATTTTTCTGTTTAAAACCCATACCCAAGCCCGATTTCATGTGCACGCCGAACAGATCCTCAAAGCTTCAGGCCTTGGTTGCATTTGCTCAGTCCATCTCCATTTCATTGCCAAAGGATGATATTAACCCAGGTTAGTATTTGGGTTTTGGGCCTACATGGGTCGGCCTGATCCTAGAATTTTGGGCTCAGTTTGCTCTCAAACAGTTACCCATCACTCCATCAGTGTATCAGACTATCAGAGCATCGACTCTCCTTTTAATTTTTGTACAGCTGTTACCAGAAACATTGCCGCAATAGGTAACAAGCCGACACGTGTCATCTCTCTGCAGCAAACCAAGCTACCTGTCTTCAAGCCCCTGATTCTGATTCTGTCCCATTATGTTATCCTCTCCAGTCCTCCAAGCAATAGAGAATATAATTACGTTCTTGTTCTGTATAATGGATATGTCTGGCAAAAAGTTAAAAGGAGATGAATCAAAACCTCTAGGATGGATAGTGATAACTGATAACGATGATCTCCTCTTCCTTCGCTAATTCGCTTTCTCTCTCTATTCTCATGCAACAAGCCATCCACTTCATATATATTTTCTCCATTAATTCTCCTACCACCTCCTATGATGGATTCAGAAATCCACCACCTAACGCAACAACCCTTCACCAAAACAACTAACCATCTCCTCTCTCTCGACTCTCCCGCGGGTTGGTTCATCCAGCTCGCCGCATTTATTTTTGACCTCATCTCTGGTTCTTTTCTCAGTATCATTGCCCCTTTCATCTGCCTTCTAGAAGAGACGCATGCGCTCCCGTCTGTCCTCGTACGCCGCTTTGTCTCCGTTCTACGACGTGTTTTGTTTGGATTTGTCGGGGCACTCTCTGCTGTGGCAATTCTTGTCGTGGTTATGCTAGTTTCGATCTTGATCGGGGTTTCAATTGTGAGGTTTTGGGTTGATGAGCCAGTTAGAATGGAAGAGGTTATTTATTTTGACTATACAATGAAGGAACCGAGTGCGGTAGTTTTCCTTGGTGGGCCCAGAAGGAGGGGAATACCGGCAGGCCATTCGGTAGTAGTGGTGCTTGACTTGATCTTGCCAGAATCAGAGTATAATAGACGACTGGGAATGTTTCAGGTATTATTAATTAACAAGGATTTTACGCTCTTATTAATTTTAACTTTTAAAGTGATCCAACTAAAAATATATATATAATTTACTTGCCCTATAATCAAACGGTATTGGTCTGGAGTGGTCCCACTTAAGTTATCATAATTATTCCACTTGGGCCTTGGCTAATTAATATATTCTGATATGTATTTATAGAATAAAAAGATTATAATTTATAACAGAGAGAGAGATAGAAATTATTGGTATTGTATTAATTTAATTCTTAGTACAAGAACACTGTTTAATAGATACAGGTTTACAAAACATATATAACAGCCTAGTTAACTAACTATATATATATATATTCATCTGGCAATGGATCTCCTACTGCTAGCTCTGTGGGAGTCCTCTTTATTGGCACACACACACACACACAGACATATATATTCATCTGTTGAGTTTAATATGCGCCAGTTGACTTGGTCAACTATGGGACTTATTCTATCATAACTAATCCTTCTATCTCATCCTCTATTAGTATTTGTAAAACATGGCATCAGATTTGTTGTACCAGAGTGGAAAAAAAGATATGTAGTCACATGCACATGTAAATTTGTCTTAGGTTACAGCTGAGGCCATCTCGCACAATGGAGAAATACAATCGGCATCAAGCCAACCCTACATGCTTCGTTTTAGGAGCCTGCCGATCCGACTGATGCATACCTTCTTCATGAGCCTCCCTATTTTACTTGGTATACAAACCGAGACCCAGAAACTTTCTGTCGAAATTCTTCGGTATACAGAGAGCCGCCACAGAACAAATACCATCTCAGTCAAATTGAAACCAAGAGCTGGCTTAGCAGACCTGCCACAACTGTACACATCAAAGGTGAAAATAAGAACACAACTTCCTTGGATGAAGCAATTAGTGTATAATTGGAAGTGGACCTTGTATGTATGGACAACATTTTATATGTATGGGTTTATTCTGATACTGATAGGATGCTACCTGAAACCCTCTGTTTTTGGGTTGACGTCATGGTTGCCAAGAGAGAAGCCCTCTGATCTTGAGAGAGAAAGGAAGAAGGCAATGGAAAGGGAAAGGGAGGAGAGGGGGGAATTGACTGAGAAGCTGAGGAAATGGAGGGAGAGAATGAATAGAAGGAGACAGAGGATAGAGCACAGGAGAGTGTCTGAGTCAGCCGAGGGCTGTGGGTCCAGTATGACAGGTGAAATCGGCGAGGTGATCGATGATGATCCGGGTGAATTGGCAGCCTCGGAGTCATCAGAATGTATTTGAGATCTTAATTTAATTAATTGGAAATTACTATGTGAAATGTTCGTTTTATGAAGAAGAAATGGTTAATTTCTTATAAATTGAGAAAAATAGTTGCTTTGCCATATCAAGGTATACTTTATAGAGAGAAAACAAAAATAAGCCAATGAATTTGCATTGCATTTCTTCCTTGTTGCAAAAGGTACATGGATACATACAGGTCTCAAGGGAACCGAATCACCTCCTGTTTTTGTAGTTAATTTGGGGATAAAATTAGAGTTAACTTCTTTCTTGGAGAGGCCCCTCTTTTATATCAATACAATCTTACAAATAGGTCCTTACAACATTAACTAATTAACTTAATATATCTAAATAACTCAACACTCCCCCTCAAGATGGACGATAGATATCAATCATCCCTATCTTGTTACAAAAGTTATTATACTCTCTAGAACCTAATCCTTTAGTTAAACAATCAGCTAACTGCTCTTGTGATTTCACATAGCTCAAAGTCAGAACTCCTCTATTCAGTTGCTCCTTGATAAAGAATCGATCGATCTCCACATGTTTAATGCGATCATGTTGAACTAGATTGTTTACAATATTAATTGCCGATTTGTTGTCACACCAAAGTTGTAGGGAGTTCTCTAAATAAGCGCAGCTCAGATAACATATTTCTCACCCACATCAACTCGCACAAGCTAACTGCCATAGCCCTGTATTCAGCCTCAGCTGTAGACCTAGCCACCACATCTTGCTTCTTGCTACGCCAGGATACGAGATTGCCTCCAACAAATATACAATAGCCTGTAGTGGATTTACGATCATCCATACAACTCGCCCAATCGCATCACAATAGCCTTCAATTCTCAGATGTCCAGAATTCCTGAACCATAACCCCTTTTCTGGGCTTCCTTTAATATACCTGAGAATTCTACGAACGGCCTCCATATGCTGTTCTCTAGGATCATGCATATATCTACTCACCACACTCACTGCATGAGTAATATTAGGTCTCATATGGCATAAATATATAAGGCGTCCAACTAATCTTTGATATTGCTCTTTACATACCGGGTCACCACCCTTGACACACATCTTATGATTCTGCTCGATAGGAGTAGATGCAACTCTACAACCCAACATCCTTGTCTCTTGAGAGAAGATCCAGAGCATACTTTCGCTGAGAAAGAACTATACCCTTTCGCGATCTTGCAATTTCAATCCCAAGGAAGTACTTCAACTGCCCCAGATCTTTAACTTCAAATGCCTATTCCAGCTTTTTCTTCAACCGTAGGATTTCCTCAACATTATCTCCGGTGATTACAATATCATCAACATAGACTGCCAGGATAGTGATACAAGTTTTGGAATGCCTGTAAAACACGTATGATCTCCATTGCACTGCTTGTACCCTATACCACAAACTACCAACCTGAATCTATCAAACCATGCCCTTGGAGACTGTTTTAACTCATACAAAGACTTCTTCAACTTGCATACCTTCCCAGCTGCTTGAGAAGTAGCAAAGCCTGGTGGAATCTCCGTATACACCTTTTTTTGGAGATCTCCATGCAAAAAGGCATTCTTGACATCTAGTGGCCAATTGAAGTTGGCAGCACATGACACCAACATTCTAAAAGTGCTCATCTTTGCTACTGAAGCAAATGTCTCGTCATAGTCGATGCCATACATTTGGCTGTAGCCTTTAGCAACCAATCTGGCCTTGTATCTGTTGATCTTGCCCTCTGGAGTTTGCTTAACCGTATACACCCACTTACACCTAACAGCATGCTTCCCAACTGGCAAAGGTACCAGCTCCCATGTGTCATTCTTCTTCAAGGCCCGAAGTTCCTCTTGCATGGCACTCAACCACCTAGGATCTTGTTTAGCTACTTGCCAGTTGTTAGGTACCGGCATTGAATGCAATGATGCAATGGATGACTTATATGCAGGTGGAATTGATGCATTTGAAATGTAATTTGCAATATCAGTCTCCCAACTACCAAACTTAGCTGGATGTTTTCCAGCATTGACTCTAGAGGTTCTACGAAGCAAAACAGGAGCATTAAAAGGATCAGGAGAGGAATCATTACCTCTCGACTCAGGTGAAGAAGGTGAAAAAGACACTGGAGAGGAGGAACTTGGGACATCAACATTTGTAGGTACTGGCACAGGCATAGGCAAAGGCACATGAGGTGACTCATGCTGCTGTTTCTGTCTCCTCGTGTATACTCTCAGCTCCCCCTGTCCTTGACTGTCAACTTCTGAGCCACCAACACTACTCGGTGATGCACCATCATTACTTGGTGACTCAAGATGACATGGAATCATCCCAACCACAGTGCCATTCTCATTCTCATTCTCCCCCTCTCTACCAGCATCAATAGAGTCATCTCCAAACAAGGAGCTCAACTCCATCTTTTCTCCATAAAAAAGTTCAATCTCCCGAAAAGTCACATCCATACTGACAAATAACCTTCTTTCAGAGGGACACCAACACTTGTATTCTTTCTGATTGGATGAGTAGCCAACAAAGATACATTTAACTGCTTGCGGATCCAGTTTACTCACCATCAGTCTGTGATCTCTCACATAACATGTGCATCCAAACACTTTTGGTGGAAGAACAAAAATATTCAAGTCCAAGAGCATCTCACATGGTGTTTTCATCCCTAATACTCTTGATAGCATCCTGTTGATCAAATAAGCTGCTGTCATAACTGCCTCACTCCACAAAAACTTAGGCACATTCATTGTCAACATCAGTGAGCGTGCCACTTCCAGTAGGTGGCTATTCTTGCGTTCAGCCACCCCATTCTGAGCAGGAGTGTCTGGACAGGTGGTTTGATGAAGAATTCTCTGACTAGAGATGAAAGCCGCAAACTCCCTGTTGACATACTCAGTCCCATTATCTGTTCGAAGAATTTTCACTTGCACTCCAAACTGGGTCTTTACATAAGCCAAGAAATCTTGAAAACATTTGTAAACCTCAGATTTATGCTTCATCATGTATATCCAGGTCATACGTGAATAACAATCAATGAAAGTAACAAACCATCTAAAACCACTAACAAAGATAGTAGGACATGGTCCCCAAATATCAGAATGAACAAGTGCAAATGGCTCAAAACTTCGAAGACCAATCATTTTATAAGTAGAACGAGTATGTTTTCCAAGTTCACAAGCATTACAAAATAACTCTTTTCTATCAACTTTCTTCATTATCTCAGGTTCTAACCTATTCAAACTATCAAAAGATAAATGCCCTAATCGGCAATGTTGAAGCATTGCTTCTGCCTCTGGCCCTCCGCTAACAGCAGCAACAATCATTGCAGTCTTCTTGTCCAAATACCAAAGGCCACCACGCCTGATGCCAGTCCCAATCCTCCTCCCTGTTTCCTTCTCCTGGAAGACACACATATCCCGATCAAACAACACAGTGCAATTCAATTGATCAATGAGAGAGCTAACAGAGAGTAAGTTAACTGGAAACGAAGGAACATGCAATACAGATGATAAGGTAACAGATGAAGTGCAATGGACTGAGCCAGTACCCCTGATGGGTTGGGATGTCCCATCAGCAGTCTGAACTGTCTCAGGATGCATATGCTTACTCGAATAATATAATGCAAACTCACTAGATGCTCCTGTGACATGCCTAGATGCACCTGAGTCTATGATCCAATCAATATGAGTTTTAGTGGATGCAAGTGCCTGAACCTGTGTACCTTTGTTCGCATGAGCATAACCAACAAAGTTACCAAAGCATGTAGTGTTATCTAGATTCTGAGTGACTTGTCCATTGCCCTTCGAACTCTCAGCCTGAAGCTTGAACTGACGTAGTTCCTCCAGCTCTATTATTTGGGCTCCAGTTATCTCAGCAGTAGTCTGGGACTCTTCTGCCACGGCTAGGTGAGCAACACCTCGGCCTCCACGTCCCCTGCATCCTCGACCTGCACGACCACCTCTCTGTCCTCTGCCCCCTCGGCTACCACCAGTATTGCGGGGTTGAGGACAATTGTAGCTAAGATGCCCTTTCTTTCCACAATTATAGCACTCTCTATCATCTCTGATGTGAGCATCAGGAACCACCAATGCCGAGCGGACAGCAGGTGAGGTCTCTTGTCATCACTTTTTGTCTGATCTCCTCTTGTTCCATTGATACAATAGCCTCATCCAAGGAGGGGAGAGATGACATGTGACACATTGTTGCCCTCCTTCCCTCAAACTTCGGGTTCAGGCCCTTGAGAAAACGAGTCACACGCCTGCGCTCAAGGTACTGCCTCCCAAGAAGAACATTTGTCGGGTTTTGAAGTGATAGTGGATCATAGTGGTCTAAATTCGCCCATAAGTCACATAGCTCTGCTGCATACTGGTGAACTGTCTTCTCCCCCTGTGTGGTAGCATCAATCTTCTCCTCCACTTCCATCATCATCATCACACTCCCAGCTCCTGAGTACATTCCCTCCAATGTCTTCCACACATCAATTGCACTTGAGATACACTCCACCATCCTAGCTATGGTTGGAAACACAGAAGTCAACAACCAAGAGACCACCAAAGAATTAGTGTTACTCCATGTGTTCCACTCAGCACTCACCTTGTTCTCCGGCTCAGTGCACTCCCCCTTCGCATACCTTGCAAGTCCCTTGATCCGAAGGTTCAACAATGCCCTCCTAGATCAACTCAAATAGTTTCTTGTCCCCTCAAGTTTGATGTCATTAGGCAGCAACTCTATTCTCTGTATTACCTGCGCCGATTCTGGTGCGGTCACGATTGCTCTACTATAATTCTCCTCTAGTTTGGTCTGAAATACCCTGGCTACCCTCTCTAGGATTTCCTTCAGCTCCTGACTAGTCACAGGTGTTCTCATAGTTAACTGCCCTTATCTCAAACACAACAAAGAAACAAGATCAAACACAACTCAACTACGGGTCGTGCACCTACACGCGATCACGACTTTCTCGATCTATCTGTACAATCTCAAATTCAAGCACATCTAAAACTCTAATGCCTTCTTGATTTCACCAGCGAAGTACACCCAAAAAAGATTTTTTATTTTTTTTTAATCTATGACAACAAACAAACAGAAGCAAACAAACAAAAAAAACAGAAACTAGTGTCGCTAGTTCAAGTGCATGAGTAAAGGATTAAAGTCACCAAGTCGCTGGAATAAATCACCACGGAAGTCCAGATCGCTAGACTTTTGTTGATCGCTCGATAGCGACTCAAGTTTCTAGGTCGCCAAAATAAACTAGTAAAATTTCATAGGAATTGCTAGATATCTAGCGGAGTCGCACCAGTCTTTGGCTCTGATACCATGGCTCTGATACCATGTAGTTAATTTGGAGATAAAATTAGGGTTAACTTCTCTCTTGGAGAGGGCCCTCTTTTATATCAATAAAATCTTATAAATAGGTCCTTACAATATTAACTAATTAACTTAATATATCTAAATAACTCAACAGTTTTGATATTTAAATATTGGATATAATTTTGTTTTTGGATTCACTTTGGATCTACGTGTCAGTGATTTTAGAAGCTGTGAGCAGGAGATTCGGTTCCAGTCTCAAGTTTCAACACTCAAGCTCCATCATCACCTACTCAACTGTATATCTAACAAGTCACGGTTAAACCAGTTATACCTACTCAGTAGGGAATCAGTACATATTTGGTTACTGCATGATATTTTGTGGATTTATTGAGTTATTGTTTTTTCCTTGACCTTAAGCTGCAATTTATTTTTTGTAGATTAAAGCAATTAGCGATTAGTATATATGGTTCCATGAATTTATATATTCTTCTCGGATAAAACATTACCATGGTGCATGGAACAATCATGGTCGCTTTTTTTTTTCTTTAATTTAAATTTTGCATTAAACCCGTGCATAATCCAATTTTTTTTAACTATTTGGTTAACACCGTTTTTGTTTAACCTAATATGCAAATTGCTTAAAAGAAAGAGAGGTGCATGTAGGGCTGCAAACGATATGGATATGATTAGATATTAAACGGGATACGGATTTAATATTAAACATATACTAAACGGGTACAGATATATATAAATTTTTTTAGTAAAGGTGGGAGATCGTGTAACCTAAATATTTAATATTTATGTTATTGTAATAAATAATTTTTTTATTCGGATTTCAAATTCATGACTTTGATCTCAAAATTAGATATATGTTAGATGAATATGAATGTAGATACATAACCTCTCAAAATTAGATATATATTAGACGGATATGACTACAGATATATGGTTGTAATTTGGATTTTTAATTTAAATGTTATATTTTCCTTGCATGTTCCTCAAGTACTATAATGGCTTTTTATTTACGGAAACTTTCGATCGTAAATGGAAATTATTATTCACTCTCTTTTTCACGTCTGCTTCTTCTTTCTTCTGTGTGTTGCTGCTACCACTACACTTCTGTTCTCACTTTTGCTCCATTGTCACTCTCACTCCGCTTACATTCTCGTTCTTGTCTTGTTGCTGCTCCTACCTTTGCCTCCTCTCATCTCTGCTCTGTCGTCATCTCTCTTCCTAATTCGCTCTTCCTAATTCGCTCTTCCTAATTCGCTGCTTTCACTTCTCCAATCTCCTATTTTTCTGTAAAATGGCAATGACATATTTTGGATTTAAAATATTATCAGAAACATTTTGAAAATAAAGGCTGGCTTGTATTGTACTAAATTTATGATGACATGATAAAAGATTTGTGTAAAATAATATTGACTTCAGAATAAAACTAGTCTTAAGAAAGTTAACTTTAAATTTAATAGCATATTTTTTAATGGATGTTAAGTTTTGTGTAAACTAATATTAAGACTTTGAAGCACAACTATTAAGGCTAGTGAGAAGAAATATTAAGACTTTGGTTCCAGTCTGCGCTTGGTATGCTCTAACGTTTTTGAATACAGAGAGCGCCGACCTTTTAGAAAGTGGTTCAACTTTAAATTTAATAGCATATTTTTAATGGGTATTAAGACTTGTGTAAGGTAATATTAAGACTTTGAAGCATAACTATTAAGATTAGTAATAAGAAGTATTAAGACTTAGATCCATTCTGCATGCAGTTTGCGCTAAGTGCTAACCTTCTAGAAGGTGGTCCTATTGTCCAAGTCTTTGACCATTATAGTTGGAGGGACGTCTGGGTACGTTAGTTGAGGGACTGTTAGTACATCCCTAAATTTAATTTATATTGAGTAGAATTAGAGTGTTCTCAAGTTTACCAGATTATTTGAGGATTTAACTTCAAAATTTATCAGATTGACTTCAAACGACGAACTCAAATGTTGTATTGATCTACTTCAAATGTGAAGTGTTTACATGTCAAATTTATAAATTTTTGAATTAATTTAGTATAAAGTTAAGCGGTCAAAAGATAATAAAAAAGAGAAGCTCAATAAAATTAATTTATAAATCTTTTTTTTTTTATCGTTGATGATAAATTAATTCGAAATATTATAAATTTGACATATAAATACGTCGTTAGTGAAGTAAATCGGTTTTAATATTTGATTCATCGTTAGAAAATGGAGTTAAGTTTATAAAAAAAAAATCTCTTTGATGAGTATAAAAACACTCTAATTATATATTTATAGAAAGTATCTAATTTTGCTACTATTTTATTACTGTAGGTCTATAGCACCATAGATATTATCTATAGTGCGTATGACAGATTGGTCCCACTACTCAGTTCAATGATTGTTTCTCCAATTTCTCTCTTCTGAACATTCCACATTCTAATTAAGCTCCCTTCGACTGAACATTCTACGCTCTTCTAACTCTATTATTATCAACACAAACTAATATTAAAAAAAAAGAGTATTTTTTATGGACTTAAGGACCTATTTGTAAAATGAACATATTTTTATTTTCAAAGTTCAAACAGTCGATCCGAACCGTTCATCTTGTTCTTCATATTAATATGTGCTTGGAAACCAAATTTTACATTTTTCTGAATTTTTTTACTATTTATTAAGATGGGTACAAAAATATCAAATTCAGACCATTGAATTTTTTGCCCATCTTAATAAATAGTAAAAAAATTCAGAAAAATGTAAAATTTGGTCTCCAAGCACATATAAATATGGAGAACAAGATGAACAGTTCGGATCGACTGTTTGAACTTTGAAAATAAAAATATGTTCATTTTACAAATAGGTCCTTATGTCCATAGAAGACTTTGCCTTAAAATGAATATACAAAAACATATAGAAACCGATCCCATATTTGTATTTTACATATTCAAAATTCGCATCCGTATAAATTATATACGTATTTGTATCCGTATCTGCTATATAAATCCGTAAAAAAATATAAATATATAACATCCGATTTGCTGCCACCCCTTGGTACATGCGGATCCGTATCCTCTCTATTACTATATAGGATGCGCATCACTTTACGGTTTGAGATTCGGGGGAAAATAGGAGGCAGTATTATTGGGCTTTAAGATTCGTTTCAAGTTAAAATAACGGTCCGAATCAACTCAAAAGAGAATCATTCTAAAAGATTCCCTTTTGCGGCACTACACCGGATACGAATTCTGGTACATGCATGGTCCTTACAAATTGTCAGAAAATATCTTTGTGCAAAATGCATGATGCTGGCACCTAGTTTCTTTTAGAAGAACCTTGGGCCATATATAAATTTATGTAGAAATTAAACGAACGCTTGCCTTTTTACATTTTATTTCCTTCTCGCAAATTTGAAACAATGAATTAATTCTGTAATTTCCTACAGAAATCCATTCATTCAAATTGATGTGTTATGGTCTTATGGAATAATTCTAATTTAAAAAATATATATTTTATATTTAAAACCCAATTTTGCATAATTTTTACAGGAATTCGACAAACGATTATATATTTATATTCTTCATTTGAGATAGCTATAATATACAATACAGAAACTGTAGGTCAGGTACTATTATCAGCTCCTCAATAAACCCAGTTACACCCCAATTCACAGATATACCTGCTCTATCTAATTGATGCTGTGACCTCCGTTATTTAAGACGGCTAGAATATATATACCACCACCTGAGCAGGCCCACTAGTTGATTTAAGGCTGCTAATTGAACAGAACGGCCCGTGAACAAATGGGTTATAGACGAGTTCTATTGAGCTCAAAACTACGCCCGGCTCCAAATTAAATTGTGTAACCGAGTCGGCGTCGCCACGGACAAACACGATTTGAAGTCGTCAAATAAAACTAGGGTCTGATACTCTGAAGTCTGATCGGAACAAATATTTTGTAAAATAGAATTCAATTCAATATAAAAGAAATAATTACAAATTTAGAATGAATTTGAAATTGAATTTTACAGATCGTTAGGATTAAATTGCATGATAGAATTCAATATTTGATACTATAAGAAAATCTCAAAAAATTTCTTAATTTACAAAACAATGTCATTATTAGGTTTTTTTTCTGAACATGTCGTTGGGAAAGAAATGAAGAAAGAAGGAAAGACTAAGTCTGAAACTCATGGCGAAGAGAAGAGAAGAGGAGAAGGCGAAGCAAAAAAAAACTCTCCAAAACTCACATTAATTCGGTGACTCGACCCACATTTCAGGTATCTCTTCGCCTTTGCTTCCTCTTCAGCTGCGAGGGCAACTGCGTAATTTCAGTTTGACGAAGTTATTTCTCGCTAAATATCTAATTTTTTTTTTGTGATTTCATTGGAGAAAATACCCCTCTCAAATCCCGAAATCATCTCTCTTCGTTCCAATCAACCAACAAACAAGAATTCGTTTGAGCTAAAAACATCTCATTCCGATCAGACTCTAGTCTGCTGAGGATCCGTATCTTCCCAGGTAACTGACTCAACACAATTTAAACGGACAGCCCAGATTTACTTTCAGCCGTTGCCTATTCGAGATGGCGCCACTATTTGTGCTTTGAGATTCGTGCCAAGTTAAAATAATGATCTTGGACCGTCCTTTTCAATTGTACTCAGTCAGGTAACCTGAGGGATGTGAATTCGTCTGGTGTTCATTCCCTCGCACAGCCTGCGAACCATGGCTGCGACATGGGAGAACATAGCAAGGACACTAAAACCCACTTCTCCGATCCGATCGACTCTTCTCCACTATATACTTCCCGCTTCGTTCTCCAGTCGGTGCTCCAAATCTCATAATAGTGTACGCCGTTTTATCTCTTCAGTTACTTTTCAAAATGATAACAGTAATATTAATAAGTTGCATAATTCTTAAGGCTAAGTGAAGAGAATGCTAATTTTAACTGTTCTACGAGGTTTTACAGTTTAGTGTGTGGAAAGCTTCATTGTCTGATTACTATTCAGCATATGACCCCTTGTATGGGACCGAAATGTATAATATATATAGTTTACCTGTATGAAAGTGAAAACATCATTGCAATACAACAACAACAACTAAGCCTTTAGTCCCAAACAAGTTGGGGTAGTCTAGAAATGAAACCCAATCATCGTAGTCACATGGTGAAGGAAGCATCATTGCAATAAATTACAAATTTGTTCTGCGGAGTTGTGCTGTACCAACTTCTCAAACTACAATTAAGCCAACTTTAACCTTAATCAACCTTCTCTGTTTAATTTAAGCATCAATTTTAACCTAATTTTTTCATTTTATCCACGTGCAAATGATTCAACAATCAACCTCAAGTAACCCTTGATAGTGCAATTTTTCCGTCAGCCAGCACCGTTATTACTAGTGTAGATTCAATTTATTTAACTAAGCACTAAATATATGTAATGACCATTCACCCTTAAATTCAAACTTATGTATTGAATAAACCTCAATTAACCATCATGCTGTAGTTTTTTAGCCCATTACCATTAGTGCCCATTCAAATGTAATTATGTATTAAACGGATGCAACAAGAACAACAATATCAACAACTCTTTCTGGTACTTTTACTGGTCAGTGACAGTAACAATAAAATGTAATAGCAAGATCTGGTCATAGTGGCACTGGTTTATTACTAGTTAGTGTGTGCTAATCTAATACAATTCGAGATATGATTGAATGGTGCCTCAATAAGGAAAACTAATCTTGTTTGTATTTAATATTTTGTTAATTATTAGACTAACTATTATTATTGCTCATCTCAGGAAGAAGGGAGAAACCAAGAATCATCAAAGGTATCTGCATGCCTTTCTTTTTATTTCTTTTAGGTGTGTAAACTCTTCATTAATAATTAACCTGTAATTGTAGTAAAATGGTCAGCGTGGGTTAAAATAGGAAACATTTTCCATGTACCCTTTTGAAAAGAGTGAAAATATCACATTTGCCCCTTGCTAATACGACCATGGAGTCTACTTCTACCTTACCTTGTACATCAATGTATCAGGTTAAATTGAGTAAAGTTGAGAAATTTGCATTACGCTCCCGCAATATAGTCAATGAATTCCACTTATTGGCAGAGCTAGATGTAATAAAGTAGCAAATATTTGTATTATGATTATTTTCTGAAGCGATGTGATTTCCAATACTTCTCATTGGTGTAACCTAACACTTGGTTTCAGCTAGATAAAACCTGCTAATTGTGTAGGCATAGTTGCAGATACGTAAATTGTTGTGTTGTTCTATTTTTGAGTTATTTGTTATTGGGTGCAAACTAAACAGAAGTCCAAAATGTTGATCAAACTTGAATTTTTTTTGGAGATGACATAAAATGCTCTTATTTATTAATTTTTTTTTATTTCACTATGTACAAGACATATGTCAGATATGCTGTGCGTCAGAAGCGGGCTGATGCAAAGAGTGCACTGAAAAACCTTCTTTTCGATGGAAAACCAGTTCAGGTAAGTGTCGTCTAATCTATTGAGATGCCAACTTTGATAGTAACTGGGTAATAAATTACTAAGCCCTAATTTTTTCAATCAAGCCTTGATAACCAAAACAGTCTGAACTTACTCTAAACTGTGCTAAGCTTTTAAATAGCATTTAGCGGTCCTTAGCTGTTGGGTGTCATACACTGTCTAGCATTTGTCAGTTGGTGCAAATTTATTATAGTCTGTTATTTTGTTTTTTGTTTGAGAGAAACTAATAATGGTAAGTCTTGAAATCAAAATTTTGAGCAATAGCAGAGTGTCCAGGATCAGACTCAAAGACAGAGAAAATTGAAGACTCGCCATTTGAATTCTAGTAAAGAAAAACGTGAGCTTTCTCTTTCTCTCTCCATCTAACTATACTGCTCATCATTATTATATTATGGATTTGGAGGAGTCCAAAAGTGACTTTAGCTGCCTGACAAACCTGTCAGGTCGGGTCTATCTATGTGTTTGTGTTGCCAAACATGTAAAGATATGCCGACCGAGACAAGATTGTTATCCATTATGTAACCCTTGATTAGGGCGGTTGTTTGGTCACTATCAATTGTACAATACCTCCCTAAAGAACATGCACATGACACATTTGCTAAAATGACAGGTATGAAAAAGAGAGGACGCGTGGATGAGGGAGACGAGGGTAATTTCACATGGACTTGGGCTGGAGAGACCTTTACCTTTCCAAATTCTGGTCCAAGTGGTTTTGAATGGAGAGACAACTCAAATTGGCATCAAAATAAGAAATTCTACAATGAGAGTG
This sequence comes from Carex cristatella, assembly GCA_024447775.1. NCBI lineage: Eukaryota > Viridiplantae > Streptophyta > Magnoliopsida > Poales > Cyperaceae > Carex > Carex cristatella. Next base: position 4,671,368 of record JAJHPF010000022.1, read on the forward strand.
ACGTAGAAGATGAATGTCAAGAGAGATCGAACGTTGCAGATTTGATGATCCACAGAGCCACACTTGGGTTGCCACGCACTGGTCCATTGATACTGGATCACATCAAATCTGCGTATGATTCTGTTTGTCTATATATTTATTGAGGAGGGTTCCAATGCACCTAAAATTCTATGCTCCCATTTGCACCCAATCTTTTATCTCCTTTATCTTCATTTTCAAAGTCCGAAAAGTCGATCCGAACCGCTCAACATGATCTTCATAATAAAATATGCCTAGAGACCAAATTTTATATTTTTTATAATTTTTTTACTATTTTTTAAGATAGGTACAAAATCATTATTTTAAGGAGATTCTGGACCATCCGATAAAGTGATTTTGTACCTATCTTAAAAAATAGTAAAAAAATTCTAAAAAATAAAAAATTTGGTCTCCAAGCATGTTTTATTATGAAGGTCATGTTGATCGGTTCGGATCGACTGTTCGGACTTTAAAAATGAAAATAAATGATTGGGTGCAATGGGAGCATAGAATTTTGAGTGCATTGGAACCCTCCTCATATTTATTTAATGTGCCATATATTTCAGGGTAAATTATACCTTATTCATTTTAATTGGGTTGGCCGGGAGCCATTTAGCATTGGTTTGATCCGAGGAAGATTAGAACTTAGTTGTACAGTTAAGGGGGTATTTAAATTGGTGCTTTCTATAAATGATTTACAGATTCAGGTCCGCTGCTTTGAAGTGGCATCCAGACAAGCATGAAGGCCCTTCAAAGGTTATTTCCTTTAATTTCATTTCTCAGGTTCTAAGTTAGTTTATTAATCTGCAATTAAATGAACAAACCTAAGTAATAATTCAAGAAGGTAAAGATTAGATTGTACCACCAGCACTCCCCAGAAAATTATGATATGCATGCTCCAATTTTAACCGTTACAGTACTAGTAATCATGGATTGGTGTGCCAGTTGTATTGTATGCGATTTAACCCCAATCGACAGTAAACCTTGAATGATATTGCCACGTAGTGGCTTTGCCTTTTCTCTGTAATCCTACTTGCATTTCCTGAAAAGCCAATTGATATCAATTTGTGGGGCACTGAACTATCTGATGTGGCCTGTTGGGATTTACTGTTGAGACATGTTTGTTTTTGTAGGCAATTGCAGAGGAGAAATTCAAACTATGCGTAGATGCATATAAGGCTTTATCTCTCTCCTTAACTCAACAAGGATGATTGGATCTTTTCATAATTTAAGTTTGTCTCAAGGCTATTCATGAATAACTTTTTCATAAATTAGTTTTTGTATACTTGTTTTTGAGCTAATTTTGTAAAGCTCGTTTTGTTTTAAACTGTAATGCAAATGAAGCAATGGCCAAAATCCTGTCCGGTTAATATACGAGGATCTGTTTTATTATTTCTAGACTAAAATGTATGCTTAAAGAAATCTCATTTTGAGATCATTCGATTCTGTTTGTGGTAATATTTTTAAATCCCTTCATGTGTTTATTCTATCCGAAGTTTATGATGAACGGACCGGATTCAAACTCAAACGATGAGGTGCGTTAAGTGATATGAATTCTTGGAGAAAAGGGGAAGCGTCGGTCAATTCAGATCATCCGTCGCACCGCACTGTACAGCAGAGAGACTGATGGATCAGATTTTATCAATAATTTGTAAATTAATCTGCACATTGAGCTAAGAAATGGATCAAGATGCACAAAATAAAAAAAAATAAAAAAATCAGAATGTATCAAATTTGGTCATGTATCTATATGGGGAATGAGAACTTCCAGGTATAAAATTCATGACACGACATATTGATAGGTCTAATTAGTATTACCAACAATCAAAATCGTTGCAATGCTTATTTGATAATTAAAATTAATATTGAATGGTTTTTACTTTTGAGTATTTCATCAGATTTTACACATCAATAAAAAATTTAACGGGTTCTATGAGTTCAAAATTCAGATGGAAGAAATTTTTTATTGTAATAACAAGAGTATTAAATAATTATATGGTTTTACCTTCAACTTTACTTAAAAAAAAAAATCTTTAAGGGATCCGCATCATAAAATTTAAACCGATTACCATTCATAATTTTTCAACACAATTTTAACTCATGGGTTGGAGACTGTTACCTAGATGTAGAAAAAGGGGGATGTTTTTACAAAATGAATAATAGTTTATGCATATAATATTATCCACCAAAATGTTTTATTTCAAACAATTGTTATCTCTTAATTTCTAGTGTTGATTATTATCAGCAAGTAAATATGTCAACACTTCAAATGAAAGTTTATTGCAGTAAACTTTTCATTCATATTTAACAGACAAAATAGCACACATATGCATTTAACTGTTCAACATGAGGTCATGCACATACATTATGGATGCAAACAAAAGCAAACTAAATATCCCCATTGAGATACCGAAATCAAACCAGAAAGCACAAATCAATATACATTATACAACCAAACCATATAAACTCAGTATTCATAGTATCTTGATCTCCTGGCTCCTTGATAGTCGCCCTTGTTTCTCCTCGGCTCGACCACTTTTGCCGGGCTAAGCTGTAGCTCATAGTATGACTGGAACTGGTAGTCTCTCTCCTCCGCCATTTCTTCTCCGTTCCGATCTACATACTCCCTCCTCACTGTTCCCTTCGTTCCGTACCCCTTTCCCTTGTCAACGACAAGATCATGTTTTCTTTGCCAAAAAAACTTATTTGGCTTGACAATCTGCTCGTTATTGTTTGTGGCGTTATAATGGTCGTTATAATGGTCTATTTGGCGGCCTTCGCTGTATGCCTTATTTTTTTTTTTCTTTGGTTTGTTCAGGGAAGAGCTCGACGGAATTGGAGTTGGTGGGTAGTAATACTGAGCTGGCTGGGTATAGGAAGGACTGTAGGTGTAGTCATCAGAAGAAGAGGGTTCATTGTAAAAGTTTATATTGGTGGGGTTTTCATGATTTTCTTCAGCCTTGTTGCCGGTAAATACATTGGAGATTACCGCAGCGAAAAAGGCAGGGATCGGGTGGTGTTTGGCGAGGCTATCTTGCCAACCCATATCTCTCTCTTCCTGCTATGCTAGGAAAGCTAGGCAGTGCAACAGGTGTGTGTCTCTGTGTATATATATATCTGGCTGTGAATACGGGTTTGATAAATGACAACTTCAACATGACCTCCTTGCTGATGCAATTTGAATCCAAAGTTGGATTAATAAGTACTCTAGTATAGTGAGTTTAGGGTTTTCATGAATTAACATGTTACATGTCCTAGCCTGGACCCTGACTCGTGACAACGGGAGCCACTTCTCAGTGCATGCATATATAATATATATATTGATGAGTGAGTCGATGGTACTATGCATAGCACGGATGGCTCCGTACTACGGTTCAATATCTTCGTTTTCAAAATTCTAACGGTCGATCCGAACCGTTCAACATGATTGTCATATGAATATGTACTTGCTGACCAAATTTTACATTTTTTCGAACTTTTTTACTATTTTTTTAGATAGGTAGAAAATCACTTGATCTGAAAATTCTTGACCATCCAAAAACAATGGTTTTCTACCTATCTAAAAAAATAGTAAAAAAATTCGAAAAAATGTAAAATTTGGTCAGCAAGTACATATTCATATGACAATCATGTTGAACGATTTGGATCGACCGTTAGAATTTTGAAAATGAAAATATTGAACCGTAGCACGGACCCATCCGTGCTATGCATAGTACCATAGGCTCACTCTATATTGATTCATTTTGGAATAATGTTCTTTCTTTTCTTTTATTTTTCTTTCGTGTGATTTTTGGATAATGCTGGTAACCTTGCCGTGTAATGCTGAGTTGGATGTTACTGACACCTTGTTTTGATAATGTTTCATGGTTGACTCAGAGTAGACTTCTAAATGTTAAATTGTAACTGGGTCAAAATAGTCTAAAAGTTGATCAGGATCACTCTACCAGTCTCCATTCTTAGAAAAATGGAGACTCACATTAATTAATTAATAAAGCATTATCTCCTAAATCAAGTCATTAATTTATTTGGCAGCAGTTGAGATGATGAACTCACCACCAGCAGGACTCCTGTTATGTACAAACTGGAGAATTACAGAAGTTTAATGGATCTTTTTATTTCATGTGAGGCAAGCAATTGCTCTCACCAACCAACAACTCTCTGGGGTAGAGATGGAAGAACTTTCAATAAAAATCTTTCACTACACATATTAAACTACAAGTTGCAATTCAGTACTTGTATATATAAAATGCGTACAAGTTTGAGGTCGACATCTAGTTGATGATGTTTATACGTGTTGGAAATAAATAGGATAATGGACTAATAATATAGCCTCAGAAATCCATTAAGGATTTTAGTTCATCGTAGGTTATTTTAGGAATAAAAGAGAGCAACTAAAATTAGTATATAAAGTCACTCAATCTTTTTTCTTTTTTAGAAATCATAGGCAGCAGCACAAAACTAGACAACCGTTAGAAATCCCAACAGCTCTTTTTTTCTTTTTTTGCTATATAAGCACTATTGTAAACAGTTACTATTCAGATTGATAATAAAATAATACAATCATCATTTCACTGTTATTATTCCGCAAATTCAACAATACGTAATAAAAGTTCATGTAAAAGTTTTTTTTTATTTGTTTATTTCATTTCCAATTAAGTAAGTCCTAATTAAGAGTAATATAAACAAAAGACTATTAATTTATCTTTTTTTTTATACTGGTAAGAGGACTCTTTCACGATCACATGATCTATCCGTTAATTTTCATAGCCGTTGATGTGCAAAATATATAATTCGTTGTGAATCCGCACATGTTTCCTCCTAACGAAGTAAGCTTAAAAGATATATATCATCATGTGACAAGAAAAAATTATATACAAGAACAATAGAACCTTATCTGCTACCATCCTTCTTTAATATATATATTAGTCTCATTATCATGTTATCTGTAGTGTCGATTTTTTAAAGTTGAACGTCAAAGACCGGTGCAGTGTATATAGGTGATTCTCTTTAAATTATATATATGCTCTCGACTACTGTGGACACTGTGGTCCCACAAGGATTGACAAAAGTGCCAATGGTAGCGTTAAATAATTGAGTCAGTAGATAGATATTATTTCTTGGTATACTTGTCACATCATACTAAAAATTCTCAGTAATTTCAACATGAGACAACTATATATGAATAGCGACACCAGTAAAACAGATATCACACTGCATTGCTATATAATTGATTAAATATAAACATAACAAAATTTATCTAATATTATGACGACTGAGTGAAGGACAAAATCACAAAATGGCATTGCTTCGATATATATATGCTGCCACAGTTTGATTTCCTCACGTACTATTCGCATTTAATTATTCTGATATACTAACAATGAGCCACTCTGAAGGACCTACGGGTGGTTCCGGTCACCTGCTTTCATTCCGTAAGATGAAACATATGTGCCTGAAATGAGGCCGAGAAAAGAACAAAGGGTCTCCTAATTCTGGCTCATATATTTTATTGTCCAACCGCTGTATACATATTTTTACTGCAAGCATCTGTACAGAGACTGTTGCTATTGAACATTTTTATTACTAATTTGGTATGCGCTTGAAGTGAGGCCGAGAAAAAGCTGGAGCTGGGTCGTACCAACCATAGTCGTTTGTTTTTGCCATCAGTATTCTTGCCCGAACAGCATCTTCATCTAGTTGATCAGCATCTTTAGTATCCTGACAGTAAACAGACAAAATAAGAAATTCTAAGAATTAACTTTTTATCCTTTTAATAAAGAATGATATATATTAGCTTGATATGTTATACGGTACCTCTGTCATTGTTTGACCTTCAGGTACTTGATTTATTAAATTCTTGTATCTACCTGCAAATGGAAAATATTAAATTATTGGTTGTTTATATAATAGCTTTTTCTGATAAAATCCTTTTGCAATATGAGCTTGCTTCAGTTGAATCTTATGAATTACCTACACTTAAGATTCAATTGTAGCTTGCTCAACACAGTCTCTTCTCTCTTTTTTTTTTTGATAGAAGTTCTCTTTCAAACAGTTGCTTGCGCTTAAATATAGATAAATAATTAAGTTTGTAACGGCACCTGTTGCGATTGAAGCTGAAAGCAATGAAGCTAAGATGAGAAGCAAAAAAGCTGATTTCTTCAATTCCATGAAGTTATTAATAACATTGGAAATGGGTTCAAGTACTAATTGTACTGGTTTTGTGCTGGTTTTGTGCTTAGAAGGCATTAGATAAGCCTACCATGTTTTATAAGGCTAAAGAGAAAGAGGTACTTAGTGCGCCTTTGCAAATTATATTATCATGAAAGAGAAAAGTTAATGGTGAGCACTTTCTCAAAGGTCTCTGACTGTGTACTCAATACTGGTCTTAGTGGAGCTTGATAGATCATGTTACCAATTATTTGTGATAATCCCAAAACAATCACAAGTTAATAATTAAATCGTCCTTGAAGTTTCATTCAGTTTAAATTTTTAATTGAAAATTTTCACAAGACATTGAAACTTTTAGGCGCATTAATGTGCAAATATTGTTATTTGAGTTAATTAGAGAGAAGATCTCCATTAGCAATGAAGGAAGATGACAATTAATTAGAGAATTCTGATACTGTAACAAAAACCTGATTTTAAGGACAACAGACATAGCCTATATATATATATATAAATATAAGAAGCATCTATGAGTTAATTAACAATGATCGACCAAACATGATATATAGCTGCATAAAAATTATTAATTAATTATCAAAAAAATAGAGTGAAGGCATATATCTTAATCCGTAAGCAAATTCAGCAACCCGATTATACATACACCTATATATGAATTCAGAGTAGGTCTGATGCCCATCAGACCTACTTTGGTTCGATGGGTGTAATGTCCATTCGATCTGCATTAAGATTCGCGCAAATTACATTAAAATCCGTGCAGGTCTATTTTAATTTCTGTGCGCACATATCTTAATGCTAATCGTACGGTGTTAGAGCTAATTGGACCTCAAAGTAGGTTCGATGCCCATCGGACCTACTCCTATCTCCCTATATATTTTCGAATTTCAAAACCCAGGGATAGGCGAGTGTGTATCCTCTGAGATATCTCAACTTTTGCGTGACCAGCGTCTCCAGTGTCTATTCGGGGATAGCGCAGGGGCAGTATTATTTGCGCTTCGAGATTCGTGCAATGCGTATTTGAACGGTTGCGAGTCACGCAAAGTTTGAGATATCTCAGAGGATGCGAATTCAGGATAGGCAGGACAACTGATCTTATCTATCCCTGGTTCAATGTGGCTCCGCCACCTGTTACATGGCACTCAGGATCAAGTGTATACTGCCAAAAATATTAGAAGTTATCAGGATACTGATCAGATTCACTCAAAGTACTGTCAAACTCTTTTTGGCCTGCACTGTATATAACATGATTACATTAAGAATTTTGATCTGGCAGGACAAGACTGTCTATAAAGCTATGAGACATGTTTTTCCTATAGGAAAATAAATTATGTTTTTCCTATAGGAAAATAAATTAAGGCATAAAAGGAGCTTTTTGGAACCTTAGTGCTCCAACTTGTACTGATGAAAAAGACAATGTACCAGAATTGATATAGCACGCAACTACAAGACAATTTCAGTGGTGTTTAAATAAACTGTACATGGCAATTGCAAAGTTAATTATATTATATATGCGCCGATCTATAAATATCCATCATATTCCTATAGTACTATCTATGTGTATAGAAATTGATTCCAACTTTGGCAACCAAAAGCCTTGAAATAAGGCACGTCCTCTTTTGGACCACCTTTAAATGATGTTCCTTTGTTCATGTTTAGTACTGTTAAACAGGGAGTAGTTAGATATGGAAACATCGGCAATGGCATTATGAGAACAGATTTGATAAAATTATTGCAGAATTGGTCAAGCTAAATTAACAAAAACACTGCAGGTGTACCTATTAAAGAATCAACACTAAAGCAATTCAAAATGGAAGTATTTCAACCAGAATTTTTCTGAACTTCATCCGACAAAAAAATAAATAAAAAGGAAACAAGAAACTTGGGATTGAGATTTTTAATCATAATTCGTCACGATTATTTACGAAACAAGCAGGGTAAAACACATAGATTGAATTCATGAAACAGCTTGTACTCATTATTTGACTTACGAATTTGTATATAAATTAGTGGTGGTATCTTGTTGTGAAATAGAAATTAGGTCTCAGAAAATCATCAATGAAGGAAGGAAATTAATTAGCATCATGAATTTAGCTGTTAGGCTTAATTAATTTAGCACGTAGCATAATTTTATGAGATTAGGCAAATATAGACTGTAAAATCAGAATTACAATATAACAAATACATGTCATCATCTCTGTTATTTCACCTTTCTATCTTTTCCGCTAAAATCAACACATCTGATACGGGTCTGAATCTGCTGCGATTCTTTACCCATGAATAGTACCTTACAATTCCTGCTTTTCCAAATTCAACTGTTAAATTGTTTCGAGATTCGTGCGCAGAAAAATCGGCTGTTTTGAGATACGTGCACAGAAATTATTGGACAGCTGGATTTGAAAAGGCAGGAATTTTAGAATTACTGTTCATACCATTCAGATCGCAGCAGATCCAATTCCCATCTGATACCCATAAAAAATACTGCTATGCTACAGTATAATAATTAACAATGTCTATTTCAGGAGCAACATGGGTATCAAAAATACTGCTACACTACAGTATAATAATTAACAATGTCTATTTCAGGAGCAACATCCTTGCTGTTATTTAGCCTGATATCTTTAATATTTTTTTCATTAAAAGAAACCAAGAAAAGAAACAATTAAAACCCAAGGCATTTACCAGTCCAAATTTTGGGCCCATTTCCTTGGGCCTCAATTCAACAAGTCACGACCAACAGCTAAATTTTGTCTAATAACAAAGTGCTTACAATATTTGAGAAATATCACATGTTTTTCTCCTCTCTTCTTTTCTTCCCATTTATATAAGAATAGAGGGTTTGTAACTTTGTTTAGATAAATTTACATTCTAATGTCAATGAGGGAGAACATGAGATATAGGACCAACATGCATGCTCCATTTGTATGCATGGAGATGAAGGCCATATTTACATAATATTTTAATATTGTGCACCTAATTACATGACATTAACTTTGTTTGGTAATGTTGTGGAACACCAAATTCTTTTATTTATTTTTTTCATGGTAATCTTTTGATATTTATTTCACACCACTCATTGAGCTTTTTAAATAACCACAGACAGGTCCCCTGATTCCAGAAGCGCCTGTCTTGTCATGACTAACTGGAGAGGATCCAAAGAAAAGAAGAGATGCGCCACATGTTTTTTTCACGGAGGGAGAATTTCATTGTGTTTTATTTTGTGTCAAAAAAAAAAATTAAAACATAACTGGTTTTGTCATGTCCAGATTTATTATCCACCGATTTATTTCTTTTCTTGATGGATTAAAATTTTACTTTTCAAGTTTGGATTGACCTGTTTTACAACCGATAGGAAAAATAAAATAAAAATAACAATAATAGAGAATGATTTCGGTGAATTTCAAAATCAAAGAAGACTATTATGGTTTATAACGTCCAGAACACTGTAGCTAGACGTTATAAACCATACTGTTCAGTTAATTTGATTGAATAATCGCTAATTAACAGTAGCTAATCACAAATGCTGGAATTTAGAGGGGCCTACAGCACAGAACTTTTGGAGATAGCTGTTTCATCGCTCCAAGTTGAGCCCCAATGGTTGCATTGCGTCTGGTACGACATTAACATGATTATTGAAAAGCAAATTATCAATATCCATGTGCAAAATTATATAGAAGTCAAGTGTACTGAAGAATAAATAGTTTATGCATAGTCAGAATATTTGACTTGTCAACTACCAAATTATACAGGCGCTAACATGGATTGACCAAGTTGGTAGGAACAAAAGAGTAAATATATTAACAGAGAAAATTTTACTTCATACAGAGCACGAGTTATGCAACGCTGTTTTAACTCTAATGTCCGTGTGCTGCATGAAATAAAAACTTCGCTGTCAATATATTTACACGAAATAAAATGCCCTCCAAAAACAGACTCGCAGAAGGTAAAAAACCAAAGAAGCAAAGAGCCAAAGAAAGAAGAGAGAGAGAGAGAAGGAAAAAAAGAAAGGAAAGTGGGGATCTCTTTTAATCATGTCGGCCTCTCTGTCTCTGATCCAAGCACCATCGCGCCTCTCACGTTGTTTATTAAAATCAACAGCTCGTCGATACACAGTGCCTAATTATTGCGTATTTGCTACTCCCTTAGCTTCTTCTTCGCATTGGTTTGTTCGCCCATTGGTGCCTTCATCCAGACCTTTCACAAGTTCAACGGCTGTGATGGCGAAAGCCGATTCGGCGGTTGTTGACTCGGATGCCTCCATGGACGCGGTCCAGAAGCGGCTTATGTTTGAGGATGAGTGAGCCCCTCGTTCTTTATTTTCAATCTCTCGTCTTTTTTTTTGTAAATTCAATCCATTTTGCGCTCTGATGTTGTTAATTGGCTGATAAGAGATTTTATTCAAGGTGTTTGTTGGAATTCCTGGGTGGTTTTTGGTATTCTGATTATATGATCCAAACAGAAATGAAAGGGGAAGATAAATTATAATTATGCAATAGCTGATTGGGCACTGGGATTTACCTTCTTTTGGAGTAATTTAAGCTAGCTATTTTAGACTGAGGTGTGGAATAATTAGTGTGATAAGATTAGTAGTTTTTATCAGTTAGGTCAAATTAAGCCTTAGTAAAACTTTTTGTAGTAGGAAGATTTGATCCTTAAAGAGTTGTACAAAAGAAATACATTGATCAAGAGTGTCTTGAGTTAGGTCTTTGAGTAATTTACCTTCTTATCACGGTTAACTTATTATTAGGTTTAAACCGAATTTTAAGAATGATAGCAATTGTGGGGACCTGATGTTAATTAAATTTCATATCATGCAGGTGTATTTTGGTGGATGAGCATGACAATGTTGTGGGACATGAATCAAAGTATAATTGTAAGTATAGGAAAATATCTTTACATTTTTCACATGATGTAGATGCTTGTTTGCATATTGTCTTGAGAATATAAACTCTTTTACTAAAACTTTTGTCTATTCATTTTTTGATGTATTAGGTCATCTAATGGAAAAGATTGAGAAGGAGAACCTTCTTCATAGGGCTTTCAGCGTTTTTCTCTTCAATTCAAAATATGAACTGCTTCTTCAGGTAATGTATAAAATTTTAGCCTGTTTTTGCAAAGAATATTTGCAAAAGCATAATGTGTTGTCGCGAAATTGTAGAAAGTTCAGTTGTTTCCTTGGTTCAAATTTTCACGTTGTTGTCATGGCCGTGTAATCTAACCCTTAGCATGTATTTAAGTAAAGACCAATAGGAGACATTTACTTTGGGTTACTTTTGCTTAAATACCCTTTGTTTTTAGACATCCTACCCTTTTTCAAAATATCCTTAATTTGTGCAATAATTTCTTGAAATCTTTGTGTCATTTTGACAGCAAAGGTCGGCAACAAAGGTAACTTTTCCTCTTGTCTGGACAAACACTTGCTGTAGCCATCCTCTTTACCGGGAATCTGAGCTCATAGAGGAGAATTACCTTGGTAAATTTTTAACAGTAAAAGATGCTTTATATATATCTCCTTGCATACAAGTACCATGTGAACAAATTAATTTCTATTTTTTTTCTGTACAGGAGTGAGGAATGCTGCGCAGAGGAAGCTATTTGATGAGCTTGGCATACCAGCAGAAGAATTACCAGTTGACGAATTTACCCCTCTTGGACGTATACTTTACAAGGCACCCTCTGATGGCAAATGGGGCGAGCATGAGCGTACGTTTTTATATTAAAATGCTAGTGAATTGGACTTTTACCAAAATGACCCTACATTTCTTTACCTTATGTCGAAATGAATTTTTAACATCCAACAGCTTCAGGTTACTTGCTGATCTCAGTGAACCATTAGGCTTATATTACTGGAAATGGTATATTCAGCTTGAACCATTACTTACTGATGAAAGTGAACCATTAGCTCTCTCTTAGAGAAATCAAGCAAACACTGGAACTGATTGCGAGGTGCTAATTAGCAACTATGGGGATAGAAGGCAATCCATTTTGGTCATTTTCTGGCATGGTTCTATGTTTCTCTAGTTTGTACAAAGAAGGCAATCCATTGTCCTTTGAATTTGCTAATTTTTCTTTCAATTACAGTTGATTACCTGCTTTTCATTGTACGTGATGTGAACCTACATCCAAACCCTGACGAGGTAGCAGATGTGAAGTATGTAAATAGGGAGCAGATAAATGAGTTGCTGAAGAAAGCCGATGCAGGAGAAGTGAAACTCTCTCCTTGGTTCAGGTTGGTCGTAGACAATTTCCTCATGGAATGGTGGGACCATGTGGAGAAGGGCACTATTGTTGAGGCAGCTGATATGAAAACCATCCATAAACTGTGATATAGCAGTTACATTATCTCTGTGCCTTAGACAGTGTTTAAGTTGAATAATCCGTGTGCACTCGCCTGATTTCTTAATTTTAGAAATAAATGGTTATGTTATCCAACAAAAAAAGTAGAAAGAAAGAAATGATGTTAATTATTAGGCTATGTTGGATGGTTAGATAGCTTAAGATGTGAAATTTTTCATAAGTTTTCATGATTTGTTCCTTTCTTTTTATTTTTGCATTGGAGCAGGTGAATACAACCACACGACCCATTTTTTTGCAAGTAGGAATTACTGCCAAATAATTATGACTGACATTTTATTTTGTTCGTAAGCTTGCAGCATTATAAATTGCTTAAGATTGAAATCTCAAATTACTGTCTTTGTTAATCAAGTTCTTGTAATTAGAACTCCAGGCTATGATATTAGGAGAAAAGTCAAAATTGTGTTGTTCCCAAAATGAAATAGAACATATTTACAATAACATTTCCATAACGGAAATCTCTTTTTGTTTATTCCTTCTCGTGTTTGTGTTTGTGTTTGTGTTTGTTTCTCTTGTAGAGTTCGGATCTCCGGAGGTAACTCACAAATTTTGAGTTTGAATCCAGACTGTCCGGCCAGTCTGAAGTGGAATGTATGGGATTTCTTTAATATTTGTGCCAAAGTATAATGGAAGGTTTGGATTCAAATTCAAATTTGAGTTACCTCAGGTGATCGGACTGTTTGCATAGAGGATTTGAAGCTTTCATAGTTTCATATATTACCTAGAGAGAGTTCAAATACCTCTTCTTTTGATATCTCTACTATAGCTCAATTTTAAAACTTTAATAACTTCAAATTTGAAATTTAAATGTCAAAATAAAATCGTTAGATATGAGCTATATCATTTTTTCTATACTTATGTAAAAGATTGTTATCAACTGTGTGTAAAAAATACAATGATGTGGATAATTTTATAATGTTGTTTTTCAACGATATTGATTTATATAAAACAAAATTAAAAAATAACAAGTTTTTATATATATGTAAAGAAAATAATATTGATTACATCTAATAATTTTATTTTGAAATATAATTTAAAATTTAAAAGAAACTATTAGAAAATTAAATAGTCAAAGTATAACGGAGACTCAAAATATAAAAATAATTGAACCCTCTATTATATAACTCCCAAAATTTGATATGAGTTCTCCACCGAAATGTAATTATTTTTAAATAAAATAAAATGTAAACATCTCAATTTTAATTATCTAAAATAAATTTCATCTCAATTTCGAACCTACCCTTTCATTATACGAAACTAAGTCCCATTTACAAATTACGCTAATAACTGTGTTTTTGAGTAATGGTTGGGGATCAAGTTATTTGATTATTTAATTTTTACAAATATTTTTTTATTCGAATCTTAAACATACATTCTCTTATATAGAGAATATTATTTTTATTACTAGATAAAAAAAAACTAATTTTCTTACTAATAAGTGTGTTAGAAACAATTTCCTGATAACTTACAATTTATTAATAATTCGGCATGTCGAAATTTTTCATATATTTCGGCTTTCACAAGCGTCTCATTCCTTACATTCAGCACAGCTTTGACCGATTGGCATTTTTACAATTAACAGTAGGATAATGGATCTACAAATTCAGATCCAGTGCAATACCTGACCGAGTGCAATTAGATCTGGATCGTTAGTTTTAACTGTCACGAATCTCAAAACGGACCCCTATATCTACATTGCCACCGAATTTCAATCGCTCGGCTGGGAACTCATTGGAGCTAATTTCTCAACTGAAGTAGCCATTTGTTTCTTTCTTTTTCACAGTTTCCACTGAGTCAAATACAACCAAACGACTCAAAACCTCTCTTATCGCTTCGTACATCGCCTTGAAAACCAGCATTAGGTAGAGAGAGGACGAGAGATAACTCGACAATATCTCTTCATGGCGACTTTCACTGGCGTTGTGTCCCGCTCTTCTCTCCTCCCTATCTCTGCGAAGCCTTCTTCAAGGAGGTCGGGTCACCGTCGGGCGTCGGTGGTGGTTAGAAACGCGGTTTCAGTTGAGAAAACAGCCAAGTCTCTGAAGCTAGACAAGTCTGAAGAAATCTTCACTGCGGCTAAGGTGCCCAATTGATTTGATCCTTTTTTTTGGCCAATTGATTGTCACTATTGTATCTGTCGTTGAAATTTTATTTATTTTAGGATTAGTAACTCTGGAACCTGTAATACCCATTAATAGTTCAAACATTTGAGATATTATGAAACTTTCTGTAGAAATTTAGATAATTTTATTGGGATTCTAAATCACACAGAGATCAACTGCGGTTGATGGTGTCGGCTGATGTAATTTGATATGATATGGGTCAGGAATCAAAGTTTCGAGTGATCTGCAATCTGACAAAAGTAGAGAAAAGAAACATGACAAAGTTTAGACCACTACAAGTTCAACACAGATTGATAGTCCAACAATAAATAGAGTACAATTAGGGCTAGTTCATTCAGTACATTATAGTATAGGTTGAAATTCCCTCACCAAATCGCATATTTTATGTGATTTGCATGGTATTTTCTCCAACTGAACCCGTTAAATCCACTCTAGCTCTTTATGTGTTGGCATGGAAAAACTGGAGAACTACCAGTAGCTTAGTCTAAGCATCCAGTGTGTATTCCCCAAGAGTATGCAAATATGTTATCTCAAGAGCTTGCACTAAATGGTTCATGTATTTAGGAATTAATGCCAGGAGGGGTGAATTCGCCGGTCAGAGCGTTCAGGTCGGTCGGTGGACAGCCCATTGTGTTTGATTCGGTGAAGGGGTGTCGCATGTGGGATGTTGATGGAAATGAATATGTTGACTATGTTGGGTCGTGGGGGCCCGCTATTATTGGCCATGCCGATGACAAGGTAAATACATTTTTTTCCTTGCTGTAATTTCTTCTGTCAATTATGGGATGAGACATTTTACTTGTGGATGTTAGGGGCTTTCATCTAGTAATGAGGATAGTTGTGTAACTTTTGTTGACTAGTCTATCTTGGTACTTTCTGTATTTACTGGTATGTTCTGGTTAGCTCAATAGTATGTTCTATCACTCATATGGTTGTTCGAGAGAAACATGCATATACAAAAGTTTCAGTGGACAATATTTGAAATCCTTGATTATTGTTACAACACCTTAATTTACAGGTTAATGCAGCACTAATTGAAACCCTAAAAAAAGGCACAAGCTTTGGCGCACCTTGCTTCCTTGAAAATGTACTTGCGGAGGCAGTAATTGCTGCTGTACCAAGTGTCGAAATGGTACGCTTTGTCAACTCAGGTACTGAGGCGTGCATGGGTGCCTTACGCCTGGCCCGTGCCTTTACTGGCCGTGAGAAAATCATAAAATTCGAAGGTTGTTACCATGGACATGCTGACCCATTTTTGGTGAAGGCCGGTAGTGGAGTCGCAACCTTAGGTCTGCCTGATTCTCCAGGTGTGCCCAAAGGTGCCACTTCTGAAACTCTAACTTCACCTTACAATGACATAGATGCCATCAAGTTGTTGTTTGAGTCTAACAAGGGAGAAATTGCTGCGGTAATACTTGAACCGGTAGTTGGTAATGCTGGGTTTATCACACCCAAACCTGGTTTCTTGAACACATTAAGGGAGATAACTAAAGAGAATGGTACACTTTTGATTTTTGATGAGGTCATGACCGGATTTCGTTTAGCGTATGGTGGGGCCCAAGAGTACTTCAACATTGCTCCTGATTTGACTACCATGGGTAAAGTTATCGGTGGTGGCTTACCAGTAGGTGCATATGGTGGTAAGAGAGAGATAATGGAGATGGTGGCACCAGCAGGGCCCATGTACCAGGCCGGTACACTAAGCGGCAACCCATTAGCCATGACAGCTGGTATACACACTCTGAAAAGATTGACCGAGCCAGGTTGTTATGAGTACTTGGATAACATAACAGGGCAGCTTGTTAATGGGATATTGGATGCGGGCAAACGGACTGAGCACGAGATGTGTGGGGGGCACATCAGGGGCATGTTTGGGTTTTTCTTTACATCAGGTCCAGTAAACAATTTTGAGGACGCTAAGAAAAGTGATACTGGTAAATTTGCAAGGTTTCATCGGGGAATGTTGGAGGAAGGAGTCTATCTTGCACCATCTCAATTTGAGGCAGGATTTACTAGCTTGGCACACACTTCAAAGGATATTGAATTTACAGTTGAGGCAGCTGAGAGAGTGCTCAAGAGGATATGAGATCATGATTTTGGGGGTTTGTGATTTAGATGCTAATGTTTTTGTTACTGCTTGTCTTTTTGGCGTAGAGATTGTATGCTTGAGTTTTTGCTTGTCTTTTTAGGAGATCTATTATTGTAACTTTTAAATAAATAAGCTCTTTTGTAATTCGTTATTTCACTTTATTTAATCTATTTTTGGTGAGGTTCAATACTTCAATTGCACAAATTTGTGATAAATACTTCGTTGGAAATTGGGGAGAGTTTTAAGATAAATACAGCAAGAGTTGTTCCCAATTGTGAAAGCTTAGACCAGAATGAATCACATTTTTTTTATTTTTTCTTTTTTAAATTAAGTTAACAATCAACTGATCAAGAGATTATAAAATACTGCACATCTTTTTGGTAGGATGCTTGAGTTCAAAGGCAGTTCGGGCAGTATCTCCGGTCTCTTTATAATGCTGTGTAGTCTAAATTAGTATTCTTTGCGTTCATGCTGGTAAAGCTATTATCAGCAACTTGTTTTGTAAAAGATGAAGCGTGGTAAAGTTCTCTTCACTTCTTCTACCAACAGTAATTGGTTCAATTTTTTATCTTTTAAGCTCCGGTATATAAAGTATAGGTTGTGGTAAATTTGTATTATTCAAATGTTTTCTCAATGTACTGAGATAGGTCAGCCTTGACAATGCAACTCATTTTCAAATCCATGAAATAAAGTTCAGTTAATTGAACCTTGAGATTTGTACTTCAATTTTGTCCAAAAATTAATAAAAGAATGATTCACTCAGACCGTGATTTTTCAAGCTTATAACCATAACATTGCCTGGAGAACTTTGTGCTTTTTGTTTGAGAGATCATTATTCTGAGAAAATTAACAATTTGATATAGAAAGTACCTGGTGAGACCGGGACCGGGAGTTGCATCATTTTAGTGGGAAATTTTTTAGGAATAGTTCACAATGAAAGAAAAATAAATTAAACGAAATATGCACGAATTCACGAAGACTTTTGTATCAACGTGGTGTTTGGGTCTTACAAGGAAGGTTGAGAATTTCATAGGGGTGTAAATGGATCGGATATGAATCGAACAGTGGTAAAATTATATCCGTATTTATTTTTATTTTCTGGATACAAGTACATAGATATCCGTAAATATATACATAAATATATATATAGAGAGAGAGAGAGATGGACTATGGTACTCTATGGAATAAAACGCCTTAGTACTCTACGCTATATCTCCATTTTAAAAATTCAAACACCCGATCTGAACCGTTGAACATGTTCTTCATATTGAAATGTGCTTGGAGACTAAATTTTACATTTTTTGGAATTTTTTTGCTATTTATTAAGCCACTTTGAAAATCTCAGATCCGTTGTGAACAGTAAAAATTTCTGGACCATCGGATCTGCGATTTTCAAAGTGACTTAATAAATAGCAAAAAAATATAAAATTTGGTCTCTAAGCACATTTCAATATGAAGAACATGTTCAATGGTTCGGATCGGATATTTGAATTTTTAAAATGGAGATATAGAGCACCGAGCCATGGTACTCTATAGAGTACCATAGCCCAACTCTCTCTCTCTCTCTCTCTCTCTCTATAGAAGGATAAGCTACCATACATTGCAGTGCATGGAGGGGTCTGTGCATTGCATTGTCAGCAGTTGGATTTCCTTTAAGATTCGTGCCGATCTGATAGATGGGAGAGGCAAAATATGTCGCTGGGAATTGAAATTTTCGGAAATGGACCCTCCATTTCGCACACCCTTTCCTTCCCAGTTCCCATCCCGTCCCTCTTTCTCTCTTACTCCCCCAGCCAACCCTAGGCGAAAATCCCGCTCCTCTCCTCTCCTCTCTCGTCGGCGCCACCTCCTTTGCCTCCTCCTCCGACGATCTAATCAATAGGTCTGAGCATAAAACAATAGGAAGGAATTAGTATAATAGATTTGAGATAAAAATGTGATTTGAAATAGGTACAACTAGTCACCTTGGCAATTTCGGCCTGAGCATGATATGTGATTTGAGAATTAGTATAATATATGTTTAGGTCTGAGCATATTGTAAAAATTTCAATAGGTTGTACAACTAGTCACCTTGGCAAATTAAGGTACAGAGCAAAGTTATACAAAAACATAATAGATTTGAGATAAAACAATATGAAGAATAAATTGCAAATTGGTAATTAGTAAATCATTACCCAGAGATTGGCTTTTAGGAAGCCAATGGAATTGATAGCATTGTGTGCCTAGTATAGGAAGGAAATGCACAGCATAAAACCAGCAGCAAAATCCTGAAAAGTGTTGTTTAGGAATTTAATTGTTTTGTTATTTTAAGCATAAAAACTAAGCAAGAGGTTCAGTTCTGGTTCTCTTGTGTACATTATCAAGTAATGTTAGCATCAGACTCTTAGCATTTGGTTTTTAAATATTTTGACATTTGGTTTTATTTTACGCTACAGAAAAATATTTTCATGCAGGTTTTGGAAGTGGGAAGAGGACTACGAGGCATATCTTCGTGGCATTGGAGTTGTGGGCATACGAAGTGATACCGAGCATGACCTATCCGATGCGAATCGAATTTTTCATAATCTAATTGTCACTCGATTTGATAATGAGATTGGAAAGCTAAAGAAACAAAACTCCCAAATGGTTGCATTAGTGGAGAAGATAATATTTCTTCTTGATATAAATATTATTGTGATGATTAGTATTTTGGTTGTAATTATTTGCAAGTAGTGTAGAAATGTTGTTGAATACTATTGTAGTTTGAATATTATGTACACTTGTCTTTTTAATTATAGTTTGAATATTATTGGTGCATGAAATGTTGTTGTTTGGAATTTATATCCGATATGTTATTTTCATTTGGTACAGGGCACTTATGGAAGTATAGTTGAACTACTAAATAATTATGGAATTATAGTTGGTACAGGGCACTTGGTACACGAGCAATTTCAAAAGCTTGCAATACAATTTCAAAAGCTCGTACCAAATTTAGTGATATCAACCCAGACCATGTAAACACAACTTCTTTCGCTCCAGCCAACTGATATAAATAACCTATGCTATTATAACATAGCACTTACATAGCACTCCAATATTGCATAACTTAAATCTCAAATTAACCTATGTCATTATAACATGGCTGATATAAATAGGATTAAGCAACAACCAATCCACAATCTCGTAAAAAGAGAAAATCAATAAGACTTGGCAAATATAGCATAAAGCATTTCTTCTCGTCTTCATAAGCCTTCTTCATCAGATTCATTTGTCTCTTCCATCTGTTGAACACCACTCTCCTCATCATTAACTGCCTTTCGTTTGGTGCATACCTAATGCGCTAGGTATATGTAAAATTTTACAATACTGGTACATACCTAATGCGCTAGGTATATGTAAAATTTTATACTATGCATTAGGTATATGGTAGCACATGAAAACAGTGAGCAATTGGTGTAAATAGAAGTTGAAATTAAGTTGAAATTGGTGAAAACAGTGAGCAATTGGTGTATACTAGTCCATAATATGCATTTTAAAATGAAGTTGAAATTAAGGAAAAAGATGTAAATAGAATTGAACCATTGGGCAAGTTCTTAAGAAAAAGGCCCAATATTTCATCAATACCAAACATATTTTATTTTTTTAATAAGAAACATAAATTTTAGGGCAGTTTGCTCACTTTTTGCTGACAACCCTTCATTTAATAGTCAGAAATCATGTGGACATGGGTTCAAATCCATATTGGTCGGAAATTATGGATGTTTGATTTGTGAGCAGATGCAAAGATATGGAATTGTAGTGCTTAATTCCTTGTCATCTAATATAGTTATCATCTCCAACAAATTACAACTAATTTGGATAAATTTTAAGAACCAATCAAGAGCTGCTACAAATGAAATTAGAATTGGCTTTTAATAAAAAAAACAGAAGAGAAAGTAAACATGCAAGTACTTGTTGGGTCTTTGAGCTGCACTCAATGTATGTAGCAGCTCCTATTAACTTCCTCAGTTCTTCGCCCTTCATATGAAAACCAAAATTTAGAAGAAAAAGTTAATAAATATAACCAATTTAAAAGTCAAATTGAAGAATAAAGCTAACATTGCACAGTACCTGAGCGGTGGAAATTGGTACTCGCCTAGGGCTTGCATTTCGCGTCGCCTAGGGCTGGTGAGCGTCGGTTTTGCCTAGGGCTGGTCAGTCGGTTTCGCCTAGGGCTGGTGAGCGACGGTTTCACCTAGGGCTGGTCAGCCGGGGTCGCTGGTGTTGGCGCCGACGGGAGAGCTGGTGAGCTTCGGTTTCGCCTAGGGCTGGGCTGGGGCTCGTAAGAGAGAAAGAAGGGACGGGTGGGAGTCTGCTGCAATTGTGGGAGTGTTATTTGACACGTTGAGGGAAAGTCCCCTTAGATTAGTGATCTCTAATGAATACCTACGTCTGGTATTGAGAAGAGAGGGTCCATTTCTGAAAATTTCAATTCCCAGCGACATATTTTGCCTCTCCCATCTAACAGATCTGCACGAATTTTAAAGGCAATCCAACGGCTGACAATGCAATGCACAGACCCCTCCATGCATTGCAATGTATGGTAGCTTATCCCTATATATATACAGAGAGAGAGAGAGATGGGCTATGGTCAGCTATAGAGTAAAACATAATTTTACTCTATGTTTTCTGTCTGTCGGATTTGCTTAAAAATTCTAAAAGATCGCATCTCAGATCTGTAAAAAAAGTCGTTGAAACACTTCTCCATTTTTCTCTATTTTACTGGACACCTCCAGTCCCTTGACTATCCCTTCATTCTGTCTCCCCTCTCTTGCTAAACCTAACCTCTCTCTCCCTTGTGATTTTCGACAGAGAAAAGCCTACCCTCCACCCGACCCCGCCTGTGGCTCTCCTCCTCCAACTACCCCTTCTATTTCGCCCTCTCCTCCTCAACCCCCCCCCCCCTCCACGACCCGTCCCACCTGCTACCCTCCTCGCCACTAGCTTCTCCGCCGCGCCTGCAGCTTACCTGCCGACCCCTCTCTTTCGCTGAATTTGCCAAGTCCTAAGCCCCTCTCCTCTCCTTTCATCTCTCTTTCAGCCCTCTATTTTGTTGAATTTTTATATTTTCAGGTGATATGAATCTAGCAATCTTTTGAGTTATAAAAGCAGAGGTTGAATAAGTAACCAAAGCTGAAGTGTTTGAATCAGAGACAACCAATGAACCACAGTATGTAAGTTCAGAAACTACGCATTGAGATTCAATATTTGAAATTTTAAGTAAAAAGGTTTAGGTTCTGAGATTTTTTAAATAAATCCATTAAGATACAAGGGTATTAGTTGATTAGTGACCAATATTTGAAATTTTAAGTAAAAAGGTTTAGGTTCTGATTAATTTTGTGTAGTTGCAAAAGAAAGCAAAAATCAGAAAATTAACTCCTTTTATTATGACTAAGTAGTGATTAGCTCCTTTTATTATGATTAATTTTGTGTAATTAGCATGCCAAAATGTTAGGTTTCTCAGCCCATATCAATTCCATTTTAGTCTAAATACCAATTAAGCTACAGATGACTCACAGATGTCTAATCCTATAATTATGCAACTACTTGATTCAGGCAATTTTGTACTCAGAGACCAAAATAGAGGGGATATTTTATGGCAAAGCTTTGATTATCCAAATACCTTACTTCCTGGCATGAAGATCGGTAAGAATTTGGTAACAGGATTTGACTAACTTTTGTCTTCATGGAGGAGTGAAATGGATCCATCCAAAGGTGCTTACCAGTACAAAATAAATGCGCTGGTGCACCGCAAAATATCTAGAAGTAACTTTTTATTTTGAATTTTCTGTTTCAAATATGAAGGGAAACTATAAATGGATCCACATCAAGAATATCAACCTCCAGCTTTCCCTTGAGTGTTTGTAAATTTAGTTTTAATGGGTATTTTTTTGTTGCCATGGAAATATTGTTGGAAGAGTAGTGATATGCTTGTTTTAACGGAATCATGGTTGTAGTTTTAATGGTTAATAACAATTTTCATTGTAAATTTATGTTTCTTACGAGTGTCCATGGTGTTATACTGTTGTTTATTTTGTATTTTCATTGCAATAACAACTTTTATTGATTACAAGTAATGATCTGTTGTTTATTTTGTGCGACTTTTGTATTTGTTTTCATTGATGCACTGCCCTTTCTATGTTGTTATACTCTTCATTTCCAGTCATGTGCTGCTGTAATATTGATGTACAAAAAAAAACAACATTTGCTTTCCAAAATCTTGTTCATATTACATACTGTTTTTATTATAGCTATCATTGTAAACTTGTGCTTAATTGGATTGACATGGTAAATATTTGATATGCGGTTCAAGTATTCCAACATTAAAATAAAAATCAATAACATACACAAACATACAGAACCAAAATGAAGATACAATATTAATTTCAATATTTTGCCGATGCACAAAAACTTACATCAAATTGCCGATGCACAAAAACTAGCATCTTACATACTATATCAAGTTGCCATATTGAGAAAAGAAATTATAAAAGAAAAGTAAGCCTTTTGCTTTAACCTTCAGCTATAAAAGAAACAGTAAAGATCTATAACAAAAAAGTAAGTCCTTTTTTTACTGATAACAAAAGAAGTGCATAATTACTCTAACAACACTATTCAGATTCTTTATCATCAATTTCATCGTCAATGTCATCATCGTCCTCACTGTCGTAATCCTTCTGCTTACCCTTTTCAAAACCTTCTTGAATCTGTAAATTATGTGAAAATATCATTAATTAGCATGAATTATTAAGAAGGAAAAATAAATAATACAATGGAACATCTACCTGTAGACAAGTTCTTGAATTATGACCCGCTTTTTTATTGCATCTGCTACAAGTTCTCATTTTTTTTGCCTTCTGACATGAAGCAGGTACAAATCGTGTAGGCTTCTTTTTTCTACCCGTGCATTGCGTTTGCGGTGGATCAAGATACACGGGCACGGTAAAATCCATCAAATCTGTCCCAAGTTTCTCATTATCAGATGCATCATTTGCTAATTCTATCTTGACACCAGAAATTACATCCATCAGCTCCTTATCATCTCCTACCTTTTGTACAACAGCCAACAACTTCTCCTTGACACCAGGAATGGTCTCTTGCCTTTCTCATAACATGCCATTGACAACATCTATGCCTAGTATTTGGAAATATTATCTCAATCGCCTTCCTCATCGCAGGATCTTGTAGTGTGTGTATGCCTCCTCAGGCGTACGGAAAAGTCCATGCCGATATACGGTTTAATTGCTCCATCTCGCGATGACTCTTCAACTTCTAATGGATTCATGCAGTAGGTATAAGGATCGGTGACCTCTAACTGTTCAACATAAGAAACATCGATCACAATATAGTTTTTCTAAAATAAAAGTGAAAATTGTAACACAACAAAAAAATAAAATATTACCTGCAATTGCAATCTGTCACTAATCTCATCTCTATCAACAAGAATCTCATCTCCATCGACACAAGATGATATTTTAAAGAGTTCGATGTCTATCAAAAGAAATAAGACTTTATTACACTTGTAAAAATCTGGCATATATAATTGTTCTCATTATACAAGTCAACTCTTTTACACCCAGAAATTACTTACGATGGACTCATATGAAGAATGAAAAGAAAATTATATAAAAATGGGTATAATATACGCAACAGGTTTCATTTAAAACTAAGAGGTTTTAAGAGAACTAAGTGTTGTGTGCATATCTTCATATATAGTCAATGACAAGTTTTAAAGAGAATTAAGACTTTTCGTCATTATTGATTTTTGGTTTAAACAAACTTTTATTTTTTTCAGTTAGTTTAGCTCCCAAAAATTACTCCCATAAATTGCACTCTCTCAAAGCTCTAATGCCATAGCATGAACCGTACCAGGTTATTTAGAATACTTCAAAAACAAAGAAATTTTCTACAGAGAAGTTAAAGAAAGCTAAAATTGTGTAAAATTGTTGCTAGTTTATGAACAAAAATAAAGCTAAGTAATATTTGCAGGAGCCAATATCACAAATCCTGAACACCACTGTTAATCCGTAAAAGATACAATATCCACAAAAAGGTTTGTATTACCTGATGTCGTTGGAAGCGTGGCGAATAACCTAGAGGAGAAGAGGGTCGTGGGTGGCGCGCGGAGTTGTGGAGAGGGGTCGCCGGAGGAGGAGAGGGCAAGATAGACGTGGTCGCCGGAGGAAGAGAGGACGAGATAGACGTGGTCGCTGGAGGAGGAGAGCCGCAGGCAGGGTGGAAGGTAGGTGATTTTTCTAGGTTTTCATTTTTGTCTATGAAATCAGAGGAGAAGGTTTTCGTGCTTCACATTTTTAGCGACAACAAAAGTTTAAGGGGAGAAAATAAAAAAAATTATTTGGAAGAGGCAGACAGGACGTCTCCATGGAGGCAAATTTCAGCGACTTTTTTTACAGATCTGAGATGCTATCTTTCTGAATTTTTAAGCAAATCCGACAGACATAAAACATAGAGTAAAATTATGTTTTACTCTATAGCTGACCATAGCCCATCTCTCTCTCTCTATCTATCTCTCTCTCTCTCTCTCTCTCTCTCTCTCTCTATATATATATATATATATATATATGAGGTTGGCTAATATCAAATCAGTTGTTTCTGAGGTCTCGTGCAACCAATTCGTTTTTCAAATTTCAAAGTCCAAAACATCGATCCAAACCGTTAGATGTGATCTCTATATTAAAATGTGCTTGGAAACCAAATTTTACATTTTTTGGAATTTTTTTACTATTTATTAAGTCACTTTGAAAAACGCTGATCCAACAGTGGCTTAACCAAACAGTAAAACTAGAAGTCACCGTTGGATCAGTGATTTTTAAAGTGGCTTAATAAATAGTAAAAAAATTCCAAAAAATGTAAAATTTGGTCTCCAAGCATATTTTAATATAGAGAACACAGCTAACGGTTTTGATCGACATTTTGGACTTCGAAAATTGAAAAACAACTTGGTTGCACGAGACCTCAGAAATAACTAATTTGATATTAGCCAACCTCTATATATATATATATAGTAGAACTAGGGTGCTCCTAAGTTCACCCAAGCTCTTGTGAGCTTGACTCTAAAATATATCGAATCGACTTTAAACGATGAATCCAAACCGTTCAAATTCTTCTACCTAATGATTGATGCGTCTACATGTGAAAATTTTAAAGTTTTGAATTAATTTAATATAGAGTCAAGTGGTCACAGGAGTTCAAAAAATAAATGCATTAAAATTAATTTATAAACCTTAAACTTTTGACCACTTGACTCTATATTAAATTAATTCAAAACTTTAAAATTTTCACATGTAGACACATCACTCATTAGGTAGAAGAGTTTCAACGGTTTGGATTCATTGTTTAAAATTGATTTAATATATTTTAGAGTCAAGTTCACAAGAAATTTGGTGAACTTAGGAGCACCCTAGTTCTACTCATATCTATATATATATATATTTTTATAATATATATTAAATTATATGGTATATATCTACTATTTAGATACAGATAATTAAAATTCAAAACCATATATGTATCTGTATTCGCACGGATATTCGGATATTCGTATTTAATTTTCGGATACGGATCCGGATACGGTCGGATATTATCTCATAGAATTTGAGGAAGCATCCCCGAATCTCTATAAAGACTGCATATCTGAAAATCCGGGCTGCAAGCAGGTGATTTCGCTTCCTTTTAAACAGAACGAAATAATTTGAGCCAAACTGTCTGAACTGTTTAGGAAAAATGGAAAATTCTTTTCAATTTATATATTTCTCACAATAATTCAAATCAAACTTTTGAAAATAACTTGGTCTAATAGTTCAATAGGGGTAATTAGCAAAATAGAAATGAAAATTCTATATAATAATATAATATATTGCTGATCATTGCAACAGTGTTTGGAAGCTGGCTGGGCAGGGAGCAGCTTGGGTCCGAAACCCATTGGACTCAAACTGAGTACGATGAGTTCCATAACTGTCTGATCCACTTTAAGATCCGTGTGTATTGCTTTAATATTCGTGTATGTTCGCTTTAATATTCATGTATATGGATCTTAAAACGAATCGGACGATTATAGAATCCATCAAACTCAAACATCTATCGCACTCAGTTTGAGTCTGATGGACATCTGACCCAAGCTGCTTCCGGCTGGGCATTGCTTTGTTAATGATAGAACATTGCTTTCTTTATGTGATTGTTGGCTACTTGGCTTGTTGCACATAATTTACACACCATGCCTATATTTGGGCGACACGATGACTCACAATCACGCCCATCATACTAAATAAAACATTGACACATTAACAAGCATCACCTCCAGGGAATCAGGGGTGCAAACGGATCCGATACGGATTGGATAGTGGCAAAATCATATCTATATTCGTTTTTTATTTTTCGAATACGGATATGAATCAGATATTATATAGATACGTATGGATACAGGATATCGGATATTCATAAATATTTTCATAATATATATTAAACTATATGGTATATCTACTATTCGGATATGGATAATTAAAATTCAAAACCATATCCGTATCCGTATCCGCACGGATATTCAGATATCAGATATTCGTATCAAATTTTTGGATACGGTCGGATATTATCCGATCTGTTTGCACCCCTAAGATTCACGTTGTGCATTTTGATCAGACTCCGGATTATGTGTCTAGTTCTAAATTCTCTTTTGCAGTTTCTGTTAGAACTTAGCACTCCTGCCTTTCGGAGCATAGTAACAATAGATGCGACAAATTCATAGATAATTTGTATTTTATTTGTTTTTTTTTATGTTTTCGAATCCAACTTCGAATAAAATACAAAAATAGATACTATACATTTTATTTGCGAATAAAACGTGAATCACGAATTATTTGCAAGAAAAATACGAAGAAAAAACACAAAAAAAAAAATGGAGTTTTTTTTTGCTTCCTTGTTGTACCGAATTATTTCTGAATTATATCCAAATCGTGAATTTTTGATCCTGCCAAATCAAATCCAAACTATTCATTTGTCGCTGTATTTCGGAGTCTAATAATGATATTTTGGTCAAAGGTCCACCCTTTTCTTTCTTTTTTGTTAGACTAATCTATCACAGAACACATATTAAGAATATCTTATGACTATCAGATTAATAATTATTCTGTATTCGGTATGAATCGTATGATTTACGTTGAGATTCATACATCAATCTCGTATTCACAGACTGTTTATAATTTTAATTTTTTGCACAAATTTTGCTGACTGAATAATTCAGGTCTGACATATCAAATTTGATCTAATACAGGATAGCATGATAAACAAATTGAATTTATAGTTCATCAACTAGATATATACATTACAGATTGATTAAATGGTATATAATATACAAAATTAGAAAATATATACTAATTAAGATTAATTTGTAATTCGCAGTATGTTACACTATAATTGATCAAGATAGTAAAAAATCACCACAAAAAGAACTAGTCTTTAGTCTAGTGACAAAAACAATATTCTCCGTATAGAAAATCGCATATTAAAAATCTGGAGAAAACAATCCTTTGTTACTAAAAAAATAACAACAATGCCTCAGCAAGCGACCCATATACACAATAACAATATACGCGATAAATTCGCAAATAATTCGTGTTTTTTTTTTACGTTTTCGATCCAAACTCCAAATAAAATGCAAAAAAAACATATAATAAGTTTTATTCTTAAATAAAACACGAATCACAAATTATTTATGAGGAAAACACGAAAAAAACACGATATTTTATTTTATTTTTTAAAAAAAAATTGGGGTTTTTTTGATTATATTTTTGCTTCTTTGTTGTACCGAATCATTTCCGAATTATATCCTAATAATACCTAAATCACGAATTTTTGATCCCACAATGGAACCTGAACTGTTAGTTTGTCAATGTGCCCATACGTTGATAACCGGTGTAGATTATATTTACACCGGACATTAGTAGAGTATTCGAACTCGTCTCCTATGAATTCGCATCCTCTGAGATATCTCAAACTATGCGTGACTTTTTGGAATATCTCAATCATTCAAATACGTTCTGCACGAATCTCAAAGCTCAAATAATGATGCCCCCTACGTTCTCCCGAATAGGCACCGGACACGTACGTCACGCAAAAAATGAGATATCTCAGAGGATACGCACCCGTCTCTTATTGGGCCACGACAACCACGGCACCACCACAGACAAGCACCACGCCTATTGTTTTTTTTTGCCCTTTCTCTTTCTTCTCTGTTGTTCCTTCTACTTTACCCAACCATCACCGTCTCAATTTTCATAATTTCATTTTGGGAAGAGTGATTAGAGGCGGGCCCTGTAACCTGTCATCCTCTTCCACCTTTCCCACTCCTTTTTTATATTTACACCTCCATGGCTCCATCTCATACCTCACTCTAAACTAAACCAACACGCATGGCTCTCTCCGTCTTCTCCGTATTCTCATTCTTTCTTTTGGTTACCCTTCCATTGTTGACCTTAGCTGCTCCAGAGAGTGCTCTCATCACCCACCTTCCCGGCTTCAGTGGCACTTTCCCATCCAAGCACTATTCTGGGTAGGGTTCTTAGTTCTTACAAATTAAATGACTCGGTTCACCATTCCCTGTAAATTATATATCAGTCCCTGCGTTTGTAAGTATTTATATTTTAAGGCCGAATCACTAGATTATACAGCGATCCCTGCATTTTTCAGTTAAATTTGAGGCCTTGAGTATTTCAAAGACTGGTAAATTTAATATTTTGATCTGTGACTGTAAATCTTATAAATGCAAAGTAAAGTTGTCATGTATTATTTTGGCACCTGATTTATGGGCCTGTAAGTTAGTATAGATGGCTGGTGCCTAAAACTTATTTGTTAGCAGTACCAAAGTACAAGGACACCAATGGGAAAAATGAACCTTGACCAGGAGATGAAAGGAATAATGGTGAGCAAGTTTGTAATTGTAGTTATCTCAATGATTGCATTTTCTGGACCATCCTATTTGTAGTGATGCCACACTCAACTGGTACAATGGAAAATTGCCGTAGACCATAAAAAAACTGGTACAATGGAAAACCTGACTATTGTATCTCTGTTGAACATCTAACATTCTTTATGACTGAAGCCACTATATGCTCCTAATATTAGCATAAGTAATTATTTGGTTATTCTAAAGGTATATTACCGTGGATGAGGTGAATGGGAGAAATCTATTTTACTATTTTGTGGTTTCTGAAGGGAACCCGGCCAAAGATCCAGTTGTACTGTGGCTAAATGGAGGGCCCGGTTGTTCTAGTTTTGATGGATTTGTTTACGAGCATGGTAATATTTGTTAATCATGTATTTTATAATTATTTTATTTCTTTTATTTAATTATTTTCTTCCATAGAAAAAGATATAACCCCATATGGCAATTAGTCTTGAGCTTAGTATTGTACACAATAACAATGGTTTTACTATTAACAGGACATCACAACTACAGACAGCTTTTAATACCTTCTGCATCTTACTATGTTTTGTAGCTATTACTAAAACCTATCGGATACAGTTTAATAATGGTCTCGTATGCAAAGTGAAATCTGATAATATTTGTCATTTGTCAATTAATATTTCAGGCCCATTTAATTTTGAATTGGGAGGATCTACTGGGAGCCTTCCAAAGCTGCACCTCAACCCATATAGCTGGTCTAAAGTAAATGAAATTGGAATATCTAAACCTCTGAAGTTTATATTTGTATATAATCAGTTCACAGAAAACAGATTATAACGATGTCTTTGTTATTCAGGTTTCAAATATGATATATGTGGACTCACCGGCTGGTGTTGGTTTGTCATACTCTAAAAACACATCAGATTATAATACTGGTGACTTAAAAACTGCCTCTGATTCTCATACATTTCTTCTGAAGGTAGTTTTCAGATTAGTTTTATTTTCCACAAAGACCCAATGTTTCTCATTTTACAATAACAAACATACTCTCTTGAAACTTTGCAAGTGAACCCAACTGAAGACTATTAGTTTTTCTGTGATGGAAAAAATATAAATATTAAAAGTTGCATCTGAAAATGTGATGAAATTTTGCCAAGTACAGGTGGAACTAAAATGAAATACATGTATTTAGAATTGGGTATCATATATTTATTGAGCTAGTTGATCAAAATAATTGGACCAAAATGAATGCACCTACTGAGGAAAAATTGACTAAGTTGATTGTAAATGTTTGGGACAGTCTAGCCTTATTATGGTTGCCAAGCTAGGGGACTGTTTTCAATGTCTGGTTATTTTCATTTTAACCAAATCATATTATTTTTGCTTAAGTTGTCTGATTTTAAGCCTGTTCATTTCAGTTCGGTTCAAAAATCTTCCTGACTTTAATATTTTTGTTCTTTTTTCCCCTTCTGTAGTGGTTTCAACTCTATCCTGAGTTCCAACAAAACCCGTTTTACATAACTGGGGAATCATATGCTGGGGTCTATGTGCCTACACTTTCATATGAAGTTGCAAAAGGCATAATTTTATGTAGACATTTATATTTATTCTGTTTCCTTTTTTGGGCAAAAAGTTGAGCTCATGTTTGATGTGTTGTAGGGATCCAAAGGGGAGACAAGCCTACCCTCAATTTCAAGGTTACTATTTTAAACATAACATACATTGTTTACTAATTCCAAGAAGTTACTGATAGGTGAGTGGTCTAATTTTTTGTCATTTGTTTAACTTAGGGTTACATGGTCGGAAATGGAGTGTGTGACACCATTTATGATGGGAACGCTCTGGTGCCTTTTGTGCATGGAATGGGCCTCATATCAGATGATCTCTTTCAGGTATGTTTTGTTCTGAATTTTGATGCATTGGGCCTCGATAACTATAAATCTCTTCATTTTATACAGAAGTCAAAGCACTCCCTATTTTTGAGCTTGATTAATTCAAGAGCTGTCTTATCTTAAATATATTAATATGTTACCCACTATGTTTCTGATAGGTAATCAATTAAAGTGGTTTTCCAATTATTGTATTATACTTTCCAGCAGAAAGGTAGTTCTTGCGAGCTTCTTAAGCAAGTACTTGAGCTGCAAGAAGTACTATAAAGTAGCTTTCCCAATCAAAATTAGCAACATGTAGTTGCGTCTATTATGCTAAAGTTGGTAACAGTGTTGTAAATAACGGTATGCGGTCGTCGGACGGACGGGGTACTGCCAAGCGATTAATCGGTATGCGGCCGATTAATCGGAATTATGCGGACAATTTAACGTTTTTATTAAATTTATGTACATATATCATAATTTATTAAAAAATATTTATTTAACTCATTAAACTTATCAAATAAACTTAATTTAAGTTAGTTTTATTATTATAACATGACACTATGCTTATTTCTTCGTAATACGTAAGCATTTTGCATGTGTAAGTAACACATTTATTTAATGAAAAATAAATTTGAGAATTAAGCTTTTTCAAATACTAATAACATATTATTTGAAAGAAAGAAAACACTCCAACATAAAATCACTAAATTTAATTTATGATAATAACATAATTTCATAAATAAACATGTCGTACTAATTGAAAAAATTACATTAGTAAGTAAAAAATAAATATATGGTATATAAATAATAGAAAAATTAATCAATTTCAAAGTAAGTAAGAAGAAAAAAAATATATATAAAAAATATTGGATGAATATCCAAGCATAAATAAAACTACAATACATGATTTATAAACCTTATTATCACACACTATTATAGAAAAACAAACAATGTGAAAAAAAAATTTCACTGGAATAAACGGAAAAAAATGGAAATAAACGGGAATAAACGGGAATAAACAGCCGATTAAACGGAAAACGGCTGATTAATCGTTTTTTCCCGCCAACAGGCATCCGTTAAGCGTATTCGGAACGGTTTGGCCGCCGTTTTTCCCGTTTTTTACAACATTGGTTGGTAATATACAACAATGTAATGGAAGTACCTCTAGATATTTGTGTTTTCTGCTAAAATAAATACAAGTTTTTTAGTTCATATACAAAATTTTAACAAAAAAATTATTATGACTGAATTCACAAACTAAGATTGGTAACTGGGCTATGCTTCCTCCTTTGTCAAGCTCAAAGGACCTAGAAGAAAAAGATCATGAACTGTCCTCAAAGATTACTTCTGAGAAGTGAGCTGAACAGTCAAATCTTAGGCATAATGAAATGGCTTGCTTAGGAGAGAAACACTTACGTTAAATCATTGTTAGAGGGTCGAAGATCAATAGGTGGGACAGTAGGGGATGTAAATATTTAGAGAAAAGAAGAGAGGCTCTTGTTACCTGTGCATAAAATTTTTCTTGCGGGTAAGCCGTGAAGAACTCTTGGATAGAGGGTAGGATTTGCAATTAGGATATATTGCAGGGATCTTTTTTGCAATTGCTCCAGATTTATAAACCTGGATTTATGGAATATGTATTTATGTCTAAACCATTGATGTATCACAAACATGTGATTTTTTCTAAATAATGTAGGAGGTGAATAATGCTTGCAAAGGAAGCTACTGGAATCCTGTTAGCGACGGATGCGAAAACAGTTTGAACAAAGTTGATTCGGTAAGTTTTTTTAAATTGCTTACAGAAATTAAAAGAATTAAGCTTCTGGTCTCTTTTTTGGGCTACTGAAGTCCTGAAATAAGTAGTTTAATCAAAATTTACACAAAAAGCAATCTTTGACATAGTCATGGAATTGTTTGTAAAAAAATTTGTATGATAGTTTTTGCCATTTTCAACATCTTAATGCATCTCTTATTGTTTCAAATCTCAAAATGTGACATATGAAGTTTTTCTGGCTCCACTAGGAAATCAGTGGCTTGAACATTTATGACATCCTTGAGCCCTGTTATCACGGCTCAGAGATAAGAGAAGTGACCCAAAAGAGCAATTTGCCTTTGAGTTTTAGGAGACTTGGTGAGACCAACCGACCTATGCCTGTTAGAAAGAGAATATTTGGTCGTGCTTGGCCTTTGCGAGCCCCAGTTAGAGATGGCCGGGTCCCATCTTGGAATGAGCTTGGCAGCACGGGAGCAGTTCCTTGCATGGTAATGAATTTTCTTCTGCTTTTTTTTATTGTTTTAAGGTCAAATTGCTAGTTACACCTTCTGACATGATGTTCAATATTACGTAATAAGTTGCATAAAAACAAATAAATTTTGAAGTGTCTTACATAATTGTAAAGTTGCTGAAATGTACTTCTGTTTTCATTTCTTGCATCGGATAGCACACTTTTATCTATAATTAAGAAAGATTAGCTACTCATAGTGCTGTAGTCACATATGCATGGAAACACTGCAAATTCCATTTTTGCTTATCCTTATTACAATCTTCTTTACCTCTGCACATTTGTGTTTCATTTTACGTGATTATAAATAAGAAAAAATGTTCAAAAAGCCCTTAATCCCTAGAAGTCAAAGAAGTGCTAGCATTCTCACTTTTCATCATTTGCGCTATTTATGTATTTTGTATATGAAGTAAATCAAATCCCTACTATTTAGTTGGGATTTTGACAGAGTTATGTGTTTATTTCTTTGTAACCCAGTAAACTTTTGTTGTATGTTGCATAAGAATACAAATTTTGTTGAGAAACTTAAATTAACCCCGTAACAGTCTCAAGGGTGAATAGATTTGAGTTTAGTCGTCAACAGTGTTACTCTTTGGGCTTTAACAATGTGTTACAATGGCAGAATGATGAAGTGGCATCCACATGGCTGAACAATGAGGCAGTACGATCAGCAATCCATGCACAACCGGTAATAATTATTATGCTTTTAATTTCAGGTGTCATAGGTTTTCTTTCATGCATGTTCCTAAGAAATCATCAAGATACCATGTATACTCTAACGAAACAAGAAATACCTTGCACAATCCTCTTAAATATGGAAAGATCACATACTCCTTACCTAATTTGGTAGAGATGCCCAAATAAAATTGCTTATCTTCCACTAATTTGGTAAGAAAAACAGCCAAATTGAAGGGATAAATTTGGGAATTTTTGAAAGGATAAAGGGAAGGTTATATAGGATGTAGGGTAAATTTTGCTGGAGCTTAAACTCTACCAAGGTGATTTAATAAGCTGGTTTCTTAACTTTATCATGGTCCTCAGGTATGGGTGAAAACGGAACTTAATATCTGCTCTGTTCGGGTCCATTTCCACATAGTTTTCTTTAAATAAATTATTTTATATGATGTGGATACGGATAAGTATATTTTATAGTCCCTTGTAACAAGATGCGGATTTCTGAAATGTCAAAATTTATATTTGTACATCCCACAATCTAGGTGTCTTTTTCCGTTGAAATACTTGCATATTTTATATATGTGTTATTTATTATGCATATCAAATAATATATGCTGGTTTGTTACTAATTTTGTAATTGGATTATTTAATTATTATTCCAAAATTCTAATTTATATTGTTATACTTGCATATTATCCTAGTATCAGTTAATGATCTGTTTTAAATTTGTGTTTGGCTATTATGCTTTTGGTATATGTATCTGTTTAGATAAGGATTGGTTTTGATATTTGACATCTGTTTAATTCCGTATCCATATCCACTAAATGAAAGGCGAATACGGATGTAGTTCAGGTACTGTCTGTTCTGAGTCGGTTTCATTGATACCCTATTCTTAGGTACAATTGAACATTCATTTTTATCCCAATTTAAAAGTCTCAGTCTTTGTCTCCCCCCCCGCCATGATTTTAAAAATCTTAATCATGTATATTTAAATTTAATAATTTTTTTTTTTTGAAGTTTGTATATAGTTTAGCCCCCCTCATAAAATGATAAATGTGTGCTTATAGCCTAGTGGTTAGAGTTCCACTTGATGTTTGTGAGGTCTTGGGTTCAATTCCCAGTGACCACATTTTTTTTTTTTGCCTTTTCACATATTATGCATTTTATAGTTTAGGCCCCCCGTTCAAAATTTCTAGTTCCGCCCCTAGGTATGCGTAATATTCCCTATTTTTATGGGGTATGTGATACTTCTCATTTGGCAGAGCTTTAGGCTATTGACATTTTGTAGGGTTAAGAGGGCAAATTGCTGCTTGTTAACATTCTTTCTTTCTTCTTTAGGTAGACTCAATTGGGGAGTGGGAAATATGCACAGGCAAATTGAATTTCCATCACGATGCAGGGAGCATGATTAAGTATCATAAAAACCTCACTTTGCTTGGCTATCGCGCACTTATATATAGGTACAAAATTACTTAATTATATGATTTGCTTTCATCCTAATGTGGTCATGTTGTTTATCTTACAAGAACTAAACATTTAAGCCTCTAATGTCCTTTGTTTGTGCCTGTTGAGAGGATACAAAGGGACAAGAACAACTGAAATACTTAAGTTCCAGCTGGTACTGGTTTAGTACCTTTGAATAATGTAACAATATAAGGTACAATGCAGATAAGAGACACTTGGGCATAACTATACTAAATTTGACTAATTTTTCCTTGGATAATATGTAGCATTTTTTACATCTGAGTAACTTTGTTACACCTTTATTTCTGTCGTTCTGGTAATTGCAGTGGGGACCATGACATGTGTGTTCCTTTCACCGGTTCAGAAGCATGGACCAGGTCTTTGGGCTATAACATCACTGATACATGGAGGCCGTGGTATACAAATGATCAAGTTTCGGGGTACTAATTTTTATTCCTTTCTAGTAAAAGCCACCCTAGTTTACAACATTCTCCATATCTGCAACTAGCACCTTGACCTTCTTATATATTTGTAACGCCCATTCTTCTAATTGTTATGGAGGGTATTTTATATTAACTTGCTTCTTGACCCTGGTAGTAGTTTCTTTTGCTTAAAGCATTAAATTGATTTGATGTAAGCCAAGCACATCAATACCAGGGCTGGAGCTATCTTTGGGCAAAGTGTGGCACTTGCCAATCCCTAACTCAAAGGAAGTTGTAAAAATATACCTGAAGAAAAATGCCTTTAACAAAATTAATTTTAAATTTCTTTGTTTCTAAAATAATTACTTAAATTTTACCTTATCCTGAAATTTTGCCCCACTCTACCCTTTATGTTGGCTCTGACCCTGATCCATATGCTTGACATTCAATTTATAACCTAGTTGAAGTGGTTTTGTTGGGTTAATAATGTGGATCAACTTGATCATCTTTGGTTCACTTAACCTTACTTTGCCAGCTGCATGTCATTTGCAAAATATATGGTGTGTATTGCAAATACTGTGCCAATATCAGGAATCATTTGTGCCAATACCATGGATCTAAGTCTCTTTGCTTTATTCTTTTTAGTACTGTTATGTAGGCTAATTACAGTTGTTAATTCTCTTTTTTGTGCCCCTCTCAATAGTGATATGATCTATGTTTGACTATTTGAATTCACACAGGTACACTCAAGGTTATGCCCATAATATTTCCTTTCTCACAATCAAGGTATGTCTACTAGGCTATCACCTTTTCGGTACTTGTCATCTGCTATATATGCATTTTTTTTAATGAAGTTACTAGCACTAATTTCAAATTACAATATTGCTTTTCAGGGTGCAGGGCATACTGTTCCTGAATATAAGCCGCAAGAAGCATTGGCTTTCTATACGCGTTGGCTGACTGGGCAGAAAATATAAATAACCAATTAAATTAACTACTAATTTAATCAGATGAAAAATGCAAATCTCTTTTGCATATTATTCTGTTCAATGTGACAATGAGAGGGGTACTCTTGCTTTCTTTTTATTTTATTTTTAGCCTTTTTACATGTCTTATTTATATACAGAATAATCCGACGAGCTACGTTTGAAATCTGATTAATCTTTAAGATTTTGATACATTCTGTTCTTCTCAGACAAAAAATCAATGAAATTAATCTTCAAGATGGTACGTATTTCGCATTTATAAAAAATCGATGAAATTTTATGCGTACTTTTATTGTTCAAGGAATTTGAATTTTGGATGATTTGAAAGTACTTTTAAAATCCAACGATATAAAAGTACTTTTAATTTTTTTCACCTTTGTTTGAATTTATTTCAAAGTATTATCAATGCTATCAAAATAAATTATTGTCCAGTGACTAGGACTACAAACAAGTCTAATTTGAACAAATTAGGTTCAATTCAATTTAAACAAATTATTCATGTCAAGTCATGCTAGCTCAAAACAGAGTTTGATTTAGAGCTAGTGAATTGTAAACAAAATGTGCCGTGTTTCACCGTGTTTGGAGTTGATGCCGGACTGTTTTTGTCGGACGGATAGTTGTATTGCACTGGAAAACACCGGTGACTGAGCACAAACACAATGGACATGACACGTCTATGCACTCTGTGCCACACCGTGCTCCCGCATGCCCCCCTAGTCACCCCTCTCTCATCTTCACAACGTACCCACCAACCTCGCTCCAGCTTCAAAGTCTACAACCTCTGTTCCCAGCACCGCAACTCCTTACTGTCAGCCTCACCCATGCGGACACAACCCCAAGCATTTTCTTCTTCCTTTCCCCTTTTCTCTGTTTTATCTTTCTTTGTTTTTGTTTTCTTCCGAGTTCTCTTAAGGCTATGCTCTACAAAAACAACACGTACAGGAAGGAGAAGGAAGAGAAAGGAAGGAGGCGAAGTTCGGCTCCCCTCTGTACAGTAAAATCTACACTCTGAATTTGGGTGAACGGTTTCACCAAAGCTCTACACGAGTGTCACCTCCGAAAAGTGTTCTGCTCCTTTTCCTTTCCTCCGTTCCCTCTCCGATTACCCTCTTCTCAAATAGGTGAACTCATCTCGTCAGTCCAAATTTGACTAGTGTCACCTCCGCACAGTGAAAAAATCTTTGCCTCCCTGTCTGGACCACTCTTAGAAACTGGAGGTTGTGCCATGTTTTTTTTTTGTTTTCTTTCACTTTAGTCTTCCTAATAAAAACAATATTACTGAATATGGATTATCACCGTTTATACCTTAGTTTTAAATTTGTCTTATAAACATATTTTCTCCGTGTCGAAACATGTTTAACCACAGAAACGGATCTATGTTTAGTCTATCAAGTACTTAGCCAATTTTATGATTTCAAATCTTTTAATCATGTATATTGAAATTCTTTAATTGTGTGTATTGAATTTTTTAATCAAGTATTTATAGTTCAACTTCTTAATAAATAAATTATCACATGTGTGTTTGTAATTTAGTGGTCGTAATTTTAATTTGTTATTGTGAAAACTTGAGTTTAAGCTCCTATGTATTATACATTTTAAATTTTAATTTTCTCTATTTAAATTTTTTAATTCTGTTTTCTGTTTAGTTGTGTTCGTGCTAGACGTACCTCACTGAAATTTATTAAAATAAACACAACATCCACAAAAACACTGCATGAGCACATATTGACACGGCACATGTAACACCAAATTTCTGTTGTGTCTCAATCCGTATATGCTTTCATGTTACGTAATTTTAACATTTCCTATTTGGAGTTAATTTTTTTTAATTAAAATCGATATTAAAACCGGACCGAACCGGTGGTTTAACCGGAAAAAAAAAACCAGACCCGACCAATAATACGGTTTGGTTTTGCAATTAGACCGGTCAAAACCAGTTAAATTGACCAGTTTTTCATAAAAAGAACCTGGTTTTTAATAACTTATTATCTTTATTTTTTTGAGGGAAAGTCCGTAGACAATAACTCATCACCTTTCTTATTTCTCTTGATCTGTATCAACTTTTTTACATTTAGCTTTTTGTACTTGTACCTTTTTCAATTAAGAGATTTTTTAAGTGAAAAATAGAGATCAAACTATCTAACTATTAATATTTATTAATATTTTTTATTCAAATTTAAAACATGTAGCTCCTACACAAAAGGTATTTCACTAGATTAACAAGTGACAAAATGAAATGTTAAATTGAGTAAAACTGTACAGTCAAATCTTTTCATTTTAAATCATTTTTTTTTTATATTTGAATCGAATGAATTTTTTTATTTCACTGGAAGATGAATTTAAGCTATTTTATGAAAAAAATAAAGGTGGAATCAATTCAATCAAAGGTGTTCCTCATACAGCAAAA
Source organism: Carex cristatella (assembly GCA_024447775.1). NCBI lineage: Eukaryota > Viridiplantae > Streptophyta > Magnoliopsida > Poales > Cyperaceae > Carex > Carex cristatella. The sequence goes on from JAJHPF010000022.1 coordinate 4,711,179, forward strand.
TGAACTCTATTTCATTTTACTAAAACACGATTAAATATAATATAAAAAACTTTTACTTTTTATTTCTAATTTCTAATTTCTAATTTCACTCCAGTCAGAACATCATTTCGAGAAATTAGAGAAGAAAGAAGGATATAATTTCAACAAATATCGGGAGTTTATAATAAAGTACAAAGTACAAATATCATTCGTCATTGTCAAATCGAACGGTGACAGACCCCACAGGATTTGTTTCTTAACCACCTAATTAAATAAACCACGTGGCGGGAGCATCTGTCAAGGGTAAAGATTTTAACAGAGTACTTTTCGCTTCATGCAGCGCACGGACTATAGAATTTAAGCATTACTGCACGTGGTTTGTGCGCTGCATGAAGCTAAAACTACTCTGTTAAAATATTTACCTTGTCATCACCCGGGTCACCGGAGTGCGTATCCTCTGTGATATCTGAACTTCTGCGTGACCGACGTGGACGCTGCCTAATCAGGAACAGCGCAGGGGCCCACTCTCATTTAAGCTTTGAGATTCGTGCAGAATTCATTTAAACGATAGAGATTTTCCATAAATTCACTCGAAATATGAGATATCTCAGAGAATGCGATTGCGTGTCAGGTTGGGTTACTCCTCTCCAAGCCCAGATCCGCTGCTAGATATGATATTAGCACCGTAACACCGTACCGTTCTTTATTTTACTGTCGGATGAAATATAAACGGTTTGTGATCAAAATAGAAAAACTTACAAGCAAACGCTATCTTCGGCCGTTGATGACGATCGGACGGCTAAGTATCGTTAGAGACGTGCCTTACAGGCGTCAGCCAATGCGGCTACGTCTCCACCGGCCAAAGGACAGATCATTCACCTGCACCTGGTTCAAGAATATACCTCTCTGCTACCGACCTTTTCACGATCTTTTCAGTTAATTTTTTTTTTTAATATAATAACAAATTCAGAGAAGTTCACTTAACAAATCAAGAGACATGTCTATCTAACATAAAAGGAACTTTCTGTGGCGGTGCAGATGTGTTGGTGCAGATTCCCTTGGAACAAACTTGTGTGCCGACAACAAATCTATGCTATTTGTCTTACGGGGCCTACTTGTAATTGACTTTTTATACAGAATGTCATAAAGATTTCGGTACAGAGAATTCTAGCTTATTAGGTTATTCTCCGGTTTTCTAAAGGAAGCCAATCTCTTGCCGACTTCTTTCTCTCCTTTTTTTTTCCTCCTTTCTCTTTTATTAGTTCGCGCCTCCGTCCTTCGAGTTCTTCGTCGGTCCATTAGATCTTTACCTGTCTTGGTTTATGAGGTAATTTTTGTTACGACTGCTTAAAAGTTTTATCTTTTTTTTTTTGCATTTATTTAGCTTTACATCATTGTAGGGTTTTACTATTCGATTTGTTGATTTAAGACATCCGAGGAGTAAAATCTGTGTGTATTATTGATATTTTCTGTCCTATATTATTAGATCAAGCTTAGTTGTTAAATGTATATTCATCTTTTTGTTGGATATATTGACCATTCGGATTAGGTTTATTAATTTTTCATATAGGTGTATGGCTGGTTCGATGAATTTTTCTATTGAAACTTCGTTTCTTGCAATGTTAATTTCCTTTTACATGCTCGATAGAGTTGGATGAACAGATCAGGCAGATCTCTTGCTTATATTATTTTTTTGGTAATGGGATTATTTAAAGTTTTATTAGTTCGACTTGCAAATGCTATTTCACCTGACATTATTATTTTGATTTCTTTCCTTGCAGCTCGAAGGAGAAGCCCACTCTTGGGTAAGATCTTTTCCTTGCACCTTCACTATTATTTGTCACTATTATTTGTCTATGTTATATACTTGCTAAGGAAAATATCAAGTCTGTTTAAATCTTCTAAATTAATGTTTTGCTCAACTCTAAACCAAGCTAACATCCGAATCCAATTATCTAAGCCAACTTGTCCATGTTGAAGGCAAGATTACCACTTTCTGTCTATTTTATTAAGTTCATTTAATTGTTAAAGTGAAGATTCCTTTAGAATGTCATCAATTCATAGTTTATAATAAAATTACTTGAAGATTCTTTTGGTATGTATCTTCTGCTATTGTTTTTGTCTCTGTGGAAACAACCACAATTTGCTTTTGTCTATGTGGGAACCACCACAGAGTGTTTCTGACTTTAGTATCAGATTACTATTAAAAAAAAAACTTTAGTATCAGATGAATATCTATATCCATTTAAATTGAGTTTGAGAAATATTTTTTTGTTCTTTATAATTTCAGAGGCCAGCGGATTAAGACCCGCAAACGGAATATAGCAGCACCTTTGGACCCTGCTGCATTTGCTGATGCAGTGGTCCAGATCTATCTGGATAATGCTGGTGATCTGGTATGGTTATGAGTTTGTCTTCTATTATGTATGTTTCTTCTGAGTTTATTTCTGAATTTTATTCTAATTTGTAATTTGTTTTCTTGTAGGAACTTATTGCAAAAGGCATTGAATCTTCAGATCTCAACTTCTCACGTTACGGCGACACCTTTTTTGAGGTTCCAATTATTTTGACCATTTTCCCTTGTTTTTTCATTAGGGTTTGTGAGTTGTGAAGTATATTATTTCTTTTAATACAATGTTTTTTTTTTGTCAAAAACTTCCAGGTTGTCTTCACAGGTGGCCGTACTCAACCAGGCACAGTAAAATCGGATGAAGGGGAGAGGCACCTTTACGCGATCATAGATTGTGAAGCCAAACGCGAGGCTATCCTACCTTCTGTGCTTTACATACAGAAAATCCTACGCAGACGCCCTTTTCTAATAAAGAATCTTGAAAATGTCACTCGCAGGTATAATAAAGAACATCAATTGAACATAAGCTTAGAGTTGCTTTGCATGTGTATCTCATTTATTAAAAAGTGGTCGACAGTTAATTAATTATTATTATATACTCAGTTACATTTTATAGGCACAGATATTAAATTTCAAGTGCTTTGAAGCTGTATTTCTTCTTTTGTTTTACTGTTTATTTGGATTATTTCAGATATAGCATCAGTCTCAAGTTATTAATATGTGATAGTTTATCATTGACAATAAACTTATTTGACAACTGTGACAATCAACCAAAATACCAAATGATTACTAAATAAAAAAAGTAAAACTACACAGCTTCTTTGCAGTCTAGATTGGTTGTATATTAAATTTTGTGCTATGGACAATCAACTAAAATGTTATCAAATCACAAAAGCGCAAGTCACGGTTGTCAAATAATTGTTGTTGCCGATATTTCTCTTTCATGCTAATATTTAGATACTTGTTCCTTCAAATTTTATTTACTGAGTTTAATGAAAATTATTGTCAGGGATAGCAACTTACATGTCAGTAGATATTTAAGTTCTGAGAGTAAATTTTCTCTTATTTTGGCATTGGTTCTATGTTTTGCTCAACTTTGAATATTGTATAGCTCATTATTTCATTGTGAAAGGACAGATTTCTCCAGTCACTCGAGCTTTTTGAGGAGAACGAGCGAAAAAAGATGGCAATCTTCACTGCCCTCACATTCTCTCAGAAGCTGGCGCTTACGCCCGAGACCGTGTTCCAGCCACTGCTCAAGGACAGCCTTGTTGCCAAAGGGATAGTACTCAACTTCATTACTGACTTCTTCAAGGAATACCTGAGGGATAACTCTCTTGATGACCTCATTTCCCTTCTTAAGAAGGGGAAGATTGAGGATAATCTGCTTGACTTCTTCCCCACTGCCAAGCGCACTCCTGAGGCTTTATCAGAGCATTTTACGTAAGTGTTTCTATGAGTTTCTTGATGTTTTCAGAATTTGCAGTTCCCTGCATTTGGGATAATTGATAAGTTAACTTGCCTGCTTATTACTTGCAGTGTAATTTCAGTTGCAAAATATAATTGCCGTGGTTGTCAGTTACTTTTACTTTTAAGTAGCATAGTAAGGGTTGGGTAGTTTCCTGTTTATGCGATCCTAGTAGGTCTTGTGTTAGGGTAGTTGAGGTCTGCATTTACTTTTTTTTTTTTTTTGAATTGTATGCTGTGCAACATTCTCTAGATAGGCGATGAAAATGAGTGGTCGAGGCCAATTTTTTTTCCTACCGTAATGAAACACTCTTAGTGAAGGATATTGTCTTTTGATGCATGCTATTTAAGGAGGAATGGCCATTATTTTTGAGGTGACAGAGGAATAAAGGCATCTGCAGTTCAAATAACATATTATTTATTTGTGGCGATGCAGGAAGGAAGGCCTGGGTTCAGTGGTGGAGTACAACATGAAGAAAATGTTTGAGGTGAAGCTGAAGGAGATAAAGTCGACGCTGACGACACTGATCGCAGAGGAGACGGAAGTGGATGAAGTGATTGATGCTGTGAAGCAGCAGGTGAAGGAGGCAAAGTTCCCTGACATTGAGGTTGTGCGCATGCTTTGGGATGTCCTCATGGATGCTGTCCAGTGGTCTGGAAAGAACCAGCAGCAGAATTCCAATGCCGCCCTTCGTCAGGTAGGAGTTCCTTTGTGATTTCATTATGGATTTACATTTAGCAATTGAACCATGTTTTGGCATGGATTTAGTTCAGTAAGCTGGGCAAGATCGGTCCAGTTTAGTTTTGGTTCCTATTATCAGGTTTTAGTTGCAGTTTAAAGACAACTGGGTCTTTATTCCTATACATGCGAAGTTTGAGCAAGATTTTTGTGATACATTCTCTTGTTCTCTGTCTTTTTATACATTTAGCTGCTGTCCATTCATTTTATGGAGTTCTATATTTGTATAATAAGTGAAAAGTTGCAGACTTTGATTTGGCTGGACCCTATATGGCTGTATGGAGTTGGGAAATTTTAACCAGTGTCCAAAGCTGTGGGTCAGGTTGACCTGTTGGTGAAAATTAAAGTGTGGATTTGCATTTGACAATGGTTTAGTTTTTTTAATATGCATCTAATGATCTAATTTGTAGTCAAATATCTTGATTATATAAATAACAAAAGTAAAGCATAGTTCGGTTGTGTTGGACCTGTATGCTTCTTGGGTTGGACATGATGAAACCCTCCCTCAACCCACATTAACCCACAGTTATTTTTATACTGGTCGGTTCAAGGTCTCCTTTTCTTTCTACAATCAAGGGAATTATTTGACTGGCTTGATTGATTTGGGACATTGAGCTCATGTCACAGCTTTCTAGCATACAACTTATATCAGACTTCAATTTCTTTTCATCTCTATTAGGTGAAAGCATGGGCAAAATTGTTGAACGCATTCTGCACAAGTGGGAAGCTGGAGCTGGAATTGATATACAAGGTTCAAGTCCAGTGTTATGAGGATGCCAAATTGATGAAGCTTTTCCCTGAAATTGTCAGGTCTCTTTATGATCTTGATGTTCTTGCTGAAGACACCATCCTCCTGTGGTTCCGCAAAGGTTCCAATCCCAAGGGCAGGTATGCATTTTTTAATATATAATTTATAATTTATTTATTGTAATTCTTGTAGGCAAGGTTTTGGTATATACGCTCTGTTAGTTACTGCATATAAATTCCTGTTTCCGGGATATATATGCTTTGTGAAACAATAGTTATTTACTACTAATTTGCATATCAATTGCTGTTTTTGGGACATTTTTGCATTTAAATTTAATTACTGGGTTACCTATTGTACCTGATGCAGTTCAATAAATTGCACCTTTTTGGTTATTTTTGATGGTGTAATTTAAAACTTTAGCATAGTGAAAATTTTGTTTTTAATGATAAACTGGTAGAAACAGTGATTACTTCTAAATGATTTGGTAAATGTGTAGGCAATCCTTTGTGAAGGCACTGGAACCATTTGTGAATTGGCTTGAGGAAGCAGAAGAGGAAGAATGATGGATGTGTTGCTGTATCAAATTATGGATTTAATGAACTAATGGTATTATGTTTTTCTCTCTATTATATGGAGATATGTAGTATTATGATATGTGGTTAATGTTGTCAGGATTTGTTAATTTCTGAGCTTCTTTGTTGGAAAGGATTAAGATTGGTTATGAAAAAACACAAATTATATGACCTTAATAGTACCCTATTGGCTGAGCATCGTTTGTGGAAGTCTGTTTTTGGCTCAAATTCTGTATGACCTTAGTAGTATGTTATTGGTAGAGCATCGGTTTATGCAAGTCTGTTTTTTTTTTTTTTGGTCTCAAATTCTGTTTTAGCTTCAGTGTACTTATTGATCTTGGTAAAGTCAGATGTTGAAAAAAAAAGAATGGACATTTCCAAGGAGATAAATTGAGAAGTGCAACAGATGGAGAGCGAACAAAAGCCGAGAAAAGGTTACTCTGTCTAAATAATTATTTGGTACAGATGGAGAGAAAAAAAGCCAAGAGTGTACTAAATAATTATCCGAGAAAAGGTTACTCCGTCTAAATAATTATTTGGTACAGATGGAGAGAAAAAAAGCCAAGAGTGTACTAAATAATTATCAAAATAATTTTTTCGCTGTCTTCCTCTTTATGCGACACAACAAAGAGAAAAAAAAAATCTCTCAAACTTATTTGCCCTCCCTCTATATTCGCTAAATAATCAAAGCAAAAAATGAATTGCACTGGTTCAATCGAGTGATATGAATTTGAAGTGGATAGATGGAGCGTGCAATGAACAAACCGCAAATTGGCAAAGTATGAATGTGAGACGAGAAAGAAATTGAAGCATCCGTTTGATTTGTTTATAGCAGTTCTCTATGTTTCCATTTCTTCGTTGTTTCCTTGTTTTTTCCCTAGAATGTTTTGTTGCTTTGTTATGTAAGCTCTTTGTCACGTACGTAGTAGTGTATTTAATTATTTTGCACTTTTATCCGGATCAAAATTTAAACTTTTTTTTTTTTCAACACAGTACATACTATAACAAAAATTTGTCTTTGTTTAGTCAAATATGTCCTGTGTTGTGCATCTGTCTTAAATGTCAGTAAAACATCAGTAACGCAGTAAAAAATTTCAATTTCGCGTTCCACATGGTGTTGATTTGTGTTCTGCAAATCAAGTTTGATTTCGTAAGCATTTAATTCGTTCGAGTTTGACTTGAATGCAACTCAGTATGTATTTTATTTATGTTAGATTCAATTTGGGACATTAACATAATATAGTAACTAAATGGTTACCACCCCAGAAAAAAATTCAGTCTCGTTGCATTCAAGTCGGTCGAGTGAATTTGACTTCATATAATTCGGTTTATTAATAAAATCTAGTGCGAATATTAGGCCAACCGAGTTCAACTTGCGTACAATCTCATTTTCCAAAACAATGTTTTAAAATGCGATTTTGTTCATGTATGAAAAAATTCACTGCAGTATGCAGTTTTTAATGAAGACTTATATATGCAAACATTAAAATGAATGATTGTTGAATCTTAAATATTTAGAAATATGTCTAAAAAACGTTACTATAGGATATTAGAGCGTGCTCTAAAAACGAGTATGTAAAGAAAGAAAAAGAGAGAAAAACAACATAAAGAGTTACCTCTTCTACATTTTTATTTTAAGATTATAAAATTTAAATAATTTGTATATGAAGCTCACCTTCTTTCTCTTTCTCTAATCTAGTTTACCTTTTCTCACCTATTCTCTTCTTATCTGAAAATCTATTGTTTCAAAATAAGTAAATATAAGTCAGTCAGGTCGGATTATCTCTCCTCTTGACGCGGTGAGTAGTGAGAATAACCATTTTTGCAAGCAACTCATAAGAGAAATAAAATTTCCTCAATTTTTAAATTATCTGAAAAGATACATTCAACCATCTTATATAGGTTGTGGGGTTCAAAATAAAAGAAAATACAAATAAAACACCTAGCTAACTCATTTAAGGCTGCGTGAGTTCAAAATACAAGAAAATACAAATAACCGCCCAAACAGATAAATTAGAAAATTCGCATCCCTTCATCTGTTTTGGCTGGAAAAATATTTTTCCCATAGGTAATTAATTTTTTTTTCTTCTGAAAACACGATTTCTCTTTCTGAATTATTTTCCTTTTTTTTTCCTCAACGGTTTGCCGTTTGCCCCGCATCACCTATCCTCTCTCCTCAAATCCGTATCCTCCCATGAATGATAGTTGAATGAAGTAGATTTTCTTATGAGATTTTCTCTTGTTTGCTACTTAGCACAATTTTGTTTATAATTCTACTAAATCATTTCAACACCCGTTACTAGCGGAGTTGAAATTTGAGATCGAAATTGCGTCAAGTGATATCATAGAAAGTTCTCCTCTTAAAAATGGTTCAATAGTTCACTAAACTAAACAAGACCCGTACACACTTTGCGTCAATTTGTTTGGTTTTACGCTTTTACTAATAATATTCGAATTATAGATTATTAAAAAATATTCGAAGGAAATATGATACATTCTAAAACCAGCAAATATGATTTCAAAATTTTATTATTCAAGCATTTTAGAAGATTAAAGTTATTAAGACAAGCATAGATATAAAAGGAAAGAAGAGAGAGAAATCAAAGGAAAGATTGAAGGATGTGAAAAAAAGGAAAAAATTACAGAATTGGATTGATCATTATTATTTTATCTATTATGGATACATATTTTTTTAATTAATGCATTAATTTCAATATATACTTCAATATTATTAATTACCATTGATGCCTCGGTTTCTGTAAGGTCTCTCTCTCATCTAATTTTTACTTTTTTTTTTCTCCGAACTTCCTCTCTCTCTTCCACCTCTTGGTTGAGTTCACTCGGGAAGATGTACATAAAGAAGGTAAAAATTTCTCAATTTGTGAATTTACTATATATCCTCCCCCAATTTGTTTTAATCTTTCTGATTTACCTACTTAATTTTTTTTTCACAATTAAGGTTATAATAGAAGGGTTTAAGAGTTACAAAGAGGAAGTTTCTACCGAGATATTTAGCCCGAAAGTAAATGTAGTTGGTAATAATTTTTGTTAATTCTTATTTCTTTTGCTTATTAAGGGGGAAATAAACTTCGAAAACTAAAAAAACTCACAAATTTATCTATTTTAATATTTTATCTATTAAAATTCATTGTTAAATTCTTAAAAAACCCATTTTACCCTTATTAAAAAAATAAAAATATGTAGAATGTTTTAGAAAAATACCAGTCTTCTAATTGGACAGTTTGCAAAAACAATGGATAATTTCTCTACTTCTGATGCTTACACAATGACATCTAGGTATATGCTTGTGTAAGCTTCAAAGTAGAGAGATGATCCATTTGCCCTTGAAACCGATCAACTAGAAGACTAGAATTTGAACCTTTAGACACATCAAATTTTAATGAATTTTTAATTCCTTTTGTCAGTTGGTGCAAATGGATCTGGGAAGTCAAATTTCTTCCATGGTAAGCCTCCTAAATTTGAATTCTTTCCAGTATCTGTTAATTTTAAAATTACTCAAGGCTTTATCCCGTACATCTTTACATCTGCAGCAATTCGGTTTGTGCTCAGTGACCTTTACCAGAACCTTCGCGCGGAGGATAGACATGCTCTTCTCCATGTATGTTGTTTTCATTTTCTTTTTAACTCGGCCTTACTTCACATAACATAGGAAATTATTTGATGCTTATGCAAACAACCCTCTAATTATTTGATTATTTTGTTTCTGTGATTAACAGGAAGGGGCCGGCCATCAAGTTGTATCTGCTTTTGTTGAGATAGTGTTTGACAACTCTAACAACCGTTTCCTGGTAATTTCCATACCAGAATTGTCATGTTGTAATTTATGCTGGTAATTTCTATATCAGCATGTATTTAAATTCATATGTGGTATAGATTGATAAAGAGGAGGTGAGATTGCGAAGAATGGTTGCTCTGAAGAAGGATGAGTATTTTCTGGATGGAAGACATGTCAGGTAACGGGATTTCACAATTGAAGAAAAAGTAATAACAATGATTTTTTTTCTCCTTCTGTGTAATACTTGATTTGTGTGCATGTGTCAGTAAAACTGAGGTGATGAACTTGTTAGAGAGTGCTGGTTTTTCTCGATCAAACCCATATTATGTTGTTCAGCAGGGCAAGGTTAGTATGAACTTATAGAAAATTTGTTATTTGACCTTACAAATTGATGTAATTTTTTTTTTTTTTCATTTTCTACTAACAACTTCATTGATTTTTGCAGATTTCATCTTTGACATTAATGAAAGATTCGGAACGCTTAGATCTGTTGAAGGAGATTGGCGGGACCCGTGTTTATGAAGAGAGAAAGCGCGAGAGCTTGAAGATAATGCAGGAAACAGGCAAGTTCATTCCTAAAATCTCTGTACACTAAAAAACCTCCCTTGATAATTGAATTAGAGCTTGACTCTACAAGTCTGTCATAATATGAACCAATTGCCGCCTCTGCAATCAATTTTGGCTCAAATTTGTTGTCATTATGCAAGGCCAAATAGTGCAAAACAAATTGTTTGATATAAGAAGCGATTGATTTGATCAAACCTATGTTGTTAACTGTATGCAATCAATCAACAAATCACTTTATTAATGTGATAACTTTTCTTTACAGGAAACAAAAGGAAGCAGATAGAGCAGGTGGTTAGGTACCTAGAGGAGAAGCTGAAGGAACTGGATGAAGAGGAAGAAGAGCTTAGAGAGTATCTAAAGCTTGACAAGCAAAGGAGAGCCCTTGAGTATACCATTTTAGACCATGAACTAAATGAAGCCACAAGTGCACTCTCATTGGTGACAAGCACATATATTTCATTTAATTTTTCATTTTCCATTGGAATATTTTATTGATTTTCTTTGGATTTTTCAATTCCTTTAGTATCCAATTGTCTCTATGTAAACAAAAAAAGATCACTTTTGTAGATAGAAGAGCGTCGTCAGAAACCTAGTGAAGACATGGCTATTGCCGAGAACAAGTTAGCAGAAATACATCAGAAGGTCAAAGAATTGGAAAGGGAGTCCAAAGCCTTGTCAAATAATATGAAAAATGAGTTGGAGCACAACAAGAAAGAAATAGAGGAGAAAAAAACCAAAGCACTCGAGAGACATGCAAAAATCGAGATGGATCTAAGAGAGCTTGAAGAGAAGATTCTAGAAGAATCTCGTTCCAAGGTTTACATATGCTCTCTTTTACAAACTATATATAGGTTGTAAACTTTTCTTCCATTAATCTTGATGGGTTTCTATAGGAATATATCTAAAGTAGTTTCGAAATGTGCATGTATAATAATCTAACTTTAAAACACTGCGGAGCTCATATTGCATTATATATTTTCTATACCTTGTAGGAAGAAGCAACAAGGAAGTTAGCAAGTCTAAGGGAAGAAATTCAAAACTCTAGGGATGATTTTAACAAAATCAAGCCTTTGCACCAGTCTAAAGTAGCTGAAGAAGAAAAAATTTCCAAGAAGTCTGTGAATTTTCCATTATCTATAAATCAATTAAGTTCATGAACTCTACTCTATTTTATTTTTATTTTTGTGGGGGTGATTGTAAATAGGATAATGGAGAAGGAGAACCAGCTGAGCATTCTGTACCAGAAGCAAGGGAGAGGGTCCCAATTTGCTGATAAAGCGCACAGGGACAAATGGCTCCAGAAGGAAATTAATGATCTCGACCGTGTGCTTTCTTCAAACAAAAAGCAGGTAATAATTAACTTTCTTTTAAAACATGCAAACAGGGCATAAAAAATGTTCTTAAGGGCTTGTTGTTATCATTAATTGGGAATATATACCAATTTATTTGTTGAAAGAAGTTGATTTGTTCAATCCTTTTATATTTGTCAGGAGGGTCTAATTGAGGGTGAAATAAAGAAGCTAAAAGATGAGTTATTTGCTTTAGAAACACACATTAAGGAAATGCAGGGTGAAATGAAGACGGCTCAAGAGCTTGATGGAAGCGGCAAGCATGATAACAAAAGCCTAGATCAGGAGAAAAATGCACTACAAGATAAGAGGAAGTACGTAATAAGTTTTTTATTTTTAAATCGAAAGTTTCACAAATAGTTATGTAAAGTATCACCTATCACCAAAGTTCCAGAAATTTGTAAGAACAAAAGTGGATAGCTTTAAACTAGAGTGCCCAAAATATTGCTTAAATTACTAAGGTATCTTATTTCAGGTCACTATGGAAAAAAGAAACACAACTTAAAAATGACATAGATTGGCTAGGCTCCGAAATTGAGAAGGCACACAAGAATCTTGACATGGCACAACCAGGGGTCAGTTTTATTTCTGTTTGCAACATTTATATATATATTTGTTTGCAAGTACTGCTAGAGTCGGATACAGCAGCACTGATGCAAGCTAGCTTGTTCCTGATAATTACTGAATTTTTTCAGGATATTAGAAGGGGGTTGCATACTGCCAATAGGATTATTGATAATTATAACATAAAGGGAGTGTATGGCCCGATTTTAGAGCTGATTGACTGTGACGAGAAGTTTTTCGCTGCTGTTGAAGTCACTGCTGGAAATAGGTACCAACTGCGTTACAAAATTCTGGTAAAATAAAATCAATTTGTAAATCATACTTTATCTTTCTCAGGCATGATTTATGCTCCTTTTCAGTTTATTCCATGTAGTAGTTGAGTCTGACAGTATTTCGACACAGATAATAAGACACTTGACCTCAGAGAAGGGTGGCCGTGTGACATTTATACCCTTGAACCGTGTTAAAGTGTCCGACACAAACTATCCCCAAAACCCTGATGTTGTACCTCTTTTGAAGAAACTCAAGTACACGGCCGACTATTCCCATGCCTTTAAGCAGGTTTATACTCTTCTCCCAAGATTAGGTTTATATTTGAATACTTAAAAAGAAACTTATTCTAAATCAATACTTAATAAGGTAATTGATGGTACCTTAAATTAAATGTTTTTTTTTTTTTTTTTTTATATATAAGCATTAATAACATGTAATATATTTGGTAGGTGTTTGGGAGAACTGTCATATGTCGAGACTTGGATACTGCGACTAGAGTTGCATGCAGCTATAACCTTGATTGCATTACCTTAGAAGGTGAGAAAAATCAAATTAAATTTCTAATAATTCAATAATATAAAATGTGCTTCTATTTGGTTAGCTTAATTATTCAATTGTTTCATTTATTAAAGGGGATCAAGTAAACAAGAACGGCGGCATGACGGGTGGATACTACGACTATAGAAAGTCAAAGTTAAAATTTGTGAAAACTATTAAAGAGAATAAGAGACTGGTTAAAAAGAAGGAAGCAGAACTGAAAGAAATTGAAGTGATGCTCAGGGATATCCTTTGCTTAGTGCTAATTTAATTTTTTAATTTATAGACGAAAATTTATTATTCATTAACTCTTGCATACAGATAGAGCAGGAAATAACACAATTAATTACAAGGCAAGAACAAATGGATCATGTGAAAACACAAATCGATCATATCAGAAGTGACTTTGATTTAGCCAACAAGCAGAAAGCAACAATTGCTAAATCACTTGAGAAGAAGGTTATTCTTTTATCTATTTGGTACATGTAAACAATCCATTCATACTTTCAATTTTAATGGTTAATTAATGTCTGATTTTATCTGTTTGTAGCAAAAGTCTTTGACAAATATTCATAATCAAATCGAACAAATCCATGCTTGCATTTCATTGAAACAAGCTGAGATGGGGACATATCTCATTGATCAATTAACCCCTGAAGAGAAGCATATGCTGTCAAGGCTCAATCCTGAAATCAGTGAATTTAAGGAGATGCTTCTCCAATGCAAAGCAACCAGAATAGATGTTAGTTATAAATAATAGCCATAAATTGCTGTCTTTGCATTGATTATATTCCTAAATTGTGATTTCCATGTTATGAAAACCAAATTATAAGTTATTGGAAATGAAAAAGAACAACACTCAAATAAGTAAAATCCAGCAGAATGCTCTTAGCCTCTTACCTTGACATGCATCATTCTGAAATTGGTTGGTTTAATTTAATATAGTTCTTTTGTGAAAAAAAAAATAGCTTGAAACAAGGAAGGAGGAACTGGAGACAAACCTTTCAACCAATCTTATACGAATGGAACAAGAGCTGCTGGATGCAATAATAAAATCTACTGATTCTGTGTCACTTAATAATAAAGAAGTAGGATTGAAAAAAGAGGAAGTTAACACTTCGAAGGAAAAAATTGATGATCTGACGCATCAGCTTAAAGGTTTGCTGTGCTTTTATCCTCTTCTTTGTTGCCGTCGAATTGTATCAGTTTCAGAAAAAAAAATGAACCAGTAACAGTAGCTAGTTTGAGACATTTGAGTGAAGTATTGACATGAAGTAGTTAGAATTGACACAAAATTATGATATTGAGAAACATTCTTTCTTACAGATATAATCGACGAGATAGAAGAGGAAGCAAAGAAGATTGAAGAATGTAAAAGGAAAAAGGAAAAACTTAAGGTTAGGAGGCTTTGACCCCCATATTTATCTAAAAATAAAAATAAAGATAAAAGCAGTGTTGAATTGTGTTTTTGCTATTAATGCAGTCAGATAAAGCAAAAAATGAACAAACACTTCAAAATGGAAGACAAGACTTGGAGCGGTTTAGTCTCGAGAGGAAAATCCATCTTACAAAGAAAGAGGAGTGCATGAAAAAGATACGTGATTTGGACTCCTTGCCATCTGATGCATTTCATATGTAAGCCTTCTCTTCTCTGAGTTGTATCTATACATCAATTTGATGTCACATTTTTTACAAATGAAATTGTTTATGCAGGTACAAAAAGAAGAACAAAAAGCAACTAGGCCTTGTTTTCCATCAACTGCAACAAAGACGCGCTGAGCTCGATTCTGGTGATCATGTATATAGTCGATCAAAATTTTCTCATGAAATTGATGAGTGACTAGAGAAAGGATGCAATTGGAACTAATATATGATTAAATGAAAAAAAGAGCAATATATGAGTTGATATGATACTTCATATTGCAGAAAATTAGAGAGCTTATAACTGTCTTGGACCAAAGGCTAGATGAGTCAATTGAGCGCACATTTAAGGGAGTTGCGAGACATTTTCGGGAAGTTTTCTCTGAGCTTGTGCAAGGTGGCCATGGGTATCTTGTCATGATGAAGAAAAAGGTTCTTATTTACATTATATTCTTAAACAAACCTACTATATTTTGAAATTTTATGGAGATCTATAGGCCTGGAATAAAGTCCTCTACGAATTTTTTTTGCCGCCCTCTAGAATTCTGATATGTAATTTGGGTTAAATTTAGAGTTAAATTTAGAATAAAGTCCTTTAATTCGGATTGATAATTAGAATTACAAATTAGAGCATTGTTTTTTTTATCTAGTATCTAATTAGCTATTTAAATCTGATTCGCTATTTATTTCCCCCCTCCTGATGAAAACCCTAGATGGCTGGATCCCCCCTCCTGAGCAATATTTAAATCCGAATCGCTATTTATTTCCATCATAGAAATAAATTTTGTATGAATTTTCTTTTGATTTCTCTTATAGGATGGTGATACCCCTGATGAACTTGATCCTGAAAGGAGAATGGAGAAGTATATTGGTGTTAAAGTGAAGGTAACACACAATTTGGTTCTTTCGCTTTTACTCAATCATTTAGAATGTTAAATTAATTGAAGATAGAAAATATGTTAGGTGTCATTTACGGGCGAAGGAGAAACCCGGTCGATGAAACAGTTGTCTGGTGGTCAGAAAACAGTGGTGGCACTCAGCCTAATATTTGCTATCCAAAGATGTGATCCTGCACCTTTCTATCTCTTTGATGAGATCGATGCCGCACTTGATCCTCAGTACAGAACAACTGTTGCCAGTATGGTACGTCGCCTTTCTGACATAGCAAACACACAGTTCATAAGCACAACCTTCATGCCAGAACTGGTGAAGGTTGCTGATAAGATTTATGGTGTCACCCACAAAAATAGAGTAAGCCATGTCAATGTTATCTCCAAGGAAGATGCTCTTTGTTTCATCGACTGTGACCACGCCCAAATTGCTTAAGTAAACGTGTTGAGTTCATGTTTAAGTGTGGATCTTAGTGTTCGTGTTGAATGCATCCGGTATCTTTTTTGTTTGAGACTAAAGACTTGGTTATTGTATGTGTTATGTATAAAGTGAGGCTATGATATTATGTATATTACGGATCAACTTGTGTTATGGTTTTATTTGCAAAGTTAAAGCTGTCGGTTCAATCTGTTAAATGATCTTCACATAAAAATGTACATGGAAATCAAATTTTACATTTTTTTTTTTAATATTTACTTCCTGTTTAAGATAGGTAGAAAATCACTGCTTTATTTTTTAATATTTACTTCCTGTTTAAGATAGGTAGAAAATCACTGCTTTAACATCTTGTTTGGATGGAGAGTAGAGGAAGGAAGGAGAGGTGGAGAATAAAAAGGAATGAAATGGAATAGAAAGGAAGATTAATATATTTAACTTTTTTTTATATTTGGATGATTAATGAAGAAAAATATATTTAACTTTCATTTCCTTCTTATTTCTTGTTTGGTTGATTAAAATTTAAAAGGTTAATGAGAAATTCGGTAGCTGTTGTAAGTTTGTGATAAAAAAATTTGTATGAGAACTATATATGTAAGATATAAAGTTGAGCATTTGTGTTAATTTTTCTAACAATATTTGCAACAAAATTTCTTTCCATCCGTTATATCCCAAATCAGGAGGGAAACCAATTCTATTAATTATAATGATACAATGTTAAACCTTTCACCTTCCGTACCTTTCACCTTCGACATAATTTATCAACCAAACACGATTCGACGGAAAGTTTTCTTTTCTTTCCATTCCTTCCCTTCCTATACTCTCCATCCACACAAGGTGTTAAGATGGTCTAGAATTTGATTTGCAAGTACATTTTCATATGAAGATTGCTCAGATTAACTATTTAAACTTTGAAAATAAAAATATGAGTGGACAGCACGGGTCGGGCCGCTCCATAATATTCAGTTCACCTTAGCCTCACTCCCCCCCCTCTCTCTCTCTTTAAAAATATATAGAATGTTTAAGAGAAATGTCTAGTCTTCTAATTAGCTGATTGTGAGAATAAATGATTCATTTTCTTACTTGTAATGTGCACACAAGAATATCACAAGTAGAGAAATAAACCATCACCTCAGAAAATGACCAATTAGACTAATGAACATTTTTCTTACATGCACTATATATTTTGATTTTTCAAAAAAGGTATATGGGAACTTTATAAATTGAAAATGAGTTTAATAAAAAAAAGGCAATAAATTGGGTAAGTTTGTAAGTTTTTGAAATTTAGAGGGGTAAATATGATGAGTAGAGCTGAATTCACATCCGGTGCATTACCTGAAAAGGGAATATTTTAAAATTAGTAGATTCGAATCGTTCTTTTTAGCTTGGCACGAATTTCAAAGCCCAATAAAACTGCCTCCTATTTTCCCCGAATCTCAAACCGGTTGAGATTTAATCTCAAGCCGTAAAGTGAGGCCCATCCTCTACAATACCCGGGAGGATATTGATCCGAGTAAAACTAGGTGTTCCTAAGTTCATCAAGTCTTTTTGTGAACTCAACTCTAAACCTATCGAATTGACTTCAAATGACGAATCCAAACTGTCGACATGTGAATTTTTTTAAATTTTAAATTAATTTTGTATAGAGTCAAGTAGTCAAAAAGCATTCAACAAATGAATGCATTAAAATTAATTTATAAACCTTCTAATTTTGACCACTTGACTTTATACTAAATTAATTTGAACTTTAAAATTTTCACATGTAGATGCATCACTCGTAAAGTAGAACGATTTCAACGGTTTGAATTTATCATTTAAAGCTAATCCGATAGATTTTAGAATTGAGTTCACAAATAAAACAAGATAAACTTAGGAACACCCTAGTTCTACTCTAAATATGATTTTATTAATTATGAAGACTCTAAATATGATATTATGAATTATAAAGGAGAAAATATGCAATTTTGAAGTTTTTTGAGGGATATACATTAAATATGATAGGTAGGACACCGTGACTGCATTCATATCAATTTCTAAGGTAACATAAATTTTGAGTTTATATCAAAACCGTCCGATCTTCTTTGGCTCAAAAAGGAAAGGCACCCGTGCATTCCTCCTCTGTCCAGATTGGACCAGATTCAGATCTGACGGTGCAGATCTAAATACAAAGTATGAGTTACCTCAGAGATTCTAAGTCCACGATGACATCGATAGGTTTCACTATTCGGACCATTGAATCATAAACACTATCAATTCAGAAACTGGAGATTACCATTTGTCCTTCAGTACATGCAAGTTATGTTACTAATTGCACTAGGAGAAGAAGCATACTCATAGAACTGGAGAGGAACAAGATATGAGATGACGAGGAACTATATCTCTTAAATTATTAGAGTTTTTAATCTGACGTGGCAGTTTCTAATTCAGTGGGATAATTTCTTATTTAGAAATTATGCAGTAAAGTTTCTTATTATGAAATTGTTTTGAACTATATCTCTGAAATTATTAGAGTTTCTAATGTGACATGACAGTTTCTAATTCAGTTTTAGAGATGTTGGATAATTTCTTATTTAGAAATTATGTAGTAAAGTTTCTTATTATGAAATTGTTTTAAATGATTGGCTCATATTAATTCTCCTTTTTAATTTGTTGTTAATGTGGCTTAATAGAAACTCCAAAATTAATTAAAGAGAGATAAGAATTATAAATTTTAAAGACCTTAACTTTTAAAAAATAGTTAACAAATATTTAAAAACTTATTTGAGTTGCAAGGATGTAGATGCTCTAGCGAGAATATGTAGGAATCCTATACTAACGTAAGCTAGATTGAGATTCTCTCCAATATGTGTAAAATATTCCCTTCACTTTATGGATTCAGATTTACTCTCACACTCTTTGAGATTTGGACTAGCACAGGGGCAGTATTATTTTGGCATTAAGATTCGTACAAAGTTAAAAGAACGATCCAGATCTACTAATTATAAAATATTATCTTTTACGGTCCCGGGGAGGATATGAAACCGTCGCGGTGGCTCCTAGAATTTGGTTTTCCTTTATATGATTCATTTTCCTTTTGCGGTTTTTTATTATGAATTGTTTTGAATTATTTTCCCCTTTTTTCTTTTTTCTTTGCCTTTCATCACCTCTCCTCTCTCCTCAAATCAGTATCCTCCCATGTACCTACCTGACTCAAGCAAATTACAAATGAACAATTCAGATTAATCTCAACCGAATCAAAATCAATCCGGTACCTGAGATGATATGTATTTGGGGAGAGAGGAGAGGTGATGCGGGAATTCGTGTCAAATTAAAAGAATTAATCTGAACCGTTCATTTGTAATTTGCTTGGGCCAGGTACCTTGGATGATCAGAATTCCCATCTCCCCTCCTCATGTGCCCCTGTTTTTTCTAAAGCACGCTCATGGACCATGGGCCTAAATTCAATTGTCAGAAATAACGAAACAACGAATCGATTGCTGGGCCCTAAAATTGACCTTCTTTCCTCTTCTGTCACCGGGATCAGACGCACGCACAAATCCGGGTCGAACCTTCAATTTTTTTGCTCATTTCTCTCTCTTCTCGTTTAGACTTGAGATTTTGAACGAAGGACTACGAAGGTTAAAAAATGGCCTTGCGAAGGAGCGTGGGGAAACTGGGAAACGATCTACCCTCGTTTATTTCTCGGAGCGCTTCGTCTCTCCTCCATTCCCATGCCACTAGCTTTGGTAAATATAATCTCTTTTCGTTTTCCCCTTTCGTTTTGGGCCAAGTACGGTGGTTTATGTCTGTTTCTTCGTGTTTTTAACTATTTGAAGAAATTTTAGTCTCAGATGTATGAAATTGGCAGCCCACGGTTCTATTCTTTGAACATATTCTCTAGATTGATTTTGCCTGAATTATTTCACCAGAATAAGCTGAGATTGACCTCATTCGTTTATTTTTATGTGATTTTTATTTTTCTCATCAAGGCTTAAGTACCATATAAGAATAAAACAAATGATGCAATTATGCAGATAATGGAAATATAAAGTTGCATGTATTGTGGTCGTCTTATAGGATATAAAGAAGTGAGAGAAGAAGAGAAGAGCAAGCTGGTGGGTAATGTTTTCAGCAATGTCGCCTCGAGTTATGATATCATGAATGATTTAATGAGTGCTGGGTTGCATAGGTTGTGGAAGGATCGGTCAGTGTCCTATTACTTTTTCTTTTGTTTTCAATTTTGTATTTTGGGTCATTATTTTTCTTTTGTTTATTTAAGTACTTAAATATGTCAGGTTGGTTTCAAAATTGAATCCCTTTCCTGGAATGAAACATCTTGATGTGGCTGGCGGAACTGGTATGCTCATGCCATTGCTCCACTTTGTTGAAGGTATTCTAGTAATATTGTTTCTTTGTATATAACTTGTATAATATATATTCAGGTGACGTGGCATTTCGGGTTCTGGATAGCATCAAGAGTGTGAGTCGAAGAGCCATGGAAGGCACTCTACCCGAAGTGGAAGAAGAAACACAGATCTATATATGTGACATTAACCCTAAAATGCTATCCGTTGGCAAGAAGCGTGCTGCTGATAGAGGTAAAAACTATGACTTCCACTTGTTTTCTAACATAATTTGGTCTACATGTCTGCTCATTAATTCTAATTTTTCATATGTGAAGGATTAGGGGAGGAGAGGTGCCTCAATTGGGTCGAAGGAGATGCTGAGAAATTAAATTTTGAGGATGCTTCTATGGATGGTTATACGATTGCTTTTGGAATTCGAAATGTGACCCACATTGAGAAAGTTCTTTCTGAGTCTTACAGGTGGGCAATTAAATCAATTAGATCATTTTACAATACACTAAATCAGATCAATTTTTGTTTATTAAGTATGCATGAGTGCACTTATTTGCAAATGCTGGTGACACCAAATTGTTAAAGGGAAGTTAAATTCAGAAACATGAACTGACTATGAACTTTTATTTTAATTTAATCAAACTATTCACCGTTAGAATGTGAATTTTTTGATATAATGTAGATTTTAGTTTAATTTGGATTAAAAGATACAGCTCTCAACTTCTTCACTGAACTGGTAGATCAACAGAAACCCGAACCCAATTTATAATTGTTTGTAAACATCTCAAACTATATAGAGCTAAATTATAAGAAATGTTATGCATTATTTCCAATAGGGTAACATTTTAATGAGTTGTTATCTGCAAGAACCTTTATATTTGTATCTGGATGTTCCACTGCTGATTGTCTTAAAATGATGTTTACTTCAGGGTATTAAAGCGGGGTGGTAGGTTCCTATGCTTGGAGTTGAGCCATGTGGATACTCCTATATTCAAAGAACTGTAAGTTCGTTATTAAATCTACGCCAATATGCTATGATTCACGTTAGCTTGTGTTTTCTGAATAAAACTAGGGTTAATGAACTAACTTGTTTGCTCAAACTTAAAAAAATTTAAATGTCTTTGTAATGAGATGTTAAGTGGATGCATGTTTTGTTGATGGTGAATATTAAGGAAATAATATTTTGCTCTAATTTTCAGATGCATAGACTAGGGTATTACTTCAACAATAGTCATTATTAATTAATTTTTTACCCGCCATAATGTGTCTCTGATCCTTTGTTTGTTTCTGTTTGCAGTTATGATTACTATTCATTTTCGGTAATTCCAGCTATAGGAGAGCTAGTAGCTGGGGACAGGGAATCATACCAGTACTTGGTTGAGAGCATCCGTCGGTTTCCTAGTCAGGTAATTTTGTTGGAAACTTCCAACATTGTTTTTAGTAGAGATCAAAGAGAAGAAAAGGTGTTATGTTGTAGATTTTGAAAATTTTGCTTGTTCCTAGCTCTAACATTTTTTCTGATTGTAGGAGAAATTTGCTCGAATGATTGGTGATGCTGGTTTTCAGAAAGTAGAGTACGAAAATCTCGTGGGCGGAGTGGTTGCTATACATTCTGGACTGAAGTTGTAGGAAATCTAAGGACTTTTTTTTTTTTTTTTTTTTATGAATAGTGCATGGCATGATGGTTGTTGTTTATTTTTGTTGCTAAAATAATATGTTATAGGTACTAAGTTTCCCCCTGGCATCATTTTGGGGAATCATTACCTTTTCCATGGTCTGTATTATCAAGTTTTCAGTTGATCTTAATGGTGGTACCTTAACGAAATTTTGCAGCTCCCCCCCTTGTAGAAATGACAATGTAAAAACTTTGATCTTTCTAAATAGTTAAAAGAAGTATATTAATCTTTTTTTTTTTGGTTCGTTGTTTATCAATTATAACTAGTGTTGTATATAACGATATGCTCTCGTCGAATTCAAGCCATCATCAATTTCCACGCTATATGTAGTAGCATTTTCTAGCCGTTTCGAGAGAAATTTGATCGATCATCAATCTTTTGTGTACCACGTTGTGTCCAGGCACATCGTGTGGCAAATCACTGACATGAGGATTACCGCATAGTGTAGTTTCGCTGCGATCAGCCATCGTTTTGGTTCATGATCGGCACCACTGTCACACGAAGGAATCTCAATTCCAGCCTGATAAAAATGGCCCGGCCCAAGCCCAAGCCCAGTTTTAGAGGAGGCACCTGTATTATCTCCACTCCACGAAATCACAAGGGAAGCACACGTGGTCCTCTACTCCCTTCCACGTGTTGCTCTGCATGTACTTCTTGTCTTCCTCTTCTTTCCTTTTCTAAAAAACTGGGTGAAACTAAGAATCTTATTATATTGAGATAGAACTCAAAAACCAGATAGAGAGAGAAGAGAGAGAAAGCAATCAAAGCCACATAATGGCAACTTCACATGTGGATGTTCCAGGTGAGCCGACGGATACTGGTACCGCTCTTTTGGAGACAGCTACCGGTGCCATCCAAGGCTTTCAACCAATCAACAGCATTCATCAGCACCTTTGCGCGTGTGTATTGAGTTTGATGATTTAATTTCCATTCAATGATCCTAATCTTTCGTGCTACAAAATGCCATTAATTGACCGCATCGATCACCGGATCAATTTTTTTTGTAGGTTTCATTTCTATGCAGATGACATGACAAGGCAAGTTGAGGCGCACCACTTCTGTGCTCACCTTAATGAGGATGTGCGCCAGTGTTTGATCTATGACAGTCCTGAGAAAGATGCTCGGTTAATCGGGATAGAGTATCTTGTGTCCGAGTCTGTGTTTCTGACATTACCTGATGATGAGAAGCCACTGTGGCACTCTCATGAGTTCGAGGTGAAAGGTGGGTACCTGTTCCTGCCTGGTGTGCCGGGTGCTGTGGCGAGAATGGATTTGACAAAAGTGTGCAAGACATATGGAAAGACAATTCACTTCTGGCAGGTTGACAGGGGGGACCCACTTCCTTTGGGGATACCTCAGATCATGATGGCTCTCACACGCGACGGACAACTCCGTGAAGATCTTCAGAAAGGTATTTTATAGCTAGGTTCTACAACATGTCATGAAAAAATAGGATCCGACTCCGCTGCTTGCCAAATAGGCAAGCAGGACCCTGCTTTTCCAAATCAAACCATTCATCTGTGTTGAGATTCGTGCATGAAAAAATTCAACAGTGAGGACGGGCGTCCCGCACCAATTGTCTTCCCAGGATGTGGAGAAGGTGAACCTGCTGGCATTGATACTGCCTGACGGTGCTTTCTTCTTTGACGTGATGTGACTAGGCCGGATTTGGAAAAGCAGGGTCCTGCAGCGGAGTCGGTTCCCAAAAAAATAAAAACTTAAGTGCCCGAGTTTAAATAATTTTTAAATTGTTGCTGGAAAGATTTTGCTAGATGTAATTCTACAGAAGTATATATGATGCCTGCTTGTACTGTTTAATCTGCATGTGCAGATGCAACCCATTTAATTTGGTGACAAAATCAAGTTCTCTTCTCTTGAATTGACATAAATATATACCGCATTAATTTTTTGTTCTTGGTCGAACTAAATGCCGTCATTGTTCAAGTAGTATATATGGATTATAAATGAGAAGTTGACTTGATTGTAATAATGGCTTCATACCCATTTTTAAAATTTTGTACAATAAAAAAAATAACATAAATTAATCCACTATAAGAACTTCAAATAAATGATGAATTATTTCTTAAAAAGCATGAATATCATTGATATTCATTGTGTCTTTGATTGTTCCAGAGGTGGAGAAGAAGTTTGCAGTATCATTTGAGAAGGAGGGGGAAAATAGGAAGGATATGACTGGTCCTGATCATGGCATCCATCCTTTAGCAAATGCAGCTGGTAAGGGCTTGAAGACGGAGTTGCGAGAGGTCGACATCCCACCGGCAACCTCCATGCCTAGGGTCTTTGTTTGATAGATAATATAGTGTACCAGTATAATCTGGAATCCTGTCTGTACTTTTTGCAAGTGTTTCTGTTAAGTAAGGTTGTTCTTTTTTAAGTGTGATGCAAAGTAGGACTGTTTAAAATATTTTAAATTGAGAATATGTATGTTGGTTCCGTATTTTGCTTTCTCATTTCACTTGCCAAATTTTCTTATTTTGGTTTGCATTCACTAGCTATTTTTGTTGGGGTTTATTTTTGTGTGGGAATCTTACTGTTAATGATCGATGGTTTTTAATTAATGAAATGGGAAAATCTGCGTACCACGGCAGTATGTAACTTTTTGTATAATTATATTTCGACCATATTTTATAATTGATTCGAATGATTAAAATTCGTTTATACTTTATAATTGATTCGACGATTGGATTCGAAATCTCATTTCTCTGATAATTTTGTCGTGGAGCTTCAGTCCAATAATTAGAAAAGATGCTGAGCAAATAAAATAGAAATAATTTAACACCAAATATAAAAAATACACCAGAGAAAAGGTACTCAGAACACCCTATAATTAACTCTTTAAGTGTTTCTTGTCACATTTTAGGCCTGTTGGGCCAAGTTTTTTTGTTTTTTTTTTGACAAAAAGGCACAAGGCCCGATTTATTTCGAAACAGAATTAAGTCACAAATAGAGAGATTTGTCACGGCGTGACTAGTCACGTCACGTCACGTGTGTCGATTACGTGACGTGACTCGCGTGACGCGTGACGTGATTATTCGCGTGACGTGACCATATTCCAGTGAAAATATACTTCACGTCACGTCACGTTACATTACGGTATGAAATATAGAGTATCCAACTTTTTTTTATATATATAGAGTATTCAGATTTTTATTGTAGTGTAAGTTCAGTGATATTGAGTAGTAGTATTGGTTTTTATTTTCTTTAGTTTAGTCTAATGTATGTTTGTAATTTGAATTTTTAAATTAATGTCAAATGCAACATTTTCTAAAAAAATAATCTTTACAATATTATTTACTTATTTTAAAAAAATTTATATATTTTTTCTAAATTTTCAATAATTTAAATTAAAATATAAAAAAAATTAACATGACTAATTTACGTCACGACACGTCACGTCCCGTATGGTCACGGCATGACGTGACCATCCGCCACTATTTTGGTCACGTCACGTCACGTCACGTTACGTGACCAAATCATGACATGTTTGTCACGTTACGTTACGTGACCAAATCACGGCATGTTTGTCACGTCACGTTACGGCGTGTCGCGTATTTCCTTCTCTAGTCACAAATATCAGAACTCTGCTTCACAGGTCTACAGATGCCTGAATGTTCAACATTCAACGTTCTCCTAGTACCATAATTCTAAAATTTGTCCTAAAGCAATTAGGAACTGTTCAACACAAAATAACAATATTAGGAACATAAGTAAGAAGGATGCCCTATTGTGATATGATGATGGATCAATTTTAAAATTGATGGTTAGTTGAAGGAAAAAATAAAATAGTTCCCTTTTTAAAGTTTGAAGGTAGAAGGTGGCATACTAACGCTTAGGTGAAGAGATACACTACAATCAATCGACTTTTGAAATATACGTTTTTGAAATATACTATCAATTTTGGGTTTGAGCTTAGAGAATCCAATGGACCGAGTCGAATCGGACTTTATTCTTCAAAGTTGAGCTGAGCCAAGTCGGAATTTTAATGAAAGATTGAATGAGCTGAGCTGAGTTTTGAATTTGATCAAGCTCATTAGTAGACCTAAGTGTGAGAGACATGAGTGACATCTTTGCGGCGGAGCAGAGATGATCTTTAGGCTGTGCTCCAAAATCGTCTTTCGTAGAGGAAGGAGAAGGGACGGAGAGGAAGATAAACCAACATGATGCATCTCTCAACAGTAAATTCTATATCCTGATTCGGGGGTGATAGATTCCACTCAAAATCAATGCGACGCCTCTCTCTCCTCTCTCCAAACAGTAATCATTTCCCTCTGCTTCATCTTTGTTTACTCTTTTGTGAAGCAGGTGAACGACGTGGACAACCCGTCGTTAAGCGAATTTTCTCTACCTTTCCTTTAATGAAGGTATTTTCTTATTCTCTGGAGCGCTTCCTTACGGATTTGAATGATCACTGCTCTCCATGATTGATCACAACTACAAGTACAACGTTTGATTTCCCGCCAAAATCTAATCGAACAACTGTAAGTGATTCATCTTGATTGTTTCTTTCCATATCAACTGGATCTCGTCTTTCCAGGCCCTCCTGATCAGGGATTTGAATCTGCTGAAATCTCGAATCCCGTGAACAGTATCTTGAAATTCTTGCAATCCCGAATTCAGCTATTGAACTATTTCGAGATGCGTTCTCGAAAAAAATTCGATGACTGAGTTCATGATTGCAGATATTTCAGACAACTGTTCACTAAATTCGAAATTTCAGGAGATTTTTTTTCCCTGATAAGTAGCTTCTTTAGAACCTTCACCCGTTGTCGTTCTCACACCCGATGTCGTTCTCACAGAAGATCGCAGAGAATTATGACCATTGCAACAAAATCTCTTCCAGATCTGCGAGCAACACGGTGCGATTCGATTGATTAGGCAGCTGCATCGATCGTTGCGCGCGACTTTTGTTTTCCTTTTTGGGATTTTGTTTGTTCCCTTTTTCGTTTTTACCGCCTTTTTTTGTTTTGGAATCCTCTTCGATCGCCTCGAAATCGTTTTTGTTTTTGTTTTTTTGGTCTCGCTCTCGTTTCACATTACTCGTCCCAAGTCCCAATGGAGTCCGTATCCTCTGAGATATCTCAATTTTTGCGTGACCGACGTGTCCGGTGCCTATTCGGGGAAACATAGGGGGCCAATTTTATTTGAGCTTTGAGATTCGTGCAAAAGTTATTTGAACGATTGAGATATTCCAAAAAGTCACGCAAAGTTTGAGATATCTCAGAGGATGCGAATTCGTCCCAATGTCCCATCGAATCTTTGGTCAATTTTTCGAGTATTGATATATACTGTATTTTAACAGAACTTATTCTTGGATTTTTTTTTCTCTATTTTGTGAAATTTGTGATATCAAAGACAGATACTTAAACAGAATAGCATAAGTGGCAAGTTTTGAACCTGGATTTGTATCTAGTGCAGTAGTGCTGATTTGGAAATTGACAGAATCCGTTTACCATAGTTATTATAAAATATTACAGAAATGATCTTATATATCAAATCTTATTTATTTATTGAGGAAGGTTACAATACTTCATACGTTTTATATCTTATTATATTTCGTATATATTTTTGTTTTTAATATTCAAACTGCCGATTCGAACTGCTCAACATGATATCCATACTAAAATATGTTTTGGGATAAAGTTTTATAGTTTTTAAAAGCTTTTTTACGATAGACACAAAATCATTTTCTCTAGACCGTTCAAAAACATTGACTTCGTACTTATTTTCAAAACTATAAAATTTTATTTTCAAGTATAATTTAGTATGGATATCATATTGAGCAGTTCGGATTGATAGTTTTTTCATAGTTAATTACGAAGTATCCTTGTATTTTTATATGGTTCACCTACAAGCATGCATAACTCTTAAAATCAAATCATGACAAGTTGTGGCAATTTTATGTTGAATAGATCCTTCTGGGATATCATTATTTTTTTAAAATTGTTTTAGATCTTTGCAGCAAAATTTAAAAATATTATAAACATAAACAGTGTATTTGATTTACTGCACAATGGATATTTAAATTCGCGCAAAATGTATTCCATTATTGTTCTAACAGGCTGATAATTTTTTTGCATCATAAGGAACCAAAATCGAAAATTATTTTCTAGTGATAAAAAATAATATTGAAGTGGGGATTCTAAAAGTAAAATATTTTAGACCAATCTAAGGATCCTTGCCGTGAGATTCGAAAAAACAGCGCCAATCTCGAAGGAAATTGATGGCGTTGATCCATGCGCTGATGAGATAGCCTTTCTGTGCTGGGCTGGATGTTCTCCCAGTCTCAAACGGGAAGCAACTATGACTGTTTGTCAGGGATGGATATAGAATTTTTATCAGCATAGGATAATAAATTATTGAATTGAGTGTAAATAACTACTTGGTTCAAACTCATTAGGTAATTGGGAACCAGATAAAAATCTGTTAGCTTTTTTTATCAAATAAAAATAATTTCTCCATTTAAAAGGGCCAAATCGCAATTTCTATTTTCATTACCTTTTCCCTTTGTTTTTTTTTTTGAAATTACTTAGTAGTGGCTCCCAAATTTACAAAAATTAAATTTGTTCACAACATCATATACAGATTCTTAAATCTAGCAAAAAATAAAAATCAAAACTGTATCTGATTTCTCCCTCCATAACAGTGCATCCACAATGCTGTCTTCTCCCGTATCTTTCTTGCTAGCAATTATGGGGCATTCTTTTATTCCTAAAAATGTACTTGTTTCGCTGTTTTCAAATTGCCCATAATACTCCCATAAATCTTGTGGCCCAAACTATCTATCTTTTTAGTATAATCTCTGATGTTACTTTTAAAAGTTTTTACAACAAACTGGGTTTCTTACTCAGAAACTCAAAAACTTTCTACCAATTATGGTTAATGAAATGTGGGCTAGACCCTTATTGTTATCTCAAAAAAAAAAAAGTTTTTACAACCTCTTTTGAATATTTTCTCAATATAAATCTTTCATGTGAATTGGTTTTTCTGTGCAATACCTGTATACTAGCCCACTGTTACTATACCAACCTTAGTATGGACCTGCATCAGCGTTTCAAGCTTCTGTACCAGATTCTGGTACTGATTTACCAGTCAAAACCAAATAATTGGTACTGGTTCAGTCACCAGAAAACTCAATCATCTGGCTGTTTGAGAATGTTAATAAAATTCTGTAGATTTTCCATTAAATCCCCAAGTTTCTGTGATCTATAGAACAAATAGCAGAGAACAACTTTAAACAAATATCAAATTAATCTGATAGCCTCATAAAAAGATATTGAAATTACAAAATGTTACCCTACATAGATTATGAAAATGATGGAAGTTAAAAGAGTTCATGGACTAAAATTGTGATTTTGGCGATGGATTCAACAAATTTTCTCTTGCTACGAACTTACAAAATGGTACCGTCTTTCCTAGAACTTATTTGTGTTTACTATCCGAGTCAGAGAGAGAGAGAGAGACATACTGTAACCAACTGGGAGCACACCATTTTATTTTTATTTTTGGCGTTTCTTAATAAACTAATTGGACCAGATTAATTGGGTCATTTCTATATATAATTTACAGAATTTGATATACAATAATTGACTATCCAAACATTATTGGACAATATTAAGTTTTAGGATAGGATAAAAATCCGAAAACTCAGCCTTTGTAAACTAGTTGACCAACCTGAGCTTAACTGAATCCGCCCCGGCTGCTTTCAATCGTCATTTCCGGGCAGGCCAATTTTCTGCGTATACAATACAAAACCTCAATATCAGATCAGATGTAACTTCCTGCAATCTTTGATAAATAATAACGGTGAAGCCCTTATTTTTATATTTAACTTCCTGCAATTATTATTTCCAGAAGTACGATTTTCTGTGATCATGATTCCTGCGGATACTACGTACGTACCCTCACAGATAGTCATTTTTTCACATAGAACATATTCTTGTAGACGTTGAACAACAGGGGGCCATTTTGCAGCACTCCATTGATTATTGTCCACAAAATACTATACTCTCCTACGTACGCACGTTATAGTTGATCAGGTACTATTAGCCAAAAAGAAATTACCATTAAAAATTTCTTGCCATGCATATCAAATTAAAAATGTACGTACGTACGCATGCAGCAGGATTAACATTAACACATTATGTTCTTTCATTAAAACAATTAAACATATTCGTCTGTTGTCAGAGACAACTATAAGCTTGAGCTCGAGTCTAAGATTTACCTTCCTCCAGTTTGCAGACGATACCCTCGTTATTATGGAAGGGCACCCGGTTACGCTTAAAGTGTAAGGACGGTGCTCGATATCTTCTCGGATTTGTCGGGCCTTCGAATCAATCATGGAAAAAGCACGATAATCACAATAGGAGTTCCGCAGTGCTATCAACAGTTAGTAAGCCAAATATTAGGCTCCCCAATATCGAAGCTACCGATAAGATATTTGGGTCTCCCACTATCGATCAGGAAACCGAGAAAAATAGACTACCAGCCAATGTTGGCGGCGGTTCAGGCGAGAATGGAGGGTTGGACTTCTAACTTCCTATCTTATGGGGGGAGGATTACCCTAGTCAAGGCGGTCATGTCCGCAATGCCCTTGCATTATATGTAGGCGCTCAGAATCCCGGTTGGCATTGTCAGACATATCGACAAATTCCGAAGGAACTTTCTATGGAAGGGAAATGATCCTTGCAAGGGAATAAATTGCCTAGTAAATTGGGATAAAGTATGCGCGCTCAAAATTAATGGGGGCATGGGGGTAATAGACTTGACGTGCCAGAACACGGCACTTCTAACAAAGTGGCTTTGGACAGTAGACAAAAATCTAGAGGGGTTGTGGGCAGCGACGCTGAGAGACTTGCATGGAATCACGGCTGGGGATCAACTGAGATTGAGAGTTGACACGGGTTCTTTCTTCCTCAGGGAACTGGCAGATCTGGTCCCATTTTATAGCTGCTCGGTGGACGGGGCATTAGCCGTGTGGCGATGGAACCAATCAGGTGAGTTCACCTGTGCGTCGGCTTATGAATATTTACACAACTCGGGGGTTCAATGTGCGACGCAAAAAGAATTATGGAGTATGAAAGCTCCGATGAAGGTCAAATCGTTCGTTTGGCTCATGCGGACAAGAAAATACTCACACAGGACGTGCTCATATATAGAGGCTGCCGGGTCCAACAAGGATGCCAACTCTGCGGTTCCGGAAGGGTGGAAACAAGGGACCACATTATGTGGAATTGTGCCTATGCAATCAAATTCTGGTTCGAGCTGCTAACACGCTGTGATATACCTTCGGCAAGAGGGGAGAATATCAAGGACGCTTGGATTAACGGACAGACCGGCTTGCAGAGGAATGAGAGAATTAGATGGAACATTATCTGGGCGGCAGGAGTCTGAGGCCTCTGGCGAGAAAGAAATAGAAGGATATTCTCCAACAAGAGAAAAGATGAGCTCCTCCTGGTGACACAAACGATGCTGGAAATAAAGTTGTGGATGGCGGCCAGGTAGTCCGCTAGGAGCGAGAGAGAATTAATTAGGATGGGTTGTAAATTGTGTTGCTTTACTTAATTTCTTTTACTCTATATTTGTAAATACAAACTTTATTTTCTTATATAAAATTTGTTGATGGCACGTTGCCGCCAACCATAAAAAAAAAATGATTTACCTTCCTCAATCGTTTGCATGCATAGCAAAACCACCACCTATCAGACAATTTAAAGAAAGGTGGAATTTCATGTATACCCCTCAAAAATTTCAAAATTACGTATTTCCCCCTCTAAACTTCATAATATCGTTTTTACCCTTCTAAACTTCAAAAACTCACACATTTACCCATTTTATTTCCTTTTCTATTAAAAATAATTTTAAATTTGTAAAATATCAATTATGCCCTTCTCCTTCTCCTTCCCATATCTTCCCCTGCAACTCTCAGTAATATAATGTGCAGAAACAGCACATGATTTGGGCACGTGATCATTTTCTATTTTAGCCTAGCTATATCTTCTTTGCACAACACTATACCATCGCCTTTTACAATCTTACCACATGCTTAACCATCTTTGAATTCTATTATTTCTTTATGGTACTGAACAAACTCAAGAGGGATTGAGATGACGGTTTCTGAGTCTGAATTCATATTACCGATTTGACATTCTAATAAAAACATGCATGGTGAAGAATGGTAGGTGGTGCTATCCATATTAGCGCATAACCCATCAATTGTGCTCTTCACTGTTGGATGAATCATGGAGTGCATTAATTCGACAGAGTTACTACAGCTGATAAATAATGATAGGTGGCTATCCATATTAGCACATCACCCATTTTATTACAGAAATTGAGAACTGATTTTAAGCTCCATTCAAAGCATCATTGATTGTAGCTTGAATAAGTCATTTATTAAGGTGAACAAGAAAAAAAAAAAGAGCATTCCAGATTGTAGCTTGTATAAGTTGTTAACATAGCTTTTCAAAGCAATAGTATATTTTGCTTCTTGTCGGGGACCTCTTATATATATAATCTTCCATTATTTTGGAATTTGAATATGTACCAGGTTACAAGGTTTGGAGTATGTGAATTAATTACATTTATAAATTTTATTATTTCTAATGAAGGTGAGAGTTGTAGTGGAAGAGAAGAAGGGAACGAGAATGAGAAGGGTATAACTGATGTTTTATAAATTTCAAATGAGTTTTAATAGAAAAGGTAATAAAATGGATAAATTTGTGAGTTATTGAAGTTTAGAAGGGTAAATATAATATTATGAACTTTAGAGGGGGAAATATGTAATTTTAAAGTTTTTGAGGGGTATACATGAAATTCCCCCCTTTAAGAAACGAAGTACAACTTCAGTGCCAGTTGCATTAAGAAAACATAGTAGAAATCAATAACACAATAACTTGACTACATTAATGGCCTTAATTAATTACTTATAATCTGCAATTAATGTACCTGTTCATTTGAGAGTACTAAACAGTAAACACGATAGGACTTCAATGCAACAAGGGAAAGTTTTTTAGGTACTTATCTCTGTTAGCAGAAACGCCACAAGATATGCATGCTCTTCAAGCTATGAAGAATTAATTAATGGGGGTATACATTTCCACCATTACAAGGCCAAGAGAAGAAGAGAGGGGGTACAGCTTGACCTTAATTTCTCCTCAATTTTCTCATGGTGTTGTAATTAGAGTAATTAAGCTGTACTCTCTCTCTTCTCCCATTAGCTTTGATGGCTTCTCATAAAAGACTTCTTGCCCCTCATGGCATTTATATATGAAGGTGACTATTTCCATCTGTTAGCTATAGTTTAGGTATGTTTGGATAGCTAGGATAAGCTTTATTTCCAAAATAGTAGTACCATTATATCTATATATTATGTATATATGAGATGGACTAATGTATTTCATGAAGTAAATGTCATTTTTGCTTCATGTTCAAATTTATTTTTTTAAATTCCAACAGTTGATTGATGTGAGTTGTTCAACATGATCTTCATATTAAAATATGTTTGAAAAAAAATATTTATATATTTTTTGAATTTTCTATTATTTGTTTTTTTTATTATTTGTTTAGTTGATGTTCAAGAATTTTCTGATTCAATGTATTTTCTACCAAATATAAAAAATAAAAAATTTGGTCTCCACACACATTTAATATGGAGATCATGTTTATGTTTAACCATTCAAATTGAGTATTTAGACTTTGAAAATGAGATATAAGTGTGAATTAAGTAAAGCATGACGACCTTAATTTACTTTTAGCTCAACTCATATACGAGTTAATTACAATCCAAATGTATTAGATTAATTTGGATAAGCATATTTTGATAATTTAATTAGTTTTTCCTTAAAATAACGTTTCATACAAGATTAATGCGCCACTCAAATTATATAACTCCAATAATATTTATATTATTCTGAAACAATACAAAATTAACACTCCGTTTATATTATTGAATTAACATTTTTTTTCTCACATTATTATTTTTAATAAACTAATTCGAATAACACTGTTTTCGTTCTCTTCCTGCAGAGATCCAATTGCTCCCTTAGTCTTTTGCTCATTAATGCCTAAATTGATTGGCAATAATTGAACAAGTTGCATGGTGGCCTGGGCCTTGTAATGATCGATGTGATAGCGGAGGCCTACCCATATACGTCTACCACCTTCAAATAAGAACGCTGTTTTGTATTATTTTCTTTGTGCATGTTATCCTGAGCTTGACTTATTGCACCACTAAATTTATAGATTTTAGAACAATTATTGTAACTGTGTATGTTTACTACATAATTTATTGTAGTCACGCATTTTTTTTTTTTTTGAAAAAGTGAGATCAAGTTCACCGATTTCAGTAATAAATTAGAATTGTTTTACTGTTGCAATCTCCAAACAACTGGAGAATGAAACAGATACAGAATAAAAGAAATAGAAGAAACAAAAGCCCACGAAGGCATCCAATAAAAGTACATGTGTAACCAAAAATCTGAAATACACATGTGCATAACTTCGTACTATATATATATAGCACGACAACTTAATCAGTAAAACCTTCTAAGGATCCTATGCCAAGCACAAGGATTGAATCTTAAAAAAAAATGACATAGGTGATACATATATATGAGCTATAATGAAATAGTGAACATTGAAAATATTATTTTGAATATTAGTTATTGTTGGATATTCTTTAAATGTAAACTAATTAGATATCCTATTATTGATAATTATTTGTGTTCGATTTAGAAGTGCCAATAAAAAATCAAATGCAATGGTGAATTTTCCGCATGCTTAATTTGTAGAGATGATATAATTGGATATAAAGGTTTTCTCAGGTCGTCGTTTTATCGTTAAACAAAAACGGGTTGTTTTGTGTACGTCTTCTTTTTCATCTATATATCTCACTGTGTTATATTTAGTACAAGCAAGTTAATTACTTGATGAAATATTTCAATGACATTCTTTGTGTTAATATAAATATGTATGTCAAATATATAAGCAGAGTATCTTATAAAGCGCCAAAGTACCAAACGCATCCTTACGTCAATCATCACAGGTACTGATACTGATACTGATACTGATGTACTGATACGCCTAGCCTGTTGGACTGAGCGTACCTAGATCGAAGTCAATCTCCATGACCATGAC
This sequence comes from Carex cristatella, assembly GCA_024447775.1. Lineage (NCBI taxonomy): Eukaryota > Viridiplantae > Streptophyta > Magnoliopsida > Poales > Cyperaceae > Carex > Carex cristatella. The sequence goes on from JAJHPF010000022.1 coordinate 4,746,255, forward strand.
CACCTAAATAGCACCTAAACAGTAAGCCATGGAGCTAATAGCTGGCCAGGGAGTGTTTTTGGAAGGTTGTGCATGGTTACTGTGCGGAGGGGGGGGGGGGGAATTAATTAATGGGGGTGAATAGGGGACGTGTCCGTAAAGTTAACTGCATGTGCTCTTTCCAGGGCTCATGATCTAGAATTTTGCTGCTCTCTACTAGTTTTATATAGTGGGTTGACTGTATGTCTGCATGCTCATTGCTGCTTCAGTGCTTTGAGATATATGATAATTAATTTGATGATTGTTGGCGGAGAAGTATATATATATATATTCACAGAAATATAGCCTTACATGAGAGCTATGGACCTCCATCGTCTGTGTACGCAGAGAGATAGAGTTCTGCTAATGTCATAGCGTTATAATTTTACATAAATTATAGCGAGTTAATTTTTGTGATTTTGAGGTTTAAATAGTCAATTTGAACTGCTCAATATGATCTCCATATTAAAATGGATTTGGAGACCAAATTTTATAATTTTGAATTTTTTTTATTATTTTGTTTGATAAGTACAAAATCGTTATACAATAATGAATCAAAAAGTTCATTAATATTAGTTAGTTAACACCATGATACATGTAATTAAAACTTCATGCAAAATAGTTTGCATCTTAAGAAGCATTAATATCACGAACTTCTTAGAAAATGTGAGGCAGACAGAGTGCTGCATAATATGCTACTAAAATTATATGAACGTTAATTTTGAGACAATTGAAGAAAAAAGAAAAATACAAGATCTAGTAAATTAGAGAAGGAAATTTGTCACGACGTGACTAGTTACGTCACAGAACGTTACGTGTGTCGATTACATGATATGACTCACGTGTCGTGTGACGTGATCATTCGCGCGACCTAACCACATCCGAGCGAAAATTACACATCACATCACGTCACGCGAACCAGTCACGTCACGTCACGTCACGGTATGAAACATATAGTATCCAACTTTTTTAGTATGTATAGAGTATTCAGATTTTTCTTTTAGTGTAGGTTCAGTGATACTGGTACTCATTTAGTACTGATTTTTATTTTCTCTAGTTTAGTCTAATAAAATTTTATAATTTGAATTTTAAAGTAATATCAGATGCCCAACAACCTTCATAAAAAATAATCTTTGCAATATTATTTACTTATTTTATATTTTTTTCATATTTTTCATATTTTTTTTCTAAATTTTCAACAGTTTAAATTAAAATATAAAAAAATTGACGTGACTAATTTTCGTCACGGCACGTATGGTCACGGCGTGACGTGACCATCCGCCACTATTTTGGTCACGTCACGTCATGTCACATGAAAAAAATAGTTGATCACGTCACGTGACCAAATCAGGCGTGTTTGTCACGTCACGTTACGACATGTCACGTATTTCCTTCTCTACAGCAAATGCATAGTAATAAATCTTTAGGCATGACCCATAGACAAAACAAAGACTGATTTTTCCAGGGGCGGAGCCAGAGTGTACCTGGGGGGAGCCGCTCTCCTCTGAATTTTGAGTTTTAGTGAAGATCTATCGGTTCCGACTGGCTTTGCCCCCTCCCCACCCCCCTCCCCTGAATTTTTTTTTTTGCCTCACTCTGAATGTTTAATTGGTAATTTGAGTTTAATTTATGGTTAAAATTTAAATAACATCAGATATTACAAATCAGAGCATTAAAAAGTATAAGTTAAAGCATTCTTTTTTATTGAATGTCCAATTAGTTAATGTGTTAAAATCCAGTTAGCTATTTATAAAGTACTGTTGCTGTATCTTTCATGAATGTATGAAATATCATAGTAATAAAAATATTTAAATAACATAATAGATTCATAGCTCTTAAGCATTTTTCATAGCAGATAGTTGTTATATATATATATATATATATATTATGGATGCCACCGATTCAGACAATACGTAATTATTTTCATTAGATAGTTATAAAGTCAAAATATTTAATTATTTTTCACTAATAATTAAAGATGATAAAAATTAGAAAAATAACTATAATTAAATGGTGCTCACTGATTGTCAATAAATTTCCTAAGTTAAATTTCAATATGAAACACCAGTATTTTTACCCAATCCACATTTTATTTATCAGAAAATTAAGATATATTTTTGAATTGTTACTGATTGATACTTTAACAAGTAATTCGCCGGATTGGTGGAGTGAGTATGCTATAAGGTACCTAACCGTTTAGCACACTCACAACAAGATTGAAATATAAGAGAGTTTGCTTTCAGATTCATATCAGATTAAAATTTAGTGAAAATTGGTTATTTGTCACTCCAAAATTTTTAAATCTGAAAAATGCCATCACAAATCTATAAATCTGAAAAATACCACTCTAAACTTAGTTAATTCTTAAATTTGCCACAAATACAAAAAAATTATAATTTTTTTATTAAAAATTAACTGAAAAATACAGTTTTGAGATACGTATAATGAGGGGTCTGAAGGATATATAGGGAAATACAGAAATACGTATCTCAAAACTGTATTTTTCAGTTAATTTTTAATAAAAATAATATAATTTTTGTGTATTTGTGACAAATTTAAGAATTAACTAAGTTTAGAGTGGTATTTTTCAGATTTATAATTTTGTGATGACATTTTTCGGATTTGAAGGTTTTGGAGTAGTAAAAAACCAATTTCCCCCAAATTTAGGGAGAGTATCATGTATACCCCTCAAAAACTTCAAAATTACATATTTCTCCCTCTAAAATTCATAATATCATATTTATCTTTTCAAACTTCAAAACTCGATTACAAATTCACAAATTTACAAATTTAAAATTCATTTTAAATTTATAAAGTGCCTATTTTATCCCTTTTTAAACAAAATAGAAAAAATAGATGACGGTTCAAATACCTCAACAATTCATACCCCAAAATCTGAATCTTCAGATTCATGTTAAGATCAATGCGGATCAAGGTCCGGCATGAATCATTTTCCTCTTCTTCAGTAGGGGTATGGATCCCCTAAAGTAACCCAAATTTTGTGTTTTGGATTAAGACTATCTGATTCGAATATATCACTCAGGATGTGTGCGCTCCTCTTCGAAATAGATTGTCGCGGATTCGAATCGAACAGTTCCGGTCTAAACCCAAAAATTGAGTTACTTCACTGGATTTGAATTCCTCCAATAGGAGGGTTCTTTCAAGGCCCCACCTCATCCCTCTCCTCTCAATCTGTTTCAATCCTCTCTCTCTAGCACTCTCTCTGAGGAAGAGGAGAACCCACCTCGTCCCTCTTCTCTTAATATGTTCTGACCCCTCCTCTCTCTCTTGTCCTTTCGCTGTAGACCCCTCTCTCTTAAGACAAGTATATTTTGTAAAGCAAGTTTTAAAAATAACAATAACAGAGATATAAATGTTAGAAGTTTGAGAAGAAGGGGCAGTCTTGTATGCAATATACATTCTAAGCACAATTATTTTTAAACACAAAGAATAGAGAAAAAAAAGTATATATATTAATCGAAATAGTATATATCATGAACTAATTAAGGATCTTTCAATTTGCCCAAAAAATTGTTAGTGTAAAGGTAAAGAAAAGAATCGATTTAAAGAAACACATGGGAATTAAATAAATCAATCAATTATCTTGCATCTCAACTTTTTCACGCATTTGTGTTTTTAGAAGCATCAAATTTCACTAATCTAAGAGGAAGCTTGAACTCTTCCACTAAAAAGGAATGGACAGGTCTAAAACGATTTATCATCGGCACAAATTTACGAACATTCTATAAATTTTTAATTGTTTTAAATGAAGAGTAAAATGGATATTTCATAAATTTAAAATGAGTTTAAATAGAAAAGACATTAAAATGGGTAAATTTGTGAGTTTTTGAAGTTAGAAGAGTAAACACAATATTATAAAATTTATAGAGAAAAATACGTAATTTTGAAGTTTTTGAGGAGTATACATAAAATTCCCCCTAAAATTTAAAACGGACTATTCAGCTCTCATTTTACACGGTGATCAGGTATTGCACTGGATCTGAATTCGGATTGGTGTGCGCCAAGTGTGTGTTTGTACATGCACTAACAAAAACAAATTAACAATTGAGATGAAGGAAAATATGAAACACGAGACAAAGCACAGTACGTAATTGTCACCTTTTTTCCAGCACTCGTTGCTCTCATTTTTCTTTATGGGTCATCTCAACCTCGTCCCCACATCTCACATGCTTCCATTCTACTTGGCTTTCTGTCACTTCCATTTCCATCTCCCTGAAATTTAATATAATTTTGAGAAAAAAGACAGAAAATTAACGACACTTAAAATCTATCAATCAGATCTTGATCTTCATTAATGTATAGGGGCCTAGCTACCCATTTTGTTTTTATCTGATATGATCATATCTAATTAAAATATGCAAACTTGGATATTCAAATTTTTTAAGGCGTTAAGCGATAGAAAAATTAATATTCCGGAATTATATTACCACACACTAAGATATTTTAAACTGCATTTGATATAACTTTCATTATATCTAGATAATGGAGATTTAAAAAAAATGATAGAGATCTAACGTTATTAATCAGAATATAAAAAAAAATATTTGAATTTTTTAATCAGCAATGTTTAATTCAAATGCTGGTTCTTTATCGATCGTTAGAGAATTTTTTGGAACTTGGTAGATGATGATTCCAGAGAAGCCTCGTCAGATAATGGATGCATTATGCATGTGATTTTTTTTAGGGCAGACAACCCTACTATCCCAGGTTTTGTCGTCCGAACCGGCAGTGCAGTTTGCACCACCAGATCTTGGTTTATTTGTATTTTATTATCACTTAATGTGCAGGGGACGATGAAACAGTCCGTTGCTACTAAATAGTGTCATACTGTGATTAAACGTTTGGCAAAAGCACGCGTGCCGAATGCCGATTCTGTATTGTGATAATTAAATAGTAGTAAAAGTAAAATCTCATGCTATTTTGAAGGTAATTAAATGGAAACGGTTCAATGATCATTTAGTTAACTTTGATTGATGTCTAATTGAAGTCGTTCAATCCGTATTATTTTTAGAGAAAAAATGTAGCTAGATTAGTGATTACATAATTAAGTTTTGTAACAAATTTAAGATAGAGAAATATAGCTCAAAACAGTTGAGTAGTTCAATATGTATTATGATTCATACAAATAGTTTTAAATTTTGTGTGAATCAATGTGTATGTATTAGATTAAATTTGACGCTCATTAAATCACTCTCCAGGCCTCCATTAATGGCTTATAAGCTGAATATTCATTCTTGAAGATGCTACGGTACTCTTTACAGTAGAATAAAACAAAAGGAAGATAGAAGGCTCATAAGTGCATTTATTTTACATTCCGAATTATTTTAGTAAAAATAAAAGCAAGAAATTAATTACGTTCGTGATTTAATTATCTGAAATTGAAAAATCATATATTTAAAAGTAATACTAAATAATTCAGCATCTGTGAACTCCAAAAAGTGAAGGCCGAACAAAATTAATCCGGCATCATATGGTTACCAAATTATTGAGCGTTCAAGTCCAATAAGGAATTAATCAAGTTTAATCTAGAATTTTCTCCATTTTTCAAACCGACTTAATCAATCAAGATTCAAGAGAAATAGTGAGATATAGTGAATTATCTAGAATGATCTTTCACCGCTATTGAAGTAGTATAAATAGGAGGCATGGTAAATGCTTAAAGACGAGTTCTATGGAATAGTTCTCTCTTGAGTCTAGGTGTAGTAAACTTTTAGGATAGTTGTAGTATGTTTAGTAGTTGGTATAGTGTGAGTTCTTGAGTAATATATTGTAATGTTAATTTTAATAATAGTATAATTAACATATTGTACTAGTATTGTATTTTGTGTGTTACAACATCGACATATTATAAGGTAATAAAAAAATATAGTTTCATAAAAATATGGACCAATAAAGAAATAATTATTCAATAATATTTATGAATGATATTAAAATAGATTGATTCTAAATTCAATTAGTATAATAAAGTCCAACGAGAGATAGCGTCAACTTAGTACATATTGAAATATTTTAGTAGTAGCTATACTGTACATTTTATATCTTATATATATGTAAAAAAAGAAAGAAAATATCCAATTGCTATAATTGAAAATATATAATAAATTTAGAAATATTAAAATAATTGAGAAAAAAAAAACAAGAATCCAAGTGCTTGTTTGCTTTATTGATTACCAGTAACATGTTGTTAGGTCTTGATTGAGAAATGTTACAATAGCAGAAAAAGTTTTTTCTCAACTCAGTTGAACTATTTTGACAAAGGAAAACAAATACAAAAAAAAAAAACGAAAAAGAAACATTTAAAAAAAAAACTCTTCTTAGGAATCAATGCAATATGTTCATTGATCCAGTACTTCCCCAGCTAGTTCTTAAATTGTTTTATATTCCTCTCGAAAAAAATTTGTACATCTCTCTCCAAATTATCCTCCAATCCCTCTGTGACATCGCCATAATACGGTTCATATCTTATTCATCTCTCAAGACTTTTCGGTAAACTATATTTTTGGTATACCTTTGTGGCATGATATTTTTCTCATCAAATAGAATAGCAATAGCAAGTAACACAAAAATACTATTTTGAAATTTAAATAAGCACTAGTTTTTTTGTAAAAATTATAATAAATTGTCAGTCTTGTGCTCCTCTTTTTTCTTATTGCTTCGAAACAGATCGATTATTTAATTGAAGAGCTGATATTTAATTTAAAATTTCATTTTTTGATCACCGTTAAAGAATAATTACATCTATATATGTACTTATTATAAAATCCAGGACCTCTCAACTGCCTACTAATGACTACAAAAATACAATCTGGCATACAATAATATCACGGTAAATTATATTATTGCGTGCTCTATATCTTCATGTAATTGATTGAATCGGTAACTTGTGTTGTTTACTTTGGGACCAATCAATCAAGGCAAATATTTGTTAACTGTATCTATATCATAATTATCACATATCAAATCAAATTAATCACTTAATTAAACTTAAGCCTGTACTTGATATACAGTGCTAATTTGGATTAGCGACTATTCCAAACTGCTATTCTATATGTTTGATGTGTTTAATTGGGTTAGCAAAAAAAGACTATTTTTTATTTGTCTTTTGTGAATTAGCATGCTATTTTAATTTACTAATCCGATCAAAAGTTAAATTAATTCATATCTTAAATTTGAGTTAGCTCACTGTTCTCACTAACTCAAGCCTTCAATCAAACCCACCAAATCGTTACTTTAGGTTTCAATGTACAAGTTACATTGGTTGATGTTTAGTGAATGAGTATAAAAGTAGACATCATTGTGAAACTTTGAAGTACCATTTTATAAAGTTAAGTGACATTTGCTTGGATTTTGAAATTTCTCAACACCGGAATGTATAGGACTGTTTCCAGGAATAAAAAAATTATGATTATTTTAGGTTTCAGTGTACAAGTTATTTTGGTTGATGTTTAGGGTGTGTTCGATTGTCACTGTGCTTGTGCAAAAAAAAAAAAATTCACTCAGAGAATCTTTTTTTTTCCCACTCTCAGTATTTCACCCAATCAAATTGGACCCGAATCCAAATCTATTCTCGTTTCCGCTTGGCAGCTGAATAAGTCCTTAGTGAATGGGTATATATTATTAAATAATACATCATTATGAAATTTTGAAGTACCAACTTATAAAAGTACAGTTTCTTGGATTTTGAAATTTCAACCGGAATATATAGGACTCTGTTTTCAGGAATTAAAAAAGTTTTGACCCAAGCACTAGTAGCATGACATAAAGAGCATATTTATAGAACAAATACCATTAATTCTTTAAATGATATAAAAAATGGAAAGAAAGTAATAAATAACTAATTAATAATCAATTAATTCAAAATTTTCTTAAATGACATCTAAAGAACGGCAAGAAATCATAACAAATAAGAAAATTATATATGTGACAATCAAATAATTGTGTGGTGAGTTCGTATTTAAATAAATTTAGACTTATAAACAAACATAAAAAAAAAAATCATATATAATCCAAGAAAGATAGATTATTTGATTAGATAGCTGATATTTAATCCAAAATTATATTTTTTAATCACAGCTATTGACGAATCAAGACATCTACATGCTTAATATAAGAATGGAGATATGCCTTGCTCATTTTTTTATGTTAGAAATATTACAATCATATATTTCAATCCTCAATTCTTTCAACTTTTCTTTCTTATTTATCCATTATGTGATCAATATCCTGTGTAACTCTAATTAAATTAGTAAAAGACCTTAATTTATCTCTAATTAATCATTATAAAGTCAAAATAGCACTTGAAAAGAAATAAAAATAGTTAAGGTTTCACGAAATCACACCCTTTGTCGATATTTTTTTTATTTCATTTTTTATTAATAAAAAATCGAAAAAAAAAACTTGCCTTCTTGCGTTTTACGTATAGCCTCTTAATTATTTTTCAATAGTCCCTTTTAGCTTAGAATTCGTATCACCTAAAGTAACAAAATATTTATGTTTGAATATGAATATTCCAATCAGAATCTGCATGACTGTTAAAGCGGCCCGGTACGTTCCAGAATTGACTCGAATTCCAATTAGACAGCCGTGATTCAAATAGAAATATTCTGTTACCTTAGAGGATTGGATTGATTTAGCTTAGGCGTTAATTTAGAGTAGTCCGCTTACTATAAATTTCTTTACATAAAAAAAAAAAAATCTGAACGCTTGTACAAGATAAATTTGTTCTTGTGCTACTCATATTTTGAGTCAATTCCAATCTAGTTTAATTGAATTATTCTCTTATATATCCAATGTAGATGTACAGAAATGGGTTCTTGGGCTGTTGGATACATCTGGAAAAGTTGTGTGGTTCTTGGGCTCCAAGGATGTTGAGCTTACTTCGCAACAAAAAGAGAAATTCTATAAATAGGCCCATATATACCCAATTATTTCCTCAGTTTATTTCAAAGTAACTAGTGCAAAGGCCCAGTATAAGACCATTATAATTTACCCCAAATCAAATCGAAAGATCTCGAGAGAGAGAGAGACAGGCCCAATTATTTTCAGTTGAATTTTACGGTAAATGACTCGATAAAAACACAAGTAATGCTGGCACAATCTGTTCAATTTCAATGTTGGCACAATCAAATACTAAATATTGGACTTATATATATATCCATAATTTGATTATTGACATATTGTAATATTGGCACAATCTGTTCAATTGCACAGTACACATTTTAATAAATTTTATCAGAATTGTAAATGGTTAGTTTGTAATTGTGTTACCAATCGCTTATATGTTCGACATTCCATCGACAAATCAGGTACATAGTTAAACATATGTTTTTACTTGTGATCTTTTGAGAACAATTATTTTTCTCACGATCAGTTTGCCTCTGCATAATACCATAATTTCATCTAGCCAAAGTCATTGAATAGTTGTATGATTGGAAAAGAATTAACAAAGTACAGAATTTGTTGTAGGTATTAATAGTAAAGCAAACACAGACAAAAGAAACTTTACAAATTAAAGTGGTGCTAAGAAATGTTAGAAATTAATAAACTTAATTATTAGTCAATGGTTGGAACAAAATTTTTTTGAGCATGTTCTATCATCTTATTACCACCATAACCGTGAAGTGCAACACGACGTGCACAAGTGCCACAACTCAACTTGGTGTTATTCATCGATACTACCATTAAGAAATTATCCTCCTTTGACTTTTTTAATAGCTAAGTTCCGTAAGAAATCATGTATGTGACAGTACTTGATTTTACCTATGCAAGATCTCCTTTGAGACTTGCACCATGCACATGTTAATTACCACAAAAGTTGAATATTAACTATTAATTAATATCTTCAATGCGAAGCTAAAAATAAAGAAAAATTACAAATGAATCTTGAAAATACATATACATTAATCATAATTAACAGATTATAATTTTTTATAGTGTTGAAATTGCGTTTATTGGGTTTTTTTTATTTTTTATTAAAACCCTAAAGAAATAGCAAATATGCTCTCGGGCTGAATTTAAAAAAAAAATGCTCTAACCGCTTAGATAAGGGGCGGTTCACTGTGCCCATTAGACCGCCCAACGACGGGGCAGTCAACTTCATTTTTTTTTTTTTTTTTTACCGAACAGTCCAAATGGGGGGCGGTCAGCTACAGTAACTTTTTTTTAGAGTTCTCAATAGTTTCATCTAAAAATAAAAAAAATGAAAAATGTTCAATCTTACACTATGTGTTCTCAATTTTCTCCACCAACCCCATATGCCAAAGTGAAAATTTATAACAAGCTTAACATCTTACTTATTTATTGTTTTATTTATTATGTACTATAGGGTAAAAATAAATGCAAATAATAGGCAGTCAACTATGGTAACTTTTTTTTTAGAGATCTTAATATTGTAGATCACATAACTGAAAAAAAAACAATGATGTGTTTATGAATGTAAATTGATTTAGATAAAACAATTTAAAAAAACGATGATGTGTTAATTTAAAAATGTATAATCTACATATAAATTTTAAGAAATGATTCGACTCAATATAATATATCTAAAAGAACCGAATCATTCTTCTATGGCATCGGATTTTTCTTCATCAATCTGATTATGTATAAAATACTTTATATATTTAAAAAAATTATGTGATCAGAAAGTAGCATAAACAAATTGGGAGGTCATCATTTGATGACTATGAATTTCTAACGAGAGGAGGCGGGTATTGCAAGGAGCAAAACTTCCTTTTTAGTATTAAAATTAATTTTCATTAAAGCATCTATGTCGGGAATCTTTTCTTTGCCGTGTGAAAGAAGATGTAATTTAACGGGATCAGAATCTGCTCCTTTTCAAAAGGAGCACCCTTCTATTTTTAAATCCGGATCGTTTAAAATCCATCTTACAGTCTCGATTAAATCTGAATTATTTTAATATATTAAATTGATTTGAAAATGAAAAATAATTGATACCGTACGATGGATTTTGAACGATCCGGATTTGAAAATAGGAGGTGCTCCTTTTCTTTAGAAAAGGAGCAGATTCTGATCCAATTTAACGAAGGGTAAAACGGAAATACATGATACATGTGCGTTTCTGAGTGCACGACTAGATTTGCTGATTTTTTTTTAATGTAGCACCCTAGAAATTGGTTTAAAAATAAATAATATCCGCACCTCAATTTTATTAAAAATGGCACTCCTGCGGACTCAATCCGTGCATTTATTGGACTCAGATACGCGGACTAAGGGCATGCGTCCAATCCGTGCGCGAACTGAGTGCGTGAACCCGGATGCGCGGATTGAATGGGCGGACCTGCGGGTTCGCAGATTGAGGTCGCACATCCGATTTTGGCGCTACAAAAGGAGCCGCACACCCGTAACTTTAATTTGAAATTTAGATCGGAACCATTCAATCTTTTCTAGCACGATTATTAAAAAGTTCTGCACGAATTTTAAAGCACAATTATCAAAGACCTGGATTTTAGTAAAAATAAATTCGGCTATGGCAGGGGCATGTGTCATAATTTTATAGTACGCGTATTTTCACAGCCGCCATGTGTAGAGATCTTATATTGCAGGTGCTTTAAAATCCGTGCAGATCTCTTTAATAATCGTGCTAGAATAGATTGGACGGTTTGGATCTAAAATTCAAATTAAAGTTGCGCTAAAATTGTTGGTGTGCCCTCAGTCCACAGATCCGCCCCCTCAGTCCGCACATCAAGGTCCGACTCCTTAGTTCGCGGACCTGGTAATGATGTAGTATCATACTTTATAGTACAATATTGTCTTTTAGGTACTTCACCAAAACTTGGCCCGTGAGCCATGGGACCATGAAGGATAATGCCAGTTGGAGCACACGGCCAGAAAATTAGAGAACCCCACATAAATTTGACCAAACTGACTTGAGCATTTGGAGTAGCAATCTCCTCTAAATTTCACTTGTAATGGAGATCTCCTTGAATGGAGATTATTTTTTTTGTTTTGTGTTTTTGTTGGATTGTGTGTAATTTCATATATTTTTAATGTGTTTTACTGTTTTTTAATAGATACATCTCTATATGTGTTGGTTGGCTATATACTTACCTATAGACTTGAAATTTATTCATGGCAACATCTTAGTTTTTTAATAAAACATTTAGTTTAACAATTTGACATTGGTTCCTCAAATCGGATTATCCAGTTCTTCTATCGACTTGTTGTATGCTTACATACGATTAAGTATCAATTTTCATACAGTCCAAAATATTTTTAATATTATTTTTTTATTAAAGTTTAAGGTACATTTCAACATCTTTTAGATGTTATTCTTAAAAATTAAATATGCATCTACTTAGAAGAGAAACGAGAGTTCATACCACTACACTAACCCCATAGTTTATATCTTTAATATTATAAATTTCACCATTATCATAATTTTGAAATTAATGTCTTTACTATTATAAATTTCAAAATTATGATAAAGTGTCAAATTTATAAAAAAAATCACTACTTTATGTATATGATGTGCATAAAAATTAAATTCTACATACCATACTCAAGGTTCTAAATAGCGATTATAGCGGTATAGCGGAGAGGCAAAAAAAAACTATAGCAAATAGCGGAACTATAGCGGAAGCTTTTCTACATAGTGTTTTGCTAATTTTCAAAATTCATAGTCTATATTTGTACTAATTATCAACATGATAAATATTGGAGAATTGGGGTAATAACTAAATGATAACTTATCTAAGTCTATATTTTTTTTCAATCATGTAAATCAGAACGAAAACAAAAAATAATATACAAAGTAATATTATTTAATAGTTCATACTTCATAATATTACAAATTTTAATAGACGAATAGTACTTAATTTTATAAGTGAAATAAAATTAGTATACCTATTTGAATATTTTATATATTATAATAATCAAAATCAGCTTTCAATAAAATAAACAACGATAATTTTAGAGGTGAATACTAGACGAAGCGAAAACAAAAGAAAGAATTAATATTTGAATATTTTTAATAAAGCGCACTTTTGTGACGCTTTGTATCTGCCGATTTTTTTTTTCCACTGTGAAAATTCGAATTAAATTAAAAATCACATGGCGCTACTTTTGTACAAAAATACCACCCCGCACAAGCATTTCGCGCACCAAGCCAGGTTGGGTCCGCACAATAGTTTCGCGCACCGAAGTGGTCCGCACAATAATTTGACGCACCGGGTACGCGCAAGAATTTCGTGCACCAACGGGTCCGCACAAGAGTTTGGTGCACCAAATAGGTGCGCACGGAAATTGACATACTTGCACGAATTTTAATATACTTAGCACGGATCTTGATGCAGTCAGATGGTTGTTATAAAATTGGAGTGCCGGTCAAAGACACGTTTTGACCTTTTAATTGGGACATTGAACATGTGACAAAAGCTATCACATTAATTTTTTTATTCAAAATTCAATAGCTCACGGAAATTGACATACTTGCACGAATTTTAATGTACTTAGCACGGATCTTAATGCAAATCAGATGGTCCTTACAAAATTGGACTTTAATGGGCTTTGAATTATATGCTTTTTCAACGCTGTGCGCGAAAGATCCAGGTGCGTGAAATATCTGGGTGCGCCAAATGGTGCTGCGGATCCGAAATGGTTGCGCAAAAGGGTTGTGCGGATCCGACAGTGTGTGAAATTTCTGCGCGGACCCAGTGCACAAAACTATTGTGTGGATCACTCCGGTGTGTGAAACTGTTGTGCAGATTCAACCTGACTGGGTGCGGGAAATGCTTGTGCGGAGGTGGTATTTTTGTACAAAAGTAGCACCGGATAATTTTTAATTTAATTCGAATGTTCACAGTGATAAAAAAAAATTTCGGTTGTATCTGCATCTTCCAAGAAAGACTGGATCCAAGTGAACTGAGTAATTCACGATATTCATTCACCACATCCAAGAAAATTATTTCGCCCAAAAAGAAGTAAAAAAACAGAGAATCGTGCAGGTACAAGCTGAACATCACTGTTTTGTCCTATTGGGTCCTTGATAAAAACCTAGCTGGACCCAGCCCAAATAAAAACCATCCCAATCCAACCCAAATCTGGCGATACTGACCTGACACCATCACTTCTCATTTGTCCCAGCACAACTATGCTTCCAACTACAGAGCTACCGGAACCGAATCCTCTGCCTTCCAAGGGGCAGGATTTTCCTGCCCCTGAGTCGCTGACATATGGATCCGCAGTAAAACTAAAATCAATATTTAAATGCCTAAATCCGTCTGAGTCCACGTGTCATCCGCACTAGAGGCAGAAAAATCCTACCCCCGGAGAGCAGGTGATCTTCTTCCCATAACTACTCCAACCTGGTTAGTGTGTACATATTTTATGTGGTAAGAGGTGCTACAAATAAGTGATTTCTGTACATTACGCCTACATTTATTTTCTTAATATTTGAAAGATCGCAATTGTGTTGCATAGTAAACCCTAAATCCTAAATCCTAAACACTAACAACATTTACAAACACAAATTAAAAAAGTCCTGCCCTGATTTGCATTCATGTCAGCTTAGTTCATCTTTTAAATTTAGGGAGAAATTACTTGACAATAATCATCTTGATAATTTTAACAATGATTTTTTTACTTCAATTCAAATGAAATTTTAAATAAAAAGTATAGGTATGTTATTCAATTTAAATAGCCTAGCAATAAAGTTTGTCAAATATAAGTATAATTCGGTGATGTATTGAGAATAATTAATTAGTTTCCAAATGTTGATCAAATTTTAAATCATTTGATATACATTAAAATATACATCAAATTTCATCGTTTTTTATAAACATAATATATATGCACCACAAGATTGGACAGTAGCACAGTTGACTAGAAGAAAATATCATAGAACTGTGGTTACTTAAAGGTCGAGAGTTTGAGTCTCATTGATATATTCTAGCTTTATTTTTTTTACAGTCATCAAAATTATTAAAGTAAACAATTGCCATTTCTCAAATTAAGTTTATTGTTGAAGTAATTAGGTTCCTTTAATTAATATCATCAAGTTGTTTACTTAATTGATGGTATTAAATTTAGTTTATTCCAAGTGCTCCGGTAAATATGAATTTGGCTGTCCAGATTTAAGCTGGGCAAAGAGTCGGAACGGATTTGTGTTCAGAACATTTTTTGAGTCAAGTTGTTTACTTTTTTAGATTAATATTCTTTTAAAGAAACGTTTTCGCTGTTTCGGTTCAAATTTCTCTCTAGCTATTACCGTTCTCCGAATGAATTGCCAAGATCTTGGCAAATTTCTCTCTAGCTCGGCATGCCAGAGAGTGTGCTCTCCAATGCACGCGGAAGCCAGAGCTCTCTGGATGGCAATCTCACATGCAATTGATAAAGGTTGGGGAGAATGCACCTTATTGCCAAGATCTGGTCCGAGCCGGAACTGCGCTACAGCCTCCAATGGATATTGACTGGCGGGCTTACAAAGAGGTCTACGAAATCTGGACTCTACTAAAAACAAAATCCTAACTTCTCGTGACCCCCTGACAAGGCAGGGAAGGATTAGGGGGTGGGACTTGTTGGGTTACATTTTTCCTACTTTTAGTGATTAGCATAGGAATGACTCTAATTGGCATGATCATGTTCTTTACATCTCTCTTTTTCTGCAACATGATATGAGGCTGTAATTTTTTCTCAAAAAAAAGCTGTAATGGATGTAATGGTTGTAAGTTTTTGGCCTACGGGCCTGATTCAAGCAAAAAAAAAAAAAAATACTGTTCTCCGTTTCTGACCTTTAAGTAACCATAGTTTTATAATCTTTTCTTCTAGCTAACTGTGTTACCGTCTCATCTCGTGGTGCATATATATCATGTCTTTTATAAAAAACGATGAAATTTTATGTATGTTTCAACGTATATCAAATAATTTAAAATTTGATCAACATTTCGAAACTAATTAATTCTAGTCAATACATCACCGAATTATACTTATATTTGACAAACTTTATTCTTAGGCTATTTAAATTGAATAATATAGCTATACTTTTTATTTTAAATTTCATTTGAATTGAATTCAAAAATCATTGTTAAATTATCAAGATGATTATTGTCCAGTAATTCCTCCCTAAATTTAAAAGATGAACTAAGCTGACATGAATGCAAATCCGGAATGAATTTGACAAAATTGTTTCATGGGTTGATAAAGGACATCACCATGAACAAGCACAAACAAATTTCACAATCTTCTGAAGTTTAGATTCTAAAAGTTATAAAAATTTGTACAATACTAGACTGGTGCCTAAGGCTATCAAGATTTTAACTAAGTTAAAAAAAAACAAAAAGTCATGAATTAAATTCTGGTTGTAGATTGAGTTTTATTGAAGGTTTAGAAACCAAAAATACCTCATTTGGAATTATGGTCTTTTTCTATAAAAAAAAAAAAAGAGACAAATCAGCTTGTCATAATACTTTATTATTGTAATTGAGGCACAATCTAAGCAAATTATTAATTAAAATATGTTGTTACAATAACAAGCATAGATGCGTTGCCACAAGGAAATAAAATTCACCCACTCATTTTCTTTGTTCCCTATCAGGATCATCTAAATTAAAAGACCCAAAATATTCATATTGCCCTGACAATTCAAAATATGGTATCGGAAAATGGTAAATTAAAACACCCAATTTCACATCAATGCCATAATAAAAAGATAAGAAAAAAAAAGCACAACCTCTATGACATAATAAAAAGAAATTGTTTTGCGCTGGAGAACGATTTGACAGTCCGTTTTAGAGTTTTTTTGGATTTTTTGTGACGCTCACTGCTGTATAAACTGAGAAATTTCACAAGAATGAGTTGACAGTCCGTTCTCTAGAGAAAAAAAATGTGGAGAATGAACTGCCAATTCGTTCTTTATAGTTTTTATAAAAACCGAAGTAATTATGCTGGAACTCTAAATTTAATTTTTTATTTATTTATAGTTTATAAAAAAAAAACTCTCGGATCCAAGCAGTGAATTAATTTGGAAGGCCTGTTTTTTGCTCTGATCCGCTTCTGCACACCTTGCGGAGGCATTAATGCAGTTTTCATTCTTTTGTGTTGGCACGCGTATAAAGCTTAGCCCAGGATTCTGAATGCTTCTATTATTTGTTTCTGTGAGTGTTGCAGAGCTTTGGTTGACCATAGAGATTGTTTGGTTCGGAAGTGGGATTCTGTCTGTCTTTTTTTTTTTTTTTTTTTTTGTGTATTTTGGGTAGAGGTGAGTAAATTGCTCATAATTCGTGACTTGTTCATAGCTCGCTCACTAAAAACTTATTAACAACTCACTCATTATCAACTCGCTCATTAACTTAATGAGCCGAGCATGAGCATATCCCAACTCGTTCATTAAGAAACTGCCACATCTAATCCTGCCACATTTAATCTCAATTCCTTAAATTAAAATTAAAATTGAATAAATAAAAAATCTCCTAACCCTCCTAACCTAAATTTACGTTCCATATTAAATTTGTTGTTTGATTTTGTTAAATTTGTTTATAGATAATTTTTTGTTAAATTATATAATGTTTAATTAGATTGGATTATGACAATTTGTTAAATTCTATAAATGAAAATTAGTTTTCTATTTCTTAGCTTGCTAATAATTCATGACTCGCTCAGTTGCTCATAATTCACTCATTAACAACTTACTCATTAATAACTCGCTCATTAACAACTCGTTCATTATCGCTCATTAACTAAATGAGCCGAACATGAGCATGAACGAGTATCGCTCATTAACTTAATGAGCCGAGCATCATGCTCGCTAATTAATTAACTCTAATTTTGGGTAAAGGCAATGTACGGCTATTTTCAGCTTTGAAATTCTGGATTTGACATGTCGGAACCAAATAAGAAAAGGTTGTATAGTAGACCCCATAAACTGAAAAGGCCTGTCAAATCCTTAACCTCTGCATGCAAAGGACAAGAAAAGGTTGTATAGTGGACTCCATAAACTTTCAAATGTTTCCCTGTTGTTCTGTTGTTAAGACAAAACCCAGACCTGTTTTCCAGTTGCTTATCCAAGAAGCATCTGAAAAACAAGAAAGAGCTGAGCCTCTGTCCGTATACCGGTCTACACCAGAATTAGCGGGTACAGACCCGTTAGTGACACAAATGTCAGAAATCGTAGCAGTGTCAGGATTTCGGTGCCTCCCTTACTGTTCTTCGTACTTGGTGTCGCTTGCACCTGATAAAAGCATTTTATCTCCACTTTCTCCACTAATCGCCCAACCTCCCCTTGGCCCTGCCTTCTCCCTATATAAACCAACCCTTGTTATAGTTAGTGCAAAATAGAGATACGAGCACTGGCCTTACCTCGTAACTAAGAACCAACCCCTCCTCTTAACTGAGAACCACTTGAGTTTCAAAAACTATTCTTCTTAACTCGTAGAAACATACAAACAATCAAAAAAATATTCCAATTAACTATGAACCAGCTGGCGATCCTCCACCTGCGAATGCACATACCGTGGCCACTCCCCGATTCATCCATGTACACCCCGTCATTTCCCATGGGTCCCCTCCGCACAAATGGCGGAAACAACAACAAAGTGGTGGTGGTTATGGGAGCAACTGGTACCGGAAAGTGAAAGCTGGTGATCGATCTTGCCAGAAGGCTGGGTGGTGAGGTCATCAACTCTAACAAGATACAAGTATATGACGGTCTCGATCGATGTAGTCACAAACAAAGTGACAAAAGAATAATGCATGGGGGTACCACATCACCTGATTAATGGGGTTCACCCAGATGCAGATTTCACTGTCTCAGACACATGCCACTCGAGCTGTTCACTCAATTATGGAGAGTTAGAGCCGCCGGCTATTCTTGGCAGCACCCCGTTTGCCCCGTCAACCAGCTCTTCAATGTAAGAGTTGGAGCCTCCGGCTATTCTTGGCAGCACCCCGTTTGCCCTGTCAACTAGCTCTTCAAGGTAAGAGTTGGAGCCGCTGGCTATTCTTGGCAGCACCCCTCTCTCTGTAATCGAGTCAACAGCTTGAGTGGAATGTGCATGGAAGTCTGAGGCGGTGAAGTCTGCATCTGGATGGACCCTATTGATCAGGTGATGTGATACCCCCATGAATTCTTCTTTCGTGATCTTGTTTGTGATTACATCGATCGAGGCCGTCATATACCTGCATCTTGTCAAAATTGATGACCTCGTCATATACTTGCAACATTTTTTTATCATGTGTATGTTTCTACGAGTCAAGGAGAATAATTTTTGAAAATTAAGTGGTTCTTAGTTACGAGTAAAGGCTACTAGGGTCATGTGGAGGATGGGGCGAATAGTAGAGCAACTAAGTTGGGAAAAAGTGGAGAGTTCAATGAACGGGCTTATTTTTTTTTTTTTTGGCAAAAAGGGTAGAAGGACAGGAGACTCATGCTGGGGCTTTACTTATCCAATGTTTCCTTTTTAGTTTTGACTATGTTTAGGGTAGTTTTTGATGCAGTTTTTGTGGATTGCTGGTAGCTCAATTAGGATGAATTTCTTTATCCTATCTATTTTGGATGTGTACCAGTTTCTTAGCTTTATATACAGCATGTTTTTTTGAAGCTGCTATGTAATAAAAAAAAAAAAAAGCAGTTGCAAAAAAGTAGTCAAGCTAGAGCGAAATTTGAACTGAAACAGCACAAACTTTTCTTTTAAAGAATATTAATCTAAAACAAGTAAACAACTTGACTCAAAAAATGTTCTGAACACAAATCCGTTCCGGTTCTTTACCCAACTTACATCTGGACAGCCAAATTCATATTTACCGGGGCCTTTGGAGTAAACTAAATTTAATACCATCAGTTACGTAAACAACTTGATGGTATTAATTAAAGGAACCTAATTACTTCAACAATAAACTTAATTTGAAGAATGACAATTATTTACTTTAATAATTTTGACGACTGTAAAAAAATAAAGTTATAATCAATGAGGCTCGAACTCTCAATCTTTAAGTAACCACAGTCCTATGATATTTTCAAATTAATTTTGTATAGAGTCAAAAGATGTTCTGAATGCATTAAAATTAATTTATCAACTTCTATTTTTGGCCACTTGACTTTATACTAATTTAATTCGAAACTTTAAAATTTTTAATTGTAGATGCATCACTCATAATATAGAAGGATTTCATTGATTTGAATTCGTCGTTTAAAAACAATTCAATACATTTTAGAATTGAGTTCACAAAAAGACTTGGTGAACTTAAGAGCACCCTACTTCTATATATATGAGGTATGAGAACAATACAAATGAACAATCCATCACCAAGGATATATTTGACCGATCCTTTGTTAATTTACTCCAATACAAGCATATTTTATTTGTTCACAAAAGAGTTGATTCGTTGCCAGACAGGAAAAAATGGAGTTCGCCAGCAAACTAGATCCAAACAGTAGCAATTACTTCAATTTAGCAGATCAAGAATTTAATATTCTGTAATGTTTATATTGTTTTGCTGGTATATATATAACTTGATTATGCGCATGTACTTTGGGAATTTGTAACTTATGCTGATTTGAATCCTTAAAAAAAACATGTAATAACATTTGAGCTAACATGAAGACATAGAGAAGGAAATATATGACATGCCATGACGTGACGTGACAAACACGCCGTAATTTGGTCACGTGACGTGATCAATTTTTATTTTCATGTGACGTGACGTGACATGATAAAAATGGTGATGGGTGGTCACGTCACGCGTAGTCACGTCGTGACTATACGTGACGTGATGTGTCGTGACGTAAATTAGTCACATGATTTTTTTTTATATTTTAATTTAAATTATTGAAAATTTAGAAAAAAAAAATATAAAAAATATGAAAATTTATAAAATAAGTAAATAATGTTGTAAATATTATTATTTTTTTGAAGAAAGACTGTTGGGTATTTAACATTACTTTAAAAAATCAAATTACAAACGTTCATTAGACTAAACTAGAGAAAATAAATATTAGTACTAAAAAAGTATTAATATCACTGAACTTACACTAAAAGAAAAATCTAAATACTCTATACATAAAAAAAAAACGTTGGATACTCCATGTTTTATACCGTGACGTGACGTGACGTGACCACGTGACGTGTAATTTTCGCTCGAATGTTGTCACGTCACGCGAATCACGTCATGTAATCGACATACGTGACGTGACGTGACTAGTCACGCCGTAACAAATTTTCTTCTTTAGAGAGACAAAATAGATGATAATGAGAACCAATTCTTGGTCTAGTGAAAAAGACAATATTATCACTAAGTCAAGCCTTCAATCAAACACACCATAATCGTTACTTTAGGTTTCAATGTACAACTTACTTTGGTTGATGTTTAATGAATGAGTATAAAAGTACACATCATTACGAAACTTTGAAGTACCATTTTATAAAGTTAAGTGACATTTGCTTGGATTTTGAAATTTCAAGACCGGAATGTATAGGACTCTGTTTCCAGGAATAAACATATTATGATTATTTTAGGTTTCAGTGTACAAGTTACTTTGGTTGATGTTTAATGAATGGGTATATATTATTAAATAATACATCATTATGAAATTGAGAAGTACCAATTTATAAAGTTCAGTGACATTTTCTTGGATTTTGAAATTTCAACCGGAATGTATAGGACTCTGTTTCCACGAATAAAAAAATATTCTGACCCAAGCAATAGTTGCATGACATAAATTATATATATGCCGTGTTAGATGGGATGATATCGAATTATCGATACGGACAGAAATCCAGAGAACAATTAACACGGCATGCATATATATCTAGATTTCGTAACGCAACTTGCATTGATTCTATTTCAGTGCATGTCAATGACATGGAACTTTTATTCCCTAGTCAAAGGAAAAACGTAGCTATATAGTTTTTTTTTTTTTGCATGTGTTCCAAGCCCGTAGGTGAAAATTACATTAGAATTGCTTACAAAGATATATTTCCTCTCGCAGTTGTAGCAAATAAATAAAGCTAAGAAACAGGAAACATTGGGAATAAATTAAACCTATGTAGTCCATACATTCTCTTCTCGCCTTGTTTGCTAGATTGTGAGCCAGCTCGTTGTGGCTACGTTCTAGGTGCATACACACATAGTTGTTGTTCCCGCGCAGTATTTTCCATAGTTCATATATTTCTCATCGTGTAGCAGTCCAGTCAGGCTCTGGTGGTTAATTGCTCTAAGCTCCGAAAAAGACAGCAAATAAAATATTCTTTTTCACTGTTTTACAAATTAGACGTTTATTCTATCAGTGTCGTGTACGTTAGTACGTATTCAATAATGCATATATAAATAAGATTTTTTTTTTTCATTAATATTGAGGTTATGCCGTTATGGATAAATTTTTTTTATTAAATTTTCAAGGAACGTAATAGACAAGAACTATATGATTGTTAATATCATGAATACCGAAATTTTTATAAATATACAAAATTCTAAATTAATTAAACAATTTATACATTTTTCGTTTGAAATTCCACATCTATCTATACCGCTCACTTTGTGAGCGGTTTTCTAACCCAAAACCGCTCACCTTGTCGTCCTCCCTAGAACCGCTCACTTTGTCGTCCTCCCTGGAACCGCTCACCTTGTCGCCCTCCCTGGAACCGCTCACATGCTCAGCGGTTTTAGGCTATGAATCCGCTCACACTTTGAGCGATTCTGGATTCATATAAATCCCACCCCGGCCTCTCTCCCCGTCTCACTTCTTGTTATGAATCCGCTCACCTTGTCGTCCGACGATCAAACCAAACCGTAAACTGATTAAGAAAGGGAGGAGAAGACACAATCGCATTGTTATGGAAATGGACCGAATGGAAGGTCGGAGACTCGGACATCAAGCTCATCGTGAGACCATTGATCGGAATGCCGCAGGTATAATTCAAAACACATTTATTTTTTAATTTATTTTTGGAACTACAACATATTTGATATTTTATTTGTTCTGTAGAAGAAGCAGCGCGACAAGCAGAAGCTGGTGCATCATCTTCTAGAAGATCGACAAGCAGAAACTGGTGCATCATCTTCTAGAAGATCGACAAGCAAGCGCTCAACCAGCAGGCGTTAGTCATTTTCTAGTTTATGTTTATTATATTATATTGAAGTACGGCGTGAGGCATACGAATTACGACGTGATGTCCGCTCTCCAGACCGCTTCTGTTTGTGGACTGTGGACTTTTATTACGTACGTATATTTTATTATGTATGTATCTTTTATTCAGTTTGTGGAGTTTGATCTATTACGTCTGTTTTATTATGCTCTCATAAAAAAAAAGTCACACGCAAATGTAATTTATTACTCGAAACATAAAAACAAATTACATATCAAAACTTCAATAATACAATAAACTTCAATTTATTCTCCTCCCTTTCTTAATCAGTTTACGGTTTGGTTTGATCGTTGGACTTTCGTATGTAGGCCACTCACATTGGTTGCCTTTCGGATCGAATTATGCACCCCATGTAAAAAAATAAAATAAAATAACTAACAATGTACAAACAAAAAATAAAATAAAATAAAATAACTAACAACCATTTAAAAAAAATTAACGTTACAAAATTAATTAGAATTAAAATTAAGTAACAATGTACAAAAAAAAACTCACATCAAAATTAAACGTTTAAAATAAAATTAATTAATTTCAATTAATTAAAAAATAATTATTCCGAATTAATTAATTAAAATAATTAATCAAAATGACTTAAAAAATTAATCAAAAAGAATTAAAAGAATTAATCAATATTAATTAAATTTAATTAATCAAAATTAATTAAATATTAATCTAAATATTAATCTCAGTTAATTAAATATTAATCTAAATATTAATATTAGTTAATCAAATATTAATCTAAATACTAAATAGTAATCTTAATTAAAACCGCTCGCCTTGTGAGCGGTTCCAGGAAGGGCGACAATGTCAGCGGTTTTGGGTCCTGGAACCGCTCACAACGTAAGCGGTTTTAGGCTCTGTAACCACTCACTGTGTCAGCGGTATAGATAGAATTCGAAATCCGTCCAAAAAATGTATAAATTGTTAAAATAATTTGGGATTTTGTATATTTATAAAAATTTCGGGGAGTAGGTTTTCCGAAAATCCTACAGAACTTATCACCATCGATTCATTAAAAGCGAACAGTTAGTGAAAATGGACCATCATTCACGAAAGGTTATATGCTTGGTGCAATAATTTATTACAAATTGAATTAGATAGGTGTGCTAAAATTCTTAAAGATTTAGACTACCGATTCTGCAAATTCTTACTAATTTTTTTAATATAATTGGATAGAGAAAGGATTAATGTTGGGTTATATTGAAACTTGAAAGTTGTAGCACCAATATTTTGGAGAGCATACTAGATTATTTTAGATTAATTTAGATTAATCTAAAATACTCTACATTACTATTGGTATAAATAGTACCCAAGAGCTATAGTTGTAGTTGAGAGTTGAGAGCATATATAAATCAAATTCTTGTACTCTCTATTATAATAGAAGAAAGTTTAATATTCAACGGGTTAGATTTTGTGGTGGTGCAGGAAGCTAATGACCGAGTGAGTATTCGCATTTAATTACACCGAGTGAGTCTTCACGTTTCTCTCTCAGAGTCGGTATCAGTCCCAGTCACCACAGATCTAAATCAACATCATCGTATCTCTATCCATTTATTTTCATATTTTCAGAAAGAATTTTCAGAATCAGTAGACTAATCTTTTAGACTTTTAGCACACCTATCCACTTCAATTTGTAATAATTAATACCACCTAGACCCTTACATTATTGTGCCGAACATTAATTAAGTTTGATAAAGATTAGGCTCCCAGTTTATGACTGAGTACACCCATTCATTCGTGAGTTCTAAAATACTTTTTGTTGGAAAAAAGTTACAAAAATGTCATCATAAAGATTAGGCTCCCAGTTTATGACTGAGTACACCCATTCATTCGTGAGTTCTAAAATACTTTTTGTTGGAAAAAAGTTACAAAAATGTCATCAATTTTTTTTTAATTTAATTTAACGTTGTGTTTTTATATAATTTTTTTTTTTAATTTATGTTACAAAGATAACATTCCTCGGTAGTGATCTTTACAAAATTCTGCCCATTTTTTGTTACTAAGCATTATATGCTTTCAATGATAATATTATAAGAGGAGGGATCAAGTTACAACAATTTTGAGTTACCACAAAGTTACAACAAGGGTTATTTTCATTTTCAAAGTTCAAATCGTCGATCCAAACCGTTCAACATGATTATCTAAATAAAATGTGCTTCCAGATCAAATTTTATATTTTTGTGAATTTTTTTACTATTTATTAAGATGGGTACAAAAACTAGTCAAATTCAGACTATTGAATTTTGTACCCAACTTAATAAATAGTAAAAAAATTCACAAAAATATAAAATTTGATCTGGAAGCACATTTTATTTAGATAATCATGTTGAACAGTTTGGATCGACGATTTGGACTTTGAAAATGAAAATAACCGTTGTTGTAATTTTGTAGTAACTCAAAATTGTTGTAAGTTGATTCCTCCTCAGATTATAATCAGTATTTGAACAAAAAGATGACAATATTTATGAAGGGTAAGATTGGGGATAAACGCAAAAGTATTTGTGTCAGTGCTAAAATTAAAATTCATGCGCTCAGAATAGCTCATCCAACATAAAAAGTTGGTCTTGAACAAAATTTTATTCAAAATCGAATATACGGTCTGATCAATATGTTGAAATTCACATAAGCAGTTTAGGCTTAAGAAATAATTTTAATTCCATCCGCACAAATCTTAACATAAAACAAACGGATGCAATCAAACTTCAAATACTACAATGTCAAAAATATACTAAAACTCTTCAATATAAGATGGATGACAAATTAATACATTATGACAGGGTCTGCAAAATTTGTATTTTTCATATTATAGCCATTCAAGCGCACTAACAATTTGAGGTATGACTTGTAAAATAAAAGAATTTTAAAGAATTGCAAAAAGAAAAAGAAAAAAAATACCAGAATTGCGAATGCATATGTAATGACAAAAAGATATTTATAAAAAATACTGAAAATAATATAATTTTATGTATATGCATTGCACCATTTTTGTGTAATCAAGATTTACAGGAATCACAGGTCTTTTAATATTACAGAAACAAATTGAAGAAATATAGAAATCAAGTATACCTTCAAACAATTCTGAACTAATACACGACACATGTAAATAGAATTACCAGTAGCTCACACCTCTTCAACAACAGGACTACTCGTACCTGATAAATCAATGTTGCTTGCGAGGCTAAAGGGTGCTTTTCGATATTTAACATATAATAATTTGGTTTTTGTATAAAAGTTTGCTTGTTGGATGTGCTGGAATTTTTGCCACTCAGAACCCCCTTTGCCTTCTTTTACAATCTTCAGTAGGAGCGTGTAATTGCACCGAACAGTGAGTTTTTCAATTTTTAGTTCTTGTAAATAATTGGGAAGGAATTTTTCCCAGGTAGTCAACACCGTGCTTCTTAATACAGCTACATCACACAACACTTCTAGATTGGGACAATCTCTTATCCAAATGGTCCGAAGTTTGGGCAAGTTACAAACCCTCTCTAAATTAGCATTTTGACAAATGACTAGTTTTTCAAGTGAAAGGAAGTTTTCAATAACCTTGATTTCGCCTGCATCAATAATTTCTAGATACTCCAAAGAAGTTTCACTGTGTGAAAGACCGCTTGGGAGATAGCTTAATTCAGGACAGTTTCTAAT
This sequence comes from Carex cristatella, assembly GCA_024447775.1. NCBI lineage: Eukaryota > Viridiplantae > Streptophyta > Magnoliopsida > Poales > Cyperaceae > Carex > Carex cristatella. The sequence goes on from JAJHPF010000022.1 coordinate 4,773,029, forward strand.
GACTAGCTCCTTCAAATTAGGCATTGCTTCTTGCCCCTTTTCCCACTTCCATATTTTCCAATTATGCATCCCTTCAAAAATTATTCTTCGCAAACTAGGAAATGAGGACGAATGACTGCCCCTGAGAAATTCCGATCCAACACTCACAACTGAGTGGGCGTCTTTGATATATAGGAATTCCAACTTGGGAAGATGCCCCAATGCAAGAAGCTTTAAATGTGAAAGGTACCATACACTCAGATATCTCAAATTCTGAAGATTTGTCCCGATGTTTAACCAACTTGGAAGCTGACATCCATAATAACCATTCATCAACAACTGTTCTAGGCAGGAGGGGGGAGAAAGCTCATTTAAAACCTCTTCAATTATTTCTTTCTCCACATTCTGGCCATCGTACACAAATGTTAACTGTTTAAGATGGACTTTTTTGCTGAGGTTTGCTAATCTTGCCATAGTACTATTGCTCACATTCTCCATGTTTTCTAAAACAAGAGTTCTCAGCTCTAAGAGGGGTGCTAGTTCATCCAAACTACTAAAGACCTCAACATTATCCCCGTGGGGCTTAAAACCCTGCAATTCCACCAAATTGCTTAGTTTTCTCAAACCGACAGAAATCCACTTCACCTGCGTTCTGTAAAGATTGAGGAACCTCAGTTTGACTAGATTTACAATGTTATCAGGGATGTGTGTCAGATTTTGACAGCCTCCAAGGCCCAAAAACTCTAAATTTTTCAGTTTTCCTATGACATTTGGTAGAATTGCAATGGAAGAGCCACTGGCTGAAAAGTATCTGAGGTGTACAAGGAGACCCAAGGAATCAGGTAGACTTGAAATGTCGGAATAGCTAAGGTCAAGTACACGGAGGCTACAGAGAGAGTTGAACACGTCAGTGAGATCAATCTCTGGGCTCTTAATTAGCAACAAAGACCTCACTGATTTTTGCTCTTTGATAGCAGTCATCTCCCCATCTTGTTCTTGTATCAATAAGTGACGGACCTTAATCAGAGATGATCTTGTACTCAAGTTTTGACCTTCTCTAGTTATGAAGCATTCGTTCTTTCCCAAATAACGACCAAACAACAATAGAAGATCATGCATTTTACATTTTGCTTGGTCAAAGAAGTTAGAATTTGCTTCTAGAAGATTCCTCAAAACTAGCTCTTTATAGTACTCGAGTCCCGTCTCCCAGAAAGATCCATCGACTTCCAAAAATCCTTGAGCATGCCAAAGATTGATTAACTCGACACTGCTAAACTCCCAGTCTTCGGGATAGGAGGAGCAATAAGTGAAACATTGCTTTAGGTGGGATGGCAAGTCTTCATAGCTCAAGTACAGTACAGCATGTATATCATTTGGAAGCATGGTTGTTGACCACAAGGTGCTAGAAAGAACTGCTTGCCAATCACTTTCTGTTCTATTTTTCGTGCAAAGAACACCACCAATCACCTTTATTGCAAGAGGCAAACCGTTGCACTTTTTAACGATATCAAATCCGAGGGCCTGGAGATTCTCAATCTCGTGCTCTTTCCCATCCAAAATTACCTTAAAAAAATCATACCATCAAAATATTAGGAACTATATAAATTATGATAGCTTTAGTTGAGGATGACAGTAATGACAGAAAAACTATCATTAACCATATAACCATGCTTCACAGGCCAGGTCTTCTACAAGCACAGTATGGAGCCCGGCTAGTATGAGTGTATGACAACGGTGTCATATGACACCAACTCGAAAATTTATTAGATAGACTTCAAACGACTAAATACCATTCAAACCGATTTATTGCATGAGTGATTCATTTACATGCAAAATTTATATATTTTCAAGTTATTTTAGTCAAGTCAAGTGGTAAAACAAATGTTGAAAAGTGAATGCATTAATTTTAACTTAAAAACTCTCACATTTGACCACTTGACTTGATACTAAATAGATTCGACAAATTATAAATTGTGCATGTAAACACTCAATTAATGAAGTATATCACTTTGAATGGTTTGGATTCATCGTTTGAAGTTGGTGTTATATAAGCTAAAATGACACTAATATCATACTAGCTGGATTGCACAGTATGAGAATACAAAAACTGGTTACTTATATTATATAAGTAATTTGATCCTATTATTATGACATTTTCTGGGGTTTATTTGGCTTTTGTTACTGATTCAAAATGAATGTTAAAGATAAGTTGTAGCAAAAACATCAAAATCAGAATAGTATTGTCTATATACTGTTCTCATCAGTTCAGGTAGTCCTATATATGGTCACTGTACTCATAAAAGCGGCAACAATTTGAAACTTTCTTGGGAGTCCTCCAACCCAAATCATGGAATCTATATCAAGACCTTAAGAAGAAGGTGCACCTTCTTACTCTTAACATTTTAATTCCATCTAAATTGAGTTATAAGATCTTAAATTGGTCAATTTCACCATAGGCAAATATACTATACCTCTCACCTCAACAAAAAAAAAAATAGACTACACCACATGTTTTATTTGATCACTTAACTTTGCAAGGTTTTGTGACTCCGGTTGGGTTCATTTCTAGCCTACCCCACCTTGTTTGGGACTAAAGGCTTTGTTGTTGTAATTTTGCAAGGTCTGGCCTACATGCTTTCTCTCTCTAAAAAAAAAGAAAAAAGGACAGTACCTCTTTCTCTCTTTCTCTATTATATTATGACAACATTGTAAAATGATTTGTTAAAGTGACTAAACTTACATTTCCCTTAACAATAAATGGAATTGATTTGTGAGAAAATTCCAGAGGAAACATAATTATGCAAATTATCTTCTTTGGTCGTCAGGTGACAAATCAAAATTGAACAACCATAGTTAATATAGTGATATTGGTTAATTTGACATCTACAATCATACCATAACAGCTATTCTGGCAAAAAAAAATTGCTTCATTAGCTTTGGTCTTCAAGAAATCTTAGATCCACAAATTCACTAGCAGTAACTGTAAGAAGGTGTATGAGAAGAGTTAAGTGTAAGAAAGATGTGCTACTTAGAACCAACCTGCTTGACAAGCAAGGACCAAGCATCATCATCCTGCAATTTATCGACATGAAGAGAGTGAATTGCTTTCATCCTCATGGCAACTGTTTCATCCCTGGTAGTAACAATTATTCTGCTGCCTTGAGCACCGCTCATAAGAGGTTCACGAAGCAGCCCATGCCAAGCTTTCTCACTCTCACGCCAAACATCATCCAAAACCAGGAGGAACTTTTTCCTGGCAATAAGACTCTCAAGTAGAGGAACAAGCTCTGATCTTTCTTGAGCCGCACTATGAATACCCCCGGCTTCTCTAATAACATTATTTAGTAAATCTCTCTCTATGACAACCTTTGAGACGCAAACCCAAATTTTCACCTGGAATTCATCCTTAATCCTTTGATCATTGAACACCTTCTTTGCGAGTGTGGTTTTCCCAATCCCACCAACACCCACAATTGCTACAACTGCCATGTTATTGGTTACATTTGCATCTTCTTTAGTAATCAAATCCACCAAAGCATCTGTATCCTCCTCAATTTTTTCCCCCACAATATCAGAGTGCACAATCAAGGGATCTGTTCTGCGATTAACAGTAGATACACTTCTACTAACAGTGGCCAACCCAACTCTATGTTCAATCAAACCCAAAAGGGAAATACGATTAACAATACCCTCCAGCTTGTAATTGAGAACCTTAATTCTACTACCAATCTTATGGGAAAAAACCGGGTTGAACAAACAAGAATTTAGAAAATAACAACTTGAACCCGATAAATCACTGTGCTCGTCAGCCTTGATATGGCAGAGGTCAATGATATCGTCGGCATCGTACATGAGATCCTTGAGCTCCATGATCCACTGGCTGATGGCCTGGCTCTCTGACTGCCTCCTCTCGGCATCTGAAAGGACGCATCTGATGTCGCCGACCAGGCGACTGAGCTTCTCGATCTTGCCAGGGATACCGAGGAGCAGGCCCACCTGGTCCTGCGCCATTTTTAGGAGCAGGACGCTAATGTTAGATATGAAGGCGTCCAGTATCACCGCCATGTTAGTGCCAGATCTGAGTCGAGACTCGAGAGTTCGGATATGCAATCAGGCAGGAATGATATATTTTTTTTTTTTGCCAAATATGCCCGTAGGCTATGCAGTAGTGATATTACTTGAACAAGAGCGATTACTCAGTAATGGCTTCTCGAATTCAAAGTCAAACATGGAGAACGGACTTGATCCCGCCGACAAAGTTTTCTTCATTGGAGGGGGGGCTGTTGGAGGAATTAGCATCCTCTAAGATAATCTCAAACTTTGCGGGACTTTATGGAAAATCAAAACCGTTCAAACAAGTTCTGCAAGAATCTCGAAGCACAAATAATACTGCCCCACGCAATTCCTAGATAAGAAAATAGATGACACGGCAAAGAAAATAGATGACACGCCGTGACGTGACGTGACAAAATAGTAGCGGATAATCATATCACGTCATGATCATATGTGACGTGTCGTGACGTAAATTATTCACTTCATTTTTTTTTTATATTTTAACTTAAATTGCTGAAAAATTAAAAATATATATAAAATTATGAAAATTTTTAAAATAAATAAATAATGTTGCAAAGATTTTTCTTTAGAAACTGTAGCATCTGACATTACTTTAAAAATTTTAATTATAAATATTTATTAGACTAAATTAGAGGAAATAAAAATCAATACTACATGAGTACCAGTACTGAACCAACACTAAAAGAAAAATCTGAATACTTTATACATACCAATAAAGTTGGATACTTTATGTTTTATATCATGACGTGACATATAATTTTTGCTCGAGTGCGGTCACGTCACGCGACATGAGAATTACGTCACGTAATCGACACACGTGACATGACGTGATTAGTCACGCTGTGACAAATTTTGTTCCTAGCTATCCCCGAATAGGCACCGGACACGTTGGTCACGCAAAAGTTGAGATATCTCAGTGGATACACACTTGTGTTGGAGAAGCTTATTGCCGGAAAAAGGTTCAGAGTGCACACCAATCTATATTTTGGTGCGCTAACTGGATAGTTGATTATGGTAGTATTTATTTAATTAAAAATTAAGAGAGTGTTAATTAAAAAAAATTCATCTCATAGGATTGAAAACGGAGTGGATAATATCTTATTTGAATTTGATATGTATTCGAAAAAGAGGATTCAAATGTCTCTATTTTTTGTACCTCTATCGTGTCTCTATTTTTAAAAAATTTAATAGCTCAAAATCTAAAAATTAAAAGTCAAAATAAAACTATTAGATGTTATCTATGTTATTTTTTTTATATGCTCATAAAAAACTATCACATTTAAATTTTGTTTATATGTGAATTAATAAGTTGAAAAATCAATCTCTAAATTATCTACATTAGTACATTTTTATAAGCTCTTGATGACGATCAAAATAAAGTTGGAATGTCGTAATTTTTTACACGTGCTTGGATAAAATGATGTAGATCATACCCAACGATTTTATTTTGACTTTTAAGTTTTAGATTTTGAGTTATTAAATTTTATAAAAATGGAGGTATGATGGAGGCACAAAAAATGGAGGTATTTGAACCATCCTTTTTGAAAAATTAGATATGGGTATAGTTTTACGTTTCAATTATTCGTATCTGAATAGTATACCATATAATCTAATATTATAAGAAAATTTATTTTATTCATCATTATAATTACATAAATATTACGAACTTTGATAATTTTTAATCATATTTTTTAATATATATCCTATATGTTTTGTATCCGTCTAATATTTGCTTTGTATCTGATCTGTTTTCACCCCTAGATCCCCACCAATGATATGTTTTTCATTTTTAGTTTTTAAAACTTAAATAATAAAATTTAATTGCCATGGTCTACATGTATATGAATAATTACTTTATTTTTAACATTGTTTTGATATGAAGTAATAACTTGAAAAATAAATATAGAGAAATTGTATACATCAGTACAAATTTAAAGTCTTTGATACCAATAAAAAACACAATCAAAATATTATTATTATTTACTTGCATGTTGGCAAAATACTATAGATAATTTCAGATTTAAATTTTGAATTATTAAAAACTTTAAATGCAAGCTTAGTAAAATATAAAAAATGAAGGTATTTGAATCATCTTTGAAAAATAAAGAGAAACATTCAAGAATTGTATATGCAAGTAGAAAAAAAAAATTCAATATATTTGACAATTTTGTTCTAATATTTAAATTATATTTTTTATTATTAAATAAATGATAGAGAAGCTTCCCCAGAGAAAAAGAAACCGAGTTGATGGTTATCAGTGAAATTGCATCCCCAATGGAACCAGATCACCTGCTTCCCATGTGGATAGAAAATTTGCCTTTAAAGTCACTGTCACATGGATCCGGAATGAATTTTTGACATTTATAGTTTTGCTCAAAGTCCACTTTGACAGTGACTTTAGTAGATTCTCGATTATCATGATAGCCAATTTTCTTTTTAAACCAATAAATCTGAATTTTCTTTTCCTCTGTAATAAATCTTAATTATATGTCCTCTCCTGCAAATCTATTTAAATAGATTATTAAAACGGAGTATTTATTGAGGCCATAGCAATTAAAATGTTAAGATTGTTTAGAAAGAGGAAAGGACCCTTTCTGATCTTCTTACACACCCTTTGCCATATACTCATAGCTACAGTGATCTAAACGGGTCGAACCCGAGAACCGCACTGTCGTCTCCAATATCGGAGTTTGGAATCTACTCTCATGAAATTAATAGACATAAAATGAGGGTGGTCTGATGAACATCACATACAATTCAGTTTAATATTCACCACAAACTATTCCATCAGTATCAATATTTGTGTGCATTTAATTTACACAAACCTTGATACGGTTAGAATAGCTCCGATCGAACACTGGACCGAATTTAGGAGGCACCATGGAACCAACCGGATTGAACGAGTTGTTTAACCTCGGAATCCATGGAACCAACCGGATTGAACGAGTTGTTTAACCTGTTAACGTGAATAGTTGATGGGCTGTCGAACGCAGGCCCATATTTTTCATTTACGAGTTTTTGAGTCGTGTACGGACTTCCTGGTCTATTATGGCCCTATCAATCCTTACACCTAAAATTAATAATTTTCCCGAGGAAAGAAAAAATAAGGCAGACCACACCCGATTTTTTTATTAATCGAAATAAAATTAAATAAATATCGAAAAAGAGAATAGGGGATTTTGAAAACTAATAAGGACGCTGAAAAAATTAACGTCCATACGGACTGTGAATTAATCAACGTCCCTCTTAATTTTAATTTTCCTGACTTAATCCAAAAACACGAAGGAAAAAAAAATTCACGGACTGTAAATTATTCTGCATCTCTGAGGAACTGTAATTTATTCCGTGTCTATGAAAACTCATGAAGCCTTTAACTATTTTGGATCCAGAATTTGACCAAGTGTCAAAACCACTAGGGTACATTTCACCACTTTCGTAATTTTGTTTTCTCCTTTTCCACGATCTCATGGCCTCTAAAGGGCGCATTTCTTGATCTTTGGACATAATAGAACCTAAGGCTAGGGCACCTATCTCATGACCTGCAACCCGCCAAGCAATTAATGGGTCAAGATAGAGATCTGAAGTGGAGACAAGTCCGTGAATTTACATGGACGCGGAATAAATTACAGTCCCTCAGAGATGTAGAATAATTTATAGTCCGTGAGTTTTTTTTTTTTTTCCTTCGTGTCTTTAGATTAAGCCGGAAAGATTAAAATTAAGAGGAACGTTGATTAATTCACAGTCCGTATGGACGATAATTTCTTTAACGGCCTTGTTAGTTTTCAAAATCTACCGAATTCTATCCTTTTTTTTTTCGATATTTATTTAATTTTATTTCGATTAATAAAAAAATACACTCCACAGCACCTGACTGATCAAGTTCCAAAGCAAATAATAATAACAGAGGCTAAAGCCTCGCCCTCGTGTGCCACTTGTTCAGCCTTCTACCACGCGTCACATCGTAACCTCTTGCACAGACACGTGTTGATGTATCATAATTCGACTTGAGAGTAGGTCCGATGCCCATCTGACCTACTTTGGTTCGACGGGTTCATTCACCGTTCAATACCTTTAAAATTCGTGTGCATATGCTTTAAAATTCGCGCGACATACTTCAATTTTCGTGCACACGGATTTAAGATAGATCGGACGGTCCTGGAGCTCATGGATCCTAAAAGTACGTCCGATAGGCATCGGACCTACTCCGTCCTCGATTCATAGTTCTCATTTAACGCCTCCACTTTCATTTCATCTCTAAAATCTGTCACTCTCTTTTATTCGAAATAGTAGTCTCTAATCTCTATCCCCATATCAACTGCTCCAGAGATGTCCACTGTATACACCACCGCTGATGAGCCCAGTGAAACCCGATGGGCCCAGACAGGTCTAACCCTCCTCCGGAGCGGGTGGTCTGTTGGAAAGAAGGTGGCGATAGCCGGTGCAGCTATCAGTGTGGCACCTGTGGTAATTCCACCTTTCCTGGTATTTTCAGCATTCGGTCTTGCGTTGTCGGTGCCGTTTGGGATTTATTATGCTGGTATGGTTGGTACAGAGTGTCTCATGCAGTCGCTTTTGCCGCTCGATCAAGGTCAAGAGGTGAGACAGGGAAATCAGGAAGAGGGAGATGAGATTGTGGAAGAAGAGAAGGGTTACGTAGATGACAGAGATTTTAAGTCCGAGGAAGATTGGGAGAGAGGAGTTGATGATGCAATTGTAGAGAATCCAGATCAAAGGGATGTTGTTACCAAAGAACATGAGGAAAAAAGGAAGGGGAATGTAACTGAGAAAAATGAGAAAACACAAGATGAAGTCGTTGTAGAAATGCCGAAGGAAAGAGTTTTTGTTGTTAAAGAAAATGGAGGGAGGAAGAAAAATGATACCAGGGGAGATTCTGACAATAGCAAAGTTGTTGTTGAAAGAATAATTGATGAAAACAGTGCCACTGTTGGCAAAAATTCCATTACTATGGAGAAAGTTGAGATTAATCTCGTAGAGCCCAAATCTACCACCTTGACTGAAGAGAAAGGGATGGTCACAGTTGATACTGACAATAAAGTTGCTAAGAAGGGAGGGAATGAATTGAATGCAGTTAGCTCAGAGGATGCAGTTGTGTCGGAGATCGAAAGGAAGTCTGATTTGGGAGATGTGGAGAGTCAATTGTTGGTCGAGCATGTTGGTGAGGTTAATGATTCCAATGCACTTGCTTCAGCTAGTGCGGGATCGCCTGTGGCTTCTGATGTAGAGGTAAAATAAATAAATAATCTTACAGTATGTTTCTGTATCTGGTATGCAATTTGTAGATTTGAGTTGCCAATCATTAGGTGGTGAGTATTGCTGCTGACCTACTAGCCTAGACTTCGGTAATATATTGACATTTTCAGAAATTGGCCTACAAATATACTGGTTTTCTTAGGGGTTTAACTTTTCAAGCAAGAATTATTTGGAATAAACCTGTAATAAAAGAAAAGAAACCATGCTCAGTGTACAGTAAGCCAACGATTGAGATTATGTCAGTAATCCACATGATAGCCCCGATCTATTAGCTGTAATTCTCGATCCTCAGAATACTGTCTTTTTAAAATTTGGCAGGAAATCTACACCAAAGAGGAGCTATGGGACCAGTTGCATGCTCTGCGGACAGTTGTAGGGTACAAAGCTACCATTTCCAAGACATTGCCAGGTGAACTGAGAGCCCTTTATGTGTTCACCGGAGTCGAGCTGCCGTCAACTGCTAGAGATGCCTCCAACCTGCTGGATCTCAACTACAAGCTTCAATTTCTGAAATCTGTTATTGGTGTCAAATAAAGAAGGTCATTCGAATTGGCTAATTTTTGTAGTAGTTTTAGACTTAAATTTGGTTTGTTTTGGAGTTTTCCTTTGCGAAGGGCTTGTTTTGGGTTTAGACATGTTTTGCTTTGGTTTTGAACTTGGTGTTTAATTTGGACTTTGTTTTTTAGGTGTCAATGAACGTGTCTTGGCCTAATATTTAGCATTGGTGTTCTACTTTTCTTTGAAGTTAATGCATGCTTGCTTTCGGTAATAATAATCACAGTTTGAAACAGTGGTGAAATCATTATCAATTTAACAATGATTCTGTTGAATTTTCACTTTCCAATTTATTTATTAGACAATATTATCAAAAACAAAATATGCCTGTTTCACTACAAACTGAACTTTTATGTGCATGAAGATTTAAGCATGAATCATCAGTGAAATCGTTGAAAGTTTTTTTCGAGCGCAATTTTTATCATCATCTATTTTAAATTATCATGGTCAAATCATATATTATGTGATCTAATAGCAATACTTTGTAATTATTTTATTAGAATGACTCAACGATCAATATGATATTTGGATTGGCATTGTCCTGGCTCGTGAAATTTAGTATGCATGCCAGGTACCAGTCCTGACCATGCTAGAGAAACCTGTAGTGTGTTGCATTGCTGTTCAAAATTATTCTGAACAAAAAATTAACAAGAAATCACGGCGGACTTAATGTTCAATATTAGATATAATTAAACCCTCGGATCAACGTCACCAGCAAAACTAATTCCATCCCCCGTACCAGAGATGCTTATTAACCTCTTGTTTGTTCAACCGTATGATACATGAATAAAGTAAAGGAACAAATGAAAAACATTTTCACCTAGTTAAATACATCCAGAGCTCACTCTCTCTAAGGCTGAGGTCTACTTTGGACTATAAAAACATCTTTTCCAACAACACAACCCTCAATATCTTGTGGGGCCCCGAACTTCTGCTCCAGAAAGCACCCAATTGCAGCTAACCTCTGGCCCAACTGCCTCCTGTAGATAGGATCCACTGTCAACAGTTGCTTACTGTAATCCACTGTCAGTTTGACAATCTCGCCATCAGCAGGACCTGCCACACGGACTGACATCTCCTCGCTGAAATTTGCGAAGGCCAAGGTATTAATTTCATCATCATCAAATTTCCCACATGAAAGCCGCCATGGTGTACCACGGGTGCCAGATGCCAGTGTTTCCCCTAGTCCTGGTGCCACCTCCGCCTGTAACAGGCGAGGATCCTGCTCAGTTGGACTAACTGTGTGGAGCACAAATGAGAGCTCTGGATGAAGCATCTCTTGTACAAGCACAGCCATGGATGCCTCCAGTTGGGGCACTTTTGCAGCTCTGCGGCTTAATATGGCACGACGGGTGTACAAAGAAGCCCAAACTTGGCCCACAGCAGATCCAAACTTGTCAGGGTTTTGGAGGTTCACATTAGGGATGGATTCATAGAGGCCAGCAGCTGACATGCCAGCAAGGTCTTCTACATTGGCACTAGATCTCACTATGAGTCGTGTGTTAGATGGGACAATATGGGTTAGTTGATCTAGGGTTTCTGCTGATGGTTGGAGGGTTGATATTAGGTTTTGTAGTTTGGCTGACAGCATGTCAAGTTGACCATCTTCGAGTGCAGCATTTTCAATTTGGTCAACTAGGGTTTTGAACAATTCCATAGACCCGGTATTTTCAAGTGCAAGTTCCATTGAACCAAAAGGTATTACTGCACCAGAGGGGACATTAAATATAGCTGGTACTCCTTGGTCACTATAAACTGTAAAAAAGTTTCTGTTAATGACTTATTTTGCAGAAGAAAGGTAAAACATAGTGAACATTGATTTTGAAAATTAGCCCACATTTTGCAACGCTTGTAGATAACACACAATATTTCTTACATTTGAAAGTTGAAACTGGGACATTAGCATCAACAGTTCGGACAGGTTGCAGACGAATCTTGAAAACTACTCATAGTTGCAACAGATACTCATTATAATAAATTTTCAAATAATATCCACCACTAGATTAAGGCGACCAATATGGTTTTGTTCAGCTAAATGTCGACAATTTTGTCCTACTCATAATAAGCCACTATCTACAAGCATATTTCTTAGATTCGGATATCAATACCAGCACATTAGCACCCAGCAATGCACTGATTGCAGATAAAGGAAAATTTCACACAGTTGTGACTGACACATAAATTTTAATGAAATATGTTCAATTAAAACCCCCCCTTTAAACAGAGTTAACCATGCTTCGTTCGGTTCAATGTTAACAATTTGTCCCTACACATAGTAAGCACTATCACATAGGATTTGGTTAAGCTTCAAATCAAAGAGGATTCATATGTTCGGGTAGAGGTTCATATGCACTAAAATAGTAAGCAAATTGGCCCAGTCAAGATAACTTTCTACTGGTTGCACGTTATTTGCCCATAACCTCCATAAATGCAAGTATCTGTTCCTTATATATGAAATGCTCGAGTGTAAATTTCTAAATAACTATATGTACCTTTCTCCGAAAGAGAGGAAAGAAGAGCGAGGCGACCACACGAGGCAGCTTTTGCACCAGCCAATTCTAGTGTTGCTTCTGAGAGCTTAAGAACACTATATGTGGCACTTACAGAATCAGAAAAGCTACTTCTCTGTTAAAAAGTTGCAAATTAAAAATCATATACACAGATCTAATACAACTCAAACCAGCCAATTCTAGTGTTGCTTCTGAGAGCTTAAGAACACTATATGTGGCACTTACAGAATCAAAAAAGCTACTTCTCTGTTAAAAAGTTGCAAATTAAAAATCATATACACTCAGAGCTAATACAACTCAAACCAACCAATTCTAGTGTTGTTTCTGAAAGCTTAAGAACACTATATGTGGCACTTACAGAATCAAAAAAGTTACTTCTCTGTAAAAAAGTTGCAAATTAAAAATCATATACACTCAGAGCTAATACAACTCAAACCAGCCAATTCTAGTGTTGCTTCTGAGAGCTTAAGAACACAATATGTGGCACTGACAGAATAAAAAAAGCTACTTCTCTGTTAAAAAGTTGCAAATTACAAATCATATACACTCAGAGCTAATACAACTCAAACAAAACAATAAAAATAAAATAAAAAGGAGGTACGCAGGTACCTTACTAAAGCTAGGTGACGTTGCGGGTGTCTCCTCAGTGGCATTTTCATACTTTGGAGACAATGCATCATTGCTGGAGCCTGAAGAAATGGACACATCAACAGTGCTAGCTGTTGCTTCCAGTCTGAAAAGGCAACAAAAGAAATCAGGATGTAGTTGTCAGATTAATTCAAGTCAGTAGTGAACTAAGTTCAAGACCTTGCATATTTCCCATTAAGGCTTCTGACAAAAGCAACTTTATCATCATCTTCACATGTCGCAAATACCACCTTTTCCTGCACAATGGCAACAATCTCTCAGTTTCCTCCAAATTTAACAGTAAGCAAAACTAACAAACATGAACGAACAAAAACTGACTTGTCGGGCTCTAACACCAAGATGTGACAAGTGAGGCAATTCTTGTAGAAGGATGACTCCAGCTATGTTTTCACCGGCAGCTTTAACCTGTCAAAAATTTGTTTCTGTTTATATCAAATGGACACTTTGATTAAGAAAACAAGTTGAGAGATGGAGAGGGAAAAGAGATTAGTTTGTACCTCCTCATCTCCATCAGCCTTGTTGACCACTAAAATCACAGGGCCATCTACAGAAGGCAGCAAACCAGGAACTATACTATCCACCTAATACAGTAGTTCAATAATATAACATAAGCATCTCTCTCTCAAAAAAAAAAAGAATATAACATATCATCTCAAAACTTAATGTCATGCCTACTGAACAGTTAGATTTCAAATAATACCTCGATAATAGTACCATGAGCTACTCCTGGGACAAGAACATCCCAGCCCGACGATCCCAATATAATTCGAACAGCTTTTAGAAGCATGGTGCAAAGTTTTGAAACCTGAAATATAACACTAACAAGCAGCACGAAGCAACTTTAGATGCATTACATAAGCTGATGTTTCATAGCCAAATTTAGAAGGAAGAACGATATGTTACCCTGCACGAATCTCTGCTTCAGTGTAGGTCCTGACATTCTCCTCTGGAACTCCAAAAGCTTTTCCTAGAATCTGAAGTTCAGAACAAGAAAGAAAGATTAATATACTGTAATATAGGGAATGTTTGTCAAAGGATCATCAAGTTATTTACTGTAATATAGGTTCTGAAAGCAATTTATGATTGCACAAGTCATGCTATAGTTTTCAATCAATAATTGATCCTTAATTCAGCCTCTGACTGAAAAAGAAAAAGAAAAATAGGTAATACTGTCAACCTGAACTTTGTCCGGGAAAATAGAAAGGAGTGCTTCAGAGTACTCTTCTGTCAATCTCCTAGCTCTGTCAAGCGTAGCCTTCAGTCTCAGTGCCCAAATGTACTTCCCATCTTCACTTCCTATCAAATTCATAAATGACAATAGAGAAATTTGAGATTTGCAAAAGAAAACCCTTCATAAATTGGAGCTCAACTCAATTATTGAAGTACCTTCTTTTTCAGATAAGCCTTTGTCTTTCCATGCATCAAGTTCACTAGATATTGCACTACACTCATCAGGCCTCCAACCTGATAGCCTTACTTGCTTAATTCCAGCTATCAGCGCATCAATTGGGTCATTCCATGGCCCAGTATTTACAGACTCAATGCTCTGAGATAGCCAAGATGAGCCACCAGAGGATTCAATTGCATTGATGAACCGGCTCAAGAGAACAAAAGAATAATCCTCCAGACTGATTTCACATAGGCGCCATTTTTGTCGCATAGCAATGGCTGTGTCTGAAGCATCATTTCGTAGGCCGCTTTCAAGGCCTTTTGCAATAGCCAACCTTAGAGCAGTCAGAGATTTTAAGGTCTTCATTAAGAGATCAATGCCAGTGGTTGCAAATTCTTCAGATTCGTGCGACTTGTCGAGACTCTATATAAAGATTTAATAAATTAGCAATTAGTGATTAAAAAAATTACAAAAGCAAGGTGAAGGGAGATACCTTTTTGCACTCTAAGAATAAGTCAAGAGCTTCTAGGTTCTTCTCATCAAAAGATTCTTTGATTGATTCCAACTGCTCGGCAAGGCTGTAAGTTGTACATCCAGAAATTTCACATAAATCAGATGCGTAAGCATGTGATTTGTATTTCACTCTCAAAGTGCATAAAAACACAACCATAACATGTTGCTTTCAAGGATACAAAATACAATTACACAAAAGACCATTTTGATGATTTTACAAGCGAGAACAAACTGACAATATAGATAGAGATAGTAAAGTAGTAATAATAATTAGTGAATTAGGTTAATGTTCATCAAACCTCCCAGCATTGAAGAAATCCTTTAGTTCCCCGTAAAATATCTTAAACTGCTCAATGAAACTTTCACTATATTCCCCAGGGTTCATTGTAATTCGAGCCAGCATAGCCTCTGTAGCAATCAAATCTTCTGGCCCAGCATTCCGATGAAGTTTATTTTGAATGGTATGTTTTATTTCTTGCTGCTTATTGCAAAAAAAAAAAAAACAAACAAAGAATGACAAGAATTAATCCGCATGTTGTATTAGATTAAGAATATATAGTGCCAGCTTCATATCTGAGAAATATTCAGTTTCGTATGCAATCTATAGTAAAACATAGGCCTAATTTTGATCAAAATTAGAGCTAACAAAGAATTACCTTCAGATCATGGGGGATATCGTTACGATGTGCAATATCACGAATTCTCGTCAGAGGAACAGAAGCTGTAAATTCCGACTTGAAAGATGGTAAACAGGGATGAACCTTCCTAATGACAAGTAGCTCATGAGGAGTAACATCTTTACTGCTGTAAATCCGCTCCAGTTCACGAAAAATAACCCTAGATATCTCGGCATGACGGTTTGGCCTATGATGGCCACCACCTTCAAAGCAGGGTATTTGTCCTGTGTTGATCCACTTGAGGTAAATGGAAGAGTATATAAGGGCCTTCATACGATTTCCCTTAGCACTGCATCCTGTCACGAGATCTCGCACTACCTCTAGCTGAAGTTAATCAATGAATTACTTAATTAAATATAGCATAATCAATAAATTTAATTAAGCAGGAAGCTAACTACAATCAAAGAAAGTCCTAATCATTGTGGTATAAAATTGAACATCCATTGAAATGCTTCTTGTTTTTTCTGTTTGTGCCAAGTCCCACCAGTAGCAGGCTAAACAGGGACGCTATCCAACCTATTCTCTAGTGAAATGGAAATTGTGTGTTCTTTAAATTGAGCATACCTTCTGCCACCAATTCCTTGCATCTTTATCACCCTTCACTAATTCCAAAGCTACTCCTTCAAGCCCTTCCAGGTTCCAAACTCTCCCAACCTCTCTATTTCTGTGATTGTTTGACTGCATAAATGCTGCTTGTTGCCCTTTCCACTCCTCCCCAAACTTGGTCGATTCACTTGCTTCCATTTCAACAACTGCCCCTTTGGCATTCTGACCATCCTCACCCTCCGTTTTGACTGCCACTCCACCAACTGGTGGCTCAGTACCAAAGGGAACAAGGTCAAGGGACTCTCCAGTCTCATTCCAATGGCAAACCATATTGAAGCTCCCTTCTCCTGGTAGATCCAAAACCCGGTTAGGACCATCCTCCCATTTTTTATCCTTGTTACCCTTTCTAAAAGTCACAAATTTATACTCTATTGAGGCTCCTCCAGGTAGTTCGAGCTCACAAATCCATCCATCAGGGCTCCAATCTAATTCGACTTGGTTTTCCCATAAACCGAGTTCTTCTCCTGAACCAATAATGCCTATATGCTCTCCAAATTCTACTTGGTGGTTCAACAGAACTCGAATTCGGATATTTCCTTTTTTCCCGGATGATTTTGTCTCTTTTGGCTCAGTCCTGGATTAATGTATGCTATAGAATTATCAATTATGGCAAAGCTGGTTGAAATTTTAACAATTAAAATCGTTACCTTTCTATAGGTGGGGCGCTAGTGGCCTGACAGAAGAACCGCCGAGCAGGTACAGGATCTCGCCTTCTCATCTGCTTCAGGGGCAAGAATCGATTGAAGGAGAAGCTGTTAGTATGTGGATTGATTTTGATTTTGATCAGGGAAGGGTGCATGTGCAAAGCGCGGATCGGAGACGCCATTCTCAGAGGCAATTCGTCGAACGAGTGACGGGTTAGCTTAAACGAGATGCAATTACGCTTGTTATTCAATTTTCATGGGGAGTGTGTGGAAGCGTGGTGTCTGTCGCGTGTTGGTGGCGAGGAATAGAATTTTTGAGTAGTGGGAGTGAGCAACAGACCAACAGTCGAGTCAGATGAAATAATTTATTGTGCTTCTGTTTCTAAATTTAGTTCAGACTTCAGAGATTGAGAGGAGGCCAGGAGGGGATCGGAGTCGAGCTCAAGGGAATCCCGTGCGCTGCACTATACGAGGCGCTGCACATCAATGCCAAGTGTTTAACGAACATGATCAAACGGTTTCTGGGCACCCTCGAATTCATATCATCTGAGGTAACAGAAATTTTGAGTTTAGTCCGATCTGCTTTGGCTTCAATATTAAAGCAACCCGTGTATCATACCCAGAGTTATTAAATACGGTTCTACATATGCGTTGCACTGGTATAAAGCCACCCGTACATCATACCGGTGGCTCTTAGAAGTAAAGAGGAATATTGGTTGCGAAGTGTGACTGGTTTTCGGTGGTAGAGCATGGAGGCGAGAAGAGACTAGAGAAGAAGAGTTGAGTCACGGGAGAAAGAGCGGAAGTGTGGAGGAATATCGTCGCCCCGCTCTCTCAACTTGAGTGTCGTGTGTTAGTCTATGGAGTTGCAAACAAAAAGCAAGGGAGAAAAAATGGTAAGGAAAATCCTAAAACGTCTTTCAAAAAAATAGATCCAGTAGGACGTCTGTGGACTTTAGCCGAATCCCATACCTGACCTAACTTGTCTCTAAGCCCGGTCCTACCTGACATGTTACAGTGTTAGGGTTCTATCAAATAAATAGCAGGGCCGGGTGGGTATGAGCAGACCAATGGGCCGATAGACTTTTATGTCATCCCTACACATTGGCAGTCATTGGCCGCATAAAATCTAATTATGAGGATTTAATATGCGGATTCGGTCTCGGTATTAACCAAAACCAAACAAAACCCACTTAAAATATTTTATTTATTAACAAATATAATTTGGAGTATCTGAACAATTTTAGTACGAATTCAGATCCGCGGCCCAATTTTAATGACTCATCCGAACAAATTCAATTAAGTGAGATTTATCTTAGTCTCCAGTTTCTTTTATAACCTCCCAGCCAATTCCTTTTATATATTTAGTTGATGTGAGACTAAAGAATATATAGCGAAATCCGGATCCAAGGCCTAAATTGACACAAAGTTCATCTATTATTATTAAACGCTGACAATCTTTCACTCGCGCCTTAGGGCATTCAATTCAAAAAATAAAAGGCAATATTAATGAACCGAATAGACTATTGTATATATACAAATTCAGTAATTTTTTCTCTTATTATTGATTTTTAGAGTACTCTATTTTTTATATATGCAAATGAGTTGCTGCTGGTCTATATAATTTTTTAAATGGATGTAACTAAAGTTATAAATTGTATGAACGAACTATTGTATGTTGCAAATACTGCTAAAATATGTATATATAAGTTCGCATAAAAATTTGTATATGCTGCCGCATATCGTACATGCAATATGCAGTAGTTTTTCCCATACCGTATAAAAACCTCGTTTAAAAACATTAATTCTATTTCGTACAGAATTGACATGAATTTTAATCAGTCCGGTTCTAAACTCAAGTATTCTGTTACCTCAGAGTTTGTGGAATCGGGCACCCGCCACACCCAGCCGTGTAACGCGTGTTGGATTAAAATAAATAAATCAATCAAGCAGTCCATATCTAAAGGACACGTGTAGGGTGCCATCAGGAAGTGAAATTTATTATTTGTTTGAATTATTTTAACAAATAATATATTTTAATGAGCCAAGGGGCTCAGACCTGAACGACACGTGTAGGGTGCCTTATTTTGAAAGTGAAAAAATATTATTTATTTGAATTATTTTAACTAGTAATATGTTTTAATGGGCCAAGGGCTTTCTCTCCTGGGCTTGTTCGAGATAATTCATGAACTATTGAACTGAGCCGCTTTCGCCCAATCTCCAACGTGAAAAGAGATGGGCAGTTTTTGAATTCAAATCTGTTTTTTTTTATTTTTTTTAAAAAGAAAAGAGAATTTTTTTTTTATCTGAATCGTTCAAAATTTATCACACGGTTTCAGTTATATTTGAATTATTTTAATATGTTAGATTGATATAAAAGAAAAATGTAATGGAAGTCCTGTAATAAATTTTGAACGATTCAATGAAAGAAACAAAAAATGCTCATTTAAAAAAAAAACAGATTTGAATTCTTTTGATAGAGCCTAGAGGTACATAAAAGGTTTGTCAGATAGAATGATAGAGCCTAGAGGTACATAAAAGGTTTTTCAGATAGAAGAGCACAAAAAAGAGCACCAATTTATGATTCCCTCTAGAATTACTTGTCAATCGTACAATGATACAATTCTAATGTTGCTATTAATTTAGCAGTAATGGCAAAACTCTTACAGACAATGTTATTAAAATTGGATCAGACATTGATCCAGCAAAGCATTAGATCCACAGTTCAATTTTGGTTGGATCGATGATTCAACCGGTTTAATTGATGGTTCGTCTGATTTTTTAAGATGCATTTTTTAATTGATTTCAATATAGAGCACTAGATTTATTTGAAGCTTTGCCTGATATATGATAACTTTTTTTTATTAAAGATATGTGATGACTTTATCTAAATTAAACACATGAATAAATGAAATCAAGGCACCAGCTCTACAAAGTGAAGAATAGGCATCCAAATGTACCATAATTCACAAGAACATTATCAAAAACACTGGAATCTTACATAAAAGTCTCTGGACAAACTAGAATTTCAAACATAAATGGATCAAAACACTGAAATTTTACAATTTTAACTCTGTACATGCCAGAAACATTACCTGCTAGACTGAACCTATTAAATCAAAATCAATTTATCTTCATTACACAAGATATCTTATTTCTCAATTCAGCTTGAACTTTCCAGCAACTACATGAAATTTAAAGGTAATTGTCATTCATTGAGGCAAAATTAGGATTAATTTGAATTAAAATTTATCTATTGGGTATAATTGGCACTACTCATTATGATTGGACATTTGGCAATATAATCAGTCATATAAAACTCCACCCAGTTTGATACTTGCAATAATCCTATTAACTAATATCTTAAAAATAAAGTCAAATAATAAACAAAGATGTATTACATTTTTTGTATGTAGACACATCACTCGTAAGGTGAATTGAGTTTTAATGGTTTGAATTTATTATTTGAAGTCAATCCGATAGATTTTAAAGTTAAATTTACAAAGAGACTTGATGAACTTAAGAACACTCTAGTTCTCATAATTTCAACTTAATAAAAATCATGAGAATAATTTTGCTTGTCCAGGCAAATTGTTTAAGTCTTGTTGAATATGTTGGCACGAAGAAGCATAGACAATGATGAATTATGGACAAAATTTCAAGTGAAAAATCTTACCTCATATATTGGACGAAAGAGAGGCGAAAATTTCTAAACATTAGTTAACACTCGTATATAAAATATATGCAAGTATAATTTGACAAATTCTCCTTCCACATAATTTGAAAAATATATTTTAAATATTGTTCAACATACTCTTTATTCATATTATTTCGCCATAATTCGTCATATATTCCTTGAGAAAAAAAGAATACTTCAACCTACTTTTAAAAAAATTCACTTGAACGGACAATTCCGTAAGGAACTTAATTAACATTCTCTTCGTTCTCTTCTTTTAGGAGTGATACGTTAATATAAAAAGTCGAAAGGATACAAATGATAAAAGACAAGTGCCTTTATTTTTTCGCGCCTCGAGTCCTCGACACTTCTTCTAGAAGGAAGAGAGCTTAGCGAGAGCGAGAGAGAGAGGATGTGCGGTAGAGCTCGGTGCACACTAAACCCTAACCAAGTCGCCGCCGCTTGTGGGTTTACCGGAGATGGCGGCCGACGAACTTCCGTCCGTACGGTCGACAGTAATCGGTATTTTCAAACTCCCCAAACCCTCGTTTTTCCATATAATTCCCCCTCGAAAGTGTATCTAGTGCTACTTGAGGTTTGCTTGGTTTCTGTTATGTGATTGATCATGGAATTTTCATATAGTTTGAAGGGTTTTAAAACCAACATGTGGTCTTTTCTATCAATATTTTGATGCGTTTGAAGGTCTTTTAATTAACTTTGTGATTTCCTTTACAATTTTGATTTTTATGCAGTTTTCGGCCTTCGCATAATGTATCACCTGGTATGTATGTACCAGTAGCAATGGTGAGAAGAATCAATAGTGGAGTGGATGGAGAAAAGGAGGTGGAACCCGTAGTACATTGTATGAAGTGGGGCCTAGTTCCAAGCTTCACTAAGAAAACTGAGAAACCAGATCATTACAGGATGGTAACTTGCTAACTTTTGGGTAATTATATGAAATTTTCCCCTCTTTTCAGGTTAAATTAGAATTGAGCCAAAGAAGGGAAAAAAATGAAAAAGTCATTGCCTCATTGGTTGTGTTATGTTAAATCTGTTTTGACTCTCTTAGCTTCTTTTAATTCCAGCCAATAGTGTTAAATGTTATAAATTTCAATGTCTGATTATGACTTAGCATAATAAGTAATTTGCAGTTCAATGCTCGGTCTGAATCTATAAAAGAGAAAGCATCATTTAGGCGACTAATTCCTGCTAATAGGTGCCTCGTGGCAGTAGAAGGGTATGTATATACACACACATTTTCTCAATCCCTTTGTTATTTATTCTTCATGTTTTGAAAATTTTATTCAGATAATTTCAATAGCTATTGTCAGAATTGAAGAAAATTATGAAACAGAAGAGTGTAATTTTTTTTCTTGCATTAAGAGCCTTTGTTGGTAATTAACTTATTTCTATAATAATTTATATAGATTCTATGAGTGGAAAAAAGATGGCTCTAAAAAGCAGCCATACTATATTCACTTTAAGGATGATATGCCTCTTGTATTTGCTGCTCTCTATGACTCTTGGTCAAACTCTGATGGTAATTTCTTCTCTCTCCCTCTCTCCACTCAAAATTATACTTTATTATCACTTCAGAGCTTCTGTGATCACCTTTCATTTTGAATTTCTAGCAGGTTTGTGAACATGAAATTTTGCTGCATTATGGTTTTGCCATAAGGAATAATAATTATCTCTCAATATTTTGTGATTTTTAATTTATATTCTTTTACAGGAGAGGTCCTGTACACCTTCACCATCCTGACAACTCGATGCTCGACCAGTTTGGAGTGGCTTCATGGTTTACTTTTGTATTACATATTGTATTTTACATTTATACTTCTGTTGGTGGTTAACATGCTTAATGTAGTACGTAAACATTATGTTTTTGACTTGATTTTAATTTCAGATCGGATGCCTGTAATTCTGGGTTCTAAGAGCTCCATTGACTTGTGGCTGGATAATTCAAATCAGAAATTTGAATCCCTTCTTGTTCCTTATGAAGGTCCTGATTTAGTAAGTTGAACAGTGCTTTTCTTGTCTATAAAAGGATCTACAATTTAATATCTTTACTCTTGTTTTCGTTCTAGGTCTGAAACTGAAATAATTTAATAAAAATACTAAATAATTTCACTCATTTTTCTGGTATGGTTGGCTACCATACAAACTTGTACAGGGTACTCAAAACCTTCTTAAATTGAGTTGTGTTGGATTACATTATTGTCAGTTATATTCTTTTATTCCTTATATTTTTTTATTGATGGTTCTTCACTTTGTCTCAAGGTGTGGCATCCAGTAACCGCCGAAGTTGGCAAAATGTCATTTGATGGTCCTGAGTGCATTATAGAGGTACATCAAGCTTATATTCATGTAATAATCTCTTTTCCTCAATCCTACATTTGTGGTTTGAACATTTTACTGATTATTTCTGTGTAACACTGCAGATCCAACTAAAATCTACTGCCAACCACCCTATCTCGAAATTTTTCACAAAGAAATGTGATGGTGGTATCAAGCCAGAAAAAGAACACTCAAAGGAGACTGACACTGTTGTTGATATCGAGAAAAAAGATGAACCTTTTAGCAACCAGTTGACAAAAGCTAAAAATGACGAGAAGAATGAGTCTAGTGATGTTAAAAAGGAAGAAACAAATGAGTCTGAGGATGTTAAAAAAGAAGCTTTAATATTTGAAGCTGAAGAATTTTATGCAACTGAGAAAGGAAAACAATCTTCTGGAGTTAAGAGAGAATTTGATGAAGTAAAGAAATTCAGTCATGTGGATTCTCCGCCAGTGAAGAAAGAAAAGGTTGCGAAGAAGGAAGATGGCCAATTATCTCTGCTTTCTTATTTTGGTAAAAAATAGATCTCTGACTTCTTTAAACAACCGTTATTTTGTGAATATATCTTATGTAGTTGTGTGGCCATTTAGGATTTAGGTTCAAGCCTTTATATTGCACTCCCTTTCTGTTACTTTTTGTATCACAAACTCTGCGATATGCATTGCATGGAAATGAGCATTTTGTGGAGAACTGCCTTGAAATTACATTGATAAATTTGAACTTTGTGACTTAGAGAATCCTAATAATAAAGGACACAAAAGAAATTGAACTTCTATCTACCGTTAAAGCTTTCAAGTCCTGGTCAAATGACAAATTTTCATTTTACTTGATAAGCTATGCTTTCTTTTAGATTTGAGAAGAATACATATAGCAAAATAATACCACTTAGATTGATCGTTCTCGGATCTTTGACTTAACGGATCCTCACTAAACACACTTTTGTACGTTGAATGATTCTGTACGGCAGGTATGGAAATGGAACAGCTTGTTTGAGGAAACAAATACCAAAGCTATTGTAATTATTTCTACTTTAACAATTAGCTACACTGGCTAAATCTGTCAGGACGAAGTGACAGAAGGTGAAGATTGAAAACTGGTTGTCACTCTTGGTTGCTACCAGTACTTAAAAATTCAACCAATGCTCTTAGCAAAACATACATTAAATAAGATTTCAGCATGCATTTGGTCAGGTTCTGATCAGCACAGCACAATCCATATCTTTGTGTTTAAACTTAAATGAGATGAAGAAATCTGGTACTGTGCCAATTAATGATTATGAACAATATCAAAGACAAGTCATAGGACAAACACAAAACACTAGCCTTTCCGACAGGAGTACAACAATCAAACGATACAAATATTATTTCTTCATTCGCACGCATTTAGGTGTGTTACTATATGTGCAAATAAAAGGGATCTAATTAACAAAACAAAATGCACTATGATTTTTATTCATTAATACGCCTGAGATTAGGAGTAACCCAAAAGGGTCTCGGGGAAGACCAATATTCAGCTGCTCTCATTCTGGCAGATGCTGATAACACCAATTTGGCTGACTTTGACCTCAATCTTTTACGAATATTATTCTGGCAGATACTCATAACATCCTCATTAGAAGCTGCCATTCTCTCTCCTCCCCAGTGCTCCCTTGCCAATTTGGTGTAGTCGTGAGTGAAGTACACTATGTCCTCCTCCAGCCATGGGAAGTGCTCTACCAATACAGCCACGGAGCATCCATGACCGAGAAACAATACAGCCCCCTTGAGCTTATTTATCCTCTTGCCTTTGATGTAGATACCTTCTAATGGATACTTGTGAAAGACAAAAACGGTAATGTTCGGGATGGAAGATTGCATTCTGACACTAACGGGCGGGCCGGTGTAGACTACCAACAACTTACCATCTAAGTTCACCAAGAAAATGTTTCCAAATGGTTCGTTGATTGGATACCCACTTAGTTGAACTTTTCTCACAACCAATCCAGTCTCGTGATTGTTGAAATCAAATATCTTTAGATAAAAATCCCGGTCAATGGCAACGAATACTCCATTAATGAAAACCACATCCTCAACCTCTGTCTTGAATACTCGGTGGACATGCGTAATCCACTTACCACCTCTGCCCTGCAATGTGAAGCAGTGGGTTTTCAAGCCGGAGAGGAAGAGCAGCAAAGTGAAATTCGGATCAACTGCTGGATCAGAGGACAAGACGGCAAAGCGGACTATGGAAAACTGACTGTGCCGTATGTTCTTGTCCACGAGATGGTATTGACGGATAGCATCACGGTTGAAAGAGAGAATTCCATCTTTGATTGAGGAGAGGGGATGGAGATGGATTGTGTCCTTAGTTACAGGGTTGAAAAGGGAAACAGAGGAGTCGTGGCTGAGAGTTATAAGCCAGCCATGAGACAAGCCGACGCAGATGCTGTATATAGCTTCCTCAAGCTGGGGCAGCTCTACCAATTTGGGTTCACTGGAAGAGTTCTTGATAGAGGGATCTTTGAAGGGGAGACGGATGACCTTACCGAGTGAAGGAATGCCATTGGTACGGTGAGGGACGAGAAGGAAGGGCGGCTGGGGGGAAGGGATGGGAGATATGGGGGAGTAGTTCATGAGGGAGTGACGCCAATCAACACAGACTACGCCGAAGTTGACAATGGTAGCGGCCGTGGCACTATATTTTGAGGTGATTATCGAGAGGAGCTCAGAGCAAAGATTGTTCCAGGGACGCTGGCCTTCCATTGGAGAGGTGGCGCTCGTTTCGGAATTTCAATTCTTGATTTCAAGAAATAACTTAAACTGGGAGAATGTGGAAGAAAGAACTGATTGTGAATTAATGGAGGGAGTTTGTTGTTATAATTTTCGGTTTCCAGGCTTTACATATCCGTTGCAGCATTTTTAAACACACCCCACCCTTTAATGGATGGTGGGCGAAAATTTCCGAAATTTTTATTAATAGAAAAATAAAAAAAAATCATAATTTTCGGAAATTTGATATCTAAAAAAAACGTAACGTGCCGTTAATCCTTATCCTGATTAGTAAAACAACATCTAACAAAAAGAAAATATAGGGACATAATTAGAGAAGGAAATTTGTCACGGCGTGACTAGTCACGTCACGTCATGTCACGTGTGTCGATTACGTGACGTGATCGTGCGCGTGACGTGACCACATTCTAGTGAAAATATACGTCACGTCACGTCACGTCACGTCACGTCACATAATCACGCCACGTCACGTCACGGTATGAAACATAGAATATCCAACTTTTTTATATATGTATAGAGTATTCAGATTTTTTATTTTAGTGTAAATTCAGTGATATTGGTACTTATGTAGTATTGATTTTTATTTTTATTTTATTTAGTCTAATGAATGTTTGTAATTTAAATTTTTAAAGTAATGTCAGATGCAACATTTCCTAAAAAATAATCTTTAAAATATTATTTACTTATTTTAGAATTTTTTATATCTTTTTTTCTAATTTTTCAACAATTTAAATTAAAATAAAATAAAATTAACATAACTAATTTACATCACAACATGTCACATCACGTGTGATCACGTCACGTATGGTCATGGCGTGACTACGCGTGACGTGACCATCCGCTATCATTTTGGTCACGTCACGTGAAAAAAAAAAGTTGATCACGTCACGTGATCAAATCACGACGTGTTTGTCACGTCACGTCACAGCGTGTCACGTATTTCCTTCTCTAGACATAATTGTTATCAACGTTCGGGAAGTTCAGTCCAATAGTCTGAAAGATATTTGAGTGAAATTTTGGACGTTACTACCTGTAACGTCCGGTTTTTTTTTTCCTCTTGTTGTTTCGTTAATCAGTGATAATCTGATTTTGCTAATTAACAAATTTCTCTTGATCATCACGTTTTTCTTATATATCTAATTTTCCGAGAAGTACTTCTCCATTGTCGATACATTTTTTCTATTAATAAAAATTTCGGCAAAAATTTGGGGGAAATTAACTCTGCTGTTATTCTAAAGGAATTACAGGAACCTGTCATTCTAATGCCAACCGTTGATATTTATTGAGATTCGTGCATGAAAATTTTTCCTCCTTGAGATTAGTGCTTGAAAATTTTGAACGGTTAGAATCGAAATAACAGGGTCCTATTATTTTTTCAGAATAACAGCAGATTTGTCCAAATTTGGGTTCTTTAGAATCCGTTTTGAAGGAATTTTCACTGAAACACAGAAGCTCTTAACTGGAATCAAGAGATCGCTTATGAATATTAAATAGTTGAGTGGTTTGACCTCCAATCTTTACTCATTTTTTTAATATAAAATTGAGTCTCCAAGCATATTTGAATATAAAGATCATATATTGATCGATTCAGATGGAATATGAGACATAATAAAACATAAATTACATGAGGTATTTAACTCAGCTCTCTCTTTTTCAATAAAAAAAGATGGTAAATTGTTGCTCTTAAGCTCAAGATAACTCAAGAAATTAGTTCATTCAATAGAACTTTTGCTATGTGAATTGAAATCACGTTAAATATCTAAAATTTGTTCGATTGAACTCTTCTCTTTTGTTCTCCGCTTTTGATCAACGGTGCGGAATTTATATCACCTAAGGTTACATAAAATTTCTGTTAAGATTTTGACAGTTCGATTAGAACTGAACGAGTATTAAAGTAGCTCTGTGTATTCTCTTTTTAACTGAATTGGCTCGGATTCTGATCGAATGATCCGGATCTAAATATAAATACTTTGTTACCTCAGAGGATATGGACTCCGGATCTGAACAGTGCCATCTCATCTCGACAAGTTGACACATCTACTCTTTCATTTTCTTCAGTAATTTTTATTTATATCATATTAAAAAAAAACCAATTAACCATTGTTTTCACATAATTCAATTTTAATTATGTTTGCCAATTGAATTGGCGGGCCCACTTTTTTTTTTTTTTTTTTTTTAACATAATTCATCGTGTGGAGGAAGAAGAAAAAAAAAGTAGTCCACCAATTCATTTGGCAAACCCACTCTTTTTTTTTAGTTTGTTTTCCCTATGTTCTTAGATGAATTATGTTAAAAAAAAAAAAAAAACATAGTCCACCAATTCAATTGGCAGATGTTGTACTTTTTTTTATTTTTCAAAAACAGTGATTATTTAGTTTATTTTTTTTAATATGGCAAAAATAAAAATTTCGGCATTTTCTGCATACAAGGTTTTTGCGGCACATTTGATTTCATTAAACATACTTTTTTCTAAGGTCAATTTCATTGAAAATACTTTATCCAACAAAATTACTAAGAACATAGGTTCATAGAAATGTGGTCTTAACCTTATTCTCTTATTGAATTTGATTGATTTCCTTAAAATTTATAATCCAGAATTATTTGTTTCTTTATTTTCTTTTGTAAAACAGGAAACACATTATTCTTGAGGAGGGTTCAAATGTCTCTATTTTTTGTGTCTCCATCATGCCTGCATATTCTAAAACGTTAATAAATCAAAATTCAAATCATAAATGTCAAAATAAAACCATTAGATGTGATCTATGTTATTTTTCTATGTGCTCATAGAAAAATATCACGTTTCAACTTTTATGTGAATTAATCATTTGAAAAATCAACGTCTAACAATTATTCACATTAGTACGTTTTTACAAGCTCTTGATGACAATGTCATAATTTTTTACATGTGCATAAATAAAATGACGCAGATCATATCCAACTGTTTTATTTTGACTTTTAAATTTTAAATTTTGAGTTCTTAAAATTCTTAAAAATAGAGGCATGATGGAGGCACAAAAATGAAGGTACTTGAACCTCTTCTTAGAAAAATGTCTTTTCACGTTTATTTAGCTGAAATAAATAAAGTTGGAATGGAATTTTAATGTGGACTGTAGAAAGGGCTATGTTACATCGACAACAAATTTAATTTTTAACATAAAAATTAAGGATATTCCAAAAACAAATAATTTTATTTTATTGACACTACTTCATCAGTGAATATATATTTTTTTAAATGATGCCAAATCTATCCCATTTTTTTTTATTAATAGGACAATAAAAAAAATATAATAACGAAAAAGATGAACAATTTTAGAAAATTTCGAAATCTAAAAAAACCATTGATTTATAACATTTGATAATGTGGTCCTTAGTCAGGCAGTTTTCCTTCTAGATAGATATATCCTTGATAATGTGGTCCTTAGTCAAAAAATCATTCATTATGCCTTGCACACACAATAACAGAGATAATTATCAAAATTGATTTTGGAAAGACATATCTCTAATCAGAGTGTTTGGTAGTGACATTACACAGAATCATATGGAAATTTACAGGAGCCCACAAGTTACATTTCACTCTGTCTTGGGCCAAGCAGAAAGCCATTAAAAATCCTATCTTATATTGTCAAAAGATGGGCGACGATGGAGAAAAGATCAAAAGAATCCAGACCCGTAGCATTGAGGGCCTTACACTGGTTCTCCAATTGGGATCAACATCTATGATCCAATTAAACCCATTTAAAAGCCCATTTAAAAGACGGGTTATTTTACAACAGGCCAGTATTTGTATATCCATTTCTGAGCATCCATTATGAGCCTTTGGGCCATCTTTGTTTACGGTCATTCATTCTTTTTTTCTTTTCTTTTTTTTCTTTTTTTAAAAGAGCCTATTGCCCATTTCATATTACTGAAATATAATAATTACAACCAACAGTTTACCAAAATCACAAAATCTCACATCTGCAACAGATCACAAATTGCAAACCTCACATCACTTTTGCGGTTTTTCACCAGTAACTTTGCAGAAATTAAAATGTAGCATAACACATATAGAAACTATGTTTTAACAACAGCCAAAAATATGCTAAGTTTGCTAAGCCACTAAGTAATGGATATTTATGGTCATTCATGATCTAAAAACTTGGATTTTGATAAACACTGGCACATAAACTATCAAGTAAATTACAATATATTGGCAATTTATAGTTGTACAATCAAATCCATATACCAAACACACTTTATTCATTTTTTTCTCTCTTTAATTTGCCTTGCAATTGTGTGTAACATTCTCTCCCGCTCTCATCCTTGATCGATGCCATTGGAGCTTGACCCAATTGATCCCCCTCATTTTTTATCAATACATAACCTACTATGCATTTACTTGGTGAATTACTTGTTCATGAGTAGAAATCGCATATTCTTCCTGGATATTGCAACGGATATTCATTTTTGACGGGCGTTGATCTCGAGAGATTTTCGATATTGCTTTCTGCAACAAAACTTGTATATGCAGTGCTGTAAATATGTATTAATTTTTTTATTTTAATCTTTTAACTTTAACTTATTACTTTTTCTTTCTTTTATTCGTATAAATATGGATTTATGGCTGAGAGCCTTCTATATTTGATAAAATAAATGCTAACAAAAATAGTATCTATCACATGGTACTAGCGCAAGGTCAATGCCACCCTAAGTCTACATAAATCCAGTTACTTGAAGATATCACCTAATTACCAGGTCAAATTGCAAAGTCCATGGGGAAAAGGGGATGCAATAAGCTCCAAATCTGCCCAAATTTAAGGATTTTGTTCGATAAAAAAAAAAATCGTGACCATCAGATGAATAAGTTCATTTCATAATGTTTCGCTTTCGTTAGGCCTAGCTAGATTAGGGACATTGATTTAAACCCTCTGCCTTGGTCGGCTGTTGGTCTCCTATTAACTGAAATAACGGGCCTTTCTCATTAACTAATCGATTGGGCATGTGCTTTTATTTTTAGAAAGGAATTAATTTAGGCATTTGTATTCCACAGGAAAAAAATGAATCTTCAAGCAAATAAAATTTCCAGTATCCTGTTTTGTTTTGCCAGAATATATTTTTGACATAACTTTGTATCGACTATTTTTTCGCTATGATGGGCAGACGTCTTAAGTTAATTAAATTCCTAGTATGCCAATCAGAAATTATTTAAAATAATTTGATTTAGAATATATATTATACCTGAATAGTTAGTATAAAATAATTATTAGTTATATCTGCAATGAATTATTGTGCTTGGTAATTGAAGTATGAGATGTCCAGTAGGTCATTCGAGAGAGAGGAGATAGAAAATAAACAATTCTCTGTGATAAAACTTAACCAATACAAAGAGAAATAAAAACAAAGGAGCAAAACCTTCATACTTTTCTGCATGAGGTGCAGGGCACCTTTTGCCATTGGATTAACCTCATCATTCTTTGAGTAAAGGTTGGAGGTTAAGCTAACAAACTATTTAAACATGCAACATTCCACACGAAGAACATTGTATTTGCCACTAGATCAAATACTAGTTCTCGATTAACCACGTTATTCGTGCTGCGTAGATGATAAAGAGATCAGAAAGTTGAGATCATATCACGCATTTATATATCTGTATAAATCCTGCAGACGACAAGCCAGATCAGTGCAAACATAGTAATAAAAAAAAAAAATTTCAGGAACTAAAAAGGCATTATTAATTGCAAGAAAATTTGAGGGTGATCAATTCAAGCAGTGACATTGCATTGGAATGACTGGATGTTGAATTTTATGAAATATATATATATATATATATATATATATATATATATATATATATATATATATATATATATATATATAAGAACTTTTTCTTAAACTTTTTAATTGAAATTAAGTCATTAAAGTCTACAAGTTCTACTAATTCAAATCAAGCATTCTGCAATTTGTATAATACATGTCATTACTGTTATAAGCATGATATTGGAAACCCAATTGTGATATAAGGACCTATTTGCAAACATTTCAAACTTAGAAGGTTTCTTATGTGAAATATGACGTTATGCCCTGTCAGAACCCAGAAGGACTTTAGGGCTATAATCATTTAAAAAAATCAGTTGTTGAACTAGTTGATCCATCGGTCCAACCATGTAAAATTATTGACCCGAAACTTTATCGAATTAACATCCAATCCGGTTTTGATAACATTATCCATAAGCATGCATCTAGCATGTACAAGTGTGTGTGTGTGTGTGTGTGTGTGTGAGGGATTCACTTACACCTTTTTTTGGTGATACCGGATTACACTCTGTATTTTCAAAATTCAAAGTTCAAACAGTTGATCCAAACCGATCAACATGATGGATATATTAAAATGTGTTTGCAAATCAAATTTTTATTTTTTTAATTTTTTACTATTTATTGAGATGGGTATAATAATTCAATGATTTGAAAACAACGATTTTGTAAAATACTTAATAAATAGTAAAAAAAAAAATATATATATATATATAAAATTTGGTCTCCAAGCAAATTTTAATTAATATGTAGATCTTGTTGAACAGTTTGGATCGACCATTTGAATTTTGAAATTTTTGAAAATATAGCTAGGATGCAATTTGGTGTCACGAAAAACAGTGTAAGTTGATCCCTCATCTTATATGTATAGATATCAGTCCCTAGTTTAGGAGCACTTGGCTATGAATTAACATAACAGATAATAATATGAAACATGGTTTGTAGGTAAACTATCCGAGAACTTGGTTTCATATATAATGGGAAGCATATTTTTTCCTCTTCTTAATTTTTTATGCTGCGCTAGCTAAAGAGAAATTTCAAGCTTTATTACAATTAGCTTCTGTTTGGGATAAAAACTAAAAAATAATGAGACAAATCAAGCTGCTTAGCTACATCATTAAGTTAAACATGCATGTTATATCATAAAACATTTATAATTTAATTAATCACGACTACATAAACATGCTAGGTAATAAACTTGCACACTATATCTGCTTAAATTACTGGCGGAGGGGGAACTCACCCGCCTCCTCTCCTCTACCCCGCCATCTTATTTTTATTCCTGAATTTTAACATGCACTGATGCACGTACATAAAACAGGACCACACTTATACATAGATCCAGACAACAACGTAATATAAACTACAATTAAAGCATGCATATACTAAGAAATGCTATTTATTCGTCCCATGCTTTGTAAGATTTTGTTGTTAGAAGTTTGCAGTCGACTTGTAAATGCCACCGGCATGCCACCCTTGAGGAATCACATCATTTATCATTAGGGTTTTGCCCGAATCAGAAGCGAGACGAATCGAGAAAGGGGCTTGAAGTGCCGACCCTGGGTTCAGCATCCAGACGGCACCCCACGAGTGTTGCATCGAGCTCCATGAGCCGTGTCCTGCTTGCATGAGATCAACTGCAGAGAGGCTTCCATCTCCTCCTACATACTCGATCAGTACCGCAAAGTAGTACGGGTTTGACCCTGAGTCCACACGAAATGTGAGCTGGGTGCCTGAGTAGCTGCACTGGACACTGCAGGCATATATATATGCTTATAGGTTAATTTTCTGCTGTAGAAGAGTAAATATATGCATTCTTGCTGAAAGATGCATTAAAAGAATGATCACATGCATGAGATTACATAGTATGTTCCGAATAAGTGTGTTTGAGGCTTTGAGCAATTAAAAGGCAGAGAAGGTTAATTTTCTTTTTTGTTTTTTAGATGGCAAACCAAGTACGCTGAGCTATAGCAAACGGCATGACGGCATGACCTTAATTTACACTTAAATTGAACAAACTCCATGTTAAAGGTCTGATACTTTTTTATTTTATTTTGATAACCAAGGATCTGATACTTAATTAGGTAATTGATATTTAACTTAAGTACATACAAAATTTACTGGCAACTAAAATTAGATAAAAATATATAACTATAAATATATTAAATATTCGCACGTAACACACTGATTACTGCTGTTAGAAACTAATTAACATATATAGTTCTCGTAAATGCATCATTTATTGTACCCTTACCGAGTATACTGGATTTGAAGAACACCGGCATTACGAAGCTGGTCAGACTGGCCTGACAGAGCCATGGCTCCAAAAGCGGTCCCACTCAGGTCAAAATGAACAGGCTCTGCAAGGCACGGACCACCAGGACACTCGTCAGTTAATACAACCGTCACTGGGTTACCAGAGCAAGCCGCATTACTAGTACATTTGACCTGATAACAGGCACCGCAACCCGAGCCGGATTTGAAGATTGAAGGGCTGCCGGCGGCAATCATTGATGAGAAAGGAGCCTGAACAACTGCATTTTGGTACCCACATGCACCACCTAAAAAGTCACACAGAGTTATTTAAAAGCTATGCATGGATCACTTATCTCATGTGATCTATACTGTGCGCGTGCACATTTCATATAGGTGAGTAAAATGTTGGTTGTGTTTTAAAAGTCAACAAATTTTGTTTCCACAAAACCGCTACTAATTATAACTTCCTCAAAATCTTTGAAACTTAATTAGAAGCATATTTTAAAAACTCCTTGCTATGAGCTATAACTCTGTCCATAATTCGGTACGTATATATTAGTAACATCCCCTATATATATGCTGTATGCACCTCCTCATCATGAACACATAACAAACTATAATATATGAAATGCTAACAAGTATATAATAGTTGCAATCTGCCGAAATTTTTATAAATATACAAAATTTGATTGTTATTTAATAATCTATACAATTTTTGGAACGAATTTCAAATCTATCCATTGCGCCAACAGGGTTGCCGGTTCCAGAGCAAATAACCGCTCACAGGGTTGCCCACCCCAGAACCGGCAACAGAGTTACCCTTTCCAAAACCGGCAACAAAATTGCCCTTTTCAGCCCCTGGAACCGGCAACAGGGTTGCCCTTTCTGGAAATGGCTATAAATCCCACCCCCGCGTCCCTTTCTTCTCACGCAGCCCTCCCCTCCAAGGCCTCCATGTTTTTTTTTTTTTTTTTAAATTTCGTTTTATTCTTAGATAAATTAGTAAGGTTAGTTTAAATTTAAGATAGATTAGAAGATAATTAGAAAATGTCTTAAATTTTATAGATAATTAGAAAATATCAAAATAATTTTAGATAATTAGAAAATACCAAAATAATTTTAGATAATTAGAAAATACCAAAATAATTTTAGATAAATTAGAAAATATCACAATAATTTAGGTAAATTCTAGAATTAGTTAGAAAAATTTAGAATGGTTTTTAGAATTAGTTAGAAAATACCGAAACAACTTAGAAAATCACCAAAATAAAAAATATTATGAAATTCCAAAATTGTTTTAGAAACAATACCAAAATTTCGGCCAAAATTGTGTAGAAAATTCCAAATTAGTTGAAAATTCTCAAATGATTTAGAATTAGTTAGAAAATACCAAAACGGTTTAGAATATCTTCAGAATATTTTACTGAGAAAACTACAATATATAATCTTAGGTAATTTAGGAAATGCGAGAATAATTTTAGGAAAATAGTTTTCGAACAATGAAAATTGTAGAATTATTTAGGAAAATTTAGAAAATTATAAAATTGTTTAGAATGATTTAGGAAATTTCGAAATAGTTTAGAATTAGTTAGAAAAACTAGAACGGTTCAGAAGAAATAATTTAGAAAATAATTTGGTACGATTTTTGAAATTCAGAATGACAGACTTTGCAAGCCCAGCAGGCATCATGCGAGGAGTTCATCCGGCGTCAGCGTGATGTTCCTCCGACTCCCGGTAGGAATTGGCATTTCGGGGATGCAGGGGCATCATCATCCCAACCACCACTGGATACACAGACTCAGCCGGAGGTGACACAGCATGAGGAATACGGACGTCCCACACAGCGAGTCCGGCGTGAGGCATACGAATTACGGCGTGATGT
Source organism: Carex cristatella (assembly GCA_024447775.1). Lineage (NCBI taxonomy): Eukaryota > Viridiplantae > Streptophyta > Magnoliopsida > Poales > Cyperaceae > Carex > Carex cristatella. Next base: position 4,808,605 of record JAJHPF010000022.1, read on the forward strand.
CCGCTCTCCAGACCGCTTCTCACATTCGCAGTATCCTGGACATTAATCTATCTTCGGAGTCTATCTATCTTTTATTATGTTTGTAGACTTTTATTATGTATGTATTGTTGATCTGTTTTCGCTTTTATGATGTTTTTATTTCTATTACGTATGTTTTATTCTGCACATTCAACTGTAGAAGACTCATTTGTCATTGTACTGGGTGTTCCCTCTAACAAAAACTTTCACACAGATCATATTTGATTTGTCTTTGATCTGGATAACAAACATTTAAAAAAATTAACGTTACAAAATTAATTAGAATTAAAATTAACTAACAATGTACAAACAAAAAATAAAATAACTCACATCAAAATTGAACGTTCAAAATGAAATTAATTAATTTTAATTGATTAAAAATTAATTATTCCAAATTAATTAATTAAAATAACTATTCAAAATGAATTAAAAAAATTAAAACTACAATATATATTTTATTGAGAATATCTCCAGAATATTTTATTGAGAAAACTATAATATATATTCTAAACCGTTTTGGTATTTTCTAACTAATTCTAAATCATTTGGGAATTTTCTACACAATTTTGGTATTGTTTCTAAAACAATTTTGGAATTTCATAATATTTTTTATTTTTGTGATTTTCTAAATTGTTTCGGTATTTTCTAACTAATTCTAAAAACCATTCTAAATTTTTCTAACTAATTCTAGAATTTACCTAAATTTATTCTGACATTTTCTAATTTAACTAAAATTATTGTGATATTTTCTAATTTATCTAAAATTATTTTGGTATTTTCTAATTTATCTAATTTTCTATTTTCTAATTTTTCCAGAAAGGGCAACCCTGTTGCCGGTTTTGGAAATGGCAACTCTGTTGCCGGTTCTGGGGTTTTGAAACCGGCAACCCTGTGAGCGGTTATTTGCTCTGGAACCGGCAACCCTGTTGCCGCAATGGATAGATTTGAAATTCGTTCCAAAAATTGTATAGATTATTAAATAAAAAACGGATTTTGTATATTTATAAAAATTTCGGTGCAATCTGCACTCATTGAAGCACCAACAATATATAATAAGGATAAACAAATAGTGATTGTGTTGGTTGTAAAAAATGATGATGCATGATGTGTAATGCAAATTACCATCACTGCCAGCACCGTTTGGGCTGCCGTACCATGTCGCTCCACCTGTGGACCAACCAGAGGAAGCAGCAAGAGTGGTGCTATTCAAGTCCAAGAGTTTGCGGCGGCTTTGGCAATCTCCTGGGCTGATGAGCATTGCTAACACTAACACAATCGTGAAGAACAAGTCAGAGACAACAAAATGAGCCATTAATTAATTGTCACTTGAGATCCTGAGGAAATGATATATTCGTTAGATATCTTTCTGAGGAAAAGAAGAGAGTACAGGATTGATGAATTGAGTGTGGTAAAATGTGCTATTTATAGACAGCACGGGGGGGTGTTAATTAGGTCAAGTTGTTCAACATGGCTAAGAGAAGGCAATTAGATAGTGTAGCCTTTTCTTCTTAGTGAAGATTAGTACTATGTAAGGTGTTAAATTCTGGTCAATAGTTTGGTATTTTTTTATACCAAATTTCAGGATCAAAAAATTTATTACAGGACCAATTGAAACCTCGATTTCAATATCCTTCAAAGATGATCAGGTTTTACTTGAGGAGACAACTTCAGGTTACATTGTAAATATGTTATGGTGTATAGTACAATATTTGTTTCTCATTTGAACGACTTTAATAAGACATGTTATGATTTTGTTTTGTTTATTGTTGATTCTATCATTAAATATATTTTATATAAGAGATTCCCTTTAGATAATTTTCCAGTAATGTACTTCAGACATTAATCCCCGTATTTTATTGTAGAAGTCAACAATAATAAAAATACTTCTTTTCCATTTATATTAATTTTCTAATTTTACCAGTTGCCCGATAATATCCTTAGTCGGAATGAAAGAGTTTGAAAAATTGATCTCATTGCTTTTAATTTCTATATACTGGGTAACTGCCTTCATATATATCTTGCTAAAAGCTGTGAAAGAGTACACCTCAATGGTTCTATATTTCTATTTCTGTTAACGTATCAGCTGTACCCACCCAAACAAAAGCTAATTGCATTTCATGGCAATATCTACTCTACTAATACCCATCAATGAATTAGAATCTTGAATCCTCTTTCATGCACTTCTGGTATTTCATGCGGGATAAAATTTCAATAAGATAAAATTGTGTCACTTGGAGTCATCGTACCATATTATGCAGTGCCATGGCTGATCAAAGCAACTATTGGATGTTTCGAAAATATTGATACAAAAAAACATGGAAAAACATGGAGATTCTAATAAGGGTTAGTAAGCAAAATAGATTGATGTGAGAGAAATAAAAAAGAACGGAGAACGGAGGTGATTAATTAATAGGTACGTATATGACAGGAATTTGAGAATTTTTTTGTCCCACGATTGATAAAAAGTAATTCATATACGTTATTAAGAAGGCTTGTCAAGTGCAGGATTGTACACTGATCTTTCCCTTTCGTTCCCATTTTTCTAGAGCAGCCATTGAAAAGAGTCTTTTTAATAAGGTTAGCATCTAATTAATTACATTCATGTTATATTTTTCATGAGTATCAACTATTTTGTTAATGGAGTTTGTTCGTTGTTCTCGCATGTAGTTCTTGCGTGACGAAATATATGAATAAAATCATATATTTGATCATATATATTCCTTATTAGTCCAATCTAATTGGATTGAAAGATTATTTCAAACACCAAATTAAATGAGCCAGTCAAGTTTCTTCTTCTTTTTTCAAAACTGAATGTTCTTTTTTCTTGCCCTCAGTTGGCTTAATCTATTTTCTTTTTGAGTTTGATACAGCAATTCTTTTAATTTAATTTAAAATTTAATTATATCTAAACTTGTTCAACAAAATTGGAGTTCTAACCAAAAGTTAAGCGTAGCTTTAACTTCTTTTCTACAAAAGTCCATTTCTAACTGTTAGTTACTTTCTTTGAAGTAAATGGTAAAACAGTAAAATTGTATTTAAGTAATTACAGTTGAATCTCCATGTGAAATCAGAACCAAAGGGTGTGTATAGGAGGAATCCAGATCCAGTGAGGTAACCCAAAAGTTGGGTTTTAAATCGGGACCGTCTGATTCAAATCCGAGACCATCCATCCGGTAATTAGTGCACATATTCCGAGACGCGAATTCGGATCCCGAGATGATCATGAGCGACGGATTAGAAACGGATGGTCCCGATGCAAAACCCAAAAATTGGGTTACATTAGAGGATCCGCACCCATATAGGAGGAATCTACTTACACCTTTTTTTGGTGATATCGGATTACACTATACATTTTCAAAGTTCAAACAGTCAATTCAAACAGTTAAACATCATAAATATATTAAAATGTACTTGCAGGTCAAATTTTATATTTTTCTTGAATTTTTTACTATTTATTAAGATGGCTACAAAAATTCAATGGTATGAAAAAAATAATTTTGTAAAATATTTAATAAATAGTAAAAAAATTCGAAAAAATATAAAATTTGGTCTTCAAGCACATTTTAATATAAAGATCATGTTGAATGGATTAGACTTTAAAAACTTTGAAAATGTAGGATGTAATATGGTGTCACAAAAAATAATGTAAGTGGATCCCTCCTTGCATATGTGTGTACATTTTGAGAAAGAATTTCATTTCTTTTAAGACCTTTATGCACGAATCATATCAATAATTCATAAATTATTACATGGTTCAATATCAATATATGTATTTTTTTTTTCTGTATTAACCAGGATAGGTAGCTAGAGTATTTGTTATATATTATTCTCCAAAGACTTCACAAATAAATTCGGACGAAAGCTTATCTGGTTGGGACATCGACATGGTATGATTTGTTACAATAATCTCTGTCTTGGTCTTCAAATGTTCTTGGGATGCACGAACATGAAACTGTAATTATTAAAACATGATTGCATGACCCTTTTAATTTATTCCCTTATATGGGCATTAGAATGGATATCATGCATATGTAATGTTTTATTTACAATATATTTGGCATCCTTTTAAACTTCTAATACAATCTTTTGCTGGGTTTTGTAGGGATTAATTTAAAAGGCTGCACAAATTAACCAACAACAACCATTATTGAATATAGGGGAATGATTTCTGGTGATATATATACAATAAAGAGCTAATTGATTAATTTGTACAGTATTTCTATTGTAAAATATGAAAAGATATATAATTTCTATAGGGTTATATATACTAACATATATTAACAATTTCACTTTTGGAAGCTAACTAACTTATCTAAAATTCTTCTTTCAAAAAAAAAAAAACCTTTTGACTAGAATTCTTTCAGAAAAAACTTATCTAAAGCTCTTCATTTATCTAAAAATGTCTAAACTAAAGTAATTACATATTTTTCTACACCACAATTTTTCAATTACTAAAAAATTGCTTCTCCTGGTTGATATTCAGTTCAATTTACATGGATATATTATATATAGATGCTACTGGTCCTGCACTCTCTACCAATAAAATGTCTAATTAATTTAGATAATCACTTATATATATAACACTTTTGTTGTATATTCACAAGTAGAATACTGAAAAGAAGCAAAAGTGGACCAAGGAAGAAGATGAGATCTTCATTGAGGTGCACAAAAATGTCGGCAACAAATGGGTTAAGATTGCGAAGCGGCTTCCTAACCGGACTACGGCTGCAGTGAGAAAGCACTGGGATGCAACTAAGCGCTGAAAAACATAACGCAACCAATCAATGACAATATTGCAAGAGTATATCCTGAGCTTGGAGAAAAGAAATGAAAACACCAGTATCAACATAAGTGCAGATGTTGCCGATATATCATCATCAGTAGTTCAGTACTGCTGACAGTTGATTCCTTCAAAACCGATGCAACTGGTTGGAGCTCTAGATTGCCAGATTACGGTGGTTTTGAAAAATGTCTCACCAATCATGATGCGTTCTTGGAGTTTATGTGCGGCAGTCGTGACCTTCCTGACGATGACGAAGGAAAATAGCAGTAGATAGGAAAATTATGTTGATTTCTTTACTGGATGTATATTATAGTAGGTTTTTAAATTGTGACTTCAGAAACATATATATTTCATGACAATATATATGTCATTGTTATGTGATTTGTATTACATATTTCTAAAATTCGGCACCTCCTTTTCATAATAAAGATTCCACCATATATCGAATTGCACCGTCACAAAAACTTATATATATATATATTTCATAGGTTTTGAGTTGAACCACAAGGGAACTCTTGTCTCCATTTCTTTCATAGGTTTTGAGTTGAACCGCAATAGAGAAAATTGTCAAGGACCGCAATTTCTTCAATTTCTTGTTGTCTCCGTTTCTTTCATAGGTTTTTGGAAATGAAGATATAAGAAGTACAAACATGTTTTACTCCATATCTCGCCATAGTCGGACTCTCTCTCTATATAAACATTGGAATAAGAAATATTTAGAAGTAGGCGATTGCTCAGAAAATGCATTCTTTCACTACCGGAGTACTGGTACAAGCTATAATTTTCATTGCATTATTTATAGAGAACTTTAATGTACTACTTATAACGAAGCTGTAGTTTTCATTGCAATAAGAAAAATAAATTTAGTTTTGTTCAGATTTTAGAACAGATCGATTAAATAATTAAGCTTGGCATATGCATACAATGTACTTAATTCTTTTTTAAAAAAAAGAAAAAAAAGTAAAAAAAACTTCCCGTTGATAAATATTATTCTTTTCATGCGAAAGTAAAAGTTAACATGCTTTTGTAAACTGGGCTTTGTTCTTCTCTGTTTAGTTGGACTAGAGTATTAATTAGTTGCATATGCATCGACAATGATGCATGAAGCGCTGTTACGTACTTACCATGAATTGACTGTTCGTCTTTTTTTTTTAGGGTAAGCCCGTAGGCAATTGACTGCTCGTCTTTGGGTCACTTTTTAGAGTCTACTACTTTCCTCGAAGACTTTGACTGCTACGTACAGTGCTAGTCTTTGGAGAATTCAGATCCGGTGAAGTAACTTAATTTTGGGTTTCAGATTGGCACCATTTAATTCAAATCGGCGACAATTTATCTAGAAGTAGAGCGCACATATTCTGAGAGACGGATTTGAATCCAGAGACAATTTCAAGCGACGGATTCTAATCGGGTTGGTTCCACGGTCCGAGTCAGTACGGGTTGGTTCCACGGGTTGTCCGGTCCGATCCTGGACCGACCGGTTTTTTTCAAAGCACTAGCGTAGATGCACTTGTGGACTTATACATGAATTTACAAATTAATGATGCAATTGATAATGAATAAATGAAATGAATCACTTAGTTGTCAATCACAGGATGTGGTACCCATGTTTATGGTTTTATTCTATGTGGTGTTCTTCAATAAGGATGTAATTAATTAACAGTGGTTTAATTAGTTCATGAGGGTTAATTTTACTTTTCAATGATAATGTGAGATATATAATTACAAAATGGTGTAAGTGGATTCCTCTTGCAATTAATTAAGTATATAAATTTGTATTAAGCTGATTGAATGATTGAAAAGCGTAAGACAATTGTTTAGATAGCTCCTCTATATATACCATCGTTGTTAATGTATGTCATTAATTAAGATAATGCTATTCAAGTGAATTATAACAAATATGTAATTCTCTCTATTTCACTTTTAAATTTTCTAATATTTTTTTTTACAATTTTGCAGTTAGTATTTAAATAAGTGGATAATAAAGTCACTAAAATGAATGTTAACACTATTAAGCTAATTAAATTTAAGAATGATATATAGTGATGATGGTAACAATGAAAAGGCTGGTAAGTAATAATAATTATGAACGAATATAAATTAACTGGTGAGTTTATTAAATAAATAATTATGAACGAACAAAAAATAATTAATGACATTACGAAATAAGAAATTATTAATGAATAAAAAAATAACTAGTGAAATGATTAAGAAGATGACATTATTACAAGTATGTAAACACAATTTAAAATGCAATTGTGTTAAATAATTTGGTACATAACTATATATACATGAATATTTAAAAAAAATACACAAAATTGAACATATAAAATACAAATAAATTTTATTGTCATGATTATGCACTCCTCACTACTAAAGTTTCCGACATTTCCAAGAGTAGCTCATGTTATTTCCAATGGAAGGAAAGGCTGTTGGAAATAAAATTGTATTTTCTGACACAGCTAATAATTTCCAATAGCAGAACTAATAGCACATGGAAATTCCTGCTGGCAGTGCATGGAAATGTTTCATATCCGCTCTTGGAAATACTTCGGCATGACCCATGACCTGCCAAATATGGAAATACCTAGTCCCTTGCTCTTGGAAATAAGTTTGAAGTAGGGAGACATATTATTTCCATGAGCTACCCTTGGAAGTATTTTATTTAATATGTTTATATTGTTTTAAGGTGAAGGTTCATGGAAATACAGGAGCACTATATCCTTGTAAATGTTTTATTGATTCAATTAATATTATTTTATAGTTATACTTAATATTTCCATAAGACTACCGTTGGAAAAGTTTAATTCCTGAAGACAGAAATATTTTTGTTTATTTGAGATCTCCTTTTAAATGTTGAACAAAACTAAATCAAAACAACAAGCATTATTTAATTAAGATAAACTGAAACATTAGAATGAAAACTTAAATTTTGATCCTTGGAATAAAGCCAATCTATTTAATTAAGATACAAAACATTGTGATAAATGATAGCATTTATATAAGATTTCTCTTTGAATGCCTCTTGCGTTCTCCTGCAATTTATGTAAAACAGTGAAGGATTATTTGCGTCTATATGAAGCCAGACAACTTCATCAAAATGTGAAACACAAAAAATAAAGGAATTCATCACATGTACTGAATCGTAGAAAGCCATGTAAGTACCAGAAATGCACTGTTAAATTAATATCAGAAGCATTTACTCAATTTAGAAACTCCGATATATACTATGCCTGTTTTGCATCCATTTTAATGCACAAATTAGTTTGGGCATCTTCTGAGTGCCAACTGATACAAAGGTTTATTTACCCCATTTTTATTGGGCTATGGTATCATAGTTTCTAACTATGGTAAAACAATTTCAAAATTATTTCAAGCTATTCAATGGTAAAGCATGCATTATTTTTTTATGTGTATATATATGCATTGATCATGTTACAATTATACAATTCCAAAATTAGAAAATCTTACAAGATTGTCAAATTAATTCATTGTCAATGGATTGCAAGCTGATATGCATTGATGGCTAAAATTTTAATTATGTGGTCTGATTTACAAGGTTTGATATTTGGAGTCCCTAGCTTAACTAATGGTACCATCTCAATTTAAATATCCCCTGCATACAACGAAGAATAGTTTCTGGTATTGCCAGAAGAGTCCTATTACAACATATGTAGCAAGGGATCTAGCCAAGTGGTCATCGTTATAATAATACCAAGCATCAATTCTCGAGATCTCTATAGCAACTCCAAATTGAAACTGATTCAGCTCACCTACATTATTTAAGGTTTCATTAGTTGTCAAACAAGAGGAATATTTTTCCGCATTAATTAAGGTTTCAAATTTGTCAAATAAGGGGAAAAAAAATACTTGTATATATAAGATTGCATAATTTACCATTATCAATATTTTTTTAAATTAACAAATACTACCATATCATTCTCCTTCATATGTAGAGGGATAGACTAAAGGATCAGCAGCTGGTTCTTAAACTTTCTATTTAAAAGAGGGGGAAATAAAGAAGCCGTGTGTCTTATATGGAAGTACTTATGACCTTGATGTTGGATGTAAGCTTGTTGTATCATGCAATACAGCACACTAGAGATCTTTTAGATTATTTCAAGATAGTAGTTTTATTTTGACAGATTTACTGTTTGTTTGTTACCTTATCTGAGGTGTGGGAAAATAAGAAACCACATGACAGTTTTAGTATTCTTATTTTAGGAGATTTTGTTTCCTTTATTTTTTTATGTATTCAATTATAAAAGTAATGAGAAAATCAGAAAATGGTGCGGCCTCACTTTGCACCACAAATTCTCTCTTCTCTGAATATTGTTCAGTATTAAAATAATCTGTAAATCTGACATTTGGTATCAGAGCCAAATATGAGTAACGATGGTGATGGGACAGGAGGAATAACACCACCTTCTAGAGGGACAGGAGGAACAACACAGGAGAGAATAATAGTTAGAGGGGGAGGAGTACCAATTCAGTATCCGATGCTGAATGACACGAATTACAGTTTGTGGGCAATAAAAATGAAGATAATACTTCGAGCGCTTGGAGTATGGGATGCAGTAGAAAGTGAAGGTGAAGCCGACCAGGAAAAGGATCACGGGGCTTTTGCTGCAATATCGCAAGCAGTTCCTGATTCGACCACTATGGCTATAGCAGAAAAGCAAACTGCTAAAGAAGCTTGGCAGACAATCAAGCAGATGGCGGTTGGTGAAGATCGCGTCAAGAAGGCAAGGGCGCAAGTGCTGAAGAGACAATTTGATCGTCTGGTCATGTCAGACACAGCAAATCTGGTAGGGTTTTCACAACTGCTGATTAGTCTGGTTGGAGAAATGCGCTCCTTAGGAATGGAGTTGAAAGAAAGTACCATTGTTGAGAAGCTTTTTAGTGCAGTACCAGACAAGTTTTTACCCATAATCAGCACGATTGAGCAGTGGGGTGACACATCCAACATGACAGTAGCCGAAGCAGTTGGGCGACTGAGAGTGTTCGAAGAAGGTCTGAAGGGCCGACATCAACACCAAGAAGAAGAGGATGAGAAGTTACTCCTCACTCGTGCACAGTGGGAGGCTCTGACATTGAAAGATAAGAAAGTTGGAGAAGTTGCTGACAGTAACTCAGGCAGCAATCAAGAGAAGAAGCTGAGAAAGAAATTTGATAAATCTAAAATTAAATGCTTTAACTGCTCGGTCTATGGGCATTTTGCATCTGAGTGCAGAAAGCCGAGAAAGGAAAGGGCATTGATAGTAGAGAAGGAGGATGAAGAAGAACCAGTACTACTAATGCATCAGGTTGTTACTGGTGAAGAAGAAAAGTGCATCGAAACTAGTGCTGTGCAGATTGGGGAATTGCACTTGGGAACGCAACAGAACCATGTAGACAAGTGTTGGTTTTTGGATTCTGGCGCCAGCAATCACATGACAGGTAGCTTAGAGCACTTTACTACCCTTGACACATGTGCTCATGGTGCAGTAAAATTAGGGGATGGGCGTCGAGTACATATAGGAGGCAGGGGTACTGTGTTGATAGAAGGAAGGAATGGAGAACATAAGGCTTTGACTAATGTATATTACATCCCTAAACTGACGAGTAATATCATTAGTCTTGGCCAACTAGAAGAACAAGGGTGCAGAGTCGAAATGGAAAATGGTGAGCTACTGGTATTTGATACAGCTGGTAAATTGTTGATAAAGGTGAAGAGGTCAGCTAATAGGCTGTATGTGTTGAACCTGGAATTAGCTAAACCAGTATGCTTAATGGCAAACACTGAATCTGAAGCATAGAGGTGGCACACTCGATTTGGACATGTGAATTTTCAAGCATTGAAAAGGATGAGTCAAGAAGGTTTGGTAGAAGGGTTACCACACATAAATCATGTAGAACAGGTATGCGAAGGATGTCTGATTGGCAAACAGCGCCGAGCATCATTTCCAACTGTAGCAAAGTATAGAGCAAGTGAGGTACTGGAGTTAGTACATGGTGATCTTTGTGGCCCCATACTTCCTCCAACATCAGCAGGCAACAGATATTTTCTGTTGTTAGTTGATGATCATAGCAGATACATGTGGATTGCACTTCTACCTAGCAAGGACAAGGCATTTTCAATGTTTAAAACTATCAAGGTGTCCGTTGAGGTTGAGCAAAACAAGAAACTGAAGGCATTTAGAACCGATAGGGGAGGTGAATTCAAATCTGTTGAATTTGAAGAATACTGTAAAGAGACAGGAGTTAAGAGATACATGACAACACCTTACTCACCTCAACAAAATGGAGTGGTTGAAAGAAGAAACCAAACAGTTGTGGGAATGGCTAGAAGCATGTTGAAAGCAATGAAGGTGCCTTTACAATTTTGGGGAGAAGCTGTAACCACTGCTGTCTACATTCTAAATCGAACCTCAACCAAAAGTGTGGTAGGAATGACTCCCTATGAAGCATGGTACAAACGAAAACCAGTAGTACATCACATGCGCACTTTTGGGTGCCTTGTTCATGTCAAAACAGTAAGTGGGCATGTAAAGAAACTGGAAGATAGGAGCACAGCAATGGTTTTCTTCGGTTATGAGAAGGGATCAAAAGCATACCGAGCATACAATCCTGTTAACAAGAAAGTTGTGGTGACTAGAGATGCTGTCTTTGAAGAAGACAAACCATGGACATGGTCAGCAAATGATGAACAGGTGAATGAAACTGATGAGGCTAATGTCAGAGTGCCGTTTGAAATGCAGGTTGGTAATGATGAAATTACAACTGAGGCAAATGTCGAAGGATACGATCAGAATGGTGAAGAATCAGGTGTTGGAATGGCATTCACAGAGGGGCATGAAGATGACAGCACTGATGGGCATGACGATGACAACAGTGCAATCTCAGAAGGAACCAGACGTTCACAGCAGACACCAGTCAGGCTGCGCAGTTTAGCAGACATATATGATGAAACAGAACCTGTCAGCTATCTAGGTGTGTGCATGATGGGTGTTGAAGAGCCAACAAGTTTTGATGAAGCAGACAGGGAAGAGAAGTGGAGGCTTGCTATGAAAGAAGAAATTGAATCAATTAACAGCAATGATACATGGAGTCTTGTGGAAGCTGTAAAGGGAAAAAAGGTAATTGGCCTTAAGTGGGTTTACAAACTAAAGAAAGACTCAGAGGGAAAAATTGTGAAGCACAAGGCGCGCCTAGTTGCAAAAGGCTATGTGCAGCAGCAAGGTATTGACTTTGAGGAAGTGTTTGCACCAGTTGCCAGAATTGAGACCATAAGATTGATAGTTGCTCTAGCTGTGCAAGGAGGTTGGCTACTACATCATATGGATGTTAAGTCAGCATTTTTGAATGGTGAGTTGTTGGAGGAAGTGTATGTAACTCAGCCACCAGGTTTTGTAGAAAGAGGAAGTGAGCATAAGGTACTGAGGTTGCACAAGGCACTCTATGGCCTAAAACAGGCCCCCAGAGCCTGGAACTCCAAACTGGACAGCACACTAAAATCTCTCGGGTTTAAAAGGAGTAAGTTGGAACATGCAGTATACAAGAAGAAACAAGGCAACATTTGTATTCTAGTTGGAGTGTATGTAGATGATTTGATTATCACTGGAACAAGTGAATCAGAAATTGCCAAGTTTAAACTGCAGATGAAGGAGAGATTTCGAATGAGTGACTTGGGTTTGCTAAGTTACTATCTTGGCATTGAAGTCAAACAAATGAAGGATGGAGTTACATTGTGTCAAGAGGGATTTGCTCACAAAATTCTTAAGGAGTGTGGTATGTCAGATTGCAATCCGACAAAAACTCCAATGGAGGCTCGGCTGAAACTGAGCAAGGATAGTGTTTCGTTACCAGTTGATCAAAATAAGTTTCGAAGCATTGTAGGCAGTTTGAGGTACTTGTTGCACACAAGACCTGATCTGGCTTATTCTGTTGGGATTGTGAGTCGATTCATGGAATCTCCAAAAGTGGAACATATGGCTGCTGTAAAGCAAATTTTGAGATATCTCAAAGGCAGTACTAGTTTGGGGTGTTTGTACAAGAAGGCTTCACTAAAAGATGTAAACTTTGTGGGTTTCTCTGATAGTGATTTGGCAGGGGACGTGAATGATCGGAAGAGTACTACTGGAGTCATTTTCTTCTTGGGAGATAATCCAATTAGTTGGTTTTCGAGGAAACAACAGGTGGTTGCACTATCCTCGTGTGAAGCAGAGTATATAGCAGCTGCCGCAGCAGCCTGCCAGGGCGTTTGGCTTGAAACACTGCGTGCTGATTTGTTGGGTCACAACTCTCTGAAAATCAGCCTCAAAATTGATAACATGTCAGCAATTTCTCTTTGCAAGAACCCGGTGTTTCACAACCGAAGCAAGCACATCGACACAAAGTTTCACTATATAAGAGAAAATGTGGAGAATGAAAAAATTGGAGTCGAGCATGTGGGCACCTCAGACCAACTGGCTGATATTATGACAAAGCCACTGGGCCGAGTCAGATTCATTGAGCTGCGAGACAGAATTGGTTTGCAGGATGTGAAAGATGGGCAACAAGCTTAAGGAAGTGAAATGTTGGATGTAAGCTTGTTGTATCATGCAATACAGCACACTAGAGATCTTTTAGATTATTTCAAGATAGTAGTTTTATTTTGACAGATTTACTGTTTGTTTGTTACCTTATCTGAGGTGTGGGAAAATAAGAAACCACATGACAGTTTTAGTATTCTTATTTTAGGAGATTTTGTTTCCTTTATTTTTTTATGTATTCAATTATAAAAGTAATGAGAAAATCAGAAAATGGTGCGGCCTCACTTTGCACCACAAATTCTCTCTTCTCTGAATATTGTTCAGTATTAAAATAATCTGTAAATCTGACACTTGACTGGAAAAATCTCCACAAAGGCTGAAAAAAAAAAAATAACAAAGACATGCAATAACCTTTGAAACCATCAGCCATAACAGTAGCTAAGAGGCCTCCATCATTTGCTTCATGAAAGCCTATGCTGTCGCCTTCTACGGCAAGACACCTCAGTATCACTTCAATACAAAAACTATCTTCTGACGAGATTTTAACATCCACCTATCCTCATAATATAAATTAATAAATTAAACAAATAATTATATAGATATCATCAATATGAAAGTGGATAATTCTTACAAGAGTCAAACTAAAATTTGTAATTACTGGTACAACATTTTCAAAAAACAATGGCTTCTGGAAATGCAAAAACTGGTACAATAGTGCTGCTGCTCTAGAACTTCTATATACAAAACCCCAAATTCAACTTAGTTAGAAAATCCATAAAAATGTGAAATAAATCATGGTGGAAGATCTTAATATCCTGAGAATTTTGGTGCCAAGAACACTCGATTTGGAGTTGTAGTTTGTCCTGTACAAATTATACAAAATTGGTACAGAACCAAAGCTGGTACAAAACTGATATTGAGAAAAACTTAAGTTTGACATAGCTCTAGGCAATACAATGATTTCAAATTAAATGTGGATGTAGATCATGACTTCCTGAAATTTTAGAAACAAAAACATCCAATTTGAATCTATTGTTTGTTCTACACAAAAATAACAAAACAACATGTCAGAATGATCCAAACTGCACCTACAAACTGAAAAATGATGAAATAAATTGTTAAAAATATTGCAAAAATAAGTAAAACATGCACAAAATTTGTATGAAGGTCTTTGGGTAAGTTGTACATACATTTTTGCAATAAAATCATCAAATTGAGTATCAAGGAGACTACAAACTAACCCATAGTACATGTTGCTTTTGCGCTATGCATTGACATGAACTTAATGAGTCTCACATGCACTCAACCCAGTAGCATAGATGCAAAGGTATTATTTATTTCTTCTTGCTAACTTTTTAAAAGATATAAATAATTAACTATGCTTGAGAGTGATTTTCTTATTTCCTATTTTCTTAAAATGCCATACAATCAATAGAGAAATAGTTTGTTTTTTTCTAAAACAAATCCGAAGATGGACAGTGGATGAAGGGATACTGGGGATCGAGTTTTTTTTTTTTTTTTTTTGTTGAGAAAAAGAATTGGATCACTTATGATATTTCTATACTTAGTGGGGTATATTGGATGTGACGCTTCCACCATCTACTATTAATTTATTTGAAATCCTCGTCAAATCAGACAGATAAAAGCAAGAAATTTGATCCAACCTATTCATCTTTGTCTCAAGGACCCCTGGTTGCAATAAGTATTAGATATTGGTATAAAATATTATCATGTGCTCACAGTGGATTACAATCTGATTTTTAATATCCCTCAAAATGGCTTCATTATCTACAAACATTGGTGCTCGAAATACTGAATCATTGAAGAGGGTGTATATGTCTGATGCAAATAAAATAATCATAAAGTTAACCATCAAGTGGAACCTTTTATGTAGCAATAAATATTGGCATTGTATTTATTCTTGCTTCTTAATCTATCTGTTTATTTCTAGAGAGAAATGTTTTCTTAAGGAAGTTGTACATATTAAGTACTAGCTAGGCAGTCTCTACCTAGTTTATCAAAAAAAAAAAAAGTTGTACATACAGATTTAAACTTGTGTACTTATCTTTTCAGGTTTGATTTTGCTTATCTCTGGGTACAAAACAAATTTAACTAATTCATATATTAGAGAACCACACCAAAAGAAGAAACCAACTTAAGGTCAGAATTCGCATCCCCTGAGATATCTCAAACTTTGAGTTAATCTTTGGAAAATCGTTAATATCTCAAACTTTGTGTGGTTACCGGAAAGTACAACATGCCAACTACTTATTATGGTCTCTTTATTTGTTTTTAGGTATAAAGATCCAAAAACTGAATTGCCTTATGCCACGCTCGAATTGGAAAAAAGAGTTGAACTAAAATTGATGCACATCCTTTCTAGTTCTGACTTTTTAAACCAAGATATATTTTGTGGGTACTAGTTTCTTATTTTACTTAATAATAATCATGGTGCTCTCATTACATTTTAAGAGAAATTTTAGCAATTGGTATCTCTAATGGAGCTCGATGCTCTCTGTCGGCGTCTCCATCAATGGCACCGTCAGTATCTAATGGAGGTTGGAGAGACTGCGGTGGGCCCAGTTGGCAGCAGAGTGAGGGGTATGTTGAAAATAACAAGTTAGAAATAGAAAATTGATCTCAGCCATCCATCATTGATCAATTAAAAAGAAATTAGAATAGAATTGTACAGTACCAACGGTACTCTGTAGCTACAGTAAAATAGAGCTGTTAGAACTTTTGTTATAAATAGAGAATAGGGACCTTGTAAAAAACTGTTGTTCAATAATATAATAATCTCCTCAGAATTTATAATTTCCACAGGGTACTCTAGGCGTGCCTATGATGACTGGTCAGTGTGTGTTTAAGTTCAAATGTAAAAGTATATTGGTAACCAAACCAACCATTGCTGATGATATCTCATCTAATTTTCTTAATTTAAACTTGCAAATTGCAGCTGGTGCAATTATTTGACTTGTACTTATTAGATAGTCGGCTGCTTATAAGGTGTTTGATGAATTGCTCAATCCAAAAAAATTATTTCTGTTTTGACAGCTCGATGAATTGTTCAAATCAAAATATCACTTTTGTTGTGGGATGACAGATTTATTGATCTAAAAAATGCGAGGTTTTTACTTAAGAAGTTTTTCAAAAGCACATAATTAGTATATGCCAATCTGATTACTCATGGTATATGCCAAATGATCCTTATTTGTGGGTGCTAGGCCGAAATGATATAGGATGATGAGTTTAGAACCGATTGACCCGCCAGTCCGACTAGAGCTTATTTGATATTTGGTTGCTCATAAGGTGTCTGATCAATTGCTCAAGCAAAAAAAAAGTATGTTTGATAGCTCGATGAATGTTTCAAATCAAATTATAATTTCTGTTGTGGGATAATAGATTTATTGAATAAAAAACTGCAAGGTTATACTTGCTCTGTTAAGATTGAGGCATGATTAGGTAAAGAATAATTATGTGTATTCAGACATTGCTAGTAAATGATTAATTAGGAGAATTGTTTGTTTTTTGCAATACATAAAATACTGGGGTTTCATTTGATAAGGTAATAAATGTTAATTCAATACTACTTCTAGACTATGCTTGAAAGTTTTGTTCGAAATAATTCACCAATGTATAAATATGTAAAGAAATAAATAAGAGAATAAAAGTGACACAGCTCTCCCAGGAATCTTCCCTTCCCTCCCTTTGTTTATTGTATAGAAGTTTTTGGATACAATATTTTGTTATGAAGAAGAAAGCCTAAGGCTAGCAGTACAAATAACAGAGCCATAGTCTAAACATAGAAATACAATCTAGCAAATAACATAACTAAGGAAATACAATAAAGGAGAATCAATTGAGGCTGTCAACATTCCAAACACAGAAGACGGCTGATACCATGCCATCTGTGTAGATCTCGCAATACTCCCCCTCAAGCTGTACCGAAGAGTGCATCGGAGGTTAGCTTGCCTCTTATTCCTTCAAACATGCCCTTAGCCAATGCCTTAGTAAAAATATCAGCCAGTTGACTTGTACTGCGAATATGAGGAGTTTCAATAGTTTTATCCAAAATTTTCTCCCTTATGAAGTGGCAATCCACTTCGATGTGCTTAGTTCTTTCGTGAAACACCGGATTAGATGCTATTTGGATGGCCGCCTGATTGTCGCAGAATAGCTGTGTAGGTCTACCATCAAGACTGAACCCCAATTCATGAAGTAACAACCTTAGCCAAATGATTTCACTAGTTGCAGCGGCCATAGCACGATACTCTGCCTCCGCGCTGGATCTTGCTACTACCGTCTGTTTCTTGCTCTTCCATGTAACCAAGTTTCCTCCTACAAACATACAGAAGCCCGTAGTAGATTTTCTGTCAATAGGATTGTCTGCCCAGTCAGCATCCGTATATGCCACTATGTCGGTTCGCCCATTATTTTTCATTAGAACACCTCTTCCTGGTGAAGCCTTCAAATATCTCAATAATTGATTAACTAACTCCATGTGACCTTTCAAGGGTTTCTGCATAAACTGACTCACATAACTGACAGCGTAAGATATATCTGGTCTAGCAATAGTAAGATAGATTAACTTACCTACAATTCGTTGAAAAACACCAACATCTTCAAGTGGCTTAGTATCATGAATGCTCTTGTTATTGTACTCCATTGGGACACTTGCAGGCTTGGCTCCCATCTTTCCAGTTTCTTTAAGTAGGTCCAACACATACTTTCTTTGGGACAAAAACAGACCTTTGGAGGAGCGAGCAATTTCAATGCCAAGAAAATATTTCAAACTACCGAGATCTTTGATATCAAACTCCTTGCCAAGGTGCAATTTGAGATTTTTAATCCCTGTTGAATCACTACCAGTAATTACTAGATCATCCACATATATTAAAATAATCACAATACCTTGACTTGATGTCTTAGTGAACATGGAAGAATCAGCTCCACTACGCTTAAATCCGATCCTGTTAAGTGCAGTACTTAGCTTGCCATACCATGCGCGAGGCGATTGTTTCAATCCGTATATAGCCTTTTTTAAACGGCATACTAGTCTGTTCTCACTTGATGTGTGCAGCCCAGGTGGCAAATCCATATACACCTCTTCCTCCAGTTCTCCATGGAGAAAAGCATTTCTCACATCCATTTGGAACAATGGCCAGTCACAGTTTGTGGCAATTGACATAACAGTGCGAACAGTATTCATTTTGGTTACAGGTGCGAATGTTTCTTTATAATCTATGCCGTAGGTTTGAGTATATCCTTTGGCAACCAGTCTCGCTTTATGTCTTTCTACTATACCGTCACTTTTGTATTTGGTCTTGTAAACCCAACGACACCCGACCGTTTTCTTTCCAATTGGTAATTCTACTAATTCCCAGGTTTTATTTCGGTTCAAGGCCTCAAGTTCCTCATTCATAGCATTAATCCATTGACTCTGTTTACTTGCTTGTTCAAAATTATTTGGTTTTGGATTTGTTTCAATCTCAGCTAGAAAGGTACAATAATTTGGTGATAATTTGTCATACCTTATGCAATTTTGAATCGGATATTGTGAGGTGTGATATGTGATGAAGTCCTGTAGCCGAACTGAGGGCCTGATAGTGCGACTAGATCTCCTAACCGTAGCTTCAGCAGGCCCATATTCAGCTTCGAGTTCTCTCTCCCCTGCAGGTCCGTCCTCTGTTTCATCCAGATGTATCTCCCCTGCAGGCCCGTGCTCTGTTTCATCCGCCTCAAACCGTTCCTGATGTATCTCCCCTGATGTATCGCCCCTGCAGGCAGCATCTTCATCCGGACCTATCGGATTTGGGCTGACTGAAAAATCAATGTTCTCCCTTTGTCTCTCTTCTTGTATAGTACATGTGTTCTTCATCAAACCGTACATCTCGGGACACAAATAAACGCCTTGACTTGGGACTGTAGCACTTATATCCCTTCTGCGTTGAGGAATACCCGACAAATATGCATTTTTCCGCATGATGATCTAACTTGCCTGCATTTTGAGAATGTACGAAACAGATACACCCGAAAACTCGTAAGTGAGAAATATCGGCCTTTCGATTATACAGAATCTCAAAAGGGCTTTGAAAATTAAGTACTCGACTAGGTAGTCGGTTTATGAGATAACATCCTGCAAGTACAGCGTATGACCAGTAAGCCTTAGGCAAATTCGCGAAAAACAGTAACGCACGTGTTACCTCTAGCAAGTGACGATTTTTCCTTTCGACTATGCCATTTTGTTGAGGAGTACCAACGCAAGAGGTTTGATGTATTATACCTTTGCTACGAAGAAAAGTTTGAAAGTTGTGATTCATGTATTCTGTACCATTATCGGTTCTAATGACCTTAATAGTGGTGTTGAATTGATTTTCAATCATGCTGCAAAAATCTTGAAAAATTGAGCATACTTCCCTTTTTGACTTAAGCAAGTATAGCCATGTGGCACGTGATTTGTCGTCAATAAACGTAACAAAGTACTTGAAACCCTCTTTAGACTCAATTGGTGCATTACCCCAGACATCAGAGTGAATTAATCCAAATAACTCATTAGATTTATTTAAATGTTCTGAAAATGGTAATCTGTGAAGTTTTGCAAATTGACAAGGATCACAAGTCTTAACATTATTAAGAAAAGATAAGTTTAAAATCTGGAGAATTTTATTGGAGGGGTGTCCTAGTCTCCTGTGCCAAAGCTCGGCTGAAGAGACACCATCTTGTATCACGGCTAATGCTGAGATATTCGGCTCAATCAGATATAATCCATCAACCATTCTTCCTTCACCAATCTTCTTCCCGGAAGTTCGGTCCTGGAACACTACTCTCTGAGGAGTAAAGAGGACATTACAATTCCATTGGTTAGTGCATTTGCTAATGGATAGTAAATTAGCCTTTAATTCTGGAACCACTGTAACATCAATTTCTTTTGAGAAAATTTGGGCTTTCCCTGATCCCTTGGTAGGTATTGAAAAACCATTTGCCACAGTAACATGAGAGTATGTATTTTTCGGTTCCCATTTGTTTAAAGCTTTATTTGTGGTGAACATATTATCAGTAGCACCTGAATCTACAATAATTTTGGAACAGGAAGTATTAGATAAAGCTACTTGATTACCGATATGCTTTACAGCATTTGAAGTCTCACCACCTGGACCAGCAAAGGAGGATTCAGAATTAGTAGCACATGTCTTCATTAGAAACTCAAGCTGTTTGGTCATCTGCTCGAGTTTGTGTTGAACATTGCTATCTTCGGACTTTGTTGCTAGATGGGCTTCATTGGACTTATTCCGGTTAGGCTTTAAGTGTGGATAGAGAATCCAGCATTTGTCCTTGATATGGCCAGTACGGTTGCAATAATCACAGTATGCCCGATTGCCCTTTCCTTTGCTCCCTTTACTGTTATCTCCTGTTTTAGATGAGAGATGGGCAAAATTTTCAGAATTGTTCAAAGAGTTGTTTACCTTTGGATTTCTACCCATGACTTTCTTCCGTGTCTCTTCACTTTGTAGGATAGCGTACACAGTGTTGAGTGATGGAAGTTCAGGCCGCATCAGTATATCTCTCCTAGTCTCCTCGAACTCTGGTGTGAGGCTTGCCAAAAACCGAAAAACTCGGTCCTGTTCTTCTCTCTTGAAGTACTCGTTTACTGTTTCAGCAGGTGGTCGGTGGAGTCGCAACTCCTCCCATAATTGCTTCATCTTCCCGAAATGTTCCATTACAGGTTGATCTGGTTCTTGGTTGAGAGTAACCAGTTTCGGCTGAATTTCGAATATACGAGACGAATTATTTGAATTCCCATACATTTCGTATAGTGAATCCCACATCTTCTTGGCAGAACTAGCAAAGGCAAATATCTCGTAGACTTTGGGTTCCATTGCATTGCAGAGCCAAGACATAACCCGCAGGTCATTGGCTACCCATTCATCCTGCTTATTGCCTGCGTCAGTCGGCCTTGTTGTTGTACCAGTAACATGCCCAAGCCTGGTTCTGCCTCCTAGCGCCAATCTCACAGCTTGTGCCCAGGTCAGGTAATTTTCACCATTTAACAGAAAATTGGTTAATGTTCCATTTGAGTTTGAGTCAGCCATGAGGTTTTGGAGTTTAGAGAAATTGGTTTGGATATGGTGATGAAGAAAGGAGAATCTGATACCAGGAGGAAGGAATTACAAAAAACAGGAAAGACTCAAGGTATTCAGATTACCTTCGGCATAGCCATCAGCAATCTGGTACCTTAATCAATTCCCGCTCTGATACCATAAAGAAATAAATAAGAGAATAAAAGTGACACAGCTCTCCCAGGAATCTTCCCTTCCCTCCCTTTGTTTATTGTATAGAAGTTTTTGGATACAATATTTTGTTATGAAGAAGAAAGCCTAAGGCTAGCAGTACAAATAACAGAGCCATAGTCTAAACATAGAAATACAATCTAGCAAATAACATAACTAAGGAAATACAATAAAGGAGAATCAATTGAGGCTGTCAACATTCCAAACACAGAAGACGGCTGATACCATGCCATCTGTGTAGATCTCGCAATAATATGCATGTACAAAATGATTTCTTATAGTTTTTTTTTTTTCTTTTCAGATGGTGCCAATAAATGAGACTTCAACTATCATGATAATGTCAACCCCTTAACTATGATGGCTTTATTAATGCCTTAATTCCGGTAAGACAAGCACTTTTCAGATGCTTGCATTTCCATAATCTGCAACTTCTAACTAAATTAAATTTAAACTTTATTATTGTCCCTTTCAGTTTAGTCCTATAATTGAAGATCGACTAAAAGGAGGCTTAATTAAGCTTTAATTGACCTGTGAAATTATGCAGAAACGGGAGTACAATGTTTTCGCAGGAGGTCGTGGAGAGGCGATTATTCTCGATAGTTGGGGCACAAGGGCTCAATCCATAGGTAATTAAGACCAATTTGATTGCTAATTTAGTTTTTCAAATTTGTTTGATATGATGACAGATTTTAATATCTCCCTGTGATTATATATTGCTTACCGATACAACTGTTTATCGTAAATGAAGTTTGAGCTGAAAATTTCCTTCGAAACAATTTTGGGTGTAGCTTAGTTGCTAGTGTAGTTGTTGTCTTTATTGTTGTATATTGTCATGCTAAAATTAGACCTTTGGTATTGTTTAACTTAGGGTCAAAGAAACAATTCGGAAACTCAGCAAGGTTTTACTGGAAATTTATCTAATTTTCAGGTCCACTTTTAACTTAAAAAAATGATTAATTGTTACAAATCAGATCTGATTTTGTCATACTCAAATTATAACACTTGTGCTTGCATATTCAATGCCTTAGGGTTAAGGTCATTTTCCTCAACCAACTCAGGAAAGAGCTTTACAAATGCAGATGGCCAGCTCCCAGGTAAGTAGTTCTACATAAATTCTACATAAATCACTTTATTTAGAGTGATTAGAGTGATTCCAATGCTTATAGTATAAAATTCACATTCATCGCAATAACGTATTGTTTCTTTTCCATGTGATATAAATAGAGTAATGATTCTCTTATACATCCAAACTAGGGATTCCAAGTACTCTTAAGTCAAGAGGGTAATGATTCTCTTATACATCCAAACTAGGGATTCCAAGTACTCTTAAGTCAAGCTAATGCTAGATTAGATAACGTACCGACAAATGAACCTGCAATGGTCCAATGGTGCAGGCATTCTCCCTACAATGGAGACCATCCCTTCTAGTGCAGAAAATTGCACATTTTAGTGCTTAATATATGTTTTAGAAGTTCTAACAATTATACCAAGTTTTTGGGGTAAATTATCTTGTGAATTTTGGTTAACTACTAGTATATTTTGGTATAGTTAGAAGTGCAATACGGTATATTTTGGTTAACTACCGGAGCTCATATATTGGATAGTTAGAAGTGCAAAGTTCAAGTGAATTATAGTTCTGATTTTGTAATGTGTTTTGCACATATTTTGGTGCAATGTATGGGACTATGTTACGTCAATGCTTATTAAATGTTTTCCATAGATATTTTTTGTATATATGTGTTTTTGTTTATCTGTTTCAATTAAAATTAATGGGGAATGTAATAGAGTACCTGGTTGGTACAGGGATGATTGTATTGGATTGGTACATGGAGTATTGTAGATGAGAGCATATAAGTACATTGTCATTCTAGTTATTTCCAACGGCAGGTCCATGGAAAAACAATAATAATTTGGGCTTGGAATAAATCAGGGGGTCCCACATATGCTGTCTTTGGAAATACTACGGTGGGTCCACATATTGCTGCCCTTGGAAATACTCTGTGGGGATATGTCTGCTTGCCTTGGAATAGTTAAGGTGGGACCCACGAACTTTGCCCTTGGAAATAATAAGTTCATGGCTCTGATGTAAAAGTATTTCCGAGCGTATCTTTTCCAAGGGCGGGCCCTTGGAAAAAGCCTGAAAATTGTATTTCCGACGGCGCCCACGGAAATACATGACTATTTCCAACGAGACTTCTAGCGACAGTATTTTTACAAGGGTGGAGCACGAAAATAGCGATTTCAGGGATTTATCCAAGGGTCAACCCACGGAACACTACAGCATATTTGGGTATCAGCGACCGTTATCAGCGATCGGCGCTCTACTTGGTTGCTGATTCTCTTTTTTCTTTAAAAAAATAAATAAATCAGCCAAAAAAAAGCGACTAGCTTTTTCAGCGACCAATATCAGCGACCGACGCCATTAGTGGTCTCTGAAACACTTTCAGGGACCGGCGCCATCACCATCAGAGACCAAATTGGACCGGTCGCTGAAAGTTTTTTGCTAAAAACCCTCTGCCAAATCCTATCTTCTTCTTTCCTGGCGCACGTTTTCCAAAATTTAGGTTTAGACACAAACCCGTGAAACCCTCCGCCTGGTGAAATCGATCTCGCCGCCAACAAAATTGATCCCGCCGTCCGACAAAATCCAACCCGCCTCTCTTCTCTCTGACTCTCTCTCGATATCTCTCTCTGTCTCTCTCTCCATTTTTTTTTTGTTTTTTTGTTGTTGTTGGTGCTAGAATATAACCAATGGAGGGTTCATATTATTCACGCCTGGTGCTAGAATTAGGTATAGGCAGGCCAAAAATTAAATTAATTTGTTGTTGTGTACTTTAATTTCTTTGCTGCTCTTTTAATTTTGTCCCAATTTCTAGTAGCTGCTGATGCTCTTCCTCCCTCTTGTGTCAGCTACTCTAGGTGCATAATTAACATTTCTAGTTAGATTAATTAATTAGTACTTTGTAGATAATAGAGGAATTAGGAAAAGAGAAAGAAGGTTTGTGAGAGTTCAAGCATGTTTTAACCCATTTGAAGATCAATCACCTATTGTAAGAGATGCTCTCAAGGTAAAATTCTTTCATTCCTTTTACTTTTATTTTTGCTTTCCTGGGTTGAGTGTTATAATGTCTAGCCATCTGGTACTTGAGCTTATATATATATATATATATATATATATATTGTTAGAAATTGGATCCTATTAGAAATTGAGATGGAATTTGAAGAAGAAATATTTCATTCATTGATTATTATAAGACTCATACATATCACATGCAAGACATATATATAGTTGTTAGAGTGAAGAGATTAAAAAAAAAAAAAAAAAAAGTAAAGTGCCAACGCATGTTAAGAAAAAACAGCCAATGCATATATGCTAAGGTATATGATATCTTTGAAGTAACACCAATCTTAGGTGCAGTTTCATGTGCATGCCTTCTCTATGTTTATGTATGCATGCTATATAATTATCTGGTTAGTACTGAACAATGCAAAATGATGTCATCTGTTGCATTGGTATGTGATATTTACATTACATTTTTCCATCTATATACAGGCCACAACATGCTACAATGACTTTTGATATGGTTGACGAGTTTTAGAATGGTGACTTGAAGAGTTAATTTGCCATTTCTTGTGAGGTGTCAACGATAATAAGAAGTAAAAGACTGTAATTTCTGAATTTTGTTTCAATTTACATTTTCTAATATAAAGTTCTAAGCAAGATAACTTTGTAAGTTAGTTTTTGCTGATTTTAATAATTTTATGACTTGAGAATTTTGAGAAAATTGTAATTGGTACTATAGCAAAATTAGAATTTTTGTATGTTGATATTGTATCCCAAAACAGAATTGTAATTTGTAAGATATTTGATATTACAATCTACAATCGAATCGATATATTGGGTGTTCTGAGAAAAGTAAAATGACAAAAATAACAAAAGAAAAATCATGCTGACAGAAAAGTATTTATTAAATGGGTAAATGTAAATAACAAAAATAACTCAAAAACTGACAAAAAAGTATCAGCGACCGGTTTTGAGTATCAGCGACCAATTATTTTAGTCGCTGATGCCTTTAAATGACGTCAGTAAAATCCAACAGCGACCAAAGCAAATTGCTCGCTGATAAATTATTATCAGAGACGGGATGACGTCATTCAACGACCAGTGACGTCATCAAGCAAGCATCAGCGACAATACCTTCGGCGACCGGATTTTGACATCAGCGACCAGATGAGGTATCAGCAACCGGCGCTCTAACTATCAACGACCAAATTCACTGGTCGCTGATAGTGCGTTCTGCTGTAGTGGAACAAGCCATTTCCTGCCCTTAGAAATATTTACTTATTTAGCTATACTATAATCCGGGTAATTAATTTGTGGTTGTCAGAAGCTTTATCAAACAAAATCTGACCTCCCAATTAATGCATTCATTTTCATATAAAATCTAGCTCAAAGATTGGAATGCCGCTACTATATATGAATTAAATTTACATATTAAAATCAATATATAGGAGATTTTTAAAATATATATATTCAACAAATTAATAGTACTGATTAAAATTTGAGACCGCTACACTACATATCTAAGAGTACGCTATTGAGAGAAATGTTATAGATCAGAAATACATGTCATTTTAGGAACTTTAGTAGTGGAGGTGCTAAAATTGCACAAAAGTTCCACAAGGTGTAGAAAAGAAACACAAAAGTACTTATCTTTTTTGCACTTTCGACCATTAATGGCCACCACGAAAAAAAAATGCGTTTGACAATCATCGCTGCCGAAGCAGTAGTACTTCACATTAAAAAACGGAAATAAATCTGCTGCCATTCTCTGGAAATCGCAGGGTATCTACTTTTTCAGATTAAATCATTCATTTTTTTGAAATGCATGAATCTCAAAGTAATTGATTTTTATGTACGAATCTCGAAATAAATAAATGGTTTGATTTGGACAAACAGAGATCCTGCGATTCCAAAGAATCGCAGCAGATTTGTTTCCTTAAAAAACTTATATTTTCAGAATTTGTCCTGTCATATGACATCATCATTAATTTGTAGGAAATTATTGAAAGGTAATATAATTTATAAAGAGTACGGCATTTCTTATATGTCAAATTGTTATATATATTTTATTGGACATTTTCCTTTATTTACTTGAAAGTTTTTCATAAATCATGATATTGTTCTTAATTATCATGAAAATACGGAATAAATATGCCCAAAAAACTTTTATACAAATATAAACTAAAGTGCATGGCAGCATAAATTACAAAATAAAATTATGGAAGAAAAAAACACAACATAAAATAAAAAAATAAAAATTAGTGACATCTTTGTAACTTTTTTCCAACAAAAAGGATTTTAGAACTGACGAATGAATGGGTGCAATAAATTGGTAGCCCACTGAAGGGGTAACCAATCCATCTGCACTGAGCCACTTGTGGAAGGATCTACTATGTGTCAATTTTCGATGTTGAAAGATGCTGCAATTTTCCATGTACAAGTATCTCCTACGTTCAGAATAGGTTAAGGACGAGAAGGTCTAATGGACAGAATATACATCACAACTTGTATATATTCCGATGTACATGTATCTGCAATTTTCCATGTACATGTATCTCCTACGTTCAGAATAGGTTAAGGACGAGAAGGTCTAACGGACAGAATATACATCACAACTTGTATATATTCCGATGTACATGTATCTGCAATTTTCCATGTACATGTATCTCCTACGTTCAGAATAGGTTAAGGACGAGAAGGTCTAATGGGCAGAATATACATCACAACTTGTATATATTCCGATGTACATGTATCTGCAATTTTCCATGTACATGCATCTCCTACGTTCAGAATAGGTTAAAGGACGAGAAGGTCTAATGGGCAGAATATACATCACAACTTCTATATATTCCGAACTTCTACAACACTCACTCAGTCTTCATCCAACAACTCGTCTTAACGACTAGACTTCTGGTAGAGAAATGCAAAGACTCGATCGGTCTTTAATTAGAAGCCTAATTTACTAGACTCCTTATCTTTCAAAATTCTATCCTAATTAATTTTAAGAAATAATATATTTTCAAGACCAGGAGTCTATGATTTCTTTAGAAGAAGTCTAGCTTAATTGCATTAATGATGTAATAGCGACATCTCTTACTAAGAAATTTCACCTTAGTCCTTATATTTTAAGCTTTTTTCTGTTGTCTATTTTGTTTTTCTTATATAGGATCTGGTTTTGGCACTTATAGCAAACCTCATATCATCTCTGTTTTTTTTTTTTTTAATCTTGAAAAATTGCCTACCGGCGTTTCAATGATAAAAAAAAAAAAAAAAAATCTTGAAAAACAAAAGAAAAAAGAGAAAGGTTATATGAGGTTGGTTATACTCTCTCTTTACCCCTCACGTACAATACTAGTTCATATATAGTAGATGTTTTTGAAACTAATTATTTTTTTTCTAATATAATGCATATATGAAGTTGGCTATAAGTGACAAAACCAGACCCTATATATACAAGAAAAACCAAACAGACAATTGAAACAAGCTTAAAGTGCAAGGACTAAGGAGGAGTTTCTTATTACCAAGAGATGTCTTTATCATATCACAATTAGTGCCAGACTTCTACAAAAGAAAATATAGACGGCTGATTGTGAATATTCTTTCTTAGAATTTGTATAGAAAATTCTTTGTCTTTACTGGTTGACAGGGTACTGCTTTCAACCCTGCTTGATTTGGATCAAAAATAAAGATAAATGAAAACTACTAAAGCGCTGACCTTTAGTTGAGGCAATGTCTTTGAGACTTCATCAAACAATATCTGCATAAATATGCATAAATAACATAGACTTGATTCACCTCTTTCGTCCCTGTAGAACAAAATTTTGATAACTAAAGATATAATTACATTTATAAGGAACAAAAAAGAAAAAGAAAATAGTTGTTACTTTTTACCCAATAACATTGCAGCAGGTGGTGTCCTGCGTGTACCAAATTTAGAATCATAATTTAACCGTTTTTAATGAAATTGTTTTACTGTTGATCACAACAAGTATGTGATATATTCCTCCTGAACAAATTATTTTAGTATATATATCCTAATAGTACGCTATTGAATGACATGCATGCTATTAATCAGAAATACAAGTCGTGATTTTGGCAAAATTAACATGGTGTAGAAAAGAAATGTAAAGAATTCTCCTCTTTCACTTTGTTTCTTGAGCAAACATTCACCACATTATAACAGTGAGGGGAAGGAAATGTTTACTGTCATATAATTGACTGTAGTGTTTTAGAAGCAGAAACAAATTTCAAAAAGACAAAAAGAAATCAATAAACTGGCAGAGATCTTTCAACACTATAAAGAGAAGTATTTTGGGCTTCCTTTTTTCTTGCAAAAATAATCTTAAATTATGTCCTTGGCAAATGTACAGGAAATATATCCAAAGAGACCCCATATTTGGAAATCATTTAAAACAGGCATGGCCTACTTCATTTTTTGATCTACGGCCTGGCCCATTTTTTTAGTAGTGTTTAATGTGGGAAGCAGATTGAAGAAAAAGTGGAATCAAAACACCGAAACAAATAGATGGCCCAGTTTCTGTTCCTTGACCAACAGCATTCTATTTCTATACAGAAAGATGGTCAAATATACTACCAGCCCAATAAATACAGCTACTTTACTTATTAAATGCAATATTGTGTGAAGGTCAACTTGGTGGTGCCTACTCTACCGTGAATTGAACGGTCTAACTAGCCAGGCCTGAAACTCTTCAAAGTCCATTATGGCTTAAACGTCTCAATAAAGAAACCACAAAAAATTGCACCAAGTCAAAATTCCCATACAATATTAATTAATCAATTTTCCATGCATGACAAGCGCCTACATCTCTCTTCATACTTCTCTATATAAGCCCAGTCTCACTATGTGGTCTTTACAACACTTCATCAACTACATATACAAAAGAACCAGACAAACTTCAAAAACTTAATGGCTACTCAAATAATTGAAAACTACCGTGAAGGCGCTGATATCACCGAAGGAGATGCCGAGTGCAAGAAGAAGTCTATTCAACTGCTTGAAGAGCTTGACCTCCCAAAGGGCATCTTTCCTCTTCAAAACATAGAAGAGTTCGGTTACAACAGAAATGCTGGTTTCATATGGTTTGTTCAGAAGAAAAAGATAGAACATACTTTCAAGAAGATCAAACAGGTTGTTTCATATGCTGTTGAGGTGACGGCTTTTGTGGAGAAAGGGATATTGAAGCAGAGAACTGGGGTTAAAACTAAAGAGTTGTTTCTCTGGCTTTCCGTTGTCGAGGTTTATATTGAAGAGCATTCAAAAGATAAGATTACGTTCAAGACGGGCGCCGGGCTTTCTGAGAGCTTTGATGTGTCTACATTCGAGATTAATTAAGTGTTGCTCTTGCTACCTTAACAAATAAGAATGTCAATTAATTATAATGATAATTTTCCAGTAATTTGTAACCTTTGAAATTTTACAATGTTATTAAACAAATCCTTGTTGTGAGATACCATGTAACTTTATATATGTACTTATTATTGGCTGATATATTCTAAGATGGTTTCCGCAGGCTATAATCCATCATGGATTAAACAAAGACAGAGTTACAACGCATGTTCATTTTGAACAGAAATATAATTAAAAGTAGATGAACACCACACTCCCACCAACCCTTCCTTTTCTTTATTTCATTTATCAGAAATTCTTACATCTAATGCAATTCTTTTCTGTTCTTATCACAAGAACTAAATAGGTCTTGTCCTTGCGCCTCTCTGGCAGGAGAGAATTATTTCTTGCCTTTTCCACTTTATTTTCTATTTTAACAATATCCTAATCTATACAAACGTGAAATAAATCAAACCAACTAAGTAAAGAAAATAAACAAAGATTTCCAGCCTCCTCTGTCTTGGCCGCTGGATACAAGTCATTATGTGACCTGTCTCAACACCCTCCCTCAAGTTGGCAGGTAGATATCTATCATGCCCAACTTGTCAATCAACTGCTCGAAAACTTTTGTAGAAACTGCCTTCGTTAGTACATCTGCTAGTTGTTCTTCTGACCTTACATGTGGAAAAGAGATGACCTTTTGTTCCAAGTTGTGTTTGATAAAAATGTCTGTCGATTTCTACATGCTTCGTGCGATCATGTTGTACTGGGTTATGTGCAATGTCAATTGCAGATTTGTTGTCACAGTAAAGAGGCATTTCTTCTTGTGGTTTATACCCCAACTCAGTCATGAGTTTCCTTAACCACAATAGTTCGCAAAGCCCTTTGGACATTCCCCTGAATTCTGCCTCTGCACTTGATAAAGCAACTACGTTCTGCTTCTTGCTTCTCCAAGTAACAAGATTTCCTCCCACAAATGTAAAGTAGCCAGCTGTTGACTTTCGGTCATTTACATTTCCTGCCCAATCTGCGTCTGTATAACCCGAGATTTGTAAATGCCCATTCTTCCTGAAAATTATACCTTTTCCAGGATTCTTCTTGAGATACCTCAGAATCCTCATCACAGTCTCTGCATGCTTTTCACTCGGGGCATGCATGAATTGGCTTACTACACTTACTGCATATGCAATATCCGGTCTGGTATGTGATAAGTAAATAAGTTTCCCTACCAGTTTCTGGTATTGGTCCTTGTTGGTGGCCTTATCATTTGAGTTATCCTCTAACCTCAGATTTTGGATAATTGGTGTATCAGCCGGCTTACAATCCAACATTCCCACTTCTGCAAGTAAATCAAGAGTGTATTTTCTTTGAGACAGAGAAATACCTTGTTTCGATCGTGTAACCTCTATTCCGAGAAAATACTTCAACCCTCCTAAGTTCTTCATCTCAAATTCTTTAGATAGTCTTTCTTCCAAACATTTTATCTCATTCATGTCATCGCCAGTAATTATCATGTCATCGACATATATAATCAGAATTGTTACTCTTCCTTGGTTATGCTTGTAGAATAACGTGTGATCAGAATCGCTTTGGGTGTAGTTGTAGCTTCTCATTGCTTTGCAAAATCTTCCAAACCATGCTCGTGGAGATTGTTTTAAACCATACAATGATATTTCTAGTTTACACACCAATCTCTCTGGGCTATGATGCTGATATCCGGGAGGTATTTCCATGTAAATCTCTTCTTCCAAGTTACCATGCAAAAATGTATTTTTTACATCAAATTGATGTAACGGCCAATCAAGATTAGCTGCAAAAGACAATAAAACTCAAACAGTGTTTAGTTTTGCAACTGGGGTAAAAGTTTCCTGAAAGTCAATTCCATATGTCTGAGTGTAGCCTTTGGCCACTAGCCTTGCTTTATACCTCTCAATTTTCCCTATAGCATCATACTTAACAAAAAAACACCCATTTACACCCCACAGGTCTTTTTCCATTTGGTAATTCTACTAGTTTCCAGGTTTTAGTTTGTTCCAGGGCCTTCATTTCTATTTCCATTGCCTCAACCCATTTAGGGTCCTTAATAGCTTCTTCTACACTGTTTGGTACTTGGACTTTGGACAATTCTTCAGTAAAAGTTTTTACCAAGTTTGGTAGACTAGAGGTGCTGGTATAATTGGTTATTGGGTATTCTCCCTTTTGTTCACTGCTTACCATATACTGTTTCGGTGGTACATTCCGTGTTGATCTTATGGGCCATCGACTTTGTATTTTTGGTTCAGTGTTAAGAGAACTTACCTCGGGGGCATCCTCTGGAGATCTTGAGTGTGGTAATTCTTCTGTGAACTGTATCATTTCTTTTTCTAGTGGGAGTTCGATCGACACATCCGGGTTCTGCACTTGGACTAAGTTAGTAGGCTCGGTTTGGTGATTTGGTTCAGTAGGCACGGCATGGTCTAACCAAGCTGGGGTGTCATGTTCGGTTTGGTCTGACCAAACTGTGCTTTCAGGTTCGGTTTGGTCTAACCAAACTGGGTGAATAGTGTCTATCACAGAGCCGTGATTGGTTCTGTTGTTTGTGCTAGCTTCTGATTCATTTTGGTAATTCGCAGACACAAGATTTTCCCACCAAATTTCTTTTGCCTTTGATTCCTCATCTAACCCTCCCTGGAAAGGAAATTCTTGTGGTGATTGTTGAAAATATGACTCACCTTCCAGGAATATAACATCCATTGTTACATATACCTTTCTTGATTCTGGATGATAACACTTATATCCTTTCTGGTTGGTATGGTACCCTAGAAAAATACACTTAATTGCACAAGGTTCTAATTTCGTTCTTTTCCCCTTTGAAACATGTACATATGCTACACACCCGAATATTTTTGGTGCCAAATTTAATAAAGAGGTTATGTTCACATATGACGATAATTTTTCTAGAGGTGTTTCAAAATTTAGGGTACTTGAAGGCATTCGGTTCATAAGGTATACCGCAGTAGATATGGCATAATCCCAGAAAATCTGGGGCACATTATTCTCAAATAAAAGTGACCTGGCTATTTCCAAGATATGTCGATTTTTCCTTTCTGCAACTCCGTTCTGTTGAGGAGTCCCAACACAAGATGTTTCATGTATAATACCGTTACTTTTGAAAACTTTGCCCAAAAAATTATTCACAAATTCACCACCATTATCACTTCTAAGGATCTTAATTTTTCTTCCATATTGTCTTTCGATTAAACTTGAAAAATCTAAAAAACAATTAGCCACTTCATCTTTAGTTTTCAAAAGATACAGCCATGTCATTCTAGTGCTATCATCAGAAAAAAGAACAAACCATCTACTGCCAATAACCGAATTAACTAGGGATGGACCCCACACATCGGAGTGTACCAAATCAAATGGTTCATTATTCTTATATAAAACACTAGAATACGAGGTTCTATGGCTCTTGGCCTTAATACAAGTTTCACACTTAATCTCAAAATTTTGTGAACTCGAAAATAAAGAAGAAAACATTTTTTTCATATACCCAATAGACGAGTGCCCTAACATTTTATGCCATAACCAAATATCATTTTCTCGAGTATTCTCATGTGCTAAACATACCGTCCCTATGCTTAAATCTTCTAAATGATACAGTCCATCGCGTTTAATACCACGCCCAAGTATCTCCTTCGTGAGGATGTCCTAAAAATGCAAAATTTAGGATACATTAGAACCACACAATTTAAATCCTCGGCCAATTGCCCTACTGAGATCAACTTAGTCGATAAGGATGATACAAGTAACGTATTCTTCAAGCACAGTGACTGAGTTAATTTTACATCTCCTGTTCCCATGACAAGAGAAGACACTCCATTTGTATTCAAAATTTTATTTCGTTTTGATTCTCTATTTGTTTCTAAGTCATCCCCAGAATATGTCATGTGGTCGGTCGCACCCGAATCTATTACCCATTCATTTAAATTTGAAATAAGATGAGCACAGTGAGCATTACCTTCATTTCTATTGGAATTACCCATACCTTCCAAATGAGTAGCAAGTGTCAGAGAAGCTCGGCCAGGTGAGGATAGAGCCCCTGACGCGGGTGCTGGTGGTGCACTGTTATGTCCGAACATATGCTGGCCTGAATTGGCAGCGAGGTTCTGCTGTTGCTACCCGGTGTAACCAGCCAAGGTTGCCCCAGTTTGGTGTGCATAACCAGCAGGTCCCTTCTGGTTGTTGTTTGCCTTTTTCTTTTTCAGTTCGACCCACCAATCCGGGTACCCATGGATTTAAAACATGTATCTTTTGTATGCTTGGGGTTATGACAGTGAGAGCATCCAATTTCTCCCTTTTGCCCTGCTTAGAATCTGATTTAGACAAAGATAGTGATACCTCTGGAGGTTTGATTCCTTTTGCAACCATGACAGCGGAATTTGAGATATTGTTGCCTTGCCCTCGCATCACTTTCTGCCTCATCTCTTCTCTTCGGATTCTAGCATATGCCTGCTCCACGGTAGGAAGGGGAACGGTCTGAATTACATCTGCCCGTGTGCTATCAAGGTGATCATCTAAACCGGCTAGAAATTTGTAGGCTCGATCCTGCTGTATCCAGGAGTTATGCTTGTCGATGTCTTCACTACACACCATTGGATTGGGTCCCCGGAAGTCAATGTCTTTCCATAAACCCTGCAACTCATTATAATAATTTTCTAAAGAGCCACCTGATTGTTTCAACTGGTTAACCTTCTGTTGGAGATCATAAATTTGAGATGAATCACCACCATCAAAGAAGGTGGTTGCCAACGCATCCCACACCTCTTTTGCGGTAGGATAACGATGAAAATTCCCTATTAAACTGGGGTCAAGAGAACTGAGTAATAAACCTTTTACCATGGAGTCTTGCATCTTCCATTGTTCGTACCCTACATCGGTAGCGCTTGGTGCTGCTTTATCTTCCCGGACAAAGCCGAGTTTTCCCTTGCCTGCGAGATGGGTCTCCATCATGGACAGCCACAGCCCATAGTTCGTTCCATCAAGCTTGACAGTGATCGTGTTCACCGGTACTTCGACCGGTATAGTCGAGTTCTTCTGGGTTTGGAGGAGTTCCTTCAGCACCTGGAGGATAGTCATATCCCCACCGAGGTCTTGGCCTGTTGCAATTTCTTTACCTGCCATTACTTCTTACAAGTAATTAACAGGTCCTAAGATTGGAATCGCTCTGATACCATGAACAGAAATATAATTAAAAGTAGATGAACACCACACTCCCACCAACCCTCCCTTTTCTTTATTTCATTTATCATAAATTCTTACATCTAATGCAATTCTTTTCTGTTCTTATCACAAGAACTAAATAGGTCTTGTCCTTGCGCCTCTCTGGCAGGAGAGAATTATTTCTTGCCTTTTCCACTTTATTTTCTATTTTAACAAAATCCTAAACTATAAAAACATGAAATAAATCAAACCAACTAAGTAAAGAAAATAAACAAAGATTTCCAGCCTCCTCTGTCTTGGCCGCTGGATACAAGTCATTATGTGACCTGTCTCAACACCCTCCCTCAAGTTGGCAGGTAGATATCTATCATGCCCAACTTGTCAATCAACTGCTCGGAAACTTTTGTAGAAACTGTCTTCGTTAGTACATCTGCTAGTTGTTCTTCTGACCTTACATGTGGAAAAGAGATGATCTTCTGTTCCAAGTTGTGTTTGATAAAATGTCTGTCGATTTCTACATGCTTCGTGCGATCATGTTGTACCGGGTTATGTGCAATGTCAATTGCAGATTTGTTGTCACAGTAAAGAGGCATTTCTTCTTGTGGTTTATACCCCAACTCAGTCATGAGTTTCCTTAACCACAACAGTTCGCCGTGCCTACTGAACCAAATCACATAATGAAATAAATCATCCTAATCACATAATGTTTGATAAAATGTCTGTCAGGTGTCATGAGTTTTACTCAGTTCGCCGTGCCTATAGATTAGGATGGTTCAGTCATGAGTTTCCTTAACCACAACAGTTCGATTTACTCAGTAGGCACGGCATGGTTCCTTGACACCTGACTCTAGTTTGCCGCCAAATTCTGTTCTGGTAGACAATGCTAGTACCGATATTGAGGATGATATAGCAGCTTTGGGAAACCCATTTTAACCAGATTAGATATGACCAGAAAATTGAGTACCCAACTCTTCCTCCTATACCGGGTTTCCCTGACATGCATATTCCCGTTGTCATCAACTTACCTCCAACTCCCATGTTAGAATTTGATGCCAAATTCGAAGAGATAGACAACCCTATGGCATCGTTTCTTGCTGAACAGGAAACATAAACCGATGTAGCACACAATGCACCTGCTGTAGCTAACACTCTGTCCTTAGCTAACCCTGTTCGCTCACACTCCTTCACCAGTTGCAACAGCGACTCCTGCTGTATTTAACCAAGATGACAGTGAGGAGGACAATTAACCTATCTTAGACAAGGCTATAAGACTGCACCTCTTCTCCCCCAAATCAGGAGATTCCGTCAAACATACTCCTCAGTGCTCCCCTGACAAGTGGTATATGACTATGTTAAACCCACCCCGAAAAAGAACTCATGGGGGAAGAAAAAGGGTATTTCTCAAGCTGTGGTTATGAAGAAGGCAGTGAAATTAGCTTCGGGTACTGTCATTACCTGGTAAGATCGCCAATGTTGAAATGAAGCGGCTTTTTTTTTATCAGCAGTGTCTGCGAGGAGACCTTCAACAACTGAGGAACGATCTGGAGGGAGTACAGTGTTGTTTAGTATCTCTTTATCGGCAGTGCATGCATTAGTGGTAGCTGGCAAGCTTAGAGTGTGTTAATTGCCAATGCTACCATTGACAAGAACTCTGAAGAAAGAATTATCAATAAAACTTTATTGTATATTCTATAGAGCAAAACAGCCCATTATATTACAGAAGATACAAAACCAGAAAGGAAACACTCAATTCTACAGCTAATTATCAATTAATATTATTTCCTAAATATACACAGAATCATATCTAAATATACAGCTAATGATACATTAGAGGCATGATCTTCTCCTTTCCTAATTGGCACGTGATTCTCTAAGGCAGGGTAGCCATATGCAATATGTGGTAGCAGTACAATATTCCTGACATCCCCCCTCAAATTGATGGTGGTGATGACACTAACATCAATTTGCTAACCAGAAAATCATGTCAACTGGCAGGAAGTGCTTTTGTAAAAATATCCGCTGTTTGAAGATTTGAAGGTACATGAGGAAGCGTGATCAGCTCCTTGTCAACTGCATCCCTGATAAAGTGGCAATCAACCTCAATATGCTTGGTTCGTTCATGAAAAACTGGATCTACTGAGATTTGAATGGCACTGCGATTGTCTGCATGAAGTGGTGTAGACATAAACTGGGTGATCCCAAGATCAGTAAGTAGGCCTCTAAGCCAAATGATTTCAGCACATGCGCTGACATAGCACGATATTCAGCTTCTGTAGAGGACCTAGATACACGATCTTGCTTCTTACACTTCCAAGACACCAAGGCATCACCTAGATACACACACCAACCAGTCGTAGAACGTCTCGTATTCGGGCAACCAGCCCAATCGGCATCAGCAAAAGCTGAGAGTTTCAGGTCATTTTGGGTAGAGAAAAAAATCCCCCTTTCAGCAGTACCCTTTAGATACCGAATAATACGGTGGACAGCTGCTAAGTGTAAATGTCGAGGAGCATTCATAAACTGACTAACCACATTGACCGCAAAGGAGATGTCCGGTCGTGTGATAGTCAGATAAATCAAGCTACCGACTAGACTCCGGTACACTGCCGGATCCGGCACAGGATTGCCTTCATCCTTGTAAAGTTTGAGATTGACCTCCATAGGAGTGATTGCTAAGTTAGAGAATTGAAGATTTGCCTTTTCGATGATCTCAGTGAGGTACTTGTGCTGATTAACAAACAACCCAGCATTGGTGCGATGAACCTCGAGTCCGAGAAAGTATTGTGCCTCCCCAAGATCCTTCATCTGAAAACTAGAGGTTAGTGCCTCTCTGAGTTTGGTAATGCTCTGCAAATCACTCCCTGTTATCAAAATATCATCAACGTATACAAGTGCAATTGCAATTCCATTAGAAGTGCTGGAAATGAACAATGATGGATCATATTGGCTCTGTTGAAAATTTACAGATATGACAACATCTCTAAACGTGTGGAACCATTCACGTGGAGCCTGTTTCAGTCCATAAAGAGATCGTTTCAATTTACACACTTCATTTGGAGATGAGAGACACACACCTGGTGGAGGTTTCATGTAAATGGTTTCACGCAACTCACCATGAAGAAATGCATTTTTCACGTCCATTTGCTTAATGGACCAGTTTCGGGCAGCAGCTAGAGCAAGAACAATACGAACTGTTGTCATCTTTGCAACAGGAGCAAATGTTTGGAGATAGTCTACCCCATACTCCTGACTATACCCAAGTGCCACTAGACGGGCTTTATAGCGATCAATCGTACCATCCGGTTTCTGTTTAATAGTGTAGACCCACTTGCAGCCAATTGGTTTTACATCCTTCGGACAATTTACCAAATCCCAGGTATCATTTTGTGTCAGTGCATGTAATTCTTCTTTCATAGCTTGATTCCAACATTCTTGCGAAACAGCCTCTTTGAATGATTCAGGAATTGTTATAGAAGGAATAGTAGCTAAGAAACCATACCGCATGGGAGCCCGAGTTGGGCGAGTAGATCTTCTTAACCTTGAATTTTCTGAGTTCATTTCAGTTGATTCAGGTATTGTTGTCATCAGGTGTAGCTGACCCGAATTTGAGGTGGTTAGGTCAAGATTCGGATCAGGACAAGGTTGTGTGTCTTCTTCTGGAGTTTGCTCATGATGCAAGTTGATAAGAATTGGTTGTGTGTCTTCTTCTGGAGGTTGTGTGATCAAGGGGATGGTCATGAGAAGAGTTGTTAGTTTGGGGCACAAGAGTTGACTCCTTGTTCCTTTGCCGAGTGTAAACAAAACCTGGTTCGAATCGGTTGGAGGAGCTGGAATTTATGGAAGTGTTTGAGACATCATTTATTGGTTGGAAAAGATGTAACAGAGATTTAGAAACTGTAGGAGACAAATTGGAACACTTTTTATAATAAAAGACAGATTCAAAAAAGACAACATTGCGGGAGATTCTCATTTTCTTTGATTTGGGATCATAACACCGAAAACCTTTTTGTCCAACAGCATAACCTAGGAAGACACATTCTACTGATAAAGGTGAGAGTTTGTTGCGTTCTCTAGATGGGAGATGAACATAGCACACGCAACCAAAGGTGTGAAGCATATCATAACTAGGATGTTTGTGGTACAGCCGAAAATATGGTGACTCATTTTGCAAACTTTTTGAGATTTGACAGTTTATTAAAAAAACAGATGTACGAACAGCTTCATCCCAAAAAGTGGGTGGCATAGCTGCTTCTAAAAGAAGTGTTCTAACTATATCTAAGATGTGTCTGTTTTTACGTTCAGCTACTCCATTTTGTTGAGGTGTAGCTGGACAAGATTTTTCATGAAAAATACCTTTTTCTAAAAGAAACTTTTGGAAATCATTCGACATGTATTCCCCACCTGAATCTGATCTCAGATTTTTTATAATGCAATTAAATTGATTTTCAATCATTGCTATATAGTATTTAAATATTTGAAAGACATCAAATTTGTTTCGTATTAAATATACCCAAGTAAATCTAGTGAAATCATCAATAAAAAGCACAAAGTACTTATAACCAGATGCAGATAGAATGGGAGATGGGCCCCACACATCAGAATGGATAAGTTCAAATGGTCTCATAGTTTTATTGTTACTGACAGGAAATGGAAGAACCTAACTCTTGCCTAATACACAAGTAGTACACACACTAGGATTGATTTTTTTATTTAGAATAAGTCCGTTGTCAAACATAACAGATAAACTATTTGAATTCAAATGGCCTAATTTACGATGCCACAAGGTCCAAAGATCTTCTTTTAAGGATGTAGAAAATACAGCACCAACAGAATCTGACAAGTTTTGTTCACCTTCAACAAAGAAAAGTCGCCCACTCTTATGCGCCTTCCCTACTATCTTCCCAGTTTCCTGGTCCTGTATAACACAACCATTAGAAGTAAAATACACATGACAGTTATTTTCCACTAATTGTCCAACTGAGATCAAGTTGGATGCCAATTTAGGTACCAACGTACATCATTTAAAGTGTTATCTTTTAAATAAACATCTCCAATACCAGCAATAGAGAGATTAGTACCATCAGCAGTAGAAATTTTATTTGTACCCATATATGGTGTTATTGACCGAAAACTCTGTGACTGCCTGCACATATGGTTCGATGCCCCTCCTGAGTCTATATACCATTTCTGAGAATTGTTACCTGACAGTCCCATAGCGGATAAGGCAGACTGGATCATCTGTTGAATGCCTTCAGGTGTGACAGTACCAACGGAGCTGGAAGAGGACTGAACTGCAGCTGGAGTTGTGGTTGCTGCAGTGTTTTGCTGGTTCGGAACGACCAAGGCTTGCATTGTGTTGCGTCGATTTTGGGGTCGCCGACGACATTCAGATATGATGTGGCCCCCCTTCTTACAATAATTGCAGAATTTCTTCTTACAATCTTTTGCAATATGCCCATACTCTTGGCAAGAATAGCACTGTACTTCTTTCCCAACCCGAGGATTACCCCGAGTCATCAACGCCATTGAGTCAATTCCAGGAGTAGCTGTTTCAATGCTGGATCGGGTAAACATGGTCTGTTCCTCCCGCATGATCTCTCTAAAACATTCAGTCAGCGTGGGAATGGGGTTTCGGGCCATAAGCTGTCTCCTTATTGGTTCATATTCGGGTCTCAGTTTCATTAAAAACTGATCTTGCATATTTTTCTCTTGCAGTTCTTGGATAGTAACTAGTGCAGCACTAGGGACTTTGGAATACATAATGGAATTATATTCAAGCCATAATGCCATAAAGCCCGAGTAATAATCCTGAATATTTTTCTGTCACTGAGTATACTCATGAATTTCAAGGTCAATCTGATATTTTCGGGCCTCATTATCATGGTGATAAATGCTTTTCAGGTAATTCCACATGTCAGCAGCAGTTTGATATGGCCTAAGGTTGATGCCAATTTGGGGTTCAACGGATCCTAGAATCCAACT
Organism: Carex cristatella; assembly: GCA_024447775.1. Classification (NCBI taxonomy): domain Eukaryota; kingdom Viridiplantae; phylum Streptophyta; class Magnoliopsida; order Poales; family Cyperaceae; genus Carex; species Carex cristatella. The sequence continues at coordinate 4,849,799 of JAJHPF010000022.1, forward strand.
CATGATACGAGAGTTCCCACTGACCCATTTTTTTAATTCGTTTTTAATGGTTTCCTCATCTTTGGTTTTATCGGTTTCCCCTTCCACTTCTTTGTCTTTGATTTTTGGTTTGGTTTCACTACCATCAACTAATCCCCACAATTCATGGCCTTGAATAAAGCACCGAAGGTTAAATTCCCACAATGAGTAGTTTTGTCCATTCAAATAAACAGGGATCACAGAAACTTTTGAGGAAAAATCCATTCCTGAGATATGCGCAACTTACAGTTTGAGTAGTTTGAGATTTGAGTAAACTTGAGATTCGAGATTTCAGGAACCTTGCTGCTGGGAGACGTGATGATCTAAAAACACCTTGAACCTTGTTGAGAAGGCAATCTGAAACTCGACAGAAGGTTTGCTGAGAAGCTAAGATGTACCCAGGAATGACTATCCCCGTACAAGCAGTGAGTGAGCAAGACAGGAAGGCTAAATCTTTGACCTTTACCACAGATCAAGCTCTGATACCATGACAAGAACTCTGAAGAAAGAATTATCAATAAAACTTTATTGTATATTCTATAGAGCAAAACGACTTTTTTTTTATTTAGAAATTATAATAATAATACTTAATATAGCAGCCAAGTTTTCAAAAATTTGAGAAATATAGCCTACACCGGATTGGGGATCCGGTGTGGCTTGAAACGGGCCGGCTACACCGGTTTCGGAAAACAGGTGCCGCTCCAAAAACCTTCTGCCACAGCGACACACGAACGGCTACACCAATTATCCACACCGGTTTTGCAATCCGGTGGAGATATTCTCCTTCCCCAAATCCGCCCAAAATTCTTCTTCTCCTCATTTCGACTCTCAGCCTCTCCGTAAACTCGTTTTTCTCTTCTTTTTTTTCATTTTTTCCACCATTTTAAATCAAGTTTGAAGAGTTACCATACGAATAGATCGCCACCGCCATTGTGCTCAGCAGCTTCTTCTGATCATTATTGTAAGTTTTTTTTTGCTCATAGGTTTATATTTAGTGTTGTAAAATTCAAAATATAATTAGAGTTAATTTTGTAAAATTATGACATAATTTTATTGTTGTAAAATTTTTAGAGTTAATTTTACAACACTAGTTGTAATTTAGAGTTAATTTTACAACACAAAATTTTTAGTTAGAAACTAATATTTAAATATTTAAAATTTTTAGTTAGAAACTAATATTTAAATATTTAGTGTTGTGAAATTTGGAGGGTTCTTGAATTGCTTGGTCAAAATTTTATATTTTTTAAGAATTTTTTTACAACAAATAAATAGAGTTAATTTTATATGTTTTTACAACACCAAATTTTAAATTTTTACAACACTAAATATGAACCTAATTTTTTTACAACTAGGTTTTTGACAACAGTAAATTAACTCATATTAAAAAAAATAATTAGAGTTAATTTTGTGTTTGTTTTTGTTCGCAAAATGTCTCTACTATTGATCAATGTGTATTATGGGGGTAACCTCCAAAACACTCCAACCGGTGTTGGGTATGACATAGGGGCTGCATTTACCTTTACCGTTTCTGATTCTACTAGTTTTGCTGTTGTAAGACAGCAAACATATGTTGGACTTGAATTGCTTCTGAGTCGAGTCAAATTGACAATCAGGACACGTTTGAACACGGGACCACCTGGATCGTACCATTTCTCTCTATTTCGGATAGAAAATGAGAAAACTTGGGATGCTATTAAACAAACTGCACCTCAAGTAGCCGGATTTAAGGTTATAGAATTGGTAGCTGGGGCGCAGCAGCGTACAAACCAAACCAGTTATGATCCGTGCCCAGATAGTTTGCCTGGAGGGAGCAACACACCGTCGGTTCAGACTGACTTTGATCCTTACTCGGGCAGTGTACCCGAAACAACAGACACACCTGTAGTTCAGACCAGTGATGACCCTAATGAGCAATCAGACCCAAATGCATGTTCTGATACAAGTTCTTCTGATAATGATGATTCGGCTGAAGGGCAAGACTCAGATATGGACGAATATGAGGCTGAAATGAATGCCCAAGAAATATTGAAAGAGTGGCACAAGTCGATCCCATTCATCAATCGAGGTCTTAGGCATCCATGTTCCTCATTCCACGATGATGTGCCGATGCCATACGCAGATCGTGCATTTCTTAAGGAACCCCCCAGATTAGATGAAAAATTTGCTGAAGGTCAAATGTTCGAATCCAAAGCCAAACTAGTATCAGAACTTGGAGATTTTCACATACCCAAAAGTATACAGCTAGAAACCCTAAACAGTAGCAAAACCAAGTATCGAGTTGCATGTAGATATCCTAAATGCAAATGGAAATTATATGCAACGGTAGTACCAACAGGTGCGTGGACAATTTCCACCAACCCATATGTCCACACATGTTTTGGAAATGCTAAAAAATTGGATAATGCACAAATGACTGCCAGAAGAATTGTTGATATTATTAAACCCGATTATCAAGAAGATATGGAGTTAAGCATTAAAACGGTCAGGCATTTAGTTAAGGTGAAATTTGGGACAGTAACACCCTCGTATAACAAGTTGTGGAGAGGTAGGGAACTTGCAATGGCTGACATGTTTGGGAGCTGGGAGAAGTCTTACGAGCTGCTGCCATTGCTTTTGGGTGCCATCAAAGCATCTAACCCAGGTACACAGTATCTACTTGAACATGAACCATCGAACAAGTATAATATTAATATTTTCAACCGAGTTGCATGGGCATTTGGGCCGTGTATTGAAGCATGGCCTCATCTCTGACCCGTTATCAGTGTTGATGCCGGGTTCCTATCCGGAAGATACAAAGGTAAACTTTTTATGGCTTGTGCTTATGATGCAGAGCAACAACTATTGCCACTTGCATTTGCAATTTGTGAAGAGGAGGATCTCCCCAATTGGGGTTGGTTTATGAATTGGTTGCGTATTAATGTTGTCGGTCCAGGAAAAATATGTGTTCTCTCGGACCAGCACCTTGCTATACGAGGAGTGTTTGAGGCCCCCAATCTGGGATGGTGCGAGAGAAAGAATGAAGCTGTCCACCGATTGTGTTCACAGCATATTGCTGCAAATGTTTGGAAAAAATTCCCTCAGAAGTGGCTCCGCATGGTTTTCAAGAAATATGTTGCAAAAAAAAAAATTTGGAGATTTGAAGAGGAGATGGATATAATTAAGCAAAGAGATACCAAAGCACACGAATACATCATGAAAATTGGTAAACGAAATCGCAGTAATGATGAAGAGCCTTTGGCTCTGCATAAGTGGTCACAAGTGCATGATGGAGTCCTTAATCGATGGGGTATAATGACATCTAATGGCTCTGAGGTACTAAACAGTGTCTTCAAGGTGGCCAGACAACTACCTGTGTGTGCACTTGTTGAGAAAACATTTTACAAGTGCGTCGACTGGTTTGTAGATAGGCGGGAAGCCGCGTTTGGGTGGGAGGCTACAGGATTGGATTTTTCCTTGAACATTACATTGCTTTTACATCGTCGTAGGGAAAAAGCAAGAAAGCACGAAGTCAGACCGATGTATGCTGGCCACAACAACTATGAGGTTGTCGATAGAGATGGACTTCTTCAGACGGTAAGTCAACCATTTCTTAGTGCCATATATATGTACTTATTTTTTAAATTCAAATAAATGCAAAAAATCTGATTTTTTTTTTTTAATTGTAGGGTGTTCGAGGCGAAATGAAGTATAGTGTTACCTTTCCTCCAGAAGGGATGCCTATATGCGTGTGTCAGAGACCTCAATTAACAGGCATCCCATGTAACCATGTTCTTGCAGTTTGCTTCTTCAGAAATTTAAATCATAACGACTATGTAAGTCCATATTTTAGCTTACAAAATTATATAAACACCTGGTCTGGAGAATTCAAGGGATTTGGAAATGCACGGGATTGGCCGTTGTATCACGGGCCCATCATAAGGCCAGATCCAAACAAAATAAATAAGGGTAGGAGAAAACACAAACGAATGTGCATGCCAATGGACAAAATGGAGGCCCCTACCAGGATTCGGCAACAGACTTCTAAAGCTAGAGCAGGTATAAAAATTTAAAAATTCATAGAGAAACAATGTGCATGATATGTATTTTAAATTGAACTAAATTGTTTTTATTTTGTGTTAGGTGCATCGACTTCATCAACTCGACGCTCTTGATGACTCTTAATGTTATTTTGTACTATTATGATGACACTTTTATTGTATTCTTAATATTTCCAATGACACTTGTATTGTTATTTCGAATGACATTTTAACTATTTATGAATTATGTATTATTGTTCACGATGACATTATGTAAATTTAATGTGAAACTATCAATGTGCTAATAATAACAAAATAACAAGTTTCTCGTAAATAACATGCAAATAATAATATAACATGCAAATAATAATATAACAAGTCCATTTTAGTCGAAATATGCTAACGACGCTGTCGTCTTCGACGTCCGAGGGCGTCTGTCCCGGGAGTGTACCGGTTAGTTTGTGTCCTTATACGAGCCTCCCGAGGTGGATTTGATGTGGATGGACCCGGATCTAAAGTGGATGGTCCCATCATACTAATGCCTGCTGTTAGTTCATCGAGCATGAACTGAGATATGGATCCCGATTCTGTACCTCTCATGAAGTTGTCCCACTCTGGGGGAGGCTCCGCACCTGGAGGGCGATGAGGATACTGATCAGGGTAATCATCACTCAAATCAATTTGGTCCAAGTCTCGAATCTATCCCAAAGACTTTCGAGTATACCCCGAAAAATGTGGCTCTGACCAATATCTTCCATAACATCACGAGAATGCTCGAGCATAAGCTTGCCATATGCTATTTGCCCCGGGGTTCTCACCATGCTTATTGCTTGCGTCGTAAACTGTATTTCTCGAGCAATCTGCATAATACAATTAAAGTAAGACATATTGCATGAATATTGAAAAAAATATAATTCATTTTAAAAAGAATAATGTACTCACCACACGAGAATGCCTATGACCGTGGGGAACGTAAGCCAGTGTCGCGACATCTCTAGTCTGCGGGGGAACCCGGAATTGTAGATCTTGTGGATTGTTATCTGATATATAAACTGATCTCATACCACAAAAATGGAACCAATGCATATATCGATGATGCATCGTCATGTCGTACGCTCTACGCTCTTTAATGAGAACCGGAGGCTTCTCTATGAACTCTCTATGACTAACCGCCCAACAAGCATCCTTTGTTGAATTGGCATCGTGACGCCACATTTCTCGTAGATAAGAAATATCATCATATGCTAAAGGAGGAGGAGGCGGGACCGTCTGGTACTTTCCAAATTAACGCATTACCCTATCCGCATGCTGATACTCCACCATCCAAAAATGAATCAAGTAGGTGCAGCTCATCCAATACCTCTTTTGTCGCCGAACATGTCGAGGTAACTGATAGTAGTATTCATTGTAAGGTTGCCAATTAACCTGTATCATCGGCTAATCTATCAAACGAATCTCGTATGTGGTTTGTACCTCCCGTGCAAAAAAAAAAAAAGAAATATAATTATAAAAAAAGAGGAATCATAATTTAATCGTACTGTGCTCGCATTATAACCACAATAATTTTTTTTACCTAAGTGAGGGTTTTCTGTCCACACATGGAAAGTAGTCCACTTCACACCGAATGCATTCCTCGTTTCCTCGTCGTCACCGCCGAAGGAAGGTGGCTCTAACCGGGGCATAGGTCGACCAATAGTAAATCGAGTCCATGACCAAATTTGTAACAGCAACATCGGCCCCGCTATTGTTTCCACCCCAGCGAGGCAAGCACGTGACAACTCTCGATAAAGATGTGCAAGTACAGCACCTCCCCAATTGTATGACTGTGGAGCATCCAGATCGGTCAGGAATTGCAAGTACATTGCAGGGACTCCGTCCGCACTCGAATCTGGAAACATAACCGACCCGAATAAATCCATACAAAATCCTCGGGTGTACTGTGCAACTCTCTCATCATCGGCTTCATCTTCTAATTGTGCCGCAAATTTGGTCCGTAACCATATCAGTCTAATAGAATAAGCAGAGACTTGCAATCGCTCTTCAGGAGTGTCAGGGTGATACCACCTATATTTATATGGCATTGACTCATCCAGGTTATTGTAAAAATCCGCAGGATCAGCTCCTAGATCATCCTCTAAGTATGGGTTCCAATCAGTATCGCTAGTGCCAGTAATTGGATCGCCTGCAAAATAAAAGAATTATACAATCAACAATTAATTTCTTAAAATAATTAATTAAAATAACCGATAAACAATTTTAAATAGTTAATTACCCTGAATCGGTAAGCCCCATAAACATGCAACATCTTCCAAAGTCACTGTCATTTCACCTACTGGTAAATGAAATGTATTGGTCTCCGGCCTCCACCTCTCAACAAGAACAGTAATCAAACACGGATCAATTTTGCAATCATTAAGACGAGCAATTTGGTACAATCCTAACTTCTTTGAGCATCGTCCATCCGACGGTTGTAAGCAATAGTAGGACGATGCCTATTTATCTGGAGTGCTTTTACATTAGGCTGCCAAAAATAATTAAATCATTATAACCCCTTCAAATACTTCATATAATGTTTATTTCAAACAAATAATTAATAAATTTAACAAAAATTACCGTATCACGAACTCTCCATGCTCTGTGGTACTGTCGTGGTAATTTTAACAACTCTGGATAATTCGGATTATCCATTCACCCTATTAGAAAATTTATCAAAAATTATACTAAATTATACAACATAGCACAAATTATACTAAATTACACAAATTATACTAAATTATACTAAATTACACAAATTACACTAAATTACACTAAATTACACAAATTACACTAAATTACACTAAATCACAATAAATTATACTAAATTATACTAAATTACACAAATTACACTAAATTACACTAAATTACACAAATTACACTAAATTACACTAAATTATACTAAATTACACTAAATCACAATAAATTATACTAAATTATACTAAATTACACAAATTACACTAAATTACACTAAATTACACTAAATCACAATAAATTATACTAAATTACACAAATTACACTAAATTACACAAATTACACTAAATTACACTAAATTATACTAAATTACACTAAATTACACTAAATCACAATAAATTATACTAAATTATACTAAATTACACAAATTACACTAAATTACACTAAATTATACTACATTTCACTAATTATACTAAATGTCACAAATTACCCTAAATTAATTCGGCCAAAATTAAAAATTATAAGAAAAATGTGATTTTTACCTTGTTAAAATCGTAGATCGAAAGAGTTTCCAACTCTCTTGGACGATACGAGAATTTTGAAACAATTAAATGAAAAAATAGTGAAGTATTTGGAGACTATAAAACAAAAAAAAACAAAAAAAAAAGAGGAGGAAGAAAGAGGAGGAAGAAAGGAGGAAGAAAGGAGGAAGAAGGAGTAGACAAAGGCGTGCTCGGGTGGGATTGAAGCCAAGCCACACCGGATTGGGAATCCGGTGCCGTTTTTTTTTTGGATTTTTTGTGGCGAGTCCGCAGCTTGATGGGGGAGACGGGTCAACCGGGTTAGAAATGATCTGCACCGGTTTTGGAGTCCGGTGTAGGTGAAACCTTTAATTCCACACCGGTTTCGCAAACCGGTGTAGGCTATTTTTATTGATTTTTTTCTCCATTGGCTGGTTTAGTTAATTTATAGGTTATAATTTCTAAAAAAAAAAAAATCCGAGCAAAACAGTCCATTATATTACAGAAGATACAAAACCAGAAAGGAAACACTCAATTCTACAGCTAATTATCAATTAATATTATTTCCTAAATATACACATAATCATATCTAAATATACAGCTAATGATACATTAGAGGCATGATCTTCTCCTTTCCTAATTGGCACGTGATTCTCTAAGGCAGAGTAGCCATATGCAATATGTGGTAGCAGTACAATATTCCTGACAACCATCACCTCTACAACGTCAATATGCATCTTACTTAAGATACTAGAGATGATACTCGAGCCTTGCTTTGCTTGATTCGGATCACCCCAGGCAATTGACTCTAAGCAAATTACAAATGGACGGCCCAAATTAGTTCCTTTAAATTGGCACAAATCTCAAAACAGAACTCCTATATTTTGGCCCTGCTGGGTTAATCTGGACCGTCTGTTTGTAATTTGCTTTTGCTTGGTCATTATGAAGATTCCATTTTTCCGACACAAAAAGAACAATTATAAAACCAATAAGCATCTGGGCAAAATTTAACTTTTGCAAGTATGCTCAATACATGTATTTATAGCATGTGATGTGTATAGCTGTTCTCAATTAGGACTGACATTAGTATTGTGGAAACATAAAAAGTACCAATCAATTTTAAAAGGAAATGCAATTGTGGTGTTTAAGGTTGCTAGTATTGACTGGGATTCACATCTGCAGCGATCCTAAAAGGGTGAACAGTAACTCTAAAATTCATGCCTTTCAAATCTAACCGTCCAATAATTTCGTGCACGTATCTCAAAACAGCTGATTTTTCCTTGCACGAATCTCGAAACAATTGAACGGTTGGATTTGAAAAAGCAGAGATCGCAGGACACTGTTGATTAGCGAAGAATCGCAGCAGATGCGGATCCTATTGACTGACCAATATAGTTTTCTTTTTGAATTATGTCATAATGAGAACTGCTTCAACTGTGCATTAAATTTTTCCCAAGCTGGCATCTATAGTCTCTTAACCTTTGCATTTAGCAACCATGGTAGAAAATTTAAAAGTGATCTGACAGTAATGGAATGAACAGTGCCACCCCACTGAGCTGCCGTCTAATCATCTATGGATGAACCAGATGAACTGAAGCTCACCTCATCTCCCATCATCTATGCAATACTCCCTATCTCCAGTCCCGCGTGTGCCACGTTGTCGTCTCTCCGCAACGTGTTGCTTCTTCCAGTCTCCGCGCTTTCCCTTTTAGATTATCGATTTTGCTTCCTTCATTTATCTCCTGCTGCTCAACAGTCTGATGCTTACTCCTGCTCATCTTTCTATCACTCCACTCTGGAAGGAGGCCAGGTTTTCATCGATCCTTCTTGCTTCTTCTGCCAGGCATCGATCTCTCCTCTTCGCCGCCCGCCGCGTGCTAACCCCCTCCGCTATGTCTTCTTCGCTGCGTTCACCGAGAGCTCCCCTGCTCTTTCTCGTGCATTTGCACTTGTCTAGGTAGCGGCATCAATCTTTCTAATCTCGCTTGTAACCTCTTCACGATTCATTTTTTTGTTTCGCTCTCTCCTCCTTCGCTAATCTCTTCCCGGTTTCAAGAGATTGACGACTAACACTCTCTCTTGTCTCCGCTTTCGTCAGTTGGTATGATCTTCTGAACTTTACTACTCTTATCTTCCCCAATCATTCCAGCATTTGTCAACAAAATCTATGGTTCACTCAATTTTCTTCCCTCCTGTTTCCATTACTTATTTGTGTGATTTGTTAATCTCTGGCAATTTGTCATTTTAGAATGTGCAGTATTGGCTGAATTGCAAAGTTATAATCTTGGATAAAGTACTGGTTTTATATTGATTGCAATCTCTGCAAACTGTTAGGTCGATTTGGATCTAGAAAACTTTTGAGCGCTTCCTACATGTAACACGAACCAGAGACAAAATATTACTTCTGGGAAGACTTACCGGACAAGTATTTTGTTCACTTCAAATTATATATGTAATGTTGCACTTTCTTTCTTAAGAAAACAAGTATAGGCGTCTGCTCTTTATATTTGCAAATAAGAATAATGTTTAGGACTCAGTGTTACCTTTGCTCATCCAATAATACGGTCAATTAAGAGTAATACAAGGTTTTAAAATTGGACTTAAACTACTAGAGGTCTAAAACTGTCTACTAAGTAATTAGACTCGGATTACTAAAATAAATATTGCAGTCATTCAGTGATCTTGCAGGTGTATAGGTGCAGATTTTTCAGGGGCATGCCTGCTTTTCTTTTCCATACAAAATTAATTCGAAACTTCAAAATTTTCATATGTAAACGCATCACTCGTATGGTAGAAGGATTTCAACGATTTGAATTCGTCGTTTGAAGCCAATCCGATAGGTTTTAGAGTTGAGTTCACAAAAAGACTCGGTGAACTTAGAAACACCCTAGTTCTACTCCTCATTGTGAACCTCAAAATATTTTTATTTATCCACAATGATAAATAAAGAATTGAAGAAGATTTTACATTTGAGTTGACCTTCACTACAAGTAGTTAAATTGATCAACATCTCTCATTCTTTTATCTTGATTAAAGGATTCATGTGTTCTTGCTTACAAAAAAAAGCTATTATTGGGGACTTTAAAATTATGGAGGTCCAATATACACAACTCAAGATTCTAGATTTGAAATTGATACAAGTAATAATATATTCAAATTGGATACAAATTTTACATGTGCATTGTTATAATATATTCATTTTACTTTTATTTTCATAAAGTAAATATTCGTAATTTCAACATTTACATAATATCAATGAGGATTCATATACTTTCACTTTTGATGCCTTATATTATCTCCATTTTTTTAACTTTAATAATTTAAGATTATAACTAAATGTCAAATTTGTATTATCTTCATTTCGAAAACTAATAATTTAAGATTAAAAACTAAAATGTCAAAATAAAATTGTTATGTATTATTTATATCATTTTGTCAATGCACATGTGAAAGGAACTCACATCCAATGCATTTCCTGAAAAGGGAATCTTTTACAATTAGTGGATACAGACCATTCTTTTTAGCTTGGCACGAATCTCCAAGTCCTATAATACCCCCCCCCATTTCCCCTCAAATCTCAAACTGGCTGAGATTTAATCTTAAACCATAAAGTGAGGCCCATCCTCTGCAGTAATGGGGAGGATACGGATATTTCGGCCTTATTTTGATTGGTGTAAAGAGCTTGCAAAAATACACTGATGTGATTAATTCTAGACTTTGATTTTTAAACTCATTGATTCATATAAAACATAATTAAAAAGTAATATTTTTTATGAGCATACTGAGAAAATAATATCTATCATATATAACAATTTTATTTTGAAATGTAACATTTTTTATCTATAATATTTTATAAAATTAAATTAAGTTTGTAATATCAAATTAAATATATTTTAAAATAGCACACAGATGCTGTAAATAATAATATTTTAAATTTAAAAAAAAAAAAAATTTTGAAAACCAGGTAGATGCTACCAGGTATACATAAATGAGATGTGCTTAGTACATCAGAATAAAAACAACACACTGCTAACTTGTATTAATACAACTTCTCACAAACCGGTACCATGGAGCACCCTTCTCACAGACGTAGGCTTACAATATTTAAGCCACATATCCATCTCCTCCCTAATGTCCCTAGACAACACATTAGAAGGTTTCACTTGCCTCCCAAAGATTCGCGCATTCCTTTGCTTCCACAATCCCCACAACACCGCCATCACCCGAGTTATCCAAACCCGTTTAGGCTCTCCCACCCGGTTCCTGTACCAGCACCAAGATTCATGCAATGTGTCTGTTTCCTCTGCTCTCGTGTACACCAGATGACCAAGTGAAGTCCACACCTGTTGTGCATATACACATGTGAAAAACAGGTGATGAGCGGATTCCATTGGGCATGCCTGACACATGACATAGCGGGCATCACATGTTAGACCCCGATTTATCATAACATCGTGTGTGAGGACTCTGTTTTGTAAGAGCAAGTACACAAAGAACTTGACTTTAGATGGAGCATAAGCTCTCCAAAGATGGGCATGCTCCCATTGCACCCTTCTCCCTGATAGAAGAATATCATACAAAGAAGCCGCTGTGTATGCTCCCGAAACACTCCAAAAATATTATTAATGATAGCATTTCATTCTTTAAAAAAAATACCGTCAGATCCGCCTTGTTCTCTCTTCCTCTTCCTCCACAGCCATATATGAGAGTGGGAGAATGGTGTGATAAATTAAAAAATTGGATCGAATAATAGGCAGTTCGGTTGGAGATTTATCTCTAGTGAAAGAAGGCAGGGGAACTGTTCATGAAGCCTGAGGCTTTATATAAAGCTGATTTTTGTTATGATGGAGCATGTAGGATGTACTTGCATAATGGGGAAAGATATTTATTATTTCTTTCTTCTTTTAAATTAGGTTAAATTTCAAATACATCGCTATTTGGATAATATTTGAAAGTAACATTCTATCTACAATAATAGTGAAGATTCTTTGTCGCTTGGTTCCACGCATATTAAATTAAGCTCGTTAAGCAGCAAACCCATTTTTTTTTTTTAAATTTGAAATTTTGGAAACTCATCTTTATAATAATAATGAAAGGACTACCATTATTAGAATCATTCGCTCTTAAAATATGTAACACAGAGAACTATCTGGAATTTTTCTTTTTAATAGTATTATTTTTTAAAATTAAATTCCTAAAGTATGTCTATTGGGGGAAAAAAATATGATTTACGCTTCTTCCAATTTTTTTTCTCAGCAAAACAGTTCAAAATGTGCACACACACTTACATCATTCACATATTTACGTGTAGGCACTACTCAAATTAGGGTACGTTTGGATCCACTCAGAATAGCTAGAATAGCTACTGTTTAGAATAGTAAATAAGAATAGCTATTGTTTAAGAACAGTGAAAAAGTTGTTTGGATTGTATATTTGGAATAGAGTTTGGAAGAAATAACTACTGTTTAATAATTTATGTGTAAAATTAAATATAATACAATATAATATTAATTCAAATATTAAATATAATATAATATTATTTTAAATATTAGATTAGTATTAAATAAAATATTATATTAAATATAATATAATATTAGTTTAAATATTAAATATAATATAATATTATTTTAAAAATTAGATTAGTATTAATTAAAATATTATATTAAATGTAATATAATATTATTTTAAATATTAAATGTAATATAATATTAGTTTAAATATTAATATAATATAATATTAATTTAAAAATTAGATTAGTATTAAATAAAATATTATATTAAATGTAATATAATATTATTTTAAATATTAAATTAGTATTGAATAAAATATTAGTTTAAATATAATACAATGTAATATTAATTTAATTATTAAATGTAATATAATATTATTTTAAATATTAGATTAGTATTAAATAAAATATTAGATTAAATATAATATAATATAATATTAATTTAAATATTAAAATGTAATATAATATTATTTTAAATATTATATTAGTATTAAATAAAATATTATATTAAATATAATATATTATTATATTAAATATAATATAATATAATATTAATTTAAATATTAAATATAATATAATATTAGTTTAAATATTAGATTAGTATTAATATTGAAAGCAACAAATGCTATTTCATGTTTTTGTAAGAATAGCGAATAGCAGTGCTATTCTAAAAACAGTAATTCCGAATAGCTCTAAAAGTCGTTTGGATGCACCTTGTTCTGAATAGCAATGTTATTCTAGAAACAATAGCTATTCTTGTGCATCCAAACATACCCTTAGGGTGCGTTTGGATGGATGAAAAATAGCTACTATTTCGGATTAACACTATTCCGAGTTACTATCCGGCGTTTGGGTGTGTTTGGATTAGCGAATAGTCACTATTCTTTATTTGTCTTTTGTGAGATAGCCCACTATTCTACTATTCCTACAAAATATTGGAATAGCTACTATCCTAAAATTGAGAATAGCTCTATCCTTGCTACTATTCTCGATTCATCCAAACGCAACCTTAGTAAATAGTAAATAGTAAATACTAACTTGTGAAATATGAACTATGACAAACCAACATCATATCTCTTGTTGTGTAGAGGAGAAAGAAAACGGAAATAAACTGGAAAGAAAACTTGTTCTCTAACTTTCCAGTTATAAAACACTTTGCTGAAAATTCGAATTCTCTAGTTCCGCCCACATTACAAAATACCATGCTGAAAATTAGCATACAAACAAATATGCACTGGATTGCAGAGAGCTGTTAAAAAGGGCTCTCAAGCTGGTAAATAAGTTCAAGGAAAGGCATATAAGCCGGTTAAAATGGTAGGTTGTTATTACTAATTGGCGATGAATTTTCCAAAAAATCCCAATCCAACTACCAAAAATGCTATGGATTGAAGGTAAATGTAGACAAAATAGTAGTTCCCTCCATAGATGAGGTCAAAGCATGCACACAAAAAGAGGAGCACCGCAAACCCGATTTCAGACAAGTTTATCCTGGGAGTAATGCAAAATGTGAAGAATTAATGTTTTAAATCAACATCAACATTCAATTTCTTTTTATAAATTTTTTTTTTTACCTATCTCGCAATTTGAAGGAATCCTTTTCTAGAATCTTAGGCTCAGGTTTTATGTTGATGGCCTCTCCAAGCTTCTCTGTCACAACCCACTCATTTACTCGTCCAGTCTCGAACAAACCAATCAAGGTTGCTTTCATTCGGTGCATCGACATCACGTTCTCAAATAAGATCCAAAATGGCATGAAGATAATTGATCTGCAGGACAAGTTTTAAGCATTTGACATCTGAATTCTTTGAAAGTATATAGGATAGACATGGAAGTAAGGGAACAAAATTAACCTTGGATTTCTGATGGCAATAAGAAGGGTTATAGTTGTAGGTATGTAGGCCACGCCCCATACCGGTAAACTGACCTCTGGCACAAAAACTGAGACTGGAACCACAACACAATACAAGAAAAATGTGACCAGATGGGCAACGACCTTCCTAACAAAGAAAAAGCTGTACAAAAGATAGAATTTCTTCCAAATCGACACATCCTGTGTCATGTAAGGAATAGAAAATCAACTCAATCAGGTCATAGTTGTGTAACAATCATTTGAAAATATGCAATATCAGTGTAAGTTAAAAATAAACCTTTGTTGTAACTATTTCCTTTGACATTTTTCTGAATAAGTTAGCGGCACCACAAGTCCACCTGTGTTGTTGATTACGGTATGCCTTGAGAGTGCAGGGCAGCTCACTCTTCACCTGGATTTATACGCAGATGAGAAGCTTATTAAGTAATAGAATTTGTTTTTGTACTTTTTTGAAAGAATATTTGACCTAATTGGACGAAACAAGAAAGTTAAGGAAGGGAGCTTAAAGAGTTCTTTTTCTTCCTAATATTTCTATGGTGCTCCATAAATAAAAAATAAAAAAAGACATTTTTGTAAGACCTAAGAATCTCCAATAGATCAATGAGATTTAAGGATATCACCAAATTAAGTACCAAAATCATGCTAGTTCAAGACTGATGGGTGGAATATAAAAAAACTATGCTCGTGAAATTTTAGTGAACCTTCACATCACCAACAAAGACAAAATGCCATCCCTTGAGGCTTGCCCGAACAGCCAGATCCATATCCTCTACTGTTGTCCTGTCTTTCCATCCCCCGGCGTCATTTATAGCAGATACTCTCCACACACCAGCAGTCCCTAATTAAAATAAAAGATAACAACTATGTTACTACATTCCACTAAATATAATTGACGTCGATTCTAAAGAGTACGATTAATACCATTGAATCCAAAAAAACCAAAGAGGGATGAGCCTGCTTCTTGCTCTACTTTGAAATGGTAATCCAATGTCATCCTCTGTATCCGTGTCATCAGGCATTCATTAGGGTTAACTGCAAAATCATCACAAAATGCCACGTCAGCAAGTCTCTGTCAACAAAGACAGTGGATGCATCAAATGTCAAAGCCCTCGACTTTAGGCATGGCATGTCAAAAATACTGTACCATACTGTTATTTTTTTTTTCCTTTGTTTTAAAAAAAAACTTTTAATAGCCTTTGGGTCCCCCCTGTTACCATGCAACAATAAATTTACAATTAATTTTCCTTGTGGCTGATTTATTATTTGTGGAATCCTTGTGACTGAAGACTGTACCATATTTCCATTGTTATTAAATGTGTATGTGTCTAGGTCTTCCCATGTACAATGATCCTATGCAACTATGCCAAAAAGGAGAGAACTGTTCATTAAAGGCTTGTTTCCTCAAATAAAACTTCTATGTTGGATCAATTTTCATGATACAAATAAATTAAAGGGGAATGATCATATAGTTCAGACATGATTGTAGTGCACAATGTTGGCCACAATTTGGTGTACCATCCACCCTGTAAATATGAAACATCAGTTAAAACTCTTTCAAGTGATCATAATGACCAAAGGATAACTATTAGTGATCAATCTTGATAAATCGCAACAATATTATATTTCAGTTAGAGTTGACCACGGAAACCATTATGCAGCATATCTGGGTGTAGGCTAACCAAATCCTGGTCATCTATAACCCAATTAGGTGCAATAAAACTATGAATTCGAGGAGCCGGATGACAATAACAGTATAACAGTTTTAGTTAGAATGTACAAAGTAGGATAGTGAATTATAATAGTTTTGGTCACTCTTACCAAATTGCCACCGCGCTTGAACGAGCCCAATTTTGGGATTATGCATCAAAAAAGGTATGGTCTTCATCAGAAAATCAGACTCAGGCTGGAAATCAGCGTCAAATATTGCTACAAAGTCACATTTTTGTGCGTAACTGTAATCCATTCCTTTCTTCAAAGCACCAGCCTTGTACCCCTTTCTGTTGCCTCGGACTTCATAAACTATGTTTTTTCCTTTGCTTGTCCATATCTGGCATTCTAGCTGGACCAGCTCCTACAAGAGAGAATATGAATATAAATGAAATTACCAGCAAACAGGGATAAAATTGGATTATTTGAGTAAAGAGCAACTGACTGCAGATTTGATCTGACAAATACGGTCAACGTTGTATTTCTTAATACACAAAATAATGTTTTACTTGATCCAGAAGGGCAAACGACCTTTGTTATTTACGAACCTTGGTTTCATATTCCAATATCCAACTGTACTATACTGAATAGAATCCATATCCTCTCCAGATTGTCCTCAAAAAACAAAGAAACAGAAAAAATGTTCATTACTACCATTTACAATCACGGATAGCAGAACCAAGTATTTTTTCTTTGAAAACTAGAACCAAGTATTTTTTCAGTATTCTAGAACAGTAGTAATCTAATAGTTGCTCTGATTAGTTAGTTCTTGATCAAGTATTTTACGGAATAGAACCCATATCCCTTCTTTCCATTTAATGAAAGAAGAGGAGAAAGTCGAAACAGCTTTTTCTAAATAAGACTGCATGTGGGGCCTATGGACGGAAACGTTTTCATAAAATAAGACCAACAAACCTTGATCGTTAGATCCGTGGAATCATCCAGAACTTGTATAAAAATTCGATCCGACGGCCATGAAAGCCCGCAAGCTGCACCAATTGAAAGCTTGTAAACCTGCACCACAAATCCACTTTCACAGTTTCACTTTACCAGATACGACATCTAGGGTTCTAAATGTTTTCTTTTTCAAAAGAAGAGGGAAAGTTAATAAAAGTTTTATTAAAGATTACCTCCTTTTCGTTGTACATTGGGATTTGAACAAGAACCATGGGGTAGGCGGAGCTCCCCTGCTCCAAATCGCTGTTAATAGGCTCCCATCTGTACCGTCTCTCGGGCCGAAGACCGAGAAACTTAACAGCGAGACTGATAGCGCCCATGGAGGCTATGTCTATTAGGAGTACCACCGACATGGCGAGACTCATGATCACAGCTAGTTGGAGAACTGGAGCCATGACGTTGGATCGTACAATGTGCCAGATTTCCTCGATTTTGGTGAGGGATGGGGTTTCTGACAATCGGGAGAGGAAATGGAAAGAATGAGAGAGGAGTGCTTCCAGTGGGTTGTCCAGCCATGGCGTAATGGGGAAGGAAATGATGGTGCTTCCATTGAGGCGTAGCTGCATCTCCCTCTCTACACTCTCTTTAGAGAGAGAGAGACGGGGGTTTGTGGGAGGGAGGGACTTTAGTTTAGATTGGGCTCTAGCTTGCTCTGCTCCTTCTCTTCTATACTAGACAAAAACAAAAATTATTTTAAAGATCAATAACGTACATAACATGATATAATTGAATGAAAATTCAGAAGTATCGGAATAGTATTTTTTCTGTTTCACTCTAAAAAAATTTACTGTGTTACTATCCAATGTCAAAAATAAATTATACCTAAAAATCATTTAATGCAAAAAAAATTTCTAAGCTGTTTGTATGCTAATATTATAAATCATGATAGAAGACAGGTAAATAACATATAGATAATTAGATTGAGCACACAATTCACATTATGTAATGTAAATAAAAAGTATGAGCATGCTATGTAATAAAGTAAATGTAAGGTAAGTAGTTAGAGCATCTAAAAATAGAAGAGCAAAACTAAAACTGTAAGCAAGACAAATAAGGATAGCAATAACAAAATTGCTCAAATCAAGAAAATGTTTTCTTCAGAATGGACAAAAATGTGAGACTTGAGCTGGCCTTTTTCTTCTGCAACAAATGTTTAAATATCATTTCATAGCCCATGTACAACAATTAAACAATGCTTTTGTCCCTCCGAAAAAAGTAGATAAAGAAGGATTATTGTACCTGTTGGGCTTTTAGATTGCAGCATGGTTTTTATTCAACAGGTTGGTTGATGGTAAACCGAGAAAAAACCTTTAGTGCATAATGAAATGGATCATCGATGGATCCATTGATGCAATTGTAAGTTCATTGAATCATCTACAATAAATTTCTTGAAAAAAACATACTTACATGCCGCTTAAGATCACAGAAGAAACAACTAGTATGATTTCACCACCATTTGCCTTTCCATGAGATATGAGAAACCTCCCTATACATTTGTGAAGCATATAAATTCCTGATGTACGTTATTGCCTACAAAATAATGTGCATATTTGAAAGTGATTAATGCTAATATGATACTAAACTGATATGGTACTCACTCATTAAACAAATATGAGGCCAACTCTCATTATAAGGTCCAATTCAGCCTTGGTTAATCCCTCACTAAATATGCCTCACTACTCATTTTCTCAATCACTGTTCAACCATGCAATTGGACCTTGGGCTAATCAATTTGGCCTCAACTTTCCTTTTTGGGCATTTAGCACCAGAACAAATGAAGAAAATCCGCAATGAGAATAATATATAAAGTTTAATATTCTACCATCTTAGCAATTGAAACACTACCTCAATCAAATCTGACTAAAGCAAACAAATGAAGAAAATGAATGATGCAAATACCAATCTGGCACCGTTTGTTTCTAACACTGGAGAAGGCTCAAATTCTCGGGGAAAAAAAGGAGAGAAAAGAGAGGGTAAGAAGGTGGCAACAGGAGATGACAGTAAGAAGGTTTATCAAGGTGATGATGGCAAAAAAGAAATGTATTCAGAAAAGTAAATCGAAACTGAGAAGGCATTGGATTTACCAAATGAGATGATTTCTAAAAGGTGCGCGCCTAATGTTGTGGGGTATAGCACTCTTATAAATGGCTTGTGCAGGAAAGGTGAAATTAAGAAGGCATTAGAATTTCTTGATAACATGATTTCCAAAGGGCATGAGCCTAACTAATGTTATCTGATGTGTGGGCTGTGGAATGAAGTTCAAATTGTGAAGCCAATGGGAAAGGTGTAGTTATAGAATTATCATGTTGCAATAAATGCATGCATCTTGATCGGATTTCGCGTTCAGGTACAATATGAAGCATGACTGTTTTACCAAAGATGAATTACCAATAAGGATATGTTGTGCAAGAAAGGTGAAATTGAGCCAAGGTTGAAGAAGTGGATCATGAGAAATTGAATTTGGAGGGTGTCATTGCAAATAGTAGCGATGTCAGGGGAGATTCAGAATGAACAGTTTAGAATTGGGTCTAAATACCAATGTTCAACACACGATTGTTGATACCAGCAAGGGGGCAGAAACAAGCATGGAGCAGACTGCAAAAATTGGGCCTTCAATAGATAGCGTACACTTAGATATCAGTTTAAATTAATAAATTATAAGAGATGCTAGAGGACTATCACTAACCATCTGTAAGCAAAATGTAAGTCTTCATACTAAAATTACCCAAAACGTATCTTAAGAAAGATGAAATTGCAAAATGTTTACCTTATACAAAAGAATATCAGAAGCCAATTAGGAACTATGCAAATGAAACCCCAGTATTTCATGTATTGCAAATAACACCCTAAATTATCACATTTTCAACAATATCTTATATGGGAAAGAAACTAACCATGCCCTCGTCAGTTAGACGAATGCTAATACAGAAGAATGAATACCCTATGTTGTCTCTCGCTTCCCCGGCCATCAAACTCACGGCCCACCCTAACACAAAAGAGGAGAGAAATGTGGCAAAGAAAGCAAACCAACTTTTTTAATAAACAATTTGTTTTTTTTTTTCTACATGTAATAAAAGTATGAAACAGTGTTTTACATATAACTTGTGCTGTCGCATTATCATCTTCAGGTTTTTAAGTCCAATATATCAATAAACAATTCTCAAGTGTTGATCAGCTCATCAAGTAGTTACCCAAGTATTATTAGATTCATAAAGGGGACAAAGCAAGAGAATGAGGAACCTCACCTAATTGTGAAATGTAACATATAGAGCCTTCACCCTCATGGCCAGTGAGATAGGGGAGATACCAGTGAGGTGCTTCTTTGTAATGCAGGATGCCAGATGTAATCGGCCAGACAATTCTCAGGTCATCTCCTTACGTCGTTGGTATTGCTTTGACAAGAATCTGCACAAACAAAGTGAAGAAAAAAGAATAAATTACACAACTGGTCTCTAAGGTATCATGTATTTCCCATATTGCTCCACAAAAGGCTCCATCAAATAAGAATAATGAGTATGATAGTAGTCCGGGTACTAATATTTGTCAAAAGAGTGAAAGACAAATTAAAAGTTGACAATTTATTAATTTCTTCAGTGTGAATCAAAATGTACAGATTAATAATGCTGAAATTCCTTTTTACACTTAATTTCATTAGTGATTACTTAAAACGTACAAAAGAAATCCTAATTCAGAAAAGGAACAGCTCAAGCAAACGCAACAACTCCAGTTGCAAATCTGAAATTGGAAAAAAAATATTAAAAAAACCCAAAATTGAACCTCACATTGAACGTTTAAAGAAGTAAGAAGTTAGTCTTTAGATTCCAATTCCAATTTCTCTGAAAGATAATAAACCCTAAACCCTAAATTGGTGAAGTTGTCAGTCACTTGGTAAAAAAAAAAAAAACTCAAATGGACAGGTGCGCGTCAGACAGAGAAATATAGCGGCAAGAAATATACCATAGAGAGAGAAAAAGAGTGTGTTCGCTTCAAACGCCGTCGCACGGCGGAGGAGTGCGAAGAGAAGAGAAAAATGGGATTGGGATGTACGGGAAGGGAAGTTTGGGTGGATGGGAAGAGAACAGGAGGAGCACTGGAGCAGGAAAGATATATAATAAGAGGGAAAAAAAATATAAAGAAATTAGATAGCTGAAAAGTGGGACCCGTTCGGAGACCCCATCATAGGAATACAGTTGAAGACTCCAGTCAACACCATAACTGTCAACAGACTAACCGAATTAATTAGTAATTGATGATTGTTAGTTAAATGTTGATGTTAGTACATGATTGTATTCTCTGTTAAATGAGAGCAATTTGGGTCCGATCGGACTCAAACTAGTGTTCGAATTTTGCCCCCCCCCGGGCCCGATCTGCCTGTGCCCTCTCCGTGCCCGTGCCCGTGCCACGGGCATCCACGGGCACACAGGCACGAGAGTTAAACGGACCGGACCAGTTTTTTTGGAAAAATGCCCGTGAGTGCCCCACCCACCGTGCCCGTCGCCCGTGCCCGTGACGTCCGTGCCCGTGAGCCCGTGACAGATTTCTTTTTTTTTCTAAAATTCAAAAATAAGAAATATATTTTTTTTAAAACTTTAAACGGCCATAACTTTTGCTAGGAAAGTCGGATTGACGCGTATGATGTCAATTCAGAAAGGAGAGAAGGAGACGGTGGCAACCGTCACCCCGGGGTGTAACCCCGAGTATCCAACAAATCAGAATTGCCAAAAAATATCGTTTAGTGCCTCAAAAATTAAGTTTAAGATTTTTAGTGTCTCAACTAAATTTTCTTATGTTGAAAAATACTTTTCAGCACTGAGAAATGCATCAGCAGCAAGTGCAAGCATTATGTCTTCCGGTTCGATTTCAAGGACTCGAAATAAACTAAATTATATATTTTTCTATCCAATTTCAAAGAAACATATCAATTTTTTTTGTTATGAACATAATTATAATTAATCTATCATCGTATTAAAAAAAGTTAGAACTCTGCCTATGTTATTTTACATAGCCGGTTCCAAGCCCCGGAATAAAAGAGGAGGGTAACTTTTATTTTTAATCTATTGTTTTAAAATAAGAGCTTAATTATTTTTAAAGTAATTGATTTAAGAAATTTTTAATTTATATTTTATTATAACAAAAATTATCGAGTTACAACCATGTCAAATGAATTTAAATTGGTATGAATTTGGATTTATAATTTATTGGTATGAATTTGGATTTATAATTATTTAGAATTGGGATTTATAAAAAAAAAAAACAGAAAAAAAACAAAAATCGGACCTGCCCGTCCTGCCCCCGCGCCCGTGACGGGCACGGTCATTAAACGGGCAGGGCAGAATTTTTCAAAAAATTGCCCGTGATGCCCAGCCCGTTGTGCCCATGTGCCCGTGACGCTCGTGCCCGTAGCGGCCCGTGCCCGTGCACGGGCTTTGCCCTGCCCGTTAGTAGAACACTAACTCAAACTAAGTTCGATGGACTCTATAACCGTTTTAAGTGCTTTAAGAGCCGTGCCGAATGCTTTAATGTCTGTGCGTATTTGCTTTAATATTTATATGCACGGAACTTAAAGAAGATCAGACGATTATAGACCCCATCGGATCCAAATTTGACAAACTGCTTTCCTGTTAAATACCCTTGTTGACAGACCGAATTAGTTAGTAATTAATGATTGTTAGTTAGATGTTGTTGTTAGTACATGATTGTATTCTCTGTTAAATACCTCACTGTACGTGCCACTGTAACATTTACACAAGAATGAATATAAAAAAATTCTTCTTCTTCTCTGTTAAACTCTTCTGTATCATTGTATCTCTTTACCCAAATTGTTGATGCACTGTAAAATTCAATATAGGTTAATAATGCTGGTCTATCCAAAATTAATATATAATACTCAGATCTCCTGTGGGATCCCTGTTGAAAGCATAGTGACAAATTAAAAGTTCGGATTCGATTCAGCGGGATTAAAAATTTGTGATTCGGGTATAATTCGGAAATGATTCAGTACAACAAGGAAGCAAAAAAAAATCCCAAATAAAAAATCCCTCAAAAAAGAAAAGAAAATCTAAAACAATTGATTTTTTTCGCGAATATTTTGTGATTCGCATTTTTTTTGCGTTTATTTAGAGTTTGATTCAGATATGCAAAAAAAAGAATTAACTTTCAAGGATATAATGTTTCCAAAAATGTGTGGCAATTCAGAAGTTTACAATGTACCCATTTGATCTTTAATTTAGACCTGTTTGGATAATCAATTTAAAATCATAAAATTATGCACCTCATTCTTTGGCACACAGCTGCAAGAATTGTGTTTTTATTTTACATATTAGAATTACCGTGTACCATTGACACACACAAATATATAGAAAATAAATCGAATTCAAAAATCCTCTCTGGAACAAAAAACAAACCTATATATATCAGAAGTAATATCAACCCAAAAGGTGATCAGCAAAGATTGAAAAGACATGGATTATCAATAATAATAATAACAATAAGAGGAGAAATTCAATTATACTAATTTATGACGATACATCTTGATATTATATATATATATATATATATATATATATAGGACAGGGCTACGGTGCTATGCGTAGCATAGAGCACTTCCGTGCAACGGCTCAAAATTTGAGTTTTTAAAATCCTAATGGTCGATCCGAACCGTTAGATGTGTTCTTCATATTAAAATGTGCTTGGAAACCAAATTTTACATTTTTTGGAATTTTTATATTATTTATTAAGCCACTTTGAAAATCGCTGATCCAACGGTGGCTTAACCAAATAGTGAAACCGTTGGATCAGCGATTTTCAAAGTGGCTTAATAAATAGTAAACAAAATCCAAAAAATATAAAATTTGGTCTCCAAGCACATTTCAATATGTAGAACACATCTAACGGTTTGGATCAACCGTTAGGATTTTGAAAATTCAAATTTTGAGCCGTTGCACGGAGGTCGCTATGCTACGCGTAGCATATTAGCCAAAACCTGTGTGTGTGTGTGTGTGTGTGTGTTAATTTTTGCGATTTCAAAATCTAAACATTCAATCAGAACTGTTTAATATGATATCCGTATTAAAGTATGCTTAGAGACCAAATTTTACATTTTTTTTAACTGTTTACTATTTATTTAGAATTTTTTAAAATTGTTTTTTTTTCAATGGTCTAGAATTGTCTGAAAACAACAATTTTGTACCTATCTTAATAAATACTAAAAAAAATTCAAAAAATTAAAATGTGGTCTCCAAGCACATTTTAATATAGAGTTCATGTTGAACAATTCGGATCGACTGTTTGGACTTTAAAATAACAAAAATAAATAAACATATGGTGTCAAGATGTGCCATCATAAAATGGTGTAATTGGATCCCCTCATAACAATAATTGTATAATTTGCTTTATATATAAGAGCATCTTCATTACTGTAACTATAAAAATTAAATTTATCTACCACGTCAACAATTTCATTTTTTTTTCTTGGCATTAATTGTAAAATATGTGTCCATCCCTAATTTCAGTTTCGTCAATTTACAAAAAAAAAAAAATTGTGCAATTTATTGAGAGAACTCTCTATTCTATTTTTTTAAGAAATTTTCTCTAATTTAAAATGTTAGCAAAAGATTCTGCACAAGAGCATGGCCTGAAGCCTTATTTTACCATTTCGTTGTGCGACGAACATCTGTGAACGTAGCCCAGCCCAATATTAAGCCTAGTCTGTAAATTCTAACGCCATCAAATTAAGCTTCTTCAACATCTGTCAACTTAGCCCAGCCCAATATTAAGCCCAGTGTTTTGAATCTGAAAAACAAAAGAGGTTTTTGTTTTACTTTTTAAGTAAATTGCTACAGCTCTACAATCCCATGTTTCAATGCATTATTGATTTATTTTTCAACGGATTTAACTTCTAAAAAAAGGAATAATCTATGAGTTTAATTCTGTGAATTATTGATTTATTTTTTAATGTCAAATTAAAATCATAGATTTCTCTTCAAATTTATTTATATTCCTAAGGTGCCCCCCATCAATCATAATTTAATCGCCTTTTTTTAAGCTTGGAATAAAATTTATTATTAATTTTTTTATTTTCAAAATTAGCAGTCATGCTAATTCCATAATCTATTTTGTAGATAATTTTTACGAAAATTATATTTGAATATATTTGTCAAGATACTAGATCGGTTGTTTAGTGTTTATTTTTAAGAGTGAGCCTACGCCCTACAGTATTTTATGTAGCACGTATTAGTCTGTAATATGAATTTGCATTTACATTTTTAAAGTCTAATACTCGATCTAAACTGTTCAATATGAATTTCTTTTGTAAATGCACTCAGATGCCAAGTTTAACATATTTTTTTACTAAATTTATAGAGAGGTAAAAAATGACTATTTCCGATGGTCTAGAATCTATAGATCAACTGATCAAGTGATATCCTGCCTATAAAAAAATAGTAAAAAAATTCTACAAAGTGTAAAATGAGGTATGCATGTACATTTTTATATGGAGATCATATTGAGCGGATTGATTGACTATTTAAATTTTAAAAATAAAGATAAATTAATAATGCGAATTAATGTGCACTGGACATTATGAGAGTCTAACTCTTATCTTAAACTAAGTCAACGATTTTCAAAATTAAGCTACAATTTTGGTTTTGTGCGCTTAACCTTTGGAAGTACTGATATTATCTTGAAAAGTGGGCCTTACATTAATTATTATATCGCTGTAAATCATAACCCCATTTAAAGAACTCGCTGGCCCAACTTTATTCTTGTTAGGAAAAAGGAAAGAGGAGATGGCCCAAAGTAACAAAAACACAATAAATCTCAAGCCTTACAAGTTACAACTAAACAACAGAAACCAACAGATGTCAGAGGCTTTTGTCTGGGTCAAACTTTTTACCATACTTACTTTTACGTTTTACACCTAGAAAAAGAACAAAGTTCTGACTTCAAATTCCTAAACCTGAACAGTAAAACATGTCGTCTAATAAGTTTTACATCGCCTCCGTTTTCTCATGCAAAGCAACTCAGTCCAATACATCCAGTCAACCAGCTCCTGACAAAGTTTCTCTGCAACAGAAAAGGATTTGTAACAGCATTAAAACTTTAAAAAAAACAGAAAGAAAAAAAAACAGGTAAAAGAAAATGTGAAATCAGTATTATACCTTTCTTGGCTTCTCATAAAGGAGCTCTGGTGGGATTTTATACAAATCTTCATCAACCGGATTTACTGCAACATCACCAGCCCTTCTAACTTCTTTTCTTTGTTTAACATTTGCTCTCTTTGTATAATCTCTCTGCAACCCACCTTTCTTTCCCTAACAGAAAACCCAACTGTCAGAAAACTGGAAAGAACAGAAACTAGCAAAGAGAGACAGAGCTGAAAGAAACCAGACCTTGCTCTGTTTATGATGGTAGTTTAGTTTTACAGGAGAAGAAACATAGAATAGATCATAACCAGTCTCTTGTACCAGACCAGATTTCTTTACTGGTACCTCAGTGTAGTAGTTCCAATCCCCAAACGAAGGAATCTGCGGCCTCTTCGTTTTCTAACAACCGAAAGCAAAACCTTAGTCAAATTAATTTGTGACCATTGTTAACAAAAAGATAAAAAGGAGAACGGGTACGTGCATGATTATTCTCTTACCTCCATTAGGTAGAACAAAAGCGCAAAAGAAACTGAGCAAGTGAGAACACTAGGACGTCGCTGTTATATCCAGGGAAAAAGATATAGAGAACAAAAGGAACGAAACAGCATTGAAGAAGGCCAGAAGAGAAAAGGAATGGCATGGAGAAGTCGTTTTCAGAGAAAGAGAATGGAGTGGGCGAAGTCAGGGGGGTAGGGGCCGGGGGACAAACCAGATGTATTTCTTTAACCTAATTCTCTGTGACAGATGCATGTTTATAAACCGTGTACCGGGTTGATTTAACTATGTTCCTAAATCCACTACAGCTAAAAATATATAAAACTCCAAACTATTTCTGGATGCGTCTCAACTGGAACTGCATAGTGACAAATAAATTATTTGGGCTCGGCGAGATCAAAAATTCGTGATTCAGGAATAATTCGGGTATAATTAGAAAATGATTCGGTATTATTCCAATCAGATATCTTAGTCTTGCAAAAGAGCAAAAAAAAATAACTAAAAAAAAATTATGAAAAAAATTCGAGAAAATATTGTAAAATTCACGAATTATTCGGAAAAATAATTCGCTCAAAGTTCCGTCAACTGAATAATTCAGCATTCGGTTTGGCATCACCAAAAAACCGAATTATTCACGAATAATTTGCGGATCTTGTTACTATGGAAGTGTAGGTGATTCGCTACACGAAATGATTGTATCCAATCTCCCTGCGTTCTCTCATAGTCTCATTACCGGTAAACCTTGTTCTTCTTCAATTATGCGCGTATCCCGATGAGAGAGAGACGTGGAAGAGTAGGGACTACGCCAGGCTTATCGGATACGGATGTAACAGATTGTTACTTCAAAAATGGAACCAAACCCGATATGGTCCAGCATGAAAGGAAAATGTAGTGGAGGAATCCACGTACAATCTGTTATAACATTCGATTTTGCAATTTTTCAAATACAAACAGTCAATCCAAACTGTTCAACATGATTTCTACATTAAAATGTGCTTTGAGATCAAATTTTATATTTTTTTGAATTTTTTACTATTTATTCAGTATTTTACAGAACTGTTGTTTTTTACTGGTCCAGAATTGTCAAAAAAATAGTTTTGTAAAATCTTTAAATAGTAGAAAAATTCAGAAAAATGTAAAATTTGGTATCAAAACACATTTTAATATTGAGATCTTGTTGAACAGCTTGGATCAACTGTTTGAACTTTGAAAATCACAAAACCAAATGTTGTAACATGTTGTAACTTTCAAATGTTGTAAGTGGATCCCTCCTCAATTTAGTAATAGAGTATTGACACATTCTGATTCATTGGTATTCATAGGTTCGGTTCGCTTTGGCAAAACAAAGTTATAATTTAGTTTCAAAAATAGAACCAAACCAAACTGATTTAGCATTACGAACGAATCGAACCGAACCAAAGTTTTATTTCGGTTTTTTTGGTTCAAACCGAAATATAGTAATTTTTTTATTTAAAGCAATTGTTTTGTAATAAACCAAAGTATATTTTGAAATAAACCGGGATATTGAGAAATAAATTGAAGTATTTGACTCAATTGATTAAGAAACAAACTGAGTATTAAGAAATAAATCGAAGATTCTGGACCAAATTTATAATGTATAAAAGTTCGGTCAATTCAGTTATTATGGTTTTAAAAAATTTCAAACTGAACCAAACCGTTTAGTTCAAACTGATTCAGTTCAATTCAAAGCCGACTAAACCGGAACTAATCAACATTCCTAGTTTCAAATAGTTCAGTTGCAATTAATTTCAGAGAAGTCAGAATTTCGTTAAATGCCATCTTCTTTATACGGAAATACGTGTATAATACATCGGTCAGACATGGAAAAGGCTGCACACAGCAAGACACGGCACAGCTAATGCCGGAACCGCAGATCAACGTTGAAGACAAATAAGTTCATTAAAATAAATTTCAGCTTTAAAAAATGAAAAAGGGTGAAATAAATTTTACCATGTTGAGACCTAATGTCATAAATACGAGAGGTGTTGTGTATTATATTAATTGTACTATGATCCAGCAAAATGTATATATGAATTTGTATAATTTTTCGTCTTGTAATGTAGAACCTTTTGGCAAGGTGTATCTCAAATTAGGTTGTGAGCATGATGGTGGTCGAATATATTACGAGATCAAACACATTGTGTGTCAGACTGTCAGTTATATAAAATTTTCATATTGAGTATGAGATTAATTTTATAGTACCCATGTGATATTAAACTATATAGAAATTCACACGTAACATGCTCATAATTTGAAAATAAATGCCATTCACGCCATGTAGATACGCCCCTCTGATGATCTCCATGGAGAAAAGTCACAATATGATTCTATATTTTGTTCTCTATAATTTATATGTAAAAAAAACAGTTAGATGTGATATATATTGTTTTTTAGGTATTCATCAAAAAATCATCAATTCTTAATTATTTATTTTATATAAATCAGAAATTCAAAAAATCAATGTCCATAATCTATCTACATTAGTATATTTATGCAAACTCTTGTTGCTAATCAATACAAATTCAAAAATATCGTGATATTTTATGCATACATAGAAAAAATGATATAAATCACCTCTAACTATTTTATTTTGACATATAAATTTAAAATTTGAAGTTACGGTAGTTCAAAAAAATATAGACATAATGACAACTAAAAAAATACAAACATTTAAACAATTCTCATGTTGAGTTATAAATGTACTTACTATACGTATAATAATGAACCAAGAACAAATAGGGTCATGATAATCAGCACTTTAATCAGTACCTAATGATGCGAACGCATTAATTAGTAGTCTAGCAGTCTATCTCGCTGCTCAAAGTTTGACACACATGCAAAAGCTGGTTTATGATTTACCACTTAAGTGGGGAACAAAATCTAAAATAAAGCTACACTTAATGACATCATTTAACAACCCTGTTGCAAGTTAATAATGCCAGGCTGACATTCATTCCATCCATCCATCAATCCATCTATCTACCCGATAAGTTTTGAATACAAGTATAGAACTGAGCAAAAGGTGAAAAGAAGCCTCCAATCCGTATTTAGGCAGTTAATGGGAGGCACATATTTTTTTTCTTTTTTATTCAATGGCGCACAAGTCACGCGACAAGGTGTACAGTACACATTTATTGACATGTAGCCATGTAGGTCTTTGGGCAGAAACCTATTAAGAAATATTTGATTTGAACCTCTGTGGAGCAATCTTAAATAATGAATAGTGAAGCGAGTCACGGATGCATGAGATTCATGTGCCATAGACCACAGTGACAAATGAATTATTTGGGTTCGGTTTGGTGAGGCTAAAAATTTGTGATTCAGAAATAATTCGGATATAATTCGGGAATTATTCGGTATTATTCGGATTGGATATCTCAGTCCTGCAAAGAAGCAAAAAAAAAAAAGTTATAGGAAAAATTTAGAAAATTCATAAAATTCGCGAATTATTCACAAATAATTCGATCAAAATTTGCTTAACCGAATAATTCGGTGTTTGATTTGTCATCACCAGAAAAACGAATAATTCGCGGATCTTGCGACTGTTTCATGCACTACATTTTCCTCATTTTTGTTACTTTACTATGGGTATACATTCTTATTGTGGAATTTTCAAAATAATGACGGTCCCATTAATTTTATCTGTCATCAAGTTTATTACAGATTAACATTTCATCAAAATTTTCATGTAAAAATAATGCCAGTTTTCCTTGTTAGAATTGAGAAGAGAACTGTTTATAGAAGCGGAGCTTGACTTTTGAATTATGGTGATCAAATACACATAGAGATATATTATATAATAGTTTATATAGAAAATAAAGATCAATTCTACAGTATCGTAGTATTTTTCTGTATATTATATATAAATTTATAAGTAAAAGTAGAGATCAATTGTTCCATCACTTCTTCAATTCTTCTTAAATCTGTGTCTACGTCTCCATTTATTTAGTATTGAACGCTCTCATTAAAAAAAAAAGGTATTGAACGCAAACAAACATAATCAAGAAAAAATAAAAGAAAAGGAGCAATTAGCCTACAATGGTATATATGTAGAAAATACTACTCTTTCAATCAGAAACTGAGTCAAGACATTTAAATTTTGGAGTCAATCATATACAAATTTTCTTGATATAATGAAGATCAATTTTACTGTACTGTGACATTTTACACTAAATTGTATATAAAATTATACATAAATATAAAAAAAATTAGATATCAATTGATCCCATCATACTTCTTAGCTCGGCGATAGTCCCAATAATCCAAAACTAAATGCCTGCGAAAATATCGATTTTTTACATGTGAATGGTAATAAAGTTTGCGCTCCGTCATTTCTGTTCAGACATGTCCAACATGACGATCGATCGTTGATTTAGAATGGTCGATGGGCTGGACAAGTCAAACATGGGTCCAAGTAAGGCCCACTACCATGACCTGAACTTCATTACTTGTACATGGTTTCAACTTTTTAATATTTTATTCATTTTTATGCAGAAACTTAAGAAATTAAATTCATATACTTGATTCATAACATTAATTTACTACCATTTGCTACGCGTTAAATTCGTAAAAAAAAAAAAAAAACTAGACCAAAAATGCATTTCTGAGTTCTGACAGACTAAATAAAAACTTGTCACAAAGAATTTGAGAGCTACCTTAGTACAGTACCTAACCCTGGACCATGGTTTTAACTTTTAAAATGAAACATGCCAATAGCAAGTTGTACATGGCTACCATGCATAGACTTCGTGCGAAAGCCATATCTCGTGAAACTCTATTTTAACAGAAAAAAAACAGTAGGAGAGAAACTATAGACTTTTTAGCTTAAATTAACAGCACCCTCAATGCTCGAGGCCGTGAAAATAGGAAAAATAAAAATGCACCGGGTTCTGTACAAACCAATCTGGACAATTGTTTCCAACAGCCGGATCCAATCCGTCCGATTTGCATTAAGATTCTTTCAAACGGCTTAGATCTGACTTGAGATAATGCTTTGTCGAAACCCTTTGGACAAGAACCTCATCAAGGTTTTGACTTTGAGAGGTTGTTTGTGATGCTTGGAGACAAAGATAGGACTCCGCGTGGTCCACCTTTTTGTGTTAGTCTTCCCTTGCATTAATGTGCCAATATGATTATATTAAAATAATGGCTTTTTTTAGCAAAAAGCTGATCGGCGGAGGAGCAGATATGGAAATGTAGCTTCTGACAGTGCCCAATGGAACAGACCATTGGTTGGCTTTCTGTCCAAGAAACAATAAATATTTACAGCATTGATGTGTTTTAAATTAATTAGAAAATAATTTGGAAAAATAAAAAATTCCAAGGCATATTTTTCAGCTTGAGAAATTAGTTGTTACATTAAATATATTCAGTTTGATAGTCAACACAGCTTAGTCAGCAAAAAGCTGATTTTATACACACATACACACACACACACACACGTAATATATATCACATTTTAGATTTTAAGATTTGAAATAAAATTTTATTTTTGCAATCGTTGAAATTGTCAAACTGATTGTTTATCAATTAATCCGCACCCACATTTATAAACAGTGTGATATTGTTTGCCTGAATCATAGTATTATATCAATAGGCTAAGCCAGCAAATTCATTTGGCAACGATGAAAATGACTAAAAAATATACTTATACATTTTTACAGGATACATAAGTTCAGTATCAAATTCGATACAACTTGAAAATTATCTATCAATCCAGCAAATTGAAAAATTAAAAATACGATTGTCTTTTTAAAATAGAGGTACAAAAAATACAGACACGATAGAGATACGGAAAACAAATCGGAGTGCACCATCAATTGCAAAAACCAATACACCATGAAAACACAAAAAAAAAATAACAACTTTAAAAAAAGAAGGCGATGGAGATACAGAAATGGTGACATTGGAACTCTCGTTTTTCTAACATTGTTTGTTAATTATTTTGTTAGATGAGTGATAATTGTTTATCTTAATTATCTGCGTCCATTATTAGTACTCCGTATATACTCTTGGTTCTTTTCAAAGTGTATATAGTCATAGCTGATGCTAAAAGTATTTAAGTCGGACATATTTCTTAGCCCGCACCTTCTGCATTAATTAAAAAAATATATATTTTGAGTTTATTGCATCTTGGTCGTCTGATCAGAATCGGAGGCAATCAGACCCACAACTATAACGCACGGATCCTTTTAATATTAGTGCGGATCAAGACTTACATTGTGAAATCCGTATCATCTATGTTCATGAGGTACAA
This sequence comes from Carex cristatella, assembly GCA_024447775.1. NCBI lineage: Eukaryota > Viridiplantae > Streptophyta > Magnoliopsida > Poales > Cyperaceae > Carex > Carex cristatella. The sequence continues at coordinate 4,883,039 of JAJHPF010000022.1, forward strand.
GTGATAGATTTGGACTGTTCTTTTAACTCGATACGAATCTCAAAGCAAACTCTGTAGTTTTAGTAGACACCGAATCGAATTTGGTCCGATTGAGATTAATCTGGACCGTCCGTTTTCTTAAATTACAGCTGAGGGACCTGCGGGGACACACATTCTGCATTGTGTACCCCCTTTATTTTATTTTTGCATTGTGTCCTGCCTTACTTACACCTCTTTATACATAATGATAAAAGTAATAAAACATCCCTTTAAAACTAGTGAAGTATTTTTTTCTTTTTGGGGAATTTGCAATTTTGCATTGAATGAGGGTTTATCCAGCCAACTACTTCTCCTATGTAAAGCTTACAGAGCACAACTCCTTGCTTCTTTGTCTCCCTATGTGCCATTAAATGCTCTTTCTGATTCTCATTCCTTTTCCATTACTCCTTCTCAAACTAGTTACCTCCTCCCCTTTTTATATACCAAGCAGAATAGAATATACAGCATCACACTATTCCATAATCTACTCTGTTTTCCTCTCTGTCATAACAATGGAGGTATGCTTATTGCTTCCTTTCTTATTCTTTTACCTTTTGTTTGTTCCCTTCTGTTACTCATTTTTGTTTTCTATTTTTTCATGCATTGTAGAACACGAGGAGGTCTCGGGTACCAGCATTTGGAGATTGGAATAATAGCAATGAGCTTGACATTACACAGTACTTTGATTCAATCCATGACCATTGTTGGATCGAAGAAGAGTACGACAACAATCGATTCTATGCTTCTTCTACAGTGACCCCAAACTTTGTTTCTAATCCGAGAAAGGTTTGTCAAAATATGATCTTTGCTGTCGTTATATCTTAATTCATGGTGTTGTTGTCTATTGTGATAAGTAGAAATTCTCTTTGCTATGGTGATTGATTATCAGGTCAGAGGAAATGTGCAGGTGAAACAGCAAATGAAGAAACAGAGGAGAATGTCTGGTGGTGCAGTAAAACCTGTGGATGAAGATCTCTATAAGATCCCACCTGAACTCCTCCATGAAAAATCTAAAAAGGTATTTCACTATTACTGTCTAATTAATAAGTTACTTTTACTTGTTCCTATGAAAACAATAACAAACATAAAAAAGTTTGAGCAGAGGAGGAATGTTACCAGTTCTTGCATGAATGATTAATTGATTATTTATCTTGTAGAAGAGGATGGTGAGATCTCTGTGGAGTGGATGCATGAGAGTTAGCTGTGTTGCTTGAGAAGTCGAGGGACCCACCTTTTTGAAGCCTTTTGTTTGCTTGGAATTTAGTAATTAATGGAGTGCAATACAAGTACTGTAGGGGAATTAATGTCACTTGATATTATTATTATATTAGTACGATCATACTATAGTCGAACTAGTGCTTTTCTTGTAGCAATAGTAGAGCAGGTAATGCTTACGGTTTCTGGAATTCTAGTCAATATATATCTATATCTCGTTTCTCACTTTTGTTCGGAATTTTAAAGCTAGAGAGAGGTATCAAACTATCAATGGCTGATCTGATATTCTGATGTCGTGATGTACCTGTTTTTACTGTTTTGTTTTGGAATTGAATGTTGAGGAATCAATGCTGGATTTGATATTTCGGAAGCTTGGCGCTGTCAATTCCTGTAAAAGAGATGTCAAGTGCATGTGTGGCTTCTTGAGTCTTGACTTGGTTTAAATATTTTTGACTCTGATATTGGAAAGTAGAAATTTGCAAAAGCTTTAATTTAATGCACTGGATATATAACTGATGTATATATTAATTGGCCCTTAATGGAATGGTTTAATATATAACTGACAAAATAAGAGGCAGCACACTAGCACAGTGGTGGTTATAGTAAAATTAAAGTGAATAAAAGCTAGTAAATGTCGGAAAATATTTAAGGCGGTTTAAAACAAAGTTTCAACCAATATTTATTTATGTTGTTCAAACTTTCAACTGGTACATTAATATTTGTTGTCTTTATTGAAAACAAATCTGCTGAAATTCTCATTGATAAACGATGTTTCTGAAATGTATGTTTTTTTTAATCCAGTCGTTGAGTTGTTTTAAGATGTGTGTACAGAAAATTCAGGTGTTTCAAGATCCGTGCATAAAAAAGTTAGTCAGCTGCATTCGAAATTTCAAAGATTTCAGAAACACTAGAATGAGGAATTTCAACAAATTTCAACTCGTCTTTATGTAGTGCAATTAATGTGACTTTTTGAATCTTACACCATTTTATAAACCTTTTTAACATGGAAAGACTTATTTTTAAGTACAGAGAAGGCCATCAAATTTGCTAACAAATATAACGACGGACAAAAGTATTATTCAAATAAAATATTTCAAAATTAATATTTATTATAATATAAATATATAAATTGTGTAACGACCATAATGTAATATGCATGGGAATCTTTTAGACGATCAAGGGTGAATAAAATGCAATAATTAACTTACCAAACTGCTGGATGGATGTGTTTTTTTTTACATTGCCAAATTTATACAGAACCAATATAGATGATATTTTTGTTTTACATTTGTATTATTTTATTGATTGTTTAGTTATTAATATAATCAATATCCCTATTAATGATCATGTACCTTATAAAAAAAAATTCCACCGAGAACATTTTTCATCCTACAGACTGTGCGAAAGAAAAACATTTATTTGATGCTAATACTTATTATTTCATCTTTATCTAATGAATTGCGAGCAGGTCTGATGCCTATCGGATCTACTTCGGTTCGATAGGTGCAATGACCATCCGATATGTAATTTTCGTGCGCACAAATCTTGATGCAAATCATAAGGTATTAGAACTAATTGGACCTAAAAGTAGATACGATGCCGATGGGGGGACCGAAATCTGTCCTCTAGAAGCAGAATTTTTCTGCTTCTGAGTTACTGTCTGGACTCATTTGTCAGTCTCACTGGGAGCAGGTGATCTCTATCCGCCCATGGAGCCAGCTCCTCTCTCTTCTCTAAGACCCTTAACTGAGGCCTGGTCAAAAGTTATCCGATTGGGGAAATCAAAACAGGAAATAATAATGGATTGATGGATCATGTACATTCATTCTAATTCCATTAAAAAAACAGTTAGTGAGTGAGGTCTGAAACTGGGTTCTGCTTGCCATGAAAATTTGTTAGTGGCGCGTTGACGATGTGCTCCTGCCATACTTACACAATGTGAAATGTGAAAAGCCACCACTAAGAAATGGCATAGGTTAATGTTATGCCCATTTTGTTGTATATACTTTTTTCAGCACGGCCGAAAACAAAATAAAACAGGCTTTATTTGCCAAAAAAAAAATGAGAAGTTAAAAAATCGATGTGTCAAGAAAACAATTGATGGTCATTTTTCTTAAAAACTAGTAGGACATAATCATTGATTCGCTTATGTAGGTTGTTGCCTATTTAATGGTTCGATCCACTCTTTATCACGGGACGAGCTTGGGTCCCATGAGTTCCATCACCATTCGATTCGCTTTAAGATCTGTGCTCACGTATATTAAAACGAAAGTGCACGGATATTAAAGCGAATCGGATGGTGATAGAACCCATTGCACTCAGTTTGAGTCCGATGGGCATCAGACCCAAACTGCTCCCCTTTATCACACCTTCGTACAATTAGAAACAAATGATGAACAGACCAATATTTCGGACCACTTCAACTAGCACTGGGAGAGAGAGCAATTGATTCGGTCGAGAGGTGTACCGAAACAATAGTTTGTTCACTTCAGGAGCATAATCGGTTTGGTTGGCCGTGTGAAGGTGTAAATAACGGTGGAGCAAACCATTGATTTGTTTGCCTCATGTCTAGACCAATTCAAGGAATTTTTTTTTTAAATATAATTAATTTTAAATATTTTAACAGAACAAGCACCATTCATTTTATTTTTATAAAAAACTGCTTTACCGACCCACATGATTGGTAGAGGAACAAATATGTTTGCTCCACCGATTAGCTGTTTAATAGATGAGTAATAAAATGGTCTCTCTGGATCGGTGAAGCAAACTTCTTTGTGCATCCACTAATTCGCAGGATCGGTGAAGTCTTTTTTTTTTTTAGAATTTAAATAAATGATGCTTAAAGGCTGCTACTTTATTTCACTTAATTTACCGGGGCAACGGCTTTCGCTAACGCGCGCTCTTGTTTCGTTAAAAATATTAAATATAGTTCTAAAATCCTTGTTGATTTTGAAGGGATGAAAACCAACCAATCAGTTTCCTGACAAATCAGTTCTTCAATTTCCTAGAAGAAAACAGAATGAAAAATGAAATAAATCAAATGGAAGATCCCACTAAGAAGCTCTTGCTTTTGGAATTTGGAAATTTCATCCGATCAAATTTCCATCATTTCATATCTCGATGCTAGAGTTGCAGTTCCATTTACTTGCATGTCTTATCGCTTCTGCTCATGTCTGTAAAATGGCACGCACCTTTTGCTTGCCATCGCTATTCTTTTTTCTCTGTGTGCATGCCAGCATCTATGGTTTCTCTGTCTCCTGAGTCCTGACCGTAAGCACCTGTAAATTATTAATTCAACCTTTTTTTAATAGGAAAAATGTTAATTATTAATCTTTACGAGAGACTTCAATACTAATTTATTGATAACGGATAACCTGTAAATACTGATTTGTTAAATAAAGACATTTTAATTCTCTGGTTTTAACAACTCAGTAGGTGGGGATGTAGGGATTTGGGTAGGTTATACGTGCAACAATTCAATTCAATTTATGATTTGTTTACTATTTGAAAATGAGAATTCATGTATAAAATTAATTTCAGAATAAATAAAGTTTGCCACTGGACCCGCAATGGAAACTTCAAGTCCTCCACGCAACGGCAACCGCAACCATGTCTTTATCGGTATTCACACGAACAAATTCGAAAACAACCGCGAGTCAGAGTACTATCACTGACTTACAGTCTCCTGTTTTAGTCTTCCTTTCTCTCTTTTGGTTTCTGAACTAGTGCGAATAAATAATCAGATTTTCGGTGTAACCGGAAATCTTATTTTCTATCCATTTTTTTGTCTCATTTCTCTTATGTCTGAAATTGAACAGTTCATCAATAGATCCGAAATTATTATATGTACGTGTATTTATAATACAATACACCAATTGATCGCACCTATTAATCAAGCCTATTAAAAAGACTCATATCATATCATATCCAAATTAGAAATTTTAGAAATTTCGGATCTAAAGATATATGCAGTCTAATAAAACTTGATCCATATTATAATTTCATTAATTAATTATTAATAATAGTCCAAAATATTCTGACCGACACAGTTCTAACGGTAGGGTTACTGTGTAAAGCCCCCCATGCTATTAACCAAAATAAGTAAATGCAATGGACGGTGCGCGCAGTTGTTTTACTATTTTTTATTTTGTTTTATTTAACATACATTTTTTTAGTGCAGTCTGTTTAACAAAGTAAAATTTCAAAGTGGGAATTGGAGCGAGGTTTAACGAAATTTTGGGATAAGATTCTTGGAGTAGGCATAGAATACAGATGCGTGCCATGCGGCTTGGTGCGCCGTGCGCGGCATCCTTCTCTCGTACAAAACCGCAAATTTCATAAAAACGAAAAGTAACAGGAATAAATTTAAAATCATCATAGAATAAATACAGCAGTTAAGAGCCTTGGGTTTTAATTAATTTCCATGTACCAAATTGAATTTTTCAATTTTGACATATTCTCTTCGTAATAAAATTTTATATTTTTTCAAAATTTTTGCTATTTTTTTAACATTGGTACAATATCTCCTTAAAACAATAATTTCATACATATTTACAAAATAGTAAAAAAAAATATAAAAATTATAAAAATTTGGTCACCGAGCATATTTTATTATGAGATCATACTGAGCAGTTGGGATCAATTGTTCAGATTTTAAAAATAGAAATAAAAAATGTGAATCATATTAGAGCAAAAAATAGTGCATTTGGATCCTCCTCCGTTCCAAAAAGGCCTTAAAATTAAAATCAAAACTTATCCCAACCGTCAGATCTAATATGTACGTTCTAGATTTACCTCAGGCTGTCCATTTAAGCCCCAACAACTTGAGAGGAGTCTGACATGGGGAGAAGGTAGGCACATAGGTTATTGCCAATTGGTCGGTGAAGTGGGGCCCACTTATGGGGCGGCGAGAGGAGAGAATTTTGAGTTCGGTACAGTGATTCCCCTTTTTAATGCTTACCGGTACAGAGCCACTTAAATGCAACCTGTCCTTGGGTTCATGTGGCCTCTTAACTGCGTGTGCTTACGGATTGGAGAATTCTGTGCTGCTTTTTCTCAGACAGTCAGGCTCCAGTCCAGTGCCCTGTACTGGTACAGCGCCACCGCCATAAATTTCTCGAATTTTTCCCATGTTATTTGATGCAGCTAATCGAATCGGTACCAGTACACAGTACTTGCATGGAATAAGAAGGAACTCGTTTATAAGTTAATTTGTTGTTCAAGCGATGAATTCAGATGTTCAATTGAAAACATAAAAAAGAAAACAAAAATTAATATTAGGTAAATAAATAAAAACCTAAGAAATAATCCTACTGATTCTATCGATCAGAGGACAAAATTTAGCTCCGTCTCAAAAATTAGTACTGATAAAGTTTTAATTATTGTAATTCATAAGCTAAAATAATGCTTAATTACATGCAGAGTAATTCTGAGAGTGTCAATAGGTACGATACAGGTCGGACGGAGACATTTTCATACATGTATGGTCGTACCCGATAAAATAAAATATTTATCCTTACTCGTCTTTTTAAATAAGGCACGAGTCGGATAACAGATAAAAAAGTGTCATTAACATTTCAATTTGTAATTTTGACAAAATATTTTTCAAAACAAAGAAAGAAAAAGTAATAATAAATACAACTAATTTGTAATATGAAAATTTAATAAAATACAAAACTTTATTGTATCATCTTCATACAAGTATAAATCTTTATCCATATTTTATTTTTAAATATTATTTTATATGAAAGCGGGTGAGAAAACAGAAAAAAAATGATTACCTCTTACTCGTACTCAATAAGCTAACGAAAAAAAATCTCACCCTTGTTTCAAATACGATACGAATCAGGTAAATGAGTAAAAAAGTGTCATTGACAACTCTGAATTAATCGCCAAATAGAAAAATTAAAGCATAAAAAATAGAAGATGGACAGTGTATTGCATACATCTAACACGTGACATTATAAATAATGATCGTGATCGGCAATGAATTATATCTAACATTCTTTAAAATAACGCGTGAAGTTGAACAGTACTATATGAACCGTAAAAAAAATGCAAAAATTATATAAATTATTGGTGGCATTCATTTTACAGAGGAAAAAGGAAGAGGTTGCCTGCGTTGTCAGAAAGGTACACAAAAATACCAAAGAATATATAATTGATCTTTAAGAATACCTGCATAAATGTTGCTTGCGGTGTTTGAAATCTAATGGTTGCTATCAAGAACTTGATCCAGAGTCCAGACCTATATATCGTGTTAAAAATAAAAGAGGAAAAAAAAGAGAGGTAAAAAATAATTGATAATGAAATGAAATAGAAAGAAAAATTAATATATATATATATATATTTTTTTTGTACTTGGATGATTAACGAGGAAAAATAAATTTAATTTTTATTTTCGTCTTATTTCTTATTTAGTTGATTAAATTTTAGAAAGCTAGTGACAAATTTGGTAGCAGTAGGTTTATGATAAAAAAAAAAATTGACTGAAAATTATATAGGATTGGATATATGTATCATTTTTTATGAAAAATTTTGCAACAAATTTTTTTCATCTGTTACACCTCAAATCGAGAAAGAAATCGATTTTATTGACTATAACCATGCAAGATTAATTATTTCATGTCTTGTACCCTTCGACTCCGACATAATTTTATCAACCAAACACGATTCGAGAAAAAAATATTATTTTCTTTCCATTCCCTCTGTCTACTCTCCATCCAAACAAGGTGTTAAGGGTAGTTTCATTAACTTAGGTCATGTTCGGTTCTGTTACTGTGCGCGTGGGAAAAAAAAATTCAGTTCAATTTCGTATTTTCTGTCCCACGAATACAATAAAAATTAGTTCAAATTAGAGTACAAGTTATTTCCGTTCTAATGTCCGCCTGTAGACTGAATGGGTAAGTTTACAAACTCTGAAAATAATATTCGTGCACCGGATAAATATAGAAATATTATGCGATTTCTTTTGATTTGGGATAATATCTTGATCATGTGACATCACATGAGAAAGCGTTTATGTGACAAGGACGAGACGGGACAAATAACGAGATAGACTCTGAGTTTTGAACCATTAATTTGGAACAATTTTTTGTTTTTTTATAAATTAAAAAAAATAACTGTCGAAAATAAGATGATTTCTTTCAATGAATGATTGAATGAAATCACAATAATAGTTTGGTCTTTCTGAGGACAGACAAATATTAATTCGATTTTATTGATTTTTACAATTACCACACAAATAATTACACAGTGTGAAAAAATAACGAAACTGAAGTATTATTCGGTTTTATTGATTTCTAACTATAACAATGTATAATTTGGTCTTATTAATTTTCTAACCATGATAAGTAACGTACAAATTAATATGTGCCAATACAAACTGAGAAATTTTATTTGGTTTTTGAGAATATAACCGACCCTATTGAAATAAATTTATGAATCGAACTAAACCGAACTAAACAAATTGAACTAAATTTCGGTTTTTTTGTTAAACCGAAATAAAAGATCGATAAAAAATATACATTCTTTTGTTAATTTTTTATAGGTTCAAAGAATTTTTTATTTTAATACACATCATTCAATTAGAGTTTATTAATTTTCTTACTCAAAGGACAAAAAAAAAACATTTATACTTATCTTTCAGTTAGTTCGGTCTAACCGGTCTTAAAAGTTTCTAAATTAAACCAAACAAAACAATTAAACTAGTTTTAGAAAATAAACCGAACCGATCCATTTTACCGAAAAATTGACATGTTTAATTCGAGCTAACCTATTTTAGTTTAAAACTAATTAAACCGGATCCATAAACACCGCTATCAACGGGATCCAAAAAAACCAGTTTGTCCGTTTTCAATTTAATTTATTTTTCGAATATTTAAAAGTAAACATTTTTGGATTTCCGTTGCAATCAACCATCAACTAATTAGAAATACATCACATCAAAGTCACATCCCACATTCCCCAAACGAGCTCACCGTAAGCCCCGGTGTTGTCATTTCAATCCTCACGAGTTATAAACAAAAGAAAGCCTTCTCAAAGAAAGGGAAAGGTTACAGTGTCATAGTTATTTATGGACATAACAAATCGTTGCAACTTGGTTTATTCTAAAATTGTAGTTTATTATGTGAAACTGGAATAGTAGCGATGCTCATATTTTAAATTACGAGAGAAGTGTGAGCTGGATGGACTTTCAATCTATTTTTGATTCAATAGACATCAGAAATACAAGTTTTAAAGTAAATCATGGTTTTATTTTGACTTTAAATTTCGTAAGGTTTTATTTTGAAATTTAGACATACAAGTTTTAAAGTAAATCAGAGATAATTAGTATGGTTTTATTTTTACTTTAAAATTCATATGGTTTTATTTTGAAATTCAGACATACAAGTTTTAAAGTAAATCGGACAAGATTAACTCCGGTCAAAGACGGAACATAATAGTCAGTAACAGTACGTGGCTAAGCCACCCTCATATGTTGAAAATTTATAATTTGGTTGTAATATTTATATGTATTAATACATTTTAACTTTTTTTATAGAATGAAATTACACTATATTTGATTTTTCAGCGTCATAATTTTTATTTTCTAGTTCCGCTCCTGACTCTTGATGTCCATTAAATCTAAAAATAGATCCCAAACCTATTGGTCCTACCCGTCCTCTTAAATTATAAGTATCGCGTTCTATCAAATTACAAAATATTGAAAAGAATATGTAATTTTGGAATTGAAGCTTATTTTGTATATGCTCTTGCAATATACATATTACATAACTTTGTATATGCTTCTCGCAATATATATATTATAAATAGCGTTTTATCTCTCAATTGTTTTTTTTCTCAAAACAAATTAATTTAAACAATAACTTAAGCTGAAAAACAAAAATAACTTAAATTATGCTTAAAAAATGTAAGTAGCATGTTAAACATGTTCTTATAATCCTGACCGTTTGATTGAGTCACCGTCCAATATAAAGTGAAAAGTGAAAACCAAACTTCATAAAGCAACCCAAAACTACAACTTCCACTTTGTCCCCTTCCTCTCTAGATATAACGCTCTCATCCCTGCCATATTTTATCATTACCTTTCTCGCTTTCTTCACTACTATTCTCTCTTTTCATTCCTTCTCTCCCCTCTTCTCTACCTTTCAAAACCTTTCTAAACCTTTTCGTGCAGTTGCTTCTTTCTACTTTTAGCTCCAATGGAGGTAAATGCTCAATGGGACATACCTTCTTTTTAGTTATCTCTTCTAACATCCTAATATATTCCGCTTTCTTTCTTTGTTTTTTTAGAGAACAAAGAGGCCACAGATTCCTTCATTTGGGGATTGGAACTACTACAATGAGCTTCCCATAACACAGTACTTTGAATCTGCCATGCAAGCTGGACTGGTGCGAAGTAGCCATTGCTCTGAAGAAGAAGAAGGAGAAAGAGAAAGAGAAAGTCGAGGTGCATTCTATCTTGCTTCTCCAGTTAAACCAACCCACCGTCAAAGTCGACCCAAGGTGTGTTACATAAAGTGCTTCCTCTGTTCTTGGTTTGTTTATGTGAAGAGAAGTATTAACCAGTTTGGTTTTTGACAGGAAAGGAGAAGCGGTGCGGTGAAACAGAGGAAGAAAGTTGCAATAAAACCTGTAGATGAAGATCTATATAAGATACCACCTGAACTCATCCGAAAGCCTAGAAGGGTAAGTTAAGTTTTTCCTTTCTAAGAATTTAATTCGCTTTAGTAACTGAATTCGATATTACTAAAAATATCATTATCAACACTGGTTTTGTTTTGTTTCAGAATTTGCTCAGGAGCTTGTTTACTGGATGTTTGGGCCTTAATTGCGTCGCTTGACAGTTGAAACTTGAAAAGAAAGTAGATGAAACCATGAAAATCAAACTTGAATAGATGGATTGGATGTGTGTTTGCTTGCATTTAGGGTTTTGTTCCAGGACACTTCTTCTTTATGAGATCAATGCGATGTGATGTATCGTGTTTGTAATATATTATATATGTTACTTCCTGTGACAGTTATGGTACCGGGACTAGTGTAAACTTACCAGTTCTTTTGATGTGATATGAAATATTTTGCTGTTTTGATGAAAATGTTTGACTTGGCGAGAGAAATGTGAAATCTCTGATATTAGTAAATCTAGCAAAGAGACTTCTGTGCTTAGTGCATGTGCAGTTTTATGTTTTTTTCAACAGATCAGTGACCCACTTCCCCATGAAATAATTTAAGTTTAAAACGATTAAGGGTCAATATCTTTGGAACTATTAAACATTTTTAATCTAATATATCTAACGCTTTTCTGTTATTTTTCTCTTGCGTTGAAATGCACATATTTCTCCCTTTGTGCGTTCAGACTTTAAATACTCGTAATATTTTAATTAATATAAATATTACTTGTATATCAAAGCATTTGCATGCATGTCTAGTAGTAGTATCCCAACATTACTCCATGGGTAAAAACAAGATAAGTTTTTTCGTTGGTTGTCGGCAGCAACAAATATATTGATAAAAAAGATTTATTTATAAAATTTCATATCACTACTTATTACAACTCCTTCTATATCAGAGAGCAAATAGGAGCCTGTCCCGACCCCACTTGGGTAAAAGTAAATTTAAAGTTATTTCTACAGTTCTCTATATCAAGCGTTGTATCGGTGATAAACCGATGCACCTTCTGTATTTTAGAAAACAATCTTCTAGTTTGCCCCCGGTAATAACTGACTTCTACCCTTAGTCTAAATTTGAATTATGTCCACTCCTCTGTGAATATGTTATATTGTACTGTTAGCCTTGTCCAGAATCTTGATGCATAGTAGCATTTTTACATCATGTAATTTCTAGTCTCAACAATGTTTCTCGAACAGAGGTGACATTCTGTCCAGAATAAGCATCCCCCGTATAAGAGAACTTGCTATGTTAGGATTGTATCGTCAAGTATATTAGTCAGATGAAAATTCTAACCTTTGTTGGATTAGAACGACATAAGTTCAATGTTTAATCTTCAATTTAAAAATGGGAGTTCCAATTTATCAACAAACTGGCTTTAACAGTTAACTGTCATATTCTACTCTTTTAAAATTTGCATTTTTTTGTGTGTGTACATTTTCGAGGTATTTGTTTAAATTCTGTCTCCTGTATTAAAATATAGTATCGGTCGTCAAAATCATCGCGTGCCCCAAGAATCATAACTGCGTAAGTCTTCTTCTTGGGACAATTCACAGTTGCTTGTTTTTTTAGACAGAGGGGCAGTTAATTTGTTTGACCTATATAATATAGGCAATAGGTTTGTCGTTAATAAGGCTCTTACCATTTTACCAATTTCAGATCAATTTCGATCGAGTTAAGTATTTAAATCTCTTTTTGGTACTTGATAAATTTGTTGTGCTGAGCCAATGGTCCTTAATTTTTGTTATATTTGTAGAACGCTTCATATTTTATGGGCTAATGAAGTACAAATTTTAAGAACTTGTTTATTACTGACTTCACTATAGTTGCTAATGTAGCATGAATTAGTGTCCTGTATGACATAACACGACGACATTATGTGATATGAAATTTTCAAAAATTACAAACACATCATTGTTTTTGACACGATAAATTAATAACTCAATTTGAATTAGTTCTGTATTCATCTTTTTAGCTATCTTAATTAAATCTCTTTTTATTTTTTTAATTAAAGATTGGAGATCAAACTATTTAACTATTTAATTTACACAATGAATTATCTTCAGTGTTTTAAAAATACACCTCTCACATATAGAGCATTGTATTTGACGCTAAATTAAATATTGATTCTATTTTTAATTAGAACAAATGTAGAGGAGTGCCGAGAAGGTAACCGATCTCCTTGGATCATCTGTATATTTGTTCAACTTATAGCGCCTAAGGAATTTGACTCAACTGGTTACGGTTTGAAGTCGATCCATCTCAAGTTCAAATTGTGGAGGTGCAAATTTCGGATCAGTATCTTCTCAGGTCTTTGACTAAACACAATTGGAACAGACAATCTAGGTTTATTCTCAGTCGGTGCCCATTCAGGATGGCACATAAGAGCAACATTATCTGTGCTTTGCGATTCGTGCCAACTTAAACAACGATCCAGAACCGTCCGTTTCAACTGTACTCAATCAGGTAACCTACGGTGATTTGAATTCACAAATTCTTTCATGCATCGAGGGCTCGAAGTTAGGTAGACTAGGACTGCAGACGAATTGTACTTAATTCAGTTACAGTTTGAGTTCGAATCAATTTTGAACTGAATTAGTTCAAAATTGAAGTAGGGTTCAATCTGAAAAGAAGAGTTTCAGTTTGATTTGGTGCGATTCAAACCATTTTCAAATTGAATTGGTTCGGAATTGAAGAAAAGTTTCGAATCGATCCAGACTCAGTTCGAGTTTGGTTCGAACTAATTTCGAACTGAACTGAATTTGATTCATTTCATGACCGAACTTATTTGATTCGTTTCGAACTGAATTTTTTTCGTATCAAACTCAATCGAATCAGGAGCTACGAGCTTTTTGTGCACCCCTATGTTAGACAGATTCAAATCCTCTCCATTACTGTAGAGGATGGGCCTCACTTTACGGTTTGAGATTAAATCTCAGTCGATTTGAGATTTGGTAGACCTAGGGGACAATATTATTGGGCTTTGAGATCCGTGCCAAGATAAAAAGAGTAGTCCTGATTCACTCAGGGTGCGTTTGGATAAATCAAGAATAGTAGCAAGGATAGAGCTATCCTCAATTTTAGAATAGTAGCTATTCTAATATTTTGTAGGAATAGTAGAATAGTGAGCTATCCCACAAAAAACAAACAAAGAATAGTGACTATTCGCTAATCCAAACACACCCAAACGTCGGATAGTAACTCGGAATAGTAGCTATTCTTCACCCATCCGAACGCACCCTAATTGTAAAAGATTTCTTTGTGCAGTAACAGAGAGGATGTGAATTCTTGCTAGACCACTCTAGAGGCGCATATTTCTTTTTCCTTTTCTTTTTAAATTGCCTGGTGGCGGCTACTAAATTTACAAAAAATAAATTTGTTTACAACATCATATATAGGCTCTCAAATCTAAACAATAGTAAAAGAAAAAAAAACGAAATAAAAAATCAGAATTGTATCCGCTTTATAACAGTGCATCCACAGTGCTGTCTCCTCCCGTATCTTTCCTACTAGCGACCATGAGGACATTCTTTTATTCTTGAATATGTACTCATTTCACTATTTTCAAATTGCCCATAATACATTAATACTCCATAAATCTTGTGGCCCCACTTTTTTTCTCCCTCGTGCCTGATCTATTGTTGGACTATAATCTTTTCTACGTTATTTGTATTGTCTGCTTCCTCTTGTAAGGACAGAGATCACTCGTGAAAATTCTGTTTCCAGTGAGACTGATAAGTGGATCCAGACAAGTTTATAAATTTAAATATTAGTTTTTAGTTTTGTTGTGGCCCATATTTCAGTAACTAGGAGCAAGAAAACCCCCCCTCTGGGAGAGAGAATTCAGTCGCCTTTTGTAAATCCCCATACAACTCCACACTTGCGTAGCATTCTGGCAAGGGAAAAAAAACATGCAACCCTCTTTTCTGGGGGCAAAGTGAAGCGCATATTTCTTTCTGCAGTAATTAAAGCCAGCTCGCCATTTTTTCTTCATTGTTGAATAGTCTTAACCAGTGCAAACCCGCGTAACCCGATATTGTATAATACGGTCTACTAAGATCGCAGCGGCACAGTTGACAGTTCACATCCGTATCCAGTACGCGTGTCAATGTATTGACCGTTGTCTGACCATGTCGGCCACGTGTCCGGTCGGGTTTTGCATTGGTTTCGGACCTGCCCGTACTGCGTAGATACTGCTGGATCCAGAGAATTATAAAGTAGGGATCAAATATACTTATGATTCAATTATATATAGTACTGTTGTGAGTTTAATTATATATGGTCAAATATAAATTGAATGAGAGCTAATGCACTGTTGCGAGTTTAATCGCACATGATCTTCGAGCTTTTTTTTTAACAGCAACCATACTTTTAATTACCGCATTCATTGTCTCAAATAATTAATGAGGATCTAAAGCAAAAGGTATCTGCACAAATCAAGGGGGACCATGGTCCTTCCAAATCCAGAGCAAAAGGTTCATGCTCTTAAGAAACAATTTTTTCTTTTTTGAAGTTGAGTTCTTGAGAAAATTTATTTTACATTTCCATTTATTATATGTGCTACCTTAAACCTGCCTAGAAATAAACACCCAAACCCCCCAATTGCCTAAAAAACTTGAGCAATTTCATGTTCAGAGCATTATACGCGAATTATTCCTTAAAACCTGTCTTATATTTGTATTTTATTCGCGAATTATTCGGTAAATGTTCGGTCAAACGAACTATACGCAGTTCGGTGCGGAAACTCTTAAAAAATATTTTATTCGCGTATAAAACACGTACATGGTGACTATGCTTCAGAGTAGGTCCGATACCCATCGGACCTACTTTGGTTCGACGGCTTCAATCACCGTTTAATCTATTTTAAGATTCGTGTACAATGGTTAAAATTTCGTGCAGATTTGATTCTATTTTTATGCGCACAGATCTTAATATGGATTAGACGGTCGTGGAGTTCGATAAACTAAAAAGTAGGTCTGATAGACATCGGACCCACTCCGTTCTCTGCCTGGTGGTTTGCGGATTTACCGTTATTTCGAAATTTGAAATGAGATTTTGGTTTTGTTAATTTTGGTTGAATACATAAATGTTTTATTTTTTGTTTCTTCACAGTGGTAAAGACTTCGTAAAACTCAAATGAATAATTAGAGGTTGCAAAATGCAAACAATGGATAACTTTCTGAGTAGCCGCTACATGCATTCTGGTCTGTACCGTACCCGCCATAGAAGATCTGACTCATAAAATTTTCAACAATTTCTCTTCCCTCATCTGACAAGTTCATTTATTGAAGCTGTCATTTTGTACCGTAGAATTTATGGATGCAACCTGGTCTGAACTTGGACTTAGGCGCATCAACCCAATGGTTAGTAGTACCTTTTTTTCCTGTGTGAACTATTTGAAGAGGATCCTGGTAGTGGTAGGCGATTGTCAAGTTGTGATCAAGCCCCCAACAGTTTTTGTTCTGTAGCTTCTCTGTGCCACCTATATTTTCCACCATGACATATTCAAATATTCACACACTTCACCCTCGGGCCTCAGTTTATCTTTGAACTCCAGTTCTAGTTTTTTACTCTCTGGTAAATTTGGATAAGCCAAAAATAGTGTTGATTCAGAGTAGCAATTATTCTCAGCTACTATTTGATATTTGAATGTGTTTGTGTTAATTCTTCTCAACTACTATTTGATGTTTGACTGTGTTTGTGTTAGCAAAAAAACCAAATACTATTCTATATTTGTCTTTTTATAGGTTAGCATGCTATTTTTACTTACCAAACCAAAAATTAGATTATCTCACCATCTCAAATTTGAATTAACTCACTATTTTCACTAATTCAAACCTTCATCGAAATGCACCCTTAATTTGATTTATCGCAGTGCGCACAGCGCATACTAGTCTATACTTTTGGATCAATATATTTGTTTTAAAGTCCAAACAATTGATATGAATTTTGAACTGTTTAACATGATTCTAGATGAAAATGTACTTGCAAATTAAAAAAAAAAAATTTTTGTAGATTTTGTTTACCTTTTTATAAAGGTTGGATTTAATTATTTTTAGAATATTTGAATTAAATGATTTTCGGCCTATCTAAAGAATGTTAAATTTAATCTATAAGTATATTTTCATACAATAATCTTGTTGAACAATTAACTTTGTAAACCGAGATATTAATTCAAATACGGACCAATGTGTATACTGTATAGTATTTAGTACCATATCTTCACTCTTGTTATATATATTTTATCTAACTTTCTCTTGGGCCGCACATTTGAGTTTTAAATTTTTTATCTTGTTGCTTGCTCAATATGGGCCTTATTTTTCTTTTTGTAAATTTAACCCAGAATCAAGAGATTTGAAAGATGAGGGAAATGTGGTCTTAGATGGCCCAAATTGAGGCTAGAGATGGACTTTTCTTAATTACACAGTGGGCTCTTGTTTGCTAATTAATTCTGAATTCAAGGCTTGTATTGCTGCCCCTTTACTGTCG
Source organism: Carex cristatella (assembly GCA_024447775.1). Taxonomy (NCBI): domain Eukaryota; kingdom Viridiplantae; phylum Streptophyta; class Magnoliopsida; order Poales; family Cyperaceae; genus Carex; species Carex cristatella. Next base: position 4,900,430 of record JAJHPF010000022.1, read on the forward strand.
TTGGTTTCTTAATCTACAATTAGTACTAATTGTCTATTTATAAATCATAATAGTTATTATTTATAGGCAAAACAGAGAAATTGACATAAAACAGCAACATAAAGCAGTTATGCCCACAACTCCACGCACTTAACGTGTGTGCAAAATTTAGAATGTGACCCACTTCGTCCATACTTTTCAACCCGCCAGCTCCCAAAACGTAGGGATGTGCGAATTCGGTACAAACCGGAAGGACGCTTCCCTATTCTCCCCACTACTACTTCCCCGATTCATTCGTTCATTCATTATTTGTCTGCCTTTGGATTCCTTTTGAGCTGTATTAATACCAGTGTTGTAAAAAAACAATTGTTTAGCCTGAATCCTTAACCTATTAGTCATTGGCAATGACCGAACAGTTACGAATAGTCAATTTTCCATTTATGCTGCTAATTAGTTGGTCATTTGTATACTATTTTGTTTTTGCATTTATCCGTTATATCTATTATACTTTGCCTTGTGTTATTAGAGTTTTTCTAAATGACAATTTCATAAAATTTTACTAATTAACAATGAAGCTAAGTTAAAATAAATTTGTTTGATAAGTTTGATGAGTTAAATTAGTCATTTTTAATAATTACAAGTATATATGCACATAACTTTAATGAAAACATAAAATTCCAATTAATTTTCTGCATAGTAATTAATTACTTAACGATACCTCGTCTGTTTGACAACCGCATACAGATATTTATAATACTGATTAATACTCTTTGTACGTAGAAGATTAAAATATATTTAATTACTCAAAAATACGATTTCCATATATTTATTTTAATCCAACATTTACTAACCAAAAAAAACTCTAGAACCTAACAAAAAGAAAAAATGATGATAAAAATCATGTGTGATTTTAATCTCGTAGTTAAATAGTACTATTGTTAATGAACATCACATTTTGAAAAGAATTTTAATAGTTGATTTAGTATGTGAAGTGTATGTCTTTGTCTTCTTTTTTTTAAGATTGGCGGCAAAGTGTTCTACCAACAATATATTTATATAAAAAAGAAGTTTCTATTTACATATGTAACAATTAAATAAAACTCCACTCCTATCTCCATGGTTAGCGGCAAAGTGTATGTCTTTGTCATCCATAGTTTTTTTTTAAAGCATGCTTGTCAAATAAGTTTGCTAAAAAAATGATTATAATAGAATCAAAGGATAAACATAATTAAGAAATTAAAGTTATTTTAAATTGAATCACACTGTTTTATCTTATAATAAAATGATTATAATAGAATCACACTGGTTATATGGTTATTTTTAAAGTATTATTAAAATCCTATCATGTAAATCATAATTCAACCCTAACAATTAATGTAAGATAAAACACATTTTGAACCTAGACATTGTACTAATAGTGGATCAAACTAGTACCCATTATGTAAAATTTTAGTAACACACTGGTGCAATTTATTTTTTAATAAAAGTTGGAGATCAAGACGCCAAACTATTTAACAACCACAAATAATTTCTTATTCGGATTTTATCCTGCGACCTCATACCAGTGGACCGCACACTAGTGTTATATATGCCCTCAGACATTACAACAGATAAACATGAGCATTAGTGGACCATACACTGGTTTTATATATGCCTTCAGACATTACAACTGATAAACATGAGCATCAGTGGACCATACACTGGTTTTATATATGCCTTCAGACATTACAACTGATAAACATGAACTTCCAAGGACAATTTGTTTGCACAAATTCAAAGAATTCACATCATCCCAGGTACTTTCAGGGAATCTTTTACAATTAATGTGTTCGGGCTGTTTTTTTTAACTCGACACGAATGTCAAAGCCCAATAATATTGACCCCAGCGTTAGCCCGAATCTCAAACAGACTGAGAGTAAATCTCAAATCGTAAAGCGAGAGGAATCTTGTACAGAACCTGAAAGGATATTGATCCAAATTTGAAAAGGGGACGTGATGCAATAATAGTGGGCTTAATTAATTAGCTACTTCCTGTGCCGTGACCGTGATAGAAATCATAGAATGAATCATCTGGTAGGCCACATGATGGCAATTGTTCATTCATGCATCTAATGGGCCAGAACGGAAATGGCTGAACAGTTTGATCGGATGCAATGTTACATGCTTGCTTGTCAGTGCCTTTTTGTTCTCTCTTTTTTGTAGTTTCGTTGAGAGAAACCAACAAAAAGGAAAATACAAACTCTTCAATTCAGAATGAAAATTAAGAAGAATTCATTTTAATTCAGTGGAATAAATTAGAATAGAGTTTATGTTGAATTAGAAAAACCGATATGTATCTTCTAATTTACAATAATATATCATTTGAAACTCTTAACTTGAAATTGTTAAATACACTGTATACATCAGATGAAAATATTTAAATTCAACGGTTGTAAAACTAAGATGGGAAACAAAGACGAGAAGATATTGGTAACCTCGTCGGCAGGATTGGACCCACTTGGTCGCAGGGGGTCAGTTTCGATTTTGTTCCATCTGAAATTCGTTTATGAATATTAAAATTAATATAAAAATTTTGAATTATAATTTTTATTCTTGAAAATTTTCGCAGAAGTTGTGAAATCGTGAGAGAGAATCGAACTCTCGATATTTGAATAACCAACAATCTCAAGACTTTTCTCCTAACCAACTGTGTTACATCTCTTTTCTCTTCTTGAATTATAATTGGTAATTAGAATTATAAATTTAAGTATCAGAAATTAGAAGTCAGAGAATTAAAAAATATAAGTCAAGATATTTTTTTTTATTAAGTACTCAAATTGTTAATGGATTTCAATCCGATTAGCTATTTAAATCCGATTTGATATTTTTTTGGGAACCGAATCCTCTGCTCCCGGGGGCAGGATTTTCCTACCCCTGAGTCACTGACACGTGGGTTCACAGCAAAATTAAAACTAATATTTAAATGTTTAAACCCGTCTAAACCCACGTGTCATCCGCATTAGGAACAGGAAAATCCTGCCCCCTGGGGAGCAGGTGATCTCCTTCCGTTTTTTTGCCCATCCAAATAAAAATTCTAGATCCGTCCCTGCCTGTCGGGGTCATATATAGTTGATCGTTCAATATTCGAAATATATATTTTGAGATGGAGAAAGAAAGATCAAGAGCGTCTTTGCAAGAGTGAAAAAACAAATTCTTGTCGAGTACTTTTGAATCGGCGATTATTATTTTTCTACGTGATTTCATCCCCTTAAAATTGTGTGGATTTCATTTCCCGTTGCCATCATTTTCACTTATCATCAATTCAAATTATATTTCGTGTTTGACGAATATTTCAGCACGTTACCATCAGAAAATTAGTCGGCTAAGTAAAATTCAGAACTTGATAATAATATCAAGGGAGGCATCACCAGATAATCATTTATCTTATATAACTTTTCGTTATTTATTTTGATCAAACGAGTCGTAAATTTTTCTCTGTTTTTTCATTTAAAATACGTTTGTTGTGCCTTAAATGTAGGGGGTGAAAACAATATGGATAATATCTGATCCGTATTCGAAAACTTAAATGGGATATTCAACATCTGAATATCCGTGTGAATAAGGATACTGATATGGCTTTACGTTTCAATTATCTGTATCTGAATAGTAGATATCTACCATATATTTTAATATATTATTCACCATTATAATTAGATAAATATTATGAACTTTAATACTTTTTAATATTTTTATATTATTTTAATAAATATCCGATCTGATCCGGACACGTATTCATATCCGAAAAATAAGAAAGGATTATAAATATAATTTTACCACTATCCGCTCCGTTTCACTCCTACTTAAATGTCATGTAATATTTTTTTATAAGCCAACAACAACTTTATGCTTGTTAATTGATTTATTTTAATATAACTGAATTTATTTTTTCTCTTAAAAAAAAGAATTGAATTTATTTTAAAAAAAAATAGTCTTCCTTAAATCATTGCAATACCTCGAGGGTTAGCATGTCAGAATCATTGCAATAGCCCCAAATTAAACTTGGTACAATTCCAGAAGTAATAAAAAACAATCATCCCAAGGCAAGAGAAGTAGAGAATTCCAACCCGAAATCAAATCAGACTGCGGTTGCATGATTCCCTTTCACCTTTTTAAAGGTGATATAGACCGGATGGCTTCCTAGTTCAACTACACCCCTTCTATCGACACAATCATCAAGAATTTTTTTTATAAACCATAATTAAAAAAATTATTTTATAAAACCAACATAATTACTTTTTTTTTTTTTTTAAAAAACCATAACAACTAAAATATCATTTCAGTTCGTTATTTTTCTGGTATTGAAATAACATTTTTGTCACGAAAAAAAATAACGGACCAAAATGACATTTCAGTTCTTATAGTTTTTGTAAAAAAAATAATCACGTTGGTTTCATAAAATATATTTTTTTAATTATGGTTTATAAAAAAAAATTCAATCATCAATGGAAGCTTTGAAAATATTCAAGTAAAATCCAATAATGTAGCTTGCCGTTGTTCTACTTCCATGAAAAGTTGATTTGCAGAGTTAATGGCCGTCACTCTCCAAAAGCACTTTTTTTATGTTTTAGAAATTAGAAAATCAAATTACACGAAACCAAGATAATTTTTTTTTTCTATCCTATAGATCGGATCGGACCAATACATATATATAGTTCGGTCCCATTGTATTTATATGGTTCGGTCTCAATATATATTAATTTACATTTCAGTTAGAAATTAATAAAACTGAATTAACGATTTGGTCTCGATGATTTTCCACAACATGTGGTCGTTGGTGTGAAAAATAAAGCATTTTTTTCAAGTTAGAAATCAATGAAACTGAACTAATAGATCAGTCTCATTGATTTTCAACAATATGTGATCGTTAGTGTGTAAAATATCAGAACCTAACCAGTAATTTTATTCGTCAATTTATTTTAATTTATTTTTAATTTCTAAAAAAAATTGCTCCAAAAGATCAAAACCCTATCATATAATAAAAAAATGCTCAAACTTTATTACTTCTTCCTGGGTGCTATGATTAAATGCAGTGGCTGTGGCCCCTAATGTGGTTAATGTGTTGCTTTTATAGATTTTTTTTTTAGGAGATTATCACATACTTTTTTAAAATTTTAAATTTTTACTAATTTCAATTGTTTTCTGTCTTATTTCAAATATGGCATAGTTATACCTTATCTTGATTTTAGTGTTATTCAGGCAAACATTTACTTAGTACCGTGATTTCCATTACCCCTCGTGCAAACCCATAAATCGGATAACTGGGGACCAACAGTATCTTGTTTGTTTTTCTTTCTCTTTATTTTTTAATTTTTACTATAAATTTTTTTTGAGTAAAGTTGGAGGTCAAACCACTCAACTATTTAATACTCTTATTATTATAACAAAGAATTTTTTCCATCTGAGTTTCGAACCAATGACCTCTCACATTGAAACCATGTGTATTTATCACTAGACCAAATGCTAGTTCTTTTTTATTTTTCTTTTTAATTGGGGGTGTTCAAATTGATGCAATAATGCAATATGTATTTTTCTTCATATTTTTTTTAAAATGAAAGGTGGAGATCTAACCTATCAGTTTCTTTGAAACCCCTATTTATATTACATAAAATTTCTTACTTTGTGAATTTCGAACTCATGACTTTTCACATAGAAGCTATGTGTTTTTTTTAGTAGAAAAGTAATGTCTTGGCCACTATATCGTATTTTTCTTCATATTATAAATTATTAGTTCGAAATTTAATATCCACGATAAATAGTAAATTAAAATATTATATAATGAGCATCAGTACTAGAGGCATATTTCATACACAAATGTCAGATATGTTCATTTAGTTTATTATTTGAATATAGATTTATCAGTTTGTTTAGAGTATGGGTAAATTTAGCAATTCTCTCTTCCTTTTTGAGTGATTTTTTTTTAAAGTTATCAATATTTAATAATTTAGTAAAAACGAATAGGAAGGAAAATAGGCCCTAAATTTGTTGGACTAATTTCTAAGTAATTTAAACCTAATTATTGCAATGAGCCCAAACAAAGAAATGTTCAAATTTCACCACATGCCCAACTTGGGAACTCTAATTTTTGTTTCTATGCGGATTAAATTGTTTTGTGTGCAGGGATGGATGTACATGCACTGCTTATCATCCCTGCAATTTCAAAAAAAAAAAAAAAAAGAGAGAGAGAGGAGATGATTAAGATCAAAATGATAGTTATTGGGCTGTGGTCAGGTAATTTGATTTTGTAATTTTTAAAATCTAAACAGTCAATCTCAATCGTTCAACATGATATTTATATTAAAACGTACTTGAAGATCAAATTTTATATTTTTTGAAACTACTTTTTACTATTTATTAAGATGGTTTGAAAAATCACTATTTTCAATGGTCCATAATTAAAATAAGTGGTTTTCAAACCATCTTAATAAATATAAAATTTTATTAAAGATTTTCCAAAAAATATAAAATTTGCTCTCAAAGCACATTTTAATATAGATATCATATTGAATGATTTGAATTTTGAAAATCGCAAAACTAATTGATAGCATCAAAGCTAGAAACTACCATTTTAATTTTAGCCAACCTCCTCTCTCCATCCATCTATCCATCCATCCATCCATCCATCTATCTATCTATCTATATAAAAGTTAATTGAATTTATTTTTTAAATAGTTTCTATAAGATTCGGTGATCCTCATAAAAATATTAAATGCGTACTTCTGGGTTGTTGGTTGGATTTCTAGTTGATAAAATACCGATCCCAGCCCGTTTCTGTTCTTATTTATTATTTTCTTTACTAAAATAAAAAACATTTTTAAGAAAATAGATAAAATCTTTCTATTATATCTAAATTTTAAGATTTTTATCTATTTAAGAAAATTTTATATTTTAGTAAAAAAATAAAAACATTAGTGGATTATGATTACTGTCTCCCATATCTATTCTAACATTGAGGGCGTGTTCTACTGTTACTGCTCCTGTGGGGAAAAAAAAAATTCACAGAGTGAATTTCATTTCCACGGAAACAGTGTTTCGGTCATTCAAATTGGTCCCGAATCCAAGCCCATTTCCGTACCCGCTTGACAGCCGAACATGTCCTGAGTGATTTTTGGATCGGTTTCGTTCATACAGATCTTTCTATTTATGAAAAATCACATATACTTTTTTTTTGTTTCTCTTTCTTCTTTTTAATATTTTTTACAAACAAAAAATTCTCATTCTAGTTTGTTTGTGATGGCTAAGATTTGAGTTCCAACTCTACTGACACATGATGTATTTTTATGTTTCAACCATCCAATTTAGTAATAGACGCATATGATGATCTCAATTCTCAATTTTCAAATTAAGTGATGGAGGTATGAATGGGGAGCAATCAGCAATCATCTTTCTAAGGTGTCATCAACTTTCGGCCATGTCGCCTAGTCAGATCTAGTAAATGTGGGGCTACATTAATTATAATTTACAATTCTTTCTCTAAAAAGGATATATTTTTCTTTTTTCTGACGATGTGTTCTAAAGAGAAATTTATTATTTGTAATGGTAAAGAAGTTCCAAGTTGTTGGCTTTCTCTTGTTTCCTTTCTTGTGCACAGTATAATTAGTTGTCATGGCAAAAAGAAAGTAGATGTGAATTAGTGATCAGCAGTGGCAGTTAAATAATTAAACCGGATTAAAAGATTTTTCAATTGTCAAATTTTTTGTTGAGATAATTATGAGGATCTGATGCCTTATTTGTTGGTTAAAAAAAAGTATGATATATGATCTTATATGTATGTCAAACTAAAACCGTGCCGTGATTGATATTATTTTCTCTACGTGCATATAAAAATTTATCACTTTTGAGTTTTATATTAGTATGAACTAATAAATTAAAAATTCCACTTCCATATATAAGTGAATTTTTGTAAACTTTTGATAACAATTAAAATAAAAATGAAAGGTCATAAATTTTTGCACGTACATAAAGAAAATAATATCGATCATATTTTAATGGTTTTGATTTAATACTTAAATTTGGAATTTTCAAGTTATTAAACCTTTAAAAATAGAAGCACAATAATTGAGGTAGACAAAATGAAACCATTTCAACCTTTTTATTGTTTGAATCTATAAGAAAATGACTCGAATTATGTAATATACTTTCGGTTTATATCATAGCAGTAGAAAGGAACTGAATCTTCTCTTTCTCTGTAGGCAGAAAATTTCTGTCTCTAAAGTCACTGATATATGAGTTTCATGTGAATTTTGAGACAAAATTATATTTAATATTTAAATATCAAAATTTATTTCAGAATTCAGATGCAGATGTAAGTGACTTTAGAAGTAGAAATTTTCTGACGAGAGAGAGAGAGAGAGAGAGAGAGCAGGTGATCAGTTTCCAGTAGATAAGCTCGAAGTTCCAATATGAGCTGTTAAAGTTCCAATTCACAGTATGTACACATGTACCAGTACACATTATATATTGGTGACTTTTACTGTTGTTCGATCTGTTATGCGCTGTTAGATCTTTGAGCATTCAGTGAGATTGTTGTTAATTAATTTATTTTAAAACGCTTCAATACTATATTATTATATAGAGGAAGGATCAGATTACACCCTTTTTGTTGACACATTTTGACATCTATTATTTTTAAAGTCCAAATAATCGATCCAAACAGTTCAACATGATTGATATATTAAAACGTGTTTGCAGATGAAATTTTATATTTTTTGAATTTTTTTACTATTTATTAAGATGGTTATAAAATCGTTGTTTTCGGACCATTGAAAAACAATGATTTTGTAACCATTTTAATAAATAGTAATAAAATTCAAAAAAAATATAAAATTTGATCTCCAAGTACATTTTAATATGGTTATCATGTTGAACGGTTCGGATCATCTGTTTGGATTTTGAAATTGCAAAATTGACCTATAAAAAAACAATGTCAAGATGTGTCAAAAAAAAGAGTGTAATTGGAGCCCTCCTCTATTATATATATATGATAGACGCGTTCATTATCCTAGTCTGATTTTGGAGTAGAACTAGGGTGCTCCTAAGTTCACCAAACTTCTTGTGAATTTGACTCTAAAATATATCGAATCGACTTTAAACGATTAATTCAAACCGTTGGAATCCTTCTACCTAATGATTGATGCGTCTACATGTGAAAATTTTAAAGTTTCAAATTAATTTAATATAGAGTCAAGTGGTCAAAGAAGTCTAAAAAATGAATGCATTAAAATTAATTTATAACCTTAAATTTTTTACCGCTAGACTCTATATTAAATTAATTCGAACCTTTAAAATTTTCACATGTAGACACATCACTCATTAGGTAGAAGGGTTTCAACGGTTTGAATTCATCGTTTAAAATCGATTCGATATATTTTAGAATCAAGTTTGAACTTAGGAGCACCCTAGTTCTACTCCTGATTTTGTATGTTTCACGAGCGGTTCAATTTTTATGATCTTTCTTATATAATGTTTGTATTTTCATTACTTTTCTTATATTTCAGTTTTATGAGTACTTCATTTGCATACTCGAATAATCTTACAATAAGTTGTGATTGTTTTTGTGTTGTTTCTTTAAAGTTAGAAATTTTGTAAAAACAAGGGATCATTGTTAAATGATTTTCTTGACAAATTTAATTATATATTTTTAAGTTTCAAACAAAAATTTAATATGGGAAAAAATTATATATATGTTGATGACCATATGGGGTCATTAATGAACGAGATCGAGCGAGTTGGAGTATGCTCGTGCTCGGTTCATTAGTCTAATGAACGAGTCGATTCAAGTTGAGAAGACAATACTAAGTTGATAGTTATGCTCGTGCTCAGTTCGTTAAATGTTCGAGTTGATTCGTGTTCACTAAGCGACCCGTTAAGAAATCAAGCTTGTAGACAATTTGAATTTTGTTTCGAGTTTCGAGTTTTGGGTTCGGTGGCGATGTTGGTGGATGTGGTGGCGGCGCTGGATCTGCTGGGTTAGGGACTTAGGGTTAACGAGAGTGAGTGAAGTCGGGACTGTAAGTCTGTGAGTATGAGAGAGTAATAGAGTATAGATGGAGAATGAACTTTGGATCCGCTGGGTTAGGGTTGTCGGGTTCCTGGACCATCCAATAAATTAATATTGTACCTGTGAATAAATAGTAAAAAAATTCTGAAAAATAAAAAAATTTGATCTCCAAATATATTTTATTACGAAAATTATATTAAGCGATTCGAATCGACTGTTCAAATTTTAAAAAATAAATAAATAATATAGATCATATTAAAACACATACAAATGAATGAAGATGCATTCGAATCATTTTGAATCCGCCTCATTTTTTTAATAATTCAAATACGCTCGCAGACCAGAGTCCTTAAAATACTCATCAGTGACACGTACTTTGTACTTAGGACCGAATAAAGCAAACAAGACGACGTGTCTGGTGGGTTCCACTTGGGCGATCCAATCAGCTTGAGGACGAAGCAGCTGAGTCGTGAAGTACTAGGCTGCATTGCATTTGTTCCTTTTTGTGGGGCCAGATGTGAATGTTTATTAGGAAATTAGGAACTGATCCAAATTTACAATGTTACAACTCTCCAAGTTGTGTCCCCAGCACCACATCCAAAAGGTGCAAAAAAGCGTTGTATATCCTAATTACCAAAAGATGTGAATGTTTATTAGGAAATTAGGAACTGATCCAAATTTATAATGTTACAACTCTCCAAGTTATGTCCCAGCACCGCATCCAAAAGGTGCAAAAGAAATAACATGTTAATAAGAAATGTTTTCTCACATAAAATTATTGTCATTCATATTTTGAATCTATTATTGTTTTTAGTAATTAGGATATATAAATTATGTAATAGCACTAGATAACTTCGTAAAATATAAATAAGAAAAAGTGTGATAATGAGTTCAGTTACCATGACATCAATGGTACTTAAGCCTAAATACAACCAACTCCAAAATCAATTAAATAAACTTCAAATGAAAAATCTAAATCGTTTAAACCGGTCTTCTTCATGAGTGTTGCGTTTATATGTAAATTTGTATGTTTTTCAATTTTTTCTAGTATCAAGTGAAGCTGCCAAATATAAGATATTTAAGTTAATTTTAATGCATGGATTTTTCATCATTTTTTGATACTTGGTACTAAAATAATTGGAAAAGTTATAAATTTTTCATGTAAATGCATTCATAAACCATATTGGTTCAAACGATTTGGATTCATCGTTTGAAGTCCACTATGAAGTTTTAAAGTTCGTGGGAGATACCACTGATGTCACGGTAGTCAGACTTCGTGACATCTATGTAAGTTAGAAAAATTGAATGATATTTTTTTTTTTAAAAAGGTGTATGTTTTGATTATAAATATTTGGCATTGTATTGCATTCAATACGTTTCTATATTGGTTACTTAATATAGCTGAACTTTAAAAATGATTTCCAAAATATGAAAGACAGTGAAGGAATAAAATAGCAGAGAGATGAAAATAACAAAAAGAGATGTTATTAATTTGTATTCTTTTAGGTTGTTAGTCATAATTTTATTTATTTTTAGTTTTAAAAGTAAAAAAAAATAAAGTTTTAAAAGGTCACGACGAGTTAAAAATCAACTCTACTAGTATTATTATTTTTTTATTGAATATTAAATCAAATAAGACTTATTTATAATACATTTTAGTTCTTCCTTTCAATTTGTATCATTCACCAAATAAGATGTTAGTGTAGTGCGGAACTCGCAACTTTTAAGGCTCGGCTCTTTTTCTTTTTCTATTTCGACTAGAGTGAGGCTACGGTACATTACAATGCACAGATTAGTTTGTGCATTTGATTCATATTTTCATTTTCAAAGTCCAAATAATCAGTCTGAATCATTCAACATTATTATCATATGAAAATATACTCAGAGATCAAATTTTGTATTTTTTTTAGACAATTAGAAAATCATTTAAAAATGTTGAACTATCAGAGAGTAGTGATTTTATATCTATATAAAAATATAGTAAAAAAGTTTAAAAAATATAAAATTTGATCCCAAGTATATTATCATATGAAAATAATGTTAAACGGTTTCAATGATTATTTGGACTTTAAAAACAAAGATATAAATTTAATACTGGACCAATTTGTACACTGCAATGCACCATAGCCTTGCTCTTTCGACTATGTTCCTTCCATCATCCATTCAAATGGTAGAAATTGGAGATGAGTAACATATCTTATCTAATTAAATCAGCAGTACATTGTTTGTCCGGTCTCTTGCAAGTGGGCCAACATTTCATTGGTTATGAAGAACCACGTGGACTCTGACCAAAGTGGGCCCCTGACTGGGCTGTCACCCACGCGTCTGCGTTGCTAACAAGTCATATCTCTCTATCTCGTGGGGACCACCAGCACCGTCCTCCCTAATTCTTATATTCGTCCTAGTCGACTTTGCAATCCAAAAATTAATTAGCCATCTTTTCCCATTAACTTTTTTAACGCATTGCATTGCAAAAATATGTACATACTATTATTAATATACTATTTTATATGTAAATAAATCACTCGTGAAGTAAATCGGTTTCAATAGTTTGAATTTGTCATTTGAAGTTTATTCGATAGGTTTTTGAAGAAGTAGCACGACATATCACTATGCTACAAGTAGCCACGCCAATCTTATTCCTATTTTATAATATACATATACATCAATTTTTATGAGCTTTGATTTTTCATTGGTCATCCAAATTTTGATTATTTAGTTCACATAATTATATTCCTGAGAAAAGATTATAGTTGTCGTTTAATAACAATTTAATTACGAGCAATTAGATGATGTCATGATGACAGAGAAAAAATGGACGGACACGGCGTGGGACCTCTACGGATACCTTTCCAGGTGGAAAGACGTCCGCTTGGCATTGGTCCTACGGACACACCAATAATAAACAACCACGTGTCAAAGAGTATCTTGGGAATCATAAAAGCTTGTATAATGGGGTTAGGAAGAAAGAAAGATGGGCTGCCTACTTTCGGACAATTGTATTTATGACCTTTACAGGGTGGAGGTGAAATATCACATAATATTCCGATTGATTTATTGGAGGGAAAAAATGTATGATGATTGGGATGGACGAAGAATTATCACTAATAATTTATTATTATACGTTTGGGTGTGTTTAAATTAGCAAATATGATCTATTTTTTGTTTGTTTTTTGTTGATTTTTTCACTATTCTGCATTAGTTACTATTTTTTTAAAATTGAAGTTAGCTTTATTTCTTTATTTATCCAAACGTTTCACAGAGATTTGCATCTAAAGCTGCTGCGATTCTTCACAAGTGAACAGTATCTTAAAATTTCTATTTTTACAAATTCAGCCGTCTAATATTTTTCGTGCACGTATCTCGAAACAGTTACTTTTTTTGTGCACGAATCTCAAAACAATTCAACATTTGGATTTGAAAAAACAGAAATTTGAATCCATATAGATTTATATGTTAACTTTTGATACTGATACATTGGTTATCAAAAATAATAAAAACAAAGTTTACATATATATTTTGTAATTAGACTGTGTATAAATTTGATGTAATTCGAGAATTATTTGACTCCATAAGGTTATTATGGTACTTTACAATATACACATAAGTTTGTGCTACAGATCTCTATACATATTTTCAAAATTTAAATAATTAATCCGAAATGCTCAATATCATTTTCATATGAAAATTCATCTGAAGACAAAATTATATATTTTTTAAAAGTTTTTTACTTTCTTTTTAGATAAGTAGAAAATCACCCTATCTAAAGTTTGTGGATCATAAAAAATATTGATTTTTTACCTTTCTAAAAAAACAGAAATTTTTTTATAAACATAAAAAATCTGATTAAGTACATTTTGGAAGATTATGTTGAACAGTTGAATTGAATGTTTGAATTATTAAAAATAAAAATATACATTCATAGTAAAACCTATATTCACATTGCAAAGTACCTTATCCTCGCTCTTTTTATTATTATAAATAAAGCATGAATTAATTTGAACTGTTAAATTTTCAAGCTGCTTGGAGGGTTGGATTTAAAATTTTATTATTTTTAATACGCAAGATATCTAAATTGTAAAAGATATGTTCATAATTTTATTTTTATTTTGATAACTACTTGGTCGATTCTCACGGTTGTTCAAACAAGTTTGTTTTATTTTAGAATAACGGAAAGAAAAAAAAATCCTGAACATTTTATTTTAGACAAAATATATAAATATTTTATTGAATTTTTGCTAATTAAGCTTCAACAAAGATATTTGCTAATTTAAAGTTGACAACTTGACCTCCATCTTTATCTAACAACATAAAAAATTAAGCTCACCAAAACTACTAATAAATTTAATCTTATATTATATATTCGAACCATTGTTTTTCAATTATTTACCCTAAAATCTTAATAATCCTAGTATACATTGATGTTTTATAATATATTTATTTCTCTCAAAATATAATTTAATTTATAATGTCAAATTATTGACATGTTCTTAATTATTATTTAGATCGGAAATGTATCAATTGAAGTCTTTTTTTTTTTTTAATATAATTGGTCATTTATGATAAAGATTTTAAAACTCTACAACTATAATTTTGAAAATATTTAAGAAAGGCTAAATGATTATGAAATCGGGCCAATTTAATACACATGCTACTTGAGAAATTAATGAAGAGCACATTAAACAATTTTAATTTTCTAAATTGATATTCAAAATATTTAATAATAGCACATATATAAAAGTTGGTATGTGGAACACCATGAACTATCTTTTTTGAATAATTATATTTTTTAATTTTGTTTTCTATAAAATCAAGATCCAAATTTCTTAAAAAATGAACGCACTGGAGTTATTAAGGGCGTGTTCGGCCGCTTCACTGTTCCCGCAGGAAAAAAAAATTAGTTCAATTGATTTTTTTTCCCGCATGAACAGTAATTTTTAGTTCAATTTCCGTACCCATGCCCATTCCTAATGGCCCGACGAACAGGTCCTAATATTTTATTCTCTTGATCTTTTCCAAAACCAACTCGGTAAATAAAATCCTTAAATAAAAAATTCATAACCGATATCAACATTCTTTTAACCTATCACATATATCATATATATATATATATATATATATATATATATATATATAATAGGACGTGGCTACGGTGCTACGCGTAGCATAGAGACCTCCGTGCAACGGCTCAAAATTTGAATTTTCAAAATCCTAATGGTCGATCCAAACGGTTAGATGTGTTCTCCATATTAAAATGTGCTTGGAGACCAAATTTTATATTTTTTGGAATTTTTTTACTATTTATTAAGCCACTTTGAAAATCGCTGATCCAACGGTGGCTTAACCAACAGTGAAACCGTTGGATCAGCGATTTTCAAAGTGGCTTAATAAATAGTAAAAAAAATCCAAAAAATATAAAATTTGGTCTCCAAGCACGTTTCAATATGTAGAACACATCTAACGGTTTGGATCGACCGTTAGGAATTTAAAAATTCAAATTTTGAGCCGTTGCACGGAGTTCCTCTATGCTACGCGTAGCATATTAGCAATTTCCTATATATATATATAACAAAAAAATTCTCCTGTCTCGATTTCGATCACATGATGTCTCACATAAACACATAAACACCATGTGCCTTTCCCACCAGATCAAAAGCTGATTCTTAATTTATTCCATTAAATTAATATACAATACAGCAAGATTTTTTATTTATTTTTTTATGTGAAGGATCTAGCGAACACTTCAGCTATCACTGGTATAAATAGTCCAGGAGCCCCTCAAAGCATTTTCCATCCACCAGCAGTTGCTCTTTCTTCTCTCTTGCTAATACTTCACAGTAGTAATTAAGCATCTCCATTACTACATCAATTCTCCATGGCTTCTGTTGAGGTTAGTTTTTATCTACTGAGAGCTTTGATCATTGTTTTTTAGATGCATTTCCCCATAAGAATTAACATATATAATATACTTTTCTATATATTCTATTTCTGCATTGTTATTTGGGTCATGTTTCACATGGAAAATTACTTTTGTTATGTACCGATCAACTGAATGATGTTAGAAACATTGTTTTGTATATGTATAATGTATTTTGAAAAGTTTACTAAAAATTTGATGTGTCTAAATATCAGCAGCTGGTATTATATATACCTGCAAAAATTTGGATCTGCCAGGTGCCAACTTTGCTAATATTTCCCGTTCCGTAGTAACTGGTGATCCTAGAATCAGAATAAGAATAACAAGAACAAGAATAAAAATAGTCGTATCGAAGTTAGATTATCACTCGCATAGTCTATTAACAACAACAAAAACATTTTTAGTTTGCATCATGAGTTTTACACACATGTGAATCTCTTTGAATATTACAGGTAGCATCAACCCCTGTTGAAGTTCCAGCTGCCCCTGCTCCAGTAGAGGCTCCAGCTGCCCCAGTACCAGTTGTAAAAGAGGCCCCAGCTGCCCCTGTACCAGTAGTAGAAGAGGCTCCAGCTGTCTCTGTACCAGTGGCAGAAGAAGCTCCAGCTGTCTCTGTACCAGTGGCAGAAGAAGCTCCAGCTGCTCCAGTAGAAGTACCAGCTGAGGAACCAGTATCAGAATCTACTGATGTTGAGGTTCCAGTAGAAGCCCCTGCCACTGAGGAATCACCAAAGGAGGAAACCCCGGTTGAAGCTGTGGAAGCAACAACCGAAGAACCCGCCGCACCAGAGGCCCCCGTTGCCGAGGAACCAGCAACTGTTGAGGCTGTTGAAGAAGTGAAACCAGTCGAGGCAGAACCCGAAGCACCAGTTCCAGCTGCAGAGGAAAAAGCTCAGCCAGTACCAGTAGAGGAGCCAACAGTTGCAGCAGAGACAAAGGCACCGACAGAGACTGCCACAGAGTAATTTGTTATGAGATTTGAATTGGTGGAAGAATAAGTTATGTGCATTTGGCAATGAATTCGTTGGGTATGGTATTTTTTATTATTATGAAAGAGGAGATTGCTGAAATAAGTACTGGTATGTTGCTGTGTTGCAGTTTAGTACCTAGTTGTGTCGTTTATTATAGCAAGTTATTGGGTTTCTGTTTATGATATGTGCGAGAGGTGTACGTGTTATCTTTTTACTTAGAAATTATTTTTAGTGTTATGTGTGCTAAATGTAATAACAATTAGTATTTCAGTTGTTTATTATATGGCAGATATTTTTAATAAATGCTGAAGTAGAATATTTTATCAAATATCATTCGGATAGTAACAACTAACAAGTAGCTACGATGATGGTTTTGAACTACTCACACCATATAGGTTTCGGTAAAGGAACCGAATCCTCTGTCCCTCCCTCAAAGGGCAGGATTTTTCTGTTCCAGTGTCGTTGATACGTGAAACTCAAAACAAAACTTAATCCAATATTTAAACTTTTAAACCCGTTTGATCCCACTTGTCAGTCACACCGAGAACAGAAAAATCTTACCCGTGAGGGGCAGATGAACCGAGTTCTTTGATAAAACATCTAGCAAGTGAGATCTTGTAGAAATGAATAGTGCATAGCAATGTGAGAAAAATCATTGATGATTTTCTTAGGGGAATTTCAACCATATCCCTAGAGAAACCTCAAAATTACGTATTTTTCCTCTTAAATTCCTAATATCATATTTACTCTATTTATTGTATTTTTCTATTAAATTTTATCTTTTATTAAAAAATAACAATATGCAGTATACGTAAGAAAAATACTCCGCATACCAATGTTGTAAAAAATATCTGTTTAAGCCGATTAGTTATTGGCGGTGACCAAACCGTCACATATTCTCCACTAATCGGTCGATTATTTCCAATTAATCACGTGACGGTACTTTGTCCGTCTGACGAGCGCATACCATTATTTATAATACTGACACATACATAGTGATATGTAGGCATAAGCTTGTATGTTACAAGAAAGAAAAATTAACAATTTGATCACACACCCAGCCAATTAAGAGGCTAAACATGTTTCTTAAACGAACTACATTTTATTTTTAATAAAAGATAAATGGGTATTTAATAAATTTAAAATGAGATTTACTAAAAAAGATAATAAATTGGATAAATTTGTGAGATTTTTATTTATATTATGTTCATGCTACGTTGATGTCAAGTATATATTAATTTTGTTGAATTTATTTCAGTAGGTCCAGTATAATTGATATTTTGTTTTAATTTCGTGGTTCCAATGTAATTAGTGAAGTTCAACAATAGAGCTTCGAGCAATGGCGCAGCTAGAATTTAAGTCAGGAGTGGATAAAAAGTTTAAGAATACCGGATTTTTGGGCAAAATTAACTTATATACTTGAATCAATTTAATCAATCTTACCAAATTTTAAATCAAATTTAAACAGAAATTCAGAAAAATATTAACACTCAACAATTTTAGTCAATTATTAGTCGCAATTTGTAATTTAATTCATTCGATTAAATTGCAGTATTGAATTGTCAAAGAACAGAGTTAGACAGACAATTTGCAATTTATATGGTGGCGCCGCCACTAATTCTGAGAAGATTTTGATACTATCATGTCTGATGCTAGATGATATTATATTTGATGGAGTGAGGCTAATATGGATATTATGGATCAGACATGTTACCACATATTCATTTTTTAATTTTTAAATTCAAATGATAATCAATATTTGATTTAGTGGCAAATTTTTGATAATGTTATTTGTGTGGAAAGTTACAGATTCGAAATTTGAATGAAAAAATTACTTGTAGATATTAAATATGTTATTCATATGAAAATATATTTGGAAAGCAAATATATTATTTTATTATTTTTTAGAAAGGTAGAAATATATTGTTTTTAGATAATTCAGAATTTTCAAATCAAGTAATATTCTAACTATTTAAAATGTACCTAAAAATTCTTAAAATCATAATATTTGTTCAATAAGTATATTATATAAGAAAAACATGTTAATCAGTTCAAATGGACAGTTTCAAATTTTAAAATGAAAAAAAAAATGTGCATAGCGCATACTGCTGTATAATGTACATTTTACTATAGCCTCACTCTATCTGATCATAAATAAAAAAAGTTTGGATAGATATAATTAATTACATTCAGCATAATTAGAAAATTGCTACTGCACCATCAAAAGTTTGGTATAGTACGAGAGCAACACACAAATACAAGATACATGACATATCCTACTTAGCTCATGTGGTATTTTATAATTTGATACCTTTGACTATATTTATATTTTTTTTTAATACCAAATAATAGAATAAGTATATATGACCTGACCTATTTATAGGCTCACATAATCCACTTAGATGCATATAGTTTTCACAGATTAAAATACTAATTTATAAACCGATTCAAAAATCAGATTTTTTTTTAAATAGAATTCATTTTAAAAAAATTAACCAAAGCAGCATTCCAGCAATAAAAATAGTCTCCACCGGTCTCCAAAACCGGTGCACCTTGGAACAGTGGACCTTTTTAAATAGGCTCTTTCAAGTTATACCGGTTTGGAGGACCGATGGAGGCTATTTTTACAGCTTCAATGGATACGAGTCTGCTTTAGTTAATTTTTTTTTGTATGAGTTCTATTTAAAAAAAAAAAAATCCAAAAATCATATGGAGGCCTGGCCGCACTTCTGCCACGTCAATAAGCCAGCGAGAAATTTCAAATATTTTCCTCAAAAACTTTAAAATTTTCCTCAAAAAAGAAAAAAAAAACTTTAAAATTAAGTATTTCTTACAAGAAAATTCATAATATTATTATTATCCTTATGAATTTTAGAAATTTACAAATTTACCAAATTTATTGCCTTTATGTTAAAACTAATTTTAAATTTATTAAGTAACCATTTAACATTTATAGAAAAATAAAAAATATGTAGTATGTTTAACAAAAATGTTCATTCTTTTAATTAGATGGGTGTGAAGTCAAATTGTTCATTTTAATTCTTACGTCTCACGCGCACACAAATATATACCAATATATCATTATTTATGTGTTACAACTAGAAAAAAATCTTTATTTCTCTCGGAATCAGATCAATTAGAAGGCTCAACGTTTCTCATCGTATACTAGATGTTTTTATTCTCTAATATCGGAAAAACGAGAACTTACATTTAAATATTTTTTTTCAAATTGAATAAAATTTGTGACTTTTCAAGAAAGATAAATATGATACTATGAATTTCAGAGGGAAAGTATGTAATTTTGTATTTTCGTAATTACTAGAATTGTTAGCGATATACATGAAATTTCCCTAAAAACATCCTAGATGATTTTCTCAAATTGCTATAATTTTGTGTAATATTCATTTTCACAAAATGAGATCTCGCTTGCTATTGATGATTTACCAAAACTAAGGTGTAACACTGGATTTTTTTTTTATATATAATTATATTTAAATATTTCAACAAAACAAGTATGCTAGATTTTATTTTTATAAAAAACCGCTCATAAATCTAGAGTTTAATGGACCGGATTCAAGAGGTACTTGGATGCTATTGTGTGGCTCAAAATATTGACATGGAGACTATTAATCACAATAAAAATAAATGTAATTGAACCGACAACATAGTGACAAATTAATAAGTTAGATTCAGTTCGGCGGGGTCAAAAATTCGTAATTGGAGAATAATTCAGGAATGATTCACCACAAGAAAGCAAAAAAAGAAAACAAAAATAAATTCGCGTTTTATTCGCCAATAAAATATATTATACGTTATTTTGCGTTTTATTCGTTGTTCGGTTCGGAAACTAAAAAAACGAATTAAACGTGGATAATTCGCGAATTAAACATGAGTTTGTGTTATTATGCCGACAACTATGAATCTGACTGGATGAATTGAACGATAAATTGCACATCAGTCCTTCAAGTTGTTCAAAATTCTGCTAGAGAAGGCGGAGCATGAGCATGACCAATTAACAATCGGGTGCGTATGTTCTGAGATATCTCAATTTTTGCGTGACCGACGTGTCCGGTGCCTATTCGGGGAAACGTAGGGGGCCAGTGTTATTTGAGCTTTGAGATTCGTGCAGAACGTATTTGAACGTTTGAGATATTCCAAAAGGTCACGTAAAGTTTGAGATATCTCAGAGGAAGTGAATTCTTAACAATCTGGCCCAGGTGCATGCTAAGCTGATTTATTATGGGCCAATGTCCGATCTAATTTATTTGTCTTTTTTAGTGTTTAAGAATTTTTCTGGGCTGGGCTGATAGACAGCTGGCCCAGATTTTTTTTTGAACATCTTCATCTTTTTCATTGTAAGTATTTAATTATTAATAATATTTCGCTAAATATAAAATAACAAATAATTATTTGTCAATTATATCTCATTCAAAACTTACACTTGCATAGTTGCATCTGAAAAAATGATTGTTCTATTGAACCAAGTACAAACTTTTGATGCTTGATAATCATTATTCCAGACAATTAATTATGTCCGAAACAAAAAAATTGTTTTTTTATATATAGATTAACTAATAAGGAGTTATGCATATCATTATTTACTGTTAACTAGACAATTGTTTTACTCATATGATTTTAAACTTATAATTTTAAATTACTATATTATCGTCCGTTTTACAATTAATTACACTCATTTAACATTTTAAGGTTGAGCTGGGCACCTGGTTTGGTATAATATTCATTTGAGAGAGAATTGAGAGGAATCACATATTATTAAAGACTAGTCAAGTGCCAGCCACGCGTTGCTGTGGAAGTTAAAAATATATTTTAATCATTTTCTTTAAATATGGTGTTTGTACTGTAATGGATTTATTGTTAAATTTAATTCTTTTAATGTGAAATTTGTACTATTACAGGTGCTTTGTTAATTATATGTTTGATATTTTTCTCAATTCTCTTAACCGTGACACAAAATCACGACAAGGAGAGAAGTGAGAAAATTTAATTATTTTATTGTGAAATTTATACTGTTATAGGTGTTTTTTTTTTATTTTCCATTTGTAATTTGTACCTTTTATTTCATTTAATACAATATAGGTAGTTTCTTCGCCTACCTATTAAAAAAAATTAAAACAAGATTGTTTCCCACACAAGTTGAATTTTATAATTTTACCCAAAAAATACAGAACATTATTCACCAAAAAAAAAAAAACAGTTTTGCAGATAAAAGATCCAACCAAATGCTTTCTCAGGAAAATTCTTTACAATCCAAAAAATTGCATAAACAATTAAAAGAAAATCTACAAGTATAAACAATAGAAATAATTATGGCACTACCTATAAGAAGAAAAGAAATATAATCTTGCACAAAGCCTCTCTAAAGAGCACCACCTCCCAATTATTCATTTGAAAAATCAGGCTCTAAAGCTTCATATCCCCAGTCCTCTATAAACACAGAATTTACCACCATGAAATGAAGAAGTAACAACATAAAATAAATATTGAGCACATTCAAGAATAAGTTTGTTGTTTTCAAATAACACTGATCATGAGAGTGGGAGAAAAGCTGTGAGTTTTTACGAGGAAATATGTCAATTTTTATAGGAAAATTGCTTTTTCCACGCACAAATTTGAAAGTTGTTGACTTCATGTAATTTGGCAACTTAAAAGAATATAAGGTGCTAGGTGTAAAAAGAGATTTATTACGTGGTAAAACAATGTTGGATGTTATTAGCCAAAACCCTTCTGTAAATCTTAACTTGCACTGTATTGCATAAATAAAATATTAAGATAAGATATATTCAAGGATGTCATAGTAAAGGTGCAAAAGGCGAAAAAATTTAACAATCAGATTTGTGATATGAAAATTTCAAATGACTTTTCAACGTATCATGAGCTAATAACTTACAACAATGTTGACTATTGAGTATGAGTGAGGCTACGGTACTATGCATAGCATATTCAGTCAATCCGAACCACTCAACATAATCTCTATATGATAAAGTAATTGGAAATCAAATTGCAAACCCTAAACAACTATCCTTAGTTCGTCTACTCACTGTCTCTCTACATCAAGAGTGATTAGTGTGGCGATGACAGTTTTCATGTAGGCATATCTATATCCAATAATATAATATTTATATTTCTGCAAAAGTACAAAAGATATTTTTCCCAGATAATTTTTTTTGTATAATCATAGCATCTTTTCAAAATGCAGTAAATGACCCATAATATCTCGAGAATAAAATGGCCTATATTTTCAAAATTACCCAAATAATTGTCAAAATTGATGATAGGTAGATCATTTGCATTCCTGCCTTTTGTTGGGAAGAGGCAAAACAGGGCATAAGCAAGTAAAGAAGCTATCGGTTCCTACAATAGAAGAGAGCCTCTTAAAACAAAATTGCAAAACTTAGAATTCATTAAAGCAAAATTGCGATCTAATTGGTTGCTTAAATAAAAAATCAGTTGAGGCTTAATTTTGCAATTAGGATAAATTAAAAGAGGAATTCTTAGGTTGCAACTTTCCTGAGTAAGAAACACTATGCCGGCATCTTGTGAACTCATTTCCTATAATGCAATATACATATACAAAGAAAGTAGTGAACCTCCCATTGCTCCAGAGCATAGGTATCTAGTTCTCCCACTGACAGCAACCAGACACCAGCATTCAAAGCCATGACCTCTCTAGGTAGTGTTCCTCTGATTTACAAATGTAATACATATCCATTAGCTCCACAACATCTTACCAGTACAGTACATGAGTACCAATAATCTGATTGCGAAACAAAAGAATAATTCCTACAAGGCACACTTTTTTTTGTTTTATGATTGAGGAAGGGATTCATCTTTTTTTTACTGGATATTATAATAGAAATAGGCTGTTCATGCTTAGATTTCTAAGTTTTGGACAAAAATTTTATAAAGCAATAAAAGAAACAGGTAACCATATGTAAAGCAAAAACTACGAATTAGTGAAATTCAAAATGGGCTAGCAATTTCTCTTTAATGACATCCCACTTGACAAAGTTATGAAGTCAAAAATAAGATAAAACACAACTCACCTGCTAATTAGGTATTTCTGCATGTTGCTTTAAAACTTCTGCTAGAAGGTTACCTAATCATATGCCTAATACAACAAATAGCTTAGAAAAGGTATGCTTGTACCTGAAGATATCCTGGATCCATACATTTGCCAGCAATCAATTTTTCGTCAGCAACGGCACCGCCATCTTGAAATATCATATCAAAATCCTCCCAGAACAACCAAAAGACGAACCAAAGGTTTAGCACTCGAGAAAACTCATGTCAAAGGAAAAACAATAGTAGCGTAGAATTACCTTAATGCAGATCTTTCTATCACTTTGGGGCCTCTTAAACTTCTTAACCCTCTTCTTCACGATCTTCTTCGTCAGTAATCAATGACTGAGATTGATTGAATGTGGGGTTGAGACATGCTCTGAGAAATAGCCTCTTCATCCCTCTAAAATTTAAGGTGGTTTTTTTAGGGGTACTGATATATTGGGTGCTAACAAGAAATAAATACCTAGATTTGGTCATATTTTGATGCAACTTAAAACTAAAAGTACATTTCTATTACTTTTTATAACCTAAAATATTGCAGTGCCTCAAACAGGAGGCAAATTATTTGTCTAAGAATTGTTCTCTAAAAGATTATTTTTAAGGTAATGACATTCGTCTGTATTAAATTGAACAAGCAATTCACTTATTCAATTACCCATGAGGTCATTTAATTGGACATTTAGTGAAGAATCTTTAATGTGAGATTGTGCATTGTTATGTAGTTACATGTCATTCTAACATAAAACAAATAGAATTTGCTCTTATTATAAGATATATGTACACAATAACTTCCATTTGGTATAATCATTCCTTGAATTCCTTGGTTAATTAATGAAAGTACATATTTAATTAATAGCATCATTTGCCAATCTTTAAGACTTTCATCGAGTGCAAAATCTGTTTCATTTGGATTTCAATTCTCGGTACAGCTTATGCCTATTTCTAATTTCCTCTAACAATTTCACCCCTTAGCCTAAGGAAAGAGGCCAAGCAATCTACACTTAGCTTTTTAATACAGCTGCCCAAAGCCCCAAAGACCCATGGATCAGAAACATGATATTGTATATGTGAGAAATAAAGACGAAATTAGAAGCACAAATTGTGACAAAATAAAGCAGAAAAATATTCAATTAAGTTTTATCATGCTTTGTCTGGAACACTTTTCAATTCTGAGGAAGCTGTTGTACACTTATACATAATATATTGTTCAATGTTTCAATATTTTGAGAGCTATTAATAAGTCATATCGATTAAGCATATAACCAACCTATTCAACACAGAAATTCACTGAAATGAAAACAATAATTCATCAGTAAAACAGTAGCTGCCTAAGTACTGAAATGAACACCTTTAATAGCATTTTGGAATATTTGATCCAATCCAGAGCCCATTGAGCTGTTTGATCAAGTGCATCACAGTAAAATAAATCTCCAAGGACCAACCAGCCACAAATCACAAATTCTGGTCTATCTTATCAGCAAAAAAAAAACACTATACCAGTAAATCCAACAGAGACAAAAATCCAAGAGCCGTGAGGTCTCAAATACACCAAAGTCCCACTGTAGTCTCCATAATCTAACAAGGGGAAAACCCGACAAAGCACCATGGCCGGCCCACAAAGGCGTTCATCGCAAAGAATAAGAACCACTGTTGTCGCCAAAACCCTAGTTCTAAAATGGAACCCAAAAAATGCATCAATTGCAAGAAAGAAGACCTGTTTCGAGTTACATAAAGGGGATCTACTTAAGGGGATCTGGACGTTGTGTGTGTGTGTGTGTGTGTGGATAGAGAGAAACACAAAATAAAAAATAAAAACATAAAATTGACTACACCCAAGAAATATGCACTGAGGTGCTACATACCAGTTCAAATGTTAATGGAATCCAAATAAATCGACCCTTGTGCTTGCCTCTCCATCTTGTTCCTCCCATCAATACTTCATTCTTCCAAATTCTTCCAAAACTGTATTTTTTTTAATAAATTAAAAAATTATCTCATTCCTAGACTACAATTAAACATAAATTTAATGAAATTATCGAAAAAACAAACTGTAGCAGAGGTCCCAGAACAAAGATACAAATTTGAAGGACAGTAGTGTCCCATAGACAACAATTCACAGGACCACAATTGATCACTAATACCTGAGTTCAAAATAACAGAAAAAAAAAAACAGATGCTGAAAGCAAAGAAAAACTAAATTTATTCGGGCAAAATTACTTAGTAACTTGAAGAGCTTCTTAATATGTTGAATGAGCTGATTAGCTGTCAATGCTCCCTCCTCTTAATATATTATAAGAAACAAATACGAGCAAAATTAAGCAATGGTTGCATTTATCAATGCATTCAATTCCAATTTTTATTTTTTGTCTTTCCTTTGGGACCGATTAGCATTTCAATTTTTGTTTCTCCAAAGGTAGCAGTAAGCCTAATATCAAATAGCAACCATAAATATGATAAATATTAGAAAAAAAGGGATTAACTTACTTGGTCTTTTGGAGGCAGCACAGTACATAATCTGTTTTCGCTGCACGATTACATAGCATGACAGGGCAATGAAAGTTGGGAAACAACCACGAAGCATATCGCGTGTTATTGGATCCTTTTCCCCATTCACCTCCGCTCCTTTCCATATCCGCTAATCGGACCAAATCACATATTGCGGTGTGTCGTAGATTGAGTTGAGCGGATCTGACCCAAGTAGAAGGGGCGAAAGAAGAGAGGCGGTGAGGCCTAAAGGCGCAGAGGCGGAGAGGAGAGACGTCGTCGTGATGGTCGCCGCAGCAATTGGCTTGAAGAGGAAGACAGTGAGAGAGAGAGAGCCGTCTTGAAGAGATACTGTGACAGAGAGTGTCTTACAAAGTGGGAGAGAGTACGTCGGGAAGACGTGGGGAATGAGAAAAGAAAAGGCAGAGAGAGTGTCGGTATGGGAAAGGAAACAAAATGCATTGGGAGAGAGCACGCGTGGTAATGGAGTTGGGAACGCACGCTATCAGAGAAATATTTTGAGAAAGATGTGGCAGAAATCAACGACTGAATGTACGTGTTATATTGAAATGGGTAGGGTATTAATTAATTTTACGTGTTATATTGAAATGGGTAGGGTATTAATTAATTTTATGCTTCTACACGTAATACTACATGAAAATATATACATAAAATCAGATAGTGATTAATTATTGATATTGATTGAACGAGAGGCTGAGATTTTCTCTAAGAAGATAGTCTTCTCATTCCTCTAAAATTTAAGATGATTTTCTAACATATTAACATTTGTTTTTAATTCTTTAATAAAAAAATAATTTATAAATTAATTTTAATACGTTCATTTTTCATGATTTCTTTACTACTTGATTTTATATTAAATTAATTCAAAAAATTATAAATTTGAGATGTAAATATATTACTCGTGAAATAAATCGGTTTCAACAGTTTGGATGTGTCGTTTGAAGCCAATTTGATAAATTTTTGAGTTAAGCTCACAAAGAGCTTGGTGAGCTTAAGAACACCTTAGTTCTACTCAATGTATTGATCTGATTTGAGCTGTTCAAAACAGACTTGTCTTAAAAGGCACAGACATTAACAGAGGTGATTTGACTTTATTCAACGGACTACTAATGTATTGTTTTCATTTTGTTTCAATAGCCGTGTGCTGCGTAAAACCAAACTAGCTCTGTTAATATCATTCCCCGTGATCAGTGCATACATGACCTGATTTTTGTTCTTTCATCACAAGATCTTTGCATATATAAGTAAAATGTGAAAATATATAGTTCCCAAATTTCGAACTATTAACTTACAATTAACAAAGCACGCCACAATTAAGAAAGGAATAGGTACATGCTAACATGCAGCATGTACGTAGCACACACAAATCAAAACCAAATCAAAGTAGTAAAAAAAATAAAACCTCATATATATAACTTAAATGGCAACAACTTCTGGTAATTTATAACCTCAGCAGTTGTCAGGTGCCTTCATACCGCATTTGGCCGGTAATGCCATGGCGAGGTCAGGGTTGATCCCGAGAGCTGGAAGAAACCCAGAGCTCTTATAGGAGCAGAAACACGGCAAGTCGGCATTCTTCAGAGCATCACAACACTCCGTAGATGGTGGCAGTGGGTCCGAACCGCTCACCGACGGTTTACACTCGTCCAGATCCTGCTCAGTCATGTTACATATTTTCTGATCTGCACTTGCTCTCATCACATTGACATCACAAAATGCCAGAAATAACATAAGCAGTATCACAGATGGAACTAACTTGGAAGAGCGGAGGAGCTCCATTTTGTGTTTCCTTTTGGTTTGAAATTTGGATAAGTTTGGTTAGGTTTATATAGGGAGAATGGAAGGGTTTGGTTTGAAATTTAAATATTTAATGACCATAAATGATCATATAGCTCGCCAACTTGATTAAATTTATGGAGTAGCTTTCACATTTTTTAAGTTTACATTTAGAGAACTATCTATGTCTTACATAAAACGGGTCACTGGTAAGTATAAATTAGTTCATAAATGACCCGCCACACCTTAAAAGAGAAACGATAGTATGGAATTTTGCACTGGAATGTTGGTGGTAGGGAAGAGAGGTCGAGTGCGTATCCTCTGAGATATCTCAATTTTTGCGTGACCGACGTGTCCGTTGCCTATTCGGGGTAACGTAGGGGCCAGTAATTATTATAAGTTTGAGATTCGTGCAGAATGTATTTGAACGATTAAGATATTCCAAAAAGTCACTCAAAGTTTGAGATATCTCAGAGGATTCGAATTCAGAAAGGTCACGGGTTGGAAAGACAAAATTGTGAAAAGAGGATTTTGTTTACGTTTTCTGACATTGGTGATGAAGTCACTTTTGTAGATATCTCTTTACTCAAAAAAAAAAAAAAAAATCTTTTGTCGGTATCTCGAGAGATGTGACCTTTAACCTGAATCGGTACACCGTAACACCGGTACAGGTTGCAATGTTGCATGAGGTTACAAAAACTCGGTTATAAACGGACCGCATTACATTATTTTTCATTAGATTACCAATTTCAAAACTATACAAGAACAACCGGATCCGAATCTGCTGCGATTCTTTACTCATGAACAATATTCTACGATCACTGTTTCTTCAAATCTAACTATTAAATTATTTTGAGATTCATGTACAGAAAAATCAGTTGTTTTGAGATACATACATAGAAATTATTAGACTGTTTGATTTAGAAAAGCAAGGATTTTAGGATTACTGTTCATAACATTCGAATCATAGCAGATCCAATTTCCTTTCAACTAAGTCTTTAGTCCCAAATAAGTTAGGATATGCTAGAAATGAAACCCAATCGTTGTCACAAGATAAAGTAGATAGCCATAAAATAGTAATAGTAGTACTACTGGTAGTAATAATGATACCTCTAATTTATTAGTAATAATACTAATACTAATAACAAATTAACTATATCATGCCTACACTATAAATCGCAGATGTCAAACTAACTATGTTAAATACGACTAAAACACTATTTTCTAAGTCACGGTTCTAGTATGTGAATCGCTAACTTTCATGCACTTATATCCGAAACCAATTTCAAAACTATCTATTAGACGAATTGGAATACCCAAAGAGAAGGATTTAGTTAGATGTGCACTAAATAAAATAAAAATGTTGTATTATTTTGACTTTTTTTTCGCAACTTGATGGAATTCATTTTGTAATTTTCGAGACAAATCCTTCAATGAATTTTGATATCTTGAAGTACTGGTCCTCAATTATAGAAATAAATCTGATGTTATTATCAAGAAATAACACAAATATGTTATTCTTAAGGAATACATTTTCATGTACGAATCTTAACGAAAACCAACGGATCTCAGCAGTTTAAATCTTTTCATGCACAAATATTTCAAAGAAATACATCTTCGTACGAATCTTAACGAGAACCAACGGATAAGATCGGATCAACATATTCATGTTGTTCCTTGGGACTAACAGCAGATTTATTTCCCTTCATTTAGTTCCTTTGCAAATTGTACCAAACATTTTTTCTTCATTTTTTCTTTCCTTTTTGACCAAGATGATAACAAAAAAGAAGTTAGGTCATTGTCCCCTACCTTACTATATTTTTTTTAAAACTTCACTTTTTTTTTTTTAAATGTCACTGTCATTTTTTTTCAAGCCCAAAATGAACCTCACTAACATCCTACCTGTCATTTTTTTTCATAACAAAAAAAATAAATAAAATAATTTTAATAATCAGACTCCCAAAAAAATTTCATCCATAACCAAACCGCCCCTGGGGGGGCGGTTTCGTCCCCAAGCAACCCGCCCCCCAGTGGGGCAGTTTACCCCAAGACCAACCCGCCCTCTGGGGGTTTTTTTTTCTAAAACCCTCTCCTCCCCAAACCCCAACCCTACCCGCCCCACAGCCGAACCCCCTCTCTCACCGCCGGAAACCGCTCAAAAAACTCCGTTTTTTCGCCCCAAACGCGATCTTTCGCACCTCTCAAGCGTTCCTGACCCCCCTCTCTCTCTCTACCGCCCTCTCCCTCTCCCTCTCTCTCTCTCTACCTGCCACCCTCTCTCCCTCTCTCGCTCCATCCGAGTTCGTCGTCGCCGTCGCTCCGCTTTCATTTTCGGGTATGAAATTATTTCTTTAACTTGTTTATAAATTATTTGAATTTTTTATAAATTGTTTGGAATTTTAATAAAATTGTTCGAAATTGCGGGATTTATATGAAATTGTTAGAAATTGCGGGATTTGCTTGAAATTGTTGTCATTGAATTTAGTAGAAATTGATTGGAATTGTTTAGGGTTGTTAGAAATAGTTAGAAATGTTTGAAAAATGTTATAAATTTTTAGAAATTGTTAGAAATTATTAAATTGGAATTGTTAGAAATTGTTGCATTGGAATTGTTAGAAATTATTTGATTGGAATTGTTAGAAATTGTTAGAAATTATTAAATTGGAATTGTTAGAAATTGTTGCATTGGAATTGTTAGAAATTATTTGATTGGAATTGTTAGAAATTCTTTGATTAGAATTGTTAGAAATTATTACATTGGAATTGTTAAAAATTATTTGATTGGCATTGTTAGAAATTATTTTAATCGGAATTGTTAGAAATTGTTAGAAATTATTTCTTTAACTTGTTTATAAATTATTTAGAATTTTTATAAATTGTTTGGAATTGTTTGGAGTTGTTAGAAATTAAGTAGAAATTATTTGTTTGAAATTATTAGAATTGTTTGAATGGAATTGTTAGAAATTGTTAGAAATTTTTTTATTGTGAATAGGAATTGGTTATGATTGAAATTAGGTTTTAAAAAGTAGATGGAAATATGAGAAAATAACAGGGTTGAAATTTAATTGAGTGGAATTAAGTTCTACAATCTGATAGGAATTTTTAAATAGAATTGTTAGAAATTGGTGTTTGAAAATAAACTTGGTTTTTTAATTTGTTTATTTTTTTAAACTTGATATTTTCAAATGCAGCATGACTAGACCTCGACGTGAACGATCACGAGATACGTCGGAGACCAGCGAGAGTTCACAGGCTCATGCCGATCCCACTGCGGATGGTGTCGATCCATGGGATGGCGCACCACATCGTGCAGATACGTTCAATCCTCTCCTGTGGGTCCCTCACAGACTTCACCGTGTCTCACTTGCATCGATAGAGGTACGTTTCAAACAACATATAGTTATTCAGTTCCACTGGTCTAAAACATTGATAAATCCAGGAATAGACCATGTTGACGGTGCGGCACCGCTCGCCGGAGGTACGGTACGTCCACTGATGGATCGGTACCTCATTAATCTCGGGTTGTACCAGTTAGCCACAATGAAACAACCACGGCGGATTGACCAGACACTCATGTGTGGTCTCGTGGAGAGATGGCGACCTGAGACCCATTCATTTCATCTCCCGATGGGGGAGATGACAGTGACCCTACAGGACGTGAGTGCCTTATGGGTCTGCGGATCAATGGTGATCCAGTAGGGGGTGTCTCGAATAATCAGACACTCGGTACCTTGATTTCAGAGCTGTTGGGTGTGCATGTGGAGGGGTGGCAAAGAAGCTCAAACAGAAGAATGAGGACGCTGGTGAGAAGTTCTCTCAGTACTGCATCAGTCTTAAGGCTCTCCGTCAATATGCCGCTGAAATTGCCATTACCCCATTGACGTCTGACGTGGAGCATGTCAAGAGGTAATTTCTAAATTCATTACATTACATTAAAATTAGTTTTGACAATAATAAACAGTTATTTACTTTCTCTTCAAACTGTAGGTATGTTAGGGCATTCGTGCTTGACTTATGTGGTACCACGATATTTGTCGATTCTAGTGGCGACTCGGTTCCGATTATGTTCCTCCAGCAGCAGAAGCTACTCGATAAGCCATCGCGGTGGAACTAGGGTGGAGCTGTGCTTGCATGTTTGTACAGAGGACTGTGTCACGCTTGTCTGGTAAGTTTTTTTCAATTAATGTTATTTACGTTTTTTTTTAAGTTGATAATAACGAATACACATCTAAAATTTCAGAGAGGCAGCCAACAATTCAATGGGCCACTCCTTCTACTGCAGCAATGGTCCTGGTCGCACCTACCGGTCTGCCGACTCGAAATTCCATCAAATGTGAAGTGGCAAAGGGGCTCCGACATCGACAAAAGCCCTCCATACAATGCCATATGGGGTAGCCGCCTCTGCTATGAGAATACGCCGAGGAGAGGGACGGCCTGTATCTCCTATGTCCGGAATCAGCTCCAACTGTTGCACCAAGCAAACGTCGATTGGTTCCCGTATCGGGCGTGGTACCGGGCCAGTATATTATGTCGCTTGACGATGGAACAAAGGAATCTCGGTTTATATCGGGGTCTGGTCTTTTGTTACTGGATAGTTGAGTATCACTATCCTGATCGGGTTCCTCGTCAGTTCGGCTTCGATGCCTTCATCCTGGATGACCCGATACTTTGTGAGGATGAGACGGAAAAGTTGCACAAGTAAGTAATAAACACTCAAATATTGATATTATTTTACAAATTGTATCTAACTAACTTATAATGCAGTACCTTCCATAAAAAGCCAGAGGTGGATTGGAGCACCCGCCATTTAGGCCACTACAGGATTGTCCGCATGCCTGAGAACCACTTGTGGGCCCGCCTGACCCGACAGACGTCAATTTGGGAGCGGGACCCTGGGCATTGCGATATATGGTTTGACACCAGCGGTGGTGCATGAATTCGGTCTACTTACAGGGCGACTACGGTGATTCTCTTCAGCGGAAAATGATGGGTGACGAGAGTAAGATCCATTTGCCGTGGGGCCCGACCAGTATTCGATCGGTAAGTAATAAAGATTATTTGTAGTATTAGTTTTTTCCATACAACTCATTTTCTAACTATTCGTTATGAACAGGTACTAACGGGAATCCAAGGAGTTGCACACAGCTTGGTGTGCATGGCAAAAAAAGGTTTTCGGGCGTTCGGGTGTACTATGCTGCATCACACTGCTCCAATCGTCGAGGATTCCCAGTTCGATGGGCGCCTCATTGGCATGTTACACAACGCTGGTGAGAACATCAACTGACGTGAGATCAAGAATTACCCACCAGGTCCGAACCTGTCAAATCGAGAACGGGTCCTCGTATACGACGATGACCTACCACCAGCCCCCGAAGGTATTATAAGTTAAATTATTTTACCATACACGTCAATTTTGTTTTGAAAATGTGTTCTTAACAACTTCAACTCAAATATTGCAGAACACAACCCGGGTTGGGCGTTCCACGATTGGGTGCTCGACAATAAGAAATGGCACGCCTACTACAATAAATATAATGTGTCGGTCCATCTTGGCGAGTTAAGCTGGTTCGTTTCTGTATAAATTAAATTTTAGTTATTTTCATAAAGAAAAACTTACATTATATAACTGCAGGATGGTCACCCTATATGGAGTGCCGAACCCACTTGCACTCAGGTAGACTTTGGCCTCACCGCCACTGGTGTATAGGATCTCACCGGAGCCACACCATCGATGCCACCCCCCAGGCAGCACGACCACGAGGCTAGTGGCAGTGGGGCACAACAGCCCACTGATGCTTGGGAGACTGCTGCGTTCGGGACACAGCCCCCGAGCACATATACTGGGGACTGGGAGACCGATTCATGAGAGACGGGTCCATCGCAAGCTACTCAGTATGATCCATGGCCCGATTCATACTGACGATCCACGGGCACAGAGTAAGAGGACATGCATGTCGATTATTCTGATTACGAGGAGGACATCTATGTCAATCATTCTGATGACGAGGATCCTTCCGAGCCACAGAGGAGGCGTGTGCATTGACAGAGTACGCGTGTGCAGCCGCCGACGGCGTGCGGACCGGCTCCCAGACTGTCACTGTCCGGTCCTCCTCCTCGTCGTCGTCTCTAGTTTTTTATATTTCATATTGTAGACCTGACAGTAGTATTTTTATATTTCAGTTTCTATATTTTATGTTAATTAGACGTTATTTGCTGATTTTATTCACTTTGTTTTCATTTCTATATTTTATGTTGATCAAACGTTATTTGATTATTTTGTTCACTTATGTTTTCAACTATTCACAAATCATAAAATCCATCGTATTAAAAATATAAACAAATATTAGCATAATATTACAAAATACAAAAATTATAAACATAATTATAATTAATCCATTATCGTATTAAAAAAAAATGAGGTAACCCCACCCCCTCAGGGGGCGGGTTGGTCTAGGGGTAAACCGCCCCACTGGGGGACGGGTTGCTTGAGGGACAAACCCCCTGGGGGCATTTGGTTATGGATGAAATTTTTTTGGGGGTCTGGTTATTAATATTATTTTATTTATTTATTTTGTTATGAAAAAAAATGACGGACATCCTACTCTTGCACAAGAATTCAGATTCAGTGCAATACCTGACTCTGTCAAATGACTTGGGAGTAGGTCCGATGCCCATGAGACCTACTTTGGTTCGATGGATTCAATCGCCATCCAATTTATTTTAAGATTTGTGAGAAATGCTTTAAATTTCATACATGTCTGTTTCTATTTTTGTGCGCACAGATCTTAAGATGAATCAAATGGTCATGAAACTCGTTGAACCCAAAAGTAGGTCCGATGGGTATCGGACCTACTCTGTTCTCATGAAGAATAAAATCTGAATCGTTGTAATCTGTCACCAATCTCAAAATGGACTTTCTATATCAAAATTGGTACTGTATTAGGCCCTGTTTGGCTGCACATTGGGTAAGGGAATGGGCATGGGAACAAAAAAAATTTGAATTGATTTTTACTGTTCACGTGGGAAAAAAAAATTCAGTCTAAGTGAAATTTTTTTAGGCCCTGTTTGGCTGCAATCCCGCGTGTTACTGTTCACGCGGGAAAAAAAATCAGTTCAACTGAATTTTTTTTTTCCCGCATGAACAGTAACCCGCTGTTTACTATTCACCCGTTCATGTACCC
Source organism: Carex cristatella (assembly GCA_024447775.1). Classification (NCBI taxonomy): domain Eukaryota; kingdom Viridiplantae; phylum Streptophyta; class Magnoliopsida; order Poales; family Cyperaceae; genus Carex; species Carex cristatella. Next base: position 4,935,878 of record JAJHPF010000022.1, read on the forward strand.
ATTCCCGTTCCCGGGCTTCAGCCGAACAGGCCCTTTAGTGTATTACTTGTAATTCGGCTAAGAACATTGTACTCAATTCGGTACCTGAGGGGATACGGGCTCAGATGTTTGATCGGAGCCATTTGATTCTTATTAAGATACGTAGGCACTTGATTCACAATAACCATGAGAATGTCCATAAGACCGCCTTTGATTCCCTCCATGTTACATATAATTGAGCTCGGGAAATATTCTCGTGTTTGATCTGGAATGAAGCCCAATACTATTGGATTTTTCTGGATTCCTGTCGGCCCAGTATCTTGGGCCTGTTAATTGTTGAAATAAACTAGCGGGAAAATCAAAGCAATGGTTTTACTTTTCTTCTTCTTTTCTTTTTTCTCCTTCGTTTTTGGTACAAGTCAGTAGGTATATACGGCTTTTATTTTGGATGCAATAGGAGCCGAAATTTTTATTAATACCAATGTCAAAAAAATAATAAAAAAAGAACCACAAATTACGAGGAATTCGAAAAAATACCAGGACTGTCAATTGAATCTGCGGCTCTATTTTTGAAAGACTGCATATTGAATTAGAATCCTCCAAAAAACCCAAAAATCCACAGTAATATATTGATATTTAGGTTTTTGGAGGCTGCCAATTCAATCTGCAGCTCTCAAATAATGGGGCCGCATATTGAATTCACGGCTCTAGTATTTTTTGAAAATGTCCAATATCAATGGTGTTTTTTTTTAAATGGTATTAATAAAAATTTCGTAAATAGGAGCGAAGAGATGTATATCAGTATATAATCACATGCTAGCAAATCTTTTCTCTAACCCAATTTTGAAGAACCTGTAAATTCTTATTGCTATTACTATTGTTATCAATTATTTGATTATTTTCAATCTGCCAACAGTCTAGGGATGAAAACGGAGCAGATAAGATAATATCTAACCCGTATTTGAAATTAAATTCCGTATTTGAACTATAGATATATTGTATAATTTAATATATATTATGAAAAAAATTATGTTATTCACCTTTATAATTAAATAAATATTATGAAGTTTGATATTTTTTATTAATATTTATATACCTTTTAATAAAAATCTGATTTAATCAGTATTCTTTTAATATCTAATATGTACCGTATTCAAAAAATAAAAACATATACGGATATAATTTAACTACTATCCGATCTGTTTTCACCCCCTACAACACACTGAATAACCTATTTTGTACCTCATATAATTTTCCGGAGTGTTCCAAAACAGTCCGTTAGTGTTCTGACGAATTTCAAGTTAAATTTTGACAAATATTGACTTGATGAGATGAATGTAAAACACCTAAACTAGATAAGATTGATACTAAAATAGAATTTGGAAGAAAGTTTCATCTATTGGAAAATATAAAATAAAGTAAAACAGAACTTCTTAATTAATGACTTTTAAGTTTGTTAAGTGTTGAACTCTTTCTGTCAATTATAAGTTAACTCTGATTTCATGATAATGAAATGGGCAGTTATGCCTTTTATCAAAAAATAAAAATAAAACAGAACAAGGTGAATGTGACAATTTACTACACGGAAGATGATATATCATATGTATCATTTGAGATAAGTAAACTGAACACTAAAACTAGGAAATAAATCTGCAGTAATTCCAAAACCATTGAACAGTAACTCTGGAATCTCTGCAATTCGAATTCATCCGTCAATTTTTTTTTAAACCACACCTCGAAACAACTAGTTTTTCCTTGCACGCATCTCGAAATAGTTTGATGGCTGGATTCAAATTGCAGGAATTTCAGGATTATTGTTCATTGCTCTTGAATTTCAGCAGATTCTAATCCATAAAACTATATAAGATCAGTCTAAAAGCATGCTAGCTTAGATTTAAGTTCAGATAAAGGTAAACACTAAAGTTAGGAATTGTTTACACTAGCATTAGATAAGATGAATAAGAAAATATTTTCACTAAAATTTACAACTAGGCAAGATTAAAATTTGAGTTTCGTCAGTTTTTTTTTGTCTGATCTACTAACAACTAGCTAGTTAATAGTCTTTTTCAATCCACCAAAAAATTCTAAAATCACTCTTAGATTTGAAATCTCTTATTCATCTTTTAAGGAAATATTTTTAGTTACCACCTCATTAATTCAAAATTAAACAAATAACATTCTAATCTCACATAATCAAAAAATTACCACCCAGAGCTCGCACCAAAGTTAGCTGGTGCGCACTGTGGAAGAGAGAATCACTTTGGTGCGCATCCGAGGGAGAGCACCTCAAACTCTCCAGCGCGCACCAACCCTTCAGTAAGGAAAATTTCTATTTATTTTAATTTATTTATTTATTTTATTGTTTTTTTAATTTGTTATTTGGGTATAGGTGACCAAAATAAACTAGAATTTTATTAAATTGTACCTAAATAGTCAGAATGGTTTATTAAAATTACCATATATAAAAAAAATTATATTTATTTCCCCTTTAAAACAAAATTGATTAGAATTTTACCATTTTTATACCGATGTTGACCAAAATTGTACCATTTTTTTACGGATGGTGTCCAAAATTGACAATTTTTTAAATTTTATTTGTAGCATCTTAGACCAAAAATGATTAGAAATGCACCAGATTGAGCTTGTATTGTTCTTATTACTCAAGATTGTACTATTTTTTTACCGATGGTGTCCACAATTGACAATATTTGTAGTATTTTAAACCAAAAATGATTAGAAATTGACCAAATTTGGTTGTATTGTTTGAAATTACCCAAGATTGTACTTTTTTTTAAGGGGGAATTTCATGTATATCCCTCAAAAGTTTCAATTTACGTATGTATCTCTCTAAAATCAATAATTACATATTTATACTTAAAAATTGTAGAAACTCACATATTTGTCCAATCCATTATATTTAACATTAATTTTTTATGTATTCTCATTTTACCCTTCTTCTATTTTTCTTTCTAAGGTCAGCGTGTTAGAAAGCAGTATTAAAACGTACCAGTATCAGTACATAGCCGTACCAGTACTGAACCGTACCGTACCGGTACCATCATTGAACCGTACCAGTACCAGAACTGAACCATACAGTAACAAATTGCACTGAACAGATTAAAGGACGACTCAACAGATTAAAGAGAGAGACATTACAATATTAATTAATGTTTAAAAAAATATTATTTAATAATTTTTTAGAGATATTTGATATATAATAGAGTTAGATTGGACAAATATGTGAGTTTCTATAATATTTAAGGATAAATATGTAATTATTGATTTTGGAGGGATAAATACGTAATATTGAAATTTTTTAGAGATATACATGAAATTCCCCTTTTTTTTTTTATCGATGGTGTCCAAAATTGACAAAATTTACAATATTTTTTTAGTATAAAGTCAACAAGCGGTACTAAAGAAACTAGTCCCACGTACGAAGAATTGGATTTGGATTTGGACTTGACCTCTACTGTCTTTCCGCGCATGACAAAGGAGAGTATTAGCTCCGTGTGCTGGTTCCCATACAAGAACCACAGTATCACAAATTCATATGTAAGTTTATGCAATTAATTTAAATTTTCATTTGAATAAGTAGGCAAGTTATATTATTGTTTATTATGAAATTTAATGCATACTCATACCATCACGGAGACACGGTAAAACTACATGAATACCAAGTACGATGAGCAATTTGCACCGGTGTTTCATAAGATGGGTCTGTGGCATGTGTCTTAGCTTACCAAAATAATGGCAGATGTCATCCTTCCATCTGCGTTGGTCAAAAGGTGGTGGCTGGAGACACATTCTTCTTTTATACGTATAACATACAACGTAATTTATAAATCAAAATTCTACAATATTTAGAACAACAAAAAAATGAATTCCACAATTTCTACATAAAACTGATTTAAAACCAAAAAAGGCCGGTGCTCCTCCCCAACACGCGCACCAAGTGGTGCCTTCCCCCAGGCAATCGGTTTCGTAGTGCAACCAATTGGTTTTTCGATTTTCAAAGTCCAAACAGTCAATCAAAACCACTAGATGTGTTCTCTACTTGGAAACCAAATTTTACATTTTTAATTTTTTTTTTAATATTTATTAAGTCAGTTTTAAAATTGTTGATTAATAAACAATAAAAAAATTCTAAAGTATAAAAAACAGCGATTTTAAAACCAGTTTAATAATAGTAAACAAAGTTTCAAAAAATATAAAATTTAATCTCCAAACACATTTTATTATATTTTAAATATTGAACAGTTTGAATTAGCCATTTGAATTTTTAAAATATAAAAATTAAAATATTTGCTCCACGACTCCAAAACAAAAACAAATGTTTTAATATTAGCAACCATTAGAAAAAGGTGCACAATGAACTTTCGGTAACAAGGAAAGCGTTGGAGGGGCTTATTAGCTTCTGGAGGCAACAATGAGAAAATCAATTGAACTATTAAACACAAATTAATTTGAATCGAATTGAACTCGAGTTATGCACTATCAATTATTATAATATATTTTTACTTATTTCCATATCATCTTTACATATATAAAGTTTAAAATAATTAATGTTATGTTCTTTTTAGTTGTATTTTTTACCTCTTAATATTTTATTATTTTTCCCAAGTGTGAAATATAAATTTCATTAATACCTAAAGAACGACCATATTATGTTATACTGTCAGAGGTAGATATTAAGAGTCAACAATATTGTGCATATTCAAACAAGTCAACAACATTCAAATTTAATGAAAAACGAAACGTCACGCTGCTACCGTAATCAATCACACACCTGGTCGATTTAATAAACAAACAGAAAATTGACAATTGAAATATACAAAATTGAAATCATAAAAGCTGACAGTCAGATATGGATAAACCTTGGGACCCACATATCACGGATAGTACATTAACCACAATTAATGCAAGCACTTAAAAAATGTAGATAACAATAAATAATTGACTTTTAAAAAAAAAGATAATGAAGCATCTTAACTGACAGGTGTCCGGTTCTACAATACCAACGGACAAAAATAAGAATAGCCGAAAGTGGGCCCGCAGTTACTCTCATTTAAACGTCTATTAAAGAGAGCAGTTTGGGTCCGATGCCCATCGACTCAAACTGAGTTCGATGGGCTCCATAACCGTCCGATCCGCGCGCGCCACTTTATTATCAGTGCGATTTTCTTATATCCGTGCGCATGGATCTTAAAGCGTATCGGACGGTTATGGAGCCCATCGGACCCAAACTTCCCTCTATTAAAGTAGTTAGCAAATAAAAAAACGCCATTCCAATTATCTTAAACCAACATCAACAAGTCTTTTACCCTAGGAACATTCAAAACTCAAAAGAGCAATTATCAACTGTCTTTCACTGAGCATGACACTTTTTGACTAAACAAAACACACAAAAGCAACATCTACCCCTATTACACTACTACCAAATTATAAAAGATCCCCTACACTGGGTGTACTAGGAGAAAAGAACCTCCAGTTCAATCAAGCTTCAGCCTCAGAGGTCTTTGCTGGAGAAACCACGATCCAGGACACACCAAAAGGGTCCACCAGGATTCCTAGGGCCCCACCGCCACATGCTGTTTCGTCAACACCGATCTCTCCCTGCAACTGGGCCCCAGCCTTCACTGCCTTGTCAACTGCTGTCTCGACGTCATCAACTTGGACCCGAATCCGCACTGACGGGGATGTTCCTTCCTTACTGGTGCAAAAAGAGAGAAGAAGAAATTTTAAGGGCTAAAGGCAACAAACAGTAAAAATTTCAAAAATAGACGACGATTTGTTACGAGATCTAACAACTTTATCGCTTTCTACACAGTAAAATGTAGAGACGATTGAAATATTTAAACAATCTGGAGCCTCATAGCGAAATAATAGCACAAGTGCACCATGAGCTACATTTTTCCTACTTGCTGTGGTACAAGAGAACACATTGTATAATAACTATCATATCTAAACAAAAAAAAAAAATCAACAGAGAAGATACCAGACGATCCAGATTAAGAAGCTGAAGAGTTTTGTCTAAGGGAAAAAAGAAAAGGCACTAATGAATCGGATCTGAGGAAAATACATACACAGGAGCTAAATCTTCGAGCTGGCCACAGATTAAGAAGGAGGTTTCACCGATCTTGAGCTCGGCACAGAGTAAAGAGGGCTGCTCCTGCTCGGCCTTGCGCTTGGAGCAGCATGCACGACTCGCTTCCTCTGCACCAAAAGCCGCCTTGTAGAAGGTCACTGCTTCCTCAGCCTTCGACGCCGGTACGGACACCTGAATCAACACGCCGGAGATGGCGACGTTAGCCGATGCACCGTTTTGTGCTTCCTCAGCCATGGCAGTAAGAGAAACCTGAAAAGACAAGAAGAGAAAGGGCTTTGTTTTTCTTTGGCAGAGAGAAACGTTAATGCCTTACTGGAAGGGAAAAGGAAGGGGTGATAGGGATATTTATAGAAAAAAGGGTAGTCACGAGGAAAGGATAAGGCTGTGTGTTTTCGCATTTAATTTTCTCCGAATTTGAACGGTATGGTTATACAGTTGATTGACGAAATTGCCACCTCGCTTGGAATTCGCAACCTCTGAGATACCTCAAACTTTGCTTGACTTCAGGGAAAATCTTAACCGTTTAAATAGTTTTGCACGAATCTCAAAGTAAAAATTATATGGGCCCCAGTGCTATCCCCGAATAGAAAACGAACACGTCGATCACGCAAAAATTGAGATATCTCAGGGGAACGAACTCCTTGGTTTGTCGTCTGGAATTCGAATCCTCTGAGATATCTCAAACGTTGCGTGACTTTAGAAAAAATATTAACCGTTTAAATAGTTTTACACGAATCTCAAAGTACAGATAGTACTGGTCCCCTGCGCTATCCCCGAATAGGAACCGAACACGTGGGTCACGCAAAAATTGAGATATCTCAGAGGTTCGCCCTCCTTGGCCTGTGGCCTGTGGGTGGAGAAAGGTAACAGATGTACCAGATCAAAATCTACTTCTTTTTTTTGAAAAAAGAAGCACCATTTTATTCTTCTATCCGGGTGGTTGAAAATTCACCGTACAGCTTCAACTAGATCTGAATCATTTTAATAGATTAAATTAATTTGAAAATAAAAAATAATTGAAACCGTACAATGAATTTTAAACGATCCGGATGAGAGAATAGGAGGACCCTCTTTTTCTTGGAGAAAAGGAGCGGAATCGGTCCCCAGATGCACTCTTTGCTGTCGATTTTGAGAGCGTGAATCCCCGTAGAAAATTGGGAACATAAACTGTAGTCTGTGGACAAGGCGGTAAATCGAGTTGGCTTGGTGGTTTTACCGGTAATTTGATCAAATATCTGGGGCAAATTCACAAGTAGAATAGGGGACCTGTGTCTAGGGAGTAGGCCCTGCTTTTCCTGCCGTATCACACGATCACGTTTTTCACCTCGCTTGGAGAGTCTTGACTGTTGGTTCACAAATAGGTCCCTCACTCTCTTCCTTTTTACTAGTTTGCAAAACGATCCCCAAAATAAATAATAATAATAAACAGTTTGCAAAGGGCGGGCTGGGTGTAAACGGTCAGATACGAATCGGATAGTAGTCAAACTGTATTCTTATCCGTTATAATTTTTCAGATACGGATACGGATTAGATATGGATGGATACGAATACGGATATGAATATAATTTGAATAATTAAAAATAAATTACTAATGTACCTTCTAGTAAAGAATAACATCTTTTTTTCCTTTATAATTAGATCTAATATTTTTCATAATAAATTTGTTGATTACTTGATTACAAAACATATATCATATTATTAAAATATTAGTCACTAATTATATCATAGTATTATTTTGTTCATCATAATATATATGTATATGCAGTTTAATAAATCATTGGTATGTATGTGTAATTTAATAAATTAATTTAAGAACATAGAGTACATTTGTTGTGGTTTAGGAGTGTAAGTGGTCGGATACGGAGAGTTAAAAGTCTTACTGTATTCTTATCATTTATAATTTTTCGGATACGGATAGTCTCAAATTTGAATACTAATTGGATAGTTTAAGATTCGGAAATCGGATAATCCATTTACACCCCTAATTTCTTGCCCTATGTGTCTTTTTTTTATTTAAATAGGAAACTTTTATGCTTTAAAGCATGTAGTCGTTATTTGTTATTTCTGGAACATTTTTTTTTTGGCAATGTGATATTTTGACTGATGGATGTAATATAATGTGCCTACGGATTTTCTTCTAAGAAAATTACAAATTTTAATATCTTACATATATTAATTTGTACAAATAAATATTTTTCTACAAACAGGGTTGTCTTTTGTTACTAAAATAAAGTCAATTTTTTGCCAATGAATCTTTTTTAAAATTAAAAGGCAAGCAAATGCCGAAACTGCTAAATAATTAGTCTGTTTTAGATTTTAAATTTATTTTCCTTGGAGCTAAAATTCACTGTATCTTGAGTTTTTCTTATATACGTAAATATTTTGTTTCACTGACAAAACTGGTTTTTCAGAGTTTTTATTTATTTATACGGTAGTCTAACTTATAACTATTAAAAATGAGAAATAATTTGAGTTAATTGTTTCATCAGTTTGAAGTTTATAAATGCTTTTTAAATAAAAAATCATCTCACATTTCTAAAACTGAATTAAAAACTGCCGCATCACATTAGAAACTTAAATAGTCTCTATAACTTTTAACTATTAAGACCGTAATAATAGAAGATTGACGGCATTCGTTCATTGATTGGTGACGATCTATAATTCGGGTAATAGACACTAAGAGCATATATATTCCAGCAACTCAAATGAGTTTCTAAATAATTGTTAACCACTTTTAAGAAATTAAGATCTCTAAAGTTTTTAACTCTCACATCTCTGAAATTAATTTTAGAGTTTCTATTAAGCCACGCTAGCAATAAATTAAAAATAAAAATTTATATTAATTTGAGTCATTCATTTAGTCAATGTGGAGTTTATAAACAGTTTATTAATAAGAAATTTTTCTGTATAGTTTCTAAATAATAAATTTTTTCACATCTCTGAGACTAAATTAGAAACTGATACAGCTGCTCAAATGATTTTGACCTTAAATTTAAATTACGTAATAATAACTGATATAATTGAAAAAAGGTCTGTTATGAGTAACATGAACTGTTAACTGCAAGTCTGCAGTTCTGTTTGTCCTTATAAAAGTGAACGAGAATCTTCTTTAAATTATTTAATTCTCTTAAAATAATGACATGCACCATAATGTAAAATTAACACGTAAAAAAAGTTTAAAAATCTAGTCGAGCTTATAAATTGCTCCGGTTTTTTTTTTATAGAAACCCTCAGAAAAAAAGAAAATAGAAAATCTACTCTCGAACAATTTTTTTTCTAAAGACCCTAACCGCTTCACGTTTGGACAGTTTACTCTCAGCACCAAACTGTCCAAACATGGAGGAGTTTGCTATGAATTTTTATTTTTTTTAATTTTTTTTATAGCAAACCGCTCCAATGTGAGGCGGTTTGCTATGATTTTTTTCTTTATATACATTGTTTAGTATGTATAAAATTATTGTCTTACTACTTCTATGATTTATATTCTTTTTTGGGATACTCTTATAATCTTATTGTTTGATTTGATCAATATTGATCTCACAGTAAATATGATACAATATGAATTAAAAATTCATTAAGAGTACCTTACAAATTAAATATTATTTGAATTATTTCAAAGCTAAATGAGAAACATTTGTTTTTTTTTTCAGATGGATGTTTATGAATGCTCTAACAATTTTGATTTGCATCTTTCTGTTATAATGCATCTGTATAACTGTATTATTATTTTTAAGTTATTATTCTAATTTCTAAATCACATGTATGTTGTATATATATTTATCTAAGACATCTCTCGTAAACAGACGAGGCTAGGATAAGAAATAAAACAAAAGAGACGATATCTTCACTGAGAAGACGTAAAACAATGACGAAACTTCAAATGGCCACAAAACAGCGCTAGAGTATCCGATATCAACAAATTACCACTTTTCGGAAAGCTTGCGAAAATATGTATGCATCAATGATCGCTGTGCCATTTTTCAAAAATTCAAAGTTACCAAAAAACAAAGGAAAGAGACTCAAGAATTGAGTTCAAGTGTCCGATTAAGTTTTGAATTTATAATTTTCGATCTAAGTAGCTCAGCAAATAGTTATATAATGAACTTGTAGTATACTGATTTTTACTATATTTATATTTTTTTTATTATTTTTATGATTTACGAAAGATTACCCAAAATGACTTACAAATAATTTTTTTTTTGTAAAGAGTATATTTTCTTGGTACTTGAGTTGGATTTTATATAATACATCTTATTTTATACACGCTAGACATCTATATAGAAAAAAAGAAAGGAAGAGAGCAAACTGCCTGATGTTTGAGCAGTACTGAGATGATTGTCCAAACGTGAGGCAGTTAGGGTCTTTTGAAATAAAAAATTGTTCGAGAATAGATTTGTTATTTTTTTATTGAGGGTATAATAAAAAAATCGGCAAATTGCCTGCATGTTAAAAAATTATATTATTCAAGTACCATTTGCTTTTTCGTCGTATGATTTATATAGAGATGATTGCTTCTTCTTTTTTTCCATTTGTAGATGAACGGTAAAACAAGAGTTCGACCTCGTCAGTTCCACATGCAAAATATTATATCACATTGAAATAATATCCTCATATCCATGAACTTTTAGCTTGTATTTATTTTTAATTAACATCAAAATTTCAAGCTAAATTTGTTGTCGTAAAATATTGCGTTTTGGACATAATTGAAGGGCGTACACAATTTGAATGTTTGATTCTTAAACGGGGGTAGGAGTTCTTTTGATAGGTGTAGCTATAGTGACAAATAAATTATCAAGTTTGGTTCAGTGAGATCAAAGTTTTGTGATTCAGGAATAATTCAAGTATTCAAAATTATCCGGATCAGAGATCTCAATCTTGCAAGGGAGCAAAAAAAAACAAAAAAAAAAATGGGAAAAATTTGTAAAATTTGCGAAAATTTCAGTTAAAGTTCGGTCAACCGAATAATTCGACATTCAGTTCAGCATTGCAAAAAAAGCTAATTATTTGCGAATTTTGTGACTAGTGCGTAAGCGACAAACAATTTATCGTGTTGTCCGACCAACAATTTAGAATAGAAGTTATTTCCAATGCAATTCCGAAGAAAGTTTAAATTAGGTTTTGGATAAAGTTATTTACCATGCCATTCGAATAAACATTTTAAGAATGAAATACATCTTATATATATTTAAAACGGTCAACCGAATAATTCTACATTCAGTTCAGCATCGCAAAAAAAGCTAATTATTTGCGAATTTTGTGACTAGTGCGTAAGCGACAAACAATTTATCGTGTTGTCCGACCAACAATTTAGAATAGAAGTTATTTCCAATGCAATTCCGAAGAAAGTTTAAATCAGGTTTTGGATAAAGTTATTTACCATGCCATTCGAATAAACATTTTAAGAATGAAATACATCTTATATATATATTTTTATATATATTTAAAACGGTCAACCAAATAATTCGACATTCAGTTCAGCATCGCAAAAAAAGCTAATTATTCGCGAATTTTGTGACTAGTGCGTAAGCGACAAACAATTTATTGTGTTGTCCGACCAACAATTTAGAATAGAAGTTATTTGCAATGCAATTCCGAAGAAAGTTTAAATTAGATTTTGGATAAAATTATTTACCATGACATTCGAATAAACATTTTAAGAATGAAATACATCTTATATATATTTAAAACCTGAACCAGAGCCCCCCCACCCCCCCAATCGAATTATCTGATTGTATAGTGTTTGTAGTTTTAAATGCACTCTAGAACTTGACTGCATCAAATTATTTTTAGAAATTAAAAATCAATTTGTTAGAAATAAAATTGATCATTTTTCTTCTTCTGACAAATAGATAAAATAGTATCAATGAGAGCCTACAAATTTCACAGTCAGTACTAGAATCGAGTTAATGGTTCATCACTCCATTCCGACAAATGCTTAGCAATTAAAATTGGCCATGTCATCAAATTTAACAATTAAATAGATCATAATTTATTTATCACTCCATCCCAGCAATTGCAATTATTTGATATAGAAAATAATCTGAACCAATCAATTTGTCACGCTGGCAATAAAGCAAATGTTTGCTTTTAAAACAAATTTGTTAATTTACAAATTCTCTCATAACCCAGCAAACCAAAAAATAATTGCCACATCAGATTACAAACCAGAAAACAATAACCATTGGAGATGCTCCAGTCTCGATTATTTTTTAATATTATACGACGAAGACGTGCCACAATTTATATAAATTTTTTTGGGTGTTTTTATTGCGGATAATTCATGATTCGTGTTTTATTCACGAATTATTCGATAAAAGTTCGGATAAACATTTTATCTGCGTTACGGTTCGGAAACCCTAAAAAATATTTTATTCATAAATGAAATTTTATTTATGCGAATATTGTTACTGGGTCATATACTCATATACAAAGCATGTTAAACACTTGCTACTCTACAAAAGCCTACAAAACTCTGCAAGCCCAAATCCTAACACGACTCTAATTTCATTTATAAATCCATCCAACAAGAGCCCGTATATTTATTTTCTAAATATCTTCATTGGTACCTCATATGCTCTTATCAATAATTAAGAAGTTCAAACAGCTAATTTAAATAGCTCCACACAATTTTCACATAAAAATGTGGTTAGAGATTAAATTATGTATATTTTTTAAAACATACTATTTTATTGGATAGATACAAATCTCTCTGCTGTAAAAAGATTCCGATTGCACTCAATTCAAAAGTTAAAATTAAATTCGAACATATTCCACAGTTCTCTTTTATCTTCCTAATTAAACTCAGAAGCGAATTAGGATTCTCTGAGGTAACTCAAATTTTTAGTTTGGTACCGAACCGTTGGATAAAAAAATTCAGGTCAATCTGACTCGAAACAAAATGCACGGAGTCTTTTAATATTCGTGCCAAAGCAGATCGGACGGTTCGGATATCTAAGTTAAAATTTGGGTTACCTTAGGTGATCTGAATTCCGTCCCCCTTATCCTGTTAAAGCCCTCAACAGTCAAAAGCAGAGAATGCGAAAATTGGAGCAAGTGACAAAAATGATAAACCTCACTCTCTCCCTTCTTCCCTCTACCCTCCCTAAAACCCTCCGTTTCTCTGCTCTCCAGTTCCGACCTCCTCTTGCCACCACGCACCTCCATTTTCCGAACAAGGAGAGAAGAACTTCATGTCTCTCTTCCGCCTACACCGATTATAGCCCAACTCAATTCGATCAACCATCGAGCGACGACATCGAAGAATTGAATGTTGAGCAAAGGAAAGCGCTTCTCAAGGGAGGCGAGCAGGTTGTCTCCGTCATGCAAGAGATGCTCAACCTTGTAATCTTCTTTACTTTTTTTTTTTTTGTCTTTGAGTGAGGCTATGGCACTGTGTATAGCGTGGATTGGTCTGTACTCCGAACAATATTTTTTTTCTTTCAAAATCCAAATAGTCGATCTGAACTGTTCAACATTATATGAAAATGTACCTGCAGACTAAATTTTATATTTTTTACAATTTTTTTACATTTTTTGTATATAGGTAGAAAATCACTATTTTTAAATGGTCTAAAATATTTAGATTAAGTGATATTATACCTATCTAAAAGAAATAGTGAAAAAATGTAAAATTTGATCTGCAAGTACATTTTCACACGGAGATCATGTTGAACAGTTAAGATCAATTGTTTGGACTTTTAAAATGAAGTTTTTGATCCATAGTATGGACCAATGCACACCATGCACAATACCATAGCCCCCCTCTTTATTTTTTCTGATATTAGTTATGAGAACTTGAACTTTATGGTTGATTCTAGGAAAGTTGCCTAATAACAAAGTACCAAGTGTTCGAGTAAAATTTGGAAGATGTTTTTAATATTGCTAGGAGTGATATTGCTAGTTTATCTATAGCGTGCTTGATTGAATTGGCATTATTCTAGTGACTGGTACTTTGTAATCCCAGAAAAGAATGTCTACCGTAGAGTGTTCATACCCTTACTGCAAGTTATGTATATTACTGAAGAAAAAGGGCCAAGAATTGGATTAAATTTGATTACCTTTTTTTTGTGTAGTTAGAGGATATGGAGGTAGACATGGACAAAGATGCTGAGCCTGTGGCACTTGAATTGGTGGCACAAGGTGTGATAGGGAAGAGAGTGGATGAGATGGAGTCTGGTTTCATGATGGCTCTTGATTACATGATCAATCAGGCCAAGAAGGACAATGATGATCAGGTGCTCGATAAAATGCCTAGCTGAGTACAACTTCCTATTCCGTTGGAGGAGGGATATCATTATGAGGAATTAATATGAGAAACTAATTAAGTAAATCAACTTGCAACTGAAAAGTTCACGAAGCATCTTGTCTAAATCAGCAAATTCTGAACATCCATTTATGTATTTTTCAGCGGAAGTCACTACTGGAGGTGATTAAGCAAACGATTTTGGACCATCTCACGAAAAAATGCCCCCCACAAGTGAGTATATCACTTTGAAAGCTGTACCAGCTTACATGTAAGTAATTTATTTGCTCTTCGTCCAGTGACGGAGATAGAGGGGGGTCAACTGCCCTCCCTATGAAATAGCAGCAATTCTTTCATCCCATATGGTTATGTTTTGTACCGGTAAAAACCTTGTTGGCCCCATCGAATACATCTATGCTTAATTATATAATTGTATTCGGCCCCCAGATTTGAAATTTCTTGCTCCATGTCTGTGTTCTGTATTCTTTATTTTTTGTTTGCATTTCTTCTGGCTTGTAAATATGCTTCCAATTATGCTGTCGTACTGCATTGGTTGGTTGGTTGCAGGATCGGTACATACTATTTACCGAATTGTTGTTATATTCGGCCAGTATAACTGTAATTTCTAATTGACGGGTAATGAATTAATAAAACATCATTCAAGCCAAACAAAATGTTGAAGAGAAACCTGCAAAATGTAATCAGGACCCGGCTGGTCTTATCACGTCATCAATAAGTCTAAAAACCATGCCTTTTAAATATTGTACAAAACAGGTTCAGGTGGTGGGGCTTCTTTGTCAAACAGCAAAAAAAGATAGTAGGCAGGAATTGTTGCGGCGAGTAGCAGCAGGTGGAGGTGTTTTCGAAAGTGAAAAGGGGCTTAAAGTTCATCTGCCTGCCGCAAATTTAAATGATATTGCTAACCAAGCAGATGATCTTTTGGAGGTACTTCTAAATAAAAGAAATGATTTATGCATTTTCACCCATGTGCAATGAAATGACATAAATCCCTCTATAGTCTAGTTGGAATCGCTTTGGACAAATGATAGGGCACTTGATGAAACTTGTTTCATTGGTAGGGACATTTTTTTTTTTTCTTTTTAACCATAATTAGTAATGGCTAACTGGGTTGGTAAGCAAGTAGTTTCAGTGTTTTAGTATCTTGTTTTGTACTTCATTCTTTGGAAGTTATTGGCTAAAGGTTTTGCTAGCGAATTCTTGATACTGCCAGTTCCGTCTGTCAAATTTCCCAAGAGGAGAGGAGACTAGGTGTTATTTTTGTACTTAATGCACAATTTGAGGAAACTATTTCAAATAAATGAACAAAATATATGCAGAATATGGAGTCAAAACCTACTATTCTCGACAGAAAGCTACTTGCTAGGCTGGTTTTGGTGCGTGAGGAGGCTAGAAACATGATGGGTGGTGGTTTATTGGATGAGAGAAATAATCGTGGCCTTAGCACACTCCCTGAGGCAGAGGTCTTTCTCCCTCCCTCCCTTCTTTGCTCTATCTCTCTGATTCTGTCTTTGTCCTAGAAGAAAGGCCAAAAATTCCACTGAATTTTCATTCTGTTCAATACGGTTCTAATCATTTGGTTTTCTATGTGAGGCCTGCTATTAATTGCCGTGGACCGTCTTGCCTGGGTTCGCCTGCCAATGGAGGCTTGCCATCTTTTACACCTTGTGTGAAACAAATGCCTTTGGATAAGTGTGAACCATGTATAAAACTGTTCTGCACTTGAGAAGGCACGGTGAACTCCCATTTGCTGGCGAGCCCAAGACAAACTGCTCGCATGAGCCAAGGCTTTCCCTTTTTATTTTATGAGGCGTTCTGTCACTGTCTTGTTATCATGGAAACAGTTAAGATGGTGACATGTTGGTTGTGCCCTTGTAGAATACTAAAGGTTCACGCTAAACCTGACCTGATTTGGAACCCATCAAACAAATCTTAAAAATATGGGGCTATTTCTGGACCCACTTTTTTATTTAATTTTCTTAATTATATAAAACTGGTTTGTAGGTGAACTTTCTGGCAAAGCTGGTCTCCTTGCGACCAGGAGAAGCAATGAAAAATATCATTAATGATGTTATGCATGGCAGAGCTGAAGGAGCAGATATTTCAGAAAGTGAAGATGAAGCTAGCAGTCCAAGAGCTGTTCCCAAAGGGATTTTTGGAAGGGTGATTATCTTCATTTCTTGTACATTTAATATTACTATCTTAAGCATTTTGAGCAATTGGTTGGTTAATTGGGTAAGACAGCAGGTCCTAAGCAATGCCACCTTAGAGCTGGACACACTAAAACTTTCAGGGGATAGCAAAATATAAAATTCTTATCATATTTATGAAAAAAAAGCACTGAGCCCTTTTTTTTTTTCCAGAAAACAAAACTTAATATTATTACAGTATCAGAGGGTTAATTGGTTAAATATCGACATATGGAAACAAGAGCTGCTTGGTGCCAATGGGGAGGATCGCCCTGCATCATCAGCGGTGTAGCTCCGGCACTGCCACTTGGCATTAATTCTTACCTTAAATATTCACAATTTCATTGGTTCTCTAAAACCCTGATTGCTTAATGGATCCTGACAGATTCCAGTAGCTCGCTGGACTTAGAATGCAGTTTAGCCTTTGTGTTTGTTTTTGCTCTGCCACTTAGCGTAAATATGAACTAAATTTACATAACAAACACTATCTTTCTAGGGAAGTGTTACAGGCCGTAAACCACGACCAGTCCGTCCCGGAATGTTCCTCGAGACGGTCTCAAAGGTACAAAAAAGTTGCACTTCTGACTTCTTTCTTCTGCATTATCAGCCTGGTTTTCACATTATTGTTGATATGTGATCTTATAATTCCTTTCACAGGTACTAGGTGGCCTGTATGCTGGAAGTGGGTCTGGTGTGACAGCACAACATTTAGAATGGGTTAGGTTTCTTAAAACTCAAGTACCAGTAAATTCTTGTACCAGACCAACGTTGGTTGAGTTCCTTCCAGCCAGAAAGTCAAGAGGTTTCTTTTTTAGTCGTTTACCTTACCATGTTTCTTCTATCTTGCTTGACATTTGGTTATCTGAGGTTATATCCTAGAACTGTCCAGCTTCCATGAGTTGTACCGGAGTCTGTGGGGCTTGATTTCATTTTCAAGAAGATGCTAAAGCTTAAATGTTTGCCTCTTTGGTCAGGTACACCGAAAGACCCTCGAAATCCTTGAAGAAATGGCTTATTAGTATTTCATTCTAAAGCTTAGTTCAACTTACTTCGAAAGTTTCTTAGCAATTGATGGTCTAAGGCTCCATGTATGTTTCTTTTTAGTTTATGTGTATCTTTTTTAAGCTATCATTGTCATGGGGCATGTAGATTACCAAAATTTTCAAAAGCGGTCAAAGGAATCTTACCAACTTTTCCTAATAATTTGTCACTTGAGCTCATGACTTGTCATTTATGTATAGAGTTATGTAAAGACAGACAGCTGTAGTTTGTCTAATATAAATGTTCAATTTTTCCTTTTCTGTGCAATGAGGATTGTGGCATAACTAGTTCAGTTGGTTCTTCTATGATGTTTACATCTTGTCTCCTTATTTCGGTAGTGGCAGTTTTACCTTGGTCTGACACTTGAACTTCTCATTTTCTTTATGTTTAGTCTCAAGTCCAAATTTGAAACTTTTAAAGTCTTTTGAGACAGTATGAAAGGCATCAGAATTTTCTTCTGTATCGGTTAGAGAGAGAGAGAGAGAGAGAGGAGGAGAGGAGGATATTAGGACTAATTGTAGTAGACTCAAAACTCAGAAACATAAATTATGAGCCAAATATCAAAATTTCATTTTAATTTAGCCTATTCAGGTCTTTATTTTATTATTCCTCAAAGAGCTTTCTCTTTTCTATGTTTAAACCGACTATATACCTACACACACACACACAAACTGTCATTGGAGAACACCTTGCAAACTAGGTAAAGCCTAAACAAAACTCATTGCATTATCTCTTTCTAACCATCCTCATATGTAATAGTTCATACCAACCTGAAGCAAATTCTTGTTTGGTATTTGTAAATCTACAAACCCTTGCCTAAAATTCCTCCTAAGAAAATCATACACATAATTCACAATCACCTTCTTAAATAAATTAGACTCCTCACTGGCCTTGACCTCGCTATGGCCCAACAGGTACACCACACCAGCCTCTCGAGACATCTCTAGAAAGCGAATCTCATTCTGTACCTCTTCTCTCTTCTCTTCTCGATCAGAATTCTCTTGACGAATGAAATTCTTCAGATGCTCCATCAGCAGCTCCTCAAATTCCATGTTCCCCACACGACGGTCCCTGTACCCGTACCTAGCAATGCACCGGTACATTTTGTACTCCTTGGGCCCCACCCTTCGGAGCAAGAATCGCTCCTCAGGGGGTACCTTATTTATGGGCAAGTACTTCACCGAGACAAAAACCAAAATAGAGTGAATTGCTGGGACGTTGGTGAGCAAATGTGGGAAGATAGCAGGGATGCCTCGTGTTAATTCAGTATACAGAAGGCCCACTCCCGGTACACGTGTGATGCCGAGGCTAGAACCAAGGCTATTCAAGTATTCCATGGAGACCTTTTTCTCTACCTCAAAAGTGTGACGCTTGGTTTGTACATAGTGCCAGACGTACATTATAAAGAACAAAAAAGCTGCAAAGGCTAGAGGGAGGTAACCTCCTGTAGTAAATTTGTAGAGAACTGAAGAGAAGTACAGGAGCTCAAAGGAGACGAAGACTAAGATGAAGAGTGCGACTAATGCTAGGCTTAATTGCCAGATCATCAGCATAATTATGGCGAGGAGAGAAGACGTTACAAGCATCACAGCCACCACCGCAATTCCTAATTATTTCAAATAAAATGGTGAGGTAAATTATTTTTCATGATTAGTCAAGGCCCACATTTCCCTCTGACATAGAAATGTTAGCTTATGCCAGAGGATTGCAGAATGCAAAAATCTCTTTGGAATCAATAACTATTTTTTTTATGGGTTTGAGAGAGAGGTTCAGGTTCAGAAAATGATGTTTTTAATTAATAGAAGTAGACAAAGGAATTAGAGATTTTACCATAGGCATTTCCAATATTGGCGGTGTCTTTGAAGGAAGCGGTGACAAAAACACAAGCTAGCAAGAGAAGAAAGTTGATCTCGGGTATGTACACTTGTCCTTCGTGCTTGCTTGAGGTGTGAACTACCTTCACACGTGGAAAGCAACCCAACGCCATTGATTGTTTTACAATTGCAAATGTGGCTGAGATCATTGCTTGACTTGCTATTATTGATGCAAGCACAGCCACTGTGAACATAGGCCAATACACTACCTCTGCAAATGAGCAAAACCAATTTAGTTATTTATGCCATATCTCAACCAAGTATTCTGAATGAATACAGATTAATATAAAAGATGATGTCTTTTTTTTTTTTCTTTTTCTTTTTTGAATTGTTGAAGGTGATACCAGGAGTTGATTTGTAAAAGGCATCTGGAACATCCCCGGGAAACTTAGATAAATAAGCGGCTTGTCCAACATAAGCACATATCAAACATGGATAGACCAATCCCGTAAAAGCAATCTACAGAATAAATAAATAAATTTAAACAAGCCTTATTTTCTCATATATATAGTTCTGAAATCGAAATTTAAAGGGGGACTAGTTTGTGGGTAAAAAGAGTAAAACCTGAATTGGTCTGACGGAGAAGTGACCTAAATCTGCAAACATTGCTTCAGTTCCTGTTCAATTAAATGCACCATTTGATCAGTATAACTTAGTACTTAAATGTCAATGGTCATGTTTCCTTGCTGGTGTTCTATAGTCGTACTCTCACCAGGCTGATATGGTACCAGTATAAAGAATGACCTTTTTTTTTATTTTAATTACAAAAGCATAAGACATGTAAAATAGTAGAGAGAAAAAACATACCAGTCATGCAAAGAACAACACCTCCAAGAGAAATCCAAGCTTTTTTAAGGTCGCTTTTGAAGTAAGACACAATGTATAGTGGATTGAAAGCCTTGAGCACACTGGAGTCGTGTCGGATCAAGTTGGATATACCAACAGTCCCTATAAAGATGTACCAGACTAGTATAACTGGTGCAAATGTATATCCCACTTTGTCCGTACCAAATCTTTGTATCGAAAAGAGCACCACCAAAATTGCGATCGATATCATTGCAATTGCATCTGATAAAAAAACAAATTGGCTAACAATTCAGTCGTGTAACACGAAAGATTAGTTAAAAGTTCAGTTTAAGTGCATATCTTTTCACAATATTTTTGTGATTTATACAACTCATAATTATCAGAATGGAGATTACAATGAGGAGATATTTTTTTCTAGAAATATGAATTAATGCATACCTTTGCTTAGTCCAGCATCGATTTTCTTCACGCCATCTACTGCTGATAGAACTGCATAATTACCAGGTAAAATGTTAAAATAAAGTTTTCTTTGCCAAAATGTTCCTGAATAATACATTAATTTGATAATAATTCTTAATTTGATTAATAGTTAACTTCCAAATAAATAGGTATAAATATTATCTGGCCAATATGATCCTCAAAAAAAAAAAAAGTAAAAAGCAAACATGTTGGTAATAAAACAAATTCCATTCTAGGATTAGTTTTCTTCTTCACAGGAGACCTTAGAGTAAAATTCTTATAAAAATTGAAATCTCACCCTCTTGTGTACCAAACTACCAATCCAACATCACAATAAAAAACAGAAGAACCAGAACACAGAACTTGTAGTAGAAATTTAAATAACCTGAGATGCAGGGGGTAAGAATGCCATCTCCTATAACCATGCAAGTGCCGAGAAGGGCCAGCCAGAGAAGTCCAGTCTTAGCAAAGCTGCTCCTCTCAAGTGCATTTCTGATCTTCTCAGCTCTTCTGAGGTGTTTGTTTGGTAGCTCCAACTTGTATGCAGAGATCTCCATCACCTCTGTTTGTTGGCTTGGGAGTGCACTCACGTTTGAATGCCGGCATATTAGCGAATACAGTGCAAAAGTACCTCCTGAAAAAAAAAAAGGTAAATAGAAATCAAGTTTAATCTTAATCTGTTTATCATTACATGCAGCAATTGTGTTTGACAATTTATCAAAACACTGCACTGAATTTAGTTGATTTAAAGATAGTAATTCATATTAAAAAATTAGGAAGCTGTACCCTCTCCATTGTCATTGGCCCAAAGAACAATGAAGACATATTTGATCAGGGGGAAGAGAGTGAGAGTGTAGATGATGAGAGAGAGAGCCCCGATTATATCGCTTTCTTTCGGGGTTCTGTCGGCGAATGTGCTAGCAAAGACATACAGAGGTGATGTGCCGATATCGCCATACACAACTCCAATGCTTTGAAATGCAAGTTGCAAGATGGCTGCTGTTGATAGAACCTAGCAAGGTTTGAACAAAAAAAATTACCAATTAGCAAAGAAACTAAAATTATGTCAATCTCCCTGAGCATTATTAATATTATTTTCGATTAGAGGTAAAAAATAAAAAATAAAACTATTTTCTTGCAAATTAATATAGGAACACTAATACAGTAAGAATCCACTTACACTATTTTTTGGTGATACAAAATTACATCCTACATTTTTAAAGTTCAAATAGTCGATCCAAACCGTTCAACATGTTGGATATATTAAAATGTACCTGTAGATCAAGTTTTACATTTTTTTTGAACTTTTTTACTATTTATTAAGATGTGTACAAAAATTCAATGGTCTGAAAACGATGGTTTTGTAAAATACTTAATAAATATTAAAACAAATAAAAAAAATGTAAAATTTGGTCTTTTAAGTACATTTTAATATGGAATTCATATTGAACGGTTTTGATCACTGTTTGAGTTGGAAAACTTTAAAAATAAATGGTGTAATTTTATATCACCAAAAAAAAAAAATATATGTGGATCCCTCGTACTAATAGCATATTTCTTCCATTACGTCCATATATAAAAATGGACCTTTAAATATATTAAATTTTAGCATTCACCAACTTCCTCTTATATGAAAAAGGGTTGGTAGCTGGTACTTTCTAGTGAGATTCCAACACATGTCTAAAATCAGAAAGGATTCTATGTCAAAAGATAAAAAAAAAAAAAAAAAAAAAAACTATAAAGCTTGTAAAACATGCAAAACCTCTGGAAAATGCTAATGAAACGGAGATATCTATGTTATTACAACGAAGTATAAAAAAAAAATTGAAAACAGAAGGTACTATACCTTAGATGCAGCCGGCATGCCGGAGACCCAGCTAGCCTCTTTGTCAAGAGAATCCATTCTGTGGAAATGCTCTGTAAGAGGGGTGCATTTTTCTTTCTCTTCACCATTAACTGTCTCATTTTCTTGGTTCATGATCTTGTCATTATTTTTCTCTCTCTCTCCTTCATCAATCATCTCTATGTTCACTATAACTCCATCAACCACTTCCTCTCCCATTGGAAGATGCCTCCTTTTTTTTTCCTCTCTAAGTAATTAAGAAGTAAGATTCTTTTCTCTTAACACTTCTTCTTGTTTTGTTGGTCTTTTATAACCGAATCAGAGAGGGGGGTAACCTAAACTCTGCTTGCTAAGAATGTTTTGGGTGGACTTGGTTCATGAGGAATTTTAAATAACACGAGAAACTTTTTATTTACACAACACTATTTTAGTAAAAGTTTCTACTAGATATTAAGATTTTTATATAGTTGAATCTAATATTTCAAAATAAGTATTTGTAATAGCACGAGAAATCTTTTCAATTATATTTCTTGATATATCCACACGAGTGCATGGATAATCATACGTTCTTTTGAATAATAGCACAATCATTTAATTGAATAATAATGTAAAAAATAACTTGAAATTCATATTCAGTAATCAAGATCATGCAAAATTTATACTGAGCTAATATGAAACTTAATTCCATATCTTTTTTTTTTGTGAAAAAGTATATATGTTTGTTTTATTGAATGAAACATTTAAGTTATATGAACCGAGTACTATTAAACAACTTCAATCTAAACATTTTCCTATTATAAAATTTTGAAAATTTGCAATCTCAAGTCTCATCACCACACCCTACGCCAAATTCAAAATGGTGCCTAAGAGCAAAGTGTCAAGCATCTTAATCTTAATTTGATTTTCACCTTTGAGAAAAAATGTAAAATCATCATGTCCTGTACTAATAGAGTACGAATCTGCTATAATCCCAAGAGAAATTACAGGATCTTGAAATTTCGAGATTAACCGTTCAAACTTTTCTGTGTGCGAATTTCAAAAAAGTAAATTTTTATGCACGCATCTCGAGAAAGACCAACAGTTGAGATTGAAATTACAGGATCATGTAATTCTCGGAGAATTACAGCAGATTTATTCTCGTACTAATGTGTTGCACAAGTATTACAAAGTAAATGATAAACCAGGTCCAGGTTCAAAATCAGTAAGCATAGTTTGTGTTTTTTTGACTTGGGGGCTTGGGGCAGCGACCTCGCACGTGAGCAGCAGATGATGAAATGAATCTGTTTTGGAGACACGTGCGCGGCTGGGGAACCTTCCTCCGAGGCAGGCAATGACTCCTGTTCTCTTATTGGATCCTCTCCAATCGTTCCCATAGCAATGAAGATCTCAAGATAATCTTAACCATTTAGTCTGGATCTAACAATCTATATTGCACTTGATTCCAGGGGTTGCCTCATATGTTTATAACCAACTGTACCAATTAGAATATCAGATGAGATCTTTGCAATATTATCTCAAATTGAACGGCTAAGTTACGCTTCAGACTGCAATTTTGTACCTCGATATATTGGCTATGTTGGTACAACTTTTCTCCTAGTAAAACCCTCCCCAAGAAGTTTTGGAAATAATATAAATAAATGGAGTACAGTGGCTGAAATCTAATCAAATCAAATTTATTTTAATTTGAGTTAGAGTTTTAAATAAGATTCGAATTAAACTAATTTGATTTGTTGCAGAATGAACTTTAGTCGAATGAGTTAATTGTGAACTATGATTTTTTTCGAATCGAAGTTAATCGAATCATGAACTACGATTTGTTTTGGCAATCCTAGTTATACCAGTAGTTTATGCATTAGTTTTCTTCACGCGGAACAAAATTCACACGGTTTTCTTTTACCTTTTACCTTTCACGAATTCACACTAATGGATTATGGGCCAGCCCAAAAATTTCTTATCTTTTACGTTGTTGAATTGATCAAAATCATGACATGGACCTAGTCAAATGGAACCTATTCCATTGTTAATTTGTTACACTGCTGAAACATTTTTCTATTATAAGTTACCATTATATTAATATTTTTGAACTCTTGTATAAGTTTGGTTCATGCATTATTAAAGATTGATAGTTGAAGCCATTAGTTGCATTATTTGAGATTCAAATCTAAATAGTTCGCGAATCAATTTTGAACGAATTATACTCAGTTTGAATAAGATTTGATCTGAATTGATTTGATTTGTTTTAGAACGAACTTCAATCGAACTAGTTAATTGTAATTTTTTTCCGAACTGAAATCAATCGAATCACGAAGTACGGATTTTTTTGACAACCCACATAAACAACAAATGTGTTAATGTATATTTTAACTTATTTTTTATTATATGTCAAGCTTCAATTTTGTTTTATTTTATATATGCTTCTACACAATGGTAGAACTTATAATAGGATAGAGCTTATTAGTAGGGTTAGTGTTGGCAATCTAATTGATTATGTGTCATTTAGCTTTTTTAAAGCTGAACCATTATCACTGACTTTATAAGTTGCTAACTTTGATCCATCTTTTATCAAGTAAATGATTTATTTGCTCTTGTAGGTGTAGATAGATGCGACTAATATGTCAAAACTTGAAAACGTGATGTAATGTGATTAATATGGAAAAACTTCTAATGAAGTACGTAGATTGTCTACTAAAAATTTTACTGTAAAAGAAAAAAAAAATGTAGTGATGCTTACAAAATTTGAAAAAAGCCCTAAACTTTAAACCCTAATCAGGAATGATGCTTAGAGTAATTTCTTTTTTCCTTATAAAATTGGAAAAAATAATGAAAATACATATCCACATTTTCTTACCTACAGAATTTTGAATTAATAAATTTTATTTTAGTACTCACTACTATCTGAAATGGCGATCATGGTTCATGTTGTGGGGGTCAGCCCCAAAATTGGCCCAACATATAATAAACCAGCATGTGGCATCTATGTCTCTGTATGAAGCTGTAACAGAAAAATAAATTAAAACTGAACTGAAATAGTAGCAGCTATATTGCCATAGAGATAAGAGTAGGTCCGATGATAGATATATGTGTACACAGAAATTGAAACAGACTTACATAGATATTAATTAGTTCACATGAATTTTGATGAAGATCGAATGATGAGGCACTATGAACTCATATTTCTATTTTTTAAGGGTGAGGTACATTAATGTGTATATTATATAATGGGCGGCACTATGAACTCATATTTCTATTTTTTTTAATTTAAATAACCGATTAGATTATTTAACATGATCTTTATATAAATTTTTTACATTTTATAAAAAAATATATTATTTTTTAGATAGATAAAAAAATCTTGATTAGAAAATTCTGAACCATTCAAAAACAGTAATATTCTACATATCTAAAAAATAGCAACATAACTAAAAACCATGTAAAGATCATGGTTAATGATTCCGAACAAATGTTTCAAATAAATTTATGACACTAAGTCGATCCGTACTCATATTATCATAACCTCACCAAAACTTGCATTCCCTACTTTTTAGCAAAAGCATGTGACACGGGTAGTAGATATAGAATCAGGAATCTACAATTGAATGTGAAAATTGATGAAATTGTTAAGCTTCTTTTTATTTTTACCAAATTTTGATGGCTGTCTTTGATAAATTTGGATTGGCATGAGGTTAGACTTTGTATTACTAAATTCAGGCAACTATTGATCAGATCAGATCTGAAATATTCCATAAATAGGGATGGTTTAGATTTGTCCAAGACATTAACATGTGCAATTTTTTCTATTTACAAATGATGCAAAACGTTCAGCATTCTGTGCAATCAGAGTTGCTGTTGACATGACACACAACAATATAATATAGAGCCTTTTTTTAAATTAAAAAAATAAATTATCGGAAACAAGATGAATTTTTTTTTGAGACCAAATTAATAATTTGGACTCGTTGGGATATCTACACAGATCAAATTAATAGTTCGATCCCGTAGTTTTCATAAGTTGCATCGCATTTTCGTCACAAAATATTTGAAAACTATTGAGACCGAACTATTGATTTGATTCTAGTAAGAGATGTAAAATTTGCAGGCCCACTGCCTTCTTTATTTTTATCTCTTTCATCCAAGTCTCCATTAAAGAGAGAGAGAGAGACCAAATGAGACCGAACTAATGGTACCAAAGGCAGAACCAAACTTTCAAACAATGGGATCAATCATATAATATTTTCTTGTGAGAACAAGAATCAATTTTAGAGTTCCATGAAATTTTACTCTAAATTATATAAAAATAATACATAAATATTTTTTTTTTAAAGTGATGGCCTCTTAATGGTAAGAATTCGCATCCTTTGAGATATCTCAAACTTTGCGTGACTTTTTGGAATATCTCAATCGTTCAAATACGTTATGCACGATTCTCAAAGCTCAAATAATACTGGCCTCCTAAGTTTCCCAGAATAGGCACCGGACACGTCGGTCACGCAAAAATTGAGATATCTCGAAGGATACGCACCCTAATGGTACGGTCCCATTAATTTTGACACAATGCGGTCATGGTGTGATACATTGTGAAAATTAATAGAACCAAATTATTTTTATGAACAAAAAAACAATTCGTCTTTTTATCAAAAATTATAATTTTTAATTTATATAAGTAAAAAAATGAATAAATTTGTTGTTAATAGTTGGTAATATGACATAAATACCAGTGTCAAGATCAGTATAATTACGAAACTCGGTAGTTAGTTTAAAGTATTATATTTAGCATTTTGAATATTTGATATTCACAAACGACAGTAGGAATATAATTTGACGGTTATTACGCCACACTGCTTAAAATAATAAAAAGACAATTTAAATAATAGTTAATCAGTCCACAAACGACAAAAAAAAATGAAGATATTCAAGGCTATCTTCTTTTCCCTTGCTTGTTTTCTAGAAAAGAAATGAAAAGAAAGAGATGTCTTTAAAAAGTCTCTTTTTTTTGTGTGCTTGTTGCTTGTTGTTATCATCGTATCACAGATCTCTTTAGTTCAGCCGTCAAATTAAGGTACGTACGAAATCAGCTCTCTCGCATGATTATTTTTAGAAGACATCTGATTTGAATAAAGTTCCACTAAACTCACAAGTGGTTTAATTGAATACAATCCGAGTAAACATCGCGTGAACACGTGTCATTTAGAATGCACTACAGATGAATTCAGATACTCTGAAGTGACCCAATCTTTGGGTTTTAAATCAGAACTGTACGATTCGAATCTGAGACAATCTATCCGGATCCGGAGTGCACACATCCTGAAAATGAATTCGAATTCCAAAATAATTCTGAACGACGGATTCGAATCAGGCAGTCTCGATCCAAAACAAAAAAATTGGGTTACTTTAGAGGATCCGGACCCCTTACAGATAGGGGTGTTCAAACGGTTCGGTTTTCAACAGAACTAAAAAATTTTCAGTTTAAATGGTTCAGTTTTTCGGTTAAAATAGATCGGTTCGGTTGAATTTATGAATTATTTCGGTTTAAATGGATCAGTTCGGTTTAGACTTTTCAAAACTGACTAAACCAAGCCGACCGAATTATATTGATTCAAGTATGATTTATATTATGTTTGATTCAATCATTGCTTCTTTTCTTTCAGTTTAATTTAAAAAAATTTAGAACATGTACATATTTTGTATGGAATTGAACAACTTGTGTGTGAACATGTGCAATTTTTGTTAATAATGGCACCAATATGTTTACTTTGGTTTGTTAGGTTCGGTTCTTAATCGGTTTATAAGTTTAATCAGTTCGGTTCTATTTTTGAAAACCGAAAAAATTAATTTGATTATTTTAATTTGGTTTCAACCGAACTGACCGTTTGAACAGCCCTACTTACATATTGATTAAGAGTTCTAGTAAGAATATCCTCCTAACACAAAAGCTTGATTTAAACTGAAGACATGAAAGACATATATTAATAGTGAGATTAAAATTAATTTTTTAGCCGCAAGGCCCGCAATGTATAAGAAGAGTTTTGCTTAGTGCGGTCATAAGCTGGGAAGGAAATCACCTGGCAGGATTTTTCTACCCCAGTGCGACTGACACGTGGATTCAGACGGATTTAAATATTTAAATATTGATTTTAGTTTTACTGCGGATCCACATGTCAGCGACTCAGGAGCAGAAAAATTCTGCCCCCTGGGAGGCAGAGGATTCGGTTCCCATAAGTTGAGCTGGCATGAAAACATGTTAGATTTGTGAGTAAAGTTTGGAGATCAAGTTATTTAACTATTTAATATTTACAAAGAAAATTTTTATTCATATTTGGAATATACGGCTTTTCATACATATGACATAATCTTTGTCTAGATCAAAAGCCAGTTCTCACATATTAAGATTTGGATATATATATGATTTATGTATATATGAATACGAATAAGGTTTTAATTTTAATAGCAAAAACAGTTACGAATACAGATAATTATCTATATATGTATGTCCAATTTGTTTAGATATTTGTATGCTTTAATTTTCAAATATCCGTTTATTTTATAACTATGTATGTTTAGAAAAAGAAGGTTTATTTTAGTATTCTTTGATTAAAAATATGGTTATGTTAATGTTTGATTATTTTAACCACATATATATTTTGTAATGACATAACAAGTTTAAGGTAAAAAATATTTTGTTTATCATAATGATCAAATATTCTAATTATATATGTAATTAATGTTATTTTTATTTTCTATTTTATTTTTAATGAGAAAAATAATTGGTTGAATATACGTTAATTAATTTGTTACAGTATCTAAATTATCGATAATAATTATACCTATATTCGTATTTGTATATGTTTAATATCTTTCGTATTTGTATTCAAATAATATCCTGTGTCATATTTGAATATTCAATTCGTATTTACCCGTTCAAATATTTCCATACACAAATTTTGACAAAAATCTACAGTTAGATGATGAAAAGTAAGTTTCTGCTTTCTTCAAAAAGATAGTAGCAGATTAGAACTTCCGTTTACACCATATTAGAAATTTTTATTTGTATCATATTTAAAAAAAAAATTAATCAGGGGCGGACCAGTGTATACCAGGGAGGCAACCGTTCTTTCTGAGTTTCGAGTTTTAGAGGAGATCTATCGGTTCCGACCAACTTTGTCCCTCATGAATTTTTTTTTGCCACCTCTGGATATTTAATTGGCAATTCAGATTAAATTTATAGTTAAAATTAAAATAAATTTTATGAATTGTGATTGGTAATTATAATTATAAGTCAGGACATCAGAAATTACAAGTCAGAGTATTATAAAGTATACTTTAAAGCATTATTTTTTTATCAAATACCTAATTAGTTAATGGGTTTAAACCCGGTTAGCTATTTTAATCCGAATCGATATCTGTTCGCTTTCACTGACGAAAATTCTGAATCCACCTCTATAATTAACTACTGTTTTTAAAAAAATCAATTTCTCTAATTCAATTGATGAATCATTTTTGTTTTTAACCAATTTACCCAAATCATTTTATTGAATTGGTCAAATATCTAAACATGTGAAGCATTTTCACATGCATATCATTTAAATGAGTGCTCTGACACGTGTATAAATGGTGTTCCTCTGAGTGAAGTGACATAACGTGAATTAGTCTCGTCAAACTCTTTTTTATATTTTAATTTATATTGTTAAAAATTTAGAAAAAAAAAATATAAAAATATAAAAAATCTGAAACTAATAAATAATGTTGTTAAAAATTCAAATTATAAATATTCATTAAGCTAAATTAATAATCCCAATTCTGATTGTACATATTGTACTCATATTGTACCCATAATTTTCGTAAATTAATAATCACAATTTGTATTGTTCTTGTTCTTCGTTGGGTTGGCTAACCACCTCAGCTTCCTGACTGGGACCAGAACTAGAAGTGCCTGCTACTTTGCTCGGTTCTGGTGGCATGTGCATCCACGACTTGTCCTGAAGCCTCCCTTCCTAACGTGACGTGACGTGACGTGATTGGTTTACGTGATATGACGTGACGTATAATTTTCATAGAATGCAGTCACGTCACACGACACGCGAGTCATGTCACGTAATCGACACGCTGACGTGACGGCACGTGACGTGACTCATCACGCCGTGGCAAATTTCCTTCTCTGGCCCTCACACGTGTGCCATTATTTAGCTCTGGTTGATTGGTCAAAGAACTTCACTGGAGTGAAATTTTTTTTTTGCCAATTCAATTTAGGGATGCAGTACAGACTACAAAGTCCGAACTTCTGTTTTTTAGACTGCTAATTCAATTGACGGACGTGGTATATATGGAATTCTCTAGATATAGTGGCGAAATATTTTTTTAAATTGATACAAATAAAAATTTCGGATATTAATAGGTGCAATGGCCGATCCACTTATTTTAAATTGACCTCATTTTATTTTAAAAAAAATCATAATTTGATATGATTTTGCTATATTATTTTAAGTAAACAGTACAAATACTATAAAATTGATTCCGTATTTTGTATGAAAATTTTATATAATTGATTTTTATCAAAAACTTTTGAAATTTAACTTTCATAATAACTTGAGAGTCGGTCTCTACTCCCGCATAGGTGTAACCTCTTGAACAATTAGGTTCAAGTAAATAATATTCGAACCGTTCAATCAATATATCAATATTCTCTTCTTAGATACTGCACAAGATTTTTCTCACTTTAAGATTTAAGATTTACTCTCAATCCATTTGAGATTCGAGTTAGCGCAGGGAGCAAAATTATTAGACTTCAAAATTCGTGTCAAGTTAAAAAAAACCGCGGATCAACTAATTGTAAAAGATATTGATATATCGATTTGAGGATAATCCTCTACAGTACCCAAGAGGAGGGTATTGATCCATGTACCTGAGGAGAATTTTTTTTTTTGAGCAACAGAGCATACTTTGCCCCGTAAACGGATGGTTCCTCTCACTTTGAGATTCGTGCTACAATATCATATAAAAATCTCCTCTATTTGGAGGTTCAACCGTTCAAGCACACATAATAAGCATCCAGCGTGCGTGGTAATATCTAGGTCCAAACACATTTTAATATAGATTGAATGTTGAACGGTTTGGATCGACTATTTGAATTTTGAAATTGTAAAACCCGAAGCGTTTGTTTCTAGGCATATTAGCCATTCTCTATCTATATTATAGCAATCCAATATTATTTTTTTGATTAATTTATCCAATAATCAGGTTTAAAATCTTAATTTTTTTTCTTTTAAAAATAGTGTAATAGAGCAAAGTTATAATATCTTTAAAATTCAGAATATAAATATCATTCTTTCTTTCTTTCCTTCAAAAAAAAAAAATAAGAAATTTCACAGTTTCTAAAAATCTGAGATAGACGAAACAAATTCTGTTGGATTCCAACCTGTTTCCGCTGCCTCATTTTGTTGACTACAAGTCAACTTAGTACAAACAAAACGTTTAAAATTAATGCAGCCATCAGCCATGTAACCATGCATCAATAATTCCACACAAAAATACACATCACCAAACAATGGGATACTTTTCTTTTTTTGACTAGTTCACATATGGACCTTTCATTTGGCTGAATACCTAGTACAACTGGAATTAGGAGGGATTTGATGGACATCAGATGAAATTCGGTCTGATGTTAGATCAGAATTGTCTGATTCGTATTAAAATTTATGCGAACAACTTTAATATTTGTATAAATCAAGTACGCATAGATTTTAACTACGAAGCACTGAGCACCAAATTCAGTCCGATGTCAGATGTGAACCATTCAATCTGCATTAAAATTCATACAAACAACTTTAAAATTTGTG
Source organism: Carex cristatella (assembly GCA_024447775.1). NCBI lineage: Eukaryota > Viridiplantae > Streptophyta > Magnoliopsida > Poales > Cyperaceae > Carex > Carex cristatella. The sequence continues at coordinate 4,968,269 of JAJHPF010000022.1, forward strand.
TAAATTAAGTGCACACGGATATTAATACGGATCGGATGACTCTGACTGAGCATCAGACCGCCTTCCACTGCAGTTCAACAAGCTAAACTAAGTAACTCACAAAGCATTAAATCTAGTCCTCCTTTCTTTTAACAAAAAAGAATTAACCCTTTTTCATTTATTTTAAACTACATTTATAAATTTAGTCCTTTTCTTCGTTGAGCTTGTATGGATTTTTTTTTAGAGTAGAACTAGGCTGTTCTTAAGCTCACCAAGTCTCTTGGTAAGCTTAACATCAAAATACACTGGATAGGCTTCAAATGACGCATTTAAACAGTTGAAACCGAGTTACTTCACAAGTGATGAATTTGCATGCAAATTTTTTACTTTTTTTAATACATACTCAAGCGGTAAAAAATATTAAAAAAAATGAATGCATTAAAATTAATTTATAAACCTTTTGACCGCTAGACTTTATACTAAATTAATTTGAAAATTTAAAAAATTTGTATGTAAATATATCACATGTGAATTAGATCTGTTTCAACGGTTTGAAGCCTAGCCTATTCGATAGGTTTTGAGGTTGAGCTCACCAAAAAGCTTGGTGAGCTTAGGAACACCCTAGTTCTTCTCTCTCTTTTTTTTTTAAGGATATCTCGTACGTCCAGCGCATGTGCAAATCTAAATTCAAATAATTTATGATAGAGATAGTGCAAGGGCTAATTTGAGTATTTATCTTTGTTGATTACAGGCCTACTTTTCAAAAAATACAAGTGAAAGAAAATAAAAGGAAAGGAAAGGAGATATTAGCTTGGAAAGAGTAGAGAAGAGCCGAATAGCTTGAACAAAATTGAAATTGAATACATTGAATTGGAGGAGAATGATGCATGGACCCAAATTAACCACAAAATTGTATCTGAAAAATCTCTACATGCATCAATCAAATGACGATGTTTCTTGAGTAGTTATAATTTGGAGAAAATTCAACTTGGAATATTATTATGCTCAGTGTGAAGGAAATGAGATAGAGTAAATGAAAAAAATTTGTCAAATTTCATGATCCCTTTTGAAAATGTTAGTTATTTTTTGAGTGCTCGTTCCACTTTGTTGGGTTTAATGGAATGATTGATTATGGTTTGTATGTATCTAAAAAAAAAATTATGTCTGATATAACCTTTTATGATATAATCTTTTAAAACATTAAAATTGTGTTTTCCTTTTTCTTCAATCAACAATATATAATAACTTGGAAGTCATTTTCATTAGAAAAGACACAAAGGCAAGTTAGCAAGTTGTTACTTGTTAGTGAAAACCAACAAAATTATTTTCACGAAAAAAAAATACCTTTTTTAAAATAAGTGCCAACAAAATTGCTTACATCTTGGTCTGTTCAAATAACTTTATATTGGAATGATAATAACCTCATCAGCAATATTTCCAAGGTTTGACTTTAATCATAAATGATTAAATGTATTTTTTAGAGCCTGTTCGGCATGCCATTGGGAATAGACATAGGCACAGAAATTGAACTGAAAAGTATTGTTCATGTGAAAATTTTTTTTTCTCACGTGAACAGTGAAGCAGCCGAACAGGTCCTTAGTGTGAATTTATATTAATTGTATTTACAAGTTGGATGTACTTCAATGGGTTTTCTGACAGATCTTTTAAGCCTCCATTTAATCCATTAGTCCTATACTCCTATGAGATTTTTCGTCTACAGTTTTGACAACAAATTTTAAAGCAAGAGGTTATTTTTTTTTTAATAATAATGACAATCAGTCACCTGCTTCATTAGAAACACTATAGTTCATACGGTAGTACTTACAATCAGTAACATAAAGTCACTGGACTACAAAATAATATGTAAAACATAAAGGATCTTACTGGTTGTGAAGCAATCATAAGACAACTAAAACAGTAATTCAGTGTCATAGTACAAAACAAAATAGGCTAAACAGAACAAGGTAATTGTGCTAAACAACCATAGAATTGTTGTCAAAGGAGGAATCATTTTCTGCTGTAGTCAGATCAGAAGGAAGAAGAGTTGCATCAATGGCATCATATGCAACACCATCTCTAAGGTAATTTGAGAGGCCTGAACCCTCTAATTCAAGACATGGGTCTTCCTCTGAGTCTCAAGTATTGCTTCCCCCGTCCTGGTTATCGGTATCTGACAGAATTATAATACTGCCTATTTGAGATAAAGTAGAAACTAATGTTAATTTTAAAACAAAGGTTCATCTAAATTTGATTTACAATAACAAGTCAAAGATATTATTTGAGAAAAGCAAGAGGTTATTATAACACAAGAAAATATTAACAAGAAATAATAATGACATCAGTTGTTTGATAACATTTATAATTTGTTGTTATCATATCACTATTACAAATACTTTGAAAATCACTTTAGTCTATTAGTCTAGTGATTGAGATAATATTTTTTTATATAAAATCGTAATTTCGAAATTTAATTAGAAATATGTGATACATATTTTTAATTAATAGATTGATCCATCATTCCATCTTAAATTAAAAGGTATTCCAAATAACCCAAAGCGTCTAGCGTCCCTAGGCCCAATTTATTTGTAACCGAAAATTAGGTCAACACAAGCCCAAGGTGGTAAAAATTAAATGGGCCCAGCTCGCAAAGAGCAGAGGAAACAAGGATATGTTAATGTTTCAGACAATTTGTCATTTAAATCCACTATATTAAAACTAACCTAATCAGGGACCTGGTAAGCATTAAAAACCACCCATGTTTTACTCTTATTTAACAATGGCTGCGAATATGAATGCTTATGTTATTGAAATGTAATATAAAATTGATGAAGGTCTAAGATGTTAAAGCAGTTTGGGTCCGATCCAAACCGTCCGATTTGCTTTAAGATCCGTGTGCCACTCAATATCCGTGCGCACAGATCTTGAAGCGGATCGGACGGCTATGGAGCCCATCCGGCCCAAAGTGCTCTCCTAAGATGTAAATTTGGGGACCAACTTGGGTCCGATGCCATCGGATTCAAGCTGAGTTCGATGGATTCCAAAACCGTCCGATTCGCTTTAAGATCTGTGTGCTTTAATATACGTGAACATTTGCTTTAATAGTCGTGAGCACGGATCTTTAATAGGAGTGGACGGTTTTGGAACTCATTAGACCCAAATTTGAGTCCGATGGGCATCGGACCCAAGTTTATCCTGTAAATTTGCCGTAAGAATAACAAATTTTCCCGCTGAAACGAAACTCCGCGAAGAAAAGAAGAAATCACACGGCACGCGCCGCCCCGACACTTCCCCTCTTTCTTCGCTCTCTCAAAACTTGAACCTCCTTCTCGTAATCTCGTCCCATCCCTTCCCTTCTCCTCCCCTCCTTTCTTTCCCTTCAATTCTTCTCAAGCAAAGCATCCATTCCACCATGCCCCTTCTTAAATCATCCCCGCTCCTCTCATCTCTCCCAAAAACTCACTATCAGATAATTACCAAATGGATTCTCTCAAAAGATCACCAATCAAATCGATTGTGGAGCCCAACAATGGAGATCTCCAGTTCGTCGGACAGAGAGTGCTGGTCGGCGGATGGGTAAAATCGTTCCATTTCAAGCCGACGAAAGAGGTGGCCGTCGATTCTGGGGGTGCTGACGTCGTGGCACCAAGGGATCTCAAATGCGCGGAGGCTTTGTTTATGAAGTTTCCTTTGTTTAGGTGCATCGTAAAGGTTTTGAGCCCTGGCGTGCATCCAGTGGGAGAGAAACTGGAGCCTGTAGTGGAGAAGAAAATGGAGGGAATTGCTTATATCAGGATTAATGACGGATCCTGTGTTAACAACTTTCAGGTTTTGTTTCTGGTTTCTTTTAACTACTGTTGTTAATTGCATCTGTGTGCTAAAATATGTTGGTGCTGGGCAGAGCCAGATTTTCAAGCTATGAGGTCAAACGTGAATGATAATTAATCATATCAAATTTTAGTGTTGCGTATGGGGTCAATTTTACAGTACATGCATTTTACTTTATATAGAAAATCACATATGAGTATAATTTTTTTGAAAATGAACGAGGGTCAATTGACCCCCATATGTTGAATATGTATCTGCCTCTGGGTACTGGGGAAGCCGAATGACTGACACAATGTATAATTATTGGCCTTTAATCTGTATTATTATACAAACGTAGCCCTGTTTTTAGTTAGAAATCTTTATCTAGCATAATAATTTGATTAATGATAATACAACTCAGTTTATTTTCAAGACTTGATCTGATTGACAAACCTTTGTAGTACTAGTAAAGGATGTTCACATTTGAGTACCCATTAAGCCATTTGTATGAACTTAGGTATCAGTGCCAAATTGAAGAAAATAATATTTATGGACCTTATCACCATAATTTTCTGTATGCTTCCAATCCTTTTAAACATTTATATCCAAATTTATTTCAGATAGTTTTGGATTCAGATGTGCATCCACTTGAGCAAGTTACTGCAGTTGGTACCTCGGTTTTATTAGAAGGTGTCATAGAGAAGACACAAACAGAAGGAAAGTACACAATTGAGCTCAAAGCGGATAAGGTGTTGCATGTTGGACCTGTTAACCCGGTTAAGTACCCATTATCCAAACCAAGGCTTTCTTTGGAGGCTATTCGGGTTTATCCACATTTCCGTGCCCGTACCACCACGGTAAAATTTCATTCCTAGTAACTTCATTCGTATGTTTGTTTTATCCTTTTTTGTTCTCAAAATAAATAGCACCAAGTCCAAAACATCTGTGAAGAATACCCAAAATTGCTTTTGTTTTGTAAATAACACCTACAACTTGAGATAATTGCAAATGAACCCAACCATTGGATTTTGGGATGGATATAATACACTTCTAAATGTTGACAACTTTGTCCCGAGCTTATTGAGCCTTTTGAACCTATTTCAAAATTTAATTAAAACACAAGTTAAGGTCATATTTGTGTTAGGTTTTGAATTTGTGTCATGTTTTATGATTTGTGAACCAGAAAGTAGTTTGGTTGAGTACAAATTTTTTGAGGTTTGATTTAGCATTCGTTTCACTAGATAGATTTTGTTTGCGAATAAGTCAGGAATATTAGGCTGTTGTAACAAGGAAGTATTGGCATTCAGGTGTAATTTTCAAACAATGGAATCACCTGTTGGTCGTTTTTCATTTGCTGTCTTACTCAGGTCGCCTCAGTTATGAGAATCAGAAGCGCCTTGACTTGTGCCATGCATAAGTTTTTCCAGGAAAACAACTTCCATCAAGTGACCATGCCAATTATCACTACCACCCCTACTAAAGACCATACTGCATTCCACGTAACTCAACTTATCTCCAACTCCACTCATGATAAAACCCCAGAAGATGGTGTAACCTTAGAAGGCGTTCAAGCTGCAATACAGGAGAAAACAAAAAGAATTGAAGAGCTAAAGAGAAGCAATAGCAACAAAGAGGCAGTATTTACAGCAGAACAGGACCTCAAAGCTGCAAATGATATTGCACAGAAGTTGGAAAAAGAGAAGAAAATGGAGAAGACTGTGAAGGCGGATTTCTCGAAAGATTATTTTGGGCGTGAGGCTTATCTATCAGTGGATGCTGGGCTTCATCTGGAGAGTTATGCATGTGCACTTGGTGCAGTTTATCAGTTTGGACCGGTTTTTCGACCTGTGGAACATCATTTAAATAAGAGTTTGGCTGAGACGTGGGTGGTTAGTACAGAGCAGATTTTTGCTGAACTTGAGGTATGGTGATTTTATGTCCATTTGGAATTTCAAACTAAATAAATAGAGTTGGAACACTTAAAACATCGCAGATCTTTTTTTTGGAATGCTTTTGTATCAGGGAAGTAATTTACTCATAAAATGAAACTGGCAGCTGTTACTGGTACAACCATTAACTGTGCTATTTTTTATAGTTGTGCTATCAGCATCTAACTATTTATTGATTTCAGTAGTTTATTATCTCTATTTACTAGATTTTTTTTGTAGTAACAGTAGTATTTAGTAGAATTTCTTATATCTTATTTTCTCCGAGTTCTTTGAGTACTACTTTTGTTTTTGGGCAAGACCAAGGCTTAATTGAGGACTAAAAATTAACCTGTCCGCAGCTTCTGGTAGTATTATTGCTATTAGCTTTGTATTGTACTGGTACCAGGCAATACGTTTTATTACTTGGTTTTGTTATTATGGACGGGCTCAAAATATCTTGTGTTTTGCCTTTCCAGTGTGCAATGAAATGTGCAGAGGATTGCTTGAAGTCCCTATCTAACTCAATCCTGACAGCTTGTCCTGATGATGTAAAATTCTTATCAACACGATTCGACAACAAATGCATGAACCGGATCCAGGCTGTGCTGTCAGAAGGCACCTATCCCAGGGTTAGCTACACTGAAGCAGTGGAGGCACTCCTAAAGGTATTTAAGTGAACAATGCATTAATTAAGAGCAAGCTGCTCAGTATATAGCAGTGTTCCTGGGGCTGCAAATAGGTGGCCCGGGTTGGGTTAAATGTGGGTGGATGTCATTTAAGTTCAAGTCAATTTCAGATCTCAAGTTATATTTTATTTGGTTGGACCTTTGGGCCAATTTCACAATTGGATCAACATGACTATTGGCTACTGAGTCATTCAGGTATCAGTTATTTTGTTTGTTAGGTTGAGATTTGGTCATTTTATTTTATTTTGTGTACAACATATATTCTGAATAACCGTTGCTGCGTTAACTTTGTTTTTTTTTTCATATTTTATATTCTGGTAACAAATTGCCTGGGTTTTAGGTTTGTTTTGATCTGTTATTTTTTTCTTTACTCAGAAAGGGTAATTAGGGCTTTGACTTTTGCAAAAGAAATTCGGTCTGGACAGTGAGTGTTGTTTTGGTCTGGTTCAAATTTTGCCAAGTCTAGGAAGCAGACTCTATTCTGGCAGTGAGGTCCTTGATTGATCCATTTTTTTACATCTTGAATTGGTTTGTAATTTTTTTTTTATTGTTATTATTAGGCCTCAGGCACCACATTTCAAACAAAAGTTGAGTGGGGTATTACTTTGTCTGACGAGCACCAAAGGTATTGTTATATTTGTCATTTTTTTTTTTTCATTTTTGTTTTCCGATTACCAGTATGACCTTCTCACAAATTATCATGGCAGATATTTGGCTGACGAGCTTCACAACAAACCAATCATAGTTTACAATTATCCAAAAGATCTCAAGCCATTTTATTCTCGCTTGAATGATGATACGAAGACGGTTTCTGCTTTTGATGTTATATTGCCCAAGGTAAGAAACCACGCGTCTCTAGATCTGTTTATTCATATATATAGATGATAATTGTCAAACCATTTGTCAATATTATTTTTCCTTTTGTACTTATTAATAGGTTGGCACTGTGGTGTCTGGCATCCAGAAAGAGGAAAGGACTTACATGATTAGTTCAAGGTAAAACAAAATTATTTAGAATTTGATTCCGTTTTTTTTAACAGTGACTAATTCACTGTTGGTGAATTTTTGTTTCAGGATAAAAGAAGTGGGATTAGCAGAAGAACAATTTGACTGGTACCTGGATCTTAGAAGGCATGGTACGGTTAAGCATGCTGGTTTTCAAATCAATTTTGACCAACTCATGATGTTCTTAACGGGCTTTGGAGACGTCAGAGATGTAATTCCATATCCAAGAACCAAAAATGATGCAAAATGCTAATAAATTTGTTAAACCATATTAAAAGAGTCTGACTGTAATAATGGCCAACTGTTTAAATTCGTGTACAGACTACAGATATCCTTCAAAATGTACGGAGATATTCATTTCTATTTCAGCAAGTTCACTTTAATTTGAAATTTGTGCAGCTACAACAGTTTTTCTGTCAGAAAAAACATACACTGTTATTTATGTGTACTGTCATCCAGCTTTCAGCTTGCTAATGACTAGTGCTGGTTCTAAAATAATGTTAAGTGACTCCTTGATCTATTAATTTATATATATATTATGACGAGCCATGAAGTTCTAACACGGTAGGCTTCAAAGATTAAAAAAAAAAAAAAACAATTAGTATTACAGTTAATTAACTATTGATTGGATGAATAATGATTTGGAAAGAGAAACAGTTAATTTATGCAACTCATAATCACAGCTCGCAAAAATATCTGAGTTTTATCTCAAAAAATAACGTGACTATACTGCAAAAATATCACGAATAAAATGTGAAAATATCGCACGCAGTTTCTCGTACTGCTCACTTGGACCATTTTTTTTTGTTTCCAAACGACGAAGGTACATTTCATCGCCTTGTTTCTTCTTATTTACATCTTTTCTGATATTAAATCCCTTACCATGTTTGGTTGTGGACTAAAACTAAGAAGGCCTAAATTAGTTATTTCAACTTAGGCCGGTCTAAATTATTCATGTTTGGTTGAGGTTTAAAGTTAGATCATGGCTTAAGTTATTTCTTGTTTGGTTAGAATTAGTGGACTAAAGTTTTAGAAGTCTAAATTAGTTAATTATTAATAATTAGATAATATTAAAATATTAATAATAACTATAATATATTATAATTATTATTTAATATATTAAAAATATAAGATATTAATTATATAATAATCTATTAATAATAAGAAACTAATTATATAATATTAATATAGTATTAATAACTACAATATATTAATGTTATTATAATAATTATTTTATATGTTAACAATATAAGACATTAATTATATAATTATGTATTAATAATAAGATACTCATTGTATAATAATAATAAGTTATTATATTAATAGTATAAGATATTAATTATATAATTATATATTTTTAATAATTATTAGTAACAAGATACTAAATAGATAATAATAGTATAATAATTATTTAATATATTAACAATATAAAATATTATTTATATAATTATATTAATAATAATGATAATAAGATATTATTTATATAATATTAATATATCAGTACTATATTATAATAATTATTTAATATATTAAACATATAACATATTAATTATATATTATATATTATATATTATATATTAATAATAACTATAATATATTATAATATTATTATAATATTTATTTAATATATTATCAGTATGACATATTAATTATATAATAATATATTAGTAAAAATAATTAATAAAAATATACTAATTATATATTAATAATAGTTATTGATAATAAAATACTAATTATATAATATTAATATATTAATAATAATTACATATATTATAATATTATTATAATAATTATTTAATATATTAACAATAAAATATATTAATTATATAATTATAAATGAATAAAATTATTAATAAAAAAATACTATTTATATAATATTATTATTATAATTAATAGAGTTAGGCCACGACGTGGAATAAAATTAAAATACCATGTGATGTGGCTTAATTTAGGCCGGCCTAAAGATCGGCTTATTCCATCTTAGTCCGGCTCAATTAATGCTCGTTTGGTGGAATAACGAGACCTAAACCCCTTATTCCACTCTTTAGACCACAATCAAACATGGGTTTATTTATTATGTGCATTCTTATTTTTATTAGATTATAGTTTTTATATGGAAGCAAGAGATTAGTCATAACAATTGTCATACTTTTTTTATGTACTTAAGATAGGAGTCTGGCTACTATGTTTTTATAAACATTTTAGCTAAGTGCTTTCGATCTTCAAAACTTAAAAATAATTAGCTTCAAACAACAAACTCAAATTGTTCAAACCAATTTATTTCATAAGTGTTTTGTTTACATGCAAAATTTATAAATTTTCGAATCAATTTAGTAATGAGTTAAGTGTCCAAAAAATGAAAGCATTTATGTTAATTGTAATGCATTATTTTTTTTTGACAGTTTGACTTGATGCTAAATAAATTTGAAAATGTATAAATATTGTATTAAAAAAACACTCATAAAATAGATCCGTTTGAACTGTTTATTCGTTGTTTTAAAATTAATTCGATAAGTTTTAAAGTTTGAAAGACCGGGAGCACTTAGCTGAAATTCGGAAATAAATATGCTGTTATTCTTAGAATAACAAGAACCTGTTATTCTAATTTCAACCATTCAAACTTTTCCATGTACAAATCTCAAAGAAGTAAATTTCAATGTACAAATCTCAACAAAGACTAACGATTGGAATCAGAATAATATGTTCCTCTTATTCCTTGAGAATAATAGCCGATTTATTTCCCTGAAATTCTATTAGAAAGCGTGGTCCACAACGTTAGTATTTCCTCTCATTTACATGCCTTGTATGCACTCAAGCAATGAGGTCTCAAATTATACTTCATAAAATTTATATTTATAACTGCCAACCAAGAGAGGCTGCTAGCCCGTCATTTTTTTTCATAACCAAAAAATAAAATAAAATAATATTAATAACCAGACTCCCAAAAAAATTTCATCCATAACCAAACTGCCCCCGAGAGGGGGGGGTGGGTTTAGTCCCCAAGCAACCCGCCCCCCAGTGGGACAGTTTACCCCCTGACCAACCCGCCCCCTGGGGGGACGGTTTACTTATTTTTATTTTTATTTTTTTTAATACGATGATAGATTAATTATAATTATGTTTATAATTTATGTATTTTGTAATATTATGTTAATATTTGTTTATATTTTTAATACGATGAATTTTATATTTGGTTATGGATGAAATTTTTTTGGGATCTGGTTATTAATATTATTTTATTTATTTTTTTGGTTATGAAAAAAAATGACGGTTCACTGTCTCATATGAAATAATTGAAATATTTGAATAATAAGGAATATCACATTCCTATGACATTATCAATTGAATAAATTAGAATATTTTTTTCACCATTTGTTGAATGAAGAAATAAAACAATTATTGATTTATATACATCTTCATATTTAGTACATATTTTTCATTTGTATTGTAAATAATTTAAAAAAATATATATGTATGCTTTAACATGCACAAAAAATGTAGAATTAAAGTGGTCATTTGTTGATATCTCTTTTATTGTTATTTGTTATTTGTTTATTTATTCAATTTTAATATTTAATATTATAATATGTTTCCGTTCCAACGCACGGGTACGATACTAGTGTGTGTGTATTTTGCTACTCCAGTGTCAAAATGAGCCATAACTATTGAATAGGTCCAGCACAAGATTAGACTTAGGAATATAGTTAAGAGTGCAAAAAATGAACCTTATCTCAGTATCGTAAGTTGGGCCCCTAGTAAAAGGGTAAACTTGCCTTTTTATAATAGTCAATGATTTCTTGGCACCGGTTATTTTTCATGTTGTTCTCCTGAATTTCCAATGCCTCTCTCATTTCCGTCAAGTACATATCATAAAGGCCTCCCCACTTATCCATACAATCTTTTGGGACTTGGACACTCAAACATGGAAGCAGCCTAATCTCTGAAACAAAAACATCATTCAAAATTGCTGTATTACATATATAGAAAACTCTTTAAAACATATAAATACACCTGTATAAAAATTGGAAACTCAGATATCTCCACATATCTGAATTTCCTAAAAGAAAGGGGGGCTATGTTTCTTTTCTCTTGTAGTACTGGACATATCACTTGCAATCCTGGAAAGATGGAAAGTATTACTTTGACCCCTCTGTAGAAGTTTCTAAATAGAGTTTATTAATAGGTGACATGCCAAATGATACCATGCAGTGGCTGCGCCATATTTAACGATATACGGGTTGTTGGAGGAATCGACCAAGCGGGAGCTTATGCTTCATTAATTGCTTGCTGTATTATTTAATAGCTAGACTTGTGTTATAATCTTGCAATTTTTGTGATGTAAATAGAGTTAGGCTTTGTAATTAAAACATTTTATTTTGGTTAATATATCAGTTGGCTTTTTGCCGACCTTCAAAAAATAAAAATAAAAAAAGTTTCTAAAATGCTATGAAATACCTTTAAGTCTTGTAGAACAAAATCAAGCATATACCTACCGAAAAGTAAAGCACAATTCTCCTTTATTTGCTTACCTTTTGTGAAATTTGGAAACTAGAGCAAATGCACAATTCTCCAACTCTATTTCTGGATTTTTTTTTTTAATTCTTAAACAGTCTGGGTGGATCCTGCTGAAACCAGAGTCATACCTATCGTGTCATACCAGGGTCAACACATAAGGACTCGGCACGTTTAATAAGACCAGGAGCAGAACTAGAAAATATTATTAGAGGTGGCTAAAAATTAAAATCCACAAATTGTGACTAATGGAAATTGAACACATGCTCTCCACAATCACAACATAAGTTCTTACCACTAGACTATAAGCAAACATATGACATTTATGAGGGTGGCTGACTATATAAATTGTTAAAAAAAAATTCAATTAAACTTGAATATACATAATTAAAATTTTAAAACCATAGGAGTGGCTTAGCCACCTTTTGAATGGCTTTAGATCCGCCCCTGAATAAGACGTGACATGTAGTGCCTTGTATTTAGCCGTACATGCCAGCACGTGTACCCAGCACGCTATGCTTTTGCAATATTAGCTAGAATGTAATATTTTGTTCACTTATGTTTTGCAATATTAGTTAGAGTGTAATATTTTGTTCACTTATGTTTTAAACTATTCACAAATCATAAAATCCATCGTATTAAAATATAAACAAATATTAACATAATATTACAAATACATAAATTATAAACATAATTATAATTAATCCATCATCGTATTAAAAAAATAAAAATAAGTAAACCGTCCTCCCAGGGGGCGGGTTGGTCAGGGGGGTAAACCGCCCCACCGGGGGGTGGGTTGCTTGGGTACTAAACCACCCCCCCGGGGGGCGGTTTGGTTATGGATGAAATTTTTTTGGGAGTCTGGTTATTAATATTATTTTATTTATTTTTTTGGTTATGAAAAAAAATGACGGGCTGCTAGCTAGCTAGATGATGTCATAAACGAAACAAGACAATGTGACGGAATTTTTTTATCCGTAGAAATTATTAAAATCAGCGTACGAAAATATAAAAAGTATATTTTTTTCAATAAATATAGAAATATTTAACTCATTGATTCCGTTTTAAATATTATGGATTGGATTCAATGATACAGATACATTTTTTTTAGAAAAGTATCAAGATCTGGTCCACATGATTTCAGAAAAGTATAATATTTGAATCTAGACCATTGAGTCAGATCTATATATGTTGGATCGGACTCAATGAGTTAGATCTTTTTATATTTATTTCAAATGAGACACTCTTTTTATTTTCGTACGTCTGGATTTAATAATTTCTATGAATAATCTTTTTTCCAATGTGCCTTTAACAAGGCTGTTGGACGTAGAGTGGGAAAAATGTGACGTACCGTGACTAACAACCAAAATGTCAAGAGATGGTCACGGTCGCGTGCCGTGTCCAAACGTAACTGGTTATATTTCTCACATTTAACTATTTTTTTTCATAATTTAGGTTAACTTATTTAAGATTTACCATTTGATAAAGACCTAACGGTCATAATTACATGTGACTCGCGTGACCACATGCCGTGTCGTGACCGGATCTTTCGCGTGCTGTGCTGTGCATAATTTTTGAAAGATGATCACGGCACGTGATACGCGAGTCACGGCACATAACAATCACACGTACCGTACTGTTCCGTACCGTTCCATAACGGAACCTACTCCGCCGTGCAATTTTTCCCACTCTAGCTGGACGCAGGAGATGAGATGGGGCCATCCCAAGATGAGATGAAATGAGCTGGCTTTTAACAAAATAAAGTGGCTTTATAATAGAAGGTCCAATTCGTTCAATCGTTTTCATCCGGAATTCTCCAATCTCAACAAGTCCAATGGCGGCTAAACTGTTGGAAATCTGATTAGATTTAAGAGTTTTAATTTCAAAATTCAATTAACATATTAATTCTTATCCGAAATAAAATTTACGTGTAAAATTAAATTTAAAATAAAAATTATCACTAGATTGGATAAGTAGCACAAAAGCACTTCCCGTCTCCAATAACAAGAGATAGGCAAGAGAGACCATATATTCACCGAAAAGATGATTTCTGATGATGAAATTTTAAACTGGTATAAAACGACAATCGAGTGTCCAATTTTAGCAAATAACTACTTTTTGTAAAGCTTACGAAAAGATACATGCGTTGTTGATTGCTATGTTGTTTTTCAAAATTCTGAATTGCAAAAAATAAAGGGAAGATGATCTAAACTTGAGTTTAAGTTTCCGATTAAGTTTTTAATTTCTATTTTTTGATTATTTTTGTTCTTTATCATACTTCTTTTTACGCATTGTTCATGTAAATGTATGAAATCTCAGAGCTAGAGTTTTTTTGTTATATTTTTTATTTATTTTTAGTTAAAATGCTATTCATGTAACTAATAATATGTGATGTAATTGTACTTGTTGTTTATATATTGATAAATGTAGTGTTGTAGTGTTTATATTTGAAATTTAGTTTAGTGCTTTTGGTATTTAGATCTAGAGTTTGATTTGAATTCAGATTTAGAGTTTCATATGATTTTTTTTGAATTTCTTGAATTATACATGGTTTTTTTTTATTAAAAAATGTGTAGGATGTGTGTTTTTATACACGGTTTACTTTAAAACCGTGTAAGATTAGTACTTTTGTACACGGTTCAAAAACTGTGTAAAATTTAGCGACTCTATTGTACACGACTTTTGTAGACACAATTCGAAAAATGTGTGCAAGTTCGTTTTTTTACTGTGGTTAGTAGTGTCTTCCAATTGTATTATTTGAGTGTAGATTATTTTAGGTTAAAACGAACACAGTTGAATAATTGGTTGACATTTATAAAAATCTATCCTAAAACACATTTAAACAATTGGGTAACATTGTTAAAAACAATTGTCCTATTTTACCCGTTACAGCAAGGACTAACACAATTAAATTCATGTGCAAAGAAAGTGACACGTGGCTTGTCCAGGTAGAAGCCAACGAACTAAATTTTTTTTTTGTGGCTATACTGAAAAAATATATATATAAACTTCTAGATTCGAAGAACTGATACATAATTTAAATTCCACATAAATCATATCTCTTTTTTGCTAAGTCCTACCGACTTTACAAGTGGACAACATAGGCAAATTTATTGCGTCTCTCTTTTTTTTTTTTTTTTTTTTGTCTAATTTCATTGTCTTTCGATATAGTTATTAAAAGACTCCTTTAGCCCAACCTTTTGACATTGCACTCGAAGTAATGGGATCCTCTGTTATGCACGCCGTGTGGTAAACCATGCAAGTAGTATATTCAGGCATAGGGACAAACGAATAGTTCGGGTTCGGTTCGGCAGAGTAAAAAATTCGTGATTCGGGTATAATTCAGAAATGATTAAGTACAAAAGGAAGAAAAAAAAAAAAACCTATTATACCTTTTTATCGCGAATAATTCGTAATTCACGTTTTATTCGCGAATAAAAGATATTATACTTTTTTTGCGTTTATTCAGAGTTCAGTTCGGTAACATTAAAAAAACGAATAATACGCGAATCTTGTCATCAGGTCGGAAGATTATCTGGGACAGATTTAAAAGTAAATTAAGCTCCCCTGTAATTTAGAAAACTACATGTTAACAACCATATTAAGCAGCCAAAATCTGTGCAACGGATCAGAAAATCAATAATCAACCCTCAGTCCCTCACTGCAGAATGCATGTCATGCTAAGAAAAAATGCATATGGCATCAAAGTTCGTTCAAGTGTTCAACTTAGGTAGCGCAACGACCCGTTACACACAATTCACAGCAGGAGTACCACAATAATTAATTTGGTAAGGACCTACAGATATTTTACATGCAGATCGATCCTGCAATGAAGCATTATCATCTCTCTGTTCAATTGAAAATTCAAATGGAGCAAGAGATGAACACCTTAATTTCTAACATCATGATCAACACTGATCTCCCTCTTTGGTTTCTCATCCTCTTCTCTCTTGGCCTCCTTTCTCTCTCTAAGCTCCTCATAACTTTCCTCAAATGGGTTCATGCCACCTTTTTCAGACCCCAAAGAAATTTAACAGATTACGGCTCGTGGGCCATGGTCACCGGTGCCACCGACGGCATCGGTAAAGCGATCGCCTTTGAGCTAGCAAACAAAGGGTTAAACCTTCTTCTATTGGGAAGGAACCTAGACAAGCTCCAAGATGTGACCAACTCCATCAGATCCAAGCACTACTCTATTAAGGTGAGAGGTGATCAATATCCATATACTACAATGTTATTTAAAAGCAATTTCCTTTTCTTGTTGGTCTCTTTTGTCTTGAAAATTAATTCTCTTTTAATATTCAGTGGTTATGCATGCATGGCTAGTAAGAACTATATATATATTAGGATGCATATATATACATGGCTAGTAAGAACTATACATAGTCGTCTTTTACAAAGAGATTTCAGAAGGTGAACCAATATATATAAAAGATTGAACAGGAGCCTCTTAATTGTTTTTAATGGAATAATGAAAATTTTCACTTCCATATCTGTGCCAAAAAAAATTGAAGCTACAATTTACAAAGGTGCAGTTGGTTAATTAGTTATTCTACTTATTTTAACCACCTAATTAAGGTACTAATAAACTCTGCCAAGTAGGCTAGTAGCATTTATGCATTCTTCCATACTGTTTAATTAATTATCTGTACTGTTACTAATCATAATTTGATTGTTTTTTTTTCTTTTCTATGCTCTAACAGATCAAAATAATCGTACTAGACCTCGCCATAGATATGTCTACTGGTATCAACAAACTGCGAACCACAATTGAGGGATTGGATTTGGGGATTGTGGTGAACGGCGCGGGGGTTACGTACCCCGGCGCAATGTACTTCCACGAAGCAGAAGAGGCGGTGTGGGGCCCAGTTATCAGGGTCAATGTCGAGGCAACGGCATGGATCACATGGGTGGTGATGCAGAAAATGGCAGCTCGAAATAAACCGGGAGCAGTGGTGAACATCGGATCGGCGTGTTCAGTGGTGGTGCCGTCGTTTCCGTTCTATGCTGTTTATGCTGCTTCAAAAGCGTAAGATCATATTCAGCTTTCTTTTATCCAAAAATATTTTCATTTAATATGTTTGCAGATGCACACATGAATTAATTCATCCTCATAGATGTCTCAAAATTTGAGTTGATATTTGAAATATCTAAAACACGAATTTCAAAGCAACCCATTTCCAATTTTAACATGTTAATCATTCTATTTTCCATGGATACAAACAATATAGCTCAAACTATTCAATGTATAAGCGCCTAGATCTATAGCCTCGTGAGTTTGTTATTATCGCGGATTTAATTAGTTGCGTGTTTTAGGAAAAAAAAATGGGGTTGAAAATTTGGGTATAATAAATATCAGAGGTGTACTTCAAGTTGCTTCATTGCATAAGAGACTCGTGAGTACAACGGAAATTTAATGGAAATAAAAATAAAAAAGAATGCACGGTTTAAACAATGCCTCATGTCTTGCATGCTTCATCGATCATCATGTGTTACATTATTTATTTTTGTTTTTAAAATCTAAATTGTTGATCTAAACTGATCAATATAATTTCTATATTAAAATATATTTGAAGATCAAATTTTATATGTTTGAAAAAAATTGCTATTTTTTAAAATAGATACATTATCATTGTTTTCTAAATTGAACCATCCTCGAAAGGAAGATAAAATCATAAAATATCTATTTCCCGTGAGGCTTTGGTAATATGCATATTACATAGCGACTCGATCCGTGCTATGAATTTATATTTTCGTTATAAAAGTTCCAGTCGATATGAACATTTTAAAGTTCAAGTTAAGATAATCTTCATATAAAAATGTACTTGGTGATCAAATTTTACATGTATTAAAATTTCTCTACTATTTATTTAGATAACTAGAAAATCACTTATTTGAAAATTCTGGATCATCCAAAAGTAGCGATTTTTTGCCTATTAAAAAACAAAAAAGAGAAAATTTGCTCTCCCACTATATTTTCATATGAAGATCATATTTAACAGTTTGGATTGATTGTTTTAACTTTAAAAATCGATATATGAATTAAATAACACAACTCAATCCCTAATAAGTATATTACCGTAGCCTCACTCAAAAATAAAAGATAATAGTACTGATCTTGTTTTACATCATAGCAATGCATTTTTGTCTTAAATAATTAAAAAAATTGAGTTCATATTATATATAAAGAGACTTAGTCACCTTGAGCACCTTTTAATTAGATCCCCATCTATATTTTATTTTAGTTCTATAGGTACGTGTGGTGTTTGGATGAAACCTAAATTATAAAAAAAAAAAAAAAAAAAGAGTATAGGATTCAGTTATTTTTTAATAACTAGTAATTAGATTATGACATAATTTTAAACCTCAATTAAACATAAATAATTTAATTCAGTTTAGCATAAAGCATTCACAACAATGTATGAGATATATCAGCTATCCCTATCATAACAGTTCCCAACGGTTTAATTCGCCAATTTGGAAAGTAGCTATAGTACCTACTGTATATCACAAAATTTATTCCATGCCATTATAAACCAAAATTTCCGTACTTGTTTTTAAAAAGCGTATTGAATGCGGTACTTGCTAAATTTGGAATTTTATTAGGAATTAACTTGTAAGAGGGTCTCATAACCACTGCATTAAATGACTCTGTAAAAAGGGTGGAAACGTTGTCAGAACAGACGATTTGGATCGGATCACAAATTAAGCACCCTTAATTATATACGGCCTTAATATATATTACTTAATAATGATAATGTTTTTGTTTGTTTTTTTTATCAAGGGAGTTGAGTTTTTGTTCAAAGGGTTTCATCCAATCCTAGATCTAATTAAATTGTCCAATTTGTATTAAAATTTGCACATATGGTTTAGATTTATATATGATTATTTAAATTTATTAAATTTTAAATTTGTTCATGCGGATCTCAACGCAGATCGGACAAGCTTATCTAGGTAAAAATGTAGAATAGAGTTAAAATGCCTCAGTATTTTGTCATATAGAAAATAATATTGTTTCATCAGTGAAGCTATGGTACTATGCATACCGCAGATTGTTCCGTGCTATGAATCAATACGATCTCCATATTAAAGAATGTGTTTGGAGACCAAATTTTATATTTTATGGAAATTTTTACAATTTTTTTTATAAGTAGAAAATCATTGTTTTTCAGTAGATTTTGGACCATTCAAAAACAGTGATTTTGTATAACAGTTGCCACTATAATGTTTAGTGTGCGTTTGGGCAATTCCTTAATTTAATAATTAAAGACAATCATGCATAAATAAATAATTAATGGACATTCATTCATGCTGTCATAATTAGAGTGTCTAAATCCAATTCCTTAATTTGATAAGACAATCATGCATAAATAAATAATTAATGGACATTCATTCATGCTGTCATAATTAGAGTGTCTAAATCCAATTCCTTAATTTGATAAGACAATCATGCATAAATAAATAATTAAGGGACATTAATTTATGATGTCATAATTAGAGTGTCTACTTCAAGTTCAATGCATGTGTCAATATAAAGGACCCATGTATATACACACACACACACACCCATAATTAAGCAATACCTCCAGTATGGAGAGAAACGTATTATTACATCCTTTGTGTGTGTCTAATATATATATATATATATAGATATATATGATCCATTAATAATACATTAACTTAATAATATTGATAATAGTAAAATACTATTTGTAATTTAAAATTGAAATATATTATATTTATAGGATAAACATAAAAATGATATAATTAACTTGATGCAACTTTTACCAATCATTGGATACGTTTAGATGAAACAAGGAACAGAGCTAATCTCAAGTTTGAGAATATTAACTAATCTAACATTTTGTTGGATTAGTATAATAGTGAGAAAACCCATAAAAATTAAATCAACAAAAAATAGTCTATATTTGCTAATCCAAGCACATCCAAACGAAGAATAGTAGCTAAGAATAGTGCTAACCCGAATTAGTGACTATTCTTCACCCATCCAAACGCGCCCAATTCATAAGTCCAATATATAGCATATCTATACATTTTTCATCATTACCTATGCTCACAGAGAGTTTTTGTCTCCTTAAATATATATGATATTACATATATTTAAGTCTTCTCATTTTTTTATAATTTATACTTCATTTATTCATATCAAATATAAAGAATTAAAAGTTATATATATATAGCTAGCTGCTTTTAGAACTTTCGAGACTTGCTCTACATTTAAGGACGATGTAATAATAACGATCTGAATTGAATAATATAATTCTGAACCACACGTACTGTGCACTATTCCACAAAGGTGGCGGACATTGCATGCAATGCTCAGAATATTGTGGGTGTGTGTGTGTGTTTGAGATTGTATCCATGATTGTGGTAAAAAGAATGCTACCTGCATGCACCAGTTTAAATATTGCAAGGGTTTCTTACCTTTTTACCAGTATAATCGTTTAAATTAACATTTCAGACACTCAGTGCCAACCACATAAAACAATACCAAAATGCATTTTCTAGCTAACAGCGTCACTGATCAGTATATCACTGTTATCTATTTTTACTTGAGATTTGGGAGATTTTTTTTTTTTAGCAAAACAATTGGTTCCGGAAATAAATTTGCTGCAATTCCGAAACTATTGAACATTAACTCTGAAATACCTGTAATTCGAATCCAACTGTCAAATTTTTTTCAAGAACGCATCTCGAAACAATTCGAAGATTGAATTCGAATTACAGGGTTTCAGAATTATTGTTCATTGGTCTCGGATTTAAGCATATTCGGATCCAACTGTAGTTGATCCTATACGTCTATGTTTATAATACGCTACAAATAGTATGAATATTTAAATACACATTAATTCTGGTGGCATAAATGTTCTCACACTAGGAAACATAATCATATGCAATAGAACATTAAATTGATATACGTCTACCTAATAAAGTAACATAATAATGCATGCTGCAATTTATTTAAGATGTTTGGTATCTTTCAAGACATCAATTATTCGACTGCTATCAATCTATACAATAACAGTGTAACTCCATAATCACGGAATTATCACTTATAAGTTGCAACTGGTGAAGATTTTAAAATTCAGTGAAAAATATAGATCTGATACTACTTTATTTCTTTTTGAAAATTATTTTGTTCTTCTCTGAAACTGAAAAGCAGGTTAGGCCAGTTTAAAAGTACTGTCAATAAAAAAAATATTGTTTTTATAGAAATTTACAGTTCTAGACCAACTTTGTTGTTTTTTAATATGTAAAATGATATTATTTTGTTGCTTTTATTATGTAAGAGTATATTATTTTTATTGTTTTTATATAGTACCAAATTAGTTAATTGGACTCAATAAGCTATTTGAATCTGATTTTTGCCCCTCCCTGACAGAAATACTGCGTTCGCCTCTGGCAATACATATCAATAAAAGATCAAACATATATTGAACTGTCAAATTGTTCTACCATTGTATTTGTCTTAACAAGAAATTTGGGGACAAAAGATGCATGCAAACTAATTAAATTGTATACCTTAAATCTTTGTTCTTCATTTTATGCCTACCTTTCTTAATTTGTTGCAAATATATAAGTGACATACAATTATATTGTTTCATTGTAAAATTTATACTAGTAAAATAAGATACATTTAATTGATTCATCAGAGAATTGTTTTTCTTTCAATTAACAGATTTGTTGATATGTTTTCGAAATGCCTAAATGTCGAGTACACAAGCATGGGGATTGATGTGCAGTGCCAGGTACTAATTATGTTGGTTCACAACTTTTTATTAAATTCAAATTCTCATTAGGAGAAATAACAGCCGAAAGCATTTATTCACATTTCAATATCTCATGTCTATCTCATGTCTTTTATATCTCATCGTGCCTTATGTTTTATATCTTCGTTTTTGAAATTCAAACTGTCGATTCGAACTGCTCAACATGATATCCATACTAAAATATGCTTGACAACCAATTTTTATAAATTTTGTACTATTAAAAATTTTAAGATAGGTAGAAAAGCACTATTTTGAACGGTCCAAAAACAACAATTTTGTACCTATCTTAAAAAATAGTAAACAATTTTTAAAAAAATATACAATTTCATCCCCAAGCATATTTTAGTATGAATATCATGTTGAATGGTTTGAATCGACAATTTGAATTTTGAAAATAAAGATATAAAACATGAGATATGATGAGATATTAGAACCCTCTCTTATATATATACAAATTTTTATGATAGAAGCTACAATTCTGAACTTCTCTTTTAGTTACTGGTATGACTGATCTAATGCGATTTTTATCACTGGACCGATGTGCGCATGCATGCAGATCCCTCTGTATGTTGCTACAAAGATGATATCTGCTACTGAGACATCTCTGTTTGTACCGTCTCCCGAGCATTATGCAAAATGTGCGATACATCGGATAGGGTACGAGTCGAGATGCACTCCGTATTGGTCCCATGCAATTCAATGGTGTTTCTGCTCTTTTGCACCACATTTCATGTTGAACCATTTACGCCTACTGGTAGGGATACGAAAAAGAAATGATCGGTTGAAAGCCGCTATCGGAGATGATCAGAAGAACACAATGAACATGAAAAGTTATCAGAAGTACTGGTAACTTTTGACAGGATAAATACTGTAACTCTGTGATAGTATATATATTTCCTACTTTTCTGCGTGCAGTATCAATTAATAATGAATTATTTGTTGAAAATATGTATTCATTTGTGATTTTCTAAAAATATATATATATATATATATGAACTTATCAAATCATTTGTTATGGTTAAAAAAAATTTAGGATGTGTATGTATATCTAATTAACTTAATTCCAATCAGTGACAGACTAATAATTTAAAAATCATTCAGCAGAGTTACAGATTCATGATTCAGGTATAATGCGAACATAAATTGAAAATAGTTTTTATCTCTATAACATAACTAATATATAAAACTAGTGTTATTTTTAACAAATAAAAAAAAAACACAAAAATGGTAGTTTGCACGAACAATATATATGAGATACATAACTTGCTGTTCTTATTACAATTTCATCAAATTTGAAAAAAAAAAAAAAAAGAGTTAAAGGGACGTTTAAAAAATAATACGAATAGAATTCATATATTGCTCAAAATCCTTATTATTATGATCTCCAATGCTGTTCCAAACCATGCTCATCTTGGTCATTTTACAAGCATATACATTTTTGTACTTTTTTGTAATTAACCTTTCTCATTAGACCACAAGATGTTTAAATTGGGAATTAAGTTGGTATAATTTGTTGTCAAAGAATTAAAGATTTCAATTCCTTCAAAAAAATATGAATGCTTAATTAAAAGGTATTTACTCTCAAACAATGTGAGTAAATATAAAGCTCCCAATTTCTTAAAAAATGTATGTACTAGTATTTTTATTCTATTAAACACCAAATAAAATTCAAAATTTTAAAAAATATATTTTAGTAACTTTTTTATATTTCGACTTTATTGAGTGGCTCGAATCGGCTATTCAGACTTGAAAAAAAAGGCAAAATCTAACCCATTAGCATATATACACCGATATGATAATGTCAATATATATCGGCATAACTCATTATGTACCTAATGAAGCTAATATCATGAGTAACTATGAATAGTATAAAGGCCTTCTGTATTACGGCCTCAAAAATCTATCTTGCTCATTAAATTGGTTATACAATGCACAATCTCTAAATTTTGATTTTGAGAAACTAATACTTAGCCAGACATTCAGCAATTAAAAAAGGGACGGTATCCAATTTATAGTTCGCCTTTTTAATTTTAGAAAGCGATTTTTTTAAAAAAAAAAATAATTCTAGTGCTTTCACTTTAACTACCTCAAGGTTGCTCGATATGGTTCTCAATTAATTGATTGTATTTTGGGGTTGAATCTAGATTTGTCCCTGACATGATATATATTTTAACCATGATTTGTAAGTAAAACGAGAGCTTCTTTACCCCGGGACAAACTTGGGTCCGATGCCCATCGGACTCAGACTGAGTGCGATGGGTTCTAAAATTGTCCGATCTGCTTTAAGATCTGTGCGAGTCGCTTTAATATCTGTGCAGATTTTCTTCAATATCTGTGTGCACAGATATTAAAGAGAATCAGACTGTTTTAGAACCCATCGGACCCAAGTCTGTCCCCTTTACCCCATATATAGTTCATGAGGAGGATTCAAATGCACCAAAATTTCTATGCTCTTATTTACTCTCAATTATTTGTCTTCTTTATCTTCATTTTCAAAGTCTGAATAGTCGATTCGAACCGCCTAATATGATCTTCATAATAAAATATGCTTGGAGACCAAATTATATACTTTTTAGATTTTTTTACTAATTTTTAAGATAGAAACAAAATCATTATTTTAAGGAGATCCTGGACCATCTGATAAAGTAATTTTGTACATATCTTAAAAAATGGTAAAAATATTCTAAAAAAATATAAAATTTGGTCTCCAAGTATATTTTATTATGAATATCATGTTGATCTGTTCAGATCGATTGTTCAGATTTTGAAAATAAAGATAAAGAATTAAGAGTAAATAGAAACATACAAATTTAAGTGTATTTGAACTCTCCTCATAGTTCATTTACAAAGTTACCCTAATACAGCAAGATTTATCCGTAATATGTCTAAAATTTACCACCATATAACTATATAAGACTGTAGCTTGTAAACCTACGCTAATTAATTGTACATACATCGTACATTATTTAAATGTATACTACCTAACCTAACCTAAGCAGCCTCGAACTGCAACGGAATTTTCACTTTAACCAACGTCTACAGGGTAAAGATATTGAGTTTTTTTTTTCCTTTCCTTTTCGTTACCTGTTATTTGTGCATTGTATAAAGTCAAATCAGCAATGTCAATACTCAATACTTTCGTGTTATTGTTGTAACTAAAGTGACAAATTAATTATTCGTATTCGGTTCGGCGAGGTCAAAAATTTGTGATTCGGAAATAATTCGGATATAATTCGGGAATGATTCGGTATTATTCGGATCAGAGATTTTAGTTCTATAAGTGAGCAAAAACAAAAAAATAACCAAAAAATAAAATTCTGAAAAAAAATTCGGAAATAATTCGCAAATTATTCAGAAATTATTCGGTCAAAGTTCGGTCAACCGAATAATTCGACGTTCGGTTCAGTATCACCAAAAAACCAAATAATTCACGAATCTTGTCACTATGGTCGTAACAAAATTAATGTTTTCTAATTGGAGCAAATCCGCCATCGACTAGACTTTGTTCCGGACAACCTTTTCGATACTAAGTATCAAAAATTTTTGTCTATAGAAAATATTAAAGAGAGAAATAAAAAGAGTACTAGTATATTTTTGTAAGTAGAAGAATCAGTAGAAATTCTACCGATTTAAAGTTTTTAGTGGAAGAATGAAAATTAAATGCAATCAGTCACATGTCAATTATAATTATTCTATAACAGTTTTTTATTTTTGATCCATTTTGTTATTATTATTTTTTAACTAATTTAAACTTTAAAATAATAATTAAATGCAATCAGTCACATGTCGTTACGACGTGACCATACATGACGTAACTATCCTTTATAATTTTAGTCACATTATGTTATATAAAAATAAATTTTAATCACGTAATCACGATATAATAGTCATGTCACATTTTTTCTTCTTTAATCTGAATTCTATGATACTGATATAAAGAATCCGGACACCCTTGTACATATTTAATATTTTACCGACCGGGTTTTGTGTAGTACGAATAAGAGGCCAACTGCATGATATATGGGGGAGTATCCATAGGTGGATTTTTGGGGACCAATATCGTCCCAGCTACCGCAGAGGATGGGCCTCAATATTATTGGGCTTTGAGATTCGTGCCAAGCTAAATAGAACGTTCTGGATCCACTAATTGTAAAAGATTTCTTTAATACACCGCAATACTAATATTTGATACCGTAGAGGATGTGAATTCGATTTTTGGGGTCCCTAATAAACCTAACTTTTAACTTTTGGATCACTAATATTTAATACCTTTTTGGGAATCTTTTTTCTCTCTCGTATACATTCAAGGCCGAGTGCCGACTCTTTCTCTCTCTCCATAATGAAGAATTTCTTACGTTAGAATTTTCTTTTTATATTTGGTTCTAATAAATTGTAAGCAAGCAGGACTTAGGGCATTCGGCAACAAAAAAAATTAAGAGGGGAGGATTAAGAGCTTAAGAAGTACTAAAGAATCGATATTTGATTGTCTTAATCCGCGGATGTAGGATTAAGTGCTTAAAGAGGGGGTATAGGTGCATTAAAGTTCGGGCAGGAAATTAATATCTGGGCAAAATGAGGCTAAATGAGAGGTTCTTAATCCGCGCTAAGGAATTGGTGTTCGGCGGGATTAAGCGACTAAAGAAGCTAAAGGAAGCGGATTAAGCCTTAAGGAGGCTTAATCTACGCTTGCCGAACAGACCCCTGGGTGTTTCTCGGTTCTTCAAACTAAAGTTATAATTCAGTTTCGGAAATATAACTAAATCAAACTGATTTATCATTCTAACTAAACCGAACCGAATTAAAATTTTATTTCAGTTTGTTCAGTTCAAACAGAAAAATATTATTTTTTATTTAAAACAATTTTGTAATAAATCGAAGTATATTAAGAAATAAATCAAAATATTTAAACCAATTAATTAAGAAATAAACTTCACTCTAGATCATGGGCCCAATCAAACAAGATATTTTTTCCTAAAACATTTGCTTGCCACACAAAGCTATATTGGATTTTTTTAAAATAGAATTCATTTTAAAAAATTTAATCAAAGCAACATTGTACTCTGGAAAGCTATAAAAATAGTCTCCACTGGTCCCCCAAATCGGTGTAGCTTAAAAAAATCGGATTTTTACCTTGTTAAAATCATTGATCTGGAGAATTTCCAAGCTACACTGACTTGAGGGACCGGTGGCGGCTATTTTTATAACTTCGATGGGTACGAGTATGCTTTGGTTAATTTTTTTTGTATGAGTTCTATTTAAAAAAAATCGCTATATTGTTCCATCTTATAATTAAATGAGAACATATAAGAACTTTGTATTGAATGCAGAGAGAATAGAAAATTCAAATAGAAAAAAAGGCGGTACCTACGTCTACGTTGTTGTCTTGCTGTAAATTAATTAGTTATTAGTTTAAGGGTCTGTTTGGCGGTTTTTTTTTTCTATTTTCCACGTGAACAGTAAATGGCAGTTCAAATTGGATCCGATTCTGTGCCCATTCTCATTCTCTGAGGTCCTGTTTGGCTGCATATTGGGTAAGGGAATGGGCACGGGAACAAAAAAATTTTAAACTGATTTTTACTGTTTATGTGAGAGAAAAATTCAATCGGAGTGAATTTTTTTTTCTCACGTAAATAGTAAAATCGGGGCTGCAGCCAAACAGAGCACGAAGGAGGCCGAACAAATCCTAAGTACAAATCATAATCGCTGACATAGCTTCTTGCGTGTCGGTACTCGGTACCATTTGCACTCCGTACATGGGCCTAGCATGCTTCTTTACTGTTTTGTTAAATACAATAGGTTGATGGACCACTGTACAAGAAACAATCGAGCCTGCTGTCGCTCTGTGATTGGCTTAGTACGGTTGATCTGATTACAACCATCAAAATTATGTTTAATAGTAATAGTTATGAGAGGTGCCGAAATAATATTAAATAAACAATTTTTGGAGGGAATAAGGAAAGATATCCACATAATTATTTTTACTTTATGCGGCTTACTATACTAGTAGAGATAAGGGGTATGTTTGATTGTATTGAGAGTAGCATATTTTTGAAATTAAATTATTTGAAATGAATTCAGAGTAGGTCTGGGCATTGGGCTTAGTTTGGTTCGATGGGTATAATGGCCATTCGATTGCATAAAGATCCATGCGAACTACATTAAAATCCATGCCAGTATGTTTCAATTTCTGTGCGCACAAATCTTAATGCTAATTATACGGTGTTAGAGCTAATTGAACCTAAAAGTAGGTTCGATGCCCATCGGACCTACTCCTATTTCATTTGAAATAACATATTCGGTATTTGGTTGGGTTAGAATAGCTCAAATATTGAATTCAAATTTTTTGTCTAATTAGAATAAGTTATTTCTAAGAATTTTAAAATTTAGCTATTCTGATAAAACAAGCAATAGTTGATTTTTATTTGGTAGTTATTTTTATTTTGCAACCAAACATACTCAAGATGAAAAGTACGTGACAAATGTTTCGTGTGAAGTTAAAATAGTTTTGTCAACATTTTTATCTGGTTAAAATTGACATATAAATTAATGTAGGCAGGGGCGGATCCAGGATTTTCGTCAGGAGGGGAGCAAAATATATCGAATCGGGTTTAAATAACTAAACGGGTTCAAATCCATTAACTAATTAAGTATTTAATAAAAAATAATGCTTTAATTTATACTTTTCAATGCTTTGACTTGTAATTTTTGATATTTCAATCTATAATTCTAATTATTAATCATAATTGAAGAAATTTACTTTAATTTTAACCCTAAATTTAACCCGAACTACAAATTAAACATCCAGCAGAGGGCAAAAAATTTTCCAGAAAGAGACAGAATCGATCGAAACGTCCCGACTTTTACTAAAATGCAAAATCCAGAAAGAGCAGCTGCCCCCCCTGGATACACTTGGGTCCGCCCCAGAATGTAGGTCTCGTATTCATTTAGGAGAATTGATTTGCCGGGTGCAAACTGCAATCTAAAAATAAAGAGAGGCTTTTATAGATGCCATTGCCACCTACTATAAATACATGAAAACAATCATAAATTCATAATAATAGAGGTCGCTATAATCAATCAATGAAGAAATTATTACAAATACAGATATGACATGTAACAGTATTAGTAGTACACAGTACCTTTTCATAATGTAGCCCATGTCACCAGCTACTTCTTATTTGTTTTTATCTTAATTTGTTGTTATCGCTAGACGTACAGTTAATAAATTACTAATTAGCCACTAAATTAACGAATGGTTAATTAGTAGTAGTCATCTGATTCACCAAATTTAATTTGTATTATGAGATCACACCATCCACCTTTATCCCAGTGCAAATGAAAGCCAAACAAGTTATTTTCGGGTGTGCTCTGCAAATTGGAGGTGAAATCTCATTAATGGAAGGAGAAGGAAAGAGATTAAGGATAAAGCTCACCTCTAAACAGTGATCTTACATTCTGATTTAGGGATGAAGATTGTCACCAAAAACTAACGTTGTGTTGAACTTTTCTCCCCTCCGAACAATACTCGTTCACCTCTGCTCCTCACCACTTCCTCTCTTCTGGAGCAGGTGAAACTGTTGGGCAGAGACAGTCTGAAGTCTTCCTCTCCCTCCACGTACCTCCTTCTAGAGCTGAGTCTTACACTACCAATGAGCAATTTTTTTGTAAAAATCTATATAGTACCTTTTTGTGTTAGATTAATGGACATGTCCAGTTCGTGCAACACTTGAGGGATTTGGATAACTTTGGAACTGGCCTCTCTCCAAATATCACAAACTAGTTTAGCCATAATTAATTAACTCATTTATTAGCCATAGCTAAGTGTATGTAGGTTTTTAGTTAACAGAAGATGTAATATGTAGACAACAAATGATAATCAAAATTTATCTTTTTTTTTTCTATTTTCTTTATATCTTCATATATTAAGTTCATACAAAATAACCAGGGGTCAAGTTTTAATCCAAGCATTCTTCTGTTATGTAATCCTAGCATACCAAATAAACAATATTTTAGAGTATAAGAAGTTGTAGGAATTAAGAAGTTATGAAATAGTTATTTGTGCATGCCACCGTAAAGTAATTCAAATCCAGTGCGCAATTAATACCGGATTGAGAGTAGAATGAGATCTGAGACGTCAGTTTTAATCGTACACGAATTAAACGGGACCCTATATCTGAATAGGCACCGAATTTCAATTTCTCAGCTAGGAGTTTGCCAACGCTTATTGTATTCGGTCCGGTACCCTAGAGGATACAGATCCCTCAAAAAATACATATACAAATTGCATATTATTTTCTTCTGTCTCTAAGAGAGAGAAAAATGAGTTGTTGATGCTTTAGGAGCATGGTGAAAACAAAAAATATGATAACTCCACAACAACTGCAAATACTGCGGTCTAAAAATAAAGAGAGGCTTTTTGTGAATGCATTGACAGCTACAAAAATGTGAGAGTATCCACGAGGATAAATAGTAACTATCAGTGAGGATATACTGACCGAAAAGTGTTTTTTCTATTAGCGACGGTAGTATCTGTGAGGGTATACCGATAGAATTCCTCGTGAATAGTGCCCCCATATTATTAATTAATTAATATAAGCTTACTCAAAATTTTTGTATTGATAAAAGACTTTAGAGCCTGTTTCATTTAGGGTCTGTTCGGCCGTTTATTGTGCGCGTGGGAAAAAAAAATTTACTCAGACTTCGCAAAAATCAACCTATCCGCACAGTATTTTGGTAATTCAAAAATTTCCAATTCCTGTTCCCATTTCCGTTCCCTTTAGACGGCCAAACAAGTCCTTACTGAAACTTGATAACTGAGTTTTACATCCAAAATACAAGTGTCTTATAGTAACACACCCTTCCAAACATACAGTCCTAGCTACATCCATAAACAGTAATCATAATGCTACAGTTAACAAAATATGATCATGATCATCAACAGTACTATCCATTATGCTAGTATAGGTAATAGGAATATTTCATCAGCTAACCAGTAGGATCTTCATCTGCATTGGGGCTGGTACCCCACCAGCTGTGTTTTGGGTCACAAATTTGCATGCAGTGGCACAGTGACAAATTAAAAGTTCATATTCAGTTTGGCAGAATTAAAAATTTATGATTCGAATATAATTCAAATAAACAAAGAATTAAAAAAAATTCCAAAAACAACCCCACAAAAATAGAAAAAAAAATTCTAAAAAAAATGTGGCATATTCAGGTATAATTCGGTAAACAAGGAAGCAAAAAAAAAAATTCCAAAAAAAACCCCACAAAAATAGAAAAAAAAATCTAAAAAAAATGTGGTGTATTTAGGTATAATTCGGGTAAACAAGGAAGAAAAAAAAATTCCAAAAAATGTTTCAAAAAAAAAATTGGTGTTTTTTTCGCATTTTAATCGCGAATAATTCGTGATTCGCGTTTTATTCACGAATAAAACGTACTGTACGTTTTTACGCATTTTATTCGGAGTTCGGTTTGGATATGACAAAAAAACAAATTAATCGTGTTTTATCCACGAGTATTGTTACCATATGCAGTGGTACTCCACCCACTCAAAATACATGAAAACAATCATGATATATAGAGGTCGCTATAATCAATCAATGAAGAAACTATTACAAATACTGAAATGACATATAACAATAGTAGTATAGTACATTTTTCATACTGTAGGCCAAGCATTTCACCAGCTAGTTCCTATTTGTCTTTATCTTTGTTATTATCTCTAGACAGTTGATAAATTACTAATTAATTAAGCAACTAAACGAATGGTTCATAGTTGTCATCAGATTGATCAAATTTGTATTACGAGATCAATCACGCCATCCACCATTATCCCAGTGCAAATGAAATACGAACCGTCCGATCATATCAGCATCATCGAGTTCCGAAAGGAGATGTAAGTACGTAGGCAACAGTGCCATTTACCTTGTCTTACATAGACATTAACCATGTCGAGCAGACGTCATTTATCGGTATTTTATTAGGCGAACGTTCTTATAAAGGCACTAGTTCAACCTGTAGAATTCCATTAGAGAGGATCATAGGACAGGAAAGATCCTTGAAAAGATCATAGCCGGGTTAACGAGCATCAGTAATAATGCATTAAATATTTCATTTGTAAAGTTTATATTACAATGAAAACTAGAATAATACATATAATCTTATTCTTATTTATATAAGTTCAACTCTGCCACTGAACTAGAAAGGACCCAGTCTCTAAGCCAATGGGCTTAGTTGAACTCGCTACTCAACGGTCTGGTGGGCTTTCAAACTCAATTTCACTTTAGGCCTGTTAAAGCCTGTATCTAAAATTGATACGGGTTTTTCTGAAGATTTTAGAGGGCTTGAAGCGAAATCCTCTCATTAGGGATAAAGAAATCAATCTCAAATCAAGAGCCGTCTCATCCCTGCAGTAGCGGACCGTATAGAATAAACAATTTGAAAATTATAACATAAGGGTTGTCTTCAAGATTCGTGTCATAATAGAACAAACGACTCTAATTTCATTCTACACTGTCCGGTACCGTGTTAATTTTAATTCATCAACCCGGCCCAAAAACCGAAGGACATAAATCTCTCGCGCTATAAATAAGTTAGAAACTAGGGTTTTTTCGTCTTCTACGCGCCGCACTAGAGCTTCATCTCTCCAGCTTCTCTGCGTCTAAACCTTCTCCGCTACCGAGGAGTAACAATGGCGGTCGTTGAGCAAGAGGTCAAGCTGTTCAATCGGTGGTCCTTTGAGGATGTTCAGGTCTCTTTCCCTCCCTTTCTCTCTCACTCCCTCGTTGTTGGCCTCTATAGATCTGATTCCGTAGGAGGGTCATATAGAAAATTTTATAAGGTTCAGTTTGGATATAACGTGATAGTTATCTATTATAAAAAATGGCATTTTCCTGAACCAATCGTGGTCCCGATTTAATTAGAATTCTTGGGTTTTGCTATTTCTGAATATACTATTGCTTAAATGCTGTCGAAATGTTTTAGTTGTGAATCAGATAGACGAAATAACATTACTGAATGCACAATCTCTTTTATCTGGATCAGATGGTTTGAAATTATCTTCAGAATAATGGATTTAATATTATTGCAGTTTATTGTGGACTTAATATCAGTCTCATACATCTTTATATGCTATTGCATGTACTTGTTGTAGAACAATGTAGTCATCTCCTGTTGTATTTAGTAAAAAATTAAATGGTTATAGCATTTAGTTGGTACTGACTTTCAATTACAAATAGAAGCGGAAGCAATATCTTATACTCATAAAGGATGAATTGAGTATACATTAAAAGATAAAAAAAAATCAGTCAATTTGTATCATGTTAAATGAGAAAGGCCATCATGTTGTTTAGATTATGTCAATTACTATCAACGGGTTGCTATTATATAGTTGCTATCTTGACGTTCTCTTGTCTGCTGTCTTGTAGGTAGGTGACATTTCACTGGCTGACTACATTGGTGTGCAGCCGACAAAGCATGCAACATACCTGCCGCACACTGCTGGCCGGTACTCGGTGAAGAGGTTCAGGAAGGCACAGTGCCCAATCATTGAGCGCCTGACCAACTCACTGATGATGCACGGGCGCAACAACGGGAAGAAACTTATGGCAGTGCGGATTGTCAAGCACGCCATGGAGATCATCCACCTACTCACAGATGCCAACCCCATCCAGATCATCGTCGATGCCATCATCAACAGGTTCTTAGCAAGATCAGCATTGTGTATAGTATATTTTGATTTAAGTGTTGTTGTTTTTTGTTGAAGAAAGTGGGGTATATGCCCACCAAATTCATTATAAATCATAAAGTTGTTTCTGAACACAACTCCAAACAACTGGAACCTATTTAGTGAATTACAAACATGAGATTGGAACCTATTTAGTCAATTGGCTTTCTAAGTTTTTCTTCTTTTCATCTGAGTGAGCTCAGTTTGATTTCATCAACTTAACAGTGGTCCAAGGGAAGATGCTACAAGGATTGGGTCTGCTGGTGTGGTAAGGAGACAAGCAGTTGATATTTCTCCTCTCAGGAGGGTCAACCAGGCTATCTGGCTTCTGACAACTGGGGCCAGGGAAAGTGCTTTCAGGAACATAAAGACCATTGCAGAGTGCCTTGCTGATGAGCTCATCAACGCTGCCAAGGGTTCTTCCAACAGGTAATCTATTACCTTGTACTTGTTTATTGTGGAACTATGAAAGACCTGTGTTTTGCAATTAAAAGTTTATTATTTTAGTTGCTCTTTATGTGTGATAGAGTTCGGTTGAGTCAGCTGTAGTTTTAAATATGAAGTTTATGAAAAATGATCCACCCAAAATGATAAGCAAGTTTGAATTTTATTTGCTCTTCCGGAAGATAGGAAAATGGTCCCCCAATTGGAACCAGAAAGTATAAATTTGGTTTCAGCTAGATACAGGACATAAGAGAGGAGAGAGCATGTTGGTTGGCTGATTTTTATGTGGTAAAAATTATAACTGGCGGTTTTTCAAGATTCTATTATTAAATTACAGAGAGTTGATGCAGTTCTGGTCTTTTCTTTATACTCAAACTGGGGCTGTTTAATGTTTAGTTTGGGCAAAAATCTTGTTCTTCCCCATTTTGAAAAGCCTGGATTTTATTAGCTTGTTTATTTTTCATTTTTAAATAAAATCTGTGTTGGGTTCGTAATGCCTTAACAGTTCCAGTATTTTGGTGCCACTGGTACCATTTTTCAACTTGAATGTCTACAGAAAAATCCTTGTATATGATTTACTTCAGTGGCTTAGTTTTATCTTTTATCATGTTATTAACAGCTATGCCATCAAGAAGAAGGATGAGATTGAGCGTGTTGCCAAGGCTAACCGTTGAGCATGGGTTATTTTTTTTTTTGTCAGCAAAAGCCTGTTTTGGTGGATAAAAGTGTGGTTTTTGTTCTGAGTCTTGTTTAGTTGAGATGTACTTCTGAGTTTTGTTGTTCTAAATTTGCTAGCAATTTAGAAGGCTATTGTTCGTTCCGGATTCTTGCATTTTTGTGTTGTGTTATTTTTATCATTTGGCGGGAGTATTATGTTATTAACTAGTCAGGTTTTCAATCATTTCTGCTCCATTTTATATTTTTTTGTGCAAAACTTGACCATGACCACATTTTGTACGAGCTAGAAGGCAAAATTGTGGTTCTCAGTTCTTACCAATATAGTTAGTGTTAATGCTGCAATTTGTATTTTAAAATAAAACTGGAAATTATAATATTAATATAATTCATATGATATACGCTTGAGTGATTTTAAATTATAATTGTCTGAAATTAAGGGTGCATAATATAATATTAATATTAATATTGTAATTAGCTTTTTTTAAATTCATGGTTAATATTATCAAAATGATTATTGTCAAATGATTCCTTCTTTCCAAAAATAAGCATATCAATTAGGTCAAATGTTTAACTTTTTCTTTTTATAATTCATATTATGTTAAACTTGATTAGAAGACAATCAATTAGCTTAATGTTTTTCTCATATTTCAAGTTTAGTAAAATCAAAGAAAGTTGATACTAAGCATTTCAAATATTGGTATTTGATGGTAGACTTGTACAGTACTACAGTAGTATTGAATAAAAATATTCTTTAACTATATAATGTTGTTTTCTTTCCAAAAATAAGCATATCAGTTGGTAGACTCCTTTTTTTAAACTATTCAAGTTTTTCTATATATAATTTGGAGTGAAATGCTATGAATATTGTAAAATTGACATTTATTTATATTTGATCCTCATAATTTAAAAGTCTAACTCTGTTTCTAAATATAAATTTCTAAATATAAATAAAGCTAATACTTAACAAATAAAAATAAAATATAGATGAGATCAATTTTATATAAATATTGACATGAAAATACTTCCATCTGATCAATACCGTATCCATTGACATCTTACCCCGGAGTAGTCTCTCCCGTCTGTATAGTCTTTTCTCCTAATATGGTTATATTCCATCCATTTTTACTCTCCACGGAGAAGTCATGGTAACTTTATAGAGTATGTTACCAAAATAAAGATAAATCAGCAATAAAAATCTTCACAAGGAGAATAAGTAACTCATTGTAATTTTTGTGTTTCTCAATTTCTTTTCATTGAACTTTAAGAATGTTTTCTCTCGAATTTCCTCTCGACGGGGGGCAAAATCACTTCCATTTGTATCCTCGTCAAACATCGAATTAGTGCACAATAGGCCGCAGAATAATTACAAAATTGAGCACTAACCAAACGAACTAACTTCGTGATCATATTACAAGATAGACCATTATCATAACCAATAGCAAACAAACATCAAAGGAAGCAACCCATCACTTGAAAAGAAAAGAAACATTCAAGCAAACAAAGGACTACGACCTAAAACCTGACACAACTACATCAGAGTCCTGGGGCAACTGGTTCACTGTAATACATGTTACTTTGATTTAACTATGTTCAAAAATTAATATATATTAAATAATAACAATAATAAAAGACACAAAAAATTTGACCTTATTGCCCAATTGGAAAAAGATATTGCTCAGTCAAACAGAAGATACGGTGAGGTCACGACAGAAAAATTACCAGAAAAACAACACTCACACAAACTCTAAACAGCCTCTATGAGTAAATCCAAAGCTAGCTAGTCTCATTTTAATTAATAAATTGTAGAGGCACTTGTACACATTACTTTATCAGGACTGAACAGCGAGCCTTTGGAGATGCTCAGAGAATACTTGGAAACTGACATCATCAGTGAATATGATGTCAGAACCTGGGGCCACTTCATGTGCCGTGGTGTATGTAGCTGACGGGTTTAGTTTAGCCAACAAAAACCTTGCCTGCATTAATTCCCCAAATAATATGTTAACCTGACAATTATGGTGAATGTACATTGCCGACAGAAAAAAGAAAAAGGAAAAAGATGTACCTGTGAGCCATGTTGATCACAAACAACTAATCTAGGGACAGGGAAACGGCCCTTTATTATAATTTGTGCTTCCTCATGTGGAGCCTGTAGCAGCTCTGCAAATGCCTATACGAAAATGTGAAGCATAAATTATTCCTCAATCCGTCAATCACCTTATGCCTTGGCTTATGAAAATTACTCTTGCTAGATTTTTAACTTACCTAACAGGACCAGTAAAACTTGCTGAACAAGTTGCATAATTAATTAATCGAGCCAGCAGTTTGATAATCTGGAGGAGATGTAATTTTATGAATTTCACTATTCACACATACCACACATACCCCCCCCCCGACCAAGACCCCATAAACACGCACACATGCAAAATACCCGCAAAAAAGAATGCCAGATTAAGTTACAGAAAATAATACCTGATGCTCAGGTTGGTTCTGATATCCCATGTTGCGCCATTGGGCAACAGTGAGGCCATGGAAAATGACAACACTGAAATAGGCATCAAGTAGCAATATACGATCAGGGGCAATTGCAGCAACATCAAGCAGGACAGGAGTAGGGGGAGCGCTAAACGAGAAAGCGATGAGCGACGGCTGGATCATTGCCACTGAATTTGTTACACTCTCTCTGTTCAGAATCATCCGGAAGAATGCCGTTTCATCTGGACTGTTGTTGAATACCTATAAAGAAGAAAAATAAGGAAATGTTGGATTTCAGATGCTAACTGTTTGATTCTCAAGTTACAAAAAAATATATTTCTCCGGGACTTCATTTTTTTCTGTTTTCTTCTTTAATTTTTATTTAACACTTTTTTTTTGCTATTTCCAGCCAAAAAAAACCCGAAAAGATGCATAATTGGTTTGTCGGGATAAAAAGGGTCCAGTACTGGCATATATAATTCTTTGACATAATGCATGAGCAAAACTTAGAATTAGTAGCTACCTGGACAAATTGAGATCGCCTAAGGTTGAACATGAATTGGGGAAAGAGGGAGAAATTAGAATGCAAACTAAATGAGGCAGGGTCATCCTTGCGATAGTCGCCGAATCGAGAACACAGCCTTATCAACGATCTGTCTATCCACCTTGTGGCATCAAACTCCTCCTGGAGATGAAACCAAAAGAAAAATTGTCTTCAATTTATATAAAATATAGACATAGAAAATATAGAAAATAGCATAACAACATAACAGGCTAAATGGTTACGAAAATTATTGGATTATACCTCCATCTCCATCTTCAACGAGATGTATCTTGCCAAAACAACAGCTGCTGTTTCTTGGTCAAACCCTTGAACTAATTCCTGTGTTTTGAATCATGATTATATATACAACCAATCCCCTAATGAAATATGCTATGATATAAATGAGCCATAAGAAAAGTAACAAAGAACATACAAAAATTCAGCCTAAAAGCTCCTTCTGCGAGTATGTCATCAGGACAATGGTGTGTGTACAGATATTACATTTTTCTTAAAAGATGTATTTTGAAAAATAAGAGAAAAAGCATGACTAACCTCTGTACCATTGGTGCTATCAACCCAGCTTCGGCAAATAGTCGCAACCCTTATCTTCATTTGACCCTCGGGGTTCTGATAACTAGACAAAATATGGAGATTCTTGATATACTAAGAAAACCATAATTCCAAGGAAAATAGTTTAAAATGTTAAAAAGACAAAATGGGCTCATACTTGGTTACAAACTGAATATAGGCATGGGGATTTGCATGCCCAGGCTGGCTAGAGCGTTCACTTGGCGACACATCAAAAAATACCGTCAATGATGTGCTTCGATCGAGGCCGCACATCTTCCATGCAGTTGTGTTCCCTTGACCAACAACTGATTCAGCACATAAAACTCCTTTCTGGAATAAATTTGAGCAACTTTAACTTAGATTCATCTAAACTTTAATAAAAACAACAATTTATAGATACTTATAGCTTATTACCTTCTCCAAAGACGTACATGGTCCGATTACACCCTGTATCTTCAAATCTTTTGAGCAGTTGACCTCAAGAGTCCCACTGCAATTATTGACATAGATACATAATGAACTAATAGATTTTAAAAAAGTGTCCTGTCATTATTATTTCATAACTTTTTGAATAGAAGGAGCTTATTACTTCAATAATTTGAGATCTGTGTTAGCTAAAATTTCTGTTTGTGATAATTCAGGTTATGATTCCTGAACATCACCAGAAAATTTCTAATCAGGCCTTAAACTCTCTTTATCTCTCTCTAAAAACCTTGGCTGCGGCTGCCAACAGCTCTCTTTCTAAACTTGCTATAGAATTCTCTGTACTCTAGAGTCTGGCCTCCCTCAAAGGTCTTCATAGGCCCCAAACTAAATCAACTCATCACGCGACAAATACCACCACCACTTCAGGATCAAATTGCATTATAAGTGGTATGTTGCAACGAGAAATTGTTCTATTAGGTTAAAGCGAGACAACATTGTGAGTTTTGTGGGACCTCAGGACAACAAAGCAATCATGCAAAGTTGGATCCAGCATAACGAGTTCATTAGGGAACCAACAAGATGATAGGCCTGCCAGGTTTCTCAAGGCAATGGAAAAAAAAAACGAGCATGATGTGGACAAATCTAAGGGGAACCCGAAGGATCAAGGTTGTTGTGCACAATGAAGCAAACTTATATGGCTGGACAAGGCTGAAACCGACATGCCATGATAATAGCAAGCTAAGATGTGTAAAAAGCTGAGAGAGATAGAGAGAGAAGCTGATCAAACAAATCATCATCACAAATTATACAAACATGGTCGGATAAATTGAAAACCAACATGCATGTGCACAGTGCACCTCTCCATCTCAATCTGATTCAGCTTTTGCAAACAACAAATATCTTCAGTTTATGTTTCCCGAATTTCAAATCACATGTATCTATATGTATTCACAAAGTTAGTCAAAATAACTCGTTATTGTGCTGCTCATGAAATCCATCAAACTTGTCAAACACAACTGCCTAAGAAAAGCACGAGTTCAACTTTTATGTTTGTTGTACATGACTCAAAGAATGAAAAATTCTAACCTGACTACTAAATTCAGATTAAAAAACCTACACAAAACATGGCCTCTTACATGCTAAGGCAGAACAAAACCACAAAGAGGTTTGGTGCAGATGTTGGGAGAAAAAAAATGATTGGGACGGAGAGAAAGAGAGACCTACCTATAGGTGTAACAGAAAGAATAACAGCATAAAGTTACTGTTTAATTGTTAAAGAAAGGGATAAAACATGTTATAGAAATTCTTCATTCAAGTTACCACGTTAGTGCAAAGGAAAGTACAGTCACCAAATTGGTTTTCAGTGAAGTACAAGAAACTGACCTTGTAATATTTCTTTGGTTTAACAATTAAAATTTATGAAATTTCTTTACAATGACGCAACATGTGGATAAAACAAAATCAGGCTTTACTAAGGCATGGCACTTGCCAGACAGCCGGTAATTTAGTGCCAGCAATGGAACAACAGCAGACAAGATTAGTATGGGTGAAGTACACTTTATATAGGTATTGACCATCTATACAAATTGGACTTTAACTTAATAATATCCTAAATGTGTTACTTTTATATAGATGACTATCAAACAGATGAAATAAAAAGTACCGTAACAATTGAATGGAATAAAACTTACTTGAAAGAAAGCCCTAGTGCGTTCTCCCCCACATCGAAAATGCGCTTGAAAGAGTCTTTGAAAACTGCATGGCCAAAGCTCTCTGAAAGTACTACCAGCCCCCCAGTCCTCTCCACCACAACTTTCATCTCCGAAATTCCCACCTAAAAAAATTATTAGAATGGTCAAACTTCTAGTTGTTCATCATATTTCTCTTGAAGGAAAAACAAAAAAAAGGAAATATTGAAGAACCTGGTCAAGTGCAGAAGCAAAAAGGTCTAACACATGACCTTGACTGACCAACTGCTTGGCAAGGCCATCATAAAATTTGACTGCTTTTTGAAAATGAGGAGCTGCATCCTTAGCTAGATCCTTGTGAGACCGCACTGGCTCTGACATGTCTTTCGACACAATCTGTCAGGTCAGAAAATGTAACGACACAATCTGTCAGGTCAGAAAATGTAATGAGACTGGGCCCCTTTTCTTGGAAAAATATCCCTTCTGCCCTGATCAAAATTGCAAATGCCACTACCACTCTTTGAAGAAATTAGATCTAGTTTTGAAGACCAGGTATGAAAAACGAAAAGGTTTTCAAAATCTGGCAAGTTGAAACCTCCCCCAGAAAAAGTTGGTAGCTGCACTCACCAAATATCCACTGCCATTTTTATAATACTATTTTGGATAATTTTATGTTATCTTTGACATGTTACTTGAGCATGAAATAACCCTGCACAACTCTAATTAAGGATTTAAATACAGAAAATCTGGATCAACCGATATAGACTAAAGTTTGGCTGGTAAGAGCAGTACCAGAAGAGACCAAAATGGTCAGGTTATAAAATCAAATACTATCATCCCTGATACAAAATCGAGGTTGTATATTTACCATTCCAGGGCCTTCAGTGCATGGCCCACCTAGGAGAGCAATGATGCGTGCTCCAGTACCAGGCATGCAAGCGCCAAGTAGCCCTGCTGCAATGCTTAGTGCAACTCCAGTACACCTGATGGATCTATTCCCTGCCTCTATTGGCCATTGATCTGTTTGTAGATCGTCAAATAGCTGCACATGCAAACCATACAAGAAAAAGGTCAGAAATTCAGTTACAATGAAATAAAATGGGATCCTTGTTGCATTTTTGCAAACCATAGTGGTTCAGAGTCCCCAAAGCCTGA
The DNA here is from genome assembly GCA_024447775.1 of Carex cristatella. Lineage (NCBI taxonomy): Eukaryota > Viridiplantae > Streptophyta > Magnoliopsida > Poales > Cyperaceae > Carex > Carex cristatella. Next base: position 5,009,682 of record JAJHPF010000022.1, read on the forward strand.
AATATAATTGGGATATTTTAAAGTGGGTTATGCTAACTCATTATCCAAAATAGACACCAATGCAAAACAAGACCTATTGTGCAGTTAAATAAGAACGATATCCAGTAAACTTAGTCCATATTTTCTTCAAAAAATGGCCAAACTAAGGTCCTGATGTTTCCCCTATACATACATGTTGGAGAAGATAATGTGGGTATTTTCATTTTGCTGAATTAAGAAAATGTTAACCTGTAACAGGCATTAAAACCTTGCAACGATTCTTTTTTTGCATGCAAAGTTTTCCCATTAACATTTGAACATACACATGCTTGGTTTTTAGGGTCAAAACCTGTCAGGGACAGCATGGCAATTCACCAAACACTTAGGCTCAAATTGTTGGAACTACTTGCTAATTCAGCTAATTACATACAGTTTATGGAATAGACTATAATTCCCAAGTTTTCTTTTCCCACAGTTCTTTTCCGGGACATGGAATCCGAAACTCACTATAAAATTAAACACTTGAGTTTACTATTACCAACTCAGTTGAAGAACCAATATACTGAATAAGAAATTTATCTATGATCCTACCGCATTAAGTGTGTATTCACATTCTGAAGCGGGAAGTAGGAACCGATTGACTGCCGCAGATGGATGATTGAAACCATTAACCTGCTGCTGGGGCCCCTTCGGCCCAATGGGACCCATATGCCGACCTGACAACCCCAGCTGATCTAAGATCTGTTCCTTTGTTATTTCCTTGGTCCCTCTAAACACAAAAATCTTTGTCAGATCCGCAAACCCCAATTCGTGCAGATGCACCTGAGTCCCAAAGGTAATCAAACCGACAAGCGCATGATCTGGAATCAACCCAATGGCCTGCCTCATGGCTGATTTAACAAACTCCAATTCCTCCTCTATTACGCATGTATCAATCACGAACAGAAACACTGGCGGTGGTGGTGCCGGCATCGCTGCTGGATTGGACTCGTATGGGGAGTATTCTACTGTTGTGCATTGCGGGTATAATTCTCCAGGTATATTGGTTTCGGAGATGCTCTGATAATGAGGCGGAAAGTGGTTACGGGAGTAGCAGATGGGGCAGATCCAGATCTTGGCCGTGAAATCCACTTGCGAGAAGGGGTTGACAACTGCGAGGCAAGGTGGTTTGCAACGGAGAGGAGGGTAGGGTAGGGATACGAGGGAAGGAGAGATACGGAGAGGGGAGATGCACGCGGCGAGGGGAATAACGCTTTTGCTCGCCTCGAGCTTGGATCGAGGCAAGGCGTTCCATGTCAGGCGGATCGCGTCGGGTCCATCCGGATCGGCGGCGCCGGAGAGCGCTGTGGGGTCGGTCGCCATGGCCGGATTTGAGCGGAGGAGGTAGAGAGAGGAGGTCGCGGAGGCGAGATCGGGAAGAGAGAGAGGGGCTTTTATTTCGCTGTTTCTGTTATTACTTCTGTATGGGGGCCTATTCGTCTCTGCCAATTTGATTTCGCTGTATTGTTTGACAATTTGTTTCTGATGGAAGACGTGTATTGAGACACTGTAAACTGGGTCCCACATCGTTAATTTCATTGGCTTAAAAGAATTTAATAGGGGTGTGGCCCACTGGTCAAAAGACTGACTATGGAGCCCACTCCGGAGAAAAGAGCTAGAAAAACGGGGATTCGTAGAATCTGAAGAATTCAGATCCAACGCCGTACCAGACCATAAATGAGATATGAATTGTGTGTTTTATCTAGCACCAATTTCAAATCAGATTTTTATTTTTATTTTAAATAGATTTTAAAGTAATTTTGATTCGGCTTAGAAGTATTTTATGCGATCACTTGCCTTCCTGAGGAGCAATTGAAAAAATTAGACGGTCCAGATTAATTCCAACCAAACTAAACTCAATCCGATGCCTGTTGAGGCTGTAGGGGTCTTCTTTGAGATTCGTGCCAAGTGAAATGAACAATCCGAATTTATACATGGGTGATGCGGATTCCGTTGTTACACTACACGAACATTACTAGGAGCAAACGAGTCCGAGTTGTTCAACGAAATTGATAATATGGAATTTTTAGGGAAATAAATCTGCTGTTATTCTAAGGTTATTCCGATTCTAGTTCTCCAAATTTATGTACGAATTTTAACAAAAAAAAAAAAACTTTGTCATGCACGTATCTCAATAAAAATCAACGTTTGAGATCGGCATAATTAGCTCAATATGATTTTTCTTTTCGTTCCTATTCGCTCTGTGGAGCAGATTCACTGTAATTAGATTAGGTGGCTCCACTTGTCCATGAGTACAAATAGTAAAATTGTGAAATCTTGGCACGTCTTTTTTCTACTTGGTTATATTATAGATAATTTGATTATTAGCATACATATAAATAAATAAAATAAGGTTACATATATTATATATATATAGTGTGTTTATTTCTAGTCGCCATGCACCATGACTTAGTTTGTACAATTGACAAGATTATCTTTATAGAGATTACATTTAGCGGTTTAAATTTGATCTTTTGGACTTTAAATATTGAAAAACAATTTAGTTGCACGGGACTTCAAGAACAATCGATTTGATATTGGCCCCCTCTCTCTCTATACATGTATATTTTGAGATTGTTGATAGAATTTAAACGATAATTTTTAGTTTCATTTTTGTTCTTATTCTTTTTTTTTCAACTTAATTATATTTCCGACTTAATTAAAAAAAACAGAGTGGATCCTAGCTATTAATGCACCTCCTAATCAACCTGAACAAGAGATACCTATCCCCTCCAGTCCTTTTGCCATTCTTAATATAATATTTTTTGACTACTAGTGTTGTAAATAATAGTATGTGCTTGTCGGACGGACATAGTACTGCCAAGCGATTAATCAGAATCAATCATCAGCCGATTAATCAGAAAAATATGTGACGGTTTGATCACTGTCGACGACTAATCGGCCGATTAATCAGTCTAAACAGACATTTTTTACAACACTGTTGACTACCTCCTTTAAATCTCATACTAAGTAGATTTTGACATACTTTTGATTTGTTCAAGACTGAAAAAATTGAGAATGAAACTTTTGCTACATATAGAAGACAAAGAATCATCGTTTCTAGCTATATATATATATATATACATACATACATATATGAAGAGGGATCCACTTGCACCATTTTTTTGGTGACACCGAATTACACTCTACATTTTTAAAGTTCAAGCAGTCGATCTAAACTGTTCAACATGATGAATATATTAAAATTTGCTTTCATATCAAATTTTACATTTTTTTGATTTTTTTTTTTACTATTTATTAAGATGGGTACAAAAATTCAATGATTTGAAAACAACGATTTTGTAAAATACTTAATAAATAGTAAAAAAATTCAAAAAAAATGTAAATTTTGGTCTCCAAACACATTTTAATATAAAAATCATGTTAAATGGTTTGGATCGACTGTTTGAACTAACTTTAAAAATGAATGGTGTAATTTGATGTCACCAAAAAATAGTGTAAGTTGATCCTTCCTCTATATACATATATATATATAAATATTACCTCTGTCACACTGTTGTGAGTATTACTAGAGGAGAAAGACCACCTAGTACATAGTGTAATGTAAAAAGTGTATGGCACATGTATTAATACACATGGCTAAGAATATACATACAACATCACGTTTAAATTTTTTGAAATATTGATACGACACAGTGTTTTGGACACGTCTAAACACAACACCGTTTAAATAAACTACCTGATACATCAGTTCAGGTTGTGGATCAGTGACATCAGTTCCTGTCTTCTTTATCACAACTGTCATTGACACAGCCTTTCCCACCTGAATTCAAATATAAAGCCAACAAGTGGAGGGAGCAAGAAGGAAAGACCAAGTCACCACACCATCTTAGAAGTGCAAATGGATTGGATAGTGGTAAAATCATATCCGTATCAGCTTTTATTTTTTGAATACAGATCGAATATTAGACGAATACATATACATATTGGATATTAAATGAATACACATCCACATATTCATTTTTTTATTATAGTGAATAACATAAATTTCTTCATAATATATATTAAATTATATATTTTATATTTATTATTTAGATATGGATAATTAAAATTTAAAACCATCCATATCTGTATCTGCACATATATTTGAATATCAGTATTTAATTTTTTTAATACGTATTGAGATCACCTCATCATTTAATCTCTTTTGCTAAGAAGTATTGTCGATCAGCCTTTTTGTTTTTGTTTATGTAATGACCACGGGCTTCAAAGTAAAATAAAATAAAATAATTATATGTAGCCCGCGGAGTCATCCCCGTACCATCCCCACGGACTCCAAAAAGAAAAATCGCTCCCACTAACTAACTAATTTGACATGTTGACTAATTAAGGGCAATAAATGCTAGCTATTTTGTCTCTTTCTTAAGAAAGGTTAATATTTATTCAAGAGATGCTCCGACTAAAGAATAAAATTATTTTAAAAAGTAACATTTAATTCTGTAATTAAAATTATATTTTTAATATGAAAATTCAATTTGGAAAATTTTATAAATGATTTAAATTAAAAACTTAGTAAATACTGATGTGCAAAAAGTTAAATAGTAAGATATAGGATGCTAAATAGAATCTATGCAACTTATTTATAATTTTAGAGATTAACACTTTTGACTTTAAAGATAAATACTAACATTCATAATGTTAAATAATAACATTCTTAAAGTTAATTACTAACATTTCTGAAGTTAAATACTGAGATGTATAAAGTTAAATACTAAGATATAGGATGCTAAATAGAATCTCTAAAATTATTTATAATTTTAGAGATTAATACTTTTGACTTTAAAGATAAATACTAACATTCATAATATTAAATACTAACATTCTTAATGTTAAATACTGATGTGCGGGGACGCGGGGACGATATCAAATTATTTTGTCATTTTTTGCAGGGCAAAGATTGTGTCGTTGTTGGGCGCGGACAGTTAATACTCCAATGAATAGAGTTAAATACTTGTTCGATGCACTATAAATACACTATAGATAGATGTTAAATACTACAGAAAATTTAAATACTCAAAGGGTCAGAAGCTAATATTTTTTTTATCTTTTAGTGGGAACATAGGAGGATGGTGGTGCGAAAATAGTTATCGAGGTCCAATAAAAAAAACAAAAAGTCCAGAAGAAAATTTCGCGCGGAGTTCACTTCATAGTTTTTCATAGTTTTTTTTTGAGGTGCACTTCAGAGTTCAGACTACCTAACAATCTGAACTTGCTACGACAACGCTAAAAGTCTTCCCTTCTATCAGAAGAAATCTGATTGCTCCTTTTCCTCTGTCATCATCCTTCAAGAGCCATAACAAAGTTAACAGTTAACACGGTGCACAAGACAACAGCACAAGCCAGTCAAAAGTTACCGCCTACCGGGGCCGGGAGAAAAGAATTCGCATCCTCTGAGATATCTCAAACTTTGCGTGACTTTTTGGAATATGCCAATCGTTCAAATACATTCTGCACGAATCTCTAAGCTCAAATAATACTGGCCCCCTACTGTTTCCCGAATAGACACCGGACACGTCGGTCACTAGGGCTGCTAATGAGTCAAGCCGGCTCGCGAATCAATGAGTTGAGCGGCTCAATATTTCATAACGAATCGGACTCGAAACTGAAAAAAAGTCCAAACTCGACTCGGCTCGCTTTTGAAGGGAAAAAACTCAGCTCGACTCGGCTCGGCTCGCGAGTCGTGAGTTGGCTCATATTTTTACTTAATTATTAACAAAAAAATTGTGTTGGACATTTTATTCTGTTGCAATACATAAACATCATTTACGTTACTATTCAACAGCGAGTTCTTCATATTATACAAAATATTAGAAAAAAATAAGTTAACAATAAATTAATAAATAAGATAATAAACTAAATAATATTCATATTAAACATAGAATGATATTGTTTCACCAATTTTCTCGCGAGCTGAGCCGAATCGTATTGTATTGTTATAACAAATTCTAAGATAATAAAATACAAACACATATGATTTATATATATGAATCCAGTAATTAAGGTGTATTATTTTTCAAATACATATGTAATCCAATAATATATAGGACAATTTTTTTTTTATATTGTACTCTCTTTAAACATGAAAAAAGCTCGGCTCGCAAGCCGGCTCATGAGTTCGCGAGCCGAGTCGAGCCAAGTATTTACATGAGCCGAGCTTTTTTCTTTCAAAAGTGAGCTAAGTTAGAGCCGAATCATTTTGCTTCTCTCATTGAGCCGAGCCGAGTTTGAGCCGAATCTTAATCGTTAGTAGCAGCCCTATCGGTCACGCAAAAATTGAGATATCTCAGAGGATACGGTGAGAAAATGAATTCGCATCCTCTGAGATATCTCAAACTTTGCATGACTTTTTGGAATATCTCAATCGTTCAAATAAGTTCTACGCGAATCTCAAAGCTCAAATAATACTGGCCCCCTACATTCCCCCGAATAGGCACTGGACACGTCAGTCACGCAAAAATTGAGATATCTCAGAGGATACGCACCCGGAGAAAATACCCGGAGCAGTATTCAAGATATGATTCTATGTACCGATACATCTCTTTTACTTCGTATGGCAAGTTATGCACACTGTTAGCTAGACTCTGTGAGCGACTTGTTACATACGTAGGTAGGCCGGAAAATCTACCGCTGAGTCGTCGTTGACTCGTTGGAAGAAAATTAAACGAAGAAAGAAGTGGAACAGTAAGTATTAACCGACGCAACACCGCGACCCAACTCCGTGCGCATAGACGTATCCGTTCGGATTCGGATCCCTGAAGTAACTCAAATTTAAAGTTTGGATTCGGATCGTTCGATCAGAATTCGGGCCCATTCCGGTCCGAGGTGGGAATGTGGGATGCACGTGGATCTTTAATATTCGTGCCAAAGCAGATCAAACGGTCCTGATAAAAAATCAAAATTTGAGGTACCTTAGGAGATAAGAATTCACGCGCTCCGTGCAAGTGATATGGATCCTCCGGTCTCTCCTGAAATATCACTACATTTGATCCCGTGCAATTAGTTGGATTTTAGTTCTGCACGATGGAAAATTGCAGGGAACGCGTGCCTTTCTTACAGTTAAGGTACATCTGAGGAATCAATTTGGAAAAGAGAAGAGACCTTCCCTCTCCCTCCTCCACTAGTAGACCAAACAATGGGGTCTCGTTTCTTCACCCTGGCAGCCTTTCTCTTACTCCTCCTAGTTGTCTCGAACAATTTTCCTGCAGCGGCGGCGAATGACGTCGAGAGCGACGACGACGACTCGCCCAAATTGCCGGGCTGTAGCAACAAATTCCAGCTGGTTAGTTCAATTGCGATCTCTGTGATCTAAATTTTCGCTTAATTGTTCAGAATCAGGTTTGGGGCGAACCAGAAGGATTAGTGGAGTATTAGGTTGCGCGATTACCTTAGTTGATTGGATCATTAAAATATTTCTGGCTAATTGGGTATCATAGATGTGATTTGGGTATTTTTTGACTACTGAACAACTTCATGAAAACTTTGATCTAACTCGAGGAAACTATTGTTAAGTCAAAAAGGCCATATTTATTCTACCAAATTCCTGAAACTATTGTCCCAGGTTATCCTCTTGACTCTGAAATAACATTTTGTGACTGTGACAGTGAATTAGGCAATTGGGCAGAGCTGGAATTGGATAATTAGTTTTAAGAAGGCATGTAAAAGCAAGGTGTTAAAAATTGAAATAAATGATCCTCCTCACGTTCTTATGTTGCTGGGAGTTTATTGATTTTATTAGATTTTACAAAAAATTTCAGGTTAAAGTGCAAAATTGGGTGAATGGAACAGAAAGGACAACGTATGTAGGATTAAGTGCAAGGTTTGGGCTTGTTTTGCCTAAAGAAGCTTCTGATACCCAAAAACATTATGCTGTTCTTGCAGACCCCTCTAATTGCTGCTCCAATTCTTCATCTGAGGTACCATTTTGTGAATTCTTGTTCTTTTTTTTTTAGGAATTTAATTGGCTCATATCAATGTTCGATCAATGCAGCTGAAGAATTCAATTGTGTTAGCCAAGAGGGGGGATTGTGCCTTCACTACTAAAGCTAAGATTGCACAGTCAGGAGGTGCTGCAGGTTTAATTGTTATAAATGATGATGAAGGTATAGCTAGCTGTATGCTATTATTGGCTTGTTATTCACATCAAACCAATTGAGAACCTGACCAATTAACTGTTTTAATTGTCCAGAGCTGTACAAGATGGTTTGTTCAAATGATACATCAATAAATGTAACTATTCCTGTTGTCATGATTCCAAAGTCAGCTGGTGAAAAATTGACAGAATCCTTGGCAACTGGTGTGAAAGGTAAATTATCATTCATGTTTTGAATGTTTTAGTTCCTTTTAGTCTCTTTTGGAAAGATTATTCCTATTTCCTTTGAAGATTAACCGAGCTGCTTGTATATGTTGCTACTGCTTGTTAAAATGGTGTGGAGTACAAAGCAAAAAGCTCTTAAGTAGGTGCTCAACTTGCGTCGGAAACATTGTCGAGTCAAAAAAGTTTTACAAAGAAAAAAATGTCATGTTGTTAAATGTTTATTATGATGAACATTTTAACACCTTCTTCATCTAATAATCGTCGTTCTTGTTTGTAGTGGAGATTTTATTATATTCTCCATACAGACCAATTGTTGACTTCTCAGCTGTATTTCTGTGGATGATGGCTGTGGGGACCATTGTGTGTGCTTCACTGTGGGCTGAATGGGTTGCCTGTGAGCAAGTGGATGAGGAGTATAATCAGCTAACGCGCAAGGTTATTTTCCTCTTCTCCATTTATTGCTCTTCACTTGTACTCGCATGCACTGCTCGTTATTGGTGTTTATATACAAGATATATGATGCCCACTTGATCAGTTGCCATTTATTACCTTTATTTCCTTTTCTCAATGGCAATCTGGCTATGTAATGGGGTGGGGGAGGAGTGGAGTTTGCTCAGCATGCAACAGGCCTGATGAGAGTAAATCCTGCAGCTTTTAATTCACACACATGATTTTATTGTTTTTGGCTTTGGACAGGATGGAGTTAATGCTGGGTCAGATGCAACGCAAGATCCTGAGAAGGAAATACTTGAGATTAATGTGAAGGGGGCCATTACATTTCTTATAGCTGCCTCAGCTTTCCTGTTACTTCTTTTCTATTTTATGTCATCTTGGTTTGTTTGGCTGTTGATCGTCTTATTTTGCATCGGAGGAGCTGAAGTAATCTTCTATTCTTGTTTATTTCTTTCTCCCATTAATCCTTTTGGATGCAGCAATTGATGTTTTCTCCCTTCCAGAATTTCTTCCTTTTTGTAATTAAGACATGCAATTTACTTTTTTAGGGTATGCATGTCTGCGTGGTGACGGTCCTTTCCAGGTACAATAACTCTTAGCTTAACGATATGAGAAAATTAAAAGTCGCATAATTACCTAATTAATATTTGAAGTTTTAAGTGTTAAGACAATCTGATTCCTAAGCGAATTAAATAGAATTTTAACTACTTGTATGCACATAGCAGGAAAATACTGTTCTGAACTTTTTTTATTGTTGCCATGTTGGCTTTGTTTAACAGAGTATGTAAAGAATGTCGACAGAGGACAATAAATCTCCCCTGTTTTGGTGAGGTCTTGCTGCTATCTGCTATTGCTTTCCCTTTTTGTGGGGCCTTTGCCATTGTTTGGGCTGTGTTTCAACATGCGTCATTTGCTTGGATTGGTCAAGATATTCTTGTCAGTCTCCCTCTCTTTCTCAGTCTCTTCTTTTGTAACTATTTATTCATTATCTTACTTGGGTTCCTTTTGCTTAATTTAGCCTTGAAAGAGTTGTTAAAGACCCAATTGTTTATATTGGTTTATCTGTATATTATAATGTAATCAGTCATTTCTAGCATTGTATTTGTATATATACCATCTGAACTTTCAACATGGACAAATTAGATGACAATAGATGATAGGGTATCTTAATTTGGTGCATTGATATATACTGGTTATTTCTGACCCTTTGCTTTTTCCCTTTTTCTCATTTATTTTCAGGGTATATGCTTGATGATAACTGTTCTTCAAATGGCTCGATTACCCAACATCAGGGTACCTGATTGATTTTTTATCAGCTAAAAACTGCAATTTACCTGATTTGTTTTTTTATAAAGTGAAGATACATATCTAATATGTTCAGGTCGCATCAGCTCTTCTAAGTTGTGCGTTCATCTATGATATATTCTGGGTTTTCATCTCACCTCTCATATTCCACGAAAGTGTTATGATTGCTGTAAGTTTCTTGTCTTTACTTTTTAGTGTTCTATCTTAGGTGATAAATTCATTGAGGTGACATCATATGTAGCTATATTTATGATCTCAGTGTAATTTCGGTGTTTGCATTAGAACTTAGATCAAGTTTGTTTGCAAGTTATATATATTCAGAAAAGATGTTCTTAAATATTATTGAAAGAACAGTTTATCCTGAGTCATGTCTGCTCTAGCTTTATTATTAAACCCAGTTTTTTGGGTTTGCTGTGTAGGTTGCAAGAGGTGACAGTGCAGGGGGAGAAGCAATTCCAATGCTATTGAAGATACCACGATTTTTTGATCCATGGGGTGGTTATGACATGATTGGTTTTGGTGACATCATCTTTCCTGGATTGCTTGTTGCTTTCAGCTACAGGTTAGCATTTGACACTTCCTAAATATATTTTGCTATTTGCGATATTTTTACAAATACAAGTATCATGTATTGCATTACTGAAGATTTCACTCCGAATTTTTAATCTCCGCTCTAAGCAAGCTATCTCATCATGACCTTGCCAAAAAGAAAATAAAGCAGGATATGTTATAAAAAAGAAGTCTTGTAAATGATGTATTCAAGTTTTTATTAATAGTTTGTATGCTTTTTTTCTAATGCAGATACGATAGAACAAACAAAAAGAGCATCCGCAATGGTTATTTCCTTTGGGTTACAATTGGCTATGCATTTGGTAAGCTGTGAATTGTTCTTTATTTGTATTTCTTGGCTCTGAGACATATTTGCCAAACTAGGTTCTTGCCTTCTTGGCATTCTTACCAATATATTTTGCAAGTTCTAATTCATCTTTTGTGGTTCTTCTTTTGTAGGTCTTCTACTCACTTATATTGCTTTGTATCTGATGGATGGCCAGGGTCAACCTGCCTTGCTCTATCTTGTCCCGTGCACCTTAGGTATTGAACCTATATCTACGACTTATATAGGACCCTTTTTGCATTTACCCCCCCTACAACTTGTTATTTCTCGCATGTTGTCCTTAACAGACCATTACAAGTATACATTGGAGGATTAAATATGCAAATTAAGTACTATATAGGGAGTGCCGGAGTGCACATGAACTAAAAGTACAAGTGTATCATCTTTTTTCATTATTCTGTCACCAAGTTCCGTCAAGCTAATTATTTGCCATATATGGGATGTAGGTCTTGTTGTCATTTTGGGATGGCTGAGAGGGGAATTGCATGACCTGTGGAACTACGGGAGAAGTCAACGTGAAATTGCTGCAGATGGTGATGTATAATTGGAAAATGGAAACATTTCATGTGAAACTGGCAAGAAACAAAAGCAGTAGCTAGGTAGCAAACTTCCAAACTATATTACTTACCTTGATATTGTTCATTTGTATGAAAAATTATATTATGATCTTTTATCCTCTTTAACTTCATAATTAATCGTATCACATGTGAGCTTTATATGAACTTCCGTTGAGAAGCACATACTGGAAAAATAAGTTGACTAACAAATTAAGGCAACCGCTAGTATTTCAGCCCAATCCAACTTGGCGAGGATTGTTTTTTCAAGTCGAACAGTATAACTTGTTTTATTCTTGCAATTGAAGATCGCATGTTGCTCATTGCTTTTATTCGTGGAAGTGAACCGGTTACATAAATATTATCCTAGCTCTTTTAAGAAGCACGTAAATCGTGATGCTAGTATTTTATCAACAAAATTGACCTTTTGTGTTCAACACAGTCGGAGAAAAAAAAAATAACCCAATGGATAGTGGAAAAAAACATACCGTGTCATACTGCGACTAACACACTTTGATTTTAATTTTGTTTTGTGTCGTGACTAAGTGAACAGTTACACGTGATGTGTCATGTCGTGACTAAAATATTAAGGGGTGGTTATGACACTGTGTCCAAACGTAAATGGTCACATTTAACTATTTTTTTTTTTATAATTTATGTTACTTTATTCAAGATTCACCATTTGATAAAGACTTAACGGTTCTAATTATACGTGATTCGTGTAATTACGTGTCATGCTGTAATTGGATATTTCGCGTGACGTGACGTGCAAATTTTTAAAAGATGATCACGGCTAGCGAATGATCACAACACGGAACAGTCACACGTGTCGTACCGTGCCATTATGTGACGAAGCCGGTTCCGCCGTGCCATTTTTCTAATTCTACCAATCGACATGAAAATGATACTGCGTTCCGAGCATTGTTTCAAAATATTTCTTTAATAAGGAGCAAACGCCGTCTAACATAACTAAAATAATATCTCGCCAATGCCAAATTTTTCCTTCATTTAAGACAAGCCATGATCTTTCTGCAAAGGGGAAATTGATATCGGAAATGACATCAATCCGCTCACAAGTAATATACAAGTTCATGTCTTTGAAAAGATGAACCTTTCACTGTAGATGGCGAATAAACACGAGATAGCAATTCTTTGCCAAAGAACGGATCCAACTAAAGGTCTGGATATTGATCAATTACATGTTCAATAATTTTGAATTATTTTTTCACATACAGTAAACACAATAATTTTGTTTGTAAGCAATCACTTTTATTTCACAGAATACCTATCCAACTCATTTTAAGTTGAATAAAAATTATTCCCGCAGTTCACAGAAGCATTTTTACAAAAACCAATGAACCCAACATTGGCAAGTGAATTTTAGCATAAAATAAGGATTCCAGAGCACTCACCTATAACAAAGCCCAGACTCCATGACCGGCCCAGAACAACGAGGTTTTCTTCTTCATTTTTTTTTTCTTAAATGGAGATGGTCATTTTAGCGCACAGCTTCGACTCCTAATTCAACCGACACGGTAGGCATTTTGAGTACTACTCTGGCTAAACCATACAAAGTCCTCAAACCCACCATTCAAATCATGCAACCATGAACGAAAATAGCTGGGATTAATTATCCCAATTCACAAACCAAAATAAGAGTGCAACATAGAAAAAAAATAACTGGCTAAATTGTGGAATAACTGGACAAAATATGAGCAAAACATAACCAAATCTATCTGATTGTCAAAGAACAACCTGGTAACAAAAATGCATCACATAATTAGTCAATTCAAAATACCCTTTCTTACTCTCACAAGAAAAAAGAAGCAAAAGATGCTCAAAATGGAAAAATCACTCATCCTCCTGGCTGCGCAACCTGGCAAGCTTGTTGGTGACAACAATGTCAAGTTGTCCGGCACGCTCGACTATCTCCTTGCGCTTCCTTGTTGAAACATCATGCGCAATTTCAGCACAGTAGGTCCTGTCCAATCCCAAATATTCAATTAAGTAAACTTTTGGGAGCTTCCAGAAAATGACACTATTTCTTTTAATAAAATTACAAAAAACTTCTGAAATAGTCCAAAATAGTCCACAAGAGTACACAAATTCTAAAATATAAATAAAAAATAAAGTGTACCTGTTATGCATCATGAGCAACTCGAGCTCAGAGACATTGTGCACAACGAACTTCTTGAATCCATTGGGGAGGTAGTGACGAGTTTTCTTGTCAGACCCATATCCAATGTTGGGCATGAGAGTGACTCCCTTAAACTTGCGTCTAACACGCGAGTCAATACCCTTGGGCCTACGCCAGCTTGGCTGTTCATAAGATAAGAAGCCAATTCAAATAGCCAATTAGCAGTCAAACATATGCATGTCTTTACAGAAAAAAAATATGATAAGTGAGCTGAATAAGATTACTCAAGAAAAGATGAAATAAAAAAAACAGTGTTGTGTTTGTTGGTTCAAATAATGAAACCATGCATGCATCTAATTGTACTTGGCCAAGTCTGCACTACTGTCTACTACAACACATTTCAATATATGACTCGACAAACAAACCAAGTAATTTTTATTCAGACAAAAGCAGCTCTAAAATAACAGAACTGATTACATCTGGTACTGTTACACAGCTGCACAATGCAAATCAACACAATGCAAACCGTGTACTGGAAAGACATTACTACAAATTTCACGTGAATTTAAGAATCAGTATATCAGTGTCGAGTATCTGGTCCAAACCTAATATCTAAATCCTTAAAAGACACTAAAATAGCAAAACTTTAGCTTACAAATGGTGAAATATGATAACAAAATCCTCCTAGAACAACCAAAAGACGAACTAAAGGTTTAGCACTCGAGAAAACTCGTGTAAAGGAAGAAACAATCGTCACCTTAACGCATATCTTTCTATCGCTTTGGGGTCTCTTAAAATGCTTAACCCTCTTCTTCACGATCTTCTTCGTCAGCAACGGCACCGCCATCTTTTCCCTCTCTACCTAAATATAAATCACAACAATGTCATTCTCAATTAGTCCCCAATTACAATCAACCAGTGCAACAGGAGGGAGAGAGCGAGAGAGACGTACCGCCGCAGTGGTCGACAAGCCCTAGCGCCAAATTGGGGGTTAGGGTTTCTAACTTTCTATACCCGTAGCTTACCTTATAGGAAACTCAATTTTAGAAAACTTACTACACCGTCTCACTTACATGTGGGGCTGGATGATCATTAGTTACGTATTCCTTCCACTGTTGTAATAGACCCGGTCGATTTCATATTATCATAATTCATAAACAGATTTCATATATTAGGACGAATATATGGTTTGAGCTGAAAAAGAAGATCCGTGCAGCCCAAATTTAAATCTAAATTAAAATCGAGATAGGAGTAGGTCTATTGGGCCTCAGACCTACTTTTAGGTCCAATTAGAATTAAAATCTGTGCGCACAGAAATTGAAACAGATCTGCACGGATTTTAATTAGTTCGCACGAATCTTGATGCAGTTCATCGAACCAATGTAGGTCCGATGGGCATCAGAACTACTCTGAATTCATTAAAATGAAGCCTGAATCAAGTAGGAAAGGTATTTGACGTGTGAGAGAGTAGAAATTTTGAAGTAATACGATTTGTTTGTATTTTTTTATGGAGTTTACGTGCATTTTATCGTATTATCTATTATTGTACAGATATTATTGTTTTATAAAATATTTATTATGTCTAAAATTTACTAAATGTTATATTTAAAAAATATATTTAATTTTTTTTCTTCAATAGGTATGTTTTTATTAAGGACAGATAGCATCTAAGGTAGCAGACAAATGAGCAATTGTGTATTAAACATTGCTGTAATTATATAAGATGGGAAATCAACAATTGTGGCTATGACTCCTATGGAAAGGTTAGTCTGATGCATTTTTGTAATCTTACTTGGTGATGAAATAAAGTAGATGTTAGACTAGGGTCCCACTGCGGGTACTGCTCTTGTTTCGACAGTGGATATCAGGCTAGGTAAATGTTTGATTGAATTCTATATCTGCGGCCACTGTGAATGAGCTGCGCAGTAGTTTTGTTGATTAGTCTTATAAGTATGGATTGTCTAGGAGTCATTTAAGGTCAGTAGTTAAATTGTTGTAAATAAATTTTCAGTAAGGCTGTCACAGCTTTTCTTAAAATTAAAATGGGTGCAGCTAATTTTGTCAGCACAACAACAAACGAAAACGAAGGAAAGAAATATACGTACAGCTATACATATCAGCGTATTAATATTTCAAAATAAGAAAACAAAAGTCTACCAAATTCTAACTACCAACCATCAGGTGAATCTAGAATAAAACAGTAATAGGCGATGATAAAACCATACTACATGATATACCAAACAATTAACCCATATGACCACTATTGCCGAATTCCAACAACAAGATGCAGAGAACTACAGAGCATTTACATTGCATGTTACTGAGAACCAACCATCGGGTCCTAGAAGTTCAAGCGACTGCGTAAGTTATGTACTTTTATATGAACTAGAACCTCTCAGAGAGCTCCTGGTTACCCTTCTAGGACCTTCTGGAATCACAGCTACTCTGCGGCGCTTCTTGCGTGGCATTTCATTCCCCTGATCCTTATCTACAGACCCCTCGTCATTATCAGAAATTACTACATCTCCAGATGAGACCCCAGCACTCTCGGAAATTACTGTATTTAGAGACTTTTCTTTTTCACCATTAAGAGACTCTTTTGTTGTCTCATGAATTTGCATATCAAGTTGCTCTGTCTCAGTACCATCAGCCTCCTCCCGTAATCGCTTTGGAGGTAATATTGGGCTCTCTTGTACATACCCACAGAGGTCAATCTCTAACAGCGCACACTTTTCTACTTTCTCACAGTCCACATTGGTTACTACCTCCAGGGCAGAAGAAATGCTAGGAGTCTCTGGCACATACTCGCAATTCTCATTCTGCAATTGATTTGGCTCTCTGAGCTCAACAGATGACAAGATAGGTGTACTCGGTGTGTCCCTAATTTGTTCTGCAATTGGCCTTTCGGAGTTTTCACCGTCATTCTTGTCAGTTATCTCAAAGAGACATACGACTGGGGTATCTGGAACATACTCAGTAGAAGGATAGGGCAGGGGTGAAGAAGGCTCAGTGATCTCATCCTTTGTGTCCCTAATTTGTTCTGCAATTGGCCTTTTGGAGTTTTCACCGTCATCCTTGTCAGTTATCTCAAAGAGACATACGACTGGGGTATCCGGGACATACTCAGTAGAAGGATCGGGCAGGGGTGAAGAAGCCTCAGTGATCTCATCCTTTGGGTCCCTAATTTGTTCTGCAATTGGCCTTTTGGAGTTTTCACCGTCATCCTTGTCAGTTATCTCAAAGAGACATACGACTGGGGTATCTGGGACATACTCAGTAGAAGGATCGGGCAGGGGTGAAGAAGGCTCAGTGATCTCATCCTTTTTGCTTGAATCTTCTAGAATGCCATTAGCATCAAGCATAGAAGTTGTTGCCAAATTGCAAACTACTGGAGACTTAGCGCTGATGTGATCCACGGCCATCGTTATCACAGGGTTCTGTTCTTCATTAGGTATGGTTGAAGGTTTTTCACAGGGTCCACAGTCATTGTTATCATCAGGCTCCTCCTGTTCCTTATCAGGTATGGTTGAAGGTTTTTCACATGATACACAGTCATCGTTATCATCAGGCTCCTGTTCTTCATTAGGTATGGTTGAAGGTTCTTCTTCTTCTTCTTCTTCTTCAATCTATGTCGAAATTATAAATCAGTATAAACGGAGATTTTAGTAAATATGAGATCAAACAACTCTTCTCATTATGCTGAGGAATTTAATGGCACAGTATTAGGCAATTATATAATAGCTAGTACGGTATATGGCACTGTCTACCACATACATGCTTATTTTATGCTAAAGCTTGAATCAAGGCTCAATTATTTCTAACAAATTATAAGCAAGCAATGCCAAAAGAAGAACAGAAAGACAACAAACATAAACCACAACAAAACCCAAAAATCCTATTATTCTACCAGGACAACACAGCCCACCTGAGTTTTCTCCGAAATGCTTTTCGCGTTACCCATGGTAAAACTATTGTTCTGTTTCAACTTTCAACATATTGGTAAGACAAATGATTCACGGTTCGACAAAAGATTCAGATAAAACAAAAATGTCAATTATTTTACCACTAAGATGCAAGTTTCTGATTCAACTATCTGAGTTGAAGTATCCTCTCGGCACAGTGAGAACCCTCCAGAAGCATTCTTCTGCACATTTTCTCGTTCTCCCACCTTATCACAATGATCGTCTTCATTTGGAGTTACGATCACTTGTGGACAAACTGGACTGACAACCATCTCGGTGGGGCAACAAGGCTCAGAAAGAAGCTCTACACATTTTTCCTTTTCAAGCACAATATCACTGCTTCGAGAATGTTCATTGGTGCCGGCAGTGGCGACAATTCCATCTTTCTGACATACCTCATGCAGAAGGTTGTATATCAGCATCCTTATAATAGACCTCTTGAAAGAGGCTTCAGATGGTGGGAACCATTCTGGAGTTAACTGCAGGAGAAAAAAAATTACATTAACTCAAAAGTGCAACAATCAAGAGATAACCACTTATCAGAAATTAGAACCACATAAATGAAACAAAGAGACTCACAAAGCTCGAATACTTTGTAATCATGAATGGGTTGAGTTCAGTAGGAGCATCATCCAGAAAACGCTCCACATAATGCAGTAAGAATAACCCACAATCAAAGGAATTCTCCTGTTGAGGCAACTGGGAAAAAAGATAGAAGAAAATAGGACCATTAGGCATCTTGAGAATATTACTAGAGTCGTGTTATTAAAGAAGAGAGAAAAACCTCAAGAGATACAAATCGCAGGTTCAAGAACTTGGATGAATTATCTTCAGTCGATTCAGGGTGTCTTTCCTTCCACTCCTCCCATAAATAACTGCCGTGTCAATTAACGAAAAAAAAAATACTTGAGAAAAGTACCAACCAAGTAGATGTCCATATATTGAATTTATTATAAAGAGATGAACTACACCTTTGTATTATGTTCTTTAAACCTCCATGACTCCCTTTCAGGGAATCCATGTGGAGTATACAGGGTACCTTTAGAGATTCCATTACATCACCTGAAACCCCCAAATATACATTACACGTGAAGATTAACAGAAGTAAGTTAAGTATTACAATAAGAATGTTGGTAAGTACTTACCCCTTAGCTCTACAATTTCACCAGGATGGCAGATAACCAGTAAGCTCCAGTGCAAACTACAATACATAAAGAACAAAAGACAGTTATTCAAAAAATCCTATTGAACATTGACAAAAATTTTACAGAGGGGGGGAGAGGGGGGGGGAGGGACAGAAGTCAGGAGAGAGATTTATCATACTTGAAATTAACAGGGATAAATATGAAATCTTTGTCAAAGATGTTAAACTTGCGGGTCCACTTTCTGACACGCAGAAAAGCAGCCCGCCCTTCAGTCGTCTTGCCAGGATCTTTGTCAAGATCAGCCAACTTGCGAAAGAAAAAGCTATTGAAGAAGTGCAGCCTTCGTTTCCTGTTATCTGGGATTCTGTTGCTCAAGTATCTGCCACAACCAAGTTACAATGTCATTACTAGGGTCAAAAAATAACTACTGTCCATATAGAAATGTAGCAACAATGTCTTAACGGCCACAAATACATTTTCTATTTCAGCTTAGGTTGTATACTAATTACTTTGGGGTTTAACACATGCAAGGGCTTCATACAACACAGGGTCAGTAACTATCAGTTTGGTATCATTAGGTTGTGAAACAGTATGCACCAGCTGTTCTCAGTGACAACTGATGACAAAAGATTATAGGACTGACTCACTTGATATAAAAGTCTATTATAGTATCATTGATAAATGTCTCTGGAAGTAAGAGATCCACATCTCTTTTACTTATAGAGACAGCATC
Source organism: Carex cristatella (assembly GCA_024447775.1). NCBI lineage: Eukaryota > Viridiplantae > Streptophyta > Magnoliopsida > Poales > Cyperaceae > Carex > Carex cristatella. The sequence continues at coordinate 5,029,219 of JAJHPF010000022.1, forward strand.
AGGATCTCCTTTAGGGTATATGACATCTTCAAAGTTCTGTGCTATTCTGTCATCAAGAAAATAAACATTTAGTAATAGAGGTGTTGTTATTATTAAAGAAATAAACCCAAGAAGATAGCAAACAGTACTGTTCCTCGTGATCATATAAACTCACTCAGAAAAGTAGTATTTGGGAAAAAACAATGTAGAATCCATGTCTTTAACATCATCACCAGTATCGATCCTGCAAATAGGAGAGAAAACTAAGGGCTTTAAGAGATATTATGATTTTCTGAATTAAAGCCCAACAAACATGAGGAAGAGAAACTTGATATACATAAATAACTATGAATAACAACAGTCAATTGGCCAAAGAGCTAACCGCACTAATTAGTTCAGTATCTGGTGCACAGGACGTGGTGTATTACCCCATGTAATGGACCATATTGCAACAGAATTTCTTGGTATGAGAAAACTTCTATCATACAAAAAATGAGATAAAGTACGATAAAAGGAACTTCAGAACTTACAGAGGAACAGAATTCCAAATTTCTTCATATCTTGATGCAAGATTCCTGATTTTATGTTCTTTTTCTTGCCAGTATAAATCAGAAACAAAAAAAGAAACCTTAACATAACCTGAAATGACAAAATAAAAAACATGACTAACTGCCTTGCCAGGTTACAAAAAAGTATACAGTGAAGCTTAGAAAGACAGAAATAAGAAAACATGAACTAACGTTCTTTTTCAGAGTAACCATTATGATCAGCTTGAAGGAGAATTTTCATTGAGATGCCCTCCTCAGCCTGTAAAACAAAAGGCAAACTACGTGTAACACAAAGAAGTCATAACTCAGGAGCAAAATAAAAATACAAACTAGCAAGTAATTAGAAGGAATGTACATTATACAACCATTACCATATCATACAACCAAAATATGATCATCTTCTTCAATATGGGTGGCAAAATATCAGGTTGGGTCAACAATATTTTACTAACATTTTAGTACAGGTCGGACATGAACATTGAGGTTTGTATTGTACTGAATTCTTGTGCTACTTTTCACACAACACTAAGCAGCACAGAGGGAATGATCTTTGGCTTTGCTGTGAGAGATGTGAGCTCAAATCTCCCTTTTGGTAATTACGGCATTTTCTAGTTTACCTATTGTTTTAAGTTTGTGTCATCTAGCCCATAGCAGTTGATCCTCTGGAATAACAAGTTTATAGGTGTCATGACGAATTGACCTGTACCTTACCAAAACCAACCTGTAGCAGGGCAGGAAAGGTTAAAACCGAACCCGGCAACTAATCTTTTGGGTGAATCTTACACAGGACGAATAGGGTCAGGTTGGGTCCCAGATGTAGCCCAAATTTTGCCCAAAGAAGCTTTAACTAAACCATGTTTAACATTGTTTTGGTGTTTTGTTGAACTTGTGCGAGTACTAATTGGCAGTTTCATACTGGCAGCTGGTATATGTTGGTATGAAACTTACAATTCCAGTCCACTCGCAATTAATGTAAACGATATCAGATATCTCCCATTCCATTGATATCTCTTCATCATAGCCCGAATCTGTAGTCTCCAGCTTGATGCCTACTGGTGAGAAGGTCAGAAAAGGTTCCACATATATATCTGTGCCGCATGTGATATAATCAGGGCGAAAGATAACCTCCCCTTCTTCATTCTGTAATTACAAAAGGAGAACACTTAAGCAGCTAGATGGACCGAACCAAGCAGTTGGTGTTGTTTCAATCTAACTTCGTTCAAAATTTCTTAAAATTGAATGTGTTCTGGTAATGAAGAATTAAAGCATTCCAAATTTCTTATCTCAAATATACACAAAAGATATCCAAAAACAGTATATAAATCATTGTCACTTCATTGACCTGATGTACTTCAAAATTAAACTTGAAATGCTATCAATATTATGTTTATTTGTACATCTGCCTGATGTACTTCAAAATCAACTCAGTAGCCACGATTCATCCAATAGGTTCAGATCTAGATATATGTAAAAAAACAAGTACAAGAAAGTATGAGCAAGTGACGTAGCATACCAGTTGTCGTTAACTTAAGAGTATGCTTAAGAGCAAATAAAATTTAATTGTTCTTACCATTTCTTTATGTGTACCGTGAAAATCCTCAGATACCATACCCTCCATATACTCTGGATATACCAAAAAAAAAAAAATACATTTAGTTTAGAATGTATAATTACCAAGAATAGATGGAGTAGGAATCACCAAAATCTATTCAGTTTAATTCATTCAGCCTCGAAAACAAACAAGAAAAAGAATAAATCAACCAACATAAAAATGAACTTGCCATCATTTTCTGGAACATCAGAACAAGGACTTGTTGAAGGTTCAGATTGGGAGTTCCAGTTGTTTTCGTCCCCGTCTGAGTCTGTACTTACTCCCATTCCCTATCGAAATACATCAAATTTACTGTGATTAGTAAAAATTTACGTAGGGTTTCAAACTTTCTATGGTTTATACTTGTATGAGAAAATGATAAAATCAGAAAATCTACTTGGTTCAGTAAAAGCTGGGTATGCTGTTAATTTACTGACATCCACGACAGAAAGACTAACTTAAGTATATAAGCAATTTGCACAAATTTACTACTTACTACTGAGGTAAGATGGCCGTGCTCATTATAACATGCTGAAATTCCTAAGATGCCATTTAACTGAGTTTTCTGTACTGAATATGCCATGTTTTCCTCTGTTAACCCAGATGCATAAGATTGTGCCACGTCATCAGCCTCACGGATGTCAATGCACATGACACTATCCATGGTGGTGTGCTTCATATCTGAGTCTGGGGTGACTATAAGATATTAAAGGTGAAGAGAAGTCAGAAATCAGAAGCTAAATCCCACTAGCTATATCCCACCATAAGTAACGCAATTTGACAATTTTCAACCTAAAACCAAATGAAGTGTTATCTGATAAGTAAAATAATGGAACTCATGCGTCAACTGCAGTCCAATTGATGAGTTGACCAGTAAATATTCATGTGCCCAACTATGAATTATGTGTCAATCTACCAGTAAATGCAGGCCAGCTGATGTGCCAACAACACATGTAATTTTACAAGCTGTTCAAAAAAGTTTCTCACAGAAAGAATTGTAACAGAACTAAGGAAGAAAGGGCTAGGATAAATTTCTTTATCAGTTAAGAAACACCACCTGAACTCAGGACCAACCTTAATGGTGCCTATCAATATGAAACCAAAATTAATTGGGTTAACTCCAGGCTTAGTTCAGGAAACACAGCAAAATAAAGTCTATTGGAGGCAAAAACAGGTCGCCTTGGCATATCGGCATAATGAATGACAGCAAACCTAAGAAAACCAAGCGTCGGCGTTAGCTAAACATGAGGGGACAGAGATATGACATCCTATCTGTCAATACAGTACATTGGTGGAGATCACGATCGTTGAACTAAATTATGGTTATATCTTAAACTAAACTGACAAAAATATAATATACAAAAGCTGAGTGCATCTTCATTGTGACAAAAAAACCATACTTCTAGCTGGCTTGAACCAAGTACAGACAAACTACTGACTAAACCATACTTCATTGTGACAAACTGCTGACTAAACCAGTTAGCTCTAAAAATTACACAGGTAAATAACACAACACAAGCAATTGCAGAAACCTCTTGATCATCATATGTCTAATTAAAAAGAATATGTAGTCTCTAACTGAAATCCAAAATTCTATGAAATTTGGCTTTATTTTGACTCAACTCAATTTATACTGTTAAACTGTTAGGGTTTTTGAGGTGGATTGTATATAAGGTAGCCACATCATATCTTAACTGCACTAAACCCTAATCTAACACCTCACAACCCAACAAACCAAAACCTTTCACGTAACTTCCAAGTCGATCCAGTCCGAGTCAACTCTAATCAAGCATATGATAACAGAATATGTTCGAGAAGTCACCAAAAATTTTGAACGACGGACTTACAATGTTGAAGAAAGGTATATCTGTCAAGGGGATGGTCATTATTCGATTCAAATTTCGCCATGTACTGTTTCGAACTCGTCTCCGTTACTTCTTCTTCTTCGTTAAACTCGAACACAGCCGCAACTTTCTCCGACGAATCTCCCATCTCGACACCACTCAAAACCCTAATCAGTTGGAGCGAAAGTATCAACAAATCGAAAGCACCGAAAGCACCGAGAGAAGGCGAGAGGGAGATTAGCAGAGGCGATTTGTTTGGGGATCTTCCCCGACGAGGGTAGAAATGAGAAGTGTAGCTGGACTTTTTGAGTTTGTTGGGCTATTAATTTACTGACTTCTGGGTCCCGCTTGAACTCGGATGCGTTTGCAGGAAGGAAAGAACCGTTTTGGAAGTCGGAGCCCCATTTACAGGCCCAAGTACGGCCCAATGACGACGCATAACCGTAAATAATATGAGAGGCCCAATAACTCAATATAGGATCTCCCACGAGCCCGATTACTTGCTTAATAACCGACGAGGTAAGGTTCCAGATCCGACCCGATCTGGGATTTCAATTTCCGCTTTTGTTAGGGCTGTGGAAAAAATTCAGATCCAGTGAAATAACTTAATTTTTGAGTTTTAGATCATGACCGTCTGATTTCAATCTGCGACAATCCATTCCGAAGTGAAATGCACACATCCTGAGCCACAGATTCAAATTCCGAGACAATTATGAGCGATGAATTCGAATCGGATGGTCCCGATCCAAAATCCAATAATTGGATTACTATAGGATCCAGACCCGTAAATGGAAAAAAAAAAATAGAATTAGTAGATGCTTTCTTTTTAACTTAGCACGAACTTAATGGACCTCTACATCTTCAATAGGCGCTGAATTAACAAAATAAATAAGAAAATCAAATCAGTTTAGTTAGTGTGAATGTGTGATTATGTGATGTGATGTCATGTTAGTAATAGACTAGAAGACAGTCTACTGATAATTGGTTATATCATATTTCATTTAAGACTGTTTAATGTACCTATTCGGCACCCCTTCCTTAAGGGTCTTAAGCTTCCTTTAGGACTTAATCCATCAAAAATTGACCGAACACCAGTTCCTTTTGCTGAATCAAGCGCACCTCCTTAGACTCCAATCTTAATCCACCCACCCCCCTTCCTTAACGTTTCTCCTTCCTTAAGAGGCTCCTTAGACCAACTTTTGATTATCTTTTACCTATTATAACCCCAGTCCGTACAGCTCCTTAAGGAGCAATCCATTTCTTTATTGTTTTTCATTCTTTCTCCCCCAAATGGAAGCACGGAACCCTAAGCACAACAATGAAAATATGTAGTTTGAGGATCTCCAGTAAGAAATAATTTTTATTGTATCGGACATTTGTTTTTCTATTTGTTATTATTTTTTTTTTTTTTTAGTAAAATAATTTTGTTGCCTCCAAACAAGATACTGATTGCTTTTCTAATTTAATTAACTAATAACTTTATAGTTACTTGTTAATTATAATAAACCAGTTGAAGAAAGATAATTGAATTAAATAACAAAAAAAAATGTAAGGGTACCTAAGTCTTTTTACATAATATACATATATTTGACTCATATTAAGTCTTCATTCTTAACCTTACCGTTTTGCCGAACAAGTGCTCCTTAGAAAAGATTAATATCTTAATCCTTAATCTCTTAAGGAGGGTCGCCGAACACTCCCAAAGAGTTTCATTATCGTTTGACAGTTGTCCGGTTTCTTTGATGTTTAGGTAGCTCCTTTTAAGTAATTTTGACTATTTGTTGATGTAGTTAAGAGCATTTACATTTATGAATCTCTTAAAATTTTTAAATAACTGTTAATTACTTTGTAGAAATTTTAGTCTCTCTGAATTTCTAAACCTCCACATTCCTGAAATGAAAATTAGAATTTCTTAATTGTCACATCAATGTTTAATTAAAACAGATTGAAAAAATTGAGCGAATACGAACCGATCATTTCGCCATGTCAGAGTTTATATACGATTTTTTATTAAAAAATTATTGAGCAAAGTTGCTAAATAAAAAATCCATCTGATTTAAAAACTATCACATCAGATTAGAAACTCTAATAATTTCTGAGATGTAAATGCTCTAATCAACGCAGTTTTTAAATTTCAAAAACTACCCAATCTATTAACTTTTCTATTAAAACTCATTTTAAATTTATGAAATACCCATTGTACTCTTTATTAAAAAAAATATGCTGCATGTGAAAGAAACAATTTCAGTCTTTTAATTTGGTAGGTTCGTGGAGAGAAATGGTTCATATCTCATCTTGTGATGCATATACATTTAGACGCACGCTTGTGTGCACATCACAAGTAAATGAACTATTTGCTCTCACAACCGATCAATTAAAGAACTTAACATTTCTCTTAAACATGCTACAATTTTTATTTTATAAGGGATAAAATGAATAGTTTATAAATTTAAAATGAATATACTATTAGAAAAGGCATAAAATGAAATACTATTAAAAAAAATTCCTCAACATAAATACAATCCCACTGCTTTACACTCAAAAAAAAAAAAATTGCCTTCCTATATAACCAGACAGTTTAAATTGATTCATGCAATATTGCATAGTACCTGCTAGGGGTGTTCAGTTCGGTTCGGTTCGGTACCTGCTATAACTAGGGACCATAGTTTAGCATAGAGACCCTCGAGCAGTAGCCTAACAAAAGATTACTCTATAAAATACCTAATAACATTATTGCGACTATCAAGATTTCTGGAACTCAAAAAATGGAAACAGAGAAAATCACAAGAGGCTGGTGAAAACTAAAGTGAAATTAAAACAAAAATATATATACGTTCAGATAAATTTCAAGCTTTATTTTCCTTTCGATTCTGAGCAAATTCAAGGAATTGACGTAGTGGAAAGAAAAGCGGGAAGAGAAATGCAAATAACAAGCAAAGAATAGCAGTGAGCCCGACCCACCATGTAAATCGAGGTACCCCAAGCATCAGCTCATCACACACTGCACATGCCCAACACAAATGAATAAATAATTGTAATACCTTGAAAGCACAGGTCTAACACTTGGTGTTTGGTAAAAATTCTGCTAGCATCCACCTAAGATAGAAGCTTTCTAAAATAATACTCAAAGCACCTAATGTTGTAACAACTGATCTGCTTGTTTAAACATTTTCTGTGCTGAGTTTGAAATTTTCGATAAATCAACTTTAAAAGCAATGACAAGTGTGATAACACAAACTATATTTCGGGCCAAGATAAATTAAGTCAGGGCTAAGTCCAAACACAAGCCAGAAAACAATCTAAACAATTTTCTGAATGATATATAATATTTGTAAACTTTCTATTGACCCATTAATACTAGAAACTTCCTGCTGCATAAGGGTGCAATTGTGCTAGGTTTTAGATACACAGGAAAGTTTCTCATACCAATATTAAATAGAACAAGTTCTCTCTCTTGTGCATTTGGTTGTGCAACCACACCCTCAGCATTTACTGTCACGAGAATATGTACCTAGAACAATCCCAATAATTACAACATAACCATAACAATAATACAAACAAAACTAACAAGGATACGGCAAAATAATAAAACATAGAGTAGGGTTAAATGCCCCATTGTTTTCGTACTCTAATCATGCCTCACATCCTTATCTTTGTTTTCAAAGTCCAAACATTCGATCAAAACCGCTCAACATGATCTCCATATTAAAATGTGCTCCGAGACCAAATTTTATATTTTTTTGGAAAATTTGTACTATTTTTTACAAAATCATTGTTTTGGATGGTCCACAATCTTCTGAAAAACAGTGATTTTATACTATCTAAAAAAATAGTACAAATTTTAAAAAATATACATAAAATTTCGTCTCCAAGCATATTTTAATATGAAAATTATAATGAGCAGCTCAGATCGACTTTTTTTACTTTGAAAATGAAGATAAGGATGTGAGGCATGATTGGGGCACGAAAAGAATGGGGCATTCTAACCCTACTCATAAAACAATAAAAGTAATTTAAAACACTAACCTGCTCAGTACTCTCAACCTTGAATATTAGTTTTGCTGTGTTAAGCAATCGTCTATTGTTGCTTCTATGTCGATCACTCGTATCCGTTTTTAGCTCTATACTAAAGGTGGCTGGTATCTAAAAAAGAAGTCTATATAGAACTAAACTTCTGACATGGAATCCACAAAAAGTTACATTGGTGAAGTATGGTACCACTGCGTACCATGCTATTCTGGTACTCTGGTTACTCTACCAGTCACTTATAGTCACATATCCTTGATATATGGTTCTTCTATGGTAAAATAAGCAATAACTTTTAAATATGCAAATAGTTATTCCGAGAGATCTTGCATGCAAAATTAAAGTTGTTAGACAAATTAAAAGAACCCCTACAAAATATTGGCCTTTAACACAACGCTCATAGCGTGCTTACATGATTAACTACAAGCATAAATATAAGTGCCAAATTTTTTTTATAAAAAAACTAACATTTATTTACTAACATTTTGGTATAATATCTTTAGTACCAATAAATAATGAACTAAACCGAACTTAGTACTACATCATTTAATAAAATATAAGTCATTGTCATTAATTCATTATAGTTAACTTGTTCCAAGTGCCTTGTGCATATAGGATAATGTCTCATGGGCAAACCTGTAGGTAAACTAAAGATATGGAGTATGTTTCGGAATTTCCCCAAAAATTTTAGGGGCTTTCTTTCAACTTTTGGACAAGTGGCAGTCTTGTTGACTCTTTAGGGATATCTGAGGGATCTTTCACAAATTTCACAAAAATTGATTTGCTATAGAGAAAATAAGTTACAAAGATAGGATTATACCGAAGCTGGATATGATATCTTGACCTCATACCAGGTTTTCTCTCTCAAGCCTGCCAATTTATAAAGCCTCTGGCCAAACTTCAATTGAAGAGTTTCTCCTTTGAGCTCTTCACCGACAGATAAAATCTTCAATTGTTGACTGAAAAACAACCTTATTTCGATTTATCACCTAATTGCATAATAGATGTTGTATGTTCCTTCTGAAATATGTTTCAGTGCAACAACATATAAGCTTGATTAGACAAATCATAACTTGTACTAGTACAAGTAATAATTTATTAACTACTGGAATTAGCAGTTACAAACGTAGAGGTACGTTGAAAAAAAAATCTACAATTAAAAATCAGAACAGAATTCAAAAACCAAACAGATCCACTTCGAAAAAAAAGATATAAACGAGTACCTCTCAGCAGTTGAGTGACAGATTGGGATCAAGAGATGGAGACCCAGTAGAATTAGAAGAAATATATGTGCCATTTGTTGAATTTCTTCAAGTCTCGACTATCCTCGACCCTATTCATGCATGTATTAACAGTTTATTTTACTGGGAAAGGCACATACATTGTGTTGATATCATTTGGTTTTTGTGTCAGCTTCCTAAGCTGCTACTGTATTGCGGTGGACCTGTCTGTTCACCTGGCAATATTGAAAATAAATAATAAAGTTGCGAATCTTGTATAGTTTCTTCAGTCTATTTTAACGGTGATGAAAACAAATATTTCATAAAAAAAGGGTAGGCTCAATAATTAAAGAAAAACATAGATTTCAAAATGACTAAGCAAGACGATAAATGCAGCATACATTATCCATATCCATCAAGAAAACAAATTGGCATTATCAAATTCATAGTACAAAGATACAATCTAAACTTGGCATCACAGAACTAACAAAATTTAAGCACGTCACTGATCCTATTTTATATCATCACTTCATTAATTCAACATAATGTGAACCTGATAGTTTGAGAAAGCCTGTACACAACAAGATTAATTAGTTTGGGTACCTCGCCGCAACTTTCTCCGACGCATCTCCCATCTCGACACCACTCAAAACCCTAATCAGTTGGAGCGAAAGTATCAACAAATCGAAAGCACCGAGAGAAGGCGAGAGGGAGATTAGCAGAGGCGATTTGTTTGGGGATCTTCCCCGACGAGGGTACAAAATGAGAGGTCTAGCTGGACTTTTCGAGTTTGTTGGGCTATTAATTACTGAATTCTGGGTCCCGCTTGAACTCGGAGGCGTTGCCAAGAACCGTTTTGGAAATTGGAGGCCCCCTTTTGGAAGTGTTTCACTAGTCGGAGCCCCAGTTAAGGCCCAGGTACGGCCCAATGACGACGCATAACTGTAAATAATATGAGGGGCCTAATAACTCAATATAGGATCTCCCACGAGCCCAATTACTTGCTTAATAATCGGCGAGGTAAGGTTCCAGATCCGACCCGATCTGGGATTTCAATTTCCGCTTTTCTTGGGGGTGTAACTAGGGGTGCAAACGGATCGGATAGTACTAAAATCATATCCGTATCCGTATTCATATTTTTTTCCAGATACTGATACGGATTGGATATTAAACAGATACGGATACGGATCGGATATTAAACGGATACGGATACGGATCGGATATGAACAGATTCGAATACAAATACGGATATTATTCGGATATCTAATTCATATATTGTAACAAAATTAACATACTTTTCAATTATACTTTTTTTGTCATTAGAAAATAAGTACATAAAATACAGATATAAATTAGACAACAAAATAATTTTTTCATATATAGTCACATTTAGCCTTCATTTCTTTGCATTTTTTTTCTTTTATTTTTAAGTTGTTGATCGAAAATACAGTAGATCAAATAAATATCATAGTACAATTAGTATCTAATCAATTAATTAATTTAGATATAAAAATTGAAAATTACCACAGTGCACAATCAAATAAATGCCACATGGATTTAGAGAAACATTTGAGACCTTGTAAACTGAAGGTCTAAATTAAAAAAAAATAGTTCTTATTTAAAAAGCCATCAAATAAGTGCCACATCTGCTAAGCACTCTGACAATTTTTAACTTATTCGTAAAAGTTTCGCCAATTCAATGAGAGAAGCCAAACATCCAAGCGGCGAGCGAATTGCGAATGAGTCCGACAAAATTCATATACCGGATATTAGCGGATATCCGTTAAATGAGAACTTACGGATACGGATAATTATCCGTATCTGTATCCGTATCCGCTTCTAAAACTGAAACCGTATCCGCATAAATTATATCCGTATTCGCATCCGTATCCGAAACTATCCGTATCCGATTATCCGAATTCGCAAAAATCCGGATACGGATACGGATCCAGATCTGGACGGATATTATCCGATCCGTTTGCACCCCTAGGTGTAACTCAATTTTTGGATTTTAAATCGGAACTGTTCGATTCGAGATGAGCCCAAGATGGAGCACACATTCCGAGGTGGATCATGCGAAATGGAACGTCGGATTCGAATCAGACGGTCTCGATCTAAAACTCAAAAATTGGATTACTTTAGCGGATCCGGACCCTGTGGGTGTATGAATTCATATCCTACCGGAAATAATTCAGATCCAGTGAAATAACTCGATTTTGGAGTTTTAGATCATGATTGGCCAATTTGAATCTGCGACAATCTAATGTAATGCTGAAATTTTTATTAATACCATTTAAAAAAAAACACTGAAATTGAAGAATTCGAATAATACCATGACCTCCAATTCAATATACGGCCCATTCTTGAAGGGACGCATTGAATTGGAGGCATCCAAAAAATCTAAATATTAGTATATTACAGTGCATTTTTTGTTTTTAGGGGCCTATTCAATCTGCAGACCTACAAAAATAAAAGCGTAAATTGAATTTAAAAATATACTAAGTATATTACAGTGCATTTTTTAATTTTTTTAATTTTTAGAGGGTCTTTAGTTCAATCTGCAGAGAGTTTTAGATCATGACAGACCGAAACTTGTGGTGAGCGCGCGTAATGATGTAGAAAGGATCGCATATAATTAGGCCAAGATTAGGAAAAGGTGGTTTAAATTGACGCTGAGTATAGTTGGAGTTTGATAGAATGTATCCAACCTGTCACCAAGAACCTTTTTATTTTATTTGGGCCACCTTTCCCTTTTAATGAACCCAAGTAAAGGAACACTTATAGCTAAAAAAAAGTTATATATCTAAGAGATAGTGGGTCTCAGTGTAAATTTTTTAATATAGAGAGTTGCTAACAATCGTCCTCTACAAGATTCATCGTATTCTTTTATTTTAAAGTTCGTGCATAGTTCACATTTATAACATTATTTTATAAATAGTCAAATTTTAATTTCCTATGAACAAATGAATTTCGAGAAGTTATTGTCTGTTAATTATGGAAGTTTGTTTTGTGTGTGTAAATATTTGTGTAGCTACATAAATTTCTCCGCGTCATATTTTGAATTTTTATTTAAATAAAATAAAATATAATATTTTCAACTAAACAAGTGCTATTAATTTTGATTTTATAAAAAACAGCTCCACCGATCCACAGAATCGGTGGCGACAGAAATACATTTGCTCTACCGATCCACAGGATTAGTGGAGCCATTTTATGATCCGTCTATATAATTTAATCACAGAAAACAATAGTAAATGACTCCACCGATCCTGCGAATCGATAGAACAAATGCATTTTTGTCTTCACCGCTGTTTTTTATAAACACCAAATTAATGATACTTGTTCTATTAAAATATCTAAAATTAGTTTTATTTAAAAAAAAATCAATATTTTGGATGTATCACCATTTTATTTTATTTAATCAAACATTGCCTTGTTAATATGCAAGGGTCCAACACTAAAGGAATCTTGATTGCGGTTGGTTGATCGTTCACACAAAACATTAAAAAAAAAAAATTGTCAAACGAATTGTCAGATTGAGTGATTGTTTGATTGATTTGTTATTCTGCTCAAATGAACTGATCTGTCTTGTGCCGCCTCTTATGGGATCCAGCTTAACAGTACCTCCGGTCTCCAGAAATCAAAATCATTCTCTCCAGTTTTCTTCTCACGGATGTCTCCAGTTTTTCATGTTGGGTCACATGCAAGGAAATAAATCTGCTGTTATTCCAAAGAGATAACATGAACATTTTTTTTTTTAAAAGTTGACGGCAAAGATTGCCACCAATAATATATTTATATAAAAGAAGTTTGCATTTACATAGGTAATAAAAGAAAAAAAAATTCTGCCCTCTCTACCTAGAAAAGATAACCACTCGCAGAAAACAGAAAACATAATCATGTTATTTCTATTTCAATTATTCAAAGTTCTCCACGCACAAATCTCAAAGAATTTTTTTTCCATGTGGGAATCTCGTTATCCCTTTAAAATAACAGCAGATTTATTTCCCACATGCAAGGAGTAAATTGCGAAATGAAAAAATAACTATTGTCATTAATAAGATCACAAGAAGCATTAATGTAAATACCTATATGATTCTAGTATATGCGTAAATCACTATTAGATATAACGAGCAAAACATCAATGAGGTGTATGATTTTACTTATAAGTGACTTAATGGTTAATGCTTAATCGCATCAGTTCAATAATGAAGTCAGATTAGTGTTGTATGATTTTGTAAGCAGATATAATATATATAGTTTTTTTTTTTTTTTCCAGATTGATGGATTTGTAATCTCTTAGATCAAAATTTGAGATATATGGTGTAAGCATGAGCTGTGAGGTCTACAATGATCAGAGTGCAAAGTAAGAAGAGATTGCTAATTAATTACAGTGTGGCAACATGGAAAAAGATTCTCCAGTGCTATTAACAATGGAGAGCAGTACATGTTAATAGTTGGTTGTTGGGTTCCTTTGGGCATATTTTCCAAAGGTTAGTTGGCTAAAGGGTTGGTATATTGTACTTGATAGAATAAAGAGGTGAAGATACCATTAATATTTTTATTGATATCCAGCTAATAGATCCCAATTATTTTTTTTTCAAAGCCAGCTGGTTGCCTAAAGATGCCATGGTCTTTCTTTTCTTCTAAAAAATATTTCTTTGATTAAAAATGATGTATAATATTTGTCATATAATAGTTTTGTTTGTAGATTGATATTTTTTTTATATTGGTTTTAAGTGGAATTAGATACCAGAATTCCAATCCACAAATTTACAGCAAAATAACTATATAATTTATCATCAGCACCAATGACATACAGAAAGCTAAAATAAAATGGAAAATTTACAAATTATAATGTTGAAAAATAAAATACTCTGCTTAAAATTGATGATCAAGAATAATTGTCAGCAATAATACAAAAATTAACATAATTTTCTCAGCTCTTTCTCTTGCAGCCCTCACAATATTACAGAATTACATGAGGTATTGCAGGAAATCCTTTGCACACAATACTGTGCTCTGATCTTAACAAGTCCATGTTAGTTTCAATTTTTGAACTCCTTTTTTTTTCTTCTTTTTCTTTTCTTTTCAGAATGGTTGTGTTTGGTTTCTTTATGTACAGAGGCTTCTTGCACCTGTTTTCATGAAATTGCTTCTAAAGTTCAATCTTCATATCTGATGATGATGGTCCAGAACCTGAAAGCAACAGCAGTGCAATTTATCAATTGGCATCTCTTTTTTTATTTCCAAAAAGCAATTTTTCTTTTAACTTTAAAGTACTATATGGACTTCATATTTCCTATTTGGTATCTGTACCACCTCTCTTTTGCATTTTGTCTGGCACGCATATCAAGTAAATTTATAATTAATGATACCAAAGGTAAATGCATAAAATGGGAATTGCTATGTTGCATTGCTACTAACTTCTAAGCTTGTCTATTTTCATGCAATTTTATCTACTTCAAGCATGGTGGGTGGGTGCAAAACAAAATACAAAAGTTTCAAGGGTATATAAGAAAAGGTCTCAAAATGTGTACCTTGGAAGCTTTGAGAGGATAAAGCACCCTCTTGGTTCTGAACAAAAACCATCTGAACTACACTCTGAAGATCATCCTCCCAAAACCCCCCAATCTATATAGAAATAAAATAATTTGTTAAAGGTTAAATTTGGCACACAAAAAGTTGTTTCAAGAATTGCGTAAGTATTTATTTTCTATAAACATTCTCTTGTGAGGAAAGTAGTTTTTTCTTAATTTAAACTTTGAATCATCATAATTTACTTTATTGTGGCTGTAAAAAATCTTGCAGATGTTATAAAGAACATAACTACTAATATACTATTAAGCACTTGTATAGCTTGTGAAATATGAACTCATGAACCATAAATAAGAATATTTGAGGAAAATCAAAATCAAAAGGTATTTGGCAAAACAAGCACAAGAAAATAAGATAAGTCTTAAAAAATAAAAGTCTCAATTCAAAAAAATCCTTAAAATAATAAATTTGGTGTAAAACCAACTTAGTATTGTTACTGGTACAACCAACCAAACAAAATTGATATTTACCTGAGCACTGGTATTCCCAAATCCATCAAAAGGCAGATTGCTAGCTGGTTGCATACCCATATTAGAGATGCTATTGGCTGTTAGTAAACTGTTAAGTGGGCCCGCTTGAGGCTGATTAGGGTATGGAAAAGCTGAAGGGTAGACTGCCTGTTGCATCGATCTGTTGCAATCTTGATGCATCTGAGAAAACACACAAAACCCAAATTATAAGGAAAATAAACAAGCACAATTGACTTACAAAATTAAAATGAATTGAGATTTTAAGATGAGTTCCAGTGAAGGTGAAAATTCCATATTTATCTCTCTTAAAGATCATATAATCATCAATGCAGAAAACGGCATTTCTTTGAAGGTCGTGCTCCTCATTACGGATGTTCATAAAGTATTTAAATCTTTCAAGAGAAATTAATTCTGAAATTTTTGGGATCTTCTATACAAGACTGAGATGGAAAATGAGAATTATATGCTTAAATGAAGAGATGGAGCAAGAGGCTTACGTCTTTTCGAAGAAGGTTATCCATGTTACAATCCTCTGGTGCATCAACTGTTGCAAGCTTCATCGACAAGAACTTAAGAAAAAAAAAATTAAATAATGTCAGAATTTTGGGTAAGGAAAACATTTACAATTCCAAACTTGTGATTCTTTAAAATTATCCAGGTACCTCGACTTGTCGCTGCAACGATTGTACATAATTGATTATCTCGTCAAGCATGACAGCTTTTCCTGTCACCTACCATACAATTTATGAAAACAAGGGAAAATGTGAGAACAAATTACATTTCAGGCCCATTTTTTTTATATACAAGGCCACCACCTCCTTCATTTTACAAACTTATGTCATCCCCGCATTTTATTTTTATTCGAGCTATTTCTGTAATATCAAAACAAGGAGGGGTTTTTGTAGAAATAACACATACAAATAGAACAAACATACTTACTTTATTACAGCCAGGTACAAGGTCCTGCAACAGCTTCATCCTTTCACTAATTTTTTCTCTTCTCACCTAATAACAGCATACCAACCATTAATAAATTAATCAGGAAAAAGAGAAAAAAAATACATACTAACAACTAAACATAGATTCAATTGGGAAAGTTTAAAACCTCAATTCAATCAAAATGCAATGCGGAAAAGAAAACCCATCAGAAATAAAGATAACGCATACCAGTATATCTTGAAAACTTATATAAAGCGCATATAAAAAAGAAATAAACAACAATACAACAAAACTTAAATTGAGTATTTAAAAGAAGAAAAATACCCTTTCGGCGAGGCTGTGACTATCAGTGGCTTGACCTCTCCTGGCGCGCACATGAATATAATCTTTAGGCGGCTCAGCCAGTTTTGCATCAGTATTATTACTATCATTTTCATTTTTTTCTCTATCTTCATTATAATTTTCAGAGTTGTTACTATTCTTCTCTTCTACACCACCCTTTTTCCCCCCTACTTTACACTCAGGTTTGCACCGTTTTGCAGTTGGGTCCTCCTCTGACATCTAAAAATTTGGGGATGAAGAACAGAATAATTCTATTAGATTTCATATGTCTACATAAATAAAACCAATTACGTTTTTAATTACAGAATGGAACATTCTCTGAATCTCCCTATAAAATTCAGAAATTCCAATGGCAGACCCAGTTAACAGATGAGTCATTTTTACATTTCAAAATTTCACAATACTGGAAGAAAGCAATTAAAAAGTTGGAGAAGAGTAAAAGGCTTCTACATGAACCAACTTTAATTAGGATTTTTTCTTTTTTGAAATGATAAAGTTAGAAGCTTTGGTACTTTTCCTTCAAAGTAGTTATATGTACGAATACTACCTTGAAATAGAAAACAGAGACATCTTGAAATAATTCTTCGATTCTTATTTGACTTATTATGATATTATTTTTCAACCAATTTTATCCGAAGCGAAAAAAGAGCGCGCATTAAACCAAAAACAGAGAGGAAGAGCAGAAGCAATTGACATGTGGCATTTAAAAAAAACTTGTTCGACGTTTTGCCTGAGAGAATTGAAATTGAAAAGTACCTTAGAATTAGCGGTGCCAGAGGAGGCTAGAGAAGCCTCCTTCCCTTTCCCTTTTACCCCAGCCTTTCTCTTCCTCCCATTATTAGCACCACCACCATTCTCTTGCACTGTCAATTCGCCTTCTAACTGGGCCCCACCAGTCATCCCTGCATCCATGAGAGACTGGCTGCTTGACACACGCGAGAGCTGTCCAGATACAGACATGTGGGGCCCACTGCCAAAGCAGGACATCCTCGCTGCGCGCTCTGTAAAGCCCTGATCAGGAGGGAAGGGCATTGAGTTCGGGTTCATGCTCGGTACGGAATGAAGCGAGCTCTTGGGAGGAGAGTTCAGAGGAGTGCTGTAGCAAGAGGTGTTTGTGCTGTGGTCCCCACCAGCAGCCAAGCTCTTGTTATTGTTGTTGCAAATGGTACCAAGGCGACCAATGAGTTCACGGATTACGAGGCTGTTGGTGGGGCCGGGAGGCGGAGGAGCTGTGGAGGGAGAGGAGACGATGGAGCTGAGAGCAGAATCGAAGTGGTCCAGTACAGGTTGGTGATCGTAGTTGAGAGAGAGGTAGGAGATAGAGTTGAGGTCCGTGTCCATTTGGGAAAAAAGGTCTCTTTCCATTGGGATGAGCGGTGGTTGGAAGGATAAAGAACTAACTCCTAAGAGAGAGAGAGAGAGAGAGAGAGAAGTAGAGAGTAGTGGTATAATGGTATATGAATGGATGAATGAACTAGAGAGGTTCGTTCCTCGAAGAAAAAGTGGAAGAAGTGGAGTTGTTGACCTTTTGGGTTTATATATAAAGAAAATTTTTGAAGGAGCGAGGGAGGAGGAGAAGAGAGGTGACGGGCCGTGAACGGTAAATAAAATTACAGGAGGCAGACCTCCCTTTGCAGCGGGAGCGGGGAAACAAAGGGCCTTTCTTGTCTTTTTTTTTATTAGTGAGATATCTCATATTTTGCGTGACATTTTGGAAAATTTCAGTCGTTCAAATACGTTATGCACGAATCTCAAAGCTATAATAACACTATCTCCGAATAGGCACCGGACACGTCGGTCACACAAAATATGAGGTATCTCAGAGGATATACAATCATATTTTTTGGGAGTGAGGTTATAGTAATGTACTGACATGCCTGTCATAGTGTTATACGGCGATCTGCGTTGTGAATTTATATTTTTGTTTTTAAATTTTAAGCTGTCAATTTAAATTCTTCGACATAATATTTATATAAAAATATACTTATAAATTAAAGTTTACTTTCGGAAACTTTTTTACAAACTTTTAAATAGTTACAAAATTACTATTGAAAAATAATGATTTTTCTATTTATTTAAAAAATAGTAAAAAATATAAAAAATGTAAAAGTTGTTCTTCAAATATATTTTCATATGAAAATTATATTTTAACAATTCGAATCTACTGTTTGAATTTTGAAAAAAAAATATGAATAATACAGATCGATCTCTAATATGCATATTACCTTGTCTCACTCTTATATCATTTCATGACTAAAAATTCCATGTACGGATAACAATGACAGGCTAATTAAGTTGAGCTAAAAGCTGCTTATTTAGATGACAATTTTGTTTGAATAACAAATTTCTTTCTACTAATACACAAATTACGTTTCTTTCTGAACAACATTGCTTGAAGCCTTGAATAGGAAAAAGGTTGGCAGGCACTGATGCAAAAGTAGAGACACTGGATAGAGCATTTGATAATGTATGCTCGATTTTCGATTTTCGAGTTTTGACCAAGGCGAATAAACTACACATATTTTCTTTAATAATTTACTACAATTTACAAGACAAGGAAGTTTGACCAGATGGAATTCATATCACCTGAGGTGACAGAAACAATTTTGAATTTAGATTCGAATTATGGCGTGTTACATGTTAAAGTAGATTTTTGGGTTTGGTATCACTTTGTTTGTCTACTACACTAAGTCAGTTCAAAAACACTGTTAATAATATTTTTTTTTATAGCAAATTTATTGAAATTTACGGATTTAGATCAACTTTGTTATTTTTTAATTTGTAAAATGATATTACTCTGTTAATTTTTATTATGTTAGAGTATATTATTTTTATTATTTTTTTAATTATGTTAATTAATTTTAATCTAATATCTAATTAGTTAATGGATTTGAACCCGATTCATGTTCCTTCCTAGCATAAATTCTCCGTTCGCCCCTGCTTTCGTCTCTCATTCTTTTCAACATGGAATAAAAAAATTCACTAATTAATCACTTCAACAGAATGCAATTAAAATACTAGAATAAAATCCATGCAAAGATATTATACGGGAGTTTCCTGCTATTAATTTTTGCAGTCTGCTGCAAATGGTTGTATTAAATAGAACTTTTTGAAATTATTCTTCATTTGATTAACAGTCAAACTTAAACAATTGCAAATCATTTGCATTATAAAAAAAAATTAAAAACAAAGACAAGTGGGCACTTACAGTGCATAAGGTGGAGGTAAATGCTGTTGAAAAAGATGAAAAGCAAAGTCTCAGCAATGAATGAATGAAAAAATTAATTAATTAAGAATTCAAATTGTTTTATTGAGTGTGTGGAAGATTGAGGTGTATTGTCACCGAACAATGTATTATTAAGTCTCTTTTGCCTATTTAATGGCGACTAATCAATTGTTAGTGCGGCTGGATTGTTGTTGACAGTCACATGCAAGTTGAGAGGCAAACAAAAGTTCATTTGGTAGATGTGGGCCCCCACCAACCCCCTCTATCTACAGTGGGGTTCTTTTGTAGCATTACAAAAATAACATTTTAGTGTAGTTCTTTTGGGGGTCTGGATACTCTAAAGTAATTCAATTTTGAGTTTAAATCAGTGTTGTAAAAATGTCCGTTTAGACTAATTAATCGGCCGATTAGTCGTTGGTGGTGATCAAACTGTCACGAATTTTTTTCGTCTAATCGACCGATTATTCCCGATTAATCGCTTGGCAGTAACATGTCCGTCCAACGAACGCATACCGTTATTTACAACACTGGTTTAGACTTGTCTGGTGTCTATTCAGGAATAGCCCAGAGGCCAATATTATTGAAGGGTCCAGGCTCTTTAAGGTTCGTGTTCGAGCATCTCGGATAGTCTAGATCAAAACTCAAAATTTGAGTTACTTCATGGGATCTGAATTCGTTCTTTCGTATGAAGTCTCTGGAATGAATTCACATAATCACAGCATCCTGATGTATTTCAAATTTTGAGTTAATTTGTGAAAAATCCGGATGGTTCAAATCTTTATTGCATGAATTTTAAAGCAATAATTAATATTGTCCCGTACATTCTAAATAGACACCGAATTGAATATGACCCGAACTTAAATAAATTGAAATTTTCACTTATCTCAGAAGATATAGATTCATCTGAAATGTGGTTCTTTTGTAAAAATACTAGACACCAAGATCAAATTGTGTTTTCAAATTTGATACCATTTCAAGAATAATCTTCAAAAATTTATAATCACAAATCATGACTTTCCAAAGATTAAGATTGAAAATTTTGTCAATTCAATTTTTGGGTTGGTTTTGTATTCCTGTCAATTAGTTGTACGTGCTTAGTCCACAGAAGATGCTTACAGTTTTTCCAACCCCTCTAGACTCTAGCTGTCTTTAGGTTAGAGTAATTTAATAGTCTATGCCTCCTTTTAATTTTATATTGCTCGAGTTAAACTTCATGCATTAGTTTACTAAGATCAAGGTGACATATGGTGAGAACAGTTTCTCAGCAGTACACCTTTTCGTTGGCACTTCTAATTAATATTCTTGTTAACTTTTGAATTTATTATGTGGCATTTACTATTGCCAACAGGGTGTTATTTTTTATATAGTATGTTGGTTTTTTTTTTTGGAATCTAGATTATTTGATCTAAAATAGATACATCATTTTTTTTGTTCATGTCATGAAAGATTTATTTCCAGATGATGTCAAACAAATTAGTAGAGTCATACAATTTGAGTCCAAATAACAACAAATTTGAACTCAACATGCAATAATTGTTATTCCTGAGTAGAACTAGGGTGTTCTTACCGTCATTTTTATTCATGCCCATCAAACCTTACATATCGCCAACTCTGTTCACGAAACTCAAATTTTGTTAAAAATGTCCAAACCGGCTATTAAACCGCCGGTTTCTAATTTTTATTAGGAACCGGCTATTAAATGGCCGGTTCCTATCTTCTTCTTTTTTTTTTAGAAAAAATTATATAATTTTTTTATTAAAGTTTCAAAAAAAATTGATATGTTTCTTTGAAATTGGATAGAAAAATAAATAATTTAGTTTATTTCAAGTCCTTGAAATCAAACCGGAAGACATAATGCTTGTATAAGACTTCTAATTTTTATTAGGAATCGGCTATTAAATAGCAGGTTCCTATCTTTTTTTTTTTTTTTGGGAAAAAATTATATAATTTTTTCCAAAAAAAAAAAAAAAGAAGAAGATAGGAACCGGCCATTTAATAGTCGGTTCCTAATAAAAATTAGAAACTGGCGGTTTAATAGCCGATTTGGGCGTTTTTAACAAAATTTGAGTTTCGTGGGCAGAGTTGGCGAAATATAATGTTTGATGGGCATGGATAAAAATGACGGGTGTTCTTAGGTTCACCAAGTGTTTTTTTGGGAACTCAATTCTAAAATTTATTGGATTTTAAACGACGAATTTAAACTGTTGATTTTTTCTAATTTACGAGTGACATGTCTACATGCAAAAAGATTAAACTTTTGAATTAATTTAGTATACAGTCAAGTGGTCAAAATTGGAATGTTTATAAATTAATTTTAATGCATTCATTTTCATTTTTTTGACACTTTTTGACCGCTTGACTCTATACAAAATTAATTTTAAAATTTAAAATTTTCACATGTAGACGCATCACTCGTAAGTAGAAGGATTTCAACGAGTTGGATTTATCATTTGCAACCAATTCAATAAATTTTAGAGTTTGAGTTCACAGAGAAACTTAACAAACTTAGAAACACCCTAGTTCTACTCGTTATTCCTTAGTTCTACTCGTTATTCCTTCACAATCCTGATCGCTAACACCATTTTGCATGTTTTACGAATGTATACAAGAAATTATTTCAGTGATTGTTTTGGATAAATATAAGAGTAAAGGATGACTTATTTTTTTACGTAGTTGTGAAAATGTAACTGTATAAATATTATAGTAACTTCTTTTTTTATTCAATATAAATTGTTCGTGTTAATTTTTTATGTCGTCGTTATGTCCACATCTACAATTTCTGTGATTTTTCACCATTTTATTTGACGACTTTAAATTTGTTTTTCGCTTTTAGACAAATTCTAAGTACTTCAAAAGAAAAAGAAGTGTAACGTTATTAGTTTAAGCGCACGACAATTTTAGTTTGCTATTGCTAGCTATCATGTCCTTTTCTTTTCAAAGTTCTAAATATAGCTTTTTTTTTTTCTTTTCTTTGTATCATTTCATTCAACAAATCTTCTAGTTAGTTAAAATTTTAATATTTGATATTATATTCTTTGCTCAGGACCTGTTTCGACTGTTTACTGTGCACGTGGAAAAAAAAATTCACTCAGACTTCGTGAAAATCAGCCCACGCGCACAGTATTTTGGTCATTCAAAAAGTTGCATTCCCGTTTCCATTTTCGTTCCCTTTAGACGACCGAACAAGCCCTTAGTATTTATATATATAGCGATTTTCAAGCATTAATTACTAAAGTTTTGTTCATTTAATTACGTGTACAGTTTTTTTTTTTTTTTCAAATCTGACACTGCCGAAATTTTTATTAATACCATTCAAAAGAAATAAACATAAATACTACTGAAATTGGAGAATTCGAAAAACACCAGAGTCTCCAATTCAATATGCGGCTTCATTTTTGAAGGCCCCAAAAAACCTAAATATTAATGTATTACAATGCATTTTTAGATTTTTTGTGACTTCCAATTCAATCTTGACTTGCTATTTTCTGAATTCTCCATAGTTTGTGATTTTTTTTTTTGACTTTGGTATTAATAAAAAAATTCGGCCGACACTGTTTTAAGAGTTACCAATGATTAGCAACAGGTATTGCTACACATGAGGAGGCCATGCAAGATCAATAGGCTAGGTATTAGTTTACCGTCTCGAGCAAAGTAGCAATGATTGGGGTCAAAGAAAAGGAAGGCCGGTTGTTGGTAAATGTAATGCTAAATTGGACGCTGGATGAATTAAATAATACTAAACTAATTATCCAACTCCAAACCCGTTAATCCAAAGGAAAATTATTTAGGTACGCCACAACGCACCTTAAACAGTTTTACAACTCTAGCAGAGAAGTTATGATTTGTTTTTTATAACAAAGTATAGACCATTCGAAAATTTAAAGATTATTCTCGGAGATTATGCTTGAACACTAAATTTATATTTTTAGATATTTTAACTATTTTTTAAATAAGCAGAAAATCACCTTATACCGAGGTTCTAGGAGTGTGTATCCTTTGAGGTATCTCAACTTTTGCGTAACCAACGTGTACTGTGCCTATTCGGAAAAGGATAGTGGGCCAGTGTTATTTATGTTTTGAGATTCGTGCAGTACGTATTTGAACAGTCGAAATTTTCCATAAAAACACTCAAAGTTTGAGATATCTCAGAGGATGCGAATTCAGGTTCTAGACCATTGGAAAAAAAAAACTCTTTGTTTTAAAAAATAATTAAAATTTAGTATCGAAATATATTTTCATATAAAGATCACGATGAATAATTTGAAATTTGGATTCACTGACCAATTTACACTTTGCAAAGTACCACATAGCCTCACTCTTTTTTTATGTATATCTTTTAATATTTCAGTCAATTCTTTTATCAAGAGTGCTTGTGAGTAGTTAATATTTATTACTTCTAAAAATATCATAACTTTTCACTTTATCTTTTCCTAAAAGAAACTTTGCAATGAGCATAAAAACATATGAAGTAGATATATTCCATATGTACGTATTTGTTTGAATTTTGTAATTAAGTAGCATGAACTTGTCATTTTAAGAGCGTGTTTGGCTGCTCCACTATTTTCGTGGGAAAAAAAAATTCAACTGAATTTTTTTTCCACGTGAACAGTAATTTTTAGTTCAATTTCTATACCCATGTTCATTCCCAATGACCCGCCAAACAGGTCCTAAATTTGTAAGGAGCTTAAAGAATGTCTGACCTCTGAAGTACAACTATTCTATACGATGAAGACATCATTGTGCAATGTCTCAGTCCAACACGAATCCGTATCACTCTAGATATCTGAGGTGCAAGTCGTAAATCCGGACTGTTCTTTTAATGTGGCACGAATCTCAAAGCAAACCTCCTCCAGTCTGGCAGTCTCAATAAGTTTGAATTGGCTGAGATTAATCTGAGCTGTCCGTGATTTTCAACTGTACCTCAGGTAGCTGAATGGAAAATCGTCTTGTAACGTGACATGACCCCATTGTAGATATCTTCCATGATCATCACTGTAATAGTTTATGATAACTAGAAGGACACTCAAGTGATTACGACAAAGAGTGGGTTCAAATGCATTCAAAATTTCATTTTTTTATTTGTTCTCAATTCTTTATCTTCTTTATTTTTATTTTCAAAGTCCGAATAGTCGATCTGAATCGTTCAACATGATCTTCATAATAAAATATGTCTGGAGACCAAATTTTATATTTTTTGAATTTTTTTTTACTATTTTTTAAGATAGGTACAAAAATATTGTTTTAAGGAGATTCTGGACCATCCGATAAAGTGATTTTGTACCTATCTTAAAAAATAGTAAAAAAATTCCAAAAAATATAAATTTTTTTCTCCAAGTATATTTTATTATGAAAGTCATGTTGATCGGTTCGGATCGACTGTTCGGACTTTGAAAATGAAAATAAAAGATTGGGAACAAATGAGAGCATGAAATTTTTGGTGCATTGGAACCCTCCTCTACGACAAATATTATGAAATTGATGTGAAAAATAAATGTGTTATAATTATAGGAATAAACATGCTCTTAAAGAGAGATTGTTGTAATATTTTTTCTACTAGTTTAAAGTTTGAGAAGGATTTAATTAGGGGTGGAGATATTAACAATATACGAGGCTCAATTGATTCTCATTTGTTTTAAATTTTTTTTGTATTTATACTTGATTTTTTATATTGTTTAGAGAAAAATGATATGTGTATTTTTTGATTCTCCATAGTTTAAATTGTTCAAAGGTCTGACTCAGTTTCTGAATTCAATATAAAGTAAAAATTTAAGAACATGCTGTCAAGAAGAAGAAAAAAACAAACAACAGACAAAGGCGCACAACTTACTCTATAAAGCAAGAAAAAGAGTACTGAATTTGTTTTACAATAGGTGTTAGACTGTTAGAGCATGTTCATCTTTATAATTATACAAAATTATTCTTTTTCCACATCATCAAATTTATTAATTATTTATCAATCAATTTCATATTATCTCCATTCCTACAATTTTTAATTGTACGACACACTAATAAGACCGAAATTTTTATTAATACCACAAAGTATGAAAAATTCTAAAAATACTAGGGCCGTTAATTCAATCTGTGGCCTCATTCTTGAAGGGGCGTATATTGAATTGAAGGTCCCAAAAAACCGCTGTAATATACTGATATTTAGGTTTTTGGCGATCCTGATATTTTTGAAAATTTTCAATTTCAGTAGTGTTTTGGTTGATTTTTTTTGAAATGGTATTAATAAAAATTTCTGCTAATAAGATATAGAAAACAATCTTTTGCAATTGCAGTGATGGAGATGTTTTTACCACTTGCAAAATAATTGCAAAAACTTATGTGCTACTTTCAGACAACTTACTAATTTAGAAAGTTTACTGAATTAGCAGGTATTTCACATTATGCAATTGAAAATGCAAATGCCACACTGGACCTATTCAGTCGTTTACCGTGTTTCTGAGAAAAACAATAATTCACTTAAATTTTGTGAAAATCAGCTCACACACACAGTATTTCAGTCATTCAAATTTTTTTTATTTTCATTTTCTTTAACATTTATAATTTCTTGCAAATTATACCTGCGAATAATATACGGATTTCAATATTTCATACCGCTCTGTCCGCTCTTTGTGCATCTCTGTCAGGTTTAGCCAATTATTAGTTCCTCTCCAGTGTAAGAATTATGCGCCAGATATTTCTGGATGGTTCATATTGGAATTGACGTTCAGGATTAAAAAATTCAACAATCCATTCGTCGGTAGGGGTATTTGATCAAGCCTAATTTGGGCCGTCTGATCAGATATTAACGGTTGTTCTTGCAGGGGACCGTTCAGGCGTCCAATAAAAACCGAATACAATTCACATGGCAACAAAAGTTTATTCTCAACTTCCACTCTAATTAATCGTCTAATTATCCTGATTAAAATTCACAAAACAATAATTATACTTTTAAGAGAAACCAAACAAAAAAAAACATCTCTATGGTTATTTTTTTAAGCTTCCACATATGCAATTCAAGCGTTAACAAATTTCAACCAATCAATATGAACATACTACACATTAGGGAGCATGTTTGGTAAATTGAAGAACAGTATTAAAATAGTAATTTTGGAAGTGTACGGTAAAAATAATACTATTTGGAATAGTGTTGAGTTGTTTGACCAAAAAAAAATAGCATTCAGAAGAGAGAGAACTTTTTTTTTTTTCTCTTATCTCTTCTTCTAGTTCTCTCTTTCTTTGTTCCAACTTTTTTTTAGATTAGCAGAAGCAGAATAATTTATATTTGATAACAACCGATACATGCTATCTAGAGTGGATAGCTCGTATGTCGGAAGTGGTTGTCGTCTGCTGAATTTCGTCTTATCTCGGTCGATAAGTCGAGATGAGAGGTTGAGGCTGCTATGAATCGACTTATCTCGGGGTGATAAGCTGGGATGGAATGAAAAGATGATTCGAGATATTCAGACTCTTCCCTATGCGATATCTCTCTTAGTGTAGGCTGGTAAAAAATTCGATTCATTTTTCAGAAAATCTAGATTTTTTAACCATATTTCCGTGTTAACCGGGAAATCGTGGAGACAATTATTGAGATCGTGGGAGCGGTGCATGGCCTCATGTTGGATTTACCGCTCTAAATTTAGTTGCTAGGCTTATCATTTACAGGCCTCGACTTCAGTCTATTTTGGGCTTTTCCTATTGATTCCGAGCTGACCTTCAAAGAGAGATCCGAGTTGCCTTCAAAGAGAGATCCGAGTTCTGATTTTTATTTAATCTAAGTAAAATTTAGGACCTTGATGACACTTCAATTTAGAATAGCACAAGAATATTTAACAATTTATTTCCTTATTTGTTATGATGGTAGCATGCAAACTTAATCATTCTACATAAATCACCTCGTATTCCTGATATTTTTAGTTGGGAAAGTTCACAATTAAAACAGAAAAGGTCGTTCTTTCTGGTTCTAATTGAGCACACACGGTGATTGGAAGCATGTCAGGTTGCACGTGCAGCCTCTCTCTATTCATAAATCATAAGCTCACACGTGTGCACCAGGATGCAACTGTAGTAAAGCTTTATTGCATTTCTCTTTCTTTCTTTTTCGTTTTCCTTCTTTTTATTGCTCCTCTTTCAATATATTTTTTCATGAATATGGACAAATTATCTCAGGGCTCAGAGAACGAGAGATTTTTGAACTCAGAGCTTTTCTATCGATCTAGCTATCTAATAATTTAATGCAGGACCACATATTCGATTTTGTATATATATATATTTATATAAATGTTACATGTCAACCCCTCTGTTGGGGCAGATATATTATGAGAAAGATCGTTTCATGATATGTCATGTCGGATGTTAATATTAATGCGATTTAGCTTGGACCGTTGAATGTTTATGGAGAGATATAATACTAAATTTTATACAGATGTCAGAGAGATAATGTAAAATTATGGAATAAGTGACAATCGTTCAATTCTTTCTTTCTTTTTCAATTTTCTTGTAAGGTGTTTCTTCAAAAATAAAATAAAAAATAAAAAATAAAAAATAAAAAATAAAAAATAAAAAATAAAAATAAATATATATATATATATATATATTCAACACGTACTCATATCATTCAAAATATCAATACTAATTATTATTATTATTTTGAAGTGGAATGCAAATGACAATTTCTCTAATCTCTGTGGCTCTGCCAATAATACTTCAATTTTTTAATTGTTGGTCATAGTTCATTGCCAAATGTCTTTTATGGAGACTCAAAGCTCCACACACACACAAGGTGAAGATCTTTATTTTGTATTTGGTTCATGAATTTAACAATGTATTTATATAAAAAAATAATTATGTATTGTATATTGTTAACGCAATTTTATTTTTTGGAATATTAATGTGTTCTATAAAGTTTGGACTTTTAATACATAGAACTTAATGTGATAATATTTATTTTAATGATGGATTATTTAATAATTTGGTTCCAAGTACAAGATACAATAAACTCCTTCTAAATCTTCTCTTCCCATCATATTAGAGAGTTAAAGACTTTAGAGAATACATAATATTATGAAACTCTTTAAATAAGTTTTGCTACTTTGAAAAATCAAGTCTCATGTCGCTCTCACACTCAAGTAAGACGTTGATTCAAATACGTGTCTGCATTAAGTTTTAGACTCAACATAGAATGATTCTAAATGAACGGAGGTGATTTTCGCCAGTCCCAACATGCTTTACTACCTCTCTAAAACCAACTCTTTACTAAGAAAAAATCTCATTAGAAGAGGTTGTGCCATCAATTCAATTGGAATGATGTATTCCACAACCATGTTACTCATTTGTCATTTCTATTGGAAAAACTCT
Source organism: Carex cristatella (assembly GCA_024447775.1). Classification (NCBI taxonomy): domain Eukaryota; kingdom Viridiplantae; phylum Streptophyta; class Magnoliopsida; order Poales; family Cyperaceae; genus Carex; species Carex cristatella. The sequence goes on from JAJHPF010000022.1 coordinate 5,058,344, forward strand.
TTATCGCTTTTGATTTTTATTTATTTTTAAGTTCATTTTCCAATGAGGATTTCCTCCAATATGATATGAAGATATGGTGGACAAATAAGAATATTTGCAACAAAAATATCAGTTTTAGTTTTAATTAGAAGGAAATGGCTACAAATTTGTTAGTTAATTTATGATTTGGGTGAAGATCGGTTTATTGACAAGGCTTAATTAACTTGAAAATCTTAACAATATCTTTTCAAATAATGTAAAACAAATAAAGAAATAAAATAAAGTTGATAGACATGTTATTTGTATCATAGATTGATTGTATATCAATTTTCATTCAATTTAAATGTAATTTGGTAATTTATAAATATGAACATTGATTGTAAATTTTAATCCATTGATAAATAGTGAAACATACATTAAATTTAATTATTTTTCACATGTATGTTGTGCATAATGTATATATTATGTTATAGTTGTTGGTATCGTAAATTACAAAATTAATTATTTGTTAAGGTTGTCAAAATTATCACATTATATGTTTTCAACTAATTAATATCTACCCAATAAGGTTTGTAAAAGTCTTCTTTCAAGTTTCTTTCACTCTATGATAATTTATAACTTTTTAATTATGTATAAATTTTGCTTAAAGTATTATCGGTTAGTAGATCGCTAGCGATATACAAGAATGGGACAGTATCCACGAGAGTAACCAATACTATTGCCGAGGATACACCGGCATAAACGTGCTATTTCTGAGCGTATTGGTATTACCGACATAAATATTCTCAACGACACAGTCGGCAAAAAGCACTTTTACCCTTGCATATATACCTGAAGATCTATGTATTTTTTTAATATAGAAGTTGTTTTAACAATATATTTTGTGATGGTGGTATTTTCAACTATACTTAGAGCTTATCTAAATCTTGTATCATGGATGTCTTAATTTATTTTTCTTGGACTAATTCAGTTTAATAATCTCAGCTATTCAAAATGGAGTCTTGATAGGTGCATGCATAGACGTCATATATATATACAGAAGTACTTTTCCTCCCTTGATTAAGCAAATTAATTGCCAATCTAAGATAAAGCAATTAAATTAAGCTAACTGATTAAATTAGTACGTACGTAGTTACAAAGATTATATTTGTTTAATGCATGATGATAACGTAGTATACTACTAAACACGTTCAAAGCTATATATATAATTATCGGTGTATTTGCTGTACTGAGAACAGGATTTGTTTAATGTAAACACAAAGTAACAAACTAATTAATAATTAATAAATTTGGCCACACAAGAGCACTTAATTAATTATCCCTTATTGTTTATTTCAGAGATATTCTTCTGGTCTGGTTGATCTAGCTAGGGTGCTCCACGTATATATGCAACAACAATTTCTTTTATTAAATTATTACATGTAACTCATGAAGTTAGATATATTTTAGGTGAATATAATAATATATGAAATGATTATGTTTACCATATTAATCTTCAATTCGCTCCCAAGTCTTTCAATCCCTCTGTTTATGTTATTATTGAGTGTTAACATTCAGGATGGATGCTGAATCGAATTGAAACTCATTAACTAATTGGATACTAGATAAAAAAACAATAAAAATAACATACTATTACATAATAAAAATAATAAAATAATATTATTTTACATATTAAAAAACAACAAAGTTGGTCCGGAGTCCGGACCCATAAATTTCTAATAAAATTTCTATAAAAACAACACAATTTCTTATTAATAGTGCTTTCGAGCTTTTCAGTTATAGAGAGGGACAAAATAATTTCAAAAGAGAGACAAAGTAGTACCGAACTCCTATTTTTCCACTAAATTTCAAAATCCAAGAAGGAGGCAGCTGCCCCTCGGAGCTCAAGGTAGGTCCACCCCTGTTAACATTTCTCAACTTCTGGAGACACTTACCAGCGGCCATCCATATATATATATATATTTAGTTTAACTAAATAAATATGATACAAACATATATAACACCGACCGCTAATGCGGTCAAGATCTAACAACCCTTTAATTTCGTGAATTATATAGTGTTGTTTACACCTTAGTTAGGAATGGATCACATTTCTTTGTCATGCTAAGACAACATATGTTGTGCAACCCCACTCCTTCAAACCCCGCTCACATTACAAAAATAAAATTAATTAAACTAATAGAGTGAAATTTTCCAGTAATATTTTTCTTTAGATCGAACTTGCTACATTCTTTGCCTAATGCATTATATTATAAGTTTGGTTTATTAATTATCATAATGACAAAGAAGATAATTTTTTTGTTCATTAGAGAACTGAATTAATGGCAAAAAAAATCCTACATAGAAATAGACACACACACGCATTAAGTACGGAACTAGAAAATTTAGATTGAAGGAGTTTAATAAGTAAAATACATAATATATGACAATTAGGATTCAAACTCAAATCTCCTGAAATTCTAAGCTATACAACTACACATTTAATATTTTATGAAAGAAGAATTCAATTCAATTCAATATATATAATGAAAAATTTAAAAAGCATAAGATTGACTTGGTAATAAATTTGCCCTTGTATATAATATTAAAAGCTATTTTTTCATAAAGAAAAGCCACATCAAAAGCTACACACCACTCATTCACATTCGGAAGTTCAATGGCATTTTGGCGGTGCTTTTCCTCTAATTCCTTTGGCAACAAGACAAGGCGAACATAAAATTAATATAATTAAAAAAACTTTATTGATCACTGACATAAATTAAATAACCCTTTTGAGAGGCTAAAAGATGCTTCTTTGTAGGTGCATGAAGGTGCATTGCATGAACCAGTAACTTTTCTTTCTTTCTTCTAATCTCCCATTGGTTGGACATAACATGGATTTTAATCATTGATTTTATATAATAGGGCCCATATACTTGTTTTACTTGCATACTTTAATTGTATCGTGTTTGACTGCAAACTCACGCCGTGAGAAAAAAAAAATTGAGTCTGACTCAATTTTTTTTTCCACCAAAACAGTAAAAATTAGTTTAACTTTTCTCTTTTTTCTGTACCCATTCCTGTGCCCACCCTCTCCGCCGAACACACCCTAAGAGAAGAGCTCAAGCGTTGCCAAGTGGGAACAAGATCACTTTCTTCATAAAATTTTTGTTCCTAGAGTTACTGATACATAAGTTTGAAGTAGATTTTGACATTTAAATATTGAATATATTTTTGTTCTGAGTTCACTCCGAATCCACGTATTAGTAATTTTAGGAGCATAAATTTTCTGTCCACAAGAGGCAGGAGATTTGATTCATGTCAAGTGAAAAATACAATAATAAGATCAGTTATGAATAAAGATATTTATATAACAGTTTTAATTTATGTGGCATACACTTCATATATTTTTTTTTATTTTGACTTTATTATTTATGTGTCACATGAAGCTAAAATAACATCGTCAATATCTTTAAAGTTTTTAGGTTTGGTTTTGAATTTAATTAAGTGTTAACGTTAACAATTTAAATAATAATTATCCCTTTATGGTTACCGGGAATGAAAATAATTATAGCAAATAGTAGTAGCTATTGTCGAAGCTATATTAAATAGCGATAATTAATTTTAAGATTGTGTAAGCATTATAAAATTAAAAATAAATAAATGAAAGAGAAACATACTCGAGAAAATTGATCATCTTAGTTGATTTTCCCCTTTCACAAAATTAGCAACTCGTACATTATTAAAGTAGAATTTGAAAACAGATTGAAGTTCATTTCACTTAGCCTAAAAACAGGGGAGCAATTAAAATACAAATGAAACTTTCTTAGGATTGAACTTAGCCGTTATCCCTCAAGCAAGATCAAATATATATAAAAAAAAAATAGGGTAACTGGTTGAGAAATTAGACTACTTCATATATATGTCAAAGTCAACTACATTTATAAATGTTTCAAAGTACAATGCGAACTCGCCATGCGCGAGTTACGTCCTTAAATTCAGTGGCGGATCTACAACCAACTAAGGGAATGCTTAATCATATGTGTGACTTAAATTTTCTAATCTTACATGTTGAAATATAATTTAATTTTTTTAAAGTTTTTATATAGTTTAGTCCCTTCATAAAATGATAAATACGTGCTTGTAATTTAGTCATTAAAATTTCACTTGGTAATAATGAAAATTTAGATTTAAATCTCATCTGTTACACATTATGTATTTTACGTTTAAAATTATAATTCTGCTCATGCTTAAATCCAAACTATAAAAATATTTTACCACAAATAAATGCATTGTCAAGAAACAAAACTCATGATTGGAGGCTACCTTTCACTGTACAAATAATATTCTTTTGCCAAAAAAATAAAATCATTGTTCCCCAAAACATTGGTTGACCATATATTGTTGATTAGCTTTGAAGTTTGAACTGTTAATCCGATTATAATGGAATCCAATTTGCTTCAAATTCGTATCCGGTTTCGATTTAGTCAGCACACCGGAATAGAAGGAATGATGGGCTTATTTATTTAGCTCTGTTTTCAATGTTAGAGTTTGTTGAATGTCTTGCAATTTGCAGCGTATATTTTAAGAGATTTCTTAATAACCGATTTGATTTGCGAGGTGAATTTTTTTTTATATGTTGGTGAAGTGTGTCTTTCTGGCATTGGTTCTGAGATCTGAAACTACAGCGCGTTTCACTGAAAACCAAGAAAAGCAACAGCCTAGCATTTTATTTATCTATTGTTGTTAAAAAACTATTCAATGGCTTTGGAATCAATCAACCATGCACAGTTTTAATCATTGGGGAAGTGAGTTGTCTCTCAATGTCAGTCTCCATAATTTTGAATAAGAAATGTGATCTAAATTAGTAAAGCAATGTCACCAAATAGTATGATTTATTGATTTTAACCACTCAATTCAGCAATTGGACCGGTATAATGGGGTAAAGATATTGACAGAGTAGTTTTTGCTTATGCATCACACAGATAATAAACCTAAACAAGGGTTACAAGGCTGCATATGACCCATGCATTGCATGAAGCAAAAATTACTCTGTCAATATCTGTACCCATTATGCCGGGAACGCGTATCCTCTGCATTAACTCAAAAGAATTCTCTTTTGAGTTAATGAATCTCAACCATTAGATTCGCTTTAATATTCGTATAGACTAGATCCGCACTAATATTAAAAATCCCTGTGTTAAAATTAGATGATCGCTGATATTTATTAACTAAAAAAATTCTCTTTTGAGTTAATGCAAAGAATACGTGTTCTTATGCTGGTCCAATTGCTGAATTGAGAGGTTAAAATTTTCAATTATATGTTTACCTTATAACAAAATTTCATGCAAATTTAGAACGATACATGCTATATAAATTTGTTTGATAATACTCCATATTATTTCAGATAATGCTAGGAAATAATTAGGAATTGAAACTGAATTTCTAATATCGCATGCTACTAAATAAAGTTATTATGATACACTACACAAGTATCATTATAGAATACAAAAAAAATTTAGCTGATTCAGTATTTCACAAACAATTAAGTTCTCAACTACTGTGGCGGTGGGAACCAAACAAAAACTATTCTTCCTCATCCACATATGAATTCATCGTTGATCTGTGCTGTTCAGCAAGCTCAGCTTAAACTTCTTTAGAGCTCTTTAGTGCTCTAAGGAATCTTAAGTCTATCAAACGGGTACTATTTAGTGCAGCTTAATTTCATCTCCTTAATGTTCCTTTTGCCCACCTTTTTAATTTTGTCCAACTTTTTAAGCATGGTTTCACATAACTTGAGAAATTTGTTAACTTTAAGACTTTCTTAAGAAAATTACTTTTCAACTTTATTGCCGAACGGGTGCGGATTAGTGCAGCTTAAAAATTAAGTCTCACGTGGTTGCCGGACAGCCCCGAAAGAGTTAAGATTTTTATACCAATGTGATAACCTAATTTGACATGACTTTTATTTTATTTATTTAATTGTAGCTTTGGGGGTTGGAGGGGGGGTTATTTTATAACGATGGGGGTTTGTCTAAATGACTTTGGACAAAGTCTCATTCAAAGCCTGATCTAAATCGTCTAATCCGCATCAAAATTCGTACAAATATTTAGATTCAAGGAGCCATTTAAATTTATTAAGTTTAAAATATGTCTGCACGAATCTTAATGCAAATCGAACGTTTAAGCTTGACTTTGGTTGAGGCTTTCTCCAAAGCCCTTTGGACAAAACCCAATCCCATTTCATAATTGTACTATTATAAATTTTCTTTAATCTTTATTATTATAATTAATTTGCTATTATTATTTTTACAAGAGAGGTAATTTAAAAGAAAACTTAATTAAATTAATTACTAGAATACATCCTGACTAGTCTAAGACTCTTTAAGTACATCTTTTGCTATATTTTCTCGTATGCTGTGTACTATGTATTACTCCGGGAATGTATATATTTAGGTAAAGTATATGGAAAAACTCTTGGTAAAATGTTTAGGTAGGTCACCAGGTAAATCAAGTTTAATTGCCAAATCATAACCGTTCAATGGTGCTATGTAAATGCAATTAGTTGCTAGATTAGGAATAAAAATATAGACATGTAGTACTAGAGACGGAGCTAGACTTTCTAATTATGGAGGTCAGACGTGAATGAGAGTCGATCATATAAAATTTTCGTGATGCAAATGAGGATCAATTTACACTATATGTAACATTTTTCTATAAACTATATAGAAAATTGTGTGTGATTATAAATTTTTTAAATAAAATAAAGATTAATTGATCCCATTCTCCCTTAATAGCTCCATCCCTTGCAGTACATTTGTTATATAATTTTTTTTTTCTTTTATCTTTGTTAATTTTGGACTGCTTGAAACTAAACTACGTAGCTTTATAAATATCTTTCCCCGTTGCTTGGTTAGAATATTCGGTGTCAAAATGTTCTGCTTTATGATTGGTTAACTAATAGATTGTTAATCATGAGATAATTTATTAATACAAAGTACAAACAAATAATTAAACATAAATACTGTACACGCGTCACCAGTTTATCTCGTACCATTACTACTATGGACCTCAATAATTCAATATGCATTGCCAAAAAAAAGATATAATACATTGTTATTTAAAAAAATTGAATAGTTCCAAAGAGGCCACGTGAACCCGTACTTTAGTCTACCAACTACCCCAATTCACAATATATATGAAAAAATATTATGAATAAAATGAAATAAAAAAAAATAAAAAAAAATAAAAAAAACTGTAACCGAAAAATAAATTTAATATAAGAACTAGTCTGATCTCCATAAGAGGTCATATATTTGAAACTCAAAATTATTTGTTGTAATAATAAATGTATTAAATAATTAGATAATTTGATCTTGAACTTTACTAAAAAAAAAATTAATATGAAAATATTGTAGACTATTTATTTATATTTGCCGGTGATGTTGGTTAAAGTGTTAAACTATGCTTGGAATCTTCCAAATGCAAAAAAGAAAAAGTCCTTTGGTTTCTATTTCCATGCTTTCCGCTTTTGCTTACTGTATTTCTTTTCTCCAAAAACAAAATCATAAAAGCTCATATTGAAAAAAATCACTTACCTATCAGTAAAATACAATTCGATCCTTCAATTTTACGAATTATTTTAGCATCTCACACGAGCAATGAGAAAATCAACAAGTGCAGTTGTAATCATAGTTACAAGATTTGCGTTTTTCTGGTGATGCCGAACTGAACGCCGAATTATTCGGTTGACTAAGCTTTGACTGAATTATTCACGATTTTTTTCTGAATTTTTCTAGAACTTTTCTTTTTGCTTCCTTGCAGGACTAAGATATATGATTCAAATAATTAAGAATCATTCCCGAATCACATATTTTTGACCTCGCCAACCAAATCCGAATAATTCATTTGTCACTATGATTGTAATGGAACTTAATTTATTTTGCTAAGTTGCAAGGATCCAAATTATACCTGTAAAATTTTAACTTAGAACAAACATATTTGTTAATCCTAACCACAATTATAAGAGGGTTCTAATAATGGAAATCTGAACCTTAAAAATAATAATGGAGATCTGCAACCGTCTAATTGAATTGTCTAATAAAATCACAATTTAATCAAATTCTGAAACGACATTTTTTGCATCCCAATACTAGAAGATATATATTTGTTTTGATCAGTATCAAAGGTGAGAAATAAAATTTACAAGAATGTTGCTGTATATCCAAAATCAAATTTAACAGAGAGGTTTATATTCTTGTATTTTTGGTCCTGCGTCCATATTTGGATTTTTTTTTCTTTGGAAATTTGCATTGACATGACAATTTTGGTTAAACTTGATGAACCAAATGTTTTAGGCTATAACTGGTATTTAGTTAATGCTTTGACAATCTGTGTTTTATACATTGTATTCATAATGCAAAATAGAAACGACACCAAATCACCTTACTGTTATAGGAAATCTCAGACATTTAACTTTAGATTTCATACAAATAAAATATCATAACCAAGCAAAATTTGCAAAAGAAAAGGAGAAATGGAAAAATCTTGCAGAGTTCTTATCCCTAAATTTCATAGTGTTTCAATCTATACATAGTTTTGTAAAATCAATAACAATGTACAATTAGAAACGGGAGAACAAACCAACCATGTACTGTTAACACTTATAAGTGCATCAATCATGGGACAAATAGAAGGAAAGCACTTAAATAACTGAATAGAGATAATTTTGAATATTTATGTAATCCGTTAGCCATGTTGCTGTGCTCGGTTTGTGTTAGAACTTGCAAACTAATTAGCATAAATGCTTAAACTTAACCTTAACTTCTCAAGAGTTACTCCATCTTTCACAAGGACACTTGTCACCCCCATTTTTTTCGCCTAAATTTTGTCCAGAAAGAGAAAAATAAAATGCACAAGGTTAAGAAGAAAAGCACCTTGATATAGTTTGCTTATGCCGGGCAATCATCTTGCACAGTTCATGATTCTTACCATAACTTCTTTTTCCAAGAATGGGGTTCATATAACATTGGGCCTTAATAAGTCCTTTACCTGACCTATATGGTACTAGGCAATAGACAGTTTTGGCCTCTGTAGATTATTATTATAAATTATTGGTAACATGGTGTTTTCAGCCTTGAAGTTACTAAAAGCAAGTGAAAGTAAATCTGAAAAATATAATTCTCCATTTGTAGGAGTAAGATTGGGCGGGAAGAAAAGTTATCGTGTGAGTGTTTCTGTAATCGTCATCAAAGAAAAGCATTTCATTGAAGGCAATTCCAGTTGTCCTTTGTATCTTTATAAAATGCTCTGTTTTAGGATCCCAGCTTAAAAAAATTTCCTGAGATATGACAGTACGTATAAAACACGCAAAAGCATTACACAGACATTCCAACAAATTAAGGATTTAAGTATTCTCATTGCTATAGCTATGTATGGATGTTGAACTATGAGCATGGCATACCATAATCACCAGAAATTAAATATCTACAAGAAATAGACGGCAAAACGTTGATAAAAAGCAGAACATGATCGATTGATTTTACATTTTTTTCAATGATAAGTAGTGCCTGAAATCGTATGAACTGTGCAATGTCGGTACGGGAAGTACTGGCAACTAACAGAATTTGTCTAATAATGGAGGGCATAAATAGAAAAACGAGAATATATCATAGTTGTTTAGCAATCAAATAAAAACGAAGTTACTCTAATGAAAGAAGTGATGGAAACCCTTGGCAATAGTTCGATACTCTTGACAATTTTTTTTAAACAAATACAAAAGATCTCTGAAACCAAAACATATATATTTATGAGCCTGTTATGACCAACAGATAACATACCTATCGAGTTTTATGCAAATTGATCATTTAATGATGCTTAAAGGGTAATAAATAAACTGTTGAAAAGTTGTTCAATAAAACATGCATCGGATCTCATAATGATGCATTTACCAAATTGATCATCCTAAGTTCCTAACCCTTCACAGAAAAGATATAAGCTAGAATAAAATAGATGAATCACTGACCTGTGCTATAAATAGTGACTGAATACCCATTATTTCCAGATATGACTTCGCAATGTCTGGGGTTGGCGAACGTGAAGCAACTTCCAAATCTACACCTTTATCTTTAAGTGCTTGTGTTATTCCCGTTGCATGAGGATATGGAGGATACGGCAACTGACCTTTTGAGTAATGATCGCTGGTACACAAAGTATGTTATAAGCATTACTGTTCCAGACCTCAACAAACTTGGGACCACTTTGGTACCAGTAAATTTGATCAACTGGGTTTTGTAACATTTTTGTAGTGCATAATTGAGGTTTCCTGTAAGGTTTGATGGCTTGGTTAAGGCATAGGTATCCAATCGTGTGTATCAAACTAGTTCTATACTGCTTGTGTTCTGTTTTGTACCAGTATATACCATCTCTGGTACTCTGAATTCCATACTCTCAGGACTCAGGACCAACATATGGTATTGTCTAATATTTCGACTCCACTGCATCATTATACAGGGGTGGTTCTACAACCAATTATAAGAGTGCTTAGCCACCCCTATAATTTTAAAATTTTAATTATGTATATTAAAATTGATTCAGTCCCTCATAAAATGTAAAGTATGTATTTATGATTGCGAATACTAGAGTTGAAATCTCACCTATCACATATGGTCATTTTATGTTTCAACCCCTCCAATCAAAATTTTTTATTATGATGGTACTGATAGCTTTACAGATGATTTGCCAGTCCTTGAAAGTAAAAAAAAAATAGTATGGGTTTAGAAGCATAGAACTGGAAACCAACCAATTGTAAGGCCAGATGGTGTAATCAAGATCAAACACCACGAGCCTGGGAAGAACCGGGAAGAGAGAGATTACCTCCGTCGCCTCAGCTCTCACCTAATAACAAAATTTCATGCAAGTTTTAGAACGATACATGCTATATATATTTGTTTGATAACACCCCATATTATTTCAGATAATGCTAGGAAATAATTAGGAATTGAAACTGGATTTCTAATATCGCATGGTACTATATAAAGTTGTTATGATACACTACACAAGTATCATTATAGAATAAAAAAAAATTACCTGATTCAGTATTTCAAAAGCAATTAGGTTTTCAACTACTGCTGTGGCGGTGGGAACTAAACAAAAACTATTCTTCCTCATCCACATATGAATTCATCATTGATCGGTGCTATTTGGCAAGCTCAACTTAGGCTTCCTTAGAGCTCCTTAGTGCTCCTTAGTGCTCTAAGGAATCTTAAGCCTACAAAATAGATGCTACTTAGTGCAACTTAATTTCATCTCCTTCGTGTTCTTTTTGCCCACCGTTTTTAACTTTGCCAAGCCCAACAAGCTATCAAGCATGCTCTGAGTCATATTAATCAATTTACATGAGTAAAATGGGCTACCATATCAACTGATTCATATGAATGGACATTAAAAAATTTCAGCTGCTGGGAATAAATCAAAGATCAAAATCATGCAGAGCATGTGGACAGTATCTCAGAGGATATGAATCCACCTCAAGAAGGTAAGCGAATTGTTTCCGATGTCAGATGAAATTTAGTTTAATCTGCATTGTGATATGTGTGTACAACTACAATTTTAAACTACTAAACTGGTTGCACAAATCTCGACACACATTGAGTTCGGTCCGATGCTCCTTAATTTCAAGAAATGATGGCGAGTATACAGATTTTCATGCCATAGCATGGGAAGGACGAAGATAAACCAGTACAAAGAGATCATGTCAAAACATATAAAAAAAAAAAACAACAACAAAGAGATGTAGAATTGTTTATCCAATACGAAGATACTATACACAAATGTTAATCCTAAGAAAAGTTTACTAGCAATAGATAGAAAAAAAAAATAGTATTAACTTGATATGTAACTCTACAAGATTTTCAAAATGCTCGTTTGTCATAAGTTTCAATCCTGAATTCTGTAGCATGGAAAACAAGTCAGTTGCTTCATGGTAATAGCCAATCCCAAAATGATAGCATTCCATGTTGACAAAGCTTTCTTAGGAATTTCATCAAATACCTCAAGCGTTTTCTCCAATTCTCCACATTTACAATACATGTCAATAATTGCTCTGGCTATGGGAGGGTCAAGTTCAATCTATGTTACACGGATACCCCAGTTTGGCAGTCGTATCCGTGTCCGACACGGGCACGATACGGCATTGATACGTGTCGGGTACGCCAGCTGGCGTATCGGCTTACGTGGCGTGTCCTTACTCAGCAGATACGGTCAACGATACCGCTTGACACTGCACCGACACGGAATATTTGAAACGGATACGCTCCGACACGCCTCATTAGGACAGGAAACGGAGCTTTGCACCAGCGACAGTGGACCCGTGAACCGCGCAGCACATGTGGACCTGTGAACCGCATGGACCAAGCTCCAAAAATCAAATTTCTATTTCTTGCGCGAATCGAACTAGCGACCTATTGACTAACAGCGTTCGCCCATACCACTACACCAAACCTGATTTCTTGTTAGAAGCGAGTTTGTATAATATTTATTTAAGATATAAATGGGTTATTGATTTAAGATTTTTTTTATATTTAATAAGTGTTAAATTAATAATATAATAAAAAATAAAAAAATAATATATTTAATAGGCGTATTGTATCCGGAATTTTTTAAAATTGCCGTATTGCCATATCCGTATCGTATCTGATACGATACCCGTACCCGTATCCATGTAACATAGAGTTCAATGTTATTCTCCTTTAAGTATGAATGGACCCAGATCCCTTGATCAATTGCTCCCAAGTTTGCGCAAACCCCCAATAGGCTAACCAATATATTGACATTAGGTTCCATTCCTTTACTTTGCATCAATGAAAACAGATCCAATGCTTCTTGGTCTCTGCAATTCCTTGCGTAGATACTAATCATAGTGCTCCAAGTTGCCACTTGCCACACTCCACTCAGGGAATTTCATCGAACAGCGCTCTTGCCTCGTTGACCTGACCCTTTCTTGATGAACCCACAATCATCGAATTGTATGAAACAACATCAAACTCCACACATTCATCAAACATCACAGAAGCTTCCTTTACATAACCACCAGCCCATCATGGCATTGCGCAAGTGGATATCACCAGCCAACCCAAGCTTCACCACCATGGAATGAACCTTTCTGACACTTCATGCCCAGCTCAATCTAGAGTAACCCGAAAGAACAGAAGTGAAGGTGAGCTTATCATGCATCCTCCCACTACAAAGCAATTCAACAAACAGTTCTAGTGCAAGGTTTGGACAGGAGGATTTTGAGACCACCCTTAATAAGATCGATATTGTACATGAAGGTGTTGGGGTTAGGAAAATAGGAGAAGGGTTGGAGAGCGTTGGAGGGGTCGCCGGAGGGGGAGGTTGTGGTGAAGGAGAAGAGGCGGCTGGTGGCGATGAGGTCTCGGGTGAGGCCGGAGCAAATGAGGTTAGAGTGGAGATGACGGAGGTGCGCCATGGAGGTGCATTTGGTTTATAGAAGGATTGGAGATGGATAGTCGGAGATGAATTTGAATATGGATGGAGAATTCGAGCAAATTTAGAGCATTTTCTCTCCTGTTCTCTCTCAGTCTATGGCACATGTTTGCTAACGAATAATGTATTTGAGGTCGAGGAGATGTGCAAGTATATTATGAGATGTTGTTCATTTAAATTTACTCGGCTTTACATGGGCCTTGTAATGGGCCATATAGAATTTTCATACAGGAAAGACCGCCGGTTGTAATCATTTCTGCTGGATTTTGTTTTGAAAAACAAATATCTCATAAAAAATATTAAATTTTACATAAAGATAATTTTATAAAATAAATTTGTATTAGGAAAATGTTAGGCACAAAAATATATATTTTCTAGAAATACCTAGACGTGTGTATAACGATAAAAAGTTTGTTGCCCATTATGCATGTAGAGAAAATACAAAAAAGTGAGTTTTTCTTTAACAGATAATGTACTTAAGTATATTTTCTCACTGTGGTCCACATGAATTTCAGCACATCCTTCTATAGTCCTATTAAAAATTTAGTTTTAACTTTTTTTCACATTCATCTGTCTGAAGCCTTAAACAAGCAGCAAAGTCATTTTTCTTACTGGCAGGGCCCAATGTCATTGAATCTGAGCAACATGTTCTCAAGATGACTGGTCATTATTAAACGTGTGGCAATCAAGTAAGAAATTAAAAGAATTAAGGCTAAATTAGCACTTATGTGAGATTGCACAATTGAGGGTTCATTGTGGTGAATGTCAAATGGGTTGCCGAAGGGTTAAATGGGCTTAATTGTAAATTTGCAATTCCTTTTGAATCTCTTGTATTAAATACAATATACCTTTTTATGTTATTTGATCTATGACATTTTGGTAAAAAAGAGGAAGTTAATTTGTTCTCAATTTTCAAGTGTAGCTTGGATAAAGCAAACAGCATTCCTTCGAATTCATTCCGTGGGCCTGACATGGAAAAAGGCTTGAAGGTAAGATTACTCAGTGCACACGAACCATACATATTATATATTTTCTTCGTATCATTTTGTGATGAAAACATACAGATTGAGCTTGTACTAACAAGTCAATTTATGAGATCAAGTTAATTTGTGATGAAATCATACACTTACTAGTGCATGACATGTTTCTCTCATGCCGATCAGCTACTGGTATACGGGAGTGAGCACAACTGGTACATAGCTTTGTGCAACTCCATTCGGTAATATAGTGTTGAGGGCGATTTCTGGCCTGGAGTTTTTATTCTTATTTCTGATGCAAGGGTTCATACTGATGGGTTTTGTTTTGCTTGAGATATGAGGCTGTTTTGTTCTTTTGGTTTCAAAAGATGTTTTTATCATGATGTAATGTATCACATTTTTATGTCGAATGAAATGCCTACGGGCCAATTTGCCGAAAAAATAAAAAATTAAGATAGCTCAATTTCTGCAATAAATTGTAGGGACAGATTAGGGACATATTTGTAAATTAACAATGTTAATGGATGTGGATGCAAGTTGCAGTTTTAACAAGCCAATCCAAGTACTTGGCAGATTTTAAATAACAAAGACAATAGGGGCTACTATATAAAAATATGAGAAGAGAACATGTGCTTTTTTTTTAAGATACTTATTCTTTGTTTTTGTGGATGCTTTATTCACATCTCTAGTACCAATAGAAAATCTACATTGTAAACGGTACTAGCAAAAAAAATAAAAACAGTGATTAAATTTTGTATGATAGAATTGACAAAAAAACAACAAGTCATGATCAACTCCTATTTTTTATTCACCGTTAACAAGAAACTTCAACATCAAAATATTCATTCTTTCTAAGTTGCAATACAAAGCCAACTACACTTTAATATTTATTTTATTGGCATAACATAAAAATTCTTACAAACATACATTAAACATTCTCTTTAAGCATTAATCACAAAGGGTACAACATACAATTAAAAATGAAAATAACATAAAAAATTTAGCCCAACAAAATAATAAACTAAAGTGATCCAAGTATCTCCAAACATGCAAAAACTGAGCGTTATCATTTTTTTTTCTTTCCTTTAATATGATATTCACCTCCAAACTCAGTATTAAACTATTACAGCACAGATTCATGTTACAACCCTCATGTTATCATCTTCATCTCGTTAATTTCTTCTCTTATAGCACGATCTCGTGACTTCCATACAAGCCTTCCTACAAAACAAACTGTAAAGGGCACTTATTGAATTTGAGTTTTTGAAAAGCAATATTGCAGTATAACTTTATTTGTCTCTCTTAACAGCAAACTCACCAAAACTCTCAAATTAACCCTAGAAATCACACTTACAATAGCTTTATTTGTTTCAGCAGTTCTTGATCTTTCATACAAGAAACCTTAAATTAACCTTAGTATTGAAAGTGTGATTGAAGTTAAAAAATATACCTGCTTTCAAGCTAACTGGTAATAATATCAGCCACTCTTCCAATAGCTTCACACTGGTAATAATTTAATATCAATTTATTCATAAACCCCCAAAGCATAATTAGTAATCTATGCAAAGAAAAACCACAAATATAACAAGAATACAATTAATACGCCAAAGCATGTTAATTTTTAAAATCATTACTCTTCTATATGAATCGTTCATAATATAATATCACCAAAACACAATGAAACCCTACAAATAGGTTACCACCAAAACACAATGAAATAGGTTACCCCAAAAATGAAATGAGTTACTTTTCTGTTAGTACCAAATAGGTTACCACCAAAATCATTATCTTCTGTATCAATCGTTCATTACTACTCTGTTAATTTCAAACGAAATAGGTTACCACCAAAACACAATGAAACCCTAGAAAGGAGTATCTACTAGGCAATCTCAGAAAAAAATCTCAAATTAAACCTAGAAACGAGTATTAAAAGTTATTTCTATCAGAAATTACACATAAAAACAAAAAAGCTACAAAAATGAAACTCAAAAATTAATGGCGACTCAGAGAGGGATATTTTAGAGAAAGAGGTTCTAGACAGAAGAAATGAAGCGCACAGGGTCGATAGGAGAAATTTAGCGCACAGGGTCTGTAGGAGAAAATTAGCTCGGGGCAGTAGGGAGGAGGGCAAGGAAAAACCCTAGCAAGGCCAATGGGTTGGGGGAGAGGAATGGTATGGATCAAAAGAGGAAGGGTTTGGATGATTGAAGTCTTAACAGAGAGCGTTTTACAATTTTCCGTCTCTGTTTAACTTGAATGAGCGCTCAATCTCGAGCACGAAAATTAAAGCAATCTGACGATAGTAAAGTCCATAGCAAAATTTAGAGTTAGCAACGCGTTGCATGCTAGCCAACTCCTATATATATATATATATATATATATATATATATGTATATATATATATTCTTATCCGATCGCATTCATATCCTGTCCGTATCTATAAAATAAAAAAAAGAAAGAAATGGATAAATTTTCTATTATCTTGTTTGGCCTCCACTTGAGAATAAGTGTGGATATAAAATTTAAACTAAATTTTATTGTTCACCTGAGAAAATAAAAACTAAATTTTTATTTTTTCACGTATAAATAAATGGGCCGAACAGGACCTAAGCTGAACGAGATAGGAGTAGGTCCGATGGGCATCGGACCTACTTTTAGATTCAATTAGCTCTAACACCGTACGATTATCATTGAGATTTGTGCGCACGGAAACTGAAAAATACTTACACTGATTTTAATGAGTTCGCATGAATCTTGATGTAAATCTGATAGTTATTTCACCCATCGAAAAAACTAGATTCGATGCCCATCGGACCTACTCCCAATTCAAACTGAACATATTGAATTTCACATCGTACTATTTTCCTAGTTCCTACCCAACTAGCACACATTTCCAGAACCTTCTAGAAACAACTTTTAGTAGACAAGTAGCAAATATATATATATATATATATTTTATTAAAATCCAACTAATAGTCAATATTTATTTATTTTCCTAGACAAGACTAGTTGTCAATAGGTCATGCCAAGCAAAATACAAATTTGAGAGGGAAGAATTCAGTTACTCAAACTTAAATAAACGCTGATAAATTCCACTTGCATCTCGACCAAATGCATGACCAGCTGCATTGACCAAGAAAAGTGATCAGATAAAGATTCACTCTTAACTTACCGTGGTAAACGAGAACTAGTTCACTGAGACACATGGTCTTTATGTGAGAGATTATGAGTTTGAAACTCAGATAAGAAAAATTCTTTGTTATAATGACAAGAGTATTAAATAGTTGAGTCACTTAAACTTCAACTTTTATTCAATAAAACTTACCGTGGTAAAAAAATAATCCGAATCTAAAGTGTATAATCATATCAATTCTTTATTTAACAGTTGAGGTGATGTTCACCCTAAAGTTTCTATATTTCCATCTAAAATAACTATCGGCGTGGAAATATCATTTTCAATTATCAAGGTACCGAACTCACCTTGACATGCAACTGTGCCCTGATTAGACCCAAATGGAGTTATTGAATTCCACTTGCATCGTAGTTTCGTACTATCTTCCTAGTTCCCACTCAACTAGCACATTTTCCAAGAAACAACCTTTAGTAGACTAGTAGTCAACAGGTCAATGCCCCGCAAAGTATAAATTTCATGGAGATGGAGATTATCAAATCCAGATTGTTTCATATAGCTTGCCTTTAACCATCCTCAAATCAGAGCGACTGCTGCCAGCTTAACAGATCCATGGAGATGGAGATGATCAAACTATACAACAGAAACCTTTACCTTATCCTCCTCTTGATTACCACTGCCATGGCGGCGAGAGCAGAGGGGTTAAGGTTTGGGAAAAAGAGCGGTGAATTCAAAATTATCCAGGTGGCTGATATGCACTATGCCAACGGCCGATCGACCGGCTGCCTTAATGTATTCCCCGATCAGAAACCCACCTGCTCCGATCTCAACACCACCGATTTTCTCTATCGCGTTCTTCGCGCTGAGAACCCCGACCTTGTTGTTTTTACTGGTAATTAAGCCCCCTACTGATCTCTCTGCTATTTTATAAATTTTTACTATTGTCGAGGAAATGGCACTGAAGCTCAATGACCTTTATATTATTTATTGATTTATTTTTGTCAAACGAGCTAGTAATTATTATTGTAAATGACGGTATGCGGTCGTCGGACGGACGGGGTACCGCCAAGCGATTAATCGGTATGCGGCCGATTAATCAGAATTATGCGGACAATTTAACGTTTTTATTAAATTTATGTATATATATCATAATTTATTAAAAATTATTTATTTAACTCATTAAACTTATCAAATAAACTTAATTTAAGTTAGTTTTATTATTATAACATGACATTATACTTATTTCTTCGTAACACGTAAGCATTTTGCATGTGTAAGTAACACATTTATTTAATGAAAAATAAATTTGAGAATTAAGTTTTTTCAAATACTAATAACATATTATTTGAATGAAAGAAAATATTTAAACATAAAATCACTAAATTTAATGTATGTTATTTATTATTATAACATGACACTATGCTTATTTCTTCATAACACGTAAGCATTTTGCATGTGTAAGTAACACATTTATTTAATGAAAAATAAATTTGAGAATTAAGTTTTTTTAAATACTAATAACATATTATTTGAATGAAAGAAAATATTCAAACATAAAATCACTAAATTTAATTTATGTTATTTATTATTATAACATGACACTATGCTTATTTTTTCGTAACACGTAAGCATGCACATGTGTAAGTAACACATTTATTTAATGAAAAATAAATTTGAGAATTAAGTTTTTTCAAATACTAATAACATATTATTTGAATGAAAGAAAACATTCAAACATAAAATCACTAAATTTAATTTATGATAATAACATAATTTCATAAATAAACATGTCGTACTAATTGAAAAAATTACATTAAAAAAAAAATATATATATGGTATATAAATAATAGAAAAATTAATCAATTTCAAAGTAAGTAAGAAGAAAAAAAAACATATATAAAAAATATTAGATAAATATCCAAGCATAAATAAAATTACAATACATGATTTATAAACCTTATTATCACACACTATTATAGGAAAAAAAAATTTTGAAATTTTTTTTTCACTGGAATAAACGGAAAAAAAAACGGAAATAAACGTGAATAAACGGGAATAAACGGCCGATTAATCGTTTTTTCCCGCCAACAGGCATCTGTTAAGCGTATTCGAAAAGATTTGGCTGCCGTTTCCAATTAAACGGCCGTTTAATCGACCGTTTTTCCTGTTTTTTACAACAATGGTAATTATAAGCATTTTTAAAAATGCATCCGCAACTCAGTAAAGTTTCCTGTCTAGATTTTATTAATTTAAGAAAGTTGGAGCTGCATTGCTTCGTGTTTCAATGAAAATTTTGCCTGCAAGGAAAGTTGGAGCTGCATTGCCTCGTTTTAGTTTTGGTATTTAATAATCTGACCGGTGGGGCCCACCTACTGTAATGAATTGTCCTGTAAGGAAACTGGAGAATTTTTTTTATAAACCATATGTAAAAGAATTAATTTTATGAAGTCAACATAATTATTTGCTTTTACAAAAATTATAAGGACTGAAATGTTATTTCGGTTTGAATTTTTTTGTCTCGGAACAAAAATGTTATTTTAGTCTGATGTAGTTTTACAGTTTTTCAGAAGAACATATGTAGCTTTTGGTGTAAAATTATATTGGACCGAAATGATATTTTGGTCTGAAAAAAAAAATTAACAGACCGAAATGACGTTTCAGTTCTTATGATTTTTGTAAAAAAAATAATTGCGTTGATTTAATAAAATTATTTTTTTAATTATGATTTATAAAAAAATTCGAAACTGGAGGCTGATTGGCGGTTTGGTTGAATTCCGATTTCTTCTGTGCAACATTATAAATATATATATATATATATATATATATATATATATTAGCTAGAATCTAATTAGCTATCTAAATCTAATTTTTTATTTTTTTACCCTCAACTAAAATTTAGCATCCGCGCCTGTCATCAAGCATAAATAACTTTTAGAAAAAAAAAATATAAACATATGCAATCTAGATAAGAAGATTATACTTTTTTTTTTTTTTAAATTTAGCGTAGTTTTTGAACAATACTTGTATACAATTTCCAAACAATTTTTTTTAATGCTATTGGCGAACTTAAATGTACAGAAAAATTGTCATAGTTCAAAATCTTTAGATTAAGTGAAATTCTACCTATTTAAGAAATAGTAAGAGAATTTTGAAAATGCAAAATTTGTCCTTCAAGTACTTTTTCATTTTAGTTGTCCAAATTAATTAAGTCTAAATAATGAAGATACGGATCAATTATGCATAGTACCATAACTCGCTCATAACATATGGCTATCACAGTTGTAACTATTTGATAATAGTTTTTATGGTTATCACACAGTTGTAACTGTCAATATATATATGCCTTCTTATTATACCAAATTCTTGTGAATTAAACTACAATTTCCAGGATTTGGTGCGTCGCGCCTGTGAGTTTGGTTGTTAATGTCAAGCCATTATCAAAATTTTAAATTTAAAATCATTAAATAAAGTGCTAAAGGTTGACTACTAGTCTACTAAAGGTTGACTATTAGTCTTCTCTCTAAATTTATACTTTGCTCGGCATGAATCGGACTCTGCTGTAGGGTCCTGCTTTTTCGATTCCAACCATTCAAATTTGTTAAAATTTGTACATAAAAAAATTGCTTTATCGAGAAATACAAATTGAAAATTTTGAATGGTTGGAATCGAAAAAGCAGCACCTTGCTTTTCTTTAAGAAAAACAACAGAGTTGGATCCGCTTGGCATGACCTGTTGACTTGACTATTGGTCTACTAAATGTCATTTCTAGAAGGTTTTGGAAAGCATGCTAGTTGGGTAGGAATTAGGAAGATAGTACGATACTATGATGTGAAATTCAATATATTTGGGTTAGGGCCTGTTCGGTCTTTCTCAGAGAATGAGAATGGGCACAGGAACGGGTTCAATTTGAATTACGAGTTACTGTTCATGTGGGAAAAAAAAATTCAGTTGACTGAATTTTTTTTTCTCATGTGAACAGTAACTTGCAGGAAGCTAGCCGAACATGTCCTTATAGAGTGAAACGGATCGGATAATTGAAAAATTTATCGTTTTTTTATTTTTTTTATTTTTTGAATACGGACACGATATGAATGCGATTGGATAATGGAAATAAATCTGTTGTGATTCTTTGGAATAACAGGGTCCCTGCTTTTTCAGATCAAACCATTAATTTTTTGAAATGCACGAATTTCAAAACAGTTGATTTTACGTACGAATCTTGAAACAAATGAATGGTTTGATTCGGACAAGCAGGAACCCTGCTATTCCAAAGAATCGCAACAGATTTGTTTCCTTGGATAAGAATATTTATTAAAAAATATCAAAGTTTGTAATATATATCTAATTATAATGGTTAATAATTATTTTTCATAATATGTATTAAGCTATATGGTATATATCTACTATTTGAATATAGATAATTAAAATTTAAAATTATATATGTTATCTATATCTGTGCGAATATTTAAATATTGGATATTCGTATCTAATTTTCGAATATGAATCAGTTATTATTCTCTCCATTTTCACCCCTATTGGCATAGCAATACCGTTTTCAAATGAAATCCATATTATATATGAAATTAACGAATTGTAGGCAAACTATTTATTTCATATTATTCATAGCATTTACGAACTATTTTTATATATTTTTTAAATTATATTTTTTTTACATTATATTTTATTGCATTATAATAATTTTGTACAAATATTAATATTTTGATATATTTTTGCATTATAAACGGTAAAATATATTCAAATTAAAGCTTGGCACCTTCAGTAAAATGTGGACAAGGTGCTCTATTCCATCTCATGGAACAAACTCTATTACACGGCAACCAAAAGCCAGCTCCACAAAATTTTATTATTTAGAGCTTGTATTGTTTAGGCTATTTCAATCTGCATATTAGCAACCCAGAACAGTCTGTTTTAGAGAAATCTGAAAATTTTCAGGATGTAATTAATTGAAATCAATTGTTCCATACAACTAATGAGGAGGTGATCGACGCTAGAGAAAACAAGGGCTAGAGATTTGTTACACTACATCCTTGACTGTAGGCAGCTCAAGTTAAAAGTATTTTAATGAACTTGATTTAAGCATTCGGGGATGCAATTGGGACGTAGTGCTAGTTTTTTATGCAGATTCTTGCATATCTTTTTTTAATTAAGCTGGAGGACATATATTTAAAACAACATATAAAAAAAAAGTTCCAGAACAATAGCAACCTTTTATAACTAACATCCTTTGTACTGTACATTTCTGACATTTTATCCATCCAATCAGGAGACAACATCTATGGACCTGACACAACTGACCCGAGTAAATCAATGGACATGGCATTCGCCCCTGCCGTGGCACTTAAGCTTCCCTGGGCGGCCGTGCTAGGCAACCACGACCATGAATCATCTCTCTCCAGTGAAGGTGTGATGCGCCACATCATCACCATGCCCCATACACTCTCTCGTCTCAACCCTGATGGGTCAGATATTGATGGATATGGTAACTACAACATTGAGATAGATGGCCCCGAGGGTTCGCCACTTGTCAACAAGTCAGTGCTCAATCTTTACTTTTTGGATAGTGGCGACAGTTCAACTGTATCGACAATTCCAGGGTATGGCTGGATCAAACAATCTCAGCAGGTTTGGTTCCAAAAAACCTCATCGCAGCTTCAGGTATACCTTAATTAAGCACAGTATTCTACATATGTTGTGCTATTATATAAGAATCAATTTAATTAAATATAGACCCTCGATCATGAAATATCTAATTATATAACAAAATCAACTGGTTCAGACAATGTACAAAGGTGCTCCACATGCACAGAATGAGAGCGCACCGGGATTGGTGTACTTCCACATCCCGCTTCCTGAGTATAGTAGTTTTAATTCCTCTAACTTTACTGGGGTGAAACAAGAAGCCATCAGTTCTGCATCCATCAACTCTGGCTTCTTCGCCACCATGGTCGAGGCCGGAGACGTGAAGGCTGTCTTCACAGGCAAGCATTTACAGTTTGATACCTACTTGGAATGAATGGGTAAACATCACATAAATCAACATTAGGGAAATTGACTGGATCTAATCTGTTTGAACTTATCCACAGGACATGACCACTTAAATGACTTCTGTGGAAAGCTGACTGGAATACAACTGTGCTATGCTGGAGGCTTCGGATACCATGCATATGGAAAGGCTGGTTGGCCAAGGAGAACAAGGTTAGTTTCAGCATTTTTAGAGAAGACAGCCGATGGCCAATGGGGAGGTGTGAAATCCATCAAGACTTGGAAGCGACTAGATGATCAATTTCTCTCCACCATAGATTCCCAAGTCCTCTGGAGTCAAGGGACCCAATAGTAAGCTTTTATTTAGCAGATATACAATATAAAACAGTAAAAAATTTCGTTAATAAGAGTTAGATGAAATAAAATTTCCGTACTATCTGTAATATTTTTTTTAAACTATATAGAAAATTGTGTGTGATTATAAAAATTTTAAAGAAAATAAAGATCAATTGATCCCATTCTCTCTTAATAGCTCTGCCCTTGCAGTATATTTGTCATATAATTTTTTTTTTATCTTTATTAATTTTGGACTGCTTGAAACTAAACTAAGTACCTTTATAAATATCTTTCCCCGTTGCTTGAAACTAAACTACCTATCGTATGGTGGCAGCCAATCAAGCAAATCAGGAGGCAATTCTTTGGCTACGTTATGTGTGACAAGATGTTTTTTTAGTTTTTTTAGTTTCTTAGTTTTTTCCATTTGTCAGAAGAGTTGCTGGTGCTGTTTTTTTTCCAGTTGTTTTTGTTTTTGTTTTTTTCCAGTTGTAAATGAGACCTATTGCTGATAGCCACTATCAGATTATAAAAAAAAATGATTGGTTAACTAATAGATTGCTAATTATGAGACATCGATAATTCAATATGCATTGCCAAAAAAAGATATATATAAATATGAGTAAATTTAGGGTACTTTTAAGTTTACCAAATCTTTTTGTGAACTTAACTCTAAAATCTATCGGATTGATTTCAAATGGCGAATCCAAAACCGTTGAAACTCTTATACCTTATAAGTGATGCATTTACATACAAAAAATTTAAAATTTTGAATTAATTATGTATAGAGTCAAGTGGTTAAAAATTGTTCAAAAAATAAATGCATTAAAATTAATTTATAAACCTTCTACTTTTGACCGCTTGACTTAATACTAATTTAATTCAAAAGCTTAAATTTTCTGCATGTTGATGCATCACTTATAAGATAGAAGAGCTTCAACGATTTGAATTTGTCATTTGAAGTTAATTCAATAAGTTTTAAGGTTGAGTTCACAAAGAGACATGATGAACTTAAGAGCACCCTAGTTCTACTCATATATCCATACACACACACACAAATTGTTATTTAAAAAATTGAATAGTTCCAAAGAGGCCACATGAACCTGTACTTTAGTCTACCAACTACCCCAATTCACCAATATATATAAAAAAATATTATGAATAAAATGAAATAAAAAACTGAAACCTAAAATTAAATTTAATATAAGAACTAGTAGCAGAGAGTCTCTATGTTATGTAAGAGATTATGAGTTCAAAATTTAAATTAAAAAAAATATTATAATAATAAATATATTAAATAGTTTGGTGACTTGACCTTCAACTTTAGTTAAAAAAAAATTAATATGAAAATATTGTAGACTATTTATTTTTAGGGTAATTCTATCTCCTCCCGCTTAACCATCCCCCATTCTGTCTTCCGGATAAAAACACGTTAATCACGCTAAACGACAAAAAAACGCGTTAATCGTGCAAAAAAGATGCGGACCACAAAACCGTCCGATAGTATTCATTCAGAACACAAATGTATTCATTCAAAAACAAAAAGTATTCAACTAAGGCTTGCACATTAAGACAAAAAAAATTGGACACATCACTTATCATCTTTTACATATTTTTAAAAGTGGGTGGTTTTTTCTCCGTTCAATCTAACCAATATTTCTAACGATCTGTAAGGAATTTTTCAAATCTAAAACCACGAACGTCTTCGAAATAATTTTTTCTTTCAAATGAGATCCATGATGACATACTTTCGAGTTGTCGGTTGCACAAGTATTCATACATAATACATCAAGTATTCATCATGGTTGTGTAAGTATTCATCCTTAAAATCCGCCTAGCTGTCATGCTAATCAGTCCCTATTCTTGTAATACTCTTGATACATATTTACACTTATACGGCGAGGATGAATACTTGCATAACGAGAATGAATACTTGTGCAACCGACAACTAAAAATGTGTAAAAGATGGGTGAGTGATGTGTCCAGTTTTTTTTTTAAATACTTGATATCTTATGATGATTACTTGATGTATTACAGATAAATACTTGATGTATTATAGATGAATACTTGCGTGCGACAGTTGTAAAATCTTTCAAATATTAGGCAGTCCCTAAATATTAAGTGGTCTCCCAGTTAGTTAGTAGTTACTCATATAGTTATTGACTAGGGGACAAAATGGGAGATTGATTAACGAGACAGTTAGGCAGATCCTAAGAATGAATACTTACACAATGATGATGAATACTTGATGTATTATGTATGAATACTTGCATGATAAGGATGAATACTTGTGCAACTGACAACTTGAAAGTATGTCATCATGAATCTCATTTGAAATAGAAAATTATGTAGAAGACGTCTGTGGTTTTAGATTTGCAAAATTTCTTACAGATCGTCAGAAACATTGGTTAAATTGAACGGAGAAAACACAAACCACCTCTAAAAACGTGTAAAAAATGGTGAGTGATGTGTCCAGTTTTTTTTGTCTTAATATGTAGACCTTAGTTGAATACTTTTTTGTCTTGGGATGAATATATTTGTATTACAAATGAATACTATCGGATGATTTTATGGTCCGCATCTTTTCTGCCCGATTAATACGTTTTCTCAGCTGTTTGTGCGTTTTTTTTTTGTCGTTTAGCGTGATTAACGGTTTTTATTTGAGAGACGAAATGGGAGACGTTTAACGGAGATAGCTAGGCGGAGCCTTATTTTTATTTGCCTGTGATTTTGGTTAAACTAAGCTTGGAATCTTCCTAATGCAAAAAAGAAAAAGTGCTTTGGTTTCTATTTCCGTGCTTTCCGCTTTTGCTTACTGTATTTCTTTCTCCAAAAAAAAATTTATAAAAGCTCATATATAAGACTGAAAAAAAATCACTTACCTATCAGTAAAATACAATTGGATCGTTCAATTTTCCAAACAAGTGCAGTTCTAATCATAGTTATAAGATTCGTAAATAATTTATTTTTTTGGTGATGTCAAATCGAACTTCGAATTATTCGGTTGATCAAATTTTGACCAAATAATTTGCGAATTGTATGATTTTTTGATCAAATTTTGATCAAAGGTGAGAAATAAAATTTACAAGAATGTTGCTGTATATCCAAAATCAAATTTAACAGAGAGGTTTATATTCTTGTATTTTAGGTCCTGCGTCCATATTTGGATTTATTTTTCTTTGGAAATTTGCATTGACATGACAATTCAGTTAAACTTGATGAACCAAATGTTTTAGGCTATAACTGGTATTTAGTTAATGCTTTGACAATCTGTGTTTTTATACATTGCATTCATAATGCAAAATAAAAACGACACCAAATCACCTTACTGTTATAGTAAATCTCAGACATTTAACTGTAGATTTCATACAAATAAAATATCATAACCAAACAAAACTTGCAAAAGAAAAGGAGAAACAGAAAAATCAACAAAGTTATTATCCCTAAATTTCATATATAAGTTTTATAAAATCAATAACAATGTACACTTAGAAACGGGAGAACAAACCAAGAATGAACTGTTAACACTTATTACTGCATCAATCATGGGACAAATAGAAGGAAATCACTTAAATAACTGAATAAAGACAATTTTGAATATTTATGTAATCCATTAGCCATGTTGCTGTGCTCGGTTTGTGTTAGAACTTGCAAACTTTTTAGCATAAATACTTAAACCTAACCTTAACTTCTCAAGAGTTACTCCATCTTTCACAAGGACACTTGTCACCCCCATTTTTTGAGCCTAAATTTTGTCCAGAAAGAGAAAAACAAGATGCACAAGGTTAAGAAGAAAAGCACCTTGATATACTTCGCTTATGCCGGGCAATCATCTTGCACAGTTCTGGATTATTACCAGTAACTTTTTTTTTTTTTCAAAGAATGGGGTTCAAATAACATTGGGACTTAATAAGTTCTTTACCTGACCTATATGGTACTAGGCAATAGACAGTTTTGGCCTCTGTAGATTATTATTATAAATTATTGGTAACATGGTGTTTTCAGCCTGGAAGTTACTAAAAGCAAGTGAAAGTAAATCAGAAAATGAAAAATATAATTTTCCATTTGTAGGATTAGATTGGGCAGGAAGAAAAGTTACCGTGTGAGTGTTTCTGTAATCGTCATCAAAGAAAAGCATTTCATTGAAGGGAATTCCAGTTGTCTTTTGTATGTTTTTAAAATGCTCCGTTTTAGGATCCCAGCTTAAAAAAATTTCCTGAGACATGAAAGTACATATAAAACACGCAAAAGCATTACACAGACATTCCAACAAATTAAGGATTTAAGTGTTCTGATTGCTATAGCTATGTATGGATGTTGAACTATGAGCATGGTATTGCATAGTCACAAGAAATTAAAGATCTACATGAAATAGATGGCAAAATGCTGATAACAATCGATTGATTTTACACTTTTTTCAATGATGAGTAGTGCCTGAAATCGTATGAACTGCGCAATGTCAATACGGGAAGTACGGACAATTAACAAAATTTATCTCATAATGGAGGGCATAAATAGAAAAACGATAATACATCATAGTTTGTATAGGAATCAAATAAAAACGAAGTTACTCTAATGAAAGAAGTGATGGAAACCCTTGGCAATAGTTCAATACTCTTGACAATTTTTTTAAATAAATACAAAAGATCTCCGAAACCAAAACATATATATTTATGAGACTGTTATAACCAACAGATAACATACCTATTGAGTTTTATGCAAATTGATCATTTAATGAAGCTTTAAGGGTAATACATAAACTCTTGAAAAGCTGTTCAATAAAACATGCATCGGATCTCATAATGATGCATTTACCAAATAGATCATCCTAAGTTCCTAACCCTTCACAGAATAGATATAAGCTTGAATTAAATAAATGAATCACTGACCTGCGCTATAAATAGTGACTGAATACCCATTATTTCCAAATATGACTTTGCAATGTCTGGGGTTGGCGAACGTGAAGCAACTGCCAAATCTACACCTTTATCTTTAAGGGCTTGTGTTATTCCCGTTGCATGAGGATATGGAGGATACGGCAATTGACCTTTTGAGTAATGATCGCTGGTACACAAAGTATGTTATAAGCATTACTGTTCCAGACCTCAACAAACCTGGGACCACTTTGGTACCAGTAAATTTGATCAACTGGGTTTTGTAACATTTTTGCTGTGCATAATTGAGGTTTCCTGTAAGGTTTGATGGCTTGATTAAGGCATAGGTTTCTAATCGTGTGTATCAAACCAGCTCTATACTGCTTGTGTTCAGTTTGGTACCAGTATATACCATATCTGGTACTCTGAATTACATACATTCAGGAGTCAGGACCAACATATGGTATTGTCTAATATTTCGACTCTGCCGCATCATTATATAGGGGATCTACAACCAATTATAAGCGTGCTTGGCCACCCTATGATTTTAAAATTTTAATTATATATATTAAAATTTACTCAGTCCCTCATAAAATGTAAAGTATGTATTCATGATTGCTAATACTAGAGTTCAAATCTCACCTACCATATATTAGCATTTTATGTTTCAGCCCTCTCTAATATTTTTTTTTTAGTATGATGATACTGATAGCTTTACAAATGATTTGCCAGTCCTTGAAAGTAAAAAAAAAAATAGTATGAGTTGAGAAGCAAAGAACTGGAAACCAACCAATCGTAAGGCCAGATGGTGTAATCAAGGTCAAGCACCACGAGCCTGGGAAGAATCGGGAAGAGAGAGATTACCTCCGCCGCCTCAGCTCTCACCTTCTCTTCCCCCTCCATTCTCTTTCTTCTCTCTCGTTCTCTCTCCACCAGCAATGGTAAGCGAGAAAAAATGTCAAAAGACCAATAAGCTATGCCTTGACATCCTTTTACAATTAGACAAGTCTAAGCCGTTGATTTGCACATGATCCTACATAAACAGATCCTGATGCAATTGCATCAACGGTCAGAACCATCCAATGGTGCCGAGAAGGCGAGAACAAGTCACTTGCGTGTTCCACGGAATTGCAGAGGTGTAACGCGTTTAATCCGACCAACCCACGCGTTTAAGAATTCGCCTCCTCTGAGATATCTCAAACTTTGTGTGACCTTTTGGAATATCTCAATCGTTCAAATACGTTCTACACGAATCTCAAAGCTCAAATAATACTGGCCCCCTCCGTTCCCCCGAATAGGCACCGGACACGTAGGTCACGCAAGAATTGAGATATCTCAGAGGATACGCACCCCGCGTTTAATCCAATTAGGCTGTTTCTACGGATGTTCTTTGTGAAAACGACCTCTAAAATATATTAGATTAACTTTAAATAATAAATTCAAATTATTGAAACACTTTTATTTTACAAGTGATGCAATAGAAAAAGAAAGTTAAACTTTCGATGTAATTTATTTAGTATAAAGTTAAGTGGTTAAAATTAGAAAGTTTATAAATTAATTTTAATGCATTCATTTTTTGAATATTTTTTTACCACTTGATTCTATACAAAATTAATTCGAAAATTTTAATTTTTTTGCATATAGATGCATCACTCGTAAGGTAGACAGGTTGCAGCAGTTCGAAATAGTCATTTGAAGTCAATCTAGTATGTTTTAGAGTTGAGTTCACAAAGAAAATTGGTGAACTTAGAAACACCCTAGCTATACTCTTTATCCTCCGAATTAGCTCAAATTTTGAGTTTAGCTTCAAACCATCTGATTTCAATCAGCACGAATATTAAAGGACTCTATACATTATAAATCTGAGTCCTATTGGTCTGAATTCTGATCGAACATTTTGGAGCAAAACTCAAAATTTAAGTTAACTCGGAGGATTCGGGACCACCAACACAACCAATTCAAATGACCCGGCTTGAAAATTGCAAACTTAAAATTTAATTGATCATAAAGATGAATTAATTTGGCGATGGACATCAGATGGGTTGTATTCCTCAAAATCAATATACCGACGTTGAAGGAGGGAGGACGAATTAGATGGCCTGTTCCAGGAGTATGGAAGGCAAAAGCACCGGCAACAGTCAGAATTTTTGGTTTCATGGTTCTCAGAGAAAAGGTTCTGACAAGAGATGAGTTAAGGAGACGCAATATCAATTGCGATGACAACTGTGTCATGTGCAATGAAGCTAACATAGAGACACTTCCTCACCTCTTGTATACATGCAGGTTCGCTAGGCAGGTTTGGAATCTCATCCAGTCTGCAATCGGAACAAGAATATTGGGACATGGCCATTTTCAAGACATGCCGGTACAGGAAATCTGGGATTCATCCTGGAATGAAGTCCAAAGAGGAGGAGTTCTGCAAAAGAAAGAGTGGCTAAGTTTGATGCTGTGCGTCTGCTGGTGGCTCTGGAGACAGAGAAACGAGGTTGTTTTCAGAGAGAGCTGGAGGAGGCCGGAGATGTTGGCAGTGAAGATATTGCAAGAGGCGAGATTGTGGAACAATTATTGTTGATTATATGGGGTTTATCTGTAAATTTATTTTAATGTAAAACTTGACAGCCTCTGTCAAGTGTTCTCAAAAAAAAAAAATTAATTGATTACTGAAAATTATATTTTAATTAATCTAACAAAAAAACATTGGATACGAATTTTATATTCATCTTTTGTTAAAAGTAGCTCCAATTCTATTATTATTGTAAAACACTCATTTTAACTTTATGTTTCCTATTATTATGGAGCCTGCTAATTGCTCCTCAAATAAATTTCTTGAGTGTGTTTCTCAAATATTTAATATTTAATATTTATTTTCAGTGCTTATATTCAAACTTTTAAAGTTTGATTTATAACATATTACAATGTTACTTACAAATATTTAAACTTCTATCTGTAAACATTTAAATTATAAATTTAAATAGCTTTACTACCTAATTACTTTTGTTTTCAGAATCAGCATTGCTTTTCTCAAGAGAATAGCAGGACCTGTTATACCTCTCTCTCTCTCTCTCTCTTCAAAGAGGAGGAGAGAAAAAGAGAGAGAGAGATGGAGAGAAAAGTAAGAAATATCGTTCCTTGTTCTCAACCAAAAAAAAAATTCTTTCACCCACTTTTTTATTTTTGATCATTCTCGTTCATTTTTTTAACGATTCATGACGAATTTTACGAATCTAAAAAAACAAATATTTTCTACTCAATTTTCTCTTTCAAATGAGATCCATAAAAAAATATTTTTTGAGTTTTTTTTCGAGATATTTTTTTAAGTAAAGTCCATGAGCACTTTAAATTCTCAAATTTTTAAATCTCAATCTACAATAGGGGTGTAAACGAATCAGACATTATCTGAAATATTATTTAAATTATCCGACACATATCTATATCCGAGACTGTGTATTCGAAAAATTATAATGGATAAGAATACAGTAAGATTTTTAACTATCCATATCCGACTATTTACACCTCTAAATCACAACAAATGTATTCTATGTTCTTAAATTGATTTGTTAAATAGTATATACATACCAATGATTTATTAAACTGCATGTACATATATATTCTGATAAACAATATAACACTTTGACATGATTAGTGACTATTATAATGATAATATAATGTATGTTTTGTAAGCAACAAACTTATTAAGAAAAATATTATATCTAATTAATGAAAGAAAAAAAAAATATTTAAATATTATTATTTACTAGCATGTACATTAGTAATTTATTTTTAATTATCCGATTTATATTCTGTTGGAAAATGGTCTAGGCTAGCAGGTACAATTTCAAAAATTTACTAGAGATCCAGATGCGATCTTACCGTATACATGCAATCAATCACACGTAATTTATGGATCATGTCACACGCATGATCAAGCAAAGTATTTAGAGTCATACCTCTCCAACTAGTGGAGCGTGAAACAGTTGTCTGTGTCTTAGTCTCCCTTGTTACAAATTCCAATCAAGAAATTTGCAAGCTTCGCACACCAAGGTATTGATTGAGAATGAGAAGATATCAATGCTAGTTGTTCGGATCTTCTCACCCTTGCGAATCTCAGCTAGCTCACTACTTCAAACTATTTTAATAGATCTCGCGTAGCTATCAACACGATCTATAATCTTCCTCAACAATTCGAATATCAACTTTAGAAAAGGAGATCATGAAGAGATCAAAATCTAGACCCAAGATCTAGATCAATCTCAAAGGAGGAAGAAGATAGAAAGAGATCAAGCGCTCGAGACTCAATGAGGTGGCGCACTGCAACATGCTCAACTGATGGCGGAGGAGAGAGATGACCCTAGGAGATCAACGGCCACCCGAGGTGGCTCGGATCGGCAGCGTGGCGTGGCGAGACTCGGTAGAGAGGAGCTTCGGCCAGCAGAGATGACCGATGACAGACCGACGCACTACAACATGCCCAACCGATGGCGAAGGAGAGAGACGACCCTAGGAGATCAACGGCCACCCGAGGTGGCTCAGATCGACAGCGTGGCGTGGCGAGACTCGGCAGATAGGAGCTTCGGCCAGCAGAGATGACCGATGACAGACCGATGTGGTGGCGCAGCACTAATATGTGAGATCATGAGTTTAAAACCTAAATTAAAAGTTTGACATCCATCGTTCTTTAAAGTAAAATATTATTCATCGCCTTTAATTGCTGAACAACTTCCTTTACAAAAGTAATGCCATTGCATGGGCGGCTATGAGATGAGAAAAAAAACACTTTATGGAAACAAAAAACCAACTAAATTTCCAATTTTGCAAGTCCAACTAAATTACTAAATAGCTCCCTCGTCAGCATACAACTACACCAGAAAGGACTAGAATCATAGTACAACAGCAATATAGAATTGTAGATAATAAAAGAGCATTCATATAGTTGGTAAAGCTACAGAACAGAAACAAATAGAACAAATAATTTGTATAACACGTTTCCGGAAGTGTTTATTTTGATTCTACAAAGGATTGCTATCTTGGGACCAATTCTAATGTTGAAAAAAGAAAAACAAAGTGTTTATCCAAATAATTTTATATGGAAGGTCCCACCAATATTTTCATAATATCTGGCTAATGTAATTATGACCAACAATAAATTAATCTAGGTTAGTCCCTGTCTTTGAATAGCTTGTACTGTTTCATTACACCTCGCACACCTGTATGAGTTGACAGCTTCACTACGAGTTTTGATACAATAATAACAATACCTGGAAAATAAATAAGAAATTAAGTAGTGAAAAAATAAACAACAATTGTGCTCTGGAAGTAGAAATATTCATCCCGAGAAAAGATCTAATGGAAAGAAAAGTAAATCACCTATGTTGACATGGAAGAGCAACAAAAGGTACACTTGGGAGGGAATGACACACAGGACACTCAACTTCATCGTCAGTGGTGCCATCTGATTTATCTTTAGAGAAAGGCGAGAAGAATTTCTTCATGGAGGCTGAATTCAATAGTGGCAGAAGCAATAGAAGCATTTCCTGAAAAAAGAGAAAAAATTATCCATTTTCAGTTTCAGGTAGTTAAGTGTTACTTGAAGAAACAACACAGCAATATAAAGCTCCATCTTGTAAGAAAGGACACACCAGTAAATATTTCTGTACTATTCTGATCTGGTACTTTTATCAAGGGTTTATAGGAGTTTCCAAGTGATGAGAAATGCCGAGTACTTAATACACAGGAGATACACATTATCTCTCTATACTACTTTTGAGTGAAGACGGACTTTGAGCTATACAGAGAATGAGACCTATAACACTAATTTATTTAATAAAACATAAAAAGGAAAAATACAGGGATATTCCGAGGCAAAAAATAAATTACGCATACCGAGAATTCATTCCAGACCAATTGGCGGTTCATATACTCAAAGCTCACTGATCTATTCATGTTTGGGCTCTCATAAACTAACCTAGCTTTTAAAAGCCTTTCAATTATACTTCTATACCTACAAAACAAATATTATTAAATGTATGTCAACAACAAAACAAATTCAACAAATCAAATCAAACTACCAGTATGCACAAGTCAGCATAAAATGAAATTGATCAACTTGTTTCAGTTGTCCAATCCTCTTTTAGCTTATATTAAACAGTATTTCAGTGTTTTCTTGCTGTTACTTGGGTTGCCCTAGATATATCAATGTGCCCAAGGCAAAAATCTCTATGAATTTTTGTTGTTGTTATTATTATTATTTAAAGAAAAGTGGATTGCTGAATGAAATAAGCATGTGTTACCTTCCCCCATACAGAAATAGCAATAAATTGAAAAAAGAAGCAGCTTTATACAAGCCCTCAACGTGTTGTAACATAATCCATGCACGACGCGCCAATGGTCTCTGCCAGAAAATGAAAGATAATTTTGATGAAATGTATTTGGCACCATATCCAATTCTTTTTTTCTGTATGGGTGGGTCAGTGTCTGTACAATACTGGCCTTTTGTTCTAATTTAAATTGGTTTGAGGTTTGTAACTGCATAATTGTATATAATGCAACATTTTTCAGTTTCCTCTCAGGATTCCTCCATGTGATTAAATATTTTCCAAAAAGAACCCAATATTCCACTAGTAATGATGAATTTCCAGCTGGGTCTGCAAACAATGCCTGATACTTAATTCAAGGTTAAATATAGAAAAATGAATTAACTTTAACCCTAAAATTCTACAAAATTGGAACTGGAGTGGATTTATTCTAGTTCAATTTTATGTTCAAAGGTGAAAAATTGAGTTAACAGAAGTAGGGAGAGGTCCACATATCATCTTACTAGTATGAATGCTCAGTGATTTAAAATCATAGCAGGTAAAAGTTTGATTTAAGTTACCATGCATGGGAGATTTAATGTTTGCTCGAAAATAAGCTAATATACTGCAGTCAACCACTTTGCAAAAAGGAAAAAAAATATACAGGACAATATCATCATGCTGTACCTGCTCAGAATCGCCCCATCTACGAAAGGCTGAGAAACCCTGTAAGCGGGACCATAGGTACTGGCCACCAACTGTACCAAGGCAATACCAGATCTTTTGATAAACTGAAAGCCCTGGTCCTTCAAGACCAGTTCTAACTGTAGATGCAAACAACCGAGGAAGTGAGAGCTGAATTATATTCACAAATTACAATATTTAACTGACAGAATAAAGAAAATAAGGTCAGTCTTGTGATTTCATAACCAGAACAGTGCTGGTTTCTCAAGAAAAACAAAAAAATAAAAAAGGTAAAATGAAGTGTTCATGGTTGGTTGTGATTACCGTCTTTTCCAGAAACTGGTACGTGATGTTCATCACGGTACCGAAGATTCATCAAGGCATTACCAGGAGTAGGCTTGTCGACCCAAATAGAGAATCTCCAAATGAGAAACTCTAGAAATGCATCTAGCTCTGGTTCATATTGAAATAAAAACCCCGGCTGAAGAAAAACAAGAGAAATCAATTGCGATAAAAAAAGTGGATCTGGAGTAAAAAAAACAAAGGTAAGAGTTACAGTGAATTTGGGTACTGTGTTGTTGATACCCCCCAGTATGAACACAACATCATAACATAAAAGGTGGATCCCCATTATGCAGATCTGGTATCAGTGCTGACAGTAAACACAGTGCTATACAGAACTACACTTCCTAGAAAAATATACCAGAAAGTACCTTCATGAGAGTAAATACTTTGACAAGTTGTTCTTTAAGCATGGCTGACATTTCCACATCTAACCTCGCTGCATCGAACTGGTTTACTCTTGATATGGAGATTGGAAGGGAAACCTAACAATTAACATACAGTTACTTAAACCAATTCAAGAAATTGAAGTCAAAATTACCAAACATAGTACAAAATTCAGAGAACAAACCCTAGAGGATTCTTGCACTGATCTCCACAGAGGATGTAATCTGTTGTATTCAATAAGCCAGGCATCTTTCAATGGGGCTCGAGGTAGGGTTTCAGTTCCCATTGCGTACAACAATTCAACCGAGAGAGAAAACAGGAGGAGAAGAATACCACCAGATTTTCACAAGCGGCCCCCCCTCAAAATCGTCAATCAAGCACACAGCAATACACACCTGACTCGGATTGGAAAGAGATTATAATCCGAAAGAGAAAGAATTTCCGCAAAACTAACACTTAATCCAATCTTACGGTTCAGCAGTTCCGAGTAATGACCACGCGACCAGCTCGAATCGAGAGAGGCTCTCGATCGAGAACGATGAGAGAGGTGATCGCCACGGCAGCAGTCGCCTCCTCGTTCATACGAGGAACGAACGAGAGAAAAAGGGTCTGATTCATAGGGCCCACATGTCATGTCCCTATAATTCAAATCTTCAGTTTTTTTTTTTTTTTTTTTTTTTTTTTCTGAATTTCTGATTTCTAGGGTTTGAATGTATTACTGATAATATAAACAGAGGTTCTGTTTGAGAAAATCAAAATAGTCGTTAAGTACTAAGTAAAAATTAAAATAATTTTAATTTTTGCATTACGTTCATAAAATTATTTATTATTTTTTAATGATCACGTCAGCAATTATTATTATGAAAGAGAATACTCATAAAAATATTTAAAAACTGTTTTCCGTAAAATAAATTTTTCTTCATTAAAAATTACGTTATACCTCGAAAATTAGAATAGAAAATCCCAAGTGTACTTTATATAATTAAAAAATGTTTCAATACAGATACTCTTGGAATTAAGTTTCAAAAGTATCTATCAGTTTGTAATTATGTTTAGAATTATTTCGAGTTATTGTTATCATTAATTTCAAATTTCAGAATTTTGATCGGCTTATTTTTGTCGAAAATGATTTTCTTTGAAACTATTTGAAATATATGTATGGATTAGTTTGGAATTGTTTCTAATGATTTTTTTTTTTTTAATTAGACTCGATCAGGTTACAATTCAAAGCTCGTAACGTAATAAAATTGATGTTTGTATTCAAAAAAAAATTCAAAGTCATTATGATTCAAATTATAATGATCAGGTTAATTGTGATTTTTAGATGTTTTCATTAAGAGGTGGGCTCCAATACTTCATGCCTTTCATACCTCATCATGCCTTATATTATATATCTACGTTTTTATAATCCAAATTGTCAATCCGAACGGCTCAATATGATATCCGTACTAAAATATGCTTGAGGATGAAACTCTATAATTATTTAAAATTTTTTACTATTTTTTAAGATGTGTAGAAAATCACTGTAAACAATTTTCAAAAAATATAAAATTTTATCCTAGACATATTTAATTATAAATATCATGTTTAGCCGTTCGAATCGACAGTTTGGATTTTATAAAGAAGATATTAAATATAAGGTATGATGAGATTCGAAAAACATGAGATATTAGAACCATTCTCTTTCATTAATCAATATAATGATTTAAAACACTTGCTGAGTAATGGAATTTCATATTCATTCCCTCAATTAAAACATCACGCCATTAAATTCTAAGAACGCTTGCATATCTCTCTTGAATCCTCTCTCTTTTACTTTAACAAGTGAATCAGTGAATGACATTAAATTCCTACCTATATGAATTCTTACCATATCCCGAAATTTTTATTAATACCATTTCAAAAAAAAAAAAAAAAAAAACACTCCTGAAACTGAGAAATTCAAAAAATACCATGACCATCAATTCAATCTGCAGCCTTCAAAAATAAAACCGCAGATTGAATTAGAAGTCCTGGTATTTTTCGAATTCTCCATAATTTGTGCATTTTTTTTTTCTTACAGTGGTATTAATAAAAATTTCAGCTGATAAGGAAATCACTCAGATGCGGACTTGTCTGATATTGAAGTGTGAGGGCAAAAATTCAGAAATAAATTTAAATATTGTAATTCGGATCTTGAATTTATGATTGTTCTTAGGTGTATTTTATCTCTATCATACGAGATTTGTGAAATCGTGACAAAGATAATATGAAATTATCGCTTGAAACACGACCTTTTATATAGCACATAAAATAAATATTTAACAGAATAAATGCATGATTTGACATATTTTTAATCTCGTTCATTTATATTATGATTGGTTTTCGACCATATAGTATTAGAAATTGAGGTGAATATCTTAAAATAAATGCAAACATGAAAAACATATAAAAATTTCGATGGTTAATCACACAATAAGGTAATAAATGTCATACATTAAATTATCTATGCCTCACATATTAATTGATGAACATTTATTTTAATTAATATAGACTACTTTCACGTGGATTTCGAAGATTTAAAAATGCATCTCATAAATCTAAAAAGAGAATTAAATTAATAGCATAGCCATTTAGCATTTAAGTGTTGTTTATTTGACCATTACATTAC
The DNA here is from genome assembly GCA_024447775.1 of Carex cristatella. Classification (NCBI taxonomy): domain Eukaryota; kingdom Viridiplantae; phylum Streptophyta; class Magnoliopsida; order Poales; family Cyperaceae; genus Carex; species Carex cristatella. The sequence goes on from JAJHPF010000022.1 coordinate 5,097,478, forward strand.
ATCAAGATTCGTGCAAATTTTATTAAAATCCGTACAAATTTCATTAAAATTTGTGCACATCTGTTTTAATTTTCGTACGCACATATCTTAATACTAATCGTACGGTGTCAGAGCTAATTGACTCATAGGACCTACTCCTTTCTCCTGTTACATATCTCGTCCTAAATCAGAAAAATGTAGCCCGCTGTCATTAATTAAAGAAACTTAAATCTCGGCCCAGGGCCCAAAACACGACCCAACATACAAAGATTTACTGATCAGACCCAAGGTTTTCACATAACCTTTAAATCAGTCAAGAAGAACCTAATTTGGGATTTAAAATCCTCTGATACTAATGTGGAAATAAGGGCAGTTTTGATAACAATTTTGGAACAAGGGCAGATAAAATCCATAAACCAAGAGCATGTACTTTGCAGAGTGGGGTCGATCTGATGATGTCCGATAGGAGCCGTTCAATTAGTGTTAAGATCGTGCCCTCTTCATTAGCACAAATTTTAAAACTATTGGTATGAATCTTGTTGCTGATCGAATGACTTCCATTGGACATCAAAGCCCATCAGACAGTCCTGATTGCACACTTTTAGGATTTATTTGGCTGTCTAAAGGGAACGGAAATAGATACAGAAATGACAATTTTTGAATGGCCGAAATACTGTGCTCGTGGGCTGATTTTAGCGAAGTCTGAGTGATTTTTTTTTCCAACGCGCACTATAAACGGCTGAACAGGCCCTTACATATCCATGCAATAAACCTAGACAACTATATATGATGGATTTATCACTCGCAAGAATGTGACAATGAAATTAACCCTTTTTTAGGGTAGTTTGGACTAAGATGAATCAATTTTCTTGGCTTTGCTTATAAAGGAGGTGAGTGAGAAGCACTCAAGAAGATACCCAAGGGGATAAGAAAAATACATATACATATGCTCAAGAAATTTGAATGCTATACACATATGTACACTTGGCAGTTGTATATTTATGAGCAATTATTTTGTCCAATCCTCTGCAGAATAATTATGATGATATAGTTTTAAAATAAAGATTGTCAGATGATATATATTTGACTATTATAAACTCAATCTATATCATTAGGCTGTGTATTAATTAATTATCTAATTATTTTAGCATGAGTTTCATTATAAGATAAAATCCTAAAATCAATATGCCGAAATTTTTATTAATATACAAAAAAAAAATTAACAATCTATCTAAAAATAGCAAATAATTCGAGATCAACTCATACTGATGACATTGTCATCGGTTTCAGAGAATAAAAATGATAGCAAAGTCGTCGGTTCTAGCCGCTCAAAACCGATAACAAAACAATCAGTACCAGAACCGATGATTTTCTCATTGGTTTCACCCTTTGAAACCGATGACAAAGCCATCGGTAACCGTATGAATTTGGCAAAACCGAGCAATCTGAAAATGGAAATAAATCTGCTATTATTCTGGGCTGTTAATTTTTGTCGAGATTTGCACATTAAAAAAGAATTTCTTTTGAGTTTTGTGCAGAAAACTTTGAATATGGGACCAAGTAAAGTCTGGGACCAAGTAATACATATGAATATGAAAATAAATCTGCTGTTATTTTCGGCCGTTAATTTTTGTCGAGATTTGCACATGAAAAAATAATTTCTTTGAGTTTCGTGCGTGAAAAACTTTGAATGGTTGAGATAGGAATAACGGGTCCTATAACCCCTTTACAATAACAGCAGATTTATTTCCATATGAATATGGACCGAGTAATCATTCTAACACATGAATATAGCAAAGTCTGGGACTTTCATAGGTTCTGGGACTTATTATTATAGGGTGAAACCGATGACAAAGTCATCAGTTCTGGGACTGATTATTTTGTTATCGGTTCTGAGCAGTCTGGAATTGATGACTTTGCTATCGATTTTACTTTCTGAAACTGATGATATTGTCATCGATATGAATAAATCTCGAATTTTCTGCTAATTTTGGATAAATTATTAAATTTATTATTTTTTTGTATATTAATAAAAATTTCGGATCAATATGTAACCAACCCTTCTAGGACCTGAACCACATTTTTACTAGGAAATAAAACAATTCTCTTAGCCATGATTCTAGAAACTACTTAATTTTTTTTTATAATACTATGAGTAATATAATTCTGTATGTGTAGAGCAGAAATAGTCAATATTTTTTTTTTGAGAAATAGTCTATAAGATTTTAAATACGAGTTACAAAAAATATATAGAAAAATGTAGTTAACTAAGTGAGGTCCATGCATATCCTATTTTTTTTTTTTTTTTTTTTTTGAGAGATAGTCAATATATAGGCAGCTCCAGTTTTTTTTTTTGGGCCATGTATCTACATAAACAACAAGTACATTTTTTTTTTATGTTTTCTGTGAAAATAAAGATATTTTTTAAGCTAAGATATCGAAAGTGTCAAAAATCAAACAATATATATGTATTTGTGTGTGGGCATGTGTGTGGGCGTGTGTGCACGCGTGTGTAGTAAAACTAGGGTGTTCTTAAGTTTATCAAGCTCTTTGTAAACTTGACTCTAAAATCTATCATATTGATTTCAAATGACAAATTCAAACTATTGAAATCCTTATAACTTACGAGTGATGAGTCTACATGTAAAAATTTTAAAATTTTGAATTAATTATATATAGAGTCAAGTGGTCAACGGTTCAAAAAATGAATGCATTAAATTTAATTTATAAACCTTCTACTTTTTACTGCTTGACTTAATACAAAATTAATTCGAAAGTTAAGATTTTTTGTATGTAAAAGCATCACTCATAAGGTAGAAGAGCTTTAATTGTTCATATTCATCATTTGAAGTATAGATTTAGAGTTGAGTTCACAGATAAACTTGGTGGTGAAGTTAAGAGCACCCTAGTTCACACACACAATATGAAATGCCACGGGGCGCTACAGAAACAAATTAATATTGCAATAATTAATACCTCTCGGTACTTACTGTACAAACTATTGCTATATCTGCAATTATTATTCAGAAAGTGCCAAAATGCACGTCGCTCTATTTACATTTCTTCATCATAATTCATAATTCACACGTACGATTATATATATATAATTAATCTATCAAACAAGTTGTCACCATCAACAATCACTAATATGAGCTAATAACACACTACCAACCCCCTCCTACAAATTACAATTCGCCGCATATTCCTCCTATAATTCTATACCCCTGAATCCAAAGCCACACTGCCCCACCTTGGTCTAGATCCTCTACAACATCCAAAGGCTGAACCAATCATGCATATTGTTGCCGGTGCAATTGCGGCACATCAAAGCCGACTGCACGACACTTGACATCGGATCCAGCTGGTACCATTCCCATTGATGCTGGTACCGGGTTTGTGGTACGTCTATAGGGACCGAGCCACTTGGCCATAAGAAATTGCTTCTTCCTCCACGGCGGCAAACTCAAACCCCGATTCTTCAACGACCGTTTTGCTTCATCCGCCAAGATGCGCAACACCCGTCTCATCTGATAGGTATAACACAACATTTAGTTGGTTCCAGAAAACAAATAGTTATTGGATAATTTGATCAATTTGATTGAAAGTTCACATTACCTCTTCCGTTCGTGCCAATGCCATTTCCGGCAGTGCCGACAACACGGTTTGGTACTCATCCGTTGGTCCTGCTACCTCAGACTCAGCTGCAAAATATACATCAACTATATATCTCTCCTTTTTCCCATCCATGGCCATTTGCATCACGTCTATGTACTCGTAATTTCCAGGAGCAAGACCTTTCGATCCCTCCCACCTTGCCTTGCAGATACCAGAATCATAACCTTTCTCTCTTAGTCGAGTCATAACTGCTCGGTTGACACCAGATCGATTCGCTTTGAGTGGGGCAAGTGCTTCCACTGCTTCCTCTACATCGGAGTATAGCTGTAGGCAAAATGGATCGCGTTTTTTTCTTGGCTTTAGAAGCTTCCTTATCTCGTCTGCTGATTGTTTTGCACGATCAGCCGAGCCAGATTCCGTATCAGAATCTGAATCATCTTCAGAGTTTGGATGCAAGGTGGATTTACCGACCTCATACTCGTTCTCAAAAAATTCATGTACAAGGTACGAAAGCGAATCGTGCTCACTGCCACTGGTGGAGTAGCTACAAGCATGAGATTCGCTCCGGTAGCTGAGGCGGGCCCTCGCATCCGCATTAAGTGGCTTCATTCTTTGTAGGATTTAACTGCTGAGGAGTGAGAGAAATTATGGTGAGGATATATTAGTTAGGGTTTGACAGATTTATAATGGAACAAATCAAGCTCATTTAATTAGTTTACTTTTTTGTATAGGCATGTCGACATGCTGAGGTCATTAATTATGTGACATGAATAATTGGGATGGATATATCAGTTGTAAATATATAGATCCGAATATCCGATTTTAGTTTGTGAAAATGGTTTGTTTTCAGTCACGATACTGTAATTTGACAATAAATGGGACTAAATTAATTAATGCTTCTGTTTTATTGGTGCAAATTAATACAAATATAGTCATTGGTGTAGTCAGGATTTGAGTCTGGGGTGGACAAAAATTTTCGGGTTATCGAATCAATAGGCAAAATTGACTTACATACTTGAATCATTTTAATCAATTTCACCAAATTCTAAATCATATTTATACAAAAAATCAATAAAAACATTAACACTCAATAATTTTAGTCAATTAACAATCGTAATTTGCAATTTAATTCATTCGACTGAATTGCATTATTGAATTGTCAAAGAATAGGGATGACAATTTAATTTCCAAGAGTAGACCAACATATTTATACTACTTCATACCTGATTTTAAAATTTCAGTCTGTTACATGGTGACTCCGCCACTGAATACAGTGTCCCACAAACAATACTAGTAAATTTTTTTATCGGTCTTACCTTTTTCTTCAAGATAGATTATTGAAGAATATTCTTACTGATTGTACCTATATACCTTCTCTTATCTGCTTTAAATCTTCATTATTTAATTGCCTTCTTTGTGTGTTTTTTTTTTAATTTCGTCCAATTTACTCAATTATTCAATACAATTTTATTTAGACATGCATTTCTCCAGAATTGTACTGTATATATTGTATTTAAAAAATTATATTAATTAAAGAAAACAAAACAAAACAACAACAAAACAAAAACATGAGAGAAACACAGTCATGAGAAATGTTCAAAAGGAAACTCACGACTTCGCAGCTTCTGCGAAGCTTTCAAAGAGATAGAAAGAGAAAGAAAGATAACATACTTCAACTGATTTACGCCGCCACGAAAATGTTTGATCGATGCCAGAAATGGTAAAATCCGAAACCAATCAAGCCGGCGCCTATGCCGCTGAGCATTTATTGTTTTGAGATGATTGCATGAGATAAGGACATGAATGTGTGAGGTTAAGAGAGGAAGAAGAATTGTTTTTTGGAGGGAACACATTCGTTTTAAAAGAGAAAGAATTTGATTGCTTCATGCGTCTAGATGCATAGTGCTTCAGAAATATGTCTAGGTTCAGTGAATCGTCTAACCTGACTAATTGCTGAATTAGCTATTAATTGAAAGTAATTAAGCTGATCAAGCATCATTTATATATCGGGTATTAAATTTAAGTTTATCTTGAATCTCTTACTAGAACTAATAGTTTAGGTCTTCTATATCATATTCGGAAGCGTATGTACAATTATTGTAAATGCATTTTATTAGTAGTATAATAAGTTAAAGGGAAAGTTCATGATATTAAGAATGGAGTAGAACTAGGGTGCTCGATCTTAAGTTCACCAAACTTCTTGTGAACTTGACTCTAAAATATGTCAAATCGACTTTAAATGATGAATCTAAACCGTTGAAACTCTTCTACCTAATGAGTAATGCGTCTACATGTAAAAATTTTAAAGTTTCGAATTAATTTAATATAGAGTCAAGTGGTCAAAAGTTTAAGGTTTATAAATTAATTTTAATGCATTCATTTTTTGGACTCCTTTGACCACTTGATTCTATATTAAATTAATTCGAAACTTTAAAATTTTCACATGTAGACGCATCAATCATTAGGTAGAAGGATTTCAACGGTTTGGATTTCATCGTTTAAAGTTGATTCGATATATTTTAGAGTCAAGTTCACAAGAGGTTGGGTGAACTTAGGAGCACCCTAGTTCTACTCTTAAGTATGATTAATTATTTAGTTTAGAATTGTCGAACCTATTTTTAGGTTCAACGAACTTCAAGACTGTCTGATTAATCTTAACATCAGTGCACACAAAAATCAAAGCAGACATATACAACATTTAAAGCATTGTACACGAATCTTAAAACATATTAGACGATGATTGAATCCATTGAACTAAAGTAGGTCGGATGGCCATCAGACCTACTCTCAATACATTTTAAAGATATATTGATCGGCTATAAATAAGAGCGAGGCAAGAAAAAGAAAAGAGAACGTAAGAAATATTCAAATTTAAGAAAAGAAAATTTTAAGAGTAATATTCAAACTAATACTCAAAGGGAGCAAATTTTTTTTCAATTTTTATGTTCACAAGTGGTATAAAAATGGACCGTCAAGAATTTTTTTAAGTTTCTTGATGGAAAAAAATAATGAAACGAAAAAAGAAGAAAAACAAAAAGGGATGTAAAATGTTAGTAATTTCGTGAACGATTAAAAAAGAAGAAGAGAGATTTGGAGTGAGCAATTAATTAAGAGTGTACGATGAAAAACAGAACAGAGATAACGAGAAGCGAAATTAAAACGAAAATGAGATTAATTGAGAGACCGAATAAGTTTGTAATATAATTTTGCTTTTATAATTTAAGATTGTTGAAAAATATTAGCTAGCACTCGTAAAAATCATAAAAATATAAAGAGAAGGGATCTTACAACAATTCGATTTTACGATTTTTAAAGTCTAAACAACCTATCTAAATCGTTCAATATGGTCTCTATATCAAAATGGACTTGGAGATCAAATTTTATTTTATTTTTGAATTTTTTTTACTATTTATTAAGTATTTTACAAACCCGTTGTTTTCAGGTAATTCGGGACCACTGATAAACAATAGTTTTGTAAAATACTTAATAAAAGTAAAAATAATTTAAAAATATGTAAAATTTGATCTCCATGCACATTTTAATATAGTAATTATGTTGAATGGTTTGAATTGACTGTTTCAATTTTAAAAATCACAAAACCGAATTGTTATAAGATATTATAATTTACAAATATTGTAATTGAATTCCTCCTCAAATGGAAAGAACAAAATTATTAATTTCTATTCATGAAGGTGCTAAACCCACCCTAGCACCCTAAAGATAATAAAACAAAAAAAAATAAAGAGAAAAAATTAGAACAAAAGGAAGAAAGAAAAAAAAAAGGAGAAAAAAAAATAGAGAAACGTCAACCCTTCAACTTTTTTTATTGTTAACTATTTTAGATTTAGTTAAATGTTGACCCCTTACTAAATTTAGAAGTTAACCCTCCAGCGGTTGTGAAAAAAAAAAATAGAAAACAGAAAAAGGAGAAGTGAGTGTCATGTGTAATTTTATAAAGAGAATCAAGAACGAAAAGAATGTAGCACATGTGATATTATATAGTCATTTGACATGTTAAGGAGATTACTTGCACCACATGTGATACTAAAATTAGGAAGTCGAACTTTGTTGATTCATTTGTAATAATTAAACAGTCGTTGAAAAATAACTAACTTTTACCAACTGTTATAATGGCCAACTTTCACCACCGGTTCATTTAACAGAACCGTTGATGATAAATGTTCGTAGCTCTTGATTTGAATGAGTAAGATTTTGAAAAAAATTCAATTTGAAACGAATCAAATTCAGTTAGGTTCGAAATTGGTTCGAATCGAACTCAAACTGAATATGACTCAGTTCGAAACTCTTCTTTTTAGTTCTAAATCTTGCTTCAATTTCGAACCATTTCAATTCGAAACTGATTTGAATCGCACCGAATCAAACTCAAACTCTTCTTTTCAGTTATAAATTCTGCTTTAATTTCGAACTAGTTCAGTTCGAAATTGATTCAAACTCGAACTGAATTAAGTTCGATTCGATTCGATTTGTTTGCAGCCCTACACACTCATCACCAACTGTTTTTATATGTGAACAATTGGTGAAAGTTAGTCTACTTTTACTAACTGTTTTCTTGAACTAAATCGTTGGTGATAATTTGTTGTGGTATTTTAGAAAATCGTAGACCCTTACATTCACCAAATATTATTTTATATGAACTATTGATAATTGTTATTTTACATATAGTATATAACAATAAGTCTCTCACACTGAGCCGCCTCTGTGATGGGATAATATATGAAGGTTAAAAGTGACTATTTTATTAGTGACGAAATGTGTATTTTCTATTAGCTACGGAAGTATTCATCCGCGAAAATATACTGACAGTATTCCTTGCAGATACTGTCTCATTCTTATTTAGTGTCTCAACTTCAAACATAGAAATATATATAATTCTGCTCTCTCTCTACTCCAAGCATCTGGACACTATCTCTTCAGTTAGTTTAATTTGTTAATTTCTTTTACATTTTCTATACATGTTCAAAAGCTCCTCTATTTCTCTAAAGCATATGTTACAAAGCACCTCAAGACGATGGAGGTAAAGAGAGGCAAGATCTTCACCGATAAGACGACTGGAGACGAAGAAATTTCAAACAGACATAACTTATCAACATAAGAGTACTTTTTGGAAAGCTCGCAAAGAGATGAACAAATATTTATTCCTAAAATATCATCATTTTCAAAGCCAAAAAATATTGTTTAGTGGCTCAAAACTTGAGTTCAAATTTCGAATTTTTTTTTTTTAGTTATCATATATATTCTTAAGCACCATTCATGTAACTGTACATACAGTCGTCAAATTTGTTAAAAAGAACTAGGTTTTAGGCTTTTTTGTTGCTTTTTTTTAGTTAGCATGATTGTAATGAGTTCATACTTTATTTGTGATTTATATATGTGACTGTTTCATACTTCATTTGTGATATTTTTCATACTGTTGAATCAATATTTTCATCTGCAAACTACTTTAATAAAATTTGTATTAAAAACTGTTGGTGAATACAACAATTACACCAACGGGTCTGTATATAGAACAGTCAGTTTATTTATGTACATGATGCGTTTAATTTTATTTATTGATTTATTTGTTATACATAGTTTTGGATTAAATTATACAAACAATCAATTCATTCGATAATTATTCATTATTTGTTATTTTAACGGATAAGAATAAGATATAAATAAGACTAACTTTATATAGATATAAGTATGAAAATGTCTCCTTATCCACTGACGAAAATAAATCTGTTACAATTCTTTGAAATCGCAGGATCGTTTTTTTTCAAATCCAATGATTAATTTTTTTTGAATGCACGAATTTCAAAAATAGTTAATTTTTATACACGAATATCAAAACAAATGAACAATTGAATAGAATCCCTGAGATTCCAAAAAATCACAGCAGATTTATTTCCTGAAACACCCCTATTTCTTGCCTTGCAATACACCAAGCCAAGACATGGACAACACTTTCTCATTCACCAGCACAGATTTGACACGGCTCACTAGTCAGTAGTCACTATATACCTTGGCATGTCTTCTCGTGTATTAATTAGAGAGAGCACTTCTAGGTAATTAATCTTTCGTGAATAGCCTTCCACACAGAGACAATTTATCTTTGGCTGAGAGGCTGCGTGGGTGCCAGATGCATGGCGTTCAATAGTTGTTTACTGTGCAATCCTGATGAACACAGTCACAGATGAGATAAAAGTAGGTCCGATGCCCATCAGACCTACTTTTAGATTCAATTCGCTCTATAACTGTATGATTACCATAAATATTAGCGCACACAGAAATTGAAACAGACTTATAGAAATATTAATATACTTAATACGGATCTTGATGCAATTGAATGGTCATTTCACCCACCGTCACAGATATGCTCGTTTTTATCGATAAGTCGCCATTTTTGACTTCTCTGAACATTTACCTATCTGATATATTCGTGCATGCGACTGTGACTTTGATATTAGTTGATAATAACCAGCAGCCTCTGACCCGGGTTTGTATTGTTAAATGATTTCCAGGTTATACTCAGCCTAGGACTAGGAGTTGAACCACGACTGAGAAAACTTAACACAAATCTTCATTTGATCATTTTCTAGACGAGATCTAGTGAGGATCAAAGATTCAAAGCTCTCAAAACCGTTATTACGTACTGTGTTTGGCAATATATACAGTGCATTAAAAAAAACTCCTATCAAATAATCACAAAGTAATCTGATGTGATTTCTTTCTAAATTGTATCAATATTTAATTCGCATGCAAACCAAGCCCCTATCTCCTCTCCTTGACCTTGACTCCCTCCACCCTTTCCCCATCCTCTCTCTTTCTTTTTTCCACGCAGCATCATTAGATAGATCGTAGATATTATAAAAAAAAACTCTTCAACGTCAATTTTCTCATAATTATATACAGAAAAAAAAAAAAAATTGGACTGTCAAAAAGTGAACGTGACAACAAAACAAACAGCTAGACTCGTGCAATTTGCTTTCTCATAAGTCATAAACTACCACGCCACACATAAAATGCCGCAAGTAATCCGATTACTTGTCAATTGAATCAAGAAGTGATCCGACCCGCACCAGGCACCAGCCCACGTCTCCGATCCTTCGTCAGACCGTCACCTTCTCTCGCTGAGTCCTCCTCCGCCTTTCCTTCCTCTCCAAGCAGCCAGCCGCATCGCTTCGCAACGAAACCCCTACATTCATCGTCGTCTAAACAGACAAGTGCCGCAGATCGAAGCGTATTTAGTATTTACCTCTTGATCAAGCCCGTGCGCAGTAAGAAGGGAAAACGAGAGAACGAGAAGAGAAGAGGTTAGTTTCATATCATATTGAGTTGCTTTGTTTCTATTGTCAATTGTTATGGCACTCCATTGTGTTTAACCTGTTGGGTGTGCGAAGTGTTTGACGAAATGCCATATAGAGTGTTTGACCAGCTTAACGAGCTGTATCCAATTATGGATCTAATTTGTGTTTATCAATTCTTTTCACTGGCGTGCCACCAGATAACTAACTCAATTGAGCTATATGGCTAAAGGGCTAAAGGGCTAAAGGGCTAAAGGGTGGTGAAATTGATCTAATTTTATTATTACATTGGTGTTGACAGATCTTCCCAGAGTTCCTGATTGTTCATTTCTGAGAGGCCTGATGTATATATGATTGGATTCTGTAAACATGAAGCGCTTTGTGTACATAAATGATGATTCATATCAGGATGTGTATCGTGATAACCGAATTTCTAACACCAAATATACCTTACTGAATTTCCTTCCCAAGAATCTATGGGAGCAATTTGGGTTTGTCTTTCTTTCTTTCTTAATTTTACAAGTCAATTACAATGCATTAATCTAATTTACAGAAGACTGCCACCTTATACTGTGGTGCAAAACTAAGCAAACAAAAGGAGCAGAAAATGGAATTTGATTAGCTTATTTCAATTTAATCTCATTAAGGTACTAAACTTTTAGTAAGATATGGTCACAAGCTGTAGACATGTAAAGCTAGTGTGAAAAAGACTCTGTTAAAGCAATAGCTGGATTATTTTAGCTAAATTTGGCTTTAACTTTGCTTCTTCTTCTTTTTTATGTTAAATATATAAGAGAGTGTTCATCAATGAACTTATAGTGGAATATTTCATGGCTCCAAACATTTACAATTGTATTTTGCTGGCCATTTTTTTGTAGATTTACATCTGCCCTTATTTCTGCTTACACTGTTAAAAAGTATTCATTAGTGCCCTAAAATCATGTAGTGCCAAAGCACAACTTTAACTATTGTATTTTCTGACATTTTGTTGTAGAAAGATGATCGAACTGATACTTACAATTGCCATATTTAATGTACAGAGACTATCTAAAACTTGGCAATATTAAAGCTAAACAAATAGTGAAATTTTAACTTATAGTGTGCCTAAATTGCAACAATAATCCAAAAGCATTGGTGCTAACCTTATTATTTTTATTTGTATTTTAAAATAATAGACGGTTCATGAATCAATATTTCCTGCTGATTGCTTGCCTGCAACTGTGGTCCCTCATTACACCAGTGAACCCGGCCAGCACATGGGGTCCACTTATCTTCATATTTGCTGTATCAGCCACAAAGGAGGCATGGGATGACTACAACCGCTATGTCTCCGACCGACAGGCCAATTGCAAGGATGTTTGGGTGGTGAAAAACGGTGTTCGAAGAAATGTATGTTTTTTTTTCAAACTTCTATCCTTCCTATATGATATGCTACAGGGAATTGTGCACACACATTTCCCTATATTATTAGCTAGCTGGAGCAAATAATATGGAAATGAACCCAATCAATAGCCTACCCCAACTTGTTTGGGACTAAAGGCTTGGTTGTTGTTGTAGCTTGAGCAAATCCAGTTATTGTTGCAAATGTTCATGACTTTTTCAGAAATTGTTGGTAAGCTTTACCATTAGCGGTATCTTCACCACGGTTGTCCTTCAACTATAGCATTGTCGGGGTCGTGAGAATGAAAGTTAAAAAGTTTTTCCCTGAGAAGATTGTGTCATGACTATTTTATTTGCATTTGCATTATGATTTCTGTTGCATAATAGAAATTGTTGAGTAGTTCACTTTTTAAAAACAATTAGACGGTTGGTTCTAGAGGAAAGCTCAGCAGCGCCCCTGAAGTTTTGCATGTTGAATGTGGCATCTGAACTTGAAAAATTCTTCAGTGTGGGCCTTAATATTTGGTCTCTACTTGTCCAGTTTTTAGTTGCTGACAATGTGGCAAAAATGGGAGATGAAATGTGCAGAGGTAGATGGTAGACCCTGTGAACACATCGGAGATCAAAATATGAAATTTGATTGTTTGTCTTAGTCTGGGTGCAATCACTCATTTATCATCCTAATTCTTGACATGTCAGCACAATTAGGTGATAAGCAATATATCGAACAGAAAACACATTAGCTTGTTAAAACTAAGGAGGTAAATTACGGCACGGGTGACATGGGATCACACTTAAAGAAATACTGCATTCTGGACTCCTACCTCTTTGTATCTGGAAGTGGTTCTAGTCAGAATTCCCGACCTTGCATTGATGCAGCTTGCTGTCAATTTATGATGTCAAATCTAGCTGTATGTTCTAAATTTTGGAGGTTGACATGAATTGTTTGTGCTTTTTATTCAGATTCAAGCCCAAGATATACGTGTTGGTAATATAGTATGGCTTAGAGAAAATGAAGAGGTCCCTTGTGATCTTGTTGTGGTTGGGACTTCGGATCCACAAGGCATATGCAATGTTGAGGTATAACAATTTCCATAGACTTTTTTTTAGGATTATTTTTTTCTTATGTTTATATCAGTCGTGTCACTTTTCAATTATCATAACTTGGTTCAGCAAACTGGTGAAAGCAATATATAGTTTATAAAAAAACAAAGTTTATCTGTTATTGGTTGGCATTATACTTTTCTTACCAAGCTAGATTCTCCAGTTCTGGTGTGAAGGTTTTTGCAGCTGCATTGCAGAAAAAAAAATACAATCAAAGAAGAAAAAGAGACTTATGCAGTTAAATATATATATTTTATTTTATTTTTGTGTTTTTAGACAACTGCCTTAGATGGAGAAACAGATCTCAAGACAAGAGTAGTTCCATTGGCTTGTGCTGGCCTTGACTCTGAGCAACTTTGCAAGATCAAGGTAGTTAAATGAACAACATTGCTACCATTTTTTTCTTTTGGGTGTTTTTTTTTGTAAATTTCATTTAGGTCTTTCTATATTTTAGTTCCTAACTTTCGTGTGTCTTAATGAAATGCTAAAGGGGGTTATTGAGTGCCCAAATCCAGATAAAGATATTAGAAGATTTGATGCAAATATGCGGCTTTTTCCTCCCTTCATTGACAATGATACATGTCCGTTGAGCATAGACAACGCTCTCCTACAATCCTGCTACTTGAGAAATACTGAATGGGCTTGTGGTGTGGCTGTTTATACTGGTCAGTTACTTTACATTGTAAAACATGTAGTCGTGCTTTTTTTGTGCGGAAAGTTACTTCACAATCATTGGTATCTCATGTTTTGTTCAAAGAGCACCCTTATGCTGTAAATGTTTAGGAGATGGTTAAGAGTCATAGTTGCTGAAAGATAGTTTGGTTGTGGAAAAATGTTCTAACTAATATGTGTTTTTAACAATTATATATTGTCATGCGGTAAAGGGTTCCAAAACAGATAATCTGGGTCCGTAACTTGTTTGATCACAAATACTGTTGTTATTATTGTTTTTTAGGAAAAAATAAGTTAGTCAAAATTTAGCTTTGTTGTTATAGCTTTTGTTTGTGTTGTTGTTATTTATTGCCCTCTGTGAGATTATGCAAATATTTTTTTAATGCCTAATGTCTCACCATAGTAGTAAAAAAACAGCACGCCTCATATTGGGAACTAGCACCCAATTCTTCAAAATTACCAGTTCTGCATTTGTTTGTATCAATCTTACAACACTACACTGAAATAAAATTTGAAATACTAATTTTAAGGTTAATTTTCAAGCAGGCACTTTCATCATTTCTGTTGTCATTTATAACTTCGATATTGATAGTTTGTGTGTTATCAGCATAACTCCTAAGAATTTTTTTTGTCACAATTAGGAGAGATTGTTTTATTTGCAAATTCTGATTAATTGTTTTCTAAAATTTGTAAAACCTCTCAAAATATGAGTTGCACTTGTTCCCTTTTCACGTCTTGAAACAGAAATTGAGGAAATTGTAAAAATCTTCTTCAGGCAACGAGACCAAGTTGGGAATGAGTAGGGGCATACCAGAGCCCAAACTAACAGCGGTAGATGCAATTATCGACAAATTGACGGGTGCGATTTTCTTGTTTCAAATATCCGTTGTTGTTGTTCTAGGATTTGCTGGCAATATTTGGAAGGATACTGAATCTCGTAAGGTAATGTCATTTTATTATTTCAGCTGAGTAATGTAGCATGCTAAGTTCCATCATTCTTCTAATGTCAAACAAACAACACAAAAAATAAATGAAATGTAAGTCCCAAGTTTTTCTCACCTCCTGTGGAACACATGAAAGAAATGAGAAAGATAAATTGGAAGATCCTGGATTCCTGTTCATATATGATGCTGATGCTGGCCAAAGGGTTGGGATATGTTGATAATGCATTAACTTGACAATCTGACAAATGGTAAACAAAGTAATTTATAATTTCTAAATCCTACTTTTGAAATGTGATCTATATATGATGCACATGAAATTTGATGGATTTTGATGCAAATTTTATTGTTCATAAACCGACTTAAAACTTGTAGCGACCTATATTTAATGTTTGTTGGCGGAATATCAAATAACACTCAAGTTGCATGAAATTTGATACACAATCAATCCATAAGGCCAACAACATGTTCGTTGGTGTGAAGTTTTTTTGTTTCAATTTTTTTCAATTTTTCTTGCTTGATTTGAAAATATATTGTCAAGCTAGTCTAAGTGCTCATTGTCAAGGGATATTAAGTTATTAACCCTTAGATATGTGTCACCCATTGCACAAGAATATTTGGCATTCTAGAAGTTACGCAAGCACAGGGTGTCTCTGGTAAGTATTAATGGTATATTGGTATTGCAACCACTGTCTGCTGTATGTGATTTACTGCCGACTTATATAATTTTGTCCCATAACTGTTACTATTGTTTTGTGTAGCAATGGTATATTGCATATGCTGATGAAGACCCATGGTATGAGTTCTTGATAATACCATTACGATTTGAGTTATTATGCTCCATAATGATCCCTATTTCTATAAAGGTATGTACTTTCTTGTTAGTGATTTAAACCTTAACTTTAAATTTTGAAAGGAATATTTTATCAAAAAAATGATTTGGAAAGGAATAAATGAGCATACTATCCTATAATCCCAGCATTTTTAGAAGGATTTCTTGCCCTTTCTCTTTGCCTTTGGTGCAAATATAAGCTGTTATCTGAACAAATATCTTTTCTTTATAGGTTTCACTTGACTTTGTGAAAAGCTTATACGCAAAGTTCATTGACTGGGATGAAGAAATGTTTGACCAAGAAACTAATACTCCTTCTCATGCTGCTAAGTAAACTGTTGTATTTATTGTCACGGTTTTGTTAGGTTTTGATATTGTCTATTGGCCAATTGCACACTTCTCATATAGTATGTGCTCACTTTGTGAACTTAATCTCATAATTATGGTTGAAATGTTTCCAAAATCACGACCTGATGTGCAAACCCCAATAAGCATGGGTTGAGCGCTGTACAACTAAGTAGAAAATTGATGCCACTTGTATAGTTGTATTCACAATCTGGTATACTCAGCACCAATTTGCAAGACATGCTTTAATGTATTGAATTTTATTTTGTATTTGGTTTTGCAGCACAGCAATAAGTGAAGACTTGGGGCAAGTTGAATACATCTTAACTGACAAAACAGGGACACTGACTGAGAATAAAATGATCTTTAGGAGATGCTGCATCAATGGAATTTTTTACGGGAATGAGAGTGGTGATGCTTTGAAAGGTTGTGCTCTTCCTTTTCACACACTCTGTATTTGGCTTGAACTTATGATCTGACTTTGTGTGTATGTGTGGACATCTGTCTGCTCCCTTCTTTCTTCTTCTTTTGCAAATCAGATACCCAACTGCTAAATGCTGTCACTAGCAATGAGAGTCCTGTCATCAGATTCCTCTTAATTATGACGCTCTGCAACACTGTTGTTCCTGTTGAAAGGTAAATACTTGATGTATCATTTTTCTTGTATAAATGTAACAATTGTTGAAATCTGATAGTTTTACTAGTTGGATTTATTAGATCATGAACTCAATATATCTGTGCAGTTCCTGTTGTGTACCAGACTAATACCAGTATGCGCGTTGTTTGTTAATTTTTTTCATTGTTTTGTGTCTTCAGTGCTTTGGGGTTATTTTGCGAAGCTTAGTTTAGCCATAGCATTGGTATTGCAGAGAAACATGGGGCACAAATTAATGGAGGCCATGTATGTACCAGTTAGTACTCAGTAATGCTGGCATAGCTTGCATGCTGTGATGTTTTGATACTAATTCGATGTTGGTGGGCACAGTTATTTTTTGCTCACTGGGTGCTAAACCCCTATTCATATCTAACTTTGATTCTGATCATCTTAATTGGACGACTATCACTATTAATAATTGATCTGCTAATGATTAATTCCTTTCTTTATTTGGATTCTAGCAAAACTGGAGGTATTACATACAAGTCACAGTCGCAAGATGAAGATGCTCTTGTTAACGCTGCCGTATGCTTGCATATGGTACTGGTCAGCAAAAAGGGTAGCATCGTTGGTAGGTAATTCATCTTAAGAAGTTATCATTTATGTAGTAAACTGCACAAATTTTGCTTGGTGCTGCCACCCTTTGCTGAGATTTGGTTTTTTAAGTTTTTGAAGTTCCCATTTTGTCCCTGAGCTCTCAAATTGGTGCCAATTGGTCTCACCTATATCTTCTGTAAAAAAAGTGGACATTCCATTTCCAATAAGGGAATTGTGCCTTAGCAATTCATTGGAAACACCTCTCTTCCATGATGACATGGATGTTTGTATAAGTTTTATGAACATTCTGCTATCTAAACTCTAAATTTTGAGTTATTTATGGTTGTTATACTTCGAGATGATTCCCAGTTTGGTCTGTAAATTTGAATTCAAACTGAAAAAGGAAACAAGTTTGGGACTGAAATGGGAATAATAAAGTAGTCAGATTAGAGTCTACCAAAATGGGAGTTTCTGAAACTTTTAAGCATTGCTAATGTGAAGAAGTATTGGCCGGAGGCATGTCATCTATGTTAAAATGATGATGTGGACTCAGGCATTGGTCTCCATCCAGGACCAATGTGGTATGCATCGTAAAGCTTAAGAGCCTTATGGGAACTTTTAAGCCTGAAGTTCCAAGAAGGGAAGGTTATACGTGTTGGTTTTAGTTGTTTTTTTAAATCTTTCATTGTATTTTATTTTTATAAACAGTTTTTTTAATTAAACTACTTAGCTTTTTTACTTTTGTATAGTTGGTGGTCAAACATTTCTTTTTTTTACTGTGTTTCTATGGCTTTTTTTTCCTATCAGCGTGATTTAAATTGGTGGTTGTAGTTGTAATCGAACGAGGCACATGATTTTTGATAGAAACAACTGTTTAGCCTTTTGGTTATGGGCTTACTCAAGGTGTTCATGACTTCCCTATCTTTTTCTTTCGTGTGTCAACCCCTCTTCTTCACAGGAATAAATTTCAACGGTCAACGCATGCTGTATGAGATACTTGACATACTAGAGTTCACTTCTGATCGAAAAAGAATGTCAGTTGTGGTAAAGGACTGCCAAACTGGCGGAATTCTTCTCTTAACCAAAGGCGCCGATGAGACTATTTTCCCTTGCTCTTATCGAGGTAAAATGGCACTATAAGTCCACTTTTGTCAATCATATAACCTGTAAGGTCATCTTCAAGGTATTGGATTTTAATGATATATATCTTTACAACCATGACCCCCCTTGGCCAGAACTTGTTGATATAAAAAAGAAATTAACATGTTTTTCCATAATTTAGACGGACATTATTATCTTTAGAACCATGATCCCTTGGCCAGAACTTGTTGATATAAAAAGAAATTAACATGTATTTCTCATAATTTAGACGGACTTCAGTTGAATGTATGATATCTGGTATGAAAATCATTCTCCTGAAATGTAGCAATTCAACTGTTTAATTGTCCTTATTACATTGCATTCGATTGGTTTCCATACAATCTTAAATTGCAGAGAATTTAATATATGACCTATTTTATGATCTAGAGTATGCTACTTTTAGTTTTCCATTGTGTCAGTTTCAACAATGAGTGTTTTGGCTGTCAATCTAATTTGGTCAAGTATAGTATAGGGATAAATTTGCTAGTTGAGGAAACTGAAAAACACTGGCATTTAAATAAAATAGGATTATTTACAAGGATTTATGGTATATATTTCTCGTGGCTGGTATTGACAGATGTGATGGTTTCAATTTTTATGGGCATGGGTACTTTAAGGTCTTCTATGGGCAATGAAATTTGCCTCTTTACCCCGGAAAAAAGAACAAAGAAAGAAGGAATGCTTAATTTAAATTAAGTGCCTAATAGTAATAGACACTGAATGAGGAATGATACAGTACCTGTGGCATTTCTGGCCATGAATATCTATCCACCTTAATATTTCATAATAATTGGATTTTTCTAATGAATTAATGAAGACATTTGTTTGTAATTTGTTGCAGCCTGGAAACTTTAAACAAACTGTTACTTTGTGAAATGTTTTCTCATCTGATCTTTCAATTTCAGGTCAACAAATCAGAGTTTATGTTGATGCGGTAGAACAGTACGCACAATTAGGATTGCGAACTCTCTGTTTGGGATGGCGTGAATTGAGAGAAGATGAATATTTGAAATGGTCGAAGTTGTTTAAAGAAGCAAGCAGCTCATTAATTGATCGAGAGGTAATGCACGAGCTAAGATTGTCTACCTCTCTCTGAAAATTGTGTATGTGGGATGTACTAATAAACATGAAATGTAATACAGATATAGTTCCCTAAGAAAAAAAAAGGTCATTTTTTCACCTTGTCTTTTCGTAAATTGCTTTATTTGACTTGCTGCAATATTATTGCTGAATTATAATAGTAATTGGAGAAGCTTTGACATTTTTTAGGGTACCTTTGATGTTTCATTTTTTGGGAAGTCAGACCAAGATTATATTGTTTGCTTATGGTCTCCTGTTTATAATGTAGTGGAAAGTTGCTGACGTCTGTCAGAGGTTGGAGCGTGACCTTGAAATTCTTGGTATCACTGCAATAGAGGATCGTCTTCAGGTACTTATAAAGATTTGTCCTTGCAATCGCATAATATTTGGTTTCAGTTTTGAATTTGTAAGGATTCCCAAGCCTCAACGCAGGTAGAAATTATTATGCACTAGAGCTTAGAGCTTTTTGGAAGGATATTTGGATAGCTATTTTGGCATGTATAAGTGTTTAACTTTTTATCTCTAAATAAATTTCAGGATTCTTGTGTGGCATTCGTACTTGTCCTTTTCTGTGATGAACTTTTCTTTTTACTTTATTTTTTGAGTAGAGTGGTGTGCCCAAGACAATTGAAACACTTAGGCGCTCTGGAATAAACTTTTGGATGTTAACTGGTGATAAGCAAAGCACCGCCATTCAAATTGCACTACTCTGCAATTTCATCTCTTCAGGTGCTTTTAAGTAAAAATTGGTGTTGGGGTAGTTACTTAAATTCTGCTTATTGTCTTAATTTCCTGATGTTGCGTTCCAGAGCCTAAAGGCCAGCTTTTGCATATAAATGGAAATACTGAGGATGAAGTAGGGAGAAGCTTAGAGAGAGTCCTACTAACAATGAAGATCACATCATCAGAACCCAAGGTGAGTTTTGTACCAAGAAGCACACACATTTATCATGGGAAAGAATACATGAAGCCAGGGGCGGAGCCAGACTTTAAGGCTATGGGGGTCAAAAAAATTGAAAATAAATTGACCCCCATTCTCTATTAATAAATCCGCCACTGCGTGAAGCTAATGCGTTCAATTACCAGAATGATAATACTTGGGGGAAATGATAAAGCTCAGTCATGGTATTTATTTTTGTATCATGATTACAGGATTTAGCTTTTGTTGTGGATGGGTGGGCCCTTGAGATTATTCTCACTCACTACAAAGAAGCCTTCACTGAGTTGGCTGTTGTATCTCGCACAGCGATCTGCTGCCGGGTAACTCCTTCCCAGAAAGCACAGGTAATTCTCATGCACTTATTAGTTGTTATCTGACTGGTATTTTCTTTTTTAAACTGCCACCAACTTTATTTTCATTGATGTTTTAATTTGGTGACCGCAATAATTGTAACCCTTAGTATAAAGCACATAGTGCAACTAATTTAAAGAAGGGTGTTATAAATACTGGTATTTTCTTTTTTGAAATGTCACCAACTGTATTTTCATTCTTGATGTTTTAATTTGGTGACCAGCAATAATTGTAGCTGTTTAGTATAAAGAACATAGTGCAACTAATTTAAAGAAGGGTATTAGCATAGCTAGTGTATCTCTGCTGCAGAAAAAGAAGTCAGTTTGTTTGGCGATTGAAGTATCATGTATCTATTGCAGCTAGTGCAACTCCTAAAATCATGTGATTACCGAACTCTAGCAATTGGTGATGGTGGAAATGATGTGAGAATGATACAACAGGCCGATATAGGTGTAGGAATTAGTGGCAGAGAAGGGCTTCAAGCTGCAAGAGCTGCTGACTATAGCATTGGAAGTATGTTATCTATCTTTAACACTGCATCAGGCATGTCTCGTATAATTTGTGCAGAAGTCCTAAAATTTTGACACATTCATTCTTTGGGGTTTGTAGAGTTCAGATTTTTGAAGAGGTTGATACTTGTTCATGGTCGATACTCATACAACCGGACAGCATTTCTCTCACAATATTCCTTCTACAAGTCTCTTTTGATTTGCTTTATTCAGATTCTGTAAGATATATATATTTTTTGTTCTTTTGCACTCATTTAATCCTTTTATCTTCATACATAACCCATGCTATCGAGTCTGATCATATTCTTTTTGGCAGATTTTCTTTTCTTTCGGGGATTGCTGGAACTAGCTTATTCAACTCGGTAAGCCTGATGGCTTATAATGTGTTCTACACCAGCATACCTGTCTTGACAAGCGTGCTTGACAAGGATCTTTCTGAAAAGACAGTGATGCAAAACCCTCAGATTCTTATTTATTGTCAGGCAGGAAGGTAAAGATTAAAAGTAAACATTTTAACTTGTGGAATGTATAAAAATGTCAGATTAGAGAAGACCTTGTGGTGAATAGTTATTTGGGTCATAGATCAAATGCATAAGAAAGCCACAAGTACGTTAAGCAAATAAATTAACCTGGTTCATCCATTTATGTGAAGTCAATCCTAGATACTGTTTTAATTTATCTTTAGTTGTGCTTTATTCTCTTCCCTAGAATCATCTTTCCTCGCTCCCATTTGTCATCTTTGATTAGAAAAGAATTAGATGTCTGATCCAGGCAGTGCAGTACATGGGATTATTAAAGAGGGTTCCCCTAATTAAGTTGGCAGCTAAGTTCTAAAAAATATATGGAGCATTGTTTCCCTGAAATTCTGGATTAATTTGCCTCATTAGAATTGCAACCATTTTGTAGTAATTGGTTTGAGCACCTTCAAAACTGGAGTTTTATCCACCTCATAATGTCAAAGTCAAATAAAAATAATAAGTTTCAGAACAGGATCATTTCCTATTACTTATTTAGTCTTTGTTTCTTCTATAAGTTCAATTAGTAAGTAAAGATCATTCTCATTTTAGGCTCCTAAACCCGAGCACCTTTGCTGGATGGTTTGGCCGATCATTGTATCACGTGAGTATCATAATTTTTTTTCCTTTTCACATAAGTAGCCCTCTTTTACTCTTATGACATGCAAATTGTGGTGTTGGTTGAGTTGCAGGCACTAGTAGTTTTTTTAATAACAATTCATGCATATGCTAATGAGAAAAGCGAAATGGAAGAGCTTTCTATGGTTGCTCTCTCAGGCGCTATTTGGCTACAAGCTTTTGTTGTTACTCTGGAGATGAAGTAAGTTCACCATTTTGGCACATTGGCCCTGTCAAAATTCATATTCGCCTATTTCCTGCACAAGTTTCAGCTCCTCCCTTTTATTTCTGTGTTCTTTTTTTTTTCTTTTTACAGTTCTTTCACATTCGTGCAAGTTCTTGCAATATGGGGAAACTTCTTGGCCTTCTATGCAATTAATTTTATAATTAGTAGTATACCATCAGCTGGCATGTACACCATCATGTTTCGTATCAGCAGAGATCCAGCTTACTGGATCACTATGCTTGTAAGTATTCTATTTACATGTTTCATTCCTTTTTTTCTTGAATAACCTCCCAGTTTGCTTTTCCTGTTAGTATTGTACCTTCAGCAAAAGTTTATAGCATGCTTGAAACCCAAATGGTAAAAGATCTATACAATTCTAAAAGGGGTATGAATATGCTTGTCCTATTAACCCTTCTGTCCTGTCTGCGTAATTCAAGAAAATAGAGGGTGATTTGGGTAACTCAGGAAGAGATTTTAATGATTTGATGTCTTTCACCGTCTTAGGCATATATATATAATATATTTCATATTTATTTAAGATGATATTTTCAGGTTTGAAAGTGCCCTCAACTGTTTTATAACCATTGAATTTTCATTATCCTATTTTTCCAAGATGATATTTTGAGGTGGGACAACTCGGCTATTTTATAACCTTGGAATATTTATCATCCTTGCCCTCGTGGTCATCATTTTATCATCGTTTTTTAACAATTTTTTTTTTCTAATTTCAGCTAATTACTGGGGTTGGGATGGGTCCAATTCTAGCCCTGAAGTATTTCAGATACACATACCACCCGAGTGCAATAAACATCCTGCAAAAGGCTGAAAGGTCACGCGGACCCATATATTCCTTGGCAAACCTTGAGTCTCAACTTAGGCCAATGGAAAAGGATGCCACACAATTGGTCATAAACTCACCCAAAACACGGAATCCAGTGTACGAGCCGCTACTATCTGATTCACCGAGTGCTACTAGGAGATCCAGCTTACCTTCAGCTTTTGATATTTTCCATTCTGCACAGTCCAGGCTGTCGTCATCTTATCCCAGGAATATCAAAGATAATTAAATTTTGAACTTGTGATATTATACAAGTATAGGGATAGAAATTGAACTAATGTATTATTCTGTATTTTTAGCTGACATGTGGAATATAGGAAAAGGAAATGAGTTATAGGGGCCAGGCTATCATTTATCTTGAGTTGGTTCATTTCCGGAATTTGTGGGGTATAATGGAACCAATCACTAATGATGTCCTAAATTGTGGGGTATAATGAAATTAATAACTGCAGATAATCATTCTTACTGTGAAACTTTTAGAATGGAAGTATTATGTAAAAGCTATGCTGATCCCAGGTTGAGTGCGGAACATAGTTCCTGACTTGAACTGGACTAAGCCATCTTATTTCTACGAGTTCTAATAGATGGCGATTAAGAGGCAATTTAAGGGTTTTAGCGGATTTAAGTAATAGTTTGCTATGATAAATGGGAATTGAGATCTTGGTTAATCAAACTAGTTACAGGTTTTATTATTTACAGAGATACGTTAATTGTAGTTTGGTCTTTGTAAAAAAAAAAAAAGTAAATTTTATGAATGATAAAGTATATGATGATTTATCAGTCATTTTATCAATGTATCTTTGTTTTATAATTTTAAATGCTGCTTTCTGAAAAAGTCCTTCAGGATCTTGGTCAGTGATGCTTTCTGGTAATCAGCTTTTAGCTATACCTACCTGTTAGTCTGTTACCTGACCTTGTAACAACAGGCAGCCATGCTTTTGCAACAAGGCTATATTGGTTCAACTGTGGTGCAGATCAATTTTTTTTTTTTTTAAATAAAATTAAGAGTCAAATTTCTCAACTGTAAATAATTATAAAAAAAATTAACTGAATTTCAAATCTATGACTTTTTAAATGATTATTATTTTAGTCAGTAGACTATATATTAATTCTCAGTCCACCTTTAAAATTTAAATACAACTAAACTGCAGTTCAAATTTTTGTAAAAATTAATCTTTCTTTTTAAGCTTGTTTTATCGTCAAATCAAGCCATCAGTAGGGTGGGAAAAATGGCATCACGAGCTTGTTTTATCGTCAAATCAAGCCATCAGTAGGGTGGGAAAAATGGCATCACGGAACGGCACGGTACGTGTGACTTTTCTTTGCTGTGACTCGCGTGTCGCGTGCCGTGACCATCTTTTGAAAATTTGACACGGCACGTCACGGTACGTGATCACACGAGTCACGTGTAATTAGGACCGTTAAGTCTTTGATCAAATAGTGAATCTTGAATAAACTAATCTAAATTATGAAAAAATAGTTAAATGTGAGAAACATGACTAGTTATGTTTGGACACGGCACGTGAACGGTCATGGTACGGGAGTCATGGCGTGTTTCGCGTGCCGTGACCACTAGAGAAGGAAATATCTGACATGCCGTGACGTGATCAACTTTTTTATTTCACATGACGTGACGTGACGTGACGTGACCAAAATGGTGAAGGATGATCACGTCACGCGTAGTCACGCCGTGACCATACGTGGCGTGTCGTGACATAAATTAGTCATGTCAATTTTTTTATATTTTAATTTAAATTGTTGAAAATTTAGAAAAAAAAGATATAAAAAATTCTAAAATAAGTAAATAATGTTGTAAAGATTATTTTTTTTTAGAAAATGTTGTATCTAATATTACTTTAAAATTTTTAATTACAAACATATATTAGCCTAAACTAAAGAAAATAAAAATCAGTACTACATAAGTACTAATATCACTGAACTTACACTAAAATAAAAATCCGAATACTCTATACATATAAAAAAAAGTTGGATACTCTGTGTTTCATACCGTGACGTGACGTGACGTATATTTTCAGTGGAATGTGGTCACGTCACGCGAATGATCACGTCACGTAATCAACACATGTGACTTGACGTGACGTTCCGTGACGTGACTAGTCACACCGTGACAAATTTCCTTCTACCCTCCACATTTTAGTCACGGCACATGTAACTGTTCACTTGGTCACAGCACGACACGGCACGAGACCAAAATCACAGCGTGTTAGTCACAGCACGGCACGTTTTTAACCAGGTTTCTAGCTAGCTTTTGAAGAAGCTTTCATCTACTATCACACGTTCCCCCTTGAAAATGGGCAAATTATATCAACCTGACCTCGATCAATGGTCCTGGTCTTTTTATCGATAACATAAAAAAAAAAAAAAAAACTTAAATCGGCAGCATATCGGATCTTCTTGCTGCAAATACGACCATTGGAAGGTACATAAAAATTATTCTAAAAATATTTGCTTGATAAAAATATCATTTTATTATGAACATGCAGGGTGTTGAAACCAGCCCGACAAAAACCCACTAATCCAATGCATGGCATATGGCTTCGATTTAAACAGGGGACAATGGAGATAAAGCTGTCCAATTATGTGGCGGAACTTTCTCCTATTGTTTGTGTAATGTGTATATCTTATTTTTGTTTTCTTTAAATAACAAAAAGTATACCTAACCTATAATTAATGAGAAAAGCAAGTTTGGAATAATATGAATGTATCCACACAATATTTAACATTCGGCTGTGGACCTCGTCATGTGGCCTAAAATAAGATGCGTCAAAGTTATAGACACTCATATATGGACCATTTCGGATTGGAGACTACACAGCTTTAGAGATGTCATTAAAATTTATTGAGGAAAGTTTGATAATTTTAACAATATAGAGAGGTATTTTATTTACAACAAAGTTAAAACGTAGTTTATGCGAATGAAGCGAAAAATATATATATTTTTTTAAATGTATAAGTTAATATGAGAATTTTATGTTTAAGAAAGATAAATATGGTAAATTTGAAGGAAAAATATCTAGGCTTAAAGATTTAGATGGGTAAATAGAAATATAGGGATTTTGTAAGTGTCTAAAAATAATAAGAATTTAAGAAAATATATAAATTTTGATTTTCAAACACATTTTAATATAGATATCATTTTGATTGCTTCTAATCGACTATTTAAAATTTGAAGACAGAGATAAAGAGATAAAAATGCGAGACAAGATCGAGATATTGAAAACATGAGAAATTTGAAGCCTACACTATAAAATATTAATAAAACGAATATTAAATCGAACTTATCGTCAGAAAAAAAACATGGCACCGAAATGCTACATTTGTGTGTTTATCATTTTCTTGGTAAGCTAAATTATTTGACTTGGAGTACTCACATTTTTTTTTATTAAATCTGTTAGTGTATGTACTTGACTTCTTTGCCCGCGTTTTCTTTTTAATGATCCTTAACTATTGCAGTGTCAGTGCAATTAATAGCATTGCTATGTTGTCCGTACAGCGGGAAAAATGTGATGTGACTAATAAGCTGTCTTAATTTTTATTTGGTGTTGTACTATTATGATCAAGTTATTTCTTCTTGTAATAAAATGTTGAGTAGTCATGGCACATAAATAGTCACACTGTATTCAAACGTGCTGAACGTGCTGTGACTAAACGTAACTCGCGTTACTATTTGATCATAATTTAGATTAATTTATTCAAAATTTATCATTTTATCAAAATCTAACGGTCCTAATTAAACGTGACTCGCGTAACCACGTACCATACCGTGTCATGACCAAATATTTTGCATTACGTGTCGTATCGTGCCAATTTTTTTAAAGATGATCATGACACAGAATACGCGAGTCACAACATGTAACTAACACGCGTGTCATATTATTCCGTAACGAAACCAGCTCCACCGTACTATTTTTCTCACTAGTTGTCCAGATTTGGGCCTTTCAATTCTATATTTTTTTAAATTAAGGGTTAAACATGATATCAAATTTATTATTCTGGCATGCACCTATGCTTCTATCTCTTTCTCTCTTTTTTTAAAAGAAAGCAATCCCGTAGGACCGGGCACGTAGTATGCTTAGAGCAATTTGACTTGGACTGGCATCGTTCCATGTGCAGCAGCAGCAGGAGCTTACCAAACCAAAAATTGCTGCTCAGTACTCAGTAGAGAAAGTAAACTTGGATTGTTATGTCCTAATTTAATCATCACACTTGCTTTTATAGTTTTATGTGCCATATATCTTTGAAACCATTTCAGTATGTATGTGTGTAATTAGACTGAAATTAATTTAAAATTAATTTGAAAATAATATTGCAATCATGAAATTGTAATTGAAATTAATTTGAAGTTAATTTGAAATGTACCGTGCTCATATAATTAATTTTTATTATTTTTAGCGTCTAGAAATTGAAAAAAAAAAAAATTGGGCAACAGGAGCTCACGAATTCGGCAGGAGTAGTACTAGGATGGGTGACCTATTAGAAAGTTCCTGTGTTGCTGATTTCAGTTGAGTTTCATTTCTAGCCTACTAAACTTGTTTGAGAATAAAGACTTTAAAGAGAAGAAAAAAATTGTAATTGTATGCTTGGCGAAAGAGTTTGGACAATATTCTGGAGAGATTAATTGAAAGAAATTCATAAAACTACTTATAAACTTATTTAAATCCCAGAAATAACTAGCTAAGAAAACCAAATAAAAATTGAATTTGTGTAAAATTGTCAGACACAAACGCAGTATCTCCACGCAGAATACTTGATAAAACTCAAAATCTTTTATTTTAATGGAAATTAAATATATCAGATTATTAAAGCTTGTTTGGTTGTATCAAAAAATAGAAGTTGGTAGTACTTGTCTGCATAGTGACAATATACGTGTATAATTAACGAATAGTTCGCATTTTATTTATTTTTTGATGTTTTCGAACCGAACTCCGAATAAAATGCCAAAAAACATATAACACGTTTTATTCGCGAATAAAACACGAATCATGAATTATTCGCGAGAAAAATGCGAATTTTTTTATTATTTTTTTACGTGTTTTTTTTGTTCTTTTATTTTTTTTTGCTTTTTCGTTGTACCAAATCATTTCCGAATTATACCCGAAATCACAAATTTTTTATTCCGCCTGAGCATAGTAACCAAATTCGCGTTTTATTCGCGAATTATTGGCGAATACAACATTTTTTAGGGGTTTCTGAACTGTATTGCGAATAAAACGTTTGACTGAACTTTTACTGTATAATTCGCGAATAAAACGCGAATCACAAATTATTCACGATAAAAACACGAAAAAAACGTCAATTTTTTTTTCTTTTTTTTGAAGGTTTTTTTGAGAATTTTTTGTTGTTGCTTTCTTGTTGTACCAAATTATACCCAGGTATACCCGAATCACGAATTTTTGACCCTGCCGAACCGAACCCGAACTATTGATTTATTACTATTTGCCTGAGACCGAGAGATTGATATTAGCGACACTGATGCTGTAAAAGCTAGCACCACATTTGATCTCCACAACTCGGTTTTATGGGATTCACATCTGCTGCGATCCTAAAAGAGTGAACAGTAACCTTAAAATCCATACTTTTCCAAATCTAACCGTCTAATAATTTTGTGCACGTATCTCAAACAGTTGATTTTTCTTTGCACGAATCTCAAAACAATTCAACAGTTGGATTTGAAAAAGCAGGAATTGTAGGTCACTGTTCATAAATTAAGAATCGCAGCAGATTCAGATCCGGTTTTATGCGACCTGGTAGGCTCCGAACTGGCATGCCCGGACCCGATAGCCCACAAAAAGAAGAAAAAAATAAATCACAAAAAGTAGTTTTCACAGTGTGACTGGAATTTAATACAAGTGTGAACCCTGCAAAGAGAAAATTTCACAAGGAGAATAAAGATTATGAAGGGTTCTATGTATCCATATCAATTTCGATCTTTCTTTGATTTGAATTGTTAGATTCCTGTTGAGATTCAAGCTTCTCTTTAGGAATTCAGAGTGGGTTCGATGGGTGTAATGATCATCCGATTTGCATTAAGATTCGTACGAACTACATTAAAATATGTACAAGTCTGTTTCAATTTCGTATGCACAGATCTTAATGCCAATTGTACGGTTTTAGAGCTAATCGGACCTACTCCTGTCTCTCTCTTTAGATTTATGACATGATTTATAATTTAAATTTTATACGAATTTTGACGTAAATTGAATAATTTATACCGGATAGCAAACAAGGGGCGTTTGTTTCGTTTTTATGGGAGACGATTCCATGTTTTCTTAGATGTTATTTTTATATTATTGTGTTTGACAAAAATGATAAGGAAATAAATATGGTAATATGTGATTATCTTATAATTATGCTAATGGCTATTGCACTGCTTGTCTGCTCGTGGTAAGGATGGATTTTTTTTATTCCCGCTTGATATAAATAATTTCTTTTAAAATATTTTTTTGGAAATAAAAATTATTATTAATTTTCTGAAATTCCAATAATTATTATAATATATACTAAATTATATACTGTAATTATATTTTTTTTTTCGAAATGTCGATATTCCATAGAAATATTGAATGAACTCCCGTTATTCCAATTATAAATTACAGGTAGTCATAATTGTATATTGTCATATTACAATTATTACATTATATGGAATTCTAATATTACATGAAATATTAGGATTCCATATAATGTAATATTAAATTAAAAAGAGTATAACTCAAATGCTTCATTTCTTTCATGCTCTAATTATACTTCATATGTTTATCTTTGATTTTAAAGTTCAAATAGAAAATCCGAAACTGTTCAACGTGATATCCACATTAAAATGTGCTTGGATAGCAAATTTTATATTTTTGAAAAAAAAAATTACTATTTTTTAACACATGTACAAAATCATTGTTTTACAAACAATTTTGGACTATCTAAAATAGTGATTTTGTATCTATCTTAAAAAATAATAATAAATTTTCAAAAAAAATATAAAACTTGATCTTCAAGCACATTTTAATGTGGATATCACGTTAAACAGTTCTGATCATCCATTTGAATTTTAAAATTGGAGATAAAGATATATAATACAATTGGGACATGAAAGATGTATAATATCATTCACGCTAACTTGTTATTATCATGAATGCCTATCAAAATTCAAGGACATCAATGAAAGGTTTTATTTCCAAAAAAAAAAATGTATTTTTAAAAAAAAAAAGTGATTTCCGTTAAACGAAAATAGAAAAAATCGTCAAATACGATAATGAAAAAATGACACTAAAATCGCCTTAAAAAAACAACCCAAACTGTCCCTCCAAAAAAATCCGTATCCTCATAATATCATTCTGTTAATTTCCATGATATCCGTTGCCTAAATATTTGGACCAATTGAGCCAACCCAAACAAAATTTTTCTTTTCCTGAGGCGGCTACTGACTTCGGAAATATGTAGCGAGTCACTGACATTAGGATCCTGATAATTGACAAATAAATAGTTCGGATTCGGTTCAACAGAGACAAAAATTCGTGATTCGGAAATAATTTGAGTATAATTCGGAAATTATTCAGTCCCACAAGAGAAAAAAAAATGTACTTATTTTGATTTTTCAACTTTTTAATAAAATTTGGAGGGAAAAGAAAGATTGAAGAGTGCTTTTAAGATAATAATTTGGAGTATACATATAATATTCTTTTCATTTCCTTCGCATTCAAAATTTTGGTATGAACTAATATAGAATTAGTTAAAGATTTGATTTAAATGAATCTTCAACCTCACCAACGCGGTGGAATTTCTCGTGTCTCAGCCATACTGAAGATCTCAGCCTTTCAAAATTCAAAAATTGTGTCTCAGCCTAGCCATGTGGTGGGTTCCACACTTCCACTGCCACGCAACGAGAAATTTCATTTGAACGAAAATGAACCTTTTGCCCATATTTTGCTCGAACGAAATTTCACGTTTTTTTAGTGTTTTATTTGAAATTCGGGAAATTTGCGTTTTATTCGGTCAAAGGTTCGATCAACTGAATAATTCGCCATTCAGTTCAGAAACACAAAAAAAAATTATTCGCGAATTAAACGCGAATTTTGTCACTAAGCCCTACCAACTGACTTTACTGATTCAGAGTTCAGACGGATGCCTCACTGGCCCTCACATAATCCATCTCACCATATGGTGGGCTGTCTGAACGGTTACATAAAATCCCAATTGTCATAACATGTGGTATCCGCAATCTACACAATACTTTTTATTTATAAAAAGTATTTATGGTTGACATCGATAATTTCATTTTTATAATTATATATAATTATATTTAAATATTTTAACCAAACAGATACACTAGATTGGATTTTTATGAAAAACAGTTCTACTGTGGATCGATGGAGGCAATTTAATATGCTAGCTAGAGCAAAAAAAATCTTGCCTCCACCGATCCACATGATCGGTGGAGCTGTTTTTCATAAAAATCCAATCCAATGTACCTATTTGGTTAAAATATTTAAATATGATTCTATTTTAAAAAAAAATCCGATAATTTGGTTCCTTTTAAGCAATTTCAAAATAAACAAATTAATAATTTGATTTCTGTAATTACCACACCACATCATAAAACTACAAATTCAACTTATAAACTATTTAGTTTCATATAATCTTTGAACCATTGTTACAGAAAATTCAGCTAAATAAAGAACCGAATCAATGAATCAATGAATCAATGAACCATGATTAGATTTTTTTCTATGAGATCAAGATTTATCCACATGTCATCTAATTTCGACTTTTAAAAAAAAAATAGAAATTATAACAAACTTTTTAACCAAACCAACCAATCTAATAAAAAAGTTACAAAAATAGCCTATACTGGATCTCTAATCCGGTGTAGCTTGAGAGGGCCGGACTACACCGGATTGGGAAACCGGTGGAGCTTTTTTTGCTCTTCAGATGGGGGAAAAATGGGTCAGCTGGGTGGGAAAATGGCTACACCGGATTGGGAAACCGGTGTAGTCCGGCCCTCTAATGCTACACCGGATTGGGAATCCGGTGTAGCCTATTTTTATAACTTTTTCAACGGATTGGCTGGTTTGGTTAAGAAATTTGTTATAATTTCCATTTAAAAAAAAATCCTCTAATTTCCTATATATTTTTAAATAATTCCTATAAATAAAAACTGTGCAATAAATACGCAAATTAAACCCTCCAGCCATGCATGATGTAGCCAGTAGCCGTCTCTGTCTATTCCTCTGCAGCTCTGCTGTAGGCCTTAGTTAGCATCCTGCGTTCATCATTTCCGTCTCGCTATCTACAGAGAGTAGGTCCGATTAGCTCTAACACCGTACGATTAACATCAAGATCTGTGCGTGGAAATTGAAACAGACCTGCACGGGTATTAATTAGTGTGCACGAATATTGATGCAGATCGGATGGTTATTGCACCCATCGAACCAAAGTAGGTCCGATGGGTATCGGACATACTCTAAATTTCTATATGCACGCCATCCCTCCTCTCCTTTTCTCCTACTCAACATGCACATCCCGCCAACAAACAGCTCAACTCAGAACTCACCCAATCAGCTTTCTTATTCATCACCCATGCTTGTCCCCGGTTATTCTTTTTCAGAAAAATTGAAGACCAATCTTTCATATTTGAGAAAGAGATTTTTCCATTACCAACTAATTTTTTTTTTACAATAAATTTAGAATACAAGCTTCTTATTTTCAATATACATAAAAGACCTTCTGTTTAGATTTCAAACTTATGACTTCACACATAGATAATATATATTTTTTTAATTATTAGAACAAATGTTGATTCTTATTCCTAGTTACCTTGGTACAATGAAATTTTAATTACATTGGAGAAAACCGAAACAAAAATAAAATCAGTGATCCGATTGAGAGAAATTAAGATTCTTTTTATTTTTTTTTATAATGGCAAACGTATGCTAATTCTTGTTATTTCATACGAGGTTGGTTATTTGAAATTGGCTTTACCTTGTTATCTTAACTGAGAGTGAAGAAATAAAAAAATGGTTAATAAAATACTGGAATAACATAAAATTATAGTAATTAATTCTATGAGAATATTCAAAAAATGTGTAAACTCAATGAACATTTGTTGCTTCCTCTTCTGGGGACAATTTGGGCAGGAAAAAGATTTCTCATCTCAGCCGGACATACAACGGCCCCCTTCCTTAAAAAGGCATGAAAGGAATAAATAAATCACCTAACTAAAACTGGTCTAGGGTTGATGTAGAGGGTGATGGACTAACTTTACTCCCGGATCACTATGTACTGAGTACACCGCTGACGAGTCGTAAGTGTAAAGTGTCCGACACTTGTACTAATGCAACGCCAGTGCATGTCACCCTATCTTTTTTTTTTTTTTTTGAGTGAATCATGTCACCCTGTCTCATCTCATAGTAACGTACTGAGATTTTTATTATACAATCATAAAGTATAAATAAAATCTTTAGCTATTGTATTGGAGAAGAATCAGCGAATTTAACAATGATCATGACATAATTTATACAAATTTTGATGAATGTTTGAAGAGTAGGGGTAAATGTCCCATTGGTTTTATACTCTATCGTACCTCAATATCATTATCTCTATCTTCAAAGTCTACATAATCGATTCGAACCATTCAACATGATCTTCATATTAAAATGTATTTGAATAACAAATTTTAGAATTTTTAGAATTTTTTTACTAATTGTTTAGAGAGGTACAAAATCACTATTTTTGAATTGTCCATAATTTTTCAAAAACAATAATTTTGTACCTATCTTAAAAAATAGCAAAAGAATTTCAAAAAATATAAAAATTTGTATCCAATCACATTTTTTTGAAAATGAAGATAACAGTGTTGAGGCATTATTGGATACAAAATCAATGATATATTTTAATGTTACTCATGTTTGAGTACATTTGTCAAGCACTGTGTAGCACAATGACTGAGGCATATGTCCCCATGTGGATTTTTAGGTTCAATTCTGACCAGTATAATTTAGAGAGTGTTTGTGTTTGTTAAAAAAAAATGTTTGAATACATTTTAGCTTACATTTTCTATATAACGCATAAAAATAAAAGTACATACATAGTATAATTTAGAGTTAAAACAGTAAGTTTTGAAAATTATCTACATATGATCAATACTAAGCAAAACTAAGTTTTTTAAAAAGCGCATATCAAATGAATGATATTGCAATGATCAATCATTATTATTTTATAAATATCTTTTTAATTATGATAAATCAACAAAACATGGTATTTTTTATATTTTACCACCCAAAAAGGTCTAAAAGACTAAAAACAAACCTTGTGGTTTGTGGAAGAACAACCACCTCGTCCAACTCCAAGTCCAAGCAATAATACCCCAAACACGCTTTTGCCAACCCAGACTTCAGGGGACGGTAGGGGCCGCTCTCAGACGCCAGAGCCGCTTCTCTTCCCTTCCCTTCCCTTCCCTTTCATCATCCCCTCCTCCTCACTCGCCCACCTCCGACCACCGCCAACACTACAATGGGCAAGAAAGGTACCAAATTTCCTTTCCATTGCCCCCTCTTCACCCTCACCACCCTCCTCCTCCTCACCCTCCTCCCTCTCTCCCTCTCCAAATCCGACGATTCACAAGCAATGTGGGACCTCGCCAAATCCCTCACCAACCTTCCTCCTTCCTGGAAAGCAAACTCCGACCCGTGCAGCAGTTGGTCTGGTGTCCGTTGCGATTCCTCCAACCGAGTTGTCGATATCAACCTCGCCAGGCTATCTGTCTCTGGCACGCTCTCCACCTCTATCTCCACCCTCTCCTCTCTCAAATCCCTTCAGCTCCAGTCTAATTCCATCTCTGGCGCTCTTCCTTCTCTGTCCTCTCTTGGATCTCTCCAGAGGCTAACTCTTGATTCCAATTCTTTCACATCTGTTCCGGCTGATTTCATGTCGGGCATGACGAGTTTGGAGACTCTGTCAATTGATGACAACCCATTTGAACCGTGGACTCTACCGGGAACTCTCAACCCTGCCCCGGCTGTTCTTACCTCCTTCTCAGCGTCGAATGCATCAATCTCAGGGACGTTTCCAGAGATCCTTACCACCCTGCCAACTTTGCAAAACTTGCGGCTTTCCTATAACAACTTGACGGGCGAACTACCCGCATCACTTAACGGGTCATCAATCCAGACTCTTCAGCTCAATAACCAGCAATCAGTTGCTAAATTGACCGGCGGTATAGATGTGATTGCTTCCATGCCACAGCTGACCCTAGTCTGGCTTCAATCAAATGCATTCACGGGTCCAATACCCGATCTGTCTAGCCTCAGCTCACTTCAATCGTTTAATGTGCGAGACAACCAACTTACCGGGTTGGTACCCACTTCTATCACCACTCTCTCTAGTTTACAAAACGTTTCCCTCTCTAACAACAAGCTTCAAGGGCCCTTGCCTTCTTTCTCCTCAAATGTAGTTGCTGACGTAGATAACGGTAACAATTTCTGCAATAAAGTTGCTGGCCCATGTGATTCACGGGTCACTCTGCTACTGGCTGTTGCTGCGGGTTTCGGGTACCCTTCTAGCTTTTCGGATTCATGGACGGGTAATGACCCATGTGGAAGTGATACATGGCTTGGGGTCACTTGTGGTACCAATGGAAAGGATATAATAATTTTAAATTTCGCGAATCAGAAGTTGACGGGTGTGATCTCACCTGATATCGCAAACATCACTTCTTTGACAAAGCTGGTATTGAGTAATAACAATTTGGTTGGTACGATCCCTGATAGATTGACCAGCTTACCAAATCTTCAAGTTTTGGATGTGAGCAATAATAATCTTACAGGAGATGTGCCTAAATTCGCATCAACTGTTACTTTGAAGCTATCAGGTAACCGGTTTGGGCAGTCAGATTCTGGATCCAGTTCATCTGGGGGTTCTTCAGGCCCGTCTTCTGGTGGATCAGGCTCAGATGGGAATTCTTCTGCTGACGGGTCTAGTTCTAAATCGTCAACAAAGGGTTGGATTATTGGAGTAGTATTCGCAATTCTAGTATCAGTGGCATTAATTATAGCGGCTGTGATCATTGGCCGGCGCAAAAAAAGGAATATGAAGAAATTCAGGCCAGTGCATAGTAGCATCCATAATGACTCGGACATGGTTAAGATACAGATGCCTAGTACTGGTACCAGTGCAAATGTGAAAAGCAGCAATGGTGGACTCCAAGATCTTTATAGTCAAGGGAGTAGCAACAGCCCGATCATGAATGGACACAACATGTTTGATCAGGGGATGCACATGTCAATCGAGTCCCTCCGCAAAGCGACAGAAAATTTCAGCGAGGCCAATGTACTGGGGCGTG
This sequence comes from Carex cristatella, assembly GCA_024447775.1. Classification (NCBI taxonomy): domain Eukaryota; kingdom Viridiplantae; phylum Streptophyta; class Magnoliopsida; order Poales; family Cyperaceae; genus Carex; species Carex cristatella. The sequence continues at coordinate 5,134,410 of JAJHPF010000022.1, forward strand.
GTGGGTTTGGTGTTGTATACAAAGGAAACCATAATGGTATGTGGGTAGCTGTTAAACGGAGTGAATTCGACCCGATGGGCAAGAAGGGTTTAGAAGAGTTTAAAGCTGAGATTGATGTGCTAACTAAGGTTAGGCACCGAAATCTAGTAGCCCTTCTGGGCTATTGTGAGAATAATTCTGAAAGACTTCTGGTGTATGAGTACATGCCAGGTGGTACACTAGGTGAACATATATTTGACCGGCAGAATAATAGGGGGCATGAAACATTGACATGGATGCAAAGACTGACAATAGCACTTGATGTGGCTAGAGGAATCGAGTATTTGCATAGCTTGGCACAGGAGACATTTATTCATCGGGACCTGAAGCCTTCAAATATTTTATTGGATGGAGAGATGAGAGCCAAAGTTTCTGATTTTGGGTTGGTTAAGCTCGCGGTCGATAGAGAGAAGTCAGTTATGACACGGCTTGCTGGGACTTTTGGGTATCTCGCTCCAGAGTATGCAAGTAAGTGTATCTCCCTATTAACAACATCATTGTAGTTAATTGATGTTAATACTTTGGTTTAATTTGGCTTGTGCGTGTATAAATGGTAAGCATAACTCAAATGAAGTGTCCTCAAATTAGATGCTCTAATAGCTAGAGACCAGTATGAATCCAAATCCTCCCAGTATTATTTGTTCTTTGAGATTTGTGCCAAGTTAAAATAACGATCCTGGGCCGTCCGTTTACAATTTTCTTGAGTCAGGTACCTGGGCTGATCCGAACTCGACTAGTATGGATTGTTCCTGGCAGGACCTTGTATTTATTATTTTCTAATTTGTCTTGAGTTTTATTGGTAACTTACATATAAAAGTGGTTCTAACAATCGCCTCCAAATTAGACACTACTTGTTTGGTAGCACTTCTGGGTGGACCAGTACCTGTAAACCATGAATTATTGATTGACTATTGCTTAGTTTCTCTCTTCAATAATTACCTTCCCACCAGCTCAGTATCTTGAAGCATGTGTGTGTGTATAGCCTTTCTTTAAAGCAAGGATTCTGGTTACATTTGGCTTTCCCAACGCCTGTAAAAAAAAACACCCAAAATTTTAGTCATACTTCTTCAAACTATGAAAAAAAAACGGAGAAAACAAATGAAAACTTCGCAGGCTGGGTCCAAACGGGTATTTGAAAACTATATAGTGCACTTTAGGGGGCTTCATAGCCACGGGTTTCTATAGGTTTTCTGAAACCAGAAAAGATATATTTTTTTTTACTTGAGTTATTTGATTCTCCCAATTTCAGTATTGTTTACCTCCCTAAAATGAATATTTTTATGAAGTTACCATATTTTTTTTTTCCAAAATAACCATTCTTGACAGCAAGGGTAAGCTCTGGTCCATTTGCATTGCATCAATAGTCTGTCATTGTCAGCCCCTGTAGCTCTATCTATTGTTGTAAGATCATGAAATCTAGGAACTTCACTGGAGTTATCATCACATTCCCACTGATTTGATGACCTCTTGCTTTGTTTGTTTGATAGAAGCTTGTAGGAATGGGTCTTGATGATGATACAAAAAAGATAAAGAAAAAGAAAACAACAAGTAAAGTGGCAAACCGAAAAATAATTTACATAAGTTACACCGGATAGGAAAAGTCTAGTATAATGTATTCGTATGAGATCTGCTTGACTGAAAAGGTACCTGAGGGGTATGGTTTGGCAGCCAAAATTAATTACTACTAAATGGATCAACAGGTGAAAATCTTAAACACAATCCTTGTTTCTTATTGTTGCAAAAAAACAGTTACGGGGAAAATAAGCACGAAGGTAGATGTCTATGCATTTGGTGTGATTTTGATGGAGCTAATAACTGGCCGCAAGGTGCTCGATGATACTCTCCCTGATGACGAGAGCCACCTTGTCACATGCTTCCGGCGAAACCTTCTTGACCGGGACCGTTTCATGAAGTCCGTGGACCCCTCACTGGACCTATCTAAGACTGAGTCTCGAGATGCTCTTTTCGAGATGGCTGACCTGGCCCGGCACTGCACAGCCCGTGAGCCCTTCCAACGCCCTGACATGAGTCATTGTGTCAACAGATTGGCCCCGCTGGTGGACCAGTGGAAGCCCACGAGTTACGTGGAAGAGGATGAAGATGATATGGAGTCAGAGCTGGGACTCAGCGAGAAGGTGCAAAAGTGGAAATCAAATGAGAACACGTCTACCTCGGATTTCAGTACATTTGGGTGATCGGGGCGTTTGTGGTTTCGGGTGGGGGGTAACTTCAGGTGGGCATGTATGGGTGATCACTTGTTTGTTAAAATTTGTAATTATTTATGTTTTAGAGGGCTGTTTACGCGGTAGAGGGTTCTAATACTGGATTACTTGTGTTGTTGTTTTACCAATTATTATTATTTTTTTTTATTTTTCCTCAATTATTATAGTGAAGTTACACAATTAAACTCTTGCTGATGGGTTAGCTGGGACTTTTTGCTATGCAGAGATAGATAATTCTCACTATATTATGACGATATAAATTAGAAGTTTTCTTTAGAAAAATCCGTCACAAATATAGATGCTTGTCTGAATTGGAGGGAGGGGCAGGCGATAATGCATTCAGCGATCAAAGACTTCCCTATTTGAGTTGTATCATTTTTAGAAAGTAAAAATTACAAGGTTGCAGCCCATGATAATTGCTGCTCTTCATTCTATATTTTTGTAAATGAACGTCCATGAATGGAAAAAAGGTAGTATTCTGTATAAGGTGTGTTTTTCTTTTGAAAGGAGGGAATTGGGAATTCTTGCATTTTATTATTTGATTTCGTATCACAAACGCTATAAATTTTTTTACTGTCCCAAAATATAACCCAAAAAATCAAACATAACACAGATTTGGTTAGATTACACCCTTCTCACCTGGTTCTATAATCAGACCGAAAAAAAAAAAAAACAATAAACTGCTTTTATTGTTGATAGGAGAACTGCTGGAATTAAGTTAAATTGGGCCTATAATAATAGCATTCTATTGGAGGCCCAGTTAGAATAATAGCCTATTTTTAAGGACTGTATTTCGGCCCACTATATTAAACCGGGCCATCGTAGCCGAAGCTTGAAGTCACGTATTATCCCGTGTAAGCAGATGCCCAAAACTTAACAATGCAAACACAATGCTGGTATTTATTGGTTGAAGACGAGATAAAAGTGAGTGAGTTATGATTCCTAGAAATTATAATTTTTTTTATGAGTAAAGTTGGAGATCAAGCCACCCAAGTATTTAATACCTTTGTTATTATAATAAATGATTTCTCCATCTGAATTTCGAACTCATGACCTCTCATATAGAGACCATGTGTCTTAACCACTATACCAAATGCTAGTTCTTTAGAAATTAGAAATTATAAATTAAATAGTGGAATAAGGATGTTAGATCTTACTTATTTCGTAAAATGTGGTTTAATCGAGCCGGACTAAAACAAAATAAGCTGATGTTTAAGCTGGCCTAAATTGACCTAAACTAACTCACTTCTCTAAGTGGTTTAATTTTATTTGAGTATGAGGTCTAACTTTTTATTGTTTTTTTATTATTTTCAATCACTTTAACATAAGCAATTAATTTTGTTTCCATTTAAATACAAGGAATACCTATAACTTTATCAATTACATAATTAACATTTTTTTTTATAAATGGCATAACCTTTTAAATTAACAAAATAAGCAATCTAGAAAATAATTAAATAAAATATTTTTTGAAATTGTACTACAAATAAATATTTTTTTGTTTAGCAACTCAGCATATTTTTGACAAAATAAATTGTTGTACATATAAGTTTCATTAAACAAGATTCTTAAATGCAATATGCATATCTAAGATATAGAATTAATTTGTACATAACTCATTTTCTTGTACTATTTATTTCAATCAAAATGAAAAAAATATATACGAAGAATAGTTTTATTATTGATATTACATATTTTGTAATATCAAATCATGCCTTAAGCCATCAAATTCTTACCAAATAAGAAACAACTTAAGTTAAGGTATAACTTTAAGCATCAATTAAACATGAATAATTTAGATCGGCCTAAATTGGAATAACCAAGTTAGACCTTATTAGCTTTAGTTCACAATCAAACACCACCTTAGTTCTATACACTTGATGATGACCAAAATTAAATTTGATTTTGAGGTGTCTTATAACCGAGTAGAAGGTGTTCTTAAGTTCACTAAGTTACTTTGTGAACTCAACTTTAAAATATATCAAATTGGCTTTAATGACAAATCTGGAGAGTTGAAACCCATCTACCTAACAAGTGATGCATTTACATGCAAAAAATTTAAATTTTGAATTACTTTTGTATAGAGTCACGTGATAAAAAAAGTTTAAAAAATAAATACATTAAAATTAATTTATAAACTTTTAATTTTGATCGCTTGACTTTATATTAAACTAATTTGAAAGTTTAAAATTTTCTCATGTAGACACATCACTCACAAGGTAGATGAGTTTCAATAGTTCAGATTCGTCATTTGAAATTATGCCAATTATCATAATTCTGGTGAATTTTTCTAATGATAGGTAATTATAGTAGAATTAGGTGTTCTTAAGTTTATAAAGAGGTTTGATGAGTTTAATTTCAAAATCTATCGACCTGGCTTCAAACGAAAAATTTAAACTGTTGAAACCAATATACTTCACGACTAATGAATTTACATGCAAAGTTTATAAAATTTTCAACTAATTTAATATAAAACCAAGTGGTAAAAACATATTTAAAAAATAAATGTATTAAAATTAATTTATAATTTTTCTAATTCTAATGTATTAAGATACATTGATAATGTTTTTTCGGATAGCAAGATCAAATCAATACATGACCAGTGACCGACGCAAATAAAAGAAGTGTGGTCAAATAATTTTACTTAAAATTTTCTCTTGCCTACTAAAGAGACGTACTAACTATTGTTGAGAAACTCTTATTCAATACAAGGTTCACTTTAAGAAACATAATATTGTACAAGATTTACTCATCAAATGTACAGACGTATGTCCTTTTTCAAAAAAAAAAAAAAAAAAAAAAAGAGGAGGATGAACTATATACTGACAAAGTACTTTATTCACCTAGTTCTCTCTATCTCAAGTACAAAACCGACTTCGATGCTCTCCAAATAGGAGAGCAGAAATCTGTTATTCTAAATTTAATCATTGAATTTTTTCATACACAAATCTTAACACATATGAACAGTTAGATATGGGATAACAGGATTCTACTCTCCTATTTGGAGAGTAGTGGAGTCGGATTCAATATGGAACCAACTCTGTTGCTCTCCAGTACGGAACCGACTCCGCTCCTCTCGAGTACCATTACCACAAACAGAAGCAAAATAACACTAGAGTAGAAAGCAATTAAGAGGAGACCTTCAATGAGATATCAAATTCTCACAACCATCTCTGTAATGATGATGGTTCTAAACTTCTAATCGTTTGTATGTAGTGCTCAAGGCCTGGATGTCTGTAAAGATCATGATACTAATAAACTGATGAGTCAATTAAGGTTAGAGGATGAGTATGAGGATGATTATGACAACCAGTTTGAGTCAGAGATTGGCCAGAGGATTCTTCAGAGTTCAGGGAATTCTATTCCCTTAGGTCCAGACAGGTCAACATGTCAAGCTAGTGGTTCCTGTAATATACTGGCATCGACAGGGACAGATCCAGAATTTTCATCACAAGGACAAAAAAATATCAAATCGGGTTTAAATAGCTAACTGAATTTAAATCCATTAACTAATTAGGTATTCGATAGAAAATAATGTTTTAACTTATAATTTAGAATACTCTAATTTGTAATTCCTGGTGAATAGACTTATAATTTTAATTGTCAATCATAATTTAAGAAATTTATTTTAATTTTAACTCTAAATTTAATTCGAATTACCAATTAAACATCTAGAGGGGAGGAGCAAAAAAAATTTCAGAAAAAGCAAAGCCAGTCAAGACTGATAGATCTCCACTAAAACTCAAAATCCAAGAGGACTGCCCCTGGGCACCGGGACCTCCATCCAGAACGTGCGAAAAGATAAATCATTGTCCTTTTCCATGTAGGCATTAATTCTATGTTTTCGGTTACAATGTACAACTCGCTGTACCCCTTACCAGCAATTATTTTATTCATGCTCTTTTTTGTCAAGATGAACTGTTAGGAGTAATTTATATATTTGTAAGAATACAGGGATGTAATTGTAACTGTACTTGAGATCTTGTACCAGCTGTTTGGTACCGGATCTGTTATTCATGTTCTTACACATTACTCGGTTCGTTATATGTAAATTTTTTTTCTCTATATTACCTATTTTTGGCACCGTTTGTACTGATATTTCCTCCGAGTTACTGTTCATTCTTTTGGCAAACAATGCACCTTTTTATTTATGGAAAATTTTCTAGTGTACCTATGCAAATTTTCAAAATAACCAATATCTTATATCCCATAGAAATCTAACGTTCTTTCTTCTATCTCCTTTTATTTACTTAATCTTTTATTTAATTATTTTAAGATGAAATAGACAAATATACCCTCTCCTCTCCTCCCTCTCGTTTCAGTGTTATCATTTGATGACATGAAACTTAACGGAGTTGAAATTAAATTCTCAGTCAAGATATCTTGCTTTTGGTCGATTTAGTTGTTGCTTAGACAAGAACCGTGAAAAACCATGATACATGATAACATTGATCAATAAGCAACTACACCAGTAATCTTGGGGGGGGGGTACATTAATTAATATGTATAGTTATCTTTCTTCATTGACCATTTGTTGGCACTTTGTAAGTTTTTATTATTGTATAGTTATTTTATATCTACTGCGTAATTCCTTATTAATTACATGTTACTCACGTCCCTGTAAGGCTGTAACTGGCCTCTCCGATGCAATATATATATATATAGAGTAATGCTATTATGCATTGCGAATTAAAGCGGGTGTTTTAATTCGTCCTCATATCGCGATTTTCAAAGTTTAAATAGCCAATCCGAACCATTAGATTTGTTCTCCATATAGAAATGTGTTTGGAGACCAAATTTTACATTTTTTGAAATTTTTTTACTATTTATTAAGCCACTTTAAAAATCGCCGATTTAACGGTTTCACTGTTCAAGATGAGCCACCGTTGGATCAGCGATTTTCAAAGTGACTTAATAAATAGTAAACAAATTCCAAAAAATGTAAAATTTGGTCTCCAATCACATTTTAATATGGAGAACATATCTAACGGTTCGGATCAGCTATTTGAACTTTGAAAATTGTGATATGAGCGCGAATTAAAGCACCCACTTTAATTCGCAATACATAATAGCATTACTCTATATATATATATATATGAGACCTAACTCTACCATTACCGATAACAGCTGAAATCGGATACAAAACAATGGTACAACACCTAACAAAATATAAGCATTATCTCAACGATATTCATTCAGTTATCACACACAATATATTCTTAACGACATTCATACCAAACGGTTTAGATTAAAACTTCTTTTTAGAAACACAAAGCACAGCACGTGATATGAAAATGAAATGTTGTTAATTGCCTGGTTAACTGGGAGAGAGTCTGCCTGATGAAGAAGAATGGGGGCTTGGGAATAATCGATCTTCGAGTACAGAATGAGGCTCTCTTGACAAAATGGCTTTGGCTAATAGATAAGAAGCCGGAGGGACTGTGGCCAACTACGGTCAGATCACTGCTGGGGATTACAGCGACACATAGCCTCGATTCCATAGGACAGGAGGCCTCCTTCTTCTTAAGGGATCTGACTAAGCTGCGCTACTTCTTCACGGAATCAGTCACAATGCGGGGGGGGCGGGTCCTTAGAGTGGAGATGGACTAGCTCAGGATTTTTCACGTGTGCATCGGCCTACAGGGCAATGCATCACACGGGAATTCTGGCTGATTATCAGAAGAAAATGTGGAAAATCCAGGTTCCACTGAAAGTTCGGATATTCATTTGGCTAATGTTGGATAACAAGCTTTTGACGCAGGAGGTCCTCACAATTAGGGGGTGTCAGGTAACGACGGGGTGCCACATTTGTGCAATGGATGTGCTCGAGACCAAGGACCGTGTCATGTGGGAATGCGACTATGCAAGAAGATTCTGGAGGGGCCTAAAGGCACAATGCAACGTCAACTTACAGGGTGGAGTGGACATTCTGTCCGAGTGGTTTGGTTCGCTATCGCAACTGTCCAAGGAACAACGCAAACGATGGGGCGTTATCTGGGCTACTGGTGCGTGGGGCCTGTGGAGGGAGCGCAATCGGCGGTTGTTTTCGGCAAAACTTAAAACAGTAAACCGTCTGATAATTGATACAGCCTTGGAGATAGAGAGATGGGGGGGGGGCATGTATTCAATCGGGACCAAATGGGGGGTGGGGTTAGGAGTTATGTTTTCTAAGGGTACTCTTCAATGTATATGGGAGGGGGAGTTACCCTTGTGGTGCAAATCTTTACTTACATCCTTTGTAAATACAATTATCTTTCTTTCAATATATTTGTTATCGGTACCCGACAACCATAAAAAAAAAATGAAATGTTTATTCATAACATTGGTAATGAGAGGCCCTGATCCTGTTCAACCCAACTTTATCAATTGAACAAAAGCAACTTGATCAACTTAACTAATTCCAATTTAAATTGAGAATCTCAGCGGAAGCAGACCCTGATCATGGTTTAGAAGGGTCTGATTTGTTAGAATGTCTTCGTGTCTGAGCTGAAATAGAGGCTATTGATGCTGCCTTTCTAACTATGGATAATCAGCAGGGTGTTCTTGTTTCTCCGATCTCTTCTTCTACTGAGTCACCTTCTGGCGCTACCAGTTCTTCTTTTGATAGTTCTGCTGCCCCTTTTTAGCTTGCTTAGTATACTACTGGTTTAGTCTAATTTCTTAAGACCTATCTTAGCTTTTGTGTTGTGGCATATTTTGTTTTAGCTTTGCCTCCTTGTTATATTATGTTTTTAGCTTTCTTTTGTAATCTCTATGATCCTTGTTCTATCTCTTTTGTATGAACAATTGTGTTTCTAATGAAACAAGTCGTTATTCACTTTTTTTTAAAAAAAAAATTGAGAATTAGTCTTTAATCTCGTGACAAAAAAAAAACACTTTCTTTGTGAGAGGTGGTGGATTCGAAACTCATACATAATTCCTTTATTAACATTAATTGAAATTTAAAAGGCTTAACCTTCGTCTTTCTATCTTGAAAAACTTCCAATTTAAATTACAGTAGCAATCATATTAATTCCAAGAACAAATATTACAACTTCCAATTCAAATTACAGAAAAAATATAGCAATCATATTAATTCCAAGAACAAATATTACAACTTCCAATTCAAATTACAGAAAAAATATAACCAAGAGAACATTTTCATAACTCACAATACTTATCCACAATGGTAGTACGACTGGCAACCACGGCCGGTGTAGGACCCGCCACCTACACAGCTGCTTCCACAGACTGCTTTGGATCCCTGAAGGGCGTTATACCCGATATTGTCCGATCGAGCAGTAATGAAGATACTAGCTAGAACTAGAAGTGTAAAAGTGATCCATATGCCAACACTTCTTGTTAATTTGGGCGTTGGTGCCATGTTTGATTGTTGAGTTCATGCACAATTGCCACAGCCTCGTAGAACTATATAATTAATACTGAGGTAGAGGTAGAGGTAGAGGACTAGAGGTAGAGGGGACATGGATGGAGATAGGAGGCCTAACCGTGGCATGTGATGCTTCCTGCCAATGGAGTCGAGCTCCCAATGACAGGTTGGAGCACAGTATAATTCCAGTGAATTGTACATATGTTATATGTTTTATCTTTTTGGATGTATTATATTATGTCGTATTGTGATGTCATGCAATTATTGGTACCTTTCCACGTTATTAGTTTAATTAGTTTGGACAAGTATATTAATTAATCTCTTATTTATATTTAAGTTGTCAAATAAGAATAAAATAAAAATTGAGTTGAAGTCAGTTTAAAGATGAATTAATTTATTCTATACTTACTCTTCTATAGGGTTGCACAAAAAATTCGTAGTTCATGAATCGATTCGAGTTTGATTCGAAAAGTTCGTAAAAAATTCTATTCGAAATAGTTCAAAATTAATTCAAACCAAACTCAAACTGGACCTGATTTATTTGAAATAGGTTCGCAAACTATTCGGGTTTGAGTCTCAAAGTAACATGAATTGTTGATTTCCGCTGATGACTTAAAAGTTAAAACATAAGGCTGCCCAGCCATAAGTCATAACTCTAAGTCGTTACTCTTGCTCTCAGTTCTGAAACCCTAGATGACTTTCACCTCTTGCTCTCGGCGATTACGATCACTCTTCCTTGTCATAAAAAAGTTCGTAAAAGATTTGAAATTGAGTTCGTAAAAAATTCCATTCGAAATTAATTTAAACCAAACTAAGTTCAAAATTAATTCAAATCAAACTCAAACTGGAGTAAGTTCTATTCGTTTGTAGCCCTGCTCTTCTACAAGATCTACGAGATTTATTTTTCAATTTATTACTCTTCTAGATGAATTAAAGTAAGCTATAATTTAAGTTGTTAAATGAATATAAAATATTAAAAGATAGAACAAGTAATTAATTTTGACATTTTTTAAATTAATTAACAATCAAATATAATTTATATGATCAGGGACAGATGTACATAGTCCAAATAGGGTCAATTGGCTTCATTTATATCCAAAAATTAATTATTATATGTTTTTTTTTTTGTATAAATAGACTATTGTACAATTTGTACAATTTGAAAAATGTAGCATTATATATATAGGAAATTGCTAATATGCTACGCGTAGCATAGAGCACTTCCGTGCAACGGCTCAAAATTTGAGTTTTTAAAATCCTAACGGTCGATCAAAACCGTTAGATGTGTTCTACATATTGAAATGTGCTTAGAGACCAAATTTTATATTTTTTGGATTTGTTTTACTATTTATTAAGCCACTTTGAAAATCGTTGATCCAACGGTTTCACTGTTTGGTTAAGCCACCGTTGGATCAGCGATTTTCAAAGTGGCTTAATAAATAGTAAAATAATTCCAAAAAATATAAAATTTGGTCTCCAAGAGCATTTGAATATGGAGAACACATCTAACTGTTCGGATCAACCGTTAGGATTTTAAAAACTCAAATTTTAAGCTGTTGCACGGAAGTGCTCTATGCTACGCGTAGCACCGTAGCCCTGTCCTATATATATATATATAAATAGAGGGGGGGGGGGGCTAATATCAAATCGATTATTCCTGAGATCCCATGTAACTAAGTCGTTTTTCAATTTTCAAAGTCCAAAAAGTCAATCCAAACCGTTAGATGTGATCTCTATATTAAAATGTGTCTGGAGACTAAATTTTATATTTATTTTTTACTATTTATTAAGTCACTTTGAAAATCGTTGATCCAACGGTGGCTTAACCAAATAGTAAAACCAGACTGAACCATTGGATTAACGATTTTCAAAGTGACTTAATAAATAGTAAAAAAATTCTAAAAAATGTAAAATTTGATCTCCAAGCATATTTTAATATAGATATCACATCTAACGGTTTGGATCAACTTTTTAGACTTTAAAAATTAAAAAACGACTTAGTTGCACGAGACCTCAGAAACAATCGATTTGATATTTGTCTCTCTCTCTATATGTATATATATTTTCAAAAGATGAGCAACTCACCACTCAGTGTTTTATACCTCCATATTATTCAAAATACTGCCTCCGCTTCTGCATATGATTAAAGTAGCAATCAAATGTGATATATATAACAAAACTTGGAAGTTAGCTTCCTCAAAAAAAACTTGGAAGTTAGAACGTGTAGTTATGCTTCGTGGATATATCCACTACTTATTTAATTAATTAAAGGCTTTAGCATAACTACGTAAGAACGGAACTGATCAGAAAACGACATAAGCGATGATGGCAAACCATTTTGTTCTCAAAACGAAAAGAAAAGAAAAATAAAAAATTGTTCGTTGCAGTGGTGCGCGCTTATCTAGCTACCAATGAAGACCGTAACATGACAAGATATATATATATATCAAACATGCATGTCAGTGATGACAGGCTATATATCAAGACAAGATATATATCAAGCATGTCGGTGATGAGAAGCTATAAAGTTGATAACCTTTTCTAAATGACAAATGATTAACAACAATTTTTTTTTTTATGGGTAAAAATTGTCACAGACTCACAGTATGAGATGTTGCAAGATTAAAATATAAGTTCACGCTAGCCTCTCCCCCTATAATAATAAAGGTCTCCTTTAAGTTTTGCATCGATTAAACCCAACTGGTAAAACAAAAAGTACGAGTTATATACCTAAAATGAGATACACAAGCAAAATGATCACCGCACTGTTAACAACTTTTCTCCTCATCAGCTGTGCTCACTATTCCGAGGCATGCATTCATGATGGCAAACACGACGATGTGAGGAACCGAGTCGAAACAGAGGCGGACGAATTCCAAATGGACTCTGATCTAAACCCCCGGATTCTCGAGGCAAGTCAGTACATATCCCCTCCAGCATTAGAGAATTCAGGCAAACAAGTATGCAATGGTCCTTGTGGTGCCCGTGGGGATCCAAATTTCAACAGGGGATGCACCCCCCCCATTTCTATTGTCCTAATGGAAACTCATGAAGTACTCCTTTCACTGCAATTATGTATTTGTATTTTTGCATTCTTACCTTAAGTTTCAACCGCGCATCATATCTACGTCAGATGTTAAGAAGCTGTAAAATGTTCACTTATATATGAACTGGTCGCTGGCGGAGATAGCAATTTAGTGTCTCTCTTGCCGTGCCGAAAAACAGACCGTAAGCAGAGATTCTTAACAATGTTTATTTTTGTTGGTTTACTTTGGAAATCAGTGTTTGAACTCTTGTTGCATGTTTTCATCAATAGCTAATAACTGTTTCATCTAAGGTGGTTGTGATTGATTAAAGTCTTCGGATTTGATTTAATTTGATTTCTCTTACTGATTCGTCAAATTATTAAATGTGGATGCAATTGATGATCGGAAGAGAAATCGGGTGTAGGTGCCTTTCATAATTAAAAGGAGGAAGAAATGAGTTTGTCCGGTTTCATTTTCATATCGTTTCAAATTTGCACTGACAAATTTCAATTACCAAAAGAGCATTGCGAGTTTAAAACATTGTTTGAAAAAGGCATCGGGCCAAATGACCAATTATGCTTCCTGCTTTTAAATCTTGCGACTTCTAGAAAAATTGTTCAGGGTGAGATGTAAGTTGAATATATATATTTTTGGAATGACATCCTCCCGGTACCGTAAAAGGGAATATTTAGAATTAGTAGACCCCGGACCGTTCTTTTTAACTTTGCACGAATCTCAAAGCCCAACAATACTGTCCTCTGCATTAGCCCGTATCTCAAAGTAGCTGAGAATAAATCTCAAACCGTAAAGTGAAGGGAATCTTTTACACATTTTACACATTGCAGAGGGTACTTATTCATATTTTTGTGGGCTCTCAATGAACATGGCATTATTGAGCTCAGGAGTGAGGCCATGGAATTGTGAATAGTGCAGTTCGGACTATAAACTTAAATTTTCAGTTTGAAAATTTTAACGGTTAATTCAAACGGTTTAATATGGGCTCCATATAAATATGTACTTGTAAATTAAAGTTTATATTTTTATTTTTATTTTTTAGATGGATACCATAGCCTCAATCCAGACGCCCAAGGGTATGTCTGGTTGGATTGAAAATAGACTATTATTAGGATTAGACTATTCATAATATAGCTTGTTTGTTATTTGGTTAGATTAGAATAGTTAGAATAAAGAATTCAATTTGTTTGTCTTATTAGAATGTTATTTCTAAGGATTTTAAGATTTGACTATTATAATAAAACAAACAATATCTATTCTTGATATGACTATTCTAGCTATTCTTATTTTGCAACCAAACATACTCTAAAGAGGTAGCTAGAGATTGTTTTCAAAATGAAAATGAATCCATATCTTACTGTTATTCAAAATTCAAGTGCGGAAATCTATTTAGAATTTAGATTTTTTTTTTTTATATTTTGACCATTATTTGGGAGAATTAACATTTACTAAATAAAAATCATTATTAATACAACACTAATCATTTTTTGATTGATGCACGATTTAGGAACCTGATAATAGTATCCGCAGTAAAATTCTCTCAAAATCTCCGCACCATAACTACTGAGAAAGATCATAACTTACTTGGAGGGGGGAAGGGGGGGGCACTCAAACATTAAGCATCGAAGTATTTAACACTAAACATCGAAGTATTTACATCTATGAACTGAACTAGATTTATGTAAATGAAATGTGACAATACATAGAGGGACATACACATTCTTAGATGTGTTTTTTTTTTATCCGTTCAATCTCGTTCATATTTCTGACGATATGTGAAGAATTTGCGAATATAAAACCACAAGCGTTTTCTATGCAATTTTCTCATTCAAATGATATCAATAATGAAGTGCTTTCGGGATCGTCATCACACAAGTTTATACCTTGTTGTGAAAGTATTTATACTTGTACTTACAAGTATTTTTTTTACGTAGGATATATGTAAGTATTAATATTAAGTGTTGTAAGTATTTATATATATGCACTAATGCATTTATACCTATGAGATTAACTATATATACACTATGCAATTTTTTACAGAGCATTAGATCAGCGATTTTCAAAGTGACTTAATAAATAGCAAAAAAAATTCAAAAAATGTAAAATTTGATCTACAAGTACATTTTAATATAGAGATCATATCTAATGGTTTATCTAATGGTTTAGATCAATTTTTTAGACTTTGAAAATTGAAAAAACGACTTAGTTGTACGGAATCTCAGAAACAATCGATTTGATATTAGCCCCCTCTATATATATGTATATATATTTTCAAAAGACGAGCAACTCACCACTATGTGTGTGTTTTATACCTCCATATTATTCAAAATACTGCCTCCGCTTCTGCATATGATTAAAGTAGCAATCAAATATGATATATATAATAAATCTTGGAAGTTAGAATGTGTAGTTATGCTTCGTGGATATATCCACTATTATTTAATTAATTAAAGGTTTTAGCATAACTACGTAAGAACGGAAATCATCAGAAAACAACATAAGGGATGATGGTAAACCATTTTGTTCTCAAAAAGAAAAGAAAAGAAAAGAAAAATTGTTCGTTGCAGTGGTGCTTATCTAGCTACCAATGAAGACCGTAACAACTAACAAGACAAGATATATATATGGAAATTGCTAATATATATGCTACGCATAGCATAGAGGGTCTTCATGCAATGGCTCAATATTTAAGATGTCAAAATTCTAACAATCGATACGAACCGCTCAACATGATCTTCATATGAATATATACATTCAAACCAAATTTTACATTTTTTAATTTTTTTTTATTTTTTTTTTAGATATGTAGAAAATCATTTGATCTGAAAATTCTGTACCATTCAGATCAAGTGATTTTTTACCTATCTAAAAAACTAGTAAAAAAATTCTAAAAAATATAAAATTTGGTTTGCAAGTACATATTCATATGGAGATCATGTTGAACGGTTTGAATCGACTGTTAGGATTTTGAAAACTCAAATATTAAGCCGTTGCACAGAGGACCTCTATGCTACGCGTAGCACCTTAGCCAACCCCTATATGTGTGTGTATCAAACATGTCGGTGATGACAAACTATAAAGTTGATAACCTTTTCTAAATGACAAAATGATTAACAACAATTCTTTTTTTGGGTAAATATGTCACAGACTCACAGTATGAGATGTTGCAAGATTAAAATATAAGTTCACGCTCGCCTCTCCCCCCCTATAAAAATATAGGTCTCCTTGTAAGTTTTGCATTGATTAAGCCCAACTAGTAGAACAAAAAGTACGTATACGAGCTATATACCAAAATTAATGAGATACACATGCAAAATGATCACCACACTATTAATATCTTTCCTTCTCGTCAGTTGCGCTCGCTATTCTGAGGCATACATTTGTGAAGGCAAATATGTTGATGTGTGGAACAGAGTGGAAACAGATGCCGACGAATTTCAGATGGACTCCGATGTACACCGCCGGATTCTCAAGGAGGTACATTACGGTGCATTACATCCAGATAGACCAGTATGCACTAACCCACCTTGTTCCAAGGGGGGACCTTACACACGGGGATGCAAAAGCGTTTACCATTGTAAATCATAAAGTATTCACGGTTGAAATACTCCTTTTCACTGCAATTGTGTATTTGTATTTTCGCATTCTTGTCTTAAGTTTCAACCGTGCATCATATCTGCTTCAGATGTTAAGAAGCTGTAAAATGTTCACTTATATATAAACTGGTCACTGGCAGAGATAGATATGTAGCAAGTGTTTCTCTTGTTGTGCTGAAAAACAGACTGTAAGCAGAGATTCTTAACGGTGTTTATTTTTGTTGATTTACTTTGGAAATCAGTGTTTGTACTCTTGTTGCATGTTTTCATCAATAGATAAGTGTTTCATCTAAGGTGGTTGTGATTGATTAAAGTCTTCAGATTTGATTTGATTTTTCTTACTGATTCGCAAATTATCAAATATGGATATAATTGATGATCGGAAGAGAAATCGGGTGTAGGTGCGTTTTATAAATAAGAGGAGGAAGAAATGAGTTTGTCCGGTTTCATTTTCATATCGTTTCAAATTTGCACTGACCAATTTCAATTACCAAAAGAGCATTGCAAGTATAAAACATTTGTTTAAAATAGGACTGCCAAAAGAATTCGTAGTTCGTGATTTGATTGACTTCAATTCGAAAAAAAATGATAATTAATTTGTTCGATTGAAGTTCATTCTAAAACATATCAAACCAGTTCGGTTCGAATCTTATTTAATTAAACTGAAACTGAAACTGAAACTGAGTATAATACGTTTGAAATTGATTCGCGAATTATTTAGGTTTGAATCCTAAATAACTATTGGTTTCAACCATCAATCTTTAATAATGCAGGAACCAAATTTATATCAGAACTCAAAATTGTTAATATAATGGTTACTTATAATATGAAAAATACTTCAACAGTGTAACAAATTAACAATGAAATAAGTTATATTTAACTAGGTCCATGTCATGATTTTAATAAATCCAGTAGCATAAAAGATAAGAGAATTTTGGCTGGCCCATAATCCATCAGTGCGAATTCGTGAAAGGTAAAAGGTAAAAGAAAACCGTATGAATTTTGTTCCGTGTGAAGAAAACTAATGTATAAGCTACCGGCATAAGCATGGCTACCAAAGCGGTTGAATTTTGTTCCTTTAATTTTGCACGAATCTCAATACTGCCCCTGTGCTAGCCCATCTCTCAAAGCGGTTGAGAGTAAATCTCAAACCGTAAAGTGAAGGAAATCTTTTACACATATTGGAGAGGATACTTGTTCATATTTTTGTGTACTCTTAATGAACGGGGTATTATTGAGCTCACGAGTAAGGTGATGTAATTGTGTATAGTGCATATTGGTCCACGCTGTAAACTTAAATTTTTAGTTTGAAAGTTTTAACGGTTGATTCAAACCGTTCAATATATATAGTTTATATATAAATATGTATTTGTAAATTAAAGTTTATATATATATATATATATATATATATATATATATATATATATATATATATTTTTTTTTTTTTTTTAAGATGAGTAGAAAATCACCAGAATAAAAACATTTTAAAAAAAATATAAAATTTAATTTACAAGTATATATTTATATGGTTTAGAATCTACAGAGGTATTCACTGTCAGATCCGCGTATCAGGGATTGAAAGATGAATCTAGAATCAAAACAATAGTTCATAGAGTATGAAAAATGAATGTACCACCAAGAATGAAGATATTCACATGGCTTACATATTATGGGAAAATTTTGACTTCTGACAGCTTGGCAAAAAGGGGCTGGAGCATGCCAAGCATGTGCTTCATGTGCTATAATGCAGAGGAAACAATTTCACATTTATTTTCTAAATGCGTTTATACTTTGGCAATACTTTGACACTCTACAACAACTTAGAAAGAGCTTTCAACTTATCGCACTATGATTGGATGACAGCACTCCAACAGTCTCAGGCACAGTTCTGGATAATGAACAATGAACATGATCTAAAGACAAGAGAAATTGTCTTGCTGGCAATGTTCATAGTTTGGAGGGAAAGGTGTTCAAGGATATTTACTGATGAGAGGAAGAATTTGCAACAACTTACGAGAGAAATAAAGGAGCAGTGGCTGTACCTGCACTGAGTCTGGAAGGTGGCATCAGAGGAAGGACTATTAATCGGAGCAATACAAGAAGTTTTGGCATATTCTCATTTTATGCGATTTCTACTAGAGAATAGTTTTATTTTATTTTATTTTATATCTGGTTTTTGTTTAGCTTCGTTCATTTCAAATCCTAATTTTTAACATTCAACAAGGTTGAATGAAATTTTGTAACTCCTATGTTTCTACTGGAAACCTAATCATAAATAAATTAAATAAGAACTTGATCCTTATTTTTAATCAAAAGTATATATTTATATGCAAATCATATTAAACGGTTCATGTCGACCGTTACGATTTTGGATATAAAAATATTAATCTGTAGTATGAACCAATCTACACTCTGTATTGTACCATAGCCTTACTCCAGACACCCAAATGGCTAGCTAGTTATTGTTTTTCGAAATGAAAATGGATCCGTATCTACTTTCATTCAAAATTCAAATGCCTAAATCTAGTTAGAATTTGTATTTTTTATATTTTGACCATTATTTGAGAGAATTAACATTTACAAAATAAAAATCATTATTAATACAACATCAATCATTTTTTTAATTGGTGCACGATGACGAACCTGATAAAAATATCTGCACTAAAATTTCCTCAAAAATTCCGCATCATAACTATCTGAGGAGGACCATAACTTGCTTGGAGGGGGCCGGAGAACTCAAACATTAATTTCTATAAAATGAACTATGTATTTAACATCAAGCATTAATGTATTTAACACTAAGCATCGAAGTATTTACATTTATGAACTGAACTAGATTTATGTAAATGAAATGCGTCCATACATAGGGTACATACACATTTTTAGAGGTGGATTTTTTTCTCTGTTCAATCTCATCTATATTTCTAACAATCTATAAGGAATGTTGCAAATTTAAAACCATGAGCGTCTTTTACATAATTTTTTTTAGTGAGATGCCTAGGAGGATACAGATCCCGATGAAATGAACCCAATCAAAGATTGCCAACCATATTACTTTTGGATTGTCACTTTATATGAGTTCAAACTACTAGTCACTCTTATAATTAAGCCCATCTTATTCAACTATATCTATATTACCGACATATGACAGGATGAACTAAAATTTGGTTAAAAATAATTAGTATATAATATCCAATTCAATGCTAACATTCAGTATAAGTGATGCCCATAGTATAATTGAAGCGAAACAATTATATCTCACATATGCAAAATTGACATCACTCTTTAGGACAATGATAAAAGTCCGCATTACATTGTACTTGGTCCCAACCTATATAACCTATATATATTCAATTGCATATATAATCTGATCAAAGCGGCCGGATATAAAACTATACCCATCATATTACTTTACTCAAAAAAAAAAAAAAAAAAAACTGTACCCATCATATTGAATTATGCTATTATTTTATTTTATGCTTCAAATTACCAAGGATTGCATCATCCTTGAGATCATTCCTTCGTCACTTTTCTTTTTATCACCTAATTAAGTGTTATTTTTTTTTGAGTAAAGTTGGAGGTCAAGCTATCTAGCTATTTAATACCCTTGTTATTACAATAAACGATTTTTTCCATTCAGGTTTTGAACCCATAACCTCTCAAATATAAACCATATGCCTTTGCCACTAAACCAAAAACTAGTTCTTAATTAAGTGTTTCATTTAGTTTATTCTAATCTTCCTTGCATTGCATAAAAAGATAAATACGAGATGAGTTAACAGTTGTCCGGGACACGACCGGTTACTCATGAGCAAAACATCCCTAGATTTTGAATAAATTATTAAGTAATGCATTGCAATTGATTAGAAAATTTTCAATAGTATTCTTATTCGATTTGAACTTTTTGTTATGGATATGGATATGAACTATGAATATTGTGAAATCATACTGTTTTTCCTATAATCGACAAGGTAACATGTTCCGTTATGGCCATAAGTTTTCTTTGTTAATTACTTAATCGAGATTAGCGGGTTGCTGATTAATGAATTGGTTTGAAGTTCTAGACCCGTTAATCAAGTTCATTTTGTAAATCAGACGGCCGAAGACTCTTCTGCTTGAACAAGTTTCTTATTCGATTGTTATTGAACCTATCTGTACTCGATCTATGATCGATCAAGCATCAGGCAAATGGCCACTGGCAATGCATGCCCCCTCCACTTAATTTGAAGAGGGTGCCACCATTCGAATCCCACACACAATAATATATTCACACACTTTTAAGCGATATGCCAATATTTTTTTTTTGAAAGTTGGCGGCAAAGTTTGCCACCAACAATATATTTATATATCAAAAGGAAGTTTCTATTTACATATGTAACAATTAAAATAAACTCCACTCCTATCTCCAGAGTGATACCTCTACCTAGAAAAGAAAGCCAAATTGCCAATATTTTTACCAAAATTTCCACTATAAATAGAGCCCTCCTCCTGTAAGTTTTGCAATAAGCCGAACTGTTAGAACAAAACATATAAAGCAAGATATATACCAAAAATGAGATATACAACCAAAATAATCACCACAGTACTATTAATAACTTTCCTTCTCGTCAGTTGGGCTTGCTACTCTGAGGCATACATTTATGAAGGCAAATATGTTGTGTTGGATCTTAATCCAACGTTGAGCATATATGTGATATAATTATGAATTGTTTACTGTCATATATGATTGTCACAATTAAAGTGATATAATATGGAATTAAGATATTAAACAATCTATGTATTCAATAGGATGCGATCCATAAGTGTGTAGAACAATTTGGGCAAAAATCAAATCATTGATGGACTGATTCTGAAATTTGCAATTGAGAAAAGTGACTTTTGGAAGCCCAGTGCGGGTGGTTCACCCGCACTGGATCTGAGTGCGGATGCACTCAGTACTTAGCCAAATTCTGGAAACTTTTTGGGCTCCCAGTGCGGGTGGTTCACCTGCACTGGATTTGAGTGCATTCCCAGTGCGGGTGAACCACCCACACTGAGGACTTAGGCAAATTTCTGAAGTTCAATGCATAAAAGTCCGAGCGTAATGCGGACGCACTGAGATCCAGTGCGGGTGAACCACCCGCACTAAGGACTTAGTGAAAATTTGGGGCTGAGTCTTAAGGCGGTTATTTGAACGCGAATCATCCCAGTGCGGATGCAGTGGGACCCAGTGCGGGTGAACCACCCACACTCGCGCTGCCAAATGTATAAACTATATATAGATAGGTCCCCAAGACACAAGATAACCATCTCTTTTCAGAAGTTATTCTTCTACAGAAATAGAGTGCCTTTCTCCCTTCTTCATCCATTAAAGAATAGAGAAGAGAATTCCATTTAGAAAATTGGAGAGGATTTCTCAAGAGGCGATCTTGTTGCTTTGGAAGATCTAGTCTACGACCATACGAAGCAAAGGTGAGAAGAGAAGGACTTATTGCCATAGAAGACTAGTCTCGTGCTCACGGAGACGATTCTTAGCACTTGAGGATTCCATGGCCAACGTTATGGAATCAGGTATTGTATTCCGCACTTATGATTATGTTTTATATGAGTCGGCTTTGGCATAGGGCGGTCCTTAGGTTAAGGTGGGGATTGTTTCTTCTTTCCCGGGGTGTAAGTGTTTGACCCCTAGATGAAATGTAATTGTTTGATCTCTAGATAAGGCGTAATTGTTTGGCTTTCATGATTCCCCAACATGTTGATGTGTGGAGCCGAGTGGAAACAGATGCCGACGAATTTCAGATGGACTCCGATGTACATCGCCGGATTCTCAAGGAGGTAAGCAACGGAGCATTAAATCCAAACAGAGCAGTATGCTTTAAACAATAATGTTCTTCCCCGGGGGTTCTTACACACGGCCATGCGGCACCAATTACTATTGTAATTCACAAAGTACTCACGGGTGAAATACTCCATTCACTGCAATTATGTATTAATTTGTATTTTTGTGTGCTTGCCTTAAAGTTTCAATCGCGCATCATATCCGCGTCAGATGTTACCAACCCTTACGCTGTAAAATGTTCACTTATATATATTAACTGGCACTTTGGAAATCAGTGTTTCTCTTGTTGCATATTGTTTGATTCATTGGCTTATTGTTGCATCATGTCATGCATGTTTTCATCAAGACACAAACATTGTTTAAAACAGGCACCGGGCCCAATGACCAATTATGCTTCCTAACTTTAAAAGGGAATATTTATAATTAGTGGATCCGGACCGTTCTTTTCAACTTTGCACGAATCTCAAAGCCCAATAATCCTGCCTGTATATCAAAGCGGTTGAGAGTAAATCTCAAACCGTAAAGCGAAGGAAATCTTTTACACATATTGGAGAGTGCAATACTGTCATTACATGCTACCCACAAGCCAAAACAATGCAAATACCGGATACTTGTTTCATATTTTTGTGGGCTCTTAATGAACAGGGTATTATTGAGCTCAGGTGTGAGCATATGGAATTGTGCAAACCGCATATCGATCCGTGCTATAAACTCAAATTTTCAGTTTGAAAATTTGTACTATAAACTCAAATTTTCAGTTTGAAAATTTGAAATTTGAGCAGTTAATTCAAACCATTCAATATAGTCTATATATGAATATGTACTTGTAAGCTGAAATTTACATTTTTATTTTAAAATTTTAAAGAAAAGATACTGGTTAATTATTATTTTTTAAAGGAAAGATACAAAATGGACCCAATCAAAGATTGCCAACTATATAACTTTTGGATTGCCACTTTATATGAGTTCAAACTACTAGTCACTCTTATAATTAAGCGAATTCGTATCCTCTGCATTAACTCAAAAGAGAATTTTTTGAGTTAATACATCTGGACCGTCTGATATGTTTTAAAATTTGCGTGGAGTAAATTTGCACAAATATTAAAGGACTCATGTGTTAAAATCAAACGATCAAATTAGTTCCGTTTAAAATCAGACGGTCAAGATGTATTAACTCAAAAGATTCCATTTTGCGTTAATGCAGATGATACATGTTCATAATTAAGCACATCTTATTCAACTATGTCTATATAATCGAAATATGACAAGATGAACTAAAATTTGGTTAAAAATAATTAGTATATAATATCCAATTCAATAATATAACAGGATGGACTAAAATTTGGTTAAAAATAATTAGTATATAATATCCAATTCAATGCTAACCTTCAGTGTAAGTGATACCCATAGTATAATTAAAGCAAAACAATTATATCTCACATATGCAAAATTGGCATCACTCTTTAGGACAATGATCAAAGTCCGCATTACATTGTGCATGGTCCCAACCTATATATAGATATAGACCTTTCAACCGCCGTTCAATTGCATAATCTGATCAAAACAGATATAAAACTGTACCCATCATATTGAATTATGCGATTATTTTATTTTTTTGCTTCAACTTATACTAAGGATTGCATCAGCCTTGAGATCATTCCTTCGTCACTTTTCTTTTTATCCGCTAATTAAGAGTTCCTTTTAGTTTATTCTAATCCTCCTTGCATGAAAATAAATCTGCTGCGATTCAATCGCAGGTCCCTGTTTTTTCAAATCCAACCATTCATTTTTTTGAAATGCACGAATCTCAAAGACAGTTAATTTTATGCACGAATCTTGAAATAAATGAATTGTTGGATTTGAAAAAAAAAAGGATCTTGCGATTCCAAAGAATCGCAACAGATTTATTTCCTCCTTGCATTGCATAAATAAGATAAATGCGAGATGAGTTAACAGTTGTCCGAGACGGATTCACATCTGCTGCGATCCTAAAAGGGTGAACAGTACCCTAAAATCCTTTTTTTTCGAATCTGAGTGTCCAATAATTTCATGCACGTATCTCAAAGCAGCTAATTTTTCAACAGTTGGATTTGGAAAAGCAGGAATCGTAGGTCACTGTTTATGAGAGAAGAATCGCAGCAGATTCAGATCCGTCCGAGACACGACCGGTTACTCATGAGCAAAACCTCCCCAATGTTAATAAAAAAAAAAACCATATATTTTGAATAAATTATCAAATAATGCATGTTTGCAATTGATTAGAAAATTTTCAATAGTATTCTTACTCAATTTGAACTTTTTATTATGGATATGGACTATGAATATTGTGAAATCATACTGTTTTACCTATACTCGGCAAGGTAACATGCATGTTCCGTTCTGGCCATAAATTTACTTTGTTAATTACTTAATCGCGATTAGCGGGTTGCTGATAAATGAATTAGTTTCAAGTTGGTTTGCACAAAAAATTCCGAGTTCATGATTTGATTCGAGTTTGATTAAAAAAGTTCGTAAAAAATTTGATTCGAAATAGTTCAAAATCAATTCAAACCAAACTCAAACTGGATCTGGTTCGTTTGAAATAGGTTCACGAACTATTCTAGTTCGAATCTCAAAGTAACATGAACCGTTGATTTCTGCTGATGACTTATGTTCGCTAATGATTTAAAAGTTAAAACATAAGGCCGTCTAGCCATAAGTTAACTCGTAAGTCATAACTCTCGCTCTCGGTGACTACGATCACTCTTCTTTGTTGTAAAAAGAAGTTCGTAAAATATTCAAAATTGAGTTCGAAATTAATTTAAACCAAACAAAATTAATTCAAACCAAACTCAAACTGGAAGAAGTTCGATTCGGTTCGATTCATTTGCAGCCCTAGTTTGAAGTTCTAGACCCGTTAATCAAGTTCGTTTTGTAAATCAGAAGGCCGAAGACTCTTGCTTGAACAAGTTTCTTGTTCGATTGTTATTGAACCTATATGTACTCGATCTATGATCAAGCATCAGGCAATTGGCCACTGGAAAGATGGGGTCTAATGTAGAGCATGCCTATATATGCATGCCCCCCTCCACTTAATTTGAAGAGGGTACCACCATTCAAATCCCACACACAAATATGCGTTCACATGCTTTAAGCGAATTGCCAATATTTTTACCGAAACTTCCACTATAAATAGAGCCCCCCTCCTGTAAGTTTTGCAATAAGCCGAACAACAAAAAGATATACAGCAAGATATATACCAAAAATGAGATATACAACCAAAATAGTCACCACAGTACTATTAATAAGTTTCCTTCTTGTCAGTTGCGCTCGCTATTCTGAGGCATACATTTATGAAGGCAAATATGTTGATGTGTGGAAGTGGAACCGAGTGGAAACTGATGCGGATGAATTTCAGATGGACTCCGATGTACACCGCCGGATTCTCCAGGAGGGAATAGGTTACGGAGCATTTAATCCAAATAGACAACAATGCACTAAACCACCTTGTTCCAGGGGGGGCCCTTACACACGGGGATGCGAAGGCATTTACCAATGTAAGTCAGACAGTACTCACCCCCACGGTTGAAATAGTCCTTTCACTGCAATTGTGTATTTGTATTTTGTGTGTTTGCCTTAAAAGTTTCAATCGCGCATCATATCCGCGTCAAATGTTAAGAACCCTGTAAAATGTTCACTTATATATATAAATAAACTGGCCGTAACTTTGCAAATCAGTGTTTCTCTTGTTGCATATTTTTTTATTCTTTGGCTTATTGTTGCATCATGTCATGCATGTTTTCATCAAGACACAACTGTTGTGACTGATTTAGTCTTCAGATGTGATTTTTTATTTTCTTATTAATTGTTCAAAAGATGGATGTAATTAGGGCTGCACAAAAAAATAGTAGTCCGTAATTCAATTCGAGTTTGATCGAAAAAGTTCGTAAAAAATTCGATTCGAAATATTTCCAAATTAATTAAAACCAAAGCTCAAACTGGATTTGGTTTGTTCAAAATAAGTTCGCGAACTATTATAATTCAAATCTCAAAGTAACGTGAACCGTTGATTTCCGCTGATGTCTTATGTTCGCTGATGACTTAAAAGTTAAAACATAAGTTATTACTCGTAAGTTATAACCCTCGCTCTCAATTCCGAAATCCTAGACGTCTTTCACTTCTCGCTCTCGACGACTATGATCACTCTTCTTTGTCGTAAAAAAGTTCGTAAAAAATTCGATTCGAAATTTATTCAAACCAAACTTAGTTTGAAATTAATTCAAACAAAACTTAGTTTGAAATTAATTCAAACCAAACTCAAACTAAAGTAAGTTTGATTCAATTCGATTCGTTTGCAGCCCTGGATGTAATAATTGATAATTAAAAGGAGGAAAAAATGAGTGTGTCCGTTATCATATCGTTTAAATTTGCACTGACCAATTTCAGTTGCCAAAAGAGCATTGTCAGTTTGTTTTTTTGTTTAAAAAAAGCACCGGGCCGAATGACCCGTTATGCTTCCTGATCCGAATCTTGCGACTTCTAGAAAATTTGTTCGGGCTGAGATATAAGATGGAGATATTTTTGTGGGCCTCTTAATGAACCGAGTTAAATGGGCTCGGACACTGGTGATTATGTTTTAACGAAAATGGATCCGTATCTACTGTTATTCAAATGCCGAAATCAATTTAGAATTTTAATTTAATCCAGTAATCAAGGCCGTTCAATCGGAATCCAAACATATTTTTTTCAAAAATAGTAAAATCTTACATTTAAACAATAATTAAAAAGCTTATTCCAAACAGTCTGTTGAGAATCAAGAATAATTAAGATTAATCAAGCCTCAGACCCGTTAAGGATTTTGTTCTTCATAAGCTAGTTTTAGGAAATAAAGTAACTCAATCTTTTTTTTTCATTTTTAGAAACTATAAGCAAATGTTACCTTTTCCAACAGCTCTTTTTTACTTTATGGCTATAAATAGGGGAATTTAATAAAGGAGAGTGCTATTCTAAGGGCAACAATTAAGTTTTTGAGAGCTTAGAGAAAATATTTTCTATCAATTTCAATTTAACCCTTAGCTTAATTAAGAAATGGAGTGGGCATTTACTCACTCTCTCTCTCCAACTTAATTAAGAATCATAGTTACCAAAAGAAGTGGATCCGAAGAGATCTTCTTTCTTTCGTATTAACTAAATATTTTTTTTATGAATAATATAAATTTAAATTTTATTGGTCTTACCAGTAAAAGTGAGATGAAATAACTAGGAAAATTGAAGATACCACTCAAGAAACCAGCTGTGATTTTTATTAATATCCAAAATTAAATATAAATTGCCAAATATGTCTAGAGAAGCTGGCTATTAATAAACATTCGTCTGAAAAAGATATAATATTAATTTCAAATAAATCAAATATAAAAATTGACAGTCTTTCTAATAAATCAAATTATATATTACCGGACATTCTCAAACCTTAAATAAAGTTATTTATTACCTATCAGACATTATCAATGCTTGATATTTACTAATTAATCAATGCATGTACAACAAATAATATAAAAAAATAGTCTTAATATAAATTCGACAATTAATATAACTATCTCAAAAAAAAAACTAAGAACTAGTCATTTGATCGATTTGGGCACTTTTATTAATAGTCAGCTTCTCTGAACAAGTTTGATAATTTATATTTAATTTTGCATATTAATAAAAATCACGGAGAAACCAGTTACAGAAACAATGTACTTTTTAAAAACTTTTTTTTATAATTCGTAGCAGTAATGACACGGTATTGGTCTGTAAGATTGTAACCGGTTCCTTGAATGGCATTTTAAATTTTCTAGTTAACTATGATTCTTAGTTAAGCTGGAGAGAGAATAAATGCCCACTCTATTTCTTAATTAAGCTAGGGATAAAACTGGAATTAATGAAACATATTTTCTCTCAGCTCTCAAAAATCTAATTATTGCTCTTAGAATAGCACGCCAATAACCTTCCTTTGAAAAAAATCAAACAAAATACCTCCTCTCAAAAATTCTTGACAAAATACTCCTTTGGGACCCACCCATGTAAAACTTTAACCTTTTCCTAGTTTACTCTCGTTCTTTTTATTTGCCTCTTCGCCTCTCTCCAAAACTGTAGCCATTAAAATAATAATTTTCTTGACAAATAAACATCAATTAATTAGTCAGATTTTGAGAAATAATGAAATAATGATATGACAGAGAAAGAGAGGATCTATTTAATTGTAAGATGCATTTGAACAAACATTAGTTCGACAAGATTAAGAAACTAAAAGTAAATGAGAAATTTCAAGATATTTTGTACATCATTTAAAAATAAAAATTCATCATTTGTAATTTTTTAAACCTGAAATGTGCCGCTCTTACTATTAGCATCCCAAACGATAAATAATAATTGATTTTTTTATTGCTTAGAAAATAGTATAGTTCATTCATTTATAACAAATAGAAAATATTAGAAAATGCTTTCATCGTTTTTTTTAAATCAGATCTCTTTCATGATTCCAATATTAAAAAATTAAAAGGAAAAATACATTTAGATCGGTTTTGAATTGGTTCACAAATTCTAACAAACGTCTTTTTCAAATCAGATTTGGTTCCCAATTCTAACAACATTTTCTCTTTTTCTACTTTCTCTTGAATAGTGCAAATTATCATTGAACAGATAAAAATAGATATTCTTTAATCTTGGGTTGATAAGAGATAATTGAGATCACAATAATCATGCACTTGCACCACAAAGAATGGAAGTAATGAAAAGAAAGAGATTATGATTTTGGAGGGAGGAGAAGAGGTAAATAAAAAGAACGAGAGTAAATTAGGAAGAGGTTAAAGTTTTACATGGGTGGGTCCCATAGGAATATTTTGTCAAGAATTTTTGAGAAGAGATATTTTGTTTGATTATTTTCAAAGAAATGTTATTTTATCAAATTCCCCCTATGAATACGCCACTGTAAAAACTCAATTCTCAGAATGCAATAACAACTTTCTCATTCATAACTTTCTCCATCTTAAATCCGCAAAATCAACACAGTTCAAAATACAGTATTATACACCAATGATATTTGCTAGTATACAGAAAATATGGGACATCCATTATTACGAATGAAACAATGTCTTTGACCAGTGCAGTGCAGTACAGTACAGTTTTTTTTTTTTATCATTAAAATGCCCGTAGGCATATTACACTCTTCATGCTACATAGATTAAAATAACACCAGTAGTGCAGTAGTAGTACAGCTGCCCGTCTGGCAAATACAGTACGTAGATGATACCGAATAATTTTGTTTTCTTTGCATTGGTTATATAAACAGCTATATATGTTGAGATGAAAACAGAACATTTGCCGTAGCATATGGGTCAAATAATCTGCCCGTATGCACCGCTGAGACACACCCTGAGTTTTCAGCATGTACCGCTGGTGGGGGTGAAAACGGATTAGATCTGAAGCGGATAGTGATAAAACTATATATGTATTCGTTTTTGTTTTTTGAAATATATAATGGATATTAGACATATATAGATACGGATTGGATAAGATATTTATTAATATATATATATATATAAATAAAAACACTTAAATTTTTAATATTTATCTAATTATAATGGTGAATAAGATATTATTTTCATAATATATATTAATCTATATTGTACATATCTCGGATACACATAATTAAAACTTAAAACTATATCTACATAAGTACCTATACAGATATTCAGATATGGTATTCGGATTTAATTTTTTGAATACAGATTGAATATGGATCGAATGTTATCTGCTTCGTTTTCATCCCTAACCGCAGGATAAAATACTTCTATCGGAGTAGTTAAATTAATTTGGTGGAGGGGTCCGTTTTAAAATTCGTACCAGATTAAAATACACGTCTCAGATCTCATTCTACAAAGTCCGATATTGTACTGGATCTGAATTCGCGTTTGTGGCCGTGAGAAAAAACTATTTAGACTCGCAGTTTGTCAAAATGAGCCAAAATGAGTTCTCCAGTTTGGAATCGAATTTTCTGAAAGCACATTTTTGCAAATTGTTGATTAACGGTTTAAAGACCAAATATTATTTTTCTTTGCACAAAGATATATAGAGTAGAATTAAGGTGCTTTTAATTTCACTAAGTTTGTTAGTGAATTTAACTCTAAAATTGATTAAAATGGCTTAATTTACACGACAAATTCAAACAGTTGAAACTTATCCATTACACGAGTGATGTGTTTATATACAAAATTTATAAATTTACAAATTAATTTAGTATACAGTCCAGTCAGAAAATGATGAATAATTAATGCAATAAAATGTGTTTCAGAAATGTTGATTTGTATCAAATTCAACATTTAGAGTGGATTTCAACGGTTTTGAATTCACTATTTAAAAACCAATTCGATATGTTTTGGAGTTAAATTCACAATAGAGCTTGGTGAACTTTAAAACGCCCTAGTTTTACTGCAGATATATATATATATATATATATATATATATATATATATATATATATATATATAACTATAACTATAACTATAACTATAACTATGTATATATCCCATTCTAAATGTTGAATTTCACAAAAAAGTTATACTTGATGAATATTAATTTTGAAAATTGGCAAGTTCTTTTTATTTAAAAAATGAATCCAAAGCATGGTTATTTTTTTTCTTACATTTATCTATATGGATACAAATTTCAACCAGTCCAAAATACAGTTGGATACTCCAATTATTATTGTTTTGTACACATTAAATTGGGGACCGGACAATTCTTGTAGGATTGTAGCAAAAAAATAATGTCTTGAATGTTTTCGTGCAGTACCTTGTTGGGGTGTCCCTATCTCAGTATCATCACATGAGAGTATAAAGATATTAACAGTACTGTTTAAGCTTTATACAGTGATATTCTGATTGTACACTCATCTTTTCAACCACTCGATGAGAACATAATTTTTCTTGATTAATGAAGGAAGCAAGCAATGAATTCTAGACACCACATACGAGATTAGAAAAAAAATTTAAAAAATTAAAAAAGAATAAAAAATAAAGTCACCATCCTATCCGACACCTTATATAATTAATTATTTTTTTCATTTTCAACTATAATGCACCCCACCAATTCATAACTTCCTTAACCTTTTTACTTGAAGTTTATATAACCATATATGATAATTTCAAATAAAATCACGCAGATTTTGAAAGTTTTTAAATAAATCACATGTAATTAAATTACGTAAAGACATCTTATAATTAATAATTATGATCCGATCGTTATGCTATTAAAAAAGATCTACTAGTTTATTGAAATATGATAATCTAATACTCTCTTCTTCTTTTTTGAGAAACTTGACAGGGGCATAATATAATACTCTCAATTAATATAATTATCTGATTAGTGAAACTAACTATCTAAAGCTTGCTTTCTCATCTTAAAAAACTCTTGTTTCTCATATCTTTCATCTTAAAAAACTCTTGTTTCTCATATCTTTGTATTTTCGATTTAAAATCAGAATGTCAGTATAGTCTATATATAGTTGTTGTTTTTATTTTTAATATAATAGGCTGATTATTGAATTGGCTTCAAACGATTAATTTGAATAATTGAAACTGATCTACTTCACGAGTGAAGTTTTACATACAAAATTTTAAAATTCATTTAGTACAGTCCAGTAGTCAACAAATTATGAAAAATAATTATTTGTATTAATATAACTTATAAATCTTCATTTTTTTTTTTTACCTCTTGATTTTGTACTTAATGAATCCCATTTTTTTAAAATTTTGCATGTACACTCGCAACTCATTAAAAGTAGATCAGTTTCAACAATTCTGCTTCATCATTTGAAATCTATCCGATAAATTTTAGAATTAAAAGAACTTAGATGCGGGCAACACGCTAGCTAGCCTCACTCCATATTCACAAACTTCAAGCGACTCCCACTATAAATAAAAGGTCTCCTCCTCGTGAGTTTTTCAATAAGTTCAACTAGAAGAACAAAGGTACTACTTTTATACCTAAAATGAGATGCACAAGCAAAATGATCACCGCATTGTTAACAACTTTCCTCCTCATCAGCTGTGCCCACTATTCCGAGGCATACATTTATGATGGCAAACACGACCATGTGAAGAACCGAGTCGAAAAAGAGGTGGATGAATTCCATATAGACTCTGATCTAGACCCCCGGATTCTCGAGGCAAGTCAGTCGTACATAGCCCCTGGAGCAATAGGGAATGCAGATAAACAAGTATGCAAAGGTCCTTGTGGTGCCCGTGGGAATCCAAATATCAACAGGGGATGCGAAAAACGTTACTATTGTTAAAATTGAAGTACTGCTTTCACTGCAATTATGTATGTTGTATTTTCGCGTTCTTGCCTTAAGTTTCAATCGTGCATCATATCTACGTCAGATGTTAAGAAGCTGTAAAATGTTCACTTATATATGAACTGGTAACTGGCGGAGAGCTAGAGCAAGTGTTTCTCTTGCCGTGCCAAAAAATAGACTGTAAGCAGAGATTCTTAACGGTGTTTATTTTTGTTGGTTTACTTTGGAAATCAGTGTTTGTACTCTTGTTGCATGTTTTCATCAATAGATATAAGTCTATAACTGTTTCATCTCAGGTGATTGTGATTGATTAAGTCTTCAGATTTGATTTGATTTTTCTTACTGATTTGTCAAATTATCAAATATGGATGTAATTGATGATCGGAAGAGAAATTAGGTGTGGACAGGGGTAGCAAAAAAGCCCGTTGCTCGTGGCTTGATCGTGATTCGTATCTAATTCACTTGTTAACAGTTCGTTCATTATTGAACCGACCTGTTAACGAGTCAGCTCGTCACTAGTTCGGTCTAGAATTAACGAGTTCAAGTTAGGGTCACGAGCTGGCTCGGCTAGACATCAAATTGTGAATTTGTATGCATTTATACTGTCTAGCTTGGTTCAACTCGATCCACAAAGTTTATAGAATTTTTTTTTTCTTAAAACAAGATCCAACTAGATCCAATGAGTCAACTTGTCAGCCCAGGCTAACTTGTCACGAGTTTAAGCTAAGATTTTAGCTCGGATGCTCTAGGTCCAGCTCGTTCGGCTGTAGCTCGGTCCAAAATTAACAAGTTAAGTTGGAACTTAGTTCAGATCGAACCAGCTCATTGACACCCTAGATGTAGCAGTGTAGGTGCGTTTCATAATTAAAAGGAGGAAGAAATGTACCAATATCCTCCCAGGTACTGTAGAGGAGGGGCCTCACTTTACGGTTTGAGATTCGAGGGAAACAGGAGGGCAGTATTATTGAGATTTGAGATTTGTGCCAACCTCAAAATAACGGTCCGGATCCATTAATTTTAAAAGATTCTCTTTTCAGGTAATGCACTGGATGTGAATTCGAAGAAATGGCTTTGTACGGTTTCACTTTCATATCGTTTCAAATTTGCACCCAGTTATGCTTCTTGACTTTACATTTTGCGACTTATAGAAAATATTTTCGGGCTGAGATATAAGTTGAAGATTTTGTTGTGGGCTCTTGATGAACATAATTTTATTGGGCTGAGATACTTAAAAGGGCTCTAGTGATTGTTTTTAAATAAAAATGGATCTGTATCTACTGTCATTCAAAATTCAAACGGCCGAAATCTCTTAATATTTTATATAGAGTTAATATTTACAAAAAAAAAATATTACTAATACACCACTAATCATTTTTTGAAATTGGTGCCTGATTATACCATGTTTAGTCGTTTCCCAAGTAGTGCAATTTGATTTAGTTTCATTAAGAACTCGTACATTTACCTTCTGCCCAAATGTTTAGAAGCTCAGTAAATTTCCCTTCTAATTATGATGACGTGCCGTATATAATTTGACTCGACCGAGACTCATTATATCTGCAGGAGTCTCTCCGACTCGATCGGACCCGATCGGATTTATGCAGAACGCTTAGGGCCAATAACCACCAATCACCGATCAAATCACCACTTGTATTTTGGAATTTTTTTTTTCTTTTGAGGAAAAATAAGGGCCGTGTCCATATTCATTAATAAGTTGGGGCTACAAAGTTTGTATCCTCAGGTTATTTGAAAACAGAAGTGAAAAAAGTGGTGAATGCTCAAAACAATTTAGACAAATAGCAGGAAATGAAATTAAGTCTAAACAAGAGAAAGTGTGTTTGATAATTTGTTCTCCTCTAGTACTGCAAGTTTAGTGCAACAGTACGAGTCTTCTTTATACTGAGAAGTTGCAAGTTCAATCTTCGAAAATACACTGAAGTGCACTAGGGCTCTTTAATAAAAAAAAATACCATTCTCTGTCTTGATCTGATCTGATATGTTCCATCAGGATAAGATCTTCTGAAAGGACTTAAACGAATTGGTGTCATTGAATATGCTAAAATGAACTGGTGCATACTGTTATAAATATGCAACAACAGTTCAGTTTTCTGTTAGCCATTATGTTCACTTTATTTTAGAAAATGTGAGAGAGAAAAGAGAGAAATAAAGGGCTAGCAGTTCGGTACTAGTATGCCGAATTACAACAGTTTGTCAACTGGTTCGTGTAAATACTGGTAGAGATGCATTTGTTGTTGCTGTTGTGTATATCCGACACGAGAAAGGAGATAAGAGGCTGACCGCTCCTACTACTAGAAGATTTTCACTGCACGTCTATTGGTAAACTCTATATTAATCTTAAAATTTAATTTACACTTGAATTCTAATTTCCAGATAGAGAACAAACTGAAGATCTGAATTGAATTATTGCACTATAACATATCCGAAAACCCTATAATATTTACATTCTCTTGTTTTGTTCATCTTATTTACCTCCATTATAGAAAATTAACAAAATATAACTTTTACGAGGTTAAAGAAGATTAAAAGAGTAACATCCATTAACTTTATCCTCCGATATTAGTCGCGAGATTTTTTTTCCCCTCCCCTGATCCCTACTTTCCTCTACTCTCCATCCAAACATGATATAAACCGACCAACTCATTCTGTCCAACTCCGAACCGACTCAAAAGATCACATTTTTTTTTTTTTGTGTTATAGAGATTTATATATTCTTATTAGCTCATTTGAACTGCCTTGGTGAATCTCAACGTCAAATGATGTATCAATGATAACCAAAATAAAAAATAATGTACATATGTTCTGGTTTTCATTCGTTTTTCTTGAATAACAAAATTTTATCTGGGCTGAGATATACTTTGTGCCGATTTTTTTTTAATAGGAAAAACAAAATAAAAATTTGACAATAGAGAACTTTTTTAGTGGAATTCGAAATGTAAGAAAACCGTTATAATATTTAGATAATTTGTTCTGTTAATCTCTCAATTAAAAAAAACAGCAAAAAAAAAAAAAAAAAAAAAAAAAAAAAAGCTAGACGTTAGAGTATGGAACGTCCGAAGTACAATGATTTAGAACCAATTTTTTCATGGTTGACAATTTTTCTTTCGGACATTATAGACAGTAATTCCGTGATTTTTATTTATATTCAAAATTAAATACAAATTGCCAAATATGCCCACAAAAGTTGGACATTTATAAATTGTCCAAACCGGCCAATTATTGGCCAGTCCTTAATTTTTAATAGAAACCGGCCAATAATTGGCCGGTTCTTATTTTAAATTTGTTTTCATCTTTTTTTTTTAGAAAATGATGTAATTTATTTATTTTTGTATTAAAATTTTAGAAATTTTATTTTTTGTTTCTTTGAAATTAGATAAAATACTATATAATTTGATTTATTAGAAATAATACAACAAATAATCTCGATCAATATTTTTCAGACCGAATTTTTTGCCGCTATAAGAAAAATTAAAATATTTCCTTCTGTGTTATTGAAAAAAAATTAAAAATACTTTAAATCTTAGTTATTGATCCCAATTCAAAAGTCACTTTTATTTTAGAGGAAATTGAAATTTTTTAAAACTATGTTCTTTTTTTTTTTAGAAATTGAGATAATTTTTTATTTTTTTATTAAAACATTATAAATTTTTGATATGTTTCTTTGAAATTAGATAGAATAATATATAATTTAATTTATTAGAAAAACTGACAAATAACTCGGACCAATATTTTTTAAACCGGATTTTTTGCGGCTGTAAGAAAAATTGAAATATTTTCTTTGTGTGTTATTGAAAAAAATAAAAATGATTTGAATCTGAATTATTAATTCCGGATCAAAAGTCATTTCTAGGTAATATATAGAAAATATTTTAATTTTTCTATTTTAAAAAAAAGAAAAAAAATCCGATATTCTCCGTAATTGTCTGACACATTTTCTGACACCATTGAATTTTTTTATTTTCTGACACCATTGACTTTTTTATTTTCTAACACCATTGACTTGTGGGATATTGGTACATGTATACATATGAAGGATAATAATTTGATAGTAATGATCAGAGGAGCAATTTTGTTTAGAAATTAGTCTTCGAATGAAATTGAAGTGATTTGTAGTTAATTTTTCAAAATATTTGGTTTAAATTATAGTTAAACATTATCAAGCGTTAATTTCTGTATCAAATGGTAATGAAAAATATTCAAAATTACTCAAGTAATCTTCAATATATTACCAAATTACTTGTTTAGAAATCAATTTTCGTTTTCAGTATCAAATGGTAATGATCATAGGGTTCTCTACCAGAAAACATTAGCAAACTACAAAAGCCTACAACCCTCTAATTACAATTTTAATATATAACAATATATTATACTACTTAATTGAATTAAAAGACAAAAAAATAATGGTAAAGGTCTTATGTTTTTGTACTCTTTGACTTGTGTAGGATACTGCAAGGTTGCAATTTCACTGGTACCACACCAACTACAATAGGAAATTTGAGAAATTTAACCTTTTTGTAAGAATTACTGACCATTGATTTAGCTTGAATAACATTGGAAATTTTAATTCAGTTTTTTCTATTATTAATGAATACGAAACTCAAGGTACAGTAATTTATATTTACATGTTGGTCTTTTATAACTTCAATTATCATAAAATTGCAGGGCCCTTAATTAAAATAATTTCAGTATGAGTATACCTTTTACAATTGGTTTACCCTCAAATTGTTGTATTGGCTTCATCTAGCTGATAACCAGCTTACAGAACCCCTTCTTATGTCCAGTGGCACATCTCCTGGTCTAGACAATAAGGCTGTGTACGGAGAAACGAGGCAGACAGCCATCGGCATGCATACCTGATCTACCCACCATCTCTGAGATAATTAGGTTGGTCTTCTCGATTTTTGATTAATAGATACTTTTTTGAATTTGAATCAAGTAACACGATTTAGAGAACTTGAGTCGGTTTAAATCGGTATGCTGCTTGATAACTTCTACTGTTTTAAAGACTGAATCAATTACTTTTGTTTTTCAAAACCAATTTGTTGATGTGTCTTGATCCCCTAGAAACAATGATTTCCCAATTAGCGCATATTTTTTTAGAAGGTTTTTTTTTTCCAAAGTTTTACTTGCTAGCAGGAGAATTTGTGCTCTGACATACAGCTTCTTTATAGGTCACTGCATTATGCTCACACCAATTAATATCATCTCATGTACAATATCCAATCCTTTTCTTCCTTCTTTTATAGTGAGGCTATGGTACTATGCATAACGCATATTGGTCTGTACTTTTGGATCACTATCTCTGTTTACAAAGTCCAAATAGTCGATCTGAACTGTTCAACATGATAAAATTACAAA
Organism: Carex cristatella; assembly: GCA_024447775.1. NCBI lineage: Eukaryota > Viridiplantae > Streptophyta > Magnoliopsida > Poales > Cyperaceae > Carex > Carex cristatella. The sequence continues at coordinate 5,172,186 of JAJHPF010000022.1, forward strand.
TTGTGTCTTTTTTTTTCCTTCAAAAATAAGCAGCACTGTATTTTTTTTCATCTTTCTTTAATTTATTTAAAAAGGAGTGTTACATATGGAGGTAGAGAGGCTTAACACAAGTAGAGATGTATCTGGGAAGGTGTTCAGCTAGCTCTACTTAAAAATGCTTGAAGGCACGCATGGTTAGTTGTTTCATTTAATCAGCAGCTTATTATTATCATGAAATTTTACAAAATTGTATGACCAGTGTATAAATGCGCTTTTCTCCTTTTCTTACCTTATTTTGATTGATGGACGGGTTGATTTGGTGATTAAATACAGTTCAATGATCCATTGCTTAAATATGTGACTTGAACAGATTTCTGCTCTCTAATTAATCATTGGGTTAATTTGAAATGGTAAAGTTTGATCAACGCTCTTGAATTTCTGCTCTTACAGGAAGAAATTAACAATTGGAGTGCTTCTACACTGACAATAAATCCTGAAATTATGAGGGGTTTATATATCCGCTGCTGTTTAAGAATTAGGATAGCTTTTAACTGAATTTTATGGGATCTCTCATATTTACAATCAGACATGTGTATTCCTAAATGGATGTAAGCTAGTCTACGGTAATTTGAATGCAAAAAAAAAAAAAAAAAAAAATCTTATGAATGTTTACAAGATCTATCATGATTTATTTATGTAATACATCTATAATTATTTGTTGAGATTAATTACTGTGATTTAATACTATCAATTCCCACAACAAAATGTGAGCACTTAACTAGTTTAAGAAAGGTGATGCTGTCATAAAATATAATTTTTAGACTAATCTCAAATTTTATTTTCTTTAATATAACTAGTTTGCAATTGTATACATGTTTTATTTTTTTTAAGAAGATAACCTCTCTTCTTTTCAATTCTTTATGTATGTTAAAAATCCGTCTTAATATTAACAAAGAAATTGGACTTTTCTTTTCTTTTTTTAAAGGTGCGTGGCTTTAAGGAATTGTACAACGTCAGCTATTTAATCTCAACTTTAAACAACGGTCAGCTAGCTTTTCATTTTAAAATTAAAAATAGTAGCATATATATATGCAAACTTATCATTTCATCTATTCCCAACTTGCTAATCATGTTTGATATCTGATTTGCAAATTTATAAAGGTGTATTATATGAATAATTTTTTTTTAAACCGACAAAAATACGGACTCACATTTTGTATTTTTCAGTTGTATAATTCCGTGTGGCGTGTGGCTATTGTTTTTGTATCGAAACTAATGTTTTGCTGCTTTCATCATTGGCCATTTTTTATCAAGCAGGAGATCTCCACTCTCGAGTAGGGGTGTTCAAATCGTTTGGTTTATTTGGTTTTAAACCGAACCGAAAATTTTTGGCCGGTTGTATAAATTTGTTTTCATCTTTAAACCAGTCAATAATTGGCCAGTTCTTATTTTAAATTTGTTTTCATCTTTTTTTTAGAAAATAATGTAATTTATTTATTTTTGTATTAAAATATTAGAAATATTATTTTTGTTTCTTTCAAATTAGATAGAATACTATATAATTTGATTTATTAGAAATACTACAAAAAATAATCCGGATCAATATTTTTCAGACCGGATTTTTCGCAGTTGTAAGAAAAATCAAAATATTTATTTCTGTGTTATTGAAAAAAAAATAAAAATGCTTTGAATCTGAGTTATTGATCTTGATTAAAAAGTCACTTCTATGTAAATACAAAAAATATTTGGATTCTTGTATTTAAAAAAAAATTATCCAAGTGTATCAGACACAATTGATTTTTTTTTAAAACTATGTTCTCTCATTTTTTTTTAGAAATTGAGATAATTTTTTATTTTTTATTAAAATATTAGAATTTTTTTTATATGTTTCTTTGTAAATTGAATATAATAATATATAATTTAATTTATTAGAAAGACTATAACAAATAACTCGAACCAATATTTTTCAGACTAGACTTTTCGCGACTGTAAGAAAAATTGGCATATTTCTTTGTGTGTTATTGAAAAAAAATAAAATATTTTGAATATGAGTTATTAATCCCGGATCAAAAGTCACTTCTAGGTAAATATAGAAAATAATTTAATTTTTCTATTTTTGAAAAAAAAAAAATCCGATATTCTCCATAATTGTCTGACACATTTTCTAACAACATTGACTAGTGGGATATTGGTACATGTATACCTATGAAGGATAATAATTTGATAGTAATGATAATCTTGTTTAGAAATTAATCTTCAAATAAAATTGCAGTGATTCGTAGTTAATTTTTCAAAATATTTGTTTTAAATTATAGTTAAACATTATCAAGCATTAATATCAATATCAAATGGTAATGAAAAATATTCAAAATTACTCAATTTTCGTTTTCAGGGATCTTTCTTCAAACCCTGACCTTGTTGGCTAGCTGCCAGAAAACATTAGCAAACCACAAAAGCTTACAACCCTGTAGTTACAATTTTAATATATAACAAGATATTATACTACTTAATTGAATTAAAAGACAAAAATTAAAAGTAAAGGTCATATGTTTTTATACTCTTTGAGTTGTGTAGGATACTGCAAGGTTGTAATTTGACTGGCACCACACCAACTTCAATAGGAAATTTGAGAAATTTAACTTTTTTTGTAAGAATTACTGACCATTGATTTAGCTTGAATATTGGAAATTTTAATTCAGTTTTTCTATTATTTATATTTACATGTTGGTCTTTTATAACTTCAATTATCATAAAATTGCAGGGCCCTTAATTCAAATAATTTCAGTGGGAGTATACCTTCTACAATTGGTTTACTCTCAAATTGTTGTATTGGCTTCATCTAGCTGATAACCAGCTTACAGGACCCTTTCCTATGTCCAGTGACACATCTCCTGGTCTAGACAATAAGGCTGTATACGGAGAAACGAGGCGGACAGCCATCAGCATGCACACCTGATCCACCCACCATCTCTGAGATAATTAGGTTGGTCTTCTCGATTTTTTATTAATAGATACTTTTTTGAATTTGAATCAAGTAACACGATTTAGAGAACTTGTACTGTTTTAAAGACTGGATCAATTACTTCTTTTGTTTTTCAAAACCAATTTGCTGATGTGTCTTGATCCCTTTAGAAACAATGATTTCCCAATTAGCGCATATTTTTTTAGAAGGTTTTTTTTTTTCCAAAGTTTTACTTGCTGGTAAGCAATACAGTATCTTTACAGGAGAATTTGTGCTCTGACATACAGCTTCTTTATAGGTCACTGCATTATGCTCACACCCATTAATATCATCTCATGTACAATATCCAATCCTTTTCTTCCTTCTTTTCTGGCACAGAATGCAGGAATATATCTCCAAAAATGCGGGGTTTGCATAGTTTGTTTTTTTATGATACTTCTTTTATAGTGAGGCTATGGTACTATGTATAACGCACATTGGTCCGTACTTTTGGATCACTACTTCTGTTTACAAAGTCCAAATAGTCGATCTGAACCGTTCAACATGATAAAATTACAAATTGTCTCTTTTTTTTCCTTAAAAAATAAGCAGCACTGTATTTTTTTTCCATCTTTCTTTAATTTATTTAAAAAGGAGTGTTATATATGTAGGTAGAGAGGCTTAACACAAGTAGTAAGAGATGTATCTGGGAAGGTGTTCAGCAAGCTCTACTTAAAAATGCTTGAAGGCACGCATGGTTAGTTGTTTCATTTAATCAGCAGCTTATTTTTTTTATTATTATTAAAGATTGGAGGTCAAGCCACCCAACTATTTAATACCTCTATCGTTATTATAACAAATAATTTTTTTCATCTGAGTTTCGAACTCATGACCATCAGCAACTTATTATTATCATGAAATTTTACAAAATTGTATGACCACTGTATAAATGCGCCTTTCTCCTTTTCTTACCTTATTTTGATTGATGGACGGGTTGATTTGGTGATTAAATACAGTTCAATAATCGATTGCTTAAATATGTGACTTGAACCGATTTCTGCTCTCTAATTAATCATTGGGCTAATTTGAAATGGTAAAGTTTGATCACGCTCTTGAATTTCTGCTCTTACAGGAAGAAATTAACAATTGGAGCGCTTCTACACTGACAATAAATCCTGGAATTATGAGGGGTTTACATATCCGCCGCTTTTAAGAATTAGGATAGCATTTAACTGAATTTAATTTATAAGATCTCTTATATTTACAATCAAACATGTGTATTCCAAAATAGATGTAAGCCTATGGTCATTTGAATGCAAAAAAGAAAAAGAAAAAAATCTTATGAATGTTTGCAAGATCTATCATGATTTGTTTATGTAGTACATCTATAATTTGTTGAGATTAATTACTGTGATTTAATTCTATTAATTCCCACAAAGTGTGAGCAGTTAACTAGTTTAAGAAAGGTGATGCTGTGTCATACAATATAATTTAATTTTAGGCTAATCTCAGATTTGATTTTCTTTAATATAATTAGTTTGCAATTGTATACATGTTTTATTTTTTAAGAAGATTACCTATTTTTTTCAATTATTTATGTATGCTAAAAATCCGTCTTAATATTAACAAAGGAATTGTACATTTCTTTTCTTTTTTTAAGGTCCGTGGCTTTAAGGAATTGTACAACGTCAGCTATTTAATCTCAACTTTAAACAACGGTCAGCTAGCTTTTCATTTAAAATTAAAAATACTAGCATATATGCAAACTTATCATTTCATCTAATTCCAAACTTGCTAAACTTGCTAATTATATATAGCGGTTTCGGACCATAAAAGCTATAGCGCTATTGATGCTATTGCATGCTATAGCGGCGCTATATGTTAATAGCGTCGTTTTTTTAGCTGTTCCGCTGTAATAAACGCTATTTAAACCTTTGGTTTGTATCGAAACTAATGTTTTGTTGCTTTCATCATTGGCCAATTTTTATCAAGCAGGAGATCTCGAGCTCGTCTCTGATCTAGCTTGATATCTTGTGGTAAATTAGCTAGGCCCACCTTGCATTATCTTTGGTACTTTTTTAAAAGAAAAGATATATATTATGAACTTTAATTATGTCTTAAACTCAACTTTAGACAAGATCAGCTTTGAGCATATATGCAAATATGCCATCTCACCTGTTGTTGATAATTGGTTTTAATCACTTGAAGAAACTTGCCAATACTATGAATTTTTTGAAAAGCAGTCTGGTTTTGGAGTTCTCAAAAGATCAAATCATAAGAATATGAACCAGCATTATACATTAACTAGCATGCAACAAGTGTAAGAAGTCTAAAACTAGTAATGAGGGTCGTATACCAAAGAGAATGAGGGCTTCTGTTGGGACAGATTGTAAGGCAAGTTTAAAGTTGAAAAGTACTGATATTAATGGAGGATGGGTAGTCATTGAAGTTAATCTGGAGCACAATCATGTTTTACAACCCGAATCAACCTTTCTAATATTTGGTTAACGATATATTCCTAAGAGATTACATGATTTGTTGGATTATCATGAAGAAGGTTTGCCGGTGTCTGTTAATATTAATTTGGTAATAAATATTAAAATTAACAACTTATTCATATGAAACTTACACTTTATTCATATACAAATTAACAACTATTGGTAACAACAACACAAGTATTTATACCTACATTATCAGATTTTCAATCAATAAAATATAGAACATACATATCTAAATAAGCAGTGAGGAATTATAGTATTTAATAACAAATAAAATGAAATTAACAGTAATAACAAGTATTCATATCAAACAGTTTTGATATTCATATAAAAATCATACTCTGAATAAAACAGTGAGGGATGAGAACAACACAAAAATACACATCTAAATAAAATGTGAGGGATGAGAAAAACAAAAGTATTTATACCTACAATATCATGTTTGAATCAATAACATATGAAGCATACACATCTCTTCTATTACCAGATGAATGAAAACAAAAATGTAATACAAAATCACCTGAGATCGACTAACATAATAAATGGGAAAAAAGAAAAAAAAATACCTGATATTAGCAAGAGAGATCAAAACAACTATACATAAATTGCCTAAAATCGCCTAATAGTACATCACAGACATCAATTGAGAACTAGTTGCAAGATTGCATATCAGCTGAGATCGCCTGAGATCAGACGAAAGATCATTGTGATATCGCTGAGAAATAAGTGCACGGTCGCCTGAGATAGCCAGAAAGATAGTTGCGATATCAACTGAGAGAGAGACAGTTCCGAGATCAAACGAAAAGGTGTTTACATATCCGCTCTTGAATTTCTGCTCTTACAGGAAGAAATTAACAATTGGAGTGCTTCTACACTGACAACAAATTCTGGGATTATGAGGGTTTACATATCCGCCGTTGTTTAAGAATTAGGATAACTTTTAACTGAATTTTATGAGATCTCTTATATTTACAATCAAACATGTGTATTCCAAAATGGATGTAAGCCTATGGTCATTTGAATGCAAAAAAAAAAAAAATCTTATGAATGTTTACAAGATCTATCATGATTTATTTATATAATACATCCATAATTTGTTGAGATTAATTATTGTGATTTAATACTATCAATTCCCACCCCAAAGTGTGGGCACTTAATAACTAGTTTAAGAAAGGTAATGCTGACATACAATATAAATTTTAGACTAATCTCAGATTTGATTTTCTTTAATATAATTAGTTTGCAATTGTATACATGTTTTATTTTTTTTAAGAAGATAACCTATTTTTTTCAATTATTTACGTATGTTAAAAATCCGTCTTAATATTAACAAAGGAATTGTACATTTTTTTTTAAGGTCCGTGACTTTAAGGAATTGTACAACGTCAGCTATTTAATCTCAACTTTAAACAACGGTCAGCTAGCTTTTCATTTAAAATTAAAAACACTAGCATATATATATATATATATATATATATATATATATATATATATATATATATATATATATATATATATATATATATATATATATATATATATATATATGCAAACTTATCATTTCATCTATTCCAAACTTGCTAATTAATCATGTTTGATATCTAGCTTAATTGGTGATTTGCATTTATTTATATAAAGGTGTATTATATGAGCAATTTTTTGTAATAAATATGTTTTTTTTAAACCAACAAAAATACGGACTCATATGTATCGAAACTAATGTTTTGTCATCATTGGCCAATTTTTATCAAGCAGGAGATCTCGAGCTCGTCTCTGATCTTGAGCCTGATATCTTGTGGTAAATTAGCTAGGCCCACCTTGCATTATTTTTGGTACTTTTTAAAAAGAAAAGATATATATTCTGAACTTTAATTATGTCTTAAACTCAACTTTAGACAAGATCAGCTTTTAGCATATATGCAAACTTGCCATCTCACCTGCTGTTGTTAATTGGTTTGAAACACTTGAAGAAGCTTGCCAATATTATGAACATTTTGGAAAGTAGTCTGGTTTTAGGGTTTTCAAAAGATCAAATCATAAGAATTTGAGCCAACATTAATTATACATTAGCATACAACAAGTGTAAGAAACCTAAAACAAGTAATAAGGATCGTATCCCAAAAAGAAGGAGGGCTTCTGTCGAGACAGGTTGTAAAGCAAGTTTAAAGTTGAAAAATACTGATATTAATGAAGGATGGGTAGTTATTGAAGTTATTCTGAAGCACAATCATGTTTTATAACCCGAATCAGCTTTTCTAATATCTAGTTACCGATATATTCCTAAGAGATTACAGGATCTACTAGATTATCATGAAGAACAATGTTTGCCCGGATATGTTAATATTAATTTGACAATAAATATTAAAATCTTCTAAAAACCTTTTATTACCAAATTAACATTAACAGACAAGGGCAAATTTTCTGACAAAGGAGATAGGGTACAAGCATGGTGTCCCCAAGCAAAAAATGTAATGCAGGGAGTCCAGAATGGCCTGAAGCCTTGATGATTAGGAGTAGTTAGTTTGGGTGGTCTATACTGTTGTTATTTTACTGTTTTTTTTACATTTTATACACTATGAGTATAGGCATGAGATGTACCCAAACATTTTTCTAAATTTTATAACTTTGACTGCACCAGTCAAGTATTAAAAAAAAAAAAAGAGTTCCGTACATGAAAATTGAAAAGAAGCTAGTGCATCAGGGTAAAAGGCTATTAAAGGAATACGCATTGAGTGTTTTTAATTTTAGAAGAGATTCTACATTATTATTTTTTCTTTAATTGCTGATTTGAAGAGAGACTATGCATTAATTAGGTTCATTGAAGAAAGAGAATGCTGGGAGGGTAAAATTGAAATTAAGCAGAGATTCTTAACGGTGTTTATTTTTGTTGGTTTACTTAGGAAATCAGTGTTTGTGTACTCTTTGTTGCATTTTGTTTCATTGGCGTATTGTTGCATGTTTTCATCAATAGATGTAACTGTTTTATCTATGGTGGCTGTGAATTGTGATTGGTTAAGTCTTCAGATTTTATTTGATTTTTCTTACTGATTCGTCAAATTATCAAATATGGATGTAATTGATGATCGGAAGAGAAATGGGGTGTGGGCAGGGTTGGCAAAAAAGCTCATAGCTCGTGCCTTGATCATGACTAGCATTTAATTCGCTCGTTAATAGCTCGTTCGTTACTGGACTGAGCTGTTAATGAGCCAACTCGTGAGCTGGTTCGACTAGACATCAATTTGTAAATTTGTATGAATTTGCATGCATTTTATATTGTCAAACTCGATTTAGCTCGATACACAAAGTTTGTAGAATTTTTTTTTCTTAAAACACGATCTAGCTAGACCCAGCGAGCTAGCTCGAACTGACTTGTCACGATTTGAAGCTAAGATTTTAGTTTGGATGCTCTAGGTCCAGCTCGCTCAACTGTAGCTCAATCCAAAATTAACAATCTGAGCTAGAGCCTAACTCGTACCGAGCAACTCGTTGACACCCTAGGTGTAGCCGTGCAGGTGCGTTTTATAATTAAAATGAGGAAGAAATAGGTTTGTCCGGTTTCATTTTCATATCGTTTCAAATTTGCACCCAATTATGCTCCTTGACTTCACATCTTGCGACTTCTAGAAAATTTGTTCGGGCTGAGATATAAGTTGAAGATGTTCTTATGGGCTCTTGATGAAGAGGGTTTTATTGGGCTCAGATACTTAAAGGGCTAGTCATTGTTTTTAAATGAAATGTTATGAACCCTGTAAAATGTTCACTTATACACACACACACACACACACATTGCCCGTAATTTTGGAAATCAGTGTTTCTCTTGTTGCATATTTTTTGATTCATTGGCTTATTGGGTTATTGTTGCATCATGCATGTTTTCATCAAGACACAACTGTTGTGATTGATTGAGTCTTCAGATGTGATTTTTTATTTTCTTATTAATTGTTCAAAAGATGGATGTAATTAGGGCTGTACAAAAAATTCGTAGTTCGTAATTCGATTCGAGTTTGATTCGAAAAAAGTTTTTCATAAAATAATCAATTCTAAATAGTTTGAAATTAATTTAAACTAAACTCAAACTGGATCTGGTTCGTTCGAAATAGGTTTGCGAACTATTCTAGTTCGAAATCAAAATAGCGTGAACTGTTGATTTCCGCTGATGACTTATGTTCACTGATAACTTAAAAGTTAAAACATAAGACCGCCTAGTCATAACTCGTAAGTCATAACTCTCGCTCTTAGTTTTGAAATCCTATACGACTTTCACCTCTCGCTTTCAACGACTACGATCACTCTTCCTTGTCGTAAAAATATTTATAAAAAATTCAAAATTGAGTTCACAAAAAATTCGATTTGAAATTTATTCAAACCAAATTTAGTTCGAAATTAATTCAAACCAAACTTAAACTGAAATAAGTTCAATTCGATTTGATTCGTTTGCAGCCCTAGATGTAATAATTGATAATTAAAAGGAGGAAAAAATGTGTGTGTCCGTTATCATATCGTTTAAATTTTTGCACTGACCAATTTCAGTTGCCAAAAGAGCATTGTCAGTTGAAAAAAATAATTGTGTCCGTTATCACATCGTTTAATTATTTTTGATTCTCAACCGTGCAATATGTTTTAAGATTTATGCAGACTAATTTACACTAATATTGAAAGACCCTTATGTTAAGAGGTAGCCGGATTGACTCCGTTTAAAATTAAAATGTTAAAATTCATTAACTCAAAAAATTTCCTTTTAAATTAATGCAGAGAATACGCGTCCTTATGCTTCCTGACTCAGAATCTTGCGACTCCTAGAAAATTTGTTCGGGCTGAGATATAAGATGGAGATATTTTTGTGGGCCTCTTAATGAACCGGGTTAAGTAGGCTTGGACACTGGTGATTATGTTTTAACGGAAAATAGATCCGTATCTACTGTTATTCAAATGCCGAAATTAATTTAGAATTTAGAATTTTAATTAATCCAGTAATCAAGGCCGTTCAATCGGAATCCAAACATAGTTTTTTTCAAGAACTAGTAAAATCTTACATTTAAACTATATTTAAAAAGCTTATTCCCTTCTGTTTATCCTTAAATACTTGTACCAACGGATCTTTAAATACTTGTTGCTTTTTTAAATAGCTTTTCCCTTCTGTTTTATTTATCCTTTGTCTTTATTTACATTCTGCAATAGCCTAAGCTGGTATATTTATCCTTACTAGGGTACTCTCATGTAATGGCTACTTTCTCTTTGTTAATGAAAAGTGCCTACGGGCTTAAAGGTTGCAAAAAAAAAAAACTTATTCCAAACAGTCTGCTGAGAATAAGAATAATTAAGATCAATCAAACCATAATTTTCTCCGTCTTAAATCCGCAAAATCAACAGAGTCTAAAATACAGTTAAATTATACACCAACGATATTTGCTAGTATACAGAAAATATGGGACATCCATTATTACGAATGAAACAATGTCTTTGACCAGTGACAGGACAGCTTTTTTTTTTTATCATTAAAATGCCCGTAGGCATATTACACACTTCAGGCTACATAGATTAAAGGGATCGTCTACCTGTCCCCCATGAAACGTCCCCTAACAGTCTCCCGGATAAAAACAGTTGAAACCCGCTAAAAAACAGTTGAAATCGCAGAAAAATACTTCAGACTGTAAAAACATCCAATAGTATTCATTCCAAAGAACATATGTATTCAACCAGAGACATAAATGTATTCAACTATGATAAGACAAAAAAAACTGGACACATCACCCACTATCTTTTACACGTTTTTAGAGGTGGATGTTTTTTTCTCCGTTTAATCAAACCAATATTTCTTATGATCTGTAAGGTATTTTTCAAATCTAAAACCACGAACGTTTTCTAAATAATTTTCTCTTTCAAATGAGATCCATGATGACATACTTTCGAGTTGTCGGTTGCACAAGTATTCATCCTCGTCATGCAAGTATTCATACCTCATTAAGCAAGTATTCATTCTAGTTGTATTCATCCTTATGATTCACCTAGCTGTTTCGCTAATCAATCCCCCATTTTGTCCACCAGTCAATAACTACCTAAGTAACTACTAACTAACTGTGGAACCACTTAATATTTGGGGAACGCCTAATATTTGAAAGATTTTACAGCTGTTGCGCGCAAGTATTCATCTATAATACATCAAGTATTCATTTGTAATGCATCAAGTATTCATTATAAGATATCAGGTATTTAAAAAAAAAAACTGAACACGTCACTCACCCTATTCAACCCAATGAATTATTTATTAGTAAAGTATTCATACTTATATGAGCATAAAATTCTTACTCAGCTAGACTTCTATAATAATAATATGTCAAATAACACTTCAATTAAAAAAAAAATTATTTGTTAGTGAGGTATTCATCTTTAACTGTAAAAGTATTTATTTTTAAACACAAAAGTATTCACTTAATAAGTATTTACTAGAAAGTACTCATTCAGCAAAAATTTCACCAGTCATCCATAAAAGTGTGGATGACTTAACCCTAAAATATTCATCCATAAACATAAAGTATTCACTCACAAAAAATAAAATATTTACGTGATAATTATTTGCCAGCAAGTATTCATTTAGCAAAAATTATAAATCTGTCAACAATAAAAGACGATAATATATAAATCTCGAATGAATTAAGTATACATTGTGATTCAAACATAAAATATTTAATACTTAAGTATTCATCCATACAGTAGCAACTAAGTATTCATCCATACAATAGCAACTAATCTATTTCAAACATAAAGTATCCATCATACTTGTCAAAAGTCTGAATGTATATACAATAGTAAGTATTCATCACTATTCAACAAATCATTCAACCTCATACATAAAGTATTCATTCATACTTAACATAAGACTAACTGCAGTAGGAATAGTAGCTTTTCATACTATGAATCCAAGTAATTCAACAGTTGATTACCCTCTCAAGTATTTATTCTTAACACATAAAGTATTCACCGTCCTACATAAAATATTCATACATAATTATCAGAAAAACTAAATGCACCTGTAATACTAAGTATCCATCATAATGTATCAAAGCATGAATCTCATACCTAAATTAAATTGAGTACTGAAACATTAACCATCACATAAGCATTGGATCATTAAATTAAATTGATAGAAGTTGCATCGACCATTCTCGTCATGGAAAGAATAAACAAATTTGTTAAGATACTCTTCTCTTTGATTCGTACCCAGTGAACAAATCGATCAAAGAAAGACTCTCTTCATGACACGAAATGCGTCGGTGGTAGAAGAGGAGTAATTGGAGTCCTTAGCCTTACATGCTTCCTCTTAGGTGTAATATGCATCTACAAGTCATAAAGTATACATTATATATTATATTGTCATTTCAATTCAAAAATTCAAATTACACTATGAATCTCACATCCATAAAGTATTCATTCATATACAATGAAGTATTCACCCTATATAGTGAAACATATTAACAATATATCAAAAATAAATTGTTACCTGTTAGGAGTAGGTATTCATTCATGTACTTGATTACATTGAAAAAATCTATCACAAGAGAAGCCAAACCTGATGGTTAAGTAGATGGTTGTATGTATTTGTTCAAACTAGAAAAATTATACTGAAATTGGTTCAAGCTTGAACAGCTGACTCCTCGACTACTCTCACAAAATCATACAAATAAGTATAGTTTTGGAGCTAGATTCAATTAGACTCTAATTCTTATGCCCAATTCCTGCAACAGGCAAATGAAACATAGACATTAAATCAATCTCACATTTGTATGTTGTGTCAGAACTCCAAAATAAATATTTAATTGATGGTTTCAATTACAAAGCTTGCATCCATAGTTTATAAAAACATTGAAAATGCTCAAAATAGTTGAGCTTAAAAAAATAGAGAAAATTTAAACAAGAAAACTAAAAAAATAAAAACATGTATAAACTGACATTTTACAACAGGGACTTGCTGGTTATTCTTCCTTCCATACCAGTACCATATTGTACTAGTCTTGTACTGTTGCATACCAGTATTCAACCCTATGACACAAATCACTCAACCTCATTTAAGAAGTATTCAACAGCCATACTATAAAAAACTTTAAAAGTGTGAATTAAAAACTAACTGCACATATTCATCCATATTAACTTACATATTCAACCTCATTAAATAAGTATTCAACAGCCATATTCATCCCAAAAAGATAAAGTATTCATGCATAATTTCATTAAAACTAACTACACATGTCATACTAACTAATTATTTATTCACACTATGAATGAAACAAATTCAACAGTTTATAACACCCTTAAGTATTCATACATAACAAAAAATATATAAAAATTAAAATCAATATATTCACTTAAGTATTCATTCATACATATCATAAGACAGTACCACAAATGATCACAATTAATTCAACAGTTTGTATATCACGTCATGTATTCATCCCAAAAGAATAAAATATTCACTCTCAATAGTAAAAAATAAAGTATTCACTCCCCAAGTTAAATGTATCAGCACCTCTGACTTCATTCTCCTATCGATTAAGCTCCTTTTTCCTATCCTTCGGCGAAATTTGAGGCAGAGATGGTGACATCTATGCTGACCAAGCGAATTCAAGAGAAACTGATCAAATATGGATATCCCTCCTTAAAACTATTTACTCGTTATGTAATATATCAACATGAGGTTTATCAAATCTGATGCACAAAGACTAACCTGAGGGCCTCCTTCATGGCGATCGGAGCATAAGTAAAACAGAACAACATGTTACAGAACAAACAATTTATGTGAAGAAGAAGATAGGAATTAGACTCAGCTCAGGCTATCAAACCTTTATTCCTCCATTTGATTGATTTCACCTTTTGAGCAAGTAATTCATCTGATCTTTTCCAAGCACAGATGATTTCCTCAACATCCCTGAGAAATTCACCTCACTTGTCTAATTACTCCAATTTGACCCAAGTTTTCCATTTCTCTTTCTCTCTCCCAAATTTCCCAACCGGAAATCCTAATCTCTCTCATTTTCCTTTCTTTATCATGGAGATCGAGTTTTGTTTTCTCAATTACTTCCCCTTGTTCTGATCAAATGCTCAGTTCAATCAGAGCATCGTGATTACATCCTTGACCTCCCCGATTAGTGCCTCAAACAAGTGTTCAGTTCTCTCTCCTAAATGGATCGCAAACAAGAGCCTCCCAGTTTACCACCGCTAGTACAAGGTCGAGCATCAAAACAGGCAGCGCCTCTCTCTCCCTAACCTCCTGACCCGTATCAACTCGGTTACTAAGCTCGTGTTAGAGGTTAGAGATAGTACGGAGGACAAATCAAAGGTTCGGTTGGAGAAGAGATCGGACATGACGGTTGAACGAGGAGAGATCGGAGGGATCCATTGTCAACAAATGAGAAAGGGAAGGCGTAAAGAAATGGAGAGGAACGAAATAGAGAGAGAAAACAAATGAAGAGAAAGTAGATCGGTTAATTATATTTTGATTTTAACGGTTAATAGTTGGGGGACGTTTAGGGGACGATTGTTCGGGGTATGATATAATTACCCTAGATTAAAATAGAATAATTATATGTAGCCCCGCTTCCTCATCCCTGCACCATCCTCGTGGAGTCCAAAAAGGAAGGTGGGTTCCAATAACTAACTAATGTTGTTGACTAATTAAGGAAAGTTATATTTTTTGTCGCTCCCACTAACTAATTAAGGAAAGTCGCTCCCATGTTTGTATTTTGTTGTCTCTTTATTAAGGAAAGTTGATATTTATTTAAGAGATGCTTCTACTAAAGAATAAGATTATTCTAAAAATTAGTGTTTAATTCTATAATTAAAATTATATTTTTATATCAAAATTCAATTTAGAAAATTTTATAAATGATTTAAATTAAAGACTTAAATTGCTAAAGTTAAATACTAACGTTCTAAAGTTAAATACTGATGTGCATAAAGTTAAATACTAAGATATATGATGCTAAATAGAATACATGCAAGTTATTTATAATTTTAGAAATTAATACTTTTGACTTTAAAAATAAATACTAACTTTCATAATGTTAAATACTAACGTTCCTAAATTTCAGTACTAACATTTCTAAAGTTAAATACTGAGATGTATAAAGTTAAATACTAAGATATAGGATGCTAAATAGAATCTATGCAACTTATTTATAATTTTAGATATTAATATTTTTGACTTTACAGATAAATACTAACGTTCATAAATTTAAATACTGATTTGTGGGGAAATGGGGAGGCTACCAAATTATTTTGTTATTTTTTGCCGGAACAAAGATTGTGTCGCTGTTGAACGCGGACGGTTAATACTCCAACGAATAGAGTTAAATACTTGTTCGATGCACTATTAATACACTAAATATTGAAGTTAAATATTGCAAGAAATTTAAACCATCAAATGTCGGAACCTAATTTTTTTTGTCTTTTAGTGCGAGGACGCGGGGACAGAAATTGTGTCGTTGTTGGACAGATAGTTAATACTCCAATGAATAGAGTTAAATACTTGTTCGATACACTGTAAATACACTGTAGATAGATGTTAATACTGATGGAAATTTAAATACCCAAATGTCAGAACTAGATTTTTTTTGTCTTTTAGTGCGGGAATATAGGGAGGATGAAGGTGCGGGGACAGTTATCCGGGTCCATTAAAATAACACCAGCTGCCCGTCTGGCAAATACGTACGTAGATTATACCGAATAATTTTGTTTTCTTTGCATTGGTTATATAAACAGATATATATGTTGAGATGAAAACAGAACATTTGCCGTAGCATATGGGTCAAATCAGGGGAGGAGCCAGACTTTCTGACTATGGGGGTCAATCATATAAAATTTTCTACTGCGAATGTGGGTCAATTTTACAAAACTCATTTACTCTAAATTATATAAAAAAAATTTGAAAACAAATGGGGGTCAATTGACCCATATTTGCTCTTACTCCCTCCGCCACTGGGTCAAATAATATGCCCGTATGCACCTCCCTTCCCTTTCTCTACAGCTTAGACACACCCTGAGTTTTGAGTATTGTCACACCCCCAAATCCAGAGGTGCAACAATAATATTTCCAATTCAGTATACGCAAGGCATGGATTTTTTTTATGCACTACCAATTCAACCTATTACATTAATCCCGAATTAAAACATTTACAAAATATATCTGACATTTAGTGATGGAATTAAGATGCTAGAGAAATGCTCTCTACATCCTGTCAGATATTCAACCCAAGGTACCATATCTTTTGTTTGGCCCTGTTGTCACTTATAACCCATAAACGCATATCTTCGTCTAACGAACCTGTAAAACCCACAAAGGGGGAAGGGGTGAGAAATAACAGCGATATTTCTCAGTGCATAATTTGATTCGGGCTACTGAATTCGTAAGAATCCATATCCAGAATTAAATATCCACAATATAATATTAATTCAATTTTTATAACAAGTAATGCAATGCTAAGTATTGACAGTCAAACGATAATCAACATGAATGATCAATGAAAATCAAATAACTATAATCAGAATATTTGAGTCCTAAATTTATGCAAATACTAGGCCGGGTAACACAAACAGATACCATCCTTCTTCCCTGTACAGACGCCCACCATTAACCCACATCTGCCTTTACACATACATGTATCTGTTGTGTTTGGCTTATACCGATCTATTCAGTCTGGTTTATAGTCAGACACTTAATTAAATTCAGTAATTCGAATCAATGATGTGTAATTCAATAATATAAGCAATATTGTCATCCATCGGAGGTAGTGACTAACAATAGACATTTACCACAGTTTTACTATCCTTACAGTCACAATTTACGATATCCTCTACCCAACCGGTACTAGGTTCAGTTGAGGCCATTCACCATATGCGCATAAGGGTCTTGGGTCAAAGTCTAGTCATGACCTAGACTTTGCAGTAATCAGTAAATTCAATAAAATTCGGTAACTGTGGAATCACTCAATTATTTAAAACAAGGAACGAACAATCGCTAAACCATACCAAAATGAAAAGTCATCAAACTTATCAGTAATTCAGTTTCATTTATATTGTGTATGCATATGATGCAACAGTTCAAATAATGCAGTCAATCAATTATTCAACATGCAAAACTAATAGAAATTTAATTCTTAGAAATGAATATCAAAACAAAGCCAGTGAACCCCCGCACGTGATAACGTAGGCAAATAGAACGATCAATCATTGCATATCAGTTGTCTCAAATAGCCCCGTCAAATCTCGTCCCACAGAATCTATGCCAATGACAGAAAAACACTGTCTTAGTTATTACATATAAAATTATCTCTATAAAATAATTTGTCCCAATAATTAATTCATATGGGTTTATTATTCACAATTAATTGATGGCACCAACTAATATTATTTATTTATTCCTCATTTTTATTTAACTTCCATTTCAATTTATTTAATGCTTCAAATCTCTATATACTATCCAAGTTCTCCCATCAAGCCATTCTCTTTTTCTTAATTTATGTGTTGTCGATCCAACAGAAATAAATCAAATACAATTCTACTTAATTTCCTTTTGTATTTTATTTTGGTCACATAGCAAAAAGGTCCAGTTCAACTTTTATCAATATTTTCATAGTACAGATCATTAGTCAACTAAAATAATATTTAGTTAATCAATCCATAAAGAACGATGGAATAAACTTCCATACTTTAACAAAGTACCTTCTATATATAGATATACATACGTATAATACACATGTGTGTGTGTCTATATTCAACGTAATATATTTACTACTTCAATTAATTAAGTTTTCTCCTCAAGTTAAGTTTAATTATCAGGGGTGCAATTAAAAAGAACCAGTTCAACAAGGCAACTTAAGTACTGATGCTAAGGACACACACACGCGCACATCAAAATTGTTTTGTTATGGTCACAGATTTAATTAGTTGCCTAATTATGCAGAAATTAAGAAACTAATATCAAATAGACCATGTGTGCCTGTTGACCATAGAGTTCTAATGATTCTTACATATATATATACAACTATCTCCACAAGATATTGTACTAGACTCTTATCATGTATATATATATATAGGACTTGAGTGTTTCCAGCTATTAGTAAGCAAGATTGCTAATTTAATTCAATAGTCCAAATAACACCTATGCTTGCATAAAGCTCATTTCTCCAGACTCACTATCATAAAAGAACAATAATGATAGAGAGATGTACCGAGCTGCTATGCTACGTGTGCTGATATAGGGATTTCAGTTAGAATTAATAGCATATGAGATCGAGTAACTGGGTACATCGCCAGTTCTGCAAATTCTTCACAAGTTGCTTCACATAAACAGAGGAGAGATAAAGAGAGAGAGAGAGAGAGAAGGGTTGGACACAAGTGATAAGTAGAAGAGAGACTTGCTGGACACGGTAGAGAACAAGCTGCTAGCTCTCTTAATTAGTCAATAGATAACCACGGTGGAACAAGGAGGTATTGACACGCAAGGAGAGAGAGAGAGAGAGACATTGAATAATTAAATAAAGATGAGAGTAGAGTATGACACTGGGGACCCACTTAATAAGATTCATCCTAAAAGTTGAAGTCGGTAACTGATGCATAGAAATAGAATATTTCAATTAAATAGATTGCCAGTGCATTCATTCTATTAAATTGCTAATATTCATACTTCCTAATTTCAAAATATTTCAAAATATTTCAAAATTTCCGGATTAATAAATAGACGTATTTCATTTCAGATAATCTGATGAACAATAATTATCTTGTAATTCAATTATTAATTTTGTATATTTATTTCCGGGATGTAACAAGTATGTACCGCTAGTGGGGTGAAAACGGATTAGATCCGGAGCGGATTGGATCGAATATTTATTAAAACATATAATGGATATTAGGCAGATATAGATATTTATTAAAATACACACACACATAGGGATGGGTTATGATGAGTTGCGAAGTAAGAGGTTATTTTTACTTCACGCTCATATTTTTATTTTAAAAATCCAAACAACCGATCCGAACCGCTCAATATGTTCTCCATATTGAAATGTGCTTGGAGATCAAATATTACATTCTTTGGAATTTTTTTTACTATTTTATTAAGCCACTTTGAAAATTATTAATCCAATGGTCCAAAAAATTTTTATTGTTTTTTACTATTCACCCTGATCTGCAATTTTCAAAGTGGCTTAATAAATAGTAAAAAAAATTTCAAAGAATGTAATATTTGGTCTCCAAGCACATTTCAATATAGAAAAAATATTGAGCAGTTCGGATCGGTTATTTGAATTTTCAAATTGGAATACGTGCATGAAGTAAAACGTTTTACTTCGCAACTCACCATTGCCCATCCCATAAATATAACTTAAAAAAAAAGTTTTTAATATTTATCTAATTATAATGGTGAATAAAATATTATTTTCATAATATATATTAAACTATATTGTACATATCTCGGATATACATAATTAAAACTTAAAACTATATCTACATAAGTACCTATACAAATATTTAGATACGGTATTTGTATTTAATTTTTTGAGTACATATTGAATATGGATCGGATATTATTTGCTCTGTTTTCAACCCAAACCGCAGAATAAATACCTTTAGCAGAGTAGTTAAATTAATTTGGTGGAGGGGTCCGTTTTAAAATTCGTATTAGATTAAAATACACGTCTCAGATCTCATTCTACAAAGTCCGATATTGTACTGGATCTGAATTCGCGTTTGTGGCCGTGAGAAAAAACTATATAGACTCGCAGTTTGTGTCAAAATGAGCCAAAATGAGTTCTCCAGTTTGGAATCGAATTTTCTGAAAGCGCATTTTGCAAATTTTTGATTAACGGTTTAAAGACATAATATTATTTTTTTTTTTTTTGAAAACCATAATATTATTTTTCTTTGCACAAAGATATATAGAGTAGAATTAGGGTGCTTTTAATTTCACTAAGTTTGTTAGTGAATTTATTAACTCTAAAATTTATTAAAATGGCTTAATAATTTACACGACAAATTCAAACAATTGAAACTGATCTATTACACGAGTGATGCACTTATATGCAAAATTTATAAATTTACAAATTAATTTAGTATACAGTCTAGTAAAAAAATGATTAATAATTAATGCAATAAAATGTGTTTTTAGAAATGTTGATTTGTATCAAATTCAACATTTAGAATGGATTTCAACAATTTTAAATTCATCATTTAAAAAACCAATTCGATATGTTTTGAAGTTAAATTCACAATAGAGGTTGGTGAACTTTAAAACGCCCTAGTTTTACTGTAGTATATATATAACTATAACTATGTATATATCCCATTTTAAATGTTGAATTTCACAAAAAAAGTTATACTTGATGAATAATAATTTTGAAATTTGTCAAGTTCATTTATTTAAAAAATGAATCCAAAGAATGGTTATTTTTTTTTCTTACATTTATCTATATGGATACAAATTTCAACCAGTCCAAAATACAGTTGGATACTCCAATTATTATTGTTTTGTACATATTAAATTGTGGACCGAACAATTGTTGTAGGCTTGTAGCAAACAAATAATGTCTTGAATGTTTGCATGCAGTACTGTTGGGGTGTCCCTATCTCAGTATCATCACATGAGAGTATAAAGATATTAACAGTACTGTTTAAGCTTTATACAGCGATATTCTGATTGTACACTCATCTTTTCAACCACTCGATGAGAACATAGTTTTTCTTGATTAATGAAGGATCCAACTGTATTTCGGACTGGTTGAAATTTGTATCCAACTGTATTTAATATGTACAAAACAATAATAATTGGAGCATCCAACTGTATTTTGGACTGGTTGAAATTTGTAATCCTATGTTGATAAAAATTCTGAATCTGATTTGATAATTTATTATCCTATGTTGATAAAAATTCAGAATCTGCTTCTGCTTTGAACTGTGACTGAGACGAATAGATATTAATAAAGTTTATTTCGTTCACCGGTGGAATTTACATAAGGTAGCAGTTCAATTCTTTATTTCGAAAATGAAAGGTTTTATGCCTATTTGTGTGAGAATTTTTTCTGCTGCTTTAGATGCCTAGACAACAGTGCTGTGTAAATCCGGCCGTGATTTTTATTCATGTCCATCATTCAATATAATTCGCCAACTATGTCCAGCAAATCCAAAAAAAAATATTTCTACCCAAACCAGCTATTAAATAACCGGTTCCTAATAAAAATTACGGACTAGCTATTAAACCGCCAGTTTCTCTGAAAAATTCATTTATTTATAAGGGTGCACTGTTCTGAAATTTTCTCACAATTTATTTCATCAAATTTCACACTATCTCTCCTCACTTTCTCTCTTTCTTCGAGATTTCTCCTGCTCTTTCTGTTTTTGCAAGTAAGTCCTTATATTTTATTTTATATTATTAAATAGGCCAAAATAGTTATAAATTGCTACTGTTTGTTAGAAATGGTTAAAAAAAATTGATGTAGTTTAGCAATATATAATTGTGATTAGTGTTAAGTAAGCATAATTAATTTTAATTAGGCCAAAATGGTTATAAAATTGATCCGATTCGTTAGAAATATTCCAAAAAAAAATTAATGTAGTTTACCATTATGTAATTTTGTTTATTGCTAATTAATTGTGATTAGTATTAAGTAATCGTAACTTATTGTGATTAGACCAAATGGTTATAAAATTGCTACCGTTTGTTATATAACTTAGTATAATTTAGTATAGTTATCTAACTTGGTAAAATTTTGTATAATTTAGTATAGTTATATAACTTAGCATAATTTGAACATAATTTGCATAAAATAGTATAATTAGCATAAAATAGGGTATAATTTAGGAGTAGAACTAGGGTGCTCCTAGGAGTACCAAGCCCCTTTGTACTCTTAACTGTAAAATCTATTGGATTAACTTCGAACGACAAATCCAAACCGTTGAAATCCTTCTACCTTATGAGTGATGCGTCTACATGTGAAAATTTTAAGGTTTCGAATTAATTTAGTATAAAGTCAACTGGTCAAAATTAGAAGGTTTCTAAATTAATTTTAATGCATTCATGTTTTGGAAGACTTTTGACCACTTGACTTTAAACTAAATTAATTTGAAACTTTAAAATTTTCACATGTGGATGCATCACTCGTAAGGTAAAAGGATTTCAACGGTTTGGATTCGTCGTTTGAAGTTAATCCAATATATTTTAGA
The DNA here is from genome assembly GCA_024447775.1 of Carex cristatella. Lineage (NCBI taxonomy): Eukaryota > Viridiplantae > Streptophyta > Magnoliopsida > Poales > Cyperaceae > Carex > Carex cristatella. The sequence continues at coordinate 5,194,809 of JAJHPF010000022.1, forward strand.
GTTAAGAGTACAAAGGTGCTTGGTACTCCTAGGAGCACCCTAGTCCTACTCATAATTTAGTATAGTTATCTAACTTGATAAATTTTGTATAATTTTGTATAATTCAGTATAGTTATATAACTTAGCATAATTTGAAAATAATTTGCATAAAATAGTATAATTAGCATAAATGAGTATATTAACGTATATTATCGCATTTTAGCGCATGTTAACGTATATTAGCGCATTTTAGCGTATTTTAACGTGCTTTTAGCGTATTTTAACATATGAAATTAGGATGGCTGGAGGTAGAGGTAGAGGACGGCCCAGACGTGCACCATAGGTTGAGCCGCCGGTTGACACCACCAATACCAAGCACTTCAGCCCTCTCCTATGGTTGCCCCACCGTGAGCACCGGGTATTCCTGTCTTCCCGTGAGGTATGCTACTTTTTGTCTATCTTCGAAATTTAACTTTAGTAGTATACATTATGTAATACATTGTTTTGCTATTTTTCAACGCAGGACGAGTTTCTGATGGACGTCAATTTTTCTATCCCTCGGATGCAGTACTTCTTGCTGATGGACTCGACATTCGGCTGGGATTATATCAGATTGTGTCTATCCTACGGGACACGACTGCCTCCATCAATGCATCTCTCATCGGAGGATTAGTGGAGCGATGGCTTCCCGAGACGCACACGTTTCATATGCCCTTTGCGGAGATGACAGTGACATTACAAGATGCGAGTGCCCTCTGGGGTTTGCCGATCGGGGGCATTCCCATAGGCGGAGTATTTGACAGCAGAGACTTCGCACATGACATCGATCGGTTATTGGGGGCAGATCCGACAGAGCTACGGACCGATAAGGGGAAGTCCAGTTATCACATGCAAAGGACAGCCTTGCGGCAGCACTTCAGTGCCGGTCTGACGGACAACTCTAGTAACGGTGATATTTGGAAGTAATAATAATAATAATAATATTTTACTTTTGATATGTTAATTACCTTATGTAATAACAATACTAACCATTTACATTGTTTTTGCAGATACACCCGGAGTTACGTGATGGACCTCTTCAATACCGTCATGTTTCCTAACGCCAGCGGCGATGGCATCACCATGATGTATTTGCGACTTCTGGAGGACCTTGATAGCCCGTCGGGCTATAACTAAGGGGAGCTGTGCTAGCACAGCTGTACCATAGCCTCTTGCACAGCTTGTCAGGTTAGTCATTATGTTGTTTGATACTAAATTATTTCATCAATCAGTCAAATGAAATTACGGCTAATAACATTGGAAATACAGGTCAAGGCCAAACAGATGTACGGGCCGGTTCTTTTTTTGCAGCATTGGTCCTGGTCACGACTCATGAGTACGAGTGGGCCGTCCCATCCCCAATGCACCAGAGCCAGTTTGGGGACAGCCAGTCGATGGGCAAGAGCGGTGGCCGGCCTACAGTAGTCGATGGCATGGTGTCCACCACTTTCGGGATAAGGGGCACGGATGCACCATACGCAGATCTTTATGATAGTCAGCGGTTGCCTCTTCGTTGTCTTCAGGACCATGACAGCTGGTGGTACTGAGACCCGCTAGTCTGCTTCTAGATAGTGGAGCACCACTATCCAGATCGGGTACTTTGACAATATGGAGAGGACCCATTGATCCTATTGGAGACGGCATTACCTAGGCAGGAGATCAGGGGACTGCACAGGTAAGAAATTTAATTAATTATCGATGACCTCTAAATTATCTGTTACATTTTCATTACAACTAACATTTAATTTATAAGATGTCGCACGCCGGCTCTATGGACAAAAATTGGCGGATGAAATTGGCACAGTATTATATGGAGTCTCAGTTTCCGGCTGAGCCTCAGATATACCAGATGCCTGAGGAGATCACTCAGACCCCAGGATCTCATCTGTTGAGGTACAGGACTTGGTACCTCAGGATTGGCGGGGCACCAGTATATCTGGTGGGTGATTACAGTGCCTATCTCCGCCAGTCACTGCATGAGGATACATCAGGTCACCAACCTACCGGACGTCGCTGGGCTCGCACAGTAAATAATCCAACACCTTTATATTACTTGCTCATTAAACGATCATTACATAAATATGTTGACTAATTTCTGTTTGTTTTTTCAGATATTACTGTCGATTAAAGCCGTTGCGCATGCCGTCAAGTTGCTCAGGATCAAGGGCTGGCAAAAAATTGGATAGAATAAGTTGCAGGAGCATGGCCCACTCATTAAGGCTGCCGGACAGAATGGGTGTATGATAGAAATGTTGCGCGATGCTAGAGAGAACATCGATTGGTGAGCAGTAGATTCATTCAAGCCAGATGCGCTGGCTGTATTAACTCAAGATATGCCATCTCCACCCCATTTGGATGCAGATTGGGACTATTATCATTAGGTGCTGTCCAATTCCGGCTGGCATGCCTACTACAACTCTGAGGGACGTCCAGTGCAGCCACCAATAAGTCATATTTGTTATGAGTCGAGTTAGTTCAATTTTTTTCATTAGTAGAAAATTTTATATCATTGTTTGGTTTGCAGGGTCCGGTTAGCATGCCGCCACCGCCACCGCAGTACAAGCCTTCATCTTTCGACCACATGGAGGATTATGGGCTGACTATCAGTCTCGATGAGATTTAGAGCCTATCACCATACATGCCTGGACGATATCCTATGGCGATGGCACACGACAGTGAGGCCAGCGGGTCACAGGCCCGTTCTGACTTTGTGGCTGGGCTAGCAGAGACTATCTTCTCTGCACCTTCGCCCCCGCCCCCGCCAGCTACTACTCTGGGGGATGATGATCCGTGGGAGACCGCATCACGTATCAGGAGAGAGGCAGATGCCGCTGCTGTTGCTGCACGTGATGCGGTCTGGGCGGGGCTGCCCGACAGGTATAACAGAGGACAGGCAGCCAAGCGATACTCCCCTTCTTCGCCTAGACGACGATAGTTTTTACTTTTATTGTTCTGTAGGATTTTCATTTTGATATGTTATGTTTGTCATTTTATGATTGTATTATCTCTATTTATCTATTTATATTTTCTACTCTATGTTTGCATATCGTCTTTCTCTTATGTCATGACTATATCATACTTATAAATATCAAAAATATAAACCTCTCGTTAAAATCATAATAAATTTAGTTGAAAAAATTCAAATTATAATAAATCATTCAACAAATTTTGTCAATTAATCGTCTTAAAAACAAGAATTTCAAACGATTCGTAACATATACATCAAAATTATATTTCAAATATCCAAAGCAAATTTGATACTTACAAATTACTCAAAAATTATACATCAACTGTCCAGATTTAAAAAAAAAAAAAAAACATTTTTTATTAAAAACCGGCGGTTTGATAGCCGGTCCCTAATTTTTATTAGGAACCGGCGGCTTAATAGCCGGTTTCCAATAAAAATTAGGGATCGGCTATTAAATAGCCGGTTTGGGTAGAAATATAAATTTTCCAGATTTATTAAGCATAGTTGGCGAATTATATTGGATGATGGGCATGAATAAAAATCACGGTAAATCCGGACTATCCAGCTGATCGAACGGTCAGAATCACTTTGGGAAAAGTAGCTTACGGATGGCCCAAATTAAAATTCCGATTTGAAAATGGATTTCCTGTTAGGTCAGGCTGCTTTATTTTGAAACATTTGTTCGTTAATTTGAATAGCTGGATTAACCCCAAAAATAAAATAAAAGTAACCAAAAATAAATAAAATAAAACTTACCCTGACTAATAATTTCCATTATCATGATAAGATATATACTTACAGATAGGGGTGCAAACAGATTGGATATTATCCGACCATATTCGAATATGTATTCAAAACTTAGATATGGATATCTGAATCCGTACAGATACAGATACATATATAGTTTTAAATTTTAATTATCTGTATTCGAATAGTTAATATATACTATATAGTTTAATATATATTACAAAAAAATTATGTTATTCACTATATAAAAAGTGGATATCCGTATCGGTATTCGTTTATTATCCGATCCGTATCAAAAAAAAAAAAAAATACAAATATGATTTTATCACTTTTCGATCCTTATTCGATATGTTTCCATTTTCATTTAAAACGTAACGCTAGCTAGCCATTTATTTGGTGTCTGAGCCCAAGAAGAGCCGGTGCATTTTAATAGGCTCACATATCTCAGAACATATGTACATTCTTTTTTATTCAAGTAAAACGAACGCAAACCAGAACATATGTACTTTATTTTTTATTTTGGTTATCATTGATACATCATTTGATGTTGAGATTCACCAAGGCAGTTCAAACGAGTTAATAAGAATATATAAATCTATATAACCACAAAAAAAAAAAACCATTTTGTCGGGTTTATAAGAATATAATAAATACATGATCAAATAAAAATTCATACCTATATCTTTAGTCGGATCAGAGTTGGACAGAATGGGTTAGTTGGTTTACATCATGTTTGGATGGAGAGGAAGGGAGGGATCATATTCAAATCCTCTTCAATACCGTAGAGGATCTCTCTCACTTTATGGTTTAAGATTAAATCTTAGTGGTGCTGTTCGGCTGGAGAGAATTAAGCCTCCTTAAAGTTTAATCCGCTTCCTTTAGCTTCCTTAGCAACTTAATCTTGCCGAACACCGATTCCTTAGCGCGAATCAAGATTACCACCTTTAGCCTCCTTTTGCCCGGATCTTAATCCTCTGTCCGAACTTTAAGGCACCCCTCCCCCTTCCTAAAGCGCTTAATCCTTCACCCACAGATTAAGACAACCGAATATCGGCTCCTTAGCGCTCCTTAAGCTCTTAATCCTTCACTCTTAATCCTTTGTTGCCAAACGACCCCAGTCAGTTTGAGATTCGGGCTAACCTAGGGGCAGCATTCACTAGTGGAAAAAGCACAATCTGTGTCGCCCTATTTATGTCGGTCAATTGAGTCAAACGATACATAAATATTTTTGTATCGGTTTATTAAAAAAATGCGATACAAAAAAATAATTTGTATCGGCTTACAAAAAATCCGACACAGATTCTTCACAATCTGTGTCGGTTATTAGCAAACAGCCGACACAGATTGTTCTGTGTCGGTTCTTTACTAATAACCGACACAGATTGTGAAGAATCTGTGTTGGTTCTTTAGTATTGGCCGACACAAGACAATCTGTGTCGGTTCTTAGTAAAGAACCGACACAGAATGTCAGTGAAAATTTGAAAACCCTCCTCGCGCGAAACAAAGTTTTCATATTTCAAAACCCGGCCTCCGTCGTTTTACTTAGAAAATTTCAAAACCCTCCTCGCGCGAAACCCTCACAAAGTCTCTCATTCCCGCCTCTCCCTCGCCTGTCATTTCTGCGGCCTCTCTCTCACTCAGCATCAACACTTCCTTCGATCTCGGTCTCTCATTTTCGCTACCTCCCTCTCACTCGGCCTCACCTCCTTGCCCGCCTAGGGTTCCGCGCGCGGCCTCACCACCTCCTCCTCGTGGCAAGAAGCAGCACTCTCTTTCGGTAATCCTCTTTGCAAAAATTTGTGTTATTTTGTTAGTTTGCAATAGGCAGAACCCATATGCAAAAGTTTGTGTGATTTTACAAAAATTTGTATGATTTTGTGTGCTTGTGTGATTTTGTATGATTTTGCATGAGTTTGCAATAGGCCTCACCATTTTGTATGATTTTGCTTGTGCAATAGGCCAAATCCTTAATTAATTTGACAGGGACCAAAGTGTGAATTAAATTAATTTGAGGATGGTTGTGTGATTTTTTAGACCCTTATGCAATATGGAGAATTAATGTCATTGAGATGTGAATTGTGTGAATTTTTAGAACCTTATGCAATATAGTAGAGGAAGTAATGAAGAAAATTTAGTTATATATTAGAAACTTTAGTGGTTGCTGAATTTTTTTTAACATTGGTGTTATAAATTGTGTGCTTGTTGGGATATGTGAGATATATGCTAAGAAGGGTTATTGTTAGTATATGTGGAAATTAGTTTATGTGAAATATATATATGTGAATTAGTTTATGTGAGATGTATTGTAAGAAGGGTTATTGTTAGTATATGTGAGATACTACATAATTTTTTTAATTTTTAATTTGCTTGCTTGTTGGAGGTTTAGTTTATGTGAATTATTGTGAATGTATATATATCAATGTAGATATGTAACCTTTGTGCATTTTATGTGAATTGGTTGTATTACATGACATGACAAATTATCTGGATGTTACACATTATTTCGGTTTATTATAAATTCCTAAAGTCCATCTTCTGAAAATTGCTAACTCTTTAATATTTTCATGTGTGATATAGTGTCGGCAACAAAAGGACGGTTGGGAATGCGCCTATTATGTCATGTTGTATGTGAATGACATAATAAATCGCTTCCACGATACTTTTCCGAACATGAAGGTACATATGCATTTATATCTTCCAAACGTAACCTTAGTTGCTCCAAATTTAATTAAATAAATAATTAATTGTATTTTTCAATCATTTAAAAAATGTAGAAATTTGAAGTGGCGACGGCATACACTAATGCGGAGATCAATAGCATTCGAAACATATGGGTTAATTTTTTTATTAAAGAAATAGCCCATCCAAGCAGAACAATTTAATTAGAATGCAATAATTGTAAAACAATTTAATTCAATTTAGGATGTGTAACAATATTTAGGGTTTTAATTTAATTTAGGATGTGTAAGAACAATTTCGGGTTCTAATTCAATTTGGGTGCATAATCCAATTTAGGATGTGTGAATGCATGCTTCTATATAGGCCAACAATATATATGGTAGTTGGCCAAAAATGAAAAAAAAATATTTCAAAATAAAATATAAAATCTGTGTCGGTTGTTTATAAATAACAGATACAAATTGAATATCTGTGTCGGTTGTTTATAAATAACCGACACAAATACTCAATCTGTGTCGGTTATTCATAAAAAACTGACACAAATACCAATTTGTATCTGTTATTTATAAACAACCGACACATATTGGATATTTGTGTCGGTTATTTATAAATAACCGACACAAAATGCCGAAGAAAAAAAATTAAATAAAATAAAAATTAGAAAACTGTATCGGTTATTTAATTAACCGACACAAAAAATATTTATCTGTATCGGTTGTTTAACCGACACAAAAGTCTGTGTCGCCCCAATGTCCGATACAGATAGGCATAAACAACCGATACATATTGTTATTTCTCCACTAGTGATTATTGGACTTTGAGATTCATGCTAAGTTAAAAAGAATGGTCTAGATTCACTAATTGTAAAAGATTCCCTTGTGCAATATTAGAGGATGTGAATTCGGAAGGGATGAAGGGAGGGAAAAAAGAAATCTCGTGACTAATTCTTATTTTGTTGGATATTTAATAGGAGAGTAAGGAATTCTTTTAATCTCCTTTAAACTTGTAAAAATTATAGTGTTAATTTTTAAATTGAAGTGTAATGGAGGTAAACAAGACGAACAAAATAAGAGAATGTAAATATAGTAACATTTTTTTCTATTTCGTCCCTTTCCCTCATGTTCTTTTCCTCCTTTCCTTTCACCTCGTTGTTCTCACATTCCAACCAGATAAAGATATTAATAATGCTGTTTTGACTTCATACAACACAAAAACAATTGAGATAAAAATGAAAAAAAAAAAACATGTGTTGCATAAAGTCAAAACAACACAGTCGATATTTTTATCTATTAATTCCATCTCCTATTGAGTATTGACCTTGATTAGAGAATGACAATTTCTTTTGGCTTTTTTATTAAAGGGCTCTAGCACACTCCAGTGTATTTTAAATTTTATACTCGAAAATCGAACTTGCAACTTCTCAGTATAGAGACAAGACTCGTACCGTTGCACTAAACTTGCGGTTCTAGAGGATGACAAATTATCAAACACCCTTTCTCTTCTTTAGACTTAATTTCATATCCTGCTGTTTGTCTAAATTGTTTTGAACATTCACCACTTTTTTCACTTTACTTTTGTTTTTAAATAAACCTGAGGATACAAACTTTGTAGCCCCATCTTATTAATGAATATGGACATGGTTCTTATTTTTCCTCAGAAAAAATAATATCAAAATACAAGTGGTGGATCGATCGGTGATCGGGTGGTTATTAGCCCTGAGTGTTCTGGGTAAATCCGATCGGGTCGGAGAGCCTCCTGCAGATATAATGAGTCTCGGTCGAGTCAAATTTTACACAGACATAAGAGAAAATGAGCTTTAAAAAATTTGGGCAGAAGGTAATGTACGAGTTTTTAAAGATACTAAATCAAATTGCACTATCTGGAAACAACTAAACATGGCGAATAAAAATCAAAAGTGCTGTATTAGTAAATTCTTTTTTTGTAAATATCAACTCTAAATAAAAAAATTAAGAGATTTCGGCAGTTGAATTTTGAATGACAGTAGATACGGATCCATTTTCATTTAAAAACAATCACTAGCTAGCCCTTTTAAATATCTGAGCCCAATAAAATTATGTTCATCAAGAGCCCACAACAAAATCTTCAACTTATATCTCATCCCGAAAATATTTTCTATAAGTCGCAAGATGTGAAGTCAAGAAGCATAATTGGGTGCAAATTTGAAACGATTTGAAAATGAAACCGGACAAACCTATTTCTTCCTCCTTTTAATTATGAACCTACACGGCTGCATCTAGGTGTCAACTAGCTGACTCGGTCCGAGCTAGATCCTAGGTTAGCTTGTTAATTTTGTACCGATCTACAGTCAAGCGAGCTGGACCTAGAGCATCCGAGCTAAAATCTCAGTTTGAAATCGTGACAAGTTAGCTCGAGCGGACAAGCTGGCTCGCTGGGTCTGGCTGGATCTTGTTTTAAGAAAAAAAAAATTACAAACTTTGTAGATCGAGCTGAACCGAGCTAGACAGTATAAAATGCACACAATTTCATACAAATTCACAAATTGATGTCTAGCTGAGCCAGCTCGTGACCCTAACTTGAACTCGTTAATTCTAGACCAAACTAGTGGCGAGCTGGCTTGTTAACAGCTCGGTCCAGTTAACGAACGAGCTGTTAACGAGTGAGTTAGTTGCTAGTCACGATCAAAGTTACGAGCTACAAGTTTTTTTTGCCAACCCTGCCCACACCCGATTTCTCTTCCGATCATCAATTGCATCCATATTTGATAATTTGACGAATTAAGAAAAATCAAATAAAATCTGAAGACTTAATCAATCACAATTCACAAACCACCATAGATAAAACAGTTACATCTATTGACAAAAACATGCAACGACAATAGGCCAAATGAAACAAAATGCAACAAGAGTACACAAACACTGATTTCCAAAGTAAACCAACAAATTAAAAATAAACACCGTTAAGAATCTCTGCTTACGGTCTGTTTTTTGGCACCGCAAGAGAAACACTCGCTCTCTCCACCAGCGACCAGTTCACATATAAGTGAACATTTTAGAGCTTAATATCTGACGTAGATATAATGCGCGGTTGAAACTTTAAGGCAAGCACACAAAAATACAAATACACAATTGCAGTGGAAGGAGTATTTCAACCGCCGTGAGTACTTTATGATTTAACAATGGTAAAGTTGTTTGCATCCCCGTGAAGTGTAAGGTCCCCCCTTGGTACAAGAGTTAATGCATACTTGTTTATTTTGATTTAATGGACCGTAATCTATCTCCTTGAGAATCCGTCGGTGTACATCGGAGTTCATCTGAAATTCATCCGCATCAGTTTCCACTCGGTTCCACTTCCACACATCAACATATTTGCCTTCATGAATATATGCCTCAGAATAGCGAGCGCAACTGACGAGAAGGAAAGTTATTAATAGTACTATGGTGATTATTTTGGTTGTATATCTCATTTTTGGTATATATCTATATCTTTTTGTTCTTCGGCTTATTGCAAAACTTATAGGAGGGGGCTCTATTTATAGTGGAAGTTTCGGTAAAAATATTGGCAATTCGCTTAAAAGTGTGTGAACGCATTTTTGTGTGTGAGCTTTGAATGTGGGTGTGAGCTTTTTGTGTGGTAATATGTTCATTTTGACCCCACTATAATATTTTAAAAAGAGTAATTGTGTTTTCATGGTATAAGTTGATGAAATTAATATGATTTTACAAAAATAGAAAACTTGAAATTATTTAATGATAATTATTGAAGTTGCTAATAGGATTTTTATAGTTACAAAAATAAGGAATCTTCATTTTTGTTGTTATTTCGAATTGAAGTCTAGTATCTTAATGCACGATAAAAATAAATAATTAAATATTAATCATAGCTACAAGTTTATAATTTTAGAATGACTAGCTACACATGATCTACAATTTCTAATTCAGATATAATATTTTAGAAACTGTAGTAAATTAATTTAGAAACCTTCTAATTTTGACCACTTGACTTTATAGTAAATTCATTTGAAACTTTAAAATTTTCACATGTAGACACATCACTCATAAGGTAAAATGATTTTAACGGTTTGGATTCGTCGTTCGAAATCAATCTGATATGTTTTAGAATTAAGAATATAAAGAGATTTGGTACTCCTAGGACTAGGAGCAGCCTAGTTATACTCTGGTTATATAAACTTCAAGTAAAAAGGTTGTTATGAATTGGTGGGGTACATTATAGTTCAAAATGAAATAATTAATTAATTATATACGGTGTCGGATAGGATGGTGGCTTGATTTTTTATTCTTTTCTAATTTTTTTTATTTTTTCTAATCTCGTATGTGGTGTCTAGAACATAGTTTTTCTTGATGAGTAGAACTAGGGTGCTCCTAAGTTCATCAAGTCTCTTTGTGAATTCAATTTTGAAATCTATCGAATTGATTTTAAACGATAAATCCAAACCGTTAGAATTATTCTACCTAATGAGTGATGCATTAACATGTGAAAATTTTAAAGTTTTGAATTAATTTAGTATATAGTCAAGCGGTCAAAATTAGAAGATTTATAAATTAATTTTAATACATTTATTTTTTGAACGTCTTTTAACTACTTGATTCTATATTAAATTAATTTGAAACTTTAAATTTTCATATGTAGACGCATCACTCATTAGTTAGAAGGATTTCAATAATTTATATTTATCGTTTAAAGCCAATTAGATAGATTTTAAAATTGAATTTACAAAAAAACTCGCTGAACTTAGGACCACCCTAGCTCTACTCATCAAGAAAAATTATGTTATCATGGAGTGGTTGAAAAGATGAGTGTACAATCAGAATATCGCTGTATAAAGCTTAAACAGTACTGTTAATAACTTTATACTCTCATGTGATGATACTGAGATAGGGCCGATTTTTTTATTAATAGAAAAATAATTAAATAAATATCGTGATTAAGGAATGTTTCCGACTTTTTGTAAAAAGTGGAAAAAACCGTTATCCAAAACAACGGCAGTGGACGCTGTTCAAAATCGCGGCCGAATTAGCACAGAACGATTAGCGGATGGAGGAGATAAACACGGGCCGCTGTTCCAAATCACGGCCAAACGGGCTGCTGTTCCGAATCACGGCCAGATGCGGGCCGCTGTTCTGAATCACGGCCAGGTGCTTTCTCATGTGGAAAAAGGTTTAATACACGAAAGCAATACGCATCTGCACATCTATGCTATTCAAAATGCATATTATGGAAAAAAGAATTATGCTATCTATCATTTGCTGCATTGTACTGTAGAAGCTCCTATATTTATAAGATCTACATTTATTTATAGTGCAAAGCCGTTAATAGTCTACATATGTGTTAAATGGACGGCTAGCATAGCAAAAGAGAAAGAAAAAAAATGCAATGAATACTCTGTTTTCTCTATTAATAAACCGACTATTTTAATAGAAGTATGAAACATTTGTCATTATAAAAAAAAAAAAAAAAAAGAGACAGGAGATGAAAAACAGAAAAAGTATGCACTGTGAAACGTTAATTAGACAAACAGAAAACTTAGAAGACCTTGAAGAAATCACATGCAAATATATATATATTATCAAACAAAACTACAAATAACAGCGGCCCGCACCTACAAATTTAAAAGATGCAAATATTTATAAGAAAGCACCTGGCCGTGATTCAGAACAACGGCCCGCACCTGGCCGTGATTGAGCAAATGGCGGCCGTGCACCGGCCGTGATTCGGAACAGCGGCCCGTGTTTATCCCCTCCATCCGCTAATCGTTATGTGCTAATTCGGCCGCGATTTTAAACAGCGTCCACTGGCCGTTGTTTTGGATAACGGTTTTTCCACTTTTCACAAAAAGTTGGAAACATTCCTTAATCACGATATTTATTTAATTATTTTTCTATTAATAAAAAAATCGGGAGATAGGGACACCCCAACAGTACTGCATGCAAACATTCAAGACATTATTTTTTTGCTACAAGCCTACGACAATTGTCCGGTCCCCAATTTAATTAATATGTACAAAACAATAATAATTGGAGTATCCAACTGTATTTTGGACTGGTTGAAATTTGCATGTAAGAAAAAAAATAACCATGCTTTGGATTCATTTTTTAAATAAATGATCTTGATAATTTTCAAAATTAATATTCATCAAGTATAACTTTTTTTGTGAAATTCAACATTTAGAATGGGATATATACATATTTATAGTTAGGGGAAATTTCACATATACCCCTCAAAAACTTCAAAATTACGTATTTCCCCCTCTAAAATTTGAAATTACATATTCCCCCCTCCAAACTTCAAAAACTCACAAATTTACCCATTTTATTGTCTTTTATATTAAAACTCGTTCTAAATTTATAAAATACCCATTTTACCCTTTATTAAAAGCATATAAATCTTATCATGCTCAAATTTGAATATGAACACAAGATTTTAGATTTGTGCACACAAGATCAGCACAAATCTTGATGCAAAAATGCACGCATATTGAAGCAACATGCACAAATCTTAATGCGATACGCACTAATCGAAATTGCTTTAAGATTCGTGCGGATTAGATTAGCACGAATATTGAAGCGACGCGCACGGATCGGACGGTAGAAGAACCCTTCAGATCAAATAATTTGAGTCTCATGAGATTTATATATTTTTAATAAAGGGTAAAATGGGTATTTTATAAATTTAGAATGAGTTTTGATATAAAAGACAATAAAATGGGTAATTTTGTGAGTTTTTGAAGTTTAGAGGGAGAAATATGTAATTTCAAACTTTAGAGAGAAATATCTAATTTTGAAGTTTTTGAGGGGTATATGTGAAACTTTAGAGAGCGAGTGTTTCTCTTGCGATGCCAAAAAACAGACCGTAAGCAGAGATTCTTAACGGTGTTTATTTTTGTATTCTTGTTGCATTTTTTTCATCAATTGATGTAACTGTTTCATGTATGGTGGTGGTGAATTGTGATTTTTTAAGTCTTCAGATTTGATTTGGTTTTTCTTACTGATTCGCAAATTATCAAATATGGATGTAATTGATGATCGGAAGAGAAATATAGGGGTGGCAAAAAAGCTCGTAGTTCGTGGCTTGATCGTGACTCGCATCTAATTCGCTCGTTAACAGTTCGTTCATTACTGGATCGAGCTATTAACTAGTCAGCTCGCCACTAGCTCGGTCCAGAATTAACCAGTTCAAGCTAGGATCTAGCTTGCTCGCTAGCTCGTGATATGACTCGGCTAGGCATCAATTTGTAAATTTGTATGAATTGGTGTGCATTTTATATTGTCTAACTCAATTCAGCTCAACCCACAAAGTTTGTAGAATTTTGTTTTTCTTAAAACACGATCCATTTAGATCTAGCGAGTCAGCTCATCATCTCACGAGCTAGCTCAGGCTGGCATGTCACAATTTCAAGTTAAGATTTTAGCTCAGATGTTCTAGGTCCAGCTCGCTTGGTTGTAACTCGGTCCAAAATTAACAAGGTGAGCTAGAGTCTATCTCGGACCGAGCCAGCTCGTTGACATGTAGCCGTGCAGGTGCGTTTCATAATTAAAAAGAGGAAGAAATAGGTTTGTCCGGTTTCATTTTCATATCGTTTCAAATTTGCACCCAATTATGCTTCTTGACTTCACATCTTGCGACTGATAGAAAATTTGTTCGGGCTGAGATATAAGTGGAAGATATTATTGTGGGCTCTTGATGAACAGGGTTTTATTGGGCTCAGATACTTAAAGGGCTAGCTAGTGATTGTTTTTAAATGAAAATGGATCCGTATCTACCGTCATTCAAAATTCAACTGCCGAAATCTCTTAATTGCCACTATTTAACTAGGACATCAGCGAGTTGGATGGGATTGAATTGAAATTACTTAATTTCTACCCGATCCAGTTATAATATATCTCTGTTCAAAATGAGGGTATTGTACTGCTATTTATGTTATACCCTATGTCTTGATTTTTCTCTGTTGCTACTTTCTCTGATTAGTGGTCCCCGTTGTCAGTGTAGCTGGTGATTTGTAAAGCGATGTGTTCTATGTTTTAGCAAATAGTATAGGTTAATGGTTCGGCTGTGGGCTTTACCTATTTTTCTCTGGTTTGTCATTAACTAAAATACTAAGTTTTGTTTCTCTGCATGTGGGCCTTCTTATCGGGTTGAATTGTCAATCAGAAATAGGATAAGTTTTATGTATTTTATATCATTTGTGTTTTGATTTATATTGATAAATTGTCAATTACAGTGGGTTTTCACTATAATGGTTTTCATTATACTTTATATCATTTATCAAGTATTTATACTGTCATGGCCCCAATCCCCTGAAATATTTCAATTGGATTGAAATATTACAAACCATCAACACCTAACATCTTCTTCTTTAGTAAGTTTTCTCTGCAAAGATTGGAAACTAATAAAGTGTTTGATAATTTTCTGATAATGGAAATTATTGGTTCATCATGCGCCAAGAGTGGATCTGTGTGATGCGGTGTGGATATGTTTAGAACCAAAGAAAAGGGAGAACTTTGGAAATTCTTCCCGGGGACTTAATTGCTATTATACCAACTGCAAATTTCTTGCTATTTTGGAAATAACAGCAGATTTCTTTTTCTGCTGGTATAATAACAAAAACAATTGCTATTATACCAACTGTTTTTGTATTGAATCAACTGTTTCTTGCTATTATACCTACTTCAAATTTTCCTCTTCTAATTTATTTGTCTAGAAAGTTTGGTGTGTATTATTTAGAACTTTTTTTCTTCATCATTAATTGTTATTTCTACTGTTCTACACATTATCTGTTGTTCCAAAACCTGCAACTTTGAGTGACAGCTTGAAACCACTTCGTCACAACTCACAAGCGAGAGATTGGAAGGTACATTATTATTTCATCTTGTAATTACAACTTTTGGAGCATAAAAATGTGGATTAAATACAATTTATCAAGCTTGTTGTCTTAGTTGGACTCTAATCCAAAAATCACTATCACTAGACTTTATCTCTTTTAGTTACTGAGTTTTTCAAAAACACAAAAATATAATAAAATGTATATGGTATTTTTGTACTAAACTCTGACATGAGGATGAAAATTGCCGTCCAAACTTAATTGAATCATTAAATTCACTAATTGTTAGTGTTATCCTATGATTTTCCTTTAAAAAAAAGAAACTATTGAATAACCCACTATTTTACAACCTAAAGTATATGTGTAAAAAAAAAAAAAATTATCTGGAGTTCACTTGCAGTAGGAATACAATGTAATATACACTTTTGAAATCTGATGGATAAATTATTTCCTTATTAAAATCTCCAAAATAAACCTTGTCCCGAAAAAATAGTTTGCAAAGTCCAATATAGCCAACCATAGGACCGAAAAAATAGCCCGAGGTGGAATGCACTGGGTCTCTTTACTATGTCAACCTTTCTATTGCTTTATCAATTGTAATTGTCCGATACATTTATGATTTTGTAATGAAAATGGCCTAAGGTAGAATGTACTAGGCCTCTTTACTATTTGTGCTAAAGCAGATCAGACAGTTCTGATCTAAACTCAAAATTTATGTGAATTCAGGTTTATTGAGGGGTAATTGGCCTTGAAATATCTAGCTAGAGAAAAATTTGGAAACCACACATTAGGATAGGTACAGTAGTAGATAGTAGATACTGGTATATATCACACAGTGGTATAATAATTTTTTACCTTAAATTCTCTGATTGACAGTGGTCAGATGAGGCACCAGTTCTCTGATTGATTCAGTCTATAGACTGTTGTACTTTGATTTGTTTACAAGCATTCTATAGAGTCATTCACGCGTCCCTCTAAATTGTGATTTTGATTTCTTATTTTTGTAAACTTTGCAGGTCATTGCCTGGTCTTAAAATCAAAGACAAGATAAATGATGACATAAGCCTACTATCTGAATTGACATCCTTGTGAGTTCACTAAATTTGTTTAGAAATTAATCTTCAAATGAAATTGCAGTGATTCGTAGTTAATTTTTCAAAATATTTGTTTTAAATTATAGTTAAACATTATCAGGCATTAATATCAATATCAAATGGTAATGAAAAATATTCAAAATTACTCAATTTTCTTTTTTTTTAAGGTTAGTTGGCAAGTGCCAAACTAACAGTTTGTATTATAAAAAAGTTTATTTACAAGCCTACTACTATACAAAGCCCTTTTTAGCCTTTACTGTCCTCCTATCTCGTATAGCCCCGAACTATCTATCTATCAAACATAATCTGCAGCAAGATGCTATAGGTACCGCATGTCCTCCTACCCCTTTTGTATCTCTACGTTGCCTGGTTCTAACTGTTTTGCAACCAATCATGGATTTCCAGCACCGTGCTCGCTATCACCACACCTGCCGGTCTACTAATGTGGGTAAATAATCTCTTGTTTCTCTCTCTCTAGAGTGACCAGGCCCCTGCTGCCCACGTCGTATCCCATCTTACTCTCGTCTGGCCCGTCATTGAGGACCTGGTTTCTAACCATATCTCTATGAGGCTTTTCTTCAGCATCCTTCTATATGGCAAGTTGAGCTCCCTCATCAGACCCTTCCAAAATGTCCTGGCATATGTGCAGTCCCAGAGCATGTGTCCACATGTTTCGACCCCCGTTGAGCTGTACAGGTGGCATTCTTGGGGCATAATACATCCTCTAGTAAGAAGCACTTCCTGTGTTAGTAGGCTGTTCTGCGAAACCAGCCATACAAATATCCTTACCTTTGTCGGAATTCTGAGTTTCCAGAGAGGTTTAGAATACTTGCATCGCATACACCTGTCATGTAAAATCCTATATGTGGATGAGCAAGTGAATTGGCCATTGTTGCTCCATCTCCACTGTCTCCCTCCATTTGACGGGTCCTGTTCCATTGATACCTTGTAAAAGTTCCGATTTTTTCCCAATTCCTTTATGAAAAAAAATCTGTTAGCCGCCTCCCAGAGTGCTTCCTCCGGCCCATATATCCTTTGTATTACTTGCGCCCATTGGCTATTTGGTGCTTGCTCCATCCTCCAAACCCACTTGACAAGCAAGGCCTCGTTTTGTGTCTCGAGATCTATAACGCCCATACCTCCATTCTTTGACAGAGTACATACCGTCTCCCAGTTCACTAAGCAATTTATTATCTCTGCAGGCTTCATTCCCCTTCCATAAGAAGTTCCTTCTCATTCTGTCTATGTGTCTAAGCACCCCTTTAGGAATGGTTAGTACCTGCATGTAGTGCAACGGCATGGCCGACAATACCGACTTTACCAGGGTCACTCGCCCCCCATATGAGAGGAAGTTGGACTTCCACCCTTCCATACGCTGTTGCACGGCGTTGATCATCGGTTGCAAGTCTATTTTCTTCGGTTTCCCCACCGTGAGTGGCAAGCCCAGATACCTTAATGGTAGTTGGGAGGGTTGACATGCCAGTATGTTTTGCACCACTGAAACTCTACCCTGTGGAATGCAGATTGGTACAAAGGTGCTCTTGGACTTGTTAATTTTCAGACTCGAGAGCTCTTCGTACACCTGCAAAATTCGAGCCAGTATTCGAAGGGTTGTTGGATGTGATTCACATATAATGACCGTGTCATCTGCAAATTGTATCGGTTGAGGTGACATAAAAACTGGGTTAGGTATTAGGGTTGAGGCACTGAGGAGGAATCTTGTCAAGGAGTCTGCCACTATAATGAAGATCATGGGTGATAGGGGATCACCCTGAGGCACTCCTCTTTGGTGTTTGGAAAAGGCTGTAAGGCTACCATTAACCCTTATTGCCGATGATGCCGTCTGCCAAATGTGCAGCATTGATGCTATCCATCTCGGTGGGAACCCCCGTTCTATTAACAGATTGACTGTAAAACACCAGTCCACCGTATCGAAAGCCTTTTTGAAGTCTACCTTGAACAAGATTGCCGGGACTTTTTCCTTCGTATAAAAATTCAGAAGTTCCCTTGCCACTAGGAAGGACTCCGCCATTGATCGGCCTTTGACAAATGCCGTCTGGTTTGGGGCAACCAGTCTATCAAGCATAGGCGCAAGTCTTGTTGGCCAAGACTTTTGTGATGAATTTGACAATCATGTTAATCACACTAATGGGTCTGTAGTCTGCCGAGTTTGTCGGGTTCTGTTTTTTCAGAATCAGTGTAATAGTGGATTTGTTAAGCGGCCCCAGGCTTGCCCTTTGCTCTTGGAGTGCATTGATGACCTCCATGGTATCCCTCTTTATTAGTGGCCAGAAGTGTTGATAAAATTCAGTCGGAAATCCATCCGGGCCACTTGCTTTGTCTTTGGGTATGTCGCTCAAAGCTCTGCATGTTTCTGATTCCGATATCAGGTCATCGAGCTGTTTCAACTCTTCGAAGAACACAGGCCCTACCCTCCCCGTCAGATCGAAGGGTCTACGCTGTTGCGACCTGATCCCCCTCAGATTCTTGTAATATTGCAATAGGTAATTTCCTATCTTATCTTGTGCAATGCTGTGCCCTTCTTCTGAGTGGAGAGTGATGATGGAGTTGGTATTTTTCCTGCTATTTGCCATAGCATGGAAAAATTTCGTGTTTTTGTCTCCCAGCTTGAGCCAGGCACAGCCCGACCTTTGTTTCCATCTGGCTTCCTTTTCCCCTGCCAAAACAAAAATATGTTCTCTCAGCCTTATTCGGAGCTGGAATTCATGCATGCTCAGTGTTCTCAGTTCTTCTACTCTATCAAGCTTTTGAAGGAGCCACTTGGATCTTTTGAGGAAGGTCTCCTTCGATTGGAACCGCAAGAGAGCCCATTTGACTAGCTCTTTTTGAGTGTTCATCAGCTTTTTCCTAAAAGTTTGGACTGTATTTCGCGGGTCGGGTATCTCATTCCATGCCTCCGTGACTATGTGGTCTATTTCCCTATAGTTTAACCAGAACAACTCAAATTTGAAACAGCGCTTGGCTGAGTTAGTATGTGGCTTGACTGTAAGGAGTAAAGGTGCATGATCTGAGGCTGCCGTAGGGAGGTCTTCTAGAGAGCGCGAGGAACCTAATGAATCCCAGTGGCCCGAGATAAGAGCCCTGTCCAGCTTGGAAAAGGTAGGGTTGGGTCTCTTGCTGGACCATGTGAAAAATGTCCCTTGAAGCGGCACCTCCGTCAGGCCGGTCTCATCAATGCATCGGTTGAACGCTTGCATTGTTCCAATGTTTCTACTGCCCCCCGTCGTGTCGTGCGTGGTCCTGAAAAGATTAAAATCTCCCACTACTATCCAAGGCAGATCATTATTTCTTGCTGTATTAGTTAGTTCTTCCAAAAATAAAATTTTGTCATTGTCATTTTGTGGTCCATAAACACAAGTAACCATAAATTGAAAATTTGCTCGCATTAATGTCACATTTAGGCTATAATTATTAATCTCTACATTTTGAGAGGTGTAATCCGAACTCCATGTGAGTAGGATCCCTCCTCTCGTTCCCTCGGCATCAAGCACACTAATTTTTTTAAATTTTGCCGGGCACACTTGTCGTAATTTAAATATAGAGGATTGGTCACATTTGGTCTCTTGAAAACAAACAAGGTCTGGTTTAGCTTCAATAACCACATCCTTAACTACCGCACATTTTTTACTATCTCCTAATCCTCGCACATTCCAATCTAGCACTTTAAAAGGAAAATTAAAATTAAAATTCATTGGTTCATCATTCATAAGGAAACTATTACACAAAAAGCACTCATCAGGTGCAATAGGAGAGCATTACACAAAAGGACACTAGGTGTCTAAATTATGCTCTTAAATAAGATTAAAGTAAACTAACACTAACTACCCTACTTGGAGGCCGAATCCCCTGCCCCTTCATAATCCGTGAGCTCGTCATCAGAATCAAAGTTGATACCACCCAAAACGGATTCCTCCTCCACATTGGCCCCCTCCTGAATCATTTCTCCGGTTCCCATACCCACTACCGTCTGCTGAATTCCACAATAGAGGTCCGCTTGCATTACCTGAGTTGCATTGAGCGGGTTGTCTTGAAGGAACTCATCATTAAGGGCCCTCCTAAGTTCGGCCTCACCTTCTATTGCCCTGCTGCACGCACCCTTCGCCATTTTGGGCACCACCTTCCTTGTTCTCTTAGGTGGGGTTGCATAGGATCTCGCTGGACCTCTCTTGGAGATGCGAGCACTCCTCCTAGGTCCCTTTGGTGATTGGGGTCCTTCCTCTACTCCTATTTCAATCCCTTCTTCTTCTCCCCCCACCTCTTCTTCCTCCTCCCCCATTGCTTCATTAATGGCCGGGGCTTCATTGATGCCAGCTCCTTGTTCTACCTCCTCAATTGCTACAATATTGTCTATGACTTCAATAATTCCAGCACCTCCTTCTTCTTCGATTCCTCCATTTTTCTCATCTTCTTCCTCATTGGGACTCGGGACGACCTCAATCCGTCCTCCTGTTGGTCTGCTAGTACCCTCATTGTCATCCTCTTGTGCCATCCCATCAACCTCAATCATTAACTCACGAAACTCTACACTACACATACCTTTGTATGATTCAGTGTCTGATTGCTTGATGGTCGGTTCGGCTAGTTCGTCGGGGTCGTACTCCATTAGCAGCCGCCTTTGCTCTAAGCTTGCCATCGCCTCCCTTTCCTCTTCATGTGGCTCCTCACTCGCCTCCCAGTACTCCTCTGGTTCGGGCTCCCCCTCATAGTCGTAGTTAATGAAGTTGGCTGCCCCAGTCTCCTCTATTTGTGTATCTTCTTCCCAACCCGGTTTGAAGCTAACCGGGTCTGAACCCTTGGAGCTCCGAATTTGACTTACTCCAGAAAAGGTGTCTGCGTTTTGTTGGTGGGTTTCGCTTGTGGGCTCACTGTTGGTATGTTGGTACCTATCTCCTCTCCTCCAGGGCCTTGGTTAGTAGTGGCGGCACCTTTGAATGGGCTGATTTGGGCTGCACTCATTGAAATTACTCAATTTTCGTTTTCAGGGATCTTTCTTTAAACCCTGGCCTTGTTGGCTCGCTCCCAGAAAACATTAGCAAACTACAAAAGCTTACAACCCTGTATTTACAATTTTAATATATAACAATATATTATACTACTTAATTGAATTAAAAGACAAAAAATAAAGGTAAAGGTCTTATGTTTTTATACTCTTTGACTTGTGTAGGATACTGCAAGGTTGGAATTTCACTGGCACCACACCAACTACAATAGGAAATTTGAGAAATTTAACCTTTTTGTCAGAATTACTGACCATTGATTCAGCTTGAATATTGGAAATTTTAATTCAGTTTCTATTATTAATGAATACGAAACTCAAGGTACAGTAATTTATATTTACATGTTGGTCTTTTATAACTTCAATTATCATAAAATTGCAGGGCCCTTAATTAAAATAATTTCAGTATGAGTATACCTTTTACAATTGGTTTACTCTCAAATTGTTGTATTGGCTTCATCTAGCTGATAACCAGCTTACAGAACCCCTTCTTATGTCCAGTGGCACATCTCCTGGTCTAGACAATAAGGCTGTGTACGGAGAAACGAGGCGGACAGCCATCGGCATGCATACCTGATCTACCCACCATCTCTGAGATAATTAGGTTGGTCTTCTCGATATTTTATTAATAGATACTTTTTTGAATTTGAATCAAGCAACACGATTTAGAGAACTTGAGTCGGTTTAAATCGGTATATGCTGCTTGATAACTTCTACTGTTTTAAAGACTTGATCAACTACTTCCTTTGTTTTTCAAAACCAATTTGTTGATGTGTCTTGATCCCTTTAGAAACAATGATTTCCCAATTAGCGCATATCTTTTAAGAAGGTTTTTTTTTTCCAAAGTTTTACTTGCTGGCAAGCAATACAGTATCTTTACAGGAGAATTTGTGCTCTGACATACAACTTCTTTATATGTCACGGCATTATGCTCACACCCATTAAATATCATCTCATGTACAATATCCAATCCTTTTCTTCCTTCTTTTCTGGCACAAATTAAAATGCAGGAATGTATCTCCAAAAATGCGGGGTTTGCATAGTTTTTTTTTTTTTTTTTTTATGATACTTCTTTTATAGTGAGGCTATGGTACTATGCATAACGCATATTGGTCCGTATTTTTGGATCACTACCTCTGTTTACAAAGTTCAAATAGTTGATCTGAACCGTTCAACATGATAAAATTACAAATTGTCTCTTTTTTTTCTTAAAAATAAGTAACACTAGTACACTACTGTATTTTTTTTTTTTCATCTTTCTTTAATTTATTTAAAAAGAAGTGTTATATATGTAGGTAGAGAGGCTTAACACAAGTAGAGATTTAATTTATTTAATTGTATGACCAGTGTATAAATGCGCTTTTCTCCTTTTCTTACCTTATTTTGATTGATGGACGGGTTGATTTGGTGATTAAATAATGGATTGCTTAAATATGTGACTTGAAGTCTTGAACCAAATTCTGCTCTCTTATTAATCATTGGGTTAATCTGAAATGGTAAAGTTTGATCAACGCTCTTGAATTTCTGCTCTTACAGGAAGAAATTAACAATTGGAGTGCTTCTACAATCTACACTGACAACAAATTCTGGAATTATGAGGGGTTTACATATCCGCCGCTGTTTAAGTATTAGGATAGCTTTTAACTGAATTTTATGGGATCTCTCATATTTACAATCAGACATGTGTATTCCTAAATGGATGTAAGTCTACGGTAATTAATTTGAATGCAAAAAAAAAAAAAAAAAAAAATCTTATGAATGTTTACAAGATCTATCATGATTTATTTATGTAATACATCTATAATTATTTGTTGAGATTAATTACTGTGATTTAATACTATCAATTCCCACCACACAGAATGTGAGCACTTAACTAGTTTAAGAAAGGTGATGCTGTCATAAAATATAATCTTAGACTAATCTCAAATTTTATTTTCTTTAATATAACTAGTTTGCAATTTTTATTTTTTTAAGAAGATAACCTCTTCTTTTCAATTCTTTATGTATGTTAAAAATCCGTCTTAATATTAACAAAGGAATTGAACATCTCTTTTCTTTTTTTAAAGGTCCGTGGCTTTAAGGAATTGTACAGCGTCAGCTATTTAATCTCAACTTTAAACAACGGTCAGCTAGCTTTTCATTTTAAAATTAAAAATACTAGCATATATATATGCAAACTTATCATTTCATCTATTCCCAACTTGCTAATCATGTTTGATATCTGATTTGCAAATTTATGAAGGTGTATTATATGAATAATTTTTTTGTAATAAATATGTTTTTTTTTTAAAACCAACAAAAATACGGACTCACATTTTGTATTTTTCAGTTGTATAATTCCGTGTGGCGTGTGGCTATTGTTTTTGTATCGAAACTAATGTTTTGTTGCTTTCATCATTGGCCATTTTTTATCAAGCAAGAGATCTCCACTCTCGAGTAGAGGTGTTCAAATGGTTTGGTTTATTTGATTTTAAACCGAACCGAAAAATTTTGGTTTAAATGGTTCGGTTTTTCGGTTTAAATGGTTCGGTTCGGTTTTGAATTCTCAAAACCGAATAAACTGAACCGACCGATTTTATTAATAGTTTGAGATTCGTGTATTATTTTGGTTCATTTTCGGTTTTGAATCTACGTGTTTGATTTTTTGAGATTGAATTTCTCTATTTGGTTCAACCAAACAAACCATTTATTAATAGTTTGAGACCATTTATTTTAAACCATTTATTTTAAACCATTTATTTTCGATTCAACCAAAACATTTATTTATTCCTCTATTCGGTTCAACCGAACAAACCGAAGTTTAAATCGGTTTAAACGGTTCTGTTTTAATTCAGTTTGTTATTTTAGTTCGGTCGGTTCGGTTGGATTTTCATAAACCGAACAATTCGGTTTGACTATTTTAGTTCGGTTTGAACCGAACCGACCGGTTGAACACCCCTACTGTCGAGATCGTCTCTGCATGATCTCGAGCCTGATATCTTGTGGTAAATTAGCTGGGGTCACCTTGCATTATCTCTGGTACTTTTTTAAAAGAAAAGATATATATTCTGAACTTTAATTATGTACGCCTTAAACTCAACTTTAGACAAGATCAGCTTTTAGCATATATGCAAACTTGCCATCTCACCTACTGTTGATGATTGGTTTGAAACAGGGGCAGATTCAGAATTTTTATCGGGGGGCAAAAAAATATCGAATCGGATTTAAACTCATTAACTAATTGAGTATTTAATAAAAAATAATACTTTAACTTATACTTTATAATGCTCTGACTTATAATTTCTGACATTATGACTTGTAATTATAATAACCAATCATATTTTAATAAATTTATTTTAATTTTAACTATAATTTTATCCCGAATGACCAATTAAACATCCAGAGGGGGGGCAAAAAAAATTTCAGGGGGGACAAAGCCAGCCGGAACCGATAAATCTCCACTAAAACTCAAAATCCATGAGTGGGGGTTGGCTGCCCCTCTGAACTACACTGGGTCTACCCCTATTTTGAAACACTTCAAGAAGCTTGCCAATATGATGAATTTTTTGAAAAGTAGTCTGATTTTGGAGTTTTCAAAAGATCAAATCATAAGAATCTGAGTAGCATTATACATTAGCATGCAACAAATGTAAGAAGCCTGAAACAAGTAATGAGGGTCGTATTCTAAAGAGAATGAGGGCTTCTGTCGAGACAGGTTGTAAGACAAGTTTAAAGTTAAAAAGTACTGATATAAATGGAGGATGGGTAGTCATTAAAGTTAATCTGGAACACAATCATATTTTGCAACCCGAATCAGCCTTTCTAATATCTGGTTACCGATATATTCTTAAGAGAATACAGGATCTACTGAATCATCATGAAGAACAAGGTTTGCCTATGTCTGTTAATATTATTTTGATAATAAATATTAAAATTAACAACTTATTGATATGAAACTTACAATTTATTCATATACAAATTAACAACTATTGGTAACAACAACATGACTATTCATACCTACATTATCAGATTTTCAATCAATAAAATATAGAACATACATATCTAACTAAACAGTGAGGAATTCTGGTATTTAATAACAAATAAAATTAAATTAACAGTAATAACAAGGATTCATATCAAACAGTTTTGATATTTATATAAAAATCATAATCTGAATGAAACAGTGAGGGATGAGAACAACACAAAAATACACATCTAAATAAAATGTGAGGGTTGAGAAAAAAAAAAGTATTCATACCTACAATATCAGGTTTGAATCAATAACATATGAAGTATACACATCTCTTCTATTACCAGATGAATGAAAATAAAAATTTAATAGAAATCGCCTGAGATGGACTAACATAATAAATGGAAAAAAAAAATACCTGATATTAGCAAGAGAGATCAAAACAAATGCACGAAAATCGCCTAATAGTACATCACAGACATCAATTGAGAACTAATTGCAGGATCGCCTGATATCGGCTGAGATCGCCTGAGATCGGATGAAAGATAATTGTGATATCGCTGAGAAATAAGTGTACGATCGCCTGAGAGGTAGTTATCATCAGGGGACATTTAGGGGACTAATAAGGGGAACAAAATCATTACTCAAAAATGATTGTAGCCATACATTGAAGAGAAAATCTTATTACTAATTGTATGAACAATTAATAAAGAGATGTCTGTTAGTTTTTGGTATCTATATCAAATAAGATTGGTTTTTGTAAGATTTCTAATAAAATATTGAAACCTAATAAGGTGTTGGGAGGTTTAAATCTTTATGAGATGCTTGTGGTTAATTTAATTATGATATCAGTTTATGATACTGTACTGGATTTGTTCATTTTGATATGACTCTAAACTTATTTGAAAATCTTGGATGATACTCCTATACAAATTTTTAAAGAAACAATATATTAACGGTATTTAATAAAGATAAATTATTTGACGGTATAATCAATTAATCATCTAACAATGATGTGTGGTCTTTAAAACTTACCGGTATATTTCATTTCAAAACAGTAGTAGTATCATTCTTGCATTTTCTTTATTTGATTTGATTTGAATCAGCACATATTTTGTACGGCTAGACAATCACACTACGACAAACTTATCTTTTTTTTTTTTTTTTTTTTGGGAGGGCGGGTTGGGGGATGGGTACATTATAATTCGTAGGGGGTACTAGAACATGCATATATCATTCGGATATACAGAGGCTACGGCTATGTTGGAAGCACTCCGCTTCTGTCAATCCATACTGACTGGTACGGATGCACCTTCGATATTGGTACGTAGTATCTGATTGCCTTGTTCTGGTAAGGGCAGTCAAAGAGAATGATGTGACGAATCGATCTACCCTCATGGAAGGCGGCAGAACGAGTGGCAAGTTGCGCACAAGAGGCACTGCACGTAAGTAGTAAGGTGATAATTACATTTACTCATGCAATCAGAGAGGCGGTACAGGGACCCCATGACTTAGCAAATTGGGCAAGGCAAAGGGGAGAATCAGGGAGTTACATGCCCCACGGCTACCAGTGTGCTGCAACAGAGACTTGATAACAAATTTTTCATATTTCAGTAATAGGAGTATAATGGAGCCGTCCAGTCATACAAGCACTGGAGAACCGAACCAAGCAAATGAACACTGGAGAGCTGAACCAGGCAAAGGCTGTTAGCGTCTAACTAAATTCAGTTACTGTTATAATCATTGATTAACAATGAGTAGTTAGACAGGTAGTTAGCTTAGACAGACAATTAGCTTGCGCGCGCATAGCTTTTCTGTTATTTTTAGAGACAAAAAGAGATGAAATTATTTGTATTGTATTCAATATATCTGTACATTGTTTACAGGTGATTATATAGGCTAATTGGCCAATTAGCCGTTATACATTCCTATAGCAAACTTTCCTAATAATTACAAGATCTAATTATCATATAGCTGTTTGAGCTAATTTAGCTATAATCTAATCACATATAATAAAATCCAAATTACAGCAATACATTCCTAAATTACAGAATCTACAGAGATCTTCCTATTCTTAATGCATGGGTCTGATCTTGATCTTCTTATTGGGTCGGATCCTCTTCATTATTATTTTCAATATTTTCCTATAAATACTGCACTGTACATTGTAAGAAAGCAATCAATGGAATAAAGAAATTCTGTCATCTCCTTCTTCTCTCTGAATTTTACATTTCCCTTTATTCAGTAATCAGTAGTGTTAAAGTTTATTATAGGAACAATGTTTACTTACGTTTAAATTTTACTTTTTCCTTTTAATTTTGCTGTTTTAGAATTTAAAGCGGCTTTACTGATAAAAGCTATGAATGATTGATGTAATATGGATACACTTTTCTTTTAATACAGTTGGCTAAGGGCTTTCACTCAAAAAAAAAAAAAAAAAGATGTCACATAGTCACAGAGAGAGAGAGTGTTTTCTTTTATTTGGGTGTCGGTCGCTTTTTTCATGCATCGGTTGGAGTGAATAATTGTAGGTTGGCAGCAGGATCAAATTAGGGTACAAATTTGGGGACAAATTTGAGTACTATGAGTTCTATAATCGTCCGATCTGATTCAAGATCTGTGTACACAGATATTAAAGCCAATACGCACATATATTAAAGCAATGTGCACAGATTTTAAAGCGGATTGGACGGTTATAGAACTCATCATATTCAGTTTGAGTCTGATGAGCACCAGACCCAAAGTCCTCTCGAATATTTATAGGTTGGCAGCATAGTTATAACTAACCTTTTTTGTACTCATCGGATTGAGATAGAATACCGGCAAACAATTAATCGAGAATAATTAGAAATAATTGGTCGATTAATCAGGAAAAATTCCTGACGATTTGATCACCGCTAATGACTAATCGGCCGATTAAGAGTTTAACATATGTTTTTTACAACACAGGTTAGTAGTAGTACCAATTTGTTTTATAATAATCATATTCAAATCAGTACCTTTACATTATATTTAGTATTTAAAAAAATATTTAAATTTACAATACGGAAATACATTATTGTTAACAGTATTAAAAAAATTATGAAAAGTTAATATATTAAATAAAAAATCAATATTTTGATTTATTATTTATATTATGACCCAATGAAATATTTTTTAATTATACGTATATTATATCTGAATCAGAAATTGTAGATCAAGTGTAGCTAGTCATTATAAAATTATAAACTTGTAGCTATGTTTAATATTTAATTATTTATTTTTATCGTACATTAATTAAGATCCTAGACTAACCTTCAAAAAAAAATTAAGATCCTAGACTTCAATTCCAAATAACAACAAAATGAAGACTCCTTATTTTTGTAACTACAAAAAAAATGATATTTCCTATTAGCAACGTCAATAATTATCATTAAATAATTTCAAGTTTTCTATTTTTGTAAAATCATATTAATTACATCAACTTATACCACGAAAAGTCGAAAACACAGTTAGTCGGTTACTCTTTTTAAAATATTATAGTGGGGTCAAAATGAACATATTTCCATTGGATCTCGTTAGGGTCACACAAAAAGCTCACACCCACCTTCAAATTAATCCCACACACAAAAATGCGTTCACACACTTTTAAACGAATTGCCAATATTTTACCAAAACTTCCACTATAAATAGAGCCCCTCCTCCTGTAAGTTATGCAATAAGCCGAACTGTTAGAACAAAAGATATACAGCAAGATATATAACAAAAATGAGATATACAACCAAAATAATCACCACAGTACTATTAATAACTTTCCTTCTCGTCAGTTGCGCTCGCTATTCTGAGGCATACATTTATGAAGGCAAATATGTTGATGTGTGGAAGTGGAACCGAGTGGAAACTGATGCGGATGAATTTCAGATGGACTCCGATGTACACCGCCGGATTCTCCAGGAGGGAATAGGTTACGGAGCATTAATTCCAGATAGACAACAATGCACTAAACCACCTTGTTCCACGGGGGGACCTTACACACGGGGATGCAAAAGCATTTACCAATGTAAGTCAGACAGTACTCACCCCCACGGTTGAAATAGTCCTTTCACTGCAATTGTGTATTTGTATTTTGTGTGTTTTCCTTAAAGTTTCAATCGCGCATCGTATCCGCGTCAGATGTTACGAACCCTGTAAAATGTTCACTTATATATATAAATAAACTGGCCGTAACTTTGCAAATCAGTGTTTCTCTTGTTGCATATTTTTTTATTCTTTGGCTTATTGAGTTATTGTTGCATCATGCATGTTTTCATCAAGACACAACTGTTGTGATCGATTGAGTCTTCAGATTTGATTTTTTATTTTCTTATTAATTGTTCAAAAGATGGATGTAATTAGGGCTGCACAAAAAAATAGTAGTCCGTAATTCGATTCGAGTTTGATCGAAAAAGTTCGTAAAAAATTCGATTCGAAATATTTTCAAATTAATTAAAACCAAGCTCAAACTGGATTTGGTTCGTTCGAAATAAGTTCGCGAACTATTCTAATTCAAATCTCAAAGTAACGTGAACCGTTAATTTACGCGAGTGTTTCTCTTGCGATGCCAAAAAACAGATCGTAAGTAGAGATTATTAACGGTGTTTATTTTTGTTGGTTTACTTTGGAATCAGTTTGTATTCTTGTTGCATTTTGTTTCATTGGCGTATTGTTGCATGTTTTCATCAATATATGTAACTGTTTCATCTAAGGTGGTTGTGAATTGTGATTGATTAAGTCTTTAGATTTGATTTGATTTTCTTACTGATTCGTCAAATTATCAAATATGGATGTAATTGAAATCGGATGTTGGCAGGGTTGGAAAAAAAGCTCGTAGCTTGTGGTTTGATCGTGACTCACATCTAACACGTTTGTTAACAGTTCATTCGTTACTAAACCGAACTATTAACAAGTTCAAATTAGGGTCTAGCTTGCTCGCCAGCTCGTGAGCTAGCTCGACTATACATCAATTTGTGAATTTGTATGAATTTGTGTGCATTTTAATATTGTCTAACTCGGCTCAGCTCAATTCACAAAGTTTGTAGAATTTATTGTTTTCTTAAAAACAAGATCCAGACAGATCCATCAAGCGAGCTAGCTCAGACTGGCTTATTACGATTTCAAGCTGAGATTTTAGCTCGGATGCTCTAGGTCAAACTCGCTCGGCTGTAGATCGGTCCAAAATTAATAAGTTGAGCTAGGATCTAGTTCGGACTGAGCCAGCTTGTTGACACCCTAGATGTAGCCGTGTAGGTGCGTTTCATAATTAAAAGGAGGAAGAAATAAGTTTGTCCGGTTTCATTTTCATATCGTTTCAAACCAATTATGCTCCTCCACATCTTGCGACTTCAAGAAAATTTGTTCGGGCTGAGATGTAAGTTGAAGATGTTCTTGTGGGCTCTTGATGAACAGGATTTTAATGGGCTCAGATACTTAAAAGGGCTAGCTAGTGATTGTTTTTAAATGAAAATGGATCCGTATGTACTGTCATTCAAAATTCAACTGCCGAAATCTCTTAATTTTTCATTTAGAGTTGATATTTACAAAATATATATATATATATATATATATATATATATATATATATATATATATATATATATATATATATATATTACTAATACACAACTAATCATTTTTTGAAATTGGTGCCTGATTACCATTTTTAGTTGTTTCACAAATAGTGCAATTTGATTTAGTTTCATTAAAAACTCGTAAATTATCTTCTGCCCAAATTTTTGTAACCTCAGTAAATTTCCCTTCTAATTATGATGGCGTACCTAGTCCGTATAAAATTTGACTCGACCGAGACTCATTATATCTGTAGGAGGCTCTCTGACTCGATCGGATCCGAGCATATTTATGCAGAACGCTCAGGGCCAATAACTACCCAATCACCAATCGATTCACCACTTGTATTTTGATATATTTTGTGAGAAAAAAATAAGGACCATGCCCGTATTCATTAATAAGTTGGGCTACAAAGTTTGTATCCTCAGGTTTATTTAAAAATAGAAGTGAAAAAAGTGGTGAATGCTCAAAACAATTTAGACAAAAAGCAGGAAAGAAATTAAGTCTAAACAAGAGAAATGGTGTTTCATAATTCGTCGTCCTTAAGAACCGCAAGTTTAGTGCAACGGTACGAGTCTTGTCTCTCTACTAAGAAGTTGCAAATTCAATTTTCAAGTATATAATTTAAAATATACTGGAGTGTGCTAGAGCCCTTTAATAAACAATAAACAAAAAACAAAAAAATGTCATTCTCTAATCAAGGTCAATACAAATTAGTTGGAATGAATAAAAATATCGACTGTGTTGTTTTGACTTTATGCAGCGCACGGAATATTTTTTTTCATTTGTATCCCAATTGTTTTTGTGTTGCATGAAGTCAAATCATTACTGTCAATATCTTTATCGGATAGGAATGTGAGAACAACGAGGTGAAAAAGGAAAGGAGGAAAAGAGCAGGAGGAAAGGGGACGAAATAGAAAGGAAAGAAGGAATCTTGCTTACCTCCATTACACTTCAATTTAAAAATATCGTCGTCATGGCAGCCACTAGATCGGCCGTCACCGCCGCATCGATCGCCTCCAGCGCCGACTAGATCGGAGAAAACAAAACGTGAAGCTCTGCGTAGATCCGCCTAGATGGCTACATCCGCTCATCCATCCGTTGTCGTTCAGTCGTCGCACCAGACGACAGAGCCATCGATGGCGGGGAGACTCGCAAGAAGGTCGCTTAACTCCATCAGGCCGGACCCCCCCCACCCCCACCCGCCCCTTCTCATGACCTCACTGCCAAGAGCAGCAATGCTACACTTTCACACAGCGATCGCTGCATCATCATGGCTGGTCCTGACGAAGGAAGCCATGCCACAGCTGCGATTGGGATGAGAAGCTCGAGTCACTCTCGTCTGAGGAGAAGGCAAAGCTGACTGAGTTGAAAAATGAGGGCAGGCCAGAGCAGATTTAGTGAGATGAGCATCGTATCAAGATCGAACAGCTGAGACCATCGGCCATAATCATGATAAAGCTGATTCAGAAAAAAATGTGCTTAGCGAGGTTGATTCAAAGAGCTTATACATAATCAGTTGGTTGGTTGAGTGGAATCAGATTTAAAGGGAAAACCAATGGACATGGCGAATTGAATGTACATGACTCGAATCAATGTATTTGGAAAGCATGCTGCTTTCACATTTGAAGGTCTCCTTGACAAACACAAACTTTGTTTAAAACCAAAATTAAATTCCTCAAAATTCTCAAATTCAATCACCAAATCAAACCGATGCCGGACTCCTCCTATTTTCTTCTTCTCTACCTCCAAAATGCTTCTCAATTTACAAGAGAGCTAGAAAGCCTCTTGAATCCATGTATTTGTCAAAAAATCATGAGCTATTGAATTTTTTTATTTCCTCTTTTTTTACAAAGAGGACTCAAACGAGACTCTCAAATACATGGAAGCATTCTCGAGCCAAAAAGCCTCTTCTTCTCTATCAACCTTCTTCTTGTTGGAGAATCATGAAGACTAAACAATTACACCTTATCAAGAGATTAAACAATTACATATCATCTAGGGGTCAAACACTTACACTCCGGGGAAGAAGAAACAATCCCCACCTTAACCTAAGGACCGCCCTATGCCAAAGCCGACTCATATAAACATAATCATAAGTGCGGAATACAATACCTGATTCCACAACGTTGGCCATAGAATCCTCAACTGCGAAGAATCGTCTCCGTGAGCACGAGACTCGTCTTCTACTGGCAGAAGCCCTTCTCTTCTCGCCTTTGGGTCGTATGGTCGTAGACTAGGTCTTCCAAGGCAACAAGATCGCCACTTGAGAATTCCTCTCCAAAATTTATTAATGGAATTCTCCTCTCAATTCTTTGATGGTGGAAGAAGGGAGAATGGCACTCAATTTCTGTAGAAGAATAACTTCTGAAAAGAGTTGGTTATCTTATGCCTTGGGGACCCATCTATATATAGTTTACAGATTCGATCTGCGCGAGTGCGAGTGGTCCACCCGCACCGGATCTCACCTGCGTCCGCACCGAGATGATTCGCGTCCAAATAACCGCCTTAAAACTCGGCCCAAATTTTCACTAAGTCCTCGGTGCGGGTGGTTCACCCGCACTGGTTCTCGATGCGTCCGCATTACGCTCGGACTTTTTCGATTTCCGAGTGCGTCCGCACTCGGATCCAGTGCGGGTGGACCACCCACACTGGGCGCCCTGAAAACTCCCAGAATTTGGCTAAGTACTGAGTGCGTCCGCACTCAGATCCAGTGCGGGTGGACCACCCGCACCGGGCGTCCAAAAGGCGGTTTTCTCAACCGCAAATTTCAGAATCAGTCCATTAATGATTTGATCTTTGCCCAAATTGTTCTACACACTTATGGATCACATCCTATTGAATACATAGATTGTCTAATATCTTAATTCCATATTATATCACTTTAATTGTGACAATCATATTGACAGTAAACAATTCATAATCATATTACATATATGCTCAACGTTGGATTAAGATCCAACAATCTCCCACTTGAGCAATATGTTATACACTTTTAATTATGTATTGTCAGTCTTATGTGCGCACATACTTTTCCGTCATCCTCATGTATTCCCAAACCAATTCTGTCCATCAATCATATTAGCAAAGGACTAAAGCGGCTTTCGTCACATTTGTTTCATTCGTAACTCAACCATCAATAATCACAGTACCAACATAACCAAATGACATGAATCATGATGTGGATGTGTAGCATAGAAATTACACGCAATTGTGATCTTACGTGCCAATTTCTAACTAGGTCTCCCACTTAAAACTTGAAACTAAATTTCATAAACTTGTTGTAAAATGCAAAGTTCAAATAAACAATTTACAAACACATATCCAAATTTTGAGGTCAAACTAAAATAGAGACAGAATGCAAAATAACAATATTCTCATGTCACAAGTTACATATCCAAAATAAACAATAAGTAAATAGAACATCAAAATAAATAAACAACCAACAGACTCCCACTAAAACTGAATTTCTCTAATAGGAATTACACCCATATGAGCAACATGCTCTTCAAACTTATTGGGTGGTAATCCTTTAGTAAGTGGATCCGCCAACATGGAGTCTGTCCCTATATGTTCTATTGACAACTGACATTTTTGCACTCTCTTTTACAACCAAAAATTTAATGTCAATGTGCTTGGACTTTGACGAACTTCGGTTGTTATTTGCGTATAGCACGGCCGAATTATTGTCACACAACAATTTTAGTGGTTTCTCAATAGATTCCACTATCTGCAGCCCAGTGACAAAATTGCGTAGCCATACGCCATGATTTGATGCTTCATAACATGCAATGAATTCTGCGGCCATTGTAGAAGATGCTATAAGTGACTGTTTAGTACTCTTCCACGAAATGGCTCCTTCAGCTAGCATAAAAACGTAGCCGGATGTCGATTTCATGCTATCTTGGCATCCCCGAAAATCAAGAGTCGGTATACCCAATGACCTCTAGTTTATCCGACCTCCGATACGTGAGCATGTGGTCTTTTGTTCGCTTCAAGTACCTCAAGACCATTTTGGCTGCTTTCCAATGATCTAGACCTGGATTTGACAAGTATCGGCCCAACATGCCAGTGATGAACGCAATATCTGGACGCGTACACACTTGCGCATACATTATGCTCCCAACAACTGAGGCATATGGATACTTTTGCATTACTTCCTTTTCTAAAGAATTCTTTGGGCATTGGTTGAGACTAAATTTATCTCCTTTTGCCACAGGGGTATTTCATGGTTTACTATCTTGCATGCCATATATTTTCAAGACCTTTTCGATATAATTCATTTGGGACAAACCTAATATACCTTGGGTTCTATTCCTCAGTATTTCAATCCCTAGGACAAATGATGCATCACCAAGATCTTTCATCTCAAAATTCTTCATCAGAAATTTCTTGGTCTCATGCAACATATTTATATCATTGCTGGCAAGCAATATGTCATCCACATATAAAACCAGAAACACAAACTTACTCCCACAGAACTTGAGGTATATACACTCATCCACAAGGTTTGGCTCAAAACCAAATGAGATAATCACTTTGTGGAATTTGTAGTACCACTGACGAGACACTTGCTTTAGCCCATAGATGGATTTCTTAAGTTTGCACACCATAGACTTTGCATCTCCCGACACATAGTTTTCTGGTTGCATCATATAGATCGTTTCTTCAATGTCGCCATTTAGAAATGCGGTCTTAACATCCATCTGATGAAGCTCTAAATCGAAATGCGCAACTAATGCCAATATAATCCTTAAAGAGTCTTTCAATGAAACCGGAGAGAAAGTATCTTTATAATCGATGCCTTCCTTTTGTGTAAAACCCTTAGCGACAAGACGCGCCTTATATTTCTCCACATTGCCTTTCGAATCCCTCTTGGTTTTAAATATCCATTTGCAACCAATAAGTTTCGATCCTGATGGTAATGGGATAATTTCCTAAACGTCATTGTCAGCCATAGATTTTATTTTCTCATTCATGGCATCGATCCACTTGTGAGAGTTAGAGTTTTGCATAGCTTGTTGTAAATTTATGGGATCATTTTCCAACATGCCAACATCAAACTCATGTTCTTGAAGGTAAACTACATAATCCGAAGATATTGCAGACCTTTTCTCTCTAGTAGATCTTCTTATTGGCACTTCTAAATTTTCTTGAGAATTTCCAGCATTGTCTACAACAATCTGGCCAACAACAACATCATCCATAATTTCTGGGATTTCTCTTTGTGTTGTTTGATCTTGTTGAGTTTGGTCTTCAATAATGGTTTCGTTTTCGACAATTGTATTTTGAGTCAAAATGGGTTCAATGTCCACAAAACTCTCAACGCCTGATGGAATGTTTGTACATTCCTCTTCGAATTCAAAATCCATTATTGTATCTCCCCCCCGCAAACTCAACATTCTCAAAAAATTTGGCATTTCCCGTCTCAAAAACTGAATGTTCTGTAGGATTATAAAACTTAAAACCCCTTGATCGCTCGGGATACCCAATAAAATAACAACTAACAGTTCTTTCATCCAGTTTCTTCTCATGCGGCCTATAAGGCCTTGCCTCAGCTGGACATCCCCATACACGCAAGTGTTTCAAATTAGGCTTTCGCCCATTCCAAATTTCATATGGGATTTTGTTAGTTGCTTTAGTGGGTACTCTATTTAGGATATATGCTGCTGTCTTTAAGGCTTCACCCCATAGATTTTGTGGTAAAGTAGTACGACTCATCGTACTTCTTACCATATCCTTAAGCGTTCTATTGCGCCTCTCAAGAAACACCATTCATTGCCAGCGAACCGGGCAATGTATATTGAGGCACAATTCCGTATTCATCTATGAACTGTGCAAAAGGCCCTCGACATTGCTCACCCGATCCATCATATCTGCCGTAGTATTCACCACCACGGTCGGATCTAATGGCCTTAATGCGTTTGTAAAGTTGTAAGTCAACTTCCGCTTTGAAACTTTTGAAAATGTCAAGGGCTTGAGCCCTTTCTTTAATTAAATATATGTAGCCATATCTTGAATAGTCCTCTATAAAACTAATAAAATACCGGTGACCATTTCTTGTAGTCGTTGGAAACGAACCACAGATATCGGTATGAATTAATTCCAAGACTTCTGAACACCTTTTGGCTTCATATTTTCTGAAATTGGTTTGTTTCCCTTTTATGCAATTAATATAATCATTAAGATCTGAAAAATTTAAGGGTTCAAGAATTTCATTAGACACAAGTCGTTCAATTCTACGTTGAGAAATGTGACCTAATCGCTTGTGCCATAATGTAGCCGAATTCTCATTAGTTAATTTTCTTTTCTTATTATTTGTATCCACATGCAAGGCTTCAATATAAGAACTATTGACATCCAAAGAATACAGATTATCATAAACTGAAAGAAAACCAGAACCAACTTGTTTTGAATCATGAAACAAACTGAATTTTCCATTTCCAAAAGTACAAATAAATCCATACTTATCCAAAGCAGAAATAGAAATTAAGTTACGTCTAAAAGACGGTACAACAAATGTCTCATACAAATTCAAATAAAATCCTGATCTTAACAATAATCTATAAGTCCCAATAGCCTCCACCTCAACTTGATTGCCATCGCCCACAAAGATGAATCTTTCATCATCACTTGGCTTCCGGCAATTTAGGCAGCCCTGCAAAGATATACTTATGTAAGTAGTTGCACCAGAATCTATCCACCAAGTATATCTAGATACAGAAGATAAATTAACTTCTGTACAAACCATAACAAGAGATTTACCTTTCTTAGCACGCCATGCGTGATAATTCTGGCAATGAATCTTCTTGTGCCCAACTGCACCACAAAAGTAACAGGGATTGTCAGAGGTGGCAACTTTCTTGC
The DNA here is from genome assembly GCA_024447775.1 of Carex cristatella. Lineage (NCBI taxonomy): Eukaryota > Viridiplantae > Streptophyta > Magnoliopsida > Poales > Cyperaceae > Carex > Carex cristatella. The sequence continues at coordinate 5,232,549 of JAJHPF010000022.1, forward strand.
CCTTATCCTGTTTCTTATTGGTGGTCACTGTAGCATCCTTATTATCCTTAGTCTGATTCGATTTCTTACGCTTGGCCGATGCTTTAGGTTTGGAAGTAGTAGCAACATGGGCACTTTCTGTCTTATCCTGTTTCAGTCTTTCCTCTTCTTGCACACAATGTGAGATGAGCTCGTTAAGTGTCCATTTTTCCTTTTGACAATTATAGCTCACCTTAAACTGTCCAAAGTGTGAAGGAAGGGATATCAATGCTAAGTGCACCAAGAGATCATCAGAAATCTCGAACTTAAGTGCCCTTAGTTTTGAAACAACATTAGATATCTCCATAATGTACTCTCGAATACTTCCATTTTCCTTATACTTCATTGAAACAAGTTTCGTCAAGAGTGTACCAATTTCAGACTTTTCATTCTTGACAAACCTTGTCTCAATTTCGGCCAAATATGCCTTAGCGTTAGTAATATCATCAGTAATCGAGCCTCTAAATACCTCTGGAATGGACAGTTTCATAATCATTAGACTCACTCTATTGGATCTGTCCCACCTTTCCTTCCCCTTCTTTTCTTCAGGGGTAGAGGTATCAGTAATGGTGGGACAGGCCTCTCTGAATGCTAAGTCTAAATCCATGACACCGAGAGTTATCATAACACTCTCCTGCCAATACTTGAAATTGGAACCATTCAACATCGGAATATCTTTAAGGCTAGTAGTAATGCTAGCTGGAAAAATACGAACAAAAAACACACAAAACAAGCACGATTTAGCGAAAAATTCTGAATTTTATAAATTATATTCAAATAAAGGCTAAATATTTTCATCATTAACAAAGCATCGGTTTCCATTAATTGGTCACCGGAGGGTAACGAATTAATTTCTTATAATACTTTGGCGCAATAATAAAGCATTGATGATTCAGTAACATATCAACAATATGTCTTCCGGAGGGCCGACTTATTGACATATGTAATAAAACATAATAATTATCACTACACTTTATTATTACTAAATTGTACATTTAATTTCAACAATCATTATCTTCCGGAGGGCCGATAAATGATCGTTTCCATCAAATGTACACCAAATATCCTTTTATACAATGAATCTAAATTAATTTTGTCAAAAGAGGCACCGGAGGGTACGATAATGACTCCATCAATTCAATTAAAAATATATATAAAACCTTAATGCCTTCATAAGAACTATAATTTATACCTTAGCCATAAAATAAAATGCAATTAAATAAATACAATTGCATCATAATAACTGCAGTTATTAACTTCATTATGAATTTCCAGAGCCTTTGTGCGAGGTTAGATGCGGAATGAGAGGCCGCACAAAATCTTAGAAAAGCTAGAAAATTCATTTCATTGTTTGAGTTGTGGAAAACTTATAAATAACTACATTTATTATGCTGAAATTAACGCATGATCTAAAGAGACTTTAATTATGGAAGCACCTTAATAATAGCCTTTCAAATTTAGAAATTTCTTTCCAACTTTGTAAATCTCTAATTCCAAAATTGCCCAGGAAATTACTAAATGAATGGCATGCGGAATTTCATGCGTGCCACAAGACCGAATCTTGGTTAGGAATTTTCCGATTTCTAATGGAAATCTTCGAGGAAGCCCTAACCAACTTAAGAACTTGAAAAAACTGAGCAATTAGGATCTTAATTAGGAACAGATTTTGTGCTCTCCAAAATTCAATTTTCATATCAAAACCACTCAAGAAAATCCAATAAAAATCAACGAAAAATCATCAATTCAAATCATAATTCTCTCTAGATCCAAAGACCTAATCCTTCAGCATAGGGAGGCTCTGATACCACTTGTTGGGGAATCATGAAGGCCAAACAATTACGTCTTATCTAGAGATTAAACAATTACATATCATCTAGGGGTCAAACACTTACACCCCGGGGAAGAAGAAACAATCCCCACCTTAACCTAAGGACCGCCCTATGCCAAAGCCGACTCATATAAACATAATCATAAGTGCGGAATACAATACCTGATTCCACAACGTTGGCCATAGAATCCTCAACTGCGAAGAATCGTCTCCGTGAGCACGAGACTCGTCTTCTACGGCAAGAAGCCCTTCTCTTCTCGCCTTTGGGTCGTATGGTCGTAGACTAGGTCTTCCAAGGCAACAAGATCGCCACTTGAGAATTCCTCTCCAAAATTTATTAATGGAATTCTCCTCTCAATTCTTTGATGGTGGAAGAAGGGAGAATGGCACTCAATTTCTGTAGAAGAATAACTTCTGAAAAGAGTTGGTTATCTTATGCCTTGGGGACCCATCTATATATAGTTTACAGATCTGACTGCGCGAGTGCGAGTGGTCCACCCGCACTGGATCTCACTGCGTCCGCACTGAGATGATTCGCGTCCAAATAACCGCCTTAAAACTCATCCCCAAATTTTCACTAAGTCCTCAGTGCGGGTGGTTCACCCGCACTGGTTCTCAGTGCGTCCGCATTACGCTCGGACTTTTCTGAATTTCCTGAGTGCGTCCGCACTCAGATCCAGTGCGGGTGGACCACCCACACTGGGCGCCCTGAAAACTCCCAGAATTTGGCTAAGTACTGAGTGCGTCCGCACTCAGATCCAGTGCGGGTGGACCACCCGCACTGGGCGTCCAAAAGGCAGTTTTCTCAACTGCAAATTTCAGAATCAGTCCATTAATGATTTGATCTTTGCCCAAATTGTTCTACACACTTATGGATCACATCCTATTGAATACATAGATTGTCTAATATCTTAATTCCATATTATATCACTTTAATTGTGACAATCATATTGACAGTAAACAATTCATAATCATATTACATATATGCTCAACGTTGGATTAAGATCCAACACTTCTATCTTCAAGGAGACCCGATTGACGATTCAAATCGCAATAACAATGATATTGAGATATTGGCATTGACCTTCTTCTTTTCAAAACAAGTTCAACATTGCTTCCGCACCATATTTCGCTTGAGGGGGCACAATAGAGTTAGTTATATTTGATAGTTAGTATTCGGTTGTAATTAGTGAAGTTGTTAAGAAGATGTTAGAAATATTGTTAGAGTTGTTAAGAGGTTGTTAGTAGCATAATTGTAATTTGGTAAGACTATATATAGAGCATAGTTGTAATCAAAGGTAAGATTAATACAATACTATTTCATTTCTACTTCTCTCTTGTATTATCAAAGTTTATACTATGATATGAGTATAAATCATGTAGAATGTGACGAGTCATAGAATTGGATGAATATTGCTATTGTTATAATATAATATATGCGGTGGCCCGCTGAGAGGTGTGTGACTGTGAACACCGAAAGAAGTAGAAAGACCACTGAGAGGTAGGCAGCAGAGGCAACCCATTACAATACCGGTTGGCCAAGCGGTACTGCTGATACTGCTTATGGATGGTTCCTGGGATGGACGAGGGAGGGCAGGTTGCGGGTGGGTACATTATAATTCGTCGGGGGTACTAGAACATGCATCATTCGGATATACAGAGGCTACGGCTATGTTGGAAGCACTCCGCTTCTGGCAATCCATACTGACTGGTACGGATGCACCTTCGATATTGGTACGTAGTATCTGATTGCCTTGTTCTGGTAAGGGCAGTCAAAGAGAATGATGTGACGAATCTACCCTCATGGAAAGGTGGCAGAACGAGTGGCAAGTTGCGCACAAGAGGCACTGCACGTAAGTAGTAAGGTGATAATTACTCAATGCAATCAGAGAATCAGGGAGTTACACGCATGCAGAACATGCCCCACAGGCCCACAGCTACCAGTGCTGCAACAGAGACTTGATAACCAATTTTTCATATTTTAGTAGTGCTGAAGTTTATTTATAGGAACACTGTTTACTTAACTTTAAATTTTACTTTTTCCTTTTAGTTTTGTTTTTTTTAGAATTTAAAGTGGCTTTACTGGTAAAAGCTATGAATGATTGATGTAATATGGAAACACTTTTCTTTAAATACAGTTTTCTAAGGGCCTTCACTAAAAAAAATATATATATATACGACATAATCATAGAGAGAGTGTGTTTTTTTTTTATTTGGGTGTCGGTCGCTTTTTTTTTTCATGCGTCGGTTGGAGTGAATAATTGGGTTAGCAGCAGTGTTATAAATAACTTTTTTGTGCTCATCGGATCTACCGACAAACAATTAATTTGAAATAATTAGAAATAATTAGTCGATTAATCAGAAAATTTGTAACGATTTGATTACCGCTAACGACTAATCAACTGATTAATCGGTCTAAATAGACGGTTTTTACAACACAGGTTAGTAGTAGTAATAATTTGTATTATAATAATCATATGAGTATGACTGTATGAGTATCTTTACATTATATTTTAGTATTGTTTTAAAAAATAAAATTATATTTAAATTTACAATGCGGAAATACATTATTTTTAATAGTATTAAACTAATTTATGAAAAGTTTATATATTAAGTAAAAATTCAATATTTTGATTTATTATTTATATTATCACCCAATGAAATATTTTTGAATTATACGTATATTATATCTAAATTAGAAATTGTAGATCATGCAGCTAATCTCATTCTAAAATTATAAACTTGTAGCTATAATTAATATGAGGAGGGATCAAGTTACAACAATTTTGAGTTACAACAACGGTTATTTTCATTTTCAAAGTCCAAATCGTCGATCCAAACCGTTCAACATGATTATCTAAATAAAATGTGCTTCCAGATCAAATTTTACATTTTTTTTGAATTTTTTACTATTTATTAAGTTGGGTACAAAATTCAATGGTCTGAATTTGACTAGTTTTTGTACCCATCTTAATAAATAGTAAAAAAATTCAGAAAAATATAAAATTTGATATAGAAGCACATTTTATTTAGATAATCATGTTGAACGATTTGGATCGACGATTTGGACTTTGAAAATGAAAATAACATTTGTTGTCACTTTGTGGTAACTCAAAATTGTTGTAACCTCAATTAATATTTAATTATTTATTTTTATCGTGCATTAAGATCCTAGACTTCAATTCCAAATAACAAAAAAAATGAAGACTCCTTATTTGTGTAACTACAAAAAAAATTGATATGTCCTATTAGCAACTTCAATAATTATCATTAAATAATTTCAAGTTTTCTACTTTTGTAAAATCATATTAATTAATTGCATCCACCTATACCATGAAAAGTCCTTTTTAAAATATTATAGTGGGGTCAAATAAACATATTTCAGGGCTACACCAATAGCTCACACCCACATTCAAATCCCCCACACTTCTAAGCGAATTGCCAATGTTTTAACCAAAACTTCCACTATAAATAGAGCCCCCTCCTGTAAGTTTTGCAATAAGCCGAAGAACAAAAAGATATACAGCAAGATATATACCAAAAATGAGATATACAACCAAAATAGTCACCACAGTACTATTAATAAGTTTCCTTCTCGTCAGTTGCGCTCGCTATTCTGAGGCATACATTTATGAAGGCAAATATGTTGATGTGTGGAAGTGGAACCGAGTGGAAACTGATGCGGATGAATTTCAGATGGACTCCGATGTACACCGCCGGATTCTCACACAATCTATACACAACACAGCATTAATTCCAGATAAACCAGCATTATGCCTTAATAAACCTTGTTCAAGGGGACAACCTTACACACGACCATGCGACAAAAAACACGATTGTCCCAGCGGTTGAAATACTCCTTTCACTGCAATTGTGTATTTGTATTTTTGTGTGTTTGCCTTAAAGTTTCAATCGTGCATCATATCTATGTCAGATGTTAAGAAGCTGTAAAATGTTCACTTATATATGAACTGGTCGCTGGTGGAGCGAGCAAGTGTGTTTCTCTTGTGGTGCCGAAAAACAGACCGTAAGCAGAGATTCTTAACAGTGTTTATTTTTGTTGGTTTACTTTGAAAATCAGTGTTTGAACTCTTGTTGCATGTTTTCATCAATAAATGTAACTGTTTCATCTAAGGTGGTTGTGATTGATTAAGTCTTCAGATTTGATTTGATTTTTCTTACTTATTTGTCAAATTATCATATATGGATGTGAGCAGGGTGCGTATCCTCTGAGATATCTCATTTTTTGTGTGACCGACGTGTCCGGTGCCTATTCGGAGGAACGTACGGGACTAGTATTAACACAATATAATTTTTACATTCTCTTGTTTATCTCCATTACACTTCAATTTGAAAATTAACACAATATATTTTTTACAAGATAAAGGAGATTAAAAGAATAACATCCATAACCTTACCATTCTATTAAATATCCAACGAAATTCACAAGATTTTTTTTTCCCTCCCCGATCCTACTCGAAAGATACAAGTATGAATTTTTATTCGATCATATATGTATTATATTCTTATAAACCCGACAAAATCACAAATTTTTTTTTTGTGGTTATAGAGCTTTATATATATATTCTTATTAGCTCGTTTGAACTGCCTTGGTGAATCTCAACGTCAAATGATGTATCAATGATAACCAAAATAAAAAATAATTTATATATTCTTATTAGACCCAGAACTGGTGGCATATGGCTCTGCAAAGGCAAATGCATGTTGTCCCCTTCAGGCAGAGGCTCGTGCCATGCTAGAGGCAGTTCAATGGGTAACCAGGAATCATTCACCTAACTGTAGGTTCCTATCAGATTGTTAGGAATTGATGTCCTATATATATATATAACGCAGTCCAACCCGCCGCTGCATGCTGACTGGAGGAGTTTCAGGGAAGTGTTTGAGTTATGGCAAATTTTCAAAAGTAGAGGGGAATTGGAGTGCGAGTGGGTACAGAGAAGTCAAAATTCCTTAGCTGATAAAAGACTGGGTGTACTTAGGTTTTACTTTTCCAATTTCTAAAGATTTTAGGAAATAGAGTAGTTGACATAGGGTACGCTTTTATCTGCTTTTTTTAAGCATCTCATGTAATGGATGAACGGGTGCGTATCTTCTGAGATATCTCAATTTTTGCGTGACCGACGTGTCCGGTGCCTGTTCGGGCAACCCTAGGGGGCCCAGTATTATTTGAGCTTTGATATTCGTGCAGAATGTATTTGAACGGTTGAGATATTCCAAGAAGTCACTCAAAGTTTGAGATATCTCAGAGGATGCGAATTCTGGATGAACCTGTTATATTTTGACTGTGAAATGCAAAGCCTACGGGCATTTTTCCTCAAAAAAATAATAATAAATAAATAATGTACATATATGTTCTGGTTTTCGTTCGTGTCACTTGAATAACAAAATTTTATTTGGGCTGAGATATACTTTGTAAGCCCTATTAAAATGAACCGGCTCTTCTTGGGCTCAGACACCTAATAAATGGCTAGCTGGCGTTACGTCTTGCATATATGTTTGGATACAGATACGGATATGATACGGATATGGTTTTGAATTTTAATTATCTGTATCCGAATAATTAATATATATCATATAGCTTTAATATATATTATGAAAATATTTATGTGTATATATGTAGATATTTGATCTATATTTGTATCTGAAAAATAAAAACGGATACGGATATAATTTTATCACTGTCTGATCCATATCTGATCCGTTTGCACCCCTAATTATTGGTCAGGGTATTTTTTTTTTTTTTTTGGTTAATCCAGCTATTCAAATGCACAAATGTTTCAAAATAAAGCAGCCTGACCTAACAGGAAATCCATTTTCAAATCGGAATTTTAATTTGTGTTAATTGAATTCAAGATAAGATAATAAATTATTGAATCATATTTAATAAATAGTTAATTGAGTTCAAAATCATTAGATAATCAGGTACTAGATAAAACATGATAAAAAAGGAAAAAAAAATAGTATTCTATTGTATAATAAAAACCAACAAAAATATTATCTTTTTACATAATCAAAACAAAAAAAAAGTAAGATTAGATAATATATAGTTAAGTCGATGAAGAGAGTCAAGTCAATCAATTAGGGTTCTTTCTGTGTAATTCTCTCTGCGTTGCTGAAGAGAGAAAAGTTATTAATTTGGGCTATATTCCTAGTTGATTTTATTTTTCTGCTTTATGTTTTTGGACAATAATTTTATGTTTTTGAACTCTGGGTTGTTGCAAATTATGGTCTCAGTATATGACATTTATTTTTCAGAATAGAGCATGAGCTCAAAATCTAATACCCTAATAACTTATGAAATTTTAGAGTAGTTCCCCTACCCAAAATACCTGATATCTATGGTGGCTTGCTCCTATATATATGCTATGGTTTTTTTTGTTATTTACGGTCAAGTTAGAAATGCTCTCTTATGATTTTAAATTTTTTAAATTATTTCTATTATAAATAAAATATTGTAATTTTATAAATGATATACGATAAATATCATATTTTTTTGTACAATTTATTAAATTTAATTGTAAGTTAATTAATTCTTGCCCCCCTACTAGAACAACTGCTTCGTGCTGCTTCTATGTTTCAATGCTAGAACCGAAAAAAAAGCCTCTCGTGTGGTGAAACAAATTAGTTACGTTGTTATCAATTTCATCACGACACGTTATGAGTATGTAACGGCACATCATATATGACAGTTACGTAATGTGATGTGTCTTCCTTCGATCGAAAATGACACATCGCATAAACTGAACTAGTCATTAAGTCACGTCCCATGATAAATTTTGTCAACATTGTTTCTTATTTTAGTTAATTTTGCAATGTTTTCTTATTTTTTGAAGCATTTTTTTTCTATGAAATTAGATAAAAATATGAAAATAAATAGTAATTCACCATGACCAATCAAATCATGTTTGATTGCACATTCACGTGACGTAATTGTCCTTCACTATCATAGATACATCATGTAAAAAATATTTTGATAGCGTATTAATCACGCGATATCACGTTTTTTACCCACTACTCACACTTAGGGCCGTCCAAAAAGCTCATAGCTCGTGGCTCGCTTGTGACTCACATATGGCTCGATCTGTAACAACTTGTTCGATAGTGGACCGAGCTGTTAACGAGCTGGCTCGTTAACAGCTCGGGCCAAAATTAACGAGCTGAGCTAAGGCCTTAGCTCGCTCGCCAGCTCACGAGCTAGCTCAGTTAGACATCAATTTGTGAATTTGTATGAATTTGTGTGTATTTTATACTGTCAAGCTTGGTCCAGCTCGGTTCAGCTCAGTCCAGCTCGGTTCAAAAAGGTTTGTAAAATTTATTTTCTTCTTCAAACAAGGTCCAACCAAACCCAGTGAGCCAGCTCGTGGCTCGTGAGCTGGCTCATCACGAGTTTGAGCTGAGATTTTAGCCCATGAGCTGTTAACGAGCTGGCTCGCTAACAACTCGGTCCAGAATTAACGAGCTGAGCTAAGGCCCAGCTTGGCCCGAGCCAGCTCATTTACAGCCCTACTCACACTCTCATTAAAGATTTTTCTTCGAATTTTTTGTTTGAACATTTTCAGTCAAATGTAGTGTAGAGGAGTGAGTGCCTTTTTCAAATTTTAGAAATTTGCAAAATTAAATAATTCAACGCAAAACTATTTATTTTAATCAAAGTTTAATTAAAAATATTTTTTATGAAATATCATGAAAAAATTTAAATTAGGGTAAAGATTTTATCCCCACTGAGTAGTCCTCTAAACGTCCCTCTAACTGTTTAACTGATCTTTATTCCTAAATTATCTATGGTATCTCTAATTCACTTTCTAGTAAACTCACGGACTTTCAAAATCACAAATTAAATGTTCTCCTCCGCATTCGATCAGAATACCTCATCCTCCTCCACCTTCGATTACGCTACTGCATCCTCCTCCGCCTTCGATTAGGCCACTGCATCCTGCTCGGCCGGAGACGATCCGATTTTTTCCGAGTTATCTCAGATATTGATAAAGTCGGTGCTAAATCAACAAAATCGATCGAATTTTCACTCATTTTCTTGCCTTTAGAGCAAAAGTATAATGATTTGATGATTCAATTGAGTAAATTTTGTATTTCTTAGAAGGCAATCGAAAGAATTTGGGGTGTCGACATTCAAAAAGAGGAGAGTCGTGAACTCAGAATGAAGAAGAAAGCTGAAATTATTATAAAATATTGAATAGACTCGGTTCATGATGGTGTGGAATGTGATTTGAAAATATATCATGGTTCATTGTGGACCATATCCATTCATATTATTAAATAGGGAAGAGTGGGCCCTTAATTATTAACCCAGATTTTTTTTAATTTCACCCAGATTTATTGAAAGGTAAGTTTAGATGGTTCAAAATCTGCTCCTTTTCTTGAGAAAAGGAGCACCCTTCTATTTTTCCATTCAGATCGTTGAAAATCATCGTACGGCTTCAATTAGATCTGAATCATTTTAATAGATTAAATTGATTTGAAAATAAAAAGTAATTGAGACCGTACGATGAATTTTGAACGATCTGGATGGGAGAATAGGAGGACCCTCATTTTCTCAAGAAAAGGAGCAGAGTCGGTTCCAGTTTAGATTGTCTTGTTTGACCGGTTTATTTTATTGTTGGTAAATGGAGACGTTTGTTTTATTCATTTATTATTTTTACTTGTGTAAAATATTATTAGTTGTAAATCAAATATTTTCTATGAAAACAAATTAATGTATATACAAATAAAATATAAATACTTTCTAAGTTTTAGTATGAATAATTTCTAAAGTTTATCGATTTGTGTATTATTTGCAGTTAGCAGAATCTTGATATGAATATTTTACCTCTTCTAGTATAAATACTTTCAATCTTATAGTGTAAATACTTACATTATTTTAGTAAGATTAATTTTATTGATTTTGTTATGTATACTTATAATGTTTTAGTATGAATACTTTCTACGTTTTACTATGAATACTTTCATAAAATTTATCCATTTTGTATTACTTTGAAGTTAGCATAACCTCGGTATGAATACTTTACCTCTTGCAGTATGACTACTTTCAATCTTATAGTATGAATACTTTACCTCTTGTAGTATAAATACTTTACTTCTTGTAGTATGAATACTTACCTCTTGTAGTGTGGATACTTTTTATATTTTAGTATGAATATTTTTTAAAATTTATTTATTTGTGTATTATTTTGTAGGACATTGGACCTACTCTTTTATGAAATTATTTCCTGCACAGGCAAGTTTGTTCTCTGAACAATTTGAAATGACAAAATGGCTCTTTATTGAGTAAGTATTAATACTTGACAAGATATGAATACTTGCTCGACGAGGTATGAATACTTGCACGCGAATGTATGAATACTTGAACGACGAAAGACTCGAAAGTACTTCAACATGGATCTCATTTGAAAGAGAAAATTACGTAGAAAATATTCGTAGTTTTAGATTTGCAAAATTCTTCGCGGATCGTTAGAAATATTGATTAGATTAAACGGAGAAAAAAAAAACTCACTTCTAAAAACATGTAAAAGATGGGTGTGTGACTAGAGAGAAAAGAAAATTGATATCCAGTTTTTTGTTTAAATAATTAATCTCTTATGTATGAATATTTGATATATTATATAGGAATACTTGCGCGCATAAGTGTTCATGCATGTGCGCGCTAGTTGTAAATTTTTTCAAATTTAAGTATTCCCTCAAGTAATTATTGTTTTGTCCAATTAGTTAGCAGTCTCCATTATATTTTATAAATAAGTTAGTTAGAGAGATATTTAGATAATAAAATGGAGAAAACTATTAGTCGCTGTCTTTAAATTATAGTAAGCACTTATTTTATAACGTTGAATCTATATGAATTTTACCAATAGTTAATATTCAGAGTTGGGAACGGAAGTTATTGAATCCGTACTCAATCCAATATGTCCACAAATTAATTGATACAAAAAATTGACAGAACAAGTCAAATTTGCCGGAACAAGTCAAATTTGACAGAAAAATTTGCTAGAACAAGTCAAATAACATGCATTGTTATTCAAAAAAAAAAATTCACAGAACAAGTCCAAAGAAAAAAGTACAAACCTTTAAAGGATGGTGTTCGCTAGTACAATTTTTTTTTAATGATCATTAATTAGTTGATGGTGACCAGCTACCAACTCACATATCTCAATTTAAAACTAACTTTTTTATAAAATAATTTAAAATTATTGTAGTTGTGCAAATCTTCGAATTTATGCTGCTAGTCCGTTCATTGTTGAAGAACTATAGCAATTTCAAAGAACTCGGTTATTTTGATTACGATCATGTTTTAAGAAAAGTTGATATATGATCATGTTTAGGTTGAAATTTATATCTGAATTCCATGTATCTTTATGAACCCAAGTTTAAAACTTATCGGATCGTTTTCAAATAACAAATCTGCATCCGTCTTCCTTACAAGTGATGTGTCTATATGCAAAAATAAATAATTTTAAAATTAATTTTGTATAAAATCAAGTGGTAAATTAAAAAAAAATAAATGCATTAAAATGTTATTAGCCTTCTAATTTTGACCGTCTGTCTTTACACTAAATTAATTCAAAATTTAAAAAAATTCACATGTAGACACATCACTCGTAAGATAGGCGGATTTCAACTGTTCGGATTCGCCGATTCATCATTTGAAGTAAGATTCAATGAGTTTTAGACTTGAATTCACCATGAGGCTTGTATAACTTAAGAACACCTTAGTTCTACTCCTTAGTTATGATAAAATTGGTTGATAGATTTAATTGAGCCGATTCTTAAGTATGCAAAAATTTGTTTGACACTGATTTACGTAACCTAACATTATATTTCAGAAAACAATGCTTGGTATAGAATATAGAATTTCCCAGAAAAGATATGAAGCCACCTCCGCATCCCCTAAAGTAACCTACTTTTTGGGTTTTTTATCAAGACCATCCAATTCAAATCTGTCGTTCGGTATCGTCTTGGAATTTAAATCTGTCTCTCGAAATATTTGCGCTCCACTTCTGGATGGATTGCCGCGGATTCAAATTGAACAGTTCCGATCTAAAATTCAAAAATAGAGTACTTCACTGGATCTGAATTCGTCAAAATAGCTCCCCCCCATGCACAATTCAGCTCCTATGAGAAAACTCAAATTTTGAGTTTTGAGTTTGGACCTTTCCATCATAATCTGGAGCAATCTTGTCCGAAATCTACATGACTAATTTAATATTTTGAGTTTGGATCAGAACCATCCGATTAGACTCCAGAATCACTCCGGTCTGAAGTAGAATGTATGGGACTGCTTTAATATTCGTGAAAAAACCAATCGGATGGTCTGAATTCAAACTCAAATTTTGAGGTACCTTAGGTGATAGGAACCCCCCAACCCCCACACACCACAGTCCACAAACAACAACTCCAGTTTCCTATTTTAGCAGCACAATCTCACCAGTAAGGCACTAACCATACTCGCTTGGCATTTTCAAAATCACAGATAGAATTGATGGCTTCAAAAAATTTCTATCTTCTACTCCTTTTAGTAGCATCAGTTCTCTCCTCCCGGCTTGCGACGGCTGCCACGGCGCACTCTCTAAGCTCCGCCAATTTGTGCAACGGAAGCGACATTACATGTCGAGTTGAGGCGCAACTATCGGATGAAGACGAGCTGCCAATTGATAATGAATTGCATAGGAGGATCCTCGCGAGCTCCCTCGGATACCAGTCATTGCATCCAAACGAACCTGCTTGCAGTCCGAATTGCGGTAAACCGGGACAAAGCTACACTGGCAATCACTGTACCTACAAAAATCATTGTGGCCAATGAAGAGAAAATCTTGTAACTAATTGTATGAACAATTAATAAAGAGATTTCTGTTAGTTTTTGGGAAGTTATTGGGAGGTTTGTTTAAATCTTTATGATGCTTGTCGCTAATTTAATGATGATATCAGTTTATGATACTATACTGGATTTGTTCATTTTGATATGACTCTAAACTTATTTAAAAATCTGGATGATACTCCTATACAAATTTTTAAAGAAACAATATATTAACGGTAATTAATAAAGATATATTATTTGACGGTATAATTAATTAATCATCTAATAATGATATGTGATCTTTAAAACTTACCGGTATATTTCATTTCAAAACAGTAGTATCATTCTTGCATTTTCTTCATTTGATTTGATTTGAATCAGCGCATATTTTGCATGGCTCACACTACGACAAACTTATCTCAATTCGTTTGTGCACGAGAAAGTCAAAATTGTACAAAACTCCGTGACAGGAACCTCCGGCCGCCCCCAACCCCAACCCCAACACACACTCACACACACACAACCACTTGCATGGAAGTTGAGAGTTTATGTGGGTTTCAACTTTCAACCAATGTAGTTTCTATGTGGAATGCGGAAGATCACCGCATACAATATAAATAGTATGCGACTGCATATACAGATTTTTATGTGGACTTATATATACAGATTTAAAAATGAGAATTCATATATATATAAACAAGTATCCAATAATATGCGGTAATATGTGATATTATATGACCGAATATGCAGTAGTAATATGCGGCCGAATATACAGTGAAATATGAAGCTACATGTGCAGAACATATAAATTTTTATACATATTACAACCATATACGCATATACAGGCGCATAAATCGCATTTTATTACCGGTCCCAGCTTTTAACTCGTTACGTAGTGTGTAAACAACAAAAATTAAATAAATATTAAAAAAGAAAGATAAGATTACAAATTCTGCAGTGGAATTTCTATGATATGAGTATAAATCATGTAGAATGTGATGAGTCATAGAATTGGATGAATATTGGTATTATTGTAATGTGGGCCGCTGAGAGGTGTGTGACCGTGAACACCGAAAAAGATGGGACATAATCACAGAGATATTGTTTTCTTTATTTGGGTGTCGGTCGCTTTTTTTCATGCGTCGGTCGGAGCGAATTTTTGTGAGAGCAGTTTGGTTCTATGTCCATCGGACTTCGTATGAGATCCATAATCGTTCAATCTGATTTAAGATCTACAAGCACGGATATTAAAATAAACGTACATGGATATTAAAGTGACGCACACGGATATTAAAATCAATCGGACGGTTATGGAGCCCATCGAACTCAGCTTGAGTTCAATGGACATCGGACCCAAACTGCTCTCAATATTCGCAGGTTGGCGGCAGTGTTTTAAATAACTGTACGATAGTCAGGTTAGAGTATCGTCAAGTAATTAATTGAGAATAATTAAAGTAATCAGTTGATTAGTTAGAAAAATCTGTGATAGTTTGATCACTGTTAACTAATCAACCGACTAATCGTTCTAAATAGAATTTTTTACAACACTAGTTGGCAGTAATATTTTTTTATAATAATCATATTCATTATATTTTAATATTTTAAAAAAAACTAAAATTATATTTAAA
Organism: Carex cristatella; assembly: GCA_024447775.1. Classification (NCBI taxonomy): domain Eukaryota; kingdom Viridiplantae; phylum Streptophyta; class Magnoliopsida; order Poales; family Cyperaceae; genus Carex; species Carex cristatella. The sequence goes on from JAJHPF010000022.1 coordinate 5,247,847, forward strand.
TTTACAATACGGAAATACATTATTTTTAATAGTAATAAGAAAATTTATTAAAAAATTATATATTAATTAAAAAATCAATATTTTGATTTATTATTTATATTATAAGTTTATAACCCAATAAAATATTTTCGAATTATACATATATAAACATTATGTCTGAATCAGAAATTGTAGATCATGTGCAGCTAGTCATTCTCAAATTATAAACTTGTAGCTATGATTAATATTTAATTTTATCGTGCATTAAATAATTTCAAGTTTTCTATTTTTGTAAAACCATATTAATTTCATCAACTTGTACCATGAAAACACAATTACTCTTTTTAAAATATTATAGTGCATGAAAAATGAGCAACGAACATGATTAAATTTTGGCATGATTAGTTTGTGTTGACTTTTAGCGACCCATGTTGACACTTTGTGCCCCTCTAGTGGTTCTGCCACTACTAAAGAATTTAGGCAATCAATAGCTTTTTATTGAATGATTTAGTAACCATTTTATTGTTATATTGTTCACCTAATGCTTCTGCCACTGTACTGCAATAATCGAAATGTAAAAAAAAAAAAAAAAAACACCTTATATCTACTAAATTTTCTTAATAAATAACTAGTTTTTGGTCAGAGATTATGAATTCGAAATTCAAATGGAGAAATTATTTATTATAACAATAAGGATATTAAGTTAGATGACTTGACCTCTAACTTTACTCAAAATAAAAAATTTTGATAATCAGCCTTTGATTTAGTGACAAATATAATGTCATTAATTTGTGTGAGAGTTCGTAGATTTGAAATCCGAATAAAAAAGTTCTTTAATATTAAATAATTGAGTAACTTAATCTCCAACATTACTCGAAAAAAATATACTAAATCTTGTAAACAAACGGCCAAAATATTATTATGAATTTATAACCTCTCCCTAAATAAAGGCTAACGTTGGGGTGAAAAACGGAGCGGATTTGGAGCGGACAGTGGTAAAAACTATATTTATATCTCTTTTATTTTCCGGATATAGATACGGAGTGGATATTAGACTGATTCAGATACGAATACGGATTGAATTCGATATTTATTAAAAAATAATATAAAAATTATTAAAATGTACTAAAGTTCATAATATTTATCTAATTATAATAGTGAATAACATAATTTTTTCATAATATATATTAAAATATATAGTATATATCTACTATTCGAATACGGATAATTGAACCGTAAAATAGAATCAATATCCATATCTACACAGATATTCAGATATCGAATATTCACATCTAATTTTTCGAATACGGATCAGATATTATTCATACCGTTTTCACCCGTACTAAAGCATCGTTTGCAGCATAGTACAGTGAGTGAGTATCCACTACAGTACTGCACGGATAGAATACCTTAAGCCAAGTCAAATTCATTTTCAGAGTATATTTAAAATATAGTCTGTTTTAAGATTTGTGCCAAAAAAATAACTAACGACTCAGATCTCATTTTACACGGTCAGATATTGCATTGGATCTGAATTCGAGTACAGTAAGGCCTTTAATCTAATAATTTTCTCTCAATCGGGATCATCGGATCAAAAACGAATAGAAAGAGTGTCTCGTTTGACTCATTTGAGTCCCATCCAACATATATAAATCTGACTCAATAATTCAGATTCAAATATTATGTTTTTCTGAGGTCATTTATGGACCAGAGCTTGATTTTCCTCTAATCGAACGGTTCGGATCCAAACTAAAAAAAAAAAAACATAGATTTAAATTATTGTGTCTGACCCATAATATTTGAACCAGACTCAATGAATCAGATATTTCTATATTTATTAGAAATGATGTATTTTTTTTATTTGTATGATTATAATAATTTCTATGTATAAAAAAAATTTGCGAAAAGCAGAGGAAACAAATCAAAATATTTGAAAGCTCAACCAATATTTCGCTACATATTTTCTGTGCATATGTGAACATACCAGCTTTATATGGGCCAACATTGTGGTTGTGGTTGTGGATAGCATTATTTTGATTCTGTGCTCCAATATGAACCCAATAAACGACCTCAATAGCCCATTGTCGGTGATCTCAATTCCAAGGGTAACCTTCCAAGGGATGAAAAGTGAATAAATTGGAGAACAATTTGTGTGGCTATTCTTGTAGCATACTTGCTATTCTAGTTTTTTAACATGCTCAAAGCTTGAGTATTATATACAGGGGAGGGTTCAAATGCACTATTATTTTTGTGCTCTAATATACTCTACATCTTTTATCTCTATTTTTAAAATGCGAACAGTCGATCCGAACAGCTCAATATGATTTTCATAATAAAATATGTTGAAGACCAAATTTTATATTTTTTAGAATTTTTTTTGCTATTTTTTTAGATAGATACAAAATCACTATTTTAAGGAGATAATGGACCATCCGATAAAATAATATTGTACCTATGTAAAAAAATAGTAAAAAAATTCTAAAAAATATAAATTTGGTCTCAAAACATATTTTATTACGAATATCATGTTAAGCGGTTTGGACCGACTGTTCAGACTTTGAAAACAGAAATAAAGGATATGGAGCATATTGGATCACAAAAATGATGGTGCATTTGAACCCTTCTCATATATAAAACTTTTGAATTATTTTTAACAAGAGTATTTTGTAAGGATTACAATAAATATTTCATGAAATATCATATAAAATTTAAACATTCCTTATTTACAATAAGCGATATAGCCAACTTTATATTAATTTAAACATTCCTTATTTACAATAAGCGATATAGCCAACTTTATATTATTACGTCAACAAAATTAATCCCACTGCCGTAATTTTATTCTAGTTAACACATCTCTGCAATTAAATTGTAAATATGTCTTTATTTCTATGAAAGAGACCTTTTTTATTTCATAATGATCGAATAATTAAACTATCTTATAAGAAAATCGAGAAACTATTAGATCATGTTTGGCGTTTATGGTGCGTGTGGGAAAAAAAATTCACTCAGACTTCGTGAAAATTTTCTCACGCGCACAGTATTTCGGCCATTCAAAAAATTTCATTCCCACTCTTTAGACTGCCTAACAGGACCTTATATTTGCTATACATGTTGAAAAATATGGTGTGCAAATGATACGGTAAGATATTTACATAATCTATTAAGGGACTTAGATGAACAATGGTAAGTTTAGATAAATTTGGACAAAGAACCATGCATTACTATGAATTTTCCAGAAATTTGTTATAGAGAGTTCTATTACACATTGTAGAATTTGTTATAAAATATCTCCTTCTCTTACACATTGTAATCATGCTGATTTTTTTTTAATATCCAATATTAAATAAAAAAAAATATCAAATATATCCAGGTTCCAAAATATTTTTAAAAATGTCCTGAACCGGTAAAAAAATTTTAATCAGACTGGCTATTTTTTGGTCGCTAACCATGTCATAAACAATGTGTTTTATGAAGAATTGTGATACCAATTTCGTTATATTCTTCTTTTTTAGGATAAGGTGGCAATTGCCAATCTTATATTTTTATCAACATTATTGTTGATAAGAAAAAAAAATAATTACTTTTAGTCCTCTAAGCTATTATAAGTCCAGATCTCTTTCACTTGAGCTGTTCCAATAAAAATTTAATAATCAATGAACTTGTATTTTTTTTCCTCACTAATTTTCTTGTTCTTTGTTGGCATCGATTTATTTTTCTCTTATTTTGAAAATTTTGTTGGCATTCAATTTCAATATCTATTGTTTAACATCTAACTCTATATATATGACGGCAGTTTAATTATATTATCTGTAATTCTATTTTTCTGACATTCTACTATTGAATTATCCATCAAACTTAGGATAAGAATTAAATTGTCAAGTAGCGCAGAAAAGGCTCTACATTTTTTATTTATCTCCAACTGGTAAGGATCTTATAAAGTTTTTTATTAGCAATACACTATACAAGTACTTGAGCATTACAGAGATAAAGAATTCACAAGATCAAAATACATATTTTTATATAGTATGATTACCGATTATCTTTCATTTTTTTTAAATAACTGATTAAGGCATGGATGTAAATTCGTATCGCACCGTATTGTGATTAAGTTTGATTTTTATGTTTCGTGCCGTGTCGTGTTGTGATCAAGCTCGGAGAAATGGTCACGATACGTTAGTAACATTGTAACTACAAGTATTGTGTTCAAATATGACTAATTTTTCGTATTTAAGTTATTTATTTAAAATTCACCACTTTATCAAGGTCTAACGCCCTGATCTCACATAACTCGTGTGACTACGCGTCGTGTCGTGTCGTGTCGTGTCATAATCAGGTTAGTTTGTGTATTTGTGCTAATATTTCAAAAAAGTCATACAAATGTATGTCATGACCGGAACACGCGCTATGTTGTGACTTATCTGGTCATGATGTAACTTTTTTGCATCACCTTAGTATTGGATCTGAATCTGCTGCTATTCTTTATTACTCTACAATTTCTGCTTTTCTAAATCCAAATGTCGAATTGTTTTGATATTCGTGTACAGAAAAATCAGTTATTTTGAGGTATGTGCACAGAAATTATTGGACAACTAAAATTGAAAAAATAAGAATTTTAGAATTACTATTCATAACATTCAAATCGCAGCATATCCAATTCCTATTGTGGTATTGCCCTCTAGGCTCACTTTGCATTGACCCATAAAATATAGGCTAACACTTTGCCACAGAGAAACCCTAGTATTGCTGCCTCTCCTGACAAACACTGTTGCACCACCTTTAATTCTCCAACACCATTAATTCTCCAACAACACACAGTTGGAGAAAAAGAAAAAATAACACACCCAATCAACCAAAAGAGAAGGAAAAAAAAAGGGGGAAGAAAGAGAATGCAAACCCTAGTCTCATTCTCCCTTTTCCTACTCCTCTTACTCTCATGGCGATGCAATGCAGGGGAAATGGAGGTCAAATTGGGTTTCTCAAAGCAACCAATGGAGAAGGAAATGCAAATGGAGCTGGATTCAGAGATCAACAGAAGGGTATTATGGGATTATCCCCAAAAGAGGTATATAAGTTATGAAGCACTGAGAGGAGATGCTGTGCCTTGTGCAAGACCAGGTGTGCCATATTACAACTGTAGATCTCTGCCTAGTGCTAATCCATACACTAGGGGTTGTGAAATTATCACCTTGTGTGCCAGAGATGCTGCCCCTTGAAGTAGATCAAATTTGGGGTTTTCAACATTTCTGTCTTTGGTTGTTTCTAAGACTTAAATTGTCATTGGCAGTTTGGCACCACCTTGTTGTAAATGAGGTTTATTTTTGTTTTTATTATTTGTGTTAATTTTGTGTTAAGATCTATTTTACTAGTTGGGTTGGTATTCATCATTTTGCTTTGCTGCTCTTTTATTTATTTATTTGTTTTGTTAGAATTGTGTATGACCATTATTTTTCATGAAGCATAAAATAAATTAAGCCGATCAAATGTCATATTTTTTTTTTGCCTCAAATTGTAACCAAAAGTCACCTTAGCATAGATTTCCTCCAAAATCTGAGGAAGAACTATCAATTAGGGGAATTACCTTGCTCTGTATTAATTACAAGCTGGGCCACATTGCAATTTAACAGAAAGAGGTATATAGATCAAACTTTGGCATGACGCTTGACAGTGACTAATTCAACTAATTAATCAGGGAATTATTTTTTTTAAATAGCAATTTCACTCGCCCGCTATCTCTAACGGCGCACATGTAAAGTAGGGGTGAAAACGGAGCAGATTCGAAGCAGTGGTAAAATTATATCCATATTTTTTTTTTATTTTTTGGATAAAGATACGGAGCAGATCGGATATTTATTAAAATAATATAAAAATACTAAAATTCATAATATTTATCTAATTATAATGGTTCTTATCTACACAGATATCGGATATTCACATCTAATTTTTTGAATACATATCGGATATTTTATCGATACCATTTTCACCTCTAATGTAAAGCCTTTACTAATTTAAGTGTAAATACTATCTAATAAATTTAAATTATATACAAATTTGCATTGTACAAAGTTCCCACTTTTGTCTTGTGAACAGAGACACAGAAAGACTTGCGTTGAGATTAGCGCGTCAGCGGCAGTCAGCATGGTTAACATAGCACAGTTAAATAGTTGCAGAATTGGTTGTTTTGGACTTGGTTCTTTGCGACTGTTTTCACTTTTCACACATTCAGCTAAAATTGGTTGACAATTTACCTGTGGTAGAATCTTGCTGTTTTTGTGCTTTAAAAGTTTCAACTAGAAAAGCAGCCAATAAATTGGTACCTCGACCCTCGTTCATTCATTCAGTTTTCCACTTTTATGTTGCTTGAAGTAATGGCCATTTCAGTTGCAAGAAAATTGAACACTGAAAAATCCATATATTCTGATTTCTACTTTTATCTTCAAATGAAGTTTTTTATTTATGAGACTACAGAAGTTTGGAATTTTGTTAAATATTATTTGAATATTTGAATATTCAACTTTCCTCGCCTTCCATCTCGTCAATAAAACATAGTAAAAGACGCTCACCCATAATTAAATACCACCAAGCCCAGCTTCCTTCCCCAGAAGTGACATATTAAAATCCTATTATCATTATTATCCAAACCAGCAGATCAAATCTAGCGTAACAATGCAAAACAAAACTAAACTCCTCAGCAATTCCTTCAACAGCACAATCCCAAATGGAACAAAGAAATACCAGTAACATATAGAGAGAAATTTTCTCTTATAAGGATTGTTCACTAAAACTTAACCAGTGACTGATGTAGACCACTTAGTCCTTGTACTTCATTTCAGAAACCTTGAACCCAGGCATTTCAAAAGAGGTACTGAATTTTTCAACAGCCACTTTGAGATTCTCTATGTCAGGGTTGTTAATCAAACCCTTGTTGAAATCTTTGAGCAATTTGCCGTGCTCCTTTTGCACCTTAAGGCATATAGTCACAGCCTGGTGAAGGAACTCTCCTATTTGCTCAAAATCCTTCTCAAGTAAACCCCTTGAGGTCATGGCAGGGGCACCTGAAATAGAAAACAAACAGAGATAAAAGGTTAGATATATTTAATATTTATGTTTGATATTTTCTGTAATGCTATCGTCATTTTGGCATTTACTGGGAACATTTCCACAACTCAGTAAACAACTTTCACAAGTAACATAAATCCTTGCTAGTGGAGAACAAATGTCAATAACAAAACAGTTTTGACAATGAAACTGCAATAATGAGACCATCCACCAGTTCAACTAAATCATTTTTAAAAGAGGTGATAACCTATTAGTGAAAAGAGGACTATGTCAAACAACTGTGTCAACATTATACACATGACATACACATGGTCCTCTGATTGAGTGCAACCACAAGAGAATATAATTTTAATTTATCCTTTTTTTTTAATTTGCTTATTTTAATTTTAATTTATCTTACTTCAAGAAAAAGTCACATATCATAGTATACTTTTCTTTAAATATGAGTGACAACCAAGAGTTTCTGTGCCATCCAGCAAAGAGAAATAGTAGATTTGAGAATAAAATATCTACATTCCAGCTAAGCAGGAGACAAGCATGCACATGATGACCCCTCCCACATGACAATGTAGCAGTTGAGATTTGATTACCCAATTTAAAAAGTGAAATAAATTAGTGCCTAGATCTAAGTTCAGAAATATATGATACCAAATCTCCTTGCATGCCAAGCACCAAGCAAAAGGGGACGTCACCAAGAACAAAATGAATAAAGAAAAACAATGAGATACTAACCAATACGTACGCCACCAGGAGACAAGGCACTGCTGTCTCCGAATACAGCATTCTTGTTTAACGTGATGCTGCACAGATCACAGAGCTTCTCCACCTTGTTTCCTACAACATCAATACAATTCAAAGCATATATTTAAGGAGCAGAAGAAACACCATATTCTGGTATGAAAGTGTAACATGCGAAACACCTTATTCAGCTGCAAAGGCAAAACAGATTACAAATGCCCAACTGCAGCTTGGTTGCTTGTTTTCATTTACTTTTCTTTTTTACTTTCTTATTTGCATTGTGTTCTGAATTTTGAAGGTGTCGTTTGTTTCTGATCGTTTCTACAAATATGACATGCAATATTTGACTTAACGAACCTAACACTAAAACACAATCACAATTTCACATAAGCATACCAGTCAACCCAAGAGGGCGGAGGTCCCACAGCACAAGGTGGTTCTCAGTCCCATCTGTGACCATCTTGTACCCCTTGCTCATCAAATAATTTCCTATAGCAACGGCATTCGCTTTCACCTAATCCAGAGCAAGTAGTGTGTTACAAGGCATACATGAAATTACTTTGGATGAGTTAATATAAATTTCTTAACAGTAAATTAACGATGTTTAATTGACGCAACTTTGAACCTTTTGTGTCGCAAGTAAAAAAATCAGAAGTGTTGGCTTATAAGAGTTCCAATAAAACCCAAGGTATCAATTTGCAGAGTAAAAAATCCAAATTTTATATTATTTAAAAACCTGCTTAGCGTAAGCCTTGAATCCAGGAGAACAAGCTTGCTTAAGTGCAACAGCAAGAGCAGCAATCTGATGGTTGTGGGGCCCACCCTGCAGGGAAGGGAACACAGAGAAGTTGACCTTGTCCTCGAACTCATAGACAGCATTCTCAGGCTGCCCCTTCTTGGGCGGCTTTGGTCCCTTGCGGTAAAAGATCATGCCTGCTCGTGGGCCCCGAAGACTCTTGTGTGTTGTTGTCGTCACTACATCACAATACTCGAATGGGTTTGCTGCTTCCTACATTCATAGGAAAAGGAGTAAATAATTATAATTAAGAGGACATTATTCTAGGCACTAAACTTTAGTTAAACTATATTTAATACGACAATTGTTCAAGTGTAGAGTCATATTTTCGCATTGAAGATATAAGACTTGCATGGTTGTAATAATGTTGAGTGAATAAACACAAAAGAGATCAAGTTGGTAATATATATTCATGTAAGGTGGGTACACCATGCCTGTACTGGATTCTCACATGGTTGTACCTAAAATAGATCTATACGAAATATGCAAATATTAAAACCCTGTATTCCCAACCAGGATTTTGACATGGCGGCGATGGCACCATTAAAATATTTTTATAATTTGAAAATTTTATAAGGTTGCTCAAGGTACTCTTATATTAACTTCAAATAGGCAAGACAGTTTACGAATCTACAATATTATAATTTGTATGTGAGTTAAAAGGACGAATCAAAAATCTTGTAACACATTTGCATTGACTCGCAAGAAAAATTGAAAATGATAGCCCATGGAAAAACATCACACTACACCAAATGCCTCATGAACAAGCTAATTTCATGGCACAAAACCTAGGAACCTAATTCTGTAACAAGACCGATGATTGCCTGAGAGTAGAACTAGATCTGGTCAAATGGCACACTATAATGTTCATTTAAAACGCAAATTAAATGAAAACATATTCGAAATCACTTAAACAGATTATTCAATGCATGTAAATCTACTAAATACTTCTACAATTGCTTGAATGGCACAAAAAAAAAAGATATCCAAAGTATGTGTCATTTCATCAAACACCTCATGAGCAAGCCAATTTTATAAAACGTAACCTAAAGCAGAACTCCTAAATGCATGATAGGGAAAAAGTATGACACGAAAAAAATAATGATCTGTCCGTGCAAAGACATTTATATCAAGCACCACACGAGCAAACCAACGTTCCTAAATAAGAGCTCATTTCCTCTTCTTAAAGCTACTTTCAAACGTCATTTAGCAACAGACCTCCTCCAATTACCAGATTCAATCAATTCAATCAACATTTCCAAATAAATCAAAAGCAAAATAATAAATTTGTTCTTACCTGAGCCGCAACAAGGCCACTGATATGTGCCATATCACAGAGCAACAGCGCACCGCACTTGTCAGCAATTGATCTAAATCTTGCATAATCCCAATCCCTCGGATATGCACTGCCACCGCATATGATAAGCTTGGGTCTGAAATCCAAGGCCTTCTCCTCCAATTTATCATAATCAATGTAGCCGGTGCTTGCATTCACCTTGTATGGCAAGCTCTCAAAATAGATCGAGGTGGCCGAGATCTTCTTCCCGCCAGCTGTATAGTACCTGTTAACATTAGCGTAACAGAAAGATCAGACCTTGAATAACGGCAAGGCAGCAAAAGATTAAATCCTCAAAACAAATTAAAACTGTACCCGTGAGTGAGATGACCACCAGATGGTAGATCCAGCCCCATAATGCGATCATGTGGCTGAAGTAACGCAGTGTATGCTGCAAAATTCGCCGGGCTGCCAGAGTAAGGCTGCACATTCACGCCCCATTTGGTTGCATCGAGGTGAAACGCCTGAAGAGCTCTAGATGCACACAAGTTCTCGATGTCATCTATGAACTCGTTTCCACCGTAGTACCTGTTACCAGGCATTCCCTCAGAATACTTGTTAGTTAAGGCGCTTCCAAGTGCCTCAATGACAGCGAAGGAGGTGAAATTCTCAGATGCGATGAGTTCGATGCCAGTACACTGACGACGCTTCTCACGCTCGATCAGATCGAAAATTTCAGGGTCGGCTTCGGAGAGGGAGGTAAGACCCCATGAGGAGACAGAATCCATGGCGGTTATGGTGTCGGCGGCGGTGGAGAGAGCTTGAAGGGGATTGAGGTAAGAGTGGAAAGAAACGGAGTGAGAGGAAGAAGCGGGAGCGAGACGAGAGAAGAGGAGGGTAGGGGAGGGGTTTATAAGGAGGCGAGAGGTGGGGGTGAGAGTGAACATAGAGAGGAAAGGTGAGGTGGGGTGTGGGTGGATTGGGGGTTGGTGTGCGCTGATGATCTGTGTTCGTATGTTGGCTATGGCTATTTTCGGCTTATTTTCCCGATTTTTATTTAACCATTTTACTCGAGTCTCCAGTCTCTGCCTCAGGCAGCGTATCCTCTGCATTAACTGAAAAGGGAATCTTGTGAGATAATACATCTGAACCATCCGACAGCTTTAAGATACGTTCGAACAAGATCCGTACTAATTTAAAGGCCCTGAATTTTAAAATCAGACGGCCAGATTAACTTCGCTTAAATCTTACGTCTTATATGCATTAACTCAAAAGATTCCCTTTTAAGTTAATGCAGAGGATACGTGTTCCTCCCTCCGTGCAGGCGAATTCCCATCCTCTGAGATATCTCCAACTTTGCGTGACTTTTTGGAATATCTCTATCGTTCAAATACGCTCTCCACGAATCTCAAAGCTAAATAATACTGGCCCCCTACTTTTCCCCGAATAGGCACCGGACACGTCGGTCACGCAAAAATTGAGATATGTCAGAGGATGCGTACTCGGTGCAAGCCGGGTCCGGATTTTATACAGCAACTCACAGTTTGAGTTAGAATTTGGACCGTCCGATCAGAATCTAAACCAATCCTGACCGAGTTGCAATTCTGGTGATATCTTTAATATTCATGAAAGTTCTAATCGGACGGTTTAGATCCAAAATCAACCTTTGGTATAACAAGCAAGAGAGGAATTCCGCTGATAATGGGCCGAGTCAGTTATTAGGGTTCGGCTAGATGCTTGATCGGTGTGATTGCGGCCGTGCAGGAGGTAAATAAAATTAATGAAATTTATCATTTTAAAACATAACTTAGCAAAATTTATATTTTATTCTTTTCAAACTAAAATGTATTGAAAAAGAAAAATAAGATCGAACGAACGCGGGTGCACGTCTCCTGCGGTATGGTACGGGGTCCATTCAGTATCAACTAAGTCAACCTTTTTTTAAAACAATAATCAGCTGAGTCAATTTATGTAAGAATTTAGAGTTTTGTGTTAGATTAAAACAAACTGTTAATATTTTACAGCTACGAATATGAAAGGAACAAACTCGGTGTGAACATGTAATGCAAGGAGTCTTTAATATTCATGTGGATTCGGATTTCAAATTAAAAATTTGAGTTACTTTTAAGATATATGAATTATGCCTGCTTGGGTGTGTTCGGATGTCACGAGATTAATTGTAAGAAATTTTAATTTTTTTTATAAAATATTTGATTCTATAATTTTCTTTATTAATATAGTTATTACATACAATCAAGTAAATTGAATTAAACAATAACATAACAATATTAATTAATTGTCATTGTATAAAATACAAAAATTATTCTTTATAATTAAATAAGATGTTTTAATGAGATTGGTATATTTTTCTCGATCTCGTGTTTTGTATAATTTCTTTCTTTTTTATGAAAATTATGTTAATACATGTCGCATCCCAACTTAATTTGTAAAAATAATAATAATAATAAATGACGTATTGTTTGATTCTTGGGATTGACCTCTATTAATATATAATCTTGAATTTTTATCTTAATTGTCAAATTATTTGACCGAACAAAAAAAAAACAGAGAAGAATGTGTGTGTATGATCTAGATTTCAAATTTTCTTGGATTGATCTAAATTTCAATTAGTAATGAAGAAACTTAGGAACTAAAGCAGTGTTTATATGTGACTTGTTGATAGGTGATGTACAAATGATGAAAAGTAAAATTAGTGAGATGAGAGAGAGTGATTGAAAAATTAAAAATGAAGTATGAGGTTCGAAAATTGAAAATGAATTGGTATGAGAACTGAGGTGGGATCAAAATGGAAAAAAAATAATATGGAAAATAAACAAATAGCCGAACACATGTAGGAAATTTAATCGCAGCCCGTTAAAAATCGAATCCAGATCCAGTGAAGGAATCCAACTTTTGGGTTTTAAATCGGGACCGTCCAATTCGAATCCGAGACAATCTATTCAAATCTGGAGTGCGCACACATTCCAAGAACGGATTCAAATCCCAAGACTATTCGGAGCGAAGGATTCGAATTGGACGGTCCCGATCTAAAACCCAAAAATTGAGTTACTTTAGGAGATCCGGACCCCTAAATATCCCACTAAACCCCTGCTAGCCGAACAGGGCCTTGTTGTTCTGCACACAGTGATGCCAAACCGGCTATGCTATATATGCAGCGGGTCAAGATCTCTTAAAGTAACCCAGTTTTTTAGTTTAGATCTGAACCATCCGGTTCGAATCTGAACCAATCTAATCCGAGATAGAGCACATGGGGCCTCTTTAATCAGATGACCAGGATCTAAACTAAAAAAATTGGTTACTTTACAATATCCGAACTCTATTTGCAGCACTGGTCTTGTGATTAATGTTTATTTAGAGAAATGTTAATCGTCCAGCTCGTGGCGATCCATAAATAGGTCCCCCCTACATTTTCAAATTCAGTGAAAAAATACGGGTCTGATACCACTTTGCCCCTCCGTAAAAATTGTTTTGCCCCTCCTTAGAACTGGAAAGTCTTCCTGACCAGTTCAAAAGTGTTGTTAATAAGAAAATTTTGTTGCTTTTATAGAAATTTATGGGGCCGGACCAATTTTGTTGTTTTTTAATATGTAAAATGATATTATTTTGTTGTTTTTATTACGTAAGAGTATGCTATTTTTATTGTTTTTTATTATGTTAATTGTTTTTTATCTAGTATTTGATTAGTTAATAGTTTTGATCCCAATAAACTATTTGAACTTGATTTATAGAAATTGTGTGTCCACCCCAATGCACAAACATTAATATTTGATGGTTATTTGTATCTATATTTTCAATTACTCGTACTTGCATGTCATCTTGCATTAACATCTGACAGCGTAAGGCTAAACTAGATATCAATATTTTAATACAAGATGTGTATACTTCAATTTTTTTGTTGTTTAAATTAAAATTTTCTGACATTTAAACTTGAATAATCAGATGATTATACTTTAAGTTTTAGGTATTTTAATATAAATCGTTCGGTGTTTAAATTTGTATGCGTAAACTTATATTTTTTAATTATTTAAAAAGAGGAGGTTTCCAATACTTCATACTTTTCATACCTCATCATATTTCATGTTTTATATTTTTGTTTTCGAAATTCAAACTATTAATTTCAACCGCTCAACGCGATATTCATACTAAAATATACTTGACAACCAAATTTTATAATTTTTATATTTTTTATATTTTTTTTTAAGATAGGTAGAAAATTACTGTTTTTAAACGGTAAAAAAACAATGATTTTATACCTATCTTGAAAAATAGTAAAAAAAAAAATTCAAAAATTAAAATTTCATCCCAAACATATTTTAGTACAAATATCATGTTGAGCAGTTTGAATCGACAGTTTTAACTTCGAAAACAAATGTATGAAACACAAGGTATTGGAACCCTCATTATTTAAAAAATACATTATTTAGCGTGTATACTTGAACTGTTCAATATTTAAATTTAAACGATGTTGTGCTTAAAACTGGTACCATGTGTTTAACCCTAAATTATCTTCTGTTTAAACTTCAACAGATAGATGTTTATAGTCAGTGGTACGGTGTATATAATAATTTACATTTTCTCTGTGCATGACCATATAATAATTTCATGTTTTGAACAGTAACAACCTGTAAAAAGATTTCCCATAACATAGGAAATAAATGATGCGAAGAGGAATTTTTTAAAATGTACAGGATTGAAAGCAATATGTTCATTTTTTTTTAATTATTTTGTCGGTGGTTGTCAAGTATCAACTGCCAAGTTGAAAAGGAGAATATGCTTAAGGAAAGTAGGTACAAAGAGATCTGACCCGAGATTTTTATTAATATCTAGCATTAAATAAAAATTGTCAAAATTTTCCAGAGATATTAGAAAATTATAAAAGAGTCCAAACCGGCTAATTATTGGTCCGTTCTTATTTTTTTTAAGAGATAGTTGATATATCAATTGTTGATGTTAAGACATGAAATAAAGCACATCAATACTCCAACAAATTCGATATGTGTCTTTCTGTTATAACACATCTGTATTAATTTTTTTAAGTCGTTTCTCTTATTTATAAAGCACTTGTGTGTTGTACATGTATTTATCTAAGACATATTTAATAAACAGGTGAGGCTAGGACAAAGAATAAAACAATAGAGGCGATATCTTCATTGATAAAACGACAACGAAACTTCAAACGGCCATAAAACGACGCTCAAGTGTACAATTTCAGCAGATTACCACTTTTCAGAAAACTTGAGAAAATACGCATGTGTTAGTGACTGTTATGTCATTTTTCTGAAATTTAGAATTGCCAAAAAACTAAGAGAAGTGTCTCAAAACTTGAGTTGAAGTTTCTGACTAAGATTTTCATTCTTATTTTTTTTATCTAAGTAGCTCAGTAAATTAGTTATATAACAAACTTGTAGAATACCAATTTTTACTATTTTGAAGTTTTTTTTACTATTTTTTATGGCTTATGAAAGATGACACAGAATGACTTAAAAAAATTGAAAAGAGTATATTTTCTCTATACTTGGGTTGAATTTTATACAATACATCTCATTCTATACACATAAAACATCTCCCTAAAAAAAATTACAGTGGACCGCCAAAATATTGCAGTCCTTCTAGTACCTATTTTGAAAAAAAATGTAATAAATGATTACATTGACAACTCTAGATTAAATTTTTATTTTTCAAAAATAAAAAGACCGCAATATTTTCTATATTTATCTAGAAATGACTTTTGAACCGGCATCAATAACTCAGATTCATGTCTTAATATTTTCTAAATTAATCAGATGCATTATAATGGAAAGAAACATATCGAATTTGTTGGAGTATTAATGTGTTTTATTTCATGTCTTAATATAAACTGGACAATTAATATATCAACTATTTCTAAAAAAAACAAGAATCGACCAATAATTAGCCGGTTTGAGCATATTTGTAATTTTCTAGCATCTCTGGACAATTTTGACATTTTTTTTATTTAATATTAGATATTAATAAAAATCACGGACCTCTGCTCTCCAAATAGGAGAGAAGGATCCTGTTATTTCAAATTTAATCATTCATCTGTGTTGGAATTTGTGCATAAAAAAATCCAACAGTTCGTTTTAAAATAGCAGGTCCTGCTCTCCAAATAGCAGCGGAGTTGGATCCGGTACAAAGGGAAAATGAAAAGAAAAACACCAAGTGAAATCGAATTGGGGGTTTGGGGAGATGAATTCGGAGTCTGTATTTTATACAGTACGGCACTCGGTTCAATAAGTAAGGATTAACTTTAATTTTAACGGTTGAAATTTGGTGACTATTTAATACAGGGGATCCGTTTTTTTTTTTATTTGTGTCACAGTTAACGTCTGAATTTAGTAATATCGGTAAGACGGCAATGCATGGCGCCTTTGAAGCACGTGATTACTTGCATTTTCAGAATAAGACATATTGTTAACAAAGAAAAGAAAAAAAAAAAGAAATTTTATTGAGGAATTGTTTTCTATGAATCTGTGATGTACATGTACTGATGTGTACTGATGTATGCGTAGAATAATTAAGTAGTGTGGTAGCGGGTCCAAAATGCTGCCTACTCCATGATTAATTATAGTCCACCTACTAATAGTGGACTGCATCTTTCAATTACTTTTTCCAGTTTCCTAATTGTTGGGTTGTTGGTGATGTCGATTGTTGGTCCCACTTACCAAACTCACCAACCTCGGCTTGTTGGACCTATTATTTCTTTATCGGATTCGGATTGTCATTCTCGGATCCTCTTACCCATTCTTGCTTCTTTTTTTCAGATTCGAATTGTCAATCTCGGATCCTCTGATCCATTGATCAATGCAATTTTGTCTTCTTGTTGTTGTTGTTTTTATTTATTTTTACAAGCGTCTTTAGATTATAAGTACGCACAGGACGGATCTAAGATTTAAATAATGCTGTTGTTTTTGTTTTTGTTGCTGTTTTTGTTTATTTCTTTATGTATGGGAGACAAAAAAAAATATCGAACTGGATTTAAATAGCTAACTGAATTTAAATTCATTAACTAATTGGGTATTCAATAAGAAAAATACTGTTTTAACTTACACTTTAGAATACTCTGACTTGTAATATATGATGTTCTGACTTATAATTATAATTATCAATCACAATTCGAGAAATTTATTTTGTTTTTAATTATAAATTTAATCTGAATTACGAATTAAACATCTAGAGAGAAACAGAAAAAAATTCAAGAAATAACAAAACCAGTCAGAATCGATGAATCTCCACTAAAACTCAAAATTTAGGAGGAGGGAGGCAACGCCTCCTCCTGATATACACTAGATCTGCCCCTGAATATGTATTAAATTATGGAATTGATACAATTAATATTGGACTCGGATTTGAATTAGAATCTACATACCCGTTTAAAGTGGATGCCTTTATGGTTCAACTATGTAGCATGAATGCTTCTAAAAAGTCGTTTCATGTTCATATTTTAGTTGTAGGCCTGTAGCTGATGTGATAACTACGCTCATATTTTGATGAAAATTTCAAAAATAATATCTTTTTTGAAATCTATGGTAGTGGCCACCGGAAGTACAGAAAAATAAAGATGTTTACAACTTCAAAATTTAAAAATTAAACTTCTGTACTAACTATTTTATATCAGAATTCAACGAGTAAAGCTAGAATGTTCCTAGAAGTATCAAATTTCTTTGTATTCTTAACTCTAAAATTTATTGGATTAATTTTGAACGACGAATTCAAACCGTTGAAATCTTTCTACCTTACGAGTGATGCGTCTATATATGAAAATTTTAAAGTTTCGAATTAATTTAGTATAAAGTCAAGTGGTCAAAATAAGAAAGTTTCTAAATTAATTTTAATACATTCATTTTTTGGAAGACTTTTGACTACTTGACTTTAAACTAAATTAATTCGAAACTTTAAAATTTTCACATGTAGACGAATCATTCATAAGGTAAAAGGATTTCAACGGTTTGGATTCGCCATTCAAAGTTAATTCGATAGATTTTAGAGTTAAAAGTACAAAGATGCTTGATCCTCCTAAAAGCACCCTAGTTCTACTTGAATTCAACACTCTATCCATCCTCACAATCTGACTTCTTCAACAGCAATTTAAATGCATAATTTCTAAAATATTAATGCGTCATATTATTTCAAAAATAATATCAATGCGTCATGTTATGTTATATAATATCAATGCGTCATGTTATGTTATATAATGTATCATATTCATAAGTAGTTTCACGGACACCTGATACATCGTCCGAATAAACCGAGTAGAGCTTAGTGTGCGTTATGCTCACTAATTAAAGAGTTTGGTCTACATAATTTTAAAATCTATTGAGTTGGTTTCAAACATTGAATTCAAACCACTGAACCTGATATACTTCACGAGGGTGTGTGTTTGTAAAATTTTAAATTTTTTGAACTTATTTAGTACAAAGTTAAGCGGTAAAAAAAATCAAGAGTTATTTAAATACATTTATTTTTTTATTATTTTTCACCACTTGACTTTATACTAAATAAATTTTAAAATTTTGCATGTACACATATCATTCATGATGTTGATTGATTTTAATTGTTTGAATTTATTATTTTGAAACTAATTCAATAGATTTTGAAATTTATGCTCACCAAACTCTCGTAGCACACGCTAGTTTTATTCCAAAGTAAAACAATATATATTTATTGTATAGTAGGTGGGCAGATATTTGTCAGTATCAACATTCAACAATCAAGTAAGCGGGTAGTTGATCTTATATTAATAAAGTCACAAAAGCGTAGATTTTATTTTTTATGTTTTGCATAATCAGGGAATCATGGGATATTTTATTGATCTCGCTTATACATGGAAATAATCAAGACATTTATTATAAATTGAATCATGGAGTAATAACGAAATATTTTATTTTTAAAATATCTTTTATGAAAATAAAAATACACCACTTCAAAGAACGAGATTTGCTACCAGCCATACATTATTTTGGCTTATAATTTAATTGATAGATTTAGTGTGTTCTTCAAAATTAGAGTGGAATAGGTAAATGTAGAAGAGAGAAAATGGAATATTATAGTAGAATAGGTAAATGAAGAAAGGAGAGTGAGAAACTATATTTTTCTTTCAAATTAAAATTATAAGAGATGACGATAGATGAATTGAAAAAAAAATGTATTTCCTTTTTTTAGGACGTACTCCAGAACGGAGGGCCTCTTACTAAATGAAAAGAAAGTAAGAGATCGAGAGGGAGACAATTTCCGCACAATAATTTTACACCCTGAATCAAAGGGCGACGATTGTCATAAAAAACAACAACTCCTTTACCTCTGCTCTCTCTCCAGTTATTCTCTTCTAAAGCAGGTAAAACTGTCAGACAGGGCCAGTCTAGAGTGAGCCTCTTCCTCACACAGTGATTCTCTATTTTCTTTTTTCCGCGTCCCTCCGTCTGAAGCACACCCTTATTATTTGTTCGTAATTATAGTGTAAGACCAATTCTTTATATTATTTTATTCTTCTTTTTTTCTTTTCTCAATAGGAGATCCTTAGACTGTCTCGTTAAAAGAAAATAAATGGATAAAAGGGCCAACGAGTTACCTCCTCTACTCTTCAAATTAGGGGTTACATAATTCACAAAACGTATATTTATCTCTACTCTCTAGAGCAATTTTTATGTTCTATTCGGTTGTAACGAAATTGTTCGGGTTGAGATATTTCGTGTACTTGAGTATGCTCGGAATTGGTTATGAGAATATGGTAAATGAATATTTAGTTGTATTGTAGAAATGTTAACGACAATTGTCGTTAACTATAAAAAAATATTCAGTTGTATTGTAGAAAATTCTAATTTGAGAAAAGACTTACCTAATTGTTTTTTTTATTGATAATTATTGATAAATTTATGATCAATTCTAAAGTCTAATAATATAATAATTAAAACATGATAGTACAAAAAAATTATAGATGTAAAAGTTGTCGTAAAAAAATGATGAAATAAATAGTAAAGTAAAAGTGACGATGAAAAAATTATAATAAAATAAAATAAAATAAAGAAATTAACAAAATACATATGTCGTGAGAATATAAAGCGAAATTAAATTAATAAGATGTAAAGGAAAAATGAGCACAAAATATCATGTGAGAAAAAAATTAAGTTCAACCTTCTATTTCTTTCTCATGTATATGTGTACATATTTGATTCTCTTTATCTCAAATATTTTCTCGTAAGTCAAGTTTTTAATTATAAAAAAATAGACAGGGGTGCAAACGGATCAGATAGTGATAAAACCATATACACATCTGCTATTGTATTTTCGGATACAGATACGAAACGGATATCAGACAGATACGGATACAAATACCTACTTTTTATAATAGTAAATAACATAATTTTTTTCATAATATATATTAAACTATATATTATATATCTGTATCCATATTCACACGGATATCGGATATCCATATCTAAATTTTTAATATAAATTCAAATACAGTCGAATAATATCCAACCTGTTTGCAGCTCGCTAAACCATGGGAACACGTCCGTAGTCAGTCCACTTAAAAAAAGTTAAAATTTTCTTTTGGTTCTTAAAAAAATAAAATAAATTAAATGGTCGACGAGTTCAGCTTATTTCATTGATATATTACGAATGTTACTTCATAATTTTCTTCACCATCAAAGCACGTAACCCTGATACCTTCCATCTCTTTCTTTCGATTTGTCTCCTGACGCTGTCACCAAACCAAAATGCAGGATTTTATTTATTTATTTAGAAAGTAATAATATAATTTTTCGGAAAAGGAATGATTAATTTTTCGGTGCAGTCTCAGTTTTTTTCAGACTTTAAACTGCATTTTGACTACATATTTGTCTAGAACGAAGATTCAAATGTCTTATGTGTCTTCATCGTGTCTTTATTTTTAAGAATTTTAACAATTCAAAATTTAAATCTTAAAAGTCAAATAAAATCGTTGGATATGATCTACATTATTTTATCTATGTACGTGTAAAAAATTGTGACGTTTCAACTTTGCTTTGGTTGCCATCAAAAACTTGTAAAAAAAAGTACTAATATGGATTATTTTTAAATGTTAATTTTTCAAATGATTGATTCACATAAAAATAAAATCGAAATGTGATATTTTTTTATGAACACAGAGAGAAAATAATATAGATTATATATAACAGTTTTATGTTAATGTTTATGATTTAAATTTTAATTTATTAACGTTTTTAAAAATAAAAGCATGATGGAAGCACAAAAAATAGATGCATTTGTACCTCCTCTTTGTCTAAAATTTTTCATGACCAAACAATTACTCGAAACTTGCTGCGTGTAATTTAAAAATAACAATCAATTTATTTTTTCAAATATTTGATTTTTTTTTATTTCTAAATAAATAAAAACTCCCAAAATGCATGAGCACTGCTCCGAGTAAATCTTGATTCTTCCCGTCGCTGTCCCGGACAAGATAGCGTCATAGCGATTGCAAATGTTGCTTCAAGGTGCTTTCATTGCTAATTAGCTAAATATAATTGATTGACCATGTTTGCTTTTATATTTTTTATTTGATACGTTTTTGTGTCCTTGATTTGGATTGATTGTGAATGACCTAGGTCCAGCTCGTTCAGCTGTAATTCAGTCAAGAATTAACAAGCTGAGCTAGAATCTACCTCGGACCGAACTGGCTCGTTGACATCCCTAATTTTTTATATATATTATTGGAGTAAAAAAAGGACTTAATTTTTTTTTTTCAAAAATCTCCAACTAATGCTGAATTTGAAGCTTATAATCTTCCGTATTTTTGGTGTTTATATTTTTTATTTGACGGTTTGGTGAAAGAATTAACAAGGACGTAAATACGTTCATATTGAATTTTAATTTTAAGAAATGCAAAAAATTGAAAACAAAAAATAAAATGAAAGTATATTTTTATGGTGATCATTTTGTGGCACCCCCAATTCTCATATTTTTATGGTTAAATTGAAAAAAAAAAAAACAGATTTTGGCTTTTGGTCTTTTCTCATTCAGGGCCTGTTCGGATTTTACTGTTCACGTGGGAAAACAAAATTCACTCAGACTGAATTTTTTTTTTCCCACGTGAACAGTAAAATTTAGTTAAAAAAAAATCCCAACACAAATCCAAAGGAGAGCCGAACAGGCCCTCGATCGTTTAAATTTTTTCGTATGTAAATTTTGATAACAATCAACTGATTAGAAAAAAATAAGCTTCTTTATTCTGATAGCCTCTATCAGAGTTTCAAAAAAAGAAAAAGAAATAAGCTTCTACTTTTCTAAAAAAAATATATTTCATTCCCAAATTAAATCAACAAACCCACTCGATTTCATATAAATATCCAAATCCATGAATTTCATTTCCAGATTTCTAAATTACGATCCTCTGATTTGAGTGGGGCTAGTGAATTACAAACGGGCCGGGCAGGCCGGGCCGGGTCACGGGCGGGCACGGGCACGGGTGTCACGGGTACACGGGCACCACGGGCCGGGCATCACGGGCAAAAAAAAAAAAAAACTCTGCCCTGCCCGTGTAATGCCCGTGCCCGTCACGGGCGCGGGGGCAGGACGGGCAGGGCTTTTTTTTTTTTTTTTTTTTTTTTTTTTTCTATTTTTTTTTCTGTTTTTTTTTTTTTTTTTTTTTTTTTTTCTTTTTTTTTCTGTTTTTTTTTTTTTTCTGTTTTTTTATAAATTCAAATTATAAATAATTATAAATCGAAATTCATACCAATAAATTATAAATCCAAATTCATACAAATTTAAATTCATTTGACATGATTGTAACTCGATAATTTTTATTATAATAAAATATAAATTAAAAATTTCTTAAATCAATTAATTTAAATAATTAAGTTCTTATTTTAAAACAATAGATTAAAAAATAAACGACATTTTTTAGCACTAAACGATGTTTTTTGGCACTAAAAACCTTAAACTTAATTTTTGAGGCACTAAACGACGTTTTTTGGCGATTCTGATTTTCTGGCTATGCGGGGTTTACCCCGGGGTGACGGTCGCCACCGTCTCCTCCTCCCCTTTCCGAATTGACGTCATACGCGTCAATCCGACTTTCCTAGCAAAAGTTATGGCCGTTTAAAGTTTTAAAAAAATATATCTCATTTTTGAATTTTTTTTTTTTTAAAAAAAAAAAATGGGAAGGGGGGTCCGGGCGGGTGCCGGGCAGGGGGGCCCGGGGGGAGGGGGGTCCGGAGGGGAAATTTGAAATTCAAAATTCAAAAAAATTTCCGAAAAAAAAAAAAAAAAAAAAAAACGGGCACGGGCACGGCGGGCCGGGCAGTCACGGGCAGGGAAAAAAAAATTCAAATCTGGCCCGTTTAACGCCCGTGCCCGTGTGCCCGTGTGCCCGTGTGCCCGTGGGTGCCCGTGGCACGGGCACGGGCCGGGGGCAAAATTCATACTCTAAGTGGGGCAGTCCTATGAAAATTCAATTTAATATCTAGTTAATAATACTATTTGATCAAGATTTGTAAATATTTGATGTGCACAGACTTCTAAACTGTTCGTACAAATTTTAATATAGATCAAATGGTTTCAATAAAATATGAAATCAAATTTGATCTCATGCCCATCAAATTGCTCCGAATCCCGAGTTTTCTTTTATAAACCATAAATAAAAAAATAGTTTTTTTTTTATAAACTTTGTAAAAATCCTGAATCCCATTCGACCTTAACGAAACGACCCCTTTTTTTTCAACTACCAAAAAAATCGAATAAGAACTGACACAAAATGTTTTGGTCAGTTTTTTTTTTTTTTTTAATTTTTGTGGAAAATTTGAGCGCGGTTAGTTTTCATTCGGACATTCAACGTCATCGCTTAAGAAAATCAGCTTCTCCTAAAGAAAAATTCGAAATATAATTTGAGTTATGGATTATCGTATGATTTAATAATTCCAGTATCGATAAGAAATTTTAAGAAATTCTAATTTTTATAAATTTACTTAAAGTATATCAAAAATCACCACATCGTAATTTATAATTAGTTTGCAATTAAACTGTAAGGATGTTAAACTTAAATTAATCAAACTACTGATCCATAGAGAAAATATTTGAATATAACATATGCAATTGGCCCCGTTATTAAAATTAGAATGAACTGTAGGAATGAAAAATATATTAAAATTAATTTGAAAATTAATTACTAAATTACTAATATAACACAACCAAATAAGATTTTTTGTATTACAAGGAAGCAAATGCCCTTATCTTAGACGCAAAAAAATTAGGTTAATTTTTTGTTTATAACAATGTGATTAAATCATCGCTTGGGCTCTGAAATTCTCAAGGTTTCAAGAGTATCCAGAAAAGAAATATAATGTGCATTTTTGTTTTCATTTCTACATTCTTAAAAAAAAAAACGACTTTTAAATTAGCTAAGTTACAGACCTTTCTGATGAATCATACAACTATAAATTTTTTAATCATACAAAATTTAGAATAATTTTCAATCGTGGGTTGTTAACCTTCAATTTTTAAATGTTAATACATACAAGACAAATCATAAGTTCATAAAACATAGTGGATTTTAAACTAACATAATATGAACTATAATAATAGAAGACGGTTCAAATACATCTATTTTTTTTTGCCTTCATCATACTTTCGTTTTTGAAAACATTAATAACTCATAATTTAAAACTTAAAAGTCAAAATAAAATAGTTGGATATGATCTATATCATTTTATCTATTAACGTGTAAAAAATTATGACATTTCAATTTTGTTTTGGTTGTCATCAAGAGTTTGTAAAATTGTACTAATGTGAATAATTTTTAGACGTTGATTTTTCAACTTGTTGATTCACATACAAACAAAACCGAAATATGATAAATTTTTATGAGCACATAGAGAATAAAATACAGATCACATCTAACGGTTTTATTTTGATATTTATGATTTAAATTTTGAATTATTAATTTTTAAAAAATAAAGATTAATTCATAATAGTAAGGTATAAATATTATGAAGAAACTTCCTTGATTTTTTTCTTTCCAAAATTATATCTTATTACTTTCTAAATTGAAGAACGGGGGAAAGAAATAAAACCAACACCAAAAAAGGAATAAGAATATTTTAAGCTTCGTTTCACTTGTACAGTTGTACTTATAATTCACGCTTGCACAGGGACGATCGAGTTGCCCAATAAATTTCGAATTCAGATCTACTGAAATACCTGACTGGGTAGAGTGAGATCTGAGTCGTCAATTTTACTCTGGAAAGCATCTCAAAGCAGATCCCATATTTCGGATAGGCACCGAATTGATTTTTACCCGTTGTGATTATTATACACACTCAGGTACCTTAGAGATGCTCATAAATTTCCATTTACGCGATGCGTCGCCGCTCCACTCTTCCTTGTCAGTTGTGGGCCCTCTATAATATCACACACCAACCCCCATCCCATCGGATCTGATTGGGTACTTATGAAACTAATTATTTTGTTAAATATTATAGCGAGTCGATAAGAAGCAAGTAACAACCCACCACACAAAAATAGAAAGATAAATCTCACTGATCACTCCCACCGCCCAAACCCCTGCAAAAACCCAAGATCCAACGGCTCAGATTTCTCTCAAACCCTTTATATTTTCTCCCCTCCTCCCCAATTCTCACTACGCCACTCTTATCTCCTCTCTCTCGTATCACATCTCAGATCCAAACCCTTTTGCCCTTTAGCCATGGCTCTCTCTGTCGAGAAGACTACCTCTGGTCGGGAGTATAAGGTGAAGGATCTATCCCAAGCCGATTTTGGTCGGCTCGAGATCGAGTTAGCCGAGGTAGAGATGCCCGGTTTAATGGCCTGCCGCACCGAGTTCGGGCCGTCTCAGCCCTTCGCTGGGGCCCGCATCTCAGGATCTCTCCACATGACGATCCAGACAGCGGTTCTGATCGAGACCTTGACTGCACTCGGTGCAGAGGTGCGTTGGTGCTCCTGCAACATCTTCTCGACTCAGGATCACGCTGCAGCAGCCATTGCAAGGGATTCAGCCGCAGTTTTCGCCTGGAAAGGAGAGACTCTTGAGGTATTTTTTTATTTGTACTGTTTTCTCAATTCGATCTGGTCTTCATCGAGTCGGTGTTATTGTTTAAGAGTTGAATTCGCGCAAATCGGAGACTAGGATATGTTTTTTCTTCGTTTTTGTTAGTTTGTATAGAATGTAATTTTGAACTTTTACATTGTTTACCGTATTTAAACATAGATCTGAGTAGGATTTAAGTACAAACTTTCCGCTTGTATTCATTACCTGTTACTATTCATTGCTGTCATTTGCAAAAACACTAGGGGTTAATCATTTACTGCCTTGTAATTGAACTATCATTCTGGTTCTGGCTATAGCCAGAAGTTTAATCTTGTCACCGCTAACTGTACATTTTGTATTTTCTGACCACCAGGAGTACTGGTGGTGCACAGAGAGGTGCCTTGACTGGGGCTCGGAAGGAGGTCCCGATCTAATTGTTGATGACGGTGGTGATGCCACACTCCTAATCCACGAGGGAGTTCGTGCTGAAGAGGAGTATGAGAAGACCGGCAAGCTGCCTGATCCTGAGAGCACCGACAATGCTGAGTTCAAGATTGTGCTTAGAATTATCAAAGACGGCCTCGCGGTAGACCCAAAGAAGTACCGTAAGATGAAGGAGAGACTTGTTGGTGTGTCAGAGGAGACCACCACCGGTGTCAAGAGGTTGTACCAGATGCAAGACAGTGGCACACTTCTTTTCCCGGCAATTAATGTTAATGATTCAGTCACCAAGAGCAAGGTGAGATTTTCTTGTTTCTGGATTTACATCTTAGCAGTTCATTTTAGGTATAACTAATCACGCACCTCTGGTTTTGAGGTTGGTGGAGTTGGTATTTTAGGTGTTTGATTTGACTGGGATTTAGGTTTTGATCTAGATCTGGCTGTAGCTTTCACTTGAGGCAATGGGATCTTACCTAACTTCAAGAAAATTCATATTAGTTTTAATTCTTGTGAGAGCCTATGGCCATTGTTTATTTGGTTGGTTACTGATGGTGGGTCCTGAGATTGTCTTTGCAGTGGCCTTTTTCATAGATCTGCTTTTTCCATGCGGGACAAGTTTTGCAGTAACCCTTTGTGTAGATTGACATAGGAATATTTGTCATATGCTTTATCAAGATCTTCTTTTCCTTGTGTAACTCTTGATTTTATTTACTCTGAATTTTTTTTATTAATAATCAGATAATGAACTACAACTGTTTTATCAATCCTACTTTTGACTTTTGGCTTGGAATCTAGCTAAATAATGCTTTCAAAAGAAAAATAACTTCTTTTGACAAACTATTGGAAATTGCTCATGAACTGAAGATATTTAAATTGATGTAAGACTATCAGTTCTAGCTTTTTGTGAAAAGTTGCTTTGTTCGACATGATATAAATGAAAACATCCAACAATTCTTTTGAGTTATTGTTTTCCAAATTTAGTTTGACAACTTGTATGGATGCCGCCACTCCCTCCCAGATGGCCTGATGCGTGCCACTGATGTCATGATTGCCGGCAAGGTTGGTGTTGTCTGTGGTTATGGAGATGTCGGAAAGGGTTGTGCTGCTGCCTTGAAGCAAGCTGGGGCCCGTGTCATAGTCACTGAGATTGACCCAATCTGTGCCCTACAAGCCACCATGGAAGGCCTTCAGGTCCTTACCCTAGAAGATGTTGTCTCAGAGGCTGACATTTTCGTCACCACCACTGGTATTGAACTTGACATCCTCATGATTTTTAACTTTGTAATTATTACATAATAAGGGACTAACTGAAGCTGTCTCATTTGATAGGTAACAAGGATATCATCATGGTTGACCACATGAGGAAAATGAAGAACAATGCTATCATTTGCAACATTGGTCACTTTGATAATGAGATTGACATGCTCGGTTTGGAGACATACCCAGGTGTCAAGAAAATCACAATCAAGCCTCAAACTGACCGGTGGGTCTTCCCTGAGACCAACACTGGCATCATTGTCTTGGCCGAGGGACGGCTCATGAACTTGGGGTGTGCCACCGGTCATCCCAGTTTCGTCATGTCATGCTCCTTCACCAACCAGGTTATTTTTCTTTCTTTGTGTGTGCAGTTCAATTATTTTTACTCTTGGTATAGCAGCTGCAACTGCTATTTTGTTTTAATATCATCCTCATTGAATTTGAATTTGTTTGTGTTCGTGTAGGTGATTGCACAGTTGGAGTTGTGGAATGAGAGGAAGAGCGGCAAGTATGAAAAGAAGGTTTACGTGCTGCCGAAGCAACTTGATGAGAAGGTGGCGGCCCTTCATCTCGGCAAACTCGGTGTCAAGCTAACGAAGTTGTCCCAATCTCAGGCTGACTACATCAGTGTCCCAGTGGAGGGCCCGTACAAGCCAGCTCACTACCGTTATTGATCACCCATGCGGGTCTTGCGCCTCTAATGCTAGTTGCATTGGTTCTTCGAGGCTGGTGTTTTAGGTTAGGTTACTTGTTCTTCATTTGGATGGTGTGAGGATGGTTTTGGGTTTTTGGAATAATTGGTACTTTGTTTTTATCAAATGGCGGTGGTGTTTTGCCGATACGGTATTTTGAAATGTTGTTGTTGTTTGCCTTTTCAAATGATAATTTGGCGATGAATCAATTGATCTCGCAATTCAATAATGTTCTTATTTAGCTTTGTTGTTGGGTCGTTTATCGAATTATAAATTGGTTTACCTTGTTTAGAAATAGTTGGCTGATTTCGCTGATTTGATCGCCTTCGTCTTCCAGCGCCATTCCAAGCTTGATCTGAAATTTTCTTGTTGTTTAATGTGAAAGTGTAGAATGAGATCTCAGTCCATTTCAATCTGGTGTGAATCTCAAAATAGACCTTCCTATATTTTACACGAGCACTGAGCCACTGAATTGATTTTGGCATTGGATTTGGCTTAGGTACCTGATAGGATATGAATTCATCATATAATTTTCTAGTATTTGCTTCTACTCTTAACAGATCAATAGTTTGGATTGGCAAATGTAACCTTCCAAGCTGATTGCTGTGGATTCAGATAAATTCAAAATTTATATGACTAGCAGTTGTTTACGTACGGAGGAAAATCACAACTTTACAGCCTCGTTCATATTCAAATTAAACTGACAAGTGAGTAATTGAGGTTTCATATGCTACAAGGCCAAACCAAATGTGGCCTCAACTCAATTGATTTCTCCCAAAACTGTTCTTTACTGAAAAAAGAAAACATGAAAGTAGGAATTAAAAGTACAACTGCTAGAACATCAAACAAGCAGATAAAAAGAAGGCATCATTTGGTCTCTCCCAAATTTGTCCTTTACTAAAACAAAATAAAGAAGAAAGAGAAAACAACCAAAACACCAACTAAACAGATACCCAAGCATAATATCAAGGTGGTAGGTTTATGGTAAACTACTTCACTACCAATACTACTGGTAGTAAATATGATTAGTAGCGGTAGTGAGCCGGCTTGTACGGGCCCTTTGCCGGGACACTGATGTAGTCCGCCTGAGACTGGCTCAATTTTGTTAGCTTGGCACCAAGTTTGCCGAGGTGAAGTGCTGCCACCTTCTCATCAAGGTGCTTCGGCAAAACGTAAACCTTCTTCTTGTACTTCCCGCTAGTTCTCTCCTTCCATAACTCCAACTGTGCAATCACCTGCACAATAGAAAAAAAAAAGTGAAAAAAAATCATGGTTTGATTTTGATAATATTCTAGTCATTCGTTTCCCCGGAAACAAATGATGATGTTCTAACTAGGCTTAGAATCAGTAATTGTTTTCTTACAAATGTTGGTATCTTGTTCTTTCTTTAAATTATATTTCATTTGATCTTTTGCCTGATTGAATTAAGGCTTACTTGAGTCTCAAACATCAAGATTATGGCTGAATGAAAAGAATAAAAAGCACAGACATAGTCCTTTGAATATCTTATGGTAATACGACCATACCATATTTTACTGGTACCAGATGATTTTGTACCATGGTAATAGGTATTATTTATACAAACAATTGTATCTGTCATGATTAATTTTTTTTGAATAATTGCATTCTCCAAACGAACCTGGTTAGTGAAGGAGCAGGACATGACAAAGCTAGGATGGCCGGTAGCACACCCGAGATTCATGAGCCGTCCCTCGGCTAAGACAATTATACCAGTGTTGGTTTCAGGAAAGACAAACCGGTCCGTCTGAGGCTTGATTGTGATCCTCTTGATACCTGGATATGTCTCCAGCCCAAGCATGTCAATCTCGTTATCAAAGTGACCTATGTTGCAAATGATCGCATTGTTCTTCATTTTCTTCATGTGGTCAACCATTATGATATCCTTGTTACCTGCCAGATAATTCGAAACCTGAATTAGTAACTAATAAATTATTAAATTAATTAATATAGTCTACATGGCCGGAACTGCTAGTTTAATGTAACTTTTTAAATTACCAGTGGTTGTGACAAAAATGTCAGTCTCAGAGACCACATCTTCCAAAGTAAGGACCTGGAATCCTTCCATGAGGGCTTGGAGGGCACAGATGGGATCAATCTCAGTGACGATCGTGCGGGCCCCAGCTTGCTTCAAGGCAGCAGCACAGCCCTTGCCGACATCACCATAACCACATACAACAGCAACCTTTCCAGCAATCATTACATCGGTGGCACGCATCAGACCATCAGGGAGAGAATGGCGGCACCCGTACAAGTTGTCAAACTACAATTCGTATACCGAGATGTAAATAAAAGTTATATCCAATTATCTGTTGAAAAATCATGATAAAGACAATCTGTGATTAAATTTTGAAACGACCGAATCTACAATCAGTAAATCTGACCTTGCTCTTGGTGACAGCGTCGTTGACATTAATTGCAGGGAAAAGTAGAGTTCCATCATTTTGCATATGATAAAGCCTCTTAACCCCAGTGGTGGTTTCCTCTGACACACCAACGAGCCTCTCCTTCATCTTGTGGTACTTCTTTGGGTCAATTTTGAGACTACAACGAACCAAACTGAGGACAATCTTGAATTCGGGATTGTCAGTGCTCTCTGGGTCAGGAAATTTGCCAGATTTCTCGAATTCCTCTTCGGCATGAACACCCTCGTGGATTAAAAGTGTGGCATCACCGCCGTCATCCACGATCAGATCGGGACCACCTTGAGGTCCCCAGTCAAGGCACTGCTCCGTGCACCACCAGTACTCCTGGTATTGGAAACCAAAGTTCTGATAGTCAGTATCATTGTGAAATTGCCTTTTTACACAAACGTAGATAGATCTTGCCTATGTATGATCTTGTTAATTATTGCATGTTCATAAGTTACAAAAGGGAAAAGATGCAGAATTTACCTTTTTAAATCCATAGTTTTAGATTATAACTAAATAACATTGACTAGTTGTGAAATTCTGTCATGGCTATATATGTCTAAATTCTTGTTGCCTTTGAAATTCAAACATTTATTTTCCACATGGAAAAATGAAAAAAAGGCTATATATTTAGCAATTAAAATTACATACCTGAAGGGTTTCTCCCTTCCATGCGAACACGGCTGCAGAATCTCTTGCAATGGCCGCAGCAGCATGATCCTGAGTTGAGAAGATATTACAGGAGCACCAGCGCACCTCGGCACCAAGTTCAGTCAAAGTTTCGATCAGAACAGCAGTTTGAATTGTCATGTGGAGTGAGCCGGAAATGCGGGCACCAGCAAAAGGCTTTGATGGACCAAACTCGGTGCGGCACGAGATAAGACCAGGCATCTCCACCTCTGCTAGCTCGATCTCGAGCCGGCCAAAGTCGGCTTGGGAGATATCTTTGACCTTATACTCGCGACCTGAGCTGGTTTTCTCTACAAATAGAGCCATGGTGAAAGAACCAAAGTGAAGTTGTATTATTTGGATGAGGATGAGAATATGAAAGGAGGGAAAGAGGAAGTGGCTTAATATATAAATTGGTGAGATGTTGAGAACTAAAAATAGAACCAACCTGAGGTTGCAAAAAGGTAAAATTTTACTTTTTACTAATCTTGGGTAAAAGATAATTTAGGTACATGCAGGATCGCTGTATATTATTAATAGATAATTCATAAGAATTGACAGGGTGAATCACTATCAGGTCGGATTTATGTTGTTAGTGCAGAATTTTATCTGAGTTGCAATTTATCCTGCTATTCGGTTGAGAGGATAACTAGTCGATATGATTCTCATTTGTTTTTAATGTGTCTTTGATAATCAACTAATCATATAATAATACAAATTTTCTTAATATCAGAAGTTTCTTGAAATAATTTGTTCATTATTTTGGTGGCATAATTTATCTATATAACAATTATAGAAAAAAAAATCAAAGGTTTAGTCCATGTTCAGTGTTAATAGGAGAATGTCAGAGTTAATTTTTTTTTTCCAAATTAATTCTCGTACTTGATAGTGCCTTATACCAAAGTGCACTCCATACGACAAAAATGAACCGACAACATATATAAAAACAATTTTTGCGAGTGTCAAGCTTCAAGAAAAACTTTTGTGAGTGTTAGACTAAAACTAAACTAATTAGTCCTAAAACTAAAATCTACTAACTACTTTTATTAAATTCTGGATTTCAAAGAAGAAATCAAAATCTTCAACTGAACTTTTGAGTTTTTCTATTTTGTCGTTGTTAACACCACACTCATTGAAATTCTCAAGCAATTTCTCATTCTCGGCTTGCACTCACAACATATATCTATAGCCTGATGAAGGAACTCTCCAATTTTCTTAAAATCTTCCTCGGTTAGATTCTTAGAGGTCATGGCAAGCATCTGAATAAAACAACAAACTAGTTAGGTTTGATTAAAAATTGATATTTAAATATTTGTATCGTATTATTTAATTTTTTTATTTTATTTAATTATCATCCACAATCCCGTTTTCACAAACCTCTTATATGGAAACATTATTTGAACTATTCCCTTTTTTTCTCCTTTCAACGAGTTTTAAATTCAAGATGAGACAACACCAAAAAAACAACAAAAAAACAAACTAAATTTTGAAATGAAAAAAAATAAATAAATCAAAAGTATGAGATACTAACCGATACATCCACTGCTAGAAATAGCATGTTCGTTTAACGTGATATTGCATTTATCACAAACCTTCACGTAATTGCTTCCTATAATATTAGTACAACTAAAGGAGTTAGAAATAGTACACGTAACTTGTGCCGGTATCAAAATACATAACAACCTAGTGCATTCAATGAAGAACAAGAGACTTTTGGTAGTAAAGGCCACTTACATAATATATTAACATGTTTTTTTTTTTTTTTGATAAAAGTGAAGGTGATACTAAAATTAAAGCAAAAAAAAGAAATGGTACCAAATAGCTCATAGCATAACCTAATGTAGGTTGAGTTTTTACAACCAAAAGCACATATCACAAGTCATAGACCTAATTAACAAAACACCCACTCAATTCAAGACACAATGAAAACTCAATGCAAAACTAAAAAAGTTTTGTTCTTTTTTATATTTAATAAACTACACAACAATAACAAAAAGGAAATATACCAGTCAATTCAAGATTACCAAGTTCCCACAGTAATAGGTGATTGTAGTCCCACCAGTCAGGATCTTGTATCATTTCTTTATCACATATTCTCCTATACCATTTGTATTCTTCTTTACCTATTTGTTAAAACATTTTATTAATATATTTTTAAATTAACTAAAATTGCGGATCAGATAAATTAGTCTGTTTTACTAGAGTTCTCTATCAAACATCTCACAACAGTATGCTATGTTGCCAGTGAGTCATAAAAACCCATTCACCTTAGTTATTTCCATGTCGGTGAGAGAAACAGTAAGGGAGGAAAATAAAAAAATAACATATTTGTACTACTTATCCCGACTTACTAATTTAATATAAAGTCAAGTAGTAAAAAAAAAATGACGAATGAACGTATTAAAATTAACTTATATATTTATTTAATCCACTCGACTTGATATTAAATTAATTCCACAATTTATGAATTTGACATGAAATCACGTGATGATCGGTTTCAATAGTTTGAATTTTTTATTTGAAATTAATACAAAAAGACTTAGAATTAAGTTCACCAAAGAGCATGATGAGATCAAGAACACCCCATAATATACTCTAAATTCACCAACTAGCTAGTTTTATTATAAATATACAATTCTATTCTATTCAAATTATTTGACATTCAAAACATAAGATACAGTAAATTTTTTTTAGATTTTTTACGACCTGTTGTATGTATAGGAGGAATTCAGGCAATTTGGCTTCTTTTAGGATAACAACCAAACTTATTATTTTCAAATGTGGATAAAATCTTATTAGACAGAGTGTGTAAAAATATTATTCTAAATATATTAGTTTTCCCCAATATCTTATTATTATTATTTCATTTGGTTCCACCATATATTA
Organism: Carex cristatella; assembly: GCA_024447775.1. Lineage (NCBI taxonomy): Eukaryota > Viridiplantae > Streptophyta > Magnoliopsida > Poales > Cyperaceae > Carex > Carex cristatella. The sequence goes on from JAJHPF010000022.1 coordinate 5,282,132, forward strand.
TTGAATTATAATTCATAAATATATAACTCTTTCAAAATAGTTAAGTTCATATAAATATTGTGATATGTCACACTATTTTATTTATATGTCATTACACAAATGTGTTTGTACTCGTGACATGACACACTTTTTTAATTACATGTCATTACAAAAGTGTATTTGTACTTTTCTATTTTTATAAATCAAAAATCAATATATTTTGTCGTTAATCAATGTCAAACATAAGTGTTTGTATTGATCAGCGTGTGAGTTCCAAAGAGCAGAAGAGACAATTAGAATCCATAAGTTTTGAACGACTGGACAATTTGTAAACAATTAATATTTGTTATCGTCAAAGATCAGATTGCCTAATTCTCGCCCATCAATTCGCCGTATGTATATTTTAAATTTAACGACAACAAGAACAACATTTGTGATAATTTTTAAGATGCTGTCCGTAGGGACGAGCTTGGGTCTGATGCCAGCGGACTCAAACTGGGTTCGATGGGCTCCATAACCGTCCATCTACTTTAAGATTCGTGCGCACAAATATTAAAGCAACAGATGGATCTTAAAATAGATCGAACGGTGATGAAGCCCATCGGATCCAGGTTGAGTCCGATGGGCATCGGATCCAGGTTGAGTCCGATGGGCATCGGACCCAAGCTGCTCCCGCTGTCCGTAAGCTTGTAACCAAGTCTAATGTGAGATCGGACGAGATTTATATTTTGGTGTTGTTGATAACACTGAATTTTTTTATTTTTTTTAATTTTTTTTTAATCTAAAGTAGTACCCTCGACTTGAGAAGCAAATTAAAATTTTAATGTGGACTGATTAAAAAATTTTCATTCTCATCTTATGCAATAATATATATATATATATTATAATATCTACTAAAAGGTGTAAAAAAATGTTTGACTCGCTTTTTTTATTAAGTTTAAATAACTCCGGATTAATATATAACATGAGAGGGTTGAAATGCATTATAGTTTTAGTTTTGTGCTCCAATTACGCTCCACATTTTTATTTTTGTTTTCAAAATTCGAACAGTCGATTTGAACTGCTCAAAATAATTATTACAATAAAATATTCTTGGAGATCAAATTTTACATTTATATTTTTTTAAAATTTGTTTACTATTTTTTTTAAGTACAATATCGTTTTTTTGGATGGTCCAGGATCTCTTGAAAACTGAGATTTTGTACCTACCAAAAAATAGTAAACAAATTCTAAAAAATGTAAAATTTGGTCTCCAAGCATATTTTATTGTATTAATTATTTTGAGCAGTTTGGATCGACTGTTCAGATTTTAAAAACAGAGATAAAAATATGAAACATTTAGAATACCAAATCATAATGCATTTCAACCCTCCGCATATAATAAATGCAAGTTGAAAATGTTTTTTAAAAAAAAATAATCGTATTTTATGTTAATGTGGATTTGCGACTGTCCTGATTCATTATTTCATCTTGAGATGACCTACCAGACAAGAGGAGCAGTGATCTAGCTTTTAGTTAGTTCGTTACTTTAAATTTCTTTTTTTTTAGTAAAAATCATGGTCATGCCCTCATTTCATTAAATAATAGAGTTATATGAGACATATATCTCCATTGGAGGATAAAATTACAATTGGCTCAATATAGTTGAGCATGCAAAAGTAAAAATTTAAATAATAAGGGTAAAACTGGAATTGTAGCCACAAAAGCTGAAGATATTATGCTGCGCATCAGTAACCATGCCAGTATCTTGGCATCCCACTGGGCAGACCAATATCTGTGCCAGTAGGGTCTGATCATGCTAATAGACCGATAATACTGATGCTTGATGTTGTCGCCGCCTATATTGGTGTGTATCCATCCCTCTGCACAGTTATGTTCCACTGATCACGCACTTGTTGTAGGAGAAGTTCATTGTTATTTGTTTTTTCTGTGAAAATTCTTGAACATCTCTCTCTCCATATAACAAATTGTGTGATCTGGAGTAGTGATTTTTCCTCCTTGCTTAGTTCATTGTTGAGTAGTGCCTTCCTTGCATGTTGAGTTGGTAACTTCATTCTCATGGTTATAGTTAACTGTTGATATATTTCTCTTGTCACTGTGCATTCCTCAAAGAGATGTTGTACTGTTTCCAACTGCACCTTACACATGCTGCATCTGTTAACCATCTCCCATCCTCTTTTCATTAAATTATCTATTGTAAGTATCTTGTTTAACATCATTAGCCATGAGAAGACTTGCATTCTTGGTGGTGCCTTGATTTTCCAGACCTTGCTTACCTCTGACTTGAAAGTCGGGGCATGTTTGTATGCTTTGTAGTAAGAGTTTACACTGAACTGTTCGGATGGGGACCATTTCCATCTCGCTTCGTCGGGAACGCCGGTAATAGAGATAGCTTGCTGATTCAATTTGTTGTTAAATTGTGTGAATTCTTCTGCAGCTTCTTCAGATAGAACTTCTCTAAACAGTTCCCTTGTACTCCTTGCACTTAGCACCTGTGCTACTGTCAATTCTTTATCAATAGCATATGTATACAATATTTGAAATTCACATTTGAGTGCCCCTATTCCCCAGTTGTGATTCCAAAACAGGATTGAGTCTCCCCTTCCTACTACTCTTAACATTGATGCATCCATGAAACTGTACACTTCTTTGAGGGTAGTATTAAAAAAAAATAATATGATTTTGGTACCGGGCATAGGGTGTGATTTGTTTGTTGAAATAGTCTTCCATAGTTTTTTTTTTTTTTTTTCCGGATTTGCCCATTGCCAGTACCATTTGGCTAGCATGGCATTGTTGAATATGGTTAAGTCCATAACCCCCAAACCTCCTTGTTTTTTTGGTTTGCAAACCATTTCCCAATTTGCTAAGTTGAGTTTTTTCCTTTGCTGTGTAATGCCGTGCCATAAGAAATGTCTTCTGATCTTGTTTATGTCCTTGATAACCCAAGCTGGGAGCTTAAGGCAGGACATATAATATGTTGGCAGTGCGGAGAGAACGGCATTGAGCAGCGTGAGCCTGCCGGCAATTGATAGGTTTATTGCTATCCAACCTTGTAATCTAGTGCTGAACCTTTGCAACAGTGGCAAATAAGCTGTTTTGGTCAGTTTTGTATTTGATAGAGGTAGGCCAAGATACGTGAATGGGAATTGCCCTAGTTTGCAGCCCATTGCTAGAGCTAATTCTTGTGCCATTGGTTGAGGTGTGATGGTTGTCAACAGCTCTGACTTGGTCAAATTGACTGCTAGCTCTGAGATGCTCTTGACCGGTGTAGTAAGTTGCTGATTTTCCTTGAGGCGACGAGCTTTGTCTACAGCGGCAATATATGGTCCCTTATTCTTTTCTGACAAACGGGGGCTACGCCTGATCGGATCCTCCTGGTTGTTGTGCTCGGTTTGCACAAAGAGAGGGCCGTTCTCAAACCCGGGCGGTGGGCTAGAGAAGTCCTCTTCTCCTTGGTGATCTTCTTCTTGGGGCTCAGTAGAATTTTCTTCAAATTCTGGTGAAGCTTCACTCATTTCGAGTCCATCTAGAGGCCCAGCCTCTGCTGGAGTTTCTCCCATTTCGAGCCTATTTAAAGGCCCGAAAATAATTGCTGTTGGAGCCTCACCCATTTCGAACCCATTGAAGGGCCCAGCAACAACCTTTGTTGGTGCTTTACCTATTTCGAGCCCAGTAAAAGTCCCGACATTTGCTCTATAAAGGACCCACTAAGCCATTCTTTAGAAGGCCCATCTATTGCTAGGCCCAAATTAATTTGAGCTGGCTGGTTATGAGGTGGATACAACTGTCCCTGTAGTGCGCTTTTAATGCACCTGTCTATTCCCTTTATTCCCTGCAACACAGTGAATTTTGACCCCTGCATAACAGCTATCCAGTTTGAATAAGTACCTGAGTTGTATCCTAGGATGTCCTTGAGGCGTGATAATTCTAGGTACAGTTGCAGCATAATGTTGGAGATAGTTTGTGTTCCCCAGATGACAAGTACAGCCTATTTCACGTGGATTCAGTGTGAATAGCAATTTTGTTACCTTTGGTGCCGCTATTGCCATGGTGGTTGCCACTATTGGCACCCCTGCCGTCGGCACCGGTGTTGGTTTTCTCAGCACCTCAACCCATTTTTTCTTCTTAACCTGAGCTTCTCATTTCATCCTCTGTTTTGTTCGGGTTCTAGGCTTCCAAATGGGTTTGGATTTGAACCGAATTGGTTTTTTCCCCTTTAGGTCCCTTGTTTTCTTTTTATTAAAATTTTCCACCAAGTTAATCTTTACACCCGTTGCCCATTGTGAGCCACCACCTGAACCATTACTATTCCCAGATTCCTCTGAGATATCAGTGGGTGGGGATGGCCTGCGACGGTGGGCTGTCTGGTATGGGACATACCGCAGTCGCGATGGTTTGGTCTGATTTGGTGGTACTGGAGGTGGGAAATAACCCTCATGACCAGCTCTCCATCCCAACAACTGAACTCGGACTCTCTTCGAGAAGTCCCCAATTCTGACTCTCAGGAACCGTGGTATGTTACAAGGGTGTTTGGTATCAATTTGGAGGGTGATATGTTCAAATTGACCTGAATAGAGCCCGTAAGGCATGGCATACCTAATAGTACCAACCCTTGCAACAACCTTGCTTAACTGGTCATCATTCCACAACTGGTATGGCAACCCGATTAGTTTGATCCAAGCTTCATATGCATTCGGTGTGAAGGACATACCTGATGTGCGAGTCCATTTGATGAGGTTGATTGTTACCCTTGTTGGTAAGATTTCGTAGGGCGCTTGTTGGATTACTGCGTGCAGAGTCTGCTCATTGACGCATACCAGGAGGCACTCGGTATCATCTATCTTGAATACTTTGTAGTGCTTAGGTAAGCCTCCATGGGTTTTGGCCATATGTTGCTTGATGGCCCATGGAAATTCAGAGTTCGGTTGTCCCATTTTGATGGAGACATAGGCCGCACTATGTAGAAATTCATTATTGGGGTTGAGAACCTGAGATGCAGTGAGGAAAACATCCTCTTCCTCAGGCCTCTCATCCTAATATTTCTCTATTAATTCCATTTTGTGGTTTTCCTTTCACAAAGTCAGCGTAAGTTTTGTATGTGTTTCTTGGTTGCTCTGTTTTTTGTTTGATCAATGCATTACCACTTGGCTTTATATATGGCTTATAGGTGGAGGAGTAATGGCCTGATTTATGGCATTTAAAGCACTTGGGTGGGTCTTTGCATTGTGCCCTCTGATGCTCTATTGCTAAGCATCGAAAGCACCTATTCTCTCTAATGGCCTTGTTAAATGCCGGGTGTATTCTGCTAGAGAATATCTTAGGTGCTTGGTGAAGGGTCTTGTCTCTTAATTTCCTGTTTTGTTTAGAAATTACCTGTTGCCAGCCACCATTAAAGTGTGCCTCATTGGTGGTTGAAGAGTTGAAGGCCTCTTCCTGCTGGAATCGGCCTGGATTCCTCACTATCTTGGTTGTTGCGCCGTGCATAGCTCCAGTACTTCTTGGTGGTTGGACTTGAATGTCCCTTTGTTTGATCGCTCGAGGTGGCTTGATCACCTTCAATGCATCCTCAATCTCCCTTGGTTCCTCCTGCATAGCTTCATTGAATATCTGCACCAGAGACCTCTCCTCCCCGGCCCGATTGGCTGAGGTTGATGCCGCCTTTGTAGTCGCTTGTGTAGTCGCCTTTCCTTTCTCTCTTTCCATCATTCTTACTTTAAATTTCTTATAAATATATTTTGTCAAGTATGAATGATTCATAAATTTAAACTTGTATAAGATTGATATCTGTGAACATTTTGTAGGAAAAATATCGTCTTTACAGATTGGTTATCTAAATTTTTAGCTATACAAATCTAGAAAAAGTACATTTAAAATTTAATTAACTTAGCGTCACATTTCTCTAACAGTAATTTTTTTTTACCATTTTAAAACAAATTATTGTAGTGACTTAAGTTTGTGATTGGATCATAATTGTTCAATTGAGTATCAATTGGCTTCATCAAGATTTACCCAAATAATTGTAATTTGGATTCCAGACGCCAATTTCGAGTTTATAATCTGATCAGAGCAAGAATATTCACAGATTTAAATTGCTTTTGCATTATGATTTTTTTTTCTGTAAATCTTCACAGAAGCTACAAAGTCATGAGGAACAATCGATCTCTCGACTTTTAAATAACCAATAATTCTATAACTTTTTTTTCTAGCCAACTGTACTATCTCTCCTTTCTCTCTTGTATTATGAAAATCATATTACATATCTTTGAAATTGTTGGAAAAAGAGAAATGCACACTTAACACCTTATTGAGAGAAGTTGAGTTGTCTGGTTTCGCTCAGCTTTCACAAAAAGCTAACTTTTGATTTTTTTTCTATAGAGAGAGAAAAACTAGACAAAATAACTTACATGACTTGTTTGAGGGGAACAACCAAACTTACAATTTGTTTTTCATAGAGTGCATCTTTTAGAATTGGGAAGACTGTTGGGAAATAGTCTAGGCTAGTAGATACAATTTAAAAAAATTACTAGCAATCCAGACGCAATCGCACCATATACATGCCATCAATCACACGTAGTTTATAGATCATGTCACATACATGATCTAGCAAAGTGATAAGAGTCATACCTCTTCAACTAGTGTAGTGCGAAACGGTTGCCTGCGTCTTAGTCTCCCTTGTTACATATTCCAATCCAGAAATTCGCAAGCTTCGCACACCAAGGTGTTGATTGAGAATGAGAATGCATCAATGCTAGTTGTTTGGATCCTCTCACCCTTGCAAATCTCAGCTAGCTCACCACTTCAAATTATTTGAATAGATTTCGCGTAGCTATCAATACGATCTCTAATCCTTCTCAACAATTCAAATATCGACTTTAGAAAAGAAGATAACGAAGAGATCAAGATCTAGATCAATCTCAAAGAAGAAAGAAGAGAGAAAGAGATCATTCTATTCAAACGTTTAATAAGTTCCACCTCATTAAACTTCCCAACATAAGGGATATTCATCTTGTTGACATAAGCAGACTTCCCAACATAAGTTCTACACATTGAGAATATGTCTTTATCTCTTCCTGTTACGGTGAGAGATTAACATCAACCACGGATGTGCATACCTTAAGCAGGAAAATCAAATGTCTCAGACATAAGACAACAACACTACAAGAAGCATTAATGACGAAACACATAATCCTTATGATGTTCATGTATGGTCAAATCCGACGACATATAACTCTCTATATGCACTCTACTGCTTTGATCTGTGATAGCTGGATCAAATATTTTTACCAAACAGGTTGCGAATGGGTTGTGGTTGTCACTACATTGCAGTAGACAAACAGGTTGACCAACAGTTCCTAAACAACATACGACAATTAATAAAAACAAAATTTTGACCAGTACTTTCCCTAGCCCACACTTTTGTGCATGGTCAAAAGTGAATGATACCATAATTTAAGTACGATGTATTATGACAATGTATATATGATACATGTAACGTAACATTTGATTAGGCATGTTATGAGATTAATTGCCAATTTTGGTATAAGACAATCTAAAACCCCACCCCTAAGTCCTAAATGCATATTTAAAGATTTATTCGTAATTAACATATTTTCACAAAAGTCAATTTTTATGAAATGTGCTTACTTATGTAAGAAAAACTAGTCAAGTGCCCACGCGTTGCGGTGGGGATCAACAATATTATTTTTATACAAATTTTAACTTGAAGTTTGAAATCCGAGACAAGGTTGAAAGAATATGCCTGTTAAAAGGATAATGTCATTTGTACCTTCTATAAAATCTCTAATTTTCGCCGTCTCCTCAAATTATGAAACACGATTGTGCATATAGAAAGCATCTCAATTACCTCGACAAGGCTACATACATGGACAATATCTTCCAAATCTTATATTATTCTTTAAGAAATGTCAAAATTACCCCTCCACTGCTCTCTCTCTCCTTAACAGGTCAATTCTTGCTTCTTATTTAAAAAAAAAAATGAATGAGGGGGTATCTTCCTTTTGCTATATTTCTATTCCTATGATTGAATCAATGTTTATTTAGATCTCTTTATTATCGATCATCCTTCTAATATCCTTAATGACCAACCATGCAGTATGACCACCAATCACCTCCCTTGCATCTTTCTCTCGTGCCATAGCTAAAAAGTACAAATCAATTTATCAGAAAGCCAAGAAAAGCAATGACATAAATCTCTTATTTACAAAATGCCCCTAATATTTTACCATATTTGCAGACAATAGCAATGCTCTGTGTTTGCAGTTAAGCATAAAAAAGACTGCATTTCGTTTACAAGGCTTGTGATGCAAAAATGAGAAATCGGGATCTCTGGATATAAAAGCAAACAATTTAAGAATAATTTAAAAAAAAGCCAAGTAAACTTGCATTATCTGTATCTGATCTTCTCTGAAGTTGATGCTAGAAATAATTTGTTCTAACTCCTTTGTAAGAACAGGTCTAAAATGTTGCTTCACATAATGAATGTACCGGAAAAGTAATTGTAAAATAATTTACTGCTAAAGGACATACAAGGGCTAAAATGGGGTTCAGACGGATCATTTCATGTCTGACTCCTATTTAATTGGGCAGCTTGGGCATGCAATAAAGATATTAAACAAGATGATATACAATAAGAAACCTAGGGGCATTGACATTTGTATACCTTCGCAACATTAGGTAGAGACCACATATTATCTGAATCGTCCTTCTTCTCTTGGTTATCTTTACTTTTGTGCAATCACAAAATAGATCAAATCATATCAAATTTACATTTGCTTATCTCTGGCTTAAATTAACAAGGATTTCTAAGAAAGAAGCTTACCTCAGGTAATATATGAGAAGAAACGATGGCACCCCATTCTGGATTTTTTGAACTATATGCCATCTAGATTTTTTGAACTATATCAAATCTACTCAGTAACAGACTTTCTATTCATGCACCAAGTACATAAATAAAATAAAATCAGCATCATAGCACTTGAAAACTTGATTTGAATCACTGTTTTTTGGTTAGCATGATATCAGAAATGCATTTAAATCTGATATCATGATATCTATTCATCCTAGAGAGATAACTTACTAACCTCTTTAAATAATATATCTGACAATGACAAATACATAATAGATACTAACTCCTTCAGTAGTTTCTGAAAAAAAAAAAACAGTCACCTATCAGAAAAAGAGAGACCATTTTACAGTTTCTCCCTTGTATAATTTATTTTTCACCAAAAAGTGAGATCACCTCCCCTTATATACGCCTTCGGTTGGTGATTAAGCGACGAAATTATACGAAGGTGAACTACAATCCTCATTTGTGTTCTCGCCTTTCCTGTGAAGTTATTTAGCACTTGCATTAGAACGAAGTAATTTAACAAGAAAAGAAAAAAATAAAAATAAATAAATGATCAGATTCTCGTGTATCTCATATTGGTACCAGTGCCAGATAACCCTAAACCCCAAATTAACATTACCTAAATTTTTGACATGTTAAAACTTATAAAATAATTAAGACTACTTACAAGCAAGTATTTTGAGAGTGCTTGTGTATAAATAAATTGAAGAGAAGTTATATATAGCAAAAAAATGTCATGAAGATCACAAGTTTGCAGCGTCTAGCAAATCACAAGAAATGTCATGAACAAAAGTAATTTAACAAGAAAAAAAAATGATCAGATTCTCATGTATCTCAGATTGGTACCAGTACCAGATAACCCTAAACCCCAAACCAAAATCTGTTCTGCACGAATCTCAAAGCACAATAAAGATTATCAGTGCGCATAAATATTGAATATTTTTAGGGAGGTGGAAAGTAAGTGATAAGAAAGATATAATAACAAAACAAAGAAATATTTGATAAAATTGAGGAGGTCACATAATACATCATATAAAAACCCCACAAAAGACCTAACCGTCCATTCTAAGCACTTGCCATAACCTTCACAATCCAAAAACTTCAACAAAAAACTTCAACACACTAAAGCACTTACTGAAGCACTAAACACACTAAAGCACTAAAGCACTAAACAAAATATTCCTCCTCCAAAAGCACTAATCACACTAAAGTACTAACCAAAACATTCATCCGTTGTGCTTTTTAACCGCTTCCCATTTCTTAGTGGAAGCTCTCTTAAGCATAAGAGTCCTAAAGTGTAATATCGAGGTTTCTATTGGGACGGAAGGATCTTTCTCAAATTCTCGCTTCCTTTGTTCTAACTCTTCTACAGTAAAGTCGAGACGTTTCTCTTTACATCTACCACTGACTCCATACAACTATAACACAAAGTAAATATTTATTGTTACTAAATGTAATATTCAAGTAATTAATATATAAAAACAGTATGATACAACAACAAAAAAATTCGGTACGAATTTAAATTAGTTGTCAATATACAGTACCTTCACAACAGATATGAGTTTCTCCAATCTTTGAATCATTCGATAGGGCCATCGCGGAATACGATGGACCCTTGACCAGATCATTAGACTTGACCTGCTAATGTCAAGTCTTCTGGCAGCTTCTCCCAATGGTAGTTTAAAAAGTGGAGCTACCATTTGATAAGTTAACTCATTAACTACGCCTCTACAAGTTATGAAAAAAATTATAATATTACAACTGATGTAATAAAACTATCTCTCATGTCTCATGTTCAGTTTATGAAAAACAAAAAAAATGGAGGAAACAATGTAAACAAAAAAAATTGAAAGTCGAATGGGAGGGATCATATACCTTTTTCATCCATGCTGGAGAAGATATAAAGGAGCACAGCCAGAAGCATACAAGAGGTTTGATGTCGTTCTTTTAAACAATTTGACCATGGCAGAAGAATTGAAAGAGAAGTAATGAATACCTGTCCAAAAGACATATAAAAGTTAACTATAAAAAATTCATCATATTGGAACTCTTTTGTAATTATAAGATTTTTATGATAATATTGGCTGTCAAGTTTGTCAGGGTATAACAGTTCCGAGTTTCATTGGGAAAGTATCTAATGACTAACGCCGGTCCAATATTAACTTGTTGAAAAATAAGAAGCAAAATATTGATATTGGAGATGCAATTATTGGAGATACTTAACATGCATTGAGAAAGTTGCAACTTGTAACTTGTAAGTATAGCTAATATTCTCATGATTTCTTCCTATTTGAACTGATGCTTAATTAGTGCATAATTTTTTTTGTAAATTTTCACTTTATTCAATCTTCACAGCTATATGGCCTAAGTATGTATTAATACTAATATAGTAAGATTAAGGACTTTATAAATTATGAGCAATTCAATTATAAAGTTTTAATCAATTAATTCAGTAAAAATAATGCTCAGAAATCCTGTTAACAAAAAGATACAAGTCACCACAAAATATTTTCAAAGAAAATTACAAGACAATTTCTAACAATTAATATTCTTTGAACTCTATTAAAAGTCATGATTCATCCAAAGTGACCTTAACAAATTGTCAATTGTTACTCATAAATATAAACACCATGCCTACAAATTAAATATATATAGGGGTGTTCATCGATTCAGTTTGGTTAAAACCGACATAAAAAAAGACAAACCAAAATTTTATTCAGTTTTCAAAAATAGAACCGAACCGACCAAACTAAACTTATCAACCGATTAAAACCAGACCAAAGTAAATTTCAGTTAACCAAAATATATTGAAATACTACTCTTTTGGAGAATAACCAAAACTGAAGTAGCTTTGATCTTACTATTGAATACAAAGAGAAGAGCACACAAAATATCAATATAAGAAAAAAGAAAAAAAAAATGAAAAGGTAGATGTTCACTAAATTATAATTTTCTTTCTTCTAACCCCTATTATTTATTTTATATATTATTGAATTATTTTAAAAATCATATTGACCACTATATCCTTTAAAATTAAAGGGAGATGTCCATTAAATTTTTAGACTAAAGTTAAACCCAATCTGTATGGTACATCTCCTTTTTTTTACTGAGTATCAAACACGCTCAAATGCGAAAAATGTGCTCTAATTATCATTGTTCAAGAATTTAAAAATTAAGACTTCGTCAAAATATCCCCTACAGGAACAATCCTTAATATTAATAATTCCTTCTCATCTTCTCATTGACGAATCTCGAGTAACAATCCCTAACAGTTATAATTCCTTCTCATTGAGACTTCGTCCTAAAAGGGATAGGTGCAAAATATGCAAACATACCCTCTTAATTTTATGTTTTAGTTATATGTTATATTATTCCTAAATCAAAGTGAAAGATTAAATTCTAATGATGTTATATACCTAAAAGCATTCATGTTATAACAGAAAATGTGTTTTTCTTTCAACTCATGGTATTTAAACAATATTTTATTTTTTCGGTTTACTAGAATAAGAATAAAAGAAAGGATAATAAAAAACTAAGCATCAAATCAAATAAAGAAATAAAAAAGAAAATGTAGGTCTGGTGTTCAAGATAAAACTTAACATTTACAGATTTAAGAACTCAGAGATATGACAATCTAGAGAACCTAGCTGAATCAATTCATTGAGGTTCACTTTAATTAGAAATTTTTTAAATGATTTGTTATAAAGGGATTGAGTAAAGGAATGGAAGCCTGATGGGATAAGAATTGAATTAGATAACACAAGAAAAAAAGAACTGACTGGAGCACAAGATTAGAGTTTTTAATTCAAAAAGTTGAAATTGATCCTGTCATCTCTAGTAGGTCTGACTCCAAGCTAAACTTTTTACCAGAAAAAAAGAAAAATCCTAAAAGTAATGAGACCAACAAATGAAGACATAAAATAATTATTAACTTGCAGTGTTTGAGGTGCTTCAATTCATGTATTATTAAGGATCTTGATGGATTCGAATCATCATCACCATGAGATTCAGGGACTCTATCCAAATGTTTGAGCTAAAAATCCATTTCAAAAGACAAACTAATATTTGTACATCTGATACATGTCAAAAGGAATACATAAAACAAGTGTCAACAATTCAGGTACTGATATATTATTTGTATTCTACATCTAATAAGAAAAAGAACTTCACTATTGGATAGTTGAGAGGAGAAGAAGAAGAATGGTGAAAAAGCATGTTTTGATGGTGCAGTATAGTTTGCTAATTTAAGGTGGCTTGTCAGGGAGATCTGAATCATGTTTCTTATTTCACGGGCTTTGAACTTTTCTTCTTCCGAAGGGCTAAAATATACATTATATATTTAGAGACCCTCATTGTAAGGATCAAAATTGAAAGTTATGAGCCCATTTTTTTTTATCCCAGCAGTTGTTATTATTATGATAATATGCATTTTCAGCAAAGCATGAATGCAAAAAAACCTGAGACAATAATCACGAGAGAGTGTTAAAACCTACAGAATTAGCATAGCTTGCGTTCTATTTCTTTAAAAGCAGCTCAATTTAAGTATCTAATATATCTAACATCAATTACTGTAATTGGATCTAAGACTTATGGTTGCTGCAATTATTCTGAATTTCCTACTTTCTATTAAAATACAAAATTATAAATCATTCGAGCAGATCTAAACACAAAAGGTTGATATTTAGAAAATTGAAACTTAATTATGAAGAATTCCAAAAAAAAATATAGAGGAAAAGTGACTGACCCCAGTAGCAATGATGACGCCGGTGACGACTGGAATAAGCGGGATGTAGTGAGTCAGACCTCTCTCTTGACCGTCATGATGTATGCAAAAAACCGTAGTAAAGAAAGGGGTGGTGGCCCCCACTGCCTGGTTGAAGCTGACGGGTAGATATTTGAGAGAAATGTTGCCACTAACGATAGATCCGCAGAAGACAAGACTGAGCGCGGTGATCTTGAAGAACTGAACCCTAGATTGGAGTGTCTGGAGCGGCACAAACTTGAACCAGTCGATGAAACAGAAGAGAGAAAAGAGGATCCGAAGAGAGGAAAGACGGAGGAGAGGCGGAGATCGGATCCGAAGAGAGGAAAGGCGGAGACAGAGGGGGTCAAAGATGGAAAGACGCGTGAAGAGACGATAGACGCGTGGGGAAGAGAGGAAAAAATAAGAAATTTTTTCTATGGCTAGTTATGTGGCGAGTCTCTTTATAACTAATTTCAGATTTGTACACAAACTGATACATAAAATACATTCATAATATCTTATATTCAATAAAATAGTTTAGAATTGTTGGATCTGCTGAATGGATGGCTGAGATCGTCTCTGGACAGATACACCATTCAGTCCCCGATTTTTCAACGTGCAATTATAGGAGTTCTGATAACTAAATCTATGTTACCTCTGTGAGAACAAAGCAAGTGATATCCAACATATCACATAACAACCACGCACTGCACTTGTCGGCTATCTCTTTGAGCCTCTCGTAATCCCAATCTCTTGGATATGCACTACCACCACCTACTGATCAATTTTGGATTGAAACTTTCAGCATTTTTCTCCAACTCATCATAATCAATCCATCCATTAGCCGTGTTCACTTTATATGGCAAGCAATCGAAAAAGACAGATATCTCTGAAATGTTCTTCTCGCTAGAGTTCCTATTAATATATGCACAATAAACTATCAAACTTCAAGAAATATTAATTTATATATGAGAATATATCAAGATACACCGGTGGATAATGATAAAAACAGATAACAAGAAAAAAACACTAATAATGATAAGAAAATAACACATATGTAATATACTTATTTCTTAAAATGTAACTAACATACGAACTATGTATGATTTATAGCTTTTTATTTGCAATACACCATTCCGCAACAAATGATTTAGACTAACCTCAATTATTGTATGGAAGCAAAAATCCAAAATGTCCAAAAAATTCACTTAAAAACGATACATATAATACAAGCATAATAAACGATCAAACTTCAAAAAATTATTAAAATAACATAACCACATCCTAAATTTAAAACTATACCGGGAATCGAAATTTCCACGAAATGACATATCGAGTCCCAAGATACGATCGTGGGGTTGAAGTAGCAAAGTGGATACTCCAAAGTTTGATGAGATGTCATAATATGGCTACACATTCACGCTCTACTCAATTGAATCGAGGTAAAATGTCTTAAGAGCTCTAAATTCACATAACTCTTCAATTTTATTAAGGACAATTGTTGCGTCACAATAATTTTTATATAATATTCTTTTTGAGTTCTTATTCGCAGAGGTGTTACCAACTGCCTCACAAATCGACTAAGAGTATGCCCCAAAATGTGCACCTATGAAACTGAGAGTATACACCATAATTTTGCATACATTTGTCAAGCAAAAGACAACTAATTGCCTTAAGAAATTTTCATATCATCGTCTAAATCAAGTTTACTCCACATGTAGTATATTACATGCTTGCTTTATAAATCCATATAGTTGCAATTCTTTCCTTTTGAATAGGTTAAAGTAAACGGTATGGCTTTGGGACAACATTTACAGGCAAAAGGATATCGAC
Organism: Carex cristatella; assembly: GCA_024447775.1. Taxonomy (NCBI): domain Eukaryota; kingdom Viridiplantae; phylum Streptophyta; class Magnoliopsida; order Poales; family Cyperaceae; genus Carex; species Carex cristatella. The sequence goes on from JAJHPF010000022.1 coordinate 5,297,557, forward strand.
TAGTTACCGAAGGCACATAAAGTGATATTCTACTTTGGGACCTCCGACCCCTTGGCTTGACAGGTATGCCTCTTTGAAGTCATAGAGAAACCGTAATACTATCAAACAGTTTCATATTATTAATAATTTGGTTGCCCGAGATGCTCTCATATATACTTCATTTATACACCATATTTTCTTGGCCATATGTACCAATTTAACCTATGTTCTCTTAATTTCCCCTTAGTTGAGTAATGTGCGGACTAATTTAATAAACACTTCTCAAGTGCAATTAGGACTTAAAATATAAGTTCCATATATTATAGCTTATATTGTTAAGTGTCCAACTCCATGCAATTATAAACAAACCTTAATGTGAATTATAAAAAATCTAAATCAGACCTAATAACAGTAAAAAAGGTAATTGAAAATGGACATGTGACATAATGGCTCTTGGTATACATTTGTTATAGGTGATGATGTGACACACATTTGTGGCCTGTGCATGTGCAATATTTCATTGAAGAAGTATCCACTGTTGGGGGATCGAAACCCCATTCCTCTTGCAATTCAGATCCAGTGAAGTAACCCAACTTTTGGGTTTTAAATCAGAACCGTCTGATTCCAATCCTAGACAATCCATCCGGATCTGGAGTGCACACATCCTGAGAATGAATTCGAATCCCGAGATAATTTGAAGCGACGGATTCGAATCGGACGATCTTGATCCAAAACAAAAAAATGGGTTACTTTAGGGGATCCGGACCCTTCCTCTTGGGGCCGTCCTAATTGGTATGTATGTCATGAAAAAATTTGTGACTTTCAGTTCGTTATTATTTTATTCTTGTTTGTAAATAGAAGAAATTTTATTAACTCTATTTTTGCATAAATGTTGTGTATATCAATTTAGCCTATAACGGCTATTTGAGTCCAATTCTAGCTATTATCGTTCCTAGCTAATTTGGTATGTACTTAATTATATTCTGAGGCCAATTCTCTGTCATTCTTCATTCTCAACACTTATCATTGGAGCAATTAAACCATTTGCAGGGTAAAAAAAAAAACTGTTAAAACAAAGAATCGTTTTTTAGTCTAGTGGCAAAGACAATGTTTTTATGTAGGAGATCGCAGGTTCGAAACCCAAAAGAACAATCAATTGGGGATAATAAATAGTTGGATGGTTTGACCTTCAACTTCTACTCAACATTAAGGAGAATGCACATCTCCATTTATATATTAAGCACGTAGATATTCTGATCTGCCAATGGTTTTGATTAACAGATGAAATTTCGAATTGAATATCAACACTTCGATCAAATATTCTGATTTCTTGCATTTTTTTATGATATTTTACGTGTAGAAGTCAAAATTTATTTACACAAGTACTCTCTACATGCAAATTGTATCATTTTTTATTGGTCATGATTTATTTCTATTTTTTAAATGTCATGTAAAGTATTTTTTAATCAATTGATCATGTCTTAATTTTTTTATTTTTATATCATATAAAGAATGATATTTGTCATTTAATTTGCATTTTGTTTGAGATTTCTTTTATGAAATTATGTCAAAAAAAACAAAAAAAAAAAACAAAAATATATATGTCAACTTAATTTTACTAAGTTCTTGAGCACTTTGATTTGGTGTTTGGATTTCTAGCCTTTAATCTACCAAACAGGTGTGATAACCTAATTTGACAGTCTCAGTACCGGTACGCACCTTTGGAGGTACGCACCTTTTTTTTCCTAAGCGGAAAATCAATTCAAAAAAGGGTGGGAATTTTATTTAGGTGTAAATGTGGTTTTAGAAATGTTATTTGTTATTTAGTTAAGAAAATTATAAAAAATATATCATTTTGTATGAGTATATTTTGTTCACAATAATATGTTCTAGTTACAATGCACGTGCACGATACTAATAGACTATTATATATAACACAAGTTTCCATATTTATCTTACATTTTTTTTAAATGGTTGTTTAAGTATCTAAACTATTGACAAATTATCCCAAGTGCTACTTAAAAAGGGGTTGAGTTTTATTGAATTATAGTTATAATGTTATATAGTCTAGAAGAGATCGAGCTTATATATTATTTATTGTCAATTTCACAATTTCATATATTCTATTTTGCTGAAAAAAAATTCTTGTTTGGAAATTTTGTCTGCAAGATGGAGCTATTTTTGTTCTGATATTTTTTGAAATATTTAATTATTTTTTGAAATATATTTTTGTTCTAATATTTAAAGACTTGAAGGAAAGTGAATGGAACCCGAAGTTCTATTTTGTTAATTTATACATAACAGATGGTGCTAATTAAACTGGTAGGCAGAAAATTATTATTTGGAGAAGTTGTATTATTGTCAAACACTGAACTACGATGTCTTCACTAAGAAAAGTCGAACTGGAGGACCCATCTTCATTTTTTTTAAATAGAATCAGAATTAATATTTTAAACGAAACAAACACTATTGATTTAGATTTAAAAAAAACAACTCCACTGATCCGCGGAAGCACTATTGATTTGTATTCTACAAAAAACGACTCCACCGATCCGCACAAGCACTATTGATTTGGATTTTACCAAAAATGACTATGAGGCACAAACATGTTTGTTCTAGCGGACCATTTTATGACTCATTTATTACACAATCTGAAGGTAAGAGAAACCTGAGAGATAACAGACTAGAAAAGAGAATACCTTCATTACACAATCAGACTGTATCACACAACAAACAATTAGTACCTGCATCAAATCAGATGAGCAACATTATTGATCACAACGTAAAATGGAATCATTTTTTTTTTTATGGTTAGTGGTTAAAATTATCACTAACAAATATATTGATAATAAAAAGTTACCAAATTCTGAGTTCTATCACTTCATATAACATAAAGAATAAATATTTACATTCATACTTAATTTCAAAATTTATTTTCAATCTCGCTTCACGATCGGATCTGCTTCTTCAATTACCGCCGAGCTCTGACAATAATCGGATCTAGTAACCGTCGTGCCCCAATCGAGATGAAAACTCTACACTTCGAACTCCAACATTACCGCATTTTCGGCTCCAATAATTGGCTCCGCTCGGTACTAATTACTTTCCTCTCGATCCACAATCGAATCTGCTTCATCGATCGCAGCAGCGCTCTGACGACAACCTGATCTATTCATCACAGTGCTTTGACTGAGATGGGACTCTATGCTCTAAGCTCCGATGATACCGTATTTTCGACTCCGGTTCCTTCCCTCTCTCTCAATATCCTATTTGTTCGAGGAGGTACCGAGAGAGAAGGAAGGTGTTGTGTTGAGAATGAGATCCACAAGAAGTAAAAATAGAGGTTTGAATGGAAAGGAGTGGAGAGATGGATGTGAGAGGTTGGGTGCGGGAGGTGGAGGAGTGGGGGCGGCTGACCTGATCGTCCAAAATGGAACAATTAATACAGATAACAAAGTTAATACTCAACTGAACACTGTTTCATCACAATAATCCCGCGAAATCACACCAATTAATACCTGAATAAAATCAAAGGAGCAACATTGATGAAAACATTTTACTCAAAAAAAAAAAAAAAAAAATTGATGAAAACATGAAAATGAAACAAAACAAGCAACAACAGTCTCATAGTCAATTGAACCATTGTTTCATTTAAACACCTGAACCCAAAATGTCACCAAAAACTAATCAGAGTACCATTCAGAGTCCACTCCATTGTCCAATTCGATGTTAAAATTCCCAGTTCGAAGAGAATAACCCCAGAGGCTCTCCCAAGTGACAGCTACTTCAATCTTACCATATTGTCCTGACATCCTTTTTACGTCAACTCCATAATCCTTGCATGCTATCATCTCACAAAACAGGGACTCGTCTGAGAGGAGAGGCAGATGAGCACCAAATTCAAGGCAGGTATTCAAAGGCACAGCTATCATAGACCTCGTCAGGGGAATGAGGTCACCGTGACCAACTTGAATGGATTCATCATCATTCTTATTAAAGAGCATAAAGTTGACATTAGGATTCTTGCTGGTTGAAGCAAAGATCATCCCGTGGATGTTGTGTATACTAGTGTCGTTCTTTTTTGAGCGCTTTATGAGTTTGAATTCAACATTTACAAGAATTGCATTAGAGTACGCCACTATGTGCAACTTTAACCATGCATTATTCTCTTTTAAATCTAGACATTGCCAAGTGTTTAACAGTTTCATTTGTTGTTTGCTGCACATACCAAACCATTCTATAAACCCTTTGAGCACCTGTTTTCCACCTTCCCACAAATCTATCATAACCTTTAAAAGGATATTGTGGGCCGTCAAGCATCAGTCTACCACCCTATTATCTCCAATTCAAAGAAATCATATGTTATCAAAAGAAAATTCATCAAGATTTACCAACATAATAAGAGTAGAGTGGCTCACAAAAGGATTGACTTTATGTGGATTTTCCCTTTCGCGTTTGAAAAGCATCACATTTATGTGTCTGATCGGTACATAAACCTCTCCATAGATATAGCGGTCAACATCTGGATATTCACTAAACAAGATAACTAATTTAGAAACCTCCACCAAAAATGCACCTAGTGGCTTAGACTCCTCAGGAATCTCTGTTGACACAGGTTCGATGCCTTTGTCATTGCTTCCTGCCCCCTCTGCCTTGTTGATTGTAGATGGCAAACCCACCTCCGTAGCCTGTTCATCCTCCTTTCGACGAGGTATTTCATTCTCCATTTCTGATCCGCGAAGATGGGGAAGGTAGATAATGAGAAAAGTAGTTGTATCACGCTAGGGTTAGGGTTAGGGTTGTGATATGAACAAAGGCGCCGAGACCAAATTCAAATTTCGCAACAAAAACAAAAAATGGTTTGGGAGTTTCCGTTGCTTTCAGTGCTTGATGTAAGACACCAAATTCAAATTTGGCTACAATTGTGCAGGGTGCGTATGATTGATGATTTTGTTGGATTATGTATGCAATAAGTTATAAGCAGCTCATCTTTGATGTTACACAAACTTGATCAAAGAAAAAGGACAAGCATTATTTATGTGTCCGATAATTGATACATTATTAATCAATAGTTAATTGCATTAAATTTGAATTTAATTGGTAGACTATTTATGTGTTCGATAACACAGACATATTTTTTTTATTTAATTTATTGAGAACTCCATTCATCAAATGACTAAATTATGTTTTTTCGAAAAACTTAAGTTTTTTTTTTTTTAGAACTCTATTAAAAAATGACACTAATCTAACCACTAATCTAGTCATTTGAAAAATAAATTATTATTTTTTAGTTAAAATAAATCATTGTTTTTATAGTTGAAACATAATTTAGTAAATATAATTTTTCTAAGTTTTTTTTTATTTAACCAAAATCAAATCTAAGTTTTTTTTTTTTTAATAAACACTGTTCACGGACGGGGATGATAAATGAGTCCGTGAATTTTTTTTTGTCACTGCTCACAGACGGGGATGTTTATCCCGTTCTTGAAATTTTTTTTTTGGTTAAGAAACGGGAATTAAGACGGACGTGGATGTTTATCCCGTCCCTACGGACACAGATAACATCTCCGGCCTTATTACTTTTCGAAATAAATGAGATCCTATCCTCTTTTTCGATATTTATTTTATTTTATTTGTATTAATAAAAAAATCGGCCCAAAACCCTGAGTTTTTTTTATAAACCATAATTAAAAAAAAAAGTTTGGATTTCAACATAGTTAGCCGAGTTTTTACAAAAACCATAAGAAACGGTTTGCCAAACCGTTTTCTATATCCTCCAAAACGGATTGTCAAACCATTTTTGACTTTTTTCAGTTTTAACTTCAAAAACGGACTGCCAAACCGTTTTGCTACAGTATTTTTTTTTTTTTTAGAGTTTGTTTGTAAAATAAATCAGATATTTTGTTTGATTTTGTATATCTTTTTTAAAAACTCGGCCAATCATGCTGAAATCCGAACTTTTTTTTTAATTATGGTTTATAAAAAAAACTCCAAAACCCTCCGTCTAACTGTTAAACCCATTAACAATGTCGAACGGAAATCTGAGAAAGGTCGACCGGTTATCCGAACTTCCCGGGTCGCTCCTCCTACACATACTCTCTTTCCTTCCCACCAAATTTGCGGTACATACATCCGTCCTCGCTCGCCGCTACCGCCGTCTCTGGACCGCCTCCCCCTCTTTTGAGCTTGACCGCTCCGACTTCCCCCCGGGTCGCCTCTTCAACGATGTAACCTCCCGCTGTCTCCGTCTTCGCGACCCTTCTGCTCCATTAGTGAGATTTTGTCTCAAGTCAAATTCGCTAGGCATTCGAGATCTCTCCCTTCATATCCATACTGAAACCATTGAGTCTCTTTTCCCACTTATCCTATCTTTTGGATCTCTTCACTCTCTTGTCATCAATTGTGCCGACTCGGGCAGGATATTATCATTTCGACCTCTTGTTGTTCCCCCCACTTTCCCCCTAATTCAACTCAAGTACCTCTACATTAGAGCAAAAATGTATGGCTTTGACTTGAAAACTTTCATCATGGAGCAAAGAAATCTGGAATATTTATGGATTGAGCCTCCTGCCCGTGATTATGTTGATCTGTCTTCGCAGTCGGTGAAGATTCTGAAATTCGAGTTTTCTTATTTCACAGGTTCTAATATTTATTTATCCTTTCCTAAACTTGAGTTTCTCGACTTGAGCATCAGCATGGGACTGGGGCAATTTCATGGAGAGATGCCTGTATTGAGAAAGGCATTGGTTAAAACCTCATCACTTCCGGAAGAGCGCGTACCAATTTTATATGACCTTCTGAAATATATTACAAATGTGTCAGAGTTGACTCTTTATATAGGGACGCCTTACCCAAAGCGTATACCTTCAGCAACCCGTTTGCGGAAACTGGTAAGTTGATTTCTACACTAGTCTATTTGCTCTTTATATAGTAGACGTATATGTGAGGATGTAAGGGGAAAATGATATTGGTATCATGCTCACTATCCTCTTAGAAGTTAAAGAAGAATGTTGAATGGTAAACATAGTTTCCTTGCATTTTATCATTTATTTCTCTCTCTTAGTTTATTTTAGATGATACAGTGAGATATCCTACTATCCAACCTAGGGCATAGTTGAATTAAATTCACTTAAATAGCCAAAAAAAATATAGAATACAAAAAAGGGCTTGTTACTAGAAGTCAAAACAGGTCGGATATTATCTGACCAAATTCGGATCCGGGTCCTTATTCAAAAGTTAGATATGGATATCCGATATCCAAATATCCGTGTGGATAGTGGTACAGTATGGTTTTGAATTTTAATTATCTGTATCTGAATAGTAGATATATATCATATAGTTTAGTGTATATATACAGATATCCGATCCATATCTGTATGTATCTTTCTAATATCCGGTCTGTATCCGTATTCGGAAAAAAAAAAAAAAAAACAGATACAAATATGGTTTTACCACTATACGATCCGTATCCAATCGGTTCCACCCCTACTTGTTACTGTGTTACATTCTGCTGGTTCTTTGAAGAAGAACTTGGAGGAATGGGTATTTTTTTTTAGTTCATAGAATATCATCAATTTGACTTCCAACTTCACAACCGACACTTAAGCTACACCTAAACACTAAATAATTATAGGGTTTAGTATGCAGCATGAGTAGATTCGGTTATTCACTCCGAGATCACCCTTGCTCTATGTGGGGGTTTCCAAAGGATCTTTTCATATTTTGCTAAAGAAAGATGCCGGTTTAGTATTTTATCTGATAATATACAATGTATCAATACTTAGATGGGTTTCTGGTAGCTTATAAGCCTGCGCATCTTTATCTGAAACCCACAATATAGAAGGTAAATTGTTTACCTGACATTGAGAAACAATGTTTTTTTGTGATATATCAACTCTCAAATCTGATTATTTGTATTTTTATCTTAATTTAATCTTTGTGATTTCTATTAGAATTAATTATTGCATATGTAGATTTTATTTAGTTTGGGCCTAATTAGAACTGATATTTGTACAGAATAGCTTTGATCTATTTCAACCGTAGGTGGAGCCAGGAAAAGATATGCTGATGTTTCCTAATTTGAGAAGTCTCAAACTCTCAATGTGTTTCTACGAAAATGCCATACAAGACCTAATTTGTTTGCTTCATCATTCCCCAGTTATCGATTCTCTACACCTAATTCATGTGGTAATCTTACATATACATTTTCAATTAGCTAACTTTCTCTTGTGTTATGTGTTTTCTGTACTTAGAGTAATAGTACATTTTTGCCCACCCCCAATCGAAAAGAAAAAAAAAAAGAACATAAAAAGAAAGTTTTAATATGAATAAAAACATGGGTACTATTGGCATTTTATCATAGTGGAAGGCATTGCTTGTTTGGTGCCACAGAATAACAGAACTATATATGTTATATTTTAATAGGAAGGACCGTCTGACTATCAACGATATCGTTGGGCGCCTGAAGTTTGGCATTCTAAACTCCCACGGAACTCTGATGACAACAGAATGCATGCACATTTTTCAAACCTTCAAACAGGTGATAAGAAAAGTGAAGTTATCAAGTTGTTGTCCGGGGAAAAGTCATCCAAGAGGCTCAAAACATGATATCCCCGGTCATTTTATCTGAAAGATAAGTACAGTTTGATGTAATTCGCTCTTCGTCTTCTTTTTTTGATGGGTTTGATTATGCTCTATGGATCACTTGCTCTATGATACCAAATCAAGTTAATATACCTTGTTAAGTTGGTGCTTTTGTAATGGAGCTTTTGGTACCATAATTCCCAGTAAATTAAATGCGAGCTGATGCTTCCTTTCTGGAAACAACATTTAAATATATTACAAGTTTCTTCATAAAGATGTGCTAGATCTGATATATTTTCACATAAATTTTTAACATGAATAATGAAATATTGGAAATATTTCTGTTTTATGATTTTTTTTTTTAATTTGTTAAAAGAAATTAGAAATACCTCTCTTTCTATATTGAACTTGCGGATTCCATACGAAAAATATTATCTCAACCATTAGACTAAAATTTGAATCTCTTAAAGATATTATAGGCATTTCATATCTAAAATTAATTTAAATTCGTAATTAACAAACCAATTATCACATTTGAAAGTTCCAAAAAATATTAGGCCGAAAATAAAAATCTTAAAGCCATTTATTAGAAACAAAAAAAATTGAAGGCTCTCGTCAAATATTACAAGATGATTGTCAGATTGTCAGGTAGCAATCACCTATTCCTCGGCCTGAGTGTGTTGATGCGAATTTTCATGTACAATTATGTACAATTATGTACAATTATGAACTTCAATACAGCAAAAATATAAATTATGTACAATTATAATTTGTATATAGTTCATTTGTTTAGACAATAAAATTTTGTACCGAATTAACCTTTTTCGATGCATCAAATTTCGTGCACACGGTATCAAAATGCATAATTGATATTTGTTAACAATTTATTGCAATCAATGTAAAATTTTACTACGTTTAAAAAAATACACTACGTGCAAAATTTATTAGATAAGAAATTAGAACGTGCGCGGTGGCGGAGTCAAAGCCATGTAGCTACCTGTATAAATAACTTGAATACGAATTGTGCCTACCTCCAAATTTGCCTAGCGTGGGCCGCAGGATTTTTTTGTGCATGCCACATGAATTTTGTGCGGGCCATACAAATTCTGTGCGGATCACACGAAATAAAATCGAAAAATAGAGTGAAGATTCAAAAACTTTCTATTTTATGTGAGCCGCACGATCTTTCTTGTGTGGATTTCTTCAGCCACACAACAGCCCACACAAAACCACATTTTCTTCATAGCTGCCTTAAGCCGCATGAAATTTTGACTAGCTTGCACGGTTGGTCATACCAATGCCGATCGTACATTATTTTACGATATCTTCTCAAATTTGATGTCAGATTTTGTTGGATTGTTTCCCAAGACACAAAAATGATTATATTTTGGCAATGAAGCAACAGGAGAAGAGGATCTTTTTATTCCATCTTTTACTTAACCTAATTTTCCACTACTCAAATTTAAAATTTAAATTCTTGCAAATAGCAATGTAAAATGTTATAAATAGAATTTTAAAAAGTTTAGATATGAGTGCGGAGACATTAAATACTTAGAAAGCGGGCTCGGAAATTCATTTGAGGGACAATTATCATTATATGATCAAATTTGGATCATACGATTTTGGATGGATGATTTGCAGCAAACAGTATAGAATGTTTCTCCATTAAATTAATAGCACTGAAAAGAAATTAGCCCATGTAGGCTATGGACCTAGCTAGGCCCGTGAATTATAAATCCACCACAACCGTACAACACGATCCAGTAATTTTCTTCGTATTTTCTCATATTTTTTCCCCCTCTTTTCTGTTCAGGATGAGTCCATAACCTCTACATTAATTTAGATTTTAGGATTAAAATATCGACGGTTTGATTCAGGAGCGGATCCACTAGTATTGAATGAGATCGATTGACTTTAATTTATTTTTCAAAATTTATATATTTATATAAGATTTTTTTATGTAGGTTAGAATAAAATAGTATGGATAATATGAAATCAATCACATCCACATCATAAAAATTTATATGATAATCTCATTCAAGTTTAATCTTTATAATTTGAAAGTTTAATTTGCCTATGATTCGATCAAAATTCGAATTAATCCGGCCCCCATCTATAATGCACGAGGTCTCTTTAATATTCATATCAATGCGAATCAGACAATATGAATTTTTTTCTACAGTAACTTAAAGTTTGCATACGAGATAAATTCATATGTGCACTCAATGACTCAACTAAGAAAATAAATCTGTTGCAATCTCGGATTCTGTGAATAGTACCCTGAAATTTGTGCAATTTCAAATTTAGCTGTTGATTTTTTTTTCGAAAACACATCTTCAAGCAGTTAATTTTTCCATACACATATTTTAAAACAGTTTGATAGCTAAAATCAGATTATAAGAATTTCATAATCACTTTTTATTGATTTAGGATTACAGCAGATTCGAATCCCTCAACTAACAGTGATGACTTTTGAAATTAATATCTTATATTAATATATTGTAACATGTAGAACCATAATATTAGGTGGCATACGAAATTTAGAAGAAGAGGTATACGGAGACTAATAAGGTGCCAGCGCTAAGCTGATGGTATATTAAAGAATTGGACAATAAAGCCTCTTTGGTAAGCCTAATCATGCACTCAATCACAGATTCACAGACAGAGCATTGGAAGGGATATTTTTTATCTATAGAAATTATTAAATTGAGACGTAGAGAAATAGAAAATGTACTTTGTTTTTAACAAACATAGAAAAATTTGACTTAATGGTTCAGATTTGTTGTTGTTTTATTTAAAATTAAGCACTGATGGTCAAATCTGAAATATGACTATTACAAAAAATCAGGTGAAAATTGAATCTATCTCATTTAGGGCTGAAAATGGAGTCGGATAATCCGCTCCGTATCCACTTGGTATCCGAATTCGGATCATACGGATTCGGATAATATCTGGATATGGTTCGGATAATTTTTGCATTAGGCAGAATAGACCCGGAGCCGGATTCGGATAAATTTTCAGATCCGAAAACGGAGAGGATATTCGAATTATCTGGATAACATTGCTACCCGAATTCGTTTTCTATTTATCCGCCAATCTACTCCTCTTTTGCGTTCTCCGCTTGTATCAACATGCCCTCAGCTATATAAAGCCATACCAATTTGTTTTAATATTTGTTGTGGGACTAACAGTATCGCAGTCCGGACACAGAATTGAACGGAATTGGAGACCGCGGTAAAGCATGATAAATAAATTGAGGTGGTCACGTGGGTGAGTAGCTGGCTAGTGGATTCTCTGTGAACACTGCCTAAATATAACAATATATCAACCATCTAAGTAATGCTGATGATTCGCTACACGAAAGATCGCCTATGAATTCGACATTGATAACCCACTAAACATTTTAAAGCTGTCCTGAGCGTCTGATCTGAATATAGGATTAATGGGTCAACATCAACCATCTTTATACAAAAAAAAAAAAAAAAAAAAATTAGTGAGAATTGTTTGAGGAATTGAGGTACTTATTGAATGTACATAAAGAAATTCGAATAATTATTTTTCTGATTTTTATTTTCTAATTTTTTTCATAGTTTTATTAAATGGTGTCTTAAAGTTAAAGCGCTCATATGACTTAATTATCCGATAATTATTCGAATCCGTATCCGTGAATTATCCGCTCCGTATCCGTATCCGTTTAACGTGGATTTGGTTTTACATTTTGCTATCCGTTTACTATCCGTATCCGTATTCATATCCGCTCATTAAAATGTGGATGTGGATATGGTACTAGCATTATCCACTCCGTTTACACCCCTAATCTCATTGGATCTGATCTAAGTTAGTTTTTTTTTTAGTTCCACTTCTGACTTGATTAAATGTGGCACTCATATTCTCTTTTTATGTTGTTTAAAAAGAAAAAGAAAATAACAGTGGATCGGTCTGATCCACTTCTAACTTGATTAAATGTGGTATCCATATTCTCTTGTTATGTTGTTTTAAAAAAAAATAACAGTGTATCTGGACCATTGTGTCCGATCAGAATTTTACAATCGGATCCAATGAATCAAATTTTTCTATATTTATTGAAAAAATAATACTCTTTCTATTTCTGTACATATAAATTTAATAATTTCTATAGATAAAAAATATCCCACCGTAAGCTAGAATTTGATTTGGTATATTCTTTTATTATATACCTGGAAACTCTACATCCACAAATATTTCGACCGTTCATCACATGTCCGACGGTCGACAGGTGGCCGTGATGCCACAGAAAAGGTTCCAGGTGAGTCATTGTACCCAAATGAAAAGAGCGTGTCCCTTCTTTCGGTCCAGAGCGGTGGGACCCACCAAGGTTTGGGCTCTTTTTGGAAGCGTAGGGATCTTCTATGAACAAATTTTACATAAATCATGTTCGAACAGAATTGCCCAGTTTAGAGAAGTAATTTAGTTTACATTTATAGAATTTGTTTTAGAAGTTTAGACATGTATCATTGTGGTAGCTGGAAATTTAAATTTAATCAATGCCTATGAGCTTCAATTGTCAAAATGATTAATGTAGAACTAAATAAATTATCAAAAGTTATATAATCTCTTTTTCTCTAGGAATAAATTGTCAATGGTTATATAATCTCAATAAAATTCACTATATCTTGTAATAAGTATGCTTGATGTACGATAAAAATGGAGTAAATATTTTTTAAATGTTGAAGATCATAAATATAAATACACAATGTATTTTATTTTATGTAAGACTTCAAAAACTAATTTCATAATAATATGTTAAAATATGTATTTTAAAAAATTTCAATCTTGTACAAAATATTAAGAAAAGTATAAATTATGACAAAATATTTCCGAATATGTTATAAATTTATTAGAATATTTTATATGTAGTTCGCACACATGTTTGAAACGAAAATGGCTTGTAAATTGTTAAAAGAACCTATTTATGATAGAACATAGGAGATATAAATTGGTAAATTTATAATTTATATACTATATATTACCAATTAATATTTTAGTTTTCCAAATTAGTAAATTTTGTATGTAATAATTAAGTTGGACTTGGGAGGTTTGACCGCTTGAAGCCTCGGAACCTTCTCGAATTTAATGGGAACTTCTTAATGCAATTTGAACACACCGATACACCAATTATAAACCACAAGAGATCCCAAGCAAACTCCCGCCCTCATAAATCCGAATTCGCATCCTCTGAGACACCTCATATGTTGCGTGACTTTTTTTGGAAAATCTCAACCGTTTAAATACGTTTAACACGAATCTCAAAGTTCAACTGAACCCGACACGTCGGTAACACAAAATACGAGGTACCTCAGAGTATACGAACTCCATTAATACCCAGTGGGGTTTCACATGCGGGGATGCGACCTCACCTCTCTCTCTCTCTCTCTCTCTCTTCCCTTCTCTCTCTGGAATCCGATGGCTGTGCCATCGCTTCATTAACCGATATTCTCTCTACTTCAAATCAAACTGAAGTACTAGCCCCTTCTCCCCCACTTTCTCTACAGTTTTGTTCTGGGTATGATTTGCTAATACACCCGAGTGAATTTCTTGATTTGAAGGAGACATGGGGATGTCGAAGGATAATGCGAGGGGATTGGCGCTGGCGGTTTCATCGAGCTTCTTTATCGGTTCGAGCTTCGTAATAAAGAAGGTCGGCCATCGAAAGGCCGCTCTTTCTGGCATGCGAGCAGGTTCAATTTTGTTCCAATAATTCTGATTTGAAAGATCCACTTTTGTTTTAGTCTGTGAGTTGTATTTGTGATTACAAATTATCGAGAAATTGGAATCGCTTTATTAGTTTATTTATGGACATTATAAGATGTGCCAATTTTTTTGGGTATGTATATTGTTGGATTATTCTTAGTAATTTTTTGTTGTAGTTGGGAAATAGGATGTATTTGCTTATTTGGGTTTCTTTATTTCAGGTTCAGGTGGTTTCTCATACTTACATGAGCCTTTATGGTGGATCGGAATGATTACTAGTAAGTACATTCAATCATTCATGGAGGAATGTCTTTTCTTTATTTAATAATTTGTTATTATTTTACTAAAAGAGTATGTTTTATTTTATTCACTATGTCAATGTGTATAGTACAATGCAAGTAATATGCATTGGAAGCTGTTTGACTTGTTCTATTCCAACCCATAGTTAGCTTGAAATTGAGAATGTATACATTTGAATATGGGATTAGATCTAATTGAAAGCAATAAGGAGGGTACCTTTTTAGCTGTTCGCAGCGCATTGCTTCCAAGTTAACAGCAAGGGAATTTCCAGCTTTTCATAGGTGCAGTCTTGGTTTTATGTTGTACTAACCCATGTGCTCTTAATGTAATCAAGTTTTTCTTTCATAATTTATGGTGTTGTTAGATTCTCTACATGTGAATTGCCTGAACAGTTTGTTCCTACTGACATCGGGAGAGTAGTGATCTTATATCCAGAGAAAAATAACTCTCTACGGGCCTTGTTGATATAAATACTATACACACATGAATATGATTTGTAATTTAAACATACAAGTGTAAAGAAATAGATAGCCAAAGGAGCTTTTAGTGCATAGGGGCCACAATCTTTTTTCAGTGTTATATATTATAACGGTTAGAAAATTATTCAGTTCAGGTGTAGCCAATGCAATTTCTGTCTTAAAACAACATAAGAGATCACATAAGGAAGAACCATAGAAAATTAATCAAGCCAATTAGGTCTGACATGGTCAAACCAGCTCTCCAGGACTCTCACAAAAGTAGATTTAATTTTCTATTTTCATTGAAGCTGAACTTTTATAGCTGATTTAGGACAAATTTTGGGATTAACTTTGTCAAAGTTTTTAACAAAGTAGAGAATCAGAGTTTGGAGGAAGAATAATATATTCTGTTTTTTTCTTTTTTGATAAAAGAATAATATGTTCTATTAAAATAGGAAAAAACTATACTAATTATAGCTCTGTTGGGGAAAAGTTATCTATCAAAACTTGTATGCTGTTAGAATATTGGAATATTATAGTCTTAGTTAACTAATTTATAGAATAGCTTTGTAGATCCGGCTAATGATACCTTTCGGTAGGAATTGACTTGCTTTAAGTTTACTAAAGTAATACATTTCTAGCAAGATTTGCTAATCTTCTGCAAACCACCCATTTGTGGAATAACACCTCTTCACGAACAAAAAAAAAAGATGCACAATTGACAATGACA
The DNA here is from genome assembly GCA_024447775.1 of Carex cristatella. Lineage (NCBI taxonomy): Eukaryota > Viridiplantae > Streptophyta > Magnoliopsida > Poales > Cyperaceae > Carex > Carex cristatella. The sequence continues at coordinate 5,313,337 of JAJHPF010000022.1, forward strand.
ATAGTTGCAAATTTTCCATGAACTGTCCAAAACTAGATGTTAATATTTTGTGTTTTTGTGCAGTGATAGGAGGTGAAATAGCTAATTTTGCTGCATATGCATTCGCACCAGCAATTCTTGTTACCCCGATGGGTGCTCTTAGCATTATTGTTAGGTAATTATACTGTTCTAATTTCGAGTCACTTCTATGAAGCATGAATTGGCCATTTTTGTCAATAATTGGCAGCTCATTGGTGCCAAATCGTTCTCTGTTAAGGATTATTATCTCATAGAAGAAATGTCTGCTGGCCTTTCATCTTCATACCGGCTATTTTGCACTGGTATTAGGCCTGTTTGTTTTGACCTGGAACTTGTATAATACGCACCACATATAGAAAGCTTCCCAAGCATTCATAGAATTGCTCAGTTAATCTTGAAATCATTCATAAAGTGCCAGTAAACAAATATATGGGTACATTTGATATAAGACCTGGTTAGGTTAATAATTGTACTGCTTTTCTTCCTAATGTATCTTTTTTTTTTGGGAATTCTAGAAAGTTTTAATTACAAGGGATCTTCTGGTAATTTGATTATATACACCTGACCTGACAAAAATGTTACCAGTATTACTACAAACGAGCTCACCAGTAACAACTGTACGAATTACTTTCATTAAATTGACTATTTAACGATACAGTGCAGTGCTGGCACACTGTGTATTGGATGAGAAGCTGCACAAGCCTGGTTGGATTGGATGCATTCTTTGCATAGTCGGTTCAGCTATTATTGCCTTACATGCGCCTAAAGAAAGAGAGATTGAATCTGTCAAGCAAATCTGGCACTATGCAACCCAACCTGGTAATTCACAAAAGCCCCCTTCTATAGGATTACTTGTTTGTTTTATTTTTGACCTTTTGGTTGCTTTATTTACTGGACCAATAGCCTAATTGCATCCAAAAACAGTATTTTATTTTACCTTTTTTTTTTAATACGATTCTTCTTTTCATCTAACCCATCCTTTTGATTTGTAATATATCCTTTGTGTAGGTTACATCAAAAACTAATATATCCTTTTAACCTTAAAAAGAAAACTAATATATCCTTTTAGTATGGCATCTTGGAACCCAACCAATACAGCTGTGTGCATCTGTTCTCTTTTATGTGCTTATAATTCTTATGCCTGTAAATTTCCAGGTTTTCTTGTCTACTGTGGTATTATTATTATAGTAGTGTTGGTACTAATTTTTTGGGTGGCACCCCGCTATGGCCAGAAACAAATGCTTGTTTACATCAGCGTCTGTTCTCTCATGGGTTCTCTTACGGTATATCTAACTATTACTTTTTCCATCAAAGTAAATCGTAAACTCTTCTATTTGAACCAAAACTCTGCAAGAAAACTGAAAAAAAAAAATATCAAATTATTATTGAGATAAATTTGCAAAAAATAAAAAAAAATAATAACTGCTTGAGCCATTTATATATTGAAATATTCACTTGTCCTTATTTGTTATACTTAGGTAATGAGTGCAAAAGCATTTGGAATTGCTATAAAGCTATCAGTGATTAGTAAAAAGAATCAATTCGTATATTTTCAAACATGGTTGTTCGTTTTTATTGTCATTGGTTTCGTTGTGGTACAGCTCAACTACTTAAACAAGGTTACATTCTTACCCTAATTTTATATTTTTTTTGCCCCAAATTCATTATCTGACACAATTAAAAAAAATATATATCTGATTATCCATAGTATCTCGGTACTGGCTATATCTCAGCTATATTGGTATTGAACTGATATGATACAGCATTATCCAAGATTGATACCAAGTTGGTTTATCATACTGTACAGAACTACAGATAGTGTACCAAACCAATAAACCTCGGTACCTGAACAAACTAGTGAGTTCATATTCAAACTAGTGAGTACCTGAACAAACTTTGCAATTCTGATTAATACAACATTGTATGTCTCTAATCAGTAATCATGCGATGTCATTATACTCCGAAATTTTTATTAACCATTTCAAAAAAAAAAAAAATAAACCAAATCACCAATGAAATTGGAGAATTCCAAATATACTAGGGCCGCCAATTCAATCTGCGACCCCATTAATGGGGGTCCGCATATTGAATTAGCCGACCCCCCAAAACCCCAATTTCAGTATATTACTGTGGAATTAATGGGCTTTTGGGGGTCCGCCAATTCAATCTGCAGACCCCCATTAATGGGGTTGCATATTGAATTGGTGGCCCTGGTATATTTGGAATTCTCCATAATTTGTGGTTTTTTAGTTTATTTTTTTATTATGGTGTAAATAAAAATTCCGGCATTATACTATATGTCTTTAATATTTATTTCAGATATTAGCAATTAAATCGGTTATGAGAATATATTAATTTATGTGGCAGGCTTTGGATACCTTTAATACAGCTATTGTTTCTCCTGTATACTTTGTGCTCTTCACTATATTCACCATTTTGGCGAGCATGATCATGCTCAAGGTAACGGATTTTGAATTGAACCTCCACATCTATGCCATCAAATTTCTTGGAGTTATTGTAAATTTACAGGTGCTGTGTGCATCATAGACTTAATTTTCAATTCTCAATATTGCAGGAATGGCATGTGGAGAGCGGAACTCAATTTTCGACCGAAATGTTAGGGTTTGTTGTCATAATTGCAGGGACCTTCCTCCTAAATTCAAAAGAATCAGATAAATCACCTCCCGCGGAGTTGACGGAATTAAATGGATCGGAAACATCAGATAGTCCAACACAATTACCTCGATGAATTAGGATGCCATAGATATATATACTGATTATTTGATTACTTCTAAATTGAGATTTTTTTTTTCTATTTATAGGTTTTTTTTGGAATTTATTAGTAATAGTTGATGTACATAGATGCCTTTCTAAACTAATTACAAAATATATAGAAATTAGTACTCAATTTCACATGCCGAACTTCTAATGTGATTGATTTTTCCATTGGCAGAATTTGCTGTATATTTTCCCTATAACATACGCTTCCTTAAGTACACAAAAATACCATATTTGCCCTTCTAAAATGAAAATCTCCCATATCTACCAATCATTATCATTTTAGTAAAATTAACTCATCATTTATCAGTTTAACCTTCAATCCTCAAATTAAAGAAAAACAGGATATTTGAGAGGATATTTCTATAAAAACATAAAGAGGTTGAAAGGTAAGTTTCTAGCTTAAATAAAGGGCACTGGTATTTTGGATGCCCAGCAATATTTTCTTATTTAGATGAATCTAATGCATCAATGTTATCTTAGTTATGAAAGTACGCTATAAGAAACAAAGTATTATATATTTTTCATTTTCAGATTGAAGGAGATATTTTAATTTGTGAAAATTTATTTCCAATCATTTATAACACCATACGAGTGCAAACCGTAGAAAATTGAATTTAACACTAACAATTTACTGATTTCTATATGAAGGCGCCTATATATTACCAGCTTGGAACAAACATGAATTGAACCATCATAAAAAGATTTCCTCTCCAATAAATAAAAACTCATTGTGTAATGTATACGTTCATGTGTTATCTCTGATCACGCATTTTGGTTGAAAGCAAACCAGATGGACCTAATTTGTCACCCGAAAACCTTAACCGTGAAATGTACTCGGTTCATTGCAAATGGATCCGACTCCGCTGCTCTCTAAATAGGAGAGCAAGACCCTGTTATTTCAATCTCAGCCGTTTATCTGTGTTGAGATTCGTACATGAAAAAATTCAACGGCTGAGATTGGAATAACAGGTGCTACTCTCCTATTTGGAGAGTGGAAAGCAGCGGAGTCGGTGAAGATGAAGATTGCAATCAGTGTGGCCAATGACCTGGCATGGTCACAGTATGGCTAGCCAGTAATATCAAGCCAAGGACCGAGTGCAACGCATAGTAATAGCAAGCCACATGAAGCACATGGAGAAACACCTATTAAGCTGTACATGCGCATAGCTAGATATAGAGTTTGGCCCCTCTTTGATTAATTATTGTACCCAATAACTTGTAGTTCAATGGGAATTAGTATGATCAATTAATGGCCTGCACTTTAGTACCTGGCACTGTGAAAAGATCGATGATAGCAAGTCCGGTATGATTTGATTTGTCTGATCAGGACCATGCAGATCACATGTGCTTGTGAATTTCAAACTGTACCAGTATAGTTCCAGAGAAGCACAGCCAGTTTATTCAATGATGTTCACTACTCGCTTGGATAGATAGGCAGGAGCAAATTCAGAATTTTCGTTAGTAGGGGCAAAAAACATATCGAATCGGATTTAAACCCGTTAACTAATTAGATATTTGATAAAAAATAATATTTTAACTTATATTTTTTAATGTTCTAACTTGTAATTTCTAATGTTCTGACTTATAATTATAATTAGCAATCATAATTCAAATTAAAATTTAGATATGACATAAATTTTTATTTCAAGGTCCAATTAAAAAAATTTATTTCAAGGTCCAAATTAGATATGACGCAAATAGCACACGCTATGCTACATAAATTTTTATTTCAAGATCCAAATTAAAAATTTCTTTTTAAGGACCAATTTTTCCTAGATCCATATTGCTTTTGCTTTTAAATTGAAAAATATAGATAGTTTATGACATGATGCTTATGTTATATTGAATAGAAAAAAAATATTAGTTTATGTAATGATGCTTAGGTTATTTTGAATAAAAAAAATAGTTTATGATATTACTAGAGATATTTTGAATAGAAATTTGGATTTTGCACTGGTTCAATATGTATATTATAATATCTTAATTAATTTGATGGTACTTATTGCTCTATGAGACTTTAGATAATATTGATAATTAGTAGAATTATATAATACAATTTTTGAAAGAAAAAAAATGTCATTAGGATAGCTTTCGCTATAGTTATCCTATTCACAATAGCTTTTTTTTAAAAACATTTCCACGATGACGCTATAATTGCTATTTAGAATTTTGATTATATGCCAATTAATCCATTGACATTACATTAGCGAGGAATGCTTTGAAAGAGGGGGAAATTAAGAAAATAATTAAAATAAATGTCTATAATTATATGAGATGTGTTACAGTGCTTTGGGAACTAAAGGTCATATTTTATTTCTTATCTATATTTTGTGATTTAAAGATCTAAATAGTCAATCTGAACTATTTGACATGATATCCTTATTAAAATGTGCTTGGAGATCAAGTTTTATATTTTTTTTGAAAAAAATAACAATTTTGTATATAGGTAGAATATCACTGGTTTTTTTATGGTCCATAATTTTTATAAAAAATAGTGATTTCTACCCATTTAAAAACTTAATTTTTTTTCCCATATAATGTAAAATTTGATCCACAAGACTACAAGTACATTTTAATATGGAAACAATCAAGGTCGGAGGGATTAAGAGAAATGGGATCAATTGACTCTCATTTTTTTTAATTTTTTGTATTTAATTATGATTTTTTATATAATTTAGAGTAAAATGGCATGATATTGTAAAATTGATTCTTATTCTATGTAAAAAAATTATATGATTGACTATCTTACATCTTTTACGCTCATAATTAGAAAATCTGACTCATAATGTTCTCTAACTACGTATTTATATTGATAGGCGTGGGATCTTAAAAGAAGTAAATTGACTCCAATGGATGTTGCCCCCAAAAGGGAAAACATTGCATGGAGGAACCTTTTAAATTTGTGGTACCATGCACACGAATAAACATTGTTGCGTAGGGAATCATCACAACAAACCATGTGAGGCGCTACAGTGTTAAAGAGGACAAAAGCACAAAAGATATCACCAAAACAAATTCAAGACTAAAAACTGAGATTAAATCCCTTAAAGAAAATTAAAGAACAAATTTAATTTTATCAATTTACATATGAACTTTTACGGAGCAACTAAGAGTTCTAAAAGAGAGGTGGCACAGTTCGATTCTCTCTCACGACTTCCCAGAAGCTGCGAAGATTTTCAAAAAACTAAAGAGTTCTCTATGCAAAATAGCAAGCAAGATTAACAAGAACGTTATATACAAAACAGCAACCATGATTTGCATATGTAAGAAAAAATTTAACAAATTAACATCAGAAGATATTAGTTATATATTAGACAGAACAAAGACATCAAACTTTACACTTAGACAATGCTGTATATTCCACAACAACAAAAAAAGAAAAAAGAAAAAGAAAAAGAAAAAAGGATATGATACCTTCGGATTACCATAATTGTTGCATCTTATTGCCTCTTAATTACCCCCATTTCCCTAATCCCGTGCCGACCAAAACTCTGAAACAGAGCACCTTTATCAGAAATACTATAAACAACATAGTGGGCGCATAATGATGAGAACTTAAATTAAAAAAATAATAATAATAATACATGGCACTGTTCAGTTATCAAATGATAAGTCATGGGACAAACTAGGGTTGGATGCCCATCGGACTCAAACTGAGTTCGATGGGTTCTAAAACTGTCCGATCAGCTTTAAGATCTGTGCGCGTTGCTTTAATATCCGTGCACATTTTTTAAAGAGGATCGGACAGTTTTAGAACCCATCGGACCCAAATTTGAGTCCAATGGGCATCGGACCCAAGTTTGTCCCATAAGTCATCATCCAATGCTTTTCCTAAGTGAGTGTATTATAAAACTCAACATGAACTAATAAATTTAATATTATTAACAGAGAATAATGACTTAATAACTTAATATTATTAACAAAGAATAACGATTGTAATAATAATAAAAAAAAATCCATAATAAAAAAGGGACATATATATATATATATATTGTACCTTTCTACTTCCATAATGCAGCACATCATGGCCTCTAAGTTAATTACCCCTTGATCACACCTGTTTTCTTTTGATCACTTATTTTGCTGTTATTTCTACCAACATGAAAAACAGACAATTTTTTCAAAACCTTTGATAATTTAACCAAATTAGGCCTTCCAACCCCCAAATTCATCTTCCTCGTAGAAACCCTAAATGCTTGTAAGCAGCACAACTGCCGTACCGGTCCGTCATCCTCTTCTCCTTCCTCGTCTACACTCTCCTCTTCTCTCTCTTCCTCTTTCTTTCCTTTACTTTTAGTCCTACTCTTATTGCCATCACTCTTGTTTGAGTTAACCTCAATTGCCTCCCATATCAAATCCATCTCTTCCTCTTCTCCTTCCACCTCTTTAACCGGTACCGGTACCTTTCTTTCTTCACGTAGTTTAGTAGTTATTCGATCTTCATACAATTTGCATGCAAGGGTTCTCTTCCATTCTCTATCTACTACCCTTAAGGATCCCTCTCTTTGAAGGCCTTGTGACGGTGTCCGTGCATGCTCCGAATGATTTGTTGAGAAAGATTTTGTCAACCTTTCTTCAATTCTACCGCAAATTAAGGATTCTCCGATGCTCTTCGGTTCCAATTTTTCTTCACCATTGCCAACATTACTATCACTTGTTTGCATAGAATTCTCCAAATTCAGATTTACAGGATAATTTTCATAACTTTCACCCTCTTTTCCCTCCACATCACTAGCACAAGATTTGTAATCATCAAATTCCCCATTTTTAATCATCAAATTCTCTGAATTTGCATTATTTCTCTCCTCATAATCTATTAATTCCCTTGACACACTATTTTCATCCAAAAATATGTGCCCTAAACTCGATATACCGTTGTTAACCGGATTGTTGCTGATTTGATTATGGTTCTCCAAATAAACAGTATACCCCATTTTTTCTTCACAGTTACTTTCAACCAACAATACATTTTGAATTTTAGCATCCAATTGATCACAAACTAAACCACAAGAATTATAGAACTTACTGTTCCTGCTTTGCACTGGACTCTCCAAATTTTCATCATCTGACATTTTCTCTCCAGTATCACCTTTTATTAACAACACTTCTTGATCTTTATGCTGTACTTCACAAACAATAGTAGAAGAATTGCACAATTCACCCATGATTCCTTGAAATTCAAACCTTGCAACCTCATCATCAGCCAAAGCATGAACAATTGGAGACAGAACCATTTCATCTAATTCCTCTAACATCCCAATTGTGTTTTCTTGTCTGGGACCTGGTACTGTACATAGCACATTTAATGCACTGCCGCATGTTTTACCCAGAAATTCAAATTCAAATGGCAAATGTGAAGTATTTGTGTGATAAGGAGAGATGGTCACAACTGCAAGCAGAGAGAGAAGGGTGGAGATAAGAAGGGGTGAAAGAAAAAAGAAGAGAGAGAAGAGGTAAGGGGAGAAGAAGAGTAGATAGGCAAAATGGATAGGGTGAGAGGTGAGGAAGTATGTGAGAGAGAGGAGGTCATGTGCAAGCATGGCCATGAGAGAGGTGTCAGAAGTGCACATTTTGGTCATGGTTTGTTTTTGTTTGGGAGTGTATGTTCTTTTCCTCGTAGTTTAGAAAAACAAGAAGGATAGTTTGGTTTTAAGCGTTTTTGTTTGGTGGTGGGGCTGGAAAGAAGAGGTGGAGAGAGAAACAGGGTGTTTGGTTATGTGTGAGTGTGGTGGTGGGGTGGAAGGGAAGAAAAGAGGAGGCAAGGTGGTAGAGAAGGGAAGGGAAGAGGGAGAGAGAGAGAGAGAGGAGCAAGGTGGTAGACTTTAGCTTTTGATGCAAACGAGAGAAACAGAACTGTTTGTTGGTGTGACAGAAAAAGCGTGGAAAAAGGGGAAGGTGGAGCAAATTTGGGATGAATTATAGCCTTCTCATAATTTGCTATCCAGACATAAATGAGAAGATTGCCATTTTTATGAATTGCAAATGCATCCAGCTTGAGAGAAATTGCAGAGGATGGTTTTAAATTTTCTGCGCAAGCAAAATTTGTGAGTTTTGCTTTGGATCAAGTAAAAATTTGGTTGTTTTGTTTCGGGTAAAGATTTTAACAGAGCAGTTTTGGCTTCATACAGCGCAAGATTTATAGAATAAAAACACTGGTCAATGCACTGTATGAAGTCAAAACTGATCTGTAAAAATATTTTCTCTTTTGTTTCACTGAAACAGGCTTTCTTAGAGGATTTCTATCATAAATATAAAGAAAGAATATAATTATTATTTGAGACAATCTATCTATTAATCAGAATGGAAACATGTGGTTAATCAAGGTAAGATTACATTTTTCAAAAATAAATACTTTAATTGCCCCCATGTTAATTGTATGATAAGAATTATTTATTGTTGGATTGTGATATTACATAGGAATATAGGATACAGGATATGTATTCTCTCTCGTCTCCTTTCTATAATTGGATTCTTATAATTAATGAGAAATTAAAGCCTAATAAGACCGTTATTTGAGCAATTAGCGCCAGTCCGTGACCCTACTTGTCCCCATCTCTTTTATCATTAAATAATAATGGTGCCTTCCTTTAGAAACATTTCTCTTCTACAAAACACACAAAAAAAGGTGAAAATTGTTCACAGCTCAAACTATTTTACTTTAGATAAAATTATATGAAAGCAGTGCAAGAAACGGTATGTATAATTGACCCCATTTCTGTTCCAGTTGTTGGCTGTTTGCAGAAAGATTATGTACCGTCTTCGGATAATTCTAACAGGAAGAATTCAATGATGATAGCTTTTCAATTTAATTAGAATGGCCAAAAAAAATTATTAATAATTCATAATCAAAATTTTATATAGAAAATATGAATTTTTGTTTTGTTTTATATTTATAATAATACATTTACATTAAAAATTATAAATTTAGATTTTGGTTGATACAAGTTAAGAAACCGAAAAATTCAAATTACATTGTGATTAATTTGTACTAGAGTGAGGCTATGGTATACTATGCATAGAATAAAAGTCAATCTAACTGTTCAACATGATCACCACATGAAAATATATTTTTAGCTCTAATTTTAGATGTTTTTAGATTTTTTTTTATCTATTTTTTTAGACAGGTAGAAAATCATTTTTGAATGATCAAATAATTTTCTACCTATCTAAAAATATAGTAATTTTTTTAACAAATATAAATTTAGTCAATAAGTACATTTTCATATAGATATCATGTTAGAACGTTCAAATAAACTATTTAAATTTTAAAAATAAAAATATTGATTCACAGTACAAACCGTGGGTTATATATAGTAACATAGCCTCGCTCTTTGTACTAGTGACATTATAAATCACTTGCATTTATCATTTGAAGTTAAAATTTTGAATCTGAGTTATTGATTCCGGTTCAAAAGTCACTTCTAGATAAATACATATAATATCATGCTCATTCTATTTAAAAAAAGGAAGCTGATATCAGTACCCGGGCTACAGTACCCGCACTGTACCCACACCATAACTTCCATAACTGTCATAACAACTGGGGGGACCGCAAAATCTGCAGGTCTAAATTTTTTTTCCCAAAGTATTAATATCTATACACAGAAGTAAGTATTTATATCTATGAGATGAACAACTTTTACTTAAATAATTATTTTCTCATCTATATTTCTCAAACGTACCCACGCCATAAATGCATGGTGGGGACCACTCAAATTAGATGGGGGACCATACACGTTTTTAGAGGTGGGTTTTTTTTCTCCGTTCATTTTTGTCCATATTTCTGACGATCTGTGAGGAATTTTACAAATCTAAAACCACTAACGTTTTCTACACAATTTTCTCTTTCAAATGAGATCCATGATGACGTACTTTCGAGCTCGTCGTCAAACAAGTATTTATACCTACACTTGCAGTATTTTTTTATACATGACACTGTATGATATCTGAAAGTATTAATATCAAGTACTCCAAGTATTTATATGTGTGTATTGTAGTATTTATACCTATGTGGTCAACTATTTTTGTTAGAGAAATGTTGCAAGTGCTTTTTACATATAAATATATATATAAATATATTACACTATATAACATCTGAAAGTATTAATATCAAGTAATACAAGAAGTTATATTTATGCACTGAAGTATTTACATCTATGTGGTCAACTATGTTTGTTAGAAGAAGATTGACGCAGGGACGATTAGGGAATGTTGATGCAGAAATGTGGAGTTCCCATTACTTCATTTAAGAAAGATTGACGCGGAGACCATTAGAGACTGGAAAAGGGAGTGATTATATCAAGTGAGGCCACAAGTATTAATATCTTATTTTGTAAGTATCAATTTCTTATCTTGCAAGTATTTATATTTATAAATGCTGGCGCTGGACGAGTGTGGAGACTGAAAAGGGGAGAACTAAGTAATTAGTGGAGACCATAGTACATCATGCCTTTAATGTACAGTGCGGGTACTGTAGTGTGGGGATGAAAATAATTATTCTTAAAAAAAAATGTTCTGATATCATATCAATTTTTTTTTTTCAAAATAGATACACTATCTTAAAATTTAAATGTAGTTTTTTGAAATTGGTACCAATTATACGTGTTATATTCAAACTCAAACGATGAGGTATCTTAAATGGATAAAGATATCAACAACGCTTGTTTTGAATTCGTATAACGCATGTGCCGCATAAAACCAAAACAACGCTCTAAAAATCTTTATCCCTTAGTTGATATGAATTATGTTTTTACCGGGAAATTATTTGAAGCCAAACCTGTCAGCCCATCCAATCACAATGTTCAGAAAACAGAATAAATCATGACTAGCTGTATCGATAGAGAAAATACAGTATCACATGAGTTTAAGAACCTTTCAATAGTCAAAAACAAAACAAAACACAAAGAAAGAGAAATATACGAGCCGAAATTTTTATTTATACGTATCATTTCAAAAAATAAAAAATAAATCAAAACACCTTAAATTATGAAGAATTCGAAAAATATCAGGGCCTTCAAACTAATTTAAGGCTGAGGTTCCTCAAAAACCTAAATAATATTTAATATTACAGTGTATTTTTGAATTTTAAGAGGCCGCTAAATCAATCTGCACCCCTCCAAGAATGAAGCTGTAGATTAATTTAGAGGCTCTGGTATTTTTCGAATTCCCCACAAAACATAGTTTTTGGTTTTTTTTTTGTTTTTTTTGTTTGTTTTTAAATATGGTATAAATAAAAATTTCTGAGAAACGAGTCTTTCATTGTTGAACGGCAATAGAAAAGGGAAAATGAAGAATGAAAAGGCTACACAGGTTTATAGTGAGAAAATAAAATAAAATAAGATATAATTGTATAATTTTTTGAAACAAAAAATATATTTTCGTAATTTTTCTGAAAAAAAAAAGACATGAATTATATTTTCAAAATTTCATTGAACATGGGTACAGGTAAGTGGCTTTCTCTGAATCCTTGTCGCTCCGTAACCGTTATTCGGTCGTTTGTTTGTAACAGAAAAACAGGGCAAATCATTTGTTGGAAGAACATGATATACATTTGAAACAATATCTGAGAATATTTCATAATTTTTGTTGAATTTCATTTTCATTGGACTCCTTTCTATTTTTTGGTAATGGAAAATTTAGAAATGAAGAGTAATTTTTTTTAGCCTGTTCCTTGCGATAATTTCATATTAAAAGTGTTTAAATGTCTCTTTTTTGTCACTATATTTTTATTTTTTAAACATTAATAATTTACAATTTTAAAACTCAGATCTTAAAATAAAACAGCTATATTTCGTCTATATCATTTTCTCCATGCACATATAAAAGATTATAATATTTTAACATTGTTTTTATCGGTATTTGATCTTGCAAAAATACATTGATATGAATAAATATGGAAGTTAATTTTTCAACTTACTGATTTGTATAAAAATAAAACTGAAAAGTGATAATTTTTACGTCAATTTAAAAAAAAATATATAGATCACATCTAATTGTTTTATTTTTTTTTCATACAAGTTTTACAGATTTTGTTAATAGAAAATTATAGTGGAAACATGATGGAGTCAGAAAAATAGAGATATTGGAACCCGACGTTACTATATAAAGTGCACATCGATTTGTATCAGTGTTCTAAATATCACGCTATAGTGTTTTCAGACCTTAAAAACTATAGCGCTTCAGTGTAGTTTTTTTTTAGCATTTCCGCGATGACGTGATAATCGCTATTTAGAACCTTGGTATGTATTTTTGTTTTCAAAATTCAAATAATGAATCCAAACTGATCTTCGTATGAAAATATATTTGGAGGCCTAATTATATATATATTTTACTATTTTGTAAGATAGGTAGAACATCACTACTTTTGGATGGTCCAAAATATATAAAGTTGTTTTCTAACTATCTTAAACAATAGTAAATAAAATTCTAAAAAATGTAAAATGTGTCCTCCAAGTTTATTTTCACATGGAGATCATGTTGAACGATTCAGAAATATTGTTTGGACTTTAAAGATAAAGATACAGATCTACAGTACGGATCGATGTGCGCTTTACATAGTACCACAGACTCACTTTATATATTTAGAGTTTATGTTGTCAAAATAACCGAAGAGAGACACTAGTACAATTATTTGCAATACTTGGCACTACAAGATCCTAAATTTTAGGATGAAAATATTCATGACATGCAGAAAATTTTGTATTATTCAAGAAATGTTGGTTCAGAATTTATGTTTTGTGGGGACAACCTCAGATTTTTTTTTTTTTTTTAGGGTAGACAACCTTTTGTTTTTTTTTAGGGTAGACAACCTCAGATTCATAAGAAAATATCGCATATATGTTTGTATCTCTCGCTTATTAAAGATAAAAATAATTTAGATTGTTACTTGATAGTAATAAATTTATTTGTTAACATTTTCCTAAGGGGATTTTACTTAGGAGTTAGAATGAGGCTATGGTAATATGTTTATTAGATATCGTTCTGTACTATGGATTTATATCTTTATTTTTGAAGTTCAAAAAGTCGATCCAAATAATTAAACATGATTTCTACACGAAAGTATACTTAATTTTATATATTTTTAGAATTTTTTTTTATCATTTTTTTGTAGATGAATAGAAAAATCACGTGATCTAATAATTACGGACCATTTGAAAACAATGTTTTTCTACCAATTTAAAAATACAGTAATACAAATTCTATAAAATGTAAAATATTGATCTCTAAGTATATTTTCATATAAAAATTACATTTAACTATTCAGATTAACTGTTTAAATTTTTTAAATAAAGATATAAATATATAACACGGCTTGACCCGTAATATGCATATTACCATAGTCTTCCTCCATGTGTTATAACATTAATACACTGCTTTACTGATACATTGGTTTGATCTTATTGTGCACTAGTCTTCAAAAGACATTCTTTTAAGAAGATGGTTTAAATGCTTTCATTTTTTGTGCTTCCACCATGTCTCCGTTTTTAAAATATTAATAACTCAAAATTTAAATCATAAATATCAAAATAAAATATTTAGATGTGATGTATGTTATTTTCTATGTATTCTCATAAAAATTTATCCATTATAGTTTTGTTTTTATGTAAATCAATAAGTTGAAAAATACGTCTAGAAATTATTCATATGTTTTTATAAGCTCAAAACAAAGTTGAAATGTTATAATTTTTTATATATGTATAGATATAATGATGTAGATCATATCTAATTATTTTATTTTAACTTTTAAATTTTAAATTTTGAGTTATTATTATTTTTTAAATAGAAATACGATGCAGGTAAAAAAAAATTGGAAACATTTAAATCTTCCCCTTCTTTTAATTTAAATTGCGATAAAAGTCAATTTGTTACTATCAAAATTTTACTACAAAACCAATGGAATCTAACAGCGATATCACCAGCAAAACGACGGAATAAACTTTTTTGGGAAACGAATTTAAATTTTTTGTTCGTTTGTGTACCTTTTTGTTATAAACTATGACAATTACAAATGCACACCAAACTTTTTGTCGTTTCTATCATTGTACCAACAAAATATTAAAAAAAAAAAGGTCTAGACAAATTAATCTCTATATCTAAAGAACCAGTGGTACTGTGGTTCTATAACTGCAAGCGGGAGATAATTTGAACTTGATCCAGTTCCTCTGCAGTTTGCATTGTCTGAATATTTTACTTGTATAATATTTTTTAATAATTTAAATGCCGTAGTATTGAATTTATTATGTGATAGGTTTGCTACATGATTTTACATTTATTATTGGGATGTTTGGATGCAATTTCGGAAATAACAAGAATATACAGTGTTAATATGGAGTTAGCACTATTTCATTATTTTATATTAGAGTATATTTGGTTGAATTGAGAATATGGTATTTTTAAGAACAAGATATTTTGAGCAAACTGTTCGGTGTTTGGTTGGATTAGAATAACTAGAATAGAAAACCAAACTTGTTTGTCTTATTGGAACAAGTTATTCTCACAAAAAATTGGAACAAGCTATTCTAATAAGACAAACACTAATTTTGTTATTTTAACTATTCTAACATTGCAACCAAACATACTCGGGTTAGCAGGAACAGTGCTAATTTCAGGAATAGTTCTATTCTTAAGGTGATTCAAATGTAAAATATTGAAGAAGAATAGTCACCAATCCAAAGACAGTGCTAACTCTATGTTATTCTTAACGATCCAAACACATCCATATGAGATTTGTATAAAAAAATGAACTAAAAAAAACATAAATATTATTAATTAAGAGTATTACTTGCGAATTATAATAAAATTAACAGTGCAAATCTCATTATTTAAATATTAAATTTTAAAATATTCACGTAAAAAAGATAGTACAAATATATAATATTAAACATCCGTCTTACCTAAATTCTCGTTTTTTTTATTCTCATATATTTGGAGGCAATAAATTAAAAGAACTTCTGCTCTCGATTTGTGAGTCATTGTGTTGTCTTTTGCTACCTATCATGGTACAATATTTCCGAATAATTTACAAATTATTCATTTCAGAACCTTCTCGAACAAGTAGAAAATTTTAAAAGATCTCAAAATTACTTGCAAATTATTTTCATTTCTCCACTTGCAACATTTTAAAATTACAATATCTTACGACAATTTAATTTTATAATTTTTAAAGTCCAAACAGTTGATCCAAACCGTTCAACATGATATCTATATTTTAATGTACTTGGAGATCAAATTTTACATTTTTTTTTTGAATTTTTTACTGTTTATGAAGTATTTTGCAAAATTATTGTTCTTCAGTGGTACAAATTTGTCCAAAAACATCAGTTTTGTAAAATACTTGATAAATAGTAAAATAATTCAAAAAAAATGTAAATTTTTATCTTCAAGCACATTTTAATATAGAGATCATATTTAACAGTTTGAATCGACTATTTGAACTTTGAAAATTACCTTTCAAAAGTTAACTATGAAATTCAGAAATTTGATAAATTTTGTGGATTATAAAAAACATATTATGCCCGCATTATACTCAAATCATGATTTTCAAACTAGTCATTTAATATGCTACTGCATGTAACATGTAGATCATTCTTCATCTATTAGAATAAAATTTTAAAAACAGAAGAGAAGCACAATTTTTTTATAATGTTTTCAAGTCCGTAGGTGAAAAAAGAGGTGCAGATTTTAACAACACATCTTTTACTTCACGCAGAGCAGCACAGTACAGTATGAAATTACTTTTTCTTTATCATCCATGCTGTGTAAGCTAAAACCGCGTTTTTAAAATCTACAGCCAACGAAAGCACTATATCTTCATTAATAATGTAGACTCCATAAAATATTTTAAATTGGATGAAACCTACTGTAACAGTCTTTAATCAAAGTGCAAGTTCAAATTCAAACGATTTTTTTTTATAAATATTTTAAATTAAAAATCTGACTCTAATTCATAGTTAAAATAAATCCAATATATCATCAAAGTTTCTAACAAATGTATTAACAATATTATTTTGACTTCATGTAGCACAAATATAAAAGAGTCAAAATAAACAAGTATATAACTCGTTCAAGTCAAAACAAGATTGATAATAATTATTACTGATTTGCATAATAAATGACGAAGGACCGGCTGTTAGCACTTGAACAAAAATGGGTCTGCCCATCTATTTTCTTTCACATAAAAACTGTACAAAAGACATGTCGTACAGGTATATACCACCATTGGTACCAACCAACAACAGTAACAAAATTCACAATTATACCATCACTTGTACTAGGAATAAGAATTATATCATGTGCCAAGAAGTACTATCTCTCTAATTAGATCCATCACATGTACCAGGAATAAGAATTGTACCATGTGCTCCCGCCATAGTAAAAATATGTAAATTTCCCGATAAGTTTTTCCCATCACAAGAAAGCATAAGTAGTTATAGTAATTGTTACATATTTGCATAATAAATGACGCACAAATCAGCAAAACTGGAATTTGAAAACTAGTTTCCGACTTGCGAACGAGTGCAATCAAGAGTTTTCTGTGCAGCCATGTGATACCACTATACCAGAGAATCTGGGGTAAATTTTTAACAGAGTAGTTTCTATTGATACAGAGATCTAACCATATGCAGCTCTAATATAATTCTATAGTTCGTGCGCTGCACCAAGCTGAAGCAGCTCTGTTAAAGTTTTTACCAAAACCTTCTGGGGAATGAATTCCTATGCTGTGGCAGTGCTGTGCCCGTGCGTAACTTGAGTGCTCTTGTTAATTGTTATCACCTGTCAGTGTCACAGGTCACAGCTGCTGCTGCTTCGTTCATATATAACTAACCATGTGGTTTATATGATCTTTGATTGTAAAGATTACACATCTTGTTAAAAATAATATAGTAGCATTGAGATCTTATATCTGAGAAAATATGTAATGTATCACTTCTTTTCATTGATTTATATGATGAATTTATTGAGTGCTATAATTAAACCTTTACTATTCTCAACACATGTTGAACACTTTTTTAATTAAAAAAAAAAATCAACTGAATATCCTGCGTCGTCTTGATTACAACAACGTTGTTTTGTGCTAATGTTAAGAAATTATACAGGCTCACGACCTACCAATATGAACACGAGTAAAATAATCCTTAGTTATGTTTTTTCTAATTTTTTTTTGTCTACTTTACAAAAGGGGTTTCAATTGTGATATTTTAAGTACTTGTACATACGTACTGGTACGAAATAATGCGTAACTGGTTTGATTCTGATTAATGAAATATCGCTTACAGACTTTCAACAAAAAAAAAACACACACACACACAGGAGGTCATATTTGTACCCGTTACAGAAGAACATAGAAACCTCTTTTTTACTTTTGTCCCGCAAACCAGTACTTGTACCATGTGAAAAGTAGCATGAATTCAGCTGATGGTCCTCTTAAATCACTTTGCCACCAAACAAGCACAAAAAATGACCCCAAAAACCCCAATCTGTCAATTGGTGAAATGTCTTGCCTCACAACCACCTTCTATTTTTGAGCATATTCGAATCAAGTCCAGGCTGTCTATCAAAGCGTCAATTTTTCTTTTGCAAATTCAATACCTGAAAAGAAAAACCAGAAGAAGCATTGACAAATTATTACTCGTTACGCAGTACATTAATTAATTAATAACGGTTAAGGTTCAAATACCTTAATGTCTTTCATACTGTAATCGTAACTTATATTTTTATCTTTGATTTTAAAGTTCAAATAGTGGATTCAAACCTCTAACTCTACATGATTTCTATATTAAAATGTATTTGGAGATCAAATTTATAATTTTTTTAAAATTGCTTACTATTTTTTAGATCAGTGTTCTAAATAGCAGTGGTATAGCGTTTTTAGACATTAAATGCTAATGTATGGAATGAAAGTGTGCTATTTCAACTATGACCGCTATGCTACATAGCTTTTTATTTAAGAACCCAAATTAAAAAATTATTTAAGAACTAACTTTTTTCAAAGTCCAGATTGTTTTTTCTTTCAAATAGAAAAATATAGATAGCTTATGTCATGATGTTTAGGTTATTTTGAATAAAAAAATAAAAATAGGCAATTTATACCACCATACTTATATTATTTTGAATGGAAAAAGATAGATAATCTATGATATTGTTAGGGATATTTTGAATATAAATTTGGACTTTGTACTGATTCAATATGAATATTCTAATTTCTTAATTATTTTTGTGTTACTTATTCTCTATGAGATTTTAGATAATGTTGATAATTAGTGGAAATATAAAATATAATTTTTGAAGGAAAAAAAAAAGTCATGTAGGATAGCTTTTGCTATAACTACGCTATTCGTGATAGTTTTTTTTTTTAACCTTTCCGCAAAGACACAATAATCATTATTTAGAATCTTGTTTTAGATATATACAAAATTACAGCTTTTCAGAAGATTTTGGACCATCCAAAAATAGTGATTTGTTACCTACTAGTAGTAATAAGTTTTCAAAAATTATAAAATTTGATCTTCAAATATATTTTAATATAGGAATAATATGAATAAATTCAAATCGGGTGTTTAGATTTAAAAAATTTGATAAAGATGTGACTTGGAAGGTACGATTCACATACAAAAATCCGTCCCCAAACCTCAATTCTCATCTTTAAAAAATCCGGTCAGAATCTGAGTACAAAAGGCAAGAGAAAAACCCAAATGCCCCCAAAGCTCTATAAAAACAATTCAGAGGCCCAAATAAAATTTCAGACGATACATTTTGAGCCTTAACAGGCCCATTAACAACTCAAGACCATCTTTCAAGTCCAAGACGCTGTTTCTGTGACCATTTACATATCAAAGTGGTCGTTAATATGACCGTATGATTACAATTTCACGGTTTGGATCAAAAACCGTTTTCTTTTCCATAGATCAGACGGTCAATATTATCACTAGTCTCTCTCCAAATTTTTACCTAATTCCAAACTCGTTTCTCTCTTCCAAAGCTTTCTTCGTCCCTCTCCCCCTTCTCTAAAAACGAACAAAAACAAATCCTCCGACATTAATCAAATAAGAGGAAAATAACATCTCCGATTCAGCCATGGTGAAAATCCGAGGCGGCGTGCAAGAAACTGTGGGTTTCGCGAAGCTCCAAGGCGAAGACTTCGAGTACTACATGCAAACCTACTCGATCGTGATCGGGAGGAGCAGCAAGAAGCTCGGCGGAGAGGTCGACGTCGACCTCTCGGGGATTGGTGGCGGGATGAACATTTCGCGCCGCCACGCCAGGATTTTCTATGACTTCTCGCGCAGGAGATTCGCTCTTGAAGTTTTGGGGAAGAACGGGTGCTATGTTGAGGGGGTGTTGCATGTGCCTGGTTCGCAGCCTGTCAAGCTCGATTCTAAGGTATTACATGATTAGGCCTAAATAATAAAATAAATGCACTGCTTCGTTTATACGCTTGGGATTTAATGCTAATGTTGCGCCAAGTAACACCAATGTTTTACTGGTTTTGGTCCTTTTGGACTTTTACTGAAGAGTAGGTACCAATAATATGAAAGAAGGCTCTGCAATTCTCACATGAAGGCATATCTAAGCCTTATTAGGCATAGATGCATGCATAAACCATCAATTGAAGTATTGGACACTAAACAAACCAGGAAAGAAAAAACAAATAAGGAATGGAAAAATTTAACAAATTGTATGAAATTATAGGATCTACTACAAATTGGGGATTTGCAATTCTACTTCCTCTTACCAACCCGGTCAATATTTGATCCCCGACCGATACCAAGACTAGGTACCAGTTCTCATGTAACAGAGGAAGAAGAAGATGATGAAGAAGAAGAAACAGAAGATGAAGGAGAACTAGAGGAGGATGAAGAGGAAGGTGTTGGAGATGAGGAAATGGAACCAGTATTGATGAGGAAGCGGCCAAGACTGGTACCAACTGATGCGAGCATACATGGTGGTGTTGGTACGACAGGAAAAGCTGGTCCGTCTGGGCTTTTAGGTTTGTATAAAATTCCCCCCTTTTTTGGCTAATTTCTCGTGGGTAATTCCATAACAACAAAAATTCTCATATTTGATGCATATATGGAAGCAGGAGAAATTTAGTGGATCCCTGCAAAACAAAGAATCATTAACTATTGCATATACCACAGTTTAACATGATTAGTATTCTTTCATCACTACCCTAGTTCTCCTTAGCTAATATCCAAAAGTTTAAATAGTGGATCGCAGACTTATAGCAGTTGAGCATTTTTCACAACGGATAGCCGATGATAAAGTCCGGACAATATGTAGTTATTTTAACTATTATATTGTATATGGTTAAGTTCAAAAAATTATATAACTAATGATGACAAAAGTTAGAAAAAAAATGATAACTAAAATTTTGACAACCATGACAATTCATGATTGTCAAATAAGAAAATGAACTTTCTATGATTTAAATATATTGTGTATAAATTTTAGTTTAATTTAAATACTATTGTTTATCTATCAAGTGATAAACAGTATCAATGGACAAAAGTTTCTCAAATTACAGTAAAGGTAATGTACGATTACTTTACTCATAAGCAACATATAAATAAATTTTTCTTGGTCTACCATCGCAACATTCACTTATCTAACAAATCCATATCCTCTTTGGTAGTAGAATATTTCTGTTTTAATCCAGATCATCTGATCAGAATCCCGGCCAATCCGGCCCGAGGTCGAATGCACAGAGCCTCTTTAATATTCGTGCAGATTCCAATCAGACGGTCCGGATCTAAACAGAAATATTATGTTACCTTAGGTGGTATGAATTCCTTATCTGACTAGTTCATCCCCAAAGGAGAAAAAACCAGTTCACCTATGGGGCACAACCACTGTGCTGACGATGGCAGAAAAATCAGCACCAGCTCTGCACTGGCTTTACCAAATAGAAAGCATATCTCAACCAGCATCACATCCTTGAATCAGACCAACAAATGAGATTTATCTGATGGTGAACCAACGGCTGAAAATAGAAGTCTGGTACTGTTCGTTGGGGCAATAGAATGAGACCGAAATGGTACCAATGATTCTGTGCAGAAGGTAAAGAAAAGCATCGATCCAACATCGCATGCTTGCATTTGCCAACAATCAGATTTTTCCGATTGTGATCCCAACAGCTGAGAATAGAAATCTGGCACTGGTCTATTCCATTGAGTCTGTCAGAAATACACATTTTTCAACCATTCAGTTTCAGACACAATTACATAATTAGGAAACAAGGACACAACGGAACAGTTATGAAATTTACTTCTAATAAATGCAAGACAGGTCTAGAAACATGGGAAAACTGACAACCATTTATAGAGACCAAAATGGAAATGGTCTATTATTATGAGAAGGGAAAATTGGTTATTTGCCACTCCAAAACCTTCAAATCTGAAAAATGCCATCACGAAACTATAAATCTGAAAAATGCCGCTCTAAACTTAGTTAATTCTTAAATTTGCCACAAATACACATTTTTTATACTTTTTTTTATTAAAAATTAATTGAAAAATACAGTTTTGAGATGCGTATAATGAGGGGTTTGAAGGGTATATAGGGAAATACAGAAATACGTATCTCAAAACTGTATTTTTCAGTTAATTTTTAATAAAAAAGTATAAAAATTGTGTATTTGTGGCAAATTTAAGAATTAACTAAGTTTAGAGTGGCATTTTTTAGATTTATAGTTTTGTGATGGCATTTTTCAGATTTGAAGGTTTTGGAGTGGCAAATAACCAATTTTCCCTATAAACTATAAAAATATGTATGAGGTTAGATTATATAATCTTGGATCGTGCACATGAGTCAATGCGAACACATTTTATCTCCAATTTTTAGTGTAATTTACTTTTGGTCTTATCTTGTTCAGATCGTTGTGGCATTTTATGCTTAAATCAAGATTTACCCAAATAATCCCAGAAAAAAAAAGCCTAACACAGTACATAACAGTACCATGGCTGTTTGAGCAGGTAGATGCACCCTGCATCTTTGATATGTAGTGCACCAAATAGAAAATTGAGCAGGCTATTTCATCAAGGATTTTTTTATTGACATTTTATAGAGCATGTAGTGTGCATCTTTAGAAGTCCTCAAATACACCATTGCAAAAGTGGTTCTCCAAAATCAAATTCAACAGAGCAAGGAGAGATATCCATGGTGTAAGAAGATATAACTTCCAATTTGTTTTGTTCAAATTTGGAGTCAGTAATTGAAGAAATTTGGAAAGAATTAATATTATGAAAAATTTGGAAAGAGGAATAGGCACTGTAAAGTTATTTATATTATAGATTCAGCGAGTACTTCGCTTTTTCTACTTTCAGCATGTGAGGGAGGAAAATTCAGATGGGAGAGATTGTGGAGAGATTTTCTCACGCAATCCTTGAATTAAATGGATGGTCTGATTTACCGCATTCGAAATGTTCCGGCGCTGGAGAGGATAAGAATTCCTATTTGTGGGGAAAGAGTGTAAGAACCCAAACAGTACCATTGATATCCTGGAGAATCAAATCAGACCCACATTTAGCAATAATTACGTGTGTTTCTTAAATTGATTTTCAATGCGTGGTTGTGTGGCAAATATCTTTAAACTATGACGGTATCATTTCTAATGTTCAGGCCTGTTTTGGACCCCAAAAATGCAAACAATAAGTCCATTATTGCTGCATTTATACCCAATCTAAATAATTTAAGAACCTTGCAAAGTCCACTCTTACTATGTATATATGAGATCGTTTCTCATCTAGCTGTGGTATATATGTCATCTAAATTATTTAAAGGAAATATGCAAAATTTAATATTACTGAACCATGATAATAGTCATGGACAGAAATGGAATAATCAAATTATTTTTCTCCTTATTGGCTGATTATTATTTTTGTTTTTTATATTTATCACCTTTGTTGTTTTTGTAGTTAAAAAAGGAGTTGACAGAGAAGCTGATAACAGGCAGCTATTACTTCTAGAAGAGAAAGATGTGATATCTTCAGTTGCCACAGTGCTGTCAGATCTTTGTGGGCCCGGTGAATGGATGCCTATGTTACAACTCCATGAAGAGGTCAGTTTTACCCCCTTTGAGGATTATTCAGTAATGCCTTCGAGCTTGATGCTTAGTTCATAATTAAACCTAATGAGACTACTATTTGGATGCATTATTATTGAACACAAAGCATGGGATACCTAGGATAATTTGAAAATTTGGGGAACCAAAAGGTGATCTTTTCCAAATTGATGCTGTAGTTTTTTATTTGGACCAATGGTGTGGTTGATTGAACCAAAATCTATATTAGGGTTTTTTTATTGAACCAAAAGAAATTCAGGGGCTTGGTTGATCCCAATACAAAGTCGAATGGCCATTTTCAGATTTTTTACCTTTAATTTTTTCTGTATTTTTTTTCTTCTAAATTTCAGTTTTGAGGGGTTTATAAGTTTAAAATATTCATCTATGTTATCATGCATTGCATGTTGTTATTAATTAGATATGTCCCCATTTTCATTGTTTCTTTAATTTTGTTTGCAGATGTATGAGAAATATGGGCCTGTATGGCACCATAGTAGAGTGCGAAAATACCTCACTTCAGAAGACTACACAGAATCTGAGACAAAAGGAAAACCGTGGTACGGCCTTCTGACCCTTCTAAGGAAATATCCAGAACATTTCGTCATCAATACGAGGACAAAAGGAAGAATTACCACAGAGTTTGTTTCGCTGGTGTCCTTGCTCTCCTAAAATGGTTTTGGCACTTTTGCCTCCTCGACTCTAAAGGTTGGACGGGTTGAGTGATTGTAAATTTTTTAAGGTTGAAATAGGTTACCAGTGGTGATTGAGAGCAGGAGAAAATTTCTTTATGCTCTTTACTGTGTAGAGAGGTTCCTATTGAGTTTAGTTCAGCCATTTTGATGTAGGATTTGTGTTTTATGAAATTTTTGATAAATGGTTAACTGAGTTCTTTGAGAAAAATAATAATTTAATGTGTTGAAATATGTAATCCATAAAGTAATTAAGCTTTTAACACAGCATTTTCAATTTTTAGATCAATCAAGAGATGTTGTCAGATCTAATCTTACATTATAAATTATTTAGCTTTTAACTAATAATTGTTTATCAATACGTTGGACAATGCATGAATTTTTTTATTATTTTCTGAGATCTTTTATCAAAATTTATGTGCATTTTTTTCGGTGTATACTATTTGATGGTTTTTATTTCAATTTAAGATTGACTTCTTTTAACATATATTTATATTTTTGGAAAATTTGTGACAATGTGGTTTAATATTTCCTTCACTGTTTGGGAAAAACAGAAATACTTGGTAAATAAGCAAAATCGAATTTTTTTTTTACAATGCCCTGAAATAAGAAGGGTAACCGATAATTCGCAGTACAAACATGAGGGGAGAGAGCACTTTGGGGTCCAGTGCTCGGACTCAATTTTGCGTCCGATGAGTTTTATAACTGTCCGATCTGCTTTAAAATCTGTGCACAAATTGTGCGTCGTGCGCTAATATTCGTGCACGTGCACTTTAATACTTGTTCACATATTTTAAAGAGGATCGGACGGTTATGGAACTCATCGGACTCGATTTGAGTCCGATGGGCATCAGACCCAAACTGATCTCGAGAAGAGAGGATACTTGATCCAATGACCAAAAATTAAAAAAATGGACGCTTACATAAGTACATAACTAGAAACAAAGAAATAAAAAGTTACTGATTTTGATTCTTGGAGCAATTAAGTTTTAATTCGTTGGATAGGAAAAATTTAAAACGATACAAAATTTGGGCCAATTTATTTAGGCGATTCCACTATGTATTAATTTTGAAATGAGTTCCCTAATGTACCTGACCGTGTAGAATACAAGATCAAAATTACTTGGTGTCTATTTTGGATATAAATAGGTCTGCGTATCAGATTAAAACGGACGACGCATATTAGGGGTTTGGTTCGTCTGAGTCAAGAGTGAATTGATTTTAGTGGTCCGAGCTAAAATCTAAGTTTGAAATTGTCATGAGTTGGACTGAGCTAGCTCGCTGAGTTTGACTGGATTTTGTTTTAAGGAGAAAATAAATTCTACAAACTTTTTTGACTGAGTTGAACAGAGTTGGACAATATAAAATACACACAAATTCATACAAATTCATAAATTGATGTCTGACCGAGCTAACTCGTGAGCTTGCGAGCAAACTAGGTCTCAACTTGAACTCGTTAATTTTGAACTGAGTTAGTAGCAAGCTAGCTCGTTAACAGCTCGATCTAGTTACAAACAAACTATTTGCAAGCGAGTCAAATAGGAGTCACGATCGAGCCTAGAGCTACTTGATTTTTTTGCCACCCCTACTCATATCTCATATCTCATTCTACACGGTCAGGTATTGCGCCGGATCTGAATTCCCAATTTGGGCAGGTATCTTCTGTTTTACCAAATAGTTTCCAATCATAAAAGACACGCTGCCTTCTAATGTTCCACTGGAAGAGGTACTCGCACCACATGGGTATTTGTACCGTAGGCCAATCATCTTGCAATAGTAAATCTCAGGGGCAGTTAAGCCTATTTAATTTATTTTTCATTAAAATAAACCCATGTACCCTAACTTTCAACAAACCCTTCCTTTTCAGTTTCAGAGATAAAATATGGTGCTATGTACAATTTTGCTGATGTTTGGTGCCAAAATTCCAATCTCAGCATGTTACTGTTTGGACGATGCAAAAATTAAGGTGTCTTTTCTTCTTCCAGACAAACCTACCACCGTAAAAACAGACAGAATAAGCAACAAATATACTTAAAAAAAAAAAAGTTATACTCTTTATAGATAAAGCTAGGAGACCTTTATGGTTTTATCCCATTCTTTCTTGTTTTTCCTTTTTCCAAAGTTGACCTCTTTCACTATCCCTTTCACCACCTGCTCAGAGTTGAACTCACGCACTTGCAACCTTTCTCAACAACTGAGATTCTCTGATTTCTCTCTCTACAATGCACACCACCATTTCTCCCTCTCTAAGGAGCTCACTATACCAGTCAAAATGGCAAAAATGTTGTTCATTTCTCTCCTCATGCTTTCAATTGTTTCTCTCTGTGTCTCACAGGAACAATGCACAAACTCTAATAACCAGGTAAGAGCTGGTTACTGGCTCTCTAACTCAAACCATTATTCTCCACTAGATAGCATCAACACCTCTCTCTACACTCACCTTTACTACTGCTCTATCTCAGTTGACTATAACCAAGCAACTATCTCTCTACCGGCATCCGAGGAAGTACCCTTTTTCATGAAATTCTCTTCAGCCCTAAAATCTACAAACCCATCTCTCAAAACCCTGGTTTCAGTCTTTGCCACAACTGATTTCTCATCAATAGCCTCCGACACCAGTCACCGTGAAAATTTGATCTCTTCGGCCATTCAATTAGCCCGAGCGAACGGGTTTGACGGTGTAGATTTGTCATGGCAATTCCCCAGTTCATCTTCTGACATGGAAAATCTTGCAGAGTTACTCACAGAATGGAGATCCAAAATTGATGAAGAAAATCAAACCTCATTACCACCTCTCCTCCTAACTGCCACCTTATACTTCTCAAACCATATTTTTGATATGCCAGATCAAAATCTTGATTACCCAATTGATGTTCTTTCGTACAACCTCGATTGGGCCAACATTCTCTCATTCGGCTTTCGTAAAAGTACCAATGCAACGATTTATGATGCACCATTGTATGACATGTCATCCCATTACTCAGCAAGCTATGGAATCATCTCTTGGTTAGATGCTGGTTTACCACCATGTAAAATTGTAATGGGATTGCCTCTATTTGGGAGGTCTTGGATTCTTAGAAACAAGGCAAAGAATGAATTGGGGTCACCAATTGTCGCTGCAGGGCTGAAACAAAAAATGAGCAATCACACAGGACTGATGGCATACTCAGAGATTGCGAATATATCAAAGGATTCAAGTGTCCGTGTTTCATATGATAATAGATCAGTGGCTGCATATTTGTTTTCTGGCAGTACATGGGTGAGTTTTGATAGTTTTGAGGTGGTTCAAGAGAAGGTAATGTTTGCATTGCAGTACCGGTTGCTCGGCTACTTCGTCTGGCCTATAAGTTATGATGACTCAGACTATAGCATGTCAGATCAAGGTGAGCTAGTTACTCGATTTGATTTATTGGTATTTCATATTTTTATTTTTCTTAAAAGTTAGAGAAATGTTTGTAACAAGAAAATTAGGTTTTAATTGTATAGAAATGCCATGATTACTGTATTTTCCACGAGTTTTTGGTTCCATGGGAAGTGTGGTGGGGATAAAATCTATAATTTTGATGAATTTTTAGTTTCCTGCTGGCCATTTCTGGTACCAGTATGTATCAGTACCTGGTACTAATCCTGCCTTACATCTGTTGGTATCTGATTTAATTATATTTCTGATGCAGCATCGCAAATATGGCTCAAGTACCGCAATTCTTTGATCTATGAAGAAGGAGATATGTTCGGGCTTGGTTTTGGGCAAACAGAAGCCCCGTCCCCTCCTCACAGCCTCAATCCATCGCAAGCATCTAGATCAATGCATCACAATTTGCTTCTGTTTCTTTTATTACTTCTATTCTTTTAAAAGGGAACTATAGTTGTAAAGACAGGTGTTCTTCATGAGAAATTTGCTGCACGAGTTTTTCAGTTGTTTTTTCCATGTTTAAGCAGGTTTTTTGTTTATCATGTTAAAAAGATTTGGTGCTCAAAAAGTGGTACATGATGGCTCTATTGTGTTTTCCGTAATTTAATATATTTTTACAGGAAATTTTAATTTCATGTTCTTGAAATTCACTTTAGACAACTAACAATTTTGTACAATACAACATTACTATATAAGTATATATACCTTAGTACCATAACACTATTTCCATACAAATTAAGATGTTACAATGTTCCCGAGTACAACATTGTACCGACTATCTCCCGACTTTTTTCATTCGAGTCCACAAGTACATCAAAATTACACTATGTACATTAGTGGGTATCTCTACCAATGAAGATTATAACTAGAAGATTGCATCAAGGGGTGTGCGAAATAGGCCCCGAGAGTCAAAACTGTGATTGCTACATAAGGCAACCGCAAAAACTCCTTGTAATAATCTTCTGGTAATTTCTGACGACCATCAAGAATTGCCGCAAAAGGAATAACACTCGTTCTTTTCTTAAGAACTTCAAATGACTTGCCGTAGCGAATTGAGAGCCGTCGATCTCCGTTCCAAACCCCAAAGAGATGGTGTGCTATTAAGCCGACAGAGGCTGAGATTGCCACGGTCTTGCCAATCCAAAGTGAGTGTGCCAAGCACCAAATTACTTGACCTACCATCTAGAATAAAAGGAAAAAAAAATGGGCATTAAAATATTTGTTCCTTTTTTTTGCAAATTACACCAATTTTTTTTTTTTTGCAGATGACACTCAATTATTAGAAATATGATAGTTTATAAATTTCAAGCCCAACATTGAATTTGGTTGACTTGATTTGGTTCAATGATGGACCCAGGAAAAAGACAACCAGGGAAATTCTCAAATATCTAACAGATTATGTTTCTTCCATCACTCCATCTAACAGTGGGCATCTGTTTGTAAATATTTCAAGAATGTTTGGTTTAGATGCAAAAGTTTTAAATTGTGGCAGTTATATGCAAATCAATAATCAGTAATTACCTAAAAAACCTAACTGAAAAGAGTTTTTTTTTTTCTTTTATTCTGCACGGTCCTTGAACAGTTTATTTTTTCCTGGCAATCTGGCTTATAATAAATAATTAACTGATTCTGTTTGCATATGTCAGTACCAAAATGGATCACTATAATTATTCTAGATGTCTGAATCACAAATAATTTTACCTGGGGATGCCTGGTGATGCGCATGATTCCTGTCTCCCACAGGTGCATCTTCGGTTTATCCACGGCTGCCACTTCTAATAGATTAAAAGTCGAAGGGTACAAAAAGAAAAAGGAGACAAATGACGAGAACCATACTAGCTCATGGACACCAGGTACTGCCTGTACTTGCCATAATTGCGTACCATCATATCGGTGATTGATGAAATATACCTACAAAACTAAGTCTGCTTACATGAGAATATTATGAAAATGTTTCTAGGCTCTTTTCTACGCATCTTTGTAACACCTCA
Source organism: Carex cristatella (assembly GCA_024447775.1). Taxonomy (NCBI): domain Eukaryota; kingdom Viridiplantae; phylum Streptophyta; class Magnoliopsida; order Poales; family Cyperaceae; genus Carex; species Carex cristatella. Next base: position 5,343,286 of record JAJHPF010000022.1, read on the forward strand.
AATTTTGTACTTTGCTCTTGTGACACTCTCGTATTACCCAAAAGTTGTATGGAAGTTTTATTTTAAAATTTTAAAAACTAAGCTTCAGTATTGCTGAACTGCAGGCTTAAAGTACCAAAAAAATCACAAAAACAAATAAATAAGGGGGAAATACTGTAAGTGGAAAGATAGATAGCAATAGGTACTTACGACTGTAGATACAGCTAAAGGGAGAGATATTCCTGCAAAAAGCACACGGAAAGCTCTCTCTCCAATAAGCTTCTCACCTTGATCACGTAGGCTGGCCAGGCCACTATGCACAATAGCAAATATTGCCATTAGGACCAACATCGTGACCTAATCATGTGAAAGTTCTTAGTAAAAAGATGCGCATTCAATTAACTCGGTACTCTTGAACAGGTTTTCAACATACATTCAATATTCTAGCATAGTTCTTCTAAAAAACTTTCAACTGCTCTAAATGAAAACAAAAAATGTCAACTTTAGGGTTTCAGCAAACTCTTGTTGATGAAAAAACCTACTTAAACAACCAATTTTACAAAGGCCATCACAAATATATTTATTTAAATTTTCCGATTTATGAAAATTCAGTACAACAACCAAACAGTTAAAGAGAAGTTTCCTAATTTAGTAAGCTTCGGTACAAGGTTCAAGAGGACCAGGAATTTCTAAAAATTGTTTTTGCAGCTCTGGTCTTATTGTTAGTATTATTTAGCTTTTAATCGAAGTAGTATCACAAATAAAATATTGTACCAGTTGCATACTAGATGATTACCAGTATATGGTTTTATCAGAGCAACCCTCTAAATCAATATTTTCCCTATTAAATTGATAAAACAAGGTTTCCAGATTACTCACCTCAGGAGAGCCCGAAATGTTTGAAATTGAATCTACAAATGCTGTCCCGAATCCAGTAGAGGGATTAATCCACAGAATATTCAAAGCTAACAACACAGAACCCAATATTACAGTGAAATAGACCCAAGACGATATCTTTTGCTCGCTCAACTGAAAAGCAGCGGAATCCTCTCCCAAGAGAGATTCTTCTGGAATTGGATCCTCTGTTTCTCTGCTCCCAACTGAAGAACTCTTAGCGATGGTTTTGTGGTATACAAAATGTGTGACCAATTTGGGATGAGAGAGAACTGGGGAGAATTTAGGGGAGCTGAATGGTTTTAGAGATGGGAGGCAGAGTAAAGACGGGATTTTGTGGCGTGGGGAGAGATGGTAGAGGTGAGGAGGAGCGATGGAGAGGAGGAAAGACGCCATTTTTTTTGTTTCCTTTTCAACAGCTAAAGAAAGAAAAGAAGAAGGAAGAAACTAGGCTACTAGTGCAGTAGTGCGCTTAATGGAACCCGACCGATTCGAATTTAGTAAAAATTATATAAACTATATTTTTAAATAGCGTTTATTGCGTTACAGGAGAATGATTAAAAAAAACACTATGCTCAAATACCGCCGCTATAGTGTGAATAGCGTGCTATAGCGCTATCAGCGTCATAGTTTTTATGGTCTGAAAACGCTATAGCGCGCTATTTAGAATATTGATCCATATTCAACCAAAATTTTTATTAATAGGAAAATAAATAAATAAAATATCGGCAATGGAAAGATTTTTGCAGGAAATTTGAAAAGTAGGAAAAACGTGATAGTCTATAACGTCACAACGTTCTAATTAGCAAAATTAGATTACCGCTAATTAACAAAACAATGTCAAAAAGAAAAAATTGTACCACGTTTCGCTAATCAAGATTTTACTAATTAGGACGTTGTGGTCTATAATGTCCAAAGAACATACCATCACGTTTTTCCTACTTTTCAAATTCCCGTAAAATCTTCTCATTGCGGATATATTTTTTTTTTCCTATTAATAAAAATTTCGGCATATTCAAAGTATTTACAAGATTTAAATAGACTTCATATTCATTATTATATACAAATTTTAGATTAATTTTGAATTATAATGAATATTTTAGTTAAAATGTCAAGTAAAGTATATGTATAACATGATTGATTAATTATTTTATATTATATATTTAAATTAAGAATAATTATTTTAATTAAATTAATTATATATTTTTGTGTAATATAATTGTTTTTAAACGTACATAGTAGTGAACAATTCAAAATTTAATATATCAAAAATAATATTATTCTTAGAATTTTTAATGAATTTTGAATTTGGATGGTACAAAATCCATAAGCAAATTCGTTAAGTAATGGGGATGAATTTGCAAATTAACAATGAGCGATTTATCCGCTTCAGTCAGCTACTTTTGGGTTTTCTGTATAATGGGCTGAGATCACAATTCTAAACCGCTTTTTGTTCTGGGCTGGACTTGGAAGGAAAACTTCTGTTTCTTTTTGTTTATTGTTTCATCAGCTTAATTTTTTTTTTTTTTTTTTCTAGAAGAATTTGGGGGGGGGAGGGCGGGGTTGGGGTTCGTAGATTAAAAGCCAGTAGTAAGAGAAAGGTTGCTGATACGGCCATGTATCAAAGGTCTCATAAAATTCACGTTAAGTTGAATATTAAGGTCCAGATAATAAACTCAAGAATCAGGTCTGGTTGGGTGTCCGTACATTTTGCTGTCTAACTAGCAGAGCTGGGAGAAAAGCCCGTTCGAGTTGTCCGAATGGGAATTGAACTGACATATAAGCCTGCCTGGTTGAGTCTCTATAGGATACCCTAAACCGACATATTGGCCTATAAATATTTCGAAGTTCACTGAGCTCAGGGTCTATGCACCCAGCAACAAGATATAAAAGAGAATAGAGCTATGTACCTACCGGATCAACAATCTGTTCAATCCAGATACGCAATAAATATACTTCCACAAACACGGACTAATCTCCTTAGAGTTAGGACGTGCTTTGAATCACCTCGACTTAATCTCATTTGAGAGGGTCGTATCAGTTGCTAAACGAGCAAATAAACATTTACAGAATTTCTGACTGCAATATTAAATTTTACTTTACATATGAGTACATGAAAAAACATTTAGGCCCTTTCCGTCGTCTCATTGTTGTTGTTGTGTGTAAAATTTGCAAAAATATATGACATCCTTTTCATGACTTGTGTACATTAATCTTTTTTGTGTGTTTTTAATATCAAAATTTAGAGTAAAACTAGGGTACTTCTAGGAGTACCAAGTCTCTTTGTACTCTTAACTCTAAAATCTATCGGATGAACTTCGAACGATGAATCCAAACAGTTAAAATCCTTCTACCTTACGAGCGATGTGTCTACATGTGAAAATTTTAAAGTTTCGAATTAATTTAGTATAAAGTCAAGTGGTCAAAATTAGAAGGTTTCTCAATTAATTTTAATGCATTCATCTTTTGGAAGTCTTTTGACCACTTGACTTTATACTACATTAATTCGAAACTTTAAAATTTTCACATGTAGAAGCATCACTCGTAAGGTAGAAGGATTTTAACAGTTTGAATTCGTCGTTTGAAATTAATCCGATAGATTTTAGAGTTAAGAGTACAAAGGACTTGATACTCCTAGGAGCACCCTAGTTCTACTCCAAAATTTATTATTTCTTCTTCTTCTTTTGTGTATCAAAATGATGAAGCATTCTACATAGTTCATAGATAATGACTATGTATGTGAACACAAACCACAAAAATTCATTGCAACTTAAACCACAACAGTTAAAAGTACTGGTACCCAACTTCTGGTACCAAACCTCTGGTCCCAGTCCCCAGAGTACATAGGCTCCTAATATATTCTATTACAATCTCCATCACCAATTACTCTTAAGCAGTACATGGCTCTAACAAATATATTGATAAAAAGGATATTTACAGGACCTAATGTCTAACTCCTCTATATCTGCTAATGAGTTAATGTCAATAGACATAAATTCAACATAATCTAAGTGCACAGGCCACAGGGACCATTGCTGATTGTGCTTCAACCAAATAATTTGATCTATCTAATACTTTATCCTGGAAAAAGAGAATAAAAAAAGAAAACAACAGAATCTGAAAATACATCAAAAAATTAAAATACTGTTGGATGCATCCTTGTTTTATAACTTGGTCAATTTATATGTATTGTAAAAAGTTCTCCATTTAAGAACTATTTGTCAATTGAACTTTATATTTCAAGTTAGAATGAACATTTTTCTGTGAATATCAGCATTACAAAGTTTGTGCACATTTTGGTTCATAAAAAGTTGCAGACATGGTAGGACCACAGGAGCTGCAATTATTGATTTTTATTGTCACTTAAGTTAGTAAGAACAAATTTGCAATAAAGGATGTGGGGCCATTTAGCCAACCAATTTTCAATGTGTAACATGCACATCCATATCATTATCACCTAGCATTTGCCTGAGGGATGTGTGTGTGTGTGGGGGGGGGAGATTCAGATCCAGTGCAAATACCTGACTGAGAACAATTAGATTTAATTAGGTCATCATTTTTAATTTGACACGAATCTTAAACATACTTCTATATCTAAATAGGTATTGAATTTCAATCACCCGGCTAGAAGTTAACGGAAGCTAATTGCACTCAGTCAGATATCTGGAAGGATACATATTGTGTGTGTGTGTGTGTGTGGGGGGGCGGGGAGTGTTCCGGATCTAGTAAAGTATTATAAATTTTGAGTTTGGATCTGAACGGTCTGATTAGAATTTGGATTAATTATGTCTAAGTTAGAATTTACAAGACTCTTTAAATATTCATGCAGATTATGATAGGAGGGTACATAATCCAAACTCAAATTTTGAGTTACTTTAGGGGATCCGAATTCAGATAGCGTTCCCTGTCAGCTCTGGTAGTAATAAATTATAATTGCAACATAATTAATATTATGTAAAGATAGTCAAGTTTGAAATCATTTAAAGAATATCTAATATAATATGTAATCTTATCTGTCTTATTCGAATTGAATGCGTACGATGCAGTATGGCTTTTACAAATATTTCAAGATATTTTGTGAGATTAATGTAACTGTGATTGTTTTCAAACCAACTATGCCCACTAGTCACCTATGGACAGATGTTCTGAAGGCTACTGGTAGCGGATTCACAGCGATCTTTCGCAATATGAAAAGTATCCTAAAACTCTATCAAATTTAACTGTTGAATTATTTTGAGATTCGTGCAAATAAAAATTAGCTGTTTTGAGATATATGCATAGAAAATATTGGACGGCTGAATTTAGAAAAGCAGGTATTTTAGGGTACTGTTCACACTGCAAGGATCGCAGTAGATGTGAATCCACTGATAGCATTCCGCATTTATACAAAACTTAAATTTTAAAATGTACTAAGGAGTACTTGTTCAACAATAAAGTTAAAGTTGAAAAATAATTTTTTTAAGAAAACTTTTAAGTCTAATAAAATGCTTAATCCATGTAAAATTATGGCTTAAAAACTTAGACAAAATTAAAAAAGTGGGCAAAAAGAGTACTAAGGAGGTGGCATTAAGGTTAATAAAGGAGCACCCGTTCGATGAGCTTAAGATTTCTTAGAGCACTAAGAAACACTAAAGAGTTCTAAGCCAAGATTTCTAAACACTATTACTAAATTCTTTGTAAGCTTAAATCTAAAATCTATCATATTGACTTTAATAAATGAATTCAAATGATATAAACCGATCAACTTCACAGAGAATGTGTTTACATGTTAAATTTATAAAATTTTGAATTAATTTAGTATATAAGTCAAATAATAAAAAATGATGAAAATTGAATATATTAAAATTAACTTATAAATCTTCTTCTTTTTTACTACTTGACTTCATACTAAATTAAGTCAAAAATTTATAAATTGGCATGTAAACATGTAACTGGTTTCAACAATTTGAATTAGTTGTTTAAAGTCATTATGATAGAATTAAGGAGAACTAGGGCGTTCTTAAGTTCACCAAGCCTCTTTGTAAATTCAACTCTAAAACCTATCGGATTGCCTTCAAACGATGAATCCAAACCGTTGAAATCCTTCTACCTTATGAGTGATGCATCTACATGTAGAGTTTCTAAAATTTTAAATTAATTTTGTATAGAGTCAAGTGGTCAAAAGTCATCCAAAAAAATGAGTGCATTAAAATTAATTTATTTACTTTATACTAAATTAATTCAAAACTTTAAAATTTTTACATGTAGACGCATCATCGTTTGAAGTCAATTCAATAAATTTTAGAATTGAGTGCATAGCGAGACTTGGTGAACTTAAGAACATGTAATAAGCTTCTCAAAGAACTTGGTAAACTCAAGAGCGTACTAGTTCTACTCAGATATATCATATAATTTAATTGGGGGTGGGGAGGAATTAAATCAGTGGTCTATCAGCCACCTGTAACATGCCCTGTTGTAGGGATTCTGTAACAGAAAACCCCAACTAGTGACACTTAAATTTTTTCACACAAAAAGCATTGGTTTCTGAACAACATGCAGATATGTTCAATTGTTCATTTAAGTTTGTGTCATAGTTCCCAATGGAAACACTATTTTTTTTTTCTCAAAGTTAAAGCTTTACAAAGGGAATCAAATCTCCTGATTCTGTGGATAGGAAATTTCTGCACACAAATCAATCCATCTATTCGTTTCATACTTGTTTTTATCTGAACGATTATATTTAAAATATTGTTGTGTCTTTTTAAAACTCAAATAATTTCATTCTTTAATTATAACTGTTTAAATCAGAACCGACATAGAATGGATGGATGTATTGATCCTATGTGTAAGAATTTCTTGCTCAGGAGATTTAATTCTTTTACAAAGACGCTGATTTTTAAAAAAGAGTTGGACCCTCCTTTTATCCTTTTCTTTCTATTTCTCTTATTTTTTTTCTTTTTCTCTTTTCTTTCAGCCTTTCTAAAAGCATGATTCTGCTCTTCTTTAAGGAGAGTAGTGAATTTGAATCCTATAAAAACGGACGATAAATTAGATATGGTTTATTAGAAAAATATTTAGTTTTAACTTTTGTTTATAACAAATTTAATAAATTAAATTGTGATAATTGAAAGCTGGACTCATTTGAGATCCACTGAAATCCAATCTATATTATTTTTGCTGATTTTAAAGATTAAATTGAGTCTAACATCCCTATTTATAAACTTACTAATTTAATTATAAACATCATTCAATGTTTAATTATTTAATTTATCCAATCACTACAAAAACAAATACACAACAAAATATAAAGAAATTGCCACCTCCAAGTTTAATAAACAAGTTGAATGTATATTTTAAAAAAAAATTCCCATTTTGGCATCTTTAAACTAAATGTTCTATCTTGAAAGCATGAGAATGGAGTGGGTCCCATGCTCATCAGATCTACTTTTATGTTCAACGAGCTTCATGACGGTCCGATCCATCTTAAGATTTGTGCGCATGAAAATCGAAGCAGACGCATACAAAATTAAAAACATTGCGCACGAATCTTAAATCATATTGAACGGTGATTGAACCCGTCAAACCAAAATAGGTTGGATGGACATCAGACCTACTCTCAAGTCTGAAAGCATATCTTAAAATTAAATGATAGACAGCATAGTAGGTTTTCCTTTGACCTTGAATGAAGCATTGATGAATTCACACAAAAGCCAATAGCACAGGTTCAAGCAAAAGGAAACAAGTTTATAAATGAGCACATAAATGTGGTAGCCAACTAAGAAGTAATAAGCATTTATACATGCATCTCTATCCCTCTTCTAAGTTACAACCTAGCTACAATGTTCAACTCTTAAATGCTCCTCATACAACCTCCACCAACTATTTTGCATTGTAGTTGTTCATATCTATTCATTACTATAGCATCAATTAATTAGCATGATCCCAACTCCCTTTTCCTCAGGGCATAAATTAAGCAATGATTTATTTTCCTTTTTTTTTTTAATGGAATTGGATTTTGTTTTGTCCAAAGAATTTTGGATAAATTTTATCTTAAACAAGATATAATTAAACCATCATATCTACGTTAAGATTCGTGCGAACAAATTTAAACTGTCAACGTGAATTTTGGAATTTGAGGCTACGTACATCTTTTGCATTAACGTACTGTTTGAGTTTAATCAAAATTCGCCACATCTGTAATGCACGTGATTTTTTAATATTCATGCGGATTTAAATCGGATGGCTCAGATATAAACTCAAATTTTGAGTTAACTCAGGGGATATGAATTCTTTGAATTCGGTACGATGAGAATTGAAACTGAAGCACAAACCAGTGTAAAGTTTGCTAAAATACCCGTCAATTTTCACTATATAACCTACGCATCCCCCACAAAATGCCAAGAATTTGAGGTAATTAAATGACAAAAACAATATTATCTTTCATAAGATAAGCAAAAAATAAGCTATGTAATTAATTTAATCACACAAGACTAGTAACTAAAATGATAAGGCTGGGATTATAAAACATGATTTTTTTTAAGTATTAAATAATAAAATAACGATACTTCAGGTGCGTCAGTGAAATATGTTCGTCTATTTATCTGATCCTTACCGTGTTTGATAAGACGGGTTCTAACAAGGATATTATTGTGATTTGAATATGAGATGTTTTGTATATGTTATCTAATTGATAATACAAAACCATATATGATAACTTTAAGTTATCCATTTATCACACAACGCTTGTACAATATTTAAATTTTTATTTTTTTTAATAATGAGAGCAACAAAATAGAAGTTTATATTATACAATATGAGATGTTTTTGTGCTGTGATTTTACTTGTTTGCTACTAATACGGATTTAGATAGTATAAATTATTATTTTATTTTATATTTATTCATTATCCGTCCATTATAAAATTAATATTAAATTTTAAAAAAAGGGATAATTTGTTTTTAATTTACAAAGCAACAAAAGAACCAACAAACCTTTTGAGAAGTGGAGCACAAAGCAGTTAGTCCCATCCTTGAAAGCTGAATTAAATAATATATCCCATTCCTCTGTCATAATCTTGAGTAATAAAAAATAAATATATAACCAAACTTATGTAGATTTTATTAATATAATATGTAGATTTTATTAATATAAAGTGAGTAGGACTGTAAATGAGTTGACTCGAGCCAAGTTGGATCTCAGCTTAACTCGTTAATTTTGGACCGAGTTTGGGACTGAGCGAGCTGGATTTAGGACTTCCAAGTTAAAATCTCAGCTCAAACTCGTGACGAGCCAATCCGAGCTGACGAGCTGGCGCACTGGGTCTGACTGGACCATGTTTTAAGAAGAAAATAAATTTTACAAATTTTTTTTGACCGAGCTGGACCGAGCTTGACAATATAAAATGTACACAAATTCATACAAATTCACAAATTGATACCTAACCGAGCTGGCGAGCAAGCTGGGCCCCAGCTCAAACTCGTTAATTCTGGACCGAGCTAGTAGCGAGCTAGCTCGTTAACAGCTCGGTCCAGTAACAAACGAGCTGTTAGCGAGCGAGTCACGATCGAACCACGAGCTACGAGCTTTTTTGTGACCCCCTAGAAGTGAGTGCATCATGACAAAATATTTGTTATTTTTGACAAGATGTATCTTACAAAGTAGAACCCATACCCTCAAATCATAAACAATTATTAGAAAGCAGTATATTTAAAAGTTAACCTAGGTTTACATTAACCTAATTCAGAAATCTAAATTAAATAAATCAAATTGTCATGTCAAATGCCAACATATATACCTTGATCTTGAAAAAATTATTACACATTACAACTTTACAAGACCATCTTACATCACCCTTTTTAGCTGAAATTCACACATTTGAAGGAACCAATCAAGCACAAAACAAATATAATGTTCCTAAAATTAATGCCAAAATGCAATTTCACAGATATATCAATATATCAAAAACTAATCAAAGAAAACATACTAAAAAAAAATGGCAATAGATTTCCTTTTCACAATTAGACCCAACATTTCTCAACACTCAAATTACTCATATAAAGACTAATAAATAAAAACTCAAAAATAAACAAACACAAATTTGAAATTTGATATTCTTTGTTTAGAACATAACCTAGACGTGGCAACCAAAGCAATTACATGTCCTTGGTGTAAAAGAGCAGTACCCAAATGGCCTATTTGGGATATTGCAATTTATTGCATAGCAGCAAGGAGATGGCAAACAGAGACCCCTGGGCCCACCACAACAGGTACACAAGGCACAAATGTGGAAGCTTCCAGTCAGCCGCCGTGCCCTCGACTCTTCTATCAGTACCGATCGGTGTACCGGTTCTGGTATTAACTTGGAACCCTGTCAAAATAGCAAAAGATTTCAGCCTATTATCATGAAAATTGAAAGAAGGTTGAGAGAAATTAAGAAAGAAACAAAACAGAGAAGAACCCACCTTAGCAATGGCTGGGGAGAGAATGAGGAACACAACAAAGAGTAGAGGAGAGACAGGTCTAGAGAGAGAAAGCATGGTTGTTTCTCTCTGATTTGGATTGGTGGCTAGAGAGAGAGAGGGAGAAAGGACGAGATGGGGTTTATTTGGAGGTTGGAGAACTTAATACTGTGTGGAAGGAGGCATCAATACAGACTAGAGAGAGAAAGGGGCAAGGGTTAAGGGTTTTGGGAATGGGCCATGGAGATGGAGATAGAAAGAGAGCTAGCTGTGTTTTTAATCAAGGTGTTATTACTTATTATCATGTTGCCACCTTTATTAAGTTGCAACTAATTGTTGGACAGAGGAGCAATGCACTTTTATTAATTCACTCTTTAAATCACTGGTACATTAATTATTTGTAGGTTTAAATGGTTAAGTTCAGCAGCAGAGCAATTAATGCAATGCTTATCCTAATCTAATTTACTATTTAGTACATCTTCATTAAGAACTATCAAGTCCCCAATTTATTTACCGGTTGGTTTGTTGTGTATTGGGTTTTAGTTATTCCAACTTACAAAGAAACAATCATTAGTTTGGATGTTACAGCAGGAATAGTGAGAATAACATGTTTTGAAGTTAGTGCTAATTCATGTTTTGGATGGGTTAGTGAGAACAACGCTAATTCAGAGAATAGCGCTATTATTTGTGTGATCCAAACAAAAGATAGTGAAAAAAATAGTACGCTAATCCAAAACAGCGCTATTCTCTCTGCATCCAACCAGATTTTATTTTGAATGAGTCTATGGTATTATGCACAATGTACATTAATCCAAAATATCTTCATTTTTTTAATTCTAAACAGTCCATTTTAACCATTCAACATGATCTATTTTAAATATAGTTGTGTAGATTTTTTTATAATTTTTTTACTATTTTTTAGATAGATAGAAAAATATTATTTTTGCATAGTCTAAAATCTTTAAATCAAATTATCATCTACATATAAAAAAAAATAGTAAAAAGATTCAAAAAAAATATATATAAATTTGAGTTGTGAGAATATTTTTATATGATTATTATATTAAATGGTTCACAATGATTATTTGAACTTATTGAAAAATTGTTCCAAAATTAGAACTAATATACACTATGCATTAGTTACTATGCCTAGCTTTTTTTTTTTTTTTTTTTTTTTGCTAAATGAAAAGGTTCAACAGATCTCGCGTTTTAATATTTTGTCACTATAAATTTGAAGTTATGAATTTCGAAAGTTATCGCAGATTGCATTAAAAGGAGAAAAGGCACTGCTGATTTCCTGACCAAATATAACTATGCATGATTCTGATATCTGTTTAAGGTTTTGATTTTATCGCAAAAGGCACATTACCAAGAGAACAATCTACATTTGTATTGGGTTGCAAAATGTTCTCTTGAGAGTAGGTCCGATGCCCGTCGGACCTACCTTTTTCGATGGATGACCATCAGATCTGTATCAAAATTCGTGCGAACTCATTAAAATACGTGCAAGTATTTTCAGTTTCCGTGCTCACAAATCTCAATGATAATCATACGGTGTTAGAGCTAATTGAACCTAAAAGCAGGTGGATGCCCATCGGACCAACTCCTATCTCCGCAAAAATATGTTAATAAGGAACAATCTACATTTGGGCTGGGATATAAAGGCCTTTATGGGCTGGATTTTGTTATGTTAGCTGACTCGCAAACCTGACAATATCTAATTCTTCTTTAATTTAATATTTTCTTTTTTCAATACAACTACTGTTAAGGAAATATAATTTGAGTAGAACTAGGGTGCTCTAAGTTCACCAAGCTTCTTGTGAACTTAATTTTAAAGTATATCGAATCAACTTTAAACGATGAATCCAAACTGTTGAAATCCTTCTACCTAACGATTGATGCGTCTATATGTGAAAATTTTAAAGTTTCGAATTAATTTAGTATAAAGTCAAGTGGTCAAAGGAGTCCAAAAAATAAATGCATTAAAATTTATTTATAAACCTTAAATTTTTTATCACTTGACTCTATATTAAATTAATTCGAAACTTTAAAATTTTCATATGTAGACGCATCACTCATTAGGTAGAAGGGTTTCAACGGTTTGGATTCATCATATAAAGTCGATTCGATATATTTTAGAATCAAGTTCACAAGAAGTTTGGTGAACTTAGGAGCACCCTAGTTCTACTCATATAATTTGGCTACATAAAGTCCACACCATTAAATGCTTTCTTGCTGCTTCAGGATCTGATGTTTCTAGAGCGCGGGGCCTGTTTGATCACAAAAATAAATCTCTTGTTTCACATTTATATAATAAATGAGAAGTCATTTTACTTCTCCACACAAATTACCTTACTCTGCATTTATTATATTTGTAGAGCCCACTATCATAGATAAAAATTTATTTTCCACATTTTACTCCTCTAAACAGATTAATTGAAATCATGACTTACACTGTCAAACAAACTGTAAAAATAAACAATAAGATTAAACAAAGTTAATTCTCATTAACTTTACTCTACAATTAAACATGACCCAGAAGAACAGTTAAATTTGATGTTGCTGTAACATGCTCTGCTATATTTACAGGATCCAAATCTGCTGAAATTCATGGTCATGAACAGTAACCCTGAAATTCCTAAAATCCGAGATCCAGTTATTGAATTATTTCGAGATGCGTGCACAAAAAATCAGTTATTTTGAGATGCGTGCACAGAAAAAATTGGACAGCTGGATCTCGGATTTCAAGGAATTTCAGAGTTACTGTTCATGAATTTTGAATTTTAGCAGATCTGAATCCATATTTACATGCTAGTGTTTCATGGGGAGTGTTTCCGTTTGAAAGCAGCGAGCTTTGATTTGGCTCCGGAGTCCGGAGGCCTTTTAAAATACACATAATTGACTTTAGGCAGCGTTCGAATTTTTAGTTTAGTTAATTCACATTGAAGCTGTCTGGATGACACATGCCACAATACGAAACTACTAAGCAAACTTCAAATCTTCAATACAGCTTTCCTTAAAAGTTAGACTAAATGTGATTGTACAATCAATCAATCAATCACTTTTTTTCAATAATTTAATTAGAACTAAGAATCAATTTTTGAATTAGTAGTAAAGACAATATCTTCAATGTAAAAGCGTTTAAAATTAGAACAAAAAAATTTGACGTAGCTTCTAACATTTACTAAAAAAAATAACTTAATTGAAACTAACTTTAATACTCCCAATCCTGTGATAGACCTTTATGAAATTGAACAATTGCACTCAGTATAATAAAATGCAGTATATGTGGCCGCATATGCATATTTGGTTGTAATTTGAATAAAAAACTGCATGCGGTCAATATATGTGGTGCCGCATATGCGGACGCATATTTTTTTTATTTGAATGCAGATGCATATTTACTACCACATATTCTGATGCATATTACTATATATTTGTTTGTATGATATCAAATATTACCACATATAACGACATACTACATATTACCGAATATTACCATATACTTGTTTATATATATACATATTATGAGGAGAGTTCAAATGCACCCAAATTTCTATACTCCTATTTGCTTCCAAATTTTTATCTCCTTTATCTTCATTTTCAAAGTCCAAACAGTCGATCCGAACCAAACAACATGATCTTCATAATAAAATATGCCTAGAGACCAAATTTTATATTTTTTGGATTTTTTTTACTATTTTTTAAGATAGGTACAAAATCATTGTTTTAAGGAAATTCTGGACCATCCGATAAAATGATTTTGTACATATTTTAAAAAATAGTAAAAAAATTCCAAAAAATATAAAATTTGGTCTCCAAGCATATTTTATTATGAAAGTCATGTTGATTGGTTCGGATCAACTGTTCGGATCTTGAAAATAAAGATAAAAGATTGAGAACAAATGAGAGCATGAAATTTTGAATGTATTGGAACCCTCCTCACATATTATATATAAATTCTCATTTTAAAATCCACAGATACAGCCACATTCCACATCCCCCGCATACTGCATAGAACCAGCATTTAAAAACATTAATTGCACTGTATTATGTAATATCATTGCATAGCCGGCGTGATATATATTAACTGCAACATGATGGCAAGGCCACAAGGGCCCGGACTATGTTCGAATAGTAGAAAAGCACGTGTCTATATTACCAGTTGGCAAAGGGTTTCAGTGATCAGCAGATGATTTCCCAGATAATATCACAGACAGGTCTAATTGGGAATATTTTTTTATTAAATTCGTCCACATTTTTTGTTGTTGTACATTAGTTACAAAAGCAGCAAGCACCGCAACAATACACACAAAACCAGAATTTATTGTCAAAGAATTACGTAAGTTATTATCTTTCTTCTGTTGGTCAAGCAAGAAGCAAATGAATTAGACAACGCTATACAAAAGACAAATGCCCAATAAAAAACGCCAGGAAGCATTTTCACTAGAGTGAAGAGGTAACTGCGTGACATGAATAGAAATTTCACCACAGGGAACAGGCACTGTGACTCTGTGAGGCACACGAGACAATGCAACCAGCAAATAGAAGAACTGTTTGCTCAAGCAAATGATTCTGTCAGCTGCTACTACCCCACTTCAGGAACCTTTCACTGGATGTCAGATTATAACCTGATAATGATCGATTATAGTTTGAGATATGATGTGTCAATTCGTTCTGTAAGACTGTAACAAGGGATGGTAATTTATGTAACCCCCTTGACTCATATTGGCTGTTAGTTTTGCTTTCAGTAATAATAGAAATGGTGGTCCTTGAGACCCCAGTATTTCATGCAAAAATAACAAAATGATGTAAAATGTATGCCGACTGGGCTGAGCAACTGCAAGAGCATACAAAAAGAAATAAAATTAAAGAGGATACATGGGATAACTACTTCAGAAAAGAAAAACAAAAGAACAAAGAGGACTGCAAGTGACCGAAGGAAGCAGGGCGCGTCTAATGGACATCGATCAGACTCAATTGGTCCAATGTTCAGTCGAAACCATCCAATTCGCTTTATAATTTGTCTGATTCTTTTCAATATTCGTGCAGATCAAGTACGCACGAATCATAAAGCCAATCAGATGGTTCCAAGTGGACATCACACCCGATGCCCATCGGACACTTCTGTAAGTGACACCATGTACAGTTTTCATTGACCGCCACAAAAGCAATAATGGTGTTACCAAGTATTTTTTTTTTTTTCTCCTTTATTTATCCAAATGAGAATATTTGTTTCAAATCCTTTGTATTTAACTTTGAAGTGCTGGAGCCGGTTTACTGTTTTGTGAATAAACAGAAGCAATTTACAGAAATCAAATTTGCTTATGCTTGTTAATTGCCACCAACCATGTAAAATAATATCACTATAAAACTGACAGAAAGAGCTTGCACATGAATCAAATTGCAAGAAGGTGCATCCATTACACTTTATTCAAAAGACATAAAAACAGAACATGTTAAGTCGTTACCTTCGATAATGATACTTATGAAAAAAATGCAGTTGCCCTCGTGAATTATTACATTACTATCTACAAGTAAAAGAAGAAACAGAGAGTGAGATAAACAGAGAGAGACCACGAGCCACTGCTACAACAAAGTTACCCCATTACACCATCAGAGATCTTTATAAGAAAAAATTTTTGCCCCATTTACATGAAGCAAAACAGGTTATATATGAGATCTACAATTGCGGGAACCAAATAACCCAGCTGATCTCCTTTTTCGTGGAACTTCAGTTGCAAATGAGTTACCTCTTTTCATTTTTTTTTCCTTTTTTTTCTTACGGTCAAGAAAATTAAAGAAGAATTTTTTGGCAAATGCCTTTTTTTTTATGAAGAGCTTTGTGATGCTTCTCTCTCATTGTTCCTGTCACTAGTCGGTATTTGCTGAGGAGATGCTGCAAGACCATACATGTAATGTCCCATAGGATGGTCAAATTTGCAATTAGGCCCGAATTTGCAAATACCATAGCGTGAGTAGAAATCACACATCGGTTCTCCCTGTCAAATTCAAATTATGGTCAATTACTTCGTAACAATTTGTGACAAACTACAAATTTCAAAACATAAAGGTGTAAAAAATGCAAAAAAAAAAACAAAGACAAGTCTAATTAGAAAACAACTGTAACGAAAGACAATTACTTTCACTTGTCTGCAAAAGAGAATCCCTTATGCTAGCTAAAGTTTTAAATTGTTATCTTTTTAACTTAGCACAGAAGTGTAATTATTATCAATTACAGAGACAATAATAATGCTAATAAAAAAACATTAACCCTTCTAATCCTGTTTCCTTGATAATTATTACCCCAAAAGCTCGATACATTTTCATGGAGGTTTTCCATTTCAGTGATACCCCCCTGGTTAATTTAATTGTAAATATGCACTAAACTTTATATTAGAAGATAGTGGCTAGCAGTTTATTGAGAATTTCTTACGAATAGGTTGTCTCTGCATAATGAAAAGAGAGAAATTCACCAATTCAAAATAAGGTATGGACCTCTTGTAAATTTTCCTTAAATAGAAAAATGAAACTCTTACAGGGCGTAGAGGAAGGCCAATGGGACTGAGCGCACAATTTGGAGCAGGAACTAGCCTCTCTCTCGGATGGTGAAACTTGCAAGTAGCACCAAATTTGCAATCACCGGTTTTCATGTAGAACTGGCACTCAGGCTGGTCAGGCCTCTCTGGGAAAACGTTCTCTCTCTGAACTGCATACACAACAGATCCTGGATGGTAAGATGGGTACGCTCCTTGATCAGTTGGAACATCGGTCTGACGTGTGGTGGTGTAATATTGTGCGGCTGCCGTGTTTCTTTGTGGGTCATCTGGAGATGGGGACCCCATTGGTGCCTAGGGGTCATTCGAAACTTGTCAGACAAGTCAATATGAAATGGTGAAAACAATTGAGGGAAAAAAATTTCAGTTGTGCCGCGATACAATACCACAAAATTGTGCATCATCCTATACAAAAATGTGAACCTAATAAAACAGAGATACGCCAGTTGCAATTCTCCTCTCCTTAATTCTTCAAAGACTGCCAAACGTTCCTTTCTTAATTGCTGGTGTTTGCTCCTAGGAGTATATTGTGTACATTATGTTTCACATTAAAATAAATGATCTGCCACGTTGCATGGTATATTCAGAAAGGTGAAAGTAAAAGTTGCACCAAATATTGATACGAAAACAGAGGGAAACTAGATCTATGCAAAAGCACAAGTGAAACGAACTTACAGGATAGGGGTTCCATCCTGGGACCTGAACTAGACCCTGGGGCAAAATCACTTGCGCGTAACTGGAAGGCCCTTGCCACCTTGGGCTTGTGATATAGGAAGCGCGTGCAGTATAAACAGGAGAAGTTACAGCTTGAGGGGAATAAATAGAAGAGGAAGCACCACCACGTAAGGCAATCATAGCATTTGTGGGCTGGGGATGGTGGAATTTACATGTACCTCCAAATTTACACTGCCCTGTACGTATATAATATGCACACTCCTTTTCATCCTGCATGAGTAGATGAATAACTAATACTTAAATTATTATATATAACTGTATTGAAGAAACTAACTTAACACTGGGCATACAGATTACATTGCTCAAAACCTACTCCATGATGTAGACAATACATGGATACATATATATAAATAGTCCAAATTTTACTACCAGCCGGATTGACTTCTTCCTATTTTCCCATTGATGGCACAAGGCTTCTGAAATAAAGATTGCAATGAAATACAAGGATACAATTAATAAAAAAAGAACTTGTGTAAAGAATTACTATAAGATAATATATACCGGTCGTAGAGGATAGCCTAAAACATTCAACTGAACACGTCCGGCAATTCCAGCCTTTTCTCTTGGATGGTGAAACTTGCATGTAGCTCCAAATTTGCAAGTTCCAGTCTTCAAATAATACTGTCAAGTACCAACAAAAGTAGTCAGAATTTAATTATAACTCAGAAAAATAGCAGAAATCACCATTATAAACTAAATATTCCTTACTGCCAGATAGATAAATACTGTTACTAAAAACCAACCCAGTACTACATTACACAGATGCTCCCTGGAGTACCATCATTTCTCCGCTTTGGTCCCTAAATTGAAACCAGTTTTGGTCCAAAAGTTTCCATTACAATTGGTCTTGACTGGAATCCACACAGAATGATGTCAGCATGGCCAGCATCCACACAAATAATGTGCTTCTCCCATCAAATTTCGAGCCAACACTTTCCTCAGGTGCACAAATGATGCTTGCATTTCCAAAATTTACCGTCTTAGTCCAAAGAGATATATTTCCATTTGGTTCCCAGTTAAATTTTGATTTTCCCATTTTTGGTCCCATGACTTACAAAAACTTCTCAATTGAGTTCCTGAAATTTTAGTATTTCCCATGTTGGTATTCAAGAATTTAGGATTTTTCATTATCACCCTTAACAAATTCATATAAAGGGCGCAACATTGTCAACCAGTCCATCTTATAATATTCAAATTTAGTGCCATTAGAAACAGATGAGTATGACATAGCCAAGCAGGTATTCTAAGACCAATCTTGCAAAAGAAGTTGCATTGGACAGAATCTGCTGCCAACATTGTATGATACCAATGATAGCATGATGATGTTGCTTCAGATTTACTCATGTGAGAGATGTTAGACAACTTGGTAGAGATTGAAAACTCTGGGACCAAAATGGGAGTTTCAAAATTTTAGGGCCCAAATTGGGAAAGAGTTTACTTCAAAGACAAATTTGTAAAAAAATCAGAGTAAGAATAATGGAATTTTATGCACTAACATGATCCAGCTAAATTTAAAAAAAAAACACATATGAGAATATTACAAAAAAATATTAATGACAGAAATATGAAAAATTCACCTGGCACTCAGCTTGGCCAGCCCTTTGTGGGTACTCTCCCTTAAGTCTTGCAGTTGCCATGACCTTAACAATGAATAAATTAAATATGTTAGCAAGACAATTGATGCAAGCAAAATGCTTAACAAGGTCTCAAAGGTAGTAATGATGCAACACTTTACCAATTTTTCAGGACTTGATACATCCTAAAAGTTTCACATGATAATATACGCTTTCGTATAGGAACCTGGTTTTCGCAATGATTTTATGACCACATTAATGAAGACATTTTAGAAAGGAAAAATACAACTAAAGGGAGGGAGAGAGAGAGAGAAGAAGCCAAACATTTTAAAGGCATTGATATAAGGTGAAAAGCAGAGTTGATTAACTAGACTATAGCCGAAACACATGATATATATAAACAAATAAATCGAACTCTGCATCAAAGAAAATTAAGGGACTACAACAATCAGCATATGCAATAAACTATTAAGAAAAACAAAGTCTGTAATCTTTCTGCTAGGAATACGCTCGTTTCAAATTCAATAAACTTACTGGCATGCAGTGTTCAACTGACAATACAAACAGAAACAACAAATAAGAAGTGAGAGGAAAACATTACCAGAGCCCTATTAGGAGGATGATTGAATTTGCATGTCATCCCAAATCGACACGTGCCAGTTCTCATATAGTATGAGCAATCAGCTTCCCCCGGACGCTCAGGGTACGAACCTGCATCTACTTGTTCACCTCCCCTCAAGCTCATTTGCCACATTGCATCTGCACCAGTAAAAGAAACCGCGACATAGTTTTAGATATTTTTTAGATCAAGTGCATGTTAATTGAGGTAGTTGGGACAATAAATTGAATTTAGTACAATAAAAGCTTGAGAAAAGAGTATCAACAAAATATGTTTTCTTTAATAAGCTTGCGAGCTCAAGTACAATTATATTTACATGAATTATATAGTTTTACCATTGTTGCAAATTTCATACAAGTAAATCAAGGAAATACACTAATTCACTACTCTGAGCTTGCTTTCGCTGTTATGTGACCACAAATGTACTCATAGCTAGCTAGGGATACTCGTAATTCAGGATGTGCTAATTCGGTACACATATTAGTCTGCTGAAATTAATACCTGATTTGCACAAAAATAGCATGCGATTACAGTGCCAACATACAGAGCACGAGCAAAGAAAGCCTAATAAATTATCATCCAGGATTTCCCTTAGAACAGCAGGACTGTGCCATTATCATGCACTAGCAATTGGAGAAACAGGGGTGGTTGTATAATAATACACAAAATCAGGTGTAAACGGGAAATTGACAGAAAAGGAGAAGATAAGAAATAAACAAATTACCTCCACACAGACCATACCTAATTAATACTAATTTCAGATCAGAATTTCAGGATCATTTAGTGGAACTATTCATATAACTTACAGCGCACTTAAACATACCAGCATTGCTACAGTACTTAAAAATAAAAGCACAAACTAGTTAAAAGAGGAAACCCTTAGTGCAAGCAACTCTCGAATTCATCACTCTCCGGGCTGACCAGAGCACCGGCGACAGATGCACTGCCACTCATGATGCAGCAGTATTGATGGGGACCCATCACCGCTTCAGATACAAAAAGACAGAGGAAAAGGAAATAAACACAGCACAAGAAGGAAATTCCCTTCAATTCCCGAGTTAAAAAATAAAATTGAAGCACATCAATTGAAACTAATATAAAAAACGCTGTTAAAAATCAAAACAAACAGCATTGCTACAGTACCCACAAAGAACAAAAGCGAAACAAGCAACTGAACAAGGAATCGGACAAAATTCTGACCTTCATCTCCGCCAGGCATGGTGGAGGACCCCTCTGGCGCTGACGTGGCGTTGGGTCTGGGCGGAAGTCCACCGCCGGCGCCTCCGCCACCGCCTCCTGCGTGCATCACGGCGATCGCAACAGCATGCGATCAGGCTTACAGCGGCGATCGAAGTAGTGAGGGAGCAGGAGAAAAATAAAAGGGGTGTGTGTTATTTTGCTACGCTCCACAAAAGAAGGAGAGAGAGGGAGAGAAGAGAAGAGGGGAAAGGTAAGGAGGTGTAATGAGAGCCAGCCATTGGGGCTCCGACAGCCAGTCGTTTTGTTCCCCTTTTCCACCCGCGCCAGAGAACCCCGAACGGACAATTCTCTGAGTTACCGCTGCTATGCGTACTCCGTTACGTCCCCCAGTATTTTTTTTTATTTTGATATTTTTTATTTGTATACAAATATTTATGTTTTGTCAAAAAAGTGATACTTTTATTGAAAATTAAAACGAGATCTTGTAAAGATAAAAATATTTTTGGATTCGATTGTACAGTGATAATTTTGCACAAAAAATATAGATAAAGATAATTTTCTATAATAATATTTGAACTGAATTTCATATCACGGCCTCTCTTTTATGATTGAAGCAATATGATAGCTTGTCAAATTATTATAATTACTAAATTATTTAAAATATATTACTTGCAAATGGTTAAAAAAAATTAACGATACTATTTAACATACACCTTATAGTAAAAGACAAGAAAAATGTATTTTTAACACGAATTTATTTCACAGTGAATGGACCCTTTAATATTTACATTATATATATGATTTGACATGTATAAAACATTTCCAATTAAAAAACATAGATATATTGCATTACCATGATGCAAAAAAAAAGGGATGGGCTATGGTGAGTTGCGACACACTCGTATTCCAATTTGAAAATCCAAACAACCGATCCGAACCGCTCAACATTTTCTCCATATTGAAATGTTCTTGGAGACTAAATTTTACATTTTTTTTAATTTTTTTACTATTTTTAAGTCACTTTGAAAATAGCAGATTCGGATGGATAGTAAAAAAAATAGTAAAATTTTCTAGACCATTGGATCAGCGATTTTCAAAGTTGTTTAATAAATAGTAAATAAATTCCAAAAAATATAAAATTTGGTCTCCAAGCACATTTCAATATGAAGAACATGTTGAGTTTTATAATGGAAATATAGTGCCATGGAATAAAAACTTATTTTACTTCACAACTCACCATAGCCCATTCCCAAAAATAATATACACATAGTTTCTTTTTATATTCCACAACTTAAACAGTAATATATTCAATGAGAAGTGACAATTTGGATGAGAAGTGACAATTTGGAACGGAAATAAACTCTGGGTACAAACTGGGTACTCGTATAGAAACTTATCGCATATTGGGTGTTTACTTAACCCCCAAAGACTGGAAACCGTTTAATTAAACCGCTAATGCGGTCTGTTCCCTCTCAGAACAACTTTAACTTTAACCTGAGACAAAGTATCTCCTATCAGATCGACCATTGGTTGACGCGATCAACGGTTCGATTAGAATTTAGGAATAATTGTAAGGTGGATTCGACACGTGCAAAATAGGCCGGCGGAGTAGAGACAGGCGGGTGGGAACGCGGCGGGTTTCGAACGAACGAAACGCACACCTCAAAAATAAAAAAATTAACAAACGGAACGCGAAAGATCTTTTCCAATTCCTGGAGCAGTTCGTACAGAAAACACCATAATAGTGTTTCGCTCCCTTGAGATCTTAAAGGTATTTGCAATAACCATGGATGCTTAAAGGTAAGAATATTTAAATTAAGATGGTCTAAATATTGTTATTCAGTGGAGCTTAAAATGAAAATTTAAGTACAAAGAGGAAATATCAAAAATCTTCTTACAGAAAGACAGCGGTTCTAAGAAAAAATGAGTTAAAATGAATAATAATTTCTTCATTCTCTTTAAAAATTATTCAAATAAATAGTTTAACTTAGACTTCCTAAAGTCATGATTACAAGAACAAAGTGGTCCCATACCTATCGGACCTACTTTTAGGTTCAACGAGATTTATGACCGTTCGATCTATCTTTAAATTATGTGTGTGCGAAAATCAAAGCAGGCGCGTAAGTAATTTAAAGTATTACACACGAATCTTAAAGCGGATTGAACGATGATTGAACCCATCGAACCAAAGTATGTCTGATGGGCCAGTGTTGTAAAAAACAATCGTTTAGGCTGATTAATCGGCCGATTAATCGTTGGCGGTGATCAAATCTTCACGGATTTTTCCGACTAATCAGCCGATTATTACCGATTATGACCGATTATTTCCGATTAATCGCTTGGCAGTACCATGTTCCTTCGACGAGCGCCTACCGTTATTTACAACACTGAGATGAACATTGGACCTACTCTCAAGTCCATGATTACAGTCGTTAGGTCAGTCTAATTATTTCATATTTAACCATCTACATAACAACTAAACTAAAGTCCTAATTCAAATATGGACAATGTCAATTAAAACCTTTAATCAAAGTATCAGACCTAATTCTGATTTAGTCAACGACCTAACTATTCTGCTTATTAATTTGTACGGACAAAATTTTTAGCTTGCATTTGGCACGTAATAAACAATCCGGTTGAAAAAGAGCCTGCTCCAGGAGTAACCGACAGAAAATAACATTTAATGCTGCCTAAAGGCCCTAAACTGCGCATGCTGCTGGCCTCCGGTTCTTATGTGGGACCCACACAAGCCGCAGGGTCGGAAAAGGACGGCCCCAAAGAGGCCACGTGTAGGTTTCGGATACGGTGCGTCAGGTGACTCTTTTATCTTGTGCTCTTTCTCTAACCCCTTTCAGATCCCTATTTTTTCCTACTACAGATTTTCTGTGGCTTCTATCATGTTGTCCATATAATAATAATGAGTCTGACTAGTATGATATCAGTGTCATTTCAGTCTATATAACACCAATTTTAAAACCTATCGAATCGACTTCAAACGGTGAGTCCAAACCGTTCAAATTGATATACTTCATTAGCTGTTTGTTTACATGTAAAATTTATAATTTTTCGAATTTATATAATATCAAGTCAAGCGGTCAAATGCGTGAGTTTGTAGGTTAATTTTAATGCATTCATTTTTCAACATTTTTGACTGGTTGATTTCATACTAAAATAATTCAAAAATATAAAAAACTTGCATGTAAACGCATCACTCATAAAGTAAATCGGCTTGAACGGTTTGGATTAGTCGTTTGAAATCTATCCAATCAATTTTGAATTTGGTATCATACTAGCTGTAATAATACAAAACGTTTCTATTTTTTTTTGTACTTCTCATATTGGTGGCTTGGCAAATAAGAATATATATACAAAGCTCACAAAATTACCGTAATGATCGAATAATTGTTAGCTGTCATTGCTTTCATTTTTCTTATTAATGGTTTATTTTTATTTTAAGTTATGATAATCTATATAACACAAATAGTATTTATAGATTAGAATCAGAGGAGGTATGATGTGAGGTTAGAACAACTTTAAGATTTGAACTTATCAAGTACACACGAATCTTAATGTAGATCAAATAGTTGAGACTGAGTTGTGAATTTAGTCCAATGCTCATAAGTGTTGCTCAATTTTGCTCTTGCCATATAATTTTTTTTTACTAACATTCACCCGCAACACAGAAGACTACACCAAAACAGGGAGCAACTCATCCTTTAAATAAATCACTCTCTTTTTTTGTGAGGGAAATAGATCACTCTCTAGCCTCTGCTACACGAGACGAATATTAAATAGAAGGGTCCCATTACTATTAGAGCAGTGGTAGATTGGGTGAGAAGACAAGTGTAATTAAGCCCGTGTGATTACTGAAAGCAATATGGAATTAAGCACTATTTAGTAGCGGGCCCCACGAAGAAATTAGAAATAATAATTCGTGCAGTGGCTTTTTTCGTACTTTACGGCGCTAGCCTGGCTTTGATTTGGCTCGATTTACTAGGAGTAGGTTTTGCTTGATTTTGATTACAGAGTTTCCCCCAACAGCTTTTATTATTTAATCAATTAAATAATCAAAATTATGAAGTTGTCATTATTTTATTTAGACAAGGTCAAGGGGCAGCTACAGATCTGCAATTGCACGGGTAAGAATTTCTTTTCCTTTCTTTATTCATTTCTTTTTTTTAATGAAAACTAATTCTTCAGCTGTGAACAGTACTCTGAAATTTTTTTTTTTTTTAAATTAGGCTGTTGAATTGTTTTGAGTTGTGTGTACAGAAAAATCAGCTGTTTTGAGATATGTGCACAGAAAATGTTGGATGACTGGAGTTGAAACAACATGAATTTCAGAATTACTGTTCTCGAATTTTGAATCGTAGCAGATTTATTTCTAAAGATGGACAAATTGGAATTTAGATCCAGTCAGTTATCCGTCATGGTACAATGAAATTTGGACCGTTACGGAGTATTTCATGCGCATTGTTTTCACCAGTGTTGTAAAATGTGGTTCATGCAGCCGCATATGCGTATGCAGTTCGATTCCGCATAAAAAATTTCATGCAGTCTCAAATATGCAGTTTCGCATATGCGGCCGCATATTCGACCACATATGTCTACATATTGGTCCGCATATGTGTGAATTTATTGTTTGAATGATTTTAATGGGAATATATTGTATGTTTTGAGTGGAAATAATGAATATATAGTTTAAAATCTGCATATATAAGTCTGCATGAAATTTTACATATGCGGCCGCAGTATGTGGCCTTCCGCATGCATGAACAAAACCGCATTTTACAACATTAGTTTTCACTTAATAATATTCTCACTGCAACAAGTTTCTATCAGGATTGGCAGAAAAAAAAAACTGTTTTACACATATGGAGACAAAATAACACACAGTTAAACTGTTTAGTGCTAGTAGCTAACTTTTCATCCTCTGCAATTAAAGTATTTATCATATTTCTAGAACACTAAAATGCAAAAGATGAAGCTGAAAAGAGAATTCTAGGAAAAGGAGATGAGGGTTGAGTGTGAACTAAGGGTCCATATAGGGACTTAATTGCGTTGACTTCAGGCCTAATTATAATGGAGAATATACGCACTAAGTGTCATTGTATTTCTTTTTTTTATATATATAAAATTATCATAATTCACCTTCTTTGTGTTTCCATAGGATGCATCATCTCCTATTTGAAATGACAGGACTTTAGAATTTGTACTATCTGATGTCATGTTTGACTGTAGAATAAGAAGAGCAATAAATTCCGTATTTTTTTATAAAAAAATAGTTAAACGAGAAATAAAATATAAGTAAAATAAAAATAAAAAAAATCTAAGTTGTTTTCAAAATAAGTTATTTCATTTCTTCAAATAAATTAATTTACTCTATATTTATTTGTCTTGAAAGCAAACCCAAGTTATACTAAGGAGTGGGTATTTGCTCTATTCTGAATTTTCAAAAATAGTTATACTAGGAGTGGAGCAAGAATCAGACTGATTGGAATTATACAATAAGTCTCTGTATTCACCAATATAGAACAGAGATCCAGTATGGACCAGAAAATAGCCGAATACGCATTAACTCCAGGAGCGACACAGTGGGAATACGGACCGTATTAGCCAATACGGTCCGTACCCAAGGCGTCCTTTGGTAAATAACTACAACAGCTATATCCATATCGTATTACTTGGACTTCAATCATCTCCAAACGCCTCTTCACTCATATAAGTCCCCCTGGCCTGAAAAGAACTTGTCTTTGATCTTTTAGTGTTTTTTTCTTCTATTTATAGTAGGAAGAGTGGAATGAGTATAGAATAAGAAAGAGGGTACTTCGTGTATGGTTATATATTTTTCTTATCTCTTTGTAAACATACCGTTCCACGGCTAAATTTTTATTCTTAGGGTTGGCATTTAAACCTGGTTACTCATGATTCTTTGATATATAAATATATATATATAGTAATGCTATTATGCATTGCGAATTAAAGCGGGTGCTTTAATTCGCGCTCATATCGCGATTTTCAAAGTTCAAATAGCCGATCCGAACCGTTAGATGTGTTCTCCATATTGAAATATGCTTGGAGACCAAATTTTACATTTTTTGGAATTTATTTACTATTTAAGCCACTTTGAAAATCGCTGATCCAACGGTAGCTCATATTGAACAGTGAAACCATTCAACATTTTCTCGTATTCTAATTTGAAAATCCAAATAACCAATCCGAACCGCTCAACATTTTCTCCATATTGAAATGTGCTTGTAGACTAAATTTTACATTTTTTGGAATTTTTTTACTATTTATTAAGCCACTTTGAAAATTGCAGATCCGGGTGAACAGTAAAAAACAGTAAAAAATTTTGGACCATTGGATCAGCGATTTTCAAAGTAGCTTAATAAATAGTAAACAAATTTCAAAATATATAAATTTTGGTCTCCAAGCACATTTCAATATGGAGAACAAATTGAGCGGTTCGGATCGGTTGTTCGGATTTTCAAAATAAAAATATGAGCGTGAAGTAAAAATGACATCTTACTTCGCAACTCACCATAGCCCATCCCTATATATATATATATATATATATATATATATATATATTCATTTTATCATTGTTTAATCATTGTTGTTCGATTGCTTTTATGTTTTATGTTCGATCTTACTTTATTTTGATTTATTAGTCTAGACCGTCATGTGATGGCCACACATGGAAGTTCATCACCATTAGGCTAATTGAGTTGGGATAAGAAATAATAAAAATACTAGATTATTGGTGGGAGCCCTTAGCAAGGAAAACCTTTAATTGGACTAACAAAAGTATACATGAGAGTCTCGGCATTCGCAGACGAATGTTATATTGTCGTGCCTTATCATGGGGACACCCTATATAATCAATCGAGAGACCTAATCAAGTGAAGGATGTGACTTTGAGCTAATCACATAACTCCTTGCACCAATTGAGTCAAGCCCCACGGGAGAAGTCTCAATTGGTAGTGTGACTGTGCAGCGATCGCAGCAACCACTAAGATAGGATTAGAAACTATCATACAATAACTGAAAACCAACATCAAATGGGATATAAGAATCAAAGCGGATTGAAGTAATAACGGTATGCCAAAACCTTAGGAATTCACACCACTATTTATTTTACTTACTTTTAATTTTTTTGCCAAATACTTTGATCATTGACCAAACATCTCTTCCAAGTTTCAAGATTTGTCCAGCCTTTTGAAATATTGTGATTTAATTGTTCAAGACTGTAAATCTTATTCCCTGCGGATCGACACTTGATAGGATTATGCTCTTGTAATTTGACTCGGTAGAAAATAGGTTATAAATTTTATTAGCCTGAAAAACACTATGCTCCTCTACTCAGAGAAAAGAAAATTAGCGAGTGATTGCTTTTTTGATCTCTGCTGCTTGGCTATTCCTCTGTGACAGCAATTGCTCCTTTGCTACTTAGAGAGAGAAAGAAAAGCAACGAATGCCTCATCTGCTGATCGTTGCTCACCTCCACTAATGAATTTAAACCCAATTAACTATTTTTTTTTGTCTAGAATCCGCTCAGAACCTTTTATCATAGATAAGAATTTATTTCTAACATCTTATTTCAATTTAACTCTTTTTTAATTTAAGTGACAACTTCTTAAAAAAATATATATTTAGTGACAATGAAACAAAGAGTTCTGAGTTAGAACAACAAAGTTAATCACTTATAACTAATTCTTACACTAAGAATTCCGCGACTAGAATGTGAACTTATATTTGAGTTTGTTGAAATTAGTATAATCTAGGTTAAATTTTTAGAAAGGATAGGAACAAGTCTTGACGTTTGATGAGAAAATGCATACTCGAATTCCGTAATGATATTAAAAAAAAAAGAAAGAATTTTGTTGAGATGAATCGAAATTTTATTTTAAAAATGATTCCTATGATTATTTTTTGTGTTTTTATGATTGGTTTTAGATATTAATTGTTTTTTTAGAGTAAAGTTAGGTTAGTTTTTAAGCTCACCAAGTTCAAAACCTATCATATTAATTAAATTCAAATAATGAATTCAAACAGTTGGAACTAATCTATTTCATTGACTTTATATTCAAAATTTGTAAATTTTTGAATTAATTTAATAAAAAGTCAAATTGTCAAAAAATATTATAAATTAATCTTAATACATTCATTATTTTCATCATTTTTTAATGGCTTGACATTTTACTAAATTAATTCGAAAATTTATAAATTTTATATATATACACATCACTCAGAAAACATATCAATTTCAACAATTTAAATTTGTTGTTTAAAATTAATCTAATAAATTTTAAAATTAAGCTCACCAAAAAACTTCACTATCTTAGAAACACCCATAGTTCTACATACTCTTGTTTTGAATATATGGGAAACTCCGCATAATTTATCAATTATCACCCAAGAAATAACTAAATTACAATTCATTCACAAAATGTGCATTGCTGCATTACCCTTTAAAGCATTATATCTTATCACAATTCATAACTTACTACAAAAAAAAAACCAATGAAAGAAAAATTTAAACAGATATGTACCTAAGGAGAGTGCATGGCTTGTGGCATCTAATTGTTGCGATAGATATGCACGGTACAGCCGAGGAGTGATCATAGTCGACCGACGATCAAACACCGGCGAGCCTGACCGTAGTTGGCAGGCGTTAATCGCAGGAGAATATTGTCCTCAAATGTTTTAATTGCTTCTATTTTTAGGAGAAACATTGAACAGGATAAGGAGAAGACAGCACAATTGGTCTTTCCTTGGTTTAGTTTTTTTTTATTCTTCTTTGTTTTTGCAGAATTTAAATCTGCTGAAATTCGAGATTCATCACCAGTACCCCTGAAATTTTTGAAATCCCGAATCCAACCATCCAAACTTTTACTGTGCATGCATCTCGAAACATCTAGTTATTCTGTGCACGCATCTCGAACCCGTTCAACGGATGGATTTGAAATTTCAGAGATTTCAGGGTTATTGTTCACGATCTCAAATTTCAGCATATTTGGATCCGTTTTTACAATATCCAGCTTGTACTTTTCCAAATTTAGATAAATTCAAGAGAGGGAAAGACTAGGTTATTGAAAACAACATCAATAAATTGAGCTTGACTCAAGTCAGTTTGCAAAAATTCTGTTGTGTACATGAGCTGCTATGATCAGGTGTAGCACCAGAAAATACTATTGAGATGGAACAAATATTAGGATAGAGTGTAAATTTATAGTTAGAGTTAGGCCATGGTGATATGCATATTATATATTACAGATTGATCTGTTCTATAGATTTATATTTTTTTTAAGTTTAAACAACTGATTCAACTGTTAAACATGAATATACTCGAAAACAAAATTCAACAAATTTTAGTTTTTTAAATCAAGTGATTTTGTACCTATTTAAAATTTTTTGTAAAATAATTCAAACAAATATAAAATTTGATCTCTAAGTATATTTTCATACGGATATAATGTTTAATAATTTGGATCGACTGAAAGTTTGAAAATAAAAATATTGATCTCTATGAAACAATCCGTAATATGCATATTACCATAGCCTCACTCATTATTTTAAATCAAAAGAGCACTTCTATAGTTTTTTTTCTTCAAAAAAAAAACATTGACAAGTTAATCTTCTATTTTTTTTTTTGTAAAATTCAATGAATATTAGCTAGTGCCTATTTTTTTTTCCTTCACATTATTTGGGAACTTATATGAGCAACACTAAAGTTGTTCGTAATAAATTCAAATATTGTATGTGAGAAATACCGGAAAACATATATATCACCAAAATATAAGGGCTATTTGCCAAATTCTCTCTTCTAGCATGTTCCGAATATATAAGAGTACTATTTATTGCATAAATTATTGCTAAATATTATATGCAAAAGCATGAGAAGACGCCATTTTGCTATTCTAATGAACGGTTAGAACAGCAGAAGAGATGACAAAAAAAAACAGAGAAACGGAGAGAAAACTCTTTCTAATATATTTTCATTTTTCACTCCCAACACACAAAATACTCCAAATAATATGTATGTTGTTGGAGGGGTTATAACTACATCTTTAGTATGGTTTAAAGCAGTGTTTTGAAATACAGTTTTATATAAATAAATTGACACTGCATGCCGTATATACAGTTTTATATAAGTACATTTAGGGTGTTTTTGAGCCCACCAAAACTCTTTATTAACTTGATTTGAAAACTTATCAAATCAATTTTTAAATAATAAATCTAAAATGTTGAAACTAATATACTTCACAAGATATGTGTTTACATGCCAAATTAATAAAATTTTGAATTAATTTAGTATAAAGTCAAAAGGTAAAAAAAAAATAAACACATTAAAAATAACTTATTAACTTTATTTTTATCGCTTGACTTTATATTAAATTAAATTCAAAATATATAAATTTGACATGTAAATATCTCACTCTCACTCATGAAGTAGATCAATTTTAATAGTTTGAATTTATTTGGATAAATTTTGAAGTTAAACTCACTAAACGACTTAGTGAGCTTAAGAGCATCATAATTCTACTCAAATGTATATATTGATTTACATACCGAATCATATATATGATTTAATGTACAGATTTTAATATAACTTTCATACAAGTAGGAATGATACATACAAAATTATAGGTGACAGACCTATGGGCATTTAAAGCAAACAAAAAGAAAAATTATAGGTGACATTAAAACTCTTAAAGCATAACATTTATTACAGAAAATGATTAATAAAAATATAATATTATTAAAGTGCATAGTCATAATATTAATTAATTAGAATAGACCCACATAAAATATATGTTATGCAACTTGTGTTTGCTAATATGCCCCGAGATTCAACTTCATTATTTGTTGTGCTTCTTGGGTTTTTTTGTTTGAATAAACATATAAAATTATATTTAATAAACAATTTAACTTCAAATTGTTGGTAGATCAAATAATTAAATTACATAGGAATCAAACACTAACACTCGAGAAGGAGAATTCTCCACCTTAATATTAAAGACCATCATATTCCAAAGTCAACTCATAAAATATAAATCTGAAATGCATAATATAATATCTGATTTCATGGAAGTTACCATGAAATATGTCCGTCCGACAGATCACCAACGTTTGTGATACACTTGCATATAAATTTTTAAATTTTTTGAATTCATTTAGTATAAAGTCAAGCGGTAAAAAAATAATAAAAAAAAATGTATTAAAATTAATTTATAAATTTTCATTATTTTGACCGCTTGACTTTATACCAAATGAATTAATAAATTTTATATGTAAATACATCACTTGTGAAGTAAATCGGTTTTAACAGTTTGAATTCAACATTGATTCAGAAGTAACACAATATGTCACTATGCTATAGGTAACACTATATTCATATTTATAAAAAATTCTTAAAAAAATACAACACACTTATATTATTTTAAGTGCTCATTTGTTTCCAAGTCACATCGAAAGCATTCATGGCTGATGACATAATGACGAGTAAAAAATATATCCATGACGAATAATATATATGACATGATGCGACTATGTCTATGAGTTATTTCACAGTTATAATGTTCAATTATAATCGCCAACAGACTTTAACCTAAAAAATGAGAAAAACTTTTGTTTTTTGTTTGAACCATTCGCCAGAAATTTCTATACATAATTTGAAACTATAAATCATTCGTCCAAAAAAATTCTACCGAAGATAGTACGGAATTTTTTTTATAAACCATAATTAAAAATATATATTTTATGAAACAAATATGATTATTTATTTTTTTTTTTTTTTACAAAAACCACAAAAACCACAAAAACCAAAATGTCATTTCGGTCCGCAATATTTTTTTCAGAGACTAAAATGGCAATTCGGTTTCATGTAATTTCACGGGTTTTAAATAAGACCGAAATGCTATTTCGTTCTTTATAATTTTTGTTAAAGAAAAAATAATCACGTTAATTTCATAATTTTTTTTTTTTTTAATGATGGTTTATGAAAAAAAAAAATCATAGTACGAGGACTTTTAGAGGGACCCGAGAAGAGAACTGGTGGATTGATTCTTCATTGCGATCTCGGTGACGTCGTAATGGAACTACTAATGACGACATCATGAAAGTTAAAAAGAGAAAAATGGTGGAGTGGGTTTCCCAATGTCCACCGACACAGTTAAAAGTACCCAATAATGCACCCTACAAATCTAGTACTGGGCCCTACCAAATAATTCCCCCCATCCTCCCCTACTCTAAGTGTACCCAAGTTTCCTCCTATTCATTCAGAAATGCTCTATTGGGCCGACTTTAGATAGTTGTTCTATTAACGGGCCATAGTGGGTCGGATTTGATTGCACTCTTCTCTTGCATACCCATTCTTCACCCAAGATTGACTTTTCTTTTTAATCCGTATTTCCAAAGTGGGAACTGACCAGAAATAGAGCAATTAGTTTACCCGCTTATTTTATCTTAACTCGGCGTAGATATTTTTACCACGCGGAAATGTTTACCAACTTGTCCAATCATCTTACGTGCTACGTTTGAATCGTCGGTGCAGATAAGAAAAACTGTAGTAGTAGTGTCGTGTGCCGTAGAATGCCGTAGACTCTGTTGGTGGGGAAATACATCTCTGTTTCGTTGCTCCCCTTGCAATTTTCTCCGGGTAAAGAATGTAACAGAGTAGTTTTGGCTTCATGCAGAGCACGAGCTGTAGAATCAAAACAATGCTGCATATGATTCGTGCGTTGTATGAAGCGAAAACTACTCTATTAAAATCTTTACCCATTTTCTCCCGATCACTCTTGGTCCATCTTCCTTTCAAATTAATTCTCTCGATCTCGTTATTTATTTTCTATCAAAGCCTCGGACTATGTATTAGATCAGATCTAACTTCTCGAATTGGATCGGAAATCCATTTTTTCCAAAATGGCCCTTTCGACTCTAATTCCTAGAACTAGAAAGGGGCGGTTTTTGATCTGTTTTGTTCTCCTCTTTCTTTTGGCGGCTTCTTCGATTGAATTGGTTTCTGCTCAGGTAAGATTTCTTCATTTTCTCTTCAAATTAAGCGCATTCACGCAGACAATGCTCTATACGATTAAGGATGGCTTTCGTACCAGTACCGGTATAACATGCCTCGATTGATTTTTTTATTTTTGAAGATGTTTATTGGTTGGATTCTTTGATCCTAATTTTCTGTCAATTATTGTTGTTCAGGAGGAAAGTTCTGAAAATAAATCAGCTGAGTTGTCTCATTCACTGGGTCGCAAATCTAAAGTGAGTCTCTTCCTTTTTATTAGGTAACCTGGGCTGTATAATTTTTTCTCGATGAGAATTAAACCCATTTACTTATTGTTGAGTGGTACAGGTTGTTATAAAATCTATTGGGAAAGATGGAGAAATTGAAGATCATGGTGTGGATTTGGATGAAGTGGGACCGGGGCTATTTGATGCTTTATTTGCTAGCTTGTCTATGATCTTAGTTAGTGAGGTTAGTACTGTTATTGACTATTCAAAATACCATTTGATTTGAATTTTGGAAGCTAGATGATAAATGTACGTGCATTTGCTAAACAGAAGCCTAGGTCTTCTCAAATTTCCAGTAAATTTTGCCTAAGTTGCTTCAATTTTCCTATATTTTTTATAAAAACAATGTCTTATTTTTTGTGTATTAGATTGGAGATGAAACATTTATAATTGCTGCTCTCATGGCAATGCGGCATCCAAAATCAATCGTCTTGTCAGGCGCACTTTCTGCTCTCTTTGTCATGACTGTAAGTTCTAAGAAAGCCTCTTAAATTTTTGTTTTTTGTATTTTCCTCGCTGGTTCATATTCATACGACTAATACTTTGTGTAATTTGTAACTTGTAAAGATACTATCAACTGAACTAGGCAGGATAGTGCCGAACCTGATATCTAGAAAACACACTAACAGTGCTGCTACAGGTATATAATTCTCAATTTTTATTTGTATTACTATTGGAAGTTTCTCTACACGTATCTATTCCAAAATTCTGAGCTTGTTTTAACTATTTTCTTACTATTTTTTGGGACCCGGTTTAGTACTGTATTGTTTTTTTGGGCTTCGGTTGTTATACATTGCGTGGAAGTCAGACTCAAAGGCATCTCAGAAGAAAGAAATTGAAGAGGTATGCTTTCTTTTTGTCAATTATTTTATTTCTGTTTCCAACCAAAATCAGCAAGAATTCCAATACTCTCTCTTAGAGTACTTGTCCAAATATTCACAGCTAAGAAGTCTCACCGACTTTGTATCCTTACATATTTGATTCGCTGTATAGGTAGAAGAGAAGCTTGAGGCAGGACAAGGGAAAACTCCTCTTCGTCGGTTCTTTTCAAGATTTTGCACTCCAATCTTTCTTGAGGTAAATTAATCTTGTTCTCTGTTCTCTTATTTGTTGGTCAGTCATTGTTATTTGATTTGTTTAATCAGGGATTATGATGCTATATGCTCACAGTGAGCTGGTCTGGTCAGGTCCTGCAACTGTACTGTACCAGTATCCCTAAATTGCTACAACACCATGCTCAATTGGCTCAGTTGAATGTGATTTTAAATCTCTATTTGTACACTCTTTGGATTTATCTTGCCTTATTTAGCATTGGATTATTCAGTTGGGGAATACCAGTCGTAACCAGTAATTTTGCAATTTTATTCTCTTTCAGCACCTGAAAACTCATGTGTGTTTATTTTTTTTGGTTCAGTCATTTATCTTGACTTTTCTAGCTGAATGGGGTGATCGTAGCCAAATAGCAACCATTGCGGTAATTTTATTTTTCATTATTTAGTTTTTACACAATGAATTCAGTTTTTAATACGAGTCTTTCAATAATTTAATTTATGCCTAGATTTTGAGCCAGCGAAGCTTTTAATATATCAGATAC
Organism: Carex cristatella; assembly: GCA_024447775.1. NCBI lineage: Eukaryota > Viridiplantae > Streptophyta > Magnoliopsida > Poales > Cyperaceae > Carex > Carex cristatella. The sequence goes on from JAJHPF010000022.1 coordinate 5,379,179, forward strand.
TTACTGTGTCAAATATTGTGAATTTGTGACTATAGAGTGGCCTTAAGATATAAGTGTCTACGATGTTAATTGGTAGATCTCAACTTATAAGAGTGTTGCATAGTTCCTAAATTTACATGAGAAATTTGTTTTGTATTATTGTATATTTATGTTGATGCTTTTCTTTGTGAAATGCAGCTGGCAACCCACAAAAATGCAATAGGAGTTGCTATTGGTGCAACGGTGGGCCACACCATTTGTACCTCAGTAGCCGTGGTAGGAGGAAGCATGCTGGCCTCCAAAATCTCGCAACGTACCGTTGCAACTGTTGGTGGCCTTCTCTTTCTTGGTTTTTCCCTCTCATCATACTTCTATCCTCCCTTGTGATTACAATGTTCTTCTTGTAAGTTCGCTTTTTTTTTTTTTTATTTGACCCATTGCGCTTCTCAATTTCTCAGTTTCTGAGACTGGGCAATTGAACTTTCGGACAGGAGTCTTACATTGAAATTGGTAGGGATGTGGTGGTTAGTTGTTAGTTTATTTGTTTAATTTATAGGAGGAATTTTGAATTTTTGTTTTGCAACTCATTGCTGGGTTAGTAAAGGGAAATTCATGGGGCAGATAATTGAGCGGTACGAATGGAAGATGTGTTACAGTTTTGGGACAGTTACTATGTAGTGACATTCAGTACTTTCCACCTGATACAGTAACACAGTGTAGAAACTACTGTAGCAATGAAACTGAATTGAAGCGTTTGATACAGTAACATTCAGTATCCTTACAAAAACTAAAGTGACATCAGTCAATGGCTACTGGGTCCAGTCCCAATTTTATTCTGGTACAAGTGTAGAAAATTTCTGTAGTTGGATCAGTTGGTGCTACCTGAGTGGGATATATTTGACTTTCATGTAATATCAAATCTATTATACGTGTTTTGCACCTTATTTGTTTACAACTCCAGCCCTATAAGAAAGAGTTCAATGTTGAAGGTGAGATGAAATTGGCGTTAATTATAAGAAAATAAATATACTAATATTGAAGATGTAAATGAAGAAAAGAAGAGACGGCTATGAGTCGAAAAGATATGTTGTCTTTTATTTTGTTATCACATTTTATATGAACTAATTCATGGATGAAAAATTGAAAATGAATGGGTGATGTGAAATTCAATTTTCTTTTTTTTGCTTGGATGAGTGGATCACGCCCGGAGGCTATGTCATCTTTTCCTCATCTCTATTACAGTTCAATCCTCATCTTTTCAAAAAAAGTTAAAAGAACAAAAAATAGGGAAATTGTGTTTGAGTTCTTGAACTATTGCTTTTAGTTTATTGGACCTACTGGTTTTTTTTCAAAAAAATTTCTGTTGAAAAAGAAAGAAAGTGTTAAAAAGAAACAAAAAACAATTCCACCGTATTGCTAGACTCCCAACTCTGATTCGTATGCTTAAACTCATTTTGAGTTAAGATCTGGACCGTTCGATTTAAATCCACACTATTATTGAAGGGCCTGTGCGTTATAGCTTTATAGGTGTGGGCCGGATCAACTCGAATTCTGATTGCACGGTTCAAAAAATAAACTCAAACGGTATGTTAATACAGACGATGAGGATTCTCATATCGGGACTAAAATAAAGTGAGCTTTAAAAATTGGAACCATTTTTTTAGGTAAGGTGGCAAGGTGCCATCCTACGAATTTTTATTGATAAAAAGAATATTTACATGAAAATGGCAACCATTTTTGTGGGTTAATTTAGTGCCCAGAACAATGTTTTCAACTAGAGATGGCAATGAGATGGGGTGGGTCGAGTTCTGGTCGAGTCAAGTCACTCCGAGTCCATTTGATTTTCAAAAAATTGTTGGACCACGATTTGGGTCGGATGGATCGAATTTGTTTCGAATCCGTTTGACTTATAAAAATTCGGATCGCGTCTGATTTGGGTCGGATGGAATCGGACGGATTCGTCAATTTTAGTGAGATTTGTTACTTCTAGAATCTAGACTGACATTAGACGGGCCGGATCATATTCGGGTTTGCTTGGATCTGTTTAACTTTGAATAATTGTTGGGTCACAGATCGGATTGAATCGGATCGGTCCGGAAAGGTCTTTCGAACCAAATCAGATTTTTGTCAACTATGCTTCCAACCCAATAAAGGCATTTCAGTTCACATGATATGGGAAAAAATAATCGGATCTCGTTATTCCAATAGCATCCGTTCAGATTTTTTGAGCGTGATTTCATGCACGAATCTCAATGTGGAACGAACGGGTCAAAATTCAGGCACGAATCTCCGATGGGTCCGGTCGGAACAATTTGGTTTGCGTCAAAATTCGTGTGTACTTAATCTAAACGAATCTTAAAGACATCTGCGTGAATCTTAATGTGGAACGAACTGCTTCGACCTGACATCAAACTGTATTTGAATATCTTAGCACCATCCAAGGTAGTACACATGTATTATATATATATGCACTATAAAAAAATTAATAATACATATGTGCCACAAGAATGTCACACAGATAATATCTGACTACTGACTATCGGCTAACATTGAATTTTTTTCTAATTTCATGCCAACTCTGTTTTTTCTCTGTTTTTTTTTTCAAATGCTAACTTTGAAAGAAAATCGAAAGGCAGAGATAACAGCCGGGGCCAATCCTGAAAATTTTAGGACCCGGAGTGGAATTTTTTTTTTGGACTCTTTATATATACAATTTTTTTATAAAACCAGCTAATACGCTTCTATAAGTACTTCAACACTATATGCTTATAAGTTATTTTTGTATTTTCAAAGTCCAAACAGTCGATCCGAATCGTTCAACGTGATATCCATATTAATAAGTACTTAAAGACCAAATTTTACATTTTTTTAGAAATTTTTTACTGAAAAATAATACATTGATTCAGAATATTTTGAACCATAAAAACAATGACTTTCTACTTACCTTAAAAAAATAATAATAAAAAATATATCTTACATCAATTACGCTTGCTATCAATATGTTCGGATATATTTCATATTAAAAGAACATTGATTTGCGAATTTAATAATTACTGAATGCACAGAAAACAGAGCAACTACATGCTACATCGCATCAATTGAATAATTAATTTCGTCATTATAAATAAACACACTTGTTATTTTGCATGACAATGCTTCAACAGTAAAACACTCATGACAATTGACAAACAAAGCATCTATGGTTACAACAAATGAACAAACAAAGAAAATAGATAATGCGCCACAAAAGTACAGTATCAGATAATGAGTCATCTTTTTTACTTTATAATCCCTTTTTATTTGTGTAAGTAGGAGGGTGACAATATATCTTGCTATCAAAGCAAATGCACAACTCAACACTTAACTGCCTCACTAAAAAAAATTTCATACCCTCTAACCACCATCTTTCACTAGAGTCTATCTACTGTCTTTATCTTTCCTTGCACTCTACACTTCTCTTAACTATAAGAGAGAGATAGTGACCCTATTTCTTTCACAAGTTTCTGGTATCAAACATTAAACAAGAAAGGCTGGCTACACCAATTAATCCTGAGAAGAAATTAAGAGGTTTTTTCATTCATTTTCAGGTAAATTTTTTTATTTTTATAAAAGCGGGAATGCCCACCGATTTCCATTGAAATCAAGAGTTTTAAGTGGAATTACATGGTACCAAACAGCTGGTACCAGATACCAAAGGCATCCTAAAATGTTTCTGGTATCAAAGATAGAAAAAGAGAGGCTACAACAATTAATCCTAAGCAGAGATTATGAGGTTCCTCATTAATATTTAGGTAAATTTTTTTTTTTTGATAAAAGTGGAAATACCCACCAATTTCCATTGGATTATCATGGTACCAAACAGCTGGTACTACATATATCCTAAAAAGTTTCAGTAAAACTAGGAATTATTACATCTTAAGAAAAAACCACAGCTACCCCTAGAGGACTGAATTATAAAACTGACCTATGAAATAAATCAAAAGAACCAAAACTAATTGTATCATCTGGTAAAGTTTCGATGTTGATTTTTCCCTTGTGTGTTTTTTGACATGTCTTCATTATAAATCTATAATCATAAATTTAATTTTTTTCAGCCCAGGAATTGAAATATTAGAAGATGAAAGGCACATCAGTGGCTTTGAATTTCCCAAGAACTAACATCATCTCAGGAATTCAGAGACTCATTAAGGGGTTCAAAAATCTCTCTCAGTTATTTGAATTATACAGAGAAGAAGAAATGGAACAAGAGATAGAGATCGGGTTGCCGACCGATGTACAGCATGTGGCGCATATCGGATTGGACGGATCAAACAATTTCGGAACCGAAAGCTGGGAAGAACCTCAAGATATGTTTAGCACATCTCCTATATACATAGGCCAGTTTGGTCTGGTATTGAATACCCAGCAATCATGTAAACAATTTTGATAAATTTCTTCCTTTTCTGTACCTTATTAGTCTTTAATTAATCAACTTTTCTATTATTTTTATGAGAGCAGTTTGCATTACTTTTGTTATGAATTCTGAAGTACATATTTCATGCAGGAATTTGTGAAAATAAACTGTTCATTTTTATTATGGAACATTTTAGTTTAATATTTCTCTGCATATTTTTCTTAAGCAAGTTCAATTATACAAGAACATGTTTGGCAATTGCATGTTTGGACTGAATTTTTAAAATAAATTTCAAAAATAACTTATTTAAATGCTTTATTATTTCAAACAGCAAACTTTCTTTATAAAGTAGCAATATAATACACACTAGGAAATGAAGGTAATATAATCAGAACTAATAAATAAATCCAATTAATTCAATCTGGTATCTCAAAAACCAGATACAGTTTCTAGGAGTATAGCTATAGTAACATAAACATCCACATATATTTTCTAGGAGTAGAACAAACCAAGATAATCACAAAATAATTAGGGCAATGATAATTTCCCTGAATTAATCCATCCATCCATAAATCTATTTTAATCTCAACTGTGTCAAGATAGACAAGATAGAGAACGGAGTGGGTCCGATGCCGATTGGACCTACTTTTAAGTTCAACGAGTTCCATGACCGTCCGATCCATCTTAAGATCTGTGTGCACGAAAAATCGAAGTAGACGCGTACGGAATTTAAAACATTTCACATGAATTTTAAAGCAGATTGAACGGTGATTGAACCCATCGAATCAAAATAGGTCCGATGGGCATCGGACCTGCTCTCAAGTCGTCAAGATATTCCCTCTTGAATAATACATCTCTCGGTTCCTCTTGACCTGTCTCAAGGTGACCATCCAGCACTTGCTTTAATATTAGCAAAAAATTGTTACATATCATTAGCTGATTTCCCTAATAGCAGAGAATAATTTGCCCTAATTTAATTTAAATTAAATTAAAAGAAGGAAAATGAGAAAAGTTATTCGCTTTTAGTGGAAAATAAGAAATTTTTAAGTTTTGATGAAAAATGGAATATTTAGAAGTTTTTTATGAGTATGACAACATTTATCTAATTAAAAGAATGGAATCATACTGATAGAAACGGATCAGATGCAATCATTTTGATTCCTTACCGTTAAGTTAACGAAAAAAAATTTTAGCCTTACCTACACCCGATAAGCTAACGAAAAAAAAGAAAAGTTGTTTTACTATTACTTGTAAATAAATTTTCCTGATTTTTGGATCAACATAATATTGAAACAACAGGGTGATTAGGGTAAAATAAAAGTTATGTTACCATGAATTCAGTTCTTCTAATCAGTTGCTCCTTTCCAGTAACTGATTTCATAAACCAGCTGCTTCATAATTGTATGTAGAATTAGATTGAGTTCTGAAATCATCTAAAATCCTTTATACCAGCAGCAAATCAATGACATAAAAATAGACCACAACAAATTAGGAAAAAAAAAACATTAAAATCTAATAGGACTACATTATACCAAAAAGCACAGATACCACATCAACCTTCCTACATGTCTGAAAACATCAAGCACTCAAATCAAGGAGTATAGAAACTTCAGCTAATAATAATATTTCTGAATATGGGCAAGCAAATTGTTGATGAGTTGATTAACCAACACCACTTGTGTTCTTGATTTTGTAATCCTGATCGTCACGAGGTGCTCTCGCCAAAATACCGCCTCTCTCAATTCCTCCTCACATTCTACTTTAGCTTCCTGTAGCTTTCATATTAGTAAAATATATTATATTAGTCTAATAAGATAGCAGAAACCATATTCTGATATAAGTTCTTAGCATAGGGAGCTTAGTATAGAATGTACCAGCAAGGTTATACTGGTGCTGGCTTAGAATTGTTTTTGCCTTTGACCCAATTTAGTCATAAGGGCAAATAGAGCAAAATATCAGAAAACTTGTATAAGAGTATAAGACCACTGCATATAGAACTAGTCTATATATATCCATGTAATATAACCAAGCAATACTAATCATTACTTGTTTTTTTTATTAGCCAAATCATGCAGTACTTTCAGTAGATTTATTTAACTTTTATTAAATGGAAAACCTGAATAGTTTTTTTAACTTATTAGAGAGAGAGAAAGAGATTACTTTATTGAGGTTCAAAGTAAGATCCTGTAGACAAGGAGAATGCTTGAGAAAGGTTTGGCAGTTCAGAATAATTAAATAGACAAAGTAAGATTCTTTAGTTTCCAAACTTTTTAAATTGTTGAAGGTTTGGCAGTTCAGAATATCATCCTCCAATATTTTCTTTATATAAGAAAGAGACATCAATTAATTTAGATATGGAAACATCCATTTTAAACTATCATTTTTGCAACACACACCCAAAGAGTATATCAGAAAGAATTGGGGTATACCAGCAAGAATTCCAAGTCTTTTTTGTTTGTTTTGAGTTGATGATCTATGCAACCAGCATAATTTTGAACACAAAAACCATACAAAATGATCCCAGAATCAAACAAACTAACAAATTATGTAGTAAAAATAAAAATAAAATACTCGTACTAAACCTCCTAATAAAGTTTTGCACAACTTTTGACAACTTTTTCCAACTATAATGCATCATGCAAGGAATGTATTTCATTGATTTCTATCACTTGCACATTACTTTGTTGTGATCCCCAAAAGTGCATGCCAGAAACTAAAATTTGGTTTAATGTAATCGAAAAAGACAGTATACCTTGAACTCGGCATTGGACAAATCAAGCATCAGAGTTGAAACATTAGAAAACCCACTAAGAAGGTTCAGATCACTATTGGTATCAAACATCTCGATACCTAAAGAGAATTCTGCACTAACTAAAGATACCATACGAGGAGGGATCCAGTTACAACATCTTACAACATGTTACAATATTTAATTTTGTAATTTTCAAAGTCCAAACAGTCGATCCAAATTGTTCAACATGATCTCCATATTAAAATGTGCTTTGAGAACAAATTTTATATTTTTTTGAAATTTTTACTATTTAGTAAGTATTTTACAAAAATGTTATTTTTCAGTGGTCTACAATTATCTAAAAACAACAGTTTTGTAAAATACTTAATAAATAGTAAAAAAAAATGTAAAATTTTATCTCAAAGCACATTTTAATATAGGGATCATGTTGAACGGTTTGGATCGACTGTTTGAACTTTGAAAATCGTAAAACCGAATGTTGTAACATGTTATAACTTTCAAATATTTTAAGTGGATCCCTCCTCATATATATATGAGTGTGGCTAAGCTCAAAACGTTTCTTCCTAGCCTCCAAAACAAATGATTCGGTTTTTCGATTTTCAAAATCCAAACAGTTGATCCAAACCGTTATATGTTCAATTTATATTAAAATGTGCTTGGAGACCAAATTTTACATTTTTTGAATTTTTTTTACTATTTATTAAGATGGTTTGAAAATCGTTGATTTTATTAAACTTCTGCACCATTGAAAAACAACGACTTTCAATCCATCTTAATAAATAATAAAAAATAAAAAAATATATAAAATTTGGTCTCCAAGCACATTTTAATATGAATTGAACATCTAACGGTTTGGATCGACTATTTGAACTTTGAAAATAAAAAAACTATCGTTTGTTCCGGAGGCTAGAAACAAACGTTTTGAGCTTAGTCACACTATATATATATAATGGTGTCTTATATTTAAAGGGATCTAAATTTAAATAATAAAATTTTAAAATAATGAAACTTCTTAAAAATAAATTTATTATACTAAAATTATGAGAAACATAAATAAGCAAAACTATATATGAAGTTGTCATTAAATTTATACGAAACGCAGATAAGCAAAAAATAGACTGACCCAACGGATTAGCACAATCTAATTTAGTAGATAGCTGTCATTAAAGTGTGTAGTTCTCAATATAATTAGCACAATCTAATTTAGTAGATTTGTTATTTAAAAAAATTAAACAATTTTTTACTGTATCGTCTTGATTAATCCAACGGTTTATATCAATTCTAATACTTTTTACTATTAAAAGTTGTATTGGAGAAAATATCATGTCTTGTACTTGTATATATCCGGATACAATTGAAGGGATCAAAAGCCTTTATTTTTTGGATCTTTTTTCTAATGTAATGGTAGATCACTAAATAATGCTCTTGTGTGATAACAAAACATGTATGAATAAATAAAAAAGACAGAACAAATTACCCCTAAATATTCTAAAGATCTATGGCCACAATTTTTCTATATTTCAACAGAAGCTGCTATTGTTCTCTCAAAGTATAGACCGAACAACCTATATTGTTAATTTTATTAAGTTTAAATATTAGGTGACAATATTAATTGCAATTTTAAAGATGTATGATTATATTATAAATAGAAAGAGGAACGAATAGAAATTAATATTTTTACCATCATAATGTTTTGATAACAATTTCGTTAAAAGCTATCTTAGAAATTAATTTTTAGAATGTATGATAATATATTTTTCAATTTCTAAACATTAAAAGCAATCAAATTTAATTGCATGTATGCAGTGTTTTTATTTAAAATTTAAAATTTAAATTAATTCAATCGTTTCTATTCTAATTCTAATTTAATTTTATGAATGTAGATGTTCTAATTACTCCTAAATCTAAAGATCTATGGTCACAATTTTCAATATTTCATCAAAAGCTGCTGTTTTGGTGATTCAAAACGAAATCTAAGTTCATTGCAATCCTTGTACTTGAGAGATGCAAAGATAATTGATATAGACAAAGGATGCACCCCCACGAGAAGCAAAGAAGAAGGTTAAAAAGAAAAAAGGACCACAAGAAAAGTCCAGAAAACGCATCATATATACAAATCTCATGCTACTTAATAATACATTAATACCCATCAAAAAAAGCAACCAAGTTAGCAACTAAAAATATGCCATAGTTGCATCACATCATGATCAGATTGATCCTCTCATCAACAGACAATACATTGACTTAATTATCGCTGTCACTTTCATACACGAGGCGCTTACTCTTGCGGCTAACCCCGTGGTACCGGTACATGATACCAAGAACACAATCTCTCACAGTAGAAACATCAAAGTTCTCAATGAAACGCTGATCTGTTGTGCGGGATTTTCCGGCTGCGTGCCTGTGGTATTCTTCAAAGATTGATGTGAGACACCAGTACCCAAGCTTCCTAAAACATCCAACCAGAGTACCAGTTCTATGCTGTTTAACAAAAAAAACATAAGAGTCATGAGTATTATATAATTCCATTATTAATTAACATAAAAAAAAACTTGTTACAATTTGCATTGGTACCGCTTTGCAGTTCGCACCACACCAAAATAGTGACTATGACTATACCAGTAAAAGTTATTTCATAGCAGCCTTTGGAAAATTTTAGTAAAAGATTCTAGAAGATGTCCTTTTCAACTTTTTATTTTTTATTTTTGATAGGATTCTGGATTCCAGATTCTGGTTTCAACACTGATGGGTTTATTTTTTTATACAAAATTAGTTAAGCTTACAGTAAATCTGTGAAGTTATTTTAAGTTGACAAAACAAAGCAATCCTGTTTACAGTTTACTCCGAGATATATTAGAAAATAAAATTAAATATGTTTATTATACTATTTGTCTATTTAAACCCATAGACCCACAAGGGCCCACAGGCCTTATCTGCATAGTAAAAAGGACCCACAAATTGGAATGTAATTAATAATAGTTTTGATCACTTTCTAGATAACGGCCCCACTTTTACAACAATTACTTGCAACCATAAATAGGTAAATATATTAAAGACAAAATTATCTTAAAAAAATAGGTCTATTTTTATATTGTACCTTGCCACGCTTGCAATGGATGAGGACAGGGTGGTTCCTTACGTCTGGAAGAAAAAGAAAAAAAAAATGAAAAAGTAAGGTTAGAATAATTAATGGTTATTAAATTTTAATGCAATCTAAGAGCTGTTGATTACATCAAACAAATATATGTAATATACCAAGAAGGATTTTAAGAGCCCCAGTAATGGCATCCTTTGGAATTGAGATAAATGGCTCCTACAGTTGCACAGGCAAAAAATAAATATAGCAAAAAATTAGGGTTGAATTGGAAGAAAAGGACTTACCATATTTCACAAAGAATCACATCTATCATATTCATCCCAATTAAGTAAAAATTCTAATTTTGTCTACTTGAACTCTTCAACCATTCTAAATTTTATAATTGTGAATTGTTATATGCCACATTTTGGTAAAAGGAAAAGTTCAAATCGAACTCCAATTTATTAATCAACTGTACTTTCAACATCTTGACTGAAAAAACGCAAGAATTTATAATTCTAAGAAAGAAGACAGAACCAAGAATTAATTTGGTTTAGCTACCTTGCTGCCATCGATGCCAAATTGAAACAACTTAATTCCATGAGATTTTAGAAACTTCAAATTCTCTTCGGGATAAGGCTCTGGGCACATGTAGCTGCAATTATCGAAACACAATGATAAATAAACAAGATTAGAACCGCATTACTTCTTAATTTACGGAAAGTAAAAATCTGCATGTCAAATCGATTCGTAGGAGAAGAATTTTTTTTTAAGAAACAAAAAAAATGCTTCAAGAGTCCCAATTGATAGAATTTTATAGAAGAGATCCGCAATTCCCCTTTCAAGAATCACCAAATAAGAATTTAGAGAAAGAAAAAAACCTAAACCTAAGGGATCACAATTCTTATTTAGCGATTCATAAAAGCGCATGCACAATAAATAAACTCGAGAAAACAAGCAAAAATCAGGTTTCTGGATCCTTACACAACAGAGCGAAGATTCAAGGCCTCGAGAAACTCAAAATTCTCCACGGTAGGAAATCCCGATCGGTAAATCCCCTCATCGACCATTGCGAAGTTATACGGAGGCACCAAGGCTTTCGTTTTCACATCGACAACTTCTTCCTCTAACTCCTCGATTTCGGCCTCTTTCTCTTCCAAATCTCCCATCGAGATCAACCCCATTATCTCCGAATGCCTCTTTCTCGCTTTCTTTCTCTCTATGAGGAAGGAAAATATCGATCAAATCTTTGAACAAATCAAAGAGGAGGCTCGAAGAAACCCATCGCGGATCCTCTGTTTTGGTTTAAGGAATCGTTGGTTCAAGTGTTTTACGAACAACGGTCGCGTCGTTTTGCCTTTTATAATAGGAGCTGGCAGGGGATTTCATGCTATTTTGCAGTTTAATCCTATTATTTTTTCCTGTTCTAATTTATTTTCCATTTTACCCCTTATAATGAAATAAACTATGAACTACAGCCCATATAACGAGAAATATCAAAATATTAGGATTCACGTCTGCTGCGATCCTAAAAGGATGAACAGTAATCTTAAAATCTCCGTTTTTCCAAATCTAGTCATTCAATAATTTTGTGCACATATCTCAAAGCAGTTGATTTTTCTTGCCACGAATCTCAAAATAATTCAACAGTTGAATTTGAAAAAGCAGGAATCGTCATGAGTGAAGAATCGCCACAAATTCAGATCCCAAAATATTATCCCCTAATTTATTAAACAAGAACAGTTCAGTTGTTTCTTCTTTTATTTTTTTTTTATTTTACCCCCTAAAATGTAATAGATTAATAATTACCTAAAATGTTTTTCATTTTACTCACTGGTAATATTTTTGACGCTCCTACAAGGGTAAAATGTTAATAATTAGATTGATTATTAATGACTCCTTTTATATTAATAAGATAACTGTTTAATTAGCACAAATAAATAATAAAAAAAAAATCCTTTGTTCACCTTTCATCTGCTAAACTATAAAAAAAAAAAAAACTTTCTTTCTAAATATACATAATGCAATTCGGTAACATTATTATTTATAAAAAAAATTACTTGTTTTGTAAATACATGTTAATTTTCTTATTTTGGGAAACATACATGTAAATTTATTGGTTTTGTTTCTATAGCAACGATATTTTTAACATGTTACAAAGATAAGCTTGATATTTTTTAGATTTTATTTTTGCAGCCGTGCCCATCTTTTTCTCTTTCTAATTTCTATCCATCTCTTTTACGAGTGCGTATTCTCTGAGATACCTCATATTTTGCGTGACCGACGTGTCCGGTGCCTATTCGTAAATAGCGCAGGGGCCTGTATTATTTAGATTTGAGATTCGTGCAGATCGTATTTGAACGGTTGAGATTTCCCAAAAAATCACGCAAAAATATGAAATATCTCAGAGGATGTTTTGAAACCTGGGAGAACTGTCGTTTTCTAGTAGCTAGCTTTCCGCCTTCGTTAGGAACAGGTGTCAGAGACTTCCTCTCCAGTTTAAGAAAAAAACTCTACGTAAATCTTGCACTGGCACTCTGGCAGGTACACCGACTGGAGAGCTAAGAAAGATTATTCTAAAATTGTAAACCTTTGACGAATATAGGATTCTATTTTAAAAAAAATAAAATATATGAAATGGGATATTCAAATTTGATAATTTGATTCTATTTTCAGAAATTTTATTAGAAATAAGATGGTCAGATTTTAGATTTTCTAAGAATATAGGATTTTTTTACCTCTGACGAATATAGGTCTATATTTTAAAAAAAATCAGAAATAGGAAATTCAGATTTTAGATTTTATCAAAATTGGAATATTCAGCTTTGAAAATAGGATTATATTTTCAAATTTTATATTAAGATTTAGATTTTCTAAGAATACCACCGACTGGCTATACTCTGTAATGAAGAAATTTTCGGTGCATCTTCGAGATTTTATGTGCTCGTTTCCGTATAAATTATTGTGTAACGGGATACAATTAGGTTTAATAATTCTACGTACGCAAAAACAAGACGCGAATTGGATTCACATTATGTTTATTAAAATAGTTAAAATAATTATGTCATACAAATAATTATGTAATGTAAAATAGTGCAAAACAAATAACTAATGTTGGAAAAATTGATCTTATATGTGACGTGACTGAATCAGTTACGTTACGTGATTTGTTATTTTTTAATTAAAGTGAGACACATCACGCAATATAGAAAACTTGACTGACGTAATGTAACGTATCATAACGTGCCATGATCACATAACTAATTTTCTTCATTACGTTAAAATGACTGAAATAATGTATTCTACATTCTTAATTTCTAAATAACAGTGCGTTAAGATATTTTTTTTCTGCGAAAAAAATTAATTTGAGATAATCTCAACCGAAACAGAGCAAAATCAGAATTCTCATTTCTAAATTTAAACCTCTTATTGTTAATTTCACTTAAGAACAAATAATAAAAACAGTCTTCAAATTTCAATGCTGCAACAAATAATCCTTGAATACCAATTTTCTCATTTCTAAAATTAAACCTCTTATTGTTAATTTCACTTGAGAACAAATTAACAACAAAAATGATAAAAAAAAAAAAACAATCGGATTTGTTTATTATTTTAGGAGGAAAATAGATAATCCAAAATAAATAAAAACTACATAAAATTTTACAATTGCCGAGTGTACTCTGATACACCATATTTCCCGACATTATTATTAATATTCTTCATTAAATAAAAAAAAAAATCCAAATGTGCCCACAGTTCAAAAGAAAAAAAATTAAAATATTTACTTGTGCGTTATTGGAAAAAAAATAAAATGTTTTGAATCTGAGTTATTGATCTCGGTTCAAAAGTCACTTCTAAGTAAATACATAAAATATTGTGATCCTTTTAGTACATTTAAATTTTAAGATATTACATCTATTTTGAAAAAATTGAGAAGTCGTGATTTCATCTGACAAAAATTTTAGTAAATTTTATTTTTTTCTAAAATAGAAATACCACGATATTTATGTATTTATCTAGAAGTGCTCTTTTGAACTGCTATCAATAATAGAGATTCAAAGTATTATTTTTTTTTCAATAACACACAAAGAAATATTTTAATATTTCTTACAGCCGCAAAAACTACAGCCTGAAAAATGTTGATCCGGGTTATTTGTTGCAGTGCATCTAATAAATCAAATTATATAACATTCTATCTATTTTAAAAAAAAATAAAAAATATTTCTAATATTTCAATATAAAAAATAAATAAATCATAATATATTCTAAAAAAGAATTGAGAAGTCGTGATTTCATAACAATAGTTTTAATATATTTTTATTTTTTTCTAAAATAGAAAGATCACAATATTTTCTATATTTATCTAGAAGTGACTTTTGAACCAGGATCAATAACTGAGATTCAAAACCATTATTATTTTTTTCTAATAACACAAATAAATATTTTAATTTTTCTTATAGCTGTGAAAAATTCGGCCTGAAAAATGTTGATCCGGGTTATTTGTTGCAGTCATTCTAATAAATCAAATGACATTATATCTATTTTCAAAGAAATATAAAAAATATTTCTAATATTGCAATATTTCAATATAAAAGAATATTTCAAATTTTACTGATTCATAAATTTAGATAGGTAGAATTCTTTCCCAATCGAAATCAGTTTTTCTTTTATTTTAACTCTCTCTATTAAAATATAAAAAATGAACTATTTTAAATTTTAGATGTACTAGAAGGCTCAATTTGTCTTTCTAAAATCTTTTTATATTTTTAATATTTTAATAAAATAATCTGATTTGGATTGGTAAGGAATCGGTATGAATTCTACTAATTGAAACTTTGAATTAGTAGAATTTCTATCAATTATTTTATTTATAAAAATCAGTTGGCACTCTTTCTCTAGTCTTATTTATTGAACGATTTGTAAATAATAATTCAGTTTTGTCATTGGAAAATTATAAATTTAATATACCTATAACCGTATATCTAAACTACAGGGAATATCTTTTTTAATTCTACTTTTTGACAGTTTCGTTATCTAATGACACGTTTTCATTTATTTATTTCTCACATTCTGTCACCAAATCTTTACAATACGACGCCTGTTAAAAGTTTGGCACGCGTTTAAATTAGTCTTTCTTTTTATTCAACGCCTATCTTTTTTTTAAAATAAACAATGACCTGGCTGTTAACTTCCAAGTTCCAATATGCGCGTTTTATTTGCGAGTAATTCACAAATAAAATATTTTTTAGGAGTTTCTGAACCGTATCACGAATAAAACGTTTGATCAAATTTTTACTGAATAATTCGCGAAAAAAACGCGAATCACGAATTATTTGCGATAAAAACGCAAAAAAAAAAAGAAATTATACCCGAATCAAGATTTTGGGAAACTTTTTTTTTCTACTTCCTTCTTGTACCGAATCATTCACGAATTATACCCGAATCAAGATTTTTGACCACCCCCGAACCGAATCCGAACTATTGATTTGTCACTATGCTTCCAACCCCTCCTCTAGAATTTTAAATTTAAAAAAGTTAAAATTTCACTGAAAGTCACTAAATTGTATCATTTGTCACGAATTGATCACTCAAGTTTGATCTGACTCTTCACAACTACTGAATTTTTAATTTATCCTAAACTCTCAATTAAGTCACCATATAACTTTTTCATTCAAAAAATCAATAAAATATAACGAAAAATTGTTACAGAAAATATCAAGTAGAGATATAAATATGTACGTAAAATTGCTGTTTGCGCCTCTTTCTCACTAACTGCTAATTAAAAATAAAAAAAAAATATGGAGAATAATGATGTTAAAGATAACTCCGTGGACGAGCATGGTCGAAGAAAAAAGGAGCAAAATTTTCTCTTTTATAAATTTTTATATAATATATAAAGAAAAAAAAAATTATGTTCCCGCCAGTCATAAGTTTTGACCACGTGTGGTCCGATCCGGTCTTTTTCAATACACCACATATACGATGCAACTAAGTTTTGACCAACCACGGTCATAAGTTAGTCGAACGAAGACTATAATTTACACACTGTGGTCCGTGGGTGTCCCGGTTTTGTTCAGTGTAAAACAAAACACCGATCCTGTCTGATCTCCAAAATTTGAAATTTTTTTTTTTGGCACTCAAAACCCGTAGACAATTTGATTGATAACAAAAATTACAAAGTAATTGTTACATAAAATTAGACAACGTACGAGTGTCTAGAAAAACATACAACTAAATAAAACTAAAAACACACAGAGTATGTGCATCCTGTAAACGCAAATTTAATCATCCTTGCTTGATTAGAGTAATATGAGCCTAGCGCTAGTTTACTATATACGCATATCACAGTCGAGAAGGCATTTAATCCAAATCAGACCGGGAAATGAATCGATCAGACCAGGACAGTCGCCCATCAGCTGAGAAGGCACTGAATTAAACTGGACTAGAAACTAAATCAATCATTCCAAATCACCTCGAAAGAGAAAGAGAAAAAAAAAAAAAAAAAAAAAGGCAGACAAAGAGACATAAAGCAGCACAAAATAACACACAAATATCAAGGTTAGAGAAGAGCCTAGCACGGTTTTTGGTCGGTTCTCTCCACTAAATTCAGACAATTTCTAAATCCGTGAATCGGACCAGACCATACCCAAACTAACTCTGGACTGGACTAGACTGGACCATGCCCTTACTAACCCGTGGTGTGACTAAATTTGTATTATTTCATATTTGTGAAAACTTAAAACCAAATTACTTAAAAAATGAACTATTTTAATCTTTAAAATCGAACTTTTTAAAACAATAGATTTAACCAAAAAAAAGAAAATTAGAATGATATAATTTTTTTTAAATCTATTATTTTAAAATAATTCGGTTTTAGAAATTAAATAATTTGTTTTTTTTTAAGTAATTTGGTTTTTTTTGTTTTTTTTAAAGTAATTCGGCTTTTCAAACAATTGATATAAAAAAAATGGACAGAACTAACCCGCACCCACTAGACTGAACTTTGGACCGACTAACCCGTGTGAGTCTGAACCATGATTCTTGGCACGGATTTGGACCATCCATCCAAATTTGATCTACCTAACCTGAACCGTACGGACCTATAAATCGAAGAGTTTTGGACCGAACCGAACCGAACAAGACCGTTTACATAACACTAATAATATGTCCACCTATGAAGGAACAGAAGCAAGGTTGGACAAAGGTCCAAGTCCTATATTATTATTAGTTCTTCTTATAACAAAAAATTATATAAAACTTATTTAGTTTTTAATCTCAACGTTTTGGTTTCTTTCCTGTACATCAAATAGAATTAATTCAATGTCCATCAAACCGTCCTCACTCCGAGGTGGAAAAAAAAAAACACTCTAGACCACTAGAATACTAGATGTGAAGAACCTAATTTTGTATCTAAGCAGAAATTCTAAATATAATCGGCCTGCTAAATAATCAAGCGTACTGGGACCCGTTGGATTATCTAGCGGGCAAATTGATACTCATTTCTCTTATAGGCCCAAATGGACACACTGAATTTCAGTATAGATGACTATACTTTTTAATCATAATTTTACTTTCGAGTCACATTACAAGTGCACAATCATATCACGTAGTACAATTGGAGTGTCGATCTACAGAGATAGTGCATTAGATTATAACAATTTTTCACTAGTTCTAAGTAGGTTTGTTTGTTATTCGAGGTTAAGTTTAAATTTAATTAATTTTAAATTTATTATATAACTAAAGTTATAGCATAGTTTAATGCGGTGGCGTTACAGGTGATTAGCAGAAATACTAAGGATTCTCTAAGGTTCAGGTTTTCTTTCATGTTTTCTAATATTAAATATATAAGTTTTCGGCTCCTGTCTACGCCGCATGTGGCATTGTCATTGCCGTGTGCGGTATAGACTACCCACAAGCTACCCCACATGCGGTATCGTCACTACCCGCGTGGCATCCTGGTGTTATGTTTTGTGTTTTTTAAAGGTTTTTCGATCTTTCGATCAGTTTTTGGGCTATGAAGACGAAAATATTTTAAGTACAAAATTATATTATTTTCTTATATTACTCTGTAGTTGAAATATCTCAAATTCTTTATCTAATCTAGATGTTTTCTAATGTTGATGCTAAAAGAGCCTCCTGAATTTTAATTCTCCTGAATTTTAATTCTAGTTTTTAAACTGCTGTCAAGCTTTTTTGCCCGAAGACAAAAAAGAGCAATTTTCTCTCTTTTATAAATATTTATTTAATATATATAGAAAAAAATGATGTGCGTGTGCCCCATTACTTTTGAAAGCCAATCCAAATTTTGCGAACAAACAGGAGAGGTTTTGTTTCACACTGCACAAAACCAGGATACCCACGGAATATAATTTCTTGTCTTTGTTCGACAAAGTTGTTGTTATTATTATTATTATTATTATTATCATTATTATTATTATTATTATTATTATTATTATTATTATGGAATTGGATTTTGTTGAAAGAGCTTTGGACAGAATCTCATCCAAAGCCGGAACTCACTATTTATTTTGCATTAAGATTCGTGCCAATATATTTAAAACCTAATAACTTTGAATGGCTCCGTAAATCTAAACCATTTGTGTAAATTTTTAACACAAATCGGATGGTTTACAACTGATTTTGGATGAGATTTTGTCCAGAGCCCTTTGGACAAAAACTCCATCTTATTGTTATTGCTGTTCTTTGTTGGTGTTGCTGTTGTTATTATTATTATTATTATTATTATTATTATTATTATTATTATTATTATTATTATTATTATTATAAGTAAGTGAAAAAGTCGTAAGTCATTTTAAACTGTTATTGGATATCTGCATGTGGGTCAAAAGTCGGAACTACTTGGTCACATTTCTAAAAAGGAAGCGTTCAGTGTTTGTTGATACTTTTAAAATTTTGCTACATATTATATTATATGTAATCGAAGCACGGAAAGTCAATTTTCTAATTGTTTTGCTAAAATAATGATGTTTTAATATTAATATATAAGACATCACCTATTGGTTTGACATCATATTAGTTGCATTATATACCGAAATTTTTATTTATACCATATTAAAAAAATTAAAAAAATAAATAAATTAAATAGTCACGATTTTTAAAAAATAAGAAATCTACCACGCCTGCTAATTCAATTAGCGACCAAAAAAAAATCAATTAATCCAATTGTCAGACCCAGACTAGAGTCCGCTAAACGGGAACTGTTTTTTTTTTTTGACTAATAAATTCAGAAATCCAAGCAATCTAAGGTAGACAACATGGCATGATGTCTATATTCATTAATTAATTAATGGTAGACTAACCAATAGCAATTCATGCAAGTGCAAGAAAATCCAAAATACATTTAAACTTGGGCAGCAAGCTTGGCACATCTTTTGACCAAGACCTATGCATATGTACATCTGTCACAATTTTTAATGGAAGAATTTCATATATACCACTCAAAAACTGTAAAATTACCTATTTACCATTCAAATTTTTATAATTACGTATTTACCATCTAAAAATCTAATAACTCACATATTTATCTAATATAACTTTAGTATATATTAAATATACTCAAAACTCAGATTATTCGTATGTTAATTTTCTTAAAACTATAATTAATCAAGAATTAACTTAGGATGCTTGCTCTCTTTCTTTCTTTATAACCGTTCTTCTTTATACCTAATACAAAAGATTAAATACAAATATTCCAAACTGAGTCAGTAACAAAACACAGATTCTCAAACTCAGTTACTATGATAACGGGTTATGATATTAGTGTCGACTTCCATACAAGTTTTGTTGAAAAAGTTAGAACAATTATCTTGTTTTAAGACAATCAAGCTAGAGTTGGAATTCTTATATCCGAGTCTACTACCCCTCCTCTTCGAGTTTAAGCGGGGGAGACGAGAAGAAGAGAGAGTTTCAGTGAAAATTGAAAAGTTATGTCAAAAAAGACAGGAGGAAAATTTGTGCACAGAAGAGGAAGGGGTAGAGAAGGAGAAGAGACTAAATAACTTATTAATTATATTGTATATAATCTTAAACTTAATTAATCTCATTTTTTTATTAATTGGATAAATATGTGAGTTATTAGATTTTTAGATGGTAAATATGTAATTATAGAAATATGAATGTTAAATACGTAATTTCATAGTTTTTGAGTGGTATATATGAAATTCTCCCATTTTAATTGGCGGATCTCTCCTTTTTGATTTTCCAATTTAATTAGTGGACGTAGTAGAAATTAAAATTTTCAGATTAAGTAATTATTTAATTTATTACTTTTTTAAATATAGTATAAATAAAAATTTCGGCACTATAAGTCTATGAAACGGAAGCAATGTTGGACAAAGGATCAAGTCCTAATAATAATTATTATTAGTTTTTCTAATAAAATAAAAGTATATAAACCTTATTTAGTTTTCAATCTCAATTTTTTTGGTTCTTTCCTGTGCATACGCTATTTTGTTTCTTAAAAAACAGGATAAATAATGAAAATAAAAGAAATTGAAAGGGGCCTGATGTCTGATTGAAATTGTTCGATCTACATTAAAATTCGTATAGACTAGAGGCTTATAAATTTTAGAACCACCAACCTTGACTTCATCCACCAAAAACTTATAGCTACTGGAAAAAGTTAATGGTCAACTACCTAAATATAATTGATATTTGAGAGTCCGTAGAACAAACCTATACTCCGTTGAGAGAAAAAAAACACACTCTAAACCGCTAGATGGGAATGACCTAATTTTTTTTTATCTATAGCACACTCAATTAAAATGATATATTCATTTTTGAAGAAACTAAGTATACTCGGTCTGCTAAATTATCAAGCCCATTGAATTATCTAGCGCGCGGTAGGGTGTTCAAATGATTTGGTTTATTTGATTTTAAATTGAATCCGGAAATTTCGGTTTAAATGGCTCGGTTCGGTTTTGAATTTTTAAAACCAAATAAACCAAACAGACCTATTTTATTAATAGTTCGAGACTTTGTGTATTATTTTGGTTCATTTTCGGTTTTGAATATACGAGTTTTGATTTTTTGAGATTGAATTCCTTTATTCGATTCAACTGAACAAACCCAAGTTTAAATCAGTTTAATCAGTTCGGTTTTAATTTGGTTTGTTATTTTAGTCCAGTCGGTTCGGTTGGATTTTTAAAAACTGAGAAAAAGTTTAGTTTGGTTCATTTAGTTCAGTTTGAACCGAACTGACCGGTTGAACACCCCTATCTAGCAGGACATTTACATACTCAATTCTTCCACAAAACTTGCAAACTTGCCAGTTGAATTATCCAGCAAGTCTGATCCCGTTTGATTATTTAGCGGGACGAAAAATTGTCACGCCCCTCCCCGCCGGGCCAGGGCACACAACAAGAACGGCACCCTCGCATCCATCCTTTGTCCTGTCAACCTACGTCACAAGAAAAATAACAAACATAAACAATACTGAGTCAACTACAAACCTCAGTAATCAGTTATTTAATGACACACATCTCTATAACTGACTTAATTAAACAACCATTTCGAACAGACTAGATTAAACCATACAAATTCAGATCAAAATATGCATGCATTTTTAACAGTGATTACACCTGAGTCTAGGTTATTAGTTTTGTAACACAGTATTCACAAATTTAGAATGTCTGCGACAGACAATTCCCACATTTTTCAGATCAAATAATATCATCATTTCACAATCAAATTCGAACCTCAAATCCCGTTAAATATGTCCTCATAATCTAAAACTCAATACAAACATCCAATTTAACCACACAAATTGAAAACATAAATTATAGAGAAGTCAAGTTAGCTAATTACAATTAATCTAGAAAATTCAAATCAAATTACAACGACGGTTCATAATCAACGCGGCGTAGTTGAAATTTCAATCGGACATACAATCGAATTCAAAAAATTATCAAAATATATTTCATTATCTCTCTTTTTTTGTTTTCTTTTCGGTTTTCTTTTCATTTTTTTTTTCTCTGATCCAAATCAGGAGATAAAGAAGACGGTTTTTTATTTTGAAGGATTTGACTTTTGAGAAGTTTCAAGCATGGAAGCCACGTGACCACAATGCCACGTTGGCCATTTTTTTTTTTAAGTTTTGCATATTTAAATATTAAACCCTCAAGTTCACAAACTTCACAGTTAAGTCCAAAAATAAATTTTAGGTAAATAATTATATTTAGAATTTCTGTAAATATTAGTGTATCCTTTTAATTTGAGTTTGAACCATATGCATATGGATAAAAAAAAAAAATCGGTGAAAAGGGACTTATCAGTGTTAAATCATTTTTACAAAATAGAAAATATATTTAATTGTTATTGCCAATATTGCTATCGTCAAAGGAAAAATATATTAATTTTTGAAATTTTAAGTTGAAAGTCAAGCTATCCAATGCGTTTTTAAACTCATGTTTATATTACTTGAGATATATCATCCACTTTGTAAGTTTCGAATCCATAATGTTGTACAGAATATATGTTATTTTTTTACCGCTTAACGGTTATGACTTATGAGTATGTTATAGTATTTATACAAACCATATACAATATATCATTCATTATCAGTAAAATTTAACTCTTCACAACTCGTATGCAAAATAAAATAATTTAAAGGTCACGTGAGAAAAAAAATGAAAATTTCAAAAGTTCTCACCCGAAATGTACATAAAAATAAACTAGAAACATCTCTTTTAGTAACTTTTTGCATGAAAATTAATTATTTAATTAATGTAGACAAGTTAATTTCTTGCAACTAAGCAATTAGTAAAAATCAATTAACTAATGAAGATACATGACAATAGCAGCATCACTAACGGAAGAACCAGTATCAACTGAATCAAACTCCAGAGGAGTAACTCCAACTCCAAAAGCAGCATCAAACCTTACCCTATTCAGAGCTTCTGTATCAGTTCTCTGCTTTTGTAATCCAAACCTCTAGTTTTATAAATGAAACTGGTGTGTGAAGCACTTTTGTAAAAAAGAAAATAAAAAAAATAATAATGAAGATACATAAAATAATTCTGTCACGTGATTTTTTGTTTTTATAGTTTCTGGAATCAATAAATATAACGCCGTGTTTCGCAATTGATCTCATTAGTGGAAGGAAAAGGAAAGTGCTCGGAGGTGAAACCCACCTTCGAACAGTGATCTTACACTTTGATTGGAAGTGAAGATTATTGCTAAAAAACAACGTATCACTAATTTTCGTTCTCCTCCACACAATACACATTCACCTCTGCTTTCTGTTCGTTTCTTCTCTTCTAAAACAGATAAAATTCTCAACAGCTACACAGTTTGAGATAAAATTCTCCTCTGCGTAATATTTTTTTCCTTCCTCTTTCTCCGCGTAACTCCAATTGAAACACAGTCTAAGGTACAGATGCAAGTAACTTGTTTTGAAAATGACTCAACAATCTGCTCAGCAAGCATCAATGAATCTATATCCAGTGTTCCCAAAACCAACGGCGCCAAACTAGATCCGCCTTGATAAAATTAAATAGCGACACTTAACTTGGTCAACAAAGTGACGACGCAACCCATAATCAAGTAAGTCAAAACTTTGTACGGAATTATTTTTTAGAAAAGTTTTGAGTCGGGACTTCAACACAATATTAATTAGCATCTACTTAAAAATTAAGATAAATATAAAAAGAGAAAGAATCTACTTATATTCTTTTTTTTTTAATGAAATCAGATTACGTTCTATATTTTTAAAGTCTAAACAGTTGATCTAATCCGTTCAACATGATAGATTATTAAAATATATGTGCAGATCAAATTTAATATTTTTTATTTTTTATTAAAATGAGTACAAAAATTCAATAGTCTGAAAATAATAATTTTGTAAAATAATAAATAAATATTCAAAAAATGTAAAAAATGATTTGCAATCACATTTTAATATATCCATCATGTTGAATGGTTAGGATCGACTGTTTGGACTTTAAAAACTTTGAAAATATTGGATGTAATCCGGTGTAAAAATATTGGATGTCACAAAAAAAAGTGTATGTGAATCACTCCTCATAAAAATATTATTTTTAGTCACTAGTTTAAAAGTTATATTTCTTTATACGACATTCTATAATCAATATGTTTCTATCAATTTGCAAAATATATGTAGAAAACAAGAAAAAAACAAAGTATTTTCCTTAACCGGGGGCGTAGTCAGGAATTAGCTCAGAAATAGACAAAATTAAATTCCGGGATAGGAGACAAAATTAAATTCTAGAATAGACAAAAACTTACACACATATAAGTCTATGTTTAATTTTCAATATTAGAGACTTAATTTTTAAAAGTCAGAAGTAAACAGCTATCTATTTTTGTTCTAATATGGTTCCGCCACTGTCCTTAACTGGATGCCAGTTGAATAAAAGCTTGAAGGTATTGAAAATTGAGGCTATGTGAAAAAAAAAAATTTAGGATATTATTTTGCTTTATAAATTAAAAGTTGTGCATAATTTATATTTGATATAAATTAGTATAGAATTCACACTTAATTATGTATGTAGTAAGATGGTATTAAGATATAGTGTGCTAGACTAGTTTGAAACAGAAATATTTCGGATTAGCAAAACTTTTTTCCCCTTAAAAATTTAATTCAAGTATTTTCGTTGATAAAAAAAAAAACTCCATCAAATTCAAATTCACATCACTGAGATACAGGGTGGAGCCAGACTTTCAGACTATGGGGATCAAACGTGAATAGGGTCAAGTATATAAAAATTTTCTATTACGTATGGAGGTCAATTTCATATTATCCATAGTATTTTCCTTTAAAATATATTAAAAATAAGATATAAATATAAAAAAATTGAAATTGAATGGGTCAATTGACCCCATTCAAATTGAGTGGATTCGCCTCTGCTGAGATATCTAAAAATTTGAGCTGATTTATGAAGAATTGGGACCATTCATATTTTCAAAGCACAAATCTAAAAAAAATACTCCATTCATATTTTCAAAGCACAAGTCTAAAAAAATACTTGAGAGTAGGTCCGATGGGCATCGGACCTACTTTCAGGATAAACATCAAATTTGAGAATCCATATCCTCCGCATTAACTCAGAATTTGAGGTAATGCAACTCGTCATAATCCGGACCAATCCGGCCGAAGGTGGACCGCAGGGCTCCCTTTATTCTTGCTAGTACGGATCGGACGGTCCAGATTCATTCCGCATTAACTCAAAATTGCTAGTGCAGATGATACGAATTCTAAATTAAACCCCCTTCTCATATCTCACGTATTAAAATCCTCCCCATCACGATGATAGATCCGTGGCTCTATCATCGATACAAGGTGACGATGCCCGAGTAAATGTCTTACCGCACAAGCTGAATTCCCGATTTTGAAGCCACAGCCGGGCTCTGATTCTCAGGTTATCTTCGAATGATCAATCAGATCATGCATCATCTTCTTGACCTGCTGGTATTATACTGGTATAGCACATGGAACTGCTGAGACAGTGCAGAGAGCAGTTCTTTGATGGGCCCTGCAAGTTGACACTGAACTAAATCATCCATGACAAATTGACAATTGTGATGTCTAATATGACAGTACTGGCAGATTTAAGTTTTAAATTTTCACTGGTTTGATTTGAAGATGAACTTTTGCTCAGTTACAGCAACATGAAGTAGAGGCTGGCTTTGTGCCAGAGGGGGCCAGGCCAACACGGTGTCGAGAGGTTGTACCCGGCACGAGCATGCTTTCTTCTGGCAATCATATAACAGATAATTAAGATTCATGTTAAACTGATCACTTAAATTGCATGTAATTGTTATAAGAACCAGGGTATCATCATATGGTTCACCAGTGAATACTTGAAGAAGATTAAAAAAAAAAAAACCAAATATCTTAAAAAAAAAAAGTGGTTTAAAAAATATTTAATTTTCTCTTTTCCTTGTTTTTCTGTCACAACAACACATTGGTTGATTTCATTATGGATGGTATGCATAATGAAATACACGATCTTTTCAACAGTTTCGTTTAGATAGTTTTTTTTTTTTTAACGAAGAATGGTGCAAGTATTCGATTTAGGCTTATCTGTATATGGTTCTTGTTGTTGTCCAGTGCATGTTTCAGTTCAAAATTCCGATAAATTGACAAAACCATAAGTCAGGCATTTCATCGAACACCTTGTGTGCCTATATAAAATGATAACAGTACCATCTTCACCATTAGAGATACATTTCCATTTTCCAACCTTTTGTGCAACGGAGAAGCCTCTTCTCGATTCCCATCTCATCATGCATATACCATTCCGGTCAAGTCTTGTGTGACGATGCAATTGTAATTTCAATAATTTGGGAATAGCCACTGGAGATGGGGCCCGACAATCAGAAATGGAGATACAGAGGGTCCGAGTAACTGGAGATGAAGAAAGCTACTTGGTTTGTTGCTCATAATTAATTTGAGAAATTTAAATAATAATTCTCTTTAATCCTTTCCGACCAATATCACCATAAAAGGGCAACCTTTGTAATAAATTAATATGAATAAAAGTTATCAATTTTTAGTAATTTTACTTTGAGTAAGGCTTGGGTGCTATGAAATATAGATAGCATAAGATTATCTGTGCTGCGGTCTAAAAAACCTATCGTATAAATTTCAAGTTTCGATTTAAGTAGCTCAGAAAATTGATTATATAATAAACTTGTAGAACACTAATTTTTACTATTTTTGAATTTTTTTTACTAATTTTATGATTTATGAAACATGACAAAAAATAGCCTAAATATTGACAATTTTATTTTATTTTTAAGTCATTTTTTGCCATTTTCATTGTTCCATCTCCAATTCAAATTATCCAAATTTCCCACATCCATTCCATCTCTTTCTTCAATCCAAATTCATTAAGGCCCTATTCGGCCTACAGTGGAAACGAGTGTGGATGAGAATTTTGAACTAAATTTCACTGTGCGTATGGAAAAAAAAAAAATTCACACACATAGTGTTACTGTTGAACAGGCCTAAAATTGCCCTTCTATGAGCTGGGAAAATCAACAGTTTGATTTTAACAGAAATAAAAAAGAAAAAATCACACACACAAAATTGAACTCATTATCTATTTTATTATTTAGAAATTAAAATTTTAATTCTTAAAAAAATAGATAGAACCATGCCAATGTTATGATTCCACCATGTTGCACGCTTGCACATTTTTAGGATCACGCCAATAGTGTACTTCTAGTAGTTTTCAAATTTTAAACTCCAACCTGACTACAAATTTGTCCGAAAAATATTGTTATGTGCTAACACTTTTCAGACTACAAATTCAAAAATAATTTTGTCTGAAAAGTGCTAATTATTTTTATACAACACTTTTCGGAATATAAATTCAAAAAATAATTTTGTCTGAAATCCACCATTATGGTGCGGTTCTATATATTTTTCAAAGATTTAATTTCTTAATTTCATAATTAAGAAATCGCTTTATCTACCTACCCTCTCGTTCAAATGTCCCAAGCTACCGTTGACAGTTGTCAACTTTGTCACATATTTTAAAGTACAAAATGGGCCTTATTGGGCTAACTATATGAATTAAAGTAATTATTTGGTTTTTAGATAAATTAACTCGTATTATTTAAAAAGTAATTTTAATATGCATCTATATTTTATAATATATATATTTGAAAATATTTTTAATTAAAAATTAAATTTTAGATTTATTCTTCATTTTTTAAATAGTACTTATATCAAATACGAAGCAATTTAACAGATAACAATTCCAAATTTTAATGACAGATTTGTAACGGTTTTATATTGAATGATTTACAAAATTCAATATTAACTCAAATTTGATACGTCATATTTAGATTCTTAAGAACTCATCTGCTATTTAATTTTTAAATTGATTAATAATTTTAAAATATATGTATTATAAAATTATCCTTAGGATAATATATTTTTATTTAATTAAAGACTGAAGCCTTTCGTTTTGTTCAATTGAATCAAAATGTTAGTCACTTTCAAGCTCACATCTCCCACAAGAAAAATATTATTTTAACCACCTGAATTAATCAGGTGTGAAATGTGTGATTGTTTATCTAAATTGATTTTTATTATGGTATCTATATTACATCTTGTAAAGTAGAATTAGGGTGTTTTTAAATTCACCAATTTTTTTTTTTTAAACTAAAGTCTAAAATTTATTGAATCGACTTCAAATTACAAATTCGAACCGTTGAAATCCGTCTACTTTATGAGTGATACATCTACACGCGAAAATTTAAAATTTTCGAATTAATTTTGTATAGAGTCAAGCGGTCAAAAAACGTTTAAAATAAATCCGTTAAAACTAATTTATAAACTTTCTAAATTTGACCGCTTGACTTTATACTAAATTAATTCAAAAGTTAATATTTTTTGCATGTAAACGCATCACTCGTAAGATAGACGTGTTTCAATGGTTTGATTTGTCATTTGAAATCAATCCAAAAAGTTTTAGAGTTAGAAATTTAAGAACACCATGTTTTACTCCATCTTGTACATGTAAATCTAACAGCATAATCAATTGCTGCATTTTTCTTATAATACGGATGTTTCATACAGATTTTTCATGCCAAATGTCATTTAGCAGTGAATCCACATGTCACCAGAATTTAGTGGAAAAGAGATACTGTAAGGGGATAAGGATATGGGTAGGGGTCTCATCCAACCAATGGGAAGCACAGAATCTCCTGCACCTAATCCAAACAAACCCCAACTATTCACAAAACTTTGCTTCCCTCTTTATTTTGCTCTCTCTCTCTCTCTCTCAACCAAGTCTGACTGAGTGAGTAGCTAGAGAGAGAACAAATGGCAACAGCATCAGCTCCATCAATGGCAAGTCAACTGATCACCACACCAAGGAGCAGGCTTTTGGGCACTCCAAGGGGTATCTCTGGTTTTGCTTTGGCAAACAAAAGGAGGTCTTGCCTCACTGTTAAAGCCACCATTTTACCAGAAAAAGTAAGGGGCTTTTTAAATTTATAACAAATTTTCTCAAGATAGATGTTTGCATGCATGTTTTGTTTTTACTAATAAATGGGTATGCATGAAATAAATTAGTGTCTAATAAAATGTGAACTCTTCTTATTTCATA
The DNA here is from genome assembly GCA_024447775.1 of Carex cristatella. Lineage (NCBI taxonomy): Eukaryota > Viridiplantae > Streptophyta > Magnoliopsida > Poales > Cyperaceae > Carex > Carex cristatella. The sequence goes on from JAJHPF010000022.1 coordinate 5,408,482, forward strand.
CAGTTATAGTTTTTACATAAACAATAAAATATCTGAAAATTTTAGAGAATTTATTTTATTTCTTACTGTAACAAATTAAAGGATCATATTTCCCTGTTTGTTTATACAGCCAACATTCCAAGTAATTCAACCCATCAACGGAGACCCGTTCATCGGAAGCTTCGAGACCCCCGTCACATCGAGCCCCCTCATCGCATGGTACCTCTCCAACCTCCCTGCATACCGCACAGCCGTCAGTCCGCTCCTCCGAGGCATTGAAGTCGGGCTAGCTCACGGTTACCTCCTTGTGGGCCCATTCGTCATAACCGGGCCTCTTCGCAACACCCCTTACCATGGCCAGGCCGGGTCCCTAGCCGCTGCCGGTCTAGTTGTCATCCTCACCCTTTGCTTATCAATGTACGGAATTGCGTCTTTCCAAGAGGGAGAGCCGTCGACTGCGCCCGCTTTGACTTTGACCGGAAGGAAGAAGGAGGCCGACAAGCTACAGACTGCTGAAGGGTGGGCCCAGTTCTCCGGCGGCTTCTTCTTCGGGGGTATTTCCGGCGTGGCCTGGGCGTACTTCCTCCTCTATGTCCTTGACCTTCCTTACTTTGTCAAGTAGAGATGTTTACTTCTTGTTGTGTGATCATGTGTTAATTTGTAAACTTGTATGTGTATCACTTGATTTGGTCCAACTGGTAAATGATGTATATTTTTTTTTTGGCAAAATTTGGGTAATTATGAATCGAAGTTGATTTTAGTACCAGTTTGTTTAAAAAAGAGGGACGTACAACGAACAACATAAAATAAAGTGCACACATTCAGCATTTCCTTTTTCTTTTTTTTGACAACAGCGAATAACACTCAGGAAAACGGGCACCATGCATGAGTGCGTATTCGGGGATAGCGAAGGGGCCAGTATTATTTGTGGTTTGAGATTGGTGCAGAACACATTTGAACGGTTGAGATTTTCAAAAGGAAAGCACTCAAAGTTTGAGGTATCGCAGACGAAGCGAATTCCGATGGTACCAACGCAATTTATCTGTCATGAAAAGGATTTGAGTACAGTAGGGCTGAAAACGTAACAAGTTTTATCAGTAAATTCGACGTATGTATCTGTATAATTATTAGTAACTTATTTCTAATTCGTAATTATATCGATATGGATAAATATTTGATATATAAAAATAAGGGTGAATTCATAGTTTTCTCTTTAAATTTCGAACCATTGATATGAATCTTTAAACACAATTTTCATAGAAAATTACTAATAAAATGTAAAATCCAGTCTGAAATCATGTTTAATTGTTCGCATAAACTGTTTGAACCTTAAAAATAAAAATATAAATCCATAACACAATTCGATGGATAATATGTATGTTAACATAATCTCAATCCAATACATTTTTGAAGTAATGCTTAACTGCTTAAAGTGAACACATGACACTCGAATACGTATTCTCTGTATTAACTCAAAAGATTATTTCATCTCGGTCATCTGATTTAAACAGAGCCAATTCAGATGTCTAAGAGCATCCACAATGGTGATTGTTTTTGGATTGCTAATCTGATGTGTCAATTGCTAATAGAATTGTTGGGATGTGGCACAATTTCTAAATTAGCAAATTTGCTTTAAAAGAAAACCATTGTTTAATGACACGTGGCTAATTAATTGGCTGAAATTAATTATAGCACTCTCCCTCTCTTCACAAAATTAATTGTTGGGATGGAGTGATTTAGAAATTATGAATATCTAATTGCTAAATTCAGTGATGTGACAAAATTACAACTTTTAAACTTTTTGTGGGATGGAGATGCTCTAATTTTAACACATGAGCTCTTTAATATTAGTGCGGATTCAATCTGTCCGGATTTTAAAGCTAATCGGATGATCCAGATGCATTAACTCAGGAAATTAACGCAGAGAATACGAATTCCATTACACTCTAACTTGTTCTATATCCCGAGGAACTGTTGCAATTATTCAATTACAGAAAGGAGCGGCTCCATACCATCCGGGCCAAAAGGGGATCAGACGGTCAGGATTGTGTAATACCTCGATTTTGTTTTGTATATAAAATGTGGGGATCGAATCAGGGCAAACTGTAGGATCCCTTGAGAGGATGGAGAGCGCCGCCCCCGCTCCCATCCCATCTCATCTCTGCTACCTCGACCTCTATTCATTAGCGTTTCTTTTACGAACTCTAATTATGGAGATTTTGAGAGAGAGAGAGAGGAGGATCCGAGATTAAATGGCATCTCAGAAAGCCAGTGCCTTTTGTCTCATAGGTTCTCGGCTCGCTATGATTTCGATATCTCGATTTATCTTTATTTAATTTATTTTTTTCTTTCAATTTTTCTCTCTTCATTTTCTCTTGTAGCTTTCAAAATTAGAATTTTTGTTCTCGTTCTGGGATCGGTGATCGAACGGTCATGTATAGTGTTTTTGTAGCGGTTTTTGTGAATCTGAAATCTTATTAATTGGCTGATTATTTTTCAAGCTGTACCGTGTCGTTTGTTCAGATCATATATTATTCATTCAAATTCCGATTTTGAAAGTCTTAGATAATAAAAACCAGATTTCACAAAATTTCATTGGATTTTAGCTTTTACTCAGCTATTCATAAAAATTCAGTGTAATTTTTTTTTATCAAGAGAAGTTTCTTTGTTATTTGATCTCTACAGAAAATTTGTAATTTTTTCAAGTGATTATTTTTTTTGCGCCGTATGGAGCAGCAATTTAGTTGTTTTTTTTTTTGAAACTATTATCTGATGAAAAATAATATAAAATAATAAATTGATGCGCACTCTTTTTTGAAGATGGTTAAAAATAGTTAATTCAGATGGTTTAGATTTGTGTTTTGTTTTTTCTAAGATAAAAGTATTTCATATTTTATTTTAACGCAAATAACTTTTATTTGTTTGAATTTGAATGTTTGGATATATTTAATACATGAACTCTTAATTCTGTAAAATTCTGATTAGCTGCCTGTGAATACCCGCTAAGCACACAGGTCATGTTTGGCGAGTAGAGTTATTTCGCATTAAATTGATTGCTTCAAGCAAAGTTAGATTAAATTAATTATGTTTGAATGGAGTTTGATAGATTTATTTTTGAATAATTTTTTACCACTCGACTCTATATATAATTAATTCGAGATTTTAAATTTGTATGTAGATTTATTACTCGTAAAGTATAACAATTTCAACAATTTAGATTCATTATTTGAAGTCAATCTGATAGATTTTAGTGTTAACTTCGGTGAACTTACGAGCACTCTAGTTTTACTCAGAGAAAAAAATTGTAAGATAGATATTACTCTAATTTGAGAGGTGAAATAACTTATTCTGAATCAACATAAATGTTATTCTATTTTAAATTATTCTGAATCAACATAAATGTTATTCTATTTTAAAGATGGAGTTAAACATGACCATAAAGTAAAATTGCAAGCAACCCCATTAACTGGCATTTCACAGGCTACTAGCAATACCGTCAATTGTATCCTCTTGTGACTTTGTTCTGAACAAGCATTTCTCGGGTTCTCTGACAATGTAAATGGCATCGCCAGCACTATTGTACAAGTCTTGGTTTCGATGCCATGTCCATAATGCATATGTTTCGTTTAAAACCTGAAAACAATAGAAAAGTAAGGGAACATTAAAGAATTAGCAAACTGCCATGAGATTTTTTAGTATTGTTGGACACCTTAGGTCCTCGACAATTAGAAATTATACATTATAAACATGACTGTTCGACAATTTCAAATAAACAGACGTAAGAATAACAAGATGTGAAGAACAATATGGTAATATTCTATTTTCTTTTTCCTTCAATTATTATGTCATTTGTAGAGTGATACTACAATATTTTGGGAAGTAAAGAGAGTATTTTACTTTTCGCTCATATTTTTATTTTTAAAGTTCAAATAATCAATCTGAAACTTCTAAATCTTCATATTGAAATGTACTTTGAGATCAAATTTTACATTTTTTGGAAATTTAATAAAAAACTGTGATTTTAAAAAATTCCAAAAAATATAAATTTTGGTTTCCAAACACAATTTAATATGAAGATCATGTTGGAAGGTTCGAATCGACTATTTGATATTTGAAAATAAAGTTATAAGCAAGAAATAAAACACTCTTTACTTCCCAAAACATGATAGTCCATCTCTATATAAAACTATACGTCCCAACAAATCCATTTACCCAAAGATGACCAGTAATAACTAACAAAATTACTAAATGCAATAAAAGCCAATTTGCCACACCAAATAGCACCAAACAAATTTTACCTCTAAAATGCCATGGCCAAAGCTTCCCTCTCTATAGGCACTATATTCGGGCTGTCGGTCCCAACAGAATTTTCCTGCAGCGGGACCCACAGTGAAGTTAGTGGCACATAAATTATCACTCAAGTGTGGATCACGAGTGCTCGCAGGGTCAGGGCACTTGCCGGGATCATCTGCGTGAGAAATCGCAAGGTTTTCCCTGTTACCGCCATCTCCGATTGTTATGTGGACAGGACCGCATTCATCTAATGTGTAGTTGTAAACTCTATTTGATCTCTCGTAAGCATGTACCTACCAAAGAAAGATGAACAAAGAATATGAAGTACGGAGCAAATCAGCAAAAGCAAATAGTATCAAAGATTGTTTTAAGCAATATAAAAAATTATAATGTTTCTTTAAATTACTGATACATATAAGAAAAAATTAAGGGGCAAATTAAGAAAATATTGTCAGTTTCCATTTTAGATTAAAAAAGTGCCTTTCCTCCAGTAAAACCTTCATTAATGCTCTTGATTTCAAAATTGGCGCAAAACAAATATTTATCGAGTCACCACAACTCTAAACAATTAGAAAAGGCATTTGTTATTTTGTATGCCGAGTCAAAGAAGGGTAGACTTACTTAATGATATTTGAGATATACTAACTTTTTGCACCGATTATATTTTGTTTTTCAAAAATGCCAAAAGTAACCATGAAAAATACATTTTATCTTACATGGCCACTGAAAACTATGTCAACTCCATACGTATAAAGAAGCTCCTCCATCTCTAACCTCATACACTCAGCCTCTCTGTAATGTGCTCTGTATGTGCTGTACCATGGTGCATGCCATGTGGCAATTAGCCATGGAGTTACACTCCTGTCTACATTTGCCAAGTCACCTTCCAACCAGTTGTACTGCTCGCCTAAATAAATAAACAATGAGAAAAGTAATCATCGGTAACAATTTGCACAAATTTTGAAAAAATGAATGATCACTTCTTGTAAACCTCCGTCTCAGTCTGCTCAAGGTAATCAACTCCTTAAAACAAGAAGTATATGAATATAAACAAGCATTTTTATTCTATAAAAATCCAGAGTAGGAGTTAATCATGCAAGTTTTGCTAAAGGATGCACGAGTTTTCAACACATGCTTAAGTTCCATAAAGATTTATAGACATATGCCGGTGGATATACAAAAGTTTGGAAATAAACACTTTTACTGATGAAAGAAATTCAGAGCTTTGCAGTTAGTAATAAAGATTATGAAATATAGAACCCTGCATCTAAGATGTTAGGACTGAGGATATTTTTTTGAGTAAAGGTTGGAGGTCAAGCTGCCCAATTATTAAATACCAATGGTATTACAACAAAGGATTTCTCTCATCAGGGTTCCATGATCTCCCACATCAGAGACCATGTGCCTTCGCCACTAGACTAAAGACTAGTTCTTAGTACTAAGGATATTATGAAATACACAATACGGCAACAAAGATGTATAATTTTGTAACGCATTTTTCTAACATCGCAAGGCAAGTTTATAAAAGATACCTGATCTTTTGAAGGAAATATAAGGACCAAGCATGATGAAGTGAATCCCCCCAGCATTGAATGAGTAATAGAATTCAGAATTTGATCCGCTTTCAACAGATGGAAATGCAAATCTCGATTTGTAAGCCTCAAATGTCTTGTGGTGTCCTTGCTCTTCAAGTTCATGGTTTCCTTCTACCACCATAATCGGGATCTCTGATAATAAAGGCTCCATAAACCTGAAAAAAAAAAAGTGAAAATTAAAAGGTATATGTTGAGGTCATGCCAGAGCAGAAAAAAATTATTGCCTTCTTTTTGGGGAAAATGAAACTAGAATTACCTTTTACAAAGAAGAATGCATCTAAATATTAAACATGCAAAGATAATCAACTGGGAATTATTTAAAACAACAAAAACAAAAAATACAAACAAAAGGAAAAGAAATTTCCACCTGCCCCAGTAATCCCATCGAGGTTGGTATGACTCATGAATGGGCGTGTCATTAAAAGTACAATGGTAGCAGTCAGAGCCAGTTCCATTCGTCAGGTACAGATCCGAATAAGTAACGTCCCCAATTAAAAGTAGCAAATCGGGATTGTTACTCTGCATGTGGGCCACGGTGGAAGTCGAGTTGTATGTAAGTCCAAGATCTCCAACTATTGCTATTCGGCTGGGGTAATTATGAGGACATGAAGCAGGCATTGTTTTGAAAGAATGGAGATTGCTCATGGAGGCAGCTGATGGGTCACCGCATCGATAAAAGTATCTTGTGCCCGGTTTAAGTCCTAAATTGATAAAACATATTTGACAGGCTAAGCAAAATGAAATGAAGCAGATTTTCCATAAAACCCCTATGTTCCCCCCTAAAAAGGCATTCGCTCTTGTTGTTTACTGAATTTGTACTAGAACTCAGTATGAAAATCAAAACAGGAAACGCTGAGGTCCTTCATTGGCAAGTGGCAGGTAAGGTACTGGTACATATCACAGAGAAGTCTGTACCTGTCAGACAGACATGATGAATTATTCCAGAAGTATAGTTTTTAAAGCCTTCAAAGGGAAAGAGCTGACTATAGACAAGGGAATAGCCCACTGCTTTTCTATTTAAACCCGTTTTCTTTCTTCCAAAGTGCACAATACTAGCCACAGAGGCCGGATCCAATGGCTTGATGTCCTCCCCAATTTGTGATTCCCCTAAAAAACACAAAAAATAATGAAGGTTTAAAAAGAGTCGCTGATAATGAGAAAGATTCATTTCTAAAATTCTGAATTTTTGTTTCCAATTAACAAAATTGAATGCTATTGGTGATGCAATCATGGCAGATTTTGAAACAGGTATTACACATAAGAAAGCAACGAATTATATTTAACAATAGTGTGTTCTGTTCTTTTTTATATGGGTTTTTTACCAATGGCTAAGAAATCATATCCTGAAAAAGTAACGAACTGTATCATATTCATATCCCATAGTACAGTGGGAAATAAGGGTTTAAAAGCAAAATTAAGGGTAATGATAACGCTCATCCAGAGAAAATTACCCAAATGTCGTCTAGGGTTTACATTTTTCGCTCATAAAAGGGCAACATATGTACATTTGAAAAGTGAACCAACATGAAGTTTAGAGCAAAAGAGATGAACCCTGTATTGAGTGAGAGATCGGCAAAATTTTCTGGACAGAAGTTAGCATATCTCTAAATTTAATCAAGACCTGCATGTGGAGTATAATTTACCCATTTTTGCTACCAAGATGCTATTATATTACTCATTAGTTTTAAGGACCAGCCAAACCTAATGATTTGCCTATAAATTATTAACAAATCAAATTATTACCAAAAAGGTACCAGATGGATCAGTATTCATAGTTCTGGAGAAAAACATAAGGAGGTCCCTTGCTCTGGAGACAATACCAGATAAATTCTTGTTACTTTCTGATTGAGGCAATGGCACATCAAATATTCCAAAATTAAAAACGGCTTTTAATTACAACCCATCTTATATATTTAAGTCTCTTACTATTATTTTCACAGCAGATAGCATATGGATGTTTCCAGATGAAAAACATACAGATATTACTTCTTAATTGACAGTAACTTCTTTCCTCCAATATTATATATATTTTATTAGATACATAGTTTATTTTGAACTATTTAGCATTATATTCGTTTTTGCTTATGTGATATCATTTATTTATCAAACCTTTTTTTTTTATTAAAGGGTCCGGTACACTCCAACATCATTTAGATGCTATTCTCAAGAATTCTCCAAAGAGAGACGAGGGCCCATGCCACTACAATAAGTCCACAGTTCTTATTTATCAAACTCATGCTCTTAGTTATGACATGTGTCTAATTGATCGTTAAGTATAACTATATATTCTTACCGTTTGTTTTAATTAAAAAACAATTGTATCATTCACCACAGCAGCCGACACAATTTCGTAATCTATTTGAGGGACAATGCATACAACGAAAAAAGGATCATAATCAACCATTCTTCTTTCCTCAGTTGCCGAAAGAAGAATACATTATATAGTATGTGATATAAATAAACGACCTGTGATCCATGAGATCCAGACGGAATCCTCAGTTGCCGAGAGAGAAACCGAGATCTGCTCTGGCTCAAACCCCTTGGCCCGGCGCATGACTCGCTGATCGGATTCGGGTAAATCAACCGCAAACCCTCTGAACTTGATTTGATCAAGCGGGGATGTCACCGGCTCAAATGGTCCATCGAGGGTGGTAGGTATAGAGCCACTAAGAGATTCCTCGAATAAAATGAAAATCACCCCGACCAGAGCAATTCCTTTCCAAAACCTCATCTCTCACTGTTTTTATTGGAGAAGTGGAGAGGGGACTGGAGGGGGTTTATAAAGTAGTTAAGGTTTAACGGAAATGGTTGGAGCTTTTTAAAAGGGGTTTTAGAGTGGAGAGCGAAGGTGGTCAAATTTGGTCCATTTTCCTAGTCGAAACGTCCGATTCGCACAAAGGTTAGTTAGGATGACTTTATGATTCGTGTGAATAAAATTTGCACGAATTGTGATGTATATTGGACGGAAACTATTGGGTATCGGACCAAATTTAGTCCGAAAACCTATCGGACCGAACTTTTACTCCAGCTTAAGGAGTGAGGTTAACGAAACAAAAAGAAAAAAGGAAAGGATGGCGCGTCGCGTCATGGTGGAGGACAGAGCAGGAGTCTGATCCGCTGCTTTACCTCACCATTTGAGTTTGAATCTTGACCGTTCAATCAGAACTCGAGTTAATCCAGCACAAACATTTAAAGTGTAATCCACGGGTCCTCATCCGATTCGGGATAATATTTAACGAACGGATCAGATTCAATGTCAACATTTGAGGTACCTTAGCCAATATGAATTCGAAGAGCGGAGCAGCACAGACCGGAAACGGTGCGCGGGGAATCGCGCGCGTCTTCGAACCCAAATTCGTATCCTCTGCATTAACTCAAAAGGTAATCTTTTGAGTCAATGAATCTGAACAATTCGATATACTTTGAGATCGTGCGGACTTGATTCACACTAATATTAAAGGTCCCTGTATTAAAATCTTAGATTTTCTCCATTTAAAATCAGACGGACAAGATGCATTAAATCAAAAAATTTCGTTTTGAGTTAATGCAAAGGATATGTGTTCTTCAACCACTGTGTGTGGATTTGAAGAACTCAAATCCGCATCAATAGTTGGGATTCCGGAAGCACAGTAGGTGAGGCAAACCATGATCTGAACCGTCCAATTTTCTACCGGGCGGTGCGGCCGTGCGGGTAGTCCTTAATCAAAGGCCGGAGGGCAATTGGACCGCTTTTTTATTTGAACTTCCTTGGAGAGGACCCGGCTAATGGACTGGATGGATTAAGTTCCCGTCGAATATGCGTCGCATCTCGAATCTTTTACACGTCAAAACAAAATGCCCGCACCTTTAGAATCTGTTCGGCTCCAGTCCGGGAACAGGAATGGACACAGAAACAGATAAATAGTAAACATTGGGTTACTGTTCACGTGGGAAAAAATAAATTCAGTAAACTTAATTTTTTTTTCCGCGTGAATAGTAACACACGGAATGGCAGCCAAACAGATCCTTAATGATGATACTCGATACCTGTTAAAAATTTAAATCTTGTCTCTATATCCGTCAAAACTTCAAAATTTGTTATAAATTCATTTGAGTCTGCCTACTTTAATATCGGTAATGTTCAGTCTAAATATTAATACGACTAATGTTAAAATTTATCGTATTGCCTTTAAGTCATAAATTTAAACCGTTTAAATTAATATATTTACATGTAAATTTATATTTTTTTTAAATTTATTTAGTATTGTAAGTGGTGCTTTTAAACAATTGTTTCTTATGGACTTGGGAGTAGGTCCTATCCATGGAATGTACTTTAGTTTGATAGGTTCAATCACTATTCAATTTGCTTTAAAATTTGTGTAAAATATGTTAAATTTTGTGTGTCTGCGCTGATTTTTGTGTGCACAGATTTTGAGATAGATCAGATGGTTATGGAGCTCGTTGAACTCAAAAGTAGGTCCGGTGGACCTACTTTGTTCTCTTTCTTATAAAACCAGACTTGGACATTTACAAAAAAATTACGTACAAAAACAGAATTTTTTTAAATTATAAATAATAATTATGTCATTACATCATTTCGTATGTTATCTAAATTGATTCTCGATTAGAAATACTGGATACGAATGCGATGTCATATCACCTAAAGTAACTCAAATATTAAATTTAGATCTGAACGGTTCAGTCTGCTTTAGCAAGAATACTAAAGAGCTTCCGTTCATTTCACCTCTGGTTGGATCGATCCGGATTTCGATCAGACGGTCCAAAACTAAACTCAAAATTTGAGTTACTTCCGAGAATCCGGACTCCACGAATGCCCAACCAGGCCCATATTAATTCGACTGGGCCGCCCAGGAATTATCGGCCTAAATGGATCATTTTCGAGAGAAAATAAAGCCCGATAATTTGAACAATCCCGTTATTCGCCAGTCTATCCTCGTCAAAATATTATACTCGGCATCTACTTGCAATGTTAAAGTAGGACATTTATTGGCCACGTGAATAGATTCTTACTAATCTAACCAATAATAATTCGCCACATTGGATTGATTACCATTTTGTAAACTCGAGTGAAATGAAGAAACGTCTCTAACAGCATACGGCTAGTCACATTGAGCCTTTTTGCTGACCCGCGAGACACAGCACCGGTCGGAGAGGTCGCTTCACCGTCTCCGTCTCTCCCATTTCTCACGTCGTGCGAATTGAACTGTGACAAACTCACAACAGGGAGCTTGGATCTCTCTCCAGTAGTTCCTTTTTCTCGAATCAACGATCAATCTAGAGAGTATCATCTGAAACCGAGGCACCGGATCTGATCTCGTCGCGAAGATGAATATCTTCAGGTTAGCTGGTGACATGACGCACCTTATGAGCGTTCTTGTGCTCTTGCTCAAGATCCACACTATAAAATCCTGCGCCGGTGAGTTTCTTCTGTTACTCGCGTTGTTTGGAGTCTCATTTTCGTTAAATTAGTGTTTTTTTTAGCTGCCAATTTTAATTAGGTAATTTTATGCTTTGACCGTGTTGTTCGTTGATTTTTAATATTGTGGAATTTCCCATTATCCGGTTGGTAATTATGTGAAGTTGGAAATGCATACATATGACAATGGCATTTTTCCTTTGCAAATGAGCTGCTTGAGTTGCTCATATCAAATGGGGAAATGCATTCAAGTACATGGGATGTTTCGGTAATGCTGTGCTTCTAAGGCGCTGTGCTATTTGCAATCTAGTTGACAGGCGAATTGCTTTATTTGTGGCAATAACTAAGAATTTTTTTGCAATTTTTGTGATGATTTTGTATTATTGGGATTGTCTGGGAGATGTTTTTCAATTCAATTCTGGAATTTAACAGGTTATGCTGTAAAAGATTCTCTTGAGGGTATATCTTAGTATTGGAAATTGGGACTTAATTTTGTTGCATTTGGTCTAAAAATAAGATTAAGCTTAAAAAAACCATCAATTCTAATTCCTAGCAGGCCAGTGCATTTAAGCACCACTTAACCCTCAACTATGCAATTAAGCTTTAACTTCACTCAGTTTTGCCTTAACAAACCTTGTTACCCTGAACCTTCCCTGTATTATGCCAAAAAGGAAAAAAAAAAAGGAGATAGGAATTTGATGAAGGAAGAGGGAAATCAAGATATACTGGTTGATGCATACCAAAGAATTGATGCAACTTAGACTCAGCCAATCGAGTCAATTTCAGCAGCTAAACCTCAGTTTAGTGCAGTCTTCCCTCAATTAGACAAAGTTATACACAATTTAAATCCTTACTTCTACTTGAATGAAAAGCAAAAGAAAGAAACAGAAATTGTGGTCACACCAGTACAACCTACTATTCACTACAGCGCTTCATACTGGTACCTTGCCAAAAGAGTACACATGTACAATGTGAAGACCTAATTTAGTCTCAGTTGTGCAACTTAACATTTTCTGTACCAATTTTCCTAAATTTAACCTTGCTAAACCCAATTTGCTTTTAAGTTGTACAATTAAGCAAATTATTCCATGCAAAAAAGTAGATAGCCTAACAGGTGCAAAATGCTTAATTTAGGTATTTCTCTGAAGACCCAGGAGCTCTATGCACTTGTTTTTGCAACCCGGTACCTTGATATATTCACACACTACTATTCCCTTTACAACACGGTCATGAAACTGATATTTCTGGGGAGCTCTTTCTCTATTTTGTGGTACATGAAACGCCACAAGGTGGTACGAAGGTCATATGACAAGGATCAAGATACTTTCCGCCACCACTTCCTTGTCTTACCTTGTCTTGTTCTGGCTCTGCTTATCAATGAAAAGTTCACCTTTAAAGAGGTAGTGTTAGCACTCACTTTTTCTTTTTTCTTTTTTATCGAGTGTGTATTCTTGTAACCTGAGGTGCATTTCGTATAGTCTAGCATTTTGTTAAATGTCACTGCCCCTATCCTTACTCTGCTTCTTCCAAAGATACCTGAATTAAGCACACTCCTGCTCAACGATGCGTAAGTTATGTATTTATGAGAGGCAGGACTTTTGGTGTAATTTCGTCTTTTTCGTTCCTGGTGCTTTCTTGGATCTAAACATTTGGGACACCCTTCTTCTGTACTCATATAAAAAGGAAGATGTGATGTGCACCGCACCCAAATCCTTATCTTAATTTTAGCTGTACTCACAAATAATAGCTTCAATTTTACGGTGATAAATGTGTCATATAGTTTGTCGGTGAATATCTTATTTTAGGTATGGCTGTTTTGGTGAATCGCAGAGTGTAAACTGTGAAATATTCTTTTACTTTCTAGCCATGTTAAACTTTAAAAAGTAAAAAATAATACAAAATATCTTCTATATTCTACCACATATGAAAAAAGGATAAAAAAAAGGGACTAGTTTATGTATACTGATGAAAAAATTAGGATTTACGGGTGAAGTTTTCTACATTTGGATGGGCTTATGTGGTTTTTCTCATTTTGCAAGTTTGATAACAAAAAAAGGTTCCTAGAAAGCTTGCCTGAAGTTATACATATAAGAATGTATACTCAGAAGAAATATCACCAATTTCATGCAATTTTTTTTTTGGACAGAATAAGGTTACAAATATTTTCTCTTTTTTGTGTTTTTATTAGAAATGCCACAAAAGTATTTGTTCTTCAATCACGTTGAAAGTATGTGAATCTTTGTTGTAAAACAGGTGATGTGGACATTCTCTATATACTTGGAGGCAGTTGCTATTCTTCCACAGTTGGTGCTGTTACAACGCACTCGCAACGTCGATAATTTGACTGGTCAATATGTTTTTCTTCTGGGGTAATATATTTTTTTGTGTGCTTAAAACCACTTTTCTATATGGCCCAATCATCTACTGCAAATATTCTGGCAGCCTGTCTGAGGGATTGCTAGTTTTTGCATAGTGTCCTGCACGGATGTATTAATGAAGCAATACCACTTCTTTTGGCATTTGATTTGATATATGTCAAACTACCATTTTCCAGATTGCTTCTCTTTAGTATCTCCAACTATGAGGGAATGGTAGTTTGGTGACTTTTGTATAAATTTAGATTGTTGATGTGCATCTAGCATTTTATGATGGGCATGCAATTTTTTATGCGGGCATGTTTCTCTTTAATATCTAGTATTTTATGTGGACATGCAATTATTTATCATTTGGTGAGGGTTCACATAAGATCTGTAACAAAAAGTGTCTCTTAATATGTGTGGATGTACTCTTCTTTATGATGCAGGGCGTATCGAGGTCTGTACATCATCAATTGGATCTACCGCTACTTCGCCGAACCTACCTATTCTACTCATTGGATAAGTATGTTTTATTATTTAAATCTTTAACACATTTGGTTGTTAAAACTATTATTTTATTTGCATTTTAAATGGAAGTTCATGGTAAACGTCTATAATCTTGATTTAGGTTGGACATAAAGTGCTTCATAGAATGCATTAGCTGGAAAAGCTGCATTACAAAATTTTCTAGAAGTATCATAAAAATAATCGGTGCTTGAGAAGGGCAATATAGGCATTTTAGATTAGTTGGATTTCACACCTTTGGTTGAAAGTTGCATAATGCAAGTCATCTCATTAGAAGTAAACTTAGAAAACTGTTTCTTTCCTTTGATTTATGTATAAATTGTGTAGAAGTTTTAATACTTGGTTGGTTTCAATTCTTGAAACAAATTACCAAATTCTGATTATATGATTAATGTCCTTTTCCTTTGATAGCTTGGATAGCAGGAATAGTGCAGACTCTTCTCTATGCTGATTTCTTCTACTACTATATAAACAGGTAATTAACATTTGAGTGTATTATGTGTAATCTGTTTCTTTGTATGTTATTTAATTGCTAACTTCAAATGTTCATGCAATTTTCAGTGTGAAGAACAATGTGAGGCTACAGTTACCAGCTTGAGTTCCCCCTATTTCTCACTATTTAGTTTTTCTATGGACGATTAATAGGCTTCATAGTTTATTTGGTATATTGTCATTTTTGGATGTTTCATGATAATTGTCAGGTATAATTTTGTTATCTGTCTTTTGGGGAAAAGGGGGTATCAGTTAACAATAGCAGAAATTCTCGTATGAGGTTTGAGTAGAACTATATTCATTGGGAAAGGTTCATGTCTTGTAACAGCTTTTGGAACTATATTAAAACTGTGAACAGTTTTCCTTTTCGAAATGGGCTAATTTAGTCGAATGAACTCTCCTCTTGGGCTACATGTTGGTTCGTTTGGTTTCCTACTGTAACGAATAGTTTAAATTATAAGATGTTATATGAGATTCCCAGATTAGGGAAAAGATAATTTACACTTGTTTATTGCAGTATTGGTGTTTTTAGTTGATTTTAATTTATTTTTAAAGTGAGGTTATGGCGATAGGTTTATTACAGCATGGTATGAATCCATATTTTGAAAATTGATTAACTTGATAAAAAAAAATTAAATATGAGCATATATTAGGGGTGTAAACAGATACGGATTATCCACGGATAATCTGCTTATTATCCATATCCGGATTAAACGGATACGGATAATTTTAGTATATGGAAAAATAATATGGATATGGATAATACCGTGAAGATATAAACGGAGCGGATATCCGTATATATCCGGATCTGAAATTTAATCTTTCAGCAGCTTTCAATTCATTTCACCTTTGCGAAATTTCCAAAAAAACATACATATTCGTTTAAGTCCAAGAATATTGGTAGAAAAATCATATAATCTATTAGGATAATGGATTGGTTCTTTGAACCAATAAACAATTAGTCATGCATAATCATCACTGTGCAAACTTAAAAGTCTATTAAATTTTTGTCAATTTAGGTAATCAAATTAGGTAATTTAAAATTATGAAATTTAGTAGAATTACTCAATATCTGACAATTATCCGCTCCGTATTCGTATTCGAATCCGTATCCGTTTAAGACGGATATGGTTTTCAATTTTGATATCCGTTTACTATCCGTATCCGTATCCGCTTGTTGAAAAACGATTAGACGGATATGGTTTTCAATTTTGATATCTGTTTACTATCCGTATCCGTATCCGCTTGTTGAAAAACGAATGCGGATATGGTATTAGCATTATCCGCTCCGAATTCGCTCCGTTTACACCCCTAGCATATATACATCTTAAAAATGATTTTATGCTATACTGAAATTACGAGATTAGCAAATTTTGTAGGTTGCAATAACAAAAATGCTCAATAAAGAGGGAATTTCACGTATACCCCTCAACTTCAAAATTATGTATTTTCTCCTCTAAACTTTCAAAACTCACAAATATAACATTATCTTATAAAATAATAAGACTGATATTTTTCTTAAATAAGTTATAATTTTGTATGCTTTTAATAAAGAGTAAATTTGTGACTTTTAGAAATTTAGAGAGACATACATAATTTCATAGTTTAGAGGACAAATGATTTTGAAGTTTTTGAGGGGTGTACGTGAAATCTCCCTATTTATAGAAAGAAGAGGTAATACGGTTGGACAGTTAGCTATTAAGAAAGTCCTAGAACTATTAGTCCCCCCTATTCTTTCTTATAACTTACAAAAAAAATCTCCCCTATTTCGAATTTTGAGTTGATATGTGAAAAATGTGGACCGTTCAAATATTTTTTTTTTGCACGAATCATAAATAACAATTCTAAATTAAACCCCGTTAATAAAAGCCCAATGTTGAATTCTGAAAGGCAGCCTAACCCAGTCCAATCCAACCCAACCCAACAGCATCTGGTTATTTTTCGTCTATTCGAACAGACACGGGGGAGAGAGAGGAGCAGAGACGGGGAGAGAGCGAGCAAGCGAGGAGAGAGAGAGAGAGATGGTGCCGGAACTCAGCCCTGAGGAGGAGAGGTTGCTAATAAGAGATATCAGTGTAGCCGCCGAGTCCGATACAAAGGAAGGCGACACCTTCTTCCTCATTACTCACAGGTACTAATTCCGATCCACGATTGTTCTGTGGCGTTGGTTTTGTGTTTTTTTTTTAAGTGCGAGTTTGTATATGCAGTTGGCTCTATTTTTGTGTGAAAACGTTAATTTGGGAGCTTGAGGATCAAATCGTACGCTGTGGTAATATGGTAGCCTGCCTTAGGTTTATTTATCAGTGAGATGGTTGTAGAGTTTCATTATTTTGTAACCCCCATCCTATTTTTTTGGCCGAACACAAACAGGGAATTGTTTTAAGGATTAGTTACGTTTTTAGAAGCTTGGATTTATAGGGTTTTAGAATAGTGGCTTGTTTCTCAATTTTGAATAGAGAGCTCGATGTTTAATATCGCCTATTAAGTTTTGTTAACATAAATTTACATAAATAGCTGTAGAATTGGCTTGAGCTTATGTAATTGGGAGAAATCAGGATTTGTATGTTTTCAGGTAATTTTCACTGATTTAGTGTAAATTTTCTTGTTCTATGGATTGGAGGTTAGTGAGGGATACACTTTGACGTATTTACTTTGCTCATTTTGCATAGATGGTGGCAGAGTTGGCTTGATTATGTAAACCAAGAGATGCTTGTCGAGCCAGCAAATGGGTCTTATGAGACTGCTGCTTTGAACTCACGTAGAAGACCCCCAGCTATTGATAATACTGATTTAATAGATGATGCCACATCAGAAGAGGTATCCAATGTGGAGATGGAGCTTCATGATACCTTGGTCGAAGGTCGCGACTATATATTACTACCACAACCTGTGTGGGAGAAATTGCATGGCTGGTTTGTTTTATTGTTATTTCAGTTTATCTTTTTGGAATTCAAGCTGGATCTTGGTACATTTCAGAAGCTTCTAGTACCAGTAAATTATAGAGTTTTCTGTAGTGAAATGCTGCAGTATTCCAACTTTTTTTTTTTTGAAAGATGGGTTGGGGGTCAAGCCACCCAACACATTTCAAACCCCTATGTATATATAGAGGATTTCCCCACTTTGTGGGTTTCGAACCCATGACCTCCGCAATATTCCAACTTTATCTTGATATAAAATTGGAATAGAATATGTAAAGAAACAAAACAAGAATGTGCCATGAATACCGCATAGTATACTGGTTTATGTATCAAGGAAGGGCTACACAATAATTTGTTTACTTTTTGTTTGCTTGTTTGGTTTAGTTTACTTCTGATGATATTGCTCTTTTAGGTATGGTGGTGGCCCCATACTACCAAGAAAAGCAATTAACACTGGCTTGTCTCAAGCTGATCTGGCCATTGAAGTCTATCCTCTACGCCTCCAACTAATTTTAATACAAAAAGGGGAGAGAGCTATCGTCCGGATAAGCAAGAAGGTTTGGTTTTGTCATATTCTTCTAATTTTGCCACCAGTTCAGTATTTTATCTGCTCTCTTAGTAATTAATAACCGAAATTATGTTAGTTCAGTAAGTATATGTGCATGATTAGTATTTTAATTATCTCATTGGTGGATTTACCTCATATAATTTGTTTATGAGACAATATTTGTGATATTTTGCAGGATACAGTTGATGACCTTCACAGAAAAGCCTGTGATGTTTTCGAGTTGACATTGGATCAAGTAAACTTCATTTGTAATCCTATTTCTATACTTTCCTAATAGTATAATTTCTTTACTCAATAGATAATCATGCTTAGTTTCTTGTACCTTGTGTTACTTGTGTATAGGTTAATATTTGGGACTATTATGGCCAGCAGAAACATGCTCTCATGGATAACATGGATAAAACCCTTGACGATGCAAACATCCAAATGGATCAAGATGTAATCATTCTTTCTTCATTTTGGTTTTTGCAAATTAAATCCAGCATCACTTCTATTTTTATAGCAATATATCATGGTTTCAACTAGTAGTCTGCACCTGATATTTTCTGGATTGTTTGCAAATAATATTCAAGTGTTAAATCAAGGTAGAAAGTCCCTAGACTTTTAACTTTTAATATTAATTCGAGCAAATAACTCTGTGGTTATTTCTTTGAGGCTGTATTTTTAATGGCTAAATCGGCTTTAAATAGAATTTAGTTTAGTTTGATCTAGACTTGAAAAAATAGAAGGCTTATTAGAGTTATGGGCAAATGTTCATATTGGTTCTGCCTTTTTCTTTATGATTATCTAAACTTTGATGTTACCAGAGAAAAGCTGTGTTGCTTCTGCTGTAATTGGAACCAATTGGTTTTCATTTATTTTATGAATGTTTATAAATCGTATCTTTCTCTACTAAGCTTATGAGTTGTTTTCTGAACAACAACCAACAACAACAACCAAGCCTTTAGTCCCAAACAAGTTGGGGTAGGCTAGAAATGAAACCCAATCGGAGTCACAAAAGTCAAGATAGTATGAGTTGCCTTTTGAAATTATTAAAATATTGGAGGGACAAATGCAAAATTTAAATTAAGGTATTAATGCACGAACTTTTTTTTATAGTGATTGAAATGTGATTTTTACTCTCTTTTTTACCTAGTTGAAGTATTGTTTTTTTCTGCAAATTTCTGAAATTTTATTAGCCAAATTGAAAAGATGTACTGATTTTTGTGAAAGTAAATTTTTTAAGTACATGCATACTTTTTATGAAAAACAACGAGGCACATGGTGTTGCATTTGCATCAATAGTGGTAGACATGATATTATTCACCCTTTTAATTGATGGCTATGAATTTATTAAAACAGACTAAAATTATGATTTTTATAAAAGAGATTGTATGTTATTCATGATTTGTTATGAAACTCTGGAATTTGAAGTATCTAATAAATCTAATGCAAATCTGTAAATTTTGATGAACTTTTTTGAACATTTGACACATTATTTTTATAAATCAGTTATGCATATAATAAAATAAGAGGAACACACACATCTGATTAAGAAAAAGGAGACACCATCTGGTTGGAATGGAAGGAATAGTCCCACAATCATGATTGTAGATGAATTCTTCTCTATATATGACTCTTCTCCATTTATGAATTCTTTATGGTCAGTACCTTATGCTTTGCTTGAGGAATTAAATGGTAAACTTCCAAGAATCGGTGAACAGTGGACCCTACATTTGCTCTCAGGATTCTTTGTGGAAACAATATGTGGAAGAAATGTATAAAGTGGGTCACTGTGACCCTGGATTGTAGAGAATACTTAGATCTATATGCTTTTACTGTGAAGCTGCTGTGCCAAAACTTCCCAAATTAATAAATAGTATATAAATTTGTGACGATGCAAACATGATGTACTTTCTTTGTTCTTTGGTACAGATTTTAGTAGAAATTCTCAGTGACAGTATGGATGGTGGCAGTTCCTTACAAGAAAATGGCTATCCTGAGAGAGACTCCTCTTCCATGTTAATTGATGTGTCTGGAACTACTGAGAACACAAGCAATTACTACACCTCTCCCAGTAGTGAACTCGACAACAACACTACTGCCACCACTGCCACCGCCACTGCCACCGCCACCGCCAACAATAGTATGCACGGAGCCAATCACATTGCGACACGTGGAGCAGGTCCTGTGGGTCTAACGGGGCTTTTAAATCTTGGCAATACATGCTTCATGAATAGTGCAATACAGTGCCTGGTGCACACACCAGAGTTTGCTAAGTATTTTCGTGAGGATTACCACCGGGAGATAAATTGGCACAATCCTCTGGGCATGGTTGTGAGTATCCAATTACCATTTGTCACAGCTTTACCTTTTTATTTGGAAATAGTTTTTTGTTTTTCTTTTGCACTCATGTCAAGGTTAAATGTTGTAATTTAAGAGTTTTGCTTTATTTGTTACTACCTACTAAAACTGGTTTATTTTGGGCATATCTGATTTACGTAAACAGTTGGATATATGAGTCTAGAACATTGCGGAGTGAAAATTAATTTTGGTAACTCTTAGGGCTACTAAGGATATACATGACAAATTGTACTGGGGTTTCTGTATACCCCTTCTTTTTGTCTTTTAGGGTAGACAAAAAAACTTCAGCTTGTTGTTCACACGTTCAAATAAAATTTGATATGTATTTTCATCTGTTAACTTTCATTTCGAACGTGCCATTTTACAAACATAAAGTGGTTCATGTGGGAATACTTAATGTTGTGAGTTTAGTGATATGTGATTGGTAGTGATATGTAGGGAGAGCTGGCATTGGCATTTGGAGACTTGTTAAGGAAGCTGTGGGCTCCAGGCCGCACACCTGTCTCTCCACGGCCTTTTAAAACCAAGCTAGCTCGTTTTGCGCCTCAGTTCAGCGGATACAGTCAACATGACTCCCAGGTAATATTATTCCTTTTTTGCTTTTGTTTTACCTTCCTTAAAATTACCTATAGAATGAGCAGCCATCTGGGTTAAATTTTCATTAATGCAAAGATTGGAGGCGGTGGTTACAATTCAATTTGAGATTAGTGTAAGAGCACATTGTGTGTGGAATTAAAGATTTTAGTCTAGCAACTAATAAGGGCCTTCTATTGAAGAATGCCAGTAGCTATATAATGGAAAAAAAGACCATGCAAGAATAAGAATTTTTTTTAGGTTATTGTACACTTGATAGTAAGTAAAAATTTGATTTGATAAGCTCTCATTCTTCTTAACCAGCATAGAATGTTGTTGTCTTCAGTTACTGAGCTATCAGAGCTGCTAATTCTGGTTGCTGAATTGAAAAGGTCACTGTAATTTTTGTAATAGCAGAAGCTGACAAACATACAACTCATGTTTGCTGTGCATATTGTATGGGCGTGGTTCATGTGCATTCATTCTCTTCTTTCCAGTCTTGATAATTATGATTACCTCATATGTTTAACAGGAGCTGTTGGCTTTTCTATTGGACGGCCTACATGAGGACTTGAACCGGGTGAAGCACAGACCATACATTAAGACGAGGGATGCAGATGGACGGCTGGATGAAGAAGTGGCCGATGAGTACTGGGCCAATCACATTGCCAGAAACAATTCTATTATAGTTGATGTGTGTCAGGTACCTTATAAAGCTTTTCTTTTGGAATGTTTGCAGAATCTGTGTCACCTGTTTGAAACAAAGTGCATATTGGTTTGAAAGACCTCTCTTTTGAACTTTGACAGTATAAGAGTTGAATAAAAAACATTGTAAAACAGAAAAATGACCAATTTTGATTGTTTAAATATGGTTTGTTATATAGAAAGGATGGAGTATTTATAAGGTCAGTCTTTTGGCTAGTACTAAATGTCGAGTTTCCGAAAAGAAATGTGGGTGGGGAAAGGGGTACTCTATTTTAATTAATCACATTCATTTAATGTGGGTCTGATAATTATGGTGCTACTTTAACTAATTAGGAATTTTGTGTTTGCTTTTTGATATATTTTTAAAATTAGGGTCAGTTCAAGTCAACTTTGGTGTGCCCAGTGTGTGAGAAAGTGTCGGTAACTTTTGACCCATTCATGTACCTTTCCTTGCCCCTCCAGTCAGCCTCCTCAAGAAGCATGACTGTTTTAGTCTTTTCTGGCATTTCGCCACCATCTCCAGTTACTGTTAGTGTGCCCAAGCAGGGTCGGCTCCGTGACCTTATCCAAGCTTTAAGTAACTCTTTCTCGGTCAAAAGTGGCGAGAGAATTTTACTTGCTGAGGTTCGTGCGTTTTCATTAATTACAATGAGAAGTATTGGTTTCTTATCAGTCCTTGTCTACCTGACAAATTATATGTCTACTCCTTTCACAAAATGCACCCAATAATTTTTGTCAAATGCTAGAAACCAATATCTTTGGGGTTATTACAGAAAAACAGACTAGCTTTATTAATTATGTGATCAAGTCTGAAAATCTGACTTATGGACACAATCAACTATACAGACCTAAGAACTACTTTGTTTGGTCCAGTTTGCTCATTTCTTGTAATATTTTTTTTTTGGCAATCTGAATAAAGTTGCTTAATTCTACAATTACTAATTTTCTGTAGGTACGTGGTCACTCGGTGTATCAGTTTCTTGAAGATCCAGTGCTTCTTCTATCAACAATAAAGGATGATGACCACCTGGTGGCATATAAAGTTCCCAAATTGGAAAAGAATGCCACTACTTATGTGCAATTCATTCACCACAGGGAAGAACCGTGAGTGTACTTACAGCCCTAGCTTGCTTCTGTTTACCTTCACTGCAAATAACACTAAATTTTGGTCAAACTAGTACTCAAGTACAATACTCTGTCTGCAGGTTCATTCCAAATAACAGTAATACATTACTCTGAACTTGCTAACCTCTTATAATGTTGTAGGGAACTGGCTAACAGCAGCAGCTCAACCACATGGAGACCATTTGGTGTGCCACTAGTCTACCAAATCTCACATAACAGCACCAAGATTTTTGACTTGTATCAAATTGTAAATGTCATGCTTTCTCCTATGAAACTAAACCAAGGCCCCAACTATACCGGTAACAGTACCAGTAATTATCAGACCTCTTGTGGTATGAAACTTCAGCTGCTTGAAAAGGGGAATTCGTGTTTAGACCTGTTTGAAGAAGAAGGGGAAAAGGTCATTGCTGTACCTGCGAACTCAATTTCAGCAGTTGTGTTTGTCAGTTGGTCTAAGATGGATTTGAAGAGATATGATGTCACTTCGATGGAAAACATTCCAGAGGTGGTTAAGTATGCACCTCCTTTGAAAAGGACACGAGGCGAACCTCTGTCGCTCTATGCTTGCCTGGATGCTTTTTTAAGAGAAGAGCCGTTGGTGCCAGAGGATATGTGGTTAGCTCCTTATTTTTCCTTTTGTTTTTCTGCTTTTTGTATTTTTGAAAGCAACAAAATTAACAAGGCCATAATCAGAAAATTGCATCAAAGTCTTGATTTTTCCGCTTTTTTATAAAAAGTCACGTTGCTGTTAAGAAATTTACCATTATTTTACGGATTTGAGGGACACACCTTTTATATTTTCCAATAGATTATGATAAGAATGTTATATTAGAAGGGCTTAACCTTTTACAGTGTAGATAATGTCAAAAAAAAAAATTGCAAGAAAAAGTGAACTCAGTAAAAAAATATATATATCCTATATCAATCCTTGATACTTTGGCAATGATTATTTGATGGTCAAATTCTAAATAATCATGTCATTATTGCAAAAAGGATTTGGTGTAAAAGATCCAAGTAAAGATACAAGTTTCTCAACAAATTAGGGACTTTTTGTAGTTATGGAAAATGGAGGTATCTTCTGTTATATCTTTTGATTATATGAGGGTCTTTTTGCTGATACACCTGTTCTCTGTGATTGATAAAAGGTTTTGCCCAAGATGCAAGGAGCAGAGGCAAGCTAGCAAAAAACTTGACCTATGGAGGCTTCCGGATGTTTTGGTTATTCACTTAAAGAGATTCTCTTTCAGCCGCTCAACCAAGCACAAGTTGGAGACTTTTGTCGATTTCCCAATACACAACTTGGATTTGACGAACTATGTGGCCAATAAGAGGAGCTCCCATCGCCAGAGTTACGAGCTCTATGCATTGAGTAACCACTATGGTAGTATGGCTAGTGGTCATTATACTGCACACATAAAGGTTTGTTGTTAACCCTTAAATATTATTTTATTCCTTTTTTTAGCTTTATGATACTTTAGAAATCATATTTGCAACTTGTGGCCAACATTTTTCTCTTTTAAGTTCCGAATTCGTATCCTCTGCATTAACTCAAAAGGGAATCTTTTGAGTTAATGAATCTCACAACCGCCCAATCTACTTTAAGATTCGTGTAGACTAGATCTGCACTAATATTGAAAGGCTCCTTATGTTATAGGTAGGAACCGGATTGGCTCCGTTTAAAATCCGAAGGTTGAGATTCATTAACTCAAAAGATTCCCTTTTGAGTTAATGCAGATGATGCACATTGTTAAGTTCCTTGGTCAATGCATGTAATTCTGATTTGATTTCTAATTTTGGGCACAGCTTTTAGAGGAGAACAGGTGGTATAATTTTGATGACAGTCATGTCATGCCAATCAATGAAGATGAGGTGAAATCTGCAGCTGCTTATGTGCTCTTTTATAGGAGGGTTAAAGGAGAAGATACAGCAATAAGCAACGGGAGATACCGCTTTTACAACTCTAGTCATAGATAGATCTGTGTGTTTCATTTCTTGTTTATTATATATTATCTCCTCAGCAGATGCAATTAGATCGGGAATGTAGAGCATGGGTTTGTATTATTAATAGCAATGGCTTTTTTTGACTTCTCAGCAACTAGCAGAAGAGTTCATGTAGAGTTCAGTGGGAAATTTCTCCAGTGTTGGGCTAAATTAAATTTAGTGAAATGGTCATAGCTTCGATATGTATTTCTGCTACATTGGGTAAATTAAGCAGCTAGTTTATTATAGTCGGTATTATATTTACAGAGAATGTCTTCTATGGACATAAGGACCTATTTGTAAAATGAACATATTTTTATTTTCAAAGTTCAAACAGTCGATCCGAACCGTTCATCTTGTTCTCCATATTAATATGTGCTTGGAGATCAAATTTTACATTTTTCTGAATTTTTTTACTATTTATTAAGATGGGTGCAAAAAATATTAAATTCAGACCATTGAATTTTGTACCCATCTTAATAAATAGTAAAAAAATTCAGAAAAATGTAAAATTTGGTTTCCAAGCACATATTAATATGGAGAACAAGATGAATGATTCGGATCGACTATTTGAACTTTGAAAATAAAAATATGTTCATTTTACAAATAGGTCCTTATGTCCATAGAAGTTTTTGCCATATAAATATATTAAATATACCATCAACATTCAAAGACAGGATCGCCTCCAAAAGGCTATTTTTTTTTCTGTAGCATTAAAAAAAATAAAAATAAATCTACGACATCAAATCTGTGGAATTTCGAAACTTGGCACAGACGTTGTCATCTTAGCATAGAAATGATATTTAATTAAATTTTTCAAAGTAATATTTGCTTTAGGGTGAAATGTTATTATATATCATTTACTTTGTTTTTCTAGGAATGAAATACCGTCAATGATATATAACAATGTTTTGCTCAAAAACAAACATTGTTATTTTCGTGTTGAGCTTAAAACAAACATTATTATTTTTGCGTTGAGGTAAAATATTGTCATTAATAGTGTTTCTCTACAAGAGAAACACTGTTGTCATCTAGAGAAACGCTATTGCCATCTCAGCAGAAAAATGTAGTAGCCAGTGTTTGTGTTAAAGTTTCAAGATTTTACAGATAAAGTTAGTATACAAACACAAATAGTTGTTAGAACAAAGATAGTAATACACTATATGATTAAGCCATGGTAGTGGTGTTTCACTAAGGTAGTGGTGGTTCCAACAATTGTTTCACTAAGGTCCTGTTCGGCGTGCTGATGGGAACTGAATTTTTCTTTTCCCACGCGCACAGTAAAGCACGCGAACATGGCCAAAGCACGCGAACAGGGCCAAAGGTATTAAGTGTTTCAGGTGGTACCATGGTGTGTGAAAGTTTATTACCATACATTGAGAATATACGTAGATGGTGAGATTAGGGATACAAATGATGTGGTTGAAAATATAAACATTACACCTTCAGAGGATAAGTTTTTACCAGGAACCCTAGAAAAGTAGAAATGATGCTTCGCTTCTCATGTGGGATGATATCTGCTGCGTTGACATAAGATTTTGACAAGGTTACTTTCTGAATCTTACTAAATGAAATCCCTTCTTAGCTAGCATGTTATTTTCCATAGTTGCAGTTTCAACTTGCAAAAAAAAAAAAATCGAGAATAGTGAAAGAATTAAGTAGATTTTGAGATCTAAGAATTCCGTGATAGCTCATAACATCCAGCTGGAAGTTATAAATTCTGTAGCTAGCTGACGTATAGAGTTTTGAGATCTAAGAATTCAGTGAATTCTGTAGTTAACTGACGTATAGAGTTTGCTGTATGTTTTTTTTTACTAATTAATTTTTCGATACTGGTATGCATTCACTGTTTCTTATATTTGATTTTTCTTTAGATGAGCTTATTCAATCATTTTCTGGATCCTGATAACCTATGATTGAAGTAAAAAAAACCTTTGAAAAAAAGATTTGGCTTTCAAAATTAGTAAAGAACGTATGAATTGCAATAAGGTTATTACTTTAAATCAATAAACATGTCGTTTGAGAATTGTAGCATTCGTTTTAATCATAACTCAGTAGTTAGATGCAATTTCCAATAGATCTTACCAATAAGTAGTGACGTCCAATCTATATAAAATAATAATAAAATAATAATAAAATAATAAAATAATAATAAAATAATAATAATAATAATAATAATAAAATAATAATAAAATAATAATAAAATAATAAAATAATAATAAAATAATAATAATAATAATAATAATAATAATAATAATAATAATAATAATAATAATAATAATAATAATAATAATAATAATAATAATAATAAGAATAATAATAAGAATAAGAATAATAACAAGAATAATAATAATAATAATAATAATAATAATAATAAGAATAATAATAATAAGAATAATAATAATAAGAACAAGAATAATAAGAACAAGAACAAGAACAAGAACAAGAACAAGAACAATAACAATAACAATAACAATAACAATAACAATAACAATAACAATAACAATAATAATAACAATAATTTTTTTTTTTTACAAAGGTATAATATTACTTATTTGGAAAGTATGTACCTTTATAAAAAATAATAAAAAAAATTATAAAATTTGGTCTCCAAGCATATTTATTATGAAGATCATGTTGAGTGGTTTGGATCGACTATTCAGACTTTGAAAACAAAGATAAATGATGTGGAACATATTAGAGCCCAATATTATGGTGCATTTGAACTTTTCCTCTGGCACTTTATATATTTATTTATTTCAACTTTGAAGCAATTGGTAATAAGTAGACTTACTGAAAATGTACACAGTACCCATATTATTGCTTCTTAAATGGGATTGTAATTTAGCAAACCTTCCTGCTTAGCGATGTCAGTTGGTCCCTGAACCAATTGTTTAAGACTACTGGCGTAAATTGAGAATCATCACCAAATTTTTTTTGGTCGAATAGCTTCTCCATGCAAATAAAGAATCAAGAATACCTCGCCATTTCAATGGACCCTCGTGACTCCGCTGCTCTCCAAATAGAACAGCAGAATTTATTATTCTAATTTCAGCCGTTAAATTTTTCATGCACGAATCTCAACACAAATAAATAGTTGAAATTTGAAGGACTTTTCAACACAAATAAATAGTTGAAATTTGAATAACATGATCTCATATTTTGGAGAGCAGGCGGAGTCGGAGATCCGACCGTCATAGTACTCACAAAATAGCCACTAAAATCGATGCTCCCAGCTATATAGTAAAATCAGAGTTGGACGGTAATTTAGTCAATTTTTCTACCACCACCGATTTCAAGAATTCGCATCCTCTGAGATATCTCAAACTTTGCGGGACATTTTGGAATATCTCAGTCGTTCAAATGCATCCTGCACGAATCTCAAAGCTCAAATAATTTTGGCCCCCTACGGTTTCCCGAATAGACACCGGACACGTTAGTCACGCAAAAATTGAGATATCTGAGAGGGTACGCACCCCGATTTCAATGGTAACCTGAAACCATATGCTTCTGCTCCTGTTGCTTGATAATGAACCTTAGTTTTTCTATGCGAACAATGAACCGTAGTTATAATTTTTACCTTTTGAAGTAAAAATAATAATAATAATTAATTATCAAGTCCGAGCTCATCGTGACTTAAAATTTACCATGTTAATTAGCAACATTCAGCATCATACCGCATGAATTGTTCTACAAAAATCTTATAGTATATCATGGGCGGATGCATGTACACTCATACCGCATGAAGTGTGTATTTCTGGATTTAAATTTTTTAATTCGATCCAGTACTAATTATTCGATGTGTCTATTTCTGGTTCGATATAATGTCTACTTCTAATTCGAGTTAGTTCAATTTTTGAACCGATTACTTCTGAGTTTTGGTCTATTCTGTGTATTTCGTTTTTTTTTTCAAATATGCAATACTCTATTTCGTAAATAGAATGAAATAGAATATGATAACAAGAAAGATCTGACGGTGGGATATATTATTATAATTATAAGAAATGGGTTGGCCGAACTTTTTGTATCTTTTATTATTTAACACTTATATTTCGGTTAAATTTTTATCTAAATTTTGACTTCAATTTGCTAATTGGCTAAGAGCAGTCTCACTTTGAATTAAGCCAAACGAATTTTTAATTAGCTTAGTAAAAATATTTCAATATTATGTCAATCAATTTTATGATTATAACAGATTTTATAACATACATAGTTATAGGAATTGAGTTATAATTGTATATCCGATAAGTTAATGGATTTGAACCCGATTAGTTATTTGAATCCGATTAATATCCTAGCTCGACAGAAATCTTGAATCCGCCCCTAAGTATACTCAAATTTACAGTGTAATAAACAAACTGAATAAAGAATCAATATATCTCCCTCTAAAGTCTAAACCCCAATACAAAAAATGGTCCATCAAGAAAAAAAATCTCGATCGATCATAGTTATCTGCCTCGAGAAATCGAATCAATTGTATGCTGAAAGCAATCCGCGTCGCACGGGACTCTCAGCACGCCTTGCTGGTACCCGAATTGCTCGGTAGCTTGATCAAGCAGAGCAGTTATGAACGGTTCATTAAGCAATTTGACATGCACAAGAAATCTCTCCTCCCCTTCCCCTGCCGTGTCAGTAAGAATCGGTACATAGCCTTTCGGTACTCTGTTCTTGAACCCGTCTTCGTTTGTGAGGCGTGCGTACAGCTTTGAGGCATCTCTCTCCTTCCTCATCCAAACCATATTTTTTTCCCTTTGTTTTTTTTTTTTTTTTTCTTTTGGTTTCTTGGAGAGTAGGGGAGAGAGAAGGGAAGTGTTGTTGGAGCTAGGAGACGTTTGTTCTGGTTTCGGTCTTTCAGGAGAGGAAGCTATATATATATATAATATAATATATAGTCAGGTAGAGAGATGATGATTAGGAATAGTTCTTGGAAATAGAATCAAGATTAAACGGTCAAAGATTTGAAAGGAGGAGAAAATTTAATGAAAAGACAACGACATTATATGGGGACCGTCCTATAGTGCAAATGGATTGGATAACAGTAAAATTATATCTGTTTTTATTTTTCGGCATAATATATATTAATTATTTAGATATGGATAATTAAAATTCAAAACTATATCTGTATCCGTATTCGCACGAATATTTAAATATCGGATATCCATATTTAATTTTTGAATACAGATTTAGATACAGTTGGATATTATCCGATCCATTTGCACCCCTAAACCGTCCCCACCCATGTCCAGGTAACCTGAAATAATTTAAATTTTAAATTTGAACCCTGACCGTTCGATCATAATTCGAATCAAAGATGGAACACACAAGATTGCTTTAATATTCCATCAAAATAGATCGGACGGGTCAGATCCAAACTCAAAATTTGAGATACCTTAGGTGGCAAGATGAACCGCGCGGAGAAAACAGATCGAACGGTCCAAATCCAAACTCAAGCGTGCAAATTTTTTGACTCGGTTTCCAATCTTGGACCGTTTGATTATTAGGGGACCAAACAGCCCTTTATGACGTAGTCGTTGCCGTTGGGTTATAAGCTTCACACTTTGAGCGTTGATCGCACATAATTCGCACACTTAGTTTGAAGAACACGTGATTGAAATGTTTTTTTTGAAGTACAAATGTGAGAGTCAAGTTTTCAGATTCTATTAGTTGAAATGTTAATGTTAGAAATAATAAATTTAACATGTATAACTGTATAAGTTCCCTCAGACAAGAATTCGGATCACCCGTTACTCCACGTAGAATTACAAAATTTAAACTGTTTCAAAAATTATAGCACAAATTTTAAAAAAATCTTCTATGACACCGAATTTCAATCGAGTCGATTAGAAGTTCATCTCAGGTACATACTGCTTTGAGATGTAGTTTTAGCTTCTTCTTTTTTAATTTCTTTTTTTAAGTTCATGCTAAATTTTTTAATGAATCCGAAATAACATGGTTGCACCTCGAGCTTTGTAAATTTTTAATTAACTTTGTCTTATACAAATTGTATTCATAACTTAGTTGTGGATAATCTATGTGCATTAATTTCTTTTGATGAAAGTCAAACAATTATATTATATATGGCTAACAACAACTCTTTAGCATAACACTAACATATATGAAATAATGTTGGCCATATATAATATAATTGTTAGCGGTATAATCGACAAGATCAAAATTTGTATTTATAAAAACTTGTTATTATTTTTTAGATAGATAGAAAACTGTTGTCTTTGATTGGTCTATAATTTTAGATCAAGGATCTTTTATCTATCTAAAAAATGGTAAAAAATATTTAAGATATGTGTGTGTGGGGTCACCAAATACATTTTATATGAAGATCAAAATGTTTAGATTGACTGTTTAAACTTTAAAAATAAATATCACATTTGTTCAAGAGGATTTGCTGTCACATGCATTGGCATATCCATGTGCTGCCTATTCCTGAATTTGAATTGTTTTTTATTTTGATTCAGTACTAATTGTTCAATGTGCCTATCTCTAGTTCGATATAGTATCTACCTCTGGTTTGAGTTAGTTCGATTCTTGAACCGATTTCTTCTGAGTTTTGATCAATTCTGTGTATTTCGTTTTTTTCGGATATGCGATGCACTATTTCGTAAATAGAATGAAAGAGAACAAGAGAACAAAAAGACTGACGGTGAAACTTATTATTACAATTCTAAGAAAATAGGTTGGTCGAACTTTTTGTGTTTTTTATTATTCAAAATTTATATTTCGGTTAATTTTTTATCTAAGGTTTGACTTCGATTTGCTAGTTGGCTAAACAGTCCCGCTTTGAATTGTGCCAAACAAATTTTTAATTAGCTAAGTAAAAATTTTCAATGTCGTATCAATCGATTTTATGATTATAAAATAATTTATAATAAACATAATTATATGAATTGAGTTGTAATTGTATACCCGATAAGTTAATGAGTTTGAACTTAATTAGTGTCCTATTCTAACAGAAATTTTGAGTCCGTCCCAGCATGCATGCATGTACTATCACATGAAACAGAAATAACATAATAGTGGTCTAAATTCCACGTGCTACATGCTTGACTACATAGTTTCAGTAACAGAAAGTTCCTTAAAAAACATTGAAATTCCTATGGAGGCCAAAGAAAAATTAGAAAATGAGAAAGAGTCTCTGTGGGATTGTGGGCTATTCCAAAGTAAAAATGAAGTCACAAATATTTCACAATTTGTTATTCCCACGTTTCTGTTAATCATTCTGTATTCTTTGTTGACTGTATGGTCCTTGTACTATTATATAATAATAAGAACTTTAAGAATAGATAATATAATTTATATCACCTTAGAATTCGTATGCTCTGTATTAACTCAAAATGAAATCTCAACTGTCTAATTTGTCGTAAGATTCATACTAATTAGATATGTATTAATATTGAAAGACCCTCTATATTATAAGCAGGAGCCGCATTGGTTCTGTTTAAAATCAGACGGTGAGATTCATTAACTCAAAAAATTGTCTTTTGAGTTAATGCAGAGTATATGCGTTTAGATACTTCGGTACTTCATCTTTCAATATATATATATATATATTGGTACAAATCTTTTCTTTTTTTTGATAGTTGACGAGAATCGCCAACAATTATATAGAGAGAGAGAGAGAGAGACCGAATTATTTCATATTTTGACCAGATGGTTCCGATTCAAACTTAAATGGTGAGATAATGCAGAGAATTTGGACTCTTTGATAATATGAGTGTTCATCTAAAAAATTAATTGCATGAGATTATTAGTTACATTGGCCGTTTTTAAGTCCATGCAATTAAGTTGTGCGTTCATGCAGAATTCTTTTTATGGGCTTCATTTACCCATACAAATATTTTTAATTACCCATGCTAGTAATGTTAATTCTAACAGTGATTTGGCTTGATAATATGATATGAAGTGCAAATAACTTAATAATAATAATAATAATCGGTCTTTAATAGGTAGTCAATTCAAAACGAAATTAATTAAGAGTCTTTCTGATTTCTCCTTAACAATGAAAAAAAAATGGACCAAAGCAATTCAGTTTTCTCTAATTATAGAGGTCATTTGGTAACCTCTCTTTAGCATTAATTAATTAAAATAAGGATACCACTGTGTATAAAGTTTATTGTCAAATAAAAATATACTATTTGAAAACGTATAGGAACAGTATTTTTTTTTTTACACTATTTGAAAGAAAGACTGAAATAGAGAAGAGAGAAGATACTATTTTGATGTTATATTATTTTACATGAGTAGAACTAGGGTGTTTCTAAGTTTACCAACACTCTTTGTGAACTCAACTTTAAAATTTATTGGATTAATTTCAAATGACGAATCTGTACTGTTAAAATCCGTCTACCTTACGACTGATGCATCTACATGCAAAATTTTTAAAATTTTAAATTAATTTGTAAAGAGTCAAGTGGTAAAAAAAAGTTCAAAAAATAAATGCACTAAAATTAATTTATAAATTTTCTAATTTTGACAGCTTGATTTTATACAAAATTAATTTGAAAGTTTAAAATTTTTATATGTAGACACATCACTCGTAAAGTAGACGGGTGTTAACAGTTCGGATTCATTATTTGAAGTTAATTCGATATATTTTGAAGTTGAGTTCACAAAGAGAATTGGTGAACTTAAGAACACCCTAATTCTACTCCATTTTACATTGTCAAATACATTTGATACTATTTCGGAATACTACATCATACTTTTCTAAGTATCATATTTTTTTTTTTGCATGATTTTTATGTTTTGTCAAATGACTTCTTATGGGTCAGTGAGTTGTAACTTGTAAGCAATTTAATGACGAGCAGCTTCCGTCGTTTGTTTTTTCAAAATTTACCTTGACCGTCTAATTTGAAATGGGTGTGGCAAACTTAAAACCGTTCCAACAATGAAGTTATGGACAGAAGCCAAATTTGAATGTACAATGTTATAAAGATATTGAAGAATCAGTTTTGAATAGAAAATTAATAATTAATTTATGTTATGATACTTAAATTATTTTGAATAAAAACCATATCATCTCATGTACCTCAAGAGGTATAATATATTTTCGAGTCAAAAATCAATTCGATGTCTATTTAAAATTACCGAGGGTTCTGTTTTGAGATTTGTTTCAGATTGAAACGGACAACTCAGATCTCATCCTACCCGTTCAGATATTGCACTGGATCTGAATTAAGTTTGTCAAAAACCCAAGCCCAAGGCCCGGATCCGTATCCTCTCTATTAAGGATGGGCCTCACTTTACGGTTTGAGATTAAATCTCAACCGGTTTAAGATTCGGGAGGAAATAGGGGGACAAGTTAAAATGAACTGTCCAGATTTAATAATTGTAAAAGATTTCCTTGTGCGGTAAGAGAGAGGATGTGAATTCGCCCAAGAGAGGAAATCAATTAATCGAACCAAACCAAGCTCCTCCGTCTCTCTATCGCGCTCGGCGCGGAGCAATGACATCCGTTCGATCCGCCGCCGCCACGCTACCGCCCATCCGGGCCGCACTAGCACGGTCGAAGCGAGAATCGATCAGGCGGGAGCTGGAGTCATGCCAGATGCTTGCGGGGATATGGTGCCACGGCCTCAACGTGCGCCAGCTCCAGTCGATCCGGGCTTCGCTTCCCTCCAGTTCCAAGCTCCTCGTCGCGAAGAACTCTCTAGTGGAGAAGGCGATCGAAGGCACTAAGTGGGAGGTTCTGAAGCCCTGTGCGAAAGGTATGAACGCCTGGCTGTTTGTTCACTCCGACGAGATACCCCCAGCGATCAAACCCTACAGGTAAAGGCAAATGTAGAATTTTGATTCTCTTATTATATGACTTTTGCTGGTTTGCTTATATTCTGATTCTCATATTGGAATTTGCACTATAAGTACTAATATCATTTCTATATAAAAGTAATTTACTTAATTGCCTCTTGGGTATGTGCTTGTTTGTCATTATCTCGATTGGTTGTAGTATACTGGTGTTCGACCAGACTACAAGTGGAAAACTGTAAAGTTTATGTTTTCATACAAAGAGGGGGGGGAGAACAATTGGAATGAATGAAATGATTTTATTTCTTGGTTTTATACTTTATAGCTGATGGTCTGGTCTATATATAGACCTAATTACATTGGCTATTCTGTTACAAAGTAGTTGCTCTAACTAACTAAACACAAGCCTAACAGACACAATCGGTTGCAGTTAGGCTTATCTATTATTTAGACTCTATCAGAAACTGATACCAGTCAGTAATGAATTCACCTTCCTTCGCTAAGTCTCAGGATAGTAATAGGAATTTTGTATTTCATCTGATAGATTGTCATACTTGCTTTGTACCAGAATTACTTGTAACAGCGATGGATTCTACTTTTATCGGTAGAGTATCAATCGGCAATGAAAACATTCTTATTTATCTTTCTATGTATATATAGCTTAAAGGATCTGTCCCAAATTGGCCCCTGAACATTCTTTTCTTCATTTTTTGTTCAACCAGGCCATTTTTTTTTTCTGTCCAATTGATTTATTTGTTGGTGCTAATTCATTATTATATTGCACTTGAATTATGACAAAAGAGTTCCTTAAGGTCCATGTGCCTTCCTATCGTTGTATTTTTTAAGTAGCAATTAAATTAAGAATGAAATGTTTTATCCTGGCTCACCAACATCTTTGCTACAGGGATTTCCAGAAGGAATGGAAATTAGCACTAAATGACTTCACTGGTGCAGTTTATGAGGGGAAATTGTACGGCCCTGATGATTTTCAGGCATTAGAGACAATGCCAACACGCATGGAATCGTACCGGTTCTTGCTTGGATGCTTGCAAAGCCCTGCAGTTTCTCTGCTAGGGTTGCTTCAGACAAAGCAACAAGAAGTTGGCGGTGCTGAGGCTGTGGCGGTTGATGCTGAGAAGAACTAAGTGCTTGAGGTTTATTATAGATCTTCTCAGTTTTTTACTTTATAATAACAATTATTATCATGACATATAGGAAATTAGCTTGTGTTTGCCACCAGCAGTATTAGCTCCCTCCATGTTACTGTGTTCCATTTGTAGTATTTGTTAGTAATATTGTTGGTTAGTGATATATTAGTTAATGTGCAATGAATTTTCCTTTTTACTTTTGAAGGATTCCACAGGTTTTCATCTGTTTCTTTTGTCCTATAAGTTGATGTTAAATTATTAATTATTTTGGTAGAGCCATTTTGTTTACAATCTTATTTTGTAATGCTCAAAAGTAAATATAGTATACTTGGATGTTTGTTGGTGTTTTAGAAAGTGAAAAGGAAGTGCCCGTTTTAATGAGATAAAAAAACAAGTATGTATGCATATCAAGTAGCCAGGGTGGTTATTGCAACCTTAATGAGTCTTATTTTAGTATCTTACTGATGCATTTCGTGACAAAGAATAACCTGAGGTTGTTATTAATCCAGTATGGGATATTAATACTTGCAGTTGGAACGGGATTTTGAATTATAGTTATTATAATTTCATTTTCATTTCTGAAGTATTTATTTTTCATTGTAGGTCTATAGAAAATTATAAGGGTGGCAAAGTCAACTTCCTGCGACACAGTTGCTGTTTGTGATTTTATTGTTAGATAGCAATTTTTCCAAGGTCTTGGCTGCTTTAAACTGAAGTAGACAAACTTTTGTAACTCGGAAAGCTCCTTTATATGTTGTTTCATCATTTTGCAATTTCTTTTTGTATTTGAGTACCTGTTTAGCATTTTTATTTTTACCTTTTAAAAGTTAGCTTTTACTATAATTGTTTTTAAAGAAATCTTATTGATAATAAATTGAAGCAATGTGGCTCTCCAACTAAATAACTCTTAAATTTTCTTATGATTGTTTTGTTTACTTTTGGTTTCTTTATTGAACCTGCCGAATTGAGAGCTGCTGCTAACTTGCAGCTTTGCAAATAGCATCATGGTTGTAGTCTTGTAGATTTCCTCAGAACCCACCTTAGTTATCAATTATCAAACATTCCAGGGTTCAAACCCATAATAAAATAGAACTTGCTGTCATGTTTCACCAAATTGGCTCCGCAGCTTCTAAAAAAAAAAAATACTGCAATCAAGTATTGGCTCAAGTGCTCCAATAATTGTAGAGAAATTCTTAAATCGATTCTTTACAAGCTTTATTTCCACTAATTGCACAAGATGAGCAAACTCAAAAACAATAAAGTAGCTTTATTTCCACTAATCTTTAGGTTCTGACAAAGAGATGCGAGGGACGACAACTGGTGCACCACGAACCCTTTCAAGACAATAACTTATCCTCAGTGGCCTTCCTAGTAAAACCTGCACATAGTACATACCCAATACAAATATTTTGTTTATCTTACAAGATCAAGTTTTTATCAGGTTAACAAATTGATGCTAATATACCATGATCCTTTGTTTAAATAAGGTCAATTTTGTTACCTTTCCATTCATGACATTTTTGGCATATTTGGCATCTTCTTCATTTGAAAAGTGAACAAATCCGAATCCCCTTGACCTTCCTGAGTTCTTGTCATACATTATTTTCACTGCATCAGCCAAGCAAAATATCATTCTCACTAGTTTCTTTGCTTGTGGTACGCAAGCCTCCATCAAAGTTTGTTATTATCCAGTAAAAAAACACTATTAGAATGCCCCACCTTCAGTTACTTCACCGAAAGAGGAGAAAGCATCCAAGAGAGATCTATCATCCACCGACCATGACAAACCTTCATATGAGCACAACATAACTAACATTAAACTCTGCTATTTAATTTTTCGAGAAAATACTACTATCAAGTTGGTAAAGCAATACCAGCAATAAAGAGCTTAGAATTGGAGACAGGCTGGGAACAGAGAAAGCGCAACTGCTGGAGAAGTGGTGCATGAGACTGTATGAATCCGAGCCTACTCAGATACGGAAGCATCTTTCTACTTCAATCTCTTAGCCTTTTGATAACTATCTGTTTTATATAAAATGTAAAATGTGCATGAAATATACAGGAAAGCAAGGAAATTGACCAATATCTTCAGCTAGACATTTCTACAAACACCTTAAGTGCATGAATGCCCTGCCGTGATCAGCATGTACATAGCGCAGTTCTATACTCGAACCTAATTGAAAACAAAGCGGTGGTTACTGCGCGAGAGAAGGTGGTGGCGTGATGTACTGACCGGTGGGACCAACTGGTATCTCTAGTCGCTGACAAAACGAGACCTATGTAGGGAGAAAAGGAACAGAAATCCTGAGCAGAGAGCGAATTCGATGACGGAGACTGCAGACGGCTTCCTCCAGACAAGCACAACAATTTGAACCTGCCAATCTACGCCGTTTAATTCAGATCCGACGGCCTTGGTTATTATGTAGGACAACGGGTTCTCAGTAATATAGTTAAAATATTTAGTTATTAAGTTGTTATTCATCCGGGGATGTAGCTCAGATGGTAGAGCGCTCGCTTAGCATGCGAGAGGTACGGGGATCGATACCCCGCATCTCCAATTATTTGTATTTTATCATTTGAAGAAAATTTCTCACATAGATTTTAGAGTTTAGACGCTTAAATTTTTTTCATTACTGGTTTCTTCCCAACAATGCTTATATTGTTGTATCGTGCTTCTCTTGTCTTGTATTATAACCATAGCAATTTTTTAAAAGTCATTTGATCAAGTGTTGTAAATAACGGTATGTGATTGTCGGAAGGACAGGATATCATCAAGCGATTAATCGGGAATAATCAACTATAATCGGAATTAATCGGGAATAATCAACTATAATCAGAATTAATCGGGAATAATCAACTATAATCGGAATTAATTGAAAATAATCAACTATAATCGGAATTAATCGGAAATAATCAACTATAATCGGAATTAATCGGGAATAATCAACTATAATCGGAATTAATCGGCTAATTAGTCAGAAAAATCCGTGATAGTTTGATTACCATAGCAATTTTTTAAAGTCATTTGATCCAGTGTTGCAAATAACAGTATGCGGTCGTCGGAGGGACAGGATACTGTTAAGCGATTAATCGGGAATAATAAGCTATAATAGGAATTAATCAGCTGATTAGTCAGAAATATCCGTGATAGTTTGATTACCGCCAACTATTACCGGTAAAAAATTTAAGTCATTTGATCTAGTGTTGCAAATAACGGTATGCGGTCGTTGGAGGGACATGATACTGTCAAGTAATTAATCGGCAAAACAATGAGAAGTATTTGGCGCTGTTTAATTTTATTTTGAACATTAACAAGTCACCATCATTAACCATATCAACCGGACACCAAGTTTATTTAATCATTTTATGACAGTTACAAATCCAACATCACAACATTTGCAATGTAAATAAATGTCCAGCATCTTCATATTCTAATATTTGCTTATAATATGCATGTCATTTGATAAGTTTGCAAACTATATATTGCACGGGACATAGTACATAGAATATGCAATACAAATTAATTGATATCGGATATCTCTCCCAATAAAATAATAATATAACAAACGTCAAAAATCTAGAATTAGCCATAATCTGACCCCCCCAAAAAAGGTGAAATTTCTGGTCTAAAATGAATTCAATGTTCTAGTAATATTTAATAATCAAGTCATTTGCATGAGCATGATAATATTAATTACATGCAACTTGTACACAATAACTAATTAACAAACCAAAAATCATTACTAAATAGTTAACCATGCTAAAATAATTTTTATGGTTAACTTGATGGGAAACAAATCTGCTGTTATTCTTGAGGAATCTCGAGAATAGCATATTCTTGCGATTAATTCCATCTGTTCACACTTTTTAAGCACGAATCTCAATCAATATCAACAGATGAGATTGGAATCGCAGGTTTCTGTTATTCCTCAAGAATAACAACAGATTTATTTCCTAACTTGATGGCCTATTAGTCTGCTCATCTCCGTCCTCGACATCAATGAGCGCATCATACATCAAACATCTTGGCTTCCTTTTGTCGCGGTCGGGTGGGAATAACCATGCAGTGTATACAATTGAGTGTGCATCTTCTACCATTTGATCTTTCTCACCCACCTCATCATGGCTCACAACGTCTTGTGCTATGTTGAGGTTCCATGGCAACTCTTCAAATGTTGTTCTATTCTCCGATGACCAATTAAGAATGTCATTCTTGCTGGCTATGGCATTTACCTAGTTTGTTCATAGAAAATTATCAATACCAGAATAAACCCTAAATTCTAAATCCTAAACTCTAAATCTCATAGAAAATTATTAATATCAGAATAAATCCTAAATCCTAAACTCTAAACTCTAAATCCGTAAATCCCTAAACCCTAAACCCTAAATCCTAAACTCTTAACAAACTAATTTAAATGTTTTTATGAATTTTCTCATTAGACAACTATTATTTGGGGTTAGAATATATATTACCGGTAATCAAATTCCAATAAAATATTGATAATACTTTAAAATTCTAAGTTTCAAGTACACTTTTGAAATACTTAAAAGTTAATTAAGTTCAAACCCATATATATAGTAAAAAAAGAAGGTAAAGTCAAACATCCAAATTTAAAATCAAAAGTTTGCCTTACCTTTTCGGAACAATTTTCTTTGATAACCCTCCTCCTCTTAGCGGGCGCATCATCTATTGAACAGGATTGTCTTTTTTCATTCGCCTTCTTAATATTCGTACCTTGGTTAAAAAGATTTTTTATCTCCATTATTGCGAGAAAGAGAAGAGAGCGAGAGCGAAGAGAATGGGGTGAGAATTAGAGAATATATATATAGAGATAAGAGACGTGGAGGAACTACAAAAATAACATGTTATTTTTATTCAGATTTTCTATTTCCAACATTGAGACTATATATGGGTACATGATTAATTTTTTTTATGATTATGAATATAATTAGAGATATTAAAAAAATAAAACAGACCTTGATGAGCATCTTTTACATATTCTAGAAGATATTAAAATAAGTATTTGAGGGAGACATATATATATATATATATATATATATATATATATATATATATATATATATATATATATATATATATATATATATATATATATATATATAGAGGTTGGCTAATATCAAATCAGTTGTTCCTGAGGTCTCGTGCAACCAAATCGTTTTTCAATTTTCGAAGTCCAAATCGTCGATCCAAACCGTTAGATATGTTCTCTATATTAAAATGTGTTTGGAGACCAAATTTTACATTTTTTGGGATTTTTTTACTATATATTAAGTCACTTTGAAAAACATTGATCCAACGGTGGCTTAAGAAAATAGTAAAATTAGAAGCCACCGTTGAATCAACATTTTTCAAAGTGGCTTAATAAATAGTAAAAAAATTCCAAAAAATGTAAAATTTGGTCTCCAAGTACATTTTAATATAGAGAACACATCTAACGGTTTAGATCGATAATTTGGACTTTGAAAATTAAAAAAACGATTTAGTTGCACGGGACCTCGGGAACAACTGATTTGATATTAGCCAACCTCTCTCTCTCTCTCTCTCTCTCTCTCTATATATATATATATATATACTTTTGACAACAATAAAAATTTGGAGAGCGAAATTTTAAGAACGATAATTATAGGACATCAATTTATTTACTTTAATTTAAAACTCTCTATAGATTTTGCTATATATAAAAGTAAGCGCATAGCTAAAAAATAGAACTAAATGGATCAAAACTTAAAGAATATATTATTTTATTATTTCTATTGCATAAGAAAATAAATACATTATTATTTTAATCCTATGTAGATAATAGTGAAAAGATTAATTTGTCTAATGTATATTTTGGGGTACTCAATGTATATCCAAAATATCAATTAATATCTCTAAAGTGGGACAAACATAATCAAAGATATGATTTTGAATTCAAAATAGGCACACACAAAAAAATCAGCATGTCTCCTGTGAAATTAATATCTGATGACTCGGTAAGAATCAACCGAGTCATATTGGAAACTCAAATAGTCTTCAAAAAAACTTTGTTTTATGCTAAGAATATTTTTTTTATAAAAATAATTAGTTTTTTCAAAATTATGCTAATTATATTGAACTCGAAATAGTTTAATGTAATGCAATAATAAAAATAAAAAGATGAGGACCTAATTGAATTAATTATGAGTTTTAAAGACTAATAGCCCTGTTTGCCAAGATTTCAAACGAAAAAAAAAAAGATAAATACAAATAAAACATTGTCTTTATACTTGATAAATGATCTAATTAGACTTTTTGATGAAATTTTATTGAAAGTTATATCAAAAATAAAGTAACATGAAGAACATATTTTATAATTAGAAATAATATTGTACTTATTAAGTCTCTTGAGTATTCATAAAAGTGAGCTAATTCATAAAAGACAAACAAAGAAAAATGAGCTAATTCATAAAAGTGAAATATTTTTTTATTGAATTAATAGAAAACTGAGCTAATTCAATAAAGACAAACAAAGAATAGTTGGTAGCCCTTAATTCAAATGTGGGTAGCTTAAAAAAATAGTACTATTTTTGAATTAGCTATATCCTTGCTCCAAAAAAATGTATGTAAATCCTGCAAGCAAGATGTGTTACTGATACTTAATTAATTTATAAACTATTAAATTTATCTATAATTGAAAACAAAATAATATATATTTTCAAAAAATATTAGCCCAAAATAAATAAAAGAAAAGAAAGTAAATAAGAACTGACATAACAAACCTTAATCGGTAAAAAAAACATCCACATTTCGAATAATCAGTTAAAAATCAAATACAATTTGAAATTCTAACTACTAAATTACAAATACACGAGAAAGGAAAAATAGTACATTTCGCTAGGAAAAGGTCCAAAAAAGTATTGTTTATCTAAAGGTCGAAGGTTCAATTTCCCCTTACGACTTTACATCATTTGCAAAGATTTTCCAAAAAAAATTACAAATACACATTTGATATTTCATAAAAAGATTATAGACCTCAGAGTTGCATATGATCGAGCAATACATCAAAATTATAGATGTAGTATCCCTTCAAAGGAATGTTGCAATTCAAACCTGATAGTCTCTATTAGAATTTTTTTTTTAAAAGAAGATATTTCATAAAAAGGCTAAGAGGTGCAGGAGAGTTCACCTCCGTTGTACTATGAATTTAGGATGAAAATAATTACTAATTTTATACAAACAACTCACCTTTACTTTCCTCTGCTCTTTCTCAAAATTTCAATTCCGGAACAAGTAATCAGCATCGGTCAGGCGTGATCATGTTCGCGCTTTCCTTCATTTCTTTCTTTCTTTCTTTTTAATGGAATTTTTTTGAAATACACCCCAAGCATTATCTTCGTAGAAAGACATTGTATGTCGCAATAAAAAGTCACATTGGGAAGAAGATAATTAGCGTAATACTTTTCTTGGATATTTATACGCAGAAAAATTATCTGAGATAGATATCTATATTTGGAAGTCTTCAAAATGACAACTCAAATAGCTGGTCAATTTGCTTACGTTTTGCCGTAATTTTAGTCCTTGCATCTCCTAGAACACCAATTTATTACAATATTGAGCGTTGAGATAAAATTTTCTCTCTAAATACCTATTTTATCCTTCTACTGATTCTAATATCTCTTTTATCTCTCTCAATTTATACAAAAGTTAAGAAAAGAAAATAATAATAAGGTATTTCTATGTATAGAAGACAAGTTAATAAATGTAACATTATGGTACTAGTGTTGCTTTAATTTTACGTAAGAAGATAGATATATGTAACATATATCTATTATCAAACTATATATTTCAACTGTATATATATCATGAGTAATCCACTTACAACATTTGTAAGTTACAATATCTTACAACAATTCAGTTTTGTAGTTTTCAAAATCCAAATAGTCGATTCAAATCGTTCAACATAATATCTATATTAAAATGTGCTTGGAGATAAAATTTTACATTTGTTTGAATTTTTTACTACTTATTAAGTATTTTACAAAACTGTTGATTTTCAGTGGTCCATAATTGTCTAAAAACAACAGTTTTATAAAATACTTAATAAATAGTAAACAAATTAAAAAATATGTAAAATTTTATCTCCAAAGGTATTTGAATATAGATATCATATTGAATAGTTTGAATCGACTGTT
Source organism: Carex cristatella (assembly GCA_024447775.1). Lineage (NCBI taxonomy): Eukaryota > Viridiplantae > Streptophyta > Magnoliopsida > Poales > Cyperaceae > Carex > Carex cristatella. The sequence continues at coordinate 5,452,433 of JAJHPF010000022.1, forward strand.
TGGATTTTTAAAATCGCAAAACTAAATAGTTGTAAGATGTTGTAAGTTGTAACTTACAAATTGTTGCTTCATATATTATTGCTAGTGGCAATAATAAATTAGAGTATAAGTGCACTATAGTAATGTACTCATGGTACATATAAGCAAAAAATTCTTACACTTATCCTTCTCAATAATCACCATACTAAACAAAATAATTTGTACAGCTGACATCATAAACAAAATCTATACATATTTTATGTCCTGAAAGTGTATCACGATTCAACTGTATGCCTTTTGACACTGGTACTTTAAAAAAAAAATATGAAATATCATATTACTGGTACTTTAAAAAATTATGAAATTTATTTACTGAACTTTAATTTACAAAATATGTGAACTATTCATTTCAGCAGTTGCATATAATGGTCATCAGAAATCTTGAAGTTATTGTTTATATATCATCTTGCATATTTTATATTTTGTTTGGTAATTTAAGTTATAGCTTAAATTTATCTACTTGCAGAAGTAAGATGTTGAAAAATATACTAAACAAGTTAAGTAATTATGGAGCAAATTATTCTTGATTATCCCATTTCTTACTTCATATTGCTCTCTTATTTTACTACTTATTTAACTACTTAATTGTGAAGTAAGAAATTCATTATGCCTCTTACTCCACAATTAAACATGATCTTGTAGTTCAAACACATCCCTTTTTCAACAATAAAATTTCATAGTTTGCATCAAAACTAACCTCAGTTATTATGGATCAATATCTCTTTAATTTGGTGTGGTGTTTTGGTTATTGAGTGAGATTATTGTTCAACACGATTTTTATATAAATAATGTACTTGTAAATAAGTTTTTTTTTTTTTTTCTTTTGAGTAAAGTTGGAGGTCAAGCCACCCAACTATTTAATACATTTGTTATTATAACAAAGGATTTCCCCCATCTGGATTTCGAACCCATGACCTCTCACATAGAGACTATATGTCTTAGCCACTAGATATGCAGAAACTCTTACATCCTTTTAGAAACTCTTTACTATTGTTAGATATGTAGAAATTCATTTGATTTAAAGATTCTGACTATTATAAAATAATGATTTTTTACCTATCTAAAAAAATTCTTAAAAAAATATAAAATTTAGTTTGCAAGTACATTTTTATATGAAGATCATGTTGATCGGTTCAGATTGACCATTTAAACTTTAAAAATGAAAATATTTATCCATAGTACAAACAAATTCGCGCTATACATAGTACCATGGCCTCACTCTTGATCAGGGGCATATGTGAACTATATGAATGGAGTGAATTAACTCCCATTATTTTTTTTTTTAAATTTGTTGTATTATGTATAATTTTCTATATAATTGATCTCATTCTTAATATACAAATTTTATATAATTGACTTCATTATATGTTTCACTCCCATAATTTGAAAGTCTAGCTCCACCCTGAGCAATTTACCTTGTTAATTAATAAGGGATCTGTAAGAGAGCAGTGTCAAATAAAAGAAGGAGATGATACAAGTAATCTGGGTCATCAGATAAATTTGAATGGTTTAAATGAAAAAAAAAAAAAAAAAAAACAGGTTCGCCCTTTTCATTAAAAAAAAACGTACATCAAATACGGACTCAAAAAGATTGAACCTCTTGCTCGATTTTGGCAAAATCACAACATTTGCAATGTAAATAAATGTCCTGCATCTTCATGTTTTAATATTTGCTTATAATATGCAATACAAATTAATTGATCGATATCGGATATCTTTCCCAATAAAATAAATTATATAACAAACCAAAAAAAATCTAGAATTATCCATAATCTGACAAAAAAAAGGTGAAATTTCTGGTCTAAAATGAATTCAATGTTCTAGTAATATTTAATAATCAAGTCATTTGCATGAGCATGATAATATTAATTACATGCAACTTCTACACGATAACTAATTAACAAACAAAAAATCATTACTACTACATAATTAACCATGCTATATAAAATGTTGTATGGTTAACTTGATGGAACTGGATCACCTGCTCTCCTATGGACATAAAATTTGTCTCTAAAATCACTGATGCGTAGTTTTGGAGTGAGTTTTGATATTTAAATATTAGATATATTTTGCTCCGGGTACGTTCCAGACACGTGTCATGACTTTAGGGATAAGAATTTTCTGTCCACATGAGAACAAGAGATTCAGTACCTAACTTGATAGCCTACTAGTCTGCTCATCTCCGTCCTCGACATCAATGAGTGCATCATACATCAAACATTTTGGCTTCCTTTCGTCGCGGTCGGGTGGGAATAACCATGCGGCATATACAATTGAGTGTGCATCTTTTGCCATTTGATCTTTCTCAGCCGCCTCATCATGACTCACGATGTCTTGTGCTATGTCGGGGTTCCATGGCAACTCAAATGTGACTTCATTCTCCGGTGACCAATTAAGAATGTCATTCTTGCTGACTATCTAGTTGTTCATAGAAAATTATCAATATTAGAATAAACCCTAAACCCTAAGTCCTAAATTCGAAATCTTAAACACTAAGCCCTAAACCCTTAACAAACTAATTTGCATGTTTTTATGAAATTTCTCATTAGACAATTATTTGGATATATTACCGGTAATCAAGTTCCAACAAAACATTGATAATACTTTTAAAATTCTAAGTTTCAACACTTTTGAAATACTTCAAGTTAATTAACTTCAAACCCATATGGTAAAAAAAGAAAGCAAAATTAAACATCCAAATTTAAAATCAAAAGTTTGCCTCACCGAACAATTTTCTTTGATAACCCTCCTCCTCTTAACGGGCGCATCATATATTGAACAGGATTGTCTTCTTTCATGCGCCTTCTCAATATTCGTACCTTGGTTAAACAGATTGCTTTTCTCCATTAATGCGAGAGAGATGAAAGCCAAAGATAAGAGAATGGGGGTGAAAATGGGAGATTATATAGCATGGTTGAACTAAAAAAAGAACATTATTTTTATTTCATTTTTGTTATTTCCGACATTGAGACTATATATGGGTACGTGATTAATTTTATTTTTATGATTATGAATATAATTAGTTGATATTTTTTTTTATCAAAATATGTAATTAAAAATAAAATAGATCTATTTGATGAGCATCTTTTATATATTCTAGAAGATACTAAAATAAGTATTTAAGGGACATATATCATAAATAAGCAAAGATATGATTTTGAACTCAAAATAAGCGCACACAAAAAAAAATCAGCATGTCTCCTGTAAAATCAATATCTGATGACTCGGTAAGAATAAACCGTAGGTTTCAATTATGCTAATTATATTAAACTCGAAATAGTTTAATGTAATGCAAGAATAAAAATAAAAAGACGAGGACCTCATTGAATTAACTATGAGTTTTAATGACAAATAGCCCTTGACAGGTTCTGCCAAGATTTCAAACGAAAAAAAGATAAATACAAATAAAATATTGTCTTTATACTTGATAAAAAGATCTAATTAGACTTTTTGTTAAATTTTATTGAAAATTATATCATAAATAAAGTAACATGAAGAACATATTTGTATAATTAGAAATAATATTGTACTTATTAAGTCACTTGAGTATTCGGTATGGACAAAATACAAAAAAATAATAAAGCACTATGCTGAAATTGAGTCTGATTAGTATGACATCGGTGTTATATGACACCAATTCCAAAACTCACTGGATAGGCTTCAAACGACTAAATCAAATCCTTCAAACAGATTTACTTTATGATTTATGTGTTTACATGCAAAAAATAAAAAATTTCAAGTTATTTTAGTATCAAATCAAGTGGTCAAAAATATTGAAAAATAAATGCATTGAAATTAACTTAAAAGCTCCTACATTTGACCATTTGACTTGATACTAAATAAATTTGAAAAAATATCAATTTGGCATATAACGACACAACTAATGAAGTAGATCAATTTGAACGATCTGGATTCACCGTTTAAAATCGATTTAATAGGCAGAAATGACACTTATGTCATACTAACCGGACTCACTAAAATTGAGAATACCCAAATTTTTGTATTGAATTAGTAGAATAGTGAGCTAATTCATAAAAGACAAATAAAGAATAGTGGTAACTCTTGATTCAAATATGGGTAGCTAAAAAAAATAGTGTTATTTTTGAATTAGCTATATCCTTGCTCCAACCAAATGAAAATACTATCGTTCATTTTATTTATTTGTACAATATCAAACACGGTTTATAGTAAATTGATGTAAGTTCTCGTTGTTAGATCCTGCAAGCAAGATGTGTTATTGATACTTAATTTATGTAAAACTATTAAATTTATCTATAATTGAAAACAAAATAATATAGATTTTCAAAAAATATATTACCCCAAAATAAATAAAAGAAAAAACAAATACAATTTGAAATGCAAACAACTAAATTACAGATACACGAGAAATGAGAAGTAGTACAGTTGGCTTGGAAAAAAGTCCTAGAATTGTTGATTATCTAAAGATCGAAAGTTCAATTTCCCCTTACGACTTTACAGTCTTTGTGAAGATTTTCAAAAAAAAGTTACAAATACACATTTGATATTTCATAAGAAGATTAAAGACCTCAGAGATTTAAAAAAAAATTACAAATACACATTTGATATTTCATAAGAAGATTAGTGACCTCAGAGGTGCAGATGATTGAGCGATACATCAAAATTATGGATGTAATATTGCTAGGTGATGTTGTAATATTGTTAGATGTTGTAGGTTGTATTGATGTATGTTGCTTTAATTCTTTCAAAGGAATGTTGTAATTCAAACCTGATAGTCTCTATCAGAATTTTTTTTAAAATCTAGTTAAGAGGTGCAGGAGAGTTCACCTCCGTTGTACTCTTTATCTATGATGAAAAAAATAACTAATTTTATACAAACAACTCACCTTTACTTTCCTCGGCTCTCTCTCAAAATTTTCGGTTTTGAAACAAGTAATCAGCATTGGTCAGGTATGATCATGTTCGCGCTTTCCTTCATTTCTTTCTTTTTAATGGAGATTTTTTGAAGTACATCCCAAGTATTATCTTCATAGAAAGACATTGTATGTTGCAATACAAACAACTCACATTTACTTTCCTCTGCTCCTTTTCAAAATTTTCGATTCCAGAACAAGTAATCAGCATTGGTCAGTATGATCATGTTCGCGCTTTCCTTCATTTCTTTCTTTCTTTTTAATGGAGATTTTCTGAAATACACCACCAATATTATCTTTGTAGAAAGACATTGTATATCGCATTGCGAAGAAGATAATTATCGTAATACTTTTCTCGAATATTTATATGCAGAAAAATTACCTAAGATAGATATTTGTATTTGGAAATCTCCAAAATGACAACTCAAATGGCTGGTCAATTTGCTTGTGTTTTACTGTAATTAGTCCTTGCATCTCCTAGACCACCAATTTATTGATGCCGGATTCAATTATGCTAAGCATACTATAATTTATAATTCGAAATCTATAAGAAATGTGTTATTTTCAGGTCAATTATTACAATATTTTACAATATTGAGCGTTAATAGAAAATTTTCTTAATAGCAAATTTTCTCTCTAAATACCTATTTTTATCTTTCTACTCTTTCTGTTTTATCTCTCTCAATTTATACAAAAGTTAACAAAAGAAAAAAAATAATAAGGAAGGTATTTCTATGTATATATAGAAGACAATTAATAAATGTAATGTTATGGTACCAGTGTTGCTTTAATTTTATGTAAGAAGATAGATAAATGTAACATATATCTATTATCAAACTATATATTTCAACTGTATATATATCAATGAGAAGGGATCCATTTACACTCTATTTTAGTGACAGCAGATTACAAAAATTCAAAAGTCTGAAAACAACGATTTTTGTAAAATACTTAATAAATACTAAAAACATTCAAAAAATGTAAAATTTGGTCTGCAAGCACATTTTAATATATTCATCATGTTGAACGGTTTTGACCGACTGTTTGGACTTTAAAAATCTTAAAAATGTAGAGTGTAATTAGTTATCACTAAATAAAATGTAAGTGAATCCCTCCTCATTTTATATGATTGCTAGTGGCAATAACAAATTAGAGTATCAGTCCACTATAGTAATGTACTCATCTTACATATAAGCAAAAAGTTCTTTCATTTATCCTTCTCAATAATCACCGTACTAAACAAAATAATTTGTACAGTTGACATCAGAAACGAAATCTGTATATATTTTGTCCTGAAAGTGGCATAAGTGGTTAATTATGAAATATCAGATTACTGGTACTTTAAAAAATTATGAAATTTATTTACTGAACTTTAATTTATAAAATATGTGAACTATTCATTTCATTTTAGCAGTTGCATATAATGGCCATTACTCATCTTGGTGAAGTTATTGTTTATATGTCATGTTTCAAATTATGTTGCAACTTTCAGTGCAATGTGCAAACAATTCAAAATATAATTCATCATGCATAACTCTGGGTTGCACGAGTTTGGCAAACAAGTCCATTACATCTTTTCAATCAAAATAGTATTCCATTTCACCATTATAAAATTTAAAAAATAAAATAAAAACTCAGCCAGTTTTTATTTTATTTTATTTACCCTTAGGTGAATCTTTCTTTATATGATCAGTAGCAACAGACTTTTATGCTATATATTTTCGATTTGCTTCTTTTGATTTTCTTTTCTTTTCTTTTCTTTCAGGCAATTATATGATTTTTTTTTTATTAATTTCTATATTAATTAAAACAAATAAGGAAGAGAGAGAGAGAGTAGAAGAGTAAAATAGTTATTTATATATAAAAGTTTTTCTTAGTGCTCAATATTATAATAATTAATTGAGCTGAAAATAACACTCTCCAATCTATAAATATGATAAAAAAAAGAGATTAACTTTTTTTCTAAAAAGATCTGTATACTAAAAGAATTTTTTTTTTTTTTGAGGAAGAAACGAGGGTCACGCCCTCATTTGATTAATAAAAGCTGTTACAAGAGTTTTGTACTAGAGATGAAATGAAAGATAATTTGCTCAACACTGTTGAGCACTGTTGAGCTAAGTACCCTCCCTAAATGCATAAAGAAAAAAAAAAAAAAAAAACAAAAAACAAAAAAAAAAAAAAAAAAAAAAAAAAAAATGACAAAATGAAGTGCACTAATATTAGCTCCAGGAGCTTCATATCCTCCTTCTCGCGTCATTTGTTTGATTCCACTGGTCCTTTATCTCCACTATCAATTGTTCGTTATTCTTGTTCTCGCCTGTAAAGATTCGTCTGCATCTTTCTCTCCAAGTCACGAATTGTGTTATGACTATAATTTCATTTTCCTTTGCCTCTCTTGTTGTATCAATTACTGCCTCCGGTTGTAATATTGTTCGTGTAATCCCCATGTCCCGTGCCACGTCAGCATAAAGTGTCACTATTATTTTGCAATTACCAAAGAGATGAGATACTTGATTCAGCTTCATTCTTACACATCACACACCAACCGGCCATGTTCCATCCTCTTCTCATCAAATTGTCTATTGTCGGTAGCCTATTCAATCTCATCAGCCACACAAAGACCCGCATTTGCGGGAGGAACCATAATCTTCCATATGCTATTAATTTTCGATTTGATTTTTGGTCCCTCCATAATTGCCAAATACGCCGACCCGACAGGTGAACCGTCCCGTCTCGTGTCCACCTCCATGCTATTTGATCCGATTCCCCACCGAGTTGGTCTCGACCTCGTCCGGACATGCCCGCAACACGAATAGCTGCTCTTGTCTTTGTCTCGACAAGGTGCCTCGAATTGAATTCCCACCTTGTTCTTTGCCTCCACCGGCGTGATATTCAATTTAAAAGCAAATGTGTATAATTTCGGCCACTCAAATTTAGCTATTCCCCTTCCCCAGTTTTGATCCCGTAATGCAATTGAGTTTCCTCTACCCGGTATCCTTGTAAGCGATATATTCATGAATTGATCTCGTGTCTCGAGTGTTGCTCTAAATAGATGCGATCTTGGTATCGGGTATGGGGCTGAGTTTGTAGCTTGTAAAATCGACTTCCACAGTCGTTCCTCTGGTGAGAACCATTGCCATTGCCATTTTAACAGTAGTGCGGTGTTGAATACTTGTAAATCTACAATTCCCAATCCTCCTAATTTTTTGGGTGTGCATACAATGTTCCAATTGGCGAGGCTAATTTTTCTGTTGTGTGAAATCCCTTGCCATAGGAAATGCCTACGGATTCTGTCTATCTCCTTGACCACCCAAACCGGCAATTTGAGGCATTGCATGTAATAGACCGGAAGTGCCGATAAAACTGCGTTTATCAATACAATTCTACCCGCTATGCTCAAATGTCTCGCTTTCCAACCTGTGAGCCTATTCGTGAATTTCTGAATCAGCGGTAGATATGCCTCTCTGTTTAGTATCTTATTGGACAGTGGTAGACCTAGGTATACAAACGGGAATGAGCCCAGTCTACATCCCATTACTGCTGCCAATTGATTCCCCATTTGTTCATCCGTTTCGGTTAGTAACAGTTCTGATTTATGAAAGTTTACTGCCAACCCCGAAATGTTGTGGAATGCTATGAATGCTATCTTTAACATTTGTATTTGTCGAATATCTGGTTTGAGGAAAAATAATGCATCATCCGCATAAAGCAGACAAGGTCTCATCTCAGGAAAAGGTAATATGATTGCTCCATTTGCCAATAATTTTCTAAACCATCTATTTATAAAATCCATTGCAATGATAAATAAGAACGGTGATATCGGATTACCTTGACGGACCCCTCTTTTGAGTTTAATTTTCTTTCCCGCTAGGCCATTTATAATGATCTGTGAAGTTCCTTTAAGCACCAGCTTTTCGATCCATTTGATGACATTATCCGGGGAATGAAAGTTTCGTAGGACCTTTAGCACGAATTCCCAACTAATGGTGTCAAATGCCTTATGTACATCCGCTTTAAAAATTGCCAATGGAATTTTTTCTTTGTGTGTGTGGTGCAGTATGTGTTGTGCGTACACGAATCCTTCGATTATTTGCCTATTCCGGATAAATCCTGTTTGTGCCCCGTCCACTAGGGTCTTGAATGTGCGGCTGAATTCTTTTTGCTAGGATTTTAGATAGGATTCTTTGTACACCATGAATAAGGCTTATGGGTCGATAGTCTTGCGGGGTTCTTTGCATTCTCCTTTTTGGGTATGAGTATTATGTGTGAAGTATTTAGAGGGGTTAGAGAACCGCCATCTCTCATGACAAGTAGCTAGTACCCTATGTATGTCCTAGGTGCTATTATCTTTGGAATATTTCTTGTAAAACTCTCCCGTAAAGCCATCCGTACCGAGCTTTTATTATTCGGCCACTCTTTAATAACTCCTTGAACTTCTTCTAGTGAAATTGGTCTTTCCAGCTCGGACGGATCATGGGATTCATCATACAAATTGGACCGAGTGTATTTGCGGCATTGAGGGTGATCTTTGCTCCCATCAAATTTATGTAAAAATCAAAAAATACCTTCGCTTTGGTTTCTTTGGTCTCGTGAACAATTGGCCCCGATATTCGATGTGGGGAATACATTTTTGTTTTTTTTTTTGAGCCGGACGCCACCGCATGAAAGTAGCTAGTATTCTGATCCCCATGTAGCTCCCAATTAATTTTTGCTCTCTGCCTCCATACATCTTCCTCTAAGACTGCCAGTTGCGTATATCTTCTTTTCACAATACAGTTTATAAATTTTTCTAGTTCAGTTGTCGTTCTTGTCTCTTTTACTCTATCCATCCACCCCATAAATTCTCTACAAACCTTGATCTGTTGTTTGACAGACCCAACTTTCGCTGCCGCCCATAATTTAATCTCTTTTTGTAATGCTTGGAGCTTACCGTGCAATGTTTCCGGCGTGGTGGCTCGCCGACCCGTATTCCATGAGTTTACCACTATCTCATCTAATCTTTTGAATCTTAACCAGCAATTCTCGAATCTGAAGAAATTTGATTTTCTAAATCCCGTTTTGGCAGTATACACTATTGGACAATGGTCTGATGAGGTATTTGCTAAAGCTTGTTGTTGCGAGTTGGGGAATTTAGAATTCCATTCCGTTGAAATTAGAAATCTATCGAGCCTTGCCATTGCCGGCTCCTGTCTATCATTAGACCAAGTATAGCGTCTGCCTTGCAGTGCCATATTTAACAGTCCCATGTCCAAAATTAATCTTGCAAACGATAGAGTCCCTCTCCAATCCGAACTCGGATCACTTCTTTCTATGTCTGTCACTGCTACGTTGAAATCGCCACATAAAATCCATGGGATGTTGTTGCTCGGCTTGATATCATTCAATTCATTGAAAAATTCTCTTTCGTGTGTCCTCACCGAAGGACCATACACTCCAAGAAACCAGAATTTTGACCCATCTTCTTGATTTTCCAACAGGATTGATAAGGAGTATCTTCTCATGTTCACATCTTTATATGCAAATTTCGAACCTGACCATGCAATCAAAATGCCCCCTCTAGTCCCCAAGGCATCCAAGGTTCTGTATTCCTTTAAATTCCATCCACATACCTCTCTTACTATGGTATCACTCATATTTGCAATCTTAGTCTCCTGAAGGCATATTATCTCTGGTTTCTCTAATAGATTTGTTTGTCTAATTGCCACCCTTTTTTCTTTTGCATTTATTCCTCTTACATTCCATGTAATGAATTTATGCTTGGTTTTGTATTCCATTTAAATAATAAGGATTCCCACTCATCAAACATAATTGTAAATATTCTTCCAAATTAAGGTGATACATAGTCAGATCAATACATGTCTTTGTCCCTTGACCCTTTTTCTGGCCTATGCTAACAAACCACCTGCACCAGATATTTTTAGTGCCTTCCATTACAATGAATGGGTAACTTCTACTACTACTTGGACTCCTACACTGGTCATCGCCTGTGTTTACAACAAAAATTAAATTTTTGCAACTACTAATCAGCCATGCCCACATCGAGCTGGACTGATTCCCAATTACTAAAATAAAATCACAAAACATTGAAAATTAGTACACTACTTATCACTTAGAGGCGCGAATCAGCCGGCGGTGCCCTGGCCGCCCTTGCTCGTTGCAACGATTTGGGCAATTCTCGTCCTTCATTGCCTTGTCAATCTCCACTCCGACCGTGTACACTACCAATTGGGCTTGCTCTTCTTCTAACGGTTCCGTGGATTGTAGGTATCGGTAGTCCAGGTTGCTTGATCGGGTTGCCCCGCTCTCCTCCCGCCTTACTCGGTCCCGTCTTGTTGGCCCCCTTTGATTGATCGGCCTTGTCTATTGCCGATATGTAATTGCTCGAGCTTTTCTCTAACGTACGCTTGCTTCTCCTTTTCTGTTCTGAGAGAGGTGTATGGATTCGGATCTTTTTCTTTCTTATTGGTTTCCTTTCAAAACCTGGTGGTTCTATTGGGAAGTCTGGCGTGGGTTCATAATTGTTGCTTCTCTCAAACTCTATGGTCGGTTCTTTGGTGAAGCGGGCCTCCTCTCGTGTTTCCTTCAACTTGGGCCTGTGTTATTAATGCATTTACCTCTTCGCAGCCCATAAGAGCTCTCAATATTCGGGCCGACGATAAACTCTCCAATAGGCCCATTCAAAAAATGAATTTTTTGGACTTCCTTCTCTGTGCCGTCTTTAATGCTTGGCACCAACCCATCAATTCCTCGTACCTTCTGTCTCATTCCTTCCATCTTATCATGCAAGGTTCTCATAACAGCTAACATAGTAGATATAGTTATACTGATGAGACTTGGAACTGACCTTTGTACCAGAATGCAGGTTTGCTTCCCCACGCCTATTTGAATATAGCCTTTTGCATTAAACTCTACTGTGATCTGCTGTGGCTTCTTTGGTGCTGCTATTACCTCCTGTGTTACCGGCTTCTCGTTTTCCCCGGCTGCCTTCTTTTTGGTTTTGACCCGCCATTGTTTCACTGGGACCTTCTTCTTCTTCATGACCCACATAGTTTTTTTGAGTCCTTTAAAACCTTTCCACATTCTTTGGTTAAATGAGCCCCTCCATGGGCCTCCATCAACCGCTTCTCCACTATCATCAGAGCACGACTCTTTCTTGTTAGGTCTTTTGTGTCTACGGTTTCCATAGAACTGAGGGTCGTATGGCTTGCCCTTCTGTGGTGTTTCTGGTGGGGGAAAATACCCCGGCTGTGCAAACCTTCATGTCAACAGGATGACCCTCACTCTCAGTGGATACGCACTTGGGATAGTAGTGTAGTGGGAGCGTGGGACGGACTAAACACGAATTATGATTTGAGATTAAGATCGTCCGATCAAAATTCGGACGAATATTCTCCTTTGATATTCGTACCAAAACAGATCTGACGATTCAGATCTAAACAAAAAATTTGAGTTACTTTAGGTAATATTAATTTGTAATGGGACCATCTGCCAGTGAGACACTTTGTAAGTTCCCGTACACGGTTTCTCTTCTTCTTTTTTTTCCTTGAGCCACACGGTTTCGAGTGCGTATCCTCTGCGATATCTCGTACTTTGCGTGACCGACGTGTCCGGTTTCTATTCGTGGATAGGACAGGGGCCAGTATTATTTGAGCTTTGAGATTCCTGTAGAAAGTATTTGAACGGTTGAGATTGTCCAAAAAAGTTGCGGAAAATATGAGATATCTCAGAAAATGCAAATTCCACGGTTTCCCTTTTTTAATTTTTCTTGAGATTCCCCCACGCGGTTTCTTGGCCGCCATGTTTTACCTAGATACCCACCCACCCCGGGGTCCTGATTCCCTACAGTAAATTGCCGTCCGATTAGAATCCAGGACAATCCGACCCTTGGTAGAATTCATGGATCCCTTTCAAATTTGTGTAGATCCTGATCGGACGGTGTGGATCTAAGTTCAAACTTTGAGTTACTTTAGGGATCAGTATCCACACCCTCATCTACTCCGTATATAAATAAGGAAAAGCTCCGTCTGCCAACTCGTAGTCATTTGGTCATAATTTGTAAGCGACTAGATACGCTGGTTTTTTTTAGATCTTTCTCTCGCAATCGAGATTTCGAAAATTTCAAGGTTAGCGTTATTCTCTCGATCAAGAACCGATTGTTCTATTTTATTTGATTTTATATTCTTTCGCTTATTGGCTCGTTTATTTCCCTAATGGCAGAAATTCAGAAAATTAGGAAATTAGAGGGGATTAATCTATACCCCAAAATCTCCAATGAAAGAATTTATTATACCAGTTCGCTTAAAAATCCCTCTTGTTCGAAAAGAACCCGAATTTCTCTTGACGGTGTCAATGGAATTACCAATTCCACGTACCGAATTCAAAAGCGAAAGCTATCAGAAAAAGATCCAGAACCTAAATCTAGGGTTAACCTGGAAATAACCTCCAATCTGTCCATTACTGACCCATTCCCATGCCCCCATAGCCGTAAAATTGGTGAATTTGAAAAACTAAGCAAGATTGGTGAAGGTACCTTTGGTATGGTTTACAAAGCCAGAGACAAATCTACTGGAGAACTTGTAGCCTTGAAGATGCTAAAACCAAATATTGTAAATCAAACAAAGAACCTGAGATGGAAGAGAGAGATTGACATATTAACCTCATGCCGGAACCCATCAATAGTGGAGCTCAAGGAGGTACTATTCACCCCTAATGGCTGTGATAAGAGCATCTATCTAGTAATGGAGTACATCGAGAAGGATCTCCATGGTGTGATGCAAAAGAGGTGGTCACCCTTTATGGAAACCGATGTGAAATCTTTCATGAGACAGTTGCTTTCTGGGGTCAAGTATCTACATGACCGCAACATTCTACACAGAGATTTGAAACCCTCAAACATACTGGTTCACGACAACAACACACTCAAAATTTGCGATTTTGGATCTTCACGGGTTATTGGGTCGGGGCCATACACCCAACTCGTGGTGTCCCAATGGTACCGTGCCCCAGAACTGCTCCGTGGCTCGAGAAAGTACACTACTGCCATCGACATGTGGTCTCTTGGATGTATAATGGCTGAGTTGCTCTCGAAGGAAGTATTATTTCGTGGTAGCACAGAGATTGATCAATTGAAGAAGATAAACGATGTTATTGCCAGGCCTGGTGCATGCAATGGATTGCGCAAGATGTTTCCTGTTACAGGGTTCTCAGGTCGTCCAACCCTATCAAGTTCTGGGTTTGATCTGCTTAGCGGGCTTCTAAGTTATGAACCCGGTAAGAGGCTTACTGCTGATGCAGCGCTTAGGCATCCATGGTTTGATGAGGCTCCTTCAAGTCCTATTCCAGTGGGTGTATTTTCTTCTTCTTATTATGTGCCAGATGTCCATAAAAAATTTGTCATGTAGGTGAGGATGATGGTTATCCGACTTCATTTTTCTTTTTTAGGTCTAATTTAGTGGTTGTTTGAAGTGTTTAGGTGCTGTTAAAGCTTTATGCACAGATCTGCAGATGTGATGTGAAGCATTATTTGACTACTTTGACGTGTGTAGTGATGATATATTCAGACTAAGGTCTGTTATTTGAAAATTTGATGCAAATTTCTTCGACTGCTTTATTTTTTATATTATTCTGGCATTTCTGGTATTAACTTGGGTGTATTTCTGTATCTATGGTTTCATAGATATGCGCTAAAGTGCTGTCAGTAATTGATGGGTCATTCGCGGATGCCCCACAGTGGTGGTCTGCTCTGGTTTAAATAAAAATCAGGTTCTACCTTGAATTAGTTTTTTTTTTTTTTTTTTTCCTGTGATAATGATGTTTATGATGTTGCCTTGTTCAATAAGAGAATCTCATTAAAAATTAAATCAATATCTAAGAGAGAAGAAATTTTACTAAATTTCTAAGTGACAAAAGGAGATAACCAAGGATAGGTACAATATTACTATAGTAAATTAGGGGTTGAAACTTGAAAGTACTGCCGAACTTGAGCTGTCAGATGTTATCAGTTTTCCTTATATTGTTGTTTTTGGTAAATAACTATCCTTAATGAATCAGTTGTCTAATTACTTAGCTGATGATCATTGCTGTTGTTCTTCTGTTTTGTGTTTTATTTCTTTTGATCTCTTGTCAATATTTGGTCAATTCTCTGCCCCAACCCCCCCCCCCTCCAATTTGAAGCAGGTTGAATTGTTAACTGAAACAGTTTCAATTCAGCAAAAGGCGGAGCTTTTGAGATCATCTGATATGGGTTTACTTTTTTGGTAATTGTAAGGTATTTTATGCTTCCTGGTCTTGAGCTTAACCTCTTTGTTATTATTCTTATGGCAGCAAAGTATACTTTTTCAGTACAAATTATGTTTATTTAACCCTAATTGTACCAAGTCGGGGTGAACATCAAAGAAACAAAAAGTGCATTGTCAAAAACACTGCCATTTTAGTTCCATACTGAACTTCTGTCATAGTACCAGACTCTATTGCTGAAATCATGGTTCAGACCTGATCTTATCCTTCTGACAACTTGATGAGAATGTGCAAAGGTTAGGTCTGGATAAGTGGACTGGATGTTTTTGAGTTTAGAACTCCTATATTATTATGAATTTCCTTGCAGTTTATTGTACTTGTTATTCTCATTTCCTACTTAATGTTGAGATCTTCCAAGTTGGAAAACCTAATGTGTTGAGGTATTGTCGCTAATTTGTTGTGTCTGGAAAATAATATATGTTTTTCTAATCTATTTGTGTATATGTTAGTTTTTGGGCATTGTGTACTTCTGGCATCATTGTTTAATTTCAAATCTATCATTTACCAGAAGTTATAATTTTCCGTTTCTGTTCGACAGGTATAAGATTTGGTGTTACAATTGGCTGTAGTATATTTTTTGTTGATCTGCTTCTGCTACCATTGGCTTTATCATGCTTCTCGTTGTAGGTTGTAAAAAATTCGTAGCAGTTTGATTTGTGCACTCTTCAGGCACCAAAAGAATTGAACAAACGTGGTCCTGACTGTTGCTCAAAGGTCCCTTTCTTTTCTTGTAAGTAGCCATTGTGTACATACATTTTAGATTTTAATAAAACAATTTTACAGCTGAAAAAAGGAAACAATTTTAGAGCTGTAGCAGAACAGGGGCCAAGTTTTGTTTTTATGTCTTTAATTCAGTGTCCAGAAAAACGATAATTGAAGAAGCGTGGAGCATGAACATACATGTTTCAGTAATACTGACACAAGTTTAGAGCATGAACATACATGTTTCAGTAATACTGACACAAGTTTAGCACTTGCAGGACATATATATATGATGCTATGAAGGAACTAGAGAAGGATATTTCAAACATGCATGTTCATGTGCAGATTTAATATAGAGAATGGGACAAATATCTTCTATTCTTTTTTTCAGCTTATATATTCTGCTCATATATGTATATATGATATTTCTGGTACTATGCAAATACTTCATTTATGAATATTCATAAAAATGTAAGAATCATTTCATTATCGATCTAAACTCAACCCACAATTTTGATCTAAATAGTGTTCACTATTTGCATGTGAGTTATCTGCTCTTATTTCAATCAATGTGTCAAATATTATGCAAAAAAGAAATGTATATACAATGCATTATGTACATCTATTTATGTTTTTAATTAGTTTGGGCACATTTCAGGACGACCATCATCAAAACCAGCAGAGATGATTAAAATGTCGTCCCGCATTTGACCGGGAAATTTTGCATTTAATATTATGCAAAACAAATTTGTGAATTAAGTTTATAGCACATTATGTGTAAAAAAATATTGTTAGTTAATTTAGGGCTGCATATATCATGTCAAATGATCATCAAAATCGATCGATATGTGCTAATTCAAATCGATGCCCGTGAGATTATATGTGCTAATTCAAATCGATGTATGAAATATTATGTAAAAAAAAAACAATTTGTTGAATCACATTTATAGTACATTGTGTGTCTATTCCTGTTTGTAATTAATTGGAACCACATAAGATCTACATATATCATTTATTTGCCCACGAGTATGTACGCACTAATTCAGATCGATGCATCGCATATTATGTGGAAATAAATATTGTCAAATATATTTCTTACACATTATGTGCATTTATTCTCATTCTATTTAATTGGGACTGTATTTTAAATACGATGACCATTAAAACTGATATATATGTTTCAAATTGTTATGTAAATGTCTATGAGTTTATCCGAATTATATTCGACATAAAAACCGAATCAAAATTATGCATAATGATACATCAAAATTGTTATGTAGGTATCAATTATGCATCAATAGATGTGTTTCGAATTATATTCGATACGCTAATTTAAATTTATACATCGAATATTAAGTTAAATAAAACACTTAAATGCATTTATAGTAAATTGAAGATGACATGCTTCAGAAATTCAAAGAGAAGTAGGAGGAAAGGAAGGAAAGAGGTGACGGGTTGTTCAAACAAATTTACTTACTTTAATAAATAAAATTTTAAAGGAGAGTAAAAAAAAAAGAGAGCATCAAGATAAAATAAAATGAATGATATTCCTCTCTAATCTCTACCTCCGTCCTCCGATTTACAAGATAGTTCATAAGATTCATGAATAATTCCGATTTCAGGTTAAACGAACAAATAGACAAATAATTCGTCTGTTATTCGTTTAATATTGTTATTATTCGTTTAAGATAGCTAAATTCGGCAATTATTGTAATTAATTAAATATAAATGGAATTACAAAAACTATATTATACTTTTAGAAGTTTATTGGCTCTCATATCAGTATTTTCTAGGTCAACCATTGATTCCATAGGAAGTATTATATCAAATGAATAATTAGTTGCTAGCTTACAAGTAGGTCTAGCCAAATTGGTCAAACGATACATTAAGTTTATTGAAAATTGAGAAAGCGGAGGTAGCACAGTTGGCTAGAAAAAAAATTCTAGAATTGTTGTACGCAAAGATCGAGAGTTCGATTCTCCCTCACGACTTCACAGCCTCTGCGAAGATTTAAAAAAAAAAAAAAGTTTATTGAAAATTATCCAACAACTATGAATAATTAAAACTAACAAATGTTTGTTGATATAACAAACTATTATTAAAACCTACTACGAGTAAAGTTGGTATGTGTTATGCTCACTAAGAGAATTTCGTGAGCATGACTCCAAAGAGAGTAGGTTGGGTCCGATGTCCATTGGACTCAAACTGAGTACGATAAGTTCCATAATCGTTCGATCTACTTTAAGATATGTGCGTGTCAATTTAATACTCGTGCGTGTTTTCTTTAATATCCGTGCGTACAGATCTTAAAGCGGATCAGACGACTGTGGAGCCCATCGAATTCAAATTTGAGTCTGATGGATATCGAACCCAAACTGCTCTTGACTCCAAAATCTATTGAATGGGCTGAACGAGTTATGCGTGTGCATATAAAGGAGAAGGAAATTTTTTTTTAAAATATTATTGCACCTCATATTCTATACATTTTTATTTGCACTCTAAAAGTATAACTAGGGTGTTCTTAATTTCACCAAGCTAAATTTAACTTTAAAACCTATCAAAGTTGTTTAAAATGACGAATGTGAACCGTTCAAAACCATCTTACTAGTGATACATCTATATGTGAAAATTTTGAATTTTCAAATTAATTTAGTATAAAGTCAAGTTGTCAAAATTAGAAGGTTTATAAATTAATTTTAATGCATTCATTTTTTGTACGTTTTTTTTATCGCTTGACTCTCTACAAAATTAATTTAAAATTTTAAAATTTTCACATGAAGATACATCACTCGTAAGCTATATGAGTTTTAATAGTTCGGATTCATCATTTGAAGCCAATCTGATAAGTTTTAGAATTGATTTCGCAAAGGAACTTGATGAACTTAAGCACACCCTGGTTTTAATCCTCTAATAATTTGGTATAAATTAGCAAAGCTCTTATGTTTTACTTAGTCATTAGATTTTAATGAAACCGCAACCCAGCTCCTGACACGTTGACCTTGAATCCTCAAAAGTCTTCTCCTAAGGAAAACAACATGGCAATTTAATAAATACAAAAATAGTTTCCAGCTTAAAGAACAAATCAAACATGATAAGATCACAGAAAAATTGTAAAAGTCAATAATATTTGGCCTATGAATTTTCTTTTATTGCTGTTTAATTAATCGCGTGCTCGGTCAGACTTGACCCTTCTAATTTTAGTAGCTTTGATTTCTTCGGTCGTGTAGCACATGTTCTCCTAGAAATTAATCTCAAGCAATTTCTTAGAATTTTTTTTTTTTTTTGCCTGATCTTAGAAATATAATTTTTAATTAAGTTCCATTCGAGTAGATTACTGCCTATTACACGATTTTGGAAGCACAAACTACTTATTGATAAGAATATCGTTTTGTGTTATGAATTCGTATCTCTATTTTGAATTTTTTTTTTTAGAATCTTAATAGTGACTGTCAAGAAACTGTTTTGAAATTTTAAATAATTAATCTGAACTGGTAAATATAATTTTTCGTACAAAAATGTACCTTGCGACAAAATATGTCTTTCTTTTAAAATAATTTATATTTTTTTTTAGTAAAGTTGGAGATCAAACCACTTAACTATTTAATACCTTTGTTATTTATTTATTTTTTTTGATAAAAGTGGCATATTACCACCTGTTTCATTAGAAATGAGGATTGTTTGTAAAAAAGGAGTCCTACAAATACTAACAAAATATAAAGCAGCTAAGGAATGAATTCATTAGTTGTTAAGCAACTAAGGACTATCTAAGAATGTAATGTCCTGTGATAGGAATTGCATTACAGCTAGGATTACAAAAACAGACTTATTATATGTAAACTAAATGAAGAACTAAGTAGTCTGGGATGCAGCAGCAGAGTTGGCAGAGGAGGAGCTAGTGTGAGAAGTAGTGGGATCAACGGACTGGAAAAAGGCCTCATCTATGGCGTCCTAATCAGCTTGGTCTCGGAGGTACTCCGACGGATCTGACCCCTCTAATCTAAGACATGGCTCAACCTCTGAATCCCAGCTGTCATTGTCCTCTAATCCAAGACAATGTGGGTTTCGAACTCATGACATCGCATATAGAGACTATGTGTCTTTGCCACTAGACCAATGACTAGTTCTGAATAATTTACTATCTAAAGTAGAAGTGATTTTTTATCTATCTAAAAAAATTAAAAAATATAAAATTTGATCTCTAATTATATTTTAATACGAAGATCATGTTAAATGATTTGAATCGACTGTTTGAACTTTGAAAACATAAATATAAATAAGGCACAGACTTGTGTACGCATTGCGGAGTACAGAAGTATTCATGATTATATATTTTTCTGAGAAGTCCTTTTCTAGTTACCATTTCAGCATATATTTGCACACGCTACTAAGAAGAAGAATTCAAACATAGAGATAGTATAGTACCCTGTCAATGGTAATATCTCCTCTCTCATCTCTTTCATTTCTTCTATAATCATCTGCCTTCAAAAGAAACCAATTAAGGGGCAAGGGACAGCAAATTCAAGTCGTTTTGAAGAACCAAATTGCTTATCATATGGCAGTAAGTTATCACTTCTATCATTTTTATTATTTAAATGTCATATTCCAGTTAATTGATTTCACATGATCAAAAGAAATTAAGAGATTCACATTGCAATTAATTATGAAGAAATAAATGCAATTAATTAATCTCCTATTTTAGATGAGATTACTGAATCTTACTTTTTTGTTTTCTGAGAAATGAATTCTGACACTTAATAACTGAATTTAGCTTTGTTTTCCTTTGAAAAATATCTTACTTCAATTTGAATCACTTTCTGTAATAATTTAGATAGATCTTCCAGAGAAGACCAAAGAATTATTGGAACCTGAAAAGTCAACTTGGTTAATCTCTACCAGTATATCATTCATATCATATCAGTATCATAGCTGATTCAATACCAGACTCCAAAATCATTTGAAACCGGGGCAGAGCCAGACCTTCAGACTATGGGGGTCAAACGTAAATGGTCATACATATGAAATTTTTATGCTACGAATGGAGTCAATTTGACAATTTCATAGCATTTTCTACTAAATTATATAGAAATTTACCAATAAACACAAAAAATTTGAAAATAAATGGGGGTCAATTGACCCCATTTATTTTAGGTGGCTCCGCCTCTGTTTGAAACAGTATCATAGCTGGTTCAATATCAGTCTATATAATATCATATCAAATCAGTTGAAACAGTATCATAGCTTGTTCAATAGCAGACCCCAAAAACAGTATCATTGCTGTCTTTCTATAAATAAGTAATGAATAGATAAGTTATGATATACAAACAGCATTGAATAAACATGCACCTTGTATGCAGAACCGTAAGCATCCGAACATACCCAAGTTTGGTGAGTGGAAGGATGGTGGTGGCGGCAGCACACCATACACTGTCGTCTTTGATCATGCTCGGATGAAGAAAACAAACCCGAATGTGAACCCTAACGACCCTAGCCAGTTTCAAGAAATCGTCAGGGATCAGAGACCAGCAGCTCCTAAGCCAAATGCTGCACCACCTCGACCAATGAAAGGCGGAGGGGGAGAGCGTAGAGAGGAGAGAAGGTATCCACCGAGTACGCCGCCACAAGCCCATGGACGTGTAAGGCCTTTCTTTTTGTTGTTCATGTCATGTACCGGTGCATTACCAGTATTTACTGTACTGGTTGGCCATGATACAGAATGAAAAAAAGATATTATCTTTTGGTTGTTTTCTTCAACCTGGAACAGCTTATTTTTTTGTTCGTGTCATGTACCAGACTACCAGTGCACTAGCAGTACTTACTGTACTGGTTGCTCAAGATACAGAATGAAAAACAAAAGATTATTTTTTTTTGGTTGTTTTCTTCAACATGGAACAGCTTATTAATAGTAATTTGTTCTGGTACAAACACACTTCATGATTGCAGAACCGGTACGGTAAAATTTTTATTGCAGTGTCCTTTTAATTGTGTCCAACAGAGAGGTTTGGTTTTTGAAGTTGGTGTTCAGTTTTTTCTTTTTCTTTCATTGGAAATATACAGAAATTTCTGTTTATACTCAATTTTGTGGAGATTAGTCCTCAAGCTATAAAAATACAAAAAGGAGGAAATTTTTTTGACGTTGAACCAGTGCCTAGCCCGAATGGGTCCGTTACCAGCACATTCAAGCCGGTACAATACATGTTTCGAAATAAGCATAACTTTCTTTTTTTGGTTTACAATACAGCCAAGAGAAGATGTACTGGTACCAAAATTTGGTGTTTGGAACGATGCAAATACCGGTACCGGTCATGATTTCACGGGACAATTTCAGAGAGTAGGAGAGCAGAGGAATCGCGAGAGGGACCCCGGTGCGGCCCCTCCAACACGCTATGATCAGGCTTACAATTCCCCTTATGCAACAGGAATAGGTTCACATCAAACTTCCAGAAGAAAACATCACAGATGTGTGATCTTATAATGTGCTCATCAGCTTCCCTTTATGAGAATGTATTTTTAGTTATTGTGTGATTTCTTTTCTTTGTGTTATTTTTTATTTTATTTTAATAATGGAGAACGCTTAGAAGTGGTTTTGTGATACCTTGGATTTTTTTTTTGAGGCGTTTGTTAAATGGAATTGGATACAGGTTAAAATTCAAAACCAATCCGTCTTAAATGGAATTGGATAAAGAGCACATAATCGACTGCAAATAATTAATGTATATTATTAACAATAATGTACATACAATAAGAATAAGTACTTGAGGATAATAAATTAAAATAAAAATTGGCAAAAAAGTATGTATATATTAGTTGATTTCATATTAGATTACAAGTATAAAGTTCTAACGATTAACAATAGGGATGGGTTATGTCGAACATATGCTATATGTGCAGGGCATAAGAGGAAACAGTGCAACATCTATCCATGCATTGTGAGTATGCAAAGCTGGTCCAGAGCAAATTGAAAGTCCAATTAGAACTGCCACAGTTAACATAAAACAAAAAGGGGCATACTGGTAAAAATACCAGTATCCACGCACGGTACTGCCTTTGCAAGGTTTACTGGTATAATTTTGTTATTTTGGCTTTTCTTTTTCTTTTTCTTTATTTTATAGTTTCTACTTTATTTCCTGACATAGTATAGGTCATTTTGCCTTTTATTTTATTTTTAATCTTTTCATATTTCTTTCTTTTTCATTCTTTTTGTAAACTAAAAAAAAAAACAGGGCACAATATGTGTCCGAGGTTAATGGAACTGGAGGACTTTGATCCACTTTTTTCTCTAAAAGAAATTCTGGTATGTTTGAACTGAAGATACTGAAGATGCTGAATATAAAGTCATGTCTTGTTTTCCACATAAATTTATTATAGATGAATAAACAATAAAATGATAACCTGATATCCTGCCACTCTTATTTTGAACTGACTCCTGTCACACAAAGAGAAGGGGAGAGAGAAAGGAAAGTTTTTTATTTTTTAATAAAGGGTAAAATTAGTAATTCATAAATTTAAAATTAGTTTTAATAGAAAAAGCAAAAGAATTGGGTAAATCCGTGAGTTTTTGAACTTTTGAAGGATAAATATGTTATTATGAATTTTAGAGGAGTAAATACGTAATATCATGGTTTTTGAGGGGGATACGTGAAATTCCCTCTGATTTATGAGGCATTTTTATAAACCATAATTAAAAAAAAAAAAAGTTCGGATTTCAGCATGATTAGCCGAGTTTTTACAAAAACCATAAGAACCGGACTGCCAAACCGGTCTTGTCAGTTTACCCTCCAAAACCGAGTTGCCAAACCGGTTTCATTTTTTTTTTTTTTTTTTTTTTACAGATTGTTTATAAAATAAATCAGATTTTTTGTTTGATTTTGTATATTAACAATAAGATTAATCGAACAATTAGAATATATTTTTTTGTGTATTTTGACAATTTTATCATTTTAACAAATCAATTGATTGATTTTTATATAAAAAAAAAATCAATGAATTGGTTTTCAAATGTACATATTATTTTTTTTAAATTTACTTTTTTATATTTTAAAAACAAACAAATTTAATTATTTAATTGTTATTTTTATTAAAACTCATTTTAATTTAAAAAGTACTTATTTTTTGTAAAAATATAAAATAAGTGTTTTATTTATGAAAAAATATGTTAGTATTCTAATTGGTCGATTTTTGAAAATAATGATACATTGGTCTACTACATGGAGGATTTAGAAGTTTCTGTAAAAAAAAAAAAAAAATAGAGTCGATTTTTGCCATAAAAGATGTTAGATTATGAAAAATATGTTCATTAATCATTCAGAGACATTATTTTTTAGAAAAAAGTATCCAGAGATACAAATTTTTAGTATTGTTATTGTACTTCACCTTTATACTTTTTTTAAGTTTCTTCACGAAAATATTTATTGATTTTTTTATATAAAAATCAATCAATTGATTTGTTAAAATGATAAAATGGTCAAAATACACAAAAAAAAATATATTCTAATTGTTCGATTAATCTTATTGTTAATATACAAAATCAAACAAAAAATATGATTTATTTTATAAACAATTTAATAAAAAAAAAAAAAAAAAAAAAAAGATGAAACCGGTTTGGCAACTCGGTTCTGGAGGGTTTTAGACCGGTTTGGCAGTCCGGTTTTTATGGTTTTTGTAAAAACTCGGCTAATCATGCTGAAATCCGAACTTTTTTTTTTTTTAATTATGGTTTATAAAAATATCTCGATTTAGATGAGGTCATGAGGTATTCACATCCTCTGAGATATCTCAAACTTTGCGTGACCTTTTCGAATATCTTAATCGTTCAAATACATTCTGCACAAATCTCAAATCTCAAATAATACTGGCCCCCTACGGTTTCCCGAATAGAAACCGGACACGTCAGTCACGCAAAAATTGAGATATCTCAGAGTATCGCACCCGTCATGAGGAGGGTTAAAATGCGAATTCAGATCCAGTGAAGTAACCCAATCTTTGGGTTTTCAATCGGGACCGTCCGATTCGAATCCCGAGATGATTTCGAGCGACGGATTCGAATCGCACTGTTTAGATCCAAAACCCAAAAATTGGGTTACTTTCGGGAATCCGGGCCCTTTTGTGCTCCTAACGTGATCCCCGATCTTAACCTTCGAATATGCGTTAAGATCCGCGCAGATCAGAGCGTTCACTCCTCTCTCTCTCTCTCTACCCTTTCGCTCTATTCCGGTGCACCCCGACCCCGACCTCCCGACCTCCCTGTGCGACAGAGAAGAACGACCCCTTCACTGCTCTCTCCCTCTAGCACACAGCATCGCCCACTGCGTCCTCTCTGTCGATTGAGCTCGCGAAATCTGACGAAACCCTAGATTCCGAAGTGAGTGCTGGAGGCACATTGTCAGACTGTTCGAAGCAGAAGCGTCCCTCCCCTGCGAACGAGAAACCAGGAAGGCTTCTCTCTCTGGACCCTTTCTACCCTAGGATATAGGTATGTACAAGCAATATCTTTTGTTTATTTTTTAATTTTTTTTTGCCGAATTATTTCCTGACAAAGGAGGCATACAAAACTAGAAAATGAAGCATATTGAACCATTTATTGACTAGAAATTATCTTGAACTTGTCACACCCCCTTGACCTTAGCAGACTGGTAAATGCACAAAAAGACCATATGTGTATCCTCTATGCTATGTTGCATTTTTAGCTAGCTTTGTTAGCTTTTAGTTGACTGGTAGATGCTCAAAAAGGCCCACTCAAAATTTCTTTGCAAAGGTACATCAGTTGATGCATAAAACTGATGAGTAAATTAAGTGTGTTGTGCAAAATTAGCTTTTAGTTGTAATTATCTCAATTTGACCAAAAAAGATTGAAGCTCAATTGCAAATTGGGTTTAGTATGGTTTAGTTTAATAATGTTGAGGAGAATTTGTATCTTAGTATACTGGTACTGTTAGGTACCGATTGCTGAAATTTCAACATGGCTCAACTCCTGAAATTTTTACCCTCCTCATCTAAATTATGTATATTATTTAAAATTTGGGAGAAGGGAGGACGTTGTATAGATGGCAACTTCATCTCCTGCCTCTAGTAGTAGAGGTGGTGACGAATCAGGGGTCACCATTCCAGCATTCAATGGAAGTGCAACACCTCAGAAAACTTCAGCTTTTGATATGCCAAAGCCGAGCCTTCGTGGCCTTAACAAGCCCAAGTGCGTTAAATGCGGGAATGTCGCTCGATCTAGGTATACTCTTTCTTCATATGCCTTTTTTTTTTCTTTTTCTTTTCTTTTCTTTTCCTTCTATTCTTTTTCTAAGTAGGTTTAGAGGGGAATGATGTCTAGAGAATTTATCTGGAGAGGATTTCACAATATATTTGTTGACTTGACATGACCATTGTCTAGGGTTTGGGAAATAGTTAGTCTGAGGAAAATTGTCAGCATTCAGCGGGATTTTCTTTCTCATATAAACAAATACCAGGTTTCCTTTAGTTTGCAAAGCTGTTTAATAATTGTTTTCACTATTTTTTTGGATTTTTTTTTAAACTGAACCCTATTTGATATGCAAACATAAAGTTGTTTATTTTCTAATTATTTTTGGTCCATCTTTCAAAATTCAAAATAAAATTAGTGAAAGAATCTTATAAATAGTAAATTCTGGTAACCTACAAGATTTTGATATGTAGAACACATTGAGCATTTTGGATCAACCGCTCACACACGAGAAAGCATAATTTGAGTTATTTGTATTTCCAACAAAATTCAAATGTTTGTACAATAGCCTAACTCCTGGGTGTTGTGTGCATGTACAGTTAAATGCTATGTATTTGACTGTATTTGCAAGAAGTGTCCGAAACTCATAATGATAAATTTATATTCTATTAGAATTGTTTTCATGCTGCAATATTTTGATTGAGGTGGTTTCTCAATTAATAATTTCTTCTTTTACATATCAGTGAATAATACATAATTTCTGATGTACAACTGTTTGCAGGTGCCCCTTCCAATGTTGCAAAAATTGTTGCTACACTGCCCAAAATCCTTGTCATATTCATGGTATTAACCATATACAAATTCTGTTTGTAATGAATTATTCCATTTGGTTGGTATTAAACCCAATTCTAACAAAATTAATCTGTTTGAAATGTATTCCTTACCTTAATTTCCTTTCAACTTTTTTCTGATTTACTAGTTTTGGTTGTGAAGCAAAACAGCACCTTACCAGACAAGGCGCCAACTGCTGCTTCTCCTTCACTGGAACAGACACCAAAAGATCCTTCCTCTATGAAGTATTTCTCCTTCCAAAATGATAATTTTATTGCATAAAATTAATTTCACTGTCCAATTAAAAAATTAAATCATAGCTGATCTTAATTTCATTTCGATCCTTTAACAGTACTTCTTGGCGACTGAACTCGCTACGGCAATTATCTAGTAGATATTTGGATTCTCTTCGTGCAAGAAAACATCCTGCCAAAAAGGTTATTTTTATTTATTAATTTTTCTATAACTATATTATCTTAGCTTATGTTATCGCTCTGTCATTTGTTATCTTTTATACTTGATAGTTTAGGGGTACAATAGTCACATGGAGTCCTGTACTGGTCAGGAATGCTATTTTGCTACTTTTAAACTGCATATGCTAAACTCAAATAGTTAATTGTTTTAAATAGGATACAGGGCTTATAAACAAGTGGAAGGTTATGAAATTAAGAGAACACCTAGAAGGAAATGTGGAAGCTGAGTCTGAAGCATTTGACCGGTACGTGCAAAATGCTTCTCTTCTAGGAGAAGTGTTTTCAGAAAATACCACCGACATTTCTATTTCCAATGTGAAGTTAGGCTTAAAATCCAACATAGAGAAATCGGCTGCCTCCAAGAAAAGACTGAGGAACATAATTGATCAAAAGCTAAAGGAGCTAAGTTGTACAACATACGAAGGACAGGAATTACAAGAACTGGTAAAACAGAGATCAGACAGAAATTCAACTACCAATGATTTAATAACAAGGTTGAGTAAGGTGAGGGGGGAGGATGATCTGAAGCCATGCATCGAAATTTGTACTCGGCTGTTTGGCGACATGTCAGAAGGGCAAAGCTATTGCTTTTCTAATAAGGTGTGTGTAGGCGTGCAAGTTGATCAGGAACATATTACTAAGATTGATACTGAGTCCTCTTCACTTGAGCAGGTGTTGCAGCTGTGAGTTGTCCTGATACCATGGATTATTATATTTTTTATTTAACTATCTTGTATGAATAGTAGTAAGCTATTTGAGATACTTTGGCTCTTCATTTCTTATTCTCTCTTGTAAGCAGTGCAATATGACAAACTCAGGTCTTTTTATTTACCAGTAAGTATTTGAACTGGGAAGATATTTGTCGTAGATGTAATGGGTTTATTACTTTCTCAAGTGAAGGAGGCAGGCCTGTGATTTTGGGCTTTATCTATTTCTTTAAACACTATTTGGACTTTTCAAAACTTCCTTTTACTTTTATAGTCAACAATAGGGATGTAGATACATTGAGATGTAACTAGTCACTGCGTGTTGTGATCAAGTTAGATTTTTACGTGTCGTGGTGATCATATTTGGAGAGAACCAGCACGTTAGTCATGTTGTGACCTCATGTGAATTGTCCAGATATTGTTGGTCGCTTTTGGTCACATTTAATTATTTTTTTCGTAATTTAAGTAAGTTTATTCAAAATTCACTATTCGATTAAGATCTAACAGTCTTGATCACGCGTGACCATGTGATGTGTCATGACTAGACCAATTTGTGTGCTATGTTGTGTGTGCCAATTTTTCGAAAAATTATCACATCATGTGAATGGTTATGGCATAGGATATGAGAGTCATTGTATGTGACCGCACACACTGTGACGGATCTGTGTTGTGCCGTGATATATCCGGTCACAGTGTGACTATTTTACATCTCTATTTATAGACTACAATCTATATTTATCTTTATGCTCTTTTATCTTTTAGCTTTCTAATTCTAGAAATATGGACTAGTTAAAAACAGAGTTTAGTTGAGAGTTAAAACGGGTCATGTCTGACTAGATTACCGTTTTACTCTTCATTCCAAATAAAACATTTTTCATGGCTTTTACTTTATATCAAGCCATTTTTTATGGTGTTTAATGTATATACATACTTGACAAGAATTTTATTGGAATTTTTAGAGAGTTTTTATAGATTATTAAGGGCGTGTTTGGACTTTTTTTGAGGATGCGTTAGCTTATTGTACTTTTCTTGAGCCAAACAGAACACTTATATATAGGGGAGGAACTAGAAAATTTTGATAGGAATGGCTGAAAATTAAAATGCACAATTATGGTGAGTGGAATTTGAACCCAAGACTTCTTAACCACAAAATAGAGTTTTTAACCACTATACTACAACTAAATATTTGTCTTATAATTGAGGGTGGCTAGACTATATAAAAAATTTTAAAAATATAAAATTCAATTAAATTTCTATACGTATAATTAAAATTTTAAAATCATAGAAATGACTTAGTCACGTTTGGTTAAGTCTTAGATCCGCCTCTGCTTATATAGATATATAAAAGGTCATGACACTTAGCAACACCGTTATTGATTATTTTGCAATGAGGAAGGGTAAATATGTAATTTTCCATTCAAGCATGTTTAGCTAGCTCCTTGGAGATTGCAAATTGAGGGTACTCTTACTTGTTTCTTCTGATGAGTTAGAAAATAATAAAAAAAAAAAGGTTTGATGTTTTCCATATGCAATCTGGTAATGAGTTTATTTTTTTTTTAGAAAATGATAGAGGTCTAATTTTGCAAATTTTAATATCGACATAATAATAAGAGCTGAAATATATTATTTCTAGTAATTTGTCTCGTCCTGTTGTATATCTGAAATTCTGAACCCATGAATGGTACCAAAAATAAAAAAATAACTAATGATGTAGTCGCTCTCTTATCCTATATATGATTACGAAAGTTAAAGATTTGTTTTAAAATTTAAAAATATATCTTATATATGATTGATGAAGACCTTTATACATATTGAAAAGTCACCTCCTCATCTTTAATTTTACAAACTATAAAATAAATTGGACTGATATTGTGGTGCTGATATGGCGCTCACAGTATGCTGACACGACACCGATGCAGTGAGCATGGTGAAGTACTAATAACATGTAATTAGCGTATGTGCTTGCGTCATTCCAAAGTCCAAACCACAACTTTTAATTGTAAAATATAATTTGAGTAGAACTAGGATGGTCCTAGGAGTACCAAATTTTTTTGTACTCTTAACTCTAAAATCTATTGGATTAACTTTGAGTGATAAATCTAAACTGTTGAAATCCTTCTACCTTACGAGTGATGCATCTACATGTAAAAAATTTAAAGTTTCGAATTAATTTAGTATAAAGTCACGTGGTCAAAATTAGAAGGTTTCTAAATTAATTTTAATGCATTCATTTTTTGGAAGTTTTTTGAACACTTGACTTTATTCTAAATTAGTTCGAAACTTTAAAATTTTCACATGTAGACGCATCACTCGTAAGGTAAAAGAATTTTAACGGTTTGGATTCGTTGTTTGAAGTTAATCCGATAGCTTTTAGAGTTAAAAATACAAAAAAATTTAGTACTCCTAGGAGCACCCTAGTTCTACTCATATAATTTTGTATACTTGAACCAAACAAAACCAACATTTTGCAAGGCAATTAATTATAGACCAATGATCAATTAAATACAGGGCACTAGCAATCTAATTTTAATTTAAAGTCAGAAAGGAATTATCTCATTTTTTTTTTCTTTTGGCATGTTCTTGTCCAATTTAGCCAAGTCAAAGGAAGAACAGGGAGAGAGGGGTTCCGTTCCCACAACCAATATTTTTTTGTTAAATAAAAAAACAAATAATAAAAAAGGCATGATTTTTTTTTTTTTTATTTCTATACAAAGAAGGGTCCCTTTGGCCAGTGGTAGGGGTGTCCATCGGTTCGGTTCGGTTCGGTTTCAACCAAACCCAATAAGGCAAACTAAAGTTATAATTCGGTTTCAAAAATAGAACCGAACTGAACCGATTTAGCATTGCAACCGAACTGAATCAAAGTTTTATTTCGGTTTGTTCGGTTCAAACCGAAATATATTAATTTTTATTTAAAGTAATTGTTTTGTAATAAACCGAAGTATATTAAGAAATAAATCGGAGTATTAAGAAAAACCGGGATATTAAGAAATAAATCGAAGTATTTAAAGCAATTGATTAAGAAATAAATCGGGGTATTAAGAAATAAACTGGAGCGGTCCAGACCAAATTCATAATATATAAAAGTTCGGTCGGTTCGGTTACTTTAGTTTTGAAAATTTTCAAATTGAACCGAACCGAAGTTATAATCCGGTTTTAAAAAACAAACCGAACCGAACCATTAAACCGAAAAAACCGAACCGTTTGAACCGATCTAATTTGTTTCGGTCCAAAACCGATTAAACTGGACCCAATGAACACCTAGCCAGTGGTCAACTGGATCAAATTATTGGTTTGGTCAGGGGCGGATCAGTAAGGTTCAAACCTAATTAAAGGACCGTCTCTTTAGCCCTGCTCATAGGACCCAATTATTAATTTGATTTTTTTATTGCATTGGAAAAAAAAAAATCCATCTCATTTTCAAAATTTTATTTTTTTTATTTCCAAAAATAAAAAATTGGCCCACAACGCCCTCCTTTTTGAATCGAGATCTTTTGTTGCGACATCCCATATTATCACATGTAAACCAACATGGAACATAGGTCATGGAACTGTGAAAGGATTAGAATTATGTTTGAACATTTTTAGTTGTGACGAAAATGATGAATTTGCCGATACAAAATTTAATATTTAACAGCTTTTATAAATGGTATAATTAGAGCATTCAATATAAAATTCTAGTTTCTTTTTTGAAAAAAAAAAAAAAAGCATGTAGTGCTATCTATATCTAAAATTCTAATTACCACATGCACTATTAAATATTAAAAACCATGTTGGTTACTGGTTAAAAAATTGAAATTTCATATAATGAAAGTTCTCAAATCTGATATTATATCTTTGTCATATTTTCATTCTCAAACTCAGATCGGCCTATGACTTTTTTTTGGTGAAATTTGATCTCTTATGCTATGTTAAAGATTCCTCCCAAGTTGTTAGTAATGGGTCGTTGGCACTTGATACTCAGAAAAATTGAGTTTAGAAGAGGAGTCTGACATGAAAAATAAGAGTCGATTTTACAATACTATAATATTTTTCTCTAAATTATACAAAAAATTATATACAATTACAAAAAAATGGTGGCCAGTTATTCCATTCTCTTCCTTTGTATCTACCCTTATATGGACAGATTCAAGATTTTTGTCAGGAACAATAAAATAACGAATTGAGTTTAACTAGCTAGCTGGGTTCAAACTCATTAGCTAATCGGGTATGTACTATATAAATAATAATACTATGACTTATAATTCCCAATGCTCCAACTTCTAATCCTCATCATCAATCATAATTAAAAAATATTATAATTTTAACCCTAATTACTAATTAGAATTACAAAGAGAAATAAAATTAGGCTGGACCTATAGATCTGCATAAAGATTCAAAATACAAGAGGGGGGGGACGGCAACTGTCTCCTGGCCCTTACTAGGTCCGCCCATGTATATATGAGTGAGGTTGACACCATTTATACCTCAAATTACCGATATTCCGTGCTATGAATCATTTTTTTCTATTTTTATGCCATGTTTGGTTGTCCAGTAAGAGGTGGAGTAAACCCTTACTCCACACTTAAGTAACCAAATAAGAAGTAAAAGAAGAGGAGTAAGATGTGAATTAATCCAGAGGAAGTTAATCCACATCTATAAGTGGATTTACTCCATACTAACTCCATCTTTAGAGCCCACTATCATAGACAAAGACTAATTTTCTAAAACCTTACTTCTTTAGGTGGATTAATTTAAGCCATAAATTAAACTATCAAACGAGATATAAAATATGTAAATTAAAATAATGTAAGCTATTTAATCCTTATTAACTTTACTCCACAATCAAATATGACCTTAAGTCTAATTAACAATCAATCTCTACATAATCTTCATATTAAAATGTAGGTATATCTATCAAGTTTTAACTTCTTACTATTTGAAATAAATAAATAGAAAATTCCTACTTTCGAATAGTCCAAAAGGTTTAGATGAAGAGATTTATATCTATTTAAAAAAAAACCAATAAATGTAAAATTTGATTTCTAGATACAGTTTAATATAAAAATAATTTCAACAATTCGAACTGATTATTTAAACTTAAAAAAAAAATCACTATATATATGATATATCACAACATTAACAAAGCTGATAAGCACCCTATATATTCTTAACGTTGCTTACCGTCTTTCTCGGGTACAAAATGTTGGGGGCAAATAATATTTTTCTATCAAATATTATAATAGCATGTGCAATGGAATGAACATGAATTAAATTTATACTTCATTTATTTAAAAAATAATATTTACATTCTGCAAGAGGAAAAAGAAAAGAAAAGAAATACAGTGATCTGCTCGTTGAACAACCACCCTTAAAAAATATATATATATAATACATGTAGTCTGATCCAGTGTTATAAAAAACGTCCTTAACGGCTGATTAATCAGCCGTTTAAATGGAAACGGTGGCCACACCGTTACGCACACTATTAACAGACGGTTGTTTGTGGTTTCGAACGTTTAATCGGCCGTTTATTTCCGTTTTATTCCCTTTTTTTTCCGTTTGTTCTAGTGAAAAATTAATTTTCACATTTTTTTCTATGATAATGTGTGATAATAAGGTTTATCAATCATGTATTGTAGTTTTATTTGTGCTTGGATATACATCCAATATTTTTTACATATGTTTTTTTTTTCTTTTTACTTATTTTAAAATTGATTAATTCTTCTATTATTTATATACCATTTTTTTTTTACTTACTGATGTAATTTTTTCAATTAGTACGACATGTTTATTTATGAAATTATGTTATTATCATAAATTAAATTTAGTGATTTTATGTTAAAATGTTTTCTTTCTTTCAAATAATATGTTATTAGTATTTGAAAAGGTTTAATTCTCAAATTTATTTTTCATTAAATAAATGTGTTACTTACACATGTAAAATGTTTATGTGTTACAAAGAAATAAGCATAGTGTCATGTTATAATAATAAAACTAACTTAAATTAAGTTTATTTGATAAGGTTTATGAGTTAAATAAATTATCTTTAATAAATTAGATATATATATATATATATACACACATAAATTTAATAAAAACATTAAATTGTCCGCATAATTCTGATTAATCGGCCGCATACCAATTAATCACTTGGCAGCACCATGTCCGTCCGACGACCGCATACCATTATTTACAACACTGGTCTGATCAAGTCGGTACTGAACTTCAGCATGTTCGCCTCGAGAGCAGTTTGGGTCCGATGTCCATCGAACTCAATCAATGACTTCTATAACCGTCCGATCCACTTTAAAATCTGTGCACGACACTTTAATATATGTGCATATTCGTTTTAATATCTGTGCGCACGGAATTTAAAGAGATTGGACGGTTAAGTCCGATGGGCACAGGACCCAAATTTAAGTCGTTCTCGTCTGATATATAAGTAATAATATAAACTTTAAATGGATCTAAGCACACTTAATATGTACAGTGGTACATCTTAAGAGTCAAACAAGGAAATTTACATGCATTTTCTTCCTGTAGAGTACTGTAGACTTTACGTGACATTTCTAATGCTTTATTTTTTTTTTTTAAATTAAATTCCCTAGCTAATGCTACCTGAATTGCTGGTGTTAATTACTAAAGAAAAATAATTTTACAAAATGTGAAATTAAAATAACTTCTCTGTTTTTGGTTAAAAAAAAATCCAACAATAGGATGATATATGCTAGCTTTTGTACAATTAATACCAATATGAATTAAGAAAAAAGATGAAAAAAATTATAAGGGAATTCCAATAAAGATCTATACCAATATTACTAGCAATTATTATGGTCCATTTGTTGTAGGTGCATATGTATAATTGTCCGTGATATATATGTAGTGACTAGTTATAGACCACACTTCCTACCTCTTCATGTCCTAACAAAGGACGGAGCTATTTATTGAATATGGAAGTCAATTGACTTTCATTTTTTTCAAAAATTTTATATTAACATTTGATTTTTTATATAACACTCACAAAATACTATGAACACTATAAAATTGACCCTCACTCATAATATAAAAATTTATATAATTAACTTCTATTCATATCTGATTTCATAATCTGAAGTTCTGATTCCGCTCCATATAACAAGTAATTTACGCAGTTTCTGCAGTAATCGATCGGCCTAACATAAATGCTTATGTCTTACACAGACTATTTCAATTTTTCTACATATTACATATTTTATTATTCTTTTGCAATGATATATACATTCCTACCTAGCTACTATATATATATATAATAATATGTATATATATATAATAATATGTAGTAAGTGAAATTGAACGGCTAAGATCTCCACGTGTTTAATTCCAATGAAAACTTCCCTTTTGCACTCACGACTTAATTAACCATTCCAAATAGCTACGAAATTATTACGAATTAATGTCATGACATTTTAAAACCATCGCTCTCACTAGATCTCTCAAATAAAATTAAGAAGGCAACTACAGAGAGAGAGATGATCAGGATATATATATATATATATATACCGGGAAGAAGCTTTTTCTCTCTCAGGTCTCAGCTCCTATCTTCTTAGAACTCCACCCACATGGAGGCTGGTACCATCCCACCTCCGGTTCCTGTCGCCGTCGCTAGCAACCACTCAGCTGGTACCAGTACCGGAACAAAAAGTGCCAAAGTCACATGGAGCATATTCATAATTGTTTCAATAGTAACAATTGCAATTATCAGCGTCCTCTTGATTCATCGACTCATCCGTTCCTTCTTACGCAACTTTCATGGTACCTCATATCGGCTCTCCATAGTCCGTACCAGTAGCAATGCAAACACCACCAACGGCGCCCCCGTCTTATCAGAGCATGAAAAATTGAAGCTAATTGATTCCCTTCCACTCATCAAACTCGCCTCTAATATGGCTAAGCTGTCTAAATCATCACTCGACTGTGCAGTTTGTTGCGAGGCGTTTATACCAGATGCGGAGCTCCGATTACTGCCAGCTTGTAGACATGCATTTCATAAATCATGTGTTGACAAGTGGCTCAAATCCAACCCTTCATGCCCGCTCTGCCGATCGTCGATCACCCTGCCCCATCCACCCCTTCCGAATCTTTCTTCTGGAAGTTTCCGATTAGAACTTGGTACAAGCTTTAGAAGATCTGAACCGAATAGCCAAGTCCTAAATCAAATTCGACCTGTCATGCCTCCATCCAGAACCTACAGCTTGGAGTCGCATGACTACTGCATAGAAGAGGAGGTAGAAATTGCTCAGCCTCAAGTGACTAAACCGGAGAAGAGGGAGATTGAGATATCTGATCTTGCACTGTCACCGCCACCTCCACCTCCACCTCCACCTCCACCTCCATCTCCACCTCCATCTCCACCTCCATCTCCCCCACCGCTCCCACCGCCTCCACCACCTCCAGTAACAAGAGAGAGCATGACTAGAGAGGAGCCCGTGCGAGCGTGGTTACAAGAGTACCTGGATAGGCTAGCGTCGTCAGCATCTTCGTCGTTCAATTCAATGAGGTTCCCTTCTCAACGCTGGAGCGAGAGATGGAGCGGAAGGTGGAGTCAACGGTCAAGTCAACGGTTTGATTCCGGCGTACCGCCGGACTGGCTGTGGGACCTGGAAGCGGGGCAGAATGAGGAGGCGGGAGGAATAGTGGCGGTGTACAGGTGGCTCACTGGATATTGAAGCAAATCTGCTGCAATTCTAAAGGATCGCAGGGTCTTGCGATTCCAATCTCAACCATTCATTTATTGAAATACAGTAATCTCAAAATAAGTTAGTTTTTGCACACGAATCTAAAAACATATGAACGGTTGTGATTGGAATCGCATGGACCCTGTGATCATTTGCAATCGCAGCAGATTTATTTCCGTAATGTTATTGGATGGCTTACTGAGAAAGGAAGCGTAGGTTTCATGCAAATTACAATAAATGCCATGGAGTCTCAGTCTGTCAGAGGGGACCCAGTTAGTGGGCCATGCGTTTTCTCCATTTCGAGGTTCGAAATTTCTCAAGTTTTTGTACAAAAATATTACTGGAGATGATGTAATGGATGTTTGCAGCGTTGCATTACATGGGACAAAGAGGATCAGTTTCAAAGTTTCAGTTAGCGGAGTGCTGTGGAATCAACAACTCGTTAGTTTACAGAATCTTACATTTATTAAAACTTTGCCGTTGTGGGGTTCTTTCATTGGATACCTAACTGTTACAACTTATAATTGTTGGCCACATCACTCAAAATTGAAGTTCTGTAAAAAAAATTGTGTGCCATTTAGCTTGGAAAATGATTTCGGTTCGCCCGAGAGATTTTCATGAATTCTGGGCGTTTCCGAAGACAATGCATTTAATTCTAAATAGTAGATACTTGAATCACATGCATGCAATTAGCTGGATACGATAAGATGTTTGAAAGTGGGGTTAATGCAATTGTTTTAAGCCTGCGTTTTGATATAAAAGCATTTATTTATTTATACATACATAACTTTTCTTTTGGCAGCGGAAGAAGACCTCAAAGTTTTTTATAAGGAAAGTAAATGGTGGACATTGACTTCAATAAATGGTGGTCGTTGATGTCAATAACAAATGAAATCCTTTAGTTGTTCTATGTTATAACATTTTTTTATTATTGGGATTTGATGTGAAGACATATATGTATTGTTAAGTTTTTGGTTGTGTTTGAATATATTCCAAGTGTTAAGATTAATAGTGGAGTATTAAATAGAATCAAGTTTGTACAAAGAACAACTATTACATGGAAGTTTAGAGGAGATGCGTACACAATATATAGTTGTACAAAGAATAATGCACTTGCTACGAAAGAATGTGCATTAATTAGTTTGGTGCGTTATAACGCACTCAGGGCTTAAAGCTTAATTCCTTGACCGTATCTTATATTAGATCCTAACTACTCTCTTAGATTTAAAATTGAGAGAAACATATTCTTATACAGGAGAGATATCTTGGAGAGACAATTATGAATTTATGATAGATCCACCTTGTTGCATGTTTCATTCGACGAGTACGTAATTCCTGTTTTTACAATAGGACCTAAAAAATGTAAAAAAACACAACAAAAAAAAAAGAGCGCACCATCAAGCTATATATATATATTAGTACTCTCCTGATTTTCTATATTTGGATCAGATTCTTTAGAATTCCTTTTCATTTAGAATTGATTTCTAAGTCCTTAAATGTAGGTTCTTGTAAATTTATATATATGGGTTCTTTGTACTTAATTTTGTAGTTGATGAAGTGGTACAGTAGCATTAATTAGTGCAAATTAGTGCAAATCATATGGTTGGGATTTTTTAAAAGTGCAAATTAGTTGATGAAGTGATACTTAATTTTATGTATAGAAGTCTAATTTTAATTAAAAATGTACTCACTACATACAATACTACACAATATATTTAAATTAAATTTAAAAATTAAATGACCCTAACCCTAAATCAAATTTCCTTCTTCATATATCCTTATTTCCTTAATATTTTCTTATTAAACGACATCCGCTCCAGCTATTTCCAATTTATTTATGTATACCTCTGATTCATTTCCTTATTTGCTTTTATCTCTTGATGGTGATTTGTTCCTCAATATCCTTTATTTCTGATTTATTTCTCCATCTATTTCTCCAGCTATATTCTCATATTTTCTTCACCAATTCATCTCCGATTAATGGAAATTGGTTCGATTTTCTTATGTGTGTGTTCAAATAGCACCAACCCCAACGTGCTACTTGAATTGAGATTGTGGTCGTTGCAAAAGATGTAGTCGGGGCATGACGCATCAACCCCAAGGTGCAAAGATTGTTTCTTTTGATCTCTTTTCATATTCCATCTAAATTGAATAAGCATTTTGTGTCCATTATTATATTAGAATTGGGGATCTTAATTAGTTTCCAATTCCACTTGTTTAATGATTCAAATTTATTTGATCTTGTGGCCTCATATTAGAGTTAAGTATCAACATGTACTGTCGCATTTGGTATTGCGCGTTGTCACATAAAAGAGTTGGCCAGATTAGGAAAAAACAAGAAGATCACAAAGCAGGTAAGTGAAGTTTCATGACTTGTGAATTTTTGGTAAATCATATTTTGGTGGTGAAGATTTCACATTAAGGTTTTCATTTATATCATATAATTAAATTTTAATTTCACTTTAAATTGATTCCCTCATTTTTCTCTTCATGTAGTATCTTGATATAAATTATTTGATTTACTCATTCATTAATATATTAGTGATGTGATATTTGGAATTTTAAAAGGGATGGCTTTATTGAATAGTGTATTTGGAATTTATTATTTCTTAATCATGGAGAAGCTTTGTTTCTCCTTATAAGTTGCTTATGATAACATTATTAGTAAATGTGAGAAGCATACATTGAGGTTGACGGGTGCAATGTGACACAGGGTTGTGTCTATTGTTTGAATAACCTGCTGGAGACAGATTTACACATATTGTGATCCTGCACTTGCTTGAAGCGGTTCTAACATAGACTTATGAATAGATTCAGTATGGGAGTTCCAAATCAGTCAGTTGCTTCAATTGTATCAGTTGCTTCAATTCATTCAATTCACTCAAAAAAAAAGTTGTTTCAATTGTAATTGAGGTTAATTTTACAAAGGGGCCGGAGATTGGTGATTTTATTTTAATTTCTTGAGATGTAAATAGATGATTGTAAACAAAAAACAAAAAACTTTTTTAATGAAAATATTGGTAGGCTAAGCTTACCGATCTTAAAAAGACAATACCATATTAGCAAATAAAGTGAATTAGTTAAAAACTTTTGAGGGGTTGGCCTTGATTGAGCTTCCTGCGAATATAGTACAGTTTTAGGTTTAGCGAAGAAGAGTGTGCGTAATTTGTTTCTCTTTATCCACATTTTATTTTTCTGGTCTACATTTTAATTGGAATAAAATATTTAATTACTGATGTATATTAATTATAAACTGCTTGTTTAGACTCCATATATTTTTGGTCTAGATACAGGGGAGGCATGATTTTCATTTTTATAGAGGGTAAAATAGGTAATTTATAAGTTTAAAATGAGTTTTAGTAGAAAAGTCAATAAGTCGGGAAAATTTATGAGTTTAAAAAATTTACAAGAATAAATATGATATTATGAATTTTAGAGGAGAAAATATGTAATTTTGAGGTTTTCAAATGGTATGCATGAAATTTCCCCTTATGTCCGTATTAGTTAAACATATTAATATCCATAAAAAAATTATCTTCATATTTTATTCAATTTTATAATATGTCTCGTTGCAACGCACGGGTACGATACTAGTATATATATATGCATACTAAACTTGGCTTAAGTGGTGCGGCAGCATTAATTAATTTGCACTATTTTTTAATACTGTTTCCCGGGTCGTTGAACTAATTAAATTTTTTCTTTGCCTCATTCTTTCCTGGAAATTTAAAATCAATGATTGGCAATTCGGAGAAGTTAATTGATATTCCGTGTTGACTCAGCTGGGAATTAAGTGGTAAATTTTAAACAATTAAATTAACCCACCTGTAGAGGGGGAGCAGCTTGGGTACGATATCCATCGAACTCAAACTGAATTCAATAGACTCCATTACCGTCTAATTCGCTTTAAGATCTGTGTGTATTCTTTAATATACGTGCACGATCGCTTTAATATGCGTGCACACGAATTTTAAAGTGAATCAGACAGTTATGGAGTCCATTGAAGCCAGTTTGAGTCCGATAGACATCGGACCCAAGCTCGTCCCCCTGTAGAGCAGTAGAGGTGGTTTCTAGGAGAGCTCTAATCAACCTGACATCATTCATGCAAACTAATTAAATTACGCAGATAAATATAGCTGTTTATTTGGACTTGTGAGGCGCTACTTTAATTAATTTAATGTTTCCCTTGGAAAAAAAAAAACCAATAAGATTAGTCAAATTACAGATTTTTTTTTTCCAATAAGATTAGTCAAATTAAAGATATTGAAGGAAATAGGGAAGATACTTACTAGCTACAGCTTGTGTCGTATTCGGATTGCTAATTTGTTCTTTGGACTTGCGGGTCTAATATATTGGCCCCATTTGACCCAAGGTGACAGCTCCAGAAACATACAATACTTTTGCTTTCGCAAGTTGATTGATTGCCTTAATTTCCACAGTTGCAATTAATTTCTAGGTGCTTCCTCATTTCTGACGCCCCACGTACCTACGTAGGTTGCTTATGTAATTATTGAGTTCTTTTGTAAGGTGATTAATGTTCCAACGCAGTACTGGCTACCAATATACACAGAGAGAGGAGGTTGGCTAATATTAAATTGATTATTTTTTAGATCTTATGTAGCTAAGTTGTTTTTTTTTATTTTTAAAGTCTAAAAAGTCGATTCAAATCGTTAGATGTGAACTCTATATTAAAATATGCTGAAGATTAGATTTTATATTTTTTTTTTACTATTTATTAAGCCACTTTGAAAATCGTTGAACCAATAGTCCAGTATGGTTTTACTGTTTGGTTAAGCCACTGTTGGATCATCTATTTTCAAAGTGGCTTAATAAATAGTGAAAAAGTTCAAAAAAATGTAAAATTTGACTTCCAAGCACATTTTAATATATAGATAACATCTAACGGTTTGGATCGATTTTTTTTACTTTGAAAATTGAAAGATGATTAAGTTACACGGAACCTCAAAAACAATCGATTTGGTATTAGCCAACCTCCCTCCCTCTCTCTCTCTCTCTACACACTTGAATCTCTATTTCTTCCTTTTATTTGGAGTTGAGAAATTAAACAACTTATTTGTCAAGTTAATTATGTATATTCTTGTTGCGTCCATCAGTGATGTATTTTTTGTTAGTCTCTTCAAAAAAATTAATTATAACGTGTTTAATTATGGGTGTTCTTGGTTTTGATCACTTAATTAATGATTAATATATTTAATTGGAATGCAAGGGGACTCACTTCCTCTATTAAATGTCTATTTCTTCGGGATATCTTTTTTAATAAGAAGATTGACTTAGTTGGTATTCAAGAGACTAAGAAAGACTCTTTCACATTCGAACCCTTAATCGTTATAGAGTTTTACTATTTTTCATTGGATTGTCAAAAGTTCGCAAGAATCTTCTGGTGAAATATTAGTTGGTATTAATGAAACAAAATTTTTTATTCTTAATTCTTGGATTATGAATTTTTCTATCACAATACATTTTCGCAATAAATATGAGAATTTTGATTGGTTGTATACAGTGGTTTATGGTCCTATAAGTTCTTCACAAATGTCAATTTTTTGAATGAAATTCACTCTATTAGTTTGGTTGGCATTCCATGTTGGCTTGTAGCCTTGTAGGTAGTGACTTTAATTTGATTAGAACTAGACAACAAAAGAAGACCTTCATTTAATGTATTAAGTAATAGGTTTAGTAATCTCATTTTTGATTTAGAATTGATTGAGCTGCCTTTGTTAGATAAGAAATTTACATGGGCTAGGTCTGTTACTTCTAGCTCCAAAGCCCTTTTAGATAAGTTCATTCTTTATCTCGATTATTTTCATATCATAATCCTCTCATCTTAACTACTGATTCAGTCTCTACTTTTCATAAAAGGAATGTTCGTTTTGAAAAAAATGGCTTTCTCAAGAAGGTTTCGTTGACTTGGTTACTACCTGGTGGCTGTCGTATAATTTAGATGATGATTTAGGAAACTCTTGGAAGTAAAACTACAATTATTTAGAAAAAAAAAATTACGAGGCTAGCATGCCAACCTTGTTGGGCAAATGACAAGGTTGAAATCGTCTGTTATTGAACGCATGGCCTCTTATGAATTACAACAAGACTCCGATTCTTTCTCCTTGCGATTACTCCTATTGGTAGGAGTGTCAGTCTAGCTACATAGGCTTTATAAAGAAGAAGAAGAAATTTATTGGCACCAACGTTCTCGTTTGAAGTGGTTTTTAAAGAGTGTGATTTCAATACTAAATTTTTTCATATTTCAACTTCTAATAGAAAGAAGAAAAATACAATTTTTTTCATTAGATATTAATGGTGTTGCTGTTTATGATCATGTTGTTCTTAAATATTATATCACTTCATATTATAAGAATTTGTTAGGCACTATTTCTTCTCGATTACTCAGCTTACAATCTGATCTGTGACCTCTTTCTGAACAATTATCTCCTGCTCAACAAAATTCTCTTGAGCTTTCTTTTATTCTTGATGAAATTAGGTATGGATTCCGTCACATAAGAATATGAATATGGTTCTACTGTCTAACTTTGAATTTATATTTTGTGAAGAAAAAAAATGGTGCTTAGTCCGTGGGGAAAAAAAAATTGGTCGGACTTCATTCTTTTTTTCCTTAACTTTTTAACTTGCAATAGTGAGAATTTTGTTTGAAAATAAATTCAATTGAGAAATGAGAAAAATATATGGGCCTAACACAATTTGAAAAAAAATATATTCAATAGATCGTGAAACCCAAGAAATATCGTGGGATTTATTTCAGCGAACAAGCCCTAAATGCTTAATATCCAACGGGCCTAATAAGGCCTAACGAGAGGATCACTAATTAAGACACTAACAGGCCGAACGAGGCTTAATCTGAACTTATATTAGTATCTATTTAGGGTACGCTTGGATGTCTAAAAAATATATATTATTTTAGAATTTTAGAATAGTTATTCGGAATAACAATCTGCATTCAAACAACATTTTTGCTATTTGAAATAGTTAGAATAGTTCTTATTCTCTATTTTCTCGTCTAATTAATTAGAATAATTACTATTTGAAAGTGTGAAGAAAGAGAAAAAAATATTTTTATCGAATTTTGACAACATAGTCTCGAAATGACAAAGTTGACACCACTTTTGTTATCTCCGCATCGTGATATTCGTTTGAGATCTCACTTACTTATCTTTTCTTTTAATTAGCACCTTATTAACACTATTATTTCTCATTTACATCCAAATTCAAATGTACAATCCAAACAACATATTGCTAATCCGAATAACATCATTTTCACACTAATATAAAAATCACTATTATTTTCTCTATTCCAAACTACTATTCTTAAATTTCGCTATTCCAGTTCCCATCCAAATATACCCCTCGGAATATAGATCTGTTGCGCTGAATTTGAATTTGTACTGGAGGGGGTCAAACCCTTTTAAAAGCTTAATGTTAAAAAATGAGACTTAAACTGATCTGGATACAATTTAACAAACTAAACAAAAGAATGCTTAATGAGATGATATTGATCAACTCTAAAATTCAATATTAAAAAAAATTACGGAGGCCGAAGGAAAATGAAGAAAAGTTAAGAAGTGGTAGTCAGGTAATCACCAATTAATCAAGATAGACAAATAATACTATAAATAATATTTGTGCGATTGATTCTTAAATACTGGGGCCGAATTATAAATTTTTGATAGGAGTCACTGAAAATTAAAATACACAGTTGTAATGAGTGAGATTTGAATTCAATATCTCTCAGCAAAAAAAGTAGAACTTTTAACAACAAGGCTACAACTAAACATTTGTTTTATATAAG
The DNA here is from genome assembly GCA_024447775.1 of Carex cristatella. Taxonomy (NCBI): domain Eukaryota; kingdom Viridiplantae; phylum Streptophyta; class Magnoliopsida; order Poales; family Cyperaceae; genus Carex; species Carex cristatella. The sequence continues at coordinate 5,497,074 of JAJHPF010000022.1, forward strand.
AGTGACTAGACTATATAAAAAGTAAAAAAAAATATATATATATATATATATAAAATTCAATTAAATTCCTATAGGCATAATTAAAATTTTGAAACCATACGGGTGACTTAGCCACCTTTGACTAAGCCTTAAATTTGCCCCTGCTTAAATGTGCACCTAGTAATGATTTGACGATTATGGTATTACTAATTATGTAAGTATTTTTCTAAAGTTTTGTGTTACCAGAATAAAATGTTACATTTTTTAAGTAGTAATATTTGTTTCGTTGATTTCATCGTAGAAGCGGAAGAAGAGTTTTTAAAACAAAAAAGTGCAAACTCTCAATATCTACAGCAATGGGTCCTTGTATCAGTGAAGCTCTAAATTTTCGTAGAACAATTTTTTTGCAAACAAGATCAAAATTCCTGCCATTTAATACATTCTTTACGAACTAAAGGGTTTTATTGATTTTAGTGAGCTTTCAATAGCTGAAGGAGCTACATACAATGAATGAGAGTCAATTGAACATCCATTTATTTGCAATTTTTTTATTTATACTATTTTTTTTATATTTTTAGTATAATTTAAACTAAAATATTATGAATTAGATGAAATTGACCCCATTCGTAATATAAATTTTTTATATACTTGACCCCCATAGCCTGAAGAAAATAAATCTGCTGTAATTCTCGGGGAATTACAGGACCCTGTAATCAAGATCCCAACTGTTTGTCTATTTCGAGATGCGTGCATAAAAACTTACTTTTCCAAGAATGTTTTCAAGATCCGTGCACGACAAAATTTGAACGGTTGATCTCCGAATTTCAAGATCCTAGCCTGAAAGTCTGGCTCTGCCCCTGTTATAGAATGATATATCAGTCACCAGTTTTGATCTGGCACGAATATCAAAACAGACCCCGTAGATTTAAATAGATCCGATTTTTTTAATAATCGAAATTAATCTAAAAAAAATATCGGAAAAGGAAATTGGATTGAGAATATTTTTAAAAGCCATAAAACCGGATAAATTTATCCCGTCCCTAGGGACGGGAAAAAATTTAACGTCCTTTTTTAATTAATCCGGCCTAGACTAATCACTTAACAAACGAAAAAAAAAAATTAACGGACGGAAAATTCCTGTCCATCCATAGGGACGGGGAAATCCTGTCCGTCCGTCAGGGACGGAAAATTTTGCTCCGTCCTTCAAAGACGTTGGTTAATATAATAGCGAATCTTATATCAGTATTACTAATGACTCATCAAACATAGTGCTTGAAAAAAAGAGATTGTGTTTGGTCCAGAATGCTTTGGATCAAATTTATCAAAAGAATGACTACTGGAGGCTGAAGAACGAGTTGTGCTACTTTAATATATTTACTAGCTTGATTGTGCTACTAGAAATTGTGTTTGGTAAGTGCTCTGTTAAATAAATTCCTATATATTAAGTTCATGCACTACTAATGCCACAGTTTTATATAGAATCAATTGTAGAGATTAATGATCCACTCTTCATGATAAACTGTCTGATCTATGATAATATTATTAGATATAGCCCTTAATTCTCTTCACTCATGAATGCAAATATATACTGGCATGCAAAAGTTACATATTACAAGTTGTCTGTTTTCTCTATTCAATTCAAATCCTTATAAATCTGAAATTTTATTATTATATTTTTAAATATATATTATTAATAGTTATCCGGTGTGTATTTTTTCTGCAAGTTGATTTCGTTTCAAAGTTTGTCGGTGCTTTGTCGTTCTACAATCCGAAATTCTCAAACAGGTAAACTTATTTATATATTAATTAATTATTATTTTTTTACAACAATAAATTATACATAATTTATTCACTATTTTGTAGGCTAATTGATTAAAAAAAAATCATGCTAATATTAAGGATTCATTTTGGCGGTGAAACACAACACAATAAAAGTTGAGTACGGTATAGTATTAGCTCTCTATTTGCATTGAGCGTAACTGGTGAACAATCTTGGTACGATGTGAAAGGTGAAATTTATCAACAACTTGGATATTCTGAGAGTGAGTACAGTCTCATAGCACATGCACGGGTTAATGTTGGTACAACAAACCGACGTTACTACGAGACCATAGAAATCGTGTGCGATCAGACTTGGAGAGGAATTTATAACCAAAGTATGCTTGCCCAGACCCAGTATAGTTATGTCGATTTATACATTGAGTTGGTTCCAATCATCCGTGAAGGGCAACCACAGTCATTCACTAATAGTATGGTACCGGAGACACAACCAGAACCTCGACAGACCCAATATAGTACTAACTATGCGGATCCCAGCCACCTCCAACCCCATCAGACACAACAAACACCGAGATGAGACCTTTATCTGCATCCGACACAACCAGAATCTCGGCAGACCCAATATAGTGAAGACTATGCGGGTCCTAGTTACTTCCAACCCCATTAAACACAACAAACACCGAGGCAAGACCTTAATTTAAACACTTATTCCGATGTGAACGATTTGTCACCGACTGTTCAGACAGAATACTATAATCAAGTACAGTCCATGGGCCGATCCGTCGGAGGTTCTTATCCTGAACGTAATAATGAGTATAATCCATGGGTTGATCCACCGGAGGTACGCGATTCTTGTGATAATCTTGATGATGTGCCGCAAAGTCATGATGAAGATGACGCTGACTCATGTGAGAATGACGCCGACTGGGATGATGAAGCTAATTCTGAAGGAGATGTCCCGCATGATACACCGGTACAATCACACCAGCCACCACGACTTCACCCAGTGGCAAGCTTCAATGACACCTCAGGATTCCGAGAGGCAGATGTCAGCTTCTTCGGTACGTCCCAACATAGTGATGATCCACTTGGTATAGGTAAAGAGTACTCTTCAAAAGAGGTTCTAAAAATGAAAATACATCATTACCACATCGGAAAAAATATTGAAATAACATACACGCAAAGCAATAGAACAACCTTGGTAGTCGATTGCAAGGACATTAAGTGTGAGTGACGTTTGTATGCCAAGTCTGGACTATTTTCATCTAAGTGGGAAATTAGAACAATTAGAGCACCACATACATGCTGGTCCCCTGCTAATCGTACTGATCATGCACAATTAACTGCAGCAGTAATCGCCGACTGTATAAGAGAAGATATTAAGGAAGATGTTACCAAAACTATTAAAAGCATTAAAGGGCTAGTCCGTCAGAGATTTAACGGAATTACTCCCAAATATAATAGGTTGTGGCGTGGCCGAGAGCTGGCAATCGCACAAATATTCGGTAGTTGGGAAGCCTCTTACAACCTTCTCACCCTACTTTTGGAAGCAATTAAAAGATCACATCCCGGGACAAAATATGGAGTTGCGCACGTACCCACAGATGATCTAAGAGAAAGATTGTTTAAGGCAGCCGCGTGGGCTTACGGTCCGTGCATTGCTGCAGTGCCTCATCTCAAGCCAGTCATTAGTATTGATGCATGCTTCCTGTCCGCGCGGTATCAAGGAAGATTGCCGATGGCGTGCAGTTACGATGCTGAGAACCAGTTAATTCCCCTGGCTTTTGCAATAGTCGAGGAAGAGAGTTTCCAGACATGGGGATGGTTCATGAAGTGGTTGCGCATCGAGGTATTTGGTAATATGTTTATGTGCGTCCTTTCCGACCGGCACATGGGAATAAAAAAATTATTCAAGGATAGATATGGTGGTTGGTACGAGGAAGGCAACCAGTGCGTTCACAGATTGTGTTCACAGCACGTGGCTGAGAATTTGATGAAAAATGTACACAATAAAAAAATTTGTGAACTATTTAAAATACTTGTGAAAAAAAGAAGCCACGGAGATTTCAAGAGTTCTTCGAAATACTGCGCAAGAAAAGTCCGGATGCAGTTAAATACTTAAAAACTGTTGGAAAATACCAACATGACAATCATAACGAGATACCTAGACCATGGAAGGTGTATCAACACTTAGACGGCGGGTATCGTTGGGGAATAATGACTACTAATGGTTCTGAATCATTGAACAAGGTTTTCAAAGATCCCCGAAGACTACCAATCCGTGCGCTCGTGGATGCTACATATTCAAAATGTGTCGTGTGGTTTACGAAAAGGCTTGAGAAAGCACTGGCTCGCATAGCTGCTGAGGAGCCTTGGTCAGCGTGAGTTGAAGCTCTATTAAGAAAAAGGATCACCAAATGCATGTCAATGCAGTCCATACCGCTCGGTTTGCACGGTGAACACGAGGTAAAGGTTCATAATGAGAGAGTATACAAAGAACGAGACAGAAATTTTAGTTATAAAAGAGAAACCTTCAGTTATAAGGTCGTCATAAGTGATGGAAACTTGGCCCAATGTGCATGTCTCAAACCTCAGCTTACAGGTATACCGTGCGCTCATGTACTTGCCATGTGTGGGGAACGGAATTACAACCACAACTTATTCGTGAATCAGATGTATTCCGCTAAGGAACTTGCCGAAACTTGGCGTGGGGAATTCCACTTCTATGGCAACCAATGTGAGTGGCCAGTCATTGATGGGCCAAAAATTATTCCAGATAAGAATAAAATCAGGAAGGGTAGGAGACGGCACAACCGTATAGTCATGACTATGGACGAAATGCAAGGAAGGACGATGGGACACCAAGCTAGACGCTCCACGTCCGACAAACGTGCAACAGGTTATTTCTTCTTCTACTTTGATAACAAAATATTTGTATTTTATAATTTGAAAATTGTGCACACATTATATCTATTTGCGTTGTTTTGTTATTTATTTAGAGGCTTCTTCTAGTAGTAGAGCGAGACAACAAGCTAGACATTCTACGTCCGACATGCATGCAGCAGGTTCGTTGATCTTTAAAATTCAAGTAATTTTTTTTATCGTTCTTATTATAAATGTAGTACCATACGTTTCTAATTTATGATGTTATCTTTTTTTTTTCCAGGACCCTCTTCTAGTTACAATCGGAGATTTTGATATTATACTCACGTGTTTATTTAGAAATTTTTTTATGGATGAATGTTTTTGTAATTTGTTTGAATTTGATCTTTTTCTTTGAGTTTGGAATTTTTTCTTCCTTGCTTGAACCTTGAAGTAATTAGTATTAATGGTAGTAAATTAAATTGCTTATAGATAGCAAAATAAAATTGAAAGAACATAAACTAACATAGTTCTTATCACAACAAACAAATACATAAACTAAAAGTGAACTTGGTTCTTAGTACAGCAAACAAATACATAAACTAAATAACGAGATGATCCATTTAACACTTGCAAGAAATACCTAACTAAAAGTGAACTTGTCTGGTTGCCGATGCTCGCGTTCTGGGTATCTGCGCTGTCTTTCTGGTTGTTTGTCCGTTCTCTTACACCTGACATAGACATTGTTGTACGATGGTCCAAAAATATTCTCCACCGCTTGTGTACATGGCGTGACGAACGGACTGTGTCCTACGTCTTCGTGCGCACCAGTAACATAAGGCTCATCCGAACCCTACAACAATCATTGTAATATTTAGTAAGCATAATCAATGATGCAATCTATCTTAAAAATTGAAGTTTTGAAATTACAATCTGATAGACCTGACTCGGTCCCATGTGACTCATGTATTGCACCTCCTGTGCAGGGACCTTATCGTAAGTCTGGCTCTCTAACGCTGTCATCGTCTGGCTCTCAAACGCTGGTATCACCGGTGTGGCGAATGTCTCATCCCAATTGACAAAATTATTTGATGCCTACAACCAAGTTTTTAGTATTGTAATCAATATAATAAGAATTATTTGAAATTTCTTACAAATGTGAAGGAATTACCTGATAAACCTGACTCGGTCCCGTGATGTCCTGCGTGGAGGCCTAATGGTACATCAGGTTCCCCAACATCTCCGAGAATAACTGCAAGGATGGGTCCTGTGTTTCCCAATATCTCCGACATTTTAATATTGTAATAACCACACTCAACAATTATTTTAATTTTTTCCCAATTTTGAAGGAGTTACCTCATAGACCTGACTAGGACCCGTGTCATCTTGCGTGGCCGTGCCTTGATCATCCGCTCCCTACAGTCAACATTTCACTATCTTGATAAACATGATTGACAACAAATTAAAGTATTTTTATTTGTTAATACTTACCAGATTAAGATGACTAGGTCCGGATGCGAATCCTTCCAAACAATCATTCAACTCTTCATTTGTTTCAAACCATCTCTGATGATAGTTGGGATTTTGATCTTGGTGAAACTCAGGAATGGGTTCTTGATTAACTCGCAACGAGAGTGCATTCGGGTTCTCAAGTAACATATCTGTATAAGGCTCCCAAATTATCATGTAATCCTCTAACTTCTGCAGTTCGTTGCGGAAATAACTAACACCACTCCGATTGTGACCTACATGGTAATCATAGAGACAACACCATTTTTCTCCGAATGCAGGGCAACTGTGCTCATTCGGATTGCGCCAATCTGGAGTCCAACTATGCAAGGAACGAGGACGGCCGGTCGGTAAGCGGGACCAACACCAATGTTGTAGAAGCACAGTTGGCCCCGACATACTCTTTGTTTTATGCTGTACCGCAACACAAAGGCTCCTATAGAGATATGTCCGAACAGCTCCACCCAGTTGTATTGATTCGGTGCATCAATATTTTGTAGAAATTGTAAATACATTGCCGGAACCGAATCTCCCAACGAATCAGCAAAAAACATAGACCCGAACAAGTCGAGTACATAGGCCCTAGTGTACTGGCGCACCTGCTCAGGTGTAGGCTCACCTGGCTCTGTGTTTGGCATTACAGCAAACCGATCACGCAATAACTTCAAACTTATGGCATATCCGAAAATCATGCGAACTTCCTGAAGGTCATTCGGCTCCGACCTCTTTTTTTTTTAAACACCGCACTTGCGGTCCCAGCTCCAAGAAGTTCATTCGAGACACTTGATACAAGACGAGTCTTAGCAAGAATGGTTTGCACAGATGGTGGTAAGCAATCCCAGTCTGGGTAGGTCAAACATCCACTCCTATATCTCTGTAATCATGTTAATGTTATACAAATTGATTTAAATAAAAGACTGTAATTTAAACACTTATATCATTCTATAAAAAATATATTATATGATTTATTCAGTAACTTACATCATCATTTATCCGTGAAACCTTATGTTGGTTGTACGGCATCCATAATAAATCGCTATAATTATTTGCTGACCACGAGGGATCCAAAAATTTCTCACTAGTAGTTGTAGCATCTGTAGGGTCACACGGACCACGACTGTTTGACATTCTGCATGCATAACATTTTGAAATAATTCTATATAACTCGAGAATTAATAACAATCTAAATTTACTCAACAATCACATGATTAAATAAATTACTAAATAAAATAACTACCTATTAACTTTAAAAATCACATGAATAAATAAATTCAGAGGTATAAATTATCTAATTGTTATATGTGATTTATATTATTTTTTCTACATACACATAAATAATATTATTTTTCAAAGTTCATGCGCCAAAAAATAAATCACCAAAATACAAAGAGCCTACTTGGAAACACGACTAGAGTTGTGCTTTGTTCGTGATCTGCACTAAAAATTTAATTTTGCTCCCTTTGTTTTTTAAAAAAACTCTCAACTCATGTTAATTTTTATTGATTCGCTTTTACCATTATTTTCTCTTTCTATGCTTGAGTATAATTTTCACCATCTCAGTAATCATGTAAATTATCAATTATCAATTTACTATAATAATCATGTAAATTATCTTCACCATCTCATCTAAAGAGTATAATCTTCACCATCTCAAAATTAATTAAACGAAATTGATTATACCACATATCAAATGAGCCTAAAAATAATAAATTTCTCTAAACCCTAAACTCTAATTTATCAATTCTTCTAAAAAATAATTAGTAAATTAATAAAATTAAATACAATTAATTTTTTGATAACAAATTAAATCTAAACATATTGTTAATTTTACTAATTTTTTCGGATTAAAAAAAAATTACCTGATTTCACGGTGGAAACAGATTGGAGGGCGGAGTGGAAGCTGATGCGGACATGGACGTCAAAATTCCACCCGTCCGGGTGCTCGCGTGCGTGAAGTGGGGTCGGAGTCGCTGTTGCTGAGGGAGTCGCCGGACGAGCGCTAGCGGACGGACAGAAAGGGGAAATGATGGTCCGCACGTGAAAGATGAATGATTATCGGACGGACCATTTTTTCCCGTCTCTGAAGGACGGATATTATTTCCCCGTCCCTGATGGACGGACAGGATTTTCCCGTTCGTTAAATTTTTTTTTTTTTCGTTTGTTAAGTGATTAGTCTAGGCCGGATTAGATTAAAAAAGGACGTTAAATTTTTTCCCTTCCCTAAGGACGGGATAAATTTATCCGGTTTTATGGCTTTTGAAAATAATTTCAATCCAATCCCCTTTTCCGATATTTTTTAAAATTAATTTCGATTATTAAAAAAATCGGTAAATAGATGCCGAATTTTAATTGTTTGGTTGGGAGTTCGCCAATGCATATTGTACTCAGCTCAGTTTCTAAAAAAGTACAGATTCTTAATAACTTCGTTGATATTTGTCATAAACATTTTAATTATATCAGACTATAACAAACTACCTTAATTTTCAACCTAGTATAAGGGCCTGTTCGGCTGCAGTCCGGGAACGGGAATGAGCACAGGAACGGGTGAATAGTAAACAGCGACTGCCAATATCAATATTGTACCGTGGCATCCCAAGCATGACATTGATTTTGTTACATTTATTTTTTATCATCGTTTGACAATTTGAATTTATACTAAATTAATTTAAAAAAATAATATTTTTTCAAGGTTCTAAATAGCGATTATAGCAGCATTGCGAGAAGACAAAAAATAAAAGCTATTGCGAATAGCACAGCAGCAGCTATAGCGAATGCTATCATACATAGCGTTTTTTTGTCAAAATTTATAGTCTATATTTCTACTAATCAACATGATCAATATTGAAGAATTATGGTAACAACTGTTAGTGTTGTGATCTAGAAGCCAATAATAGGATGATTGTTTTCTAAGTTTTGTTTATGTAATTGAATGATTATGTTTATCATTTTGTTCCTTGAGTATTTTATTAATTATAGATCATTCAGGTTGAGGACTTGGAATTGTGGAACTCTATACATGTGTTAATAAATACTCTAAAGTGTCCCTAGTCTTGGTAATTAACAAGGGACATTAATTACCGGTATAAGATTAGCATTTGGATTAGATGATGATCATGTTCGCGAGATCATATGACAAGGAGTTGTCAATCGATCAAATGGATACCGATGGAGATCAGGGGATTGGACGTGACCAAAGTAAAACATTTAATATGGATTGTGTTTGTGTCATTAATGTTTTATTTGTGTCTGGAATTCTAAGGTATGAGATGATTGTTTCTCTCACGTGAGAATATATATTCGTGGATATTATCCAACGTTGTCCGTAACTGGCAATTATACAGATTCTATCTCAGTATGTATTTCTTATGTGGAGGGATAGTAATTATCAAGAATACCAATGTCCCTCATATAATGAGCGATGATATCACTGGGCCCCTTGATGAAATAATACAAGTATGTGCACATATGATTAAGGAGTTAATCGTAATTACTGAATTATTTCGGAATCAAGAAACGAGTAGATTTGCAAGGATGACACACTCCTACCTTGGATCTATTCATGATATCATGAGACATGGAATTGACACGAGGCAATTATTGCTTAGGGATCGTGATTCAGTATGGTACTTATCATCTGTGTCATTTGGATAATTACAATGCATATTGCTAGGTGCCGCTTGTAATTTATGGAATCGAAAAGAGTTTCAGATTCTATTGCCGAATGACATAGATCCCACAGGGTCACACCGATAAGGAATTAATTAGAAATGCTCCTTAATTTATTTGACATGTATGACATGACAAATAAATTGGTTTCTCCACTAAAACATGAGAAATATAATTATTTGGATAATTATATATGATACTACAATTAATTAGATTAATTGTATTTGATTAATTCAAACAAGGAAAGTGAAACTTGGCCCAATAAACAAAGCCTAATGGCTGTTGTTAATTATGGCTCATGTTTATTTAAAGAATTGTTTCCATAATTAAAAGTTAGCCCAAAATAGTTTACCACGTTTTCTGAAAGCTGCTGCGCAATGTTTCTTATTTAGGCCATATATTTCTAGTATGATATCCGTTTTTAGCGTTCTATATATTTCTGGAAAGGTAATAGAAAAATCTACAACTTTGTATTTCTGGAAGAAAACCAAATTAGAAATATATCATGCTCAAAAATGTGGTAGAACGTGGTGCTAAATTTAGACTACCATGTTCTGGAAACTGCTGCGCATGTTTCGTATTTTGACCATAACACCCTCATACGATGTTTGTTTTGAGCGTACCACATATGGATAGAAAGGTAAAAGAAAGATCTATAACTTTTATTCAGAGAGCAGAATCTAATTCGAATTAGATCATGGTCAGAAACGTGGTAGAACACGGAGTTAATTTTGGAAACAGAATTTCACATTCCTTATTTGCTATATATGCACTCTCTCTCATTCCTTTTGTGGAAAATTCGTTTTGAGAGTTGAAGTTCTGCCAAAATTTTTTCTCTTTATTGTTTCTCTCTCATGTGTTGAGAACCCACAAACCCTAGAATCAAGATCTTGTTCTCTTGGAGGATAGGGATTAAGGAGCGACCAAATTACTACTCTCTAGCAAGAGGAAAGTTTGGTTTCTAATTAATTTCTTGGTGGATACCGTGGAGGGCTTCTACTTTGGAGTCTCATCTTGGTACAAGGTGTTCAAGGTCACGCACACATCAACCACCAAGGCGCTGCAAAGCATCAACCACCATTAGCATCGATCAACAAGGAGGTGGAGGCTACAGCCCTACATCTCAAGGATCTTCATTTCTTGTTTGGAGACAAGAAACTAAAGGCATGATGCTTATTGATTTGGAAATTGATTTTGGTTTGATTTTAGTCATACATAATGATCTTTTGGTACTTTTCTTGTTAAAATTTTTGAAATTCCGCTGTCTTAAGTACCATGAAAACCCAACAACAACTAAAATGACAACTAATCTAAGTCTATAGTTTTTTCAATCATGCAAATAAGAAGAAGAAAAATGATATACTAGGTAACATTATTTAATAGTTCATACTTCATAGTATTACATATTATAATAGACAAAGACCAATTAATTTTATAAGTGAAATGAAGTTAGTATATCTATTTATATATTATAATAATGAAAATCAGCTTCCAATGAAATGAACAACGATAATTTTAAGAATACTAGACGAAGAGCAAACAAAATGAAGATTTAATATTTGAATATTTTCTGATATAGAATGAGAGACTAAATCACAAATAAGAACAAAAGCACATAATTCGGTTTAACATACTTATTATAGCAGACCATGTAGCATTAGAAATAGGAATAGAAGTACATAAGCCCAAGTAAATTGCCAAAAAAAAAAACCCATGTAGCATAGTGATAGCAATAGCGCTTAGCACGTAGCGGTAATAGCGGTTAGCTATTACAGCTACAGCAATCGTAGCTGAAATAACGCACTTTTATCTCATAGCGTAGCTTTTATGGTCCGAAAAAGTTATAGCGAAGCTATAGCGTAGATTAATTTTTCTACATTAGATTAATTTTAACAGTTTGAATTAAATAATTGAAGTCAATTCGATAAATTTTAGTGCCAAATTCCAAAAAAAAAACTCAATTAAGAACATCATATGTTTTTTTGTAACTCAATTTAAAATGTAAATTTGTTTCCTCCCTTGAAATACATTGCTTCCTATTCCAATCTCCTCTTTGAACTGATAAAATATTAGATTTCGACGTCACAAATCAGCAATACATAAATTATACTTAGAGTAAGGCTTGGGTGCTATAGATAGCATAAGGCCATCCGTGCTACGACCTCAAAAATTTATCGTATCTTCTTCTTCTTCAAAAAAAAAGAAAACTTCTTCAAAAAAAATATATATCGTATAAACTCCGAACTTCGATTTAAGTAGCTCAATAAATTAGTTATATAATGAACTTGTAGAATACCAATTTTTACTATTTTTATAATTTATGAAATATTGCAAAAAAATAGTCTAAAATATTGGCAATTTAATTTTATTTTTAAGTATTTTTTTATGTTTCATAAATCATAAAAAAATAGTAAAAAAATCTAAAAATTGGTAAAAATGGGTATCCTACAAGTTAATTATATAACTAATTTATTGAACTATTTAGATCAGAGTTTAAAATTTATTTGATAGATTTCTGAGACCGTAGAACGGATACCTTATGCTATCCATAACACCTATTCACCCAAGGATCCGTATCCTCTCTATTACTACATAGAATGCACATCACTTTACTTTATGGTTTGAGATTAAATCTTAGCCGGTTTGAGATTCGGAAGAAAATAGAGAGCATTATTATTGGGCTTTGATATTCATGCCAAGTTAAAAGAACGGTCTGGATCTATTAAAAAGAGAATCATTCTAAAAAATTCTCTTTTGCGGTACTACAATGGATACAAATTCTTCACCCAATGGCCCCAGCCTTACTCTTAATATACTTCATGCTTAAGTTTTTTTAGTGTCAAAACTTTTACATATAAAGCTATAACCCCTGGGTCACGAAAACAGCGAGTGTTCATTGCAAGAGCTTCAGACAAACGGGTCCCACATATCAGCGAGACAACGCACTGGAGCACGGGCGTGTTACGTGTTGGAGGGTTCTCGCCTTCTCGTCCCGACGAGTGACGACTCTTCTCTCTTTCCCTTTCCCCCAAAAACAAACAATTCTACTTCTACCGACCTATCTTTCCTCTTCTTAAATCACTCCCCTCTCTCTCTCTCGCGCTCGCTCGCTTTTTCTCCACTTCTCCTTTTCTCTCTTTCTCTGCTTTATACCTCTCCCTTCTCACTGAATCGCTCGATGCATACACCCGCTCTCTTTCTCAATCGTTGTTCTTCTTCGCGCACCTCAAGTCCGATAAGTATTGATATATCTCTCAACCTTGTTTATCTATTTTTTGATCTTTAAAAATAGGGTTCTATTTTGGGCGAGTTTCCTTATTTATGCGATTTTTAGGGTTTTGATCGTTTCGTATTTCGTTTATAGTTTCGTGAGATAGAAGAAAGGGTTTCCCTTGAGCAGAGATGGCGGCTCATAGGTCGAGCTTTCCTCTCCGCCTACAACAACTCTTAACCGGCGGACGGTCCATTTCACCCTCTCTGAAGCTTGAATCCGAGCCGGTAAGCCTGAAGGTTTTATTTTTCATAGGTTGATCCCTTTAGGTTTAGGTCGTCTTATATTTATTTGATGATCGATATTGCTCATTATTTTTTTTTTCATATGGTAGGTTCTGAGTAAGAAGATTTACATTTAGAGTGCATCTGTTGTCTAATTTTATAATCTCTGTGTTTTGTATGGGCGGAATATGATTCAATGTGAATGATAGTGTTTTGGTTGCTGGCGCTTCTGAGTCAGATGAAATACAGCATCCTTTGTCTAATTTAACATTTTCTGTGTTTTGTACGGGTAAACATGATTCGATGTGAATGATTGTGTTTTGGTTACTGGTGCTTCCGAGTCAGATAAAATACAAAATTCAAAGCTATTATTTTTCAAGAAATTAGGGTTTATCAGTTGTGTGATGCTGATTTGATGTATTTTTTCTATATACACCTGCTGGAACTGTTTTAGTGCTTAATCGGCTAACTTACAGCTTTTAAAATTTGGCATCTAGTGTGACTTCATTCCATTCATGTGATGTTCAAGCTTGTTACTGCAAATGATCAATGTTCTTACATGTTTGCACCTTAAAAAGCATTGTCTCATGCTAAAAAGGCTTGTTCTATTCACAATGTTATCCATCTGCGGTTTGGTTAGGAGAACAGTATAGTCTGTAATGGTGTATGGAAACAATTCTGAATCGCCTTTCATCTCAGCTTCATCATCTAGAATCACATTTACCAGAACTTTATGAGTACATATATATGTTAGATTTTTGCTACAAAATGAAGCTCACAATATCTTTTTTCATCTTTCATTTTTGTTAAAGATATTTTATTCAAGACTTAAATTTATTAACTGGATGCTAATTGTTTGCCATGTGATAATTGCAGCCACCTAAAGTAAAGGCATTTATTGACCGAGTCATCAATTGCCCTTTAAATGATATTGCCATACCCCTTTCCGGCTTCCGGTGGGAGTATAAAAAGGTACGACCCTTTTCCATATTTCCTACCCTTACACTAATTCTAATCATGCTGAGAATCCTAATTCTATTCATTGCCATGAATTAGTTTGCTTCAGCGATGTAACTGGGTTATCAGTTTGCTGTAAAGCCCCTTGTTGGGTAATTGCATTTGGTCAATCCTATAAAGTATGCATATTTATCTTTGTAGAAACCTGATCATGTAAATTGTTTTATGAAATGATATCAACCACTGGATTGCTTGAAGACGCAAATTTCTGTACCGTAATATCCATGAGCAGCTAACAAATAATGTTTAGATAATTTATTGATGAGTTCATTTAATGTTTCTTTGTCATATATAATCACAGGGTAATTTTCACCACTGGAGGCCACTGTTTTTGCATTTTGAGACATTTTTGAAGACATACATTGCCTCTAGAAATGATCTCCTTTTATTGGATAGCTTCTCAGCAGAAGATCCTTTACCGAAGAACACTCTTATACAGATCTTGAGAGTTATGCAAATTATTTTAGAAAATTGCCATAATAAGGCATCTTTCCCTGGCCTTGAGGTAAGCTAGAATTTATTTGCTGAGCTTGATCATATCTTTTTCTCAGGAGTCTGCAATTGTATCTTTGCACTAAGCACCTCAAATTCAGAAAGTCTTTGTCCTCAAGCTTTGTAAGGATTGTCCTTCTTATAAATATACCTGTGGCCAATTTATCCAATAAAACCTAACAAATTAGATTCAAGCCATATTGTTGCTTTTACTAACAAGCTTGTAATAATCGCTATATCAAAGTGGGCTACTTTGTTAACTTATAAGTGTTGATTTATACTTTTGGTTGGTTTTGTTAGAGGCCTCAGGTCCGTCTTAGAGTATCAAAGTTGAAACATATTAATGGGAGAATGAAAACCATATGGGTGCCCAGAGTACTGGCAGGTCCTTGTGGAAGTACCCAATACTATACTAGTTTATTTCTCTAATATTTACTTAGAACATGTATTGGTTTTTTTATATCTTCTTAGTGGTTTCTTAGGTGTTAAAGCAGAAAATTGAAACAAAAACTAATTGCTGCATTCCTCCTTGGCACTTCAGTTCTGAATTATACTTACTGTTGTTTTTCTTTCTCAGCACCTCAAGCTGCTGCTTGCATCAACTGATCCTGAGATTCTCATTGCCACTTTAGAAGCCCTATGCGCTCTGGTGAGAGTCAATCCCTCCAAAATACATGTCAGTGGAAAATTGATTGGCTGCGGGTCTATTAACAGCCATCTACTGTCTTTAGCCCAAGGCTGGGGCAGCAAAGAAGAAGGCCTTGGGCTTTATTCATGTGTGGTCTCCAATGAACGGACTCAACCTGGTGGCTTATCACTTTTTCCTTCCGACTCAGAAAACAAGTCTGACACCACCCAACACCGTCTTGGCTCAACCCTGCATTTTGAGTGTAACCTACCAGCTGACCAAGCCAAATCATGTGGAATGTGTGTAATAGACATACCTGACCTGCACCTTCGTAAAGAAGATGACCTAACCATCTTGAAGCAGTGTGTAGAAAGATACAACGTGCCACCCGAACACAGGTTCTCTCTCCTCACAAGGATCCGATATGCCCGTGCCTTTTCTTCCTCTAGAACCAGCCGAACTTACACCAAAATAAGCCTTCTTGCATTTATCGTCCTGGTTCAGTCCAATGATGCTGGTGACGAACTTGTTTCATTCTTCACTAATGAGCCAGAGTATACTAACGAATTAATCCGGCTGGTACGATCTGAAGACGCATCGGTACCTGGTTCAATCCGTGCACTTGCCATGCTGGCACTTGGTGCTCAGCTAGCGGCCTATGCCTCATCCCACGAACGGGCTCGGATACTCAGTGGATCCACCATAATATCTGCTGGGGGAAACCGGATGGTGCTTTTAGGGGTTCTTCAAAAGGCTATATTGACTTTGAACAACCCTACCGATCCCTCTTCTCCAGTCTTTGTGGATGCTCTCCTCCGCTTTTTTCTCTTTCATGTCATGTCCACCTCTAGCTCTGGTGGGTCGGTTCGTGCTCAGGGTCTGGTCCCTTCGCTATTGCCCCTTTTGCAAGACTCTGACCCAGCCCACATGCATCTTGTTTGTCTCGCTGTAAAAATATTACAGAAGCTGTTGGAGTATAGCACCCCGGCTGTTGCAATGTTCAAAGACTTGGGTGGGGTCCAGCTGTTGGCCCAAAGACTGCATATAGAGGTCGAGAGGGTTATTGGCACTTCAGATGAGGCTAGTGCCAGTGCCAATGCCAGTGCCAGTTCCAGTGCCATGGTTATCTCTGACGCAGCAAAGTCTGACGAAGATCATCTTCACTCACAGAAGCGGCTTATCAAAGCTTTGCTAAAGGCACTGGGAACTGCTACCTATTCTCCTGCTAACCCTGCACGGGGTCAAAACTCACAAGATAACAGCAATAACTCTCTCTCTGGTTCTCTCTCCCTTATATTTCGCCAGATGGACCGGTTTGGTGGAGATATTTACTTCTCAGCTGTTTCTCTTATGAGTGAGATGATACACAAGGACCCTACTTGCTTTCCTGTTTTGCAAGAGCAAGGGCTACCTGATGCATTTTTATCGTCTGTTCTGGCTGGTGTGGTCCCTTCATCTAAAGCTCTCATCTCTATACCTAATGGGCTCGGTGCAATATGTCTTAACACACGGGGGCTTGAGTCTGTCAGAGAGTCCTCTGCACTGCGCTTTCTGATAGACCTTTTCACAACCAGGAAGTATCTTATAGCAATGAATGAAGGTGTGGTTTTATTGGCGAACGCAATGGAGGAACTGCTTCGCCACCAGTCTTCTCTTAGGAGCTCTGGTGTGGAGATTATTATAGAAATTCTTAATAAGCTCTCTTTGATGGGGGAAGAAGGGGAGAAAACTGGTGCAGAACCTTCTGGGAGCTCTGATGGAGTTGCTGACATGGAGACCGACAAGGAAATTAAGGCGGCCCCAGAGGGGCATGACTTGATGGGTGGTGTTGGGTCAGGCTCGGGTATTGATGGCATCACGGACAACCAATTCATCCACCTTTGCGTGTTTCATGCAATGGTGCTTGTTCATCGCACAATGGAGAACTCGGAAAGTTGCAGGCTGTTTGTAGAGAAGGGGGGTATTGAGATTTTGTTGAAGCTACTTCTTCGACCGAGTATTACACAATCATCAGAAGGGATGCCTATTGCCTTACACAGCACTGTAGTCTTCAAAGGCTTCACACAACATCATTCGGCTCCACTTGCACGTGCCTTCTCATCCTCCCTGAGGGAGCATCTGGCGAAAGCCTTGACTGAATTAACCCTGGACCCAACTTCAGACCACCATTCCACACCTTCTCTTTTTGTGGTGGAGTTCCTACTCTTCCTGGCTGCCTCAAAAGATAACAGGTGGATAAATGCATTGCTGGTGGAATTTGCTGATGCGGGGAAGGATGTGTTGGAAAATATTGGTCGGGCTCATAGGGAGACATTATGGCAGATAGCACTTCTAGAAGATTGCAAGGTATTGGATGGGGATGCAGAGAGTTCTAATGTGCCCACTAGTGATGCCCAGCGGTTGGATTCTGAGATTGACGATGCCCGGTTAGGCTCTTTACGGCAGTATATTGATCCTTTGTTGAGGCGTAGGGGTTCTTCTTGGAGCATAGAATCACAGGTGTCTGATCTCATCAACATATACCGTGATATCAGCCGGGTTTCTGGTGCCCGTACTGATCGGTACTTGAGTTCCCTCGAACGTTCTTCAAGTTCTTCAGACCGCACCCCTCGTTCGTCAGATTCCAATCCTAGCTCTGGTGGTAGCTCTTCTGGGGCCAGAACAGTTGAGGAAAACAAGAAACTTTCTTATTCTTCATATCATGACATGTTAACCTCTCTTTCATACCACATTGATCATCTTTTCATGGAACTCAGTAAGGCAATGCTACTATCCTCACGGCGGGAGAACAACCCAGTGAACCTCTCTCCTTCAGTTGTATCTGTTGCTGGTACAATTGCCTCTATTGTGTCAGAGCACTTAAATTTTGGGGGGCATGCGCGCCCTAATGAGAGTGAAGTCTCTGTGACTACTAAGTGCCGGTATCTTGGCAAGGTGCTATATTTTATTGATGGTATTCTGCTGGACCGGCCAGACTCATGCAACCCAGTCATACTGAACTGTTTCTACAGCCGAGGTGTCATTCAATTAATTTTAACTACTTTTGAAGCCACAAGCCAATTACTTTTCACAGTTACAAACCGCTTGCCAGCCTCTCCCATGGAGACTGAGGACTCCAAAGGCAGTTCTGAAAAGGAGGATTCAGAGAGCATGTGGATACATGGCCCGCTTGCGAGCTATGGTGCTGTCTTGGATCACCTGGTCACATCTTCATTCATTCTCTCAAGCTCTACAAGGCAGTTACTTGAACAACCTATAGGCACTGGAAGCATCCAATTCCCTCAGGATGCAGAGGCATTTGTTAAAACACTTCAGTCTAAAGTCCTGAAGGTCGTGCTTCCGATATGGACCCACCCCCACTTTGCTGAGTGTAACTTGGAATTTGTTAGTGCATTGACATCTATCATGAGGCATGTGTACTCTGGGGTTGAAGTGAAAAACACGGGGACTGGTAATGTTGGTTCTCGTTTGGCAGGTCCACCGCCTGATGAGTCTGCAATTGCTTTGATAGTTGAAATGGGTTTCTCCCGTGCAAGGGCAGAAGAAGCTCTGAGACAGGTTGGCACAAACAGTGTGGAGATTGCAACTGACTGGCTGTTCTCACATCCAGAGGAGCCCGAAGAGGATGATGACCTTGCACGTGCACTGGCCATGTCTTTGGGTAACTCAGATTCACCACCTAAAGAAGAGGGGAAGAGTGAGCCAGAGATTGAGGTAGAAGAAGAAACAATGCAGCTACCACCGGTAGATGAGATGCTGGCCTCTTGCATAAGACTTCTGCAAATGAAGGAATCACTTGCTTTCCCAGTCCGAGACATGCTTGTCACAATCTGTTCACAGAATGATGGTCAGTATCGGCCAAAGGTTCTCACTTTTATTATTGATCGGGTGAGAGAAATCTGTGCCGTGCCCATTCTAACCGGAAACACTGAAATCTCAGCTTTGTTCCATGTACTTGCACTTATCCTGCACGATGACACTGCAGCACGCCAGGCTGCCTTGAAGGCTGGTCTGCCCAAGATTGCTCTTGACCTTCTATCAGGTTGGGATGTGGAATTATCAGTAAAGAGTGAGTCAAATGGAGTTCCAAAGTGGGTCACATCCTGCTTCCTGTCAATCGATCAAATGTTGCAAGTGGAGCCAAAGTTGCCTGATATCACCAATCTTGAATTAGGAAAAGATGACAAGGAGAAATCAACTGGTCAGGCATCAGTTGTTATTGACCAATCATGTAAAGAGACAGAGGCCGCACCAGAGGCTGCTGGGTTGTTGGACACAGCAGATCAGAAGAGACTCTTGGAGTTGTGCTGTAGATGCATGCAGAGCCACGTGCCATCTGACACCATGCATGTGGTCCTCCAGCTGTGTGCTACTTTGACTAAGGTCCATCCTATAGCCGTTACCTTTCTTGAAGTTGGTGGTTTGAATGCTTTGCTTAGTCTACCAGTTGGTTGCTTGTTTCCTGGGTTTAATGCTGTTGCTGCTTCTATCATACGGCATATTTTGGAGGACCCCCACACTCTCCAGCAAGCAATGGAGCTGGAGATACGCCACTGTCTTATCACTGCTGCAAACAGAAATGGAAACCCTAGAGTTACCCCGCGTAACTTTGTGCAGAGTCTATCTGATGTTATTTCCCGGGATCCAGTGGTCTTTATGCGGGCTGCTCGGAATGTGTGTCAAATAGACATGTTTGGTGATCGGCCATACATTGTGCAGTTGAAGGAACGTGACAAGGAGAAGAGCAAGGAGAGAGAGAAGGATAAGTCAGCTGAGAAAGACAAGGCTGACAAGTTGCCTTCTGATCAGGCAAAACAGTTGGACTCAAACACGAAGATTGCAAAGGCACACAGAAAATCCCCCCAGAGCTTTGTAACAGTAATAGAGTATCTGTTGGACTTAGTAGTAACTTTTGTGCCTCCCCCTCTCCCTAGAACTGAAGATCAAGCTGATTCAGGTGTGCCTGCCAGTTCATCAGCTTCTGACATGGACATCGATACATCTGCTTCAGCCAAGGGAAAAGGGAAGGCTGTAGCCAACTCACCTGAAGAGAGCAAAACAGCTTTACAAGAGGCCACTGCCTCTGTTGCCAAGATGTCCTTTTTACTGAAGCTCTTAACTGATGTTCTCCTGACCTATGCCTCGTCAATCAATGTTCTTCTCCGCCGGGATGCAGAACTCAGCTCACGTGGGCCCATCCATGCTAGTGGGTCTGGAGGTGTTTTTAGTCACATTGTTCGCCAGTTCCTATCTTGTTCCCCTGCAAAACCAAAGAAGGACAAGAAATCCGAGGGTGACTGGAGATACAAAATGGCAACACGATCTAGCCAGTTTCTGGTTGCTTCAGCTATTCGTTCGGCTGAAGCAAGGAAAAGGATATTCTCTGAAATTTCAAGCATGTTAGCTGAGTTTGTGGACTCCTCGAATGGGTGCAAGGCACCAGATTTGAGCATGAATGCATATATTGACCTCCTTAACGAGATACTTGCGGCCCGCTCACCAACCGGTTCCTACATATCTGCTGAAGCTTCCTCAACATTTATTGATGTTGGCTTGGTCCACGTGCTAACACGTACACTTGAAGTGTTGGATCTGGACAACTCTGAGTCATCAAAGGTTGTTACAGGCATAGTTAAAGCACTTGAACTAGTCACAAAGGAGCATGTGCACTTGTCCGATGCAAAGGGAGAGAGAAAAGCCAGCTCTGATCCAAATCAGGTAGACTCTTCTGCTGGGGCTGACAGATTGCAGCCCACAGAAGCTGGTCGCCAGACTGAGACAGCTGGTGGTGCTGCCTCACAAGGTGATGCATCAAACTCTGTGTGGGCACAAGGTGATGCATCGAACTCTGTAACTGATGAAATGGAGCACGACTATGATGGTGAAGACGATTTCATGCAGGATGTTGTGGCAGAAGATCGTCCTGTGAACAATGATGGCATTTCAAGTGTAGAAATCACCTTTAATATCCGGCATGATGATGCGGATCGGATGGTTGATGACAATGATGATGACGATGTGGATGACGAGGATGAGAGTGATCGAGATGGCAATGATGATGATATGTCAGGGGATGATGATGGAGATGATGATGAGCGTGATGAGGATGACGAGGATGAAGATGTCGATGATGATGATGATGATGGAGAGCATGATGGTTTGGAGGAGGAAGAGGATATGCATCACATGCACCATCCGGACACTGACCCTGATGACCATGAGATGGATGAAGAGGAGTTTGATGAGGACATGCTAGAGGAGGATGAGGATGAAGATGAGGAAGATGAGGAGGGAGTTATACTGCGACTGGAGGAGGGGATTAATGGAATTAATGTTTTTGATCATATTGAGGTGCTTAGTGGGGGCGGGGGCACTGGCGACACATTGCGTGTTATGCCATTGGATATTTTTGGGACCAGACGACATGGACAGAGTGGGCGTACCACATCAATCTATAATCTCCTGGGAGGCAGATCTGGTGCTGATCAAGGTGGCCGTGCTGAGCACCCACTGCTTGAGGAGCCGACTGCCCTTCGACTGCTCGCCCAACACAGACAGTCAGGTTGGTTATGTTACTGCTAGTTTCTGGTACTCAGTTTTCTAAGGGGTGCTCCTTTGGATGCTTCTCAAACTAATATATCAAATAAGTGCATTCAAAACCAAATGCAGTCATTCCTAAAGATTGAAATGAAATGAAAAATAGCACACATAAAGAATGATATTGTTAGGTTATCACTTGTATAAGGGTTTTGATAATTAAAAGGTTACCACTTCAGTTATATTTCTCTCATATTGTTGATCATTGCAGTTTTTTTTTTTTCAAATACATGTGTAATTTGTGTTAGTTTCTTGCGAAGTAAATGCTCTTGTTTATTCGTTGGGACCATTTAAGAATTATTTTACCTTTCTCCTTTATGCAGATAGCACAGTTGATTTAGCTTTCTCTGATAGAAATCAGGAGAACAACTCCTCCCGTCTGGATGCAATTTTCCGGACTCTAAGAAGCAGTCGGCAAGGAAACCGATTCAATATCTGGTTGGATGAAAACCATCCACGTGGGGGGTCCACAGCTCCAGCTGTGCCACAGGGATTGGAGGACCTGATCATCTCTCAGTTGAGACGGCCTACACCTGAGCAACGATCTGATCCAAGTGCGCCAGCAATCCGGCCAGAAGGTACAGATGAGCCCAACAATTTACAAGGGTCTGAATCTGGAACCATGGAGCAAGCACAAGCTGGGCTTGCAGAAGGAACTGAAAATGCTAACGAGACTGCTCCATCTGAGGGTGCATCTCTCCAAGGAGATGCATCAAATGCTAGTGAACAGGCAACTGACATGCAGTACGAGCGCTCCGATGCAGCATCAACCCGGGACCGTGATGGGGAGGCTATCAGCCAGGCAAGCAGTGAAAGTGGTGCTACCATTGGGGAGTCCTTACGTAGCCTAGAGGTTGAAATTGGAAGTGTAGAGGGACATGATGATTCGGTGAGAAGGCCGCCAGGTGGAGCGGTCCCTTCCAGTGTATTGGAGAGAGTGAGTGAAGTACCACAAAGCGCAAATGAAGAGGGTGGACAGACCGACTCAGGCCCGCAAGAGGGACAGCAAGCAAGTAACAGAAATGGAGAAGGCGATTCATCGATTGACCCGACATTTTTGGAGGCTCTGCCAGAGGAGTTACGTGCTGAGGTGCTTTCCTCTCAACAGAACCAGGGTGATGCACAAGGGTCATCTGGAGAGCAGGCCCAACAGAATGATGGGGAGATTGATCCGGAGTTTTTGGCTGCTCTTCCACCAGATATTCGTGAGGAGGTATTGGCTCAACAGCGGGCCCAGCGACTACAGCAGTCGCAAGAGCTGGAGGGACAGCCCGTGGAGATGGATCCTGTCTCCATTATCGCTACTTTCCCTTCTGAGATTCGTGAAGAGGTGCGATGACTACTGCATTACTGATACTTAATGGTTATCCAACTTGTAGTTTTCTTTACTGCAGGTGCACTAATCAGGACCCATAGCAAAAGGATCATCTTAGTATTGATGCTGATTCCATTGCTTATTTGAGCTCTGTCATTTTATTTTAGGTTCTCCTGACATCACCAGATACTCTCCTTGCGACTCTGACGCCTGCATTGGTAGCTGAAGCAAACATGCTGAGAGAGAGATTTGCTCATCGGTATCACAGTGGAACACTGTTTGGTATGGGATCAAGAAGCAGGAGAGGTGAGTCATCAAGATTGTTGCCGCATGGTGAGGGTGGGTCCCGTCAGACATCTAGTAAGGTTGTAGAAGCTGATGGTACTCCTCTTGTCGATAAGAATGCTCTCAAAGCTCTCATTAGATTGCTCCGAATTGTTCAGGTACTTGTAATTCTTCTTGCAATCTCGATAATTTTTGTTGCTTAAGTGCACATGGATACATGCATTAACTAAACTAGAATACTGGAATTTTTGCGGTTCTCATTGATTTTTGTTCTTTATTGGGTTACATAGACACATTTTACCCAAAAGGAAAGGGAGGAAAAGTGGACAAAAGCATTCAATTGTGAAACACCAAATGAACAAAACTGTTTAGGAAAAAATAAAAGAACCTTGTATGCATTCTTACTTGTATCAGTTTTAGTAATGTGCTTTTTTCTGAACAGCCATTGTACAAGGGTCAGCTACAGAGACTTCTTCTCAACCTCTGTGCGCACCGAGAAACAAGGGCGTGCTTGGTGCAAATCTTGGTGGATATGCTTATGCTTGACCTTCAAGCCTCCACGAGCAAGCCAAACAGCTCGGCGGAACCACCTTTCAGGTTGTATGGTTGCCAGAGTTCCATCACATACTCTAGGCCCCAACACTCTGATGGTAAGCATGTTTCTTCTTTTGTACCTATCTCTGAAAAGGTAAAATAATTATATAAGTAATAAAAATTCCAAGTTGAATTACAAAATCATACTTTTAGTTTAACAAGAAGTGGGTCACTGCAGGTACAAAACCAAAACATACTGATATATTCTAACAGAACTAATAGTGAATTACACTAATATCCCTTTGGTATACTTATCAGGAGTACCTCCTTTGGTATCTCGCCGCATTCTAGAGACTCTAACATACCTGGCCAGGAATCATCCCAATGTGGCGAAACTTTTGTTGTATCTTGAGCTCACCCGACCCACTGGAACTGAAGCCCGTGGTGTGGGCCGTGGCAAAGCCGTACTCATGGAGGAAGATAAACCTGAAAATGACAAGGCTTATGCAATAGTCTTACTTCTTACTCTGCTGAACCAGCCATTGTATATGAGGAGTGTGGCTCATCTTGAACAGGTTCTTTATTTGATTTGTAGCTCTTACTGTTTTTTTAATCTGAAATTGAACTGATCAAGTATCGTCAATTGGTCTTGGCCTTTAATGAGTTTTTTTACTCATTCTTAGGCTGGTTTTAAAAATATTCAGCCTATTTTAAAAATAAAACCTTTAAATATTCAGCCTATTCTTATTCATTCTCTGACAGAATAGATGAAAAAAATAAAACCTTCAAAACCAGTAATACTGAATCTGTGGGGCCATATTTTTTTTTTTCCTGAACTTGATACTTGGTACCACAAGATAGAACATTTTCTAAACCCTGTTTTTATAACAGCTATTGAACCTTCTTGAAGTCATCATGGTAAATGTGGATCATGAGACTGAACAATCTGAAAAGACAGCAGAAGAGAAACCACCGGGTTCTGATAGCACTATGCAGGAAGCTGCTCAAAATAGTAATACTGCCACTGTCGGTGCTTCTAGTTCAACAGGACCAGATACCAGTGGCACAGGGGAGGCAAAAACAGAGCAGCCTCTGAACGATGTCTTACAGAGCTTGCCTCATCCTGAGCTTCGCCTTCTGTGTTCATTGCTTGCACGTGAAGGGTACATATGCATTTTTATTGACACTGTTATATACTAAGATGTATTTCATTCATATTGATCCCTTTGGCTGATTGCACCTGCCCTTGAAATGGAAACTACTTTATATAGTGGGACTAAAATGGAATAATGGAGTATGCACCATCTTTATCTTTATAGCATGGAATAAGGGGTTCAGAGGTACTCAGTAGTCTTAAATTGGGAATGAAAGAGAAATCCAATTTACCAAACTGCCTTTTACCAAAGACATCTTTTAAATGGTTATTCTTATCTGTTCTGTGTCAGATTCTTGCTTATTTTAATTTGTTGGATTTTCTCACATGTAGTTTCTTTCTTTCTTTTTACAGGTTGTCAGACAATGCGTATGTCCTTGTGGCGGAGGTTTTGAAGAAGGTGGTTGCACTGGCTGCCAGTTATTGCAGCTTGTTCATTACAGAGCTGGCCCACTCGATGCAAAATCTCACCCAAGGTGCAATGAATGAGCTCCGTTCATATGGTGATAATAGTGAAAATGCGCTTCTCAGTGCATCATCCACCAATGGGACTGCTGTACTAAGGGTCTTACAGGCATTGAGTTCTTTAGTGTCCATGCTGCAAGAGAGAAAAGAAAAGGAAATTGATGCCCTTGGTCAGATAGGTGACATAAATTCATCTCTTGATTCTCTGTGGCTCGAGCTGAGCAACTGCATAAGCAAGATTGAGAGCTCACCAGATTATCCTGCTGACCAGCTGAGCTCACCTTCTGCCAGTGCTGGACCTATGGGCAACTCAAATTCGTCACCACCTCTACCAGCCGGTACACAAAACATACTTCCTTACATCGAATCATTCTTTGTGACATGTGAGAAGTTGCGTCCCAGCCCCTCTAGTCAGTCAGAAACACCACCTCAGGACAGTGCATCAACTACCTCTGACACTGATGATACCACAAAGCACAATGCACTTGTTAAGTTCTCAGAGAAACACAGAAAGTTGCTGAATGCATTCATTCGTCAGAACCCTGGCCTCCTCGAGAAATCCTTCTCTCTAATGTTAAAGATCCCACGCTTGATTGATTTTGATAACAAGAGAGCATATTTCAGATCAAAAATAAAGCACCAACATGACCACCACCACCACAGCCCAGTCAGAATATCGGTCAGGAGAAATTATATATTGGAAGATTCTTATAACCAGCTGAGAATGAGATCACCACAGGATTTGAAGGGGAGACTAACTGTACACTTCCAAGGGGAGGAAGGCATAGATGCTGGTGGTCTCACAAGAGAGTGGTATCAACAGTTGTCAAGAGTGATTTTTGATAAAGGTGCACTGCTTTTCACTACAGTTGGAAATGATTCGACGTTCCAGCCGAACCCAAACTCGGTGTACCAGACTGAGCATCTCTCATACTTCAAATTTGTTGGCAGGGTGGTGAGTATCTATAAAATAATATTGGAAAATTAACTGTACAGTCCTTTAGAAAAATGTATTGTCATATCTAATGACTGCATTTTACTTTTGTGTTAGGTTGGCAAGGCTCTCTTTGACAGCCAACTTCTTGATGTGCACTTCACCAGATCGTTCTACAAGCATATACTTGATGTGAAAGTCACGTATCATGATATCGAAGCCATTGATCCCGGTTACTACAAGAACCTCAAGTGGATGCTTGAGGTGACCCTCACCTCTCTTTCAACCTATTGTGTATTTACTTTTTCGATTTCTGCCACTATTATTACCAAAACTCTTGACTTGCCCTAATTATTATTTGTTGAATTGCAGAATGACATCAGTGAAATGTTGGACCTCACGTTCAGTGTGGATGCTGATGAAGAAAAGCTCATCTTGTATGAGAAGAATGAGGTACCATCTGTTCTTGTATTCTTCTGGCAATTTAGACTTTTGTTTATACTGTTTCTTGCTGTTGGATCAGCTTTTGTAATTTGTATGATATCTTGTAATAATTTGCAGGTAACAGATTATGAACTGATTCCTGGTGGGCGTAACATCAGAGTAACAGAAGAGAACAAGCACGAGTACGTGGACCGAATTGTTGAGCATAGGCTAACCACAGCAATCAAGCCTCAGATTAGTGCATTCTTGGATGGGTTCAATGAGCTGATCCCAAAAGATCTAATTTCCATTTTCAACGACAAGGAGCTTGAGCTGCTAATTAGTGGCCTTCCCGACATAGATTGTGAGTAACAACCCAGCCTTGTAATCTTTTGGATGTTAATCCTGTAAATTGCTTTTAAAGTACCCTAACATGTTACATTTACCTTTTTACGCAGTGGATGATTTAAGGGCAAACACAGAATATTCTGGATATAGCATTGCCTCACCAGTAATTCAGTGGTTCTGGGAGGTGGTGCAAGGCTTCAGCAAGGAGGATAAAGCTCGCTTCCTCCAGTTTGTCACCGGAACTTCTAAGGTATTCTTCTCTTTTACCTTTCCTTTCTTTTTTATATTTCATTTGGTTGGAAGATCTACATACAGTGTGATTTGATTTTGTTGATGCTATTATTAATATTACATTGTTTTTTCCATTTATAGGTACCTCTAGAAGGTTTCAGTGCACTGCAAGGGATATCAGGCCCACAGAAGTTCCAGATACACAAAGCTTATGGCAGCATCCATCATCTACCTTCTGCCCATACATGGTATATGCCTTTTTCTTCATCAATTCCCGGTGATCATTTGTGTTCCTATCTTAGGAAAGAGACCATGTAGTATGAAACCAAGACATTAATAGATTTGGATGCTGCTATCATCTGTTATTTTATCTACTCATGCTATTATCTGTTATTTTATCTAATTATGTAATCGTATTTGTTGATTTGTGTTCTTGCTGCAGTTTCAACCAACTTGACCTGCCAGAGTACACCTCCAAAGAACAACTGCAAGAAAGGTTGCTTCTCGCCATTCATGAGGCGAATGAAGGGTTTGGGTTTGGTTAATAGTTACAGTTGTTATGAACTGTACATACTCTAGTTACAAGAGATCACTGATTTGTTCAAAACAGGTACATCTAGTTAGCACACTGATGAAAAGAGTATGGAAATCTGAGGTGTTGGGGTGGTTGGTTGGAGATTAGTGGGCAAATTTTGGATCTGATGTACTAAAAGGGCGATTATTTATGGTGTTTATAACCTGTTACTCTGGGATGCATTACCCCCTCTTTTTTTTTTTCTTTTTCTTTTTTCATAAACTCAGGAAGAGAGGATTTGTCCCTCACAATGTGTTTTTTTGTGGAGGGCTTTCTGGATCCATGAGATGTTGTTGGACTCTGTGAATTAATATAATGAGAATCTGTTGATTTTAATTTCGGTGGTTTAAAATATAGTATTAGTTATATTAGTTTATATTAGTTGAATATCTTTTGTAACCTAGATTTGTTATATTGGACCAGATCAATATTTGCAAGTTTTGGCCTTTGTGTTAAACCTGAATTTGTGTAGGTCCTAATGGTATGTTCCTGAGGTGAATGGTGGAGGGGATGGGAGAGGAAATGAAGTTCGTTTTCCTTAATTTTTTTATTTTCTTTTCTTCACTCAGGAGCACTCTCAATTGTAATGCCTGTAAATATAGGAGGTATGTTTTGAGATTTGTGCCAGAGTGAAAGAACAGTCTGGATTTATTAATTGTACCTCAGGTATCTGGGGTAAAGCGAATTCATATCAGGAGACCATTTATTTTCAAAATTATCATAGATATGATTTTAATGATTTTATTATATGATTTAGAGTAAAATGCTATTGAATATGCCCTTATTTTTTGCGGGTTATTTGGAACACGTACATGATGCTGCATTGTTTTTAATCGGCGTAAAAAATCCGATCTATGTTTGTTCTTTTATGTGTGCGGATATGATTCGTAAGTTGAGGTAAACAAAGTTCTTTTTTCTTCAGTGACTAAGTTAATACTTAATACTTTATTTTAATAAAAAAGATTCTTCTTAATATTTCTTAAAAATATAATTGCAATAATAATATCGCTCGTGCATTTGGGAAGGTAAAAAAAAAAGCTCTTTATGTTATCATGTTGAGTTTAAGTTTATTTGTTTTATTTCATTTCCATCTCTCTTTATATTTATTTGTCGATCTTTTAAAACCCATAGAAATAGGAAGTCACAACAGTTATAACATAAACCTTGTAATAGTTTAGAATTTGTGGTTGTAAACAACTCTATTAATACATCCTTGGTAATCACTACCAAGTTTTCAAAAAAAAAAAAAGAATAGGGAGTCGCTAATAAAATACTTGTTACGGCGTATAAGAGAGATGGTATTCAAATCGTCTATAAAATATGCAGGAACTGGAATAGAGATTAGGGTTTGATTCGAATCATGAGTTGAATCCGAATTAAGTTGGGAGCAATTCGGATTGAGTCACTGAGTCAGTCAACTCGAGTTAAAATTGACTCAAATTATTAGTGAATTGAATCCAAATTAATTCCGAACAAATTACGAGTCTGTTCTAAAAATAAATTTAAAAGTAGAAAATCATGTAATTACTTATCCATTCAAATTACATGAAAGTTTTAGATATTTTTTATTTTCTATAATTGTTTCCATCAGCACAAGATCCGCTCTTCATCTATTCACAAAGATAAGTAGTTCTAATAAATATTATTTCTCCTCTTGACACAATGGATATAACATATCAGAAAAAATAATTTTCTCTACAGATTCAGAAAGATTGAATAATTTTCATTTTTATTTTCAAAAATATAGAGGAAGATGAGAAATAAAATAGAGGAAATAATTAAATTGAGATAGCTTTAAGAAGAAATAAGGAAGTAGATCGATAGAAATTCATTCAATTTTAATTGTGACAAAAAGTTTATCAAGTTTCTTTATGAACTCAACTCTAAAACCTATCGGATTGGTTTCAAATGATGAATCTGAATCGTTAAAATCTGTCTACCTTACGAGTGATGCGTCTACATGTGAAAATTTTAAAATTTAAAATTAATTTGGTATAGAGTTAAGTGGTAAAAAATTATTCAAAAAATGAATGCATTAAAGTTAATTTACAAAACTTCTAATTTTGACTATTGATTTTATACTAAATTAATTTCAAAGTTTAAAATTTTTATACGTAGACGCATCACTCGTAAGATAATGGGTTTCAATAGTTTGGATTCATAATTTGAAACTAATCCAATATATTTTAGAGTTGAGTTTACAAAGAGACTCGCGGTGAACTTAGAAACACCCCGTTCTCATCTATATATCTATATATATATATTGCTACAGAGGGACTGATTTTTTTATTAATAGCAAAAATAAAATAAAAATAACGACAATGAGGAATGATTTTAGTAAATTTCGAAATCTAAGAAGAACGTTATGATTTATAACGTCCAGGACACTGTAGCCAGAGGCAGATCCAAAATTTTCATAGGGGGGGCAAAAGAATATCGAATCGGATTTAAACCCATTAACTAATTGGATATTTTATAAAAAATAATGCTTTAACTTATACTTTATAATACTCTGACTTGTAATTTAGGATATTCTGACTTATAATTATAATTACCAATTATATTTCAAGAAATTAATTTTAATTTTAATCATATTTCAAGAAAAAAAAATTTAATTATAAATTTAACCCGAATTACCAATTAAACATTCAGAGGGGGGCAAAAAAATTTCCAGGGGGGCAAAGCTAGTCGGAACCGATAAATCTCCACTAAAACTCAAAATCTGGCGGGGGGGGGCCGCCCTAATACATTGGGTCCGCCCTTGACTGTAGCTGGATGTTATAAACTATAACAGCCAGTTAATCTGATTGAATATTCGCTAATTAATCAAAAAAACAATATTGTCTATAACAATCAGACTTTTTTTTTAACGCGTTAATTAGTGATAATTTAATTTCGCTACTCAGACCGTTGTAGTCTGTAATATCTAAAAAAAGCTATAAACAATAACATTTTTTTTACTTCTCAAATTCTACGCGAAACCTTTTCCAAACATATTTTTTTATTTATTTTCTTATTAATAAAAGTTTCGGACGAGGAAAGCACGCGCTTCTTTCTCCAACTCAGTCACTCTGCGTCTTCCTCAAAAAAAAAAAAAAAAATTTCACTCTACTTTTAAAGTCAATGGATTGGTCAACACATGCCGTAAATCAGTCCCTCTCTCCTACGCGCGCGCGCGCGCGCACACAGAGAACCAACGCAAACACTCCGAACCAAATCCAAATCCGACCGCATCTTCCCACCCGTGTCCGACACTCGGACACTCTCCAGTCTCTCCTAACATGCTCGCGTCAATCCTCCTGAAGGAGGTAGTGGGGAAGCTGGCATCACCTGCTTGGGAGCAGCTTGCGCTGCTCTGGAATTTCAAGAGCGATTTGGATGAGATGATCAGCACTCTTCTCACTATCGATGCGGTGCTCTGTGAAGCCGAGAAGCAATCCTTGAAAGACCGAGCGGTGCACCTCTGGCTCAAGCAGCTAAAACTTGTTTCCTATGAAATTGATGATTTGCTAACTGATTTTGAGATCAGAGTCCCGGTGCAAAAAGAAGTAGTTTGCGACGACATGCTGAATAAGGTTTGTTGCTTTTATAGTTTATCCTGTATTAATTTCTTTTTTTTTAGCCAACGGAGCTTGATTGATTAAATTGATCGTTTTTATTGTGATTTTGTAATAATTTGCTCGGGACATTGATTTCAAACTCAAAGAGACTTGATTTGTCAAGAATTAGACGCCAATCACAACCGTACACATGGAAAACTCTAATCTGACAAGGTTTTCATATTAACAATTCTATCTTTGGAAAATGACCACAACAACCCTCTATTTAATTATACTGATCTGATCTTGTACGTAATAGAGATATGAAACACCCTGATATAATGTATAAAATGAACACATTCAAAGAATCGACAAAAACATAACTCAGCAATGATCTATCCTTCTAACCCTCAGATAGAATATCCCACATCGAACTAATCTGTCCTGCTTACCAATCGTTGTATTTGTGGCTGTGACCTGGAGCTAGGAGTGTTCAAATGGTTTGGTTTATTTGGTTTTAAAATAACTGGAAAATTTTGGTTTAAATGGTTCGGTTCTGTTGATTTTATGAAATAGTTTGGGTCGGTTTTGAATTCTCAAAACCTAATAAACCGAACCAACCGATTTTATTAATAGTTCAAGACTTCGTGTATTCTTTTGGTTCATTTTCGGTTTTGAATCTACATGTTTGTATGAAATTGAACCTGTGTAATGGTATTTGTATGAAATTGAACATGTGTAATGGTATCTTGATTTTTATTTCTGTGAAATTCTGAATGTATTGATGTATTGAGTTTTGATTTTTTGAGATTGAATTCCTCTATTTGGTTCAACCGAATCGGTTCGGTTTTAATTTGGTTTGCTATTTTAGTTCGCTCAGTTCAGTTGGATTTTCAAAAACCAAAAAAAGTGTTGGTTTGATTATTTTAGTTCGGTTGAACCGAACCGACCGGTTGAACACCCCTACCTGGAGCATATGGAAGGCACGAAAAAATAGGATATCTCACATGGAACTAATCATCAGATTTTTCCCACCAACAGAGTTTATCTTATTATAGAGGGGCTTGGTTGTAAATTGATCAGTAGCAGTCATTTTCTAACTAGTCTATCTTTTATCCTGATTCAAACTTCCTTTTATCTAGCAAAGCTTTCAGCTCTTATAAATCACGCAACATATCTGAATTCAATCTTTGTTTAAATGCAAATTCAGGACTGGTCTGTCCCAAATTTAATTAACAAGCACGTGTTTTTCATAACAACAGCTGTATAGACTAAGCAAATTTATGCATAAAGCTTTATCAGAAACTCAATTATCATGCCAGAATTTAGATGGATTTTTTATCTCCCACTTGTATCTTAATGCAAGCATTTATAACCTATTTTTCTTTCACAATGTTTTGCCAAAAAGGAGATAGATTTGTATTTCTCCTCATATATTTATATAAATAATGGTTTTCCAGGGGTTGTTATAAGAAGGAATTCTACAATTAAGCTACCAAAAGTCTAAATTAATGTCAAAAATAAATTATGATCATACTATATTGTTTTGCTTATACAACCATTTTGTGTAAATTTCAAAGATTTTCCATAAGATGAGTGATTTAATGAATGTAGAGGTAATTGGTTAGCATTCTGTTTTGCATGTTATTGATTAGGAAAGTTATTTTTTTAAAGGTCAGGGGGTGAAATGCCAACTAACAATATGTATTAATGAAAGAAAAGTTTACAACCTAAGTAGAATTGTAATACGTTGTTATTGATTTATTTACAATTCTTTCTTGTGGATTGCAAGGTATTTTTGTTATTCTCTCTGTCCTCCTCATCCAATCCCGCACTCTATCGCTTTGTGGTTAGCCGTAAAATGAAGGAAATAAAGAAGAGATTAGACAAGATAGCATCTCAGAGAAGCAAGTTCCATTTCAGTGTGGGCCCTGGCTCTTATGAGCAATCTGAGCTCGGCTGGAGAGAAACATTTTCAGAACTTGATAAGAACTACGAGACCACAATTATTGCTAGAGAGGAAGAGAAGGAAGAATTGATTCGATTGGTATTAGAAACAGGAGATGAAGAAGAAATCTCAATTATTCCAATTGTTGGTTTGGGAGGTCTAGGGAAGACAACCATTGCAAAATTAGTGTATAATGATGACAGGGTGAAAGCAGCCTTCAATTTGCGGGCTTGGGTTTATGTCTCACAAAAGTTCGATTTGGGTAGCATCGGCAAATCTCTTATAAAGGAGGCCAAAGAGAGTTGTCAAAACATGGATAATCTCCAGGATGTAAGCCAAAAACTTGAACAAATACTAAAATACAAAAAGTTTTTATTTGTGTTGGATGACTTGTGGGAGGAAGATGGGACCAAACTGGAGGAGTTGAAGGTGATGCTTCAGGCTGGGAAGCAGGGAAGCAAGATCATAGTAACAACACGCAAAAAAATGGTTGCCACCCAAATTTGTGCTGCTAAGCCATATTGTTTAAAGCTTCTGACGGATGATGACTGCTGGGTTTTGTTTTCCCAGAAGGCATTCAGGTCTGGTGTGGAGAATGCTGAGGCTAGGTTTGTAGAAATTGGAAAGGAGATAGTCAAGAAGTGCGGTGGTGTACCATTAGCAGCAAAATCTATTGGGTACATGATGCGCACCAAGGATGCTATTGATGCGTGGTTAGCTGTGAAAGATAGCAACATGTGGGAGCTTGAGGATAATCGCGTGCTATCATCCTTGAAGCTAAACTATTATAACATGTCTTCTGCTCTGAAGCTATGTTTTGCATATTGTGCTATGTTTCCCAAGGGCTGTGCAATTTATGAGGAAGATCTAATTCAACATTGGATTTCTCTTGGATTTTTCAAATCAATGCTTTGGAGCTTGGCAATGGAAAAGAAAGGAAAGTCATCCATCATAGAACTTCTAGGCATGTCTTTCCTCCAGTACTCGCAATTGCAATCAAGGGTGCTTCATATGCATGATTTAGTGTATGACCTTGCAAGATCTGTTGCCGGAGATGATATCCTTGTTCTTAATACCATAAACAGGACGAATGCCGATCTTGGAAGACATCATTGTCGATATGCATTTGTCGGTTTCTACGACTGTGACAGTGACTCTTCCTCAAAGAGCTTCAAGGCATTACCCAGCAAGGTGAGAGCACTTCACCTTAAGGTTCACTCGAAGAAACATCTTCCCAAAAACATATTCACTCTTTCCAAATGTTTGCGTGTTTTGGACCTAAGTGGGTCCTCCATTGAAGAGTTGCCCACTTCCATAACCCAGTTAAAGCAATTGAATTACCTCAATGCTTCAAAATTACCGATAAAAACACTGCCAGTTTCTTTTGGTGACTTGATAAGCCTACAGATATTGAACCTTTCAGAGACCTTGCTCGAGGTGTTACCTGTCTCGGTGTGCAAACTTCGAAAGCTTTGTTATCTGAATCTACAAGGCTGTTCTCAGCTACGCTCATTGTGTGAATCCATCAACAAACTCCAATTCTTGCAAAAGCTAAATCTATCCAATACAACAAGTTTTCAAGAGCTACCCTCTACGTTTGGAGACCTTTGTAAACTCCAGGTTCTGCATCTGTCGGGTTGTTCGCAGATTAAGAAATTGCCTGAATCAACTGGCAACTTGAAAGAGCTTATCTACCTAGATTTATCTGGTTGTTCTCAACTCAGCACATTACCGACATCTTTTTGTTCGCATATGAGACTAAATTTTCTAGATTTGTCAGACTGTGAAAACCTCAAGGAATTGCCGGATTCAGTCGGCAACCTCACTGAACTTGAGATATTGAATATAGAAAACTGCAGAAGTCTATCTTGCCTGCCAAGTGGTGTATGTAAAATGACCAACCTCAAGCAAATTAAGGGTCATGATGGAATTTGGGAAACTTTTCCTTTGGGTATTGAACACCTGGTTCACTTACAAACACTTCCCATATATGTTGTGAGAACAAAGGCCAGAGAAAATGATATGACATGCAGTAGCATTGTCGAGCTTGAACTTCTAAACCAATTACACAGGAAGCTAGAGATTCTAGGTCTTGAGAATGTTCTGTCTCCAGAGGATGCAGAGAGAGCAAAGTTATACAATAAAGCAGAGCTACGTCTTTTGATACTGCAATGGTCCGAGTGTGCAGTCAGACATGAAGAGAATGTGGTGATTGATGAGGCTGTTTTGGACAAGCTACAACCTCATGGAAACCTGAGATATTTTCAATGTGAAGGGTACAGGGGCAGATGTTTCCCTAAATGGGTGATTAATTTACCATCTTCTCTTCCAAATCTTGTGCAATTGAAATTATGCAATTTGCCTAACTGTGTTGTACTCCCTTTACTTGGCCAACTTTCAAATCTAGAAATCTTAGAGATACATATGGCACCGAGCATAAGCAAAGTGGACTTGGATTTTTCGAGAGGGGGCTTCCAAAAGCTTCGAGAGCTGAGTTTGTCTGATATGGTGAACCTGGAAGGATGGTCAGTATTACAATCGAGTCCTGATGAGAAGCATCTCATATTCCCTAATCTTCGAAAAACATGCATAAGCAGATGCCCCAAATTATTTTTCGAGCCCTCTTTTCCTAGAAGTAGAGAGTGGATTATAGTTGAAAGTAGTCGAGTACTCTCATCTAATGCAGTGAGCCCCGTATTCCCAGATTCTCAATTTTCTAAAATGTATGTGAGAGGATGCAGTGTCAATTTGGATGGCTGGGACATTTTCCGAAACTTGAGTACACTGGAGAGTTTGGTGATTGAGCATTGCAAAGATTTGATCACATTGCCGGAGGGTTTGCAAGGCCTAACGTCACTCAAATCACTCTCAATTCTCAATTGCACAAATTTTGTTGCATTGCCAGAATGGATGGGACAGCTTGCCTCGCTGAAGGAACTGTATATTCGTGATTGTTGGAAGCTGAGGTCATTGCCGCAATGCATGCAACAACTCACTGTGTTGAAGACATTGAGAATAATCAATTGCAGCAAGGAATTGCTGAAACAATGCTCGAACAATGAACATAGCAAGATTGCTCACATCAGGAATGTTGTGATTGAAAGGTATGCTTATTCCCTAAATAGATTGCATATTCAGTTAGATTTACAAGGTTCAAGTTGGAGGTACCATTGCTGCTTGTGCATATTCCAGCTGGTGGAAGATTAGCCTTCTGTAGAAACCAAAAATCTATACATCTATGGTGGTCAATTAGATGTGAAGACAACTCTATATGATACAAGCTTGTTTGCTAGCAGTTTTGGATAGCTCTGTAAAATGAAATTAGGTTTAGTTCCTATTTTAATGTACTAACAGTAGAAACCTTTTTTGCCTTTTCTCCTATACCAGGATGCAATCACGCGGAATTAGTGTTTTGAAAAAAAACCCATGGTCCAGAACCGAACCGGACCAACCGTGGACCGAACCCGAACCGGACTGGACAGGGGTTCAAACTCGTGGTGGACCAGGCTGTTCAAATTGAAGGGTCTAGCACGGTTTTATGCCGGTATTTTCCACTAGACCTGGACTAAACCGGACGGGTCTTGACCCGTGGACCGTGGCAACCCGTACTGTGACAAAACCGGATCGGACCGGACCTAAACCGTGTAGAACCGGACCCAAACCGCCTTGACCCACCTAAAACCGCGTAACCCTTCCAAACCCGCCTAAAACCAGACCTAAACCACCCAAACCACCTAGACCCTCCTGGACCTGTACCGACCCCATAATTGATTTTAAATTCGGATTTTAGTAATTTAAATTTTAAATTCGGATTTATTTTGATTTTAATATGTTAGATTTATTTTTAGTGTGTTAGATCTATTTTTAAATAATTGTTTCTAATGTTGTATCAAAGTTAGATCTATTTTTAAATATGTTAGATTTATTTTGAATAAGTTAGATTTATTTTTAAATATGTTAGATATGTTATATTTTAATTAGGTATGTTAGAGCCAGCGGCCTACCGAATAATTTCCATTTAATTGTTCATGCCTCAAGAATAATTGCCCACAAAGACTCTTTTCCTTTCTATTATTAAAAAAAACCGTAAACCCATTCAAACCGGACCAGACCGTGTGAATTTGGATCATGGTTCTAGCATGAGTTTGAGCCAACCATTTCAAGTTAGATTCACCGGACCCTACCTGTGTAGAATCGTGGACCGTGAGAATCGTGATCTGTGCAAAACTGTGAACTGGCCGGATCCGGACCGGACCGTGAACAAGGATGGAATCAGGATCCAGCTCTGGTGGGGCTGGTCCGTTACCTACCACTCAAATATAGTTTAGAACTTGATATGCAAGACTCTTATATGTAAGTCGAATGAAACTATGAGGATAACGAGTTTCATTTCGTAACAGCATCTGTTCTATATATAAATATGGTCTAAAGTACTATAGCTCAGTATGAAGTATCGTATTGGTTTTCGGGTATGTATATTCTAGATTTTTTAGTCAGAAAAATTTAACGGCTTACTCAAATATTTAAAAGAATTTAGTAAGCCTTGACTGTATAATGTTATGGAAATATTACATTTTTCAAGTAGAAATACCGGTTGGGAAAAAAAAAAGTTAACTTGCCAATCAGAAAGTGGATATTACAATTCAACTGCCCAATCACACGCCGCTGAAATTATAATCTCTATGGAAATGGTGAAAATCAACTTTGATCAAAGTGCTTGAATAAGAACTCAAACATGAATTCCATAAATAGTGTAATCAAGAATCTGACTTGATTTTATCCAAGAAACACAGGACTATATATTTACAGACAATAATGCAATCCAAAATTAGCACATTTATTATCATCCCTTTGGCCATGTATTTAACCTACTTTTCCCAAGTTAAAAACTTGTCATCAACCATCGACACACACTCTGCTTGAATTGCTAAGTTCTTTAGTACCCCTCGGCATGGATCCCCAAACATCGAGTTTGAAACAACAACTGCACAGTTGTTTTTTCCCACACAAGCCTGCCAAAAAGAGGAGGCAAACGAATCAATACCGTTTTTTAATATATAAATGTAAAAGCCTGTACCAAATGCCTTTGCACTAACCTCAGTTACCAAGGACAGAGAATTTGCAGCATGACATCTGCCTTGAGAGAATTCTTGGCAACTGCCACTAGGAGTTCCGTAGCTTGCAAAAGTAATGCTTGATATTATATGTCCATCATCACAGTGCAAGTACGCTTGTGGTGGGATGCTACTTACACTAACCTCTTCATTTAGTATATTTCGATCAGACCATGCCGAAAGAGGTGGGTAATCATTTTCTGATACTTGAGAACATACAGTTTGGGTGTAGTGTAATTCGAGTGAAATCTTGGTAGGATCCCCTCCGGTTTCCTCGAATAGCACAAGCAGGTTATCAGTTGGATTCAACCACTCTCTTGGGATGTGATACCTATTATCAAGCAAATTTAGAGTAATAGTATCACAAATGTAAAAATCAATTGATATAATCTTATGAATAGCCATTTGTGAGTTCTTAACTTCTCATAACAACAAAAATTTAGTATAGCATCCGATTTTTTCAAATGTTGGAATCCTGCAGCCAATCTTCCCAGTGTACAGTGCTTGTAATCCTTTGTTTTTTAGTTTAACATTAATTCTTATTCTAATGACTGTTATACCTTTAATTTTTCTAGTTGCAGGGCTTAACAGTAACTTTATCTTGGGGCACCTTTTAGCCTCGAAATGGAGATTGCAAAACTTATGTTGACTCATTATAACCTGTTGTGATATATATAGCATACCATTCAGACATACTATGCAACAAATCATTGTATATATCTTCTTGACCTGCTAAACCTATTTTGACTTTGTGAATCATTTTCCAGTTAACTAGCAGACACCTATTAGAGGCATTACTAAAACCTTCATTGAGAAGAACAGTTAACAGACACCTATTTGAGCCAATATTAAAACCTTCATTGAAAAGAATAGGTACCAGCTTTGAGTGGGTAGTCCACAGTTTGTTGAACACTTGTCCTCATGATAAGCACCCCGATAGTCACAATAGTTGGTGCAACCGCCTTTTGGGGAGACTAGTGACCAGTAGCGGCCAATCGCACGGCCATTGACCCAAGCCTGTCCTTTCCCCATACTTCCCAGGTCAAGTGCAACGGGGTCGGTGCCTTCGGGTGCATCAAATAAAGTCTGTACAGAAATAATAAAATTGCAACAGTCTGGTAAACTGAAATAAGATTTATCGGTGTTCGATGGATCATGAACCTACCTTGTACCATGTAAAGGGGGACGAGATACTATTGAGATCTATTTCATTCCAGTCAGC
Source organism: Carex cristatella (assembly GCA_024447775.1). Taxonomy (NCBI): domain Eukaryota; kingdom Viridiplantae; phylum Streptophyta; class Magnoliopsida; order Poales; family Cyperaceae; genus Carex; species Carex cristatella. Next base: position 5,537,183 of record JAJHPF010000022.1, read on the forward strand.
ATTTTGCTCACCTTCTAGAGTGTACACTTCAAAGTACTCTCCCTTCAGTCCCACCTAAATGTGTAAATAGTTACTTCCATTACAAGGATTTCTGTCAAAAAATGAACAAATGGAAAGAACAAGGCATAAAAAATTGCCTACTGCAGAGATTTTACCTGATATGTCCAAACTAACTCAGACAGGTTGAGATCACCATATTTCAAACCAGTTAGTTTTATTTGACCTCTGAAACCGGCTCCATCCTTCTCAAGGAAGGCACCATAGTTCTACACAAGAAATATAACACTCATATTACATCCCTCTCAACTAATTGGTTTTTTTAAGGCAATTAAAGTTTTGTAATATTTTGTACCTGCAATCCAACAGTTACTGACAACAAGGCCACTTCGTTGTATCCTTCAACCAATGTAATGTTCTGGTGAACTGGGACCCAGTCACCCACCTTGCTACCTTTAGTTTTTAAAAGCATGACATAGAGATGCAAGAAGGAATAATCCTAATATTTCGATAAGCTAGCATTGAACTACTGCACTCTATTTGGTTCAACATGCTTTTGAGAATTCACAAATGGTCCTCACATTATCAATAAATCGACAGCAAGTGTCCCTTTTCAGCATTTGCAAAAAGACCCCTGAGGTGTTAGTAAAATACAACTAAATTCCTACCATTTGTCAGCCTTGATAAAGGACTGTTAGTGCAATGCTTCCATAACATGATGGATAATACAATCTGGAATTCATACATCCCACTAGAGTCAATTGTGTCACTATAACATTCTTAGCACCTTTGTTAATGAATAAGACAGTTTTAGGGGATAATACAGAGTGGTCTTTTAACTTATTGAACATGTATGCTCTTTTTAGCAAATACAAAAAAGGCAGGACCTCTGTTGTAATTTATAAATAACAGAAGGACTCTTTTGCAAATTTAATTTTACTGAACAGTGTTATTTGTACATCAAAAAATTGGCACACTTGAAAGAGATTAAATGCATCTCTTACAAGTGTTACCGTATTAGCACAGCAGTTTCTACAGGTAACAATGCAAGGAAAATCACAATAATAAATGTAAAGATAAACATAATATGAAAATCACAAGGCAGAAGAAGTTACCAGCATAGTCACCATTCACAAAAATGCGAACTATATCTCTACATTTGCCTATAGAAAGAGAGGGGGAAGTGCCATTCTGCTTCCAATATTCAACATCCTCGTTAGAAATATTAAACCTGAATTTGACCTCAAGTTAGGTTGCAACAGATTAAACATAAATTTGGTGCATCAGTACCACGGATCTACCTTGTTATGTACCATAGGTAGTCAGAGGCATCCTTTGTCACATTCAAGTGCTCCAGTATGCCTTCAGCAGTAAAGCTATCGTCGCCCCACACACCAATTGGTTCTTCATAAGACACCCAATTATTAGAAAAGTAATTGTTTCCATCTTTTAGGGCCAAATAGTTAAATTCTGTCACATTTGCATAACCAGGCGGAGACCCAGATTCAACAGACTTTATTGAAGTTTGTGCAATGACCTAAGAAAAGAAAAAAAATCCAAATTTTCAAATCATCACTACTGGACCTTCTTATTATTTAATTCTGATAGTGTACAGGCTAGTAAGGTTTAATTGAGGATTAATTTCCAATTTCTGGGAAAAAATAAGCACCACCTGTACTGATTAGTAACAATTAAATACAGAAGTTAAAATGGTGTATCATGATTCCACAGAAGACAGAAGTTATACATATAATAAAAGGAATAGTGGTACAAAGGGAATGCTAGGTCAGCTCTGCAGACAATTCATTTCTCACAAGGAAAATTATAAAAATAATAAACAACTATGACCACCTTAGCAGTGTTATAAGCGACAGTTTTACAGTCTGGCAATATGCTGACCGACCATGGGGGCAAGCTGTATGTTTTCCCGAATATTCGAACTGAGACTGTTTTCTGTTCATCAATATTGGCAAGAAATAGTGAACATATACTGATGTCTTCTGGAAGAGTTATGTTTGGATTTACATGCTCACTAGCATATATGTGTGCCTGCAAATTGAAAAAGAAAATAATAATAAAAAGCCCGAAACATAATTTCTGACAGGAAAGCCAAATATTGCTGGTATGCTTTTGCTTATAGCAAGGTTAAAAATGATATAAAAATGTACATGACAAAAAATGACTCATTCATGACAGATTGACAGCTCATTTTTGAAAATGGTGATCAGTATATTTTTTTAAAGCAATTAATATGATAAGTTAATAAACACAGAATTATAAAAAAAACAATCAATAAAAAAGAACATTCAGTAGCAGTATGGTCTTCTATTGGCTAGTGTTTGCTGGTATCGGAACAACTTTCGGTCGTCAATTACAGTATCCAAAAAATCTCACTTTTCAAAAAAGAATAAATAAAAGAATAAACAAATAAAACAAAGAAGAGTAAACACAAATTACTAAAAAGAAGAACAAAAGAATCAAGTAAATTGAATACAGTGAGGCGTTAGGCTGGCTGCCATTTGCTGGTTTCGATACAATAAGGTGACACTACGCATCCTTGAGTCATTTGATGTTCAATTTCAATTTCAAAAGCACACATTAACAAAGATTTGTGATAAACTATAACCAATCATAAAAGAAAAGAACCTCTTGCATTGGACCCAGTTTTACATACTGTGGTGACCCATCAACAGTTACAAGAGCAGGCTCGCAGAGTCTAATAGCTGTGTGAAGATCCCTTAGGTGGCCCCACTTAGGCTCAGTTATAACACCTGTTATTACTCATCTTAACAACATGACATGCAAATTTGTTTTGATATGCAGATTCAAGCTTAACATACCATATTCATCAATAGGGGCATCATAGTCATAACTTGTTATATAATTGGGGCCCCCAGATGTCCTCCCGAAGTTTGTACCACCAAAGAACTGGTAGAAGATTAAAAAAGCATGAAGAGACAGGAATGAAAAGCTGACGGAAGATATGATACTCTGGACATATTATATAAGTAGAGTAAAAATTACCATATAGTAATTATGGAAGCTACCTCCCCGTTGGAAAAAACGAGCAACAGCAAATGAATTGTCTTTAACAGGTCTATGAGGCACCCGCCCACCCCAATAAGCAAACCTACAGTAACAGAATTTATAGTGTGTGTTCTTTATTGACCAAAAGACCAATTCAGGCTAGCTAAAGTGAAACAACTTAAACAAATGTATTGGAAAACAAGCAAATAAGCAACCATCCATTCCAATCTTCTGTCCAAACAGTTGGCTTCCCGTAAGAATTGGGCTTGAAACCGTCACAGTAAAATCCATTACAGGCGTTAATCTGCATAACCAAACAACAAAATCATAGGTACAATGAAGAGAATACTAATGAACAAACAACAAAAAAGCATGGAAAAGGAAGTACAAGCAAGGTGTGAGCACTTACAATATTTTCTGGTGCATCAGACTGCTGACACATTACCCAGGGTACACCAGCACCCAGCCCAAGTGCCATGCCAGCAGCCCATTTTACATATGATTTGCCACCTTCTCCATAGCTCGATTCAATATTTCCATACTCATTCTCTATCTACAAAATATTCTTTTTCAATCAATAATGATATAAAAAGTTAATAATGTATATATACGACAGAGCTTTCAACAGGTGCTAAGGTACATAAAGACTAAATAGTTGAACAATAGGTTCTATATTCTACCTGTGCTAATATGATGGGACCACCTTGCCATGAAAAAAGCCCCTCTTCTAACATTATATCCACTATTTTTTTCACGAACTTCTCCATTTCCTCCTAAGAAATTGAGGTATATAATAAGGGCAGATTATCATAACCAAGAATATACAAGTTAAACAATGACCAAAACAATAACATACTAACATTGTATTACAAAAATCAAGTCCAATCCTACATGAGATTAGGTACGCACCTTGAATGGCTCGTTATCAGTACGAAATTCAATGCCAGGAATATCTCTCAACCAAACTGGAAACCCCCTGCAAAAAGTTGAAGGCAAGTACCTTAAATATTATAAAACAGCATACATATAGGGAAAATTGAGCAGAATCTTATTGCAGAAATTTAGAAAAAAAACAAAGCAAATCCTGTACCATAAATACAACAAACTAGTACACAAATCGGAAAAGAGAAGCAGAATCTTATTGTAGAGACTAGAGAATTAAAAAAATGGAAACGGAGAGAATGAATCTTAATTTGAAAAAAAAAAATTAAGGTCATCCTAATTTCATTCAGAGCCAAAACAAAGGTAAACTCACACAACATAATGTTTACACATGAAGTTCGAGTTAAATGGAAAAAATCTTAAGAGAAAATTGGCATACCCAAAGTTCCATTCTGCACAAACATATGGTCCAATCCGAAGGTGCAGATACAGCCCTTGTTCAGCAACCAACTTGACAAACTTCACAAGGTCAAACCTTCCTTCAAAATAATACTGTCCAAATAAAAGGAAAAAAGGCTAGAAAAATTATGTTCTTGTCATGTTGGATTTACTGATCAGTACTACTACCATACCAATGCTAGATTTAATGGTTATGGGTACACCACGCAGCAGTCCATTATACAAACCTGACCTCTTGCTGGCTCATGCCCATTCCAAAAGACGTATGTTTGTACCAGATCAACACCCGCTGCCTTACTATTTGCAATTATGCTTGGCCACATCTGTTTAGACAGAGAAAAAAAGAATAAATCAGTAAATTCCACCAAATTAAAAAAATTGATGGAAGTTTTTGGCTGCTTAATTATAACACTGTAGAGAACTGAGTATCATTTTCACCATCTTCATTAGACATGGTTATGATTAAGTGCTAAGAAAAAGGTGGCTTAGAACTACTGGTAAACATTTGGTGCCAAATGAGATTTACAAATATACCATTGAAGTTTGACAATAAATCAAACAACTCAAACGTTTTCGTTCCAAATATAGAACTTCAATGTTCAGCAAGACTATGCAATATTTAATAACTGACGATTTCTACTTGCGGCTTATGAGAAAAGAAGCAAAATTACTTCGAGATTAGCACAAGTTCTCCATTCATTTACCAGTAATAATAACAAAAAATAATTCAAGCTGGATAAAGACTTGAATACCATACCTGAGGAGTGGCACGGGGATAGTGAATTCCGGCTGAAATCAGCATTCTTCGCTCGCCACCAAGTACAAGCGCTCGATGATCATAGCTCACATTGAACGGCTCGAAGTAGGTCGCCGAGACTCCCACCGCCAACGCTAGATGCAGCGTCGCCATCACGACGGCGGCGGTGGTTAGACAGAGCCTTCGACGAGATCGTATGCTCTTTTTTGCCATCTCTCTTGAATCTGCGGTAGCTCTCAGTTGGAGACAATAGCAAAGAAGAAGACTATCTAAAGAGGGAAACTTGTAAGTTTCTTTTTGTTTTTTTTTGAGACGAAGAAACTTGTAAGTCTGCTCTCGTTGTGACAGTGAAAGTGATATAATATCTGACAGGAGAATTTCATGAAAATCCCTCAAAAATTGAATGATTATCAAACGGATTTATAAATTTAAATATTAATTTAAATATTAGTTTTAGTTTTAGTGTGGTTCACGTGTCAGTCACTCAAAGATAGAATTTTCTTGCCTCTTGGAGGACAGAGAATTCGGTCCCTACGGCTCTAGCCCACGAAACATAATTCTTGCCAATTATGAGTTATGGTGGCTAATATTAAAACGTTTACACCACGTCTTCCGTACAACTTAATTGTTTTTCAACTTTCAAAGTTCAAATGATCAATCTAAATAGTTAGATATAATCTCTATATTAAAATGTACTTGGAAATCAAAATTTACATTTTTTTTGAATTTTTTTACTATTTATTAAGCCACTTTGAAAATCGCTAATCCAATGATGGCTTAACCAAACGGTAAAACAAAAAGTCACTGTTGAATCAGCGATTTTCAAAGTGGCTTAATAAATAGTAAAAAAAAAATATAAAATTTGGTCTCCAAACACATTTTAATATAGGGATCACATCTAACGGTTTGGATTTAATCATTTGGACTTTGAAAATAAAAAAACAACTTGGTTGCATGGGAACCATGGTGCAAACGTTTTGATATTAACCACTCTCGATATATAGAGTGGCTAATATCAAAACGTTTGCACCACGGCTCTCGTGCAACCTCTCTCTCTCTCTATATATATATAGAGAGAGAGAGAGATAAATGTTGGCTAATATCAAAACGTTTGCACCACGACTCCCGTGCAATTAAGTCGTTTTCTGATTTTCAGAGTCCAAATGATCAATCCAAACCGTTAGATGTGATCCTTTTATTAAAATGTGTTTCGAGACCAAATTTTACATTTTTTTTGAATTTTTTACTATTTATTAAGACACTTTGAAAATCGCTGATCCAACGGTGGCTTAACCAAACAGTAAAACTAGAAGCCACCGTTGGATCAATGATTTTCAAAGTGTTTTAATAAGTAGTAAAAAAAATTAAAAAAAAAATATAAAATTTGGTCTCCAAGCACATTTTTATATAGGAATCACATCTAATAGTTTGGATTTATCATTTGGACTTTGAAAATCGAAAAATGATTTGGTTGCACGGGAACCGTAGTGCAAACGTTTTGATATTAGCATATATATATGAGGAAGGATCCATTTACAACATTTGAAAGTTACAACATGTTACATCATTCGGTTTTATGATTTTCAAAGTCCAAACAATCGATCCAAACCGTTCAACATGATCTCTATATTAAAATGTGCTTTGAGATAAAATTTTACATTTTTTTTGAATTTTTTTACTATTTATTAAATATTTTACAAAACTACTGTTTTTAAGACAATTCTGAACCACCGAAAAACAACAGTTTTGTAAAATACTTAATAAATAGTAAAAAAATTCAAAAAATATAAAATTTTATCTCAAAGCACATTTTAATATAGAAATCATGTTGAACGCTTTGAAAATTGTAAAAATAAATATTGTAACATGTTCAGATCCAAAATGTTGTAAGTAGATCATCCACAGATCAACTTACTAACACCTTTGCTAAACAATTAAAAGAGATAGGTCAATCAAACGGGCCCCATTCGTGTTATCCCCTTCGTAGATTCTGATTTCTTTTTAGAGCTTCTGACATTGTATGATGTAATCAGCTGCAGGTTCTTTAAACCTTGCAATGTATCTTTTTTTTGTTAGACCTCATGTAATCTTCTCATAACCAATCCAGAATTATGGTAGTGCTAATTAGTTCGGCGATCATTTCAGAGACGATGGCAAGAGGCATAGTGAAATCTCGGCAAGGTAAACAAAAATCTCATTTCTTGGTACGCTTAAGCTGTTTGATTTAATGCTTGTACGACCAAATAAAATTACTAAATGAAATATTGATATCAATAAAAATTAAATCCACGCAGAAACTTTGTAACAATTCAGGTAGGCTTATACAATAATATAAGCTCCATTTTTCAAATTATGAGTGAAAACAAAATAAAGTGCTTAAAATGATACATTGAAACCATTCAAAAAATATAGCTAAGTTTATCTCTCCTCTCAAAAAAAATAATTTCTCTCTCCTTACTACAATCAACACTCTAATTAATGCTTATTTGGTTTCCAAGTTGACAACCCAAATAAGGTCTTTCCTTTCCATCCTAATAGAAGCCAATTGTTATCTTCATCAACAACAAACTCCTTGTGGTAAAGCTCTCTCACTCTTTGCTTTGCCATTTCCTTGATCAGTGAATCCACTGGCAACTGCACAAAGCCGGCCCGAAGATGCCTTGCTTGCCATTGCCTATATGTCTCAGGCCTCTCCACTCTCTCTGAACCCTCACAAGCTATTGCATTAATTGCTTTGGGAATTACAATATACCTTTCTATAAAGAGCCTTGCCTCACTCTCTCGAGGCATAGTTGACTCAAACATATCAAAAAATGTAGAGAACTGGGATACAACTTTCTTAAATCGGGTTGTATAGAACGGCGTACTATACGACCCATTAATAATTCCATGAATAAAAACACGTGGTTTGATCTCCCTTATCAAGCATAGAACTTTATCTCGAGGGCAGCTCATCGCAATTGTCTCATCGGCAAGGCTTTGAAACCGATACATGCAATTTACTACTACAATCTCATCTTTTTCAATCTTAAGATCTTCTAACCTAATGTTCTCCCATTTGGATGCTATGCATTGATACTTGAAACGGATATTAAATCTCTGAGCATATTCTGACAATCGTCTTCCTGTCTCTTCAACTGGTTTGCATGGACGAAAACCTTTTTCTGGAATTTCTATGCCAGTTATGCGGATTTTAGGTGATTTACTACCTAACCTCGAGACACGTGCAAAGAAAGATGACCATAGGAATCCCATTTGGATTCCAAAGTCAATTATATGAACCTTTGCGGCACCTTTTGAGATGTTAAAGATTGTTTGGTTAGAGAAGTGATATGATGCCCTCATAAATGGGCAAGTTGCATGATAAACACGGAATGCCTTTAAATAATCGGTCACTGTTCCTTGACTTGACAGTAGTTTATGGTAAATGTCACTTCCCGTACCAACCAAGCGTGCTTCAAGCGCATCCACCAAATAATATGCCATACGTTGGTTGCAGTCTCCCTTAGGGGATGAGTGTTTTCTTATTTGCTTGATGAGTTCAAAGGCCCTGCTGTAGTCGTTAGTAGAAACTGCTTCAGAACAACTAATTAGGAGAGAAGGAAAATTCACCAAACCATCTTCAATTTCCTTCTTTCCTAAGGCCTTTATACCACTTATGTCCACTTGATGCCTTGGTGACTCATTGTTCATTTCTTCTTTTACAATTTCACGTACGGAGATAACCTCTTTTACACATTCGCTATCACGGGAAAGGAGAAATTGATCCAAGTTCTCATTTCTTGCCGGCTCATCTGAGGAAACTACTTGTTGCTTGCGAGCTCGCCCCTCTGATAGATCTGGTTCTCTATCATTACGAATAGCCTTTTTAGCACTAGCCTTGTAACATATTGCTTTGTTCTCACTGGCATAGTTTTTTTTGGGATTTTCATGAAACTCAATTCTATTTGGCTGTAAACCAAAAGACAACTTTTCAATGGCCGGAAGAAACTTCATTGCTTCTTCATCACCCCTTTGGACTTGTGTGGCAGGAAGGCTCTCCATAGATAAAGAAGATATACAGTCAGCACTGATCAAGGGGGGTTCATAATTACTGTATAATGGTACATCATTTTCCAAAACACTTTCAATAGTATTACTAGAACCACTACTTATAGTGTTATAATTTTGAGTTGGATGGAATTCGATCGAGCTAGGTGAAATAGGGTACTCTTTTCCAAGGAGGTCATAGAATGATTTCTCAGTTTCTTGAATAGTTGCCTCTTCTTGATATATGTTTATATCATCATTTATATCTTCTTCTAACAGAATTTGGCTTATGTAGTTAATTACTGCATTGGACGTAAGATCACAAACCTCTTGGCTATTTGTACCAATGTTTATGAATGGATTGGGTGTGGCATTCTGGTGTAGTTTGTCACTCGACATAGTTGGAGAAATTGCTGGTAACATTTAAAAATGGCTTCTGGTGCACTCGGTGTATCTAGGACATTATTCCCTTGTTGGAAATTTCCAAGCCGAAGTCCTTTTGAAGCCGTATGAAGCTATGTAGTAAAATTTGAGCTTTCCAAGTTGCGAAGTGCCCAGTAACTGCAGTTTGCAACAAATTGACTCTTCAATTCCTTATTGCAAAAAAGAGAGTTACAAAGAAAACAGTAGAATAAAAAGGAATATATACAGACAGTTTCAAGGTAAAAATATGAGATGATTGAATTGGATATAAAAAAAACTCGCAAGTTACGTATTTTTCCTTTTTTACTTGTAACAAAAAATATATATATACGAGAATGACAACATCTCTAAGCAACTTATTACTTTTTTCTAACCCCGACAGGTAATTTCAAGGGAAAACGAAATGATGTACTGTGCAGTATTTATATTTTACAGTATCTATATGACTATATAATTTGGAAATGCAAACAGGCACGGCAGCCTCCAATAAATTATGGATCAGGATTACATTCATTTCAGGTCAGTAAAATTTCCTTTAGATTTGTACCAGTTGGGTTTGGTTTGAGATCCTATGCTGCTTGCATGATTTTTCTCATCAAATAACGTCATAGTGCATACAAGAAACTGAATTGATCCATTATGTAGACAAAGGGAAGAAAAAAAACTAGTTTAGAAGCTTTGTCTAGCTTACTTGGACAAGTGAGGGTATAACTCATTCAGGTCTGGTTCAGGTTTAGATTTGATGATTTGGTCCGTGCTGGTATTGGTGTGACTAAAGAATGTGGCTGTCAGATTCCAATGTTACGTCATTCAATATTGAGCAATTTGGTTTGGATTATTTGATTTCTTTACATCCCAAGATCATTCAGATTAAAAAAATCAAGAGAGACCATGACGATATCTCGACTCACATCAAAGTTTTATCACTCAGGAACACAATAAACCTCCTAGGTATCATGGCTTGTAATTATGACATTGCAAGTCACATGTGCCAACATTTGTATGGTTCTATTCTATTTTTGAGGTTTAAGGCGGTCTGAGTTGTAATAAACTAGTTAATTGCTGCACTGGTACAATTTATGCCTTTTTGGTGTTAAAGCTGACTGTTTTGTGGTGACTAGTACCGGTATTGGACCTAATAAGACTGATACTGGCAAATAAGGCTTTTCTGTTGCTTTCATAATTGTTTTGGTTGATGTATCTAATTGTATAAACTTGTTTCTACAAATGAATGGGAACATGTATCCTTGTTTAATTAACCTCTTTCTTTTTTTTTTTAAATGTTATGACAAGGTACCTACTAACGAATATATTAAAATCAGAAAAAAGTTCAGTACATCACCACCACCTATTTACAAAGATAGTTACAGTAACTCTAACTATTGAACAGTGTTGAAATCCATCCACAAAAAACTGATGCAAAATTCAAAAAGCCCCCAGTACCCACCCCCCCTCTATGATATGTACTTAATTAACCTCTTTACAAAGAAAAGCCATGTTACATATGCTATGATAATTAATATGTCATAAGAATTAATTTCTTGACAAATTTGGGAGGGGAGGGTGTCCGATGCCATCGGACCAGAGTCTATTTGATGGGTGGTTTCTACAGTCCGATCCACTTCAAGATCTGTGCGAACGGATATTAAAGCAAACAGTACGGATATTAAAGTGATGCGCACATATCTTGAAGTGGATCGGACGGTAGAAACCACCCATCGAACAGAAATGGGCATCAGACACCCCCCTCTCCCGACAAATTTACCCTTGAAAATAATAATGTCCATGGACAAAGTTTCTTTCAAATATACCAGGAAATTCATTAGATGAAGTAAAGTGTAGAGACGAGGTCCATATATAAAGCACGTACCTAACCGTAGTCTCTGCTTGCTCTGCTTTTTCCGTTGTGAAAATAATAAAGCACGTAGCTCTGTTCTTCTTCTATCTACCTCTCTGCTATCTCTTTGCAAATGGTGGGAATGAAGTGTAGAAAAATAAACTCAGACACAAGAAGCTTGTTAAAGGTAGCCATCATTTATATTAATAAACAACTCCGAAAAAATGGGGAATTTCACGGGAAATTTCACGTATACCCCTCAAAAACTTTGAAATTTATTATTTGCGCCTCTAAAGTTCATAAATATTTACCTTCTAAACTTCAAAAACTATACAAATTTTATTGTATTTTCTATTATAATTCATTTTAAATTTATAAAATATCTATTTTACCCTTTGTTAAAAAAAATGAAAGTTGATATGAGTATCCGCATCATACCTGCACCTTAACTACCATAATTGTTTGAGAGGAACACAAAAACTACAACATTGATTTTTTTTTTTCTAAAGTATTTATACCAATGCACAGAAGTATGAATACCTATGCACGTAAATATTTATACTTATGAAGTAAACAATTTTTATGTAAATAATTGTCTCCTCAACCAAATCTCCCAAAACGTACCCGCACCATAAAAACATGTGAGAGGCCACTCAAACTACATTGGGGGAGGAGAGGGGGGGGGGCTATACACGTTTTTAGATGTGTTTTTTTTTTTCCGTTCATTTTTTTTTTCATATTTCTGACAATCTATGAGGAATTTTGCGAATCTAAAATCACAAGCATCTTCTATGCAATTTTCTCTTTCAAATGAGATCGATGATGTACTTTCGAGATTATTGTCACGCAAATATTTATACCTTGTCGTGCAAGCATTTATACCTAAACTTGTAAGTATTTTTTTACATATGACACTGGATTACATCTGAAAGTATTAATATCAAGTATTGCAAGTATTTTTACCTATGTATTGAAGTATTTATATCTATGAGGTCAACTATTTTTGTTAGAGGAAGGTTGACACGAGGACGATTGGAGAATGTTGATGCGGGAGTACGAGGTCTCTACTACTTCATTAGAGGAAGGTTGATGCGAGATGTGCACAATTGGGTGACTGGAAAATGAGATGATCATATGAAGTTACGAATGAAAGTATTAATATCTTATGTTCCAAGTATTTATACCTATTAATGTTGACGCGGAGACTGGAAAAGGAGGACCATATAATTAGTGTAGACCATAGTACAACTTTCCTCTATTGTTGTTGCGGGTATGATACATATACTCGAATCGGGGGGATTAAAATAATTATTCAAAAAAAAAAATATAGTATGTTTGAGAAAAATGTTAGTCTTCTAATTGATCTTGAGTTATTTCTCTACTCCCGACAATTACACAAATATGTACCTAAAATGTCAGTGGGTATGCGTTAGAAGTAGCGAAATGACCTATTTACACTAAAAAATGGATCAAAACATTTTAATAAAACACACAACATATCTATTTATTTTTTAATAAAGGATAAAATTAGTACTTTATAAATTTAAAAATTGTTTTTATTAGAAAAGATAATAAAATTGATATATTTGTGAGTTCTTGCAATTTAGAAGGAAAAATATGATATTATAAATTTTAGAATGAGAAATACATAATTTTAAAAATTTTGAGAGGTATACGTGAAATTTTCCCCGGAAACAATATCCTAGGGTAGATATCCCAAAAGAGTCAAAGATTGTGCGCTTGAATACTGTACAATCGGAGGATCTTAACACATTACCGAGTTCTCGGAGCATTTTTCCTATTTTCTTTAATGATTGGAGAGGATCTGAACCAAATAAACTAGGGACTTTTAAGGCAAGCTTCTTTATTTTTTGAAACCAAATAAAACATCATATATTGTGTTTGGGGAGGGTTCAATGCATCTAAAATTTCATGCTCTCATTTGCACTCATTTTTTTTTATCTCTTTTATCTTCATTTTCAAAATCCGAATAGTTGATCCGAACCGTTCAACACGATCTGATAAAAAAAAATCACTTTGACGATAATTTTCGGAATTTTTTTATTATTTTTTAAGATATGTACAAAATCACTTTATCGGATGGTCTAGAATTTTCTTAAAACAATAATTTTGCACCTATCTTAAAAAATAATAAAAAAATTCTAAAAAATATAAAATTTGATCTCCAAGCATATTTTATTACGATGATCATGTTGAACGGTTCGGATCGACTATTCGGACTTTAAAAATGAAGATAAAGGAGATAACAAAATGGGTGCAAATGGAAGCATGAAATTTTGAGTGCATTCGAACCTCCTCATTGTGTTTTATTGTAATATAATTTGGGATAATCCCCGATCTTTTTATTACCCAAAAAATACAATCGATCATCCCCAACTCTCTCTCTCATTCTTCGTACCCTCAATTAACTAAAAAAATTCTGATAACCTCGATATATTTTTGGTAAAATGCACTGGCGGTTCTGTTTTTTTTTTTTTTTTTTTTAATTGAAAAACACTAAACTAAAATTTGATAAAACCTAAGCTAAATCTCAACTATTATTTTTTTATAGTATATCCCGGATCTAAATACAAAAAATGCTAAACTAAATTTCAAAATAAAAAAAAAAATCGAGATCTAAGACTTCATACATGTACATGAACAATGTTTTAAAAAAAGTATGGTAAAGGACAAGAAAATTGAAAATTAGACCGCAAAAAAAATTAATCATAAATTTCAATTGAAATTTTGAGGCTCTTTCTTTTTTTTTTTTTTTTTTTTTTTAGAATTCTAGCTGCACCGGAATTCTGATGAACGCTGGGTCATATGTTGAAACCAGACACTCGAGCGCTGAGATACGTCTGTTTGAAATTTCTTTATCAGAGATCACCTTCTTGATGAAGATATCATCTCTCTTGTCTTATCCTTCGACCCAGCCTCGTCTACTTAAGAGAGATGTCTTAGATAAATATATGAAATTAGAGAAATTAGAGAAATAACTTGAAACAAATTATAGACAAAGATGTATTATAACAGAAAGGCACATATTGATGACGTGAAAAAGTTTGTATTTTGATATTGATTAAAATCATAACAAGAATCACTATAATTTGGGAAGGAATTTTTCAATTTTATGATTTGAGCGATGCTCCGAAATAAATTTGTAAAATAGTAAAGTTGGAAGAAAGAAATGAAATTGATATTTTGATCTTTAATAACTGTCTTTACAATGCTTTTTGAGCCTATTTATAAGCTCATCAATCTTAATCTTCATTTTATTATTAAGCACGTTGGGTGTCCTATCAGCCAACAATTATGATTAAAAGATAAAATTTCAGATTTAATTTTGACCCTCAACTTACATAATTTATCTTCTTCTTATTAAATATATTTTTTTTTATATGTAGTAGTCTAAATTTAGTTAAAAACACACCTGCTGCACATACAGCCGCACAACCACTCAATATCTTACAATTAAAATTACAAAAACTGTTGACTTTTCTCTGGAACTCAGAGGGCGTGCTCACGTCGTTCACCTGCTCAAAAGAGGGTACACGGAGAGGGAGGGAGGGGAAGGACTACTGTTCGGAGGTGAGTAAGGAGAGGCGACGCGTTGATTTTGAGCGAAATCTGTCACTCCCGAATGGAGGCGTAGAAATTACTGTGCGTAGAAATTACTGTTTAGAAAGGTGACCGCGTTGCTTTCTCTTCCTCTCTATCCCTTTCCCATTCTCTATGAACATCGATTCTGGAGCATAGCCCTTCTAGAATGGGAACGGCGACTCTCTTCGTCGAACGCGAAAATGGCCACATGACGCGGTCGCCATGGCTGGTTGCAACTCCTCCAACGAATCATTTTGGGGGAGGCGCTGCCACAAAGAATACTCGCTCAGGGCGCGCAACAATCAGCGCCGCCACCTCCTTCACCGCCGTAGATCTCCTGTCGATTCTTTACAGTTTATCTTTGGAAAGAAGTTGATTTTTTAACCTTTTGTTGTATCCTTTAAGCATGACCCTGGAGTACAGGAAGGAGTTCGGCCGGGACAGTGTGCTTCAGTCCCTGACAAGTGTGTCGTCCAGTGTTGATTGAATTGGAGGGGATGGGGTCAGTTGTGAGCATCTTCTCCTGTTGGAGAGTGGGGCTGAGATTGTGAAAGGATACATTGAGTGGAGGCCAAAACGGGTTGAAGGGGAAGGGAATGCAGGTCATCAGGTGAAATTCATTAAGAAATGGGGGGATTCAGTACAACTCTGAACTCTAATTTTGGATCTCAAATTATTTCTATAGAAGGAAAACAGACCGTTCCGGTGCGGAACCGGTCCAATTTTTATGGTTCAATTTCGATCGAAACGGTTCAATTTTAGTCACATTCCGGCTGAACGGTCCAATTTTAATGAAATTTGGCCGAAACGTTCTATACTGACCAATCAAATTTCTTTTACGCAGAGCGTGACTCAAACCTGGGAAGGATTATATAACATCCAACACAACTACCACTACACCATACAACCTTTTGTTACTACAAAATATAACTATATATATATGTGTGTGTGTGTGTGTGTGTGTTGTAATTTGTACTATATCCAATCCATTCAAAAGATATATATATTGTATTAGTGAATTATTTAATTGTAATCATTTGTCTAAACATAAATTGTTGACTAATTATTTTTATCAATTTTTTCTTAATTTTTTTTAGTATAAAACGAGCTTCTGTGAAAAAAAGTTAAGAGTTTTCAATCCGATTCGGCCGATTCTGACCGATTCACCCGATTCGGATCCCATGGTCAAAAGACTGATTTTGATTCCGATTTTGATTTTTCCTTCTATGATTATTTCTGGTTTGAAGGGAAATGGTGACATTGTTAGAGAGAGAGGGGGGGAGAGAAATGGTGCATTCTTATTTAATTTTTTTTCTCTTTTGTATAATATAGGATGGACAGGGTAAGAAAATTTTATACGTTCAAAGATTTATTCATTTTTCATTTTCATTTTGTGTAGGCTGCACATTTGAAAGAGAAGATAGAGAATATATTAAGTGGTCAAAAGGCTTGTATTGCTATAATTTATATGAAAAAGTAACAGACATTACTCCAAATTCTATCATCAGTGCTTGGGTTCATGGTCAACTGCATCCATCTTAGGATCAATACTGGTATATCAGTAAGACCTGCTGGTAAGGCATCTCACTCATATAAGTATGTACTTTTTGGTCAACATTTTGTAGTTTGAATCCAGCTACATTATTACTGGCACAACATGCAGGTTTCTTTATTGTACATATTCTTAGCAACATATCATTGTTGTTTTTCTCTTGATGAATCACATTAGAAATATGTTAAACTGAAATTAACGGAGGCAAAAGCACCAAAAGGCATGTTAAGTCGGGCTTTTTTACGGTACCTGTTCATTACCCATCAGATCCAGTGTGGTGATAACACTTGAGGGCACTGAAACAAACTTTCCATATTATGAATCCCAGTTTTAACCAATACCAAACTTGATGTACCATCATTATAGCATGTTTTCTGATTTTGTTACCATTATATACCATGTCAGATAAATAGCACAGAGAACAGGTCGGTGTTGCATGTAGCTTTGCGGGTTGCCCGTGAAAAGGAGATTTACAATGATGGTAGGAATGCGGTGCCTGAGGTGAGGGAAGTGCTATACAAAATCAAGGACTTCTCTGAAAAAGTTTGAAGTGGTGCTTGGGTAAGAATTTGTTGATTTCAAGCATTTCTTCTTTGCCTGATAATATTGTTACCAGGTTGTATGGTGAACTCTTTATCGTGCAACTGACCCCACTGAATTGAATCAGACTTGTGATATGAAGTTACCAGGTTGTATGGTGATCCTCTTCTAAACTCAAAAAGTTCCTCGTGAGTTGTGCAAACAAACTACAATTGGACCCATCTATAATATAACATTAGCCATCTAATTTATATAGGAAACGATCAAAATATCAAATTAAACTGGTACTAAATTGCTTAAAGTCATAGATGCAGTCTTAAGCGGATAAAAATTACTTTGACTATGACAGTATCACAGAACCTTACTGGTTTGACCATAACCACGACTTGTAATTTCTGGACTGACATTATGAAATTGGTTAGGACTTAATTTTTGAAAAGTTTTATAATTGCAATATAACCGGATTATACATTAGGCAGAACTTGGATTGTACAATTGCAGTCTCCAAAGATATTTTTGTTACATTACATTTTTTTTTTCATTTTATCTTTTCCTACAGATTGATGCAACAGGGAAGACTTCGAAAGATGTTGTCTCAGTTGGAATTGGTGGCAGTTTTCTTGGTCCCCTTTTTGTGCATACTGCTCATCAAATTGGCAAGAAAATAAAACCAATTTTTTTTTCTCATATATAAGTACTCAATATCTAATTGTGCAATTTAGGTATTAATTGAGGTTCCAGTTTGGAATAATTTTTGAAGTTATGATTTGACAGTAGTTCATAGTATTGTCAGTCAGCATAGGAGGATTGTCAGTTAATTGTCATTGTAATTTCAAAACTGTTTTGACCACACTAAAATACATTTTAACTTAAAGAATTGTAATTGCTTATATGCATACATGTCTTGTGTTAGTCTTCAGTTAGTACGGCTTGTTCATGGTATAGGTGGGTAACGCTGGGACATAGTTTGCACGGACGCTCACTATTTCTTTAATTTATTTTTCAGATTAGCAGCAAACTCTAACTGATAGCCTATGTATCCTCTTTATCCTCAAATTGTTCCCTTAACTGAACAAATTAATGGATATTTTGGTTGAGTTAGGTTTTGATGGGGAAGATTATTTTGTGATGGTGGTAATTTATGTGATAGTTTTTGTATAATTTGGAAAACAAAATTGTAGAGCAGAGATTTTGGGGATCATGATTGCCAATGTATTTTTTTTTTTGTTTTTATATTGTCTGAACAACATCAAGTTGTAAATTTGGATAAAGCATAAATTAATTCATTCTAAATAAATTTCCAAATCTGACCTACACGCATGCAACATGAACCAGTTCATAAGAAAATTCCTTCTTTTGTTTGGATATTAGTGTGCATGGTGAAGTCACTCAACAACAAGTTTATGGTACTGGTGTATGGTACCAGTGTATGCTACCAGTGGTGTTGATGCCGCAGTTTTGAGGTATGTTACAAGTGTATGCTATCAGGGGTGTAGATACAATCTGTATTAGTTCCATTCTGTTTTTTAGTTATTGCAAATTTGTACTAAATTCTTTTAATACAAGGACAAAATGGTCACATTCAAATAAAATATGAGGAAAAACCAAAAGTTACTTCACAATATCATTCCCTCCCTGTATAATAGCTGTGGAGCAAGTAACTCCATTTAGCAGTCTTGAGCTAGTTGTGCCGATGACAGGAAGTCCACGTCTGGATATTGAATGTTTGTAGGAGGCAATTTGGTCTCCTAAAAGAGCAAGAAACAGTCAATGGTTGTGAGGTCCACAGCTAAGGCAAAGTATAGGACCACGGCCTTAGGTGTTGCAGAGATGTTATCATTGAGAGCTGCTGGTGGAGCTCAAGATGGACCAAGGGGTCCAAATAAAGCTGTGGTGTGACAACAAGTTGGCTATTAGTATTCAAACAACCCTGTACTGCATGACAGGACCAAGCATGTGGAGATCGACAGGTTCTTCATAAAAAAAAGTTGAATAGTGGACTTCTGGAGCTGGGACATGTAGCTACTAAGGAGCAAGTCGTTGATTGTTTCACAAAGGGGCTTAGTTCATTAGATTTGTCGAGACTATGTGACAAGATGGGCCTGGTGAATATTTTTCGCCCATCTTGAGGGGGAGTGTTGATATTAGTATCTAGTTTAGGGACCTATTCGTAAAATAGGAATATAGAGAAATCTAGAGATTAGATTGTAAGATGTAAACTCTATATATATTCCTAAGAGGTCATCAATAAAGATTTAATTCATTTGGCTCATTTCAAGTCTCTTTTATATATGTTTCATATTTTCCAGCTTATTACTTTATTGAATATGGTGTTTATCTGTCCTAACTTAGTTTCCTAAAGCACCAACTGTAACACATGATTTCAATTCCTGCACAGGTGGTTCATTTTTTACCACGCATACTGTTTATCAACAGAATTGGAAGAACTCTTTCTTTGTCCCAATTCGAGACCTCAATTGAGCTGCTGTTGTGTCCTACTGATTCTCCCCAACTTTTCAGATGGCAATCTACTGTCCGAAGTGAAATCCTAGAGGTTTGCAAACCCCTTTATCTACCGTTTGTTTCTCGATAGGAAATTACCCTTTGTATCTCAATGTCTTTATTCCTTTTACAATTTTGGGAAAAGAGATCTGGATGTGTTAAAAATATTCAAAACTGAGGTTTTTATGATTTTTATTTTTCAGAATTTTCTCTCTGCGTCGAAAGATGATAATTCTACATTGAAGGCTATTGATTTCGGCTTATCTGACTTTGTATGAGATTTTTTTTTCTTCTTATAATATATACCTGTTGCAATACACAAGTACGATACTAGTATATTATTACTCACGAATTTCCTTATATTTTACAAGTAGAAAAAGTAAGAAATATTTTAAAATTGTTTCAAACTGACTAACAAACTGCCTAATTTTCCTCTCCATTCGATTCAATACCTTCTCCTCCACTTCTCTCTATTGGGGCCCACACATCAGATTACTAACTGTTTTACTGTTGTGGCCTGTGGTACAAAGTATAAAATTTCTACGTCTTTATATTTTGTAATGAAACATCGATGCACCCACCTTATAAGGATTAACTAGGGAATAAAATATTCTTTCTTCATGGATTTTTTTAGCAGTAATATGCGTTGAAATATATATTGTTTCTAATATTTAAAGAGTCATATCTTTTGGTATGAAAATTTGATTTGGGCCGATGGAGTCGAAATTTCATAAAATCCTTGTTTAGTGTCTCAAAACTTTAACTACAGTTAAAGTTTCTGATTCTCAATAGTTATGTATTTTTCTTATATTTCAAATAGAAAGGATCCACTATTCATCAGGAAAAAAAATTGAGTAAAGGTTGGAGGTCAAGCCATCCAACTATTTAATACTCTTGTTATTACAACAAATGATTTTTTTCCATCTGGGTTTTGACCAATTAAATTATTAAATAAAATATGTATAATAATGATAAAAAACCAACACAAAAACTTTGTAACAATATATATTCAAATAGACTTATACAATAAATATAAGCACCATTCTAGTGAATATAGAAAATGCTTAAAATGATAGATCAAATCCATTCCCAAAATATATCTAAGTTTATATTTAGTCCAATTAACTGATCAAATCCATTTCCTTACTATATATTTAGTCTTGCAATCAACACTCTAATACTCATTTGGTTTCCATGTTGACAACCCAAATAGTATTGTTCCTTTCCATCCCAATAGAAGCCATTTGTTATCTTCATCAACAACAAACTCCTTGTGATAAAACTCTCTCACTAATCTTTTAATATATTTCTTGATCAATGAATCCACCGGTAACTGAACAAAACCAGCCCGAAAATTCCTTGCTTGCCACTGCCTATATGTCTCAGGCCTCTCCACTCTCTCAGAGCCCTCAAAAGCTATTGCATTAATTGCTATTGGACTTAGATAACTCCTTTCCATATATTGCCTCACCTCACTCTCTCGAGACATATTTGACTCAAAAATATCAAAAAATGAATATAACTTGGATAAAACTTCCTTAAATCGGGTTGTATAGAACGGCGTGCTGTACAAGCCATTAAGGATGCCTTGAATAAAGACACGTGGTTTGATCTCCCTTATCATGCTTAGAAATT
Source organism: Carex cristatella (assembly GCA_024447775.1). Classification (NCBI taxonomy): domain Eukaryota; kingdom Viridiplantae; phylum Streptophyta; class Magnoliopsida; order Poales; family Cyperaceae; genus Carex; species Carex cristatella. The sequence goes on from JAJHPF010000022.1 coordinate 5,558,426, forward strand.
TATCCCGAGCGCAATTTATGGAAATTGTCTCATCTGCAAGCTTTTCAAGTCGATATAAGCAATTTACTACTAAAATCTCATCGGTTTCAATCTTAAGATCTTCTATTCTAATGTTCTCCCAATTGGTTGCGATACCTTGATATTTGAGACAGATATTAAATCTCTTGAGCATATTCTAACAACCGCCTTCCTGTCTCTTCAACTTGTTTGCTTGGGCGGAAACCCTTTTGTGGAAATTCTACACCAGTTATACGGATTTTGGGTGGTGAACTTGTTGAGCTCAAGAGGCGCTCAAAGAAAGACGGCCACAGGAATCCCATATTGATTCCAAAGTCAATTATATGAACCTTTGTGGCATTTTTTGAGACGTTAAGAACAGTTTGGTTAGAAAAGTAATATGAAGCCCTCAAAAATGGGCAAATTGTATAATAAATTCGGAATACCTTCAAATAGTCAGTCAAAGACATTTGATTTGACAATATTTCGTCACGGTAGATGTCACTTCCGGTACCAGCCAAGCGTGCCTTGAGTGCATCCACCAAATAATGTGCTACACGTTGCTCGCAGTCTCCCACAGGGGATGAGTATTTCTCTATTTGCTTGATGAGTTCAGAAGCCCTATAGTAGTCGTTAGCAGAAACTGCTTCCGAACAATGTATTAGGAGAGAATGAAGATTTACCATATCATCTCCAATTTTCTTCTTTCGTAATGCCTTCTTACTCCTTATGTCCACCTGATGCTCCTCTGACTCACTTATCATTTCTTTTTTCGCAATTTCACGTGCAGAGATAAATGCTTGCTCATATTCACTACCACAGGAAAAGAGAAATTGATCCAAGTTCTCATTTCGTGATGGCTCATCTAAGGAAAATGCATGTTGTTTGCTGGCTCGCACCTCTGATAGATCTGGTTCTCTATTGTTACGAGTACTCTTTTTAGTACATGTCTCGTAACATATGTCTTTGTTCTCGTTGACATTGTTTGCTTGGGGTTCTTCATGAAAGTTAATTATATTTGGCTCTAAACCAACAAACAACTTTTCAACAGCCGGAAGAAACTTCCTTGCTTCTTCGGCACCCATTTGGACTTGTGTGGCAGGATACTCCATAAATAGATCAGATGAACTTTCAGCACTAGTCAGGAGGGGTCTCAAATTACTGGGTGTTGGCATATCATTTTCCAAAACACTTTCAATAGTATTATTGGAACCACAACTTGTAATATTATCATTTGGAGGCAGATGGAATTCGTTCAAGGTAGGTGAAAGAGGGTACTCTTTTCCAAGGAGATCATAGAACGATTTCTCAGTTTCTCGAATAGCTGCCTCTTCTTCATATATATTTACATCATCATTTATATCTTCTTCTAACATAATTTGGCCTATGTAGTTGATTACTGCATTGGATGCGATATGACAAACCTCTTGGCATTCTGGTGTGGTATTCTGGTTTAGGTTGTCACTCGAAAAGGTTGGTGGTATTGTGTGGTAACATTCAAAAATGGCTTGGGATGCATTCGATGTATCTAGGACAATCCCCACTTCTTGGGACTTTCTATGGCAAAGCCCTTTTGAAGCCATATGAAACTATGTAGTAGAATTTGTGCTTTCCAGGTTTCAAATTGTCAACTGCAATATGCACCAAAATAACTGTTCAATTTCTTATTGAAGAAAGACAGTTACGAAGGACATAGTAGAATAAAAAAGGACATAAAACCAAAGTCTAAGGTAAATTAACATAGGAGATGAGTGAATTGGCTATAAAATAACCATGCCAATTACTTGTTTTATTTTACAGTTTACTTGTAACGCAATACATGAGAATAACAATCTTTCGAAGCAACTTACTAATTTAGCCTAATTTATCCTAACTATTTTGTGGCCATAAGTACCGTTTTTGGTACTGGCAAATAAGGCTTTTGAGGGGACCGATGAGGGACCGTAGTGTATGGGATAATATTTTCTTTCTTTTATTCTTTTATTGCTGTTTTGTTGATGCACATGTAATTGCATAAACTTGTTTGTTCAAAAAGAGAAAGAAAACATCTTACATATGCTTTGTTTTTGTAATTTACCATGAAAATAATAATGTCTACAGAAATTCATTACCAGAACAAAACTGTAAAGATGAGGTCCATATATAAAGAAGCCGTACCTCTAATCGAAGTCCCTCTGCAGCTCTCTGCTTTCTCTCTGTTGTGAATACAGAGAACACTTACCTGTATGGTAAGACCTCTCTTCTTCTTGTACTTACCTCTCTGCTTTCTCTCAGCAAGTGGTGGGAATGAATTGACAGCATTGTAGAAAAATCTACTAAGAATTTAAGATGGAAGGACCGAAGGAGCTTCATGAAGGTAGTCATCATTTATTTACATTGACAATTCAGAGAAATGGAAATAGGAAAGCAACATGTTCTTCGTCGCTTTCTTAGTAGTTAGTAGTATCACATATTAATTGTCCTCAAGACCAAAACATATTCAAAGCTACATCAAGTTTGGTGTGCATTGCTCTCATTATGATGATTGGTGTGGCGGGTTTAACAGAATTATTTAGCCCGTTATGGAATGGAAGAAGATTTCGTGACATGACTATTTAGCACCCAAAAAAGTTCAAAACAAAACCAGACGAAAAATTATTTTACAAAAAAATCTCTCCACTTATATTTTTTTTTTGTGAAATGTGAAAATATTATGTGTAATCATATAAATATTTAACATAAGACACATTAAACGCTTGTAAATAAACTAGTAATAATCTGTAAGTTGTTATATAATAAGTAAATTACAGTCACAGAAATCAAAACAAGTCATTGGTGAAAATATTATCACCTTATTAGTAATAATCTGTAAGTTGTTATATAATAAGTAAATTACAGTCACAAAAATCAAAACAAGTCATTGGTGAAAATATTATCACCTTATAACTATTTAATAACTATTTAACGTTATGTACATTATGAATTAAAACTAAAAATAAAGAATGAACAACAATCACTTAATTAATATTTATAAGTAAGTCAGGCAATAATCAATAAGTTGTCGTAATTAACATATAATCGTATCAGCAACAAAAATTTGGTATAACAACAACAACATAGATGGACTCATAAAGTCCTATCTAGTTGTCATATAGTAATTTTTTTTAAAGGTTTAATTGTCAGATAGTAACTACAAGTTTTTTAAGATGGCTATTATTATATAATGAAAAACATAATTGATTATAGTATAATTAAATTATCTTTTCTTGTTTCGAACCTGGTATGAAAAACATAATTGATTATACACCTTATATACATAAAAAATAATAAAATTTATATAAGCTTCACCAATTAATATTGAATGATGTTGGATGGAATATCAAATGATTTTATAATTACGTTTAGATTGGTACACAATTTTTTTTTAGAATATATTATATATTATATCTGTAATTTTTAATTTTAATTTTTGTTTGACATAAATAAAAAAATATTGTTGAAATTATCCACATAATTATGTTTTGGCATGAAAATCGTAATTTTTTTTATTACATCAACGTCTATCAACGCAGTTACTAAAAAAAAAAGCTCCATGGAACAACGTGTATAAAAAACAAAAAGGATGTAATAGCGTAGTTTTTACTTTCTGATAGTACTTCTGTTTAATTACTAAGGTTTATTTTAGAGAAAGTTGTACTGGTATGGATGTAATAGAAGTCTGATGTGCTGGTACTGCACACGGGCTTTTGAAATTCAAGAAAAAAAAAAACGTAAACGGGTTGAAGGTTGCAATTGCGAAGCCTAGTATCTCAGAAATTTTGATTGGCTGTTATGGGCACTACGTGGTGGGTCCAGCACCCTGCAAATTAGGATTTGACCTTGGTGTATTGCGGGTCAAGACTAAATTCTTTCTCCGAGTACAGCGACTGATTTTATGCGTTTTTATGAATTATGTAATATTTTGAACGAGGAGTCTGTTTCATAATTAAACCCGATAGTTGTTTAAACCCAATTACATCCATCTTTCCAACTTTCGCCCCTTCACCTCCTTGCTAGAGTGGAAAAAATAGCAGTGCAAAACCGACTCCATCACAAAATGACACAGTACGTGTGACTGTTCCGTGCCGTGACTATTTTTAAAAAATTTAACATGACACGGCACGTCACGCAAAAGATCTGGTCACAACATGACACGCGCAGCACGTGGTCACACGAGTCACATGTAATTAGGACTGTTAAGTCTTGATCAAATAGTGAATCTTGAATAAACTAACTTAAATTATGAAAAAAATAATTAAACGTGAGAAACATGACTAGTTATGTTTAGACATGGCATGCGAATGGTCACAGTACGCGAGTCACAGTGTGACTTACATACCGTGACCACTTCTCAACATTTTGGTCACGACACGATACAGCACGTGTGACTACTCATTTGGTCACAACACGACATAGCACAATACAAGACCAAAATCACGATGTGTTAGTCACGACACATCATGTTTTGCCCACTCTACTCCTTGCTCTCTCTCGTGCCCTCACAAGAACTCATGGGAGTTCGACAGTTCAAACCCTTGCTTAGCCTGTCTCTCGCCTCTCTAAACTTTCTCTTATCTGTCACTCTTGGTGGCCTTATCGGAATCTCGTGCTTATTTGATTTTAAATTTTCAATACGTTTTTGAAGTTTTTTTTTTTTTTTGTTTAATCACTTGTATCTAAGTTGTAGCTTGAATTTACTAGACTAATCCCCAATATTAAACTCGATTACAATCAACAAATTGTACTGCCAATTTTTGTTTAAAAAGTGACTGTAACAGCCTGTTCATTACCAACTGTCAAGTTAGCTTTACTCCATATATAAAATTATAGCTTTCGTTGAATCTTTTAAATTGCATATTAGCTTTTGTTAGATGAAATCTTCAATTTATACTAGCACGTGTGTAGTTCAAGGTGTCCTCATATTTCCAATGGAGAGAGATAGATCCGTCAAACGAGCTCCATTCGTCTGATCGATCTCTTCTATCACAACTCTTTCTGCCTGGGATCCCGCTGTCAGTGCTTCCTATATGTCGTTACTACAACAACTTGAGAATTGTCATTAGTTTGTCAGCTTCTTTTTCCCCCTCTTCGATTTTGACCAAATCAAAACCATTCGCATGCAACTGTCGCGCTCAAATTTCCTCTTAGAGCTTCTAACATGATATGGTGTGATTTGGTTGTCCAAACTTAGCTGTTTGTCTGTTGTGTATGTTTTGATAAGATCCTCTTATATGCTTCTTGTAACCAATCCAGAATTATGGTTGTGTCAATTAGTGTGCTGGTTTTTTCTTGAGTATGATGGCAAGAGGCATAGTGAAACCTCAGGTAGGTAAACAATAATGTTACATTGCTGCATTTCTTTTAATCTGTAAATTTGTTTATCTTTTGTTGTGCACATAAGCTATTTGATGTAATGCTTGTGCGACCAAGTAAAAATACTAAATAAAATATGGATATCAATTAAAAGTAAACCAACCCAGAAACTTTGGAACAATTCGTGTAGACTTATAAAAGCTCCATTCTTAAAATTATCTGTGAAAAAGAAAGAAAATATTTAAAATGATACATCAAAACCATTCCCAAAATATAGCTAAGTTTATCATGATCCGTATCCTCCCGGGTACCCTAACATGTAGAATGGGCAGATATCAACTCATCCTCCCCCCCCCCGATTTCCTATACCTCTCTTCCTACCCCCTCCTCTCAGCTCGCTCTCGCTTTCCTTGTATGATTTACTCCTCCTCCAGGTGCTCTTTCTCGCTTCAGATTGAGACTCACTCTTCGCCATAGACTCACAGCTGCCTCCACACACGCGCAACCTCATACTCGCCCAGCTCATCTTGGATCTATAAGTATTTTAAATCTTTATTTTCATACTGGCTTACTTAGTAGCTGCTATTTTTATTGCTATTTTTATTTATTTGTTTTTTTTTTAAATCAAGGCTTAATTAGTTGCTTGGTAAGAACCGTCAGGTACCTAACTGTACCGGTTGTATTGTTTGGCTTTCTAAATGACTTGATGAGGGCTTTCTAAGTGACTATATAAGTTTATGACCTGGGTACCTAACTGTACCATTGGTAGTTTTATTAATTGTTTTTATAACGGACTTCTATGCTTTATAAGAACTGTTAATGTTATCTTATTTAAGTTGGTAATTGAGCTACTGTTATTTTATTCTAGTAATTGAGTAGCATTGAATTTTTTTTTTCTGTCGAGAATTGGATGTAATGCTTTCAAATATTAATGTACTATTATTTAAGTTATGGTTATTTTATTGGAATGCAATATATATGCTAAATGTTCTATGGCACTTGTTGATTGAAATAAATAGAATTGACATTGAAAATGTTACTTCTATATTCTCTGAGATCATTGAATATTCTTATCAATTTCAATTTGGTTTCATAAGATTCATAAATAAAATCAAGGAACTAGTGAAAGAAATAAAATCACCTTTGATTCAGATTCAAGAATGACAAAGAGCCAATGATTTGACCTTCGATTTTCTACGAGAAGGACGGAGAGAGAGGGGAGGAGGCAAAATCCGTCGAGAGAACTGCTAGAGCGAGCAGAATCACAGGAGCGAGAAGAGAGGACGTGAGTGTTGACTCCAAGTCTGAGCAAGCAACAAGCAGGAGGAGAAAAAATAGGCGTGCAAGAGAAATATCGCTAATCTCTCTCGTCTTCTCTTTTCGCCAAGGAAAAAGTCGAGCTACTGATTGGTCAGGTGATTATTTGTTTCAGGCAGCGCAATGTACAGGTTAAGGTAATAGAGAGGATATGGATTCAGTTTATCATGCATGCTCGTACTATTTATTCTAGCAATGAACGCTCTCATCCTCATTTGGGATCCACGTGGATAACCCATATATAGTTGTTCCTTTCCATCCCAATAGAAGCCATTTGTTATCTTCATCAACAACATACTCCTTGTGGTAAAGCTCTCTCACCGTTTGCTTTAACGTTTTCTTGATTAGTGAATCCACCGGCAACTGCACAAAGCCGGCCCGAAGATTCCTAGCTTGCCATTGCCTATACGTCTCAGGCCTCTCCACTCTCTCAAAACCCTCACAAGCTATTGCATCAATTGCCGTTGGACTTAAAAAATTCCTTTCTATATAGAGCCTCGCCTCACTCTCTCGAGCCATATTTGACTCAAAAATATCAAAAAATAAAGATAACTTGGATAAAACTTCCTTAAATCGGGTTGTATAGAATGGCGTACCATACGAGGAATTAACAATCCCATGAATAAAGACACGTGGTTTGATCTCCCGTATCATGCTTAGAACTTTATCCCGAGGGCAGCTCATGGTAATTGTCTCATCAGCAAGCTCTTCAAATCGACACAAGCAATTTACTACTAAAATCTCATCTTTTTCAATCTTAAGATCTTCTATTCTAATGTCCTCCCATTTGGATGTTATACCTTGATACTTGAGACGGATATTAAATCTCTGAGCATATTTTGACAACCTCCTTCCTGTCTCTTCAACTAGTTTGCTTGGGCGGAATCCCTTCTCTGGAAATTCTATTCCAGTTATACGGATTTTAGGCGGTGTATTTCCTGAACTTGAGATACGTTCAAAGAAAGATGGCCACATGAATCCCATGTGGATGCCAAAGTCAATTATATGAACCTTTGTGGCATTTTTTGAGATGTTAATGATTGTTTGGTTAGAAAAGTAATACAATGCCCTAAAAAATGGGCAAATTCCATGATAAACTCGGAATGCCTTCAAAATCTCAGTCACATTTCTTTGACTTGACAATAGTTCATGGTAGATGTCACTTCCGGTACCAACCAAACGTGCCTCAAGTGCATTCACTACATAATATGCCAAACGTTGGTCACAGTCTCCCTTAGGGGATGAGTGTTTCCTTATTTGCCTGATGAGTTCAGAGACCCTGCAATAGTCATTAGCAGAAACTGCTTCAGAACAGTGAATTAGGAGAGAAGGAAGATCCACCACGTCATCTCCCGTTTTCTCCTTTCCTAATGCCTTCTTACTCCTTACGTCCACCCAATGCTCATGTAACTCATGCTTCATTTCTTGTTTCACAATTTCACGTATGGAGATAACCTCTTTCACATATTCCCTACCACGGGAAAGGAGAAATTGATCCAAGTTCTCATTTATTTCCGGCTCGTCAAAGGAAACTGCTTGTTGCTTGCCAGCTCGCCCCTCTAATAGATCTTGTTCTCTATCTTTGCGAGCACACTTCTTCTCACTGGTCATGTAACATATTGCTTTGTTCTTGCTGACATTATTTTTCTTGGGTTTTACGGGGAACTCGGTTCTATTTGGCTCTAAACCAACAAATAACTTTTCAACGGCCGGAAGAAACTTCATTGCTTCTTCGGCACCCTTTTGGACTTGTGTGGCCGGAAGGTTCTCCATATATAAAACTGATATACGGTTCTCACTGATCAAGAGGGGTTCAAAATTACTGTATAATGGCACATCATTTTCTGAAACACTTTCAATAGTATTACTAGAACACCTATTTGTAGTATTATAGGTTTGAGTCAGATGTAATTTGGTCAAGATAGGTGAAAGAGGATACTCTTCTCCAAGGAGGTCATAGAATGATTTCTCAGTTTCTCGAATAGCTGCCTCTTCTTGATATAGGTTTATATCTTCATTTATATCTTCTTCTAACAGAATTTGGCCTATGTAGTTGATTACTGCATTGGACGTGAGATCACAAACCTCTTGGCTATCTTTACCATTGCTAATCAAAGGATTAGGTGTGGCATTCTGGTTTAGGTTGTCACTCAGAAAAGTTGGGGGTATTGTCGGGTAACATTCAAAAATGGCTTGTGATGCACTCAGCGTATCTACGGCATTATTCCCATTTTCTTCGAAATTTTCATACCAAAGCCCTTTTGAAGCCATATGAAGCTATGACATTAGAATTTCTGCTTTCCAAGTTGCAAACAGTCCAATAACTGCAATTTGCACCAAGTTGACTTTTTATTTCGTATTGCTAAATAGACAATTACAAACCCAAAGTTTTAAGGTAAAAATCTGAGATGATTGAATTGGCTATAAAAGGAACTTGCAAATTACTTATTTTTCCTCTTTTACTTGTAAAACAAAGGACGAGAATAACCTCTCTAAGTACTTGCTACTTTATCCTAATAATAGGCTGCCTGACAAGTAGTTTTAAGGGAAAAGGAAATGCTGAATTGTGCGGTCATATACATTTAACATTATCTTTTTGGTGTTAAAGCTGACTACTTTGCGGTGACTGGTACTGGCTTGATTGGACCGATGAGGGATACTTTACGAAGGACCTCATTAGCAGCGAATTTGTATCCTCTGCATTAATGTTCTGTTTGAGTTTAGATATGATTAGTTTGTTACATATTAGCACGAATCTTAAAGGGGTCCCGTGCATTACTGGTGTGAGCTGGATTGGCCCAGAACCTGATCAGACGGTCTGGATCTAAACTCAAACTTTGTGTTAATGCAGAGGATGTGGACCCATAAGCCGCGGTGTTTGGGATAACATTTTGTTTTTGTTGCTTTCATTACTTTTTTGGTTGATGCATGAGTATGTAATTTTATAAACATCTTCTATGAATGAATGGAAACATGTATATCTGTTTGGCATACCTCTTTCAAAAATGAAAAAAAAAAAAGCAGCATGCTACATATGCTTTGTCATTGAAATTAATATGTTAGAAGAATGAATTTTTTGACAAATTTATCCTTGAAGAAAAAATAATGTCCGTGGATAAAGGTTCTTTCAAGTGTACCACAAAAGTCATTAGAAAAACAAAAGTGTAGAGATGAGATTCATATATCAAGCCAGTACCTTTCCGTACGTGGTCCTTCTGTAGTCTCTGCTCACACTGCTTTCTCTCTGTTGTGAATACACAGAATAATCCCTGTATGGAAAGACCTCACTTCTTCTTCTATCTACCTCTCTGCAAATGGTGATAATGAAGTATATAGAAAAATCAGCTATGACGGAGGAAGCTTGATACAGGTAGTCATCATTTTTTACATTAACAATTCGTAGAAAAAGAACGCAGATAAGATTGCCAAAAGAGTCAAAGATAGTACGCGCTTGGATGCTCTCCAATTGTAATAATCCAGAGATATAATTATTCTGTGCAAAATGGTGATTATGTCATCTTGTGTTATCCCACTCCCATATATCACCGGAAAGGGATAACTGTGGAAAAAAATTAAAAAATAAACTACATCAGGCCGCTAGCCACCTTTGACTCGTGTCTCGTGACATGTGATGTTGGATAATTTTATCAAAGTCTTTTTTTTTTCCCCGAAGGGAAAAGGGTTGTTAGCATGCCAAACCAGGACCAGTGCTGGCTTTTTCTGACCTAACCTTGCTTAACGACTAATTAAAGACTAAGTCTATAGTTATGTTGCATGGATACGGGTACGGGTATCGTATCGGATACAGCGATACGGCAATTCTCAGACATCAAGGATACGATACACTTATTATATTATATTATTAATTCCGTACTTGTTTTATATAAATTAAATATAAAAAATTCTAAGTATATATTAAATAAAATAGCTACTAGAATCAAACATCAAATGTAAGCCTCTATGGTGCTATAGGGGAGAACCTCAGTTCAATTCACCGCTGGAGCCAAAAAAAGACTTAATTTTGACACTAGTTTATGGTGGACTTGGTCTATTCAGACATATCCAGACCGGTGCACGTATCCAGGCCGTGTCGAGGAGTGTCAATGCTGTATTTTCTCAGGATCGATATTATTTATTTATTTTTAGGGTAAGACGGCAAAAAGGTCGTTGATGAATATATTGATTAAGAAAAGTTAATTACAAAACCAATCAGCTCTAGTTACATATTATTATGTGTCATTCTATATACATCTCTAAATAGCACAGAATAGCAGCACAATCCTACATTAACTATATTTCTGCCAATTCAATATCACCAGAGCTGTTTCATTGATGAGATAATATATACACGGGCTTAAATTTCTGAGAGAAGGTTGTTCTATTCCTCGGGATATCCCTGCCATTCAGATCATATCCCACGGCGCTCTCTGGCGTTTGATCATAGGACTCAGAATCGATATTTATATGTTCAATTGTCAAAAACTTCGGACCACTTGGTCGTTAAAATTGCCACCAAGATGCAATCAAAGTTTTCGATACTTAACAGTATCTTAACGATAGACATTTAAAGAATAGAACGGTTAGGGTATTCTTAAGTTAAAATATGTACAATTCAAAATTATTCGTGAAAGAATTAAATTCCACGATATAAAATTGTGGCTTAAACCAAAATGAACAAAATATTATAACAAAAATAACAAAATGATCCCATAAATACTAAATATTCAAAAAAGAAAAAAATCGACTTTGAAATAAACTTTCACAAACAGGATTAAGAGCGCTTAAGATACTATCCTCATTTTCTTCTTGAGATTCGCTACGCGATCAATAATATCAAAATTGATCACTTCTCTGGCCAATAAAATTGTCTTACTTTCCATAGTGGTGAGTAACTCATATTCCAATGAGCCTGTCTTTTCTCTCCAAACACGGACAAATTTATAAATAAGTTCACATTGAAATGATTTTTAATGACGAATTCAAATTGTTGAAACCTATCTACTTCACGAGTAATACAATTATATGTCAAATTTATAAATTTATAAATTAATTTAGTATGAAGTCAAGTAGTTAAAAAAAATAAGGTTTATAAGTTAATTTTAATACATTCATGTTCTATCGTTTTTTTACCACTTGACTTCATACTAAATTAATTCGAAAATTTATAAATTTGATATGTAAATGCATCACTTGTGATGTAGATCAGATTCAGTGGTCTAGATTCATCATTTAAAGTTAATCCAATAAATTTTAAAATTAAGCTAAACAACAAGCTTAGAACTTTCTAATTCTACTCTGAATTCTTATCCTTTTAAAACGGAAGGAACTGCAGTGCAAACAAGCATTACTATTCGGGGAACACACGCATCCACTGAATTGACATCTGGATTCAAACATAGATTTAATCCCATAGTTCAGTACAACTAACATTCTACTCTAGGAAGAACAACGGCGCGAGATTCAATATTTTTCTTCATACGAATGGTTAGCAAATGGGTTCAAACCGAGTACGTAGTAGGTCTGATAGATTTTGGATCTACTTTTAGATCTGTTGGGTATTAGAACTGTCTGATGCACTTTGGAATTTGTACACACAAATTTCAGTGTAGGGCCACACGAATTTTAAAGCGCATCAGATCGGACGACTCTGGTACCTATGAATTATGGAATCAAAGATAGATCCAAAGCCCATCAGACCTACACTTCTCTCAAACCGAAGACAACATGGCGGCAGTAGCAGCACACGCAATTAGTTTGACAAACTGTACGCACCATATTGTTAATCAAATGATTTTAAAATTATATGAAAATCATTAAAAAAAAAACTAATTTATAAGAAGAGACCACTAACTGATTTTATATCGTTTTTGTGTTACCTCTTACAATCGATCTCGATCTGATGTCTGTAATATTTAGAGAAGATTGTGATTGTGTTGCAGAAAAGCAACAGAAAATTTAGAGGACCTTTGATTGAAGCCCCTCTCCTCATAATCTCTATATTTTTCATAAAGGGGAGCCGGTACTCTTTATCTAAATAAATGATATCAAACTGATCTTTTGGATAACTTTTTAAAGATCATTAACTTGCATACTGCATACTTATATTTAATTTCTTACATTAATATAACTTCGCTAATTAAATTGATTTGATATATATATAGCTAGCCTACAGTTTTTAAATTTATATTGTGATCAAACATTAATTGTTAGCTGAAACAGTAGTAATTTTTCTCAATAAATAAATAATATATTTTTTTAGAGAGAAAGGTGGAGGTTAAGCCCCTATATTTTATTTATTTATTTATTAGTAAAGTTGGGGGTCAAGCCATTCAACTGATTTATTATTCACAAGAAATCTCATCTGGATTTCGAATCTGCGATCTCTTCTGTAGAGAGCATTGCCTTTATCACTAATCACAAGCTCCTTCCCCATATTTTATTTATGAGGACACTGCTTAGGTTACATGAAAAAATAATATTATATCTTGGATTACTAATAGTAATTGTTTAGGTTACATAAAAAAATAATATTATATCTTTGATTACTAATTTGTTACTATGATTAACTAAAAGGTGATACATTATAAGTACTAAATATATAAGAATGATTCAGGTAGATTCCTCAGATTGCAACATACTTAGGGGTTATTGGCAAAAATATTTTTAATAATAAGATTTCTAACAATAGATAGATCTCGACTTTTAAAAAATCCACAACAAAGCGCATATTCCTTATTCTAATTTTACATTAAAATAAAAAGAAAACAAAATTTCCACATGTACAACAAAATGGAATTTTAGGAAAAGATACTATGTGGAACAGCTGGAGAACAAATATACAAATATTTCTAATTTATACTAGTTGAGTACAGTTGATAATTTTATTTGGAAACTAGATAGATGGTGGAGCATATTGACTTTATCTAGAACTAACTAAATTAAAGTTGTACAAAGAGAAAGAAAACAGAAAAACTACAATGTAATTAACCTATAAATTTCATACAATTCATCATGATGAAGATACTACTAGTGTTTGCATGCTACACTTCATTGGACCGCCATGTAGTCAGACCATACAAAACTCTTCCCTTCCAGCTCATGAGAAGCCATCCATTGTCATCATCTATAGCAAACTCTTTGCCGTAGTATCTTCGCGTAAAATCCTTCAAATTTTTCTTAATCGTTGAATCTACTGACAGAGGCACCAATCCAGCTCGGAGTTTTCTCGCATGCCACTGCTTATAAGTCTCTGGCCTCTCCAGCCTCTCAGAACCCTCACATGCTATTACATTGGTTGCTTCTGGGATGAGCACATCTCTCTCAATAATTAGCCTTTCTGGGCTATCTTGAGGCAAGTTAGAACCAAGCATTTCAAACAAGGAAGAATAGTGCAATAAGGCAGATCTAAATCGATCAGGGAATAAGGGGGAATTGTATGTGCCAATTTTAGCTCCATGAATAAAGACTCGTGGTTTAATCTTTCTAACGGTGTTTAGAAAAATATCTCTAGGACTATCCGAACCATTACCCTCGTCAGATAATTTTTCAGAATGCAGAGCACAGTTTACTATAACAACTTCATCATCGGCTATTTTCAGATCTTCAACTTTGACATTTTCCCATTTGGATGCTATACCTTCATACTCAAAAGGTACATTAAAGCTGTTTGCATAATCTGCTAACCTCTTCCCTATTAATTCAACTCGCTTTCTTGGACGAAAACCTGGCTCTGGAACTTCTATCATGGTGATCCGGATTGTGGGGGGTGTGCTTCCCCAGTTAGAGAAATGCTCGAAAAATGGCGGCCATTGGAACCCATGTACGATGCCGAAATTTATTATATGGGCCTTCTTTACATGTCTTGAAATGTTATTGAGTATTGTCTGGTTGGTAAAATAGATTAATACTCTCTTGTAAGGAGAAGACATGAGGTACTTACAGTAAGCCTTCAAAATGTCAGTGATGCTTGGTTTATTTGAAAGCATTTTATGATAGATCTCGCTTCCAGTGCCAGCCAAACGAGCCTCAAGTCCATTTACAAAGCAGTATGCCAAACGCTGGAAACAGTCTCCATTTGGGGATGAGTGTTTCTTTATTTTACATATCAATTCACTCGCCAAGGAATGATCATTTGCTGAGATCGCTTGAGAACAATAGATAAGAAGAGATCTAAGATCCACTGGTTCTTCTATTGTTTGGTCCTTATCTTGTTTCATTGCATAGTTACATGTTTTGGTCCGAGTTTGCCGAGACTTATCTTTCAATTCATTTTGCATGATTTCACCCAACATGGGATCATCTTTGATATACTTCAGACCCCCAGGTAGAAGAACCTTATCAAAATTTTCATTTCTAATTGGCTCATCAGAGTAAACGACAACTTGCTTAGGTGCCCTGCCCACAAATTGATCCAAATCACTAAAGCTAAGGTTCTTTTTGGTCTTGGTTGCGTGATCACTGCCACTAATTGATCCACTTGACTCCCCATTAATAAAGAACTCACTGATGTTTGGGAGAAACTTCATTGCTTCTTCAGTTCCTTTCTGGAATTGCTGGGCTGAGAGGCTCTCTATAGTTAAGGCCACTGTCAGATCATCACTCAATAAAGGTGGTTTACAAGAGATGACATCATGGCCAGAAACATTCTTTATCAATTCCTTTTCCCCATCAGGATTTGATTTTTCGTTGTTCGTACAATCGACAGACCTCATTTGGTTTGTTAGGTCATGTAGCAAAGGTTCACCAGGTGCCGGATTGTACTCTTGTCTAAGAATATCATGGAAGACCTTCTCAGTGGAAAGGAGAGCTAACTCTTCACCATATGTGCTTATTTTCGTGTCTGTGCCTTCTTCAAGTAGCATATGGCTTATGTATCGGATTATGGCCTTTGAGTTGAGATCACTAATTTCTTCACTACTTTTAATAGTATCTATCTCAAGTTCCCGTGCAATGTTGCAATCTATACTTCCCTCAGATGGCGCCTTCTTGGCATCCGCAAAATAGGGCTCTGATTCATCCTCTGTTGCAGACCACGAGGCATTCTGTTTTGTGTTAGAATCATCCTGCACCACCTTATCTATTGTGTCAGAAAGTTCAACAAGGTTGAAACGGGAATCCATATCAAATTATTCAGCAACTACTGAAGAGAAGTGTTCTACAGTTCCGATTTGCCCAAAAGCATACCTGTTTAGAAATAAAGAAGATGCAATTATCCACTTATTGCAACTATTCTTCCAAAAATATAATCTATAGCAATCAATGTCTTTGCCGAAAGTATATAAAAGAACAAACAAAATCAAAGAGATCAAAGGAAAAATACACTTCATAGTGACAAATTTTTCACGATGTATTATTATATTTTTGGCCAACACAAAAAGAGAATGATCCAGTTAGACTCAGTTCATATTTATGTTTTACTCTTGTGCTTGCCCAAACTCTATAGTCTAGAAATTATGTTTTCAAATAAAACCCAATAAGGGGGACCTTTTTTTATTGAAGTTGACTCTAAAAATTAATTCAGCAATTTCATCTTATATGATGAACAAAAATATCACCCCAGATATTCCTAAATATCTCTGTATGATTAAAAAGTATAAAAATTGACCAGGACCCATGACTGGTAACACCACAAATCTTCCACTTTCGGTATGAATTAATTTGCTATTTTATTACAAGAACATCCAACCACCTGCCTGAGTAATATCAACAAAGTTCATTGAAATCGACATTGCCAATTCAACATAGTGAACTTATGCAAGAAGGCACTTGAAAAATATAAAATTGTATTAAGTTTGATAAATATAACTTACGTGTTATCTATTTTCATCATATCTATGTTATTTTTACTTATTTTATAATATTCATATTTTAAATTTATTTATGCATAGTTACATATAACAAACAATTGTTGTTTGTGTTCCCTCATGATGTGCTTTGGGCCCAAGAAGGTTTTTTCTTTATTGCCAAGGTGTTTTTTATTCTTTATAAAGGTTCCAATTGAGACAAATATGAATTCTTGCTTAAGCTAGTATGAAACTATAAATCAAAGCAGCCCAACATTATTTCTGATATTTAACTTCTTGGTCTGATTCTCCTGTGGAATATCTCCAATTTGATATTTTAACTAATCTAGTGGTGGTAGTTTGATACTGTTATTGCTCTTCTGGTATACTCTTTATATTTAGTAACATCACTTGAACAAAAGGGAGCATGTAGTTTCCCCGAGTAGATGATCAAAAGGTGTGTACTGGGTTGGTATCTGGTCTAGTGACTACAAATTATCGCTTAACATTACTAACTGTTCACCCATGTATATATTTACTCAAGTACATGAGAGGTTCCAGTATTACTTATAAACCAAAACTAATGCATGGAAATACAGATAAATGACTACTATCTTGAATGTTTCCCAAATTGAAGGGAAGAAAACAGTAAAAGTTCAGATGGGCGCGGGACATACCTTGTCTCTCTTAATCTTATTATCCAAATAAGATATTGAGATGGGGCGAATTGATTTGCAAAATAGCTTTCTCTCTGCTTCAGACACTCGCCAGTGAATTTTAGGAACTAAGTTATTGTTCAGAAATTTAAAGAGACACGATAGAGGGAATAACTTGGGAGAGAAAGTATATAGTAATCTTTGAATAGACAGAGACGTGGATGAATAGCTTGATTGAGATTGGGACCCTCTATTTCAGATTCAACGCTTCAAATCAATTATTTCCATAAAAATAAATGATTTGGATGTAGACTATAACTATCTGATTTATTGGCACTGTACCTAAATCTACTTAAAATTCTTTAGCTAATTTTTTTTTTTACATTTAAGAATAAGACTTGGGTGCTTTCTTCCAGATTTTAGAAAAGAAAAATTCCTCATAAAAATTTGAAATAGATGGAAAGAGAAGATAAAAAAAAAATAATAATAGCAGTGAGTTGAGAAGATAAGATGAAATGAGAGAAAGAGGGGGAAGACTAGTCAAAACGCAAAACAGTTCTTTTGAGGATGCTTTCCATTACCTCCACACAGTAAATGCAGTGTACCGTCAAATTGACGACACCAATTAATTCTCGATGACAGCAACCACTGATCAATTAACTCATACCACAAGGCTTTCTCAAGGGATTCAATCCTGTCAGTTCTATACCGATTCTAAAGAGTTGGTGCGATGTCTCAATTCAAAACAGAAACTCATCAGTTTGGGCTGGCGAGCGAACAGGGAGATCGTTAGCATATGGCTTCTCTTACTTAAATTTCCGACTTACCAGTGTTTTCATTTTTGTAGCAATGATAACAGAAGGGCACATTGTCTAGCTAATCTTGCCAAAGAATACAAGCTGCACAATAAAGGCCACACGTACCCTTTGTTCTACTGTGTTTAGCCTATGCCACATGTAATATTTTTGGGTTATGTTTTCTCTATTTTGGATGTAGCTTTGTTTGCTGATATATATGAAGGAGCGGTATAGAAGGGTATTAAATATTCTCAATTTGGCCACTGTATATATAGATATTCTAACACTGATGACTAGGCTAAGCGTACCCTCCTTATGATCCTTGCACATGTACTGTTACTGTTGTATGCCTCTCATCTCATCATATATTTGCATCAGGCTTAATTTAGCAGGATGTCAGGATAGTAGGCTATATTTGGTATGCTATATTAAGGAGAAAAAATTTCGTATTTTAGTATAGGAGTATTTTAGAATGTGTCATTTATAGGGTTCTCTTTTTAGAGATTTATGCTGTTATAAATTATGTCATTTGTACTCTATATAATAATGAAGTCAAGAATATAATTAACCTTTCTCATAAAGATTTTGTCTCTATTGTTTCTAGCCTCTTCTTCTTCTTCATTCACGAAACCCTAACAATTACTCTTACTCTTGTTTGCTAATGAAATGCCTACAGACCTTTTACACTAAAAAAATATATATTACTCTCAATCTCTCCACCCAAGTGACTCTCAATCTCGTAACGTGTGGTCATAGCGTGTCTTGGTCGCGGCGTGACTAACGTGCTGTGCTCATCCTTCCAAATTTGGTGACAACACATATAAATCTAGCCCAGTCACATCACGGTACGACACATATTTAGATCTCTAGTAGCATACCTCTTTTTCTCTTGGAATCAACGATTTTTCTAAGCAGAGTAACGAATCAGACCGCATCCATTTTTTCTTTTTTCTTTCTTTTACGCGAATTAGTCTGGACTGACTTTCTTTTCCGCATAACTTTCTTCTATTGGACCATGAATTAAGTCCAGAAATAGATCTTATTTTCATTCAGAAATAAACACAAGTATAAAATACTACTGGATCTATTTATTTTTCTTATCTCTTAAATTTGCTCATGCATTTAGTATTTTATGAGAAAGGCTAAATTATATATATTTTTTAAAAAATCAATTAAATTTTGTTATATACAATTAGAACTTTAAAATTATTGGAGTCACTAAGCATTCTAAATTTGTCTTGGATAAAGTGAACTACTAATGACGGACCTGGACAACTTACAACACGCTCAGCATATCAATATACTAAATTTCACGAAAATTACCAATTGTCAGACAATCCGCTACACAAAAGTATAGAAAATAAACCGATTCTAGATTCGTCTTGGATAAAATGAACTACCAAATATTAAGAATTCACATCCCAGGTACCTGAAAAGAAAATCTTTTACAATTATTGAATCCGGACGGTTCTTTTTAACTCGGCACGAATCTCAAAGCTCAATAATACTACCTCTGCACTAGCCCGAGTTCCAAACCGATTGAAAGCAAATCTCTTGAAAATAATCCTTTACAGTACCTTACACAAAAACATGGAAACTAAACCGAGTTATAAGCTATATAATATAATGGAAAATTATTCAAACTCTTATTCTTAAATTCGATAGTTACAATCAACCGCCGACATGGAATATACATGCTGAATTTCGATGACTAAAAATCACGGCCTTGCCACTACCAAAATTTTCAAAAGAAAAAACATGTATTGAAATCCAAATTCTATCAAAATTTTAGTGTCATACAATAAAATAAAACCAAGTATGGAAAATAAAACTAATAAGAGAGGAGTTCAATAACCAAACCAAACATAGCCTTACGGCTTCTCTTGTGAGTTGGGCCAAGTTTCAATTTGGGCCAAGATCCAACAAACAGTTACCCCGGTAAAAATAATTTTGGCACTAGAAATATTTTATTGGTGGAAAAATTTAAGATTGAAGGAAACAATAATATGATTATTGTTTCATTTCGCCCGTTCCTGCCGATTTGACCCGAAGTATAAAGCAATTTCCGATGAGCGAACCGGAAAGATCCTAGAACCGGGTTCGCACCGCTACAGTAGTAACTCAAAACATGAGTTTGGATCCGGACCGTCTGATCACAATCCGGGCCATTCCAGAGTGCGGTAGAATACCCAAGATCCCTTTAATATTCGTGCAGATTATGATCGAACGATTCCGATCAAAACTCAAATCTGAGTTACCGTAGACAGATATATATAGAGTCTCCTCCCGATTGAATTGAGAGTATGTCCGATGAGCATTGGACCTACTTTGGTTCAACGGTTTAATCACCGTTCAATATTCTTTAAGATTCGTTCACTATGTCTCTGGGGCACAAATCTTCAAATAGATCGGACGATCGTGGAACCTAAAAGTAGGTCCGATGGGCATCGGATCCACTCCGTTCTCAGCCTCCTGATTTCACCTGAGTTTTTAACTTTCCTCAAAAAAAAAAAAACTTTTCTGCGGGACCCACATGTCAAGATAGGAAATGATATGGAAATTGGGAACCTGTTCATATTTGATTTACCCTTGGGATCCCAATTTCTCGCCAAATTTTCTTTTGTAAAATTATACCAAAGATCAAGTAGGGTCTTGCTTATACGGCTTTTCCTATCGAAGACTCGGCATCTCGACCTTGGAAATCAAGGTGCGATCGATATCTATTTATCCTCCTTTTCTTATCTTAGTTTTTAGTTGTTTTTTTATAAGCTTTTTCGGTTTGATTTATAAACAATCATTCTACTACTGGCTGCATCGATCACTATAGAGTTTTGCATCAGATCAATATTTTTTTTATTTTTGCAAAATAAAAAAACTGGTTTGATTTCCGGTAATTTATTTTCTTTTAGTCGCAAGAAGGGTTTCTATTGTTTCCTCTGAAGTATCCATATGTGATCAGCATAGAGTTGCCTTTAGACCTGATTTTTGTTTTCATAAAATTTGGGTTTGGGCTTCATTCGTTGCAGTTAATGCAAATTTTAGTTATTTGGTTACTTGCAAGTGGAATTGCTTGGAGTATATGTTGGAATATCTCATCATTAATCTAAGAGTTCAGGACAATTTTCTGAGGATTTGTTGTTGTTATGGTAGTGTTATAGTGTCACTTATTACTTTGAAATTAAATTAATAGTATGAAATAGAATAACTAACTGGAGAATTTGTCACATATCAAATAATTTGCTGATAAGTATTCTACCCCTGTAATCTACTTATATATAAGCCAATTTCTCTATATAATGCTCTGTGCAATTATGCTGGTATGGATGGACATTACATATAGTTTGTAATGTATCAAAAATCAAGGCAAACATGGGTACCTACCTATGACATTCATATTATTTGGATTTTTAATATCAATTCCTTTGATATTTCTCATAAAATGGTTAACTTTATTAAATTTTGTTGAACCTTCCAGTGAAACTATGAATTACAATTTGCAAATTTTCCTTTTTAATGAGTTCCTCATAAAACCTGATAAACAGGAACTGTTATGGGCTAGCACCATACCAGTCATAGTATGGATTGACCTGGTATAGATCAGCACCTATCAATAATACTACAGGAATTGTATATAGATAGATTTTGGGATCTTTTCTTATCAGTAATGCAAGTTAACAAAAATTTAGAGAGAAAAACCCTTAATATTTTCAGTCAGTGATCAAATTAAATTTACCCAAGTTTTGACCATTTTATGGAAAAATATTAAAGGAAATGAGATTCTTATTGATAATTTCTAATTTTAAAGGTTTTGATGAGTATTCAACTAGTGAAGGTAATATGGTATACACCCAACTTTGCCCAAAATCAAAGTCATATTTGTCATCTGGTCATGATTTGTTTTTCAATTATCAACCAACTGTTTAACTATTTTCTGATCTAACTAGCCAGAGGTTTCCCTATTACTGGGTTCAGATAAATCTAATAGTATCACTATTTAAGTAACTTGTTGGTTTGGTGATTCTATTGTGTGCCATGAATTTACATTTTCTCCTGAATTCAGAATGCCGCGTGAACACTCAAATTGTTCAAGGAGTACAGCCTCATCTGGCAATGGCCGTGGTAGAAGAAGAGTACAACCAGTTGAAGTTGAGCCTGCATTTATTGATGTTGATGCCATTGATGTTGATGATGATGATGATGATGATGATGTCATTATTGTATCACCTTCTCGAACTCGTGCTCCGGTTATCTTTTTTAATTTCAGTTTATTTACCATTTTTATTCCTATCATCCTATGTTATTATCATTGTGCTACAGTAGTATTAATTTTGTCTAGTGTAGCAGTACTGTTGTTTAAGTGAGCATTCTTTTGTTGCTAATGCACTACTAAAGGACTGTTTACCTTTTGTTATGGCTTTGGAATATAGTTCATATTGCTAGTTAATTGTACTCTCAGATCAATTATCTGCAGTAGTTGTACTTTAGATAACGCAAGTACTTTAGAAGGGTTACTTGCAGTGGCGTAACCATAATTTGAGTCAGGGTAGGCAGAAACCGGGTCCAGGTTTAACCCCTAATGTTGATTTGCATTCCTGGGCAAATCTAGTTCGAGTTCTTTTTTTCTAAACGGGTTTGAATCGCCTCCATAACTCGCTTCCCGCCTCTGCCTGAGCTGCCTCTTTTTTTTTGTTTTGTTTTTCAAATCGTGTTTTTACTCCTTTAGAATTGCTATTGTTATGTTCTTTTCTCTTCCAACGAATCGCACCTGATGAGATTTTTTTTTCTGAATTGTGCTCTGCGCACGCCGGGTTCGGGTTCTATATTCTTCTAAATGGACTGCTGCGGAATTGGGCAGCGAACCAGGGGTAGGCAGGTGAGAAATTAGGTATAGGCAAACCTTATTAATCTATATAGGAGTAATTAATTTTTAATTTCGAGGCTGCCTACCCCTGTAATGGGCTAGCTCCGCCACTGGTTACTTGCGACTATTGACCGATATTTTTTCTTCTTTCAAATGATAATATCCACAAATTTTATATTTACAAAAAATATCAACTACTTGCTAGACTCTTGCAGCCGGCAATGATCCATTGGCTTAGCACAATGGTTTAAGGTTTAGCCAGCAATGATCTGTTAGCAACATCAACTACTTTTTTTTCAAAAAAAGTGCAAGTTAAATATGTTAAAAGCAAAGTATAGTTGAATTAATGTTGCAGCTATTATTCTATATTGTAGTTTTATTTTAGAATTTTGTTATATATTTGGATTACAATGGTAATATGAAACTGTTGTTTTATCTAAAATATGTTGTTTGTAAGTAGTTGTCTCCTAATCTTCAAGAATGAAAATATTTCAATTGTGTTTTTCTGATTTACTCGAATTTATTATCAATAATTGCTTGGTTGGCATTTTGACATGAAAAATTGGGTTAATTAGTCCTTGTTTGCTACAGTCAAGCTTGCTTCTTGTGCTTGTATGTTATTTGCAACTAAGACAAAAAATGACAGGCTTCAATACATTAGTGTATATGAACATTTTTCTGTGCACTTCTAATTTATATTTGTAATGCTTGCTTATTGGGTGCAAAAGTTGCTTCTTATTACTTGTTAGGCATATTACGTATCTGAACATTTTTTCTGTTCAAAATCCTTTTTTGTTAAATTTTGATTGTGTTAAAAGCCACTACTTGTTGCATTTTAGACTTCAATATTTTAACTGTTTACTTCAAATATCTAACAGGCTAGTAGTGTGTCCAGACGGAGACCTGTTGTGTTACTTGATGATGATGTTATTGTGGAGGAAGTGAATCCCAGGCCATCAGGTATCCTCATTACTTGTCCGAATACTAATTTCAACCTCGCTCATTATTTTCCGATTGGACTATTAATTTGTTTGTCATTATGCTATAGCAGCTATACTATATAATACTTCTCATGCAATTTAGGGGTTGCAATAGATGAAGAGGTCAGTATAGTATCAGGCCACAGCCACAACAAGCGTGTCAGGATTTCACCGAGTGCTGGTGGCTCTGGTAACAAGAACAATCGGCAGATCAAGCAAAAGGTAACCGCTTAACTGAATCAACTGTTACAGTACATTGAACGTTCCAGAATGTTTGGTTGATTTTAAACTATTAATGGCTTTTTGTTCCTCACAAATTGCTTTTAGTTTTATTGTACCATTTTCTGTTATGGTAATGTATTGTATTGATGCAGCGTACCAGTTAGTGCCTGTAATAAGCTTATAATAAGGATGTAGCTAATGTATATTGGTATATAAAATAACTTTTCTAATGATTAAATATAATAAGCACTGAGATTCTCATTAAAGATGATGGTGCAACTTATCTGAACATCTAATTTATATATTACCAAAATATGTTTTCAGAGAACTAAGGTCATAGAGATTCAGCCTGAGCCGCCTCAACCAGTACCAGTGGAGGTTACACCACCACCACCACCTAAAGAACCTACATTTAGCTGCCCAATTTGCTTGAACCAATTGACAGAACCATGCTCTACAACATGTGGCCATGTGTTCTGTCAGAGCTGCATCAAGGCCTCTATCCAAGCTCAGAAGAAATGCCCCACTTGCCGAAAGAAACTCAATAAGAATAGTTTTCATCGGTTGTACCTTCCTAATACTGTGAATTAGGGAAAATAGAAGAAGTGAGTATGCATTACCTGGCTCATATCTCTGAGGTGTGCACCTGTTTGTTGAGCAATAGATGGTCTCCCAGTATGTTATTGGCAGGAAATGTGTTGGCTGGTTCATCGTATGTATGTACTATGTTGTCGACAGGAAAAAGAATTAGCTGGTTTTATAGTTGTACTTGTATTCGGTTTCTATATTTATTTATAAATAGAAATTGATAGATTTGGAGATTTTTCTGTTCAGGTTACATGATTTATTCCTTCTTGATGCTGTTGGCTGGCTTTCCAGGTGAATCCCAAATGCACTGTCAGAAACACGTCTATTTGTCTAATTCTGTAGAAAAAGAGGCTTCAGGTGAAACCCTTTTGCCACTTTTCCAGTTAAGTAGGTTATCGTGTCGGTTTTACTTAGAAACCCATTGATCTACATATTGGTCTAAATGTATGGATTTCTTTAGATTATTTTCCTAATATAATTGCTTTATGTTATTAAACCCTTTTGAGTCGTATTCGGGGACAGCAGTTTGGGTCCGATGCCCATCGGATGGATAACCGTCTGATTCATTTTAAAATCTGTGACACGGATATTAAAGTGATGCACAAAGGTATTAAATTACTGTGCACAAATTTTAAAGCGGATCTGTTGATTATAAAATCCATCATCGGACAATTGGGATGAGATCTTTTGTTATGCCATGTCGTTTGGACCAGGTCTGGTATTGCTATCCAATCCCAACCGTTATAACGACACACGCATATTGGAGAATTCAGATCCAGTCAAGTAACTCAATTTTTGAGTTTTAAATCAGGACTGTCCGATTCGAATTTGAGATAATTCATCTGGATTGGAGTGCACACATTCTGAGAACGAATTCGAATCAGACGGTCTCGATCCAAAATCCAAAAATTGGGTTATTTTAGGAGATCCGACCCGTATTATTTTTTTGTGGAAATTTGTGAAAATTTTGGTGGGGTGAGATTTATACTATAAAGTGTGTTTGGTGATCTTTTGATAATGAAAAAATAATTTACAGAAAATAAATAGGAATCAAATTTATACACATGCTGGGAAATAAAACACGTAATTGAACTTAATTTTTTCCACATGTTATCTCTTGTTCATTATTCTTTGCATCTTATTAAGTTTTTTAATTATTATTTTCATGACAAGTGCATTTATTAGTTATAAATTATTTTTTCACTTTTAATATTTTTCACATTTTCATGACAAATTTTACTTTTTTTTAATTTTCCTAAATATTTTAATATTTTAATTATTAGATTTTATATTATTAGAATTTATAAAAATGTATCAACAATTATTAATCCAAAAATTGTTATTGACAACAAATCTTTAAAGAAATGTATATAATTTTCATAAAAATATTTGTCACAAATTAAGATTTTTCACAACTATTTTTATAATATAATAAAATATTTATTTTAACACATTTTTATAATGATTTTCGAACATATTCAAGAGTATGGAATGTGGATTTCTCTCGTTATTTTTTGTTTTGTTTCGAGCATCCAAAACTCAGTTACCGCTAGAGTGGAAAAACATTCCGTTTTGTAATTTTGGTCTCATGTCATGCTATGTAAGTTAATTTTTTATGTACTATGATAAAAAAAATATCGAGGGATGATCAATATGTAAATGGTCATACCAGGTGAATCACGTCATGCTCAAACGTGACTCGTGTGACTATTTGATCATAATTTAGATTAGTTAATTTAATATTCATCATTTAATCAAGATCTAATAGTTCTAATTACATGTAATTCGTATGACTATGTGTTGTGCTGTATTGTGACTAGATCTTTTGCGTGCGGTGTGAAATTTTATAAAGATATTCACAATACGGGATATGCACGTACGTTCGGCTTTGGATGCAGTGCAAACGTGCAATACCTGACTGAGTAAAATGAGATCTGAGTCGTCAGTTTTAACATGGCACGCATCTCAAAACAGTCCTTAGGCATCAAATTCCAATCGCTCGGCTGGGAGCTCATTGTACTCAGTCAGGATACGGATTCTCGGCCCTGAAGCATATCGCCGGAAGTCGTTCCTGCGCCGCTTCACGGTCCTTCTCCTCAGAAAGCTGTTTTGACACTTGGAAGCATCTTGCCACGGAGTTCGCGCCATGCTTCGACCTCCTCCTCTCGCTTCCTCCTCCGATAATCGCTTTCTTCTTCGCACTACCTCCTCCTTCAATCCCTCTAATCGATTACCCCGTCTTATCTCAGATAATTTCAATTTACCCTTGAAACCTCAAACTAGCCACCGGTTCCTTCCTTCCCTCTCCGTTGCTTCTCGCCGTCTTTCCTTTCCATTGTCCTATTGTACTCGGTCCTCTAGACGATCTGATGAGTTGGTGACTGTGAAAGAAGTGACTGATGACGGTGAAGTTATGAAGGCTGAGGAGGTTGTTGGGGTTTCCAACGTAGATGGAAATTTAGAATCCATGCGTGTGGAAGTTGGAAATCCTAGCTTGGTTGGGCGTGTCGGGTTGATGCGCATGAGTTTAGGAGATCAGGCTTTCTTCCTTATGGCATTCGCTGCCGTCACAGTATGTACTTCCTCTTTGTATATTTCAGAGACATTGGGAGTTTCCAGTTGATATCATAAATTCACGTTACAGGGGGTTTTGTTGGCTGGGAGAACACAGATAGCTACCAATTGTGGTTACCATATGGGGTATTTTGTAATGAAATGGCAGGAAACTAAATACACTTGACCAATGTGTTATGAAATTGTCCAAAAAAATCACATTCAATATTATGTTCTGAGGCTGGTGCAATGTGCTATGCCAGATATTTTAGTTCTTTAGATGCACACGTTCAATGTGTTGGTGGAATTTTGTATGAACAATTGATCTTGGTAACGGAAGCAAAAGCCATACCGGACCTGGCCAGTACTGGAACTTGTAGAGACGTTTTAATACACTGATTATCATAATTCAGTCACTGAACCTAATTGATCCACTATATTTTGGTACATGAAATAGGCATGCACCAATACCAGAAGACAATATCTGTAACTTAAGCCCTTCTTTTCTTATTTAGTCTTTCTACTATTTTGATGACAAGCTATGTTTCTCCTTTACAGACTTCAATAGCTTTCACGAGCCTTGTGGCTGTAGCTATTCCGACATTGTTTGTAAGTGAGCTTAATCCATCTGACATTTCCTAGTGATCAGTTTTTCCGTCTTTTGTCATATCTTTTGTTTCATTTGAGCTCATCAAAGCGTGTTATATGGAGTAATGTACTAATAGCTCCAGTTCAGTCTTTATATGTCGTTGATATAAGTGTTATTTGATCAATACAACATCTTTCTTGTAGAATTCCTTTGAGAAGAGTACTTAAATTGGACACTTGGGAACTTGGATTTAGGAAGGTTGTACTGGGAATTTTGGGTTATTTTGTTTGAGTGAAATTTCACCTTATTGTTATGTTGATTATGCACGAAAAAAACAGACAATTTTGATCATGTTTTTACTATTATTCAGGCTTTGAAGAGAACAGCAAAATCTCTAGCGAAGCTGGCTGACACTGCTTGTGCGGAGCTACCAAGCACTATGGCGGCTATTAGGGTGTCCGGCCTAGAAATCAGTGATCTCACCCTTGAACTAAGTGATCTAAGGTATTCATTCAGTAGAGCTTCATTTTGTATCTTTTCTACTTCATTTATGTTAATTCAAAAATCTGAAAAAAATTCAAGTACATATGAGTACTTGGTGCCACTGAACGGGTTTCTGACTAAGGATTAATTATGGGACACAAGATCATAATCACCCTCCATTAAAATTCACTGATGTCTCTCTCTTTCACATCCACACAGCCAAGAGATAGCGGGCAATGTTAACAAATCAACACAAGCTGTAAAAGCTGCAGGAGCAGGAATTAAGCAGATAGGTGCTGTTGCTCAACAGAAGACCATGTGTATGTTTTTTTTTTTTTTTTTTATCAAACAAGGGAAAAAAGCACACCCCTCCTATGGCATAGCCGTCAGAGGAGTATACCTCCCATTTTATTAAATATAATTAAACAAGTTATTATAATTTGCACCTAATACATCCTCACAATATAGATTATTTATAAAATGAGGAACAAAATTTAAGGATCTAAAAATAATGCCACTTGAAAGTGCATTTTTTGCTAATAGATCAGCACAACCATTCCATTTTCTCTCGGTTCACATGATCTTCACCGCCCAGTCTTTGGCCAACAGCACCCGAATTTGCTCCAAAGTGCCGTTCTCAGCTTCCTCTCTTTCACTTTGTAAAAGCTGGAAAATTTCTGTAGAATCGGTCTTCACAATCATCTTGCCAAACCCCTTTCCCTACTTCATTTGAAGTCCAAGTTGGACAGCTTTGAGTTCAGCATTTAGAACTGAAATCGAGCCTAATGATGCTTGAAATCCTCCCAACCAAAACCCATGCTCATCTTGTATTAGACCTCCAGCAGCAGCAATTACCTGTTAGACCATGTGTACATTTACGTGAATGCTCATAACTAAATATTATAAAAGTTATATCTCTGTATCTTTTTTTGTAAATGACGATCCATATAAATTTTCATTACATTTCAGCAATTATAGAAGAACGGGCGAACTTGCCTGAAATGCCTATTGAGCCTTTTGTAACTGGAGCTGTGAGAAAGACTTCTCATGCTTTTGGGCAGGTTGCAAATAACTTGATGGGTTTTATATCTGGTAATGTTGAGTCAAGTAGGAAGCAAAAACCTAGTAATAGTTCGTCGAGAAAAGGAAAATCTAGTATTCATTCATCCCAAAAGGAAAAATCTAAACCTAAACCTAGTAATATTGTTGAATCCTAAAAAAAGAGAGGCGGATGGTCTTTGGGTCTGTTATGTGGCACCTCTCAGTGGTTCAGTATTGCCCTCTTGTATTTTGGTGATCTTGTTCTTTGTAACTCTCATTTCCATCATTTTCTTTTACTTTGGAATCTCTGTAAAGGAAAAACCGATGGAAGGAAATAAGAAATGCATTTTTGCAAGCTCTAGTTTTTTTCTTTATATATATTGTTGTTAGTATTATTTACATAAGAAAACCAAGAAGTCTGTATCTGTTTGTATTGGTCCAAGGAATCTTAATTCACCACTGTCCGTCTGTCCCCCATATGAGTCAATTTCAGATTCATGTAAATGTCATTTGATCATTTACTAATAAATACTTTGGCATCCGGTCAGGTTCGAGGAATTCATATCACCCGAGTTAACTTAAATGTTGAGTTTAGATCCGGACCGTTCGATGAGACGGTCTGGATTGGTCTAGATTTTGATGAGACTGCCCGGATTTAAACTCAAAATTTGAGTTACTTGAGAGGATCTGGAATCCAGGTTGAGGGGTTAACTCAGGTGCAAAACAGTTCTAGTCAGCTCTAACATAATATCTTTGATTAGAAAACTGTTTATTATTGTTACTCTTTCTCCCATACAGTGCCTGTATATCATCTCTTTGATTTGCTATCTACAAGAATTCTATCCGTAATTTTAAACTTGTTTGGTTTTAGTTTTGAAATTTTGTTGGTTATGGTTTCATCCAGTACGTAGATAAATAAAGAATGAGAATGTTTTGGGGAAAAAACTATCGTTTAAAGAAAAATAACTGAGAAAAATGAGAATATTTTTTACATTGCATGAAGTTCACTAGTCATAAAATCAACTCTTTTAATACAGCTGAAAATGGTCAAATAGAAATTTGGGGGTTCCACTGCAAGGAAAAACAATCTTTGTGTAAATAACCGCAGAGACTTTCAATAATCATTGAAAAGAAATCTGATTGAACTTGATGGCCTCTATCAGGATTTTAAAAAAAAAAACGGATTGTAAATGTTTCTCAGTAAAAAAAATAACAATGTAGAGGAGAAAAGAAAATAAATATTTTCAGGGGAAAAAATGTAATTACTTGCAAGGAAATCGCTGACAAAGATGGCCTTCAAAAAGAAGATAGAATTAATAAAAGAGCATCTGCTACTGTTTTATACGTGGAACTAAAACCGTGATTTTTATTAATATCCAACATTAAATAGAAATTATCAACTATGTCCAATGAAGATAGCTATTTATAAAATTACCCAAACCGACCAATTATTGGCCGGTTCTTGGTTTGTTTTTAATAGTTATAGTAATTGTCAAGTTTATATTAAGACTATTTTTTTTTTATATTATTTGTTGAGCATGCATTGACTAGTTATTGGCCGTTATGTTCGACAATGTCCGATAGGTAATAAATGACTTCATTTAAATTTGTTTTACTCCATAAAGTTCCATAGCCTAGCTCAAGTTATATAACTATACTAAATTACACCATAATTTATACTAAATTATACATAAATATACTAAATCATAATAAATTATACTACATTATACTACATTAAACTATTTAATCTAATTAATCTAAATTATACTAATTTATACTACATTACGCTAATTATAATTAAATAGCACTAATTACAATTAATTAACACTAATCACAACTATTAATTGCTAAATTGCATTACAATTTTTTTGGAATATTTATAATGAAACATAGAAATTTATAACCATTTTAGCTTAAAAGTTAATATAAAAAAATATAGAGACTTATTTGCAAAACCAAGAAAAGTAAATATGAGAGAAAGAGAGAAAATGAGGAGAGAGAGAGTGTGGAATTTGATGAAATAAAATTTGTGAAAATTTGAAACGCTCCACCCCTATATATAGAGATCAAGGTCCGGCTAATTATTGGTCAGTTTATATTAAAATTTAAGAACCGGCCAATGATTGACCGGTTTGGGTATTTTAATAATTTCATAACTTCTGTGAACATATTTGGCAATTGCCATTAATTGCTGAAATTAAATCTGCTGCGATTTTTAAGGGATTGTAGGACCCTGCTTTTCCATATCCAACCCTTAATTTTCTTTGAGATTCGTGCATGAAAATCAGTTTCCTTAAAGATTCGTGTATTCCAAAAAAATAAAAGTTAGATATGGAAAAGCAGGTCCTGCGATCCCTGTTAGAATCGCAGCAGATTCGTTTCCTTAATTGTTGGATATTAATAAAAATCACGCCTATACTCGCCTCTTGTCTTCTCCAAAAGACAGAGCTCACTTTTGTTTGACTTCATTTTTAATCTTTTAAGATACTTCGCTATTAAATTTTCTTATAACATTCTTCACCATAATAGTTATTAAGTTTTTATATCAGAAAACAAACTACTAATTTGATAAAATGATAAAATAGACAAAATACAGAACAGATTCTCTTCGAATTATTCCAATTAACCTTTTGATAAATATACAAAATCACATAAATTAAATAATTTATCATAAAAATATTGCTTTAGTATTCATTAGCAAATATTATATTTACTAAAAGAGAATGGATCCAACTCTATTGCTCTCTAAATAGGAGAGCAAGATTATGTTATTCAAATCTCAACGGTTCATCTGCGTTGAGATTCGTTACGAAAACTCCTATTTGGAGAGCAACAGAGTCGGTTCTAAAGAGAATACATAGCTGAATTTTTTTAAGTTCTTGTTAGTAAATATACCTCTAGTTTAAAGTTTAAACTCAAGTACATAAGACAAATGGTTGAATTTTTTTTATATGTTTGAAAAAAAAAAGAAAAACCAAATAGTCATTTTTTCTAGAAATTTCAATTTTTACCAGGTCCGCATATTATAGCTGCACAACCAAACTTTTTTTTTTCTTACAGCTGTAATTTCAAATTGAAGGAAATGTCGTGGATGAAATTAAATTGATAGAACACTTTCAATATTTGAGTTGATTTAATTGAATACATCAATGCATTTACGGTGTTTGATGAAATGCTCAAACTAAAATTGGATCTTTTTGCAGAAGGATTCATGAATCATGAGTTAATGACACATGTTTTTATGGTCAGAGAAATTGTTTAGAATACCTTTGTAAATGTAAATTAAGTACACCAGTAATAACAATCAATATTTAATGAGCCAATTTCATAATCTTTTTTAGGATTTGTCAGAATTATTCTTAAACAACCATATGTGACGAGAAATATTAAAACATACTCGTACGAGACATGGTCCTTGAAGAGAACTAATTACAGAGAGCCATATTGACATTGATATATTGCATTGAGTTCTTTTTCAAGTCCCACATAAACGAAAAACAATGATAACGCCTAGAAACTAAAACCTTTCATAACTGGTAAAAAACTTCAAGTGAAGGGAGTTCTGTCAACTCAAGAACATTCCAACACTTTGTTTGGATGGAGAGTAGAGAAAGGAAAGGAATGGAAAGAAAAGAAAAGTTTTTCTTGAATCGTGTTTGGTTGGTTGATAAAGTTATGTCAGAGGTGAACGGTACATAAGATTAAAGGATTAACCTTGCATAATTATAATCAATAGAGTTGATTTCCCTTCCAATTTGGTGTGTAACGGATGGAAAGAAATTTTATTGCAAATATTTTCAGAAAAAATAACACAAATATGAAATATCCAATCCTATATAATATTTATATATTTTTCATTCAAGTTTCTTTGTCACGAATCTGCAACAACCTCAAAAAATTTCATTAATCTTCTAAATTTTAATTAACCAAACAAAAAATAAGACGGAAAAAAAAATTAAATTTACTTTCCCTCATTAATCATCCAAACATGAAGAGTTTAAATATACTAATCTTCATTTCTATTCAACTCCATTCCCTTCTACTCTTAACCTCCTTTCCCTTCCTCTACTCTCCATCCAAACAAGGTATATAAGTAATTTTTGCTCAGCTTGAGGGAGTTGCTCAATTCAAATTCTCGACCGATAATAGGTCTTAAAATGAACAAGAAATAGTTACATACAAGCAAAGGTTTGCTTGGGCAAAGCGACGATAAATTGTACACATTTCAACTACAACGAGGTTAAATAGAATCTCCTTTTAATTACTACTAACCAAGTAACAGGATGGACTTAATATCTTTTGCAGAAGCTTTTAGCTAGAGTTCAGGTTTTTTGTTTAAAGAAAATAAAAATAGAGTTTGTGTATTTATGTTCAATTTGATACAACTTGAGGAATCCCAGTGTAAGAAAGAGCACGCTCTGCGCCTTGTCAGAACTTTCAAAAGTAAGATGTCAGTGAGTTTAAACTTTAAAGTGATAACATTTCCATGTTGCTTTTACCGATGAATCTGCTCGTAGCTGTAACCAAGCTTCAAAGACGGACAATGGGACATACATATATGGTACTGGTAAGATCTTGTACAAGGTGCATGCAGCTTTTGGTACTGATTAGATCTTGCACAAGGTGCAACCTTTGCTCCGTAGATGTTCAGAGGACATTAAAACTAAGTTATAATTATTTAAAAAAACTAACGGTTGAACCGATTGACCCACCACCGGCCGTCGACCTGAAGCTTTACTGGGTCAATGTACAGTCCGGTTTTGATAACATTGTGACATACCATCTCAAAGCATCATCCATGATGCCACACGCATCATACATCTGTGGATTGTTTTTCTTAATTTTTCAAATAAGGACAGACGCATTTACATTGCCCTTGTGCATTTTTTTTAATAGAAGCTATTAAGGAGCCTAATTCGTAAGTCAATGGTTCTATCCATGAGCAGCTGTGTTAATTAGTCATTTTCTATTCTTGTTTACTACACATGAGCAGCTGGATACAGACATGCGAACTGAACACGACTGAATCAACTAAATTAAATAAATGAAGTGAATAGACCTCGAGATCTACCGTTGAGTTTGACTATTGATATAAAGACAAATGAGCAGTTGGCAGGGCGCAATTAAGTATATATAAAACTAGACTACCATAAGTGATCAACTAAATTAATTACACAAAATAAAATTAATTAATGCACCTCAGATCTACCTCCAGTTGACTTACTATGGAGTAGAATTATATATCCCTCCATGTGAATGCTTGGTTTCTTCCACCAATGCCTATTATTATTTTAGTTAATTAGTAATTGTATTGCCTTTAGAAACGTCTTAGACATCCTTTTTCACGTGTTCTATGCATTTTAATTAGAAATGTTATTTTGATGCACAATTTCAAATGTTCTGTGTGTTCTTTGAAACATTTTAGATACAACTTTTGGCATTCCGATAGCACACAAAATCTAATTGATCTGAATCTGATTCGATTTCGTACTGAAACATATTAAAATTGAATGAACTGAAACTCGTCAGACGACCTATAACCCAACAATGATATATATGATTTCTAACAAACGCAAATCGGACAAATCCGAATGCGATCAACCAGACCCATCTAATTGCCCTCTTTATGATAGCAAAATTAGCCAAATCCAAATCGTCTACATGGCCTGACCTGAATCCCGACACTATTCAAAACTAGGCCGGTACAAAAAAACTCAATCTCAGTTATTGAAATTTATTTTGTGAATCACATTTATGCACTACAAACCCTAATAAAGTTTTGTACATTACAAAAACTTGATATATAGCAAAAGCAATCCAGTATTTATCTCTTGCAAAATATCAATTTATGCATGCATGGTACGTATCACCTGCTGTACCATACTTGGCTAACATGAACTTTGACTCCTCTGCCTCAAAGAAGCCATTTGCCATATCCTTGTCGAAGCAGGAGAAGGAACAGTCTCTGAACAATAACCATCTGATTGTTACTCAGTGTTAAGGATTAGAGTTGTGCACTAATTAAATGAATCACCATCTTAACATGATTCATGGCACCAAATGTTTCATTGACTATATTTTTCTTGGCTGATTTCCAATAAATATCATAAGCAAGCTCTAGTTTAAGCAGATAGGAAATAAATCAATAATATAGAAAGTCTAGGAACAGAGAGACGAAAGGTTTTCCCCAGTAAAGGCCTTTCCCAGTATATATAAGACTCCACAATAAAGAAATCACCCATGATGCAACATACTACCTTTCATAAGTTAAATTAAATATATATAACCCGTTATTGATTTTCAGACTCCACTATGAAATCATCCCCCAACAATTAATCGGGCTACCCTAGAGCTAATTCACAATAGAGTAAGAGCAATTCAAACAAAACGAGATATAGTAATGGCCATGGCACCATCCTCCGGAAAGATAGGATCTGAAAGCGAAGTGGTGACCGAACGCGCAGTTATGCCAGTTGATCTTTTTGAAGCAGCAATAAAAGGCAACAGTGATGTTTTAATACAACGTCTTGGACTACAGCGGGAAGAACAAACTGAAATCCAAGTAATATTTCAAGAACTATTTTTCTGCTTGTATATATAAAACATATTACATTTCACTTTCATTTTATTTATATTATTACTATTATTAATTGTCGTCGTTGTTATCATTATCATGATTATTATTGTTATTAAACATTAATTGTCTAAATATTTAACTACATCTTTTCTTAACATATGTCTGACTATGCACTAAAAATTTTCTTTTTTGTTTGGGACTAAAGGCTAGGTTGTTGTTTTTGTTGTTATATTCAGATATGAAGATATTCTTTTTGTGGAGGTACTTGTATATGAAGATTGATACACACAAAAAATCATATAAAAATGATAGGCAATTTGAAAATATTATCGAAACTTTTTTTTTCTTGATTAATGAAAATTGTAAGATGGCAGGTCGCCACCTTACCCTCAAAAAGATAATATTATCGAAACTTACTTTTATACTTTATCAAACACGGACTATTATTCTAGCATAAATAAGATATATTAATGCTAAGGTATATATAAATAATGTACATAAAAATCAACTTCAATACACGCTTAAGAAAAAAAAATTGTTAAAAGTGGAAAAAAAATTAAACCACTGATTTTATTAATCAAATTATCTAGGTTGGGTATCAAATAGCTGGTACCTAATTAAATGTGCAGGTACTTAAGAACATTGAAAAGTATCTACTGAACTAATAGTCCCATCACAAATTTAGAATTGTTTAACAAAAGAACTACGTACCAATATTCCTAAGTTGTTAAGAAAACATAAATGCTTCATCAACTTAATTCATTCTTCAACCAAATCTTATTCAAACCCAAACATTTGCACTGTTTCCTCTTCCAACTCTATTTTACTGGTTAGGACATGGTCATCAATAGGTCCATCACTGTTTCCTCTTCCAACTCTATTTTACTGGTTAGGACATGGTCATCAATAGGTCCATCACATCACATATAGCATCATAAGAGTGAATTTTAAAAATAAATCATCCCATTTGGTATATATTACAGCAAAAAAATATCAATGTAATGATTGTACAACGTACAGCTCTTAAAATTTGTCGATATGGTATACTGCAAAAATAGGCCACTATTCGCGAGGATAAAAAATGACTATTCCCGAAGATACACCGATAGAAAAGTGTTATTTCTGAATGTATCAGTATTAATAACGACAGAAGTATAAAACACTTTTACCCTCGCGAATAGTGACAGATTATATGTACCACTCCTCTTCCTAACTTAATTAAAATTAAGTCATTCTTGACAGGATTTGTACATCAACAAACCATAAATCCTTAGTAGTATTGTAATTAAAAAAATGAATCCATATTAGAAGCTATTCAAATCTAATTAAATTGTATATACTAACGAGGTATTAGCAAAAAAGAAACGACTAACAGTTTCATGTTGTACCACAAACAAACAAACAAAAAAACAAGCAATTTACTGTCGCCACGCTCCGACGCCCCGATCTAGTCACCCACGCTCCGATCGAGATGGCATAGAAACTCAACACACTCTACCATCGTCCAACTACCGCATGCACTCCTACGATTGAATCCAAGTCCAATCGAGATGATATGCCTCGCATCGACTCTGTTCCCTCCCCTTTCCCTCGCCGTCCTCACCGCTTGAAGAGGTAGAGAAAAGAGAGAGGGGAGGTTGTTGTATCTAGTTGAGATGGATAAAGAATGAAAGAGGTGGTAGGCTTGTTGGGGGGAGAAAGGGAAGGAGGGCGGTTCAGATCTATCTGAGGTTTCTGAAGAATCCTCTTTTGAATTGCCAAGAGCAAATCGCTTACTGTCGCTATATCTTCGTATGAATTCATATATATAGCGCTCTTGTGAGAGCCAATTGTTTGAACAAAAAAATTAATAACAACTTCAGTAGTTATCAACGTTATAGCATTAGTATTCAAGATAAGAGGATTATGATGTGAATGAATTCTAGATATAGATCTAATGCCCTAAATAGAATAATAATGCAAAACCTAAGAAGTAGAGCAAAGAATTCTATCTAATGCCCTAAATAGAATAATAATGCAAAACCTAAGAAGTAGAGCAAAGAATTCTATCTAATAAAACTCGTTAATGTCTTTTTCTTTCCTTCAACTCTATCTTTTGTTGAAGATTCAAATATCATAGTGTAACTTTCGCTTATTCCAAGCGAATCTTAGCCGCTCCCACCCCCTCCCCTCACTCATCCTCTCCTATTCCGCCCCTCCCATTTTTCTAGATTTCACTCCTGACATAACAATACTCTCCTCTCTCTCTTGTCTCTACCTCCTCGAGCGGAGAGGAGAATAAGGGAGAAGGAATGGAGCTGATCAGAGCCAAGAGCAATGTATCATCAGAACTCGTAATGTGGAGTCTTTACTACATCTTGGTCGAAGCACGGCGGTGAACAGATTCGGCCATCGAAGCAGGTGGATTTGTTTGAGATACTCTGAGTATTTCCCAAATTGTCATAATCTCCTTTGTTGCTCTCCAATCAGCTTCTACAGGTGGATTTGTTTGAGATACCACTTCTGCTAGGGTGCTACAATCAGTGCAAAAAGAACACTCCTCATAACCGTTCCCCACAACAAACCTTATCGCCTCGAGCAGGGCTTTAGCTTCTGCCTGAAAAGGAGATGCTGAGATGTAGTGATTGACCCCATACGCCACTAGTGAGTCCCCTGTCAGTAAAACAAAACCCAAACCCGTTTCCCAATTGTTGACCCATGAAGCGTCAGTAAAACAACATAGTGTGTTCTGCGGTATCCCTCATGTACCAGTACCGATACCACTGCCCCTCTACCCTTTAACAGTCTGAACCAGTGATGTTTCCTGTTTGATTTGTGCATATAATCTCAAAAATTGGTCAAGAGATGGCTGTTCTCCCTGATACACTCTAGAGTTCCTGCATCGCCAAATTGCCCAAATTATATTCGCAAAGATTGACCACTGGTTCGTCGTCGCCCACTCTAGTACCTCAGATACAATGTCAGGTATAGCATGCGGTAGTTGTTATGTTCTCAAAGGTAGCGGAGATAAGGCCCAGCATGCTCTCGAAAACAGGCATTTGAAAGCCATGTGTGCCCCATCCTCATCCGCTTGCGAGCATATCACACATAGTGGCGATAGAGTGTCAATTTTGCTCGTAATTGTCTACCAGATAAACAATCTGAGATGGGGCTGTATACTGCCAAACTTCCAAATTTTTCTCCAAACTCCTTGATTACTCCCTGTTGGCTGCCTCCAGGAGTCGTTGAGTTCATAGTACATATAATTGACTGAGAACTTGCCATTTGCAGATGGATTGAAGACCATTATATCACTGCTATTATCATTACTCGGCGGTGGAATGTTTGACAGTATATGAATGGAGTTTTGATACCCAAATCTCTGCACCAGTTGGTCAACATCCCATCCCCCTTACTCCAAGTCACCTAAGTTTCTGATAACTAGTCTCCTATCCTCCACAGTGCCCCCTTCAAAATCCATGGCCCCTGGAAACCATGGCTGCCCGTAAACTCGACAGTCCTCCCCATCACCAATTTTCCAGGATAACAGAGGCATTAGCTTTGGTCTTAGAGCCATCAGGTTTCTCCAAAAAGCCGTGCAATTGTAAGTTCTTTTGGAGGTCTATAATTCTGATCGTGGCAAATACTTTGCTTTGACTATTTTCACCCACAATGGCTCCTCTCTTTTAGTCATCTGCCACAGGGCCTTAATTAGCATAGCCTCATTCATCCGATTGAGATCCCTAATGCCTAAACCTCCAAGCTCTATTGGGGCAGTTATGGCATCCCATGCAATATACGCTAAGTA
This sequence comes from Carex cristatella, assembly GCA_024447775.1. NCBI lineage: Eukaryota > Viridiplantae > Streptophyta > Magnoliopsida > Poales > Cyperaceae > Carex > Carex cristatella. The sequence goes on from JAJHPF010000022.1 coordinate 5,597,987, forward strand.
GCGTTCCCCCACTTCTTTTCTCCAGAAAAAACACCTTATGATAAAGGTGAGTTTGTGTAGGACTCCTTGAGGTAACTTCACTATTCCAAAATAATATAGAGGCACTGACTGTAGGGCTGATTTAATCATGACTAACCTTCCTGCCGGTGATAGTTTCCTACCCTTCCAGGCTTGCAACTTGGACATAAATTTGTCAATTAGGAAATTGAAAGCACCAGCTGAGGTGGCAACCGGTGCCCCCAAATATTTACCAGTGACCTGCTCGCGCAACACCCCCAAGATTTGTGAGACCTCCTTTCTGACAGGTAATTAAGTGCAACGACTGAACCACACTTCACTTTTTTCAATTCCCACCTTTTGTCCTGACATTTTCAGAAAAAGCCCTTATTGCAGCCATTAAAGTGGTTGCCTCCTCTTTTGTTGCCTTGCCAAACAGTAACAGGTCATCGGCATATAGCGAGTTGGTAATTGGGGTAGCCGAGTGAGCCAATTTGATGCCTTTTAGCCGACCCAAGTCGGTTAGGTGTAACAGCCCTCTAGACAGTAGATTCATACCCAATATGAAAATATAAGGTGATAATGCACATCCTTGGCATAGTCCCGGTTTCGGCTTTAAGAAGCCGTCTCCTCTTCCATTTACCACAATTGAAAATTCAGCTGATTTCACACATAGCATGATTCAGTCGCACACCTTCTTAGGGAAGTCATATAGGGACAGTAAAGACTCAATATACGACCAATTCATCCTATCAAAAGTCTTAAATAAATCCAGTTTCAAACAAAAATCTCAATTTTTGTAACCCGAAGCCTTAAAAGAATGCAAAATTTCCCTTAATAAAATGACATTTTCAGAAATTTCCCTCCCGGCACAAATGCACATTGATTTTCTGAAATACAAGCTGCACTATAAGCCTTGATTCGGGTTGCTAAAATTTTGAAAATTAATTTGTATATAACATTGCACACCGAGATAGGTCTGAAATCAATAACCTTCCTTGCATTCTCACATTTCGGAACTAGGACTAGATTTGACCTTGCGATCGAAGAGGGGAGAAGGTCATCCTGAAAGAAATTATTTACCTGACCCATTATGGCAGGTCTAAACACCTCCCATTGCTGCTGAAGGAGTCGGGCATTTACGCCGTCTGGCCCCGGTGCCTTATCCGGGCCCAGAGATGCTAACAATCGCATCACTTCTGCTTCTGACAGTGATTCATACGCAAAGATAGGTATTTGAGGCAACTTTGCAAGAAGGGATGCCGGCATGACTTGATTGATCGGCTTGCAGACTGACCCTGCATAGATCTCTTTGAAATGGCTGAGGAACAGCTGACGGATGCCCCTCTCAGAGGATTCCCAATCCCCGTCCTCTTTTTGATTTGCCCGAATCAAATTTCGCCTATGTCGGATTACTGCCGCTGTATGAAAGAAATTGGTGTTTCTATCTCCAAATTGTGCCCAGTTCACTCTTGATCTCTGATGCCAAAAGATTTCAAGCATCGTTAGGTACTCATTATGCTTCTTTTGCAACTCCCGTTCTTTTTCAATAGTTTCCTGTGTTTGTAGGAGCGAATTCAGTTCCAACATTTCTGACTCCACTTTGCCCAGCAAAACCTAGGGCGATTCCTTTGCCGCATCCCACTTCTTAACCCCCTTCTTCAATGCATATCTTACCTCCTCCCATTCATTATTGCCTTGTTGAGCTGCCTGTTGACATATTGCCTTAAAATCTTCTCTAGCCAACCACCAATTTTCAGTTTTAAAACCTCTTCGATTCCTAATCGGCTTCGGCTCTGTTCTAACTAGTATCGGCATATGGTCACTGTTGAACCTTGGTAGGTGAAATACGGCTGATTTAGGGCGTTTAAGTGACCAAGCGACGTTGCCTAGCGCTCTATCTAGTCTTTCAGATACGTTTGCTGCTGCTGGCCTTTTGTTTGTCCATGTAAAACAAGGCCCATGGTGCCCCAGATCTATTAACTCTGCTCCATTTATCCATTCACTAAATCTTCTATTCTGTGAACTCAATTGAGAACTACCACCTGACTTTTCTTCCAAGTCAACGATGGCATTGAAATCCCCAACAATGTATGTTGGCTGATCCACATCTCCAATATGCGAATCAATTAGGTCCCAAATCACAGGGTTGTGCTCTCTTGAAGGATCTCCATACAGTCCTACCAAAAGAACATCATTCCCTTGATATTTGACTTCTGCTACAATCACATTCTTATCCTTGTATCTCACCAAAACACTCAAATCAGACCCCCAAAGAAGCCAAAGCCCTCCTGATTGTCCTTCAAACTCCACTACATTCGAATTGCACAAAGGTAGAGATTGAATTCGGTTTCTCGCTACTCTAGACTTACATCGCATTTCCGCAATAAAAGCTATTTGTGCCTTTGTACAGTGGAGGTAACAGCTTAACGTGGCAACTGTCGTGCCCCCACTACCCCGACAGTTCCACGACAAAATATTCATATATGGGATGCCGACGCATTATGCCCCGTCGGCTTAGGCTTCTTGGTAGGGAGAGAAGAGAAAGAGAGCTCCCCAGTTTCACACACAGTGCCATGCAGATCGGTAGTGTCATGCAAATCGGAAGTGGGAGCAATAAGGTGTTGATTCATCTTTCTAGTATAGATTCGTAACACGTCATCTCTGGATCGTTTCAGACCAGCACTTCCTGGTGGTTGATGTTTGTCGTTACTTCTGCTGCTCTGACCCTCCACACAGTGAGGTATCATGACTGGGCTAGTTATCCATGATCCTAGAGTTGTTTTGAGGATATCCTTCAGGTCTGACCAATTTTCATATTCCTTCTGATTCTTTATCCTTGCGAGCCTGGTTCTAGCTGCACATCCATTGAGCTCATGACCCATCTCCCCACAAAACAGACAAACCCGATCCAACTTCTCATATACCAAATAAACGATGATTTCTCCTAAGACTGGATGAGTCATCCGTATCTTATCTTTAATAGGAGTATTCAGAGACAGTAGCATTTTAATTTTAAAAAATTGTTTACCATTTATGAAGCCTTTGACTGGGTCAGTTAATTGTGTACCAATAGGATTAGTGAGACGCTGCAATCCTTCTTCATTGAGAGAGTCCAGAGGAATATTATGAAACTGAATCCAGAATTCGCCTGTTGTGACCTGATCAAACTGAAGAGGAGTTGTCGCAGTACACTGACTTACAGCAACAAGATCTTCCCTGTATAACCATGGGCCCTCATTTAAAACCCTATTATATTCCTCCTGGCACGACATCTGTACCAAATATAACCCCTTCTCCACCTGGTCAAAAACTGCCATGGGGTTTAAATTCCATACACGCCTCATTTGTTTCTCAAATTGAGCAGCGAAGACCAGCCAATCAGTATAGACTCTTACTAGCAGACATAGATCCCAGTTCTTTGTTGAGATTGCGGTTTGAGGGATTATTACGGTGTGGGTAGAGTTCTCCTCTTGTATGTAAACCAACAAACTTTTGTATCAGCTCCTCATCTGAGATATCCATCCGGATATTGGTTCTGTTAAAAGTGGTATGACTGTGATGTAATGAGTTTAGTAGAGAGTGATGTTTTTTTGTAATTGGTGGGGGGCCAAGAATAGATGGGAGTAGTGATTTATCCTGAAAGGATGGGTTTTGCTTTATAGAATGGAGTAAGGCAGGTATTGGAATTTCGGGATTATCAAAGGGCTTTGATGAGAAATCTTGTGACCTATTCTCTTTTCTAGATATTTGAGAGGTGAGCTGCACGGAATCCGGATTAGATTCATTTAACTTGGCGTTATTTCTAGATAGTTGAGATGTGTGAACAGTTAATTTATCTTTATTGCCTTCAAAAACCTGGTGACATTCTTTCATGTAATTAGTGAGCATGGGATTTGAAGAGCCTTTGTACTCTTGAGTGGATTTGCAATAATGATTATTAAATGTGTTGTCTGGAATTGGTGGCAATTCACCTGTACCATCTATTCTGCTCCTTCTGGAAAAACCCCTTAGACTCAGCCCATGAGATTGGCTTATAGACCGCAGATTAAGAGTGGAGTCTGACTGAGATTGAGAAGAAGTGAATTCCAAGATATAGTCACTAGTATAGCAGGAAGAGAAGACAGACCCAGCAGTGTAGGGGTGTTGAAAGTAGGGGTTGCTGTGTAGTTGTGGAGCACCAGGAAATGGAGAAGTTAATAAAGGTGAATATACCGGGATGTGCCCAGCTATTGCACAAGAAATAATAGGGACAGTGCCCACTCGGACATAGTGAGTAGTAAGATAAATAGGAAGAAGAGGAAAGATAGGTGGTGATGGTGAGAGAGAGAATGGAGAGGAGGAGAAAGAAGGTATCATTAGTGTAGATTAGTAGGATTAGATGATTATAGTAGTTTAGATTAATTCGTGAGAATAATAGAGTTTAGATCTAGAAATGAGAGTCATTTGACTCGTTGTAAATACGTTATTTATCAACGAAATTGTTAATAGGCATTTAAAACCACTAACCTACAAATAAAAACCTCGTTAATGTGAAAGGCTGGAACTACATCAAGTAATTAAACTGCCTGTCGTTTGAAGGTAATTCTAACAATTGCATATTAGAAATAAAATTGGTAAATCTACTGCTAATTAAGTACATGATTATAACTTTTTTCTTTTCTTTTTTATATTTTAGTTATTTCTAATCAAATTGAATCAAGAAAAAAATCAACCAAGTTGATATACCAAAATTACTAATGTTTCTCAATTCCTGAAAGAATGCTGACTTGTTAGAAAAAGTAGGACCATAAACTACAGTAAAAATCTATTCAAAATTTTCAAATTTTACATTTTGGATGGGCTGAAACAGAAATTACCTATCCATTTATCAATAACAGCAAATTTATTCCTATTATGAAACAAATTAACAAATCTTGATTTTCGGATTAACTTCAGTCCATGCTAATCTTCTTTTAACGGGAGGCTCATTGATTGTACTTATGGAGGTTCTTGTTTTCAATTGTCGTGGAATAGATGAACATATTGCTTATGGTTTTATCTTGACTACACACGGAGTGGAGAAGAATGTAAAGTTTTGTAAAGACAAAATTTAGATTTCTAATTTCTGTTTCTATTTCTTCATTAGTCTTTACAAATGATACACAAGATCTATTTATAGACTCCATTCTTATTTTACCGTTAGATTCTAACGGTTCATTTCTAAATACTCAAAATTACAATTTTACCCTTCTAATTTATTTTATTCTTCAACACTCCCCCTCAAGTTAGGATTATAAATATCGATTAATCCTAGCTTGCTTGTTATGTCTTCGAATATTCTTGGAATTAGTCCTTTAGTGAAGATATCGGCTAATTGGTCTTGACTCTTCACATACGGGGTTTCAATCTCTTTTGCTTGCACCTTTTCTCTTATGAAGTGACAATCGATTTCAATATGTTTTGTTCTTTCATGAAATACGGCATTTGACGCAATGTGTCTCGCCGCATTGTTATCACAAAACATCTTCATTGGCTTGTCAATTTTGAAGTTCAATTCTTTAAGCAATTGTTTAATCCACGTGAGTTCACTTGCGGTGGATGCCATGGCACGATACTCCGCTTCCGCGCTTGATCGTGCCACGACACTTTGCTTCTTGCTTTTCCATGTGACTAAGTTTCCACCTACAAACGTGCAATAGCCGGTCGTTGATTTTCTATCAAAGTTTCCGGCCCAGTCTGCATCGGAATAGCCACACACTTCATTAGAATTATTATTTTTCATCCATATACCCTTTCCGGGTGAATTTTTTAAGTATCTTAAAATTCTATCAATTACATTTAGATGAGGTTTCCTTGGTGAGTGCATAAATTTACTAATTTGGCTTACGGCAAATGATATATCCGGCCTAGTTACTGTCAGATAAATTAATTTACCTACAAGTCGTTGGAATTGGTTGATATCTTCCAACGGTTCCCCTTCTTCCGGATTTAATTTACAATTGCTATCAATTGGTGTTGAGGCCGGTTTGGATCCTAACTTTCCCGTTTCTTTTAGAAGGTCAATGGTATACTTTCTTTGTGAGATAAACAATCCCTTGATGGAATGAGCTATTTCAATTCCTAAAAAGTATTTAAGTCTACCAAGGTCCTTTATTTCAAATTTGTCTTTTAGGTGTTTTTTAACATTGTCAATTTTTCCACAATTATTTCCGGTAATGATTATATCATCAACATAAACAAGAACAATAGTTGTATCATTATTTTCATGTTTTGAAAATAGTGATGTATCGGATTGACTTATTTTAAAACCGAGAAAAATTAAATATTGAGAAAGCTTTCCATACCATGCCCTTGGCGATTGTTTGAGTCCATAAATTGACTTATTTAACCTACAAGCAAGGTTAGTATTTTTTTCTTTTATATGACCCGGTGGAAGAGTCATATAAACCTCTTCTTCAAGTGTTTCTTGAAGAAATGCATTTTTAACATCCATTTGGTATAGGTTCCATCCATTATTTTCCGCTAATGAAAGCAAAATTCTTATGGTATTCATCTTTGCTACCGGAGCAAAGGTCTCTTGGTAATCAATACCATATGTTTGGGTATACCCTTTGGCAACTAGCCGGGCCTTATACCGTTCTATGGATCCATCGCTTTGATATTTTATTTTATAAACTCATTTGCATCCGACGGGTTTTTTATTTTTTGGTAGTGGTTCAATGGTCCATGTGTTATTTTTCTCTAAGGCTTGGAGTTCTTCTTCCATAGCCTTATACCATACCGATTGGTTAACGGCTTCTTCAAAATTTCTTGGTTCTTCCATTTTGGAAATTGAACTAAGAAATGTATGATGATGATTTGAGATATTTTTATATGAAATAAAATTCTCAATAGGATATTGAACCTTGTTGGTTACGTAATCTCGTAACCTTGTAGATGGTTGTGTATGCCGAGTTGACCTTCTCCTAGGTTCTTCTCCAATAATTTCTTCTTCAATATTTTCACCTTCTTCTTCCCCGGCTTCACTTGGAGGAGCATTACTATTTTCTTCCTCTTCCTCATCATTTCCTACAATTCTTGGCTCGATAATTTCATTAGTAGACATGGGAATGACAAAATCTTTTGTGAGAATTTGATTATAAATTTCTTTTTCATTTTTAAAATATGGCTCATTTTCAAAAAATGTTACATCTCTAGAAATATAAAGTTTTTTGTTTATAGGGTCATAGCATTTATAACCATTTTTATGAGATGAATATCCTAAAAAAATAGTTTTTATAGAAGTAGGATCTAGTTTATCTCTTTTATTTTGGTGTACATAACATGTACACCCGAAAATTCTTAAGTGATTAAAAAATACTCTTCTTTGGTAAATAATTTCTAATGGGCTCTTATTTTTCAAAATAATACTTGGTAATCTATTTATCAAATAAGTTGCGGTGAGAACGGCATCCGACCAATAAATTTTTGGAACATTGGATTGAAACATAAGCGCTCTTGTCATTTCGAGTAAGTGACGATTTTTTCTTTCGGCAATCCCATTTTGTTGTGGAGTATAAACACAAGTTGTTTGATGTATAATTCCCTTTTGTTTCAAGAAGTTTGAAAATTTTTGATTTACAAATTCCGTTCCATTATCGGTTCTAAGAATCTTAATTGTAGTATTGTATTGATTTTCAATTAGATTTGAAAAATCTTGAAAATGAGAAAAAACTTCACTTTTATTTTTTAATAAATATAAGTATGTTAGTCGTGAGAAATCATCTATAAATGTGACAAAGTATTTGAAATCATTATAAGAATTTACGGGGGCGGGTCCTCAAACATCGGAATGAACAAGTTCAAATATATGATTACTCTTAGAGTTTGAACTTACAAAAGGGAGTCTAGTATGCTTAGCTAGTTTGCATACTTCACAATTACTACAATTCAAATTAGGAAAATCAAAAATACATTTTAAAGTTCTATCGGAAGGATGCCCAATTCTTCGATGCCACAAGTGTCCCATGTCTTGCACTTGAGTATTGAAATTGTATTTTTGGCTATACAAAAAATATAATCCATTTTTGAAAACACCTTCACCAATCATCCTCTTGAAAATTATATCCTGAAATAATACATTTCGAGATGAAAAAATAATTTCACAATTTAGTTCTTTTGAAAGTTTGCCCATAGATAATAAATTGGCAGTACAATTTTTTATATGCATCACATCTTTAATTTCTTTTAGAAAAACAATAATAGAGCCATAACCACAAATTTTCATTTTTTTCGCCATTAGCAACATAAACAAATTCTCCACTTTTTGCGTTTTTATAATTTTGTAGTAAGTCTTTATTTCAGGTCATGTGGTTGGTTGCACCGGAGTCTAAAATCCAATCTAAATTATTTTGGGAGTATTCTTTGTTTAAATTTCCTAAAAGTGTGCATTTTTCTATTTTTGATTCACCATTTTTGGATTCAAAAACGTTTGGACCTTCATCAAACCGTTTATTTGGTATTATATACTTCACGGTTTTGGGCTTAAACTACCACCATTATATGGACCTTCTAATAAATTGTTTGATTTAATAGAACCTGCATTGGGCTTGTTTAGAAGCCCACTCAATTGAGAAAACAAGGCCTCCAGTTCGGACCGGGTAGGAGGAGCCCCTGCGGATCGGGTTGCTGGTTGGGGCGGACCCATTAACTGTGCTGGAGCGGACCCAATAGCATACACCACTGGAGTGGATCCGTTTGGTTGGGGCGGACCCGTTAGGGTGAAAGTGGATCCAGAGGCTTGGGGCGGACCCGGTTGGGGCGGACCCGGTTGGGGCGGACCCTGTTGGAGAAACACGCTGTCTCCTTCCTGAGACACAGCCGCCCCAGCGTATTTTCCTGCTTCTTTCTCTCCCTTAGGGTTTCGCCCTTTTCCTCCTTTTCCACCATTGCCCCACCATTTCGGCCTAAGTTCGGGGTGTAGAAACCAACATTTGTTCTTTCCATGCCCCTCTTTCTTGCAATGATCGCATTTTTCGGTGGCTCCCCCTTTCTCCGAATTTTGGCCGAAATTTGGAAAATTTGATCTCTTGGCCACTGCGAAGCCATGATTCTCACGTCCTTCATCAATGGTGACTTGTGAGCAACTCATGGTTTCTCGTCTACTCTCTTCTTGTTGGATCATGTTTTTGATTTGAGTATAGGAAGGGAGAGGGATCGTATTCATGATCTGAGCTCGTACAGCTTCATAACTCGAGTTTAAACCTGCCAGGAACTCGAAAATGTCATCCTCTTCCTCGCGTTTTCTGATTACTTCCAAGTCAGCGGTTTGCGGCCGATATGACCGGAGCTCGTCTTTCTTCTTTTGAAGAGCACCCAGGTATTCTATATATTTCCTCTCACCTTGTTTCTCTTGCTAGATTTCTTGTTTGAGTTGATAAATTCGAGAGTAGTTATTTTCTTGGCCGTACATGCCTTTGACAGCTTCCCAAAGCTCAAACGCTGTGTCAGCAAGAGAAAAGAGGTCTGCAACAGATGGCTCCATGGAGTTTGTAAGCCATGTTATGATTTTGTCGTTTTGAGTTCGCCATTTCTTTGCTGCCTTTTTTTCTGGTTCAGTCAGCAAATTCGGATTTGTGGGTTTAGGTTCTTTGTTTTCTCCTGTGATATATTTCCGCATCTCTCGCCCACTGAGCGCTCTTGATGCAGCCCTTGCCCAGGTCAGGTAATTCCTGCCATTGAGCAAGGTATTGGTGATTTTTGAGAAATTATTGGGAACCTCTTGCCCATCTTGAGACATTTGTTTGCTCTTTTCTGCTGTGGAGTTTGTTGTTTGAATTTTTTGATCTCAAGAAACTTGATCGCTCTGATACCATGTAAAGTTTTGTAGAGACAAAATTTAGATTTCTAATTTCTGTTTCTATTTCTTCATTAGTCTTTACAAATGATACACAAGATCTATTTATAGACTCCATTCTTATTTTACCGTTAGATTCTAACGGTTCATTTCTAAATACTCAAAATTACAATTTTACCCTTCTAATTTATTTTATTCTTCAACAAAGAAAAACTTTAAGACTTTAAATTACTCTTATTAGTATTATATGCATTTTTTTTATTAATTGATGCAAAAATACTTTATGTTATCCATTCATGACATGCATTATTGCCAACGCAGGTGACAATAGAGGCGGATCAGCGTGATCTCCAGGACCTGATTGGAAGTGTAACGCATTTTGGAGACACTCTACTTCACCTACTTGTTACTAAGATGCACAAAGAGCTTGCTTTGATGGTTTTCAGAAGAGATAGGTCCCTGATGAAAGCCTGCAACAAGCAGTCAGAGACACCCCTGCATTGTGCTGCAAAGGTTGGTAACATTGATATCATTCAAGCTCTCATTCAATTTGCTCCCGATGTGGTCAAGGATGCTGTCAGAGAAACGGACAACAACGGAGACACAGCTTTGCATGTGGCTGCCAAACATGGCTATGGAGATGTTGTCCATGAATTGATGAAGAAGGATCTAGGTGTGGCATACATGTTTAACAAGGAGGGGCTGTCTCCATTGTACATAGCTACAGTGGGAGGATATACTTCCATGGTTAAAACCATGTTAAAGGATGCTCCTCTTCTTGCATGTGAACAGTATTTAAATGGAATGTGTCCAGTTCATGTAGCTGCATGAGTCGGCAACATAGAACTGGTTGTGCATTTCATGGAAGAATACCCAGATGATGCAAAACTTTTGGATCATTGTAGACGGAATCTTTTTCACATTGCTGCAGAAGAAAACGAGGTGAACATATTTAAGAAAATATTTCAAATGCATAAATCGCAGATCCAAATTATGGGTGAAAGCCTGATTAGTGCAAGGGATTACGATGGAAATACACCATTGCACATAGCAACAATCAAGGGGCACACTTCGGTTATGATCGCTATTTCTGAACTCGATCTGACTAGCGATGTTGGAGCAGTACGAAACAATCAAGGGCTAACACCATTTGATCTTTGGATGAATCAAATAGAAAAAAATGCTACTAAGGTATGACTAAATTAACAAAACATTCATTACAATTACTTCATGGTAATTTTAAATCAGTTCGTATTTTTTCCCCCAAGCAATAGCATATTAGTAAATTAGGTGATCAATGCATGACAGCTTGAATGCAATTAGCTCTTTCACCCTCGACGCCTTATTCATAATTTGAGTTGCTAGGATATTCTTCTTGTTTTTCCTTTTAAAAAAGGCTTGTTGCCCATTCCATTGCTGAAATAGTTAAGAGTGAGTCTATGGTACTATGCATAGCACGGATGGGTCCGTACTACTGTTCAATATCTTCGTTTTTTAAATTATAACGGTCGATCCGAACCGTTCAACATAATATCCATATGAATATGTACTTGATGACAAAATTTTACATTTTTTAGAATTTTTTTACTATTATTTTAGATAGGTAGAAAATCACTGTTTTTGGATGGTCAAGAATTTTCAGATCAAGTGATTTTCTACCTATCTAAAAAAATAGTAAAAAAAATTCTAAAAAATGTAAAATTTGGTCAACAAGTACATATTCATATGGAAATCGTGCTGAATGGTTCGGATCGACCGTTAGAATTTTGAAAACGAAGATATTGAACCGTAGTACGGACCCATCCGTGCTATGCATAGTACCATAGGCTCACTCAATAGTTAAATACAGAGGAGGATATTCTTCTTGTAATTATCTGACGAATATAATTTGACAGTAAATGTACCAGTTGATACTATTTGTTGCTGTTTTATTTAATAAATATATCTTTTTGTATTACAGGATATGAAACGCAACATTAACTCTTTTTTTGAGGATAATGATCGTCGTTTTACTGAAAATTTGTTTGACAAAGTCATGAAATCTGACCAAAATAAATGGGATAGAATTCAAGTTATTGGATTGGGCTCCGTACTTATTACAACTATAACATTTGCTGCTGCATTTGCAATCCCGGGAGGTTACAACCAATACAATGGCACACCAATTCTAGGAAGGAAATACATGTTCAAGGCCTTTATCTTGGCAAACACCCAATCATTTGTGCAAGCATTTACAAGCCTATTTACGCTTGTCTCGATTGCTCTAGTTGATCCTGATGCTGCTGACCTCTACTATGCAACATACACATTTATTTCAGCAGCGGGTTGTATGGTGTTGGCATTTGGATTAGGTTCGTATGTGATACTTGCTCCTGTTAGCTTGCCCATTGCCATCATCGTGCTTCTTAACACTCTTCTTTTGGGATCACCTTTCATGTACAATTCTATTGAGTTCAACAAATCCTGTTTTACATTTTTTCTTGATATCTTTGGTATTAAAACTACTGTCGGCTTCGATTTAAATAAGTGGGTGGTCTTCCAAAATATGGTCTCGCCTCTATTGTTGATCTTCCTCTTTGCACTAGCGTAACCAGCAAAGCTGTACTTCCATTTTCTCTATCTGTGGTTATGTTTATTATTTACCCAAACAATTAATTAATTATTGGACATGTTTGTACCTAATTTTTTTTGAGTCGTTGCAGCTGTTTTTGTTCTTCCAATTGTGGTTCTAAAATATTTGTACTTGTTTATGTTGATATATTTTACAAAGACAGTATAGAAGATTTGATATGTAAAGGTTGAATGGTCTATTGATTAATTGATGATTTACAGAATTTACAGAGGTGTATTTATAGGCCAATTAGTCTCTGATCTTTCCTAATTATATAAGATTGCTAACTGTCGTTGCTTCCTTAATAGAGGATTCTTAGCGGTAGCCGTTGTTGTTGTTTTTTTATGAAAAGAAAATAAGGATCTAGTCCTTGTTGATTTCATTAATCATAAAAGGTTTCAACTTGAAACCAAATACAGAATCTTAATGATATTCAACCTAGTTGAATATAGAAAGAAAAAAAAAAAAAAAAAAAACTGGAAAAAACTGACATAAAAACTGATAAAAGTAAAACAGAAAATTGCTAAAAAAACAGGGATTAAAATGCAAAAATTGTAAAACTCTTCTTGCCAGTGTATGAAGATAACTACACTGTTTTTGAACTCCGGCCGCCAATACTTGCATCTTTTTGTGTTGCTCTCTTATACTTGACTGTTTTCCCACATATAACCATCTGTAACAGTATTCCTTCATTTAGTTTGTTTTCTTCTTCAGTCAACCGTTCTGTATCATGCCAGAATGGATTCCAAATATATCCCAGCTGCACAATTTCGTACCAGTATCCTATATACACAGGTTTGCACAGATTCAGTAATTATAGCTGAATATTCTTAAACTTAAGGGATTTGCTAACTTGAGCTGCCAGAGTTGGTGGTTATTGGATCCGGATCCAGTGCTTCTGAAGGCACCAATTTTAGCAATGAATTGTACGGATCTGCTATCGTAGCGCACTAAACAGTGTGTTTTGTCTATTAATTTAAGATAGGAAGAGAGAAGGAAAAGGCAATGCAGAGAAGAAATTAGAGCTCGAAAGAGAGATTGGGAAACTAATTGAAATGTCTTCATTCGCATGTATTGATTATATGTACAGAGGTTCTATTTATAGGACGTTATAATTAGTAATCTAATCTAGTGAACGGCTAGAAGTTTGTATAACAAACATCTATAACAACATCTGTAACGAACTGTGTGAAGAACTGGATGTATCCAGTGTATGCTTATCAGGAGAGCATCAACGACGGAAAATCGGTTCCCAAGTTCAAATCCAGGAATTCTCAAATCCTTATACATAAAACATGATCAACTTGTAACTAAAATAGAGAGCAAGCCTCGCACTGAAAAATAAAAGAGGTGGCTGTGTGTATATTTGCAAAAAGCCCAAAACTACAAAGCACCAAAGATATATTTGAATTCAGGTTGTAATTCCTCCCACGGGCTTTCTTTGGACCGTCATAATTAAACCCATAATACAATTTCTTTTAGACCTTATCTTTGACTCATTGCAGATAGAGTGGGAAAAATAGTATGGCAGAGTCGACGCACGTGTGACTCTTACCTATACGTGTCGTGCCTCGCGTACAGCAAAAAAAATCATCAGAGACCGTGACTCTTAGTTAAGGCGCCGGTCACTGAAAGTCCAAACCGATCACTGAAAGTTCAAACTGGTCGTTGAAGGCATCGTCGCTGATACTTGCTCGATGATCTGAATGATGTCATCCGGATCGCTGATAAGTTCTAGCTGAATGACGTCATCCCAGTTGCTGAATAACGGTATCTTGACCGTGATTTACATTACATACTCTCTTTACCGAGTCCGACTAGTATGGCATCATTGTCATTTCAGCCTATATAACACCAACTCCAAAATTTACCGAATCAACTTCTAATGGTGATTCTAAACCGATCTACTTCATTAGTTGTGCGTTACATGCAAATTTTATAATTTTTTCGAATTTATTTAGTATCAAGTCAAGCGGTCAAATGTACGAGTTTTTAAGTTAATTTTAACGCATTTATTTTCCAACATTTTTCATTTTTCAATATTTGTACAAGGGAAACTTCGGTATAATTTGCTTTGGAAGGCGGCGGCTGGATCAATATCTTCCCAGTCCCAGGTACTGTAGAGGATTATCCGCACTTTACGGTTTGAGATTCGGACTAGCGCAGGAGCAGTATTATTGAGATTCGTTCCGAGTTAAAAAGAACCGTCCGGATCCACTATTTGTAAAAGATTTCCTTTTCAGGTATCTGGAGGATGTGAATTCCTACAAGGCTGCTTCATTACATAGTATATACCTACCACCGGGTAAAACTTGCACTATACCTACCAGTGGCGACTGAGAAGCGATCGGCATCGTCGGAGGAGAAGATCCGCCTTTTTTAGCTCAAGTTTGTCGAGGTAATTGGTGAGTCTCTCTCTCTCTCTCTCGCTTTCTCTCACTCCCTTTGATTGGTCTTTTTTAATTACCAGCAGCCGGTTCTCTTTGTGCTGGAGATCTCCAGTTGTGTCCTTTCTAAGTAAGAACCCATTCAATCCATGTTCGTTCGGAGTTGTGACTATTATCTGCTTCAAAATTGCTCTATCTGATATAAATTTATTTTGATCTGCTTCAAAATTGCTCTATCTGATATAAATTATTTATTTTTATCCGCTTCAAAATTGCTCTATCTGATATACATTTATTTTGATCTTCTTCAAAATTGCTCTATCTGATATAAATTTATTTTGATCTGCTTCAAAATTGCTCTATCTGATACAAATTTATTTTGATCTGCTTCAAAATTGCTCTATCTGATATAAATTTATTTTGATCTGCTTCTTTTCTTTTGATCCTTTTGTTGGAAGTTTGGTAAGAGATTACAGGAGATTTAAAAAATGAAGTACCTGTGTGGAAAATTTGTGGAGAAGATACTAGATATGGCGTTTACTGCAGCAATTGGTGAAATTATATCCTATGTCACCGCATGGTGTTGGAATCAGGCAAGTGTTCAAGAAATGCGTAGAAAATTTGAGGAGCTTTTAGTTAGGGCAAAAATGGTAAACCCTACAGCCCAGCAATCAAACACTGCAAATTTGCAGGTCAAACAATTGCTGAGAGAACTCCAGAATGAAGCAGAGCAAGGTAATTATTACACCATTAATTCTTTTACTACATTGTCTCCAAGGAAAATTGATTTTCCTGATTAACTGGAGATGGTTCAAAGTTTCACTTCCACCTTTTAGGCTGATGGGAAGTGAACTGGAATGCTTTCTGGTAGAGTCACAGCCATCAGCTTCTTTGAAGCAATGTTGCATGGATACTACATGAATACAATATGAGACAATTTTCTAAAATCTTAGGATGAAGTATGTTTCATCTATATGCATATTTTATTACTGATATTGCAATATGTTTTACTTTGCCAACTAATTAAAAAAATATTAATTTTATTTGTTGTTTGTTTCTAAGAAAATGAGAACATGCAAATCTGAAAATATATAAATATTCATTTTGCTCTTTCAAAATATACAAAATTCAAGTTACTAAATGGTCATATGGGTGAGTAATAAACATAATAGAGTAATTGTAAGTAAGATATCTTGAAAGAAAAATAAATCAATAGCCATGTCAAAGGGCATATACGAAAAGATCAAATTTCAATATTGTCTCGTGGGGAAAATCATAATGTATCCATGAATTTTACTATACAAGAGAGCTTAAAAAGCCTTGTAGGCCATCAGAGAATGATTTTTGAGAGGCCAGAATTGTCTTGAACAAACTTTTGCCGAGCGCTGGTATTAAATGTGCGTGATTCTATGAATAGACTTCTACTTGGATACGCCATGTGTCTAGGGTGTATACAATACTTTTTTTGTACAACCATACCTGATACAGATATGTGTCCAATACTACTATGACGTAGTTCACAGGCTATAATGCAGCATAGCTTTGAGGATCTGCATATTCTACTTTTTACTTTTCCCGACTCCCTAAGCTTGAAAAAACCTGTTTTTACTAGCATATGACCTCTTATCCAAACTTGACTAATAGGTAAAGAACTACTTGATGGTCAACCGACACCAGTCAATCTGAGCAATGCTAAGAAAAGGTTTGAGAGAATAAGAATAGTTGCGTCAAAGTTAAATGATTTGCTTCTCAGCAATGCAAGAGAAGCTGGTGTTTATCCTAAGATCAAGCGGCCTCAATTCAAACCTCGCTACCTTAACCGTCGAACCAGGTTCCAAGGTCTCTCTCTCTCTCCCTCTCACAAACACAATTGCTACATATGAACATGGTTCTTAAGCAGTGATTTGTATTGTGCAGTTATTCGTAGCTATAATTCTTAAAGATCAAGATGGAAGGAAGTGAACATGGAAGAAAAGCTATCAGGTTTTTAACTAGAAGAACAAGTCTCTCTCTGAATTGTTAATAATTGCTTTTGTAATGACCAAAATTACATACTATTGGTCTTCATTTCATATAATGTTCTACAGGTGATATACATGGTAACCAAGTGTAGGCTCTCTGGGTAAGTAAACAAGATTACCAACCCTGTAATGTAACTTTTGTACCTGGCCGGCAGAATTTTTTACTTTTAGAAATTATATAAAAATAATATAAGGTATTGGATGGATTGCAGTGAAATTTTGATACAATAGAAGGAACCAAACCAATAGTCTAGTTCCTTTAGCTGCCACACCAATATTCAAAACCACACCAGAGTTGGGCCCCTAAAGGGAGAAGAAGGGATAAGGAAAGGAGGCTCCACCTATATTTAATGGGCTAAAGGGTTACTTCAGTTATGGGATTTTCTACGGCACTGTCCATACCTGCATGAGTGGTTCGGTTCCTTCTATTGCATCAAAATTTCACGGCGATCTAATATCCTAAGTTATTTTTATATAATTTCTAAAAATAAAAAATTCTGCTTGCCAGGTATTAGTCTCAGTCTTTCATTTTGTACAATGCTCTACAGGGAGAGAAGAGCACCTGGTCCGTCTTTGATTTGTATGAATATATATTTTTTTTGGATATTATTAAACATTATAATAATTTTTTTTCATCATTGTCCTCGTGAATTCATTCGCTTTTGGTTCCGCCATATATGGGACATTTGTCTTTTTTTTTTTTTTTTTTTTTTTTTTTTTTTTTTTTTTTGAAATGATTGGTAGCAGCTACCAATGTTTACATACATGCAAACCAAACAAGGATTACCAACAGGGAATTGATACAATGAAATGTTTACATAATATGGGATATTTGTCACTGCTGTCTTTTTAGCGACATCAGGTGCCACTAATTGTAGATGCTAGTTTTCTCATCACATTCACGATAAGGTTTTAGATTAATAAAATTTGACCTTCTTTGCCATTCTTGGTGTTCCTCGTCAATCCAAATGGACGAGATAGAAAAGGGGAAGAGAGGAAAGAAGAGAAAATGAGAAAAACAAAGGGACCAAAGAGCAATCTTTAGTTTTGATCAATTTATGTGCAAAGCACCATGGCCTCACTCTTGTATTAGCACGAATTGATAGTCTGAAATGTGTATCTGACATTAATGAGTGGATTTTGTGCTGTAGAGTTGAAACAAAAGCGTATATAGTGTTCACATGTGCATCAACGTTGGAGAATAAGATGTAAATTTTATTTAGGACAGTATTTAGTATTTTAAATTATATTTTGAACAAATCTTACATTTACTTTGCTCGGTTTAATTTCTCATCTATCAAATATATTGTTCACCGTGAGAGCAAACAAAATATATTTCCATATTTTCTCAATTCCAAGTGGATGGATGGATGAAGAAATCAACGACAACTGAGAGCAAGTATTGGCTTGCATATTTAGGCCTTGTTCGGCCGTTCGGCCGCTCCACCGTTCCCGCGGGAAAAGAAAAATTCAGTTCGATTGAATTTTGTTTTTCCCACGTGAATAGTAATTTTTAGTTCAATTCTCATGTCCATGCCCATTTCCAATGGCCCGCCGAACGGGCCCTTAGTTGGTAAATATACGCTGGGCTGGTGCTTTCACTTTCGCTCTCAGCCATACAAAGCACGGGAGAGGGGGGTGTCCAATGCCCATCGGACCAAACTTGGTTTGATGGACGGTTTCTACCGTCCGATCCACTTCAAAATCTATGCGCGTTACTTTAATATCCGTGTTGTTTGCTTTAATATATGTGCACACAGATCTTGAAGTGGATCGGACGGTAGAAACCACCCATCGAACCGAGTTTGGTCCGATGGAAATCGGACACCCCCCTCTCCCACAGAGCACTTGTTAAATTTGAAAGATTTCATCAAAGTTCGCACTGGCAAAAGTTTTTGTGTCAGGATTTTGTTAGCAGCAATGCTGACAAGCGCATTGTATTGTAATTATCAGTATCAAACAATATTATATTGACATATAATTAAAAATACATATATAACACTAAATTATTATATTGACATATGTAATTAAATAATAAAAAATGAGGAGCATTAGTCCCCATTTGTTCTTACAATCTTACTAGATCCACCCTGCCAACCATGCTTATGTGATTTGCTTCAAAACTTTGGCTTTTGAATGTCACTTGGAGGGTGGATACTGGATATATTGCACATTTAGGTCTTGTTTGTGCACGTTACTGTGCACGTGGAAAAAGAAAAATTCAATTCATATTGCATATTTAGGTCCTGTTCGTGCATGTTATTGTGCACATGAAAAAAAATTCAGTTCAAATACCCACATACACAGTAACGCGCGAGTAGAAAAAAAAAATTCAATTGAATTTTCTTTTCCTACGTGCACAGTAATGTATACAATCAGGCCTTATTAGATTTTGTAGTTTTGATACATTCACAAAAGTTCCATTTTCTTTCCCGAGTCAAAAGACCAACGGGCTGAAAGCCCACAACCGACGTCTGCTATTGTTGTTCTGAAGCATGGGCTATTCTGGAACTTTACATTTCGAAAATTTGCCGTTGAAGGTTGGGTTTTGTATTCGGATAGTACAATTACAATCGTCTCCCAGTCTCCAGTCTCCACCACAGAACAGAGATTCACCAATCCATCATCTCTCATCCCTCATCCCTTATGAAATGAAATCTCAGGATAAAATACAACAAATTAGAAAATGGATACCATACACACGTAGCACACACAACAATGTCGAACAAGAAAAATTGCTCAAGTTCACCTTCTCTGTAGAATGTAGGATTCTAGTTCCTCTCAATCTCCGTCCATGGCGTCTCTGCCTTCTCTTCTTATTAGTGGTTCTACTCTTCCCAAACTTGACGATTACTCGAGAAAACTCTCCCATGCCTCTCTCGTAATTACCTCTCTCTCTCTCTTTCTCTCCAAATATTTATTTTTCTATACATAACCCTTGAGTTTTACTTTTTCTGTATCAGGATCTTTCTAACCAGCAAAACCCAAGAAAGCTTGGAATTAAATCGGAGACTTCACCACAGCCAGTTGATTTTAAACAAGCGCTTAACCTCCTAAAGGAAGGCACTCAAGTCAACAGTACCATTTATGGACCCCTCCTCCACCAATGCAGCAGCATCAAATCCCTTTCCAGTGCCAAAACCCTTCATTCCCACACCATCAAAACGGGTTCGTATAAAGATTCCTATATAGCTACAGCTATAGTCAATGCTTATATGAAATGTGGTGCCCCTGGTCATGCACGGAAGGTGTTCGATGAAATGTCCGAGCGAAACATTGTAACATGGACGGCGCTCATCAGTGGTTATGTACAAAACTCAGATCCACAAAATGCCGTAAAAATGTTTGTAAGTATGGTAGAGTCAGGCTGGAAGCCCGTAAGTTTCACATTTTGGGCTGTATTAAATGCATGCTCAGACTTGTACGATCTCAAATTAGGTGAACAAATCCATGCTTGTATAATAAAATCCGGGGTTAACTCAGCAGTAGCAATGGATGGCTCTTTGTCCAACATGTACTCAAAATGTGGTAACTTGGAAAACGCAGTAAAGTGCTTCAAATGTTCTGAATTTAAAGATGTGGTCTCTTGGACGAGTATTATATCAGCATGCGCCGACAATGGCAACCCAGGTTTGGGTCTAAAGATTTTTATAGATATGCTACATGAAAATATATGTCCCAATCCAGTTACACTTACCAGTGTCTCAGGATTGTTTTGTGTGTCCCAAGACCTGCAGCTGGGCCCCACAAAACAATACCATGCATTTTGCATTAAATTAGGGGGCGAATCAATTTTTCAGGTGAGAAATTCTCTGATGTACATGTACTTTAAATGTGGTGAAATTGAAGATGCAACAAGATTGTCTGAGAACGCAACAAGTTTTAATTTGGTCACAATAAATGCGACTATTGCGGGATTATCTAAGATAGTGAGTTCAGCTAAAGATGATATGGAGGCCTATTCTGCAGGGTTAAAGGCTTTTAATCTTTTTGTGAAGTTGAATCGGTCATCAACTAAGCCTGATAGGTTCACCTTCCCCAGTGTTTTAACGGTTTGCAGTGGCCTTATGGCTTTGGAGTGTGGAATGCAAATTCATGCGCAAATGATGAAATCAGGGATCTTATCCGATTTTGTTGCGGGTACTTCTTTGGTTAATATGTACGGTAAATGTGGGAGAATTAACAATGCAATCAAGGCATTCGATGAAATGCCCACCAGAACTGTTATCTCCTGGACCACTATGATTGCTTCCTATTCGCAGAATGGTTTGTACAATGAGGCTATTGAACTATTTGAAGAGATGCTTGCTGATGGGGTTAACCCTACATTGGTATCATTTATTAGTGTATTGTCTGCTTGTAGTTATGCTTGTTTAGTTGACAAGGCCGAATACTATTTCAAGCTGATGAAGGACCACTATGATATTCAACCGGGAATGAATCACTATGCTTGTATGGTTGATATGTTTGTGCGGTTGGGTCGGTTAAACGATGCCTTTGAATTTATAAAGAGGGAAAATTTTGAACCGAATGAGGCCATTTGGTCTATTCTGATAGCAGGTTGTAGGAGCCATGGTAACACCAATCTAGCCTTTTATGCAGCCAATCAGCTACTTGAATTAAAACCAAAGATGATCGAGACCTATGTACTGTTGTTGAACATGTATAAATCAGCTAAGAGATCGCATGACGTATCAAGAGTTAGACAGATCATGAAAGATGAGAACATACCAACCATACGAGACAGGAGTTGGATCTCAATCAAGGGTGTGGCAAAATATTTTGTAGCCTCTCATAGGCCTCACTCCAAGAATAAAGAAATTTTTGATTTTCTCGAGGAATTGATTGAGAAAGCTAAAGGGATGGGGTACGTGCCTTATAAAACTGGAGATACATCTGATGAAGAGGAGGAGAAAAGGGTAATTCGGCCAGTTAGGCACCATAGTGAAAAATTGGCACTTGCCTATGGATTGATAAACATGTCAAATGGTGAAGCAATTAGGATTTTCAAGAACATATCCATGTGCAAGGATTGCCACTCTCTTCTAAAGTTGGTTTCTGTTCTTACAGAAAGAGAAATAATTGTCAGAGATAGTAAGAAATTTCACAAATTCAAGGAAGGGGAGTGCTCTTGTGGAGATTTTGGAGTAAACAAGTGAAAAAATAATTAGGCTTTGGTACCATCTTTCTTTTGCTTCAAATTTTACAATGTACAATCATGAGATAGTTTTGAAATTTCCAACTCTTTGATTTATTTGGAACTTGTACAAGACCAAGTGAAAAATAAACATCCATTTTATACAAGACCATGTACATCAGAGAATTTCTCACCTGAAAAATTGATTCGCCCCTAATTTAATGCTTATCTTGGTCTTGTATAAAATGGATTTTATATTTGGAACTGTTTTTTTTATTGGAGTTAACAAGGGAAAAATTTTAGGCTTTGGTACCATCTTTCTTTTGTGTGGCTGCTCTGGTGCGAAACAAACATTTTTTTTTTTTTAAAAAGGTGGTATTTATACCACCAGCTTTCTATTAATAAAAGCTTTTAACAACCCTACATATCTGTGTAATTACCCTCATCTACTCACAAATGCATCCCCACACAAGTTCTCTTACTATAATTTTCTTTATAACCCACAAATATACTTCTTCCATTGCTTTCCTAAACGGCCATCGAGTAATATATCAATGAGGGAATCAAAGAAGCCATAGATTTGGCTGTTTTGAGTACCTTATCAGAAAAACAAATTTTATTTCATTCTAACCATACAGTCCAACTGTCTGTGTGATTACACAAAATATGATCTCACAGTATTTTCTATCCTTACCTATAAATTCACATATGTATTGCCATAATTCATGAACAATATTAAAATGAAACTAACAATTATGAAAATTTGCAAACCATAGACATATTGGTTTAACATGTGGGCACTGCAAACATATTGGTTTAACAGCATAAAATCAAAAATCCATGCATATTGGTTTAATCAGAAATCAGCAACCCATTTAACAAGGGGAATTTCTTTTAATCATGTCTCTTGCAACAGAAAGTTCCATCTAATTTTATCTCTTAATTACATACCTAGGAACTTAAAAATTGTGACATCATATAGGGGGTAAAACACTTTGAAGACTCTCAAAAGAAAAAGAAAAAGAAAAAAAACACTCGGGAGAAATTGATAATAGTCTCTTAAACTAAAAAACATTTCATTTAACTATAATCTATATTACACCACAAGTATTACAATATGAGCTTCTAGGAAAAGAAAAAAAATAAAATAAAAGTAGTATTTGATATGGAGCTAAGATCAACAAGCCTCCATATCAAAGGTGTGGTACATGCAACAGCGTGTTGGAAACTCAGTTTTCGACAATAAAACTCGGAGTTGGAGTTGGTTCACATCCGGTACCATTGTGCCCCTATTGCCTCTCTTTTTACTGAATTTTCCTGAGATTAGCTCTTCTTCCAAGTTATCAATCCAAATCTCATTTCCTCCCAAATAAGGGCTGTAAGAAACCCGCAAAAGCTGAAACCGGCCTGGCATGAGCCTCAGGCTCATACTGCAAACATCAAAAACAGTGCAACTAACCCATAATTTATGCTCTAATAGGATTTTTAGTACATTAACCCAATGTTGAAAGCACAGCTTATCACGGAGTAGCTTTCCTATAATTTTTGCAGCTAGCGGTGATCCTTGCATTCTCTTTGCTATTTCTCTCCCAATTATTGCTAATTTCGGGTGGTTATCTGGATTAGTGCTACCAAATGCATGCTCCTTAAAGAAAAACCAGTACTCTTCCTTACGAAAGCCGGTTAATTCAATTGGTTCAACTGTACCAAATTTTATCACTGCCTCCTTTGATGGACTTGTAGCAATTACTTTGCTTCCTTTCATTCCGCAACTCAAGTAGTCGTGTAGTACACTCCATGTTATCTCATCCACATCCAAAACATCATCAAGGACTATGAGAAATCTCTCCCTCTTTAATTGCTGTTTGATTAAAAACCGTAACCTGAATAAATTGTCTTCATCGTGGAAATTGTCAGTACAGCATGATTGGTTCAGGATCTTTCTCAGAACCAAAACCAAGTCCGATTTTGTTTCAATGCACAAAACCGAAATGAATATTATAAGTGAGAACTGACTGCGCACCCTTTCGTTGTTGCAAGCATGGATTGCGAGTGTTGTTTTCCCCATTCCTTCAGCACCTAGCAAGGCAAGAATGTCGACTCTTTGATCATCTCTTGTACTCGATAGGAATAAGAAATTGATTACTCTCTCCATTTCCACTTGCCGGCTAAAAACTCGACCTTTCTCCATGTAGAGAGGAGTTCTGATAGTGCGAGAGATAATCGGTTGGCATTTCTCCAATAATTTTCTAAATTCACTTACATCATAAACTGCATGCTTCAACCTCTGCAATACATTGCTTAACTGAGTTATCTCCTCATCACCCATTACCATGCTCTTCGCACGTTTAAATGAAGTGCGGATACGCTTGGAAATGTTGTGAGGAGAAGGGATGTAATTTTTACTTTTTTTGGTATTTTTCTTCCTGGCCTTCTCTTTGAATTCTAGCATTCTACTGTACCTGAAGGTTTCAAGCACATAGTCTGCTTGATATGCAGTGTGGATTAAGGTTCTTAGCCATTGAAGCAATTGCTCGTTCGTGATCCACCTTCCTTTAGATTCCTCCATGGCGCTTTTGATCTTTGGTACCAGTTGCTTTATTGTTTCTAAGTTCTCATCAACCGATGTGTATTTCGAATACCCATCGATAATGAAAGAACTTCCCTTGCTAACTATCTCAGCAATGAAAGCACCCATGAATACACCGATTACAGCCGAAGTACTGAATAGTTCATGCATCTTCAATTCTGTTAATTGAGAAACAAATTAAATAACATGTCAAAAGGGCCAGTAATTTTATAAATTTTACATATACATAATTTAATAAGATAAATCTTTGCACATTTCCATGCACAATAAAAATAGCTCATTAGGCCATGGACAAAATCTCGAAGTCAAGTCACTATCAATAGAGAGATATATATTGTATTTGCAGCCACAGGTAAGGTTCCAAAAAAGAGAGAGGATCATAGATATCAGTCAAATATACTATACTACAAATTAGGCTTTGTAATAAAATGGTATGAATGCGGAACGGAGAATGAAGATGCTATAAAAAAAAAAAGCCGAATTTTTTATTTTTTTAGAAATATTTAAATTAAAATGTCAGATAAAAGAGATGAAGTTTTTTTTTTTAATCTCATGGAAGAGACTGAAGTCCTATGTTACCCCGAATTCAGATACTCCATATTGGGTCCCATGCCCGTATTGGGTATGTATCACATATTGATAGACATCCGATACGTTTTCGATACGCCAGCTGGCGTATCCTTAATTCTCTGATACAGCCTTCGATACAGATCTTTTTGTCTGGATACGCACCCAATACGTCCGATACATTTTTAATACGCACTGTGGACCGCGCAGATACTTGTACACTACATCATGAGGATTGGTCTACCATGAGCCTCGCAATCATCAATGCCCAAAATTAATTCTTTTAAGACCCTTTGATTCTCAATCAAGACATCTACCACTACACTAGATACTCTTTGTTGCTAGAATATATATCTATAGTATAATACAAGTTTTTAGTTAATAATATAATTAAAATAATAAAAAGATATACATAAAATAGGTTGTATTCTAGATTTTTGAAAATTATCGTATCGCCGTGTTCGTATTGTATCCGATACGATACCCATATCCATGCAACAAAGGGTCGGTCCCTTCCGTGAGATGGAAAAAAAAAAGAGTAATCAATATGTTTTTTGGTACATTTTATTTTTATATTTCTAAAATTAAAATTTGGGTAAAAATGTACACTGATTCATAAAAAAAAAAAAAAAAAAAGAACTAGCAATGTACTATATCACCAATGACTAGGGGTGTTCATCGGTTCGGTTCGGTTTGAACCGAACCGAACCAAACCAAAGTTTTATTTTGGTTTGTTCGGTTTAAACCGAAATATATCAATTTTTAATTTAAAGCAATTATTTTGTAATAAACCGAAGTATATTAAGAAATAAATTCGAGTATTAAGAAATAAATCGGGATATTAAGAAATAAATTTGAGTATTAAGAAATAAATCGGGATATTAAGAAATAAATCGAAGTATTTAACGCAATTGACTAAGAAATAAACCGGGGCGGTCCGGACCAAATTCATAATATATAAAAGTTCGGTTGGTTCGGTTATTTCAGTTTTGAAAATTTCAAACCGAACCAAACTGAAGTTATAATTCGGTTTTAAAAAACAAACCGAACCGAACCATTAAACCGAAAAAACCGAACCGTTTGAACCGATCTAATTCGGTTCGGTCCAAAACCGATTAAACCGGACCCAATGAACACCCCTACCAATGACAAGCTGAAAATCAATTGCTATAGTTCTCTACTGTATATAATAGGAGTAGATTATTCATTAAAAACCCAAATCCCATTTGACATGAGGGAAAAAAAAAAAAAAGGTACCTCTGTCTATTATCTGAAAATGATGAATGATGTTAAGGAGAAATGGGTTATGATGCTTTACAACTTTCTGAGGCTGATATATATAACTGAATGATTATGAGGACAAATAGGTTATGTTGCTTTGCAACTTTCTGAGAAGTCTCCGTTAAATTTCCTAGAAGTTGGTATAGATGCAAATTGATCAGGTTTGGTTTAAGGGAAATTAAATTAGGACATTAGGATAAATAGCTTAATAATATCCCAATAGTTGTTTAAATTACCAATGGGCTACATGGTATCTAGATCTTCTGTGGCGAGCACGACGAGTGTCAATGTTGTCAGGTAAGAAATTTGGTAAGTTCTAATACCACCCATAGTAACATCATTTGTGAGTTATTCGCGAATAATTTGGATTTGAGTCTGAGCCGATTGAAACGACGTATAATTCAGTTAAACGAATTTTTTCCAAATTATTCGCGAATTTTACAAATTTTACAAATTATTCATATTTTGTTTGAGAAAACGTTTTGCCTTTCTCGGACAGTAGCAACTTGCACGTCCTTTCTACATTTATTAAACCACTATTGTAGAGTTGGGACAAATACATAAGACAATTTTCTCATTTGAAACTCTATATGTTGTTAGACGAAATGGCTCTCATAGGCCTATACACAATACTTTTTTACTATTCTTTTTTACTACATCACCACACTCTTGATCTTCTATGGTGAATACAAGTAGCGTCTTGTATCGTAAATAATTGGTAATGAATTAAATATGCACCGTCTCGTATTGTAATTCCGAATCAATTCCGAACTATGCCCAAATTATACCTGAATCACGAATTTTTGATCTAGCCAAACCGAACCCGAATTATTCATCTGTTACTATAATACCACCTAAGCAATGAGCTTGCATCTGAAATTTATAAAATCTTAAGCAAGAAAATAAATTGTTCTAAAAGAGAGCTTCAAGTATTGCAAGGAAATAGCCATCAGGCTGCACCGCTGGAGACAACAATGTAGCTTTCACAAAAAAATCCCTGTAGTCCCCGTCCCCTTGAATTTAGTAGGCCGACAACGGTTTTGCAAGAGAGCAGTTTTGGTCCGATTTCCATCAAAATCAAATTTGGATACGATGGATTCCATAACCCGGCCGTTTCACTTTTAAGATCTGTGTGCACAAATATTTAAGCAGATTTACGGAGATATTAAAGCAAGATGCACAAACCTTAAAACAAATCGAACGGCTATAGAACCCATCAAACTCAATTTGAGTCCGATGGGCATCGGACCCAAACTCATCTCGTTTTTGCAAACCATCAACTGATGAAAAAGGCGATCAATGATTACAAGTGATTGGAGTTCCTTTCGTAATGAAAATGGATTAACCCATGCATGATGCATAATATGATGTCATACCTGAAACATAAATAGAATAAACATAGGGTTGATGTCATATCCGAACTCGGTCGAGATATGAATGAGTGTGAACTTAAAAATTGGGCTTTTGCTACAACAGCATAATTCAACATCGCATTTAATTTCTGTGGGCTGTTTATTAATTTTCTTTTCTATAATACCCACATGAAGGCAGAGTTCCATCGCTGTAGCTATCAATGACTTCAGAACTTTGAATTCCAATTTCCAAGCTTGAATGTCTTTTACCAGTGGGTCAGTGGGTGCAGCTGGGCTGGTTGTAGTTAGTTACTTCTGTCTCAGACAGCAAGGTTGCAAAAAGTTTGGGACCATCTGATTTAGATCTCAGGACCTAAGTTTTGGACCATATGACTACACAGATGCACATACATATATTAGTATATAAATTTGCCATGCGTCAATAGGTAACAACACCACCCCCCCCCCCAATCCTTTACATAAGGCGTGCAATTAAATCAACTAAAAGATAAATTCGAGAAAGCACGAGTCTGACAATGAGTTATCTAAATCCATGGCAGATTGAGTTCTTACATCTACAGAATGTAAATAACCAACTAAATAGCTCGTTAGAAGCTCACTCGAAAAAAATGGAATCTACTTATCTAATTTTTACCGGGTCATTCCACCAAGCCTCGAAACATGTAGGACTACACATTTAACGGCACACTGGGTTTTACCAAAGAAATTTTCTCTGTTTCCACCATTTTAAATTATTTCCTTGTTATCTGACATAATTATCTCCAAATCCCTAGCATCTCTCTTCAATACATTGCCTAGCTTTGCAACTGCTTCCGTTTGTTGTAGCAAAACCTGTCAATTATAGAAAGAAGTGCTATTAATTAGGTTATTCTTGCCGATTAACCATACCAACCAGTTTCTACTAGGAAAGTCACAAGTCTAAAAGGTTTCAAATATACTATAACAGTTAACAGTGAATAGTAATTTCTTCACCTCTTGCAAGTCAAAAAGGCTTTGCTCATCAACTTTTGCCGAACTAGGTACATAAACAGGTCCGCCAGCCCCACCAGAGCTGATAAGCACACGTGACACTGACATAAGATTGTACACTCTCTTTGAAAGTTCTGATCCAGGCCCTTTTATCTGTGGCGTACATAGTCAAGATCAATACCGGATTAGAAATATTCAGAACTCAAAAGCACGATCATGGCATATATTAAAAAAAAAAAAAGCATGCCACATTCCTAAAAAAACAGAAGTTGCCAGAAAAGCTAAAAAATAAAACTGAAATCAAAAGCATGATCATGGCGTATGGTCAAATAAAAGTTGGGCATATTTCTAAAAATAGCAGAAAGCGTCTGAAAATATGCTAAAAATCCTGATATGCCTTCAGCATAACAAGCAAGAAGATGAAATGTACAGGGGAAATTATAATTTATAACAATTTCCTAATGCAAACAAAAGAAAGAGTAATGAACAATGAAAAGAAAATGGAAATACCCGCTTTGCCATTGTGAGGAGCTTGTCACGTAGCTGAGCCTCTTCATTTGTCAAGGGCATTCTAAAACCCTTATTCTCCAAGGCTTCCACTATTTTCATCATCTTCAAAGAAGAAAGAAAGACAAAAGGCACATAAAGTCAGAAGCATAATCTTTGCACCTGCATATAAAAATATTTTGAATTTTGCATTACATTGACGATGTGCAAGTTTGTACCTTCAAAAGACGCCTTTGAAGAGCTAATTCTTGTTGCTTGAGCCTTTGAATCCATGGCTGAGTGTCAGCTTGAAAATGCCTCTGAAGCTGTTAATTAATTCAATCCTTTTAATTTAAGATCTTTCTATTGGCTTACTGTCATGTCCAACAATGACTACGCAGATGTCCCCCAGACATTGAAAACAGCACAATTCCTTTGATCTTGACAGAATTCACAAAAGACAAATCTTTTTTTTTTTTCATTTTAATACAAAAATCTGTCACTATGCATATTTTTCACTCAATCTAAGTGGGAATAGACTGTTTCTCCAAGGGCAAAGGTGTGAAGAGTTATTGCCTCAATAATTCTATAGATTTTACAATTCTTTCAGGGGAAAAGGTGTGAATAGCTATTGTGAAAGTCATCGCAGCTCACAACTGGTTTTGGACCAATGCACTTCATTTTTTTTATTTGTTTTTTATTATTATTTTTTTGTATTTGGACCAGGAGCTGGAATTGGACTTGAAGGACTGACCAAGCTAGTCTACTAAAAGAAAGACTGCATCAAAAGTTAAACAGTGCAGAGAGGAAATTACCATTTTGACATTTGAATGTGTCATGCGCAATCTCTCAGCATCTGAAGAAATTACTTCATCTTGGAGCTACACATAAAGAAGCCAAAAGAGCATGAGAAGTAATTGTCTACTGCTTCCAGAAGTTTTGGCAGCTATTTTGATTGAACAAACAAAAGCAAGAAATGCAATGTATACCCACTTTTTAAAAAACATTGAAATGGGCACCATCTAAAAAAAAAAAAAAAACTACATCTGAAACTGGTATCATACTGGCCACTTTCCATTGGTTTCTGTGGCCACACAGACTGTATAAAATCATATACAGTTCCAAGTATCTTTCTGCCCTTGAACCAGCCATATTAACATCCTTTTTAAAAGCAGGGACAAACAAGCTTATATTCCATCAGCTTATATACCAGGGACTATTGCAGAATTCTGTTCATAAAAATGACTCCCCGGTAAAAGCTAGTTCTGGTATCAAGAGATGAGCAACTACTAAATCAAATGCAACATGTTAAACTCCACTAAAACAACATTTGCACTAAGCCACTAACTAAAACTAATATTTTGAAAACATAGAGATGATCCCACTGCCAACCTATCATTTTTTCTTTTGTCAAATTCCAATGACAACTTACAATAGTAGCAGCTACACTAAACTTTTGAAAACATAGATGCAATTCGGGCATAGAGATCCTTAAACCTTAAGACGGGCAGAGAGATCTTTAAATCCTTGAACAAGCTGCGGCCAAAGCCTCTCCCTATCTGAGCTCTCCATTCCTTCTAGCTTCCTCATAGCCTCTGCCCACATGGTCTACAACACCAAGTCCTTTAACTCGTTAAACATAATGTGCTCTAGAAAACATATAGAAGTCATCAGTACACAATAAAGGAAGGGAAATGGTATGAACACTCACATTTGGTACACTGATGGGCTTTGCCCTTGCTGCATGTTCTGTCACGCTAAACAACAGATGCTACAGGAAATAAAAAAGACAAACAAAGAGAATTCCATCAGAAAAATAAATGATAGGAACAAGCCTTTAAAATTAAGAAAGAGAAAAAGTGGCAAAATTAGAAAAGATAATTTTCAAGCTAAATTATTTTGAAATAATAGAAAAAGGGAAACATTAATAGAGAGAGAGAGAGAGAGCAAACCCGAAAGGCGTACTTGGGGTTGTCCTGCTCCTCCTTGTATGCATCTGCTATCGCCTAACAACAGAAATAATATAAACCATCAGAAAGGAGAAAAATACAAGCATTTTTGTCATACGCCATTCAATTTCAGAGTTTCACAGTTTTAATAGATTTGTTTAATCACATGAGCAAAGAGTAACAATGAAAGGCTATTAATTCCATGAACATATATGAAGAAATTTTCATATATTCATAGCACTGAAACCTATATAAAATATGGCTCCATTCTAAACCCAGCTTAAATAGCAAAGCATTGAATACTAAACACTTCTAAATGTCATTAAAAAAATCTACACAACATCATTACCTGTATATCTCGATCAGGAAGGGAATGGGGCAAAGGTGCAACCGGTGCCATCTGTGTTGTAATCGGCCCACCCAGAAGAAATGGAGATGGAGACAATTGCTGTTGCTGCTGCTGCTGCTGGGGAAACAATGGGGATGCGAAAGAACCACCAAATGCTGGTGTCGATGGTGTCCCAAATGCTGGTGTTGCTGAAGGTGCACCAAAAGCAGGTGTAGAAGGCATGCCAAAGGCAGGAGTTGATGATGGTGTACCAAACGCAGTGGTGCCTGATATATGATTGTGAGGCCCTTGTTTCTATTCATTAGAATAATTTAATGTATAAAGATGTGAAATGTGAAGATAGGACGTGCACTCCTCTCCCAAACTCTTTCAAAATTGGCCAAACTACCAGTTTTTTATTTCTTTCATATGTAGATAGGCAGGGAGAAAGGAAGGAAATTTTGTATGCTTCGTGAGAGTATGATTGATGCCTCAATTTTTTTTAGTTTTTGTAGAGGTGCAGATGATATATTGGGTTTTGCAGGTATAGAATCAAATTGCTCATTATTTATATGTTTATCTTACCTGACAGAGATGTGGTACCTTATGAACATCTCATTTAGTTAGTAATCCTTTCTAAATAATCTTTTTTTTCTTAATTCTAATTTTGGTTTAGTCTGTCTCTTATAACTGTATTAATGGATGTTAATCCACGCTATAACAAAAAAAAGGTACCAGTCAGGTAATGTATCAGTAAAGATTGGCCAGGATATGCTGGCATTCTTACTCAAAGTCTGCGCAAGGTTTGTCCGTTCCAGCACAAAGTAGACAACACAGGTTAGGTAAAGGCTTCAAATCATAATTGTATCTTTCATTCCTTTCCTTTTGGCACTTAATTTATGTGACCTCCATGCTGATCAATTTCCTTTTAGAAAAGTTCATTTCCTGGAAACGGAATTACAATGCCATACTAATAGTAGATGGACCTATAGTAAGCATTGCTAAAGAAGTACAAAACCATACCAAAAGCTGGAGTAGACGAAGGGGCGCCGAAACTCGTTGCTCCAAAACCTGGCATCGAAGAGGGAGCTCCAAAAGCTGGAGTTGAAGAAGGAGCACCGAAAGCGGGAGTGGAAGAAGGGGTGCCAAAAGCGGGAGTGGAAGAGGGGGTGCCAAAAGCGGGAGTGGAAGAGGGGGTGCCAAAAGCGGGGGTAGAAGAAGGGGTGCCGAAGGAGGGAGTAGACGTGGCGCCAAACATGGTTGCGTCACTCGGTTATTCTTCTCCTCCTCCTGCTCCGGCGACGCCACTCGCCAGTGACTTTATTTTTTAGAGTAGGGTTTTAGGCGCAATGACTAGTGTGAGTCGGGTTTGGGTTTGGGTTGGGCACTTGGGTTAGGACTCGAATCCGTCCCAACTTCCAAATCTCCTTTCCTCTTCATCGGACTCTATTACAAACCGAGTCCGGATCCTCCGACGTAAATCAAAGAGTTTAGATCCGGACCGTCCGATCAGAATGGCTCTAAGTGAACGGATCCGTATCCTCTCTATTACTATAGAGGGTGGGCCCGGTTTGAAATTTAGGGATTGGACTTTGAGATTCGTGCCAAGTTAAAATGAATGGTCTGGATTCGCTGACTGTAAAAGATTCCCTTGTGCGGTAAGAGAGAGGATGTGAATTCGATATGAATTCTTACAAACTCGTTCTCCCAATTGAGAATGGGAGGGAAGTTCGACGGGCATCAGATTGAGCATCTGTATTCCTAAATAACGGTTAATTATTTTTAAAAATTAAGATCTCTGAAGTTTCTACATATTTTTAAAATTAATTTTAAAATTTTTATTAAGTCACGTTAGCAATAAATTAAAAAAATATATTTGAGTCAATCATTTAGTCAGTATGGAGTTTATAAACAATTTTTTAATAAAAAAATATATATAGTTTCTAAATAAGAAACTCTCTCATATCTCTAAAACTAGATTCAAAAATTCAGAATGGGAGGTTGAGACATAAAATGTATAACATGTAATAGTTAAATTTTAAATTTAAGTTTTCATAATCACAAAGTGGAACTTTAACAACTAAGTTAGAAATATATAATTAGAATTTTATAAGAAGAGTTAAACTATATAAAACTTTTATAAAAAAAAAATTCAATTAAATTTTAACATACATAACTAAAATTTAAAATAATGAAGTGGTTAACCACCTCCTAACTTAGTTGTAGATCCCCTTGTCTATATATATCTCCCCTTTGTCTATCATAATTATTACTTGTGGTTCATGCTTGGTTCGTACTATATTAGCTTTTACGTCAAGAATATAATGACATCCCCTTGTTTATATATCTTTTCTTTTTCTTTATTCTGGAATTCTTGCAATCTCGAATCTAAATGTCAATTTTTTTCGAGAACGCTTCTCGAAACAGTTGATTTTTCTGTGCACAGATCTCGAAATAGTTCGATAGCTGAATTCAAATTGCAAGAAAATTCAGAATCACTGTTCACTAATATCAGATTACAACAAATTCGGATCCATTACCTGTGGTTCATGCTTGGTTCATACTATATTAGCTTTTACATCAAGCATATAATGATTGTACACACAGGAACTGGATCATGTTATGCACGAGCATATCATTCAAGATATTAATACTTAGCATGATACCCATCAAAATAGTCCTAATAGTACACCTTTTGCAATTTTAATATAATAATTTGAGATGGCATGCCTGTTACATTAACTATATGCCTTTTCAGACTACCTATTTTGACTTCTATATGTCTACAGCATCATAATGGTTTGACAATTATTTACACAAACTTTTCTAGCAGCTCTCTTTTCAAGTTTACATGGATCTGTTATACTGGTCTTTTTTCTGACAAAACCTGAGTTTTCTTTTTTTCGTTTTCTGACTGAAATGACAAAATTTTGACAGACATGGACAATTAAATATAAAACATATTATTGTA
Organism: Carex cristatella; assembly: GCA_024447775.1. Classification (NCBI taxonomy): domain Eukaryota; kingdom Viridiplantae; phylum Streptophyta; class Magnoliopsida; order Poales; family Cyperaceae; genus Carex; species Carex cristatella. The sequence goes on from JAJHPF010000022.1 coordinate 5,632,471, forward strand.
ATTGGAAACTTCTGATACTGAATAAGAAGTGTACTAAGATATTCATAATTTCATATACAATGAACAATATAAAATCCTCTAGTACGGCCATACCAGGAACAAATATGATGGTGGTCCGTTGATATATATCAAAATTGAAGAACTGTACGTTATTAGTTACAAAAATACTTATGACTTTTTGCAGTCCCTCAAATGAAGCAATGAACTATGAACAAAATAACAATATTAACACACATAAAGAATACACGTATATGAACATTGATGTTCTTGTACCGTGCAAGGTGAATAAACAATCTGCTTCTTATTTCTAGTTCCTGTGAGCTTTCGTTGCTAACTCGGGAAAGGCACTCAAAATATTGTGGGCCCGCAGATCTTGCCTTGTCAAAATTCCCACAATTGGTTCAATCTGAAAATTAGGAGGAAAACAAAATGAAAGGAATGAGATCCAATTTGCCATAAGAATTATAATAAATAATGCGTGTTTAATATATATTTTTCATCTTTGTTATGTTTTCTCTAGCTCTATTGTCGGGGTGTTATGAAGGGCTTAATTTTAATTTGGGAATTAAAAGACAAGATCTGGCCGAATAAACCTCAAATTCACCTCTTGGTATAGTTAAAATTGTCATTCCAATGGGTATGACATGGTACTTTCTATCCCAAATTTCGGCATACTTGAAAAAATTTCAGACATGATTAATCATGAAAAAAGGTAATATTAAGAAACAATTCACAATTTTAACAGAAATGGTCATGATGCAAGAAGAACACATACCTCGGGGCCTTGATACTTGGGCACAATAAGCAAGTGTCTTAATGCAACTTGCCGAAAAAGCACCATCGCCTTGGCCGCCGACATGGTCTCCACAACTGTATACGGTGTTGTATTCGCGAAAGGGTGCAAATCCACATACATTTCCAACTCCTTTTCTGTAAAATCCATCTTAAACTGCTCTGGTTTCTCAGCCAACTCCACTGAGCTAAAATTCTCTCTCACTTCCTGTTCCGTAGTACGCTTTCTTTCTTCTTGAAACCATTTCTTACTTAAAATCTTGATCAGGTGTGACCTCAAAACTAAGCCATGTATCTCTTTCACTCCGTTTTCCGAATCAGATCTTAGGTCAATAACTGGAAACCCGTTATGAGAGGTACCTCTCAAAACTTCTACAATTCTTGAAACTTTTTCAACAACCTTAAGGCTTATAACTTTCGGCTTAGCGACAGCTAATTCACCTACCGTTATATTCCTCATCCATGGCTCGGGATTTGCATCCAAGAAAGGTAACCCTTTCATATCAAGTATTATTTCATATATACTTGGGTTGAATGCATCACCAATTGTTTTTGAAATAAGCAACACAAACATCATTATGGGGAGAAGCAAAAGGTTATTTGTCAGTTCTAGAAAAATGATACAGACTGACACAGTCATGCGCATTACTCCTGCCATGAGTGATGCTGCACCTAAAACCGCATATAACCCTGGGTCAATTCGAATATAGGCGCTAAATGCTTTGGCTACAAGTCGGCCGTAAGCCGATCCCATGAGAATAATCGGGAGGAATAGACCTGATGGGACTGCAATTCCAAAAGTGAAGAGGCCCAAAATGCAATAAATTGCAAAAAATATCGAAAGTGAAGATGTGCGGAACTCATTTGGTGTTGAAGTGGAGAATATGTTCCGTACTGCATCATCACTAGTTGCATGCAGTAGAGTTGCCAAGTCATTGTAGTAGCCACTGGGGCAGTTGAATTGCTTGAAGTTGCCTGATCGGCCAGTTGTGGGACAGATAGCACCTAGGGATTCATCACATGGTTGGCATGTCGCAAGGAATGGAAGAAAGTAGAGAGCAACTGAGGTGAATACACACACTACTATGGCTAAAAGAAATTTTGCGAGTCGTCCTTTCCTGTATTAAACAATTGTCTACACTTAATACAATATTTGATCAAATTAATCATTATAAATAATGAAACTTTAAAAGATATTGTTTGTGGAACTTACTCATTAATCATGCTGTATACTCTGAGAACTTTGGGAAGCAAAATGTTATAAATACCCCCAAGAACGCCACCAAGGACACCAACTATGGTAACGGGAAGTAGATCATTTATGTGGTAAGTGACCATAACATCACTTACATCAAATAGTATCAAGCCTCCTGCTCCAAAGAGACCGCACTTGCCAGAATTGCACAGCTCGATAAATCCCCTCAAAACCACCACTACCAAAGCTGTGCTAAAAAAGGCTCTCCATAAAAGTGCATTTCTCCACCATGTAGCAACCTACAATTAAGATTCAGGAATCAATATTTATTTATTTTCCAGTCAAATCAGGGGCCTTTGGTATTAATGGCATACTACCAGAAACACGAGCTAAAGTATTTTATACTGTTATTGGTTATGTACTGACTCTTATAACCACGTCTTAAGTTAATTATTAACAAATATGACATCCTTTGATGCAGTTGAAAGGTACTTGGTTCCTCGTAAGATTAATATTTTCTGACATGGCTTGCTACTGGTTACTTGGGCTCAAGAATATTCGTCTGGTTAAAGGTTATAACTGACTCCTCTGGTAAATGCAATACAGTCGCCTTCTGCTTAAAAAACTTCCTCCCATAAATTGTTTAACATTAGTGGTTTCCTTTTCTTTATTTTCAAGTGGATCTTTCACAATAAAAAGCTATTTTGGTGTAAACATTGAATGGACTACTCAGAGGAACTTTGGTTCCATATACCCAACTTTACAGCCATGTCACATTTGAAGCTATCGAAGTTTGGGGTTAGCTGGTTTGACCAAAATTATTACAGTCTAACAAAATATTTAGAACAGCATGGTGGTGATGGTGTGACCTACCTCTTCTAGAGAGAATAATACACCTCCAATTGGTGAACGAAAGGCCGCGCACACACCGGCAGAGGCACCACAGGTGATGAGGTCACGCCGATCACGGTCATTTTTAAAGTACTTGAGCCCTTTCCATTTGAGCCGATATTTGTCAGAACCACCTTGGCTCAGCAGTGAGGCGATACATGCACCGATGTGCACCAATGGGCCTTCTTTGCCAAGGTCCAGCCCAGCTGCCACTGCCCCAATACTTCCGAATATCTACAATATTCGGAAGGAGTTCTATGAAACAGTACAAAATAACAGAAGTAGCAAAGCCCACCACCAGTAAAAAGAGTAATAAAAATAAAACAACCACACCAAACGAGTACCTATAGGCTATAGCAGGGGCAGAGCAGGATGTAGGGTAAGGTGGAGCAAAATATTACGGTTGTGAGTAATTCAATAATTATTTTGAGGTTCATGTATGATTTTAGAGCATGTTTTGGAGTATGATCTTAGGGAGGGTGGGCAGGAATTCGGATCCCCTAAAGTAACTCAAATTTTGAGTTTGGATCCGTACTGTCCGATCTGCTCTGGCACGAATATTAAAGGAGCCCTTGCATTCCACCTCGGGTCAGATTGGCCCGAATTCTGATTGGAAAGTCTGGATCTAAACTCAAAATTTGGGTCACTTTAGAGGATCCAGACCCGGGTAGGGTGGGGGGGGGATTTCCAAGATATGAGAAGGCAATTGAGTATTTGGCAAATTGATTAGTCAAATAAGAGCATGCCACAAGACATGTACTGGTGGTGTCGTTCCTAAACAAGTATGGTAATCCATGACACAACACATACCTTTACTAGCAAGACATTTACACCAAACATATCCGGAGTGTCGACTCCATTAAGATATGCTTTAATCTCAGGTATGCCAGGTCCTGCAGCAGTTGGTGCAAATAACACACAGAGTGTTGCAGCAATAGCTGTTAGAGCCAAATTTACTCCTGAGAAGTACCAAAATCCAGCCCAATACCTGCATTGTTACAAAAGAAAATGAATAAAAAAAATAGCACCATATATCATGATAAATTTTATTTTTGAAAAAATAAATCATCTAGTAGGTGCTATTCTTTTTAGTTGTTATAAAGTGTTAGAGAAAGAGGCTGGGAAAAAGGGACCGGGCAAGTGCGTATCTCTTTAAGTACATTTCTCTTTACGCAGTATCATTTCAAACCATGCAAGACTGTTCTTCTTAGTTATTGTAAGTACATATCTCTTTTCAAGTGCCCTGGTAAAAATGAAGTTTTGAGTGCAAATCGTAGGCATCTCTAAATCAAATTCACAGATGACTGAATGCTTACAAAGAATGGCACTTTTGATAATGATTGCATGTAAACAATTTTTTTCAGAAGTGTTGACATGCTAATTTAAGTTTTTACCATTCACAATGATATTTTTGAGAAATTTCTGCAAAATAAAGCAAATAATGGAAAGAGAACAATGTCATGCTTTTACAAGAGTAAAAGCAAAATTACCTTTCCTCTCTCACAAAATTTACTACAGTAAGCATCTTGAATCCAGCTATATTCTCTATAGCTAGGTTTATAGCAGAGGCAATCACTCCTGTTAGTAACCCTACTAAAAATGCCATGGCCCATTTTAGAGTCACGTACTGCAGGACCTCAGCAGTTGTTCGATTTCTCCAATCGTGCTTGAATAGATCACTCTCATTGATCCTGCATTAAAATTAACAAGTATTGAATTAAAATTTCATTAATACTGAAAAGGAAAAAAAAAAATACTGAAGAGTTTACAAGATTAACATATCTGGTTCAAAAATAGTATCAACTAATTTTATATATTAGATTATTAGGCACTTCTATGTAACATTCTTTAAAATCTGAATTTTGTACAAGTTTCAAGAGTAAATTACATATATTATTCTGAAAGTATCATCCTACACCCATTTAGTGACTAAAGTTCCTAATTTGGTCCCAAGAGTGTCTAATTTTCGGGTAATGATTTCACTCACCAGACTGCTTAACCCAGACTCACCAATCAATAGGCATGTGTTACATTGCCCCGCAATAGTTATCATACCTCTAAGTTTTATACCAGAGTTGTCACGCAATTAAAATTCATCAAGATGTCGATGAATACACAAACTATCATGATGTGAGTATATTGATTTCATAATTTGAATGACAACATAGGTGGGAACACGTCATAAATTGATGCATGACATGATGGCATATAATGTATGGTACAGATGAGAAACTTTGGATGGTACAATTTGAGAAACCAAAATGAAAGTTTTAAACATAGATCAAAATGCCAAAGGAGCCAGACTTTAAGTTCAGTTTTTGTAATGAACAGCTAATATAATTCTGAGCGTAACAAAAAGCTTTTTGCTTATTTTGTAATGAAAAAATATTTTTTTCCGAAGAAAATCGTTTCTATTGTTGCTTTATAGAAATGAAAATTGATCGTTTTCTTCATCCACGTGGGCAACAGGAAATCAAATTATTTACTTCTTAATTTACAAATCAAAAAGAGATGTTTTTTTTTTCAATTCGCCATGCCCCTATCAATTTCCAACTGGTAAAAAAACAAATACTAATTAAAGAAATATTTAACTCACTCATAGTCTAGACTCTCAATATGTGAAACTTTTGCCCCAACCATGGCCAAATGGCTCGCACTTAGTTGATTTCTCTTCCGAAGCAATGGTTGATTCATTGCATCTGGATTCTCTATGTCACGATACATATCGATATCTTCCTCTCTTTCTTCCTTTACATCCATGGCTTGGCTTGAAGAGCTTTCCCCCATTAGAGTGGTGCCAGTGTAGAAAGAAAGAAATAGAATGTAGAGAACAGAGACAGTTGATTGGTGGGGTAGAGAAGGTTTAGAGGAGAAGGGGGGGCTTAGCGTATAATTTGACTTGGAAATTGGAATGGATTTCTGATTGGTATTTGTAAATAGTTATAGGGGCCAAAAAGGAACTATTCAATGCCTCTAAACACCTTGCAAAGGATCATATGCCTTTTTAAAAATAATAAAAAATTAGAGTTTGTGACCTTTAATCTTTAATTGGGATGCTGTGAACAAACTTCTGGCTTTTTGTTGTTGTGATAATTCAATGTACTAATATTTAAAAAAAAAGGTACATCTTCAGAGATTTATTTTATTATGAGTTTACTTTTGCTTGAGAATGTCTGGCATGATTTTTCTTTTTTTTTTTGTATTCATTTTTTTTCTGATTTGTAATTTTTTTGTTTAGTAATTTTTGGCGGTATTTTTTTTAAATTCTAATAATTTTGTTCTTGTAAAAGTACGGAAATTTTATTATATTATATAAAAATGAATGTTAAGATCTACACAAGGTATGAACGATCAATGAATAATTATATGTAAAAAAAAAATTGAAAAAATATCCACATAATATGTAATGGTAATTAATATATTTCCCTCCTGCTTTTAAGTTTAATTTTCTTTTGCAGTGTTTTATAGTTAAAAAAGGAAAGGTTAGAAATTTACAAATTAAATAATGCACTAATATTTAAAAAAATGCACATCTTCAGATATTTATTTTATGATGAGTTTAATTTTGCTTGGGATTGTCTGGCATGATTTTTCTTTTTTGTATTCATTTTTTTTTCTGATTTGTAATTTTAGGAGGTATTTTTTTTAAATCCAAAAGAGGAACCAAGTTAATTAAATGACAAAACTTTAATAATTTTGTTCTCACTGTCATTGTAAAAGTACGGAAATTTTATTATATTATACAAAAATCAATGTTAAGATCTACACAAGTATGAACAAACAATGAATGATTATATGTAAAAAATAAAAAATAAAAAGTAATTTTGAAAAAAAAAATATCCACATAATATGTAATGGTAATTAATTTATTTCCCTCCTGCTTTTAAGTTTAATTTTCTTTTTGCATGGTTTTATAGTTAAAAAGGAAAGGTTAGAAATTTACAAATTAAATAATGGGTGGGAAGTGAAGCTATGCAAATTGTAATTTATGTAAGGATGTAATTGCAAAATAATTCTTCTTTTTGTCCTTAACTTACAATGATAGGTCAGAATGCAAAGGGTATGGATGTCCCATCTCCCATGCCATGGCATTAAATAATTAAAAAGAGAATTGTTTGAATAATAATTTGAAGCACAGATATCAACCAAGTGGCATGTTGCATTCTCAATTTTTTTATTTTTAGAAATTAAAAAGATAATTTGTTGATAATAAGATAGATTGTTGGACCCACATATTTTTGCAATTATAATGGCTACAAAATGTAAAAAATTAATGAGACCGAATTATTAATATGTTTGTATCAGAAAGAAAAAAAGATGAGAAACCATGTATATTTCAGAGTCTTTATTAGAATCGAATCAATGGTTTGGACTCAATAATTTTTAATTTTTTTGTGACGAAAAAATGCTGCAACTTAAAGTAATTAATAGGATCGAATCATTGATTTGATCTCAAAAAATATCCAATAAAATCGGATCATTAGATCCATCCATCTAATAAAAAATATAATCCATCTTATTTTCCATAATTTGATTATTTGATTTTCAAAATAAAAAATTGTTGCATTCTTCCGAAATCAACCAATAGAATCTATTATAAGTTTATAATCAAAATTCTCTATACTAATCAAGGTTCTAAATAGCTATAGCGTCGCTATAGCGTTTTTGGACCATAAAAACTATGACGCTATCACCGCTATAACGCTTTATTTCGCGCTTTAGCGGCGCTATTTGGGCATAGCGATATTTTTTTAGTCATTCCACTATGACGCGATAAACGCTATTTAAATATTTTATATTAGACGCTATTTAAATCTTTAATACTAATATATAAAGGTTTGAAATGTGTTAGGTGGCTTGACCTCCAACTCATATTTAAAAAAAAAAATTATAACTAAAATCAGGAGAGAGAAATAAAAACTGGATGTTTTAATTGATTTTCTCCTCTCTCTCTCTCTCTCTCTCTCTCTAACTCTTTATGGACATGCTGTTTTATTTAGGACCAGATTCCAGACTGGGCGCCGCGCAATGTTGTCAGAGTGACAACCAAATTAATTATTATTTTATTAAGAATGCACATACATGGCATTTATGTACCAACTTTTGGGGCCGAATTCAAAAAGAAATTAATACTGAAAATTGAAAAATTGCATGAGACTTTTATTTTATTTTATTTTATTTGTAATTTTCATGACCAAAAGTGTTGTCCTAAACATGACCTATTAACCTGAATTCCATAAGATAATTTAAAAAATAAATTTATATTTAAATCGCCTGATATTGCCTCTTTTTTATTAAATTATTAAATTCTAACCATTTTTATTTTACCTGATTCGGTATAAAATAACTTTCAAATTAAATTACTTGGGACAAATAAGGGTTGAAATGTCTACTTTATTTACCTTTGAGATCTTATAAATTCAGATCCCATGATATAATTTAAAGAGGATTCAAATGTCTTTAATTTTTATGCTTCTATCATGCATTGATGTTTAGAACTACAGTAACTTTAAATTACAAACTTAAATGTCAAAATAAAACAGTTAGATGTGATATATATTATTTTCGCTATGCACACGTCAAAAATCACGATATTTTGATTTTGTTTGATTAGAATCAAGAGTTTATAACGTTAATTTTTTCAACTTATTGACTTGTACAAAACAAAAAGTGAAAAGAGATTTTGTTTTTTGTTACGTATATGTACAAAAAATAATACAGATCACATTAGATAGTTTTATTAAGACATAAAAAATTTAGAATTTTATTATTATAAAATTAAAAGATAGAGACATGGAGGCAAAAAAGAAAAACATTTGAACATTTCTCTAATTTAAAATATGAATATAAATTTAAGTCGTCTAATAAGAACTTTCAAACGGCCTCTTTTTTATTAAGAAAGTTAAATTCCGATCTATTTTATAATTTTACTTTGATTCAGTTAAAATAAAATTACTTACGTAAGATAAATTAGTTTGAAGTTCTTTTATTTATCTTTAATATCTGACTTTCATATTCCACGAGATAATTTAAAAATATATTTATATTTAATTGTATTGTACCAACTTTCAAACTGCCTTATTTTTATTAAAATTGTCAAATTTTCCATCGGATTAGTTTTTATTTTCCTTGATTCATTCAGTTTAAAATAAAATAAATTATTTTAGTACGGCGTGTAGAGATCTGATATCTCTTGTCCAATTAAAAGGGAAGTCAGAGTCATGGATGATAACCTGCTAATTAAAAAATAATAATTAATTCTGTTCTGATAACCGTCCCAAGAAAAACGACCCCTAAAAATCTCCCACACAACTTCCCACCAAATTTTCAACTCTCATGCATGCAAAATACCGAAATTTTTATTTGTATCATATTTAAAAATAAAATAAAACATAAAATCATATTTTGTAGAGATTTGAAAAAATATCAAGGCCTCCAAACCAATCTGCAGCTTCTTTCTTTGGGGGAGAGCGTGTAGATTGGCTTGGCAGCCCTCTGAAAAGTGAAAACTCATAAATGCACTATAATACTACATATATTTAGATTTTTTAGGAGCCTCCAAACTAATATGCTTCCACCCAAAAAATAGAGCCGCATATTAATTTAGAGGCTTTGGTATTTTTTTAATTCCCCATAATTTGAGGTGTTTTTGTTTATTTTTTAAATGGTATAAATAAAAATTTCACTGCAAAAAATTCTAGTAAGAACACAACATTTGTTTTAACTGGAAGAAAATATTTAAACAGTTTTGACTGTCGTTTCATGTGTTTAACAACTATCAAACTAATACCATATGATTTGAATCTTCATACTTTTTGTTTGAGCTTTGAAAAATGTATATTTAAACTTGTTTTAATTAAAATGAGGGGCTGAATACATACTTTCATGAACTGAGACAAAACCTTAAATTGTTTCAATATATACCATTATCCATTATTTTGAACTTTCTAAAATGCATGCTTATTTCAAGTCGAATACTCACTGCTTGACTTGACTATAATAGACATTTATTTCAACTAAATAGATACTATTTTATGATTCTTTTAAAAAAAATTCAGATAGATAAATCAACATTTAGATATCTTGAAATGAAGTTCCACAAGGTAAAATCATACCCAAAAACAAAAACATTCCTATTATGATTATTGTGTTGTTTTCATCATTTCCCTTTTCCTCTATTCTCATGTTATTGTCGCAACTATTCAATGTCTTCTTTATTTTTGTGCAACTTTCTCTTCTGGCAAAAAATTCTTACTCCTAAAGTCACTTCAGAATAAGTTCGGAGTGAATTTTGATATTTAAATATTGATGATAGTTTTGTCCCGGGTCCACTCCAAATCTACCCCGCAATAACTTTAGGAGCAGTAATTTTCTATTCACAGAGAAGCAGAAGATTCAGTTCTGTGCAAGACCAAAATCAAAATCGTCCCTCTTATTTTTTTTTTTTCCACATCATGCTCACATTTCCTTCTCACACAACTAGATCGTCTTTATTTGACTTCCTTAGTGGCTGTGGCGTAAGGTAAGTATCTCCAAAGGGTGGCTAAGCTGCTCCCAATAATTGCAAAAAAAATTAATCAAGCATGTAGAAATTGGAGTAGAAATTGGGTGTTCTTAAGTTAATCAAGTTCTTTTGTGATCTCAACTCTAAAATCTATCAAAATAGATTCAAACGTCGAATCCAAACTATTGAAATCCTTCTACCTTATGAGTGATGTGTTGACATGTAAAAATTTTAAAGTTTCGAATTAATTTAGCACAAAGTCAAGTGGTCAAAATTAGAAGATTTATAAATTAATTTTAATGTATTTATTTTTTGAACGTTTTTTGACTGTTTGACTCTATACAAAATTAATTTAAAATTTATGCATGTAAATGCATCACTCGTAAGATAGAAAAATTTCAACATTTGAATTCGTCATTTGAAACCAATTCAATAGATTTTATAGTTGAGTTCACCAAAAATCTTGACGGACTTAGGAAAGTTCTACTATAGAAATTGAACTAAATTTTTTATTTTGTGTATTAGTCTCCTCATGATAATACAAAAAATGTAAAGGGCTTGAATGTAAGATGGTTTGTGTTATATAGATTTTGGTTTTTATTATTATTATTTTTAATATGATGTAGTTTCCTTCATATTCACGATTGAGTTATGTCCCTAGTTGGTGCTTCCTACGACAATTCAATTCACTTCATTAATCAAGGATACTTTTGCTTAGCAAATTTATTAGATCACAAAAGAAAAGAAGACATGACTATTGATCGTCAAAGAAATTGCTTGTGCATGTTAGAGAGAAGAAAAAAAAAATCCAATCAAGGTTTATTATATACTTAAGTTTTAAATTTATTCCAATTTAAAGATTCTTCAGAATATTTTTATTTTACTAAAAAATGTAATAAAAAAAGTATAATAAACAATATAAAAATAATCTTTCAATAAGGTATGAAATCCTACCAATCAAGAGCAATATTTTACATGGAGGAATTATAACGTGATCCCTTTTTCCAAATATATAATTGAAAGGACATTAATTTCACTATTAAACAAAAGGTGTGCATTTCTCATGCTTAGTTATCTAATTAGTATCCGTTTGCTTTCTTAACATTAAAAAAGAACCGTCAAGAATTCTAAAAAAAACATTAAAAAAAAAATTAGAAACATGTCAACATCATTAACATTACGATTTTTTTTTTTAAAGTGAATAACCACCTGTTTCATTAACATTGCGATGTTATCTGGAATTATGAAACGGATGTTTGTTTTTTTCGAAAGCTTTATATTTTTTTTTGCTTACTATTTTTCAAAGTTAGTAAATAATTTATCATTAGTCGCTATGGAAATTTAGAGACTTAACCTTCAATTTTATAAAATATATATATATATATATATATATATATATATATATATATATATATATATATATATATATATATATATATATATATATATATATATATATATATATATTATTAATTATTGTTATTTGAAAAATTACATACTGAGTCTTCTCGTGTTATTGAAATATTATTAATCGGGACACAAGGGCGGAGCCAGACTTTAGAACTATGGGGGTCAAACATATAAATTTTTTTTGCGGAGTCAGATTTTCGAATTATGGAGGTCAATCATATAAAATTTTCCGCCGAGAATGGGGATCATTTTTACCATTTCATGATATTTTATTGTAAAATATAACAAAATTACATATTAGTAAAAAAAAAAAATTAAAAATGTGGGGTCAATTGACCCCCATATGCCTTTATTAGATCCGCCCCTGTCGGGACATGTTTATGTCTTCTTTGTGTCTTTGCACCTTTCGAAACATATTGAGTCTCCTCGTGTTACATTCAGGGGCAGAATTAAAAAATTAAGATTGGGAGTTCATTTTATAAGAGTGGCTGAAAGGTACAAGTTTTTATAAAAATTACAAAATATGAAGGACAAATTAGCAAATCTCTAATTTGTAAGGATGGTTTAGCCACCCCTAAATTTATAATTTAACATATTCTAATTGATCGGATTACAAGTGCATAATTTTAATAATGTACGATGCTATAAAATATTAACCATACACAACATATTATACGCGAATGCAAAAAAAAAATCCAAATAAACAGTGTGTAATGGAAGGAGGCACTTGCACAAAAATAAGCCCAACCATACACCCACAGTCACTTAAAACGTAACTGTGTACTAAAGACACCTATATTTGTACCAAGTTTATTATTAATAAACCATACGGTTGTACTACTTCATACATGGTTTTTTCTAAAAGTATCCGTGTATGATTTTGCTCAGTTTCCAAACACTATTTTTAATAGAAGTCATGTACGATTCATTCGCGTCTCTCCACTAAAACTCTTGTTATATGTTAATTATTTATTTTATTTAGAGATCACCCCTCAACTGTCTCTTCATGTCTACTCTATTCAAGTCCAGCCCCCCTCATTAAAGAAATTGCTTGTGCATGCTCAACATGAAAAAAAAAAATCCAATAAAATGGTATATATAATATACTTAAGGTTTTAATTGTTTTTTTTTCCAATTTATTGATTCTTCATATAATTTTGAGATTATGTAAGAGGATTTTTTATTTTATTTTTATATTGTACTTTATTTGGGTGGTATTACGTACGGGCTTTGATAAAAATAAGAGCGATCAGAATATTTTTATTTTACTTAAAAATGTAGTCAATAGAGAATATAAAAATAGTCTTCATTGAGGTATGAAATCGTTCAAATCAAGAGCAATATTTTATATGGAGGAATTATAACGTGGCCCTCTTTCCAAATATATAATTGACAGGACATTAATTTCATTGTTTAAAAAAAAAAACAAAAGATAAAGAGAAAGCGGTGTGCATTTCTCATGCGGGAATTTTTTATATATACAAAATATTATTAAATAATTAAATAAAAACAGATATAGTAATTTTATTTCTTGATGTCATAGATAAATCTGAAACTAAATTTGGATACATATTTTCATACCGAAATTTTGTTAGGATCGAAACTGTGTTTTTATTTTCTAAAAGTGTGGCTGAGTTTTTTTGAAATAGAATGAGGGTTGGGTTTTTTTTTCAAAAATAGTAGCTGGGATTTTTTTAAAATAAAAAGAGTAGGCAATTTTTTTCTGAAACAGAAAGAGTGTTGAAACCTTTTCTAAAACAAAAAAAAACACTTTGGATCCGGAAAAAAAATTCGGTTCCAAAGTATGGATCCGAAATAATTTTTTTGGATACATTTATTGCATCGAAAATTTCAGATATTTTTTTTTTGTTTCTCTTTATTACTTAATTATAATTTCTATAAATAAAAAATTCCCTTCTCATGCTTAGTTCTCTAATTAGTATATTTTTTCTTTCTTTTAAATTTTATTGTGTGCATTGATTGATCCAGGGGGTCCACATAAAATTTTGTCCAATAGCAGCAAGCCAACGAGCAGACAAACACCTGATTTATTTTATTTTATTTTTAGCATTCAAAAATAAATTAGAAAGCAGAAACATAGACAACATTTTTTTTTGGGAGCTCTACTATTTTGTTTCCTTACTGTTTTTTAAGCGTGGAGTTTTTGTTCAAAGAATTATGGACAAAGTTTCATCCAAAGTCAATTCTAAACTGTCCGATTCGTACTAATTTTTTTACGAACGGTTTAGAATTATAGTACAAATTAAATTTATTAACTTTTAAATATGTTCATACGAATTTTAAAGCATATTAGATTAGGGGTGTTAATGGTACTATTTTAACATTTATCCGACTCGTATTGTATTCGATAAGATAAGACGGGTATGGGTAAATTTTTTTTTTGTTAGCTTATTGGATATGTGTATGGATTTTTTTTCGTTAACCAAATGGGTAAGGATATGAATAATGACTATTTCGTACTTTTTACCCTATAGGGTAATTATAAATCAAAATCTAAATATATATTCAATTCAATTTCCAACCCATCTAAATATGTATTCGTGTTTTTAAATTTTCTTCCTTTATAAAAAAAATAATTTAGTTGGAATTGATTAAAAATAATTTAGTTGGAATTGATTGCACATTTATTTTTGTATATAATAGATTATTAATCATTATGAAATTTGAAAGTTTTATCTCTATCTTTCTTTCAAAAAAAAATATTATTTGTCACTGTCCTTAAAAAAAAATTAGGTACTATTATGCACCCAGTAGTCAATATCGATCAACACATTAATAGCTATTATATCATGATCATGCGTTACCTACATAAATTAAATATTGATCATTATTGAACATAAGAAAGAACTATTTATGAAAATGCAACTTATCTATTCAATATTATCATATATGTCCAAAGCACCTGGGTGAATTTTTTTTTATAAACTATCATAAAAAAAAAATCAGAAACAAGATTGATTGCTTAATTTTTTTTACAAAAATATAATTTATGGTACCTACATTTGAATTATACATTCAAATTTCGGTACCATCTTTTCTTCTCCCCTAATCCTCTTAACCGGCCATAAAAAATCAAATTAAATAAACCGAACTTGATTTTCCGCATGAGCTTTTAAATTCAGAACTTCATTTTTTATCCCCCTTCTCTCCTCTCCCCTCAACCGAATTTCAAATTCGGAATACAATTTTAATTTACGTTCCTTTGATAAATCTTGATTTAGGCTGCGCTTCACAAAAGTAGTGCGTAGAGAAAGAGAAAGAAAGTGGTAGGAAGGAGACGAAATCCAGCTCCCCTCCGTACAATAAAATATATACTCCGATTTCGGAGTGAATGGTTTCACCAAAATTCTACACGAGCATCACCTCTAAAACAATGTTCTGCCCATTTCGCTTCCCTCCGTTCCTTCTCTGATTGCTCTTTTCTGGAGCAGGTGAACTCGCCATCTTCGCACAGTGAAAAAACTCTTCCCCTCCCTCCGCGTCTCTCCATTTAGAGCACACCCTTACACATAGGTCATTTTAAGCAATTTTCATTCACAAGTCCTTGTGAATGGAGCCCACTTGTCAGCAATGGATGCTTGCTTAAAATTATGCAATTTTCTTGACTCCAAATTGGCTCCTTTTCTTGAGAAAAGGAGAATCCTCTTTTTCTTCCATCTAGATCGTTCAACCGCTTCTTTTATTGTCATTTATTGTCTTCCATTTATTGTCTACATTGTCATTTATTTTGATCATTCCAGCCGCTACATTGTCATTTATTGTCTACATTGTACATGACTTCCAAATCGTCTACATTGTCATTTATTGTCTTCCATCTGGATCCTCCTGGGTAATGAAAATTATTTTTGGTATTGATAAATTTTTTTAAAGTAAACAATCAACTCGGTCATCCTGGATGATGGTTCTAAAAATATTCCTGACTCACTTCCATTTCTGACATGAGGCGCATTGAGTCACCACTCTCCAGCACAGTTGGTAAGACACTCCATCCTTCCAAAGAAGAAGTGGGTTCGATCTCTGCTGAAGGCAAGAGAAAAAAGAGTGTGTGTAGGGCCTACGAGCTTATATAAAAAAAAGAGAGAGAGAGAACAGAAATCGGCTCTATTTTTAGGTTCAATGAACTTCATGACTGTTTGATCCATCTTAAGATCTGTGTGCAAGAAAATCGAAACAGATGCACACGAAATTTAAAGAATTGCACACGAATCTCAAAGAATATTGAACGACGATTGAAACCGTTGAACCAAAGTAAGTCCGATGCTCATCAGACCTACTCTCAAGTCAAGAAGTAGACGCACCTCGACACTATCCTATTTTGTAGTCGTACCTATGTAACAGGCACCGGAGTTTGGACTCGAGTTGAGTCTGACATCGACCATGAGCATGGCAATTCTACATAGCATAGTGTAGGATCTATCAAATAGGATTTTTTAAATACTAAAAACCAACGTTCTAAATAGTATAGCGATATTATAACGTTTTTAGATCTTAAAAGCTATATCACTATCAATTGTTTTCACCTCTATAGCAGTTTAATAGCGAAACTCTAACGTTTATTTAGCATTTCCGCGATGAAGCGACCTTGCTAAAAAAAGAAAAAAGAAAAAAAAAAAAAAATCAATCACAGTACCTACAACTGGAGCAGTTAGCTAACCCTGACTTTTGAAGGGGAAATGGAGAGGATATAAGCTGTTTATTATAAACGGCCTTTGGAGAAATTGAAGAGCTATCTTATCCAAAATTCCAACTCCAATCAGTAGCAGCTGGCCGTCGATGATTCACAGCACGTTGTTATCAAACCCATAGAGGCATAGACTACTGAATCATATCATGTGAGGTTGCTGGCTTGCTGCTTCCGATCTATAATAAATGCCCCCACTGTGGTCAATTCACTGTGCCTCTAAATCTCTAATTAGGATGATGCTCTTTGCAAACTGGACATACGGACAAAATAGTAAAAATTATCTGATTTATATATACTGACAAAATAAGAAGCAAAGTACAAAAAAATTATCTTACAGTAAGGCATTATGTACAAGTATTTTGAATTATAAGATTATTTTAATGTTAAAAATATAATTAAAAATAGAGCTGGTTACCGGTTCCAAAATATATCAGATGGTTTCAAACGACAATTTTAAACTGTTTCAAATCAATCTACTTCACGAATGATGTATTAAAAAAAAATTATAAATTTTCGATGGTATTTAATATCAAGTTAACCAATTAGAGAATTTTTAAGTTAATTTTAATGCATTTTTTTTATTACTTTTTTACTGCTTGTCTCAAGAGCGGAGCTAGATTTACGCATTATAGTGATCATACGCATATGGGGACCATTCACATAAAAGTTCTTCAAAAAACGAAAGTCAATTTTACAGTACCATGACATTTTACTCTAAAATTATATAGAAAATTATATATAATAAAATTTAAAAAACAGAGATCAATTAATCCCCATATATTCAATGTAAATCTGCCTCTGGCTTAATTTGATTAAATGTCATAAAAAAATTTATAAATTTTACATGCAAATATATTACTTTTAAAGTAGATGGATTTAAATTTATTATTTGAAAATCTATCTAATAAATTTTGTAAGTCAATGACACTTAACACCTTTGAAGGACAAAATTTTACATGCTGACAGAAGTAACATCAGAACAGGTTGAATTGCTGCTCTACCATCAGTAAAAAATATATAATTTAGTTCATATCTCAGCAAATTTACATAAGAAACATACATATTCCATATTACGAAGCAGATAAAACATAGGATATGAATAATTACTACAATAAAAGTAGAAAAAGGTTTAAACATATTTAATTAGTACATTTCAGTAGAGATTAATTAATTCTCAGGAGCATGTCAATAGGGCTGGCAAAAAATATTTTTGTAGCTTTTGGCTCGTTCAAAAATGGCTCAGGAAAAAATTATAATTAGTTCGCTCGATTATGGCTTAGCTCGTAACTGATTCGGCTAAAGTCAATTCAGTTCGGTTCGGTTCAGTTCGTACAACATTTCATATAAAACTTATTGGAGTTCAAAAATGACTAGTGGGTACATACGTATCACACTTTCTATATATTTTTAACTAGGTTATTTAATAGTTTATTATTATTAGTTGAGTGAGTCTATGGTATGTATATCACGGGTTGATCCATAATACGAGTTAATTTTTCTGTTTTCAAATTTTTAATTATCGATCCGAACTATTCAATATGATCTCCATATGAATATCTATTTGCAGACCAAATTTTATATTTTTTAAGATAGGTAGAAAATTACTTGAACTAAAAATTCTAAACCATCCAAAAACAGTAATTTTCTACCTATCTTAAAAAATTGTAAAAAAATTCTAAGAAATAGAAAATTTGGTCTATAGGTACATATTCATATGAAAACCATTTTGAACGGTTCGAATCGACCGTTAGATTTAAAAAAAATAAAAATATTAATCTGCATTACGAACTAAATCGTAATATGCATCATAGACTCACTCTTATTGGTTTATCAGAAGTATCATTTGGAGAGGATGGTATTCTCCTATATAAAAAATATAGAGATGAAAATAAGTGGCTTAACCGGTGTAGCAGGTCACTTCATAAATGACAATAGTGTTCTTTTGGAGTAATGTTAAACCTTTGAATTATGACAAGTTGCCTCCTGAACATTTAATTTTGACAATTATTTCTCTCAACTATGCAATCAATAAAACAGATCTTCTCCCCGGTAATTAATTTACTATTTAATGCTCGATTTTAGAATTATGATTAATATTTAAAATTATGATTTATTCTTTTTAATTTATAAAAAGTAAGTATTTTTTTAACTGTAGATACTTGATTAATATTCATAATACACGAGATATTAGCTATTTTTTATTTTTGTGTTCGTATGTTATAATTTATTTTTGATAGGAAATTGTTCCTAGTGTTTTTTATCTATGCATAAAATAGCAAAATATTATGAAATAAGAAATTATTATTAATTTGAAATTTGTTATTAAAAAAATCTGAAAGTATTAGAATTGGTAAAATTATTTAAAAAATTAAACAAACAGTAAATTGACTGTCGGAGGTGTTTGTTGCTGATTGCATGTATATATAAAAGGCAATTGTCAAAATTAAAAATTCGGATACTAATTTTTTACTAGCCAAAAAATTGGGGGCCTCTCATGAAATTATTCCTATTTTTTTTTAATAACATTCTGTCGTTTGAATAAACAAGTGGCAGAACTTGTCATAAAATATTGAGTGATAATATTATTAATTTTCTAGCAAGTTAAATTTATACAGATCACTTGTGGCAAATAAAATATTTTCTTTAACATGAAGCACATGGTAACATGACAATGAAGGGTTTGACAATGAACTATTGTGGGACATCCAATAGATTTGTACGTAGAATAATTTCACAACCGGACATAAAGTCACAAAATGCCACATTGCTGTGGCGTGCAACCATCATTAATGTCATTAAAACCACTAAATTTTCTATGATAAAAGGGTTACAAGAAAATAGGAGAAGAGAAGAACGATTGCTTTTTTAAGAATTTTTGCAGAGGCTGCGAAGTTGTGAGGGGAATCGAAGTCTCGATATTTGAATAACCAATAGTTTTATGACTTTTTTTTTCTCTAAACAACTATGCTATCTGTTACTTCTCAAGAATAATAAATATTACGTGAAAAAAAGAGGACATTTTACGCATACCTCTCAAAAAATTAAAACGATGTATTTCCCTCTTTAAACTTCAAAATTACGTATTTTCATCTCTAAATTTCAAAAACTCACAAATTTGCCCATTTATTGTCTTTTATATTGAAAATAATTTTAAATTTATAAAATATCCATTTTATCCTTTATTAAAACTTTAAAAAAAAATATAGGATGTTTAAGAAAATATCATTTTATAGTTGGTTTGTTTTCGAAGGCAAATAGTTCAGTTCTTCACTTCTGATGCATACACAAGGGTATACCTAAACGTCACCATGTATACTTCATAAGTAAAAAAAAATGGACCATCTGCCCTCAAAAACCAATAAAATATAAGACAGACATATTTCTTAAACATGCTAATTTTTTTTTGCTTTTTGATAAAGGTTAAAATGGTTATTTAATATATTAAAATGAGTTTTAATATAAAAGACAATAAAATAGGTAAATTTGTGATTTTTTTAAGTTAAAGAGGAAATACATGATTTTGAAGTTTAGAGGAAAAAATACGTAATTTTGAAGTTTTTGAGGTGTATATGTGAAATCCCCCATCCTCCCACAAAAAAAAAAAGGAAAAAGAAAAAAAAATGAGGGTGAGAAAGGGGAGGGGGGAGGTAGCACAGTTGGTTAGGAAAAAGTCATAGGATTGTTGTATCCAAAAGTCGAGAGTTCGATTCTCCCTCACGACTTCGTAGCCTCTGTGGAGGTTTCAAAAAAAAAAAAGAATGAGGGTAAAATTTTGTCAGTTTTTACGTTTTAATCATGTTTTTAGTTTAAAATTTCAATAGTCGAAATTTTAAAATTCATACATTAAAATAAAATTGTTAGATCTGATTTATTTCGCGCTTTTAGTTAATTATGTGCATAAAAAAACAAATGCACTGTGATATTATTTTGGTTGACATCATTGAGTACGCAAACATGCAATGATACGAATAATTTTCCAATGTTGAATATTTAAGTTCTCGATTTCCATCAAACAAAATCTAAATATTGTATTTCCTATGCACGCGCAAAAAGAATAATATGGATAATATCTAGTTGAATATTCTATTATTTGAATTTTTTTTCTATTAAATATTTACAAAACGAAAATATGATGAAGATATGAAAATACAATAATGATATTTGAATCCTCAAATAAGAAAGTAGTTGATAAGAAGAGGCAATTCACACATAAAATAGTTGATAAGTGCATCATAGCGGCATAAAATATGCTCTCAATTTCGACCGAATAAAACGAAATTCACCCAATTGCCGCATAATTTATAATTTCAAAGAGGAACCAGGGCCCCGCCAAAAACTAATATAACCACTATTTCTTCTAAAAATGGAAGCTGTTAAGTTATCCGCATCATTTTGCAACGGTGAATGCAGATTGCTATGTAACTTCTGTGTTACGGTCTAAAAAACTCGCAGTAAATTAGTTATATAATGAACTTATAGAATAATATTTTTTACGATTTATGAAAAATGACAAAAAAATAACCTAAAATGTTGACAATTTTCTTTTATTTTTAAGTCAGTTTTTTATCATCTTTTATAAATTATAAAAATAATAAAAAAAATTAATATTCTACAAGTTCATTATATAACCAATCTACTGAGCTACTTAAATCGAAATTTAAAGTTTATACGATAGATTTTTAAAACCGTAACACGAAAAACCTTGTACTTGTGCTGTCCATAGCACCTAAGCCTTACTCTTAAATAAAATTTACTAAAAGCGAATGCAAAATTTCATACGAAAACCAAATGCAACAATTACAGAGGACCATGCAATTAGCAGATAAGCATGACCATATGCGTTAGGTTGAGACGTATTAATTAATCCAAGCTAAAAATTGCAAAATATTCTAGAACAAGTACTACTATAGCCCAAGAAAAAATAAGTTCTTGGACCACTTGTTGCCACGGTGTTTTCAACTTTCCATGTTACTCAAAAAAAAAAAAAATTCGGTACAAAGATTATAAAACAACAATCATGCTATATCTAAACAAGAAAGAATCGTCACGGTTAGACTAGGGAACTTTTTGGTGGATAAAGGGATCAAACTAGAATACAAGCTTTCACAATCCATCTTTTATTTTTTTTATTATGTGCATCCAAGTTAGCTACAAAGATTCTCTTCTCTTATGTGGATAAGATCACAGTTTCTCTTTGTAAGTAGAATAACTACAACTCCAGCAAAACATAGTAAAATATGCGATTACATGTATCGAGCTACTAATGAAATTTGTGAAGATTAAGTTACATAAATGAGACTACAACATAATATATTACCAAATTGAAATGGAACTTTCTAGGAGGAAACCGAGAATTTTAATCAAAATAGTAAGTTCACAACATCAACCAGTGTTGAACTATGCGGGACCAAAACATGTCACAAGAAAAAAAGTGTACAGGATCAAAACATGTTCAAAATGAATGAAGTTGGTAGATAACATATGCCATTTATTATCTGACTTGGTTTTGGAAGACATTAAATAGGCAAATTTATCAGCTAATAAAACGAAACTTGTAAAATGTACGAACACAACGAGACAAACCTATGCTGAACAACACAAGACCAAAATATGTTAAAAGAATAAAGTAGGGAATATTCAGATTACAGTACAACTACATGTGTGTGTGGGGGGTGGGGTGTACTTGTATGGACCATCTAATTTGCCCTTTCCACGCTTTTATCAGATAGGATATAACATATACCAGTGAGAAAAAAGGGCCAGTTATGTTATGCCCTGAAACATGGGCTTCCAGTCAAGATCTTCAAAAAATTTCGGTCTATTTGCACGTTCTTACCAGGCCTAACCTTAAAAGAAAACCTAAACAACAAATCAGGATAAGTATCCTTCCATCATGAAAGCATTCACAAATCCAAATCATACTAGCACGAAAGTGCAATTATTAATCCTCTAATTCTAGAACTATTAAATACTTACGAGAATAAAGCAACATCCAGCAAATAACCAAGCATCCAAAATCAGAAACAAACAAAAGACAAAACTGCCCTTTTGACACACTGCTCTCAGAAGTCTACTTGTTCTTGGAAGACTTCCTCTTGGAGCTGGAGGACGAGGTGTTAGTGCTAACTTGTGGCTTGGGATGCTTCTCAGCCTCACTAGGGTCAAGCCACTTGAGGGGATTGCGGTTGAAAAACGGCCAGTTTGGCACAGTTATCAAAGCAGTGAGAACGACCCCACCGGCATAAATCAGCATCATCAGGCGGAAGTCGCGCATAAAATAACCAATGGCAAATGCGGCCACAGCCGAGGCCACCAAAAAGATTTGCATCAGCATTTCTGCATGCTTCTGCCCCTGCCAATCCATCTGGAAAAAAAAAGAATTAAGCACTTTGGAGTTTATTTATATATCTAAGAATTGCTAAAAGGTCAGGAAATCTTTTAGGAATTCCATTTTTAATATCATCCCTGAAAAATCTAGAATACTAGAATACTGAGGCCGAAGAAGTAACGTCGCTGCTGAAAAAGATCCAGGAACATAGGATGCAAACTATAGAATTAAGACTAACTTAACCTGAATTTTTTAACAACAAAAGTTTCCTTAATAGAAACTTGATCCCAATTAATTTAAATATCACCTAAAATTCTGGATTAAAAATGTATCGATAAATTGTAGAAAATTCAATCCATCAACTAAACAAAACCTGGATGTTCTTATACTGTTATACATGAGCATTTTCAGTTATAACATATAACATAATCTGAAAGAGAATGGTACACAAAAACTCTAAAAGTAATGTTCTTTTTCACTTAAACAACAATTAAAAAGTATACAAGTCTTAGTTTGAGAGGTTAAGAGCAAGTCGAAAATGTAATAGAAAGATAAACAGATTTATCTAAAAGTCGTGATCAGTAAGAACCACTGAAATAATACATACTCCAATTGCAAAATGATACATATTTTAAGGAAGAGCAAGAACTACATATGCATGGTGACCTAATTCCAAGAAATGAAGCTATTACTTGTGTTCAGTTGTTTCTCTTAGCAAATGTTTCCAGTCTTAAATCTCTAAGTCAGATTATTCCAATAGTCCAATTATAAGGGTACAATAGAACAAAGATCCAAAATTTACCCAACAGCATTCTGATGGACTAATTGTAATGGTGCTGGATGGATCACGACCTAAATTTAGCTTGGTAATTTGATTGGACGGTTCGGGTAATTGAAGTTTTTTTTTTTCCTTCATAGAAATCAGGGAAGAGAGAAGGAGAGGTTACATAGAGATGAATTACAGAGATCGGATTACTCTTCTTAGTTCATAACTTCCTTTAGTATTCTGATGCATATTACAATGCTTAATGAGGTGTTTACAGCCTTCCGATACTAATAATAACTAACTTTCAACAATTATTAAAAAAATTCTCACTACATGTCACAAATTGACTAAAACATTTTTTTTCATATTACTAATAAACAAAATCCAATTACCTTAATAAAAATTATCCAGTTTGCATTCTACTTTATCTCGGTATAGGACACTAAGTGCATTTTAAGAGACAACTTGCTTATCTTGAATAATAAAAATAAAATAATATGAGCTTTTAAGAGCCAATTGTGAAATAATCAGAGGCCGAATCTCATTTTCTACACCC
Source organism: Carex cristatella (assembly GCA_024447775.1). NCBI lineage: Eukaryota > Viridiplantae > Streptophyta > Magnoliopsida > Poales > Cyperaceae > Carex > Carex cristatella. The sequence continues at coordinate 5,656,618 of JAJHPF010000022.1, forward strand.
AATAGTTGGTTCTAATTGTCGTAAAACCTAGATCAACATACGGAATGGGAAATCTAACCAGCATTAACATTCTCAAATTCTGCTCATCTCTCTAATTCAAACATGAAAACCCGATAACAATAATCGATCAATTTCGATCAAAATAACAAACTGCGTTGATAGATTTGAGATACCGTTACCATCTGAGTTGATCTGGGCAGATGCAAAATAGGAAGTAAAGAAAGATTAGTGAAACGCAAAATACGAGAAAGTACAGAACAAATACAAAACAATCACCTTCCAGTCTGCATTCTACTATAATCTCAGTATATACACTAAGTGTATTTTAGGAGACAACTTGCGTATCTTGAATAGTAAAAATAAAATAATATTAGCTTGTAAGAGCCACCGGTAAAATAATCAGAGGTCAAATCTCATTTTCTACACACTCTAGCTGATTCTAGTTGTCGTAAAACCTAGATCAACATACGGAACGGGAAATCTAGCCAGCAATAACATTCTCAATTTCTGCTCATCTCATAATTCAAACATGAAAACCCGATAAAAAAATGATCAATTTCGATCAAAAGAACGAATCGTGTTGATAGATTTGAGACACCGTTACCATGTGGGTTGATCTAGGCAGACACGAAATAGGAAGTAAAGAAAAATTCGCGAAACGCAAAATGCAAGAGAGGACAGAACAAACCAGTACCTTTTCGCGATGAGATCGTCGATTTGAGATGAGAGAAGAGGTAGAGACTAGGGAAATTTTTTCAGCAATTAACACTGTTTTCTCATCAATTCCTACCTAGGGTTGTATAAGATCAAGACGAAGCGGAGATTTTTTTTCTCATTTCCAATTTTGAGATTGCTGGTGTTTTTCTTTCTGGTTAATGAGAAATGGGCTTTGTTTATTTTGGGCCTCTCTATTACCTAAACTAAGTTTCAAGGCCTCTTTATTTTGGGGCTCTTTATGACCGCTTGAAGAAAGGATAATATTGACTTAGCCACACAGACGGAGGAAACTAGGAAGAGCCGAGAGCGAGGCAGATCAGCTGTGAAGGCGGAGGAGGACTGGTCGCACCGTGGCGGAGGTGGAAAAAGAGGGAGAAAGAGAAGTGGAACAGCAGCGAGAGAGCAGTTTTCGGTGAGGCGGAAAGACAGGAAGAAAGAGAAGTGAAAGAGCAGCTGGGAGATGTTTTCGGTAGAAATAAAAAAAACCCAGAGAATTTAGTATAAGCCCAATAGGCAGCTTGTAGGCTTCGGATTAAGCCCAACATGCAGCCTGTAGGCTTCGGCTTAAGCCCATATCTGATTCAGACGTCCGGGCCAATTGGACTTTTCTGCCATCCCAGCGCAGTGCTGCTACGACAAGTGCGCGGCATCCGTATCCTCGAGGATGCGCATCACTTTACGGTTTGAGATTCGGGGGAAATTGGGGCAGTATTATTTGTCTTTGAGATTCGTTCCTAGTTAAAATGAATGGTTCAGATTCCATAATTGTAAAAGATTCCCTTGTGCAGTAATAAGAGAGAGAGGATGTGAATTCCAAGTGCGCGACTATCGCGAGTCGGGACAATTACCGTACAACCATACACCACGCTCACATAACAAAATACTCTCCTCTTCCCGCCATTACAAACCTCAATCGCGAATTCGCGATGTCCATAACCCACTAGGAAGAAATTTCCAAAATGGAATTAACTGCACATACCATGGAAACCAGGGGTGACTCAAACTGGCGGAGCGACGCCGGTGATCGCCTGAGACGGCTCCAGTCTCTGTTGTTCGGCACCGAGCTCGCACTCGAGCGAGGAGAAGCCGCCACAGCTCGTGCACTCTCTCTCCGACTTCTCGGATTTCTTGACTCCCAAACGGGTGTTGGGTCTGCGGACCAGACGGACTCTGCATTTGTAAAGCCGATCCGAACTGAGGCTGCTTCTAAGCTTGCCATGGCGAGCCGCTTACTGGCACCTGATTCTGATAGGTACTCTCACTAAAACCCCATTTTTTTTCTCCCAATTTCATCACTGTAAAATTCCAGTCTTTCCAAGTTAATCCATCCAGTAAACCCTACACACATACGCAAGCACTAATCATGTCTACAGTCACTAAAACCCTCTCTACCGCCACTGCCACCTCCGTTTAAGGGAGCAAAGTCATGACCTATCTGTACCTCAAGCCCTGAAAAAACATCAACGACAGAGGATGGGGAGCGCAATCGCTGGGGAAGGATGCAGTGCTCAGGTGAATCTGGCACAAGGCATGGGTCGACCTTGTCAGGAATGTGCTTTCTTCATTCCTCAAGGTGATGCCAGTGGCTCGCGTGATCAAGGATGGCGAGCTCATGGTTGTTGATGCCTTCTCTTCTTCATGAGAGAAAGAGAGAGTGTGTTTGGGTGTGTTGTTTACAAATAATTAATTTATTGTAAGGGTCTGTTTGGTTGTGTATTTACTTAAATGTATAATTGTGTGCTTTAGAAAACCCCGTTGTTTTTTCTCTTGAAAGTTATTTTTCTCCTTTATTCTTGCTAAGTTGCTTGATATTTTGATGTTTTATTGACTTTACTGGCTTCATTCTTTCAGTTCAAGAATAATTTTATTATTTGCTTTAAATTTTCAGCCAGGCTTTTCATCAAGCAGGTCAAGAAGTTGGCTGTGTATTTGTGAAGAAAGGAGATGTCGATATAGAAAGGATAAAAAATTCCAAGTATTTTCAAGCTCTTCTTCATAATTCCAAGGGAAATGGTGATAGCCATCTGGTACTCTCTCCCTCCCTCTCCCTCCATTAAGTATTCCAGTTTCCACCAAACTAACGATTTGTAACCCACACCGGGGCGTTAATTGCCATCCTTTTTACCAACAGAGCCTTATTTGACCCTCATTTTTTGCAAATTATAAAATCAATCATCCCATAAACATGCAATTAGATATCAGAATAAGGCATAAAAGTTTGCGATACCTCGCTAATATGATTTTGTGGTACCATACTGGTACGGTTTAGTTGATGATTGTGATCGCTTTTATAGGAACTTTAAATAGCTAGGAGATACGTTTAAGATAGTTAAGAGTCACTGATGTTGGGTTTAATTCAACGATTTTGTATTTAAAATTTCAGTAATGAAAATGGGCTGTCTTCAAAAAAAAGAAAAAGAACAAGGTATAAAAGAAGAAAGCAAAGAAGGAATAGCAAACAGTATGGGATTAAAATGGGCCAACTCAATCCTATGACATACTCAAATCCTACTTGCAGTACTGAAATACCTAATACTTGTTAGTGACATTCAGTTACCTTCTCTACCCAGGATATAGATGTAGCTGCAAATAGCACGCTGTTGCCTCCTCAAACTCTTACTTCTCACCTGTACAAAAAATCCAATTCAACTCGAGGAGATTCAATTGGAAAAGAGAAACAATTCCCCAACACTACAAGGCTGATGACACAGGCCAAGATAACTTCTATTTATAACAACAAGCTGTCAAATCCAAATATTTCTTCTTGCCAGGACTCAAATGCAAATCTCAACTTTACTGAGAACATGGATATAGACACTGACAACAGAAACTATCATAACGGTACGAGCACATAACACTATGTAGTTAGTCACACACTCACATGTACATTTTGCAAAATTTATACAATTTACACCTGCTTAAGCAGACCTGAGTTTGAGCCTACCACCTGTTTTCTGTAGAAAAAGAAAAGCAGCATGCCACTTTGCACTGAAGTATTCAGTATACTAGGAAATAGCATATGCATATCCAGTTTGTACAAATACCAGAGTTGATCTGATTAGCTAATTTCAAAATTAAGTACTTTGATCCTTTGTCGTCCTAAATGGTTCGATACCTTGTATAATAGATGAAGGAGGCAATCAAACCAGAATGGAGAATGAGAGGCAACAAGGGTTCTCGGGTTTTAAACAGAAGAGGAGGCATAAGGAGTTTACAAGCCCAATTTCCGAGAGAGCAAATTCTCCATCTAGCAATGATGAGACCGAGGGGCAGACCAATGGATTTGTCACAGCAAAGGCAAAATTGGTAGTTTTTTCTTATTGATTTAGATTATGAAATTTACTCGGTGGCTCTTTTAGTTAGGATTACTGTACTGGATCACTATTTTCTTTACTTGATTAGTTGTGTTTTTGTTGGTGTCAAAACTTGGTCCCGTACAGCAAGTCATTTATTATTGTTCACTTGCTTTTAGACTAAGTCCATGATCGAAGCATTCAACCTCTTATTTGCTGTTATTTGACTGTAAGGAATTGGATAACCAGCAGAAATTTGGTTGGCGGGCCCCACCTACTACGTCTCCTTCGAATGAATATAATAACACAAGTATGAGAAATTATGGAATTAGGCCTGGAGGATTTAACCGCAGGGGACCTCGTGGTAATTTTGTACCTCCTATAAGGAACAATAATGGTAATACGAGCACCATGGCTGGGTCGCGAATGCCAGGCAAAGGTGATGATGGACTTGATGACTCAACACGTAAATGGTAATGTTTTCATCCATCCATTAGTTTGGCCATCTATTCTGGTTACTTGATGCTGGCATGGCTGGTTTATAGTAGAAACATGAATTTTATGGTCTCATGTAACAACACTAAGAGTCTTTTAGGAGTGAAAGAAAGTAAAGAAAAAGAAACCAGACAATTTGCTTAGAATAAATATTTCAAATAATAATGTGACATCTAACTTAGTATACCCGGTCATCTTCATATAAACAGCTATAGTAACTACTTTCAGTATGTACTGACTTGTATCCAGCAACTGCCATTTAACTTGTTCAGTTTCCCAGATCTAGGCTTACACTGTAATCACTAATATTATGTTTTTCTTTTTTTGTTGAAGCATGGAATTGCTATGTGGTCCAGATGGAGAGATACCTGAAAAATTGAAAAATATTGAGCCTCGCCTTATTGAGCACATTAGCAATGAGATCATGGAGAAAGACCCTAATGTTCGTTGGAGTGATATAGGTATATCTGCTAACCCATGTACCTGATCAACAATCAATACCGGGTTTGAGCTCAATTTGGTCCCATTCTTCTGCTTTTCTTGGCTTCTACCAAGTTTTACCCAAGAGATGGCAATGCTTAAAAAACTTAAATGTGCAGTTATTGGTATTGTACCATTTAAATTTGTTTTTCACGTGTACCAGCTGTGGGTGGTGCCACTGGATCAGGGGAGTTCTGATTGACCCTGTAGGCTTCACTGGGGTTCATCATTTTCTTTCATAACATTTAGCATAAGCAACCTGTTAAATGCTTGTTTTCACACCATGTTTTTCTGTAGCTAATTTCAAATATTTCCATTTTTTGTGCCTCCTTTTTATTTATCCTCCACTTGTTAATTAAATCTGAAGCTTGAATAAAAATTAAAATCTTAAGTTATGGCTTGCATTGCATGCTCTACAACCATCTAACATATTGTGGCATTTCGGCTTTGCCTTAATGGGGTGTCAAGGAGTTAAATATCAACCAACATGGAAGTTACATATTGAAGAACTGGAGGCATGAAAAGTGAAGGGGTTTAAACCCTCTTATTATTGTTTTTTGTGTTATTTACTTATCGACTGCCCTTCTTTTGTAGCTGGATTGGAGCATGCGAAGAAATGTGTGATGGAAATGGTGATTTACCCTCTCATTCGACCTGACATATTTCGTGGTTGTCGCTCTCCGGGCAAAGGACTTCTTCTATTTGGTCCACCTGTAAGAGACCTTTGAACTTCAATTTCGTATTGTTTTTCTTATTTTTTGGTTTAGAGGTTAGTTTTACTTGTATTGGTCAAAACTGCTTCCAAAATACCAATTCTCTATAACTCAATTTTATAGGGTTTTCTCATTAATATGATATGTGCAACCTTATTTCAACTATGTAGGGTACTGGAAAGACAATGATAGGGAAAGCGATTGCAGGAGAAGCAAAGGCAACTTTTTTCTACATATCAGCTAGTTCTTTGACCAGTAAATGGGTATATGTCTTGTCACCAATGCATTTTCAGTAAAAAAAAGTTGAGCTGCAATGATTTTGCATGTGCCATCTCAAATTGATGTATTTGGATGTACTCTATAATAGATAGGTGAGGGAGAGAAGCTTGTTAGAGCACTATTTGGAGTTGCTAGCTGTCGCCAGCCGGCCGTTATATTTGTAGACGAGATAGATTCTCTGCTCTCTCAGGTATTAATTTCTTTGCCCCTCTCTCTCTCTCTCCCTCCCCACCTACCTATTTTTTTTTATGTAATATTGTTTCTACTATTCTCTTCGAAAATTCTTATAATTGGCATGAGGGTTTCAATGGCAGCGCAAGTCAGAAGGTGAACATGAGTCTAGCAGAAGACTCAAAACTCAGTTTCTAATAGAGATGGAGGGCTTTGATAGTGGCAATGACCAAGTACTACTTATTGGTAATTCCTCTACCTAGTATAATCTGTATCAGTGCAAACTTGTTTTTGGTTCTCTATAAATTCCTGGTCAGAATCTTTTGGTCATGGTCTCTTTAAGGGTTGCCAATCTACACTATAACTAAAAGGTTGCTTGTTGGTACATACATTTTGAAACAGGAAAGAATGACCTATTCAAACTTTACTGAGTTTTATATAAATCGATGAGTTTGCTTATGGCATATACTTGCTTAGGTATGTCTATAAAAGGACTTCTAATTTTCCCTTCTGTTTCTGTTCCATTCCACAATGTTGCTGTTCCTCGGCAACGTTGAGTTGTACAGTACCTACAGAAATTTTTTTTGTTAGTTTTTCTCATTTGCTTGTATTTCTTTCATTTTGAATGGCAAGTATTTCTGAACATGTTTTCTGTCTCATTATTGCCAGCATGACCCAACTGGTGGTATTGCAGATATACAGTTTAATAACCAATGCAATCTATGCATTACAAATCTTTATATCTTACTAAACTTAAGGTGCGACAAATAGACCTCAAGAGCTAGATGAAGCGGCACGTAGGAGGTTAGCAAGGCGATTATACATTCCACTCCCTTCATCAGGTTTTCCCTTTTCCTTCTTTCTTAATAAAATTTCAAGGCTGCTGATGGGTCTGTTGGATCCAATGGCCATTTTGAAATTGAAATTCAGCTGATCTGACTGGCCCACTAGTTGAAGAATATATTCAAGCCAAGGACTGAAGGATAGATCTAAACAGCATTGGTTTAGGTCGGTATTTGCTAACCGGCTGGGTATCCCTGATGGCAAATTGACATAGGAAGACCAGATTTTTCTCTTTTTGCATCCCTTCTATTTGAAAAATAGAGCACCACATCTAATTTATGGTATCGAAGCAGTAAGTTCTGCAAAATAGGATTTTAATCAAATCATTACGCTCATATTCTTCTAGAGCATAAACTATGGACTGACCTGACTGACAGCAGGTCAGGAAATCCCACCTGCTATCTTGATAGGTCTGAGGTCTGTCCATTTCAAGGCAGGTCTTGGTTATGTTGAATTGTGGAGTTGGGTCAATGTTTACACTTAAAATGTCAGATAAATAATTTCTAATGTGCTGTGAGTTTATTTTTGGGAAGAGGCAAGGGCCAGTATAGTTCGCACTCTACTGGAGAAAGATGGTCTTCTCAAGCTCTCACCAGATGAAATTGCAACCGTTTGCAGATTGACTGAAGGTATGCTCTGATTTTGTGAGATCCTACTATTAAGGGTTTCAAGGAAAAATAAATTAATTCATTTGGTCTGTTTTGGGTTGATCATTAAAAGGGTCACATTTGTCGTTTAGTGATATTTATGAATGGAAACCATGATTCTGGAGTCAAATGATTGACTCAAATTTGGATAGGCAGGAGGAGCTTCAAACTATGGCCTGATTTTGGAAAATGTTAACAGCGGGATTTCAACTCTGGCTTTTATTTTAAAGACAAAATAAACTATCTTTCTAAAAGATGTTAACAGCCATAGTTTGAAATTTGGGCTGCCATTTTAGAACCATGGCTGTAATTTCGGAGCCAGAGTTCCGTTTTCAGCTTTTGTCAATTTGAATTGGAAGTGTTAATATGGTTAATTAGTATATCCAAAGTTACAAACACAATTTTTCCCATGCAAACCCAAACCTGACAAAGAAATAATTGGCTTTAATACATCTAATTGCTCACATCTTTGATCTATCTTATATTTTTCATATAAATGTCGATTTTTTGTTCATTTGGTAAATAACTGAAGACCATCCCACCCTCTCTTTGTCCCCTTATGAATGAGTAAGCAACAAGTTTTACTGCTGAGTGTCAGAAAAGATGGGCGATAAGGGTATTTGAGTTTCCAAACATTTAGGGGGCACATAAATTATAAGATATATTTTTTTATTGGATTGTTCTATATACTTCAAGGATTTTCAAGGTTATATACAAAAAAATTCTTGTCCTAGCTGGATAATTCACTAGTTGAATACATGTTTTTCCCCTTCATTTGTTGAATAGTTACAGGGCGTAATAGATTTGGTTTGTTGAGCTTTTTTATTTGATGAGTGTAAAGATAAGTAAAATGCTAATGCTTTGATTAGAAATGTTCCAATTAAAACAATTTGTTTGATATCAGGTTATTCAGGATCAGACATGAAAAACCTAGTGAAGGATGCATCGATGGGCCCACTAAGGGAGGCGCTTATTCAGGGAACTGAAATCATAAAACTTAAGAAAGAGGATCTCAGGCCAGTAAATCTCAAAGTAAGCAACATATTCAATTTATTCACACAATAAATTTTATTTATATGTTCGTATTTTTTTAAATTGTTTTGTTTGGGTGGGAGGGGGGTTTCTATTCTACCTTGCAATGCTTCCAAATATTCAGATACTTGTGCAAAACATAAAGCATAGATATACCTTTTCTCTCAATATCAAATATTATTCAAAAGGAACCTCGTCTAATACTCTTTCCTGATTAGGAAGAGCAATGATTTACTTGGCCGAAATTTTTATTAATGGTAAATAAAAAGAAGAAAACAAATTAAAAAATGGGAAAGGATGTGCGAGATCTTAAAAATGGGAAGGCATCCATCCGGTATGGTGTCCAGATTGAACGCCATATCGGATGGAGACCTCTGCCCGAAAAAAAAAATACACATCCTGGACGCCATTCCAGACGCCCGTCCAAAATCAAAATCGGAAATGAGGAAGATAGTGAGAGTAGAGAGACAGATCTGGACTAATCTGTGTTTTTTTTATGAGGTATGGGACTGGACTCCACCTTGAAATGTTTTTTTTTATTGTTTTTCGGTAGAGGCCTCCATCTGGAATGGTGTCCAGGACGATTTTTATTTATTTATTTATTTGTTTTCGGCAAAGGCCTCCATGTAGATTTTTTTTTTGGCAGAGGTCTCCGTCTTGAATGGCGTCTAGCCTGGATGCTATCCGGGGTGAATGCCCATTGTTAAAAATTCCCCAAATCCTTTTCCATTTTTTTTTTTATTTACCATCAATAAAAATTCCGGTTTACTTGGGCTGGTAGGGTGATAATTGGATACTTCTCAAACCTACTGGGTTATATGATAACTTGTGTGTTCTCAGTTTTCACGTTTGTAGTAAAGACTTCTATTCTCTTTAATTTCCCATCTGATTGAAATATTTGTTTTATACTTGGCAGGATTTTAAAGATTCTTTACAGGAAATCAGGCCTTCTGTCGGCTCAAACGAATTAGTTACCTATGAAGAATGGAATAAGCAGTATGGTAGTTCTAAGAACTAGGTTTGACAAGATAAAACAAAAAAACCGTTTGATTATATTAGATACGAAATTACATGGCAATGATTCAATGATCAGGTGGAAGCATTTGCGTCCGTAGAACATCTAGAGAGGTAGTTGGGCTAACGAGTCACGACGCATATCACATTTGACCCATGTGATGTGTGTATTTTCTCCATGTTTAAAGCATGTGCATCAATGCATCATCCCTATTTTGTTTTTGGGCCTTTATGTCTTGATAAAGACGCCTTTTGCCCTTGTTTTGAAAAAGGCAGAGTCTATCATTTTCTATACCTTTTGTAGTTTTGTATTCCATTAAATCAAATTGACGTGACACAAGTCGGTTTCCTGTTGGAAAATTATGGGAGCTGAGCTGACACATTAATGTAAATCAGTATCCTGCACTGTACGTTGACAACAGCTTATATTCCATGGAGTAATAATTGAAAAATATGTGCACTTTTTTGTAAATTAAATTATTTCATGCATCTTACTAAGAAAAACATCTTAAAAAAGATGTTTTATACCACTAGAAAACATCGACAATTGCTTTAATCATGTAATAAGCTAATATTGTTGCTCTAGCATATAAGTTGCTTTATTTTATTTTTTACTATCTTTTTAAATAGATAAAAAATAAATCACTTAATAAAAAAATTCTGGATCTATCCGAAAACAGTGATTTTCTAGGTAATATGCATATTACAACGGCCTCACTACACGACACTCAGATGAAAGCCCAACCTCTTTTTTGAGGGAGCAGCTTGGGTCCGATGTCCACCGGACTCAAACTGGATCTGATGGGATTCATAGCCGTTCGATCTGCTTTAAGATATGTGCACACGGATATTAAAGCGAACTCACATAAATTAAAGCAAGACACACGGATCTTAAAGCAGATTGGACGGTTATGGAACCCATCGGACCTAAGCTGCTCCCTTTTCTTTATTGGACTAAATCTCCAATTTCTATAGTGGAAGTAGGGGTGCAAACAGATCGGATATTATCTGACCATATCTGACTCCCCTCTCTCCTTGATAGTGCATCAGCAACCTTATTTTCACACCCCTTCTTGTACTCAATCAGTAGTAGCCTAGGGTTCTTTAGGCAGGTGGTTTAAAAAAGAGTTTTTAGCTAGATTTATACTAAGGACAACTATTGGGTTCAGGTTTCGACATCTGTATCTGAAAATTAGATATGGATATGGTTTTTAATTTTAATTATCCGTATCCGAATAGTAGATATATAATATATAGTTTAATATATATTATTGCAAAATTTATGTTATTCACTATTATAAAAAGTAGATATCCGTATCCGTATCCGTTTAATATCTGATCTGTATCCGTATCCGTATCCAAAAAATAAAAGCGAATACGGGTATGGTTTTATCACTATCCGATCCGTATCCGATCCGTTTGCATCACTAGGTGGAAGATTTTTTTTATTTTTTTAATATGAGATATGGTGGAAGAGTATTACTACGATTAGGTTATAAATTCTGTAGAATGAACGCCTGAATAATCCAATCTGCATTGTAAAGTTTAAGCGTGGACCGCGTGGTGGAACATGTCAATATAATAATGTGAACATTTAAAGCTTTGCTTGTACCATTCAGATTCAATCTTGTAGGCTGTAGCTTTTAAGAAAATCCTTGCTAGCTAGAAATGCCATGTGATTATGTACCTGAAACCTTGCTTTTTTTTTGTTGAGAAATGTTGATTGTTACATGCACTGAACTGTCTGAACATGTACTTGCATGTTTCACTTTCATCATTTGTGTATAATTGCACGCCACGCCAATCCAGCCAGATTACACTCCTATTCTAATTTCCAAGCTAGCTTTATTAAGAAAAAACTGACATATATTTCAAAAATATTTATCTCTCTTTTTTTTGAAAAAAAAAAAAATTGGGAGCCAATTAAACTGGGAAAATTTTATTATAGGACATGCTATATTTTATAATGGGAAAAGATTTCGCTCGTGCAAGGAGCGATCACCTAAGCCTCGTACAAGAAGCAGATTCTTTAATTTTATTATAGGACATGCTATATTTTTTTCTCTATATCTCTCTGAAAGGAGGATCCTCATTTTCTTCGGGAAAAGAAGCAGATTCTCTCATTCTAAAATTTTAATGTAAGAATGTGGGCACAAGCATCAAAACTTGTTCATGTTAATTCTCAAATTTTGAGCTAATGTCCGGACTAGCATTAGACGATGGCTCTCCGGATGATAATTAGCACTCCTCTTTTAGTATAGAATGACAGCATAGTCATAATAGGAGCATCAAAATCAATATTTTTCAATAGTTTTTGTTCAAAAATTAATAAATACAGGAGAATCAAATATTTTCTTAACATTTTAACATCCTGATTAGTTACCTTTATAATACTAAAAATTTGAGATCCGTTTCTTCAGAAATCTAAACTTTCAAATTATTATTATTTTGAAAATCTAAGCTTTCCAATTTGTTGAAAACCCTCCAATCAACATTTAATTAGGACTTGAGAGTAGGTCTGATGGGTATTGGACTTACTTTGTTTAGACGGGTTTAATCACCGTTCAATATGCTTTAAGATTCGTGCGCAATGCTTTAAATAACGTGCACATTTGCTCTCTTTTTTGTGCACACAAATCTTGAGATAGATCGGACAGTTAGGGGCTTGTTGAACCTAAAAGTAGGTCCGGTGGCCATTGGACCATCGGACCTACTCCATTCTCTTTAATTAGATGCCGTATCAATTAATTAAAATTAATTAGTTAGTTAATAGATCAAATAGTTTCTGGCAAGTTGCATAACCTGAACTAAGTCTGGATTTGGTGAACAATCCTATCAGAAAAAAGGAACAAAGGGGTTTGGATTTTCCCAGTTCAGATTTATGACTTAGTTTTAGGTCTAAGGTTTGTATCACATCTCAGTCTCTCACCAATTGTAAGTTTGCGATAAATAAATAAAAGTTAAATAGAAAAAGAAATGGTGTCTGATATATTGGTCTTAGGTTTTGGGAGTTTTTCTTTTCCCACAAATTATGTGAAATTCAAAAAATATCAGGGGAGCCGCAGATTGAATTAGTGGCTTCCGAAAATTTCAAAAAATGCACTGTAATATACTAATATTTAGGTTTTTGGGGCTTCTAATTCAATCTGCAGTCTCTAAGAATGAGTCCGCAGATTGAATTGGAGGCTCTGGTATTTTTCGAATTTTCCAATTTCAATGGTTTTTTTTTAAATGGTTTTAATAAAAATTTCGGGGTCTCCTCTTGATTGTCTAGACAGACGATGTTAAAATTCTGAAAAATCTGGACCATTTGAAACCAATCAGATGGTTTATAATGACTTTCTCTTTGTTTTTGTTTTTAAACTTTTTAATTAAGGCCTTGCAACTTTTATAGTTTTATGTTCACCAGGGGGGTATCTAGAAATATATTTAGAATAAAATAATAATTTTAAATGAGACAATTTTATAATTATTTTTCAGAACATATACTCATAAAGAATTAATTATTAGGCAAGGTAAAATTATGTAGATTTGATTACATATTATTTTGTCTCTTGAAGAAATACATACATCTGAATTATTTGAACTTCTAGTTTCACATCTCAAACACTTATTTTCTTTTTTTCCTTTTTGTTAGAATGCTCTCATATTTTGTTAAGAATTTTTTTGAGTAAAATATTTTGTTAAGAATTTATTCTCATATTATGCATGCAGGTTGATTATTAATTTACTGAGGTCTTATTATTAAATTTCAACTTTGACATTCATAGAATACTTTATTTGTTTGGTATTTCTCATTAAAATTCATTAAAATACAACAAATACGAATATAATTTTAGCATTATTCACTTTGGATTCATTCTATTGACACCCTGAAGAACTAGCCATTGACACTTCTTTGATTGATGTTTAAAATTAAATTATTAGATGTACATTTAAGTTTGGACTTGTGATATAAATTTGTTGAAACATTTTAATGATCTAGCCTATAAGCTAGGCTTGTATAATAATAAAAGAGAATGATATAAGTTTGGACTTATGATATAAATTTGTTGAAACATTTCAAGGCTTGTATAATAATAAAAGAGAATGATGCCGGTTGCAAATGATTGATCCAGCTACCATCAATTTAATTTATCAGATAGATTTACAATTTATTATCCAGAGTTATGTTTTTGTATGTGCTTTAATTGCCTAATTTTTTTTTATGTGCGCATTCAACCATATTGACACTTTGTTATATATTGATGGTAGGTTGCAATGTATCTGTACTATGAATTCATACCTCAATTTTAAATAATTAATTCAAACAGTTCAACATGATTTTCATGAAAAATGTACTTGCACACATATAAAATTTTAATTTTTTTTTTTTACTTTTTTGTTGATAGATAGGATGTCACTACTTTCTAATAATCCATAAATTTATACCCAATAATTTTTTACTTATCTAAAGAAATAATACAAAAATTATAAAAATATAAAATTTGATTTCTATATATATTTTCATACAAAAATCATAATCAATAATTTATAACAACTGTTTCAACTTTAAAAACGAAGAGAAATTCATAGCACAAATTTATGTACACATTGCAAATTACCATTTACCCCCTCTCTACACACACACACACCTACCTTTATAAATAAAAAAAAAAACGTGCCCTATTTTTATCCGGTGTACTTCTGACCTTGGGATATTTTTAAATATTTGCAGTCATTATCAACTTAAACAAAAATACTTAAGATCACACGGAATCTTCCCTCTTTCTTTTTTTTTTTCCAAGTCTGAATGTCTGATCAATGAAAGAGAAATTTGTATGATAAGGACTTCTGGACAAAGACAAGACAGCCGGGACCTCAGTTTGTGTAAAATTTAAACCTATAAAATTTAAATTTAAAATGTTTTCTGACATCATTTGTGATGTAGGTGAGGTTATAGTAATTAGCCATGTGTAGATTTGGTATGCGATATGGATTTATATTTTTCATTTTGATAGTTTAAAAATTTGACTTAAACCGCTTAATATGTTATTCATATCAAAAAAATACAATTAAAGATTAAATTTTATATTTTTTTTTAAATGTTTTTTTTACTATTTGTTTATATCAGCAGAACATCACATAATCTAAATATCCCGGATTATCCGAAAATAGTGATTTTCTAACTATTTGAAAAATAGTAAAAAAAATTCTAAAAATATAAATTTTGATCTCCAATTATATTTTTATTTAGAGCTCAAACGATTAGGATCGATTGCTTGAATTTCTTAAATAAAAATAGAAATACATTGCTTCAACTTCTAAAATAAAAATAAAAATACATAGTACTGATTTAACATTGCAAAGTAGAATAGCCCACTCTTTATTTATGTGTTTATCTCTAGTTGAATCGAACTGAATCAAACTTAACTTAGTTCGACTTTGACTTCGAACTAATTTCGAACCGAACTGGTTTGAAATTGAAGCAGGGTTTCAAACTGAAAAGAAGAGTTTGAATTTGATTCGGTGCGATCCGAACCAGTTTCGAACCGAACTAGTTCAAAATTGAAGCAAAATTTAGAACTAAAAAGAAGAGTTTTGAACCAAGCCAGACTCAATTTGAATTTGATTCAAATCAATTTCGAACTAAGCTAAATTTAATTTGTTTCAAACTGGAATTTTTTTCCGAATCGAACTCAACCGAATTACAAACTACAAGCTTTTTAGTGCACCCCTATTACTAATTAATTAAGAGATTTGCAGGTGGAGACAACTGCAATATAATATTAGTTTGATTATTTTGTATACCCACTTGTAATAAAGATTATTTTTTATTATTAAGAATAAAGAAACAAAAGGGGCCCTGTAGAATTGGCTGCGGATAAACCCAAGAAACATTTGAGATTAAAGAAATTTGATTTAGCATGTTTTCCTCAAATATATATAGTTCATATTTATTTATTATTAAACTATAAACATGTTAGAACTTGCCCTTCTACAAATTTCTAAACACAAACAATATAAATCTATTTTTCTTAAGCTCACTAAATCTCTTTGTGAGCTTAACTAAAAAAATTATCGGATTGGTTTCAAACAACACATCCAAATTGTTGAAACCGATTTACTGCACGAGTGATGTGTTTATACCTAAGATTTATAATTTTTCGTACTAATTTAATATAAAGGCAAGTGGTAAAAAAATAATGAAAAATGAACGTACTAAAATTAACTTATAAATCTTTTTTTTTGACTGTTTGACTTTATACTAAATTAGTTCAAAAATTAAAAAATTTGACATGTAATGCATCACTCATGAAGTAGATTGGTCTCAACGGTTTGGATGCTTCATTTGAAACCAATCCGATATATTTTTGAATTTCACAAAGAAGCTTGGTGAGCTTAAGAACACCTTAGTTCTACTCATTTTTCTTTATTGGTACTTGGGAATCAAAATAATATTCCGTACAGTAATTAAATTCCGATATGTCAAATAAAGGAAAATTTGAAGATGTTTATTTCTAAAATGTGCGTGCTTTTGCTTTTGAGAATGTTTTTTTTTTTTTTGTTTTGTTTTTTAATTCTTGACAGTGGCTATCAAAGATACTTTTGAGAATGTTAATCCATCTCTTTCAAAAAACTAATGGCTTAAATATTGCCACATAGAAAATATTTGCTGTTGCTCTCTCACAATCAATCGTTTCTGTATTGGTTCATCACCAACAGTACTTTTGTTTACTTCTTTTATTTTATTGCTCTTGCACAAACTAATTATACAAATACCATAATCACCTCCGTTGATGTCACTCAATTTTTGAGTTTTAAATCGGGACTGTCCGATTCGAGATGAGCGCACGAGATGCAGCACACATTCTGAGATGGATAGTGCGAGATGGAACGTCGGACTCAAATTGGACGGTCTCGATCTAAAATCCAAAAATTGGGTTACTTTAGGGATCCGGACCGACATGTCCGGTGCCTATTCGGGATAGTGTAGGGGCAAGTATTGTTTGAGCTTTGAGATTCGTGCAGAACGTATTTCAACAGTTGAGATTTTCCGAAAGGTAACGCAATATTTATTAAGCATTATAAAGCATAAAATTTTGAAAAGAAAATTAGCACAATATTAATATGTTAATATACATTGTTGAGATTTAAAACATCTAAAGGCAAACCAATCATTAAGCATTATAACCGTAGAATCAATCATTAATCAATGTCAATTTTAATCGTGTGGCTGAAAATTTATTTTGACTTACTAATAAATACTCATTAATGTGTAGAATATACCTAATTTAATGTATAAAATAATGACTTTATTGTGTAATCATCTTCCAAAATTTCTATAATTTTAATATTATATCCGAATATTTTATTTTTATTTTTTTGAGACAAAATCTTGGAGAAAAAATTTCTAATTGAAGTAGAGAATAATAATAAGAAACATGCGAAGATACGTTATTTTCAAGGAAAATATTCAACAGTGAATATTACAGCAACATATTTTGAAGGTAGCATGTGCAAATGAAAATGAAGGCTTGATTGGCCCATATTTTTCTATAGAAAAAAAAAAGTTGGCATGTGCAAATAAATTAAAAGGTTTGCACGGTCAAACCATGCTATGCATGTGTTATCAAATTACTATTTTGAATTGGAAAAGAAAAAATATATATGCCGACATGGTTTCAAATTAAAATCTACATATAATGCAAAGTAACATTTTGATAGCTTCGTATTTGATACTATTAGTGGATTGTTTTAATACAAGAAGCAAAAAATATTTTTTTGTAGCCCTAGAAAGATTATATATCAATATAAATACTACAAAAATCAGTTTTATCCTTACGGATGAAAGTGCTCAACAGTTTCGGTATTTTTGCAGATATTTTTATCGGTAATAGCATTACCGAAATATTTAAAAATAAATTTTTTTTTGGCTTACTCTTGACAATAATCATTTTATATTTTTGCAGATAAAATAAATTCTTGTAGCTTGATGATTAAGTGGTTTAAGATATTTGTATGAATCAGATGAAAATGCATTAATACTTAAGATAAAATTAAAGCACTTTTTAAATAGGTGGATTAAAGTTAAAAAAAATTACCTTCAACATATTTTAACTTTTTTTTTTTTTTTTTTTGCATTGATCACGCCCGTAGGCACATATTTTAACTTTACTATTTCATTTCTGATACAATATATAAGAAAAGTTTAATTTTTTTATTTAATACTACTACATCTATTACTTTCAATATTATCAAATACTAATTTTAAAATGATTTACTACATTATTAAATATATACTAATTTACAAATGATTTACTATTATCAAATATAAAAATAATTTTGGGCGTGATTGTCTTCGTTTTAAGGCCAAAAGTGTTTTAGTTACCACTCTAATATTTCAAAATTCTCTAATTACAACCCAATTTTCAAATTTTCAAATTTTCAATTCTTACCACTCACATAAGCTGGGTTTGCACCATTTTTTTTTTTTTAGATTTGTTATGTTGTATTTGAAATTTGTTTCTGTTATGTTTAGTTCTGTTGTGTTTAGAATTACATGTTTGCATCAAAGAGAAATTGTAGAAAATCACATGTTTAACAAATAAAATTTTGTATTAAGTTGGAAGTAAAAAAAATTATACAAATTATATACACAATTTGATCAGCGTTTTATACTACAAATAATATGCACAACTAAACAAAACTAAAAATAATTAAAAAAAATTGGTGCACAAGTTCAAATTGCATGAGTGGTAATTAGTGAAATTTCAAACAATTGGTGGTAAGAGGAGAATTTTGAAATCTTCGATAGCTAAAAAAATTGGAAATAAATATGCTGCGATTCTTTGGAATCCCGCAGGGTCCCTGACTTCCTGCTTTTTCAGATCAAACTATTCATTTTTTTGAAATGTACGAATCTCAAAGCAGTTGATTTTTATGTACGAATCTCGAAACAAATAAATAGTTTGATTTGGACAAACAGGACCTGCGATTCCAAAGAATCGCAGCAAATTTGTTTCCAAAAAAATTTCGGGTTTAAGGAGGAAACTAGGTGCATAGCTGTTTTTCCAGTTTCACGTGTCTTGCTAATACCTAGGAAATATCTCGGACATTTACATTGATTTGGTTGTACAAACTTCTGAACGGATCGATCTACGCACATGTGATATATATTGCCAACTAATTCTAAAATTCAAATAAAATAAAATAAAAGCTAATTCCAAATTAAAGATCGTGCGTCCTTGTTCAAACTATAGAATTTCGGCTACCAGCTGTACATATAACAGCAAGGGAGATCTCCATCTCATACAAGAAATGGAGAAGGGAGTGTCCGAGAGTTCCAGCTTAGTAAATGCTTTTTGCCCCCTCATAAAATATGTAATTATCAACTACGTCAGCTATTATCTGCTGATACAAGTATGCACTCAAAGGAAGCCTCCCCCCTCCCTTCCTACCATCCCCTCTCTCTCTCTCTCCTCCCCCATCCATGCACTCCATCCTAACATTCATGTTGACTACGAAAAACATATACAAAATCTAATTTTTTTGGTCCCCCTCAACAATGGATCCCATAGATAGTATAAAAGCTATAGGACCTTGTTTCTTTCTCCTCTTAATTCTAAGAACCGCATATGTATACTTCTACAACAAACCTCAACACTATGGACCTAATACTTACCCTATAATCGGATGTATATTCGCATTCTCCAATAATCGGCGTCGCCTCTTGCATTGGTACACTGAGCTCCTCGCGTCATCTCCCTCTCAAACCATTATAATTCAACGGCTAGGTGCACGTCGTACAATTGTGACAGCAAATCCGAACAACATCGAGCACATAATAAAAACCAACTTCTACAATTACCCCAAGGGAAAGGCATTCACTGAAATTCTTGGTGATTTATTAGGCCAAGGGATATTTAATGTAGATGGAGGGCGATGGCATGCGCAAAGGAAGCTTATAAGCCACGAATTCACGGCACGAGCAATGAGAGAACTTCTTATTACAACACTAGAGAGCGAGGCGAAAGAACGCTTATTACCAATTCTAGAATCGGCATCAAAGGATGACTCTTTAGTCGTAGATATGCAAGAGGTGTTGAAGAGATTTACATTTGACATCACATGTAGGATTTCCCTAGGTAAAGACGCGCAAAGCTTAGAATCGACATTTCCGATTTCAAGACTTGCGAAAGCATTTGATGCTGCATCAGAAATAATTGCAGCAAGGGGATCGATGCCTGTCTCAGCAGCGTGGAAGATCAAGCGGGCATTAAACCATGGCAAGGAGAAGCAACTCAAAGAAGAGATTAAGTTAATCCACGAGTCGATAATGGAGATAATCCATAGTAGAAAGAATGAAAAGGAAGCAATGTGCAAGAAAGACTTCTTGTCAAGGTTAATTGCAAGTGGTTTCGATGATGAGGAGATACGGGATATGGTTATAAGCTTCATAGTAGCGGGTCGGGACACCACTGCCTCGGCTCTCACATGGTTCTTTTGGTGTATGTCTCAACACCGTCAAGTTGAGGAAGAAGTATTAAATGAGGTATATAAAGAATTATCTACATAAAATTTATTTGAATTAATTAAATAACTCAAAAATAAATTAAGACTAAACCAGTTTATGTTTAACTTATATTAGATCTATGTCATGTTAAAAGGAAGAAAATTTGAGATTGAAACTGCAAAGAAGATGCGGATAGTTCACGCAGCGTTCTGCGAGACCATGCGGTTGTACCCGCCTGTTGCATGGGACTCCAAACACCCGTTACGTGATGATATATTACCAGATGGTACACATGTCAAAAGGGGAGATAGAGTCACATATTTCCCCTATGGCATGGGAAGAATGAAGAACATTTGGGGCGAGGATTGTTTAGAATTCAAATTGGAGAGGTGGTTATCATTGGAGGAGAATAGCATCAGTTCAAATAATGGTAATATCATATATTCTGGTATATCTCCATTTAAATATCCAATATTTCAAGGAGGTCCAAGGTCTTGCCTTGGAAAGGAGATGGCTTTTGTGCAAATGAAGTTTGTGGCCTCCACCATCTTGCCAGAATTCGAGTTGCAACCGGTGGACACACGGTCGCCGGTTTTCGTCCCGCTACTAACAGCACAGATGGCCAATGGATTCAAGGTCTTAGTAAGGAAGAGAAAAAAGAAATTAAACAGTTAAATTTAAGTCATTTTTGGATTGATAGTGGTAGGTTTTAACGATAGAGATGCGAATAGTATTATATTAAAGACTACTTCTCCTGTCGTTCTTTATTTGAAAAGGCATGTTTTTAATGACATTAATTTGAATAGAAACATCTGGGTACTTTCATTTCAGACATAAGAAATCTTTATAATGTTTCTTTATGTGTGGATTTTAGTAGTTGGTTGTCACGAATCATTGCTAATTATTTTATGTTGCATCTGCCAAGATGATATCAATCATGTATTACACATGGTCATAAACTAATTAATTTGGATGGAGAGTAGAGGAAGGGAGGGAATGGAAAGATGTTTGGTTGACAAAATTATGTCGGAGGTAAAGGATACATGAGATGAAAGGTTTAACCTTATATTATTAAAATTAATAGAATCGGTTTCCCTCTTGATTTGGGGTGTAACAGATGGAAAGAAATTTTGTTGCAAATATTGTTAGAAAAAATAACACAAATGCCCACCTCTATATCTTATCTATATAATTCTCATACAAATTTTTTTGTCACAAACCTACAATAACTACTGAATTTCTCATTAACCTTATAAATTGCAATCAACTAAACAAGAAATGAAAAGAAAATGAAAGTTAAATTTATTTTCTCTCATTAATATCCAAACATAAAAAAGTTAAATATGTTAATCTTCATTTCTATTTCATTCCATTGCCTTTTATTCTTCACCTTCCCTTCCTTCCTCTACTCTCCATCCAAACAATGTGTTAGGGTTTGCTCCAGATGGGGAACGGAGGGAAGCGAAAGGAAGAGAAAGAAAACAGACTTCTAACCGAATCTGATCAGAGTTGTTTACTTGTTTTAGAATAAAAAAATTTGAGGGGGAATGGAGGAGCAATTTGTTCACTTTAAAATCGGGCCAAAATTGCTCTGTCCATATATCTATTTGACTTGAGTGAGTCTATGGTACTATGCATATCACGATTTAGTCCGTAATACAGATTAATATTTTTTTTTTAAATTCTAACGGTCGATCCAAACTGTTTAAAATGATTTTCATATGAATACATACTTGCAGACCAAATTTTTAATTTTAGAATTTGTTCTATTTTGTAAGATTGGTAGAAAATCACTGTTTTTGGATGGTCCAGAATTTTCAGATCAAGTGACTTTCTACCTATCTTAAGAAATAGTAAAAATATTCTAAAAATATAAAAGTTGGTCTGCAAGTATATATTCATATGGGGATCATGTTTAACAGTTTGGATCAACCATTAATATTTTGAAAACGGAATATACGGATCAACCCGTGATATGCATAGTACCATAGACTCGCTTTATATATTTACCCTAATTTTAAATGTGTGACAATGTAGAAATGGAAACTAATTAAATTACAGTTACAAATGCCATTAGCTCATCTAGTTAATGAATAGTACACTAATTGCATATAGGCACCGGTCCACCCCTACTATTAAAGTATCATCATTTATTTTTCTTTAATTTGTGTTGTTATTAATTGGTGTGTAATAACATAAAGATACTCCACCAGTCCACCTAACAACATCAATGTGTATAATACGTCGCTTTAAAATTTGTTAGTTAAAAAGGTTATGTTTCAGTATATTAATTAAAAACATTAATTATGAAGGGTTCATGTTGATTTTGTCGAACAGTTATTATTGGACAGTTATAATTTAATTAGAAAGTTTGTTGTTAGGACCATTAAAGTTATTTTAACCTTCAAAATCAATGGAAAATGACATATAAACCACCAGCTCTTAATTATTATAGTCCAATACATTGAAGTTGTTACTAAAAAGTCAAAACTAAGAATATAAATTTCCTGTCCTTGATTATCCAAACTGATGAAATCAATTTTAATTATTTTCTATCAAAAAATGGTGTATTAAGGTCAAATTCTAAAAAAAAAAAAGAGATGAGGCTATGGTACTATGAATAGTGTGAATTGGTCCGTACTATTAATCAATATTTTCATTTCAAAATTAAAATAATTTATCTGAAGCGTTCAAGTTTCAAAATACATATATGTAAATGTATTTACAGATCAAATTTTATATTTTTTAGAATTTTTTACTATTTTTTAGATAGGTAGAATTTTTAAATCAAGTGATGTTCTACCTATTTAAAAAAATAGTAAAAAATATTCTACAAAATGTAGATTTTGATCTAAAAGTATGTTTTCATATGGAGTTTATGGTGAATGGTTCAGATCGATTGTTTGAACTTTAAAAGTACAGATCAATCCACGCTATTCAGAGTACATAGTCTCACTCTTCTAAAAGATAATTTTTTTTTTTTAGAAAGTTGATCCGCCAAGTGAATTGAAGATGGTGCTATTAAAAATAATGTTGAAATATTTTCTCACTCGAAAGAAAATGTCTAGTTTTTGTTATTTCATGAATACAAGTCAATTTTTAAATAGTACAATTTTTTTATGAGATGTAGTTTGTCAAGCTCATATGGGTGCCAAATTGCGTCTGAATTAAGAATATGATTTTTCTCGCTGGAGATTTTTCGCCATGGCTCGCTATCACGGTTTATTATTTTTTAAAAATGTAAAGTTGTAAACCATATTTTATTTTGGTTATGGTAAGATAACAAACAAATTTTGTATAGCGGATCATTATTTTATTTTGTAGGCGGGTATTTCTCTTATTATTTTGAAAGTTGCTGTTTGTTAGATGTATACATTAGGTGCTGTGTTTGGTCATGGTAAGATAACAAACAAGTTTTGTATACAAAGGAGGGAAATCTTATTTTTCATAACAATAATTTTTTTGTCCTTTTATGTAACAATAAGAAAATCAGCACCAAACAAAAGAGAACGGAGTAGGTTCGATGCCCATCGCAAGGTTCAACAAACTCTTGACCGTCCGATTTATCTTAAGATCTGTGCGCACGAAAATGAAAGCAGACTCGCACGAAATTTAAAGCATTGCGTACAAATCATATTGAACGGTGATTAAACCCGTCGAACCAAAGTAGGTCCGACGCCCATCGGACCCAAGTCCAAATAAAAACTGGAACAGAGTAGCAAAGTGATTAATTTTGTAATCCGCATTTGTTCATGCCGCTTGTAAATTTTTGCAACGTGTTGCTTTTTCCATCTCTTTACAATTAATAAGGGTTTGAATAGAAACAAAAATTGGGAGAAAGGTAGATAACAAAAATGTTAGATCCAATGTCATGTGATCGTGCCTTGATGTGAACTGTTCCACTACTAACCAGCATATTTTGAGGCGATCAATGTTAAATTATTCGGAGTCAATGCCTACATTGAATAAGCAATGCATTCTGACAAGTCGTGCCAGATGCACAGATATAACATGCAAGGAACTTGTTAAATGAACAAAATTGTTCGCCTAACATTCTACATGACAAACTCGCTAAAGAAGAACAGGATCAAAACACTGAGATATCTCAAATCCGGACCGTTCAAATCCGTTCTACACAAATCTCAAAGACTTAACTAACTTTCAAGAATGACAATATACTTGCCCCTCTATTGTAATATTTTTTTTCAGATAGAAAGATGGAGGTAACTTCCAACTTCCATTTAATTACCAAAAGGACCCTCATCCTGCTTTTGAACTTTCAGGGTGTTAGATCAAAGACTGGTTATTTATATTGCAAAAGTTTATTCCATCAAAATTCAAAACTGGTTTGATAAGATAATAGGAGTGGCTATGGACACCAATTAGGTATAAGATTATACCATAATATCAGAACACCTGATGAAATTCAAAGATAAAACGACAACCTTTAGATAAATTAAGATCAAGTTAATACCAAATGTGCTACATATTAAAAATCAACAAAATATAGGTAGCACTAAACAGCATGCTGCTCCAACTTCCTGATTAAAACAACCGGATAAGACAAAATTACTACTAGGCAAAACAAAAGCTTGCTATACCCAAAAGTAACAGATATACAAAAATTTAAAGGCTGCCCAGTAGTTTAAGCGTCATGATTCTTCAACCGCGAGATCAGTTCATCCTGCAAACAGTATTGCAAAGGAATTAATCTTTCTGTTCTATTCTTGAGGGCTGTTTATTTTATTTATATAAAAAATACGAACAAATTCCCCTCTACAAGCGAGTACAAAGAGTAGCTTGGATATTGTTTAAACCAGAAAAGATTATTGATACTTCTATTGCAACCTTAAGGAATGCACGTGATATTTTCATATGCTTACCAGGTACTATAGTAATTTGGAAGTTCTTGAGAAGAAATAACAGGGTGGTACTTAATTTAAAAGAGTAGAGTACTTTGGTAGATCGGTAAGAGTAAGCTGTATCAATGGTAATGTTTCAAAGATTGAGAATTGAGCTATATATATAAACTTGGCCAGTAAAGTTTTCCTATATACCATCCTATTATGCTAAATTGTACTTTCCAGATGCATCCCTTTCAAATTTAGTAAAAAGAACATTGATAGTATTAGCGTGTCTATCCAATCAGTGCAGTTTTGGTGCAAGATGATACTAGCTTAAACCCATTTCAAGAATACAACTCCAAATACACAATACCAATGGTGAAATAAACAAAACACTGGATCTGATTGCTGTGATTCTAGACCTGAGTACCAAAATCTGAGATTCCAATCATGAACTATTAATTACAATTTTAGAAAGGGTAATGTCAATGAGTGTATCCAAGGCACTCATAAACAGGCTCTCTTTTTGTAGAGAGGATAGTGTTAATGACTGCTCTCTTTTCATAAACAGGCTTGTCGTTTTTGTTAGATGCTACATATGCTCTGTTATATTTGTACTATCAATTTTATTTAATTAATATCAGCAAAGGACCATGATGAGGTCTCATTCTTGCTCTTGTTTGAAACTAATCCGTTCCTTTCATAAAGTATAATAAAGATGCGGTTCATTTAGAGCTACAATACAAGTCGGTACTCTAGCATTCACATCTACTATGTAGTTGCTATGTCATCTGATAATAACAAGGGCATTAATCTAAAAAATGTTTGGAGGGCGCTCAGAATGTAACTGCTTCTGAAAAGGTATCAAAAGTCCACAAAAAATCAATGAATTTTCAGTTCTATAGTTTTAACTACTGGAGATGATTATCTTAGAAGTTCAAGCTGGCATTTGGAAATACAACTACCTAGCCTAACAGGACCTGTCTGGGACCACATAAGTACATGCAATACCAGTTGACCAGTTCTAGACAAACAAGAAAAGGAGCAACACAATCCAGATATGCAAACCAACATAGAAAAAGGGTATGGTATGCGACAGTAGCAAATGTGACTGGTACAGAATAAAGAAATAGACTCACCTTTCGGCCTTTAGGAGAGAGTCCTCTCTCCTTGAGCAGGGCCCGCAATCGCTCAACTGTTAAAGATTGAAGCGTCTGCTCTGAAAACCCCGAACTTGATCCTAACAGCAAAAAAGATTAAAAATAATAATATAGTATTATCAAAAGAAATTATTTATGCTCATCAAGGAAAAAGAATGAACCATTCAACTTCGTGAATGCCCCGCAAAACAAGAAAGTTCGATACACATTCACATAAGCAAAGTGCAGAGTTACCAAATATATTCAATGATATTTGTAGATAACACCCAACAATATTCTTATGTACAAGTCAATAAGTCATACTTCTCCTCCTTGACATAATTGCATCTCTTGATTGCTGAATATTTTGCCCTAAATTTAGCAATTTATTTTACCTAAATCCTCTAAGCTTAAAGAACAAAGACAATTTATATATCAATTCAGACAGATTTTTATTTAAGCAAGCATGTAAATGTCAGGCACAACTATTTAACTTCTCTTTAATGTCTCACATATATTTGAAGATCATTCAAAAATTTACAATGTTACAAATAAGAGAAATGCAATAGTCTCGTGTAAATATTGTAACATGTTGGGAATAGTTTCCAAAAGCACCTATACAACTTCAACTACCATCTATACAACTGTTCCCATCACTTTCCTCAAAATGCTGCAGAAATTACCATTCCTTTCTCACAGATTAATATTATTTAAATGAGAGGAGAGGTATAGTCAGGTATTCCTTAATAACTTAGGGGAGCAGGCATATTATTCAGCAGGTATAGCTTTATATATCCAGAATTTATAGCAGCACAGGTAGATTATGCTACATATGTTTTCACTTCACCTTTTCTTGTTTAAATGTAGAAACAAATTTCCTTTGCAAAAATACATCATCTAACAACTATTTATTTTATGCATTAGAAAATTTTGATAGCATATGCAGCTTTTTATTTATCTTTTAGAATTAGAGGAGAGCAATTAATTTACCTTGTCTAGAGGAGCTAGCACCAGTGTTAAGCCTTTTGGAAGGGACTTTGCTATCCAAATATCTCGTTGGAGTCCTTCAATCATATTGTAGAGAGAGAGAGAGAGAGAGAGAGAACAATCAAAGCCAGACTTAATAAAACGAAATGTCACAGTACGTTGCACACATATTAAAAAACATTTACCCAATTTTATCCCATAAACCCAAAAGTCAAGCCAAAAAAAAAAACTAACAGAACCACCTCACTTGGTAACAACTGGCATACCAGTACCAGAGTTGTCAGGTATGCATATCATACTTGTATATTTTATTCTGGTAGGAGTCAGTTCCTTAAAAATTTAAAGTGGACTCTACCTTTTTCCTTTAGGAACCGGTTCCTTCAAATCACTTTTCTGTTTATTGAGTTGAAGAGATCTTATCAAGATATTTGTTGCATCTGTCTTTATTATCTGTCCCACTAGAAAAGGCAAAACAGAAGAGGAACAACAAAGGATTCTTCAGTAATTAAATTTAGTAAGAAAAAGCTAAGCCAGAAATTAATAGCTACACAGGAACAAATAACTGAGTCCTTTTTCAACAAAACACGAGAAAGAATGAGTTTTTTTTTTTTTAAGATAAGCAATTTGTAGAAAATAAATTCCTTATCCTGAACCTTTGTACAAAATATTAAAATAAAAATATACATCTCATATGTTCAAACTTTTGTTGAGTGTGGCATGCACCCTTTCACGCCCAAATAAAAAATCAAGTAATAAGATCTTTCCCTTTAAACCAAAGATGGTAGCTCAAGCATAAAATTAAAGTGTGAATTATGAGTTTTTGAGTGCTTAAATGATTCTCTGAAACTAATTAATCTTCTAGAGTACTGAAAATATATTAATTGAGAATAAAACGTTACACTGACCTGGAGCAGAGGTATCATGCAGGCACAAATGTGTCTTTACATTCTGCCAAATCAAAATAAGAGGAGAAGATGAAGAAGAATAATTACGATCATTTCATTTTCATATGAGTATGAAATTATGATTATATTAAACAGATGCAGGAGCAAACAAAGTTGAAATGGCACTGCTTACAACAACGTCACTTTCTCTTGAAGCAAACTATTACTGAAAAACTCAACTAATGGAAATTATTCCCTTTTGATTCCTATTTTATCGTTCATTCTTTTGCTATTCATCGAATTCTCAGCCATTATAAGAAATAGTGATTTAGCTAAATTTTAGAAAGATACACTTGAAAGACACGTTCCTAAATTATATAGGTCTCTTTGAATTATGTTCCAGTCACTATCTCTAAACCCTAAACCCTAAACAAAGAGACTAAGGTATCTAAGTTCTTAATTAAACCATAGAGTCCCATTGCACGATCATCTAGAGACAGAACATCAAAGGAAATTAAAAGCTATAGAGGCAATGGTACAAACTACAAACCCACTAAACTTGCCTTTATGACATTTCCCTTAAGTTTTTCATATTAATTACTTGCAAAATGATCTCCAAAACTCAACTATACCCAAATTCCTCCAAGGTTTTGCCAAGAACACTCCCCTTTTTGTACAAACAGTCCGGAATGCATATAACAATTAGAAATCCCCCACAATTCTTCAAAAATTAAGTCACTTACATACATAATCCATCTGATATAACCCTAGGGAAATAATATGACGAACAGTATATGTTCCGGACTAGTGTAAGGGTTTGAACAAATACCAATATTTTAGAGGGTTAAAATAAAAAAAGACAGAGAGAGAAAGAGAGAGAGAAGGGGAAAAGAATATTTAGGTTACCATATTGGAGTTGAAACCAAGGGTGAAGTTGCCCCGGGAAGGGAGTCCAGGGAGGAACTCCGACGCTCCGGCCAAGCTCGCCACCGCCCGCCGCGTACCACTAGCGGGGCCGCTAGTGCTCTCGGCCACCATTTTTCGCGCCAGTTTAACGGAGGAAGTGCAAAACCCTAAATCAGTCGATCTTTGTATCTTCTTGTGTTTTTGTTTGTGATTTTTCCCGCCAGTTCAATGATTTCTCGTCTATTGATTTTTGTTGGTCGGAGAGTCGGATCGGAAACCCTTTAATAAGGGTAGCCGGTTGCCAGTAATCGACCAATCGGTAGGTGACTGGGCCGATAGATGGGGCCCATGCATCAGTCTGTACAGTGGATGTAACTATGTGTGCCGAGCCGCGTGTTGTTATTATCTTTTACGCTGCGATTTGCGCGTGTTGTGCTGTGTTTTAATTAAGTTAAAATTTTATGGATATAAATCTGCTGCGACCGGTCATGCGATTCCAATCTTAATTCTTCATTTATTAAAGTATACGAATTTCAAAAAAAATTAATTTGTATACATAAATCTCAAAATATATGAATGATTGAGATTGAAATCACAGGACTCTACGATTCTTTTGAAATCGCAGGAGATTATTTCCAATTTTTGTACTTTGTATTGTATTGTGATTAATATTATTAAAAATAATTATTATGTGTTAGACATTTAGACAAAACATGATAATTTAGTTGCGTTTGATCATATTTAATCATATTAGTAACATTTGATTATATTTGTATGCAATTATGTTTAACTCTTTTTTAATTTGAAGTTATTTAAAGAATATAATATCAAAATGTTGAAAATTGTTGTAAAAAATATATTGTCCGGAAATTTAATTGTTCTCTAACATAAATAATGACATGAATTTTACGTGTTTTGGTTACATACTATATTTAGTGGCGTGACGTGTTGTGAGCAACTATATTCACGTGTTGCATCATGAATTATGACACGTGATTGGCATATGTGTCGTGATGTGTTCGATTCGGCGCAAACTTTAATTTTTTTTTATGATGTGAATCATAGTAACAGGGTACGCGTATTAAATGCATTTTATTCAAGTATAAAACATTTTTTGGGTTTGCCGTACCGAACCGCGTATAAAATATTGACCGAACGTTTGATCAAATAATTCACGAATAAAACGCTAAAAAAACATCAAACTTTTTTTAAATTTTTTTAAAGTTTTTTTTTTTCAGAAATGAACTAATGCGCATGTCCAACACATAAGGACATACGGAATCCAGCATATCTGATCTGTCACAAAGGAGAGTAAGTTCACAGTTGTATCGAGATTTGATTGGCAGAGAGAAGCTGCGTGGACCCCGCACAAACGTGTGGCAGCCACGAGTTGGTCCTCTCTGCAAGCAATATTCTAACCCATGTTTCCTCCACTACCGACTTGTTACATATGTATATGTGAAGTTGCTAGCATAAAAAATCTCTCCGTTAAAAAAATCTGAAAAAAAAAATCGGTTGAAAGCCCAGCACATATTGATGAGATGTTACTCAAGATGAGACAGGTATCTATGAAAATCAATGTTCTAAAATGCGGTTTTGTTCATGCATGCGGAAGATCACTGCATACCGCATATGCGGTATGCGGCCGTATATGCGGAATTTCATGCGGACTCATATATGCAGATTTTAAACTATATATTAATTTATTTCCACTCAAAATATGCAATATATTCCCATTAAAATCATTCAAACAATAAATTCGCACATATGCGGACCAATATGCGGACATCTGGGGCTCAATCGCACACATGCAGACCAATATGCGGAAATATGCGGACCAATATGCGGCCGCATATGCAAAACCGCATATTTGAGACCGCATGAAAATTTTCATGCGGAATCAGACTGCATACGCATATGCGGCCGCATATGCGGACCATGCGGCCGCATATGCGGTCCATGCGGCCGCATTTTACAACATTGATGAAAATATACAGCTTTAAACAAAACAAAAATACATGGAATATGCGCAATCTGTAAACACACAATTAGATCATCCTTACTTGATTGGAGTG
The DNA here is from genome assembly GCA_024447775.1 of Carex cristatella. Lineage (NCBI taxonomy): Eukaryota > Viridiplantae > Streptophyta > Magnoliopsida > Poales > Cyperaceae > Carex > Carex cristatella. The sequence goes on from JAJHPF010000022.1 coordinate 5,687,632, forward strand.
ATAAGAATCCAATAATTGTTGCCTCTGTACACATATTGCAGTTGAGAATGCACTGAATCCAAACCGAACCGGGAACTGAATCGACTGGATTAACACAATCACCCATCAAAAATGCACTGGATCAAACTGAACTAGAAATTGAATTAACTGGTCTAGAACAGTCACCTCTAAACAGAGAAAAAAAAAGAGAGAAGCAGCGCAAAAACAACGCACAAACATCAAATAAAAAACTGAAGATATACCTACTATACACAGACAAAAAACTACTCACCCTTCCATCACCAAAGAAGAGAAGGCATCCGCTACTGATATGTTATTTCAGTCTGATACCCAACACGATGAGACGAGTTCAGAAAGAGGCACCATGATATTTTCCTTTTTGATTTTGCCTCTAATCACCTTGCAAGTCGCACCACAGATTCAAGCACCGCTTTTATTTCCTCTAACACAGAAATCGAAGAGAGCGAGGGTGCACCATTGCACCAGCATGTAAATGCAATACCAATTGGTCTATATATTTAGTTTAACATTAATAAAACCAAACAACGAATTCAAGTTCAAAGAATTATGTATTTTCAAGTAAATTCTTGAAACTGGTTTCCGACTGTTCTTTATTCGTAGTTCATTATAAAAAAATCCATTCATTTATTCATGTTTCGAGTATAATATATGATCTAATGCGAGTAGAACTAAGGTGCTCTTAGGAGTACCAATCTATTTTGTATTCTTAACTCTAAAACTTATCAGATTAATTTCGAATGACGAAATCAAACTGTTGAAATCCTTCTACCTTACGAGTAATGCATCTACATATGCAAATTTTAAACTTTCGGATTAATTTAGTATAAAGTCAAGTGGTTAAAAGGCTTTTAAAAAAATGAATGCATTAAAATTAATTTAGAAACCTTCTAGTTTTGATTACTTGACTTTATACTAAATTAATTTGAAATTTTAAAATTTTCACATATAGACGCATCATTTGTAAGATAGAAGGATTTCAATAGTTTGGATTCATCGTTCGAAGTTAATCCGATAAATTTTAGAGTTAAGAGTACAAAAAAATTATTACTTCTAGGAGTACCCTAGCTCTACTCATCTAATGCCCATAGAAACCTTTCGAAAACCACCTTGTTTGGGATTTTTTTTTTAGATTCAGAGATAAGTGATGTCAGTGATGACATTCATTGGTATTCTATTGTTACATGATCTTCTATTACAGGATTTGAATCTGTTGTAATTCGAGACCCGTGAATAGTAACTCTGAAATTTTTGTAATTCAAATCTAGCCATTAAATTGTTTTGAGATGCGTACAAAAAAACAGAAATAATTCGAAGAGAGCGAGGGTGCACCACTGCGCCGGCATGTAAATGAAATACCAATTGATCTATTTAGTTTAACATTAATAAAACCAAACAACAAATTCAAGTTAAAAGAATTATGTATTTTCGAGTAAATTCTTGAAACTGGTTTCCGACTGTTCTTTATTCGTTGTTCCTTATAAAAAAATCCATTCATTCATTTTGAATAATACCGAAATTTTTATTAATAAGAAAATCAATAAAAAAATATCGACGACGTAGGCATGAGCGTAGTGATCTGTGCGAGATAGCTCTACCCAGATGCTACGTTTTTCGAAAAGTTTTTGCATAGAATTTGAAAAGTGAAAAAAACGTGATTGTTTATAACGCACTCTGGACGTAGTTGTTTACAACAGCCTGGTTAACAAAAATAGTTTATCGCTAATTAACATGTTTAAAAAAAAGTCTGGCCGTTATAGACGATAACGACCAGCTACAGTGGGTTTTTTTCACCCATAGCATCATAGAACTGAACTTAAAAAAAATACTGTAGCTGGCCGTTATCGTCCAAAATGGCCAGACTTTTTTTTTTCTGACGTTAATTAGCGCTAATTAGGCCGTTGTAGTTTATAACATCCAGAGGACATTATAAACAATTACATTTTTTCCACTTTTCAAATTCTACGCAAAACTTTTCTCAAAACCGGTATTTTTTATTAATAAAAATTTCGGTGAATAATAGCTATTTGCACTCTTTTCCTTTTCGATAGCTAGATTTAAAAAAAGAAAAAGAAAAAGAAATAAGCAGAGTATATCTTATACTTGATAATGATCATGTTTCGAGTATAATATATGATATATTTCCTTTCGAAAACCACCTTGTTTTGGATTTTTTTTTTTGGAGATGTTAGACATAAGTGATGTCAGTGATGACATTGCATTGGTATCCTATTGTTACATGGATCTTCTATTGCAATATATCAAATGATTGCAAGATAGCTTATATGTGGCCATCAAATTTAAGAGTTAATTAACATATAACATAATTAATACTAACAAATTAAACTTGAGTTTTCAATCAATTACACAACTTTGTGTGCTCATGAATAAAGTCTATAAACTGATCATATTTATAAGTTTGACTAATTATTGTTTCTTTTCTTGCTATGTTTAATTATTTAGAGAAAAATTACATGAACATAAACAAAAAATCTCACAAAATAAAGCAAAAAAAATATCATCTTCTTTCAGAGTTGTAAAATAATTACAGTTCAGCAAGCTTGTTTGCAATCTAATCAAAATTACGAAGTTATCACCACAATATATACAAATTAATTTGCAATAGTCAATTCTAGAGATACGCAAATGAGTCTCACACATTTAACTTAAAAAAATAAATTGAAGAAATAAAAATAAAAATAATAAAAATAATAATAAAATAATTTCTGAAATAACAAGTTTCAGTATTATATGCTGTTGCTGGTCCACGGTAAGGAAGATAACAGAATACCAGGGCACAAGTTACCGATCTCTTTAAATAGCCGCTTATAAAACGGTGCTAAGCGAACCTCACGAAGGATTCAAGAGGGAAACAGAGGAAACAGAGAGGCAAATAAAGAGATTATGAAAGGCTTAATAGGTCCATCGGACTATTCTCAGGATCCATCTCGCCATGTTTCGCTAAGGATCAATGCAAAGGTAAGTCATTGTATGCTCTTGTTATATCATTTTTCTGGGTAAAGGATAATGGCAGAGAAGTTTTTACTTCATGCAGCGCATGAGTCGTCTGCAGCACTGTTTTGACTTCATTGTCTTTGCGCTGCACGAAGCAAAAGCTACTCTGTCAATATATTTACCATTTTTTCTTTATTTCAATTTTTCTTTAATGTTTCTACTAATCTAACATAGGAGCCGTTCAATGCTGAACCAACCCGAGAGAATCTCATATCATCATATATAACACCAGTTGAATTCTTTTTTAAGAGGAATCACGGTCCAATTCCTCTGGTCGATGATATTAGCAGGTGGGTTTGCTTTTACTGTGTTTAGTTACTTTTTTAAGATATTAAAACTTGTATTTATACTTAATTTCTAATGATTACAGTTACTATGTCTCCTTTGGAGGTCTACTAGAGAAAGAAAGACAACTTTCTTTGGATGATTTCAAGTAAGATAATGCACTGTTTTTTTTAAATTTAAAGAGCATATTATTTGTTTGATTAAATGCCTCAATGAAATTATTTTCATACTTTTTGCCATGTAGGAAGCTTCCCAAGCACAATGTAACTGCCACTTTACAGGTCAGTATTATTTGGCTTGTCAATTTCCAACTATGCCCCTATGATAGTCGATTTAATTCGGAATTGCTAATTGAAACAGAAAAGAGGAATTTTGTGTCCTCTTTTTATGGTATACCAAGATGTTGATGCAATTTTTGGGAACAAACATAGTGTGCAGGGAATAGAAGAACGGCTATGAGTGACAAGAAGGAAGTTCGAGGGGTTGGTTGGGATGTCGCTGCTGTCAGCAATGGTTTTATTTCGGTTTACTAAATTTCATTTTCTTTACTCAAGAATTTACCGGACAGGGCATATTGTACAAGTTAGTATAAATCATCAGATACCAGGGATAATCATTGGGTATCATATACTTTCCAGTTGGCTACCAGTTGGATCTTGGTTGAATATATGTTTTTTCGGCCCTTTTTCTACAATAATTCTGTGTTTCCTTTCTATTTGTTCTTAAATAAGATGTGTAATCATCTGTGTCATAAATTAATTAATGACATAACATGAAAAATTAGAAAAGTGTAATATATGTATACTTTTTTATGTGATAATAACAGCTACATGGGGAGGTGCAAAACTGTGTGATGCACTTAAGCTCATAGGAATAGAGTATAATACAAAGATGACATTGTCAGGCGGCAGACATGTAGAATTCATCAGTGTCGATCAATGCAACGTGAGTCACTTCTTTGGAAGTTGTACTTCTTCTTGTCTATTTCTGAAATGTTGTTTTTATTTTTATTTCTATATATTTGGTAGGAAGAAAATGGTGGTCCCTACAAGGCATCGATCCCTTTGCACCAAGCAACAAATCCAGTGGCAGATGTGTTACTTGCATATGAAATGAATGGGGAGGTACATATGGGTTCTTGAGAAAGTAATTACAAAGAATGCAACAAACTTTACATCAATTTTGAATTGCTGACTTTGATATGTTTTTTCTATGTGAAGATACTGAATCGAGACCACGGTTATCCTTTACGTGTAGTCGTCCCTGGTGTGATTGGTGCGCGCTCAGTTAAATGGTTAGATCAAATAAACATAATTGAAGAAGAATGCCAGGTGTGTTCAAGTTAGTATACTTAGATGATATAACATATAATTTCTGTTCCATGCTAATGTGCGGAGGCGTAGTTTTTGATGGATGTATTTTCTTATATTGTAGGGATTTTTTATGGCAAAAGATTACAAAATGTTTCCTCCAACAGTGGATTGGGATAATATTATATGGTCTACTCGAAAGCCACAAATGGATTTTCCTGTTCAGGTACTGGGTATTTATTGTACCAAACCTTTCTTTAAAGTGGATATCAAACCATTTTAAAAGAGGTTATTATTTATTAGTGTACATGCTTATATATATGTCGTTTGCAGTGCGCTATTTGTTCCTTGGAGGACATCAATTTTGCTAAGCCAGGACAGGTCAGTATTTTTCTGTGCACCTTTCCTTAAGTCGAACAAAGTTTCAGAAAAGCCCTAAGAATAAAGAATATTTACTTAGGTGACAATAGCTGGCTATTCTTTGTCTGGAGGGGGTAGAGGGATAGAGAGGGTGGATATATCAGTTGACGGTGGCAAGACATGGATGGAAGCTTCTAGATACCAGAAGGATGCCGTCAAATATATACCTGATGATATCAGCAGCGATAAATGGGCATGGGTCTTTTTTAAAGCAGTAGTGGACATAAATGAAGACACTGAGATAATTGCACAAGCGGTATACCATATATATATTTGTTTTCGTTTAAAACAAATTGTGGAGTGAAAATAGGCTAATTGATCATTTTACAAGTGATTACTGGTAATTTGTTTTTTAGATAAAATTTGGTGGGAAAATCAATGAATAAAAGGACATTAATGTCTACGCACAAAATATGCATCTGAAAAGTAAAATAAACGAGGTAGAAAAATCATCCTAATAAAGAGAAGAAACAAGATAGACAACTGATGTACAGTACCAGCATGCACTGGTATCTGTTGTTGCTAAGTATACGCGGCATCAAGAATGAGTGAATAAACCTTATTTATTTATAGTTTAAAACTATTTAAGTTTAGTTTTCTAAACTTTTAATTATTATTTTTTTCAGGTGGATTCAAGTGCAAATGTCCAACCAGAACACGTAGAGACCATTTGGAATCTGAGAGGCATTCTTAACACTTCTTGGCACCGCATCCGGCTTCAGATTGCCCCTTAATTTTCTTACATTTTGAAATTACAATTAGGAACTCCTTTTAAAATAAAAATGCTGTGATAGAAGAGTTGTATCCATATGACCTTATAGCTTCTTTGACGACATAGATAGACAGCAATGCATGATCTAGGATCTGATCCTGTCAATTCGGATCATAGTATTATTCTACTTCTGTTTAATATGAGATCTGGTTGAGGAAATTAGGATGCGTTTTTTTTTTATTTGAGATGAAGTTCAATAAACTGAGAATAAACCAGGACAGTGCATGTGCTTACTGCCAGTGGTGCACTTCTGGGGTTTGGATTGAATGAGATACCACATCTCGTAGGGTGAGATCCGAACCGTTTATTTTAATCTAGCAAGAATGTGTTTGTACCCACACTTCTGGAGATACTGGTGTGAATGTGTGATCAGTTTGATTACTCAAAATGATTAGGTGTGGTGATTTCTGTTAGCAATGGGACTGGATAAGTGGTGGGCCTCTAATTGAGGAATGAGGATGCAAAATCTTTTCGTAGAGGTTGGTTACCGAGTTCAGATCCAGTGAAGTGAAAATTGGTTTTGGATTGGGATCGTCCGATTTGAATCCGAAACAATTCATTCGAATTTGGAGCGTACAAATTCCGAGAACGAATTCGAATCCCGAGAACATTCCGAGCGTCGGATTCGAATTAGATGGTCCTGATCCAAAACCCAAAAATTGAGTTAGTTTAGGGGATCCGGACCCGTTGGTTACCTAAAAGAAGAAATATCACCTTTTTCATCAGAATGAGACTTTTTTTTTAAAATAAATAAATAAGTTTCTAAAAAAAAGGTTGGAACCGAATATAATGGTGTTAGTGTTATGCTCGGCTGACTCAAAACATAGCCTTGAAGAAAAGGTTTCAATTTATTTCAGCTACAGTCTACAGTATGATTGATAATAATACGAGCAATTCACCAAGAAACCAACAAAGTGAAGATGAATGATGACATTATGGGTTTACTTTGCAATTAACATAATCTTCATATTTCATGAAGATTATGTATTTGGAGTACAAATTTTATATATATTTTTAGATAGGTACAAAATTACTTCATTTAAAAATTGTAGACCATCCATAAATAGCAATTTTTTAACTAAAATACTTCAAAAAAAAAACTATAACATTTGGTACATTTTCATGGAATCGAATTCTCTACTCCCGAGGGCAAGATTTTTCTGCTCCTGAGTCACTGACATATGAACTTGTAACAAAATTAAAATTAATATTTAAATATTTAAACTCGTCTGAATCCCGCGTGTCAAACGCGCTGGAGGCAGAAACCAAGGTGATCTCCTTCCTATTATCGCTCACTATTTATTAACGATAGAGTATAGACTGTTTCCCCGTTCCTTGTTTTTGGATATTGCCCCTAGGTCAGGATACAGCTGTTATCAGTAAAGTTGGCCCTATTATAAACCGAGCATAGCAGCGTGCTATTTGCTTATTTCCATTGAGAACCCAATTCCAAATTTCCAATCCAGCGTGAACTTATCTGTAATAACTCTCTTAATTTATCAGAAAAAAAACGAAACTGAGTCAGCAAACAACGGTCAAAATATAGCAAGGCGACCTATCCCTTATATTTTTGTTTTTTAAGTGGATATGGTCAAAAGGCATTGGTTCCAGTGCTCTCTGTTCCGACCAAAAGTTATTTGTTTATTCAGAATCTGTTTTTACTATAATATCTGAATTTTAAAATTTTAATAATATTATGTCTGGAATAAAAGGATATGTACAACTTGCCAAAAAATAAAAATTAAGCAAGATTTGAAAGAATCAGACTTGGTTGCAAATTGATTATGCATAATGCATATTGGATTAAAAAATTCTGTCAGAGTAGGACAAGAATAATTGTATTCAAAAAGCTAAGCAGATTTAGACTGATTAACTATACGGGTGTTAAATAAAAAAACAATTAACATGATAAAAAAAATAAAAAATAGTATTATCTTGTGTAATTAAAAAAACACAATAAAAACGGTAATCTTTTACATATAGAAAAACAAAAAAGTAATACTAAATATTAGATAATCAAGTCAATGAAACGAGATTTTCTCTACGGGTGTTCATGTTTTGAGAGCGCATGATTCTTTGATTATCTACACCATTAAACAAACTTTAAAAAAAATGAAGGGATTGACCAACTTAATTTGTATATACAATCATGAGTAGAACTAGGGTGTTCCTAAGTTCACCAAGTCTGTTTGTGAACTCAACTCTAAATTCTATCGAGTTTTAAACGAAGAATTTCAACCATTAAAATCATTCTATCTTACGAGTGATACATCTACATATGAAAATTTCAAAGTTTTGAATTTATTTAGTATAAAGACAAGTGGTCAAAATTAGAAAGTTTATAAATTAACTTTGATGCATTCATTTTTGAACGTTTTTTGACCACTTGATTCTATACAAAATTAATTTGAAATTTTTTCGCATGTAACCACATCACTCGTAAGGTAGAAGAATTTCAACGGTTTGAATTCATCGTTTGAAGCCGATGTGATAAGTTTTAGGATTGAGTTCACAAAAGAACGTGATGAACTTAGGAACACCCTAGTTCTACTCTACAATCATACATAATACAAGTAAATTAGAATTTACGGTTTTAAGTACTAAGAATTTAGGTTCTACAAAAGTAGAGGTATAACTAAATTGGGGCTCTATAAAATTCAATCCTAAGAGACAATCCTAACAGAGCAACTCACATAAAAAATAGCGTTAATGCTTAGTTGCTTACCACTGGCAATCACAAGTGATGGGCCCATGTACAGAGACAAAGGAGTCAGATTGTCACCTGTCGGAGTCGGAGAGCATCGGGGTGCTTAGCACCTGTCATGGTCGGAAAGGATTGAGGTGCTTATTGCATCGAGGCCATTTGGCAATAAGAGATTAAAAGTAAAGAATTAAGAACTTAAGGATCACTAAGAAAACTGATATTCGGTTGTCTTAAATCGCGAGTGAAAGCTAAGGAAAATAAGGAAGAGGTAGAGGTGTCTTAAGATCTGGACAGATAATTAAGATTCGGGTTAAAGGAGGTTAAAGGAGGCTAAAGGAGGCTAAAGGAGACGATCTTAATTTGTGCTAAGAAATCGGTGTTCGGTAGAATTAAGCAGTTAAGAAAGCTAAAGAATTAAGTCTTAAGGAGACTTAATCCCTTGTTGCCGTCACAAGTGACGGATCCAAGTGATGTGAATAAAATCACTATGGATTATGTTTCATGCGAGTCGCATATGGAATTTGATGGAGGAAAGAGTGCTGTAGAATGCGCAAAAAAAACAACTCAACGGAAATAAAAATTTGGAATTATGGACTCTATTGTGGGTTGCTAAAAAATATGTACTTAAAATTTGAAAATTATGGGCTCAACAGGGTAGGACATTTATTTTTTTCATAGTGGGTAAGAGCTCAAAAACAAGCATTCTCGAAATTTGTTTTGAAAATCCCGAGTAGGAGAAAGGAGAGGTAGCACAGTTGGCTAGAAAAAAAGTTCTAAAATTGTTGGTTATCAAAAGACCAAGAGTTCGATTCCCCTTACGACTTTGCAACTTTTGCAAATATTTTCAAAAGAAAATCCCGAGTAGGATAGTTTCACATCCCTGATGACACGTGAGTCCGCCCCTGAATGTATTTGTGAGGTAATCTTGAAAGTATATGTTTAAGTCTGCTTTATCATTTGTATTTATATTTTTTCAGTAGTTTTAATATATGTATTCGAGTGAGATCGTGGTAATTTGCAATATGTGTATATATATGTATTGGGAATTCATATTTTTGTTCTTTAAGTTTAAATAGTCGACTTAAAGATTAAATTTTACATTTTTTAGATAGGTAGAAAATCAGTATTTCTAAAGATTATGTATCATTCGAGAGTAGTGATTTTCTATCTATCTAAAAAAATAGTAATTTTATTTTAAATTATAAAATTTGATATGTAAATACATTTTTATATGGAGATCATATTAAACAATTCAGATTGATTGTTTTAACTTTCAAAACTTAGATATAGATCCATAACACGGATCGGATCGATCAATCTATTGCAAAGTATCATAGCCTCACTAACATTAATAGATAATTGGTAACATTATAAAATCAGAATAATATTGTCTAATTTGTGAAAATTTTAAAGTGTTGGTATTATTTTTTTAGAAAATTTGAGATAGCAAATGAAAAAATCTAGCGACGAGCAATCCGCTATCATAAAAATAAAATAAAAATCATGATCATATACAATGTATTTGCATTTGTTTACCTTAATTAGATAAACCTACCGCAGTGGCAGAGTTTGTTTGACAAAGACTTGACACTTGTTTATATATTTTTGAGCATCCTAAGTGCTGATTTAAATTATGAATTATGGATCCTAAATAACTACCTGTATCCCCACTGGATCCAAATTAAATTATTAATCCTAAAAATTAGAGAACATGCATGCATGTCTATTAATTGGAGAATTTGAAAAGTTTTAAAAAAATAATTTATTAAGAATAATAGGTGTAGCTTACTCCAAGTGAATTTTATATATAAATGTTATACTAACTATTAAATTATTTTGAGTGATATGTGAGATATCCGGATTCTCTGGATTTCTTGATGCTCTTTAAAGGGTCTGTTCAGTTTACAGGTGGGAACGAAAGTGGGTTTTGAACTTATTTTTAGGGCGTGTTCGGCTGCATAATAGACAAGGGAATAGGCACAGGAACGTAAATATTTTGAACTGATTTTTGCTGTTCATGTGAGAAAAAAAAATTCACTCTAAGAGCCTATTCGGCTCTCTAATGGGCTGGTGAATGAGCATGGGAAGAGAAAATTTTTGAACTGTTTTTATTGTTTAAGTGGGAAAAAAATTGACTATTGAGTGAATTTTTTTTTTCCACGTGAACAGTAAAAATTAGGCTGTAGCCGAACAGACCCTTACTGTGCGCGTGGAAAAAAAAATTCAATGTTTTTTCTATGCGCACAATAAGGGCGCCAAGCATGCCCAATTTTAGTACCAACTCTTAGATAATTTTAATTTATTAATTACTGGGTATATTGAGCAATGCATCTACAACCAAAGTCAATAATTATCAATAATACAAAAAAGGATAAATGTGCAAAGTTTAAATTCAGGAAGGGTTTCAAATGGTTTTATTATAATACGATTTAAGAACACACAAACCATCCATATTATTATTATTATTATTATTACGTATTTACAAATTTCCTAATTTCATGGCTCGATCGTATAAATACTAAATACAAAACCAAAATGCTTGACATATTTACGTGCACATAAATAGGCCAATTTTTTTTTCTATATTTGAGTTTTGAATTTTTAAATCGTTTAAAATCATCTTAGTCAATTTAGAAGACATTTCTCAACTGTTTTTGTTTGGAATTAAATTCACGTGCACATATAAATTCAGAGACCATTTAAACTCTTGGAGCGTGATTATAAAAATAAAAAATGTAAAGACGCAAAAATAAATATGTCTATGAATTCAAAAAATTTAAAATTTTAAATATACTCGCATCACTCATAAAGCAAATTGATTTCAACAATTAATCGTTTGAAATCAATTCAACATGTTTTTAAAGTTGTGCTCACCTCAAGAAGGCGATATCTTAGATTCTGAGGAATGCGAATTCCAACTCCACACACAAAAAACAAGCTCCCAAATCTCGATTAGGTCAGAGTCCGCATTGTCTGCATTAACTCAAAAGAGCATCTTTTGAGTTAACGCATCTTGGTCATTAATTTTTAAACGGAACTAATCTGGTCACAACCTATAATCAGGAGCTCTTAATATTAGTGTGGATGTAATCCGCACAGATTTTAAAACATATTAGATGGTCAGATGCATTAACTCAAAAAGATTATTTTTTGAGTTAATGCAGAGAAAATAAATTTGCTGCAATTCCAAAACTAATGAACAGTAATTTTGAAATATCTGCAATTCGAATTTAGCCATTGAATTTTTTTTCTAGAATGTATCTCAAAACAACTGGTTTTTTCTTGCATGCATCTCAAAACAATTCAACGACTGAATTCAAATTGCATATATTTCAGAATTATTGTTTATTAGTTTCGGATTTTTTAGCAGATTTGGATCCTAATGCAGATGATACGAATTGATTGGGTCAAACTCGGTTCCGGGCCTCCGGCTCATTGGATGGACCATGCAAGGCATGCATCAGTCTGTACTTGGGTGGGGGCCAATAGATAATACGATACAGTGGGACCCACACATTCCCGGTTTAACCGTGATTGTATATGGAACAAACTACAGGGTATTTTTTTAATATGGTTTCGGATCTACTTGTCAACAGATTACAAAATCAGGCTACCACAGTCCAAATTTCTGAATAGTTAAATGTAGTTATTTAAATTAATTTTTAATTTAATTGTTATGGATTGGCTCTGTAGTGTAAACTAATAAATATTGAAATTTCTGAATAGTTGAATGTAGTTATTTAAATTAATTTTTAATTTAATTGTTATGGATTGGCTCTGTAGTGTAAACTAATAATATTGAAATTTATCAATTGTTGAATGTAGTTATTTAAATTAATTTTTAATTTAATTGTTATGAATTGGCTCTATAGTGTAAACTAATCAATACTGAAATGTTTTACTATTTAAAACATCACCCGGCTGTTGCTGTATTTGTTACATCATCAACAACAAAAAAAAGATAAAATCTAAAATAATTTTATAACCCACCAATATATTAATATTTATATAGAATTGTTAAATTGTGATAAAATTTGTGCGCTTACCTCTAAATAGGAAAACTCGTTATGAGTATACAAATGTTGGGAAAATTATTCAAAAAGTGAACACGGAGCTTTGATCATGATGTGCATTGTTGGAGAGGAACCGAATTTCCAGTCTCCTATGGACATGAAATTTATACTTCTAAAGTCAGTGACACGTGAATCTGGAGTGAGTTTTGAACAAAATCATATTCAATATTTAAATGTTAAGATCCACTCCGAATCCACGTGAATTTTGAAGCAGGTAATCCGAATCTGCTGAGGAGATGGTTTAAAATTCGGATAAAAAATTTCTTGTGAACAATTCCTCATCTTTATTTTAAATAAATAGCCATGATATCTAATAAATTGGTTAAAATATTTGGTTAGATTGTTTAAAATTAGTTGTTGAATTCTAATTCGTTCTCCAAAAAGTTTATGAAATCTTTAATTTGTCTCAATTATATTACTCTATTTAACAAAAGCTAGGAATATTTTTGCCAGTACTAATATTTTTTAGAATAATGAAATAGACATTTTTAATTTGGTTTAGGAAAGAAAAGACAACACAATAACTTGATTAGAAAACAAAATTTTACTTTGTGATGAATTAATTATTTTTCCATGCAAAAAAATATTCATGATGAAATAAAAAAATTGCTTTACAAAAACCATTGGGAAATGGATTAAGAAGATAAAAGACAAAAATATAGTGCAATTTAAGCAAGACTTTTATTTACAAAATAGCAAATTATGTTATTTGAACTATACAATTATTACATGAGGAAGGTTCAAATGCCTCCATTTTTAAAAACTACAGTAACTCAAAATTTAAATCATAAACGTCAAAATAAAACCGTTAGATGTAATCTATGTTATTTTCTTTATGTGCTCATAAAAAATTATCACATTTCAATTTTGTTTTTATGTGATTCAATAAGTTGAAAAATCAATGTCTAGAAATTATCCACATTAGTACATTTTTTATAAATCCTTGATGACAACCAAAACAAAGTTGAAATGTCGTAATTTTTTACATGTGCATAGATAAAATAATATATATCACATCCAACGGTTTTATTTTGAATTTTAAGTTTCAAATTTTGAGTTATTTTAGTTTTTAAAAATGAAGGCATGATGGAGACACAAAAAATGGAGACATTTGCTCTCCTCTTATTACATATATACGAAGAATCAAGTATACAATTTTCAGAAATAAAAGAAAAATAAAAAACATTCTTATGATATTTTCTGGGCACCATAAGGTGGGCCACAACAGTCCCTGTATATTGACCCCTGAAAAAAATATTTTAAAGTTTTCATAGCCAATTTCAATAGAAAACAAAAAAAAAATAGACCATATATCGAAAATAATGTCGATCGAATTCGATAGATATTTAAAAAAGACAAGAATGCAATTTTGGTCATGCCGGGAGCAGAACAATAGCACGGCAGAGCCGATTTTTATTATGGAACGGTGCGGTTCAGCACGTGTGACTGTTTTGCGTTGGGACTTGCGTATCATGTGTCGTAGCTATCTTATGGAAATTTAGGACAGCACGACACATCATGTGAATGATCTGATCACAATACGGCATGTGGTCATACGAGTCATGTGTAATTAGACCGGTTAGATCTTGATAAATAGTGAATCTTGAATAAACTAACTTAAATTATGCAAAAAATAATTAAACGTGACAAAATGTGACAAACGTGACCAACCACGTCTTGACACAGCAAATTTGAACACGACGTGATTTGCATACCGTGACCACTTTCAATATTTTAATCACTGTACGTATGACTGTTTATCTGATCACGGTACGACATGTTTTTACCGTTTTAGTTATGCCTGACATCAAACTCATCTGCTTCTATTTCATGAAAGTCACAGAATTGGATACACGAATAGAGTCCACAGAAGACCAGAGAGACAGATGGAGACGTGCCATCCATGTCCCATTTGCTATTTCGTCCCACGCTTCAGACTTCAGAGTTAGCATTATTACATAAAGGTCCCTGCCAACTATTATATTATGCTAACTACTTCAACATTTAAACATACAGAATAATATTCTGATGTTTTCATTATTACATAAAGGTTCCTGCAAACCTCCTTATTTTAATATTATTATTACATGTTATTATAGTATACTAATTATTTTGATATTGAAAGTAATAGTTATCATAAAAAATTTAAATAAATATAGTAAACACCATATAAACATTGTACCCACTTCAACGATACAACTAAAAGTTATCATGAAAATAATTTAATTTTGTAATCTATAATTTTAGTTCGTTATTGGTTTATTACAAGTAAAAAAAATTAATTAACAAATAAAAATCTTGCCTATATTTTTTTAATTCAAATTATTGAAATTAAATTTATTCAACGATACAAACATTCAATTGCCGCTACACAATGCTAATTGAGATACTTGCAAAGTGGATTTTTGAATAAAATATGTCTTTATTCATTTTGTTTTGGAGAAAAAGAGAGGGGTTTAACCGAATTTTTAGAATTTTTTTTTTCACGACATATGCTAATTGAGATACTTGGAAAGTAGATTTTTTAGTAAAATATATTTTTCTCACTTCATCTCAAATTCTTTCAGAATAATGTAGTAAAATATTGTAACCTTGTTAATTTTAACAGAAAATACGTTGGTATAGACTTATTTTTTTTCCTCAAAAATAAACTTCATAGAGAACCACATAAAACACAATTTGATAAAGCATTAATTTTGTACAACATATTACAAGCACTAAATATTCTCAGAAACATTCATAATCACTTTTTCCTAACCAACCATTAGCAATGGTTCAACTAAGGTAAAAACTACAAGTACGAGGGTATATGCGAAAAATGTTTCCAGCTTCAAAAGGAGTTTTTTTTTATAAACCATAAATAGAAAATTCAAAGTTACGAAACCAATATGAGTACCGTGAAATTTCGAAAAACTATAAAAACCGAGACTTGAATTCGGTCTCTCTTTCCCAGACCGAAAATACAATTCAGTCTCCATTTATTTTCAAATTTTTATCCCTTCGCCACACCTAATCACACCCCTATTTGTGTAACCGTTTGTGCTGCAAACCACCTCAAGACTGAATTAAAATTTCGGTCCATGCTGGAATTGAAATTTTAATTCAGTCTTGGTAATTTTTTTTATTAATCGGTTATAAACGAA
This sequence comes from Carex cristatella, assembly GCA_024447775.1. NCBI lineage: Eukaryota > Viridiplantae > Streptophyta > Magnoliopsida > Poales > Cyperaceae > Carex > Carex cristatella. The sequence continues at coordinate 5,703,372 of JAJHPF010000022.1, forward strand.
AAAGTCAGTGATCAGTTTCTTCTACATCTGTCGCTGCATTTGTCATTTTTGTGCTTCTTCCCCTTCTAAAATACTCCAAATTTCAAGTGTTTTGTTTTGTCCAGATCACCCTTGCATTGTGTTTTCCGTTTTAGTCTGAAGGTTGTAGTAAGTTTTTTTTTCAATTACGTTCATATTTTAGGTTGAAAAATTAAAAATAATTTTTAGATTGTTTGTGATAATAATTTTTAGATTGAAAAATCAAATTGAAAATCCATCAGTGTATTGATAATATTTTCTTAATTTCAACAGACCGGACATCTTCCAATGGCTATATTCATAATTTTCTTAATTTTCATGTGGGGACCGAATACAATTTTCGTTCTTGAGGGAAATTTGAGTGAGACCGAAAAAAAATTTCGGTCTTGAGGGAAATTTGAGTGAGACCGAAATTTTTTTTCGGTTCTGAGTTAGACTGATGGATTTTCTCCGGCGTCTGAAAATTTGGCTTGAGACCAAAAATGAATTTCGGTCTTGAGATTTTTTTTTCCAAACCGAGATTAAGTTTCAGTTTTTATAATTTTTCAAAATTTTACCATAATCATATTAGTTTCGTAACTTTGATTTTTCTATTTATGGTTTATAAAAAAAACTCCTTCAAAAGTTCAAAGAGGTCCCTACCCACTCCATCTCTCTCAGTCTCCGAGTTTTTGCAGCGCAAAAGCGCAAAGGCGCGAACTACACGACGAACTAGCGGTACAGCATTGCTTATTTCAGCCCCAGTATTCTCTCTGACACCCCCATCTTATTTCAACTATTCTTTTTAAGCATTTACCTCAGTCCCTTACCACTTACCAGTTACCACCGCACCACAGAGCGTAGAGTGAGAAAGGGTGGTGAGAAGAGAAAGAGAGAGAGAGATAATGGGGGCAGAGGAGAGGCAGAATGGCCAAGGTGGATGTATAGCGATTCGATCCTTCCCACCTCCTTCCATCTCTCGCTGTACCATTGGCGGCTCTTCTACTACTACCTCAGGTACACTTTTGCATTTTAGTCCATCAATACTTGTCTTTTTGCTTCATGAACTTATGGTCTCTTCTAATAGTATAACCAAAACCCATCATTTCTCTGTTTTTTTAGTTCCGTTTTTCTTTTATTTTAAGTACATAGCTTGTCTGATTCTGTTTTCAGTAATAGTGTTCAGTGTAGAGCTACCGGCTCATTTTTTTTTTTTTTTTTGAAATTGAAATTAATGCGTAGGAATTTGGTGGAATATAAAACAATTCATAACTACGATATATTTGGTTCGAAATCACCTGTTCTAGTCCTAAATAGTATATATTTAAAAAAAAAATTAGTCGTTACAATTTTCTTTTGTTCAATTGTTCATATCTGATTTCTTACGGATTATTATTGATTCAATTAAGGATAAAGACAGGACATTTCATTAATTTGGCATGTAATTATTCCTTTCTTTTTCAGAAAAGACAATCTATCTATTAAAATATTATTTACGCGACAGTATTAATAAAATTAGGAACAATAAACAAGGCTGTAGGGTCGATGTCCCACCTAATCTGGTATGTTTGGTACTAGATCTTAACTCTTCCTTTTTAAAAATGTCTCAGTCCCTTTTTCAAAGATTTGGTGAACCTATTATTGTGATGATTGGATGGGAAATATAATGCTACTAATTAGGGATATACTTCTAATTTCAATCCAACCTTTTTTTTTTTTTTTTTTTCCTTTCAAAGAGGCCAACTTTACTTTGACAACTTTTGGCAACTTTCAAACAATTTTTTTTTTTTATCAAATTGCTGGGGTTTATGACATAGATTCTGTTCTGGAAAACCCTCAAGGTGTACATAATTTCTTGTGCAAATTCAGGAGAATGTTATCGGGTAAGAGCAGTTAATGTTGGCAAAACAATGTTGTGGTTTTAGGAAATTTTGTTTTGCCATTTTCCTGAATTGATGATCTTATCATCTAAAATTTATAATGTTTGGTTCAAATTTTACATTAAACTTTTGAAGTTTTCTATTTCTAGATGATGCTACATGTGGGTCACCAAGATGGATTGGAAAGAGTTTGTCTTGTGTTTGTATTAAGAGAAAGGGAAATTATGAGCGCATATGCATGACTCTTACACCTCTACAGGTAATATTTTTCTCTTTGGTTGTATTCTAGGAATATTTGTTTTGTATAATGGCAGTTTTCATCTTCTGATTTTTTTCCTCCTTTGTGTTAAATATAGAATGAAAGGTTACAGAGGCTGAAGCTCCGGATGAAGGGGTACTTTGATCCATCTAGGCGGGATCACCAGGTTATCTCACTTTATACATTTATTGTTTGTAAATAAGAGCATGTGCATCTCTGTGATTACAAAAGATGACCTCTTCTGTCACTTCAGCAACCTTTACAATTATCCTTAATTTAATATAAAGTCATCTTTGTCCCTGCAATTAATCCCCAATTTCAGTTATTAAGATCCATTTATTTTTATAATATATTTTATTTTACATCCTTGCCAGGGGCGGAGAGAGTAAGAAGGTATGGGGGTCAATTGACCCCCATTTATTATCAATTTTTTTTTTTGTAATTATACATGATTTTCTATATATTATAGAGTAAAATGCTATGGGTACTATAAAATTGACCCCCATACCTTGAAAGTTTGGCTCTGCCCCTGATCCTTGCAATAGGGTTTGTAGATCAATTGCAAATGATGATGTGACATCTGCCAGATTGCTAAAATTGTAATTGTTTACATCCTGCAATTGATTTGCAATTGAGATGCACATGCTCTGATAAAGTTGTCAAGTAATATCATATTATGTACCTGTAATTTCTGAAGTCCATATTTTTTGAATTAATAAAAAAATCATAATAGGAAGCATTAAAGGCTCTTTGGCATGCTACTTACCCAGATCAAGAGCTTGAAGGTCTGATTTCTGACCAATGGAAGGCAATGGGCTGGCAGGGACGGGACCCATCTACTGACTTCAGGTATCTAAGTATAAAGAGTGAATAAATAAAAATATACTGGTTCCTTCGTATACAGTGTATAATGTTCTAATAGATAGATTTTATACATAATTAGAGGTGCCGGATTCATTTCATTGGAGAACCTACTCTTCTTTGCAAAGACATTTTCTGTAAGACCTTTTCTTTGCACTAAATAATGCTTTGCCTTAATTTCTTTTTAATTTGTTCTTTGTGGAGTTCTATTATTTGTTAATATTTATTGTTTTTTTAAGACATCATTTCAAAGACTGCTGAACAAACAAGGAGGGAAGAGAGCTACATGGGAGTACCCATTTGCGGTGGCTGGAGTAAATATAACATTTATGATCATGCAAATGCTCGACCTGCAATCTAGTATGTGGTAGTTTTACCTAGTTTACTCTGATATTTTCTTTAATATCATGTAATGAACTAAAGGCTTTCGCTTGCCTAGTAGTTGTTAGGTTGTAATTTAAGTCTTCATGGGGCAATAAATATGGATTTGGGAGTTATAGCCTTCTTCATTTTCCCCATTTTTAAACTTTAGTGGTAATTTTAAGTTGCAGACTTGTGTGACCTCCATTGCCAAACTGTCCATCACCTTTTCATAAGGGATACTTAATACTTCATGTTGGAACCAGTGAGCAGGTGACAGTTGGTGGGGTCATCCTGGCCATGGCAAGTATAAGTTTAACATTGGTTATGTTAGGGTTTTACATTTTAAAGAAGCAATACAATGGTACCTGGTGGTCAGAATTGTAATTCTAGTATCAACTATGGCACTGATAAAATTGTACATGACAAAATATTAATAAAAAAAAATCAGTACTGGTATTAATGCATAATTGAGTAACATTTGCTACCATCTATTAGTTTATCAGTTTCTCTGAAACTGCTTTCTTACTGCAAAATTAGTTCATTTTTGCAAAACGGCGCCCATTTTTTTTTTTTTTTTTCCGATTTGTATAAAAAACTGATACTTTTATGTAGTCAGAGGCCTTTGAAAGATACTAGTAAGGTATCTAATCCCTTACTGTAAGAGTGGCATTCTCTATAATACCTCTAATTTAAATTAATCCTTTTCTAATTCCTTTGCTCCTCTGTGTTCTCTAATGTCTCAGAAAAAGAACCCCGTTTTGTCGGAACTAACTTGTCCAATTTATCATATTTAAAACATTAGATATTATCTATTGAAGTATAGCTTGCCTAACAAGGGTCTGTTCTGTAAATACAAGAGACCTGGCATATATCGTGCAAATACAGAGAAATAGTGTGGTATCTTTTGCATAAAAACCTATTTTTTTTTAAATCTTCATAGAAAATCACTTAATGTGTTTTCCTTTAACCCATGTAAATTGCAGCTAAGCCGAGAACCTTTGTTAGAGCCATTTTTGTTCAAATGCTCTCAGGTAAATAGATGTGACCAAAATATTTATCAAATCTAAAGATGTTCGTCTCTCGCAATGCCTTGGTTTATAAATATTGTCTCATGCTACCAATTTATACCTTTTTCAGAGGATGAATGGGCATTTGATTTACTTTATTGCGTTGCCTTCGTGGTATTGGATAAACAATGGCTTGAAAAGAATGCTTCCTACATGGATTTCAATGTACTATTCTTTTCCCCTATATTTATGAGTTATTGTACCAGTTGTTCATTCCCGTTATCACAACTGATCGGTATGGTATTGTTCAATTATTGAATAGAACCTCTCAACTTTTTTTCTAAAGTTGCTGAACTTTATATTGAAACCTCAGTGCACTTGTTCAATCACTACAAGCCCAAATAAACACAAAAAACAGAAAAGATGTTTCGGATACTACTTACCCGGTCATAAATTATTACAACTTTTTGACCGCGTACGTCATATCCTTATTAACACCTTGGTTTGAGAAGCAAATCAACGTGATAAAGCCTTAAACTTTGTTTTGAAGGAGAAATTTCTAATGATGTGAAATACATGTTTGCACAAGTTCAGATTGTTCAAATATGTCTCATTATATTATTAAAGTTTTGTTCGCTTATGTTATTAGGAGGTTCTGAGATCAACTCGAGTGCAACTAGAACGGGAGCTTCTATTGGATGATGTAAATCGGATTGAAGATATGCCCTCTTATAGTAACCTCTCTTAGTTTCTTCTCTTATTCTCTCCCACTGAATTGATTCTAAATTGTACAGTATTCATGGTTTCTGTTTTAATTTTTTCACCCTTTGCTTTGAGAAACGTTTGGTGGGGAACTGGCGCACCGAAGTTGGAAGTACTCGTACCACTAAATTAGTTTTGGCTTAATTCAATTTGTGTTATGTTTGTCAAAATGTCTCGATGATTTGGAGAGAATTTTTCATGAAAACATCTGATTTGGTTAGGAACTGATTCAATTTGTGTATAGCATGACCTGCCTATGCAGTTAACATAAAAAACAAAATGTAATACATAATTAATACTCTCCTGGTCATTGTTTCAGAAATTAATAATTTTGTAGTCTTAGTTATTTAGAAGTGACACTAAATCCACTAACATGTTATAGCGTATAAAGTACTAATCAACTGAGAATAATGCAAGAGGAAAATAACGAAGAAAAACAATTCTATTTTAGTAGCAATTAAATGTAAGAGCATCTCTATTTTAATAAATGCTTAGCAATTAAAATTGATCACGTCACTAAATTTAGCAATGAAAGAGACTCATAATTTCTATATTACTCCATCCTAGCAATTGCAATTAAAAAGACTCATAAAAAATCTGAGTCAATTAATTCACCACGCTGACAATAAACAAACGTTTGCTTTTAAAGAAAATTTGTTAATTTATAAACTATCTCACAACCCAGCAAATTAGAAAATAATAAGCATTAGAGATGCTCTAACTCTTTTTATGGTTATATTCGTTTAGTTGTCCTCCAATAACTTGTAACAATTCTATTTTAATAGCAATTGATAAAGAAAACACAAACCATATTTTCCACGTCTCTCTCTTGAAGGCTATTACTGCACCAATAATTCTAATTTTATTTCTATATATTAGTGAGTTTAAAGTTATGCATCACAACATTCATACATGTTCGAAACAGTTTAACACCGCAAATTTGTGCGCTAATCATTCAAATTGCATGAAATTATGGATTAATGCAATGAATGACGAGGGGGGCGATAGTGAGTTTAAATATGTTCTATTTTCTCTCATTTATCATCTGCAAATAATGACCAATGGAAAATGGTTGGGGTGTTTGTCCAAAAGAATTTGGACAAAGTCTCATCCCAAATCTGATCTAATCTGTCCGATATGTGCTGAAATTTGTACAGATGGTTTAGATTTACGGGATTGTTTAAGTTCATTAATTTTAATTTCCATTCGTACAAATCTCAACACAGATTTGATAGTTTAAGTCTGACTTTGGATAAAATTTGTCTAAAGCCCTTCGAACAAAATTCAATTTCTAAAAACATACTCTAGTTAAAGAACCAATATTTAGTCTAACAGTAAAGGATAACATCCTCCATGAGGAATGTTGTAAGTTTGAAATCCGGATAAAAATTCTTTCTGAACATAATATAGAAGTTGGAAGAGGAAGACTAGATCTCTATCTTTCTATCTCAATAAAAACAAATACTCTAATTAGCTCATTCTTGGGCTGAAATTTCTTTAAGAATAGACATTCCTATCAGAAGAAGCCTGGTTGGACATATTTACCCTTCCTACTCACTATCTGCAGAGAGTAATTCTGTGAAAACAATAGTGATTATTGTTTGATTACTACTACACATTTTTGTTCAATTGATTATTTTCGATGCATCCGAACCTTTGGCGTATACATATAATGATTTTTTTTTTTCAGATTTTCATTTAGTCCTAGTAAACATCTTTTTAATTTTTGTTAATTTCAATTATTAAATCCGACTAATAATTTCATAACTTGTTCTTTCAAAAATGATAATTCTATGGCTTGATTTGGCATACAATTTCTTTTGAGATGGCTTATTTGTCTAGTCTATTTATTGCATTTCATTAATTTGAGTATCATTTGATAATCTATCAAAAATTATAAAACATGAACCAATAAAATATTCAGATTGTTCAATACATCACAACACACAATCTCATCATTCTTTACATACATATAAATAATTCCATCGTCTTGGATTTCAAAATTTGAGTTTCATTTTACATAACTAGCCCTTGTGCTTAGGAGTGTAAACACTAAACATGCCAGATTGGTAAGATTTTATCGAGATAAAGTTGTCAAAACAATTTACAAAAGGTTACATATTTTTCAATCCATTAATAACTAAGCATAAATTAACACCAATAAAAGGCTTCTTTCCTTTCCTTTTATTTTTATTTTTTCTAATGGAACAGGACTTTGACCAACAGAGAGGAAGTATCGCAGAGATATCAAATTCTTCCACGGATTTTCACAGGCTACAGAATAAACACATCCAAAGAAATGAACATCTAATCAATACAAGAAGGCTTGCTATAGTTTCCATAACAATAGGAAAAGGCTTATGGGCTGGCACTCGGGATTACTAGATTCACTACCAACAATACTGTTTTCATTTCTCACTCATTTTCTGATTGAAGATATGGGTTCTTTTATAGAATGTCAACACTCTTCTGGTTTCTTACAAGGTACTCCCTTCACTGCATGCCTGCAATGAAACCTAAAAGAGGGAAAAGGAACTCATAGAAAATAATTACAAAACTAATTTAAAATAAAAGGGCCAAAGACAAAAGGAGAAAATCCGATTTGTGAAGTAAAATTTAGCAGCATTTTGGTACTTGCTAAATTCAGCTATTACTGGTGATTACTGCCGCATCTTCATCTTGACTTGCTCATCACAGGAAAGCACACAAACACAAAAGGAAAAGAAAACAGGGAAGAAACTCGATTCGGTGCTGCTACAGGACAAAATACGACTGCCCAGAGCAATCTAGATACTGTCCCGAAAGGTGCGATTTGTGAAGTTGAGCATTTATAAAGAGAAAAGTGGCCCACAACAAGTTTGGAAGAAAAAAAAATAACATGAAAAATAAACATTTAATTAATGGAAGCGGGCCACGATGGGCACGGACCCAAATCGGTTGATGCCCACTTGGAACCATCTAATTTGCTTCATGATTCGTGCGCCACTTCAATATTTGTGGGTACCAAGTGCGCATGAATCATGAAGCAAATCAGATGGTTCTGAGCGGGCATCCGACCAATTTGGGTCCAATGCCCATCGGATGCACCCTGCTTCCTTAATTAGGAAAGCTGTAAAATTAAGTAGAAGGTACATACCAGATAACATCATCCGGATCTGCGAAATTATGACAACTGTCATTATCACCCTTTTGTGAAGCCACAACTCTACACTTTATGTGCAACCCCCATTGTATAGCCTGAATTAAAAAAGTCCATTTTGAGTAACCTATTATTGTCTGGTATACAACCACCAGGCTGATACCTGTACCAGATTTAGCCATGATCACCCCATCAAACATGAAATGAAACACAAAAGCAAAAGAACATGAGTAAGAAGGAAAGCAAGAACTATACCTTTTTGCTGTACCGAAAATCACGCTTTGGTAGGAAATGAAAAGGCATGTTGAAATTGGAAGGGCACTTGATTAAGAGAAATAATTTTGAAGTTCCTTTGAGTAAGAACATAGAGTTATAAAGATGAGAGTTAGCATGATATAGAAAGAAATTGGGAAAGACCATGACTATCATAAATATAAAAAATTGTTAACATAGACTTTACTATTTTTAAAATTTAGTTGAGTCAACTTCTTATTTTGCAATTGCAGGCACCGGTCAATACTGGCACAGTACCAGTTTTCGGCAGGTAATCTTTACCACATTCCCAAATTAGCCTGTTGATAATAAGACTTATACACCTTAAAGTCCATAGTATGAACAGAGCATTTTTGAGACCCTTGTATGCATCGCATTGAATTGATTGGTAGTAACCTTATGAATTAGTAACTCAATGACTGGTTGTATTGGATTTTGTATCAAACCAAGTTTGATATATAATCTTAATTGAAAGTCAACTTAACCTTAATTCACAAGCATGTTAATGCATAAATATAATGAAAAAATAGTTCAGTTGGCAATACAAATATACAATTATGGTTAAAATTTTGAGGTGTCATATAATCATATCCTTGCAATAGCTACTTCAGTCAAATTTGCTGAATTGAATCCTCATTCCTAGTAAATATAAAATGCTAATCAGGCGCAAGAAGAATAATAAAAAAAATAACTCCTGTATGGCTATGATCTTGGGAATCACTCAGTTTCCACGTAATTTTGCAATTGCAAAGGGTGGAATTGTAACTTTGACGACAGGATATGCTAATTAATAGTTATTGCAGCACTAACCCGTATGTGTAGAGCTGCCAGCACCATTGGACACTAAAGCACGAATAGCCTGTCAAAATCCAAGAAATTGTGTTTGAGTAGTCAAATGTAAACAAAAAACATAGCAGAAGCAAGTATTTTTCTCATTTTGCTAGTCAATTCTACCATTGAAAATTTAACAGGAGATGGCTTAAAACTTTACATATAAATCCTTCAGTTGTTAAGTACAGGAAATGTTGATGGTCTCTTCAAACTTGTAGAAATTTACCTTACCAATTAGTATATTGCATCATATAAACACGATAAATTTTTAGAACATTTAAGCAGTCAAGTTTTCTTTTAGTTGTTAGCATATCAGGAGAGAGTTTAATGGAGCAGGAAAATTATGATATGCATTTATGAATCGACACCAAACAGAAAGAAAAAAAAAAATCTCCCAATAGAATTAGAACGTGGTCCAGCTTTTGGGTATTCGGTTTCTACATAAACCAAACACACAAAGAAGAGGTGCATCAGTAGAGCATATATAATGATATAATACAAATGATTATAAAAAAACTATTCATCAGTATACGATTACATAAAAAAAACGCTGCTGCCGTGAAGGCATATATTTGCTTCTAGTGAACATAGTATGTGAACTGACAAGATTAAATTTTTTTTTTCAGAAAGAGACAGAATTATACGGGGTTTTAATTAAAATAAATTTTAATACTTAAAGTAATAAATGTTATTGATTTATGATAAAATTGGCCCCTCCATTATATATTTTCTGGCTCTGTCACTGAATTAAAACCCCAATTAGCCTAGCTAAAGCTCATCTGAGTCCATTGTGCAATATCAGCTTCAATTTTGTTCCTCATCTGTCTAATTTAAGACAATTTTCAACAGTCTACCACAATTTGAATTGAAAATTATCCATAAACCAATTCCTTTTTACACGAAGGAAGCCCACCTTTTTAGAAAGAGTTTGAGCAACCTTGCTAACAACCCCCTCTCTTGAAGTGCTGGAACCAAACTTCCCTACAGCAAATCGCATGCTGTACACATATAGTGGCCTCACAAGGCTGCCTCCAATAACCAATCGAACTTCTTCAATGATAGAGATACTATCAAGAGCTTCTTGCAAACCAGAGAGCTGATTTGAGATTCCCTTCATTAATTTCTCATGTTTTTTTATTGCATTCTTCACCTCCATTTTTCTCGTGTTATGCTTTCTTATCTCAGATGGCTTTGATTCTGCCAATGCTGGACCCGATTCTACCTACAATTTAAAGTCCGCTTTCGATGTTAAAACGACAGCTGACAATTTGGTAGACTTCAAAAACGACAGCCAAATAAAATACCTCAAAAATTGAGGTAGGCTTCAAATAGAATATTCAACAATATATCAAATTACATACATACCAAATTTTCAAGCTCTTGCTTGAGAGAAGCAAATCCATTTTCCAAGTCTTGCAAAATCCTGATATAAAATAAAATAATCATATGAATTAGAAAGAGCAAATGAATTTTGCATAAAGCCTGGCAACTAAAGACAAGGTCTTGTCAGATCCAGAGTCAGCAAAAACTGAACTCTTTTCTCCTAATTTTGGATAAACCTAAGAGTTATACTTCTCAAGTTTGACAACCGATATCCTTTTTACCCAAAAACCTCATGATTTCTCATCCCTAGTTTCCTACAGCCTCATAACTAGGTCAAGGGGTCACTGGAACAATAAAATTTGTGTGTAAGACTGTAAGTAGACAGTGGAAGATAAGTGAGGAGTAAATAATTTTAATTGAGGCATGTTAAATAATCAAGGCTAAATTCCAGACTTAACTTGGACAAGAATGCTTAATCGGCCATAAAAAGGGCTAATTTGACAAAAAATTACAAAAAATCAAAAATCATCTTCTTAACCATACAATGTGCATGCGTCCTTAAGTGAGGGGGGGGGCGGTGTGAGAGAGAGAGAGTGAGCAAGTGTGTCTGAGAGAGACAGAGAGAGTACAAATCATACACTGGGATTTGGCTGTGCATGAAGAGAACGAATCCAATCACCTCCTTGACAATGTGAAATACCTCGGCTCTGGCAAGCGCCTCCGACTTCGTCTCAATCTCCGTAAACCCTAACCCTGACCCACCTTCGCCTCCTTCTCCACTGGATTCCATTACCTTACCGAGGGCAAATTTGAATTATACGGCGGAGGGAAGGAGAGGAGAAACGTTTGTCACGGAATTGTGCCGCATGCGATTCGACGGGTTCGGAAATCTATGAAAACCCATACACATAAAAATATACGGAAATAGTTACGAGAATATATTGAAATATACGAAAATAGTTATGAGAATATATTAAATGAGTGTTCGGTTGTATTGTAAAAATAGTTATAAGAAATCGTATTTTCTTTGTAAAATACTTGATATCAATAGAATAATTATAATCAAACTAAATTAAATCAATAATAAGATAACAATATTTATCAATTATTATTTTATAACGACTTTTTTTGCTTATCACTAAATAAATTATTTAAAATTAAATTAATAAGTTGATCATTATAGTGATTAATATATGATTTTAATTTGCATAATTTTTTAAAATTATACAATTATTTTTATTAATAAAATTATAATAGTAATTAAATAATTATAGTAAATAGATGAAACATTTATAATAAAAATTATTACTAAAATGGATACAAATAAAATAAGAATTTTTTATAAATAAATAAAAATAAGAAAAAATGTACACAAAATAATAAGACTAATATGCTGGAATTGTTGAAATTAAAAACATACTGAATTCATAAAAAAAAAAAATTGATGTGGTTTGTTGAAAATGTTGTAAAAATGTAGAGCCAATAACTTGGTCTGACCTGTTGAGTCAAGTATATTTTGATATTTTCTCTTTGTGTTTTTTATTTAAATACGTGGCATCTTTTATGATATTTTATTTGAATTCCTATCCAGCTTTGATCCCACAATTGACATCAAAATAAATATATCTCTTTATATAGTACAAAGTGGGGATATAATCTAATGCATATAATGAATGAATGATAGTGGTTGGAATTCGGACCCCCACGTGAGTTAAGAAACAGAATTTGTAGAGAGAGAGAGAGAGAGGAAAGAGAGAATTTGGGAAGAAAAAAATGATGTCTGGAATCGGGTTTTTGGGCCTAAAAATTTGAACTAAAATGAGATTCGTGGGGAATTCCCAAGAGAAAGATTTTGGGTAAAGAAAAGTCCGCCGAGCTACATGAGTAGAATTTCCCATTCAGCCCGAACCCATTAAATTCCAACCTCAAATTTGACTACCAAACAAAGGCCTAAGGGTATGATCGGAATGAAGGTATAACAAGAGTTCAATTCATTTCGATCATACCCGGATTGGCGTGGGCCGGATTGGCTCCGATCCTGATCAGACGGTCGAGATGGAGAAGATGCGGATGTCTCATACCTGACTGAGTACAAGTGAAACGGACGGTTCAGGATTGTTCTTTTAACTTGGCACGAATCTCAAAGCTCAAATAATACTGCTCCCCGGCGACATCCACGGACCACCTCCTCTCTTTCGCTCTCCGTCTCTTTCGTTTCTCTTTTGACAAAAAAAAAAAAAACACGCCGCCACTTCCTCCTACGGCAGATAGCAGCCAACCCACGACCGCAGCAGCCAGCAGCAGATCGCCGCCACTTGCTCCTCTCCGCCGTCAATTGTTTCGCCACGCCGCCAGTGGGCCCCTCTTCCTCCTCTCCAATTCCGCCACTCCCCCTACGACAGATCGCCGGTGGAACCAGGTATTCTCCATTCTTTCGACCCTTTCTGTTTACTTTTTCTGCTTATTTCCCTTTTCTGTTTTCTCTGAGGGTGGCGATCAATTGATTAGTTAGTTTGATTAAAATGCCTATACACATATGCTTGTGTTCTGTGAAGTAGTTCTGATCCATATATGCCTATAACATTTTTTACTGTTATTATTATACTTTTAAGGTTCTTTATTTACGTAATTGTTTTAAATGAGGGTACTTTAATTGTTGGTAACTTACTACATAATTATAAGCTTGTTGAAACCGTTTCAAAAAGTGCGTTCTGACTATATATTTTGCATAATTGCATTTCATTCAGTTGAGAAATATCAAATCCAAAATAAAATAAAATAAAAACTGATGGTTTGTATACATTTTAGATCTGCATTTCTGACTTGTTGCATACATTTTATATCTATTACTGATGGTTTGTAATAACTTGTAATGTTTCAGGTATTACCAGCTCCTAGTGACTCAGTGTCTAGTTTTAGCTTCAGCCCAAAGGCAAATCATCTGGTCTCGACTTCTTGGGATAATCAGGTGAATAATTAACGTAAAATAATTTAATTTTTAGTTTTTGCTTTAGGTAAGCTGTGGTGCTTTGCATTGGACTGATCATGTTGCTCAATTTAATCTACATATCAAGATGTTGTAGGAAATCAAGTATTATATATATTCTGTTAGATTTGGTGTTTGCTCAATTTAATCTACAATAGTAGTCCAACATAATAGTAAGGTACACTTCCTTTTAAAGCTGCTTCACGTCTCTTTCAACATGCTTGATGAAGACTTTTAGATTATATCCAGCAACTGAAATAGAAAAACCTCAATTAGCTAAAGAGGCTAAAGTTATTTTAATGTCAATTGGACAAATCTATGGAAAGCTAAAAGGTATTGTTAAACAATTTACCCTTCGGGGATGTGATTTAAAGCTTTTCTTTGTTATGGATAATAGCAAAACTCAGATCATATATTGCAATAATATAGGATCAAACAAAAGATTCTGAGAGTGAGAAACTTGTTTATGACAAGTAGGTATTGGATGTAAAGTTAGGTACTTGTTACCAAGGGAATAACAAAGAAATTAAAACCAGTTCATGTAACAATATGGGCAATGGGTGGGTGGCAAAGAAAAAAAAAATGTACCCACAATTCCGGGCATTTTAAAATATCATGTGTGCAATTGTGCTGCTTTTGTAACAACATGGGCAATGGGTGGGTGGCAAAGAAAAAAAAAATGTACCCACAATTCCGGGCATTTTAAAATATCATGTGTGCAATTGTGCTGCTTTTGTAACAACCATGAGAACTTACTGTGTTATAAATTTAAAACTGACCACTTTACCCCTGATTCAATAACTCAATACATTCTTTAACTAATTAGATCTAAAAGATTAAACAATCCGATGGAAATTGCAAAATGAAAAGAAAAGTCAGAAAATCTGGTACTCAAATGACAGCTGGTGCATACAGACAAATACATGCTGGAACTTGATCTGACCAAAAGTTTACAATACCTGTGTATAAGTAGCGGTTTGAGTCAAGAGTTTGACCAACAAATCACTACCCTTTTGAGCTTTTCAGGCCATTCTGTTAGCAATCTCCAGGAACGAAGCTTATCTCGTTTTTTACAAAATTTATAGCATTTGATTTGGGCTCTGCCTTCATTGATTGAAACCCCCATCCATCTGAGCTATCAAGGTATAATTCTGCTAGTTATCTTGTTTTAAGCTCCGATAGTTTTTGTTTTGAATTTTCTATTTTGATACCTTGGGAGCTTCTGAGAATATCCTGATTTTCATATTCAAGGATCTTTTGCTAAGGTTTACAGTTTAGTTTCAACCACTTGGGAATTTGGTTAATCTTTTTTTTATTTGAGGGAATTTGGTTAATACTACATTTATTTTGATCGAACCAGACCTACTGCCATAGGTGGCAGTGGATCTTATCCTTCTGATATCCTTTCTTCAAATTCCTTGTTGCTGACAATCTCAAGTTCAATTGCATAATTGAGGCTTAAATTACCATAATCAGTTCCCTATTTAACCAGCCCAGAGCATCTAAGTTTCGGGTTGCAGTCAAGTAACCTCACATTCAAACGGTCAAGTAACCTCGCATCCAAGTTTCAACTAAAAAACTGTTGCTGGCTCTATACTTTTGATGTTGTTATAGATGATCTTTTTAACTATCTACACAACAAGTCATTGAACATGTTCTCTTTCTGATAATGTATTCTAGCAATGGAAGCAAAGTTCTTCCGATTTCTCAAAGTTGTAGGTGTCGGGTTCAAGGCCAGAACTGAATCAGCAGGCCGTCAGTTGTTTCTAAAACTGGGGTACAGCCATGAGGTTGAATTTGCGGTCCCACCTGCAGTTCGAGTTTTCTGTTTCAAACCAAACGTAATTTGTTGCACTGGTATCGACAAAGAAAGGGTGCACCAATTTGCAGGGGCAGTTCGGAGCAGCAAACCACCTGAAGTTTACAAGGGAAAAGGGATTTTGTACCTGGATGAAGTTGTGAAGAAGAAACAAGGGAAGAAATCCAAGTGATTTGCACATTTTCTCTTGTGCCTTTTCGGAAGTCAGAATTTTTTTTTTTATGCAATCCTATTTCATGCTTTTGTTTTAGATATGAAACCTTGAGAGGTGTAGGAATAATGGGAACTATGTGATGATTTATAAAGAGGTCACAGAGCAAACTTATGTAATTTTTTAAATTATCCCCTCTTTTTTTTTTTTTTTTTTTTGGTCCAAAGTTAGAAATTTCAGCTTAAGAGTCTCTGTGATGGCACATGAGAGGGTTATAGTTGTAGTGTCAATGTGTCATAGATGGTTTCTTTTGTTATTATATACCTCTTCTATATTAGAGATATTTATGTTGGAATAATTGGAAATAAGATGTGCTGATTTGTTTTTTTTAATTCCTTTGTTGTATGCACTCTTTTAAGCTATTTGATTTGTGTATCAAAATCTGCACTGGCGAGATTTAGGTAATTAATAGCTTTCAGTAAAAAAAAATCATTTTCTTCAATAAGCATAAACTAAAAGGAATGATAGTCGTTAAGATGTTGTTCAGGTAGCCCAATCCCGATGATTGGTAATGTGAATCAGACTCTTCAGTGTGTGATTACTTCACTCTAATATCACTTTTCAGTGTTCACTCATTTATCACTTTGTAATATGTTATCAAAGATAAAGCACCTCCTCCAATGTAATACACACTGCCCTGGAGATTTTTTTTTTTAAGTAAATGACTAAATAATTGAATACAATTGCACCATTTATTTTATCAGAAATTATATTAACATATGCTAGTAAATAATTTTTGTAGCCATTGGTATCCCCAGTAATTTACTGCCTACACTTAACAATTAAGGCATATCAACTACGTAATAATAAAGCACTGTTCATCACCATATCTAGATTAGTTGACAATTACAACTAATTAATTTTCATGCATATTACAAAAACATATGTATTACGAGGAGGGATCCACTTATAACCTTTTTTAGTGATACCGGATTATATCTTACATTTTTAAAGTTTTCAAAGTTTTCAAAGTTCAAACAGTTGACTCAAACCATTCAACGTGATAGATATATTAAAATGTGCTTGCAGATCAAATTTTTACATTTTTTTTAAATTTTATTACTATTTATTAAGGGTGCGTTTGGATGGGTGAAGAAAAGCTATTCCGGATTAGCACTATTCTGAGTTACTAATCTACGTTTGGGTGTGTTTGGATCAGCAAATAGCCACTATTCTTTGTTTGTCTTTTGTAAGATAACTCACAATTCTACTAATCCAACAACATATTGAGATAGCTACTATCCTCAAAATTGGAATAGCTACTAACCTCTCACTATTCTTGATTCGTCCAAATGCACCCTAAGTATTTTACAAAATCGTTGTATTCAGACCATTGAATTTTTGTACCCATCTTAATAAATAGTAAAAATATTCAGAAAAATATAAAATTTTGATCTGCAAGCACATTTTAATATATCTATCATGTTGAACGGTTTGTAAAACTGTTTAAACTTTGAAAATATAGAGTGCAATTCGGTGTCACAAAAAAAAACGTAAGTGAATCCCTCCTCATGACAAGCACATGTACATGACACATGAGCTAGCATTGCAGATGCATATATTTAGCTTTTGACGCCTTTTGAAAATTACACCATATTTGTTACTTTCAAGAGTAATTAACAAAGTAACGATTTAGTTGCAAAGTAACAGGAGGCATACTTTGGAAACATACTGTAACTGCTTTATATGTCTTATTTACTTGTGATTGAAATGAACTACCATGGTCAGAATCCCCCGTTTGTCTTGCTTTCTTAGTTCAAGAAGGCAAAGATCTCCTTTGTTTCAGTCCATTTTTTGCGTGCAAAATTGGCGCCAATCTTTACCTTATCGCCATCTTTTTATTCTTGCAATGACACTATCTAGATTGACACTATCTAGATTGCACCGTTCTGATACTCATGAAGTATATAGGCCTTATCATTTAGTGACATGTTATATGGACACTTCAACCGGCCTAAAGAATATTCAGGTGCTTAGAGAAAAGATAATTTAATCTTGCAGTGACTGTTTTATTGTCCAGAACCGTCGTCACTTAGTGACATATCCGCAACTGTTTGACACGCTTTAGTATTTTGGTCATTTCTGACTCATATGAACTCAAAAGGACGTGTCAAGAGAGGTGGTTAGTTTTTGGCTGTGTGTTATTAGTTATGTTAGGTGCTACTTTTGAGTATATTTTATAATTAGTCAATGTGTGTTTGAATTCTGTTTATTTTGTGAGTTTCTAGGAGAGTCTTTTTAGAATCTCTAGAAAATTAATTAAAAGTATTTTGAGAGAAAAAGTAGTTGAAGTGGTACTAATTGTTAGGTAGCTTCTACATGAATAAATATGGCTATAAGAGTCCAATCATTTTGTATTCAGATTATTGAGATCACTAAGTTATTACGAATTTTATTCTATTTGAGTTGAGTTTTATCTCCTCTTATTCTTTGTTGGGTTGAGCTTTGCTCCTCTTAAGTAATGTTTAGTTGAATTAGCTAGTATCTTTGTGAATCTCCTTGACTGAATCATGTCATGCAACAGTAGTTTGGAGTACATGTATTGTTTCTCTTATCTAAATCAGCAGGTACTAGAATGATCTTCTTCTTCTTTCTATGAAGAACTTTGCACGCCAATCCACTTGGTAACATCTGGGACATAGTTACATAGCACAACAAGATAGTATGATTGATTGCATATATATGTACTTGTATCATCCATTATGTAATCTACCTTGTTTCCTACATTGTAAAAATTTTCAGTAACAATAACAGTGGAAAAAATGGTTACGTACCACTTTACAATACCTATGTGTATAAGTAGCGGTTTGAGTCAAGATTTTGACCAACAAGTCACTACCCTCTTGAACTTTTCGGGCCATCCTGTTGGCAATCTCCTCTTGAGCTTTTGTCAGAGATTGGTGTTGAGAGGTATGACATATAAACAACAAGCTCTCTTCATTTTATGATTATCCTTTATTTTTCTTTTTCTAACAGTTCCGTGCTATCCGTTGTCACTCTCACTTGATTCTTGATTCTTGAACAAAATTTGCAACAAGAAATTAAATAGCCCAAGTTCATTGTTTTGTCCAGTTTTAGTTTCTTGTTGCAAATTTTGTTCAAGAATCAAGTGAGGTTGTTGAGCACGAAAACTATTGCAAATGATGTTGCTAATTATAAGAACAAGAGAAAATTAGGTTGCTAAGCACAAGAACAAGTGTAACAAGTTACACTTGTTCTTGTGCTGAACAATCTCATTTGTCGTTGTTCCTACGCTTTGCAACATAATTTGCCATTGATGTTGTGCTTATGGAGCTCTTTTGCATTTGTTCTTGTGCTTAGGAACCTCATTCGCATTGGTTCTTGTGCTTACGAACCTAATTTGCCCTTGTTTGTGTACTTAACAATCTCAATTGGCGTTGTTCGTGTGCTTAATTGCCCTTGATCTTGTGCTTATAAACATAATTTGTATTTGTTCTTGTGCTTAGGAACCACATTTGTCCTCGTTCGTGTGCTTAACAACCAAAATTGTTGTCGTTCATTTGCTTCTTAACCTCTTTTGCCCTTGTTCTTGTGCTTAGCGACATCATTTACACTTGTTCTTGTGCTTAACAACCTAATTTGTCGTTGTTCTTGCATTTTGCAACATAATTTTCCCTTGATCTTGTGCTTATGAAGCTCATTTGCATTTGTTCTTGTGCTTAGGAACCTCATTTGCCCTTGTTTGTGTGCTTAACAACCTCAATTGGAGTTGTTCGTGTGCTTAACAACCTATTTTGCCCTTGATCTTATGCTTATGAACCTCATTTGCATTTGTTCTTGTGCATATGAAGCTCATTTGCATTTGTAATTGTGCTGACGAACCTCATTTGCTATTGTTTGTGTGTTTTACAACCTCAATTGACGTTGTTCGTGTGCTTAACAACCTCTTTTGCCCTTGCTCTTGTGCTTATGAACCTGATTTGCATTTGTTCTTGTGTTTAGGAACGTCATTTGCCCTTGTTCGTGTATTTCACAACGTCAATTGTCGTCGTTTATATGCTTCTTAACCTATTTTGCCCTTGTTCTTGTACTTAGGAAAATCATTTACACTTGTTCTTGTGCTTAACAACCTCATTTGTCGTTGTTCTTGCGCTTTGCAACATAATTTGCCCTTGATCTTGTGCTTAAGAAGCTCATTTGCATTTGTTCTTGTGCTTAGGAACCTCATTTGCCCTTGTTTGTGTGCTTAACAACCTCAATTGGAGTTGTTCGTGTGCTTAACAACCTATTTTGCCCTTGATCTTATGCTTATGAACCTCATTTGCCTTTGTTCTTGTGCCTATGAAGCTCATTTGCATTTGTAATTGTGCTGACGAACCTCATTTGCTATTGTTTGTGTGCTTAACAACCATAATTGGCGTTGTTCGTGTGCTTAACAACCTCTTTTGCCCTTGATCTTGCGCTTATTAACCTCATTTGCATTTGTTCTTGTGCTTAGCAACCTCATTTGCTCTTGTTCGTGTGCTTAACAACCTCAATTGTCGTCGTTCATATGCTTCTTAACCTCTTTTACCCTTGTCCTTCTGCTTAGGAACATCATTTACACTCGTTCTTGTGCTTAACAACCTTATTTGTCGCTGTTCTTGCGCTTTGCAACATAATTTGACCTCGATCTTGTGCTTCTGATGCTCATCTGCATTTGTTGTTGTGCTTACAAATCTCATTTGCCCTTGTTTGTGTGCTTAACAACCTCAATTGGCGTTGTTCGTGTACTTAACCACCTCTTTTGCCCTTAATCTTGTGCTTATGAACCTTATTTGCATTTGTTCTTGTGGTTAGGAACCTCACTTGCCCTTATTCGGGTGCTTAACCACCTCAATTGTCGTCGTTCATATGTTTCTTAACCTCTTTTGCCCTTGTTCTTCTGCTTAGCAACATCATTTACACTTGTTCTTGTGCTTAACAACCTCATTTGTCGTTGTTCTCGCGCTTTGCACCATAATTTGCCCTTAATCTTGTGCTTATAAAGCTCATTTGCATTTGTTCTTGTGCTTAAGAACCTCATTTGCCCTTGTTTTGTGTGCTTAATAACCTCAATTGGCGTTGTTCGTATGCTTAACAACCTATTTTGCCCATGATCTTAAGCTTATGAACCTCATTTGCATTTGTTCTTGTGCTTAGGAACCTCATTTGCCCTTGTTTGTGTGCTTAACAACATCAATTGGCGTTGTTCGTGTGCTTAACAACCTCTTTTGCCCTTGATCTTGTGCTTATGAACCTGATTTGCATTTGTTCTTATTCTTAGGAACCTCATTTGCACTAATTCGTGTGCCTAACAACCTGAATTGGCGTTGTTCGTGTGCTTAACAACCTTTTTTTTCCTTGATCTTGTACTTTTGAACCTCATTTGCATTTGTTCTTATGCTTAGGAACCTCATTTGGCCGAATTCGTGTGCTTAACAACCTCAATTGTCGTCGTTCATATGCTTCTTAACCTCTTTTGCCCTTGTTCTTGTGCTTAGCAACATCATTTACACCTGTTCTTGTGCTTAACAACCTCATTTGTCGTTGTTCTTGCGCTTTGCAACATAATTTGCCCTTAATCTTGTGCTTAATAATCTCATTTGCATTTGTTGTTGTGCTTAGGAACCTCATTTGCCCTTGTTTGTGCGCTTAACAACCTCAATTGGCGTTGTTCGTGTGCTTAACAACCTCTTTTGCCCTTGATCTTGTGCTTATGAATCTCATTTGCATTTGTTTTTGTGCTTAGGAACCTCATTTTCCTTTGCTCGTCTGCTTAACAGCCTCAATTGTCGTCGTTCATATGCTTCTTAACCTCTTTTGCCCTTGTTCTTGTGCTTAGCAACATCATTTACACTTATTCTTGTGCTTAACAACCTC
This sequence comes from Carex cristatella, assembly GCA_024447775.1. Classification (NCBI taxonomy): domain Eukaryota; kingdom Viridiplantae; phylum Streptophyta; class Magnoliopsida; order Poales; family Cyperaceae; genus Carex; species Carex cristatella. The sequence continues at coordinate 5,724,945 of JAJHPF010000022.1, forward strand.
ATTTGTTGTTGTTCTTGCGCTTTGCAACATAATATTCCCTTGATCTTGTGCTAATGAACCTCATTTGCATTTGTTCTTGTGCTTAGGAACCTCATTTGCCCATGTTTGTGTGCTTAACAACCTCAATTAGCGTTGTCCGTGTGCTCAACAATCTCTTTTGCCATTGATCTTGTGCTTATGAACCTCATTTGTATTTGTTCTTGTGCTTGGGAACCTCATTTTCCCTTGATCTTGTGCTTAACAGCCTCAATTGTCGTCGTGCATATGCTTCTTAACATCTTTTGCCTTTGTTCTTGTGCTTAGCAACATCATTTACACTTTTTCTTGTGCTTAACAACCTCATTTGACGTAGTTCTTGCGCTTTGCAACATAATTTGCCCTTGATCTTGTGCTGAGGAACCTCATTTGTATTTGTTCTTGTGCTTAGGAACCTCATTTGCCCATGTTTGTGTGCTTAACAACCTCAATTAGCGTTGTTTGTTTGCTTAACAACCTCTTTTGCGCTTGATTTTGTGCTTATGAATCTCATTTGCATTTGTTCTTGTGCTTAGGAACCTCATTTTCCCTTACTCGTTTGCTTTACGACCTCAATTGTCGTCGTTCATATGTTTCTTATCCTCTTTTGCCCTTGTTCTTGTGCTTAGGAACATCATTTACAGTTGTTCTTGTGCTTAACAACCTCATTTGTCGTTGTTCTTGCACTTTGCAACATAATTTGCCCTTGATCTTATACTTATGAAGCTCATTTACATTTGTTCTTGTGCTTAGGAACCTCATTTGGCCTTGTTAGTGTGCTTAACAACCTCAATTGGAGTTGTTCGTGTGCTTAACAACCTATTTTGCCCTTGATCTTATGCTTATGAACCTCATTTGCATTTGTTCTTGTGCTTGTGAAGCTCATTTGCATTTGTTGTATTATATATATATGTTGTTTACTGATATGTGACTGATGGGGCTTATTTGATATATTTTATATTCTGCTTCCGCTGTTTAACTTGATTTCTATTATTAAGCCTTGCGTGTTTAATCGTTGATTAGCACGAGGCGGGATTGATCACACCTTAATCCAGAAATTCTGGTTTGGGGTGTGACAGTTCTTGTGCTTAGGAACCTCATTTGCCCTTGTTTGTGTGCTGAACAACCTCAATTGGAGTTGTTCGTGTGGTTAACAACCCATTTTGCCCTTGATCTTGTGCTTGTGAACCTCATTTGCATTTGTTCTTGTGCATATGAAACTTGTTTGCATTTGTTGTTGTGCTTACAAACGTCATTTGCCCGTGTTTATGTGCTTAACACCCTCAATTGGCGTTGTTCGTGTGCTTAACAACCTCTTTTTCCCTTGATCTTGTGCTGATGAATCTCATTTGCATTTGTTCTTGTACTTAGGAACCTCATTTACCCTTACTGTTGTGCTTTACAATCTCAATTGTCGTCGTTCGTATGCTTCTCAACCTCTTTTGCCCTTGTTCTTGTGCTTAGGAACATTATTTACACTTTTTCTTGTGTTTAACAACCTCATTTGTCGCTGTTCCTGCGCTTTGCAAGCTCATTGGCATTTGTTGTTGTGCTTATGAACCTCATTTGCATTTGTTCTTGTGCTTAGGAATCTCATTTTCCCTTGTTCATGTGCTTAACAACCTCAATTGTCGTCGTTCATATGCTTCTTAACCTCTTTTGCCCTTGTTCTTGTGCTTTGGTACACTTGTTCTTGTGCTGAACAACCTCATTTGTCGTTGTTCTTGCACTTTGCAACATAATTTGTCCTTGATCTTGTGCTTATGATACTCATTTGCATTTGTTATTGTGCTTAGGAACCTCATTTGCCCTTGTTTGTGTGCTTAACAACCTCAATTGGCGTTGTTCGTTTGCTTAACAACCTATTTTGCCGTTGATCTTATTCTTATGAACCTCATTTGCATTTGTTCTTGTGCTTAGGAACCTCATTTGTCCATGTTTGTGTGCCTAACAACCTCAATTAGCGTTGTTCGTGTGCTTAACTTCCTCTTTTGCCCTTGATCTTCTGCTTATGAACCTCATTTACATTTGTTCTTGTGCATAAGAACCTCATTTTCCCTTGTTCGTGTGCTTAACAACCACAATTGTCGTCGTTCATATGCTTCTTAACCTCTTTTGCCCTTATTCTTGTGCTCAGCAACATCATTTACACTTGTTCTTGTGCTTAACAACCTCATTTGTCGTTGTTCTTGCGCTTTGCAACATAATTTGCCCTTAATCTTGTGCTTATGAAGCTCATTTGCATTTGTTCTTGTGCTGAGGAACCTCATTTGCCCTTGTTTGTGTGCTTAACAACCTCAATTGGCGTTGTTCGTGTGCTTAACAACCTCATTTGCCCTTGATCTTGTTCTTATTAACCTCATTTGCATTTATCTTGTGCATAGGAACCTCATTTTCCCTTGCTCGCTCGCATGCAGCCTCAATTGTCGTCGTTCATATGCTTCTTAACCTCTTTTGCCCATGTTCTTGTTTTTAGCAACACAATTTACACTTGTTCTTGTGCTTAACAACCTCATTTGTCGTTGTTCTTGCACTTTGCAACATAATTTGCCCTTGATCTTATACTTATGAAGCTCATTTACATTTGTTCTTGTGCTTAGGAACCTCATTTGCCCATGTTTGTGTGCTTAACAACCTCAATTAGCGTTGTTCATGTGCTTAACAGCCTCTTTTGCCCTTGATCTTGCTCCTATGAACCTCATTTGCATTTCTTCTTGTGCTTAGGAACCTCATTTGCCCTTATTCGTGTGCTCAACAACCTCAATTGTCGTCGTTCATATGCTTCTTGAGCTCTTTTGCCATTGTTCTTGTGGTTAGCAACATCATTTACACTTGTTCTTGTCCTTAACAACTTTATTTGTCGTTGTTCTTGTGCTTTGCAACATAATTTGCCCTCGATCTTTTTCTTCTGAAGTTCATTTGCAATTGTTCTTGTGCTTAGGTACCTCATTTGCCCTCATTTGCATTTGCTTAACAACCTCAATTAGCGTTGTTCGTTTGCTTAACAACCTCTTTTGCCCTTTATCTTGTGCTTATGAACCTCATTTGCATTTGTTCTAGTGCTTAGGAACCTCATTTTCCGTTGTTCGTGTGCTTAACAACCTCAATTGTCCTCATTCATATGCTTCTTAACCTCTTTTGCTGTTTTTCTTGTGCTTAGGAACATCATTTACACTTGTTCTTGTGCTTAACAACATCATTTGTCGTTGTTCTTCCACTTTGCAACATAATTTGCCCTTGATCTTATACTTATGAATCTCATTTACATTTGTTCTTGTGCTTAGGAACCTCATTTGGCCTTGTTAGTGTGCTTAACAACCTCAATTGGAGTTGTTCGTGTGCTTAACAACCTATTTTACCCTTGATCTTATGCTTATTAACCTCATTTGTATTTGTTCTTGTGCTTATGAAGCTCATTTGCATTTGTTGTTGTGCTTACGAACCTCATTTGCTCTTGTTTTTGTGCTTAACAACCTCAGTTGGCATTGTTCTTGTGCTGATCTTTTGCCCATGATATTGTGCTGATGTACCTCATTTGCATTTGTTCTTGTGCTTAGGAACCTCATTTGCACATGTTTGTGTGCTTAACAACCTCAATTAGCGTTGTTCGTGTGATCAAAAACCTCTTTTGCCCTTGATCTTGTGCTTATGAACCTCATTTGCATTTGTTCTTGTGCTTAGGGACCTCATTTTCCCTTGGTGGTCTATTTAACAGCCACAATTGTCGTCGTGCATATGCTTCTTAACCTATTTTGCCCTTGTTGTTGTGCTTAGCAACATCATTTACACTTGTTGTTGTGCTTAACAACCTCATTTCATGTTGTTCTTGCGTTTTGCAACATAATTTGCCCTTGATCTAGTGTTTATGAACTGCATTTGCATTTGTTCTTGTGCTTAGGAACCTCATTTGCCCTTGTTCGTGTGCGGAACCTCAATTGTTGTCGTTTGTACATTTCTTAACCTCTTTTGCCCTTGTTCTTGTGCTTGGGAACATCATTTACACTTGTTCTTGTGCTTAACAACCTCATTTGTTGCTGTTCTTGCGCTTTGCAACATAATTTGACCACGATCTTGTGCTTGGGAAGCTCATTTGCATTTGTTGTAGTGCTTACGAACCGCATTTGCCCTTGTTTGTGTGCCCAAAAATTTCAATTGTGTCCGTGTGCTTAACAACCTCTTTTGCCCTTGATCTTGTGCTTTTGAACCTCATTTGCATTTGTTCTCAAGCTTAGGAACCTCATTTGTCCTTGTTTGTGTGCTTAACAACCTATTTTCCCCTTGATCTAGTGTTTGTGTGCTTAAACAACCTATCTAGTGCTTAACAACCTCATTTGTCATTTGCATTTGTTCTTGTGCTTAGGAACCTCATTTTCCCTTGTTCGTGTGCTTAAGAACCTCAATTGTCTTCGTTCATATTCTTCTTAACCTCTTTTGCCCTTGTTCTTGTGCTTAGGAACATCATTTACATTTGTTTTTGTGCTTAACAATCTCATTTGTTGTTGTTTTGCGCTTTGCAAGATAATTTGCCCTTGATCTTGTTGGTATGAAACTCATTTGCAATTGTTCTTGTACTTAGGAACCTCATTTGCCCTTGTTTGTGTGCTTAACAACCTCAATTGGAGTTGTTCGTGTGCTTAACAAACTATTTTGCCCTTGATCTTATGCTTATGAACCTCATTTGCATTTGTTCTTGTGCTTTTGAACCTCATTTGCTCTTGTTTGTGTGCTTAACAAACTCAATTGGCGTTGTTCGTATGCTTAACAACCTCTTTTGTCCTTGATCTTGTGCTTTTGAACCTCATTTGCTCTTGTTATTGTGCTTAGGAACCTCTTTTGCCCTTGTTCATGTGCTTAACAACCTCAATTGTTGTTGTTTATATTCTTCTTAACCTCTTTTGCCCTTGTTTTTGTGCTTAGCTACATCATTTACATTTGTTCTTCTGCTTAACAATCTCATTTGTCGCTGTTTTGCGCTTTGCAACATAATTTGCCCTTGATCTTGTGCTTATGAACCTCATTTGTACTTTTTCTTGTGGTTAGGAACCTCATTTGTAGGTAATCTTATCCATGGAGACAGACTGCTGTAATTTCGTAAGGCGATGTCATGAGTGCCAAGTCCACGGTAATCTTATCCATGCCCCTTCTTCTTGTTTACATAATTTATCATCTCCTTGGCCTTTCTCTGTGTGGGGAATCGATATTATCGGTAAAATTAATCCAAAGGCATCCAATGGTCATGAGTTTATTCTCGTTGCTATTGACTATTTTACAAAATGGGTCGAAGCGGCATCATATTCCTCAATCACCGCAACACATGTGTCCAAGTTTATTAAAAATAACCTGATTTGTAGGTACGGAGTGCCAAATGAAATAATCACCGATAATGGTACAAATTTAACCGCAAAGAAAATAGAGGATTTATGTAAACAATTCAAAATTACACACCGTCGTTCCTCACCCTATCGTCCCCAAATGAACGGTGCGGTTGAGGCGACCCAACAAAAATCTTGTAAGAATAATTGAGAAAATGGTTGTGTCCCACAAAGATTGGCACGAGATGCTCCCTTATGCGTTATGGGCCTATCGTACCTCCATACGCACTTCCACTGGAGCAACCCCATACTCATTAACATATGGAATGGAGGCAGTGCTCCCGGTTGAAGTGGAAATTCCATCTCTACGGGTTCTTATGGAGGCACAGTTGAAAGAAGCAGAATGGGTGCAATCAAGGTATGACCAATTAAACTTAATAGAAGAAAAAAGACTAAAAGCCTTATGCCACGCACAATGTTATCAAAAAAGAATAGCGAGGGCTTACAATAAAAAAGTCAAACCACGGGAATTCAAAGAAGGAGATTTGGTATTAAAACAGATTAGGGGCAAGGACGGCAAGTTCAAACCTAACTGGGAGGGCCCGTATGTTGTTAAAGAAGTATATGCAGGAAGCGCGATCAAACTCAAAGACATGGATGGAGATGAACATTCAGAACCAATCAATGCACAATATGTGAAAAGGTATTATGCTTAGTCCTTTCATCTTTCTTTTCTCCTTTTAATTTAGTAGCATATTTACTTTTGGAAGTCACAAGCAACCCCAAAAAAAAAAAAAAAAAAAAAAAAACTTACATCATCACCAAAGTTTCCATGAAATGAAAATGCTTGAATTTTACCCGAATATATTTTTTTTCAATTTTATTTTTAGCTAGCTTTCGCATTTTATTTCTTAGAAGTAGGTAATCGAAGGAGAATTGCTTAAATTAAATTAGACTGGAGTTTAGGCAATTGAGTATGGTGCCAAAAATTCTGAATTTTTAAAATAATTAGTGATCTCAAAGTGAACAGTTAATTGCTAACTATGAATGTTGATCAAAAGTTGATAATCTTAGAAAATTATTCTTGAATAATTTATTTTGTAAAGTCTTCTAAGTTTGAGAGTGTTTTAGAGTAACCATTTATTATAGATAGATCCTTAGCGAAACTATGCAATAATTTCTTGTATGTATGAATACTGGGAATTGTGTGTAATCATGGTGCTTGTGACACAAATATATTTAAATTCTTAGAAAAAATAGAAAAAAAAAAAAAAGGTAGAAAAAAGAAAAAAAATAAAATAAAAGATGGAGGTTAGAAAAATGAGTACAGGTGCCTACATAAGACTGGTTACCAATAGGCTCGACGGAACCTCCCAATTCTTTCGAAAAAAAATTGTCACATGTACCAACACACTTAGTTGTCGTACTTTGCTCCAATCAATTGGGAAGGAAATCAAAATTTATATCATTAGAATTCCTATTGGTTGGAAGGGATCAATTTATAATCGAAGGAGAAATTAGCACTCTCAGATTCAGGGATATTTGCGAGAAAATTATTCAAAATAATCATTCTAAGTGATGCATAATAAGATCAATTATGGGGCGAATAAATTGTTCAAGGGAGAGATCATTAATATTTTTAAAAGTTCACATTTTTGCGTGCCATGCCTAATTGTACCAAGTCCAAGTTCTAACCTAATTCGTAGCAAGTCCTTGAGATTGTATGCTTCAACCTTTGACCGGACAAAGTAAAATCATGTTATGCTCCCTATATATGTGACAACAAAAAAAAAAAAAAAAAAAAAAAAAAAAAAAAAGATAAAATAAAATCTCTCTTTCATTCTTAAATTCTCACAAACCCGAATGCTTGTGATTCCAAAGTATTTATGTACTAGGTTAAAGAAAAAAGAGGAGAAGAAATGTTTATGTAGCATAGTACACTTGATGCATATGTGCAACATCACCCAAAAGAAAAAATGTGTCATCCCGAATAAACGGGTCAAGTCAGCTAACCGAGCAAATGAAGAAACCTTGAAAGCGAGTCAAATTAGTTTCGGTTATACTATGGGGATAAATAAGTTCTTAGTGTGATAAATTGGTAACATTTATGAAACCTAGGTATATCTTCCATTGTTTTTCTTAAATCCACCATCCATTTTATCCTGATATTGCAATTACCACCATAACCTTAAAAATAAATAAATAAAATAAAATAAAAAATAAAAAATAAAAAAATTAGGTGTCCAGTTTAGTAGTTTATCCTGAATTAGAGTTTAAAAATTCATTTACTTTGTATTAAGAGCCAACCAGTATGGTTTTGAACTTACCCCAAAACAAACAAAATTATGTGTACTAACCCTGCAGGTACCGAGTGGATCCCTGTGGTGCCGTTGATGATTGCTTCATAACAAAATTATAATCCCTCGTGGATAAAAATATGTTTTAATGAGCATCTGAGGCAAAATACCACAAGGGAACACTGTGCACCCGCACCTTGGTATCAACCATCTAGACTCATAATGTCAATGACAGAACAATAATGGGTAGCAACATGCCTACAAGATGCATCTCACCACTTCATTCTCAGGTACGTGATTTGAAAAAAAAAAAAAAAAAAAAACTGATGAATTATAATCAAGGTTGGGTACCAAGTAGTCTTACCAGCACTTAACAAGATAAATGGATTTCACCCTAGAATGCCTAATGTCTTAGGGACTCATTTAATGAACTTAAGTACAAGGTTAGCATCATATGTACCAGGCCAAAGGTTATATTTTCATGAATATACGGGTGTCTCTTGAGCTTCAGCATAGCTTTGTGAGGCAAAGCTATCGAAGAGGGGCTATGTAGACACCCAAAATTATGTAATCTTGAAAATAAATAATATGCTCGCACCAAACACAAGTTATGAGCTCCAGGATGAATCAAGAATATAATTTCCAAGTATCTACAAGAAAAGGTACGCTTTGGTATCAATTTTTGCTCACTTGTTATTTATTGCCTAGTTTCAAGTTATATATGTACCCTACAAGTTGAACGTTGTTCGGCACAAAAATGTTATAAAATATAATTTTAAATATAAGTCTATCCATTATAATGATAATTACCGACGCATTCTATTTGCGGGATTACTTATTTTCGTTGCCTTATTGGCGACATTAGTTATTTATTTACCCACGGCTTTTAAATTCCAGTAGCATACACCATCTCACGAGATTAAGGTGAGGAAAATATATTTTTCAAATGTTCTACCTTGTAAAATCTATATAAAATCTAGGAATATGGTGAGAAAAATATATTCCAAAGATATTATATCGCAAAATTAAGATAAAATCTCGAAGTTATGATATGAATTAGTTAATCTATCTTGATATGAATTAAGAAATGCATTGTTCAGGCCCAAGTAAATATTCAGCACATCAAATTATTAGTTCTAGAATGTTTATCCAGTTCCTATTTATTTATTTTATAAAATAAGTATCACATCATTTAACGTTAAGATGAAGATACGAACATATAATCCACGCTTTAATAAGCTATACATGTAGCATGGTGCATTTTAAACTTGAGATAAAAATGAACTTTAGTCATTGGATTTAAGTAAATAGTGACAACACATTTAGTACTAAATAAATATGTACACACGTACATGAATAATATAAATGTACTTCTTTCTCAAAATCAAGGAAAATATATAGAGATAAAGATCAATCAAGTTAAGCCTTATTTTTAATAATCTCAACAAATGATATTCACTATAAAGCGTCGTGCATATTTATGGATCGAATGAAACTAACGATGATCGATTCACTTTCAAAGCCATGTCAGGATTTTTTTTAAGAAAATAATCATACCTTTTTTTTATAAAATCATTTCCAGGAAAAAATGCAAACGATTAAATAATTTTAAAAATATGAAAACTCATAAAAGTTCATGCCTTGCCTTACAACATATTAGTATCAAGCATATATCTTTTAAAGTGCAGAGGGTACACGTGAGTCACCTATTTTAGTAAGCTAGACTTAGTAAATATATTACAAAAGTAAAAAAAAAAAAAATTATTACATTTCGTGACCATCATATATGATGGCACTATATTAAAAAGACTCAACAAAAAAGGAATTCATAGACAAATTTAATGGTTATATGACAAATTATCACTATAAGATATGTATGCAAATTTCAAGTGCAAGTGACATAATCAAGCCAAGAGACAACTTGTCACCCACTTTGCAGCTAGATTCTAGCTTCACATATATTTTCAAGTCAAAAAAAAACCAACATGCTATCATTAGAGTTTATACCAATTCCACGTGATATTACTTTAGGATATGTATTGAATTAATATTCTTTGCAAAGAATATATATATACATGCTCAAAAGGGAAAAGTGGATGGGTCAATTATACTACAACAACTCTGAACAAAGAAGACTTCTATTTGCACATCACTTATGCATTCATACATCACCACAAATAAATTTGTTATTTTTTTTTTTTTAAGAGACTTAAATCTATTACATATTCTCATGACTCTTAAATTTGTCACATAAAAATGTGATGTAAGATCTAGTTGACAAAAAGGAAAAAATATGTATCAAGACAATCAAATCAGCACAGTTATAATTCTAAAATGTGTTTGACATCTCATAGTTAATTAAAAGCCTGTTGTACAACAAAGAAAAATGACGATATGATTCCCACATATCATATCATCCCAAGTCAGTGTCAAAATATCTTTTATGTTTCCACATCTTAGAAAGAATAATTATTTCATCAAAATAATTACAAAATCTCACTCTTCAGTTCAAACAAAAATATATATATTTTTTCAAGAGAAATGAGCATGATTTGGTCATATCAAAATTATTTTTAGAGCAAAACTATTAAAGTGCATGCGACTCTTCGCATTAGTGAATGATTTAGCCACAAATTGATATCAAACATATTTTCTTTTCAAACTTAAAATCTCAATAAGATGGAACATGAAAACAACAATAATTTTTGTGCATCTTTTGTCATCTTTTAAATAATCTAGACGTGGCAAAACATTAGGAGTTGTATTTCATAAGTTTTCATGCATCAAATTACAAGTCTTAATGAGCAGGGAAAAATAATATACACGAGGTGGAAAGTTATGAAGGCAACCAAACAATATAGAGTCACATGATCAAGTCAAATATGACACTAAGGGGCCACAAAAAGTTGTTTTGATAAACATCTCAGCAAGGTTCTTGCTTTTGCACAATTTAAATGTCAATGTTCATCATGCTTATTGATCCTCCACAAGTGCATACATTTAGAAAAATGATTAGACTAAATTTTAGCATGAAATATATTATTCTTAAGTCTAAATCAATATTTTTAAGAAGAAAAAAACTGCTAGTTAAGCTCTCTTATCAAATTATAAATTGAGTGAAAACAAATTTTGTATTTCTAATCAAAACGTCTAAAATATATCCAAATTTATCACACAATGCCCGAAAGAATATCATAAATTATCTACCAATGTGTATACACATGTTAGGAACATTTTTATGATTTTATCTCAACTATATAAAAAATTTTCAGCAGCATTTTAATACCAGCAGAAAAAAATCAGCAAACCGTACCATTTTTCCAGCAGCAAATGCAGCAACAAAATATTAGATTTAAAGCATTATAATCAGCCCATTTATGCATAATAAAAATATATAATGTAGTCACATCCTAGCTGCAAATTTCCAGCTTTTGCACTATTGAAATTGACCCAAGAATAGTGCAAAATTCTGATTTGAAGCAAAGTGGGCAGCAAGAATCCTGCTGCCATGTTTCCACTTGTTCTTTGTATTAAGCATGATTAAAGTGCATAAAATGATCATTAAAATTAAGAAAAACATGCTAAGTACCTGCACACATTGTTTGGATTTTGTGACTGCATTATAATCATTATATTTCAGTCTTTTTGACAGCCTTTTTCTAATTATGGTCAAATTTGTTCAAAACAGGATTAGCAGTGGGGCAGCACAATTAACAGTAGTTTAAGCATGTTTTGGAGCAGCAAATGACTTCAAACTTCACCTATAAATAGCCCCCTACATCCTCACTTCATTCCCATGGTTGGTTAGAGCATCCAAAGCACAAAAGAGAGCAAAAAACATTGAGAATTCAGCCCACGTGAAAAAATCCAGCAAGAAAAAAAAATAGTTTTCCATCAATACTTCCCTAAAACTCCATTAAAATAAGCCAAAAAAAATTAGGAGTGACAAGATTGTTATGCTATTACATTAGCCGAGTTCTCTAAATTCTAAAACCATCCATCCAAGCCACCGAAGAGATCATCACGATGATCCGTTAGCAAGAATGAAGAATCAGCGTGACTTGAAATTTTCAACCAATTTCCAGTTTTTTTTAGTTGTTTATTTTCTGTTATTTGCTATGCTTCTTCTTCTTGTTATTATGGTTGTTCACCTCATTTGTAACTTTTATTATTAGTGAAGTTTATTTTTGAAAGCTAGAATTAGTAGAGACCGACTTTTACGGGTGAGTGTGGTGCCTAACACCTTCCACATTCATAACCGAGACACGAACCCCGCTATTACCCCCGGGCATCCATAAATAAGGTTCTATATTTCCCGTAGCATTGCGGGTGGCGACTCCAAATTTAATTTAATTCAAGACTTAAAAACTTGAGTCAAGCATCGGTTCAGTAGCACGGCAGCCTACACAACCTCATTTGCGGTTGTTATGCTTTGGTTAGGAACCTCATTTGTCCTTGTTCGTGTGCTTAACAACCAAAATTGTCGTCGTTCATATGCTTCTTAACCTCTTTTGCCCTTGTTCTTGTGCTTAGCGATATCATTTACACTTGTTCTTGTGCTCAACAACCTCAATTGTCATTGTTCTTGCGTTTTGCAACATAATTTGCCCTTGATTTTGTGCTTATGAACCTCATTTGCATTTGTTCTTGTGCTTAGGAACCTCATTTGTCATTCTTTGTGTGCTTAACAACCTTAATTGGAGTTGTTCTTGTGCTTAACAACCTATTTTGCCCTTGATCTTGTGCCTATGAACCTCATTTGCATTTGTTCTTGTGCTTAGGAACCTTATTTTCCCTTGCTCGTCATCTTAAGCCTTTCAATTGTCGTTGTTCATATGCTTCTTGAGCTCTTTTGCCCTTGTTCTTGTGCTTAACAACCTCAGTTACACTTGTTCTTGTGCTTAACAACCTCATTTGTCGTTGTTCTTGCGCTTTGCAACATAATTTGCCCTTGATCTTGTTCTTATGAAGCTCATTTGCATTTGTTCTTGTGCTTAAAAACCTCATTGGTCCATTTTTTGTGTGCTAAACAACCTCAATTGGCGTTGTTCGTGTGCTTGACAACCTATTTTTCCCTTGATCTTATGCTTATGAACCTCATTTTCATTTGTTCTTGTTCTTAGGAACCTCATTTTCCCTTGTTCGTGTGCGGAACAACCTCAATTGGCGTTGTTCGTGTGCTTAATAGTCTATTTTGCCCATGATCTTGTGCTTATCAACCTAATTTACATTTGTTCTTCTGGTTAGGAACCTCATTGGTCCTTGTTCGTCTAGCTTTCTTTATTGAGTACTTTATTTTAATTTTTTTATTTCTTTCTGTTTATTTTTAGGTTTGCTGCAACAAAAAAAAGAGTAAAAAAAAAAAAAAACAACAAGGAAGAAGTACAAGTTCACCTTTGCGGTGGAGGAAGAGCTAGGCAAGGATTTGGAGCAATCGAGCGACAATCATTCTCTACACAAGAAGAGGAAGTAAAATATCATCGTATCGGTAACATTATTCTCAACTGGATTTAATTTCTAAGAACGTACGTAAGCCAAAAAGGTCTACACCAAAACTTGCAAGGAGTCCTATCCTTACTAGATCTCGAGCTAAAATGTCTCACAACACAAACCTCAACGAAAGTCCCGAAATTGTTCCACCTCAACCTCAAGAAACCAACCTAAATGAAGAACATTCGTTGAAAGACTTGTTAACCGAAACCATTAAAACAATGAACGCAATGTTGACCCAATTTGCTAATTTGCCGCAAATGAGCCCTAATTTTATGAGTTCGAATGGTCCTCAAATCCCTACGAACCATGGACATGAACACCCCACACCACATCTTGAAACTCAAATCTTTCCTAATCAAGACCAAAATAGGTCCACAAGCACTCCAAGATCCGAACAATCGCCCATCACTCTTGAATTTGACCCGTTAAAATCTCGCATTGATAAAGTAGAGGCGGAATTAACCAAAATACGAGTAGGAGGTAGTAGAAGTGTTTCATTCCGAGACCTATGTCCGTTTCCTGATGTAATATTACCAGAAAATTTTAAACTACCCGAATTTGATAAATATAGTGGGGAGGGTTGTCCGGTGTCGCATCTCAGAGCTTATTGTGGGGATATGGTTTCGCTGAAATCCAATGACCAATTGCTTATTCGCTACTTTCAAAAAAGCTTAACTGGTCCAGCTTTGAAATGGTTCACTTCTCTCGATTTATCTAGTATCGCATCTTTTGATCACTTATCAAATCTCTTTGTCGACCAATACTCGTATAATCTTGACATGGAACCTCGACGCGAAGATCTTGAATCCCTCAAACAAAATAGGGATGAACCATTTGTTAGCTATGTTGGTAGATGGCGCGCAATGGCCGCTAGAGTCAAACCCAAACCAACAAACGAGGAATCCATAAACATGATAATTAAGTCCTCCTTGTCTACCATATCAGGTTACCTAGCTATTCAGGGACATCCTGATTTCACAGCTTTAATTCAGTCCGGTTCTCGTGTAGAAACAACCGTAAAACAGGGGTTAATGCCTGCCTTAGGACAACAAGCGTCATCACCAAACCAATTTAACGTGAAACGAATAAAAAATGACCCCAAAAATAATAATTTCTCTTCAAACACCACAAAAAGTCAAGAGGATGTAAATGTTACTTTTGAAGTGTCCGGTATCAAGCAAAATGTCTTCCCTCAAAAGCCATTTTTAACTGATAATCGTTTTGGGGGATTGCCAAAACCGACACACACTAACGCAAGAAATGGACCAATCACACATACGAACCCTACAAATCCTCAATTTTCTTCGACAAATCAATCACAACAAACCAAGGTTTTTAGAAAATTCACACCAATTGGTGAACCACCAAGTTCTATACTCGTTAGACTTTTTCAAGAAGGAACTGTGACCCCGTTAGGAAGGCAAGTAAACCCTGACTCTAGGGGTTATGACCCAACTGTTTTTTGTGAATATCATCAAAGTGCAGGTCACCATACCGATAAGTGTTATAATCTAAGGCATGTCATACAAGACCTGATTGACAAAGGAGTAATTGCTGTCAAGGAACCTCCAACAAGAAACCACTAACATAATGGCGAATCCACTACCTCAGCACCAAAAAAATGATGAGGCAACATGTTCTCAAATGGTAAATTCTATCGAATGGGAAATGTATGATCCGTGCTTTTTGAATGATAGTGTCAATCACTTTGAACAAAAATTAACTACGAAAACGATTGAGATTTTGGGTGTAAAACCAAGGGACCAAGTGACTCCAATATATTCCAAAAGACCTATTGAGGTTTTAGGAGTTAGAGAACCAGTCCTTAAACCAATGGTAGTTATGGGTCCCAAAAAAATTGAAGTCTTAGGAAAACCAATCGCGACCAATCTAAATCAGGTTCCTTTTGATTACAACCCAACTCTTGTATGTGCTGAACTAAGTAACATGACTCGTTCTGGTAGGGTTTACAAGCCATCATACCTCACAACAGAACCTATACCAGAGGATGGTAAGACCAAAGAAAATCTCGAAAATCAAACAAAGAAAGATTCGTCCAGCTATGATGTGGTGTCCCAATTAAAGAAAACTAAAGCCGAAATTTCTGTTTGGGAATTACTTGTTAAATCTCCAACCCATTACCAAGCTTTGCAAAAGGTACTCCAATCTGTTAATGTGCCAACTAATGTAGAACCAAGTGACATAGAAAAACTAGTTGGTCACATATACGAACAAAGCATAACATTTTCAGATAGCGAGCTCCCTGAGGAGAAAGAAAAACACAACCGACCGCTGTACATAAAGGTTCAATGTAATGGATTTCATCTCCCCTTTGTTTTAATTGACAATGGGTCTGCACTTAATATTTGTCCTTTACGCACTGCCACAAAAATTGGAGTAGACCCAACAAATTTGCGAAAAGTCATTGGGACGGTAAGAGCCTTTGATAGCACTAGTACAGAAATTTTGGGAGAGGTTGACTTGAAGGTAGTAATTGGACCAGTAAAATTTGAGGTAACATTTCAAGTTGTAGATATTAAGTCCAGCTTTAATTTGATTCTAGGAAGACCATGGTTGCACGCTCATAAGGTAATTCCTTCCAGCTTACATCAATGTCTCAAGTTTCCTTTTAATAATGAAATTATTGTGGTTATGGCTGAACCTGAAATAGTTGTACCTGTTGAGTAGGTTCTATTAGCATCAACCAACAAATTCCACTTATTGATGTGAAGTCTCAACAAAATTTCTCCAATCCTGAAAGAATGATAGAAACACTTCAAAAAAAATGGAACTATACCCCAGGGCAAGGTTTAGGAAAATTGAATCAAGGACCAATAGAACCATTGATGCTTATAAAAAATAAAGGTACACGAGGATTAGGATGTGAACCTGATAAGCCAACAACAACTGTAGCCTCCAACATGTCCATAAAAGATACCTTTGTAAGAGGTGAGGGTATTGCACCAGAGAATGATAGTTTAGATGGGCTAAACAACTTGTTTAAATTAAATCTTGGGGAAGTCAATGTATTAGAGGGGATACCTGTGCGAAATACAACCAACCAGCAAGATATTCCAACCACCTCTAGATCAAACCAACCAAGAACAAATAATGATCCACCTCTAGGTTCTGCAGAACAAACAAGAAGATTATTCCTTTTGCAGTTGGAGGCCTTTTATATGCTGATCCGCCTCGTAGTCCAGGGGCAAGCTGTTCCAAGCACTTCCACTTCGATTCCACCTTCGATGTTGCGCATACCACATCCGGTAGAGCCTTTGTTCCATCAGTTACAATCACTGCTAGGAAGAATCGAGAGCTGCTTGGGCGATCTTAGAGCAAGATATGAGGACCCACCATCAAGTTGTCGACCGGAGCGCCCTGTTGAGCAACCGCGAAATCTTCCACTAGAACAGCGCGCGCAACCACAACAAAGTGAACCCCTAAAACGGTATGACGGCAGATGCTGCCCAATAAAGCACATGATAACATTCTGCAAATTGTACGAACTATTCAGGTTTGATGATGCAACTCTAATTCTACTTTTTGGCATAACCCTCAAAGATGAGGCATATGATTGGTTCACAAGCTTTGCTGGAAAAAATCGTATGACGTGGAAGTCATTTTCCGCATGTTTTCTGCGTAGATTTAATCGTATGTGGCACGTGCCTTCCTATGCTGATTTATTAAATTTGTCCCAAAATGAATCTGAACGCTTTTGTGATTATGTAGATAGGTGGTTTGCCATGGCAGATGAATTGCACCAACACGCACCTCCTCTAGAAGAATTGATTAAGATAGCGATCCGGTCATTACGACCACCACTCCGTGACTTACTTGCATCCCACACTTTTAAAGACTTTAAAGAATTAAAAGCAATTGGTGAGAGCTATGACCGAACAGGGTTAACCTTAGCACCACCAATGAAAAGACCAAGAGAAGTCAGTGATCCATTGCGGCTTGAGTTAGGGACCCCCCGTTTAGTATCTAACCGGAATAATTATGAACCAGAACAATATTGTGTGTACCATCGTACCATGGGCCATCGTACTGAATTTTGTGCAGACCTTAGGAGGGTGTTAAATGTGCAAACCAATGAAACAGTAACCCAAAATCCCTCCGTGAATAGAGAACCCCAAAGGCCCCAATCTCCCGAAAGACCCCATAGTGTCCATGTAATTACCAATTTGGACATGGTAGTGGACCCAATAACGGCTATCGAACCAATTAATGGACCCGAATCGGACTTGACAAATGAACACCAAACATCAAACCCAGTTCTAGATCTTAACCCTGATGACGATGAATTACCTAGTGATTATTTTGAAAATTATGACGTGCAAGGGAGATTATATATTAACAAGAAATTGCAGAAAAAAATCAATGCGCACAGAAGAATTCAAGAAGCGAGGCAAACACCCCCCGTTCCAACGCCAAGCGGGCCACAAATGAACAGGAAGCCTAAACGAAGGAAGCCAAAATACAAGGTGCTGAAGAAAGTCATGGCGGCCGAAGACGTCTCGTCCTTTATCCATAACACCACAGCCAAGCTGACAGGGCTCAAGATCTCCGAACCAGTCAAGGTATGTCCCGACGATGATTGGCCGATATCAAGCACGTGTGACCCATCTCACTTCTCCATCGCTAATAAAGTAAGCAAGGTATGTGACCCTTCCTCTTCTTACAATTTAAGTCAGGTCTCGTCGTGCCCTGACCAACCAAAAAAAAAGTCCGTTTAAGCCTAGGATATTTTGTACATAGTCTATTTAAAAAGCCCAAAAAAATCATAAAAATTAGCAAAACCAAAAAAATTAGAAAACCAAAAATGTCCAAAAAAATTAAAAATTTGAAAGTCCAAAAAAATGATAAATGTCCAAAACAAAAAAAAAGTAAAAAACCAAAAATTCCTGAAAAAATTTATGTTAATTGCACTAGTAGGACTTCTAGATTTAAAGTCAAGCCTAAATACTCCTCTGATCTCTTATCCATTGAAGATTCATATGAAACAATTTCTGATGAACTCTCCACTTTAATCTCCAAATATGAAAATCCAACCACATCCATACTTGAGGAAACAGAGGAGATAAATTTAAGTGTAGATGGAGAGTCCAAGTGTGTCCACATAGGAACTAATTTACCTCCAAAAATGCGATATGAACTCATTGATTTCTTAAGAGGTTATGTAGATGTATTTGCATGGTCATATGCGGATATGCCCGGTTTAGACGAAAATGTAGTTGTGCATCACTTACCACTCAAACTAGAGGCAAAACCCATTAAACAAAAGCTTCGAAGACTTAAACCCGAATGGATTCTAAAAATTAAAGAAGAAGTCATAAAACAATATAACGCGGGTTTTTTACAAGTATCTCCGTACCCCGAATGGTTAGCAAATATTGTTCCTGTTCCAAAAAAAGATGGTAAAGTAAGAATGTGTGTGGATTATAGAAACCTAAATAAGGCCAGTCCCAAAGATGATTTTCCTTTACCTCATATTGACCTCCTTGTCGATAATCTTGCAGCCATGAAATGATGTCCTTTATGGATGGATTTTCTGGCTATAACCAAATCCATTTAGCAAAAGAGGACATGGAAAAAACCTCATTTATAACACCTTGGGGCGTATTTTGTTATCGGGTTATGCCGTTTGGCTTAAAAAATGCAGGGGCAACTTATCAAAGGGCTATGACCGCGTTATTTCATGATATGATGCATAACGAAATAGAAGTTTATGTGGATGACATGATTGCCAAATCTAGACATGCTAGTAGCCATTTAGAATGTCTCAAGAAAATTCTAGATAGGGCCCGAAAATATAATTTAAGATTAAACCCACAAAAATGTTTCTTTGGTGTCACCAAGGGGAAAGTGTTAGGTTTCATTGTTAGCCGAAGAGGCATCGAGGTAGACCCCAGTAAAGTTAAAGCTATCATAGAAATGCCACCTCCTAAAACTGAAAAAGAAGTTAGGGGTTTATTAGGGCGGTTACGTACATAAGCCGATTCATTGCCCAACTGACCCCAACTTGTGAACCGATTTTTAAATTGCTTAGGAAAAATGCCGAAAAAGGGTGGAATGATGAGTGTCAATATGCCTTTGAAAAATTAAAATTTTATCTCCTAAAACCCCCTATACTAATACCACCGAAACCTGAGAGACCTCTCCTCCTTTACTTATCCACCACGCCAACATCTATGGGTTGTGTCTTAGGCCAACATGATGAAGGGGGTAAGGAGCATGTCATATATTACTTAAGTAAGAGGTTCACGGGTTGTGAGAGTCGATACACACCGGTAGAAAAAGTTTGTCTATCTCTTGTATGGGCCACGCAAAGATTGAGGCATTACATGTTATCCCACAAAGTCTATCTTATATCTCGAATTAATCCATTAAAATATTTATTCGAAAAACCGGCATTGGTAGGTCGTAGTTCCAAATGGTTGTTACTCTTATCCGAATTTGACATTACCCATATCACTCAAAAATCCATGAAAGCCCAAGCCATAGCTGATCACTTAGCAGACTCGGCCATTTCTTGATCCAGAACCCATAAAAGAAGAATTTCCTGATGAAGATATATTATTTACCACCTCAAATACCTCACAATATACCAATTTAGATTTAACATGGAAGGTCTATTTTGATGGTGCGGTTAACAAACATGGAAAAGGTGTAGGAGCAGTTTTAGAGTCACCATGGGGGAGTAAATACCCGGCTTCCACTAAAATACAATTTGAGTGTACTAATAATATGGCGGAATACGAAGCATGTGTACTCGGGTTAAAAATGGCATTAGAACAAAAAGTTACCCATCTCCATGTCTTTGGTGACTCACTCCTTATAATCAGTCAAATAAAAGGGGAATGGAAAACTAAAGATAAAAAAATTAATTCCATATTTTGAATACTTAGAAAAACTAGTAGAGGAGTTTGTCGAGATTGAGTTCACCTACCTACCCCGAAGCCGAAACTCTTATGCCGATGCTTTAGCCACACTAGCAGCCTGGATAGAATTAACTGATGAAACCATGACGATCCAAATAGGTAGTCACCAAGAACCCTCATATTGCCTCCATATTGAAACCAGCAAATCACACGAAAACCAACCTTGGTACCATGACATAGAACAATACCTCAAAAATAAATCATTTCCCATGGAAGCTAATCAAACCGACAAACGCACGATACAACGTTTAGCCATGCAATTCACATTGTGTGGAAACCACCTATATAAAAGATCTCCCAATCATATCCTCCTTCGGTGTGTCGATGAGACAGAGGCCCAAGAAATAATGCAAGAGGTGCACGCTGGAGTATGTGGTTCACACATGAACGGCTTGATGTTGGCTAAGAAAATAATGCTCCAAGGGTACTATTGGTCGACCATGGAGACAGACTGCTGTAATTTCGTAAGGCGATGTCATGAGTGCCAAGTCCACGGTAATCTTATCCATGCCCCTTCTTCTTGTTTACATAATTTATCATCTCCTTGGCCTTTCTCTGTGTGGGGAATCGATATTATCGGTAAAATTAATCCAAAGGCATCCAATGGTCATGAGTTTATTCTCGTTGCTATTGACTATTTTACAAAATGGGTCGAAGCGGCATCATATTCCTCAATCACCGCAACACATGTGTCCAAGTTTATTAAAAATAACCTGATTTGTAGGTACGGAGTGCCAAATGAAATAATCACCGATAATGGTACAAATTTAACCGCAAAGAAAATAGAGGATTTATGTAAACAATTCAAAATTACACACCGTCGTTCCTCACCCTATCGTCCCCAAATGAACGGTGCGGTTGAGGCAGCCAACAAAAATCTTGTAAGAATAATTGAGAAAATGGTTGTGTCCCACAAAGATTGGCACGAGATGCTCCCTTATGCGTTATGGGCCTATCGTACCTCCATACGCACTTCCACTGGAGCAACCCCATACTCATTAACATATGGAATGGAGGCAGTGCTCCCGATTGAAGTGGAAATTCCATCTCTACGGGTTCTTATGGAGGCACAGTTGAAAGAAGCAGAATGGGTGCAATCAAGGTATGACCAATTAAACTTAATAGAAGAAAAAAGACTAAAAGCCTTATGCCACGCACAATGTTATCAAAAAAGAATAGCGAGGGCTTACAATAAAAAAGTCAAACCACGGGAATTCAAAGAAGGAGATTTGGTATTAAAACAGATTAGGGGCAAGGACGGCAAGTTCAAACCTAACTGGGAGGGCCCGTATGTTGTTAAAGAAGTATATGCAGGAAGCGCGATCAAACTCAAAGACATGGATGGAGATGAACATTCAGAACCAATCAATGCACAATATGTGAAAAGGTATTATGCTTAGTCCTTTCATCTTTCTTTTCTCCTTTTAATTTAGTAGCATATTTACTTTTGGAAGTCACAAGCAACCCAAAAAAAAAAAAAAAAAAAAAAAAAAAACTTACATCATCACCAAAGTTTCCATGAAATGAAAATGCTGAATTTTACCTGAATATATTTTTTTTCAATTTTATTTTTAGCTAGCTTTCGCATTTTATTTCTTAGAAGTAGGTAATCGAAGGAGAATTGCTTAAATTAAATTAGACTGGAGTTTAGGCAATTGAGTATGGTGCCAAAAATTCTGAATTTTTAAAATAATTAGTGATCTCAAAGTGAACAGTTAATTGCTAACTATGAATGTTGATCAAAAGTTGATAATCTTAGAAAATTATTCTTGAATAATTTATTTTGTAAAGTCTTCTAAGTTTGAGAGTGTTTTAGAGTAACCATTTATTATAGATAGATCCTTAGCGAAACTATGCAATAATTTCTTGTATGTATGAATACTGGGAATTGTGTGTAATCATGGTGCTTGTGACACAAATATATTTAAATTCTTAGAAAAAATAGAAAAAAAAAAAGGTAGAAAAAAGAAAAAAATAAAATAAAAGATGGAGGTTAGAAAAATGAGTACAGGTGCCTACATAAGACTGGTTACCAATAGGCTCGACGGAACCTCCCAATTCTTTCGAAAAAAAATTGTCACATGTACCAACACACTTAGTTGTCGTACTTTGCTCCAATCAATTGGGAAGGAAATCAAAATTTATATCATTAGAATTCCTATTGGTTGGAAGGGATCAATTTATAATCGAAGGAGAAATTAGCACTCTCAGATTCAGGGATATTTGCGAGAAAATTATTCAAAATAATCATTCTAAGTGATGCATAATAAGATCAATTATGGGGTGAATAAATTGTTCAAGGGAGAGATCATTAATATTTTTAAAAGTTCTACATTTTTGCGTGCCATGCCTAATTGTACCAAGTCCAAGTTCTAACCTAATTCGTAGCAAGTCCTTGAGATTGTATGCTTCAACCTTTGACCGGACAAAGTAAAATCATGTTATGCTCCCTATATATGTGACAACAGCAAAAAAAAAAAAAAAAAAAAAAAAAAAAAAAAAAAGATAAAATAAAATCTCTCTTTCATTCTTAAATTCTCACAAACCCGAATGCTTGTGATTCCAAAGTATTTATGTACTAGGTTAAAGAAAAAAGAGGAGAAGAAATGTTTATGTAGCATAGTACACTTGATGCATATGTGCAACATCACCCAAAAGAAAAAATGTGTCATCCCGAATAAACGGGTCAAGTCAGCTAACCGAGCAAATGAAGAAACCTTGAAAGCAGTCAAATTAGTTCTGGTTATACTATGGGGATAAATAAGTTCTTAGTGTGATAAATTGGTAACATTTATGAAACCTAGGTATATCTTCCATTGTTTTTCTTAAATCCACCATCCATTTTATCCTGATATTGCAATTACCACCATAACCTTAAAAATAAATAAATAAAATAAAATAAAAAATAAAAAAAATAAAAAAAATTAGGTGTCCAGTTTAGTAGTTTATCTTGAATTAGAGTTTAAAAATTCATTTACTTTGTATTAAGAGCCAACCAGTATGGTTTTGAACTTACCCCAAAACAAACAAAATTATGTGTACTAACCCTGCAGGTACCGAGTGGATCCCTGTGGTGCCGTTGATGATTGCTTCATAACAAAATTATAATCCCTCGTGGATAAAAATATGTTTTAATGAGCATCTGAGGCAAAATACCACAAGGGAACACTGTGCACCCGCACCTTGGTATCAACCATCTAGACTCATAATGTCAATGACGGAACAATAATGGGTAGCAACATGCCTACAAGATGCATCTCACCACTTCATTCTCAGGTACGTGATTTGAAAAAAAAAAAAAAAAAAAAAAAAACTGATGAATTATAATCAAGGTTGGGTACCAAGTAGTCTTACCAGCACTTAACAAGATAAATGGATTTCACCCTAGAATGCCTAATGTCTTAGGGACTCATTTAATGAACTTAAGTACAAGGTTAGCATCATATGTACCAGGCCAAAGGTTATATTTTCATGAATATACGGGTGTCTCTTGAGCTTCAGCATAGCTTTGTGAGGCAAAGCTATCTGAAGAGGGGCAGCTGTAGACACCCAAAATTATGTAATCTTGAAAATAAATAATATGCTCGCACCAAACACAAGTTATGAGCTCCAGGATGAATCAAGAATATAATTTCCAAGTATCTACAAGAAAAGGTACGCTTTGGTATCAATTTTTGCTCACTGTTATTTATTGCCTAGTTTCAAGTTATATATGTACCCTACAAGTTGAACGTTGTTCGGCACAAAAATGTTATAAAATATAATTTTAAATATAAGTCTATCCATTATAATGATAATTACCGACGCATTCTATTTGCGGGATTACTTATTTTCGTTGCCTTATTGGCGACATTAGTTATTTATTTACCCACGGCTTTTAAATTCCAGTAGCATACACCATCTCACGAGATTAAGGTGAGGAAAATATATTTTTCAAATGTTCTACCTTGTAAAATCTATATAAAATCTAGGAATATGGTGAGAAAAATATATTCCAAAGATATTATATCGCAAAATTAAGATAAAATCTCGAAGTTATGATATGAATTAGTTAATCTATCTTGATATGAATTAAGAAATGCATTGTTCAGGCCCAAGTAAACATTCAGCACATCAAATTATTAGTTCTAGAATGTTTATCCAGTTCCTATTTATTTATTTTATAAAGTAAGTATCACATCATTTAACGTTAAGATGAAGATACGAACATATAATCCACGCTTTAATAAGCTATACATGTAGCATGGTGCATTTTAAACTTGAGATAAAAATGAACTTTAGTCATTGGATTTAAGTAAATAGTGACAACACATTTAGTACTAAATAAATATGTACACACGTACATGAATAATATAAATGTACTTCTTTCTCAAAATCAAGGAAAATATATAGAGATAAAGATCAATCAAGTTAAGCCTTATTTTTAATAATCTCAACAAATGATATTCACTATAAAGCGTCGTGCATATTTATGGATCGAATGAAACTAACGATGATCGATTCACTTTCAAAGCCATGTCAGGATTTTTTTTAAGAAAATAATCATACCTTTTTTTTTATAAAATCATTTCCAGGAAAAAATGCAAACGATTAAATAATTTTAAAAATATGAAAACTCATAAAAGTTCATGCCTTGCCTTACAACATATTAGTATCAAGCATATATCTTTTAAAGTGCAGAGGGTACACGTGAGTCACCTATTTTAGTAAGCTAGACTTAGTAAATATATTACAAAAGTAAAAAAAAAAAAAAATTATTACATTTCGTGACCATCATATATGATGGCACTATATTAAAAAGACTCAACAAAAAAGGAATTCATAGACAAATTTAATTGTTATATGACAAATTATCACTATAAGATATGTATGCAAATTTCAAGTGCAAGTGACATAATCAAGCCAAGAGACAACTTGTCACCCACTTTGCAGCTAGATTCTAGCTTCACATATTTTCAAGTCAAAAAAAAACCAACATGCTATCATTAGAGTTTATACCAATTCCACGTGATATTACTTTAGGATATGTATTGAATTAATATTCTTTGCAAAGAATATATATATACATGCTCAAAAGGGAAAAGTGGATGGGTCAATTATACTACAACAACTCTGAACAAAGAAGACTTCTATTTGCACATCACTTATGCATTCATACATCACCACAAATAAATTTGTTATTTTTTTTTTTTAAGAGACTTAAATCTATTACATATTCTCATGACTCTTAAATTTGTCACATAAAAATGTGATGTAAGATCTAGTTGACAAAAAGGAAAAAATATGTATCAAGACAATCAAATCAGCACAGTTATAATTCTAAAATGTGTTTGACATCTCATAGTTAATTAAAAGCCTGTTGTACAACAAAGAAAAATGACGATATGATTCCCACATATCATATCATCCCAAGTCAGTGTCAAAATATCTTTTATGTTTCCACATCTTAGAAAGAATAATTATTTCATCAAAATAATTACAAAATCTCACTCTTCAGTTCAAACAAAAATATATATATTTTTTCAAGAGAAATGAGCATGATTTGGTCATATCAAAATTATTTTTAGAGCAAAACTATTAAAGTGCATGCGACTCTTCGCATTAGTGAATGATTTAGCCACAAATTGATATCAAACATATTTTCTTTTCAAACTTAAAATCTCAATAAGATGGAACATGAAAACAACAATAATTTTTGTGCATCTTTTGTCATCTTTTAAATAATCTAGACGTGGCAAAACATTAGGAGTTGTATTTCATAAGTTTTCATGCATCAAATTACAAGTCTTAATGAGCAGGGAAAAATAATATACACGAGGTGGAAAGTTATGAAGGCAACCAAACAATATAGAGTCACATGATCAAGTCAAATATGACACTAAGGGGCCACAAAAAGTTGTTTTGATAAACATCTCAAGCAAGGTTCTTGCTTTTGCACAATTTAAATGTCAATGTTCATCATGCTTATTGATCCTCCACAAGTGCATACATTTAGAAAAATGATTAGACTAAATTTTAGCATGAAATATATTATTCTTAAGTCTAAATCAATATTTTTAAGAAGAAAAAAACTGCTAGTTAAGCTCTCTTATCAAATTATAAATTGAGTGAAAACAAACTTTGTATTTCTAATCAAAACGTCTAAAATATATCCAAATTTATCACACAATGCCCGAAAGAATATCATAAATTATCTACCAATGTGTATACACATGTTAGGAACATTTTTATGATTTTATCTCAACTATATAAAAAATTTTCAGCAGCATTTTAATACCGCAGAAAAAAAAATCGGCAGCAGCAAAAAATCAGATTCAAAGCATTATAATCAGCCCATTTATTCACAATTTATCTGCTGTTTTTTTTTGCAGAAAAATGCAGCAACAAAATATTAGATTTAAAGCATTATAATCAGCCCATTTATGCATAATAAAAATATATAATGTAGTCACATCCTAGCTGCAAATTTCCAGCTTTTGCACTATTGAAATTGACCCAAGAATAGTGCAAAATTCTGATTTGAAGCAAAGTGGGCAGCAAGAATCCTGCTGCCATGTTTCCACTTGTTCTTTGTATTAAGCATGATTAAAGTGCATAAAATGATCATTAAAATTAAGAAAAACATGCTAAGTACCTGCACACATTGTTTGGATTTTGTGACTGCATTATAATCATTATATTTCAGTCTTTTTGACAGCCTTTTTCTAATTATGGTCAAATTTGTTCAAAACAGGATTAGCAGTGGGGCAGCACAATTAACAGTAGTTTAAGCATGTTTTGGAGCAGCAAATGACTTCAAACTTCACCTATAAATAGCCCCCTACATCCTCACTTCATTCCCATGGTTGGTTAGAGCATCCAAAGCACAAAAGAGAGCAAAAAACATTGAGAATTCAGCCCACAGAAAAAATCCAGCAAGAAAAAAAAATAGTTTTCCATCAATACTTCCCTAAAACTCCATTAAAATAAGCCAAAAAAAATTAGGAGTGACAAGATTGTTATGCTATTACATTAGCCGAGTTCTCTAAATTCTAAAACCATCCATCCAAGCCACCGAAGAGATCATCACGATGATCCGTTAGCAAGAATGAAGAATCAGCGTGACTTGAAATTTTCAACCAATTTCCAGTTTTTTTTAGTTGTTTATTTTCTGTTATTTGCTATGCTTCTTCTTCTTGTTATTATGGTTGTTCACCTCATTTGTAACTTTTATTATTAGTGAAGTTTATTTTTGAAAGCTAGAATTAGTAGAGACCGACTTTTACGGGTGAGTGTGGTGCCTAACACCTTCCACATTCATAACCGAGACACGAACCCTGCTATTACCCCTGGGCATCCATAAATAAGGTTCTATATTTCCCGTAGCATTGCGGGTGGCGACTCCAAATTTAATTTAATTCAAGACTTAAAAACTTGAGTCAAGCATCAGTTCCGTAGCACGGCAGCTACACAACCTCATTTGCAGTTGTTATGCTGGTTAGGAACCTCATTTGTCCTTGTTCGTGTGCTTAACAACCAAAATTGTCGTCGTTCATATGCTTCTTAACCTCTTTTGCCCTTGTTCTTGTGCTTAGCGATATCATTTACACTTGTTCTTGTGCTCAACAACCTCAATTGTCATTGTTCTTGCGTTTTGCAACATAATTTGCCCTTGATTTTGTGCTTATGAACCTCATTTGCATTTGTTCTTGTGCTTAGGAACCTCATTTGTCATTCTTTGTGTGCTTAACAACCTTAATTGGAGTTGTTCTTGTGCTTAACAACCTATTTTGCCCTTGATCTTGTGCCTATGAACCTCATTTGCATTTGTTCTTGTGCTTAGGAACCTTATTTTCCCTTGCTCGTCATCTTAACAGCCTCAATTGTCGTTGTTCATATGCTTCTTGAGCTCTTTTGCCCTTGTTCTTGTGCTTAACAACCTCAGTTACACTTGTTCTTGTGCTTAACAACCTCATTTGTCGTTGTTCTTGCGCTTTGCAACATAATTTGCCCTTGATCTTGTTCTTATGAAGCTCATTTGCATTTGTTCTTGTGCTTAAAAACCTCATTGGTCCATTTTTTGTGTGCTAAACAACCTCAATTGGCGTTGTTCGTGTGCTTGACAACCTATTTTTCCCTTGATCTTATGCTTATGAACCTCATTTTCATTTGTTCTTGTTCTTAGGAACCTCATTTTCCCTTGTTCGTGTGCGGAACAACCTCAATTGGCGTTGTTCGTGTGCTTAATAGTCTATTTTGCCCATGATCTTGTGCTTATCAACCTAATTTACATTTGTTCTTCTGGTTAGGAACCTCATTGGTCCTTGTTCGTCTGCGTAACAACCTAAATTGTCGTCGTTCATATGCTTCTTAATCTCTTTTGCCCTTGTTCTTGTGGTTAGCGACATCATTTACACTTGTTCTTGTGCTTAACAACCTCATTTGTGGTTGTTCTTGCGTTTTGCAACATAATTTGCCCTTAATCTTGTGCTTATGAACCTCATATGCATTTGTTCTTGTGCTTAGGAATCGCAATTGTCATTCTTTGCGTCCTTAACAACCTTAATTGGCGTTGTTCTTGTGCTTAACGACCTATTTTTCCCTTGATCTTGTGCTTATCAACCTCATTTGCATTTGTTCTTGTGCTTAGGAACCTCATTTCCCCTTGTTTGTGTGCTCAACCTCAATTTTCGTCGTTCATATGCTTCTTGAACTCTTTTGCCCTTGTTCTTGTGCTTAGGAATATCATTTACACTTGTTCTTGTACTTAACAACCTCATTTTTCGCTGTTCTTACGCTTTGCAACATAATTTGACCACGATCTTGTGCTTCTGAAGCTCATTTGAATTTGTTCTTGTGCTTAGGAACCTCATTTGCCCTTGTTTGTGTGCTGAACAACCTCAATTGGAGTTGTTCGTGTGGTTAACAACCTATTTTGCCCTTCATCTTGTGCTTATGAACCTCATTTGCATTTGTTCTTGTGCATATGAAACTTGTTTGCATTTGTTGTTGTGCTTGCAAACCTCATTTGCCCGTGTTTATGTGCTTAACAACCTCAATTGGCGTTGTTCGTGTGCTTAACAACAACTTTTTCCCTTGATCTTGTGCTGATGAACCTCATTTGCATTTATTCTTGTACTTAGGAACCTCATTTGCCCGTACTGTTGTGCTTTACAACCTCAATTGTCGTCGTTCGTATGCTTCTCAACCTCTTTTGCCCTTGTTCTTGTGCTTAGTAACATTATTTACACTTTTTCTTGTGTTTAACAACCTCATTTGTCGCTGTTCTTACGCTTTGCAAGCTCATTGGCATTTGTTGTTGTGTTTACGAACCTCATTTGCCCTGGTTTGTACGCTTAACAACCTCAATTGGCGTTGTCCGTGTGCTTAACAACCTTTTTTTCCCTTGATCTTATACTTTTGAACCTCATTTGCATTTGTACTTACTCTTGGGAACCTCATTTGCCTGAATTCGTCTGCTTAACAACCTGAATTGTTGTCGTTCATATGCTTCTTATCCTCTTTTGCCCTTGTTCTTGTGCTCAGCAATATCATTTACAGTTGTTCTTGTGCTTAACAACCTCATTTGTCGTTGTTCTTGCGCTTTGCAACATAATTTGCCCTTAATCTTGTGCTTATGAAGCTCATTTGCATTTCTTCTTGTGCTTAGGAACTTCATTTGCCCTTGTTTGAGTGCTTAACAACCTCAATTGGCGTTGTTCGTGTGATTAACAACCTATTTTGCCCTTGATCTTGTGCTTATGAACATCATTTGCATTTGTTCTTGTGCTTAGGAACCTCATTTGCCCATGTTTGTGTGCTTAACAACCTCAATTAGCGTTGTTCGTGTGCTTAACTTCCACTTTTGCCCTTGATCTTCTGCTTATGAACCTCATTTACATTTGTTCTTGTGCATAGTAACCTCATTTTCCCTTGTTCGTGTGCTTAACAACCTCAATTGTCGTCGTTCATATGCTTCTTAACCTCTTTTGCCCTTATTCTTGTGCTCAGTAACATCATTTACACTTGTTCTTCTGCTTAACAACCTCATTTGTCGTTGTTCTTGCGCTTTGCAACATAATTTGCCCTTAATCTTGTGCTTATGAAGCTCATTTGCATTTGTTCTTGTGCTTAGGAATCTCATTTGCCCTTGTTTGTGTGCTTAACAACCTCAATTGGCGTTGTTCGTGTGCTTAACAACCTCATTTGCCCTTGATCTTGTTGTTATTAACCTCATTTGCATTTATCTTGTGCATAGGAACCTCATTTTCCCTTGCTCGTCTGCTTAACAGCCTCAATTGTCGTCGTTCATATGCTTCTTAACCTCTTTTGCCCATGTTCTTGTTCTTAGCAACACAATTTACACTTGTTCTTGTGCTTAACAACCTCATTTGTTGTTGTTCTTGTGCTTTGCAATATAATTTGCCCTTGATCTTGTGCTGATGAACCTTATTTTCATTTGTTCTTGTGCTTAGAAACCTCATTTGCCCATGTTTGTGTGCTTAACAACCTCAATTAGCGTTGTTCGTGTGCTTAACAGCCTCTTTTGCCCTTGATCTTGTTCTTATGAACCTCATTTGCATTTATTATTGTGCTTAGGAACCTCATTTGCCCTTATTCGTGTGCTCAACAACGTCAATTGTCGTCGTTCATATGCTTCTTGACCTCTTTTGCCATTGTTCTTGTGGTTAGCAACATCATTTACACTTGTTCTTGTCCTGAACAACTTTATTTGTCGTTGTTCTTGTGCTTTGCAACATAATTTGCCCTTGATCTTTTGCTTCTGAAGTTCATTTGCAATTGTTCTTGTGCTTAGGTACCTCATTTGCCCTCATTTGCATTTGCTTAACAACCTCAATTAGCGTTGTTCGTTTGCTTTACAATCTCTTTTGCCCTTTATCTTGTGCTTATGAACCTCATTTGCATTTGTTCTAGTGCTTAGGAACCTCATTTTCCGTTGTTCGTGTGGTTAACAACCTCAATTGTCCTCTTTCATATGCTTCTTAACCTCTTTTGCTGTTTTTCTTATGCTTAGGAACATCATTTACACTTGTTCTTGTGCTTAACAACATCATTTGTCGTTGTTCTTGCACTTTGCAACATAATTTGCCCTTGATCTTATACTTATGAAGCTCATTTACATTTGTTCTTGTGCTTAGGAACCTCATTTGGCCTTGTTAGTGTGCTTAACAACCTCAATTGGAGTTGTTCGTGTGCTTAACAACCTATTTTACCCTTGATCTTATGCTTATTAACCTCATTTGTATTTGTTCTTGTGCTTATGAAGCTCATTTGCATTTGTTGTTGTGCTTACGAACCTCATTTGCTCTTGTTCTTGTGCTTAACAACCTCAGTTGGCATTGTTCTTGTGCTGATCTTTTGCCCATGATATTGTGCCGATGTACCTCATTTGCATTTGTTCTTGTGCTTAGGAACCTCATTTGCACATGTTTGTGTGCTTAACAACCTCAATTAGCGTTGTTCGTGTGCTCAAAAACCTCTTTTGCCCTTGATCTTGTGCTTATGAACCTCATTTGCATTTGTTCTTGTGCTTAGGGACCTCATTTTCCATTGGTCGTCTATTTAACAGCCTCAATTGTCGTCCTGCATATGCTTCTTAACCTATTTTGCCCTTGTTATTGTGCTTAGCAACATCATTTACACTTGTTCTTGTGCTTAACAACCTCATTTCACGTTGTTCTTGCGCTTTGCAACATAATTTGCCCTTGATCTTGTGCTGATTAACCTCATCTGTATTTGTTCTTGTGCTTAGGAACCTCTTTTGCCCATGTTTGTGTGCTTAACAATCTCAATTAGCGTTGTTTGTGTGCTTAACAACCTCTTTTGCCCTTGATCTTGTGCTTATGAACCACATTTGCATTTGTTCTTGTGCTTAGGAACCTTATTTGCCCTTATTCGTGTGCTTAACAACCTCAATTGTCGTCGTTCATATGCTTCTTAAACTCTTTTGTGCTCAAAAACCTCTTTTGCCCTTGATATTGTGCTTATGAACCTCATTTGCATTTGTTCTTGTGCTTAGGAACCTCATTTTCCCTTGGTTATCTATTTAACAGACTCAATTGTCGTCGTGCATATGCTTCTTAACTTCTTTTGCTCTTTTTCTTGTGCTTAGCAACATCATTCACACTTCTTCTTGCGCTTAACAACCTCATTTCAAGTTGTTCTTGCGCTTTCCAACATAATTTGCCCTTGATCTTGCGGTGATTAACCTCATCAGTATTTGTTCTTGTGCTTAGGAACCTCTTTTGCCCATGTTTGTGTGCTTAAACATCTCAATTAGCGTTATTCGTGTGCTTTACAACCTCTTTGGCCCTTGATCTTGTGCTTAGGAACCTTATTTGCCCTTATTCGTGTGCTTAACAACCTCAATTGTCATCATTCATATGCTTTTTAAACTCTTTTGCCCTTGTTCTTGTGCTTACCAACATCATTTACACTTGTTCTTGTGCTTTGTCGTTGTTCTTGCGCTTTGCAACATAATTTGCCCTTGATCTTGTGCTTATGAAGTTCATTTGCATTTATTCTTGTACTTAGGAACCTCATTTGCCCTTGTATGTGTGCTTAACAACCACAATTGACGTTGTTCGTGTGCTTAACAACCTATTTTTCCCTTGATCTTTTGCTTATGAACCTCATTTGCATTTGTTCTTGTGATTAGGAACCTCATTTGTCCATGTTTGTTTGCTTAACAACCTTAATTAGCGTTGTTCGTGTCCTTAAAAACCTCTTTTGCCCTTGATTTTGCACTTATGAACCTCATTTGCATTTGTTATTGTGCTTAGAAACCTCATTTGGCCTTGATCTCTTGGTTATGAACCTCATTTGTATTTGTTCTTGTACTTAGGAACCTCATTTGGCCTTGTTTGTGTACTTAACAACCTCAATTGGCGTTGTTCGTGGGCTTAACAACCTCTTTTGCCCTTGATTTTTTGCTTATGAACCTCATTTGCATTTGTTCTTGTGCTGAGGAACCTCAATTGCCCTTGTTCGTGTGCTTAACAACCTCAATTGTCATCGTTCATATGCTTCTTACCCTCTTTTGCCCTTGTTCTTGTGCTTAGGAACATCATTTACACTTGTTCTTGTGCTGAACAACCTCATTTGTCGTTGTTCTTGCGCTTTCCAACATAATTTGCCCTTGATCTTGTGCTGATGAAGCCATTTTGAATTTGTTCTTGTGCTTAGGAACCACATTTGTACTTGTTTGTGTGCTTAACAACCTCAATTGGCGTTGTTTGTGTGCTTAACAACCTATTTTGCCATTGATCATATGCTTATGAACCTCATTTACCCTTGTTTGTGTTCTTAACAACCTCAATTAGCGTTGTTCTTGTGCTTAACGACCTCTTTTGCCATTCATCTTGTGCTTATCAACCTCATTTGCATTTGTTATTCTGGTTAGGAACCACATTTGTCCTCGTTCGTGTGCTTAACAACCAAAATTGTTGTCGTTCATTTGCTTCTTAACCTCTTTTGCCCTTGTTCTTCTGCTTAGCGACATCATTTACACTTGTTCTTGTGCTCAACAACCTCATTTGTCGTTGTTCTTTTGCATTTATTCTTGTACTTAGGAACCTCATTTGCCCATGTTTGTTTGCTTAACAACCTCAATTAGCGTTGTTTGTGTGCTTAACAACCTTTTTTCCCTTGATCTTGTACTTTTGAACCTCATTTGTGTTTGTTCTTACTATTAGGAACCTCATTTGTTATTCTTTGTGTGCTTAACAACATTAATTGGCGTTGTTCTTGTGCTTAACAACCTATTTTTCCCATGATCTTGTGCTGATGAACCGCATTTGCATTTGTTCTTGTGCTTAGGAACCTCATTTGCCCTTGTTCGTGTGCGCAACCTCAATTGTTGTCGGTCGTACGTTGCTTAACCTCTTTTGCCCTTGTTCTTGTGCTTAGGAACATCATTTACACTTGTTCTTGTGCTTAACAACCTCATTTGTCGCTGTTCTTGCGCTTTGCTACATAATTTGACCACGATCTTGTGCTTGTGAAGCTCATTTGCATTTGTTGTTGTGCTTACGAACCTCATTTGCCCTTGTTTGTGTGTGTGCCTAAAAACTTCAATTGGCGCTGTTCGTGTGCTTAACAACCTCTTTTTCCCATTATCTTGTGCTTTTGAACCTCATTTGCATTTGTTCTTAAGCTGAGGAACCTCATTTGTCCTTGTTTGTGTGCTTAACAACCTATTTTGCCCTTGATATTATGCTTATGCACCTCATTTGCATTTGTTCTTGTGCTTAGGAACCTCATTTGCCCATGTTTGTGTGCTTAACAACCTCTTTTGCCCTTGTTCTTGTGCTTAACAACCTCAATTGGCATTGTTCTTGTGCTTAGGAACATCATTTACACTTGTTCTTGTGCTTACTAACCTCATTTGTCGTTGTTCTTGCGCTTTGCAACATAATTTGCCCTTGCTCTTGTGCTTATGAAGCTCATTTGCATTTGTTCTTGTGCTTAGGAACCTCATTTGCCCTTCTTTGTGTGCTTAACAACCTCAATTTGAGTTGTTCGTGTGCTTAACAACCTATTTTGCTCTAGATGTTATGCTTATGAATCTCATTTGCATTTGTTCTTGTGCTTATGAAACTCATATGCATTTGTTGTTGTGCTTACGAACCATATTTGCTCTTGTTTCGGTACTTGACAACCTCAATTGGCGTTGTTCACGTGCTTAACAACCTCTTTTGCTCTTGATATTGTGCTGATGAACCTCATTTGCATTTGTTCTCTTGTGCATAGGCACCTCATTTGCCGCTACTCTTGTGCTTAACAACCTCAATTATCGTCGTTCATATGCTTCTTAACCTCTTTTGCCCATATTCTTGTGCTTAGGAACATTATTTACACATGTGCTTAACAACCTCATTTGTCGTTGTTCTTGCGCTTTCTAACACAATTTGCCCATGATCTTGTGCTTATGAAGGTCATTCGCATTTGTTCTTGTGCTTAGGAACCTCATTTCCCTTGTTTGTGTGCTTAACAACCTCAATTGGCGTTGTTCGTGTGATGAACAACCTATTTTGCCCTGGATCTTGTGCTTATGAACATCATTTGCATTTGTTCTTGTGCTTAGGAACCTCATTTGCCCATGTTTGTGTGCTTAACAACCTCAATTAGCGTTGTTCGTGTGCTTCACAACCTCACTTGCCCTTGATATTGTACTTATGAACCTCATTTGCATTTGTTCTTGTGCTTAGGAATCTCATTTTCCCTTGTTGTTGTGCTTCGGTACACTTGTTCTTCTGTTTAACAACCTCATTTGTCGTTGTTCTTGCGCTTTGCAACATAATTTGCCCTTAATCTTGTGCTTATGAAGCTCATTTGCATTTTTTCTTGTGCTTAGGTTGCCTTTGTTTGTGTGCTTAACAACCTCAATTGGAGATGTTCGTGTGCTTAACAACCTATTTTGCCCTTGATCTTGTGCTTAACAACGTCATTTGTCGTTGTTCTTGCGCTTTGCAACATAATTTTCCCTTGTTCTTGTGCTTTTGAAACTCATTTCCATTTGTTCTTGTGCTTAGGAACCTCATTTGCCCATGTTTATGTGCTTAACAACCCTAATTGGCGTTGTTCGTGTGCTAAACAACCTCTTTTGCTCTTGATCTTGCGGTTATGAACCTCATTCGCATTTCTTCTTGTGCTTAGGAATCTCATCTGCCCTTGTTCATGTGCTTAACGACCTCAATTGTCATCGTTCATATGCTTCTTAAACTCTTTTGCCCTTATTCTTGTGCTTAGCAACATCATTAACACTTGTTCTTGTGCTTAACAACCTCATTTGTCGTTGTTCTTGCGCTTTGCAACATAATTTGTCCTTGATCTTGTGCTTATGAAGCTCATTTGCATTTGTTATTGTGCTTAGGAATCTCATCTGCCCTTGTTCGTCTGCTTAACAACCTCAATTGTCGTGTTCATATGCTTCTTAGACCTCTTTTGCCCTTGATCTTGTGCTTATGAACCTGATTTGCATTTGTTCTTATTCTTAGAAACCTCATTTGCACTAATTCGTGTGCTTAACAACCGCAATTGTTGTCGTTCATATGCTTCTTAACCTCTTTTGCCCTTGTTCTTGTGCTTAGCAACATCATTTACACCTGTTCTTGTGCTTAACATCCTCATTTGTCGTTGTTCTTCCGCTTTGCAACATAATTTGCCCTTAATCTTGTGCTTATGAAGCTCATTTGGATTTGTTTTTTTGCTTAGGAACCTCATTTGCCCTTGTTTGTGTGCTTAACAACCTCAATTGGCGTTGTTCGTGTGCTTAACAACCTCTTATGCCCTTGATTTTGTGGTTATGAACCTCATTTGCATTTGTTCTTGTGCTTAGGAACCTCATTTTCCCTTGCTCGTGTGCTTAACAACCTTAATTGTCATTGTTCATATGCTTGTTAACCTCTTGTGCCCTTGTTCTTGTCCTTAGGAACATCATTTACACTTGTTCTAGTGCTGAACAACCTCATTTGTCGTTGTTCTTGCGCTTTTCAACATAATTTGCCCTTGATCTTGTGCTGATGAAACTCATTTGAATTTGTTCTTGTGCTTAGGAACCTCATTTGCACTTGTTTCTGTGCTTAACAACCTCAATTGGCGTTGTTTGTGTGCTTAACAACCTCTTTTCCGCTTGATTTTATGCTTATGAACCTCATTTGCATTTGTTCTTAGGAACCTCATTTGCCCTTGTTTGTGTTCTTAACAACCTCAATTAGCGTTGTTGGTGTGCTTAACAACCTCTTTTACCCTTGATGTTGTGCTTATGAACCTCATTTGCATTTGTTCTTGTGCTTAGGAACCTCATTTTCCCTTGTTCGTGTGCTTAACAACCTAAATTGTCGTTGTTCATATTCTTCTTAACCTCTTTTGCCCTTGTTCTTGTGCTTAGGAACATCATTTACACTTGTTCTTATGCTTACCAATCTCATTTGTCGTTGTTTTGCGCTTTGCAAGATAATTTGCCCTTGATCTTGTTGGTATGAAATTCATTTGCAATTGTTCTTGTACTTAGGAACCTCATTTGCCCTTGTTTATGTGCTTAACAACCTCAATTGGAGTTGTTCGTGTGCTTAACAAACTATTTAGCCCTTGATCTTATGCTTATGAACCTCATTTGCATTTGTTCTTGTTCTTCCGAACCTTATTTGCTCTTGTTTGTGTGCTTAACAAACTCAATTGACATTGTTCGTATGCTTAACAACCTCTTTTGTCCTTGATCTTGTGGTTATGAACCTCATTTGCAGTTGTTCTTGTACTTAGGAACCTCTTTTGCCCTTGTTCGTGTGCTAACAACCTCAATTGTTGTTGTTTATATTCTTCTTAACCTCTTTTGCTCTTGTTCTTGTGCTTAGCAACATCATTTACATTTGTTCTTGTGCTTAACAATCTCATTTATCGCTGTTTTGCGCTTTGCAACATAATATGCCCTTGATCTTGTGCTTATGAACCTCATTTGAATTTGTTCTTGTGGTAAGGAACCTCATTTGTCCTTTTCATATGCTTAACAACATCAATTGTCGTCGTTCATATGCTTCTTTACCTTTTGTACCCTTATTCTTGTGGTTAGCAACATCATTTACACTTGTTCTTGTGCTTAACAATCTCATTTGTCGCTGTTTTTCGCTTTGCAACATAATTTGTCATTGATCTTGTGCTTATGAACCTTATTTGCATTTGTTCTTGTGCTTAGGAGCCTCATTTTGCCCTTGTTTGTGTGCTTAACATCCTCATTTGTCGTTGCTCATGTGTTGTGCAACATAATTTGCCCTTGATCTTGTGCTTATGAACCTCATTTGCATTTGTTCTTGTGCTAAGGAACCACATCTGTCCTTGTTCGTGTGCTTAACAACATCAATTGTCGTTGTTCATATTCTTCTTAACCTCTTTTGCTCTTGTTCTTGTGCTTAGCAACATCATTTACACTTGTTCTTGTGCTAAACATCCTCATTTGTCGTTGTTTTGTGCTTTGCAACATTATTTAACCTTGATCTTGTGCTTATGACCCTCATTTGCATTTCTTCTTGTGCTTAGGAACCTCATTTGCCATTGTCCGTGTGCTTGACAACCTCAATTGTCGTCGTTCATATGCTTCTTAACCTCTTTTGCTCTTGTTCTTGTACTTAGCAACATCATTTACATTTGTTCTTGTGCTTAACATCCTCATTTGTCGTTGTTCTTGCGTTTTACAACATAATTTTCCCTTGTTCTTGTGCTTACGAACCTCATATGCATTTGTTCTTGTGCTTAGGAACCTCATTTGCCCTTGTTTATGTGCTTAACAACCTCTTTTACCCTTGATCTTGTGCTTATGAACCTCATTTGCATTTGTTCTTGTGCTTAGGAACCACAATTGTCCTTGTTCATATGCTTAACAACCTCAATTGTCGTCGTTCATATGCTTCTTTACCTTTTGTACCCTTATTCTTGTGGTTAGCAACATCATTTACACTTGTTCTTGTGCTTAACAATCTCATATGTCGCTGTTTTGCACTTTGCAACATAATTTGCCATTGATCTTGTGCTTATGAACCTTATTTGCATTTGTTCTTCTGCTTAGCAGCCTCATTTTGCCCTTGTTTGTGTGCTTAACATCCTCATTTGTCATTGTTCATGTGTTGTGCAGCATAATTTGCCTTTGATCTTGTTCTTATGAACCTCATTTGCATTTGTTCTTGTGCTTAGGAACCTCATGCGCACTTGTTTGTGTGCTTAACAACCTTAATTGGCGTTGTTCGTGTGCTTAACAACCTCTTTTTGCCTTAATCTTGTGGTTATGAAACTCATTTACATTTGTTCTTGTGTTGAGGAACCTCATCTGCCCTTGTTCGTGTGCTTAACAACATCAATTATCGTTGTTCATATTCTTTTTAACCTCTTTTGCTCTTGTTCTTTTGCTTAGCAACATCATTTACACTTGTTCTTGTGCTGAACATCCTCATTTGTTGTTGTTTTGTGCTTTGCAACATTATTTAACATTGATATTGTGCTTATGAACCTCATTTGCATTTCTTCTTGTGCTTAGGAACCTCATTTGCCATTGTCTGTGTGCTTGACAACCTCAATTGTCGTCGTTCATATGCTTCTTAACCTCTTTTGCTCTTGTTCTTGTACTTAGCAACATCATTTACATTTGTTCTTGTGCTTAACAACCTCATTTGTCGTTGTTCTTGCGCTTTGCAACATAATTTTCCCTTGTGCTTGTGCTTACGAACCTCATTTGCATTTGTTCTCGTGCTTAGGAACCTCATTTGCCCTTGTTTATGTGCTTAACAACCTTAATTGGCGTTCTTCGTGTGCTTAACAACCTCTTTTGTCCTTGATCTTGTGGTTACGAACCTCGTTTGCAATTTCTTCTTGTGCTTAGGAATCTCATCTGCCCTTGTTCATGCGCTTAACAACCTCAATTATCGTCGTTCATATGCTTCTTAACCTCTTTTGCCCCAGTTCTTGTTCTTAGTAACATCATTTACAATTGTTTAAGTGCTTAACAACCTCATTTATGGTTGTTCTTGTATTTTACGACATAATTTGCCCTTAATCATGTGCTTGTGAACCTCATTTGCATTTGTTCTTGTGCTTAGGAACCCCATTTGCCCTTGTTTGTGTGCTTAACAACATTAATTAGCGTTGTCCGTGCGCTTGACAACACCTTTTGCCCTTGATCTTGTGATTATGAACCTCGTTTGCATTTCTTCTTGTGCTTAGGAATCTCATTTGCCCTTGTTCGTGTGCTTCAAAACCTCAATTGTCGTCGTTCATACGCTTCTTAACCTCTTTTGCCCATGTGCTTGTGCTTAGGAACATTATTTACACTTGTTTGTGTGCTTAACAACCTCATTTGTCGTTGTTTGTGTGCTTAAGAACCTCTTTTGCCCTTGATCTTGTGCTTATGAACCTCATTTGCTTTTGTTCTTGTGCTTAGGAACCTCATTTGCCCTTGTTTGTGTGCTTATCAACCTTAATTGTCGTCGTTCATATGCATCTTGACCTCTTTTACCCTTGTTCTTGTGCTTAGGAACATCATTTAAACTTGTTCTTATGCTTAACAAACTCATTTGTTGCTATTCTTGCGCTTCTTAAACTGATTTGCATTTGTTCTTGTGCTTACGAACATCATTTACTCTTGTTTGTGTGCTTAACAACCTCTTTTGCCCTTGATCTTGTGCTTATGAACCTCATTTGCATTTGTTCTTGTTCTTAGGAACCTCAATCGCCCTTATTTGTGTGCTTAACAACCTCAATTGTCGTCGTTCATATGCTTCTTAACCTCCTTCGTCCTTGTTTATGTGCCGAGCAACATCATTCACACTTGTTCTTGTGCTTAACAATCTCATTTTTCCATGTTCTTGCGCTATACAACATAATTTGCCCTTGATCTTGTGCTTATGAAGCTAATTTGCATTTGTTCTTGTACTTAGGAATCTCATTTGCCCTTCTTTGTGTGCTTGACAACCTCAATTGGCGTTGTTCGTGTGCTTAACAACCTATTTTGCCCTTGATCTTATACTTATGAACCTCATTTGCAATTGTTCTTGTGCTTACGAACCTCATTTGCCCGAGTTTGTGTGCTTAACAACCTCAATTAGCGTTGTTGGTGTGCTTAACAACCTCTTTTACCCTTGATCTTTTGCTTATGAATCTCATTTGCATTTGTTCTTGTGCTTAGGAACCTCATTTTCCCTTGTTCGTGTGCTTAACAACCTCAATTGTCGTCATTCATATACTTCTTAACCTCTTTTGCCCTTGTTCTTGTGCTTAACAAGCTCATTTGTTGTTGTTCTTGCGCCTTGCAATATAATTTGACCTTGATCTTGTGGTTATGAAGCTCATTTGCATTTGTTGTTGTGCTTACGAATCTCATTTTTCCTTGTTTGTGTACTTAACAACCTCAATTGGCGTTGGTCGTATGCTTAACAACCTCTTTCGCCCTTGATCTTGGGCTTATGAACCTCATTTGTATTTGTTCTTGTGCTTAGGAACCTCATTTGCCCTTATTCGTGTGCTTAACAACTTCAATTGTCGTCGTTCATATGCTTCTTAACCTCTTTTACCCTTGTTCTTGTGCTTAGAAACATTATTTACATTTCTTCTTGTGCTTAACAACCTCATTTGCCCTTCTTTGTGTGCTTAACAACCTTAATTAGCGTTGTTCGTGCTCTTAACAACCTCTTTTTCACTTGATCTTATGGTTATGAACCTCATTTGCATTTGTTCTTGTGCTTAGGAAACTCATTTTCCCTTGTTCGTGTGCTTAACAACCTCAATTGTCGTTGTTCATATTCTTCTTAACTTCTTTTGCTCTTGTTTTTATGCTTAGCAACATCATTTACACTTGTTCTTGTGCTTAACAACCTCATTTCTCGTTGTTTTGTACTTTGCAACATAATTTGCTCTTGATCTTGTACTTATGAACCTCATTTACATTTGTTCTTGTGCTTAGGAGCCTCATTTGCCTTGTTTGTGTGCTTAGCAACCCCAATTGTCGTCGTTCACATGCTTCTTAACCTCTTTTGCTCTTGTTCTTGTACTTAACAACATCATTTACATTTGTTCTCGTGCTTAACAATATCATTTGTCGTTGTTCTTGCACTTTGCAATATAATTTGCTTTTGATCTTGTGCTTATGAAGCTCACTTCTATTTGTTCTTGTGCTTATGAACCTTATTTTCTCTTGTTTGTGTGCTTAACAACCTCAATTGGCGTTGTTCGTGTGCTTAACAACCTATTTTGCCTTTGATCTTATGCTTATGAACCTCATTTGTATTTGTTCTTGTGCTTAGGAACCTAATTTACCCTTGTTTGTGTGCTTAAGAACCTTAATTAGCGTTGTTCGTGTGCTTAACATCGTCTTTTTCCCTTGATCTTGTGGTTATGAACCTCATTTGCATTTGTTCTTGTGCTTAGGAACCTCATTTTCTCTTATTCGTGTGCTTAACAACGTCAATTATCGTTGTTCATATTCTTCTTAACCTCTTTTGCTCTTGTTCTTGTGCTTAGCAACATCATTTACACTTGTTATTATGCTTAACAACCTCATTTGTCGTTTTTTTGCGATTTGCGACATATTTTGCCCTTGATCTTATGCTTATGAACCTCATTTGTATTTGTTCTTGTGCTTAGGATCCTCATTTGCCCTTGTTTGTGTGCTTAACAACCTCAATTGGCGTTGTTCATGTGCTTAACAACCTCTTTTGCCCTTGATCTTGTGCTTATGAACCTCATTTGCATTTGTTCTTGTGCTTAGGTGTAGGGTGCAGAAAGTCGCATGGCTAGGTTAGCTAACGATGGTGATGTATTTGTGGGGGGGGATGCTCCCGTAAAGGGTCAGTTCTCTAGTTTCCAAACGAACATGAGAAGGGCACTGAACTCATGGTATCAATGAATTTCTTTCTGCATACCTTTCGGTTCACCCTTAGCCAGACCTACGTTAATGATCAGCCAGTCATGGTTTTATTATTTGATTGTGGAGACGTTTAACTCCCGACGGGCGCAAGCCCCCGCCGTTAATTACATCAGAAAGACTTATCAGGTCTGACTGAACACCTCATTCATTTCGGGATTTGTGCCTATTTGGTTTGAACTGAGTAATGGGGCTAAGGGCTCATGTTTTGTCATATTATTTGTATATTCAGGGTTCTCGATTGCTTTAGACATTCATTTGTACATGTGTATGTGTATAGTCATGTGTATTTATTTGTTTGTTTGAACGTGGCATTTATCATAATACATGTGTAAAGAAGGGTATATGGTCATTTTAAAATGTCATGAAAGACCCATATGCATGCTTGAGATTGATTATGTTTACAATATATAACATGTTTCAAGAAATTGTGATTTAATTATAAAAATATGAAATTGTCTTAAGAAAATGGTATTTTGGTCATTTCAGGTTATGGCTGAACCTTGAACATATTTGGATTTGGTTTAGGATCATGATGAATTCAATTTGGGTTCATTTGGAACTGGTTTGACTTGATTTTGATTTAATATGAGAAAGTTATGGCCAAAAAGGGCTTGTTTGTGAAGATTTCATGTGTCTAGAGACTTATTTGTAAACATCTGAGGATCTGGAAATATGATTTGGGCTTTTGACAGGGTCTGGAGTGCAATTTTGGTCTTTCAGGGACTTATTTGAAGAAGTTTTATGCTGACAGGGGCTTATTTGAAAATATATAGGGACTGCGATAACAATTTCATAAAGTCAGAGGGGCTTATTTGTAAAATGTGTTTGATTTATTTAATGTCAGGGGCTTTTGGACTTTGAGATTTGCATTTAGGCTTTGAGATGTGGATATTGGGCTCTGAGATGAGTGCAGAGTTCATTTGGGCTTTGAGATATGGATTTATATCATCGGATTTGGGTTTTAAACTCATTGTTTTATCAGGATTCGTGTAGAGGCATTGAATCGGGCTCCCGACATGTGGGACCCACCTGACAGGGGTCTGTTCATCATTTGAGTTTATATCTTGGCCGTTCGGCTTCTTCAAGATTTGTGCTCATTCAAACAGGGATTTGGCGCCTTCATCAGAGGGTTATGGTTGCTTCAAGAATCGTGCGAGTCTGATAAGACTTGATCGCACTGGAGACTCCATTTCCGGTGAGGGTTTCCAAACTTCGGTGTTGTACGGCCACAGAAGGCTTCAAGGCTTATACTATTAAGGTCGTCTCAATGTCAGGAGCACATTTGTCCCATTATCGGCGGCTGGGGCTCATCGGAAGTGGTGGTTCCGGCATGAACAGTGATGTATCGGTACCGATCGAGGTTTTTTTCGATTCCGTTTGATTTGGTCAGGTTTTCCTTTAATTGATCAGTGATTTAGCATCGTGCTGGAGCTTCTGAGCTTAGGCATTCACCAATTTGGATTGGTTTCGAGGCATGGGCATGAATTGAGTTTATGAACTCCCGGTTTGATACCGGTACAGCATCGACTTGGCATGGAGGTTGCTTGAATCATTACCTGGGACTCAGAGGGTCTTGTTCAGACATTATCAAGGTCATTTTATGAATTTTAGGCATGAGTCAAAAGGATTTGAGCATGTTTTGGTTTGAATCCCTTCCCTGGCCTTGTACCGGCATTGGTACAATGGTATTGGCATGAGTTTGGTTTTTAGCTCAGGCTTGGTTCAGGTGCATAAGAGCATACCAGAGGTCATGGTGAGCTTGTTTTCAAGTTTTGAAAAGGTTCAATGCATGGAATCCATTGTTCATATGTATGTATGTATGTATGTATATTTTGAGAAATTAATCAATTTTTTTTAGAAATTATGTTCATAAGTCATGGATTTGATTGATTATATGCAATATTATGTGTTGTGATCATGTATGCAAAGTTTTACCATTTTTAGAATTTTATTTCTATTTTCTATGAATTTCTAAAGGATGTAGGGGCATTGTGGTCAAAGCTGTCAGAAAAATATGAATTAATTTTGGAATTTTATAAATCATGCTAGACAGATCCAAATGATGCAAATTAATAGTCCATTTTGATTTTTTTTGAATTCTCTACATGATAAGAATATTTGTTTTGCTGTCAGGTCCCTGGAAAAGCATGAAATGGCCAATGCGGCCTGACAGTATATAAAGCATGCATAGTGCAGAAAACTGGAAATTCAAAAGTCTAACTTCAAAAATTCATAGAAAATAGTAGAAAAATCAGAAAAATGCAAAATTTGAGGCTAGACTGGGTTTTTTGGAACCCTCTAACTATCTGTGTTCTTATATTTTTTTATTTGGGTGACAGATCAGTCTGCACTGACTGATCTGTGACAGCATGTC
Organism: Carex cristatella; assembly: GCA_024447775.1. Taxonomy (NCBI): domain Eukaryota; kingdom Viridiplantae; phylum Streptophyta; class Magnoliopsida; order Poales; family Cyperaceae; genus Carex; species Carex cristatella. The sequence goes on from JAJHPF010000022.1 coordinate 5,769,782, forward strand.
ATAAGGGGCATACATGGTACCAGTATAGCTTTATTAGCCATTCCTTTGAATATGAGGCTGGTACAGGCAGTGGCTTGGTCTTAATGACTTGTAAGAATGCCTTCAAGCATCATTTGGTCATGGTTTGGTCACAGGGGCATGGTTCCCTATACCAGTATATGGAAATATGCATGGAAGTCCTTGGATTTGCATAATTTTACATATCAAGGCATTCATTAAGCATCCAATCATCAAGTATTCATAACTTTCTGTCATTTGCTCTCAGCCTTGCCTTTATGCAATCAAGTCCTTTAAAAGTCCAATATTAAACAAAAAGGACAAAGAGAGGTAAAATGCATGAGAAGATGTAGTTAAACATCAATTCCCAGCACTTCACTCCCTCTGCCTTCATATGAGTCTAGATCAGAAGTCCTTGTATATTTTTATTAAAATCTCATGCAAGAGCTTGTATAGCAAGATACTAATCAATGAAAGGATGTAGTTAAACATCAACTTCCATGATTATTTCTTATTATACTCTATTTACATGAGATTGTCACTTTTAAATCTTGGTTTTATATTTTATATGTGTGTGATGCTATGCTGTTCTTGACAGAAAAGAAGAAAAAGAGAGAGATCAAGACAGAAAAGGAAAGAAAGAAGAAAAGAGAAAGAAAATGTATTTTTATTGAATCATAGGCTTCATATCAGTTATAAGAACTGTTCTTATGCCTCATCACTTTATTGAATAGATTTTAAACCTCAAAATAGCATGAATTGCCATGAGAGGCCCTTATTCACTCAATTAGCACATTCAACTCATGGATCTGAGTTGATGTGCTCACAACAGCAAAGAAAATAAAAAAAATAAGAAATAAAAGAGAAAATGTCAGATCAGATCAGAAAAGAAAGCAAGAAAAGAATAGGAAGACAAGCATTTCAAAATAAAAGCTCCAAGGAAGCTTGCATTGCATTCATCCATGGTGTATTTACATGAGAAACTGAGCCCTTAGGCATCTATATTGCATCAGAAATCGTGCTATACCTATGATTTCTTGTTTTGACAGTGGAGAAGAAGAAGAAAGCTTCAAGCTTGAACTATGCTATGTGCTTGTGTGTGGACAGAGTGTGTATTCAGTATGCCTGATGTATCTATGTTGTATATCTGGTGTGTTTTTTGAGCATTGAGCATGGGGGTCTTTATATAGCCTCAAGGCTAGGGTAGAGGGCCTATGCTGGCATGATCTCATCCCTTCATTTCATTCATCATTCATCAATGGTTCAGATTACAGCCCTTCATCATTTGCAGGGGTTTGAACCAATCATCATGTGCCATGCTGGAAATCCAGAGTATAGGGTATGCATAGCCCTTGATTTCATGCATTCAAAGGCTCAGATTTGGTGCGTGGACCTGTGGAGAGAATCATACTTTCCTCACCACCCTGGAGCAAATATTCTTCCATTTTGGCAGCTAGTGAATGCACCAGGCCAGCTGTGCATGTGGTTAAATTGGCACAGTACCATCAGGCATGCTGCACCGGAGGTATAACCGGCCAATCATGGCTCATAGCCGTTTGCATAGTTTAAAGTTATGAAGAGGTGACAGAATGCGGGTATAGCCTAAGCCAATCATGCTTGGCGATGTATTTTACCCTTTCTGTTATTTGCTTTCCATTTCGGATCAAATGTGCCTCAGCCCTTCGGTACCGCTTTCCAATCCGGGCGTTCACCTCAGAGATTCATCAAATTAAGGAATGTATTGACTGCATATAATCATAACATCACCATTTAGGGCTCAGACGAGGCACAATTATTTTTAGCCATTTCAATTTAAACCCAATCCGTTTATAACCGGTTCGTGGTTGATGCTGACCCAGTCCTTCTTCTCTTCAATTGAGCAGTCAGGAAGCATCGTATTGAGGTGAGAAACATGGTCACCACTTCAATTTTGTGTTTGGTGTCACGATTAGTAGAGTCCAGAACCCGACCATCTGAGTCGTTCCTTGTGCCGCTTTGCATAGTGCTTTAAAGGTTAAATTGGTCGCCCGGACACAGTCGTCTTGTGAGCTTCCAACTAAAATCGATAAAGATTAGAGTAATTACTCTTCCTTCTTTACAATTTCCCCTTTCACTTCGTTTTTTCCATTGCTGTCGGAGAAGGAGAAGCTCGGGGAAGAAGAGGCACAGGTAAGGGACTGCCACGTGTTATATTACTATTTGACATGGTCGGTGTGAGCTTGGAGTATCATGAGCTGTGTAGGAATCAGGCGCGGTTCACGAGCGCCAGGAGTATGAGACCTGAACGGGTCGCAGGCGCTGAAACGCTGGGTTTTAAATTAAACTCGAATCCTAGCTAGGTTCGGTTCATAGTGAAACAGGTAACTGTCAGCCTGGTGCATAGGGTATAGGATAGCTAGACCATGTCCAGCCATCTCAGATCTTCAGCGCAAAATACCTTGAGAGGCTGACTTGTGGACCCGGGTTGCAGGGTTAAGCTTATGAACCCCAAATGTGCACCCAGAGACTTAATTTTAATGTTAAGGGTACCCCGAGCCACGTGGCACCAATCAGAGCATTGCATGTTTGCAAAATTCATAACTACTCAGCCATTTGGAGTTATGAAAGGTGCCACATATGAAAATTCATGATTTTTGACATGCTATTTAATCATGAACCCAATTTTATGATTTACATATTCCATTTCATGTCATTAGGTCAGTTTAACATGTCCCCAACCCTTTTAGCAGACCATTTTTATAATTGAACATCATCTTTTGCCAATTGTGCATAACTCAGCAATTTTAGGGTACAACATTAGGAACTTCATTTTTTCTTGTTTGTGTACTTTACAACCTCAATTGTTGTCGTTCATATGCTTCTTAACCTCTTTTGCCCTTGTTCTTGTGCTAAGCAACATCATTTACACTTGTTATTGTGCTTAACAACCTCATTTGTCGTTTAATCTTGTGCTTATGAAGCTCATTTGCATTTGTTTTTGTGCTTAGGAACCTCATTTGCCATTGTTTGTGTGCTTAACAACCTCAATTGGCGTTGTTCATGTGCTTAACAACCTCTTTTGCCCTTGATCTTGTGCTTATGAACCTCATTTGCATTTGTTCTTGTGCTTAGGAACCTCATTACCTCTTTTGCCCTTGATCTTTTGCTTATGAATCTCATTTGCATTTGTTCTTGTGCTTAGGAACCTCATTTGTCCTTTTTCGTGTGCTTAACAACCTCAATTGTCGTCGTTCATATGCTTCTTAACCTGATTTGCTCTTGTTCTTGTGCTTAGCAACATCATTTACATTTGTTCTCGTGTTTAACAACCTCATTTGTTGTTGTTTTTGTGCTTTGCAACATAATTTGCCCTTGATCTTTTGCTTATGAACCTCACTTGCATTTGTTCTTGTGCTTAGGAACATCATTTTCCCTTGTTTGTGTGCTAACAACCACTTTTTCCCTTGATGTTGTGGTTATGAATCTCATTTGCATTTGTTCTTGTGCTTAGGAACATCATTTTCCCTTGTTTGTGTGCTAACAACCACTTTTTCCCTTGATGTTGTGGTTATGAATCTCATTTGCATTTGTTCTTGTGCTTAGGAACCTCATTTTCCCTGTTCGTGTGCTTAACAACCTTAATTGTCGTTGTTTATATTCTTCTTAACCTCTTTTGCTCTTGTTCTTATGCTTAGCAACATCATTTACACTTGTTCTTGTGCTTAACAACCTAATTTGTCGTTGTTTTGCTCTTTGCAACATAATTTGACCTTGATCTTGTACTTATGAACCTCATTTTCATTTGTTTTTATGCTTAGGAGCCTAATTTGTCTTTTTTTGTGTGCTTAACAATCTTATTTGTTGTTGTTCATGCGTTTTGCCAAATAATTTGCCCTTGATCTTGTGCTTATGAATCTCATTTGCATTTGTTCTTGTTCTTAGGAACCTAATTTCCTCTTTTTTGTGTTCTGAACAACCTCAATTGGCGTTGTTCGTGTACTTAACAACCTCTTTTGCCCTTGATCTTATGCTGATGAATCTCATTTGCATTTGTTCTTGTGCTTGGAAAGCTCAATTGCACTTGTTTGTGTGCTTAACAACCTCAATTGTCGTCGTTCATATGCTTCTTAACCTCTTTTGCCCTTGTTCTTGTGCTTAGTAACGTCATTTACACTTGTTCTTGTGCTTAACAACCTCATTTGTCATTGTTTTTGCGCTTTGCAACATAATTTGCCATTGATCTTGTGCTGATGAACCTCACTTGCATTTGTTCTTGTGCTTAGGAACCTCATTTGCCATTGTTTGTGTGCTTAACAACCTTAATTGGCTTTGATATTGTGCTTATGAATCTCATTTGCATTTGTTCTTGTGCTTAACAACGTCAATTGTCATCGTTCATATGCTTCTTAACCTCTTTGGCCGTTGTTCTTGTGCTTAGCAACATCATTTACACTTGTTCTTGTTCTTAACAATCTCATTTGTCGTTGTTCTTGCGCTTTGCAACATAATTGGTTCTTGATCTTGTGCTTATAAACCTCATTTGCTTTTGTTCTAATGCTGAGGAACCTTATTTGCCATTCTTTGTGTGCTTAACAATCTTAATTGGCATTGTTCGTATGCTTAACAACCTCTTTTGCCCTTGATCTTGTGCTTATGAACCTTATTTGCTTTGTTCTTGTGGTTAGGAACCTCATTTGCCCTTGTTCACCTCAGTTGCCATTGTTATTGTGATTATCAACATCATTTGCATTATTTCATGTGCTTAGCTACCTTATTTGTCATTGTTCTTGTGCGCAGAAATCTCATTTGCCCTTTTTCTTATGCTAAGCAGTATCATTTGCATTAGTTTTGTGGTTAACAACCTCATTTGTCATTGTTCTTATGCTTAGCAACCTTATTTGTTGTTGTTCTTGTGCTTATCAACAACTTTTTCCCTTGTTCTTGTCCTTATCAAGCGCATTTGTCAATGTTTTTGTGCAAGAAAACTCATTTGCCCTTGTTCATGTGCTTAGCAACCTCATTTGCGGTTATTCTTGTGCTTAGCAACATCATTTGCCCATGATCTTGTTTTTATCAACCTCATTTGCATTTGTTTTTGTGTTTAGGAACCTCACTTGCCCTTTTGTTGTGCTGAAAAACGTAATTTGTTATTGTTCTTGTCATTATCAACATCATTACCTTAGTTCATCCGTTTAGCAACCTAATTTGCACAAAAACAAGAACAAATTAGGTTGCTGGGCACATAAACTAATGCAAATGATATTGATAATGACAAGAACAATGACAAATGAGATTTTTAAGAACAAGAACAATGACAAATGAGTTTTCTAAGCACAAAATCAAATGCAAATGAGGTTGATAAGAACAAGATCATGGGAAAATGATCTTGCTAAGCACAAGAACTGTTATACTCTGTAAATTTAAATCGATTAATTAACCTAACAATTAAAATTTACAACTAATTAAAAAATTTAATTAACTAATTAAGGAAATTAGGAGTTAGATTATGTAGTACCATATATTAAATTTTTTAATTAATTAAGGAAATAAACCCTACGGATTATAAAATTTTATTATACAAAAAGGTGTTCATAAATTATAAAAATTCGAACTTCAAATTTTGTGACATATATGAGTTATGTAAATCTTATAACATATGATTATTGATTTGATTGAAGTTGATAAAATTTTTAAGTTATAACAACGGAGATGACTAATGTTCGATAAATTATATTAAAAGTTACAACACAAATTCTCCTTAAATTAGACTGATTAAATTAACTAGCATATTATTGATCCAAATTTTAAATCTCGAAATCAACCGTCCGATGAGGATCTGCACGAACCTTGAAGAAGCACCATCCCTCCTTTTCGTCCTCTGTCCCTCCTTTTCGGGTTTAGGGTTTAGGGTTTAGGGTTTAACTAGCATTTATTTCTGCCCCTCCTTTTCGTCCTCTGTCCTCTGGACCCGACCCATTCAAACTCTTTTGTCTATCTCTCTCTTCTCGCGAAGGCGCTGGGGTTAACGCTCTCTCTCTCGTCGTGCGGCTGCCATCTGACCTACTCTCTCCCATCATGACGACTTGGTAGCGTTTGGACACGTGATTTATACATCTGCCCTCTGTGGCTTTGACCTTGCGTGAGATTCACTCTCCCCCGGCTATATAGCCTCGCTCTCTCTCAATTTTTGGTTTGACTCTTTTGGTTTTTGCTCTCTATTCACTCATGTGTTGAGAATCTCTCTTTTCCCCTCTTTTCGTTTACCTTTGGACTGTGACCGCCAAAACCCTAGGGTTTTGGAGGTGTGATTGATGTTACTATTTTGCCTGCTCTGGTGCCTTCGTGGTGGTGTTTCTGGTGCCAGGAGGTGTTTTTCTTTCCTGGTGCCTTCTGATTTTTACTTGACGGCCGTGAGGCGAGGCAGGGACCTTGGTACCGGCCTTCATCTTGCGCTTTTTTGCCCTTGTTGCCTTTTCTTGGGTAAATACTAAGCACCTCCATTTTATTATTGGTTGATGGGTGTTTGTGTGCTGGTCTGTTGTCTTGATTTCCTTGGCTGGGCTTGTGCCTTTATTCTGATGCCTTGCATTAAATTGGAGTACCACCGGTACTTGACTTGTCTTGTTTGTGCGATTTGCGATATGTGTGTGCTTGCATCTCTGACTTGTGTTGTTTGTGTGACTTACGATATGTGTGTACTGGTACCGTTGGTACCAGCCCTGTGACCCTACTGGTGCCGGCGTGTGTATGGTTCTGTGTTGTTGCACCGGCTTTTGAACTGATAGGGAGCTTGACGTAATTAAATATGATTTGGGGTTGGTTTTGTAAAATTCCAACTCCTATGTGAATTTGAAAATTTACAGGACTAAAATGCAAAAAAAATTGAAATTAAAGGGCTTCGACCTGGTTATTTCTGACTGGGCCGTGGCTGTTTAAATTGAAGGGGCTTCGGCCTCTTTTCTGTTGGGTTGAGCATTTAAATAAACTAGGCCTTTTGGTCCTTTTTCCTTTAGGCTTGGCTGAGATTTAATTAAATGGGGCTTTAGCCCTTTTTCAAAAGAAAATGGAAATTTTTACATTTTGGATTTGGGCTGAAAATTGATAAGTGGACTTTTAAAATTGTATATTTGGGATTTTATACATGCAATACAAACAATAGGTTAGAGCATGAATTAAATTTGTCAAACTCGATTGAGATACGAAATAGAGAAGTTAACGATAGAACACACATTTAGGAGTAGTTGGTAATTAAATTAATCAAGTAAAAATGGGATAATAACTATTTAGAGTTTTGAGCTTCTTTTCGGTTGGCTCTACTCAAAGTTGTAAAAATTATTTAAAAAGGTGTTTTAAGTTTTGAAAATACAACTACATAACTTTTTAAATTCGTTAAATTTAAATTAAAAGGGTACAACTTAAAATTGAAAAAATACGTAAACTTAAAGATCAGGAGATGATTAGTAAAGCTCTGAGTACGATGTCTCATAACATAACTTGAGCAGATACAAAGATCCGAATGGGCAATGTATGATCCCGAAACACATTTAATTAAAAAAAACAACACCCAACTCGTAGTTAAATAAAATAAATTTATTTACGTGTTTTAAATTTAAAACCTAAATATAAATATGTTGTAAATTAATATGGACAATAAATTAACAACATATTTTTATTTAGTTATTTCGTAGAAAAATATTAACTTTCAAACTGTAGTAGTTAACGTAACTAATTAAGCAAAAATATACTTTCACTTCTTTTTTTATTTTATTTTATTTTTATTGTTATTTTCACTCTATATACATGTAATTAAACTACGTACATTTTTCTCGAGTAATGACGTTAATTAAATTAAATACAGCCCGAGTTCACACGAACAAAATTAAATCACATTACATACAACACATGTAGTCAATTAGAATTAACGACTTAATAAAACTATTTCGATAAAACTAAGTATAATTGTGTTGTTAATTAATAAAGGATAATTAATTAACAACATATTAACGTTTTCATATCATCGCGAACGATTAGGAATTTTTATTTAAGTAGAATAATTAAATGATTGACATAATTTATCGCACATTTAAAATATTAATACACACAAATTAGTAAAATAAAAGTATAAATTTAAAAGTTATAAAACAAGTAATTAGTAACGTATTTTAATTAGATACGCACTTAGAAATAATTTAATTAGATTATTAGGAATTAGTTAGAACACGTAATTTTACATTACGAGTAGATAAGTACGATTAATTATCACAACACTTAATGTAATAAATAACTTACGTACTTTTATCGTATAAATGCGTAGTAACACCATTTAAAATTAAATGAAGCAATTTATCTTCAAATTAAAATAAACTAAATTAAATTAAACTATTACAAATTAACTCGCTCAATCCAAAACTGTTAGACTGGTCGATCGATCAAATATGATAAACTGTAATTAGACATAAATTAAACGAGGGAGGGATTACGTAAAGTAGATAGATTTTTAATTAAATTAAATTACAAATTTAGAGGTCGTCAGACCCATCTAGACACTGATTTGTGGACTAAGACCGCAAATTATTCCACTGGCCTAGACGAGGACCCCGCCGGCTATCCTTACATCTAGCCGTTGCACAAGATTTTCACTTAGTATACAGGTATGAGATATCTGAATTACTTTTTCGTGACGTACTCTTACCAGTCGACCACTTGACCTGACATCCGCACTTTAATTAATTAGATGCAGTAGAGCATGTTTACCCTTCTTGAACTGTAGATAGGATTTGCATAACCCCCATTAAATAAAGAATTTACTGTTTATTAGGAGTAGAGTAATTAATTTAGTTAGATTATTATATTAGTTAGGATAATTGTTGTCCTCTTCTCGTAGAGGACAATATACTATTATTATTTTTTTTTTGCACAAGAACATTGGAAAATGCTCTTGCTAAGCACATGAACAAGGGTAAAAGAGGTTAATAAGCACAAGAACAACATCAAATGAGGTTGCTAAGCATAACAACAATGACAAATGATATTGTTAAGCATAAGAACTAATACAAATGATGTTGCTAATTACAAAAACAATGGCAAATTAGGTTGCTAAGCACAAAAACAAGGGCAAATAATGTTGCTAAGCACATGAACTATTGCAAATGATATTGATAATCACAAGAACAATGACAAATGAGATTTTTAAGCAGAAGAACAAGGTCAAATGAGGTTCCTAAGTACAAAAACAAATGCAAATGAGGTTGATAAGTACAAGATCAATGGCAAATGATGTTGCTACGCACAAGAACAACCGCAAATAAGGTTGCTAAGCATAAAAACTAGGACAAATGAGCTTTCTTTGCACAAGAACATTGACAAATGCGCTTGCTAAGCACAAGAACATTGACAAATGCGCTTGCTAAGCACAAGAACATGAGTTAAAGTGGTTGTGAAGCACAAGTACAACACCAAATGAGCTTATTAAGCATAAAAACAATGACAAATTAGATTGTTAAACACAATAACTAATGCAAATAGTGTTGCTAATCACAAAAACAATGACAAGTTAGGTTTTTAAGCACAATAACAATAGCATATGAGGTTGCTATGCACATGAACTAATAGAAATAATGTTGCTAATCACAAGAACAATAACAAATAAGATTGTTAAGTACAAGAATAAGGCCAAATGATGTTCCTAAGCACAACAACAAGGACAAATGAGGTTGTTAAGTTCAAGAACAAATGCAAATGATATTGCTAAGCACAAAAACAACTAGCAATGAAGTTATTAAGCACAACAACAAAGACAAATGAGGTTCCTATGCACAAGAACAAGGGCAAATGATGTTGTTAAGTACAAGAACAACCACAAATGAGGTTGTTAAGCACAAGAACGAATGCAAATGAGGTTCATATGCACAAGAACAATGACAAATGATGTTGTTAAGTACAAGAACAACCACAAATTAATGAGATTGCTAAGCACAACTAAAAGAGCAAATGACCTTTGTATGCACAAGAACATTGGCAAATGCTCTTGCTAAGCACAAGAACAAAAGCAAAAGAGGTTGATAAACAAAAAAACAATAACAAATGCATGAGATTGCTAAGCATATATATACTTGAATATCTAGGTTTAAATGATTCAAAGAGAATGTTGTCTTTCCCTATCACAAGTAATAGAAGTTTTCAGTTACTATTATATTACTTTCCTTAAAAAAGTACGATTATATTACAAATTGATATATGTTTGAAAAATCAATCACATTCCTTGACGGTTCTCTTATGGTAATTGTGTATGTATATAGACACAGCTCCACAACTATGTAAAATTTATTGACACTTTTATATACGATGCTTATGAACACGATTGCGGAACTGTGTTTAATTAGCATTTTCAACCGTATATATATAGTCACATTTTCCGTAGTAGTGATAACAAGTTTTTTTTTTTTTTTTTTTTTTTTGCGCTAGTTTTATTGTTTGATCAAATGACTTGGAATTTATAATTGTTCAAATATTCAGTTTTTATTGAAATATTAAATGACATTCGACGATACTGATACAAAATCCATTTATGAGGCCAAACGATCGATCGATATCCTTGTAACGTTTTTTCTTATGAGAATTTTTTATTTGATTGGCAATTTAATTCTACATTAATATCTCTAGAGTTAAATAAATAGGATACGCATGCGTCACTAAATAAATGCTGCGTCACTTGAACCCAGAAAAGCACATGCTTGCCGATATTGGATCCAACTCTGCTCAGGACTCTGTTATTTCAAATTTAACTGTTAAATTTTTTTAATGCACGAATCATCAACATGTGTGAATCTCAATACATATAAATATTTATATTTGAAATAACAGAATCCTGTTATCACATTTGGATAACAGAGTCGGATCCGGTAATACCTCTTATACCAAAACCACTTATATTCCATTTCGTCCACGTCCTTATCCTGTCAAAATCCTTTTACTTCATAAGTTCTGAAAATATATCGAATTCTCTTTTATTCTTTGACATTTGCTCTCAATTCCTATGGAACATCCAAGGTCATGCTTACTATATACAGATCCACATAATCACATGAACCGAAATGAAAATTTTATATATCATAGGCTGCATCTCTTACAAGAATGCATAAATAGACTACACAATGTTGCCGGTTGTTGCAACATTGCAACTTGCATTTAACCTCTCTTTACCATTACAATGAACAACATTGTCAAATTATTTTATTCCCAAATACTTGTCAATCACGAAATGTCATGACCAGACAGATCCACAAATGGAACGGTGGTCAGGAATATCCAGGATGATTATTCATATCTCAACAAATGATGTTATTGTCTTAAATCCATGGTTGGAAGGGAGAGGTGCGTTGCCAGGACGAATAGAGATTAAAACTTCAAATCCTGAAAATAAACCGAGAAAATCCACTATTATATTGCCAAGAACTTCATAGGTCATGAAGTAAAATAAAACTATACGGCCTTCTCTCTGTTTTTTTTTTTAAGTTCCGCAATATTAATTTTGGGGTAATATGCATAAAGGAGCATCCAACTCCAATATTCAACATCAGAAGAGATGAATGCAACCTTTCACTGTGATTAACATTAAAATCAAATTCTACTTTTTCTTAAACTTTATTCGCTGTTTCACTGCATGAAGGAAAAAAAGTGCTTGTGAAACGTCCGATTTTGTTTTTTTTATTCATCTGATAAAATAGCAAGCAGATTAAAATAATTAAAAACTTGGTCTATGCTATAATATTTTATTCAAACACCGACCGTGGGATTTGGTTCGCCCAAAGGCCCTTAGTGCTCCAAGAAGCATAGTAGCTCAATTACAGTGTTACTATCTCAGTTATTTCTTTTTCAAACAAAAACACTAACACTTTGTTATTCAATATTCTTATCTTTTCTCATAAGCACAAGGTTAAGATGATCAAACTTTTTTCTGGATATAAGCTAAAATAAGAAAATTACTTACCAGCTGCCTTTGCAGCCACAGCTTCTTGATAAACATCAGTAACAAACAGGATTTCAGACTCATTGTCCACTCCAAGAGATTGCGCTATCTCCAAATAACTACGAGTCTCTTTTTTGTTACTGCATATATCAGAACAGGAGTAAAATTAATGATACACGTAAAAGCCTAATATTAGCATATAAGCATCATGTTTTCTGCACACCTGTCCAATAGAAGAGAAAACAACCACTCGAAACCCCCAAAAAAAATTAAACATGAGAGATCCGGAACCCCTGCTTCTAGATGAATGCCACAAAATTTTGGCCACTATAACTCCAATCTGAGCTCCAAATGACAAATAAACTCGATTTAGACTATTTACCTTGCATTCTCTTATGATAAACTATAAATCATATCATTTCGACATTGTTTTGACTCTTAAGAGGGTAAAAAAAATCAATACACTCCTTACTGATATTTTTCAAGCAACTTAAACCTAAATGAAGACAATTGACTTGTTTTTTATATGTATAGAATGTGATATAGATAATGGTCAGCAGCTTTATATGTCACTAAGTCATCACTTGCTGATTTTACATACTGTGTTGGCAATAGCCAATGCCAATAAGTTGGCAGAACAAGAACTCCCCTATTAAACATACAACAGACTTCAGGCTGCAAATTTTTATGTTTTGCAAAAGATTCACAAAGCTTACCCAACTGTTGTGTCGAAAAATCCACAAAGATATCTCCTGAGGTCTCCATATGAAGTGTTCCCAAATAAAAGCCTCTGTGCTTCTCGACTTCCACTTGAATATATGTAAACCTAAAATCATTAATGCATGGCAATTTCAGTAAGAAAGAGGAAATTTTGGAGGACAAGGACTTCAAGACTTTACCAACCGGTTGGATCTCCATTAAAAATTCCCAGCCTTATCTTTTCTTCAACTTTCTTATATAAGGTAATGATTCTGACTTGCAAATCAGTTTTTTGGCATTACCATCTGAAAATTTTCTAAGCCGTATGTTTCAATACTTGGATCATATCTCATACAAGAGTAGAAACAAAAATCCTACTTGAACCAGATAGCTGTTCCGCCCAAAATAGTAACTTCGGACAAATAAACAAGATAGCTAGAGAAAGTAAGAAACCTTTTTGCCCTCAGAATGCCATTTCTTTAGTGCTCCAGGAACATCCTCAAAAACAATTCCTAGCAGATCTTTACACTCAAAACCAGTTCTCCATATATGACCCTGAATATAGAAGTGAATGAGTTTATACCAATAAAGCTGATTCGAATTAGACCAGCATTAGACACGCAAAAAAATTTTGAAAGGTTGTGTAAGGTATGGAACTCTTATTTCACAGATGTGTTGTAACTTGAAAATTCAGATCTCAATACCAGTAGACTGGTATTGGCTTCTGTTAGTTCATTAAACAATTTCTCATTTTTTTATAGCAGTAGTATTTCATTGACTAACACCAACTGGTGCTCCTAACGCAATGATATCAGCATGCTGTCAGATTTACCAATCAGGTAGTACCAGATGCACAAGTCTTTATCACCTAAAATCATCTTTTTGGTTTAGTATTTCTTACTTCTACCAGTCCGCAGAAAGTCAGCATGTACCTGTAACTGCTTAAGAGATGTTATCTTTCGGTCAGCTTTTATCATTGCTTCCACATTGGTTACAATAGCATCAATCACAGAATCTCTCCCACTATTTTCAGCTGGAATAGGCACTGCTCCAGCAACCCCATTCTTACAATCCTCTTCGACCTTGAAATTAAAATTTAATATCCTTTAGGTATGAATCATATGAAATGCGCTTAAAATTGTACAACTAGTAAAAAAAAAACTCCTTAAAGTTTCCCCTACAACTTTGCATCCTACTGAAAAGATCTGGCATTACATTGAAAACAGAAACAAGTCAAAAACAACCTCTCTACAGCCACAAATAATAGTGATCTGACACCCAGTTTTGCCCCAATAATAAATTAATGGTACTTCGTAGGAATTAAATCATAACTGCAAAAGGTATATTTCTGAATTTTATTTCTTCTTTTACGATGACAAGGAGAACTTACCTGAACCCGTAATAATTCAATGTCCTCTTTGGTTTCCTTATTGTCAAAAGTGGAGATGAGGTGCTTGCGCACATTATCACGTGCATAAGGGAACAATACGTCGGTCACAAAAGATATTGGAGTGGTTGTTCCTTCTATGTCTAACACTATGCATTTCTGCATAGAAAACAAATAGAAGGTAATTAAAATTATTGAAAGAGAGTACAAAACAAAAGGGGAAATAAAGACACAACAAAATAGAAAAAAAATAGAAAAATGAGCATCAATTCAAATATTGCAATTTTAATTCTTGCTGAAGCAAATATCAGTCCAGAACACTTATACCACTCCACTCCAAAAATTAAAACCATGGTCTAAGATCTAACTAGAGGAGATACAAGAACTAACTCTTGATGATTCAACTGCATAATTGTCATGTTGCAAACCTCCTGTTGCAGGTGTTTGCTGAATAGCCCTGGGAATGCTTAAAGGGCCATGGTCAGGGGTGGTCCAGTCAATACCCAGCTGGTACAATCTTATTGCAGCATCAAAGAGATAGTGATAACACTCTGCCTGGTAAGGAAAAAGGAATTATCACTAGTATTAATTTGATGAACACATCGCTGCTACAACACTGAGATTTGCAGAGAAAGAGAACATACTTGTGTTTTGGCACTAATCCAAGTGTCACCCCACACAAAAATTCCGTGGTTTCTGACAAGAACAGCTGTAGCTTTGGGATATGCCTCTATCTGTTCATATCATTTCAAGCTCATGTAATAAAAACCCAACAGGCAATAAACTCAAAATCTGAACAATTACTGAAATTAGTGGATATATGCTAACACATATTGTTAAAGAAAAGATAGTGGATGGATTAGATAAATGGTCCATAGTATAATCCACTTGCTGTTTAGATTTCAAAGTTTCCCGGTGGATTCTAGCTTTCTCATTAGGGCCAGTTTGATCCCAACTAAACTAGCAGTCAACAGAATGAATTGAACCATAGTCAGTGTTAATTGTAGAATGAGCCATCGCCCATTGTAAACTTCCCCACTACAATAATTTGCTTTCATACTAGTGAGATCTGTAAATTAAGAATCTCCCTCATATTTTGAACTAAACAATGGTGGGGAACAAAAATAGCACTTATAGAAACATTTACCGAATTGGTACAGTAAAACTCTACAGATACAAATGGTGATTGGGCTATACTTCAAAACCAATTCTGTAATATGCTAAAAAAATGACTAAGTGAGAGAAGATTCTAGCTTATGCTTCAGAAGCCACACAATAACAACAAAAAGAGCACAAAATATGTAAGGCATATGAATAAAGCAAATCTTTGACAATTTGTCATATCCAACAAGAACCAAACCGGGTCCCGGGCGTAAGGCAAATGATCATAAAGAATAATTTTTTCCTGATTCTGTATCATAAGATTGGAATTTCATGCCGTCTTTCGCAACATCCCACCTCGGACCGGTGTTTCGGGACCAAGTAGGTGCAGTGGACTGGACGATATGTACCACACAGATGTATTGCAGAATGACAGATATAGATTTAAAGACATACTGCTTCAGCAAAAGAATCTGTGAGCTCAGACTCCTGCGGTTGATTCTCAATTATAGGAACTACCAGTTCATCGTGATAGCCATGCCCCTTAATTCCTTTAATCATCTCCATATGTGTCATCTAAGAAGACAATCAATAGGAAAAGGGTAAAAGAGCTTCCAAAATGGAGTTAAGTATGATAAGTACGGTATGGAATGACATTCAAACAAAAAGTAAATATGAAGTTAACACATAACTTATATAATGAAGCAAGACAAAACAAAATAAGCACTTTATGGTGGTTGTCAATTACTCAATTTACCTTGAACTCCTTTGCAGAGGGGTTCATCATGGTGACAATACATGATTCCATACCATGGCTGTGTATAACTGCTCCAGCATCACGCATTGTGTAAGCCTACAGAAGAACGATTGCATTAAACATACAGCAAATCAACTTATATTTAGGTGGAAGTAGTTTAGCCTGGAAGGCTGGAAATACAACTACTCAAAAATAAGTGACTACTAAATAAAAGCTATATTACTCAATGTTGTTGCCAGTATGGTAGGTAAGCCTGCAGAATAGTACAGTTATACACTGCTCATTGGTGTTATATGTTGTTGTGGTTCTTCAGTCTAAAATTTTAGCTGATCACAGTATTATCGATTTGATAGGGAGGGGTTAAATCAGGAAGTAGATATGGGATTACCCGAAATTATTAACCAATAGCAGAGTTGATAACAGTTCAGTAAAAGAAGAAAGAAAAGATCAAGCACCTTCATAAAAAGAGGGCCACAGTCCGTACACTTAGGGGCCTTGTGCGGGTATGGTTTAGGAGATGGTTCTATGAGCATATTGCCATCACCTGACATCACATACATGTCTTGAGGCTCCATCCGCTCCTTCTGGACCCCTGATAACATGCGAAATGAGCGAAGATCAATTGTCTTGGGAGGGGTTTGTGTGCAAAATACAATTTTTCACGGGCGGTGATGAATTGCAGGAACACGACGTGTCGGAACACTTTCCGACACGCACATCTAAGGACACGGAACGATGAGGGTGGACTTAAAAAACAAGCCGTGCCGAGGCGTGTCCGTGCCGTGTCGTGTCATTAAGGGTGTTGTGTCTATGGGCGTGTCCCCGTCGGGCGGTAGTGAAAAAAAAAATACAATACCTGAAGGGGACATGACGATGAGCTGCTGTGACTTGGGTACAGAATCGTCGTGAACCTTGACGGTGATGCTACCGCCGGTGCCCGTAACCCAACCCTGAGGATAAAAGAGGCGACACAGGTCGGCGACAAGAGAACAAGCCTCCCGTACGGGTGGAATCTCGAGGTACGCCGGAGCAGACAGAATCGGATTTGCCATTGATAAAACCTCGCTTCCGATTTTTTTCTCGAAGAGGAAGTGAACCGAGGCGAGTCAGGCGACTGCAGGATGGCTGTTGTTCTAGTAAGGTGTGCTCGGGCGAATTTTTTTATTGGTGGTTGGAGAATATAAAATATATATATATATATATATTATATAAGAATGTTTTGTCCAGCTCGGTTTCGGTGATATTTAGCAAGAGATTCCTGATTATTGAAAGTAATCCGGCGAGTTCCCACCGTAATTTTTACTAATAAGAATATAAATAAAAAAATATTGATTTTGGGAATGTTTTGAGTAGAATTTGAAAACTGAAAATTTTTTGATTTTTGACAACGTTCTTTGGACGTGATTCTTGACAACGGCCAGATTAGCAGAATATAATTAGCGATAAGTAACGCGTTAAAAAAAAAAACACTGTACAGAAAAAAAAAATACTGTAGCTAGCCGTTATCATCGATAACGACCAGCTACAATGTTTTTTTTTAATCGCGTTACTTAGCGCTAATTATCTTAACTAATTTGGCCGTTGTCAAGAATCGCGTTCAAAAGACGTTGTCAAAAATCACAATTTTTCCAGTTTTCAAATTTTATCCAAATGTTTCCCAAAACCGATATTTTTTTTTATATTCTTATTAATAAAAATTTCGGGAGTTCCCATGGGTATTGGCTACGACCTGTTGAAACCGTTAAGCAGGCACGAATTTTAACTCTGATACGACGCCTGCGATCAAATATTGAGTGATCTGATGTCTGTCAAACCGTCTCCCATTTTATTAGTAGAATTATTGAAGTAAATTAATATCTTTATACCAGAGCATAGCCCAACTCATATTAATGAATTTTGAAGTTGTACAAATAAGAGCGTCCACATTTCACCAACTCAGATAATTTTTTAAATAACTATTAACTATTTTTTAAAAATTAAGTTTTCTAAATTTTCTAACTATTACATTTCTGAAATTAATTTTAGAGTTTCTATTAAGTCACGTCAGTAGTAATTAAAAATTAGAAATAATTTAAGTTAATTATTTAGTTAGTGTGTAGTTTATAAAATTAAAAAACTTACATAGTTTATAAATAAGAAGTTCTCCCACATTTTTAAAACTGAATTACAATCCGCTACATCAAATTAAAAACTCTCATAATACTAGAGATATAAATGCTCTGAGATTGTACCGTTCCACTCTCGACAAGGACGCTGACAGTCAAGCTGAAATCTCTTTTTTTTTTAAAAAAAAACTTGTCAGTGACCGACAAGGGAACTTTATAAAATAATAGGCGATTACAACATGTGTGTATCTCTGAGTCACACATCAAAGTACTACACTATTTTGCTCCCCAGCTACAATACCGATTACTAGCAAGTCAACCTCAGTATCTGTGAGAAATAAAATCCCCCCAACATCAATTAAAAAGAAAAGAAAAAGCTGTTTGAATAAGAAGGAATTAAAACAGAAGAGTAGTTAGAAGCTCCGATTTTGGTATCACCTCAGCACCATCTTTTCCACATTTTAATCTCGGTGCAGCACCTCTCAGCCAATAGTTTAGGCAGCAATCTTTGATCCCTAAAAATTACCGCATTGCGCTGTTTTCAAATTTTCCAGACCACACAGATGAATTTGCACATCCATTTCTTTTTGGACATTTGCTGCCGTCTCTTAATAATTTCCCAGGATTTATCGATCATGTCCTCCACCGTGTCAGCCTGCTGCAACAAGCTTATACCCAGTGCCCTACTAATTTCCAACCAACAGTTCATTGCATAAGGACATGAGAATAGAACATGTGTAATAGTCTCCGCAGCTCCATTCGAACATGACACACACCGTACCGGTACATTCATCCCTCTTCTAACCAGGACTTCCCTGGTCGGTATTTTTCCTTGTACCAGTAAAAAAGCAAAAATCTTAACCAAAGATGGTATTTTACATTTCCAAAACCCTCTGTATTGGACCCAAACTTTTCCTCCCTCAGTCAGCACCCTGTAGACCGATTTTGAGGTATAAAGGTCATTTTTTCCCACCCGCCAGCTCAGTCTGTCAGGGGCATCTGTGAAGGTGGAGTCATCCAGTTGTACTTCTTCCTCCGGGTTGATATCGCCTAGAACTATTTAGGCGTCTCTCAGATTGACATATGGCAGTTGTTCCTTAGGCACCAAAGTCGTGGCTCGCGGCGGTCCACTCCACCCATCAAGCCAGTAAGAGATAGTTCGCCCATCACCAATCTCCCATGCTGAAAAGAGAGTGAACAGGCCCTTGAGTCCTCCTAACTGGACCCAGAAAAAGGAACCCGTTATGTTCCAAAATTTAGGTCTCGTTAATGTCGCTCTTTTTAATCTTCGGTTGTATACAGTGATTGCCCATATACTGCCCGGCTCCCGGTATGCTTTCCACCACTACCGAAGAAGCAATGACGTGTTGACCGTATTCAAATTGGAGATGCCCATTCCCCCATATTCCCGCGGCGTACAAACTGCCTCCCAATTAATAAGTGATAAACCTCTGTCGTTGTCCATATGGTATATCGGGATCGACGAGAGGGATGATCTAACTAGCTTCAATCTGCCCCCTCTTGACAGCATCTTGCCTTTCCATCCCCCTAATTTTTTCTCAATTTTCTCAATAAGCGGGATGTACATTTCTCTTGTTGGCCGTGCAATTGTCATTGGCATTCCCAAGTACTGTATCGGAAACTCCGAGCTACCACAGCCAAGTACAGATCGGATCCAAGGCATATCATCTGGCGGCATATTTAAAGGGACAAATGTGCTTTTTCTGTAATTAATTTTGAGGCTCGATATGGATGCAAAGAGCCTTATTATCATCTTCAATGAGACCAGAGTCGGAACATCCGCTGAGGCAGTAATGGCGGTATCATCCGCATATGATAGGGCCAAGATAGGATCTTTTATTTTCCTTGTGATTCCTCTATCGAATGTGTTGTTTATTGCCTTAATCATCATTTGGAGCACATCAGCTGCTATATTGAATAGCATGGGTGACAGCGGGTCGCCTTGTCGCAGGCCCCGTTTGTGGTTGAAGAACTCACCTGCATCCCCATTAATTAAAACCCTTGATTCAGTAGTGCATAAGTTGCCCCTGATCCATGTGATCCAAAGCGGTGGAAAACCCCGAGCCTCTATCACATTAAAAAGGAACTCCCATTCAATGGAATCGAAAGCTTTAGCAAAACCCAACTTCAGAAAGATTGCCGGCCTGTTTGTTTCTGAGATATGGTGTAGTATCTCACAGGTTGCCACAAAGTTGTCAGTAATTTGGCGACCCTTTATGAACGCCGTCTGGTTTGGTGAGATCAAGTCATGCATGTACGGCGCCAATCAATTAGCCAAGATCTTAGAGATTAATTTGGGGATAATTATTGGCAGGTGTTGTATAAGATCATGCCCAGGATCTGATACAATGCCGTGATAAGGGCAAGTTTGAATCAAGAGTGGAAATAAAAATATTGCTTAGTATTAGGAAAGCCGTGTGGTGCCTGATATTAGGAAAGCCGTGTGGTGCATGGTTGGAAAGATATGGCTGTGCTCTTCAATTTGTTTCTATGAATAGAATTAGGAAATAATCTTGTGTAAGATTTTCTATTTTGTTCTTGCTATTAAATCTCTTCTAAGTGTCCCCGGTGGAGACAACTCAAAAAATTGTAATACAATTCAGAAATTAATAAAGAAGAAAGGAAGAGGGTTTGGAGAGGAGGACGTAGGTACTATACTGGTACCGAACCTCGTTAAATTTGTGTGTTTAATCTTTATTTCTATGATTGCTAGTATTTTAAACATGGTTTCAGAGCGTGGTGTATTTCTTTTTTGTGTTTGAAGATTTGCAATTGCTTCCGTAACCTGTAACCTGCTGCACTCTGTTGCGCACAAACCACCTAACCTTGTTTGAAACATCAAAAGTTTAACATGTCGAGTGATCAATCAGAGTTAGAATCCTCTAATACAGCAACCCTTTTGGAACGACTAACTCAAATAGTAACCATGCAACAAACACAAATGAATCAACTCATGTCTTTCCAATCTTCCCAACAACACACAGCCATACCTGCTCCACCCTTGGTAACAACTGAAGGTCCTTCTTCTCCAATTTCGGTGAAATTAGATGGCTCCAACTACTCCATCTGGTCTCAGGTGGTGAAGGTGTATTTAAAAGGGCGTGACAAGACGAGGCATATTGCTGGTGATCCACCTTCACCAAAACCATAAGATCCAGGTTTTCAGAAGTGGAGTATCGATGACTCGGTGGTTAAAGGTTGGTTACTTAACTCACTTGAATTAAAACTTATAGTTAATTACATCTATTATGAGACTGCCTTGGAGATGTGGAATGCTATTGCAACCACTTTTTATGATGGAAATGATGAAGCTTTTGTGTTTGACCTAAATAGAAAGGTAACTCGACTCAAGCAGTCGGGTAAGCTGGTAGAAGACTACTATAATGCTTTGCAGGGTCTTTGGCGCGAAATTGACTTTCGACGTCCTAATCCCATGACAAGTGCTACGGATATCAAATAGTTCAATAAGCACATCGAGAAAACTCGAGTCTATACCCTCTTAGATGGTCTTGATGACCGTCTTGACAACATAAGGGCGAGTGTGTTGCAGATGTTGCCATTTCCGACTGTTGAGCAAGCATATGGGGTAGTCAGAAGAGAGGCAATTCGACAAAGTGTTATGCTAAAAGGGGAAGAAGATGTGGTTTAGAATTCTATGGCAATGGTGTCAAGGAGCTACAAGTCATACGAAAGTAACTCAAATCTAAACAAAAATTACTCTAGTCAGGACAAGTCAAAGCTCAAGTGTTCAAACTGTGGAAAAACGGGACACATTAAAGAAAAGTGTTTCGACCTAGTTGGATATCTTGATTGGTATAAAGGAAGTAAAGGAAGACAGCCAGGTGAAAAAGGAAGAAACTAGGCTTTTGCTGCTGCTACTAGAGGAGATGGGTCGGGTCCACCTGATCCATAAGGTGCAGGCCGAACTGGGCATGCTGAACAGAAGCTGATCCGAACAGCTCCAACATATGGGTCTAGTCAACCAAGCAGCTCAGGTCAAACTCCAGGTATTGCGTCCCATGTTGAAGGAAAAGGTACACAACTTGATGAAGGTATGTTATCTCTAAATCATGCTAGTTTGGATGGTTGGGTGATAGATTCTGGTTCCACTGATCACATAACTTTTTCTGAAAAGGACATTAGTGAGTTTAAAAAACCACGAACTGACATGATTTTAAATGCAAATGGAATTGGGTATCCGGTTCAAGGAGCTAGAAATGTGAAAGTTACTCAATCTTTGATATTAAATAATACACTTCTTGTACCATCCTTGAAGTCACGGTTAGTCTCTGTTGGACAAATTATTGAGGAATTGAATTGTGTGGTTCTCATGTTTTCTAATTTTTGCATTTTTCAGGATATCCTCACAAAGGAGATCATTGGGCGTGGTTCTAAAAAGGGTCGCTTGTATCACTTAGAAGACTTAAGAGTGGGCAGAGCTAACATGGAGAATGGGTTTTCAAAAACAGAAAATAAAATATGGATATGGCATAGGCGATTAGGGCATCCCTCTTTTGGTTATATGAAAAAACTTTTACCTGATTTATTTGCTGGTTTAGATATATCTTTGTTTAAGTGTGAGACGTGCATCAAGGCTAAAAGCCATCGTGTACCCTATAATATTAGCACAAATAAATGTGAGAAACCTTTTGATCTTATTCACACTCATGTTTGGGGGTCATCCCCAGTTGCTTCTGTATATGGGTATAAGTGGTTTGTGTTGTTTATTGATGATTGTACTCGTATGACATGGATATATTTATTAAAAAGGAAAGAGGAAGTAGCAAGAAGTATTTAAAACTTTTTTTAGAATGGTTAAAACTCAATTTGGACAGGTCATTAAGTTCTTGAGAAGTGATAATGGGGGTGAATTTGTTAATAAGGTTCTAAAAAGTTTTTTCACTGATAAGGGAATTATTCATGAAACCTCTTGTGTTGGGACACCTCAACAAAATGTGGTAGCTGAACGGAAGAACAGACATATCTTAGAAACTGCTAGGGCATTACTCTTTGAAAAGCAAGTGGAGAAAAGGTTCTGGGATTGTGCAATAACCATGGCAGTATATGTAATCAATAGACTACCCTCCAAAACGAATGACTTTCAAACACCTCTGAAAAAACTTTCAAATTTTGTACCCATACCATCGGTTTTGAGCTTGCCACCGAAAATATTTGGATGTGTCGCATACGTCCATATTCCAAAGAACCAAAGGTCTAAATTGAACCATGTGCTGTTAAATGTGTGCTATTGGGACTTGGTATGCACCTAAAAGGGTACAAGTGCTATGATCCAGTGTTAAACAAGTGGTATGTTACAATGGATGTAACCTTTCTGGAAAGTGAATCGATCTTTCAAACTACCAAATATCCCTCTTAGGTGGAGAATGAAGAAGAGGGAGATTTTTGGTCTCAATCGAATTTAAATCAGGCCGAAAATTTTGAAATTGCTACTGGTATGCATGGCCCAATTCGGGTCAGAGAGATGGCCGATAATTATGAAACTACTGCTGGTATGCAGGGCCCAACTCGGGTCAGAGAGATGACTGAAAATTCTTGAAGAAGGTGTTGGCCCAGTTTGAGTCAGAGAAGAAGTTGATGCCGTATGGACTAAGATAAATGAAAGAGATAGTGAAGAAGTGATACAAGAAGACCAAGAACCACGAATCCAAGAGTCTCCTGAGGATATTCCAGAGGTAAGTACTTCTCACTCTAGATATATTTTACCTCCTAGACAGAATCATGCAAAGGCTCCTAAAAGGTATGTTCCTGAAGATGGAACCAGTAAAGAAATTAAATACCCAGTTGCAAATTACGTTACCACTAAAAGATTACCAGAACCACTGAAAGTTTTTTGTGATACGATGCTTACCTTACCAATACCAGGAAATGTGAATGAAGCTCTTAAAGATAAAACATGGACAAAAGCAATGGATGTAGAAATGGAAACATTGTATAAAAATAACACATGGTCTCTAGTTGAACTTCCAAATGGAAAGAAGACAGTAGGGTGTAAGTGGGTGTTTTCTATAAAATATGATTCAAATGGTAATGTTGAGAGATACAAAGCTATGTTGGTAGCTAAAGGGTATACTCAGACATACGGAATTGATTATCAGGAAACATTTTCTCTTGTTGCTAAACTGAACACAGTTCGAGTGTTGTTATCTCTTGCAGCTAATCTAGATTGGCCCTTACACCAATTTGACGTGAAGAATGCATTCTTGCATGGGGACTTAGAAGAAGAAATCTACATGGATCTTCCTCCTGGGTATGAGAATCCGGGGTCAAAGCAAACAATGTGCAAGTTGAACAAGGCTCTGTATGGACTCAAACAGTCTCCTCGAGCATGGTTTGGCAGATTCTGTCAGGCAATGAAGAAGTACGGGTTCAATCAAGGGGAATCTGATCATACACTTTTTTTACAAAAGAAGATATGAGAAACTAACTGTTTTGATTATCTATGTGGATGACATGATTATTACAGGAGATGACACAGAGGAGATTCGAGCTCTAGAAGAAAAGCTTTCAAGAGAGTTTGAAATGAAAATTTTGGGTGGTCTGAAATATTTTCTTGGGATTGAGGTGGCCCGGTCTAACCAAGGTATCATTTTATCTCAGAGAAAGTATATTCTTGACTTATTGGCTGAGGTAGGGATGCTAGATTGCAAACCAGTTGACACACCAGTGGTCCAAAATTTAAAACTGGGAGAATTTTCGGATCAAGTACCCACCAATAAAGAAAGGTACCAGCGGTTAGTTGGGAAATTAATTTATTTGTCACATACCAGACCCGATATTGCATATGCAGTAAGCTTGGTGAGCCAATTTATGCATGAAGGAGCTCCAGGTAGGGGAATACACTTTAAGAGAAATGGGCATCTTGGTGTCATGGGTTATACTGATGCAGATTGGGCAGGAAGTGTTACAGATCGTAAGTCAACATCGGGATACTTCATTTTTGTTGGGGGTAATCTTGTTACATGGAGGAGCAAGAAACAAGGAGTTGTTGCTCTCTCGAGTGCTGAAGCTGAACTTATTGGAGTGGTTAAAGGCTTGTGTGAACTTCTCTGGATAAAGAAATTACTAATAGAACTTGGTTTAGCACAAGAAGAAGCCATGAAATTGTATGTTGACAATAAGACGGCAATTGACATGTCGCATAATCTAGTGCAACATGACAGGACCAAGCATGTTGGTGTAAACCGACACTTCATAAAACATAATATTGACTCAAATGTGGTTTAGATATTTTTTGTGAGATCTGAGAATCAAATTGCCGACATTTTGACGAAAGGTGTAACAGGAACAATGTTCAACAACACACTAGACAAGTTAGGCATGACAGATCTTTACATGCCAACTTGAGGTGGAGTATTGGCATGTGTTGTATAAGATCATGCCCAGGATTTGATACAATGCCGTGATAAGGGCAAGTTTGAATCAACAGTGGAAATAAAAATATTGCTTGGTATTAGGAAAGCCGTGTGGTGCATGGTTGGAAAGATATGGTGTGCTCTTCAATTTGTTTCTATGAATAGAATTATGAAATAATCTTGTGTAAGATTTTCTATTTTGTTCTTGCTATTAAATCTCTTCTAAGTGTCTCCTGTGGAGACAACTCAAAAAATTGTAATACAATTCAGAAATTAATAAAGAAGAAAGGAAGAGGGTTTGGAGAGGAGGACGTAGGTACTATACTGGTACTGAACCTCGTTAAATTTGTGTGTTTAATCTTTATTTCTGTGATTGCTAGTATTTTAAACAATAATGTCAATGATACTTATAGGGCGAAATTCCCCCACTGTTAGAGGAGTCTCTGACTTAGGCACCATTACCACATTGGCCCTATTAAAATCCTTTAAGCCAATCTGCTCATTAAAAAAGCCAAGTACTATCGCACACAAGTCTGGTTTCAAGTCTTGCCAATATTGTTGTAAGAATTCATTGGGGATGCCATCAGGCCCCGATGCTTTATTCTTGGCAAGAACTCGAACCGCAATCTCAATCTCTCTTTCAGTGATCGGTGCAATCAGATTTTGTAGTGCTGGGTTTGAGTGATACAATACCTTAGGGTTGAACGGCAGAACTGGATCCGAGTTACCTAGTGTGGCCTTCATGTGGTCATAAAAAATCTGTTGAATTTCATGTTGGCTCGAGACAGACCAACCTTCATGGTTTAGGGACAGCACCATATTTCTTCGCATTCTAGATGAAGCAAATGCATGAAAATAACGCGTGTTTTTGTCTCCCTGAGACAACCACTTACACCGGGCCCTTTGTCGCCATCTCTTCTCCAAATTGTTGGCAAGCTGATATGAGCGCTCTCTGATCTTATTCCTCAGTAAGAATTCGTACCCAGCAAGTGTCCTCCTTTCTTCTATCCTGTCAAAAAATAAAATAGTTTTTTTGCAAAATGTTAGTTGTATCTCCCTTCTATCAAAGTTTTCTTTATGCCACAGGTGAAGAGCTTTATTCAAAAGCAGTGTTTTATTTGTAAAGCTGTGCAATCTTGCATGAGGGGGTATGCCCTGATTCGGCCAGAGCATTTGCACCATCCTCTTTGGCATTTCATAATCAAACCAGAATGTTTCAAGCTCATTCTTCTAGGTTTTGTTGAGGGATTTTTGCATGAGAGGAGGAGTGGCGCATGGTCTGATACTACTACCATTTCCAGAGCCTCTAATGTTATGATCGGATATTGCAGTTGCAAGTCAGGCGACACAAAAATTCTGTCCAGTTTTGAAAAAACTGGTTGGGGCCTCTTACTTGTCCACGTGTACAATCGGTTTTTGAGTTGCACATCCAGTCAAGCTGAAATCTCTCTGCTCAGTCCCGCGCTAAATTGGAAACTGTATTTTATTTATGCAAATTGAAAATCCAGCGTGGCACACTTAGGAGCTTATACCAAGGATTTAAACAAAAATCCAGCGTGTAATAAATTTATTATTTTTTTATTTCATAAAAAAAAGTTGGTCTTAAAAATATGCTCGTCCTTGAATTTACATTCAATTTAAAAACAAAATATCAAAGTGGCTGTGGTCACTGGTCATAATGCACTGGCGTCCATATATACACTAACATCTGCGCAGTTCAGAAGTAAAAACCACTGTATACGAAAACATGTATATCAGTATATACTCTATTAAAATCTAGATGCCACCAATTTTAATACCAGATTACAAGAGAAGGATTACAGACTGCATATAACAAAGTGATTGTGATAGACTTGTAGCCTTTTTATAGAGAGATGATATGTTACCACGGAATTAAACGAATCAACGATTCCAAACCAATATCTTTCCGGATCTGCTGTGATTCTTCCTTCATAAACAGTGACCTACGATTCATGCTTTTTCAAATTCAACTGTTGAATTGTTTTGAGATTCGTGCAAGGAAAAATCAACTGCTTTGAGATACGTGCACGAAATTATTGGACGGTCAGATTTGGAAAAACAGAAATTTTAGAGTTACTGTTTGCCTTTTAAGAATCGCAGCAGATGTGAATCCTATCTTTCCAATTTTTCAATTAATACAGTTTATTTCTCTTGCATCTTCACATGCAGAATGCATTAGATCTTTAGAAACTACGAGTTTACGACAGCAGTTTGGGTCCGATGTCCATCAAACTTAAATTTGCGTCCGATGGGTTTTATAACCGTCCGATCCGCTTTATAATTTGTGCACACAGATATTAAAGCGGACATGCACAGATTTTAAAGCACTGTGCATAGATTTTAAAGCGAATCGGACGGTTATGGAACACATCGAACTCAGTTTGAGTTTGATGGACATCGTGTGAATCAATATTTGGCCAAGCCAAGTCAAAGGCAATTTTCTTCAAAAAATTGAACCTTAATTTGTACCAAGCGCTTTTGAAAAAAATACATATCACAAATGTTGAAGATTTTAAAATCACCAAAACCATTAAATCAATTAAAAATCCATAGAAGATTTTCGAACTTAATTGTTTAAACAAAGTAGTTTTTACCTGCGGAGCTGTGCGGTGCTTTTAATATGATCCGTTCGTTTTGATCGGACAGACCAAATAAGATTTTGACACAAATCTCAAAGAAAAATTAATATTGCCCCCTCCATCATTCCGAGCACTCACCGGCGGAGAGTAAATCTGGGCCGTCCGATCAGCTTCGCAGGTAAAAACTCCGCAGATACTGGTCCTTAAGGTCCTGTTCGGCCGCTCTACTGTTCCCGCAGGAAAAGAAAAATTCAGTTCAACTGAATTTTTTTTTCCCATATGAACAGTAATTTTTAATTCAATTCCCGCACTCATGCCCATTCTCAATGGCCCGCCGAACAGACCCTAAAAGTATTACTCCTGTTTCATTTTCTATTTTAAAAGTATCTAAACTGAAGCCCCAATCATTCTGTACATTTTAGTACCCAAGAAAGATTGCTGACAAAACGAAGTTGTGCGGTTCTTTCACACTCGACCCCGGCAAGTCCCTGAGAAAATCCAACCGGACCGAGGGAGTGATGGGCCGAAGAGCCCATACCAATCTAGGGTTTTCCTTCAGGAAGGAAAAGTGGAATCACGATCCACTAAAATAACTCAAAGTTTGAGTTTGGATCTGGACCGTTCAATCAGAATCTACACGAATATTAAAGAAAACCCATGAATTTTACCTCGGACAGGGTTGATCTGAATTCTGATCGGACGGTCTGAAACCATGCTCAGCTTTTGAGTTACTTTAGGGATCAGGATCTTGCTCGGGAAGCTACAGAGCTTTGGCGCCAAATTTTCCCGCCAATACCACTCCCGCATTACGTCGGTCACCAGACGCAGAACATATCTACAGCAGAACAAGATAACCAACAATTCAAGAAAAAGAGCAGCAGCAAAGCCCCAATTCGTTGCCATGGTAATCTCTCTCTTTCTCTCTCTTCTTCCCTCCTTCTGTGCCTCCGCCAAGTCCTAGACATCATCTCAGAAATGAAAGAAGAAGCAAGTACTACAGCTAAAATCCGACCTCAACATTAATATATGAGCTATTTTTGTTATTTACGTGAACGCTACAAACTGGTCGGTCTACCAGTTCTGTAGGCCCAAATCAATAGATTCTACAGATCTAATGCGAAATAGCCTCATTCACCTATGTCTATCTCTATTTTTTTTTAATTCAATTTCTCTTACTTTCCGTAGGGCGATTCAGAGAACAATCCATCAACTCCCATCTCCCCAGCCTCAGCTGGATTCAGCACAGATCGGCTGCCTCCAACCCGCAACACAGAATCCTACTCTGATGAGGAGGCTGCAGAAGATCCGCACATCATTGATGATGTTGCTGATGATATGGCTGCTGGCACTCCAGCTGATGGAGAGGATGAAGAAGGGGAAGATCTCTACAACGATAACTACCTTGAGTGAGTTTATTATCAATTTTTTTATGCTGGCATTAATTTTTCATATGCTGTGATCATTTCTGATATTCCATTGAAAGGCATTATTGTCAGATTAGCCCTTTATTTCTAATATACAAAGGTTTGGACAAGGGAATTGTTTGTTGTTATACTTTATTCTCATGATTCATGACCACTATGTTCAATTATTGGAATTCTGATTTTGCACCTCCCTTTTCCATGTCTTGAAAAAAAGCATCAATTGAAATCCAAAATTATGTTAAATTGCACAGCATGTAATGTCAGCAAGGAAAAACAAACAAATGGGTTGAAATGATGAGTGAAACTGATCTGAAATTATTGGTCTGAATTGGGAATTAATTCTGAATTATTTTCTCTGCATGATGCAGTGATTACCGGCAATTGGATGAACACGATCAGTATGAATCAGTGGGGTTAGATGAATCTTTAGAAGATGAAAGAGACTTGGATCAAATCATGGCTGACAGGCGTGCGGCTGAGGTTGAACTTGATGCAAGGGACATCAATACTGGGGTTGCAGGGGGTACCAGAAAGCTTCCCCAGATGCTTGATCAGGGTAAATGCTTATTTATTTGCACTTTACTGATTAAATTTGTTTCATGCAAGGATTCTTTAAGAAAAACAGTCAGAGATTACACATTAAGTCAAACAACATATGCTTGCCATAACTAAAACCTGCAGTTCCTTCTAGGTGCTTAGAAGTTCAGAATCTTCCTTGTACTAAGTCTACTTGTGCAAGCAAACAATAAACTTCATGTTGTGAGAACCAACATGACATTGATCCAAACTTGAAGGTCTATTTGTGTAACTTGCTATTTTCTTATTACTCCTTTTTCCTTTGTCTAATTTTTCTTGTTATTGTAGATACTGATGATGAAACGAACTTCAGGCGGCCCAAGCGTCACCGGGCCCACTTCCGACCACCGCCAGCTGGCGGTCCAAGGAGTAATGATGACGGAGAGGCTGGTACACCAAGCTCACCTGGGCGGTCCCAGCGTGGCTACTCAAGAGAGGATACACCAATGACTGATCCGTTTGATGATGACCCCTATGATGTAGTGACATTATCCTTTCCCAAAACACCCTTCTAATTTATATTGAAACTGCAAAATGTTGATTGGTTTGGTTCGGCACCTGTAGTTTTCTTGTGTTTTTGGCAATTCTAATGCATCTGCCTCATGTGACCCTAACTTATTTTGTTCGTATTTTGGTATCTTCCATAATAGGATGAGACAGATGATGTGGATGAGAATAGCATGTACCGGGTACAAGGTTCACTGAGAGAATGGGTTGCAAGAGATGAGGTGCGCCGTTTAATTGGGAAGAAATTTAAAGAATTCCTTTTGACCTATGTCAATCCCAAAAACGAGCAAGGGGAATTTGAATATGTCCGTCTCATCAATGAGATGGTTCTAGGTAAGAATTTTTTTAATTTCTATGGATGCTGTTTTTCTACCCAATGACCACCCTTTACTTATTCCTCCCATACCAGAATCATATGCGAAGTTCATTTCTTAACTTGATAACTAAGTAGTAAACAAGCTGACAAATTTACAAGGGCACTTGCACTGCGATTGACTGGTACATGCATGATACTTTGTTTAGTTGCCAACAGGTGGATATCTGGGATTTCTTCTTTCTTTTAGCAATTTTAAGGGGACGTCATAAATTTTATTTTTTCATGTCAACAACGGAGGTTCGTGGAAACACTCACACTGATGTTTAAGAAATTTAATTCTTTTATTCTTTTTTATTTGCAGCGAACAAGTGTAGCCTAGAGATATGCTACAAGCAGTTCATTTATGTTCATCCAAACATTGCCATATGGCTGGCGGATGCACCGCAATCTGTGTTGGAGGTGATGGAGGAGGTTGCACGAAATGTCGTTTTAAACCTGCATCCGAATTATAGCAAAATCCACCAGAAGATCTATGTCCGGATCACTAATCTACCTGTCTATGACCAGATTCGCAATATCAGGTATAGAGATTAATAACCTAGATTATTTTGTCATGTCCTATTCCAGTACCAATTTGGCCAAAATAATAGAGCATAATGGTGCAGAATTCAGAATATTACCATTTCGTAAACTCTTTTCCGAATATAATACACAGCATTCTGAAGATTGCTCTGAGGAAACATCATGTGGTTCCCTATAAAACCTAACAGATTGCAAATCCATCCACTATCAATATTTTTTTAATTCCCAATCTGCCTTCCTCACCTTTTCTCTCAAACAGTTAATGAAATGGAAAATAATTTGGGCACTGTTAAAAATGGCAGAGGAGAGCTATGCAAAAATATTTTCCAACATCTTAGGATGTGTATTTGTGAATTTACAGGGGCTAATATTTTGAATAGCTGCTGTTAGTTTTCTATCCTGAAGTAACATGTGCAATTTTTTTGTTGAACAGACAAATACACTTGAATACAATGATAAGGATAGGAGGTGTAGTTACGCGTAGGTCAGGAGTGTACCCACAGCTACAACAAGTGAAGTATGACTGCAGCAAATGTGGGACCGTTCTGGGGCCCTTCTTCCAGAATTCCTATTCTGAGGTCAAGGTTGGCTCCTGTCCTGAGTGTGAATCCAAGGGCCCGTTCACTATCAATGTTGAACAGGTACATTTTTTTTTTCAAAGACTTTCATACCAGTGCAATCATGCTTTTTACGTTGTTCTCTTCTAGCTGATATTCCTTGTTTCCAAAGCTGCATCCTTTCTCAGCATTGCATGTGAACTCAAACCTTTTAAGTTAAACTGGCAAGGTTTGCAGTACTGTTGATATAAACCTATATGGTATGTATACAGTGATTTGCTGGTTGGTTTGTGTTGGTATATACCGAGTCCTGTTCTAAATGGTTGCATTTCATTGGATAGGTTCTCCTGGAGTCTGGAAAAATTCTAAAATAAAGTAAAATGAGATTTACGTATGTGAAAATTAACTGTATTTAGAAACTTGTCATGCTTCAGGACACTTTTAATGTTTTGGATTGTCTGTATTAATTTCATTGGACATTTATATTTTAATTGGAAAAATGTTGTTAGGGGTATTGAGGTCATTTTTATATGGAAAATATCTACACAATATATATATTTAAAGATTTTATCCACGGAATCGATCAAGAATATCTACACGTATTTTCAGCTGATAAGTATCTAAAACCAATCTATTAGATACCAAAAAGTCAAGACTGGATATTTAACTTTTCTGTATCACCCTTCACTAATCAAACTGTTGAAATCAATCTAATATTTTGCCTCTTAAAACAGTGGCATCTTAGCGCAAAATTATTTTGAAACGAAGTGTAGGCTTGATAATATGCAACAAGTTCTTCTATTTTGGGTAAATATTGTATTGTTCTGACATCTGTAGCTATCTTTTCATGCAGACAATATACCGAAACTATCAAAAATTGTCACTTCAAGAGAGTCCTGGTACAGTGCCAGCTGGCAGGCTCCCCAGATACAAAGAAGTGATTCTTCTAAATGACTTGATTGATTGTGCCCGACCTGGCGAGGAGATTGTAAGCCAAAATATATATTTGCCCCTGACAAGTAAGGTTTGTACATTGTCACTTTCCCTGATCTACCCTTGTTCTTGTCTTTTCAGGAGGTGACTGGGATATACACAAACAATTTTGATCTTTCTCTGAACACGAAAAATGGGTTTCCTGTATTTGCAACTGTGGTTGAGGCAAACTATGTGGCAAAAAAACAAGATCTCTTCTCAGCTTATAGACTCACTGATGAAGACAAGGCTGAGATAGAGAAGCTGGCCAAGGATCCAAGAATTGGTGAAAGGGTTTGTACCTTCATCTTTAATAGTTTCCGCATTCAACTTGAAGTTCAAAGTTATTAGTTAATCTTCAAATAAACAACACTTTGTTGTTCAACAGATTGTCAAGTCAATAGCACCGTCCATATATGGCCATGAAGACATAAAGACAGCAATTGCACTGGCTATGTTTGGTGGTCAAGAGAAATTCTCAACTGGTAATCATAGGCTAAGAGGAGATATAAATGTCCTTCTTTTAGGTGATCCCGGCACGGCTAAATCCCAATTTCTCAAGTAAGACCTAATTCTAAAGATTTTTCTCTATTTTCCCTGTAGGTATATTTTTACCATATACCATCTTAGGTAAAAAGTATCATGGTTTGGTTGTTGGCAAAAAACTATATATTCCCCTAGCAACTATTAACATACAATGTATGCAGTACACCATGCAAAACGAGATGTCCTAAATAACTTTGTAAATATCCACCGAACACCCCCCCCCCACATCTGAACTGCTAACCTTGGTAACTTATTGACAGGTATGTGGAGAAGACTGGGCATAGAGCTGTTTACACAACAGGCAAAGGTGCTTCGGCCGTTGGTCTGACGGCAGCAGTTCACAAGGACCCTGTGACACGTGAGTGGACACTAGAAGGTGGTGCCCTTGTATTAGCTGACCGTGGCATATGCCTCATTGACGAGTTTGACAAGATGAATGATCAAGACAGGTTAGAAGAATAGTTCTGTACTTGAAATTTTTATTTGAACTTTTAGGTTCTGTTGTTGTATGCTGCAATAGATTCATGTAATAATCTGTGATTGTAACTTTTTGGAGCATATACTATAGTATCTATATAGTGTGTACTATCTGTAACAGGCCATGCTGGTACTAATGCCATATTATTTTTCTCAATTTTAACAAATTGTAGAGTGAGTATTCATGAAGCAATGGAGCAGCAAAGCATAAGCATATCAAAGGCTGGGATCGTTACATCTCTACAAGCTCGGTGCAGTGTCATTGCTGCTGCTAATCCAGTTGGGGGAAGGTAATTTTTTCTCAACAGACTAGTTATTTTATTATTTTCATGAGTGGAAGCATATTTTACCAGAAATCTGTTGTTATATTAACACTCTATTAATATTAGGTACGACTCATCAAAGGCATTCACTGAGAATGTTGAGCTAACTGACCCAATCATCTCTCGTTTTGATATCCTGTGTGTTGTCAAGGTGAGACTCGAATTCCATAGTCATCAATAGAATAAAATAATGAGGGTTCAAATGCCTCCATTTTTTAAATGTTAATAACTTAAAATTTTAAAGTCAAATATCGAAATAAAACCGTCTAAGATAATAATGAAGGCACAAAAAATGGAGGCATTTGAACCCTCTAAGATAATAATAAGAATAAGAATACGAATAATAATAGACAAATAAAAATGTGAATTATACTAGTAAAGTCATCTTTTGGATTTCTAATTGCTATGAAGGCAGACATGAGCATATTATCCTCTAGTAGTTTTGAATAAAATTGTATTGCATTGACCTGTATCTGGACAAAAAGTTCCTTTTGTATTCTATAACTGTGATATTAATATTTTGTTTTCAATTACAGGATATAGTTGATCCAGTAACAGATGAAATGCTTGCTCGATTTGTAGTGGATAGCCATGCTAGGTCGATCCCAAAGGGTTCCAATTTGGAAGAAAGGGCTCAGAGAGGCAACGAGGAGGCTGGACCAACTGATCCAGATGTACTAATTCATCAATATGCATGCTGCTCTTTTTGTTTTTTTTCATTTTCATTATATTCCTGTTTCTAATAAAACTTTTGTTAAACCAGATTTTGTCGCAAGATATGCTGAGAAAGTATATAACATATGCAAAGCTAAATATATTTCCAAGACTCCATGATGCTGACACAAACAAACTGCAATATGTCTATGCGGAGCTGCGCAGCAAGTCAGCGGTTAGTGCAGCCCCACATTTTTTTTATTGAGATGTTACATTATTCAGACTAACATAATAGAGATATTGTGGAGGTATTCCTTTCAACTTCAAATAATGACTTTTTTCTTTTTAATTATTTATTTATCCTATTCAATTTATTTTCTGATGTTTAGTTTGGGCAAGGGGTGCCAATAGCAGTGAGGCACTTGGAGTCGATGATACGAATGTCAGAGGCACATGCTCGGATGCATCTCCGGAGATATGTATCACAAGAGGATGTTGACATGGCAATTCGAGTGCTTCTTGACTCCTTCATCTCCACCCAGAAATTTGGTGTACAAAAAGCTCTTCAAAAGGTGCAACAATACAACTTTTATTTTAATCCCATGTCTTTTGGTGAAATTTGGTGTTCATTTGGATTGAACTTGAATTGAGATGTTTACTTGTTGTGTCTATAACAGAACTTTAGGAAGTATATGACCTACAAAAAGGATTACAACGAGCTGCTCTTGCACCTCCTGTGTATGCTTGTGAACGATGTGTTACATTTCCAGAGGACCCTCTCTCGGTCACGTACACCACACCTAACACGTATCGAGATTAAAGTGTCTGACCTACAAAACAAGGTTAGAGAGTTGTACCATGTCTTGGTTTCATAATAAAGACTACAGAACTAATTAAATCTACTTTTTTGCAATTTGATCCCTCCACTTTAAAAAGTTATTAAATAGATCTGATGAGGGAAAATTGGTATTAAAAGGGCTCAGTTGAAACTATCAAGCTATAATGTGTAGTTGTACAGCAATAA
Organism: Carex cristatella; assembly: GCA_024447775.1. NCBI lineage: Eukaryota > Viridiplantae > Streptophyta > Magnoliopsida > Poales > Cyperaceae > Carex > Carex cristatella. The sequence goes on from JAJHPF010000022.1 coordinate 5,805,727, forward strand.
TCTGCTCCACTTGCAATAAGCAAGATTAATAAGAGCTTCTGTAAAAGGAATTTGCAGCAATTAGTTTTGCATGACTACCATTACCAGATAAAATGTGTAAAAGGTTGATAATCTAAATAGCTTCCAATCATGTCAGAAAATGTAGAGCATTAATCATTATGTCTGCAATAAGACCACAAAAAGGTTAATTAAGGTTATGCTGGCCTATTAGGGTTGCCTGATTTCGCTACCAAACAATATTTTTCAAATATGTAACAGTGGCACTTTTTTATTGATTCAGGCCCAAGAGTATGAAATTTTCGACTTGAACCCATTCTTTTCAAGCTCACACTTCAAGGATAACAACTTCATTCTAGATGATGTACGTGGTGTTATCACCCATCCAGTCGCTGAAGATTTTTAAACCAAAATTGAGAGATTTTTTAAAAATTTGTGAGAAACATTGTAGGAGTGGAGTCTTTTTGCTGTGAGCATCTGTTTCTCTGTTTAATTGTTAATTGTGTCATAGATTACTGTCTTGTCTGGCAATTCTCCATTTTCTGATAATATAACACCTAATTAATCTTTAGCTGGTTCTTTGATGTAGCAAAACTTTTATTTGGAAACAACCATGCGCTAGATTTTGTGTAAAGTATTTTAAGGAGTTCGAAAGATTCCAAGTCAAGAAATTATCATGTTTTCACCGTCTTCCACGGATTCGTAAATAATAAAAGTGGCCTATCTAGTTAGATATTTTATAATTTTTTTTAGGAAGTATATATATGTGATGATATAAAATTTTGAAAGTTGTGTTTTTATTTATTCAACCAAACATATTTTTCTAATAAAAACACAACTTTCAATTCAAGAAATCACAAAATTAGTGCTATGGTACCAAATTGGCACCATCACGCCATAGGTTCATACAGCATCTATTAATTATTACAAAACCATATAGCCGCACCACATCCAACTAAGAAGCCGACATGTCTTTTTAAAAGACAAACTAAACATCTAACAACACAAGATATACAAATCTGGATGACTGGATGGTCATCTTCCTCTGGAGTTCTCCCTTGGTCTAAAATTGGATGAATTTTTGTTATTATATCATTTGGCAAAATAAGAGTAAGCTTAAGATAAGACAAGTCATTATTACTTGTACACCAAAAGATTGTAAGGGGGTATAATATTGGCAGCTAACTGCTGCACAGGCCTAAGTGTAGTAAACATAACTTGTTTCTTTCAAGCCAAATTATTCAAAGTATAACTCCCCTTATCATTTCAACTAACATTTTATCTTTTAAGAGTATGAAAGCATATAATATCCACAGATCTTGGATTAAATTACAACTAAAAGTAAAACCATCAAACCTTGCAATCCAATGCCAAATCGGAATTATATCGGGGCATGTATCAAACAAATGAAGAACATATTCATCATCATCATCACAGAAAATACATTCTTGAGAGTTGAGAGTGAGACCCTTGCTATCCTCTTTTTATTAAATTACCCTTGGTTAAAATTTTATTCTTTTTAGCTAACCAGGCAAAACTTTGTATTTTTAGAGGTAGTTTGGAACCCCAAATTGTATCATACTCCTCATTTGGAATATCTCCATATTCCATATCCAGCTATAATAAGATTTCACTGTGAATTTTCCTTAGAAGACCATCTCCAACTAAGGGAGTCATTCTGACCTGTACTTAAACTAAAATCCCTCAATTTTTTAGTAAGCAAAGTCCGTGAGGAAATCCCCTGTTAATTGCTTATTTAATTGTAAAGTATTAAACCTTGTTTGGATGGAGGGTAGAGGAAGGGTGGGAAGGTGAATAATAGAAGGGAATGAAATGGAATAGAAAGGAAGATTAATATATTTAACTTCTTCGTGTTTGAGAAAATAAATTTGACTTTTCATCTTATTTCTTATTTGGTTAATTAAAATTTAGAAAGTTAATGAGAAATTCAGTAGCTGCTGTAGGTTTGTGACAAAAAAAAGCTTCTATGAGAATTATCTAGATAAGATATAGAGTTGGATATTGTGTCATTTTCTTTGAAAATATTTGCAACTTTTTTTCTATCCGCTACACTTCAAATCGGGATGGAGATCCATTCTATTGATCATAATCATGCAAAGTTAAACAGTTCCCTCCTGTACCCTTCACCTCCGACATAATTTTGCCAACCAAACAACGTTTCGAGGGAAAGTTGAAAATTGCGGGAGGTGCTAATGGGGAAGACATTTCCCACATTCTTTCAATAATATTGCGTGAGGTGCTAATGGCGAAGACATGATCTTAAAAAAGAAGAAGCGGATCTATATTTTACAAATGAGGTTTAATTGATTCTCTGCTTTTTTTTTCAAAATAGCATCTATTTACATAGTATTAATTTGTTCCTTATCTCAACACAAATAATATAGAAAATTGAAAATTAACCCCATAGTTTTATTAAAAATTAATTACCATGGCTTCCATAATTTATAAAATAGTAGATTCTAATTGTTGCATGCAATATGTAGTTTATATTTTCAGCGATCCTTTCTAATAAAGGCATTGCTATCCCATTGATCATTTTCTGTGCATATACCTTTAAACAGTAAATAAACATGCCTGATGCACCGAGCAACATGAACTGCAACCTGGTCTTCTCTCACTTCGGCAAGGTGAGTATAAACAATTAAAGTATGTAGTACAGCAGTGTGTTGATTTCACTATTTCTGCAATTTTTACCCCAAATTAAATTTGATTAACCATTGTGCAAATGCCTCAAATTAACTTAATTTTTTCAATCAGACTCAACTTTAACCAAATTTTGCATCAGTTAGTACCAACTATACAACTTAGAAGTAAACAAAAATAAGTTGTAATAAGAATATAAAGGAAAATGACTAAACTAATAATGGAATGATGCCAGTACCTTGATCCATGAGAATCTGACCAGATGGAACCAGAAGCTGATATTGCTACTTCTTACATCACTTTTTGGACCATAATCTATGGATGGCTATGGGTTTCATTATATGCAGCTTGAAAGAATTGTCAGTACAAGTTTGGCAGAAAGAATGCTTATCCACAGACAAAGATATGTTTGTTTACTCTTAGATTTTATCATAATTGGATATAACTTGTATTATTCTTGTTTCAGATTTTGACTAGTGGAGGTGTCGAGGGGCATGATAGCCCAAATTTAAACTAGCACTAGTTGTGTTGTTCCTCACCAAACTTTTACCAACAAATTTGGTGTTGAAGCATTGTTTGACTCTAAAATGGTATCAAGGATAAGACTTAGAAAAAAAAAAAAAATGTGTTGATATGCCACATTACATCTTGCTTTAATTGAGATTAGAGGAGAGGGCTGTGGAGGGTTAGAAAGGGGAGACAAGACTACCTGACATCTAATTCTTATTTCAGAATTCAAAGCGAGGGATTGGTAGAGAATTTTGTAAAGACACAATTTGTCAAGGTTTTACACCCTCCAATTTTGTCTGTTTAATCGGATGGTTCCCCTCCGGACACTCCTCTCCCTTCCTACCCTCGTCCGTTTCTAGTCAAATTTCTCGAGCACCCACCAAATATATATTGGGGTGAACTGGTGCACAACTTTTTATGGAATTTTGTACCGTCATGCTTGATTCTGAGTACTCATTATAGGACAGAACATCTCATATTTCACGTAAAAGAACTTGCTTTTGTTACTCTAAATAGACTGTTAGACTACTAAATTCAAAAAAAGGAACTTACTACTTTTATGAAAATAATATTACTTCTGTCAGTGCTGAATATTTAGCTTAGAAAATGTCATTATAGTGCCATATGTTTAAACTATCTTTCACTAAGCATATTGAGCTAAAGAAGATTGATTATAAACTGAACTGATTCAAATTAGCATTCTATTAGGAAAGTTGTATGTGAGACGCACAATGTTCTGGTATGCTTTTGCTCGCTCCGGCCCTCTATCGTGTGGTCACTTTGTTTCTCCATTTTTAGTTCGGGAGCGATGCAAGACGAGCGAACCACCTTGTACTAGTTACTATGCACCCTTATGCCACCCATGTACTACACATTCTGGCTATCTAGGACAATCCTAACTTTGTGCAAAGCCATCCAACTTTCTTTACCCTTTAACAAACTTAAGTAACAAGCGGAAAACACTCTAAAAATAGGTATATTTCTACCACTACCCTTTTCGTTCACTTATGCCTCTCATTAATTATTGACCGTGCTTCTCGTTATAAATGGTGTTGTTATCATCATTCCCTATCTCTAATGCTTCAGCCACTGTTTGCAAGTCTTAAAAAGTACCTGCCCTCTTTCACCTTTTTTTGTATTGTGAAAACCAAATCCACATATTTTATAGTGAAATGGAACATGGAGAGCAAGGGAGAGAAGAAGAAGAAATCAGAATAGGATCGATCCCAAAAGGGAGACGCACAAAACGCTATAGACCTCCTCCCTTCTCACCAGCTCTACAAGAAAATGAAAATGGATTTTGCTCTTGTGATCAAGGTCATGGGCCAATTGTTGGTTCCTTGGCTCCAGCTGTTGATTTTCCCGCACCCCCGGCGTCATCATCTCCCTCGTCTCAAGAATCATTATGCGAAGAACATACCGAGGAAGAGCAAGCAGTAGCATCTTACCTCCTCCTACTTTCCAACAGTCATGAGTCTCCCCGTCACGTGGCACCTATTCCGATTAATGAGGCACTGCCAGTTCAATTTGGCGAGGCCAAGTCCAAAAACATCTGCACAAGCAAATGGATCAGTTCAGATGGTCAAGTTTTCTATCGATGCACCACCTGCGCAAGGGACTTTCTTAGCTTTCAAGCACTTGGCGGCCACCGTGCAAGTCACAAAAAGTCGAGGTCGACACCTCAGCCTAAAATTGAGTACAATAGCAGAACTAGCATCCATGAAATTAGCAAAGTTGCCGAGGAGGAGAGAGAAGAAGAAGAAGAATATACATTTAAGTGGAGCATGAATTCCTTTAGTATGGCTATTGCCAAGACAAGAGTCCATCAATGCACGATATGCAGATGCAAATTTGCCTCTGGACAGGCACTTGGTGGCCACATGAGGCGGCACCGAAATCCAGACATGGTTGCACCGGATACAGACATAAAGGAAGAAAATGAGGTATTCGACAAAGAAAATCAAAATAGTCCATTGGCTCTCGATCTCAACTTCCCACCACCGTTGGAAGAAAAATGTGCAACTACTTTGTCACTCTCGCCGGAGGTGGATTTTCATTTTTGATGCTAGTGTGAGTAATGTGGCTTAGTTGTAAATTTTTTTTTTCATGCCACTTGGACTACACAAACACAAGGGATTACAAAATTTTGAGGAGGCGAACAATGATATGTAAATAATACGATCGGTGTTACCTGTACTTAATTAAGGAGATGCATATAGCATGTGCTCCTAATTTTTCTTCTGAGAGCTTGCCACCATTAGTCAATTAACCGGTTAGTTCACCAAGCTCTATGTGCATATCTGTTGTACTTAATTATCTAACGCAAACAAATATTGACTTTTCTAGATACTAACGTGATGTAATTTTTTTTTTTTTGCTTACCTAAAATGATATACGTATTACGTAGTTGATTGAGCTTGAAGGCAGAGTTAGAGGCTGAGAGCTGATATACCTTTTCATTCATGTTTCATAGTTCTAGTGCTTTGACCTTTTCATAAGGAGGCTATAATGATGAATAAAAGTAACTCAATTAGATGGAAATAAATCTTCTGTTATTCCGAAGGGATAACAGGCAGGGGTGGACCAGAATTTTCGATCGAAACGTTCTGAGATTCACTAAAACTCAAAATCTAGGAGGGCGCAGCTGCTCCCCGGATGCACATGGGTCCGCCCCAATAACATGACTATGTTATTCCGATCTCAACCGTTGACTTTTGTTGAGATTCGGGAACGAAAAACTTTTTTTCCTTGAAATTTGTGCATGAATAACTTTGAACGGTTGGGATAGGAATAACAGGGTCCTAATGATCAGGCTTGCTGTCATCCATTATTTTTTATTTTTTATTTTTGGAAAGAGCAAATTACAGGAAACAATGCCCATACTGTGGGCATGTAATGTACAAAATGCAGAAGGATCTTAATTTCATACAGAAGGGAGACTTTTCTGTAGAATTTAAGCATGGTTGTATTTTTTTCTTTCTGTTAAGTCTGTAATTAAAACGAATCTATTTTAGCCTTTCAGCTTGACTTCCGTGAGATCGAGGTAATTGCCTGCTACGTCAAAAAAGAAAGACTGACTAGTACTGAGATCAATCTCTGCTCCTTTTCTTACTCGAAATCGAATCTTTAATTCAAAAGATAAGTTCTTAAGAAATAGGTAGGACAGACAGCTATTGTCCGAAATTTTTATAAATATACAAAACTCCAAATTAATTTAACAATCTATACATTTTTTATATTAATTTCCAAATCTATCCAAACCACTGACACTGTCAGCGGTTTCAGAAGCCAGAACCGCTGACTCTGTCAGCGGTTTTAGAAACCTAGAACCGCTGACCCTGTGAGCGGTTTTAAGCCAAGCACGATTTTTGATGCTTTCTGCACACTTTTTGAAACAACAGACGACTCAGATTAAAACACTGTTGGTAATCATTACAGAGTTGCGCAGTTTCATCCAAATTGTATTTAATATAATTTTTCATTTAATTATTTTATTTAATTAGAAAATATTATAATTTATTTATTTTTTATATTAAAATATTAGAAATATTTTAATATATATTTTTTAAATTAGATATAATACCATATAATTTGATTTATTAAAAAGACTTAAACAAATAATCTGGATCAATATTTTTCGGATCGAATTTTTCATGGCTGTAAGAAAAATTAAAATATTTCTTTGTGTGTAATTAGAAAAAAATAAAAATACTTTGAATCTAAATTATTGATCACGGTTCAAAAGTCACTTCTAGATAAATACAGAAAATATTATTGTCTTTCTATTTTAAAAAAAATAAAATTTTAACAAAATTTTGCCCCATCAATGTATGTTAGATATTTTGTTAAAATTTTATTTTTTCAAAAATAGAAAGATAATAATATTTTCTGTATTTACCTAGAAGTGACTTTTGAATCGGGATCAATAATTCAGATTCAAAGCATTTTTATTTTTTTCTAATTACACACAAAGAAATATTTTAATTTTTCTTACAGCCATGAAAAATCCGATCTGAAAAATATTGATCCGGGTTATTTGTTTAAGTCTTTCTAATAAATCAAATTATATGGTATTATATCTAATTAAAAAAAATATAAAAATATTTCTAATATTTTAATAGAAAAAATAAATAAATTATAATATTTTCTAATTAAATAAAATAATTAAATGAAAAATTATATTAAATTCAATTTGGATGAAACTGTGCAACTCTGAAATGATTACCAACAGTGTTTTAATCTGAGTCGTTCGTTGTTTCAAAAAGTGTGCAGAAAACATTAAAAATCGTGCTTGTCTTAAAACCACTCACAGAGTCAGCGGTTCTAGGTTTCTGAAACCGCTGATACTTGGATAGATTTGAAAATTAATATAAAAAATATATAGATTGTTAAATTAATTTGGAGTTTTGTATATTTATAAAAATTTCGGACTATTGTCCCTGCTTATTTATCTGTCAAGAAAAGGGTTTAAAAAGAAGGATATTTTTTATACGTGTAATATTTGTTTTCTTTCCATCGGAATCCGCGCACCAGAGGACATGAAACTTGTTCCGATTTTTTAACCTGTAGCACTTAAAATAAACAAAATTGAATAAATAACTTTATTTTCGGAAAATCTTGGAACATAGCAATGACGTCTTTTTTCACAGCTAAGTATATATATTATTTTGGGTGATAACAATACCTGTGGTACAGTAGCTGTATCCGCACCATAACTATCATAATTATTTGAGAGGACTGCAAAAACTCCAGCACTGAAATATTTATACATATAAGGTGACCAATTTTTATGTAAATAATTGTCTCTTCAATTAAATATCTCAAATGTACATGCACCATAAATACATGTGGGGTACTACCACTCAAGTTACAGGGGGCATACACATTTTAAGAGGTTTTTTTTTCTCCGTTCAATCTCGTCTATATTTCTGACGATCTGTGAGGAATTTTGCATATTTAAAATCACGAACGTTTTTTTTTTCCTACACAAGTATTTATACCCATATTTGTATGTATTTTTTTTACATATGACATTGGATGACGTTTGAAAGTATTAATATCAAGTACTGCAAGTATTTATACCTATGCGCTGAAATATTTATACCTATGTGGTCAACTATTTTTGTTAGAGGAAGATTGACACGAGAATGATTGGAGAAAGTTGATGCGGTGATACGGGGTCCCCACTACTTCATTCGAGAAAGGTTGGTGCGAGAACGATTGGGGGATTGAAAAATTAATGATCATAACAAGTTACGCATCAAAGTATTAATATCTTATTTTTCAAGTGTTAATATCTTATTTTTAAAGTATTTATATCTATGAATGTTGATGCGGGGATAAGTGCGGAGACGGAAAAATGGAGGACCATATAATTAGTGGGCACCATAGAGGAAGAGTATTGCAGGGATTTTAGAATAATAATTAGTGGGAGCCATAGTGGATAAATTGGGTGTGGGGATTTTGGAGTACTGGACTGAGGGTACTCAAATAATTATTCTATGTTTTTTACTCGGACGCTACTGTTTTAGCATCCTGATCAGTTTTTTTTATTGTAAACATGTTTTAGTCAGTATAAAATTAAAAACATAAGAAATAATTACTTTTAAAATAAACAATTTTCAATTAAAGTGATATTATTTGTCAATAATATTTTTTGCATAATTTATTTGTTACTAATTAAATTCTCAAACAATTGATGTGTTATAGTTGGTAGAACAAAAATAATCATGAAAAATAATATTTCAAAAATATTTAATTACTTACTACAAAATATGAACTAAGTTTTATAATTTTATCGTTTTCTTTATTTTCTTATCAGGCACAATGAATAATGAATAAGTACATTGAAATATATATATTTTTTTGTTCTAGATGAAAACAAATTAGAAATCCTGCAGCTAATAAAATCGTTTTCTTCATTTTTCCATTCTTCATGCAATTATCGACTAAAAGATGTTGTGAATCAATGTGACCTGTTTGGAAATAAATCGAAGTCATTCAATCTAAATCAAAATTTACGTGAATAATATTAAAATTCAAACAAATCAAGTGTGTATGAATTTTTAATACTGATTAAATGATTTCGATCAGCTGGCATCAAATCAAATTCGATCTGATGCCTGTGAGACAGCTAGCATCCGCTCCATTTTGTTGCACCCATGTATTCCCTTGTCAAGAAATAATAATTTACCGTTTAAAATGTACACCTTATTTGTTATTTCATCGTCAGAGTAATGATAATAAGAGTAGAACTAGGGTCCTCCTCATTACTAAGCATCTTTGCGAACTCAACTCTAAAATCTATCGAATTGACTTCAAATGACGAATCTAAATCGTTGAAATCTTTCTACCTTATGAGTGATGCGTCTAAATGTGAAAATTTTAAAGTTTCGAATTAATTAGTATAATGTCAAGTGGTCAAAATTAGAAGGTTTATAAATTAATTTTAATTTTTTGGATACCTTTTGACTACTTGACTCTATACAAAATGAATTTGAAGTTTTAAATTTTTTACATGTTGACGCATCACTCGTAAAGTAGAAAGATTTCAACGGTTTGAAGCTAATTCGATAGGTTTTAGAGTTTAGTTCACAAACAAGCTTGTTGAACTTAGGGGCACCCTAGTTCTACTCATGATAACAATATCCGAGAAGAACAATTTAGTAGAGTATATGTTACTATGTTTAACGTGAATTAGTTTATATTAGGAGCTAATATTTTAATTTTTAAAGTTCAAACAGTCGATATGAGCCGTTGAACATGATCTTCATATGAAAATATATTTACAAATTAAATTTTACGCTATTAGAAATATATTACTATTTTTGTGGGAGATAGGAGTAGGTCCGATGGGCATCGGACCTACTTTTAGGTTCAATTAGCTCTAACACCGTACGATTGTCATTGAGATTTGTGTGCACGAAAACTGAAAAATACTTACACGGATTTTAATGAGTTCACACGAATCTTGATGCAGATCTAATGGTCATTTCACCCATCAAAAAAAGTAGGTCCGATGGGCATCCAACCTACTCTCAATTCTTTTTTGTGGATAGATAAAAAATCACTTGATAAAAAAAGTTGTACAAAAGCATAAGAAAGAAATAGTTTTTTTTTCTTTAACCATATCTTCCGTAATCCATATTGTTAGGATTCGGATTAGAGTCGTTAATATAAATTTTATAATGTTTTTCTGCAACTTCACCGCCATTTATCTCTGAGTCTGTGATTTCGGACTCTCCTGTGTATTAGCTCTTGTGCGGTTATGCGCTTCCAACTCACCGCCAGATATGTCTGTTTAAAGGTTAGCAAAAAAAAAACTCATAGCGTATGAATAGCTTGTGATTCGTCTCTGATTTGATCAGTCTGTTCAATAGTGGATTGGATTATTAACGAACTAGTTTGGTATGAAATTAACAAGCTGCGTTAGGATCTAGCTCGACCCATAACGAGCTAGTGTGTAGTAGTTGAATACATGTTGTTTAATTAGATCTGTTCAGATTTAGGATTTAACTACCACTCTCAGTCCTATAATTTCATATTTTCATTCTCGACTCTCTCTGCCTCGTGCGGCGCCTCATACCCTCACCTCAATCCCCGATTCTCCATTGCCATCCTCCTCCTCCGTGACTCCATAGTCCATCCATCGTTCTCTACCTCTTGTTTAATATTTTTGAATTTGTATGATAGCAATCTAATAAAGTCCAGTGAGCTCGTAAGTTAGCTTGATCTAGTTCGAACTGACTTGTCACAATTTCAAACTGAGATTTTAATTTGGATATCGGTCTGAAATTAATAAGTTGAGTTAGGACCTAGTTCGTTGCCAACCCTAGTCTGGTATATCACATACAATATATTTGCACAAGATTACGTTATCTCATATTTCATATTCACTTCCATTCACTTTAAATTCGTGATTTAGAGACTTATGTATATGTTGACAACTTCTCTTTAACATTTTAAAGTTTCCTTTTCTGTTTAATTCTTTCTGACACTGGTTATATAGCGAGAATTAGTACATGGTTTAACCTCATTTTACTTCACTACTTATCCTTTATCAAACTTTTAAGACATTTTTTGTTAATTAAGCTTTCTTAATTTTTAATCTTTCTATAGATTTAAAGGAGGTCAATTTTAATTTATCTTTAAATTTCTTCAACTAAAGATATCCTGTAGTTATATTTCATCTCTGGTAAGAGAACGGAGTGGGCCCGATGCCTATCAGACTACTTTTAACTTCAACGAGCTCTATGACCGTTCAATTCATCTTAAGATTTGTGCGTACGAAAATCAAAACAAACACCCGAGACATTTAAAACATTGCGTATGAATCTGAATACATATTGAACAGTAATTAAATCCGTTAAACCAAAGTAGGTCCGATACCCATCGGAGCTACTCTCAAGTCCTCTTGTAACTACTCATCCTCCCTTCGAATTCAGATCACAAAGTAACTCAAATTTTGATTTTAGATCTGGACCTTGACACGAATATTAAAGAATTATGTACATTATAACTCCAATCAGATTGATCGGATTCCGATTGGACGGCGCAGATCTAAACTAAAAATTTGAGTTACATTTTTCCCGGCATTTTTTTCCATAACCAAAAAAATAAATAATATAATATTAATAACCAAATTTTAAAATTTATTTTATCCATAATCAAACCGCCCAAATGTGGGGCGGTCCACTGTGCAGACCAAACCGCCCCCCTGTGGGGCGGTCTACCCTCAGACCAGCCCCACCGTGGGGCGGTCTGATATATTTTTTTTTTTTAGGATCTGAATTTTCAATCTAAATAATGAATGTATTTTTTTGAAATTATAGATATGAAATAAATGGGTAACTTGACTAATCTGGTGCTTCGAAAACTCAGACATCGCTCGCAGGGGGCGGCAGCCCCCCTGCCACCTCCCGCATACTCCTAGAATCAGGTTCACACATATAACAATAACGATAATGCAATATATGCCTGCGCATGCTTTACAAAAACAGGCGTAACTTTCAATCCGACCGTCAGATCGAGCTGAAATTTGAACTGGAGATCCACAGCTCAAGGACGGATCTGAAATAGGTCTATAGACCCATTTCGCCAAGGATCGCTTCGGATTCGTGATCCGAAGTTGTTTTAAGGGACTTTTGGATGTTTTTCTATAATTTTAGACTTTTGTGGGTTTTTATGTAATTTCCGTTTTTTAGAGTTTGATATTTAAGACAGATTATTAAGCAGTTTATATCAAATTTCTAAGAATCTGTGTGATCTCAAACAAAATTCCTCTTTTCCATTTTTTTTGCAATTTCTGTGTTGCTTCGTGCATCAATACATACATTAATTATATATAGCTTGTGCATTTTATTGATAGTCCTTTCTTTGTTGGTATTCTTTGTTGGTCAAGTTATCCATTTATTTCATATTTATAATTTCAAAAAAATACATTCATTATTTAGATTGAAAATTCAAATCCTAAAAAAAAAAAAAAAAAAAATATCAGACCGCCCCACAGGGGGGCGGTTTGGTCTGCACAGTGGACCGCCCCACATTTGGGCGGTTTGATTATGGATAAAATAAATTTTAAAATTTGGTTATTAATATTATATTATTTATTTTTTTGGTTATGGAAAAAAATGCCGGACATTTTTCTAACTCTTCCGAATTCGGATCACATATAGTGTAATCTGATCCGACCCTTTATTAACGCGGTTTAGAATATCTCACCCAGTCAGCCGGTTTCGCTCTCATTTTCTTGATTACTTTTAAACCCGTTTAGGTCATATTCTGGCCTTCTCCACCTCCTCCGACTAGACTTAAAACCCTAGCGCAGCCTCGCCGCCGTCCGATCATCTGTTTTGGTTGCGACAACCCCTTTTATCGTCGAGGTACTCTCTCTGTCTCTCGCTCTCTTCTGACCTCTCTGGAGCTTTGTGTGAGCATACTGATATATTTTTGCGTGTGATCGGACTCGTAATGTAGGCTTCTTAATTTTTATGGCCGAAGTTATCCTCTTTGCTTATCTCTTTTTTTTTTTTCGAGATTTATGTTTTTCCATCTGATTCCGAATTTTGGATATCCCTGATTTATAATTATGAATTTTTAAAAGAAATTCATTACTTAGGTCACTGATATCACTGATTTTGGGATAAGTTCACGCCTTTTCTAAATCTTTCATCGTCTAATACAGGGGATATAGCAAGCCTAATGGGGGGAAAGGAAGCTACTAACGCTGCTGACGCTGCTGAGAAGATTGAAGAACTTAAAATAACAGTGTCAGAAGAAAGTAAATGTGTTGGTTCGAGTTCAGTTAAAGTGGACATTGATGCTAATTCCAATGCTAATGGAGTAGGTGATGATGAGGAGGATGATCAAGCTCAGTCTCAAGATGCTGCCCCCGGTAAATTACTTGAAAGAAAACACATCCAATGTGTGTAATTGTACATCATAATTTATATTTGTTACTGTATCTTACTTGCGGAATTTTTTTTTACAACAGGAGCTGCTAAGAAAAAGAAGAAGAAAAATAAATCAAAGTGAGCATCCTTCTTGACACCTCTATTATCTTCCCTTGTTATCAGTGGCTGATTAGTCTGGTCAATGTTTGGTATTATTCTAAATGGTGTAGTTAAAAGTGTCATTAATGGTTCTTGTAGAAAAAAGAAAGATCCTCTTGAGCAGACTGATCCGCCATCAATCCCTGTTGATGAACTCTTTCCTTCTGGCGAATTTCCTGAAGGTGAAATCCAACAATATAAAGATGAGTATGTTTTCTTCCCTTTATACATTTTTTTTATAATTTTTGGGGATTATTGCAAATTGCAATCTTGTTTGCAGGTAGCAGTGGCACCCAATATTTTGTTGCTAACAAGTAAACCTATAGTATTTGGCCATTTGCTAAAAATACTCACGCAGTAGGTGAGTGTGACGAAATTACATTAATTGTTAATGATTCTGCCCTTACTTTAACGAGTCCTTTCTTTCCCAAGTTCAGTATGCACTAAGGTCAAAATAAAATTCTCCTTCCCATAACAAGGACATCTAAGTTAGGGTGAATCATTTGTTAGCAGTTTGACTGAAGTAATAATGGTAGAGTTGGTCAAATTTGGAATATACACTTGAATTGACTTTTTTTTTTTTACTAAGAGGTGTAATTTGTGTGTGTATGAAACTGTTGGGTTTTAGTTGTATATGGCATTTGCTGTGATATTAGGAAACTCAATCAAATGGTGCTCATAAATATCTCGAAGAATTTTCTTCCTAGATTGTAAAAAATGCAACTGTTCAATAATGTTTTTCTTTTGTTTTTTGCATGGATTGTAGTAACTTGTGGCGAGTGACATCAGAAGAAAAGAGAGAATTAGAGCGCCTTCAAAAACCTATTTACAGTTCTGTCCGCCGAGCAGCTGAAGTCCATAGACAGGTTCTTTACTTTCCTAAATCTAATCTCTTCCTTTGAGATTATCCTTAACAAACTACATTTCTAACGCATCTTCTGCAACACCAAAATAAGACTACCTCAAGATTCTCTCTCACTCTCTCTCTCTCTCTCTCTCTCTCTCTCTCTGATAAAAGTGGGAGGAATCCCACCGATTTCGTTCAAATCAACAGATCAAAAGAGAAGGGCACCAAGCATTTGATGCCTATCCCTTGGAAAAGTCTAAGAAAAGTCTACATCAAATACAGCTATTACAAAAGCTGATGTGCCTTAGAAAAGTCTAATCCATTACACAAAAGCATGTGAAACACAATCCATCCACAAACTAGCAATATAGTCACTTGGTGGTTCCTGGCCCATACCCTTCAAGATTCTCTCAATGAATAACAGTTTTGAAGCATTTTTTGTGATCCTAAAATGGATTTTTTTTAAAAATATAAAGGTGAGGAAGTATATGCGAAGCATATTGAAGCCCGGAATGTTAATGGTGGATATGTGTGAAACTTTAGAGAATATGGTGAGAAAGCTTATTAAAGAGAATGGGCTTCAAGCTGGCATTGCCTTCCCCACTGGTTGCTCCCTAAATTGGTGATTTGTTTTCACTTTATCTTTTTTCCAGTTTTATAAGTAGTGTTCTTTACAGAAATTGTATTCATTCAATTGTGTATAACTTCACCCTTTTCTTTCAATATTTATAGGGTGGCGGCGCACTGGACTCCTAACTCTGGTGATAAAACTGTGTTGCAGTATGATGATGTTATGAAGTTAGATTTTGGCACACATATTGATGGTAATATTTAATTACTAGTGTCTCCCCTAATTGTTATGAGCATAATTAATCTCATTTGCTTCCTTATAGGATACATCGTCGACTGTGCATTTACTGTTGCATTCAACCCCATGTTCAATCCATTGCTTGAGGCTACAAAAGAGGCTACCAACACAGGAATTAAGGCAAGGAAACTTAATTCTTTGCATGCGGAGCTCATTTCATTCTTTGGTTTCCTATTATCTGTCCTTAATATTTGACTGATATTATTTGTTTTGTAGGAAGCTGGGATAGATGTGAGGCTATGTGATGTTGGAGCTGCAATCCAAGAGGTCATGGAATCCTATGAAGTTGAAATCAATGGAAAGGTTTTTCAAGGTTAATTTTCTTTCTTGTTTCCTTCTTGAATATTATCTTACCTTTTTGGAATAGTGATTTGAATGTTTGTTGTTTCACTGGAGATGACATTTTTTTCTGTAATTTTATTGTAGTGAAAAGTGTTAGGAACCTGAATGGACACAGCATCGGGCCATACCAGATCCATGCTGGTAAATCAGTACCAATTGTAAAAGGTGGGGAACAAACAAAAATGGAGGAAGGCGAATTTTATGCTATTGAAACTTTTGGCTCTACAGGTTGGTCTTTTCATTATATAATGGGAGTGTGTTTCTATTGTCTTAAAGTGAATTGACTAATTTTATAACAAAATCTTCCATTTGGTGAAATATATGAATTACGGAATTCTGTGTAAATTATGTTTGTTCGTTTAGTGGGGAAAAAGTAAATCCAAATGGTGGTGGAAATTTGGTCCGTCTGCTTCTATTAATTTACAGGTTTTACTATGTAAATGAATAATTCTTAACCTCCCTTCTAGTGTATTGAGATCGGCTATTATGAGGGTGCGTTTGGATGAATCAAGAATAGTAGCAAGGATAGAACTATTCTCAATTTTAAGATAGTAGCTATTCCAACATTTTGTTGGAATAGTAGAATAGGCTATCTCATAAAAAACAAACAAAGAATAGTGACTATTCGCTAATCCAAACACACCCAAATGCCGGATAGTAGCTCAGAATAGTGCTAATCCGGAATAGTAGCTATTCTTCACCCATCCAAACGCACCCTAAATGAATAAAGTTATTTCAAGCATACAATTGTATGCTCGAAATGACTTTATTGTGTTCACAGCAATCAAAGATGATTTCCAATTTTTGTCTGACAAAAATGCCATACCTATTAGTGGAGAGCCACTTGCTGAAAATTATTGAAATCGAGAACATACAATTTTTAAACAAAATGAAATTATGATTGGTAGACAGCTGTTTAATTTTTAATTTTTTTTTTGTTATCAGTGTTTAGTTGCACTAACTGGAATGGTTTTTCAGGCAAAGGATTTGTAAGGGAGGATCTGGAATGTAGCCATTACATGAAGAACTTCGATGCTGGACACATACCACTTCGTTTGCCTAGAGCCAAGCAACTTCTTACAACTATAAATAAAAACTTCTCTACTTTGGCTTTTTGCCGACGGTATTTAGATCGTATTGGTGAGAGCAAGTACCTCATGGCTCTCAAAAATCTCTGTGATACTGGCATTGTCCAGGTAAGTGTGCTAGATTATTTTTATTGAAATTTATGATAAATGTTTATTTTGAAATGACTTATGGTCGTAAAGTTTAATGTCTGTGAAGCAAAATATTAGTCTATTGTTTGAGACAATAGGGATTTGCAGCATCCATAAATCTTTTAGTACATCAAAGATATACAAGTGTCCCCTTTCGATATTTGGGGTCGATGCTGCAAAGTGATGGTGAGATTGATGAAGATGTGAGCCATAGAATACGAGCGGGGTGGGTGAAATGGTGCCAGACATCTGGCATCCTATGTGACAGAAAAGTCCCACAAAAACTCAAAGGCAAGTTTTACAGGACGGCGATCAGACCCATGATGTTGTATGGTGCAGATTGTTAGGCTACTAAAAGACAACATGTCCAGAAGATAAGCGTAGCAGAGATGCGTATGTTGCGGTGGACCTATGGACATACAAGACGCG
This sequence comes from Carex cristatella, assembly GCA_024447775.1. NCBI lineage: Eukaryota > Viridiplantae > Streptophyta > Magnoliopsida > Poales > Cyperaceae > Carex > Carex cristatella. The sequence goes on from JAJHPF010000022.1 coordinate 5,823,151, forward strand.
ACCGATATACATTATAAACTTGGAGTGGCACCGATTGAAGAGAAGCTCGTCCAACACCGCTTGAGATGGTTTGGACATCTCCAACGGAAGCCAAGGCGGCAATGCGTACTGAAATTATACGTTGTATCGAAAACACAAGGAGAGGCAGAGGTCGGGTAAGATTGACATGGGAGGAAGCAGTAAAAGAGACTTGAAGGAATGAAATATATTCAAGGAGCTGACTTCAGACATGAGTGTGTGGAAGTTAGCAATTCACGTATCAGAACTGTGACTTAGGAAATATTATTTTAGGCGTGTTTAGGGGTAGTTTTATAGGCTTTAGGCCATATGACTAGGGACATGGGTTTAAGGACATAGAACTTAGGACTTTGACCTCTACTATTTATAGTGTAGGCATTATATAATTATTACTATTATTGGTGGTGCCATTATTACTATTATTGGTGGTGCCATTATTACTATTAGTCTATGTTGCATGGGTACGGATACATACGGGTATCGTATCGGATACGATACGTAAATTTTCAAAAATCAAGGATATGATACGCCTATTATATATGTTATTTTTTTTCTTATTTTATATATTGTATTTAGATAATCACAACTTAAAACAAATTTGCACAAAAAATAATAGCTGAACCTAAGTGTCAATTAAATTGTGCATTTGTTAGATCATAATACGTGTGATACTCCAGTGCAGTGGTTATGGGTTTTAATACTCAATTGGACTTACAGTACATGTTCGACGTGCCTCCTTTGTCTTCCTTTAGCCTTCTTTAACTCTTAATTCTACTGAACATCTCCCCCCTTTGCTTGGATTAAAGCAGTTCCTTTAGACCAAATCTTAAGCCAACTCAACCCCCGCCTTAAGAATTGAACTCCTTAAGAGCCTCCTTTAGAAGCTTTTTGAGCAACTTTTGGACGCTTTTAACCTCATCTACACATTTTCTAAAGGAGCTCCTTTGCCTTTATTATTATTTTACTATCTTCTTCCCAACACCCAACACGGGTCCCAAGATACGGAGACCAATGCTAACTCCTAATTTAGAAAATTGCATTTCAAATCTTTTGGATCACTTGTACCAGTCGGTACCATTGAGGATGTGGAATGATACATAACAAAAATGCATGAGGGTAATTTGGTATTTACATACTATAATATATACTTTATTCACACTAAGTCTTCATTTTTAATCCCCACATCTCCCCAAACATATTCTCCTTAGTAAGGATTAAACTTTTTAATCCTCCACCCTTAAGGAGGGCTGCTGAACATGGCCACAGGGTTCGAATCATGCGACTGAAGAAAAAAAGTTAATTTGCCTCTGGTGTTTGCACGGTTCATAAGTGTGGGTTGCTTTCTCTACTTCTCCGCTCGATGTATGTGCGGCTAATGAGCGCGGGCTGCGTATCCAGCTGTATTGAGGCTGTTTCAACCCTTATTGGAGCGGTTTCAGACGTATCGGCGACCGTATCCAGTAGTTAAAGATACATCAGCTCACTTGATACGCTAGCTGGTGTATCCGACACGTATCGTGGTCGTATCGGATGCGTATCCATATCCGATACACACTCGATACGGGTATGGAACCCATATAGGAGAATCGGAGTAACATAGCTACTAGTAGTACTACTATTACTATTTTATGACTATTTACTTCACCTTGTGACTACGATTGGGTTTCATTTCTAGCCTACCCGAACTTGTTTGGGACTAAAGGCTTGGTTGTTGCTGTTGTTGTGAAGGTATACAAGTGTCCCACAAATAGGGGCGTTCATCGGTTCGATTTGGTTGAAATCGAACCGAACTAGGCTAACCAAAGTTATAATTCAGTTTCAAAAATAGAACCGAATCGAACCGATTTAGCATTGCAACCAAACCGAACCGAACCAAAGTTTTATTTCGGTTTGTTTGGTTCAAACCGAAATATATTAATTTTTTTATTTAAAGCAATTGTTTTGTAATAAACCGAAGTATATTAAGAAATAAATCGAGGTATTAAAAAATAAATCAGGATATTAAGAAATAAACCGAAGTATTTAAAGCAATTGATTAAGAAATAAACCGGGGTGGTCCGGACCAAATTCATAATATATAAAAGTTCGGTCAGTTCGGTTGTTTCGGTTTTGAAATTTTCCGAACCGAACCAAACCGAAGTTATAATTCAGTTTTAAAAAACAAACCGAACCGAACCAATAAACCGAAAAAACCAAACCGTTTAAACCGATCTAATTCGGTCTGGTCCAAAACCGATTAAACCGGATCCAATGAACACCCCTACCCACAAAACCTTGAAGATGTCACTTATATACGACCATTCCATTATTGTTATTTATAAGCACCACCGCAGACCTCATGGCTTGAAACCAGCCAAGCTGGATATTTCAGAAGCCAAGCCTTGTGGTAACTGGAATTTTGCAAATTGGAGATGATAATTTAGTAATTTCCACAGAGCTATATAATGACAAACACGCTGTGTATCTGAGGCGTCCTTTATTTAAGATTGAACTCTGTCATTCTATTGCATTATAAAAAAAATATGGACACTAGTGCCTTCTTAGAAATAAAAAATCATGAAAACCTTACCTTGATCTGGAATGCAATTTTTTGGGTGCTTGGATAAAATAAGAGTTTCTATATGGGCCAGTGAAGAAAAATTATATTATATAAAGGCAAAATTGCCACATTTGGTGGACTTGCTTGCTGCAAATAAGATATTAGGTGTTCTTTGCATAAACAGAAAAAAAATGTTGATATTATTTTGTTATTTTTATAAAGCATTGACGCATCCCTAATATGCATGTAATGTATTGTGGCAGCCATATCCTCCTCTGTGTGATACAAAAGGAAGCTATGTGTCACAGTTTGAGCACACCATTTTACTTCGACCTACTTGCAAAGAAGTTATATCTCGCGGCAACGATTACTGAGACTCTTTATGAAGTCTTGCAGTTTTGCATTTGAAGATGTTATGTTCGCTAATGTATGATATACCGTTAGATGTGTTTGTAATGTGGTCGTTCTTATTGGATTTGGATAGTTTATGTTTGAGGATGTGTCAGGTGATGATTCATTTGAAATTCCAAATTCAGTATCAATAATTCAAAGTGGGATAATTACTTGTGTTGCTATCCTTTGTGACCATTAAAATAGTGCTCTTGTATTTCATAGTACCGTACTATTCTGGGTGGAAAGAAGGCTTGTTGGATTCATTCTGTTGATTTCAAGTTAAGTTTTTAACATCACGATGGTTCAGAATTGGGTATTGTGTTAGCATAGTCTATCATCCCAAGAATAACATTGACACGTATGGTGCTTTTATAATTTTAAGATTTCTGATTAATATCTGATATTATGCTAGCAAAAAAAAAAAGCGAAAGGCACGAGGTGCAAAAGCCGTAAATTTGTCTGAGGTGCAAAAAAGCGCGTCCTGAGTAACATAATGCCTAATTTGGTATTGCTACCATTTTGAATAAATTTAGCGTAGAATACAAATGCGTTTTATTCTATAGAGTACCATAGTCTGACTCTATATATATATTCACATTACTCTTTGTTTTCATCTGCTAGAATCAATATCAGTATCAGATTTATTGATATCAGATTTATTGATATCTTGTATAGAAAAGTGAACATTTCATTTAAATGCTAATTAAATTTTGTTGTTGTCATTGACATCTGCTCACTATACATACAGTTCTAGTGCAGTACCAGGAGTATGCATTTTTCTCAGATGCCGTAACTAATAAATAATAAATCTGATGTATTCAAAAGTCATTACACACGGAAAATATAACCTTAATCACTACATCAATTCAATTCTAGCTCTTGAATTAATGGACGTTCAAAATATATCAAACTGCACAAACGAATATAAAACTGTTAGTGCAGTGTATGAAGAAGAATAAATTTGCAGTCTTTCGTTTCTCGAATTTCACATTTGGTGGTCAAATAATTAAAAAAAATTCATGTTAATATTGTTTTTCTGATTTGCATATAAATCAAGAAAATCTTAGTGATAATTACTTTTGGACATATCTAGATCTTAAGAAGAATACAAGTTCAGAGGTTTACTTTCCATTAAGTTTTGAGTTGTTTCTTCATTTATTTCTTTCTCGTTAGATTTATTCAAAATTTAATGTTTGATTATCATCAAAGTACTTAAATTCTTTGTTTTATTTGTTCTTAATGTTAGAGTTTTGTAGGCCAAAGAATAATGAGAAAGGCAGAAAGAGACAGTACAAAATAAACTTAATTTTCTTACTTGATGATCTCTCTTACATGAATCCTATCATATAACAACAACAACAGAAAAAGACACATAGTCCGATGATCCAAATTTCAATTGTGATTATTATGTATAATCAATATTTTTTTGAAGTCAACATGCAATAATTAGTTTTTTCACCAACTCCTTATAGAGCTTGACAGCCTCAACACCTAACCGAGTATATATTTACAATAACATTAATTCATGGATAGAGATCCATAGCGCAGTCAACACCAAACCTAATGGAGTAGGATATATTTTGTAACCATAATTCATCATATGTTTTCTACTTTTCCCTCTTATTTACTAAAATCAACGCTGGCTATAAGGTGAAGGTTGTACTTTTGTTTTTCTAAATTGGAATATTGAGACTTGTAGATTTAGTTATATTGTTATCAATGTTATCAGAATCAGACCGGTCTTCGATATTTTATGGCTTCAGGGCAACGATTTATTGGTCGGACCGGTTAACCCAAATTGCTGGTTTTTTTAAGTTGTTGAGTTTAATAATGAGTTGATTACTTCTTACTTTACTAAAATATCGATTACAATAATATTATTTGAATAAAGCTTAATTTGAACAGCATTAATTGCATGAACAATCTAAATAATATATATATATATATATATTCGCCAATTCAAATTGGTATATACCATTTTATATATAATTTATTTTCAATTAACACCAATACGTCATGAGTTCCATATCAGCTCTTGCCAGCACAACTTTTAAAGCCAATATTATATTTATTGTTGATTTAAGACTTTGAAGTTCTCAGTGGTTGGTGATTGACATAGACTGAATGCATACTAAAACTGATTGCACAACATTGAGTAGTTAGGCATGCATCCCGAAATATTGTACCCCTAAAATTTACCTAGTTATTTCTCGAAACCCTAGTTATTTCATAATTCATGGCATATATACCACAATCTTAGAATGCTTTGTCACAGTAACACAAACCAACATATTTAGTATTAAAAAAAATTCGGCAGTAATTTTAATATGTAATCCAATATGTATTTTAAGAACCACACATCTGTTTGAAAATATAATTCAATATGTGCTCCTGGAAGCAATTACAAAAAATGGTACCGAATTTTTGTATATGAAATACTCTAATATGAGTTGACATTCTAAATGAGACAAATCATTGAAAGAGCAATCAATTTTGGTAGCAGTTTTAGTATGCATGCAGTCTAAATCGATCACCAACCACTAAAAATATTCAAGTCTTAAATCAACAATAAATATAAATATTTTTAGATAACTAACTACTCAATTGTTGTGCAATCAGTTTTGGTAACAGTTCTAGTATGCATGCAATAAATATAATATTCATCAAATCTCACTATTACAATTAATACTATGCATCACCAAACGGCTAATCACTAACATTTTTGGTAATAAACTGTTAGACTATGTCAAATTGATAAATAGGTAGTCAAACTTATCATCAACACAGTTTATTGAAAGAGAATCCACTTTCACCAACAGTTCACTAACGGTATTTCATGTAGATATATAATTGGTGAATATGCACCGTTATTAGCAATTGTTCTTTTAAATGAACCCTTAATGAATTATAGTCCATTAAGAGGTTCTATTTGAATACTTCGATTAGTCACGCAGTCCAAGTCAATCACCAAATAATTAATGAAATATACCGTTAAGAGGTTCGATATTCCAAGTGCAAGTTTTGTTTCAATTTGGAAACTAGCTTCCAAATTAATGAAATTTTGTTTCTATGTTGTATTTTTGAACCTCATAATGGATTTTTTTAATTAACACCTTCTATTGACTTGGAATACATGCCAAATGGAAGTTTTCGTATTTAAAGCTAATATTATATTTATTGTTGATTTAAGACTTAGAAGTTTTCAATGGTTGGTGATTGACATAGACTCCATGCATACTAAAATTACTACCAAAACTGATTGCACAACATTGAGTTGTTAGGCATCTCTATAAATAGTGTTACATTGGCATGTTACATTGGCAAGACCACTTTGAGAGGAAAAAAAATGGGACAAGACAATATGACCACTGTTCAAGGCAAGGCTACGGTTCTTGCAATTGGCACAAGCAGTGCCTCCAAACTTCATCAATCGGTCGATTATCCCGACTACTACTTTAAGTTTACTAAGAGCGAGCACCTTAAAGAACTCAAGCGAAGTTCACTAGAATATGTAAGCACTTGCCTTATCCCTTTGCTTCAATCTTCTAACCGTTGCAACAATTTTACTTTTAGAATAAATTTGAAAAATTGCTTAATAATTTTTTTGTCGATTGCAGGTAGCGGGACGCAGATTCAAAAACGTCACTTTTATTTAACAGATGAGATGCTCAAGGATCACCCCAACCTAGCAACAGTAACTCAAAATGAGGAATCGTTAGACAGCAAGGACAATTTCCTTGCTCCGTGGGTGACGAAGCTAGCAAAGGAAGCAGCCGAACAGGCCTTGCGCGAGTGGGGCCAACCAAGGTCAAGAATTACCCACCTCATTTTCCACACTGCGACTGGCTGTTTTCACTTACCTGGTCCAGACTACCAATTGGCCAAGCTTTTGGGACTTGAACCCACGGTGAATCGCTACATGCTTTTCCTCCATGGTCGCTATGGCGGTGGTGCCGTGCTTCGCCTGGCAAAAGATTTAGCTGAGAACAACCCTGGTGCTCGCGTCCTTGCTATCTGCTCAGAGAGCACTCTCAGCCTATTTACCCATCCATCTGAAACTTCAAGGGATGCCCTCGTTCCCCAGGCTTTGTTTGGCGATGGCGCTTCAGCGGTCATTATTGGTTCCAACCCGGACATATCTGTTGAGCAACCATTCTATGAGATTCTCTCAGCAGGCCAATCTCTCATTCCCGGCTCGAGAGGATTACGTTGGCGGCCGCATCACTAAGTCAGGCTTAATGATGTATTTGGAACCCCTCTTGTACCAATGCATGTCAACAAAAACATTCAAAAGTCTCTCTCTAAATCGTTCGAACCTCCGGGTATATCGGATTGGAATTCTCTCTTTTGGATTGTGCACCCCGGTGGACCGAAGATTCTAGATGGAATAGAGACCGAGCTCAAGCTAGAGAAGGAGAAGTTGTTTGCATCCGGGCACGTGTTAACAGAGTACGGTAACATGATGAGTGGTAGTGTGTTTTTTGTCATGGATGAGATGAGGAAGAGGTCAAGGAAAGAAGGAAAGACCACCACCGGCAAAGGAGCAGAAATTGGGGTGCTTTTAGGGTTTGGTCCGGGCATTACGATCGAAACAACTTGTTCTCCGTGCCTTTCCAGTGACGATTTGATAGATATCAAGCTCTGCAAGTGCCGGGTTGCATTATCAAGTACCAGTAAGTTTCATGCAAGTTATGTAATGGAGTGGATATGATGTTTTTATTTTTTATTTTTTTATATGAATATTATGTTACGTTGTGTGATGTTATTTCCTGCTATATATATGCGGCGTATTATATTCCTTTCTGTAATATGTAAGCAATATGTAACACGATGCATTGTACGGTTTGTAAATGGATTTTATATCCTAATATAGCATGAATTATATATGATTTGATATGCACATTTCTTCAAAGTTGGTCTTGCAGGATTAATTAATATTCAAGCTTGTGTGCATGGGGGTTGATCGATCTTTACTGTTCTGAGAATATTTTTTTACACAAGTACCTTTAAAAGTGGGAAAAATATCATTACAAAAAATATTTGTTGTGAGCTGCTATATATCAAAGATTTATGTAACGTCCATAGCACAACTTAGCTTTTGGAATGATAAATGGTATAATGCTATTAGTGTCTAGCAATTTAACATTATTAAAACTAAGGACTAAGATGGTGGTCAAACAGTGCAATTTAAAAAAAAAGTTTTTTAAATTAACTGTTGAATGCTAGTTATATGGTATTATTATTTAAGAACTAATTAATTGAATTATTTATAAGAACCAGCTGTTTATTTTAGCCCATAATTCAAAATGGAAGATGTTTTATTAAGCAAATAGAGAAACCAAGATTTCTTTATATCAAGTTACGTTGTCATATTACTTGTGGAAGTGGAACCATGCAAAGGCTAACCACGAACGTTGATTGAAATGGTAGTTTGGATAGCTTTCTCTTGTGATGTGTCTAGTAGAAATTTTCAACGTTAAAAGTCTAACATCTTAATATAAACCTCCGCTTCACCTCCTCCTCTTTTCTAAGCAACTTGCTAAGTATCTGTCTTTGAAATGATACGTAAAACCATCCTTTCACAACCCCCAACCCCTAAACCTCCCATTTGCGTCAATCTTGATGCCCCTGGTACCGCTCGTCGAGCATCTTCAAAACTCCAGAAACTTCACACTCTTTCCAAGACATGAGTAGCTATCTCGTAATCACTATGGAGAGTTAGGGCACCACACTTAACTATTTCAAAATCGCTCTCGTTTGCTTCTCTTGTTGCAAACTAGGGCATAGCTACCGTTTGTCGCTCTTTCCCCAACACCCTTCCTCGATAACTGTTCAACCACCACCTCCTTTTAGTCACCCTATTCTACCTCTTGCATTGCTCAACATCTCACCTCTTCCTCAATGGCGGAGATTGAATTAACCGAGTACATGACAAATTTCTTTCAGAGAAAGTATTAGAAAGTGATAATTTTAGCGAAATTATGAGTATGAGATAGAGAATTATGAATTGTTGTATTGATATTGATCTATATTTTTACATTCTCACTTATATAGGTATTTATAACCTCTTAACTTATTGTACCGTGTTCGGTAATTTTTTTATTTCCTAAATTATAATTTTACCATTCTTTATTTTACAGTTTTAACTCTCTAACTAATTCTATTCTTCAACACTCTCCTTCAAGCTAGAATTATATATATATCAGTTAATCCTAGCTTTCTTGTTATTTCTTCAAATGTCTTGAGAATGAGACCCTTATAGAAGATATCGGCCAGTTGATCTTGACTCCTCACATAAGGAGTTTCGATTTTCTTTGCTTGCACATTTTCTCTTATGAAATGACAACCGACTTCAATATGCTTTGTTCTTTCGTGAAACACCGCATTCGAAGCAATAAGTCTTGTCGCATTGTTATCACAAAACATCTTAATTGGTTTATTAATTTTGAAGTTCAATTATTCAAGCAATTGTTTGATCCATGTGAGTTTAATTGCGGTGAATGCCATGGCACGCTATTCTGCTTCCGTACTCGATCGTGTCACGATATTTTGATTTTTGATCCATGTGAGCATCTATGAATTTATATCAGCGGTAAACTGTTAAACTAAAATTTTAATTTATATTTGTTTAAAATTATTTTTTCAAACAATTTAGGCATTGTTCAATTTTATTCAATTGTTGCTTGCTAATTCGGGGAAAAGAGACCAAATGTGACAAATTTGTGTTTCTTATATCGGTACTAATATATTAACCAACATAAGAAGATAATGGAATATTTATATTGGTTAGGATAATAATACTGCTAAAATAAGATAAATATCTTCTATCGGTGACTAAAAGTGACCGATAGAAGAAATTGGTGTACATCTCCTAATGGTTCATGAGGACGCAATCGAGAGAATTATTTTTCAACTTATTTACTCACTTATCACAACACCGTTAGTTTATCGGCTTAAGACAAAATCGATTTAAACCGTTAGCAAATGGTTGTTAGAAGATCCCATTTTCGTTAGTGGCAAGAAATGGCATTGCATGTTCAACACCGTTAAGTTGTAACATGTAGATAATTATATCGAACCAATGCTATTACTATTTTTGTTGGCTTATTTAACGATTGAATAATGGTTAACACCATTTGTTATTAACTCGAACAGTTGGCGTTGGTTCATCAACACCGTCCAGTATATTTATTCAATCGAATGCAAAGATCATCAACGCCATCGGTTGTTGTCTGACGGCAAAAATGTATACCTTTGTTACCAAGGCGATCGATGGCTATCAGTTTGTCAACCGATGGTGAATTATTTTTCGGTAGTAGTGTTCCACTTTCAAGATTCATAATAATTTTATAGTCGTATTCAAACTTCATTACACACGGAAAATATAACCTTAATCACTACATCAATTCTAGCTCTTCAATTAATGGACATTCAAAATATATCAAACTGCACAAACGTATATAAAACTGTTAGTGTAGTGCGTGAAGAAGAATAAATTTGCAGTCATTCGTTTCTCGAATTGCACATTTGGTGGTCAAATAAAAAAAATCATGTTATAATTTTGTTTTTCTGATTTGCATATAAATCAAGAAAATCTTAGTTATAATAAGTTTTGGACATATCTAGATCTTAAGAAGAATACAAGTTTAGAGGTTTACTTTCCATTAAGTTTTTGAGTTTTTTCTTCATTTATTTCTTTCTCATTAGATTTATTCAAAATTTAATGTTTGATTATCACAAAAGTACTTAAATTCTTTGTTTTATTTGTTCTTAATGTTAAAGGTTTGTAGACCAAAGATAATGATAAAGGCAGAAAGAGACAGTACAGAATAAACTTAATTTTCTTACTTGATCTCTCTTACATGAATCCTATCATATAACAACAACAACGAAAAAGATACATAGTCCGATCATCCAAATTTCAATTTGGATTATTATGTTTAATCAATATTTTTGTGAAGTCAACAAGCAATAATTAATTTTTTCACCAACTCCTCATAGAGCTTGACAGCCCGCAGTCAACACCAAACCTAACTTAGTAGGATATATTTAATTTGTAACCATAATTCATCATATGTTTTCTACTTTTCCCTCTATTTACTAAAACCAACAGTGGCTATAATTAAGGTGAAGGTTGTATATATTTTTGTTTTTCTAAATTGGAATATTGAAACTTGTAGATTTAGTTCTATTGTTATCAATGTTATGGAATATTGAGACTTGTAGATTTAGCTCTAAAAAATCTGTGATACTGGCATTGTCCAGGTAAGTGTGACTAGATTATTTTTATTGAAATTTATGATCAATGTTTATTTTGAAATGAGTTTTGGTCGTCAAGTTTAATGTTCGTCAAGCAAAATATTAGTCTATTGTTCGAGACAATAGGAATTTGCAGCATCCATAAATATTTTAGTACATCAAAGATATACAGGTGTACATCCCACAAAACCTTGAAGATACGACTTATATACGATCGTTCCATTATTGTTATTTATAAGCACCACCGCAGACCTCATGGCTTAAAACCATCCGAGTTGGATATTTCAGAAGCCAAGCCTAGTGGAAACTGGAATATTTTTGCAAATTGGAGATGATAATTTAGTAATTTTCACAGAGCTCAGACACTGAGGGTTTAGTTTGGTGTGTACATGCTGGGGGGGTTTAATGACAGTATGCTGTGTATCTGAGGCGTCCTTTATTTAAGATTGAACTGTCATTCTATTGCATTTTAAAAAAATATAGACACTAGTGCCTTCTTAGAAATCGAAAATCATGAAAAGCTTACTTTGATCTGGAATGCAATTTTTGCGGTGCTTAGATAAAATAAGAGTTTCTATATGGGCCAGTGAAGAAAAATTATATTATATAAAGGTAAAATTGCCACATGTAGCGGACTGCATCCATTAAACCATACAAGTCCATATCACTTGCTGCTTGCTGCAAAAAAGATGTTAGGTGTTCTTTGTATAAACAGAAAAAAAGATAGGTATTATTTTGTTATTTTTATTAAGCATTGACTTTGCATCCCTAATATGCATCTAATGTATTGTGGCAGTTAGGGGCGGATTTATTAAGGCTCAGGAGTAGGCAAATGCTTGCTCCTGGATTTGAAATAATAATTTTGGTCCAGTCTAATTTACAAAGTGTGTCTATTCCTGTAGCAAAATCGTGACCAATTCAGGCCCAAAATGAAATTAAATGATAGTCCATCCATTCAGGCCTAGAAAAAATTAAATCGAAGCCCATTTGTCTGCATATTTCACTCTGCTTCCTTCGCTGCTGTTAGTCTGTGGTTGTGGATGTGGATCCCTACGCACGACGCAAGTCAGATAAAAAAAAAAAAAGAGAGAGAAATAATTTATCCCCCTTGATTTAGTCCCCAAAGCGTCCCTCTAACAGTCAAAGACTTTCTCTTTCAGTTCAATCTGTCTTCCCCTGTGTCTCTTTCCCTCAAAACTCCCCCTGCCAAAAAAAATCTCCAAAATAGTTAACAAAAAAATCTTCTTGTTCGACCAAGAATAATAAAAATGTCTCCTAAAAAAGTTCCAGTCCCTAACTGCTTCTCTCTTTCTATTGGATCTCTCTAGCTCTGTCGACAATCTCTCCACCTGACCCTGCCTCTATCTTCCTTCGGGTGCACCGCCTCTGGTCGACCCTTGCTTCTCTCTCCCCTCTCTCGCAACAAAACAACGAAAGAATAATCAGTTCCCATCGTTTTCCTCTTTTTAAGGAAGGAGGATGAGTAGAAAAGCGGCTGTGGCGGCCGCGCCGAAGATGATGCAGAGTTCAAAAGATATTATAAGCTGCTACAAGCCGGAGATCTATGCAATTCTCAAGAAATACAAAGATCTATTGAATTGTAGGTTTAAGGAGAGAGTTTTTTGAGTGAAAGTTTTTTTCATGACATGGAGATCAGGGAGACAAAGAATATCATAGTAAATGGTAATAAAGACTCATACAGATTAATTGAGGTAGAGAAATTAAAGGAGTGGGGTCCGCTCAAAAGGAATTTAGAAAAAAGAGAGGAAAGGGAGAGGTGAGTATAGATCCGTGTGGCTGTTCGTGTGATTGGGTCATTCTATTTGTTTTCTCAGTATCTATCAATACGTTCAAGTATCAAACAAATTAATTGATTTAAGTTACTATACAACATAACAATTACACTTCAATATGAATACTTAAAATTTTAAATATTAATATTTTTAGAAATACTAGATATTAGGTATGAATACTTGATATATTATATATATTAATACTTGCGCGAAAAAAGCATCCATACTTGCACCCAGTTTGTTTAGAAATACTAAATATTAGGTATGAATACTTGATATATTATATATATTAATACTTGCGCGAAAAGGCATCCATATTTGCACCTAATTTTTCTTAGAAATATGTTAGGTAACATAGGTATAATTACTTGCTCGACGTAATATAAATACTTTATCGACGTGGTATCAATGCTTTCCCCTTTATTTAGTTTAGGTCTCTTCTTAATTTCTTCTCTGGTGAGTATTTTTTTTCTATTTTTTTTTAGTTTAGGTTTTTCTTATTTTATTTTTCTCTAATTAGTTATTTCGTGTTTAAAATATTTACACTTCAATGCATAACTATGAATACTTTATGTGTTTTAATATGAATACTTTGTAGTTTTAATATTTTCTAGTAATACTTGATATCTTAGTTATTAATACTTTCGTGTATAGACATTCGTACTTGTGCACAAGTTTTTTAGAAATATGTTTGGTATTTTAGATATGACTACCGGCATTACAAGATGTAAATACTTGCTTGACAAGGTGTAAATCATTTAGAACTTTCTCAGAAATATTTTACAACATAAAAACTCACACTTCAATGCGTAAATATGAATATTTTAATATTCTGGAATATTTCATATGTTTTAGTATGAATACTTTGTCGTTTGAATATTTTCTAGTAATGATACTTTGTAGTTTGAATATATTATATATTGAATATTTGTAGATATGTATATGTATACATGCAATGTTCTAGTATGAATATTATATGTTTTAGTATGAATACTTTGTAGTTTGTATATTCACTAATAATAATACTTTCAAAGTTATAGATTGAATACTTTATACGTTTTAGTATAAATACTTGCACGCCGAGGTATAAGTACTTGAACGACAAATCATCAGAAAGTATGTACTGCATTATTGATCTTATTTGAAAGAGAAAATTATGTAGAAAACGTTGATGGTTTTATATTTCAAAAATTTCTCACAGATTGTCAGAAATATTGATGAGATTAAACGGAGGAAAAAAACTCACTTCTAAAAAAGTGTAAAAGATGAGTGTGTAACTAGAGAGAAAAGAAAATTGATGTCTAATTTTTTGTTTAAATACTTGATGTCTTAGGTATGGATACTTGATAAATTATATATGAATACTTGCACGTATAAGTGTTCATACATGCGCGTCAATTGTAATTTTTTTTTTAATTTAAGCGGTTTCCAAGTAGCTATTGTTTTCCCAATTAGTTAGTGGTCCCATTGTACTTAATGGATCAATTAGTTAGACGGTCATTTATAGAATAGAATGGAGGGGATTTAGTCGCTCCCTAAAAAAAAGAAAAAAAAAAACTACGCTCGCTACTTTGATTATGTGGATACCCACCAAACAAGAGTCAGAGAGGTAAAAAAAAAAAAAGACTCCAACACAAGTCAGAGGGCACCGCTTAAGTCCAGACAGAAAAAAAGAAAGAAAAACCTAGCTTTGATTAAAGTGGCAGACGCAAGCACGTCAATTTTTTTTTCTTCTCCGTCATCGGCACTCAAGCACGCCACCTGCACTCTCTCTGCCTCTTTCCTCTTCGCTTTCTTTCCTCTCCCCCGTAATTCGTTCTCCTCATGTACTCTTTTGTAAGGTCTCAATTTTTATTTGAATTCATCATGAATTAAATTACTTTCTTGAATTCAATTGTGAATTATATATAGTTTGGTGCTTGAATTGTTGAAGGCTTTGAATTGTGAATTGAATTGTGCTTGAATTGATAATTGAAATATTGAAGTCCTTGAATTGAGTTGTGAATTATATATGATTTTGTGCTTGAATTTCACACATTTATTTTGAATTGTGAATTACTTGATTTGTTTGAGTGATTGCTTAAATTGCTTGACCTAATGTCATTGAATTCTACATTTTAGGGTATTAAAATGAACAAGTTCTTTAAGATGGTACCTAAGTCTCCAATTGATTCAACTTCACAAGAACCAAGACAAATTAAATCTAATAGTATCGAACAATAACCTCCTCCTGATCTTGGTTTAAGGCAACTTATATCTCAATACAATTCAAATGAAAAAGACAGTATACAACGCTCTTATCTAATTAAAAAATCATTCCAAGAAGACATTATACGTCCCTTGGTTTACAAATTAGTGAATTGATATTGATATTGCCGGTGGCTACCGCTGGTGTTGAAGGGGCATTTTCGGCAATGAATTTGGTGAAAGACAATTCAAGAAATAGCATGAGAGATCAATGGTTGAATGATTGTTTGGTTACTTATATTGAGACGAATTTAATTCAAGGATGTTAGAAAGAAAGAATTATGCACAGATTTCAACATA
Organism: Carex cristatella; assembly: GCA_024447775.1. NCBI lineage: Eukaryota > Viridiplantae > Streptophyta > Magnoliopsida > Poales > Cyperaceae > Carex > Carex cristatella. The sequence continues at coordinate 5,838,700 of JAJHPF010000022.1, forward strand.
TGAAGACCCATAAAGGCAATCTTTGTTTACTGTCATCGACTTGATTTCACTGTTAGGTATTACTATATTTCTGTTTTCATATGTAAAACAATATTATTTTTTTATAGTCTTGTTAACATTTTGCACTATAGCTCATGAGATTATATAGTAAAAAAAAAATTTGCACTCTTATTACACTACTACAAAAACACAGTTTGTACACGGACAAAAAATGACATAGCTACACGGATTTGGAAACGTGTATAATATTAGGGTGTAGGAAAGTGCAACATTTACACACGGATTATCCGTGTGTAATATTAGTCTTCCCACACGGATATTAACTAAATATCTGTGTAGCTCTCGTACTCTAGCTACACGGATATTAATTAAACAATCCGTGTAGGAAGGGATTCCTACATGGATATTTAATTAATATCCGTGTATGAAGAGTATTTGTACATATAGTCTTTTGCAACACTTATATATACATAACCTTTTATACATGCAATCCTTTTGATCCAACATGTAATATATACTTCTCAAGATCCAATACAATATTTGTATAAAAATTATGTCCTTACCACTTAGTAGCCTTTTGATCCAACATGTAATATATACTTCTCAAGATCCAATACCAATTTTTTATAAGTTAGGCTCATGTTGTCAAAACTCATGGCTATGATCGAGTTTGGACCGAAATTTCATACATACTAAAACGTATTAGATCCAACATGTCAAAAAAGGTGTGTGCATGTGATCCATGACATGATGGCTCTTGGTTAAGTGTCTCAAACAATATTGCATCTCCTATGAAAAAAAAACAAGGATTAACATATATGTGCATACATACATAATAGATAATAAAAATTCTCGGTTTTGAATTAATTTTGTAAAAAAAAATAATTGAATCTGTAAAAAAAAAGATTAAACATGTATGTATATCTTTGCATTTTGCTTAAATAGAAGTGGTGCTTAAAATGACAGCACCGGCACCAGAACCCTAAGGGAGGGTGGCGAAGAGAATAGCAACCAACTAAAATCCTAAGAAAAACAAATTTCTTCAATAACCCAACAATGGTAAAGAAAAATATATACACACACACATATGACTAACCTTAGAGAAGGAAATTTGTCACGGCGTGACTAGTCACGTCACGAGACGTCACGTCACGTTAACGTCACGTCACGTCACGTATGTCAATTACGTGACGTGACTCGCGTGACGCGTGACGTGATCATTCGCGTGACGTGATCACATTCTAGTGAAAATATATGTCACGTCACGTCATGCGAACCAGTGACGTCACGTCACGTCACGTGATCACGTTACGTCACGTCACGATATGAAACATATAGTATCCAACTTTTTTTATATGTATAGAGTATTCAGATTTTTATTTTAGTGTAAGTTCAGTGATATTGGTACTCATGTAGTACTTATTTTTATTTTCTTTAGTTTAGTCTAATGAATGTTTGTAATTTGAATTTTTAAAGTAATATCAGATGTAATATTTCCTAAAAAAAATAATCTTTACAATATTATTTACTTGTTTTATAATTTTTTTTATCTTTTTTTTCTAAATTTTCAACAATTTAAATTAAAATATAAAAAAATTGACACGGCTAATTTACGTCACGTCACGTGTGATCACGTCACGTATAGTCACGGCGTGACTACGCGTGACGTGACCATTCGCGTGACGTGACCATCCGCCACCATTTTAGTCACGTCACGTCACGTCACGTGAAAAAAAAAATTGATCACGTCACGTCACGTCACGTCATGTCACGTGACCAAATCACGGCGTGTTTGTCACGTCACGTCACGGCGTGTCACGTATTTCCTTCTCTAACTAACCTTACCAAGATAGAGAGAAGAAATACAAAATTCGAATTTGCCAATTTCCTCCTTGTGCACAGAAATCAAACCAATATTCAATAAAGAGAGAGAGAGAGAGAGAGAGTAATATTGATTAAAACGGCGCTGGAAGATAACAATTTTATTTCATTAAAACCCTACTAAGCCTTTCCTACACGGATATTTAACTATAAATCCGTGTAGCTCTGTCAACATATCTACACGGCTATTTAAATAAAAAACCGTGTACAAAAGACCTTCCTACACGGATATTTAATGAAATATCTGTGTAGCTCCCTCACCATTCCTACATGGATATTTAATGAAATATCCGTGTATAAAAGCTTAATTTCCACACGGACATTGATTTTTAAAATAATATTCGTGTAAGATTCCTAGAATACTGGAAAAATCTTATTTCATACACGTTTTTTTGTAAAATTGAGAAAATTCATGTATAAGGTACAGTGTAGGAAGACGTTTTTTGTAGTACTGTTAGTATTTTGGGGGGATGGGGGGGGGGGTGCAATTTCAATTTAGGTTAAAGGGCCAAATAACGAATTCCAAAATTAACTAGTAATTGCAATTCCATAAATCAAAACTCCGCGCAAGAAAAAGAATTAAAATACACAGCGGAAACATTAGTTACTAACTCGGATCCATGCTTTGCAATCTCACTTGCAAACTTCACTTGATCCGAGTTGACTTGAGATGGTGCTTGATTGGTACACTCTCGAGTCCTTCCAAGCAAGCCCTGGTGCCTTTCTTCTGTCCCGAGTCACGAACGGAGCTCAAGAGTATTATTCTCTAATGGAGGGAGAATAAGGTGGCTATGAACAACACATGTGCCCTAAAATTTTCTTGCATGATTGCTTGTGAAAATGTATCTTTGAGAGATCTTATAATTTATGTCAAAAATTCTACATAATATCACTAGTGGAAAATACACTTTCGGTGTCGCCCTAATAGTATCGGTTCTTTGAAACAAGCGATACAAAATAGATTCTGTATCGGTTAATAATAAAAGAACGATACAAAATACATTTAGTTTCGGTTCTATAAAAAATGCGACACAAAAAGGGTCCTATTTGTATCGGTTCCCGTATAATTAACCGATACAGATATTTTGTGTCGGTTTTTAATGAAAAACCGACACAAATAACAACCTTTTAGTATCGGTTCCCTTATAATTAACCGATACTGAGATATTTTGTGTCGGTTTTTAATGAGAAACCGACACAAATCATAACACCGTTTTAGTATCGGTTCTATATTAGGAACCGACACAACATATCACGTATCGGTTAGTTATCAGGGAACCGATACAAATTGGACCCTTTTTGTGTCGCATTTTTATGAGAACCGATACTTAAATATATTTTGTATCGGTTTTTTATTATTAACCGATACGTAATATATCTTTCTTCCTATAATCCCCATCGACCGTATTAAAACTAGGTTTTCGACAATTTGAAGCTTTCAGCAGACTCTCTCTGTTCTCTTTTTGCGAAATCGGTTGTTTTTCTCGATCTAAGGCTGGAAGCATTGTTTAGGAGAGGAGGATTGAGGTAATTTTGCTTGTAAGTCCTTGATCTCCTTTATATTTCTTTGATTAACATTCTAGCTTGGTTCAAAGCCAAATTGTTGAAATCATTGAGAGTATGGATGGAATGATTTGGAAATATGCCATAATATTGTTGGAAAATTGTTTATTAGGTCAAATTTTTAATTATGTAGCATGCCATTGCCTTAATCCCATAAAAATCTTAATTTTGTAGATAATTGGATTTTTTGAGAGATTTGGTGTGTACAACGATCTTTTTATCTCGCTCGATCCGGTATACAAACAAATGTAAGCTAGCCAAATAACCTAAAACTCTTGTTTTTAATTAGTACGTACTTTGTGCATTGTGTGTATAGTTAATTATGTTTTATCGATATATTGTAGGTATATGTATATAGCTAGGTAGAGTATTTTTTTACGTGCCACAACCGAATTAATTAATACCTTAGGTCATGATACCCGTTCAAAATTAATCCACTAGGGATTAATTTTGAATAGTCCCCGTTTTGGGACTGCTCTTTGAATACTCTGTCTCAATTAGGATGTAATCACGTATTAGTCGTGTTTTAGTATCTAGGAAAATTTCGGCAGCATTTCCCCTTAGTTCCCCGAGTACCGTGATTACATCCTAATTGAGACAGAGTATTCAAAGAGTGGGATAAGATGGTAACCGGCCCATATAAGCCCTACTGTGAACACTTAAGCCCAACGAACTGATTAATTAAATTTGTTTTCTTATAATTAATTGCAGATGGACCGTAGTTGGATGTATGAAGCATCACGTCTGTCGGATGAATATATGGCAGGTGTTGATGAATTTATGAAAGTTTCTGAGGAATATATGGCAGGTGATGGGAATGGTGTGATGCTGTGTCCTTGCCGTGATTGTAACAATCTGAAGAAATTTTCCAAACCCATCCAAGTGAGGAACCATTTGATCCGTCGTGGATTCAAGCACCATTACAAGCGTTGGATATGGCATGGTGAGAGTAATTTGCAAACGGACAAAGGTACCAGTTCTGAGGATCAGGAACACCATACCGATGTAAATGACGGTAGCGTTGAAGTGCCAGTCGATGAAAATGAAGTCGTGGATAATTTTGATCAAATGCTACGTGATTTAGAAGAGGATTTCGGTAATAAAAAGCAGTACTGTGTATTTGAGAATTTGTACGAAGATTGTAATAAGGAATTGTATCCAGGTTGTGCTAAATTTTCAAAATTGAAAGGTGTTTTAAAATTGTATAATCTGAAAGCATCTAGTGGTTGGACCGATAAGAGTTTTACTGCTTTATTGCAAACTTTAAAAGAAATTCTTCCGGATGGAAACGAGATCCCTTGTAATGCTTATGAGGCGAAGAAAATGCTGTGTCCGTGGATTTAGAAGTTCAAAGAATAAATGCATGTCCAAATGATTGTATATTATATCGAAATGAGTACGAAGATCATCACGAGTGTCCGAAATGTGGTGCATCGCGTTACAGTAGAAAGCAGTCAACCGTCAATAAAAGTGATACAGACAGATCGAGTAAAGGACCTCCAGCAAAGGTAATGTGGTACCTCCCCGTGATACCAAGGTTCAAACGTTTGTTTTCCAATGCTAAAGATGCAAAATTATTGCGTTGGCATTCCGATAGCCGGAAAAAAGATGGAAAATTACGGCACCCCGCTGATTCTCCTCAGTGGAGAAATATTGACAGAAAGTTTCCCGACTTTGGCGGTGACCCGAGAAACCTAAAGCTCGGGCTCAGTACCGATGGAATGAATCCGCACAGTACCATGAGCAGTACACATAGCAGTTGGCCGGTTCTATTGTGCATTTATAATCTCCCGCCTTGGTTGTGTATGAAACGCAAGTACATCATGATGACTATGCTAATATCAGGACCTAAACAGCCCGGAAACGACATAGATGTGTACCTAGCGCCATTGATCGAGGATCTGAAAAAATTATGGGCTCCCGGAGTGGAGATATTTGATGCATATAGCAAGGAGATTTTCAGTCTACATGCCATGATTTTCTGCACCATCAATGATTTCCCGGCTTATGGTAATTTGTCGGGTTATAGCGTCAAAGGAGAGAAAGCGTGCCCTATTTGTATGGACGGGACAGTCGATCTGTATCTGCCTAACTCCTCTAAAAATGTGTACATGGGTCATCGTAGATTTCTTCCTGCCAATCACGCCCACAGAAAAAGAAAGAGAGAATTCAATGGAAAGACCGAAAATGGGAAAGTGAAATACCTGTTGACCGGTCGAGAAGTTTATGCGCGAGTGAAGAAAATATTTTCTCAAAGATATTTGTTGGGTGCTTGGATAAAATAAGAGTTTCTATATGGGCCAGTGAAGAAAAATTATATTATATAAAGGCAAAATTGCCACATTTGGTGGACTTGCTGCTTGCTGCAAATAAGATGTTAGGTGTTCTTTGCATAAACAGAAAAAAAAAGTTGGTATTATTTTGTTATTTTTATAAAGCATTGACGCATCCCTAATATGCATGTAATGTATTGCGGCAGCCATATCCTCCTCTGTGTGATACAAAAGGAAGCTATGTGTCACAGTTTGAGCACACCATTTTACTTCGACCTACTTGCAAAGAAGTTATATCTCGCGGCAACGATTACTGAGACTCTTTATGAAGTCTTGCAGTTTTGCATTTGAAGATGTTATGTTCGCTAATGTATGATATACCGTTAGATGTGTTTGTAATGTGGTCGTTCTTATTGGATTTGGATAGTTTATGTTTGAGGATGTGTCAGGTGATGATTCATTTGAAATTCCAAATTCAGTATCAATAATTCAAAGTGGGATAATTACTTGTGTTGCTATCCTTTGTGACCATTAAAATAGTGCTCTTGTATTTCATAGTACCGTACTATTCTGGGTGGAAAGAAGGCTTGTTGGATTCATTCTGTTGATTCAAGTCTCAAGTTCAATGGGGTTGTTGATTTCAAGTTAAGTTTTTAACATCACGATGGTTCAGAATTGGGTATTGTGTTAGCATAGTCTATCATCCCAAGAATAACATTGACACGTATGGTGCTTTTATAATTTTAAGATTTCTGATTAATATCTGATATTATGCTAGCAAAAAAAAAAAAGCGAAAGGCACGAGGTGCAAAAGCCGTAAATTTGTCTGAGGTGCAAAAAAGCGCGTCCTGAGTAACATAATGCCTAATTTGGTATTGCTACCATTTTGAATAAATTTAGCGTAGAGTACAAATGCGTTTTATTCTATAGAGTACCATAGTCTGACTCTATATATATATTCACATTACTCTTTGTTTTCATCTGCTAGAATCAATATCAGTATCAGATTTATTGATATCTTGTATAGAAAAGTGAACATTTCATTTAAATGCTAATTAAATTTTGTTGTTGTCATTGACATCTGCTCACTATACATACAGTTCTAGTGCAGTGCCAGGAGTATGCATTTTTCTCAGATGCCGTAACTAATAAATAATAAATCTGATGTTGATTGCCATTTACATTGCTCATGTTATGAAACTAATGTATAATTTCACAAAATATTTAATCAAGACCTTCTTAAGCTAAAATTATATTATTTTCATTTTCATATGTAAAGAAATGGAACATACAAATATATAACTAATATAACTATAATAATGATTTGTTGGCTTATTTAACGATTGAACAACGGTTAACACTATTTGTCTATTAACTCGAACCGATGGCGTTGGTTTATCAACACCGTCCAGTATGTTTATTCAACCGAATGCAAAGATCATCAACGCCATTGGTTGTTGTCGACGGCAAAAATGTATACCTTTGTTATCAGGGGCGGATCTAGGAATTTTGTCAGGTGGGGGGGGGGGGGTAAAAAAATATCGGATCGAGTTTAAATAGCTAATCAGATTTAAACCCATTAACTAATTAGGTATTTGATAAAAAATAATACTTTATAATGCTCTGACTTGTAATTTATAATATTCTGACTTATAATTATAATTACCAATCATATTTCAAGAAATTTATTTTAATTTTAACTATAAATTTAACCCGAATTACCAATTAAACATTCAGAGTGGGGCAAAAAAAATTCCGAGGGGGGGGTGGGCAAAGCCAGTCGGAACCGATAAATCTCCACTAAAACTCAAAATTCAGGGGCCGCCCCTGTTTGTTATCGAGGGGATCGATGGCTATCAGTTTGTCAACCGACGGTGAATTGTTTTTCGGTAGTAGTGTTCCACTTTCAAAATTCATAATAATCTTACAGTTGTATTCAAAAGTCATTACACACGGAAAATATAACCTTAATCACTACATCAATTCAATTCTAGCTCTTGAATTAATGGACGTTCAAAATATATCAAACTGCACAAACGAATATAAAACTGTTAGTGCAGTGTATGAAGAAGAATAAATTTGCAGTCTTTCGTTTCTCGAATTTCACATTTGGTGGTCAAATAATTAAAAAAAATTCATGTTAATATTGTTTTTCTGATTTGCATATAAATCAAGAAAATCTTAGTGATAATTACTTTTGGACATATCTAGATCTTAAGAAGAATACAAGTTCAGAGGTTTACTTTCCATTAAGTTTTGAGTTGTTTCTTCATTTATTTCTTTCTCGTTAGATTTATTCAAAATTTAATGTTTGATTATCATAAAAGTACTTAAATTCTTTGTTTTATTTGTTCTTAATGTTAGAGTTTTGTAGGCCAAAGAATAATGAGAAAGGCAGAAAGAGACAGTACAAAATAAACTTAATTTTCTTACTTGATGATCTCTCTTACATGAATCCTATCATATAACAACAACAACAGAAAAAGACACATAGTCCGATGATCCAAATTTCAATTGTGATTATTATGTATAATCAATATTTTTTTGAAGTCAACATGCAATAATTAGTTTTTTCACCAACTCCTTATAGAGCTTGACAGCCTCAACACCTAACCGAGTATATATTTACAATAACATTAATTCATGGATAGAGATCCATAGCGCAGTCAACACCAAACCTAATGGAGTAGGATATATTTTGTAACCATAATTCATCATATGTTTTCTACTTTTCCCTCTTATTTACTAAAATCAACGCTGGCTATAAGGTGAAGGTTGTACTTTTGTTTTTCTAAATTGGAATATTGAGACTTGTAGATTTAGTTATATTGTTATCAATGTTATCAGAATCAGACCGGTCTTCGATATTTTATGGCTTCAGGGCAACGATTTATTGGTCGGACCGGTTAACCCAAATTGCTGGTTTTTTTAAGTTGTTGAGTTTAATAATGAGTTGATTACTTCTTACTTTACTAAAATATCGATTACAATAATATTATTTGAATAAAGCTTAATTTGAACAGCATTAATTGCATGATCAATCTAAATAATATATATATATATATATATATATATATATTCGCCAATTCAAATTGGTATATACCATTTTATATATAATTTATTTTCAATTAACACCAATACGTCATGAGTTCCATATCAGCTCTTGCCAGCACAACTTTTAAAGCCAATATTATATTTATTGTTGATTTAAGACTTTGAAGTTCTCAGTGGTTGGTGATTGACATAGACTGAATGCATACTAAAACTGATTGCACAACATTGAGTAGTTAGGCATGCATCCCGAAATATTGTACCCCTAAAATTTACCTAGTTATTTCTCGAAACCCTAGTTATTTCATAATTCATGGCATATATACCACAATCTTAGAATGCTTTGTCACAGTAACACAAACCAACATATTTAGTATTAAAAAAAATTCGGCAGTAATTTTAATATGTAATCCAATATGTATTTTAAGAACCACACATCTGTTTGAAAATATAATTCAATATGTGCTCCTGGAAGCAATTACAAAAAATGGTACCGAATTTTTGTATATGAAATACTCTAATATGAGTTGACATTCTAAATGAGACAAATCATTGAAAGAGCAATCAATTTTGGTAGCAGTTTTAGTATGCATGCAGTCTAAATCGATCACCAACCACTAAAAATATTCAAGTCTTAAATCAACAATAAATATAAATATTTTTAGATAACTAACTACTCAATTGTTGTGCAATCAGTTTTGGTAACAGTTCTAGTATGCATGCAATAAATATAATATTCATCAAATCTCACTATTACAATTAATACTATGCATCACCAAACGGCTAATCACTAACATTTTTGGTAATAAACTGTTAGACTATGTCAAATTGATAAATAGGTAGTCAAACTTATCATCAACACAGTTTATTGAAAGAGAATCCACTTTCACCAACAGTTCACTAACGGTATTTCATGTAGATATATAATTGGTGAATATGCACCGTTATTAGCAATTGTTCTTTTAAATGAACCCTTAATGAATTATAGTCCATTAAGAGGTTCTATTTGAATACTTCGATTAGTCACGCAGTCCAAGTCAATCACCAAATAATTAATGAAATATACCGTTAAGAGGTTCGATATTCCAAGTGCAAGTTTTGTTTCAATTTGGAAACTAGCTTCCAAATTAATGAAATTTTGTTTCTATGTTGTATTTTTGAACCTCATAATGGATTTTTTTAATTAACACCTTCTATTGACTTGGAATACATGCCAAATGGAAGTTTTCGTATTTAAAGCTAATATTATATTTATTGTTGATTTAAGACTTAGAAGTTTTCAATGGTTGGTGATTGACATAGACTCCATGCATACTAAAATTACTACCAAAACTGATTGCACAACATTGAGTTGTTAGGCATCTCTATAAATAGTGTTACATTGGCATGTTACATTGGCAAGACCACTTTGAGAGGAAAAAAAATGGGACAAGACAATATGACCACTGTTCAAGGCAAGGCTACGGTTCTTGCAATTGGCACAGCAGTGCCTCCAAACTTCATCAATCAGTCAGATTATCCTGACTACTACTTTAAGTTTACTAAGAGCGAGCACCTTAAAGAACTCAAGCAGAAGTTCACTAGAATATGTAAGCACTTGCCTTATCCCTTTGCTTCAATCTTCTAACCGTTGCAACAATTTTACTTTTAGAATAAATTTGAAAAATTGCTTAATAATTTTTTTGTCGATTGTAGGTAGCGGGACGCAGATTCAAAAACGTCACTTTTATTTAACAGATGAGATGCTCAAGGATCACCCCAACCTAGCAACAGTAACTCAAAATGAGGAATCGTTAGACAGCAAGGACAATTTCCTTGCTCCGTGGGTGACGAAGCTAGCAAAGGAAGCAGCCGAACAGGCCTTGCGCGAGTGGGGCCAACCAAGGTCAAGAATTACCCACCTCATTTTCCACACTGCGACTGGCTGTTTTCACTTACCTGGTCCAGACTACCAATTGGCCAAGCTTTTGGGACTTGAACCCACGGTGAATCGCTACATGCTTTTCCTCCATGGCTGCTATGGCGGTGGTGCCGTGCTTCGCCTGGCAAAAGATTTAGCTGAGAACAACCCTGGTGCTCGCGTCCTTGCTATCTGCTCAGAGAGCACTCTCAGCCTATTTACCCATCCATCTGAAACTTCAAGGGATGCCCTCGTTCCCAGGCTTTGTTTGGCGATGGCGCTTCAGCGGTCATTATTGGTTCCAACCCGGACATATCTGTTGAGCAACCATTCTATGAGATTCTCTCAGCAGGCCAATCTCTCATTCCTGGCTCAGAGGATTCTGTTGGCGGCCGCATCACTAAGTCAGGCTTAATGATGTATTTGGAACCTACTGTACCAATGCATGTCAACAAAAACATTCAAAAGTCTCTCTCTAAATCGTTCGAACCTCTGGGTATATCAGATTGGAATTCTCTCTTTTGGATTGTGCACCCCGGTGGACCGAAGATTCTAGATGGAATAGAGGCGAGCTCAAGCTAGAGAAGGAGAAGCTGTTTGCATCCAGGCACGTGTTAACAGAGTACGGTAACATGATGAGTGGTAGTGTGTTTTTTGTCATGGATGAGATGAGGAAGAGGTCAAGGAAAGAAGGAAAGACCACCACCGGCAAAGGAGCAGAAATTGGGGTGCTTTTAGGGTTTGGTCCGGGCATTACGATCGAAAAAATTTGTTCTCCGTGCCTTTCCAGTGACGATTTGATAGATATCAAGCTCTGCAAGTGCCGGGTTGCATTATCAAGTACCAGTAAGTTTCATGCAAGTTATGTAATGGAGTGGATATGATGTTTTTATTTTTTATTTTTTTATATGAATATTATGTTACGTTGTGTGATGTTATTTCCTGCTATATATATGCGGCGTATTATATTCCTTTCTGTAATATGTAAGCAATATGTAACACGATGCATTGTACGGTTTGTAAATGGATTTTATATCCTAATATAGCATGAATTATATATGATTTGATATGCACATTTCTTCAAAGTTGGTCTTGCAGGATTAATTAATATTCAAGCTTGTGTGCATGGGGGTTGATCGATCTTTACTGTTCTGACAATATTTTTTTACACAAGTACCTTTAAAAGTGGGAAAAATATCATTACAAAAAATATTTGTTGTGAGCTGCTATATATCAAAGATTTATGTAACGTCCATAGCACAACTTAGCTTTTGGAATGATAAATGGTATAATGCTATTAGTGTCTAGCAATTTAACATTATTAAAACTAAGGACTAAGATGGTGGTCAAACAGTGCAATTTAAAAAAAAAGTTTTTTAAATTAACTGTTGAATGCTAGTTATATGGTATTATTATTTAAGAACTAATTAATTGAATTATTTATAAGAACCAGCTGTTTATTTTAGCCCATAATTCAAAATGGAAGATGTTTTATTAAGCAAATAGAGAAACCAAGATTTCTTTATATCAAGTTACGTTGTCATATTACTGTGGAAGTGGAACCATGCAAAGGCTAACCACGAACGTTGATTGAAATGGTAGTTTGGATAGCTTTCTCTTGTGATGTGTCTAGTAGAAATTTTCAACGTTAAAAGTCTAACATCTTAATATAAACCTCCGCTTCACCTCCTCCTCTTTTCTAAGCAACTTGCTAAGTATCTGTCTTTGAAATGATACGTAAAACCATCCTTTCACAACCCCCAACCCCTAAACCTCCCATTTGCGTCAATCTTGATGCCCCTGGTACCGCTCGTCGAGCATCTTCAAAACTCCAGAAACTTCACACTCTTTCCAAGACATGAGTAGCTATCTGTAATCACTATGGAGAGTTAGGGCACCACACTTAACTATTTCAAAATCGCTCTCGTTTGCTTCTCTTGTTGCAAACTAGGGCATAGCTACCGTTTGTCGCTCTTTCCCCAACACCCTTCCTCTGATAACTGTTCAACCACCACCTCCTTTTAGTCACCCTATTCTACCTCTTGCATTGCTCAACATCTCACCTCTTCCTCAATGGCGGAGATTGAATTAACCGAGTACATGACAAATTTCTTTCAGAGAAAGTATTAGAAAGTGATAATTTTAGCGAAATTATGAGTATGAGATAGAGAATTATGAATTGTTGTATTGATATTGATCTATATTTTTACATTCTCACTTATATAGGTATTTATAACCTCTTAACTTATTGTACCGTGTTCGGTAATTTTTTTATTTCCTAAATTATAATTTTACCATTCTTTATTTTACAGTTTTAACTCTCTAACTAATTCTATTCTTCAACACTCTCCTTCAAGCTAGAATTATATATATATCAGTTAATCCTAGCTTTCTTGTTATTTCTTCAAATGTCTTCAGAATGAGACCCTTATAGAAGATATCAGCCAGTTGATCTTGACTCCTCACATAAGGAGTTTCGATTTTCTTTGCTTGCACATTTTCTCTTATGAAATGACAACCGACTTCAATATGCTTTGTTCTTTCGTGAAACACCGCATTCGAAGCAATAAGTCTTGTCGCATTGTTATCACAAAACATCTTAATTGGTTTATTAATTTTGAAGTTCAATTATTCAAGCAATTGTTTGATCCATGTGAGTTTAATTGCGGTGAATGCCATGGCACGCTATTCTGCTTCCGTACTCGATCGTGTCACGATATTTTGATTTTTGATCCATGTGAGCATCTATGAATTTATATCAGCGGTAAACTGTTAAACTAAAATTTTAATTTATATTTGTTTAAAATTATTTTTTCAAACAATTTAGGCATTGTTCAATTTTATTCAATTGTTGCTTGCTAATTCGGGGAAAAGAGACCAAATGTGACAAATTTGTGTTTCTTATATCGGTACTAATATATTAACCAACATAAGAAGATAATGGAATATTTATATTGGTTAGGATAATAATACTGCTAAAATAAGATAAATATCTTCTATCGGTGACTAAAAGTGACCGATAGAAGAAATTGGTGTACATCTCCTAATGGTTCATGAGGACGCAATCGAGAGAATTATTTTTCAACTTATTTACTCACTTATCACAACACCGTTAGTTTATCGGCTTAAGACAAAATCGATTTAAACCGTTAGCAAATGGTTGTTAGAAGATCCCATTTTCGTTAGTGGCAAGAAATGGCATTGCATGTTCAACACCGTTAAGTTGTAACATGTAGATAATTATATCGAACCAATGCTATTACTATTTTTGTTGGCTTATTTAACGATTGAATAATGGTTAACACCATTTGTTATTAACTCGAACAGTTGGCGTTGGTTCATCAACACCGTCCAGTATATTTATTCAATCGAATGCAAAGATCATCAACGCCATCGGTTGTTGTCTGACGGCAAAAATGTATACCTTTGTTACCAAGGCGATCGATGGCTATCAGTTTGTCAACCGATGGTGAATTATTTTTCGGTAGTAGTGTTCCACTTTCAAGATTCATAATAATTTTATAGTCGTATTCAAACTTCATTACACACGGAAAATATAACCTTAATCACTACATCAATTCTAGCTCTTCAATTAATGGACATTCAAAATATATCAAACTGCACAAACGTATATAAAACTGTTAGTGTAGTGCGTGAAGAAGAATAAATTTGCAGTCATTCGTTTCTCGAATTGCACATTTGGTGGTCAAATAAAAAAAATCATGTTATAATTTTGTTTTTCTGATTTGCATATAAATCAAGAAAATCTTAGTTATAATAAGTTTTGGACATATCTAGATCTTAAGAAGAATACAAGTTTAGAGGTTTACTTTCCATTAAGTTTTTGAGTTTTTTCTTCATTTATTTCTTTCTCATTAGATTTATTCAAAATTTAATGTTTGATTATCACAAAAGTACTTAAATTCTTTGTTTTATTTGTTCTTAATGTTAAAGGTTTGTAGACCAAAGATAATGATAAAGGCAGAAAGAGACAGTACAGAATAAACTTAATTTTCTTACTTGATCTCTCTTACATGAATCCTATCATATAACAACAACAACGAAAAAGATACATAGTCCGATCATCCAAATTTCAATTTGGATTATTATGTTTAATCAATATTTTTGTGAAGTCAACAAGCAATAATTAATTTTTTCACCAACTCCTCATAGAGCTTGACAGCCCGCAGTCAACACCAAACCTAACTTAGTAGGATATATTTAATTTGTAACCATAATTCATCATATGTTTTCTACTTTTCCCTCTATTTACTAAAACCAACAGTGGCTATAATTAAGGTGAAGGTTGTATATATTTTTGTTTTTCTAAATTGGAATATTGAAACTTGTAGATTTAGTTCTATTGTTATCAATGTTATGGAATATTGAGACTTGTAGATTTAGCTCTAAAAAATCTGTGATACTGGCATTGTCCAGGTAAGTGTGACTAGATTATTTTTATTGAAATTTATGATCAATGTTTATTTTGAAATGAGTTTTGGTCGTCAAGTTTAATGTTCGTCAAGCAAAATATTAGTCTATTGTTCGAGACAATAGGAATTTGCAGCATCCATAAATATTTTAGTACATCAAAGATATACAGGTGTACATCCCACAAAACCTTGAAGATGCGACTTATATACGATCGTTCCATTATTGTTATTTATAAGCACCACCGCAGACCTCATGGCTTAAAACCATCCGAGTTGGATATTTCAGAAGCCAAGCCTAGTGGAAACTGGAATATTTTTGCAAATTGGAGATGATAATTTAGTAATTTTCACAGAGCTCAGACACTGAGGGTTTAGTTTGGTGTGTACATGCTGGGGGGGGTTTAATGACAGTATGCTGTGTATCTGAGGCGTCCTTTATTTAAGATTGAACTGTCATTCTATTGCATTTTAAAAAAATATAGACACTAGTGCCTTCTTAGAAATCGAAAATCATGAAAAGCTTACTTTGATCTGGAATGCAATTTTTGCGGTGCTTAGATAAAATAAGAGTTTCTATATGGGCCAGTGAAGAAAAATTATATTATATAAAGGTAAAATTGCCACATGTAGCGGACTGCATCCATTAAACCATACAAGTCCATATCACTTGCTGCTTGCTGCAAAAAAGATGTTAGGTGTTCTTTGTATAAACAGAAAAAAAGATAGGTATTATTTTGTTATTTTTATTAAGCATTGACTTTGCATCCCTAATATGCATCTAATGTATTGTGGCAGTTAGGGGCGGATTTATTAAGGCTCAGGAGTAGGCAAATGCTTGCTCCTGGATTTGAAATAATAATTTTGGTCCAGTCTAATTTACAAAGTGTGTCTATTCCTGTAGCAAAATCGTGACCAATTCAGGCCCAAAATGAAATTAAATGATAGTCCATCCATTCAGGCCTAGAAAAAATTAAATCGAAGCCCATTTGTCTGCATATTTCACTCTGCTTCCTTCGCTGCTGTTAGTCTGTGGTTGTGGATGTGGATCCCTACGCACGACGCAAGTCAGATAAAAAAAAAAAAGAGAGAGAAATAATTTATCCCCCCTTGATTTAGTCCCCAAAGCGTCCCTCTAACAGTCAAAGACTTTCTCTTTCAGTTCAATCTGTCTTCCCCTGTGTCTCTTTCCCTCAAAACTCCCCCTGCCAAAAAAAATCTCCAAAATAGTTAACAAAAAAATCTTCTTGTTCGACCAAGAATAATAAAAATGTCTCCTAAAAAAGTTCCAGTCCCTAACTGCTTCTCTCTTTCTATTGGATCTCTCTAGCTCGTCGACAATCTCTCCACCCGACCCCGCCTCTATCTTCCTTCGGGTGCACCGCCTCCGGTCGACCCTTGCTTCTCTCTCCCCTCTCTCGCAACAAAACAACGAAAGAATAATCAGTTCCCATCGTTTTCCTCATTTTAAGGAAGGAGGATGAGTAGAAAAGCGGCTGTGGCGGCCGCGCCGAAGATGATGCAGAGTTCAAAAGATATTATAAGCTGCTACAAGCCGGAGATCTATGCAATTCTCAAGAAATACAAAGATCTATTGAATTGTAGGTTTAAGGAGAGAGTTTTTTGAGTGAAAGTTTTTTTCATGACATGGAGATCAGGGAGACAAAGAATATCATAGTAAATGGTAATAAAGACTCATACAGATTAATTGAGGTAGAGAAATTAAAGGAGTGGGGTCCGCTCAAAAGGAATTTAGAAAAAAGAGAGGAAAGGGAGAGGTGAGTATAGATCCGTGTGGCTGTTCGTGTGATTGGGTCATTCTATTTGTTTTCTCAGTATCTATCAATACGTTCAAGTATCAAACAAATTAATTGATTTAAGTTACTATACAACATAACAATTACACTTCAATATGAATACTTAAAATTTTAAATATTAATATTTTTAGAAATACTAGATATTAGGTATGAATACTTGATATATTATATATATTAATACTTGCGCGAAAAAAGCATCCATACTTGCACCCAGTTTGTTTAGAAATACTAAATATTAGGTATGAATACTTGATATATTATATATATTAATACTTGCGCGAAAAGGCATCCATATTTGCACCTAATTTTTCTTAGAAATATGTTAGGTAACATAGGTATAATTACTTGCTCGACGTAATATAAATACTTTATCGACGTGGTATCAATGCTTTCCCCTTTATTTAGTTTAGGTCTCTTCTTAATTTCTTCTCTGGTGAGTATTTTTTTTCTATTTTTTTTTAGTTTAGGTTTTTCTTATTTTATTTTTCTCTAATTAGTTATTCTGTGTTAAAATATTTACACTTCAATGCATAACTATGAATACTTTATGTGTTTTAATATGAATACTTTGTAGTTTTAATATTTTCTAGTAATACTTGATATCTTAGTTATTAATACTTTCGTGTATAGACATTCGTACTTGTGCACAAGTTTTTTAGAAATATGTTTGGTATTTTAGATATGACTACTGGCATTACAAGATGTAAATACTTGCTTGACAAGGTGTAAATCATTTAGAACTTTCTCAGAAATATTTTACAACATAAAAACTCACACTTCAATGCGTAAATATGAATATTTTAATATTCTGGAATATTTCATATGTTTTAGTATGAATACTTTGTCGTTTGAATATTTTCTAGTAATGATACTTTGTAGTTTGAATATATTATATATTGAATATTTGTAGATATGTATATGTATACATGCAATGTTCTAGTATGAATATTATATGTTTTAGTATGAATACTTTGTAGTTTGTATATTCACTAATAATAATACTTTCAAAGTTATAGATTGAATACTTTATACGTTTTAGTATAAATACTTGCACGCCGAGGTATAAGTACTTGAACGACAAATCATCGAAAGTATGTACTTGCATTATTGATCTTATTTGAAAGAGAAAATTATGTAGAAAACGTTGATGGTTTTATATTTCAAAAATTTCTCACAGATTGTCAGAAATATTGATGAGATTAAACGGAGGAAAAAAACTCACTTCTAAAAAAGTGTAAAAGATGAGTGTGTAACTAGAGAGAAAAGAAAATTGATGTCTAATTTTTTGTTTAAATACTTGATGTCTTAGGTATGGATACTTGATAAATTATATATGAATACTTGCACGTATAAGTGTTCATACATGCGCGTCAATTGTAATTTTTTTTTTTAATTTAAGCGGTTTCCAAGTAGCTATTGTTTTCCCAATTAGTTAGTGGTCCCATTGTACTTAATGGATCAATTAGTTAGACGGTCATTTATAGAATAGAATGGAGGGGATTTAGTTGCTCCCTAAAAAAAAGAAAAAAAAAAACTACGCTCGCTACTTTGATTATGTGGATACCCACCAAACAAGAGTCGAGAGGGTAAAAAAAAAAAAAAAGACTCCAACACAAGTCGGAGGGCACCGCTTAAGTCCCAGACGGAAAAAAAAGAAAGAAAAACCTAGCTTTGATTAAAGTGGCTGACGCAAGCACGTCAATTTTTTTTTCTTCTCCGTCATCGGCACTCAAGCACGCCACCTGCACTCTCTCTGCCTCTTTCCTCTTCGCTTTCTTTCCTCTCCCCCGTAATTCGTTCTCCTCATGTACTCTTTTGTAAGGTCTCAATTTTTATTTGAATTCATCATGAATTAAATTACTTTCTTGAATTCAATTGTGAATTATATATAGTTTGGTGCTTGAATTGTTGAAGGCTTTGAATTGTGAATTGAATTGTGCTTGAATTGATAATTGAAATATTGAAGTCCTTGAATTGAGTTGTGAATTATATATGATTTTGTGCTTGAATTTCACACATTTATTTTGAATTGTGAATTACTTGATTTGTTTGAGTGATTGCTTAAATTGCTTGACCTAATGTCATTGAATTCTACATTTTAGGGTATTAAAATGAACAAGTTCTTTAAGATGGTACCTAAGTCTCCAATTGATTCAACTTCACAAGAACCAAGACAAATTAAATCTAATAGTATCGAACAATAACCTCCTCCTGATCTTGGTTTAAGGCAACTTATATCTCAATACAATTCAAATGAAAAAGACAGTATACAACGCTCTTATCTAATTAAAAAATCATTCCAAGAAGACATTATACGTCCCTTGGTTTACAAATTAGTGAATTGATATTGATATTGCCGGTGGCTGGCTACTTGGTGTTGAAGGGGCATTTTCGGCAATGAATTTGGTGAAAGACAATTCAAGAAATAGCATGAGAGATCAATGGTTGAATGATTGTTTGGTTACTTATATTGAGACGAATTTAATTCAAGGATGTTAGAAAGAAAGAATTATGCACAGATTTCAACATATGAAGACCCATAAAGGCAATCTTTGTTTACTGTCATCGACTTGATTTCACTGTTAGGTATTACTATATTTCTGTTTTCATATGTAAAACAATATTATTTTTTTATAGTCTTGTTAACATTTTGCACTATAGCTCATGAGATTATATAGTAAAAAAAAAATTTGCACTCTTATTACACTACTACAAAAACACAGTTTGTACACGGACAAAAAATGACATAGCTACACGGATTTGGAAACGTGTATAATATTAGGGTGTAGGAAAGTGCAACATTTACACACGGATTATCCGTGTGTAATATTAGTCTTCCCACACGGATATTAACTAAATATCTCGTGTAGCTCTCGTACTCTAGCTACACGGATATTAATTAAACAATCCGTGTAGGAAGGGATTCCTACATGGATATTTAATTAATATCCGTGTATGAAGAGTATTTGTACATATAGTCTTTTGCAACACTTATATATACATAACCTTTTATACATGCAATCCTTTTGATCCAACATGTAATATATACTTCTCAAGATCCAATACAATATTTGTATAAAAATTATGTCCTTACCACTTAGTAGCCTTTTGATCCAACATGTAATATATACTTCTCAAGATCCAATACCAATTTTTTATAAGTTAGGCTCATGTTGTCAAAACTCATGGCTATGATCGAGTTTGGACCGAAATTTCATACATACTAAAACGTATTAGATCCAACATGTCAAAAAAGGTGTGTGCATGTGATCCATGACATGATGGCTCTTGGTTAAGTGTCTCAAACAATATTGCATCTCCTATGAAAAAAAAACAAGGATTAACATATATGTGCATACATACATAATAGATAATAAAAATTCTCGGTTTTGAACTAATTTTGTAAAAAAAAATAATTGAATCTGTAAAAAAAAGATTAAACATGTATGTATATCTTTGCATTTTGCTTAAATAGAAGTGGTGCTTAAAATGACAGCCACCGGCACCAGAACCCTAAGGGAGGGTGGCGAAGAGAATAGCAACCAACTAAAATCCTAAGAAAAACAAATTTCTTCAATAACCCAACAATGGTAAAGAAAAATATATATACACACACATATGACTAACCTTAGAGAAGGAAATTTGTCACGGCGTGACTAGTCACGTCACGAGACGTCACGTCACGTTAACGTCACGTCACGTCACGTATGTCAATTACGTGACGTGACTCGCGTGACGCGTGACGTGATCATTCGCGTGACGTGATCACATTCTAGTGAAAATATATGTCACGTCACGTCATGCGAACCAGTGACGTCACGTCACGTCACGTCACGTCACGGTATGAAACATATAGTATCCAACTTTTTTTATATGTATAGAGTATTCAGATTTTTATTTTAGTGTAAGTTCAGTGATATTGGTACTCATGTAGTACTTATTTTTATTTTCTTTAGTTTAGTCTAATGAATGTTTGTAATTTGAATTTTTAAAGTAATATCAGATGTAATATTTCCTAAAAAAAATAATCTTTACAATATTATTTACTTGTTTTATAATTTTTTTTATCTTTTTTTTCTAAATTTTCAACAATTTAAATTAAAATATAAAAAAATTGACACGGCTAATTTACGTCACGTCACGTGTGATCACGTCACGTATAGTCACGGCGTGACTACGCGTGACGTGACCATTCGCGTGACGTGACCATCCGCCACCATTTTAGTCACGTCACGTCACGTCACGTGAAAAAAAAAATTGATCACGTCACGTCACGTCACGTCATGTCACGTGACCAAATCACGGCGTGTTTGTCACGTCACGTCACGGCGTGTCACGTATTTCCTTCTCTAACTAACCTTACCAAGATAGAGAGAAGAAATACAAAATTCGAATTTGCCAATTTCCTCCTTGTGCACAGAAATCAAACCAATATATAATAAAGAGAGAGAGAGAGAGAGAGTAATATTGATTAAAACGGCGCTGGAAGATAACAATTTTATTTCATTAAAACCCTACTAAGCCTTTCCTACACGGATATTTAACTATAAATCCGTGTAGCTCTGTCAACATATCTACACGGCTATTTAAATAAAAAACCGTGTACAAAAGACCTTCCTACACGGATATTTAATGAAATATCTGTGTAGCTCCCTCACCATTCCTACATGGATATTTAATGAAATATCCGTGTATAAAAGCTTAATTTCCACACGGACATTGATTTTTAAAATAATATTCGTGTAAGATTCCTAGAATACTGGAAAAATCTTATTTCATACACGTTTTTTTTATAAAATTGAGAAAATTCATGTATAAGGTACAGTGTAGGAAGACGTTTTTTGTAGTACTGTTAGTATTTTGGGGGGGGGGGGGTGCAATTTCAATTTAGGTTAAAGGGCCAAATAACGAATTCCAAAATTAACTAGTAATTGCAATTCCATAAATCAAAACTCCGCGCAAGAAAAAGAATTAAAATACACAGCGGAAACATTAGTTACTAACTCGGATCCATGCTTTGCAATCTCACTTGCAAACTTCACTTGATCCGAGTTGACTTGAGATGGTGCTTGATTGGTACACTCTCGAGTCCTTCCAAGCAAGCCCTGGTGCCTTTCTTCTGTCCCGAGTCACGAACGGAGCTCAAGAGTATTATTCTCTAATGGAGGGAGAATAAGGTGGCTATGAACAACACATGTGCCCTAAAATTTTCTTGCATGATTGCTTGTGAAAATGTATCTTTGAGAGATCTTATAATTTATGTCAAAAATTCTACATAATATCACTAGTGGAAAATACACTTTCAGTGTCGCCCTAATAGTATCGGTTCTTTGAAACAAGCGATACAAAATAGATTCTGTATCGGTTAATAATAAAAGAACGATACAAAATACATTTAGTTTCGGTTCTATAAAAAATGCGACACAAAAAGGGTCCTATTTGTATCGGTTCCCGTATAATTAACCGATACAGATATTTTGTGTCGGTTTTTAATGAAAAACCGACACAAATAACAACCTTTTAGTATCGGTTCCCTTATAATTAACCGATACAGATATTTTGTGTCGGTTTTTAATGAGAAACCGACACAAATAACACCGTTTTAGTATCGGTTCTATATTAGGAACCGACACAACATATCTGTATCGGTTAGTTATCCGGGAACCGATACAAATTGGACCCTTTTTGTGTCGCATTTTTATGAGAACCGATACTTAAATATATTTTGTATCGGTTTTTTATTATTAACCGATACAGAATATATCTTTCTTCCTATAATCCCCATCAGACTGTATTAAAACTAGGTTTTCGACGGCTGAAGCTTTCAGCAGCTCTCTCTGTTCTCTTTTTGCGAAATCAGTTGTTTTTCTCTGATCTAAGGCTGGAAGCATTGTTTAGGAGAGGAGGATTGAGGTAATTTTGCTTGTAAGTCCTTGATCTCCTTTATATTTCTTTGATTAACATTCTAGCTTGGTTCAAAGCCAAATTGTTGAAATCATTGAGAGTATGGATGGAATGATTTGGAAATATGCCATAATATTGTTGGAAAATTGTTTATTAGGTCAAATTTTTAATTATGTAGCATGCCATTGCCTTAATCCCGCAAAAATCTTAATTTTGTAGATAATTGGATTTTTTGAGAGATTTGGTGTGTACAACGATCTTTTTATCTCGCTCGATCCGGTATACAAACAAATGTAAGCTAGCCAAATAACCTAAAACTCTTGTTTTTAATTAGTACGTACTTTGTGCATTGTGTGTATAGTTAATTATGTTTTATCGATATATTGTAGGTATATGTATATAGCTAGGTAGAGTATTTTTTTACGTGCCACAACCGAATTAATTAATACCTTAGGTCATGATACCCGTTCAAAATTAATCCACTAGGGATTAATTTTGAATAGTCCCCGTTTTGGGACTGCTCTTTGAATACTCTGTCTCAATTAGGATGTAATCACGTATTAGTCGTGTTTTAGTATCTAGGAAAATTTCGGCAGCATTTCCCCTTAGTTCCCCGAGTACCGTGATTACATCCTAATTGAGACAGAGTATTCAAAGAGTGGGATAAGATGGTAACCGGCCCATATAAGCCCTACTGTGAACACTTAAGCCCAACGAACTGATTAATTAAATTTGTTTTCTTATAATTAATTGCAGATGGACCGTAGTTGGATGTATGAAGCATCACGTCCGTCGGATGAATATATGGCAGGTGTTGATGAATTTATGAAAGTTTCGAGGAATATATGGCAGGTGATGGGAATGGTGTGATCTTTGTGTCCTTGCCGTGATTGTAACAATGCGAAGAAATTTTCCAAACCCATCCAAGTGAGGAACCATTTGATCCGTCGTGGATTCAAGCACCATTACAAGCGTTGGATATGGCATGGTGAGAGTAATTTGCAAACGGACAAAGGTACCAGTTCTGAGGATCAGGAACACCATACCGATGTAAATGACGGTAGCGTTGAAGTGCCGGTCGATGAAAATGAAGTCGTGGATAATTTTGATCAAATGCTACGTGATTTAGAAGAGGATTTCGGTAATAAAAAGCAGTACTGTGTATTTGAGAATTTGTACGAAGATTGTAATAAGGAATTGTATCCAGGTTGTGCTAAATTTTCAAAATTGAAAGGTGTTTTAAAATTGTATAATCTGAAAGCATCTAGTGGTTGGACCGATAAGAGTTTTACTGCTTTATTGCAAACTTTAAAAGAAATTCTTCCGGATGGAAACGAGATCCCTTGTAATGCTTATGAGGCGAAGAAAATGCTGTGTCCAGTGGATTTAGAAGTTCAAAGAATAAATGCATGTCCAAATGATTGTATATTATATCGAAATGAGTACGAAGATCATCACGAGTGTCCGAAATGTGGTGCATCGCGTTACAGTAGAAAGCAGTCAACCGTCAATAAAAGTGATACAGACAGATCGAGTAAAGGACCTCCAGCAAAGGTAATGTGGTACCTCCCCGTGATACCAAGGTTCAAACGTTTGTTTTCCAATGCTAAAGATGCAAAATTATTGCGTTGGCATTCCGATAGCCGGAAAAAAGATGGAAAATTACGGCACCCCGCTGATTCTCCTCAGTGGAGAAATATTGACAGAAAGTTTCCCGACTTTGGCGGTGACCCGAGAAACCTAAAGCTCGGGCTCAGTACCGATGGAATGAATCCGCACAGTACCATGAGCAGTACACATAGCAGTTGGCCGGTTCTATTGTGCATTTATAATCTCCCGCCTTGGTTGTGTATGAAACGCAAGTACATCATGATGACTATGCTAATATCAGGACCTAAACAGCCCGGAAACGACATAGATGTGTACCTAGCGCCATTGATCGAGGATCTGAACAAATTATGGGCTCCCAGTGGAGATATTTGATGCATATAGCAAGGAGATTTTCAGTCTACATGCCATGATTTTCTCGCACCATCAATGATTTCCCGGCTTATGGTAATTTGTCGGGTTATAGCGTCAAAGGAGAGAAAGCCTGCCCTATTTGTATGGACGGGACAGTCGATCTGTATCTGCCTAACTCCTCTAAAAATGTGTACATGGGTCATCGTAGATTTCTTCCTGCCAATCACGCCCACAGAAAAAGAAAGAGAGAATTCAATGGAAAGACCGAAAATGGGAAAGTGAAATACCTGTTGACCGGTCGAGAAGTTTATGCGCGAGTGAAGAAAATATTTTCTCAAAGATATTTGTTGGGTGCTTGGATAAAATAAGAGTTTCTATATGGGCCAGTGAAGAAAAATTATATTATATAAAGGCAAAATTGCCACATTTGGTGGACTTGCTGCTTGCTGCAAATAAGATGTTAGGTGTTCTTTGCATAAACAGAAAAAAAAAGTTGGTATTATTTTGTTATTTTTATAAAGCATTGACGCATCCCTAATATGCATGTAATGTATTGCGGCAGCCATATCCTCCTCTGTGTGATACAAAAGGAAGCTATGTGTCACAGTTTGAGCACACCATTTTACTTCGACCTACTTGCAAAGAAGTTATATCTCGCGGCAACGATTACTGAGACTCTTTATGAAGTCTTGCAGTTTTGCATTTGAAGATGTTATGTTCGCTAATGTATGATATACCGTTAGATGTGTTTGTAATGTGGTCGTTCTTATTGGATTTGGATAGTTTATGTTTGAGGATGTGTCAGGTGATGATTCATTTGAAATTCCAAATTCAGTATCAATAATTCAAAGTGGGATAATTACTTGTGTTGCTATCCTTTGTGACCATTAAAATAGTGCTCTTGTATTTCATAGTACCGTACTATTCTGGGTGGAAAGAAGGCTTGTTGGATTCATTCTGTTGATTCAAGTCTCAAGTTCAATGGGGTTGTTGATTTCAAGTTAAGTTTTTAACATCACGATGGTTCAGAATTGGGTATTGTGTTAGCATAGTCTATCATCCCAAGAATAACATTGACACGTATGGTGCTTTTATAATTTTAAGATTTCTGATTAATATCTGATATTATGCTAGCAAAAAAAAAAAAAGGGAAAGGCACGAGGTGCAAAAGCCGTAAATTTGTCTGAGGTGCAAAAAGCGCGTCCTGAGTAACATAATGCCTAATTTGGTATTGCTACCATTTTGAATAAATTTAGCGTAGAGTACAAATGCGTTTTATTCTATAGAGTACCATAGTCTGACTCTATATATATATTCACATTACTCTTTGTTTTCATCTGCTAGAATCAATATCAGTATCAGATTTATTGATATCTTGTATAGAAAAGTGAACATTTCATTTAAATGCTAATTAAATTTTGTTGTTGTCATTGACATCTGCTCACTATACATACAGTTCTAGTGCAGTGCCAGGAGTATGCATTTTTCTCAGATGCCGTAACTAATAAATAATAAATCTGATGTTGATTGCCATTTACATTGCTCATGTTATGAAACTAATGTATAATTTCACAAAATATTTAATCAAGACCTTCTTAAGCTAAAATTATATTATTTTCATTTTCATATGTAAAGAAATGGAACATACAAATATATAACTAATATAACTATAATAATGATTTGTTGGCTTATTTAACGATTGAACAACGGTTAACACTATTTGTCTATTAACTCGAACCGATGGCGTTGGTTTATCAACACCGTCCAGTATGTTTATTCAACCGAATGCAAAGATCATCAACGCCATTGGTTGTTGTCTGACGGCAAAAATGTATACCTTTGTTATCAGGGGCGGATCTAGGAATTTTGCCAGGGGGGGGGGTAAAAAAATATCAGATCGAGTTTAAATAGCTAATCAGATTTAAACCCATTAACTAATTAGGTATTTGATAAAAAATAATACTTTATAATGCTCTGACTTGTAATTTATAATATTCTGACTTATAATTATAATTACCAATCATATTTCAAGAAATTTATTTTAATTTTAACTACAAATTTAACCCGAATTACCAATTAAACATTCAGAGTGGGGCAAAAAAAATTCCGAGGGGGGGGGGTGGGCAAAGCCAGTCGGAACCGATAAATCTCCACTAAAACTCAAAATTCAGGGGCCGCCCCTGTTTGTTATCGAGGGGATCGATGGCTATCAGTTTGTCAACCGACGGTGAATTGTTTTTCGGTAGTAGTGTTCCACTTTCAAAATTCATAATAATCTTACAGTTGTATTCAAAAGTCATTACACACGGAAAATATAACCTTAATCACTACATCAATTCAATTCTAGCTCTTGAATTAATGGACGTTCAAAATATATCAAACTGCACAAACGAATATAAAACTGTTAGTGCAGTGTATGAAGAAGAATAAATTTGCAGTCTTTCGTTTCTCGAATTTCACATTTGGTGGTCAAATAATTAAAAAAAATTCATGTTAATATTGTTTTTCTGATTTGCATATAAATCAAGAAAATCTTAGTGATAATTACTTTTGGACATATCTAGATCTTAAGAAGAATACAAGTTCAGAGGTTTACTTTCCATTAAGTTTTGAGTTGTTTCTTCATTTATTTCTTTCTCGTTAGATTTATTCAAAATTTAATGTTTGATTATCATAAAAGTACTTAAATTCTTTGTTTTATTTGTTCTTAATGTTAGAGTTTTGTAGGCCAAAGAATAATGAGAAAGGCAGAAAGAGACAGTACAAAATAAACTTAATTTTCTTACTTGATGATCTCTCTTACATGAATCCTATCATATAACAACAACAACAGAAAAAGACACATAGTCCGATGATCCAAATTTCAATTGTGATTATTATGTATAATCAATATTTTTTTGAAGTCAACATGCAATAATTAGTTTTTTCACCAACTCCTTATAGAGCTTGACAGCCTCAACACCTAACCGAGTATATATTTACAATAACATTAATTCATGGATAGAGATCCATAGCGCAGTCAACACCAAACCTAATGGAGTAGGATATATTTTGTAACCATAATTCATCATATGTTTTCTACTTTTCCCTCTTATTTACTAAAATCAACGCTGGCTATAAGGTGAAGGTTGTACTTTTGTTTTTCTAAATTGGAATATTGAGACTTGTAGATTTAGTTATATTGTTATCAATGTTATCAGAATCAGACCGGTCTTCGATATTTTATGGCTTCAGGGCAACGATTTATTGGTCGGACCGGTTAACCCAAATTGCTGGTTTTTTTAAGTTGTTGAGTTTAATAATGAGTTGATTACTTCTTACTTTACTAAAATATCGATTACAATAATATTATTTGAATAAAGCTTAATTTGAACAGCATTAATTGCATGAACAATCTAAATAATATATATATATATATATATATATTCGCCAATTCAAATTGGTATATACCATTTTATATATAATTTATTTTCAATTAACACCAATACGTCATGAGTTCCATATCAGCTCTTGCCAGCACAACTTTTAAAGCCAATATTATATTTATTGTTGATTTAAGACTTTGAAGTTCTCAGTGGTTGGTGATTGACATAGACTGAATGCATACTAAAACTGATTGCACAACATTGAGTAGTTAGGCATGCATCCCGAAATATTGTACCCCTAAAATTTACCTAGTTATTTCTCGAAACCCTAGTTATTTCATAATTCATGGCATATATACCACAATCTTAGAATGCTTTGTCACAGTAACACAAACCAACATATTTAGTATTAAAAAAAATTCGGCAGTAATTTTAATATGTAATCCAATATGTATTTTAAGAACCACACATCTGTTTGAAAATATAATTCAATATGTGCTCCTGGAAGCAATTACAAAAAATGGTACCGAATTTTTGTATATGAAATACTCTAATATGAGTTGACATTCTAAATGAGACAAATCATTGAAAGAGCAATCAATTTTGGTAGCAGTTTTAGTATGCATGCAGTCTAAATCGATCACCAACCACTAAAAATATTCAAGTCTTAAATCAACAATAAATATAAATATTTTTAGATAACTAACTACTCAATTGTTGTGCAATCAGTTTTGGTAACAGTTCTAGTATGCATGCAATAAATATAATATTCATCAAATCTCACTATTACAATTAATACTATGCATCACCAAACGGCTAATCACTAACATTTTTGGTAATAAACTGTTAGACTATGTCAAATTGATAAATAGGTAGTCAAACT
Source organism: Carex cristatella (assembly GCA_024447775.1). NCBI lineage: Eukaryota > Viridiplantae > Streptophyta > Magnoliopsida > Poales > Cyperaceae > Carex > Carex cristatella. Next base: position 5,867,729 of record JAJHPF010000022.1, read on the forward strand.
TATCATCAACACAGTTTATTGAAAGAGAATCCACTTTCACCAACAGTTCACTAACGGTATTTCATGTAGATATATAATTGGTGAATATGCACCGTTATTAGCAATTGTTCTTTTAAATGAACCCTTAATGAATTATAGTCCATTAAGAGGTTCTATTTGAATACTTCGATTAGTCACGCAGTCCAAGTCAATCACCAAATAATTAATGAAATATACCGTTAAGAGGTTCGATATTCCAAGTGCAAGTTTTGTTTCAATTTGGAAACTAGCTTCCAAATTAATGAAATTTTGTTTCTATGTTGTATTTTTGAACCTCATAATGGATTTTTTTAATTAACACCTTCTATTGACTTGGAATACATGCCAAATGGAAGTTTTCGTATTTAAAGCTAATATTATATTTATTGTTGATTTAAGACTTAGAAGTTTTCAATGGTTGGTGATTGACATAGACTCCATGCATACTAAAATTACTACCAAAACTGATTGCACAACATTGAGTTGTTAGGCATCTCTATAAATAGTGTTACATTGGCATGTTACATTGGCAAGACCACTTTGAGAGGAAAAAAAATGGGACAAGACAATATGACCACTGTTCAAGGCAAGGCTACGGTTCTTGCAATTGGCACAGCAGTGCCTCCAAACTTCATCAATCAGTCAGATTATCCTGACTACTACTTTAAGTTTACTAAGAGCGAGCACCTTAAAGAACTCAAGCAGAAGTTCACTAGAATATGTAAGCACTTGCCTTATCCCTTTGCTTCAATCTTCTAACCGTTGCAACAATTTTACTTTTAGAATAAATTTGAAAAATTGCTTAATAATTTTTTTGTCGATTGTAGGTAGCGGGACGCAGATTCAAAAACGTCACTTTTATTTAACAGATGAGATGCTCAAGGATCACCCCAACCTAGCAACAGTAACTCAAAATGAGGAATCGTTAGACAGCAAGGACAATTTCCTTGCTCCGTGGGTGACGAAGCTAGCAAAGGAAGCAGCCGAACAGGCCTTGCGCGAGTGGGGCCAACCAAGGTCAAGAATTACCCACCTCATTTTCCACACTCGCGACCGGGCTGTTTTCACTTACCTGGTCCAGACTACCAATTGGCCAAGCTTTTGGGACTTGAACCCACGGTGAATCGCTACATGCTTTTCCTCCATGGCTGCTATGGCGGTGGTGCCGTGCTTCGCCTGGCAAAAGATTTAGCTGAGAACAACCCTGGTGCTCGCGTCCTTGCTATCTGCTCAGAGAGCACTCTCAGCCTATTTACCCATCCATCTGAAACTTCAAGGGATGCCCTCGTTCCCCAGGCTTTGTTTGGCGATGGCGCTTCAGCGGTCATTATTGGTTCCAACCCGGACATATCTGTTGAGCAACCATTCTATGAGATTCTCTCAGCAGGCCAATCTCTCATTCCTGGCTCAGAGGATTCTGTTGGCGGCCGCATCACTAAGTCAGGCTTAATGATGTATTTGGAACCTACTGTACCAATGCATGTCAACAAAAACATTCAAAAGTCTCTCTCTAAATCGTTCGAACCTCTGGGTATATCAGATTGGAATTCTCTCTTTTGGATTGTGCACCCCGGTGGACCGAAGATTCTAGATGGAATAGAGACTGAGCTCAAGCTAGAGAAGGAGAAGCTGTTTGCATCCAGGCACGTGTTAACAGAGTACGGTAACATGATGAGTGGTAGTGTGTTTTTTGTCATGGATGAGATGAGGAAGAGGTCAAGGAAAGAAGGAAAGACCACCACCGGCAAAGGAGCAGAAATTGGGGTGCTTTTAGGGTTTGGTCCAGGCATTACGATCGAAACAGCTGTTCTCCGTGCCTTTCCAGTGACGATTTGATAGATATCAAGCTCTGCAAGTGCCGGGTTGCATTATCAAGTACCAGTAAGTTTCATGCAAGTTATGTAATGGAGTGGATATGATGTTTTTATTTTTTATTTTTTTATATGAATATTATGTTACGTTGTGTGATGTTATTTCCTGCTATATATATGCGGCGTATTATATTCCTTTCTGTAATATGTAAGCAATATGTAACACGATGCATTGTACGGTTTGTAAATGGATTTTATATCCTAATATAGCATGAATTATATATGATTTGATATGCACATTTCTTCAAAGTTGGTCTTGCAGGATTAATTAATATTCAAGCTTGTGTGCATGGGGGTTGATCGATCTTTACTGTTCTGACAATATTTTTTTACACAAGTACCTTTAAAAGTGGGAAAAATATCATTACAAAAAATATCTGTAGTGAGCTGCTATATATCAAAGATTTATGTAACGTCCATAGCACAACTTAGCTTTTGGAATGATAAATGGTATAATGCTATTAGTGTCTAGCAATTTAACATTATTAAAAATAAGGACTAAGATGGTGGTCAAACAGTGCAATTTAAAAAAAAAGTTTTTTAAATTAACTGTTGAATGCTAGTTATATGGTATTATTATTTAAGAACTAATTAATTGAATTATTTATAAGAACCAGCTGTTTATTTTAGCCCATAATTCAAAATGGAAGATGTTTTATTAAGCAAATAGAGAAACCAAGATTTCTTTATATCAAGTTACGTTGTCATATTACTTGTGGAAGTGGAACCATGCAAAGGCTAACCACGAACGTTGATTGAAATGGTAGTTTGGATAGCTTTCTCTTGTGATGTGTCTAGTAGAAATTTTCAACGTTAAAAGTCTAACATCTTAATATAAACCTCCGCTTCACCTCCTCCTCTTTTCTAAGCAACTTGCTAAGTATCTCGTCTTTGAAATGATACGTAAAACCATCCTTTCACAACCCCCAACCCCTAAACCTCCCATTTGCGTCAATCTTGATGCCCCTGGTACCGCTCGTCGAGCATCTTCAAAACTCCAGAAACTTCACACTCTTTCCAAGACATGAGTAGCTATCTGTAATCACTATGGAGAGTTAGGGCACCACACTTAACTATTTCAAAATCGCTCTCGTTTGCTTCTCTTGTTGCAAACTAGGGCATAGCTACCGTTTGTCGCTCTTTCCCCAACACCCTTCCCTCGATAACCGATCAACCACCACCTCCTTTTAGTCACCCTATTCTACCTCTTGCATTGCTCAACATCTCACCTCTTCCTCAATGGCGGAGATTGAATTAACCGAGTACATGACAAATTTCTTTCAGAGAAAGTATTAGAAAGTGATAATTTTAGCGAAATTATGAGTATGAGATAGAGAATTATGAATTGTTGTATTGATATTGATCTATATTTTTACATTCTCACTTATATAGGTATTTATAACCTCTTAACTTATTGTACCGTGTTCGGTAATTTTTTTATTTCCTAAATTATAATTTTACCATTCTTTATTTTACAGTTTTAACTCTCTAACTAATTCTATTCTTCAACACTCTCCTTCAAGCTAGAATTATATATATATCAGTTAATCCTAGCTTTCTTGTTATTTCTTCAAATGTCTTCAGAATGAGACCCTTATAGAAGATATCAGCCAGTTGATCTTGACTCCTCACATAAGGAGTTTCGATTTTCTTTGCTTGCACATTTTCTCTTATGAAATGACAACCGACTTCAATATGCTTTGTTCTTTCGTGAAACACCGCATTCGAAGCAATAAGTCTTGTCGCATTGTTATCACAAAACATCTTAATTGGTTTATTAATTTTGAAGTTCAATTATTCAAGCAATTGTTTGATCCATGCGAGTTTAATTGCGGTGAATGCCATGCCACGCTATTCTACTTCCGTACTCGATCGTGTCACGATATTTTGATTTTTGATTTTTGATTTTCCATGTGACTAAGTTTATGCCGACAAACGTGCAATAGCCGATTGTTGAATTAATTTCTATCAAAGCACCCGCCCTAGTCTGTATCGGAATAGTCACACACTTCATTATATTTATTATTTTTCATCTATATACCCTTTCGGACCGGTCATCAATATTTAAATCTTCGGGGCAACGATATACTAATCGAACCAGTGGATTAACTTGTTCAACCGTTGGTTTTTTTAAGTAGCTGAGTTTAATATTAAGTTGATTACTTCTTACTTTGCTAAAATGTCCATTAAAATAATATTATTTGAATAGAGCTTAATTTGAACAAAATTCATTGCAGAAATAATCTAAATAATAATATATATATTTTTTCTCCAATTCAAATTGGTATTTACCATTTTATCTATAATTTATTTTGTTAAGTATTTTCAATTAAATCCGATAAGCACCAATACGTACGTCATGAGTACCATAGCAGCTCTTGTCAGCACAACTTTTAAAGCCAACATTATATTTATTGTTTATTTAAGACTTGGAAGTTTTGAGTGGTTGGTGATTGACATAGACTGCATGCATACTAAAACTACTACTATAACTGATTGCACAACATTGAGTTGTTAGGCATCCCGAAATATTGCACCCCTAAAATTATCTAGTTATTTTAAATTATGATCCAAATATATAACGTTTATGAGCATCTATGAATTTATATCAGCGGTAAACTGTTAAACTAAAATTTTAATTTATTTTTGTTTAAAATTATTTTTTCAAACAATTTAGGCATTGTTCAATTTTATTCAATTGTTGCTTGCTAATTCGGGGAAAAGAGACCAAATGTGACAAATTTGTGTTTCTTATATCGGTACTAATATATTAACCAACATAAGAAGATAATGGAATATTTATATTGGTTAGGATAATAATACTGCTAAAATAAGATAAATATCTTCTATCGGTGACTAAAAGTGACCGATAGAAGAAATTGGTGTACATCTCCTAATGGTTCATGAGGACGCAATCGAGAGAATTATTTTTCAACTTATTTACTCACCTATCACAACACCGTTAGTTTATCGGCTTAAGACAAAATCGATTTAAACCGTTAGCAAATGGTTGTTAGAAGATCTCATTTTCGTTAGTGGCAAGAAATGGCATTGCATGTTCAACACCGTTAAGTTGTAACATGTAGATAATTATATCGAACCAATGCTATTACTATTTTTGTTGACTTATTTAACGATTGAATAATGGTTAACACCATTTGTTATTAACTCGAACAGTTGGCGTTGGTTCATCAACACCGTGCAGTATGTTTATTCAATCGAATGCAAAGATCATCAACGCCATCGGTTGTTGTCGACGGCAAAAATGTATACCTTTGTTACCAAGGCGATCGATGGCTATCGGTTTGTCAACCGATGGTGAATTATTTTTCGGTAGTAGTGTTCCACTTTCAAGATTCATAATAATTTTATAGTCGTATTCAAACTTCATTACACACGGAAAATATAACCTTAATCACTACATCAATTCTAGCTCTTCAATTAATGGACATTCAAAATATATCAAACTGCACAAACGTATATAAAACTGTTAGTGTAGTGCGTGAAGAAGAATAAATTTGCAGTCATTCGTTTCTCGAATTGCACATTTGATGGTCAAATAAAAAAAATCATGTTATAATTTTGTTTTTCTGATTTGCATATAAATCAAGAAAATCTTAGTTATAATAAGTTTTGGACATATCTAGATCTTAAGAAGAATACAAGTTTAGAGGTTTACTTTCCATTAAGTTTTTGAGTTTTTTCTATCATTTATTTCTTTCTCATTAGATTTATTCAAAATTTAATGTTTGATTATCACAAAAGTACTTAAATTCTTTGTTTTATTTGTTCTTAATGTTAAAGGTTTGTAGACCAAAGATAATGATAAAGGCAGAAAGAGACAGTACAGAATAAACTTAATTTTCTTACTTGATCTCTCTTACATGAATCCTATCATATAACAACAACAACGAAAAAGATACATAGTCCGATCATCCAAATTTCAATTTGGATTATTATGTTTAATCAATATTTTTGTGAAGTCAACAAGCAATAATTAATTTTTTCACCAACTCCTCATAGAGCTTGACAGCCCGCAGTCAACACCAAACCTAACTTAGTAGGATATATTTAATTTGTAACCATAATTCATCATATGTTTTCTACTTTTCCCTCTATTTACTAAAACCAACAGTGGCTATAATTAAGGTGAAGGTTGTATATATTTTTGTTTTTCTAAATTGGAATATTGAAACTTGTAGATTTAGTTCTATTGTTATCAATGTTATGGAATATTGAGACTTGTAGATTTAGCTCTAAAAAATCTGTGATACTGGCATTGTCCAGGTAAGTGTGACTAGATTATTTTTATTGAAATTTATGATCAATGTTTATTTTGAAATGAGTTTTGGTCGTCAAGTTTAATGTTCGTCAAGCAAAATATTAGTCTATTGTTCGAGACAATAGGAATTTGCAGCATCCATAAATATTTTAGTACATCAAAGATATACAGGTGTACATCCCACAAAACCTTGAAGATACGACTTATATACGATCGTTCCATTATTGTTATTTATAAGCACCACCGCAGACCTCATGGCTTAAAACCATCCGAGTTGGATATTTCAGAAGCCAAGCCTAGTGGAAACTGGAATATTTTTGCAAATTGGAGATGATAATTTAGTAATTTTCACAGAGCTCAGACACTGAGGGTTTAGTTTGGTGTGTACATGCTGGGGGGGTTTAATGACAGTATGCTGTGTATCTGAGGCGTCCTTTATTTAAGATTGAACTGTCATGCTATTGCATTTTAAAAAAATATAGACACTAGTGCCTTCTTAGAAATCGAAAATCATGAAAAGCTTACTTTGATCTGGAATGCAATTTTTGCGGTGCTTAGATAAAATAAGAGTTTCTATATGGGCCAGTGAAGAAAAATTATATTATATAAAGGTAAAATTGCCACATGTAGCGGACTGCATCCATTAAACCATACAAGTCCATATCACTTGCTGCTTGCTGCAAAAAAGATGTTAGGTGTTCTTTGTATAAACAGAAAAAAAGATAGGTATTATTTTGTTATTTTTATTAAGCATTGACTTTGCATTCCTAATATGCATCTAATGTATTGTGGCAGTTAGGGGCGGATTTATTAAGGCTCAGGAGTAGGCAAATGCTTGCTCCTGGATTTGAAATAATAATTTTGGTCCAGTCTAATTTACAAAGTGTGTCTATTCCTGTAGCAAAATCGTGACCAATTCAGGCCCAAAATGAAATTAAATGATAGTCCATCCATTCAGGCCTAGAAAAAATTAAATCGAAGCCCATTTGTCTGCATATTTCACTCTGCTTCCTTCGCTGCTGTTAGTCTGTGGTTGTGGATGTGGATCCCTACGCACGACGCAAGTCAGATAAAAAAAAAAAAGAGAGAGAGAAATAATTTATCCCCCCTTGATTTAGTCCCCAAAGCGTCCCTCTAACAGTCAAAGACTTTCTCTTTCAGTTCAATCTGTCTTCCCCTGTGTCTCTTTCCCTCAAACCTCCCCCTGCCAAAAAAAATCTCCAAAATAGTTAACAAAAAAATCTTCTTGTTCGACCAAGAATAATAAAAATGTCTCCTAAAAAAGTTCCAGTCCCTAACTGCTTCTCTCTTTCAATTGGATCTCTCTAGCTCTGTCGACAATCTCTCCACCTGACCCTGCCTCTATCTTCCTTCGGGTGCACCGCCTCTGGTCGACCCTTGCTTCTCTCTCCCCTCTCTCGCAACAAAACAACGAAAGAATAATCAGTTCCCATCGTTTTCCTCTTTTTAAGGAAGGAGGATGAGTAGAAAAGCGGCTGTGGCGGCCGCGCCGAAGATGATGCAGAGTTCAAAAGATATTATAAGCTGCTACAAGCCGGAGATCTATGCAATTCTCAAGAAATACAAAGATCTATTGAATTGTAGGTTTAAGGAGAGAGTTTTTTGAGTGAAAGTTTTTTTCATGACATGGAGATCAGGGAGACAAAGAATATCATAGTAAATGGTAATAAAGACTCATACAGATTAATAGAGGTAGAGAAAGTAAAGGAGTGGGGTCCGCTCAAAAGGAATTTAGAAAAAAGAGAGGAAAGGGAGAGGTGAGCATAGATCCGTGTGGCTGTCCGTGTGATTGGGTCATTCTATTTGTTTTCTCAGTATCTATCAATACGTTCAAGTATCAAACAAATTAATTGATTTAAGTTACTATACAACATAACAATTACACTTCAATATGAATACTTAAAATTTTAAATATTAATATTTTTAGAAATACTAGATATTAGGTATGAATACTTGATATATTATATATATTAATACTTGCGCGAAAAAGGCATCCATACTTGCACCCAGTTTGTTTAGAAATACTAAATATTATGTATGAATACTTGATATATTATATATATTAATACTTGCGCGAAAAGGCATCCATATTTGCACCTAATTTTTCTTAGAAATATGTTAGGTAACATAGGTATAATTACTTGCTCGACGTAATATAAATACTTTATCGACGTGGTATCAATGCTTTCCCCTTTATTTAGTTTAGGTTTTTCTATTTTATTATTCTCTAATTAGTTATTCTGTGTCAAAATATTTACACTTCAATGCATAACTATGAATACTTTATGTGTTTTAATATGAATACTTTGTAGTTTTAATATTTTCTAGTAATACTTGATATCTTAGTTATTAATACTTTCGTGTATAGGCATTCGTACTTGTGCACAAGTTTTTTAGAAATATGTTTGGTATTTTAGATATGACTACTCGCATTACAAGATGTAAATACTTGCTTGACAAGGTGTAAATCATTTAGAAATTTCTCAGAAATATTTTACAACATAAAAACTCACACTTCAATGCGTAAATATGAATATTTTAATATTCTGGAATATTTCATATGTTTTAGTATGAATACTTTGTCGTTTGAATATTTTCTAGTAATGATACTTTGTAGTTTGAATATATTATATATTGAATATTTGTAGATATGTATATGTATACATGCAATGTTCTAGTATGAATATTATATATGTTTTAGTATGAATACTTTGTAGTTTGTATATTCACTAATAATAATACTTTCAAAGTTATAGATTGAATACTTTATACGTTTTAGTACAAATACTTGCACGCCGAGTTATAAGTACTTGAACGACAAATCATCAGAAAGTACGTACTGCATTATTGATCTTATTTGAAAGAGAAAATTATGTAGAAAACGTTCATGGTTTTATACTTCAAAAATTTCTCACAGATTGTCAGAAATATTGATGAGATTAAACGGAGGAAAAAAACTCACTTCTAAAAAAGTGTAAAAGATGAGTGTGTAACTAGAGAGAAAAGAAAATTGATGTCTAATTTTTTGTTTAAATACTTGATGTCTTAGGTATGGATACTTGATAAATTATATATGAATACTTGCACGTATAAGTGTTCATACATGCGCGTCAATTGTAATTTTTTTTTTAATTTAAGCGGTTTCCAAGTAGCTATTGTTTTCCCATTTAGTTAGTGGTCCCATCGTACTTTATAGATCAATTAGTTAGACGGTCATTTATAGAATAAAATGGAGGGAATTTAGTCGCTCCCTAAAAAAAAGAAAAAAAAAACTACGCTCGCTACTTTGATTATGTGGATACCCACCAAACAAGAGTCAGAGAGGTAAAAAAAAAAAAAAGACTCCAACACAAGTCAGAGGGCACCGCTTAAGTCCAGACAGAAAAAAGAAAAGAAACACCTAGCTTTGATTAAAGTGGCTGACGCAAGCACGTCAATTTTTTTTTCTTCTCCGTCATCGGCACTCAAGCACGCCACCTGCACTCTCTCTGCCTCTTTCCTCTTCGCTTTCTTTCCTCTCCCTCGTAATTCGTTCTCCTCATGTACTCTTTTGTAAGGTCTCAATTTTTATTTGAATTCATCATGAATTAAATGAATTTCTTGAATTCAATTGTGAATTATATATAGTTTGGTGCTTGAATTGTTGAAGGCTTTGAATTGTGAATTGAATTGTGCTTGAATTGATAATTGAAATATTGAAGTCCTTGAATTGAGTTGTGAATTATATATGATTTTGTGCTTGAATTTCACACATTTATTTTGAATTGTGAATTACTTGATTTGTTTGAGTGATTGCTTAAATTGCTTGACCTAATGTCATTGAATTCTACATTTTAGGGTATTAAAATGAACAAGTTTTTTAAGATGGTACCTAAGTCTCCAATTGATTCAACTTCACAAGAACCAAGACAAATTAAATCTAATAGTATCGAACAATAACCTCCTCCTGATCTTGGTTTAAGGCAACCTATATCTCAATACAATTCAAATGAAAAAGACAGTATACAACGCTCTTATCTAATTAAAAAATCATTCCAAGAAGACATTATACATCCCTTGGTTTACAAATTAGTGAATTGATATTGATATTGCCGGTGGCTACCGCTGGTGTTGAAGGGGCATTTTCGGCAATGAATTTGGTGAAAGACAATTCAAGAAATAGCATGAGAGATCAATGGTTGAATGATTGTACACGGACAAAAAATGACATAGCTACACGGATTTGGAAACGTGTATAATATTAGGGTGTAGGAAAGTGCAACATTTACACACGGATTATCCGTGTGTAATATTAGTCTTCCCACACGGATATTAACTAAATATCTGTGTAGCTCTCGTACCCTAGCTACACGGATATTAATTAAACAATCCGTGTAGGAAGGGATTCCTACATGGATATTTAATTAATATCCATGTATGAAGAGTATTCGTACATATAGTCTTTTACAACACATATATATACATAGCCTTTTATACATGCAATCCTTTTGATCCAACATGTAATATATACTTCTCAAGATCCAATACAATATTTGTATAAAAATTATGTCCTTACCACTTAGTAGCCTTTTGATCCAACATGTAATATATATTTCTCAAGATCCAATACCAATTTTTTATAAGTTAGGCTCATGTTGTCAAAACTCATGGCTATGATCGAGTTTGGACCGAAATTTCATACATACTAAAACGTATTAGATCCAACATGTCAAAAAAGGTGTGTGCATGTGATCCATGACATGATGGCTCTTGGTTAAATGTCTCAAACAATATTGCATCTCCTATGAAAAAAAACAAGGATTAACATATATGTGCATACATACATAATAGATAATAAAAATTCTCGGTTTTGAATTAATTTTGTAAAAAAAAATAATTGAATATGTAAAAAAAAGATTAAACATGTATGTATATCTTTGCATTTTGTTTAAATAGAAGTGGTGCTTAAAATGACAGCCACCGGCACCAGAACCCTAAGGGAGGGTGGCGAAGAGAATAGCAACCAACTAAAATCCTAAGAAAAACAAATTTCTTCAATAACCCAACAATGGTAAAGAAAAATATATATATACACACATATGACTAACCTTAGAGAAGGAAATTTGTCACGGCATTACTAGTCACGTCACGTGTGTCAATTACGTGACGTGAGTCGCGTGACGCGTGACGTGATCATTCGCGTGACGTGATCATATTCTAGTGAAAATATACGTCACGTCACGTCACGTCACATGATCACGTTACGTCACGTCACGGTATGAAACATAGAATATCCAACTTTTTTTATATGTATAGAGTATTCAGATTTTTATTTTAGTGTAAGTTCAGTGATATTGGTACTCATGTAGTACTGATTTTTATTTTCTTTAGTTTAGTCTAATGAATGTTTGTAATTTGAATTTTTAAAGTAATATCAGATGTAATATTTCCTAAAAAAAATAATCTTTATAATATTATTTACTTGTTTTATAATTTTTTTTATCTTTTTTTTCTAAATTTTCAACAATTTAAATTAAAATATAAAAAAATTGACACGGCTAATTTACGTCACGACACGTCACGTCACGTATAGTCACGGCGTGACTACGCGTGACGTGACCATTCGCGTGACGTGACCATCCGCCACCATTTTAGTCACATCACGTCACGTCACATGAAAAAAAAAATTGATCACGTCACGTCACGTCACGTGACCAAATCACGGCGTGTTTGTCACGTCACGTCACGGCGTGTCACGTATTTCCTTCTCTAACTAACCTTACCAAGATAGAGAGAAGAAATACAAAATTCGAATTTGCCAATTTCCTCCTTGTGCACAGAAATCAAACCAATATTCAATAAAGAGAGAGAGAGAGATAGAGAGTAATATTGATTAAAACGGCGCTGCAAGATAACAATTTTATTTCATTAAAACCCTACTAAGCCTTTCCTACACGGATATTTAACTATAAATCCGTGTAGCTCTGTCAACATATCTACACGGCTATTTAAATAAAAAACCGTGTACAAAAGACCTTCCTACACGGATATTTAATGAAATATCCGTGTAGCTCCCTCACCATTCCTACATGGATATTTAATGAAATATCCGTGTATAAAAGCTTAATTTCCACACGGACATTGATTTTTAAAATAATATTCGTGTAAGATTCCTAGAATACTGGAAAAATCTTATTTCATACACGTTTTTTTGTAAAATTGAGAAAATTCATGTATAAGGTACAGTGTAGGAAGACGTTTTTTGTAGTACTGTTAGTATTTTGGGGGGGGGGGGGGGTGCAATTTCAATTTAGGTTAAAGAGCCAAATAACGAATTCCAAAATTAACTAGTAATTGCAATTCCATAAATCAAAACTCCGCGCAAGAAAAAGAATTAAAATACACAGCGGAAACATTAGTTACTAACTCGGATCCATGCTTTGCAATCTCACTTGCAAACTTCACTTGATCCGAGTTGACTTGAGATGGTGCTTGATTGGTACACTCTCGAGTCCTTCCAAGCAAGCCCTGGTGCCTTTCTTCTCTTCCGAGTCACCAACGGAGCTCAAGAGTATTATTCTCTAATGGAGGGAGAATAAGGTGGCTATGAACAACACATGTGCCCTAAAATTTTCTTGCATGATTGCTTGTGAAAATGTATCTTTGAGAGATCTTATAATTTATGTCAAAAATTCTACATAATATATAACATATTTTCTCAAAGATATTTGTTGGGTGCTTGGATAAAATAAGAGTTTCTATATGGGCCAGTGAAGAAAAATTATATTATATAAAGGCAAAATTGCCACATTTGGTGGACTTGCTGCTTGCTGCAAATAAGATGTTAGGTGTTCTTTGCATAAACAGAAAAAAAAAGTTGGTATTATTTTGTTATTTTTATAAAGCATTGACGCATCCCTAATATGCATGTAATGTATTGCGGCAGCCATATCCTCCTCTGTGTGATACAAAAGGAAGCTATGTGTCACAGTTTGAGCACACCATTTTACTTCGACCTACTTGCAAAGAAGTTATATCTCGCGGCAACGATTACTGAGACTCTTTATGAAGTCTTGTAGTTTTGCATTTGAAGATGTTATGTTCGCTAATGTATGATATACCGTTAGATGTGTTTGTAATGTGGTCGTTCTTATTGGATTTGGATAGTTTATGTTTGAGGATGTGTCAGGTGATGATTCATTTGAAATTCCAAATTCAGTATCAATAATTCAAAGTGGGATAATTACTTGTGTTGCTATCCTTTGTGACCATTAAAATAGTGCTCTTGTATTTCATAGTACCGTACTATTCTGGGTGGAAAGAAGGCTTGTTGGATTCATTCTGTTGATTCAAGTCTCAAGTTCAATGGGGTTGTTGATTTCAAGTTAAGTTTTTAACATCACGATGGTTCAGAATTGGGTATTGTGTTAGCATAGTCTATCATCCCAAGAATAACATTGACACGTATGGTGCTTTTATAATTTTAAGATTTCTGATTAATATCTGATATTATGCTAGCAAAAAAAAAAAAAAGCGAAAGGCACGAGGTGCAAAAGCCGTAAATTTGTCTGAGGTGCAAAAAGCGCATCCTGAGTAACATAATGCCTAATTTGGTATTGCTACCATTTTGAATAAATTTAGCGTAGAGTACAAATGCGTTTTATTCTATAGAGTACCATAGTCTGACTCTATATATATATTCACATTACTCTTTGTTTTCATCTGCTAGAATCAATATCAGTATCAGATTTATTGATATCTTGTATAGAAAAGTGAACATTTCATTTAAATGCTAATTAAATTTTGTTGTTGTCATTGACATCTGCTCACTATACATACAGTTCTAGTGCAGTGCCAGGAGTATGCATTTTTCTCAGATGCCGTAACTAATAAATAATAAATCTGATGTTGATTGCCATTTACATTGCTCATGTTATGAAACTAATGTATAATTTCACAAAATATTTAATCAAGACCTTCTTAACCTAAAATTATATTATTTTCATTTTCATATGCAAAGAAATGGAACATACAAATATATAACTAATATAACTATAATAATGATTTGTTGGCTTATTTAATGATTGAACAACGGTTAACACTATTTGTCTATTAACTCGAACCGATGGCGTTGGTTTATCAACACCGTCCAGTATGTTTATTCAACCGAATGCAAAGATCATCAACGCCATTGGTTGTTGTCTGACGGCAAAAATGTATACCTTTGTTATCGGGGCGGATCTAGGAATTTTGCCGGGGGGGGTAAAAAATATCGGATCGAGTTTAAATAGCTAATCGGATTTAAACCCATTAACTAATTAGGTATTTGATAAAAAATAATACTTTATAATGCTCTGACTTGTAATTTATAATATTCTGACTTATAATTATAATTACCAATCATATTTCAAGAAATTTATTTTAATTTTAACTACAAATTTAACCCGAATTACCAATTAAACATTCAGAGTGGGGCAAAAAAAATTCCGAGGGGGGGGCAAAGCCAGTCGGAACCAATAAATCTCCACTAAAACTCAAAATTCAGGGGCCGCCCCTGTTTGTTATCGAGGGGATCGATGGCTATCAGTTTGTCAACCGACGGTGAATTGTTTTTCGGTAGTAGTGTTCCACTTTCAAAATTCATAATAATCTTACAGTTGTATTCAAACGTCATTACACACGGAAAATATAACCTTAATCACTACATCAATTCTAGCTCTTGAATTAATGGACGTTCAAAATATATCAAACTGCACAAATGAATATAAAACTGTTAGTGCAGTGTATGAAGAAGAATAAATTTGCAGTCTTTCGTTTCTCGAATTGCACATTTGGTGATCAAATAATTAAAAAAAATTCATGTTAATATTGTTTTTCTGATTTGCATATAAATCAAGAAAATCTTAGTGATAATTACTTTTGGACATATCTAGATCTTAAGAAGAATACAAGTTCAGAGGTTTACTTTCCATTAAGTTTTGAGTTGTTTCTTCATTTATTTATTTCTCGTTAGATTTATTCAAAATTTAATGTTTGATTATCATCAAAGTACTTAAATTCTTTGTTTTATTTGTTCTTAATGTTAGAGTTTTGTAGGCCAAAGAATAATGAGAAAGGCAGAAAGAGACAGTACAAAATAAACTTAATTTTCTTACTTGATGATCTCTCTTACATGAATCCTATCATATAACAACAACAACAGAAAAAGACACATAGTCCGATGATCCAAATTTCAATTGTGATTATTATGTATAATCAATATTTTTTTGAAGTCAACATGCAATAATTAATTTTTTCACCAACTCCTTATAGAGCTTGACAGCCTCAACACCTAACCGAGTATATATTTACAATAACATTAATTCATGGATAGAGATCCATAGCGCAGTCAACACCAAACCTAATGGAGTAGGATATATTTTGTAACCATAATTCATCATATGTTTTCTACTTTTCCCTCTTATTTACTAAAATCAACGATGGCTATAAGGTGAAGGTTGTACTTTTGTTTTTCTAAATTGGAATATTGAGACTTGTAGATTTAGTTATATTGTTATCAATGTTATCGGAATCAGACCGGTCTTCGATATTTTATGGCTTCAGGGCAACGATTTATTGGTCGGACCGGTTATCCCAAATTGCTGGTTTTTTTAAGTTGTTGAGTTTAATAATGAGTTGATTACTTCTTACTTTACTGAAATATCGATTACAATAATATTATTTGAATAAAGCTTAATTTGAACAGCATTAATTGCATGAACAATCTAAATAATATATATATATATATATATATATATATATTCGCCAATTCAAATTGGTATATACCATTTTATATATAATTTATTTTCAATTAACACCAATACGTCATGAGTTCCATATCAGCTCTTGCCAGCACAACTTTTAAAGCCAATATTATATTATTGTTGATTTAAGACTTTGAAGTTCTCAGTGGTTGGTGATTGACATAGACTGAATGCATACTAAAACTGATTGCACAACATTGAGTAGTTAGGCATGCATCCCGAAATATTGTACCCCTAAAATTTACCTAGTTATTTCTCGAAACCCTAGTTATTTCATAATTCATGGCATATATACCACAATCTTAGAATGCTTTGTCACAGTAACACAAACCAACATATTTAGTATTTAAAAAAATTCGGCAGTAATTTTAATATGTAATCCAATATGTATTTTAAGAACCACACATCTGTTTGAAAATATAATTCAATATGTGCTCCTGGAAGCAATTACAAAAAATGGTACCGAATTTTTGTATATGAAATACTCTAATATGAGTTGACATTCTAAATGAGACAAATCATTGAAAGAGCAATCAATTTTGGTAGCAGTTTTAGTATGCATGCAGTCTAAATCGATCACCAACCACTAAAAATATTCAAGTCTTAAATCAACAATAAATATAAATATTTTTAGATAACTAACTACTCAATTGTTGTGCAATCAGTTTTGGTAACAGTTCTAGTATGCATGCAATAAATATAATATTCATCAAATCTCACTATTACAATTAATACTATGCATCACCAAACGGCTAATCACTAACATTTTTGGTAATAAACTGTTAGACTATGTCAAATTGATAAATAGGTAGTCAAACTTATCATCAACACAGTTTATTGAAAGAGAATCCACTTTCACCAACAGTTCACTAACGGTATTTCATGTAGATATATAATTGGTGAATATGCACCGTTATTAGCAATTGTTCTTTTAAATGAACCCTTAATGAATTATAGTCCATTAAGAGGTTCTATTTGAATACTTCGATTAGTCACGCAGTCCAAGTCAATCACCAAATAATTAATGAAATATACCGTTAAGAGGTTCGATATTCCAAGTGCAAGTTTTGTTTCAATTTGGAAACTAGCTTCCAAATTAATGAAATTTTGTTTCTATGTTGTATTTTTGAACCTCATAATGGATTTTTTTAATTAACACCTTCTATTGACTTGGAATACATGCCAAATGGAAGTTTTCGTATTTAAAGCTAATATTATATTTATTGTTGATTTAAGACTTAGAAGTTTTCAATGGTTGGTGATTGACATAGACTCCATGCATACTAAAATTACTACCAAAACTGATTGCACAACATTGAGTTGTTAGGCATCTCTATAAATAGTGTTACATTGGCATGTTACATTGGCAAGACCACTTTGAGAGGAAAAAAAATGGGACAAGACAATATGACCACTGTTCAAGGCAAGGCTACGGTTCTTGCAATTGGCACAGCAGTGCCTCCAAACTTCATCAATCAGTCAGATTATCCTGACTACTACTTTAAGTTTACTAAGAGCGAGCACCTTAAAGAACTCAAGCAGAAGTTCACTAGAATATGTAAGCACTTGCCTTATCCCTTTGCTTCAATCTTCTAACCGTTGCAACAATTTTACTTTTAGAATAAATTTGAAAAATTGCTTAATAATTTTTTTGTCGATTGCAGGTAGCGGGACGCAGATTCAAAAACGTCACTTTTATTTAACAGATGAGATGCTCAAGGATCACCCCAACCTAGCAACAGTAACTCAAAATGAGGAATCGTTAGACAGCAAGGACAATTTCCTTGCTCCGTGGGTGACGAAGCTAGCAAAGGAAGCAGCCGAACAGGCCTTGCGCGAGTGGGGCCAACCAAGGTCAAGAATTACCCACCTCATTTTCCACACCGCGACCGGGCTGTTTTCACTTACCCGGTCCGGACTACCAATTGGCCAAGCTTTTGGGACTTGAACCCACGGTGAATCGCTACATGCTTTTCCTCCATGGCTGCTATGGCGGTGGTGCCGTGCTTCGCCTGGCAAAAGATTTAGCTGAGAACAACCCTGGTGCTCGCGTCCTTGCTATCTGCTCAGAGAGCACTCTCAGCCTATTTACCCATCCATCTGAAACTTCAAGGGATGCCCTCGTTCCCCAGGCTTTGTTTGGCGATGGCGCTTCAGCGGTCATTATTGGTTCCAACCCGGACATATCTCGTTGAGCAACCATTCTATGAGATTCTCTCGGCGGGCCAATCTCTCATTCCCGGCTCAGAGGATTCTGTTGGCGGCCGCATCACTAAGTCAGGCTTAATGATGTATTTGGAACCTACTGTACCAATGCATGTCAACAAAAACATTCAAAAGTCTCTCTCTAAATCGTTCGAACCTCTGGGTATATCAGATTGGAATTCTCTCTTTTGGATTGTGCACCCCGGTGGACCGAAGATTCTAGATGGAATAGAGACTGAGCTCAAGCTAGAGAAGGAGAAGCTGTTTGCATCCAGGCACGTGTTAACAGAGTACGGTAACATGATGAGTGGTAGTGTGTTTTTTGTCATGGATGAGATGAGGAAGAGGTCAAGGAAAGAAGGAAAGACCACCACCGGCAAAGGAGCAGAAATTGGGGTGCTTTTAGGGTTTGGTCCGGGCATTACGATCGAAACAAAGTGTTCTCCGTGCCTTTCCAAGTGACGATTTGATAGATATCAAGCTCGCAAGTGCTTCGGGTTGCATTATCAAGTACCCGTAAGTTTCATGCAAGTTATGTAATGGAGTGGATATGATGTTTTTATTTTTTATTTTTTTATATGAATATTATGTTACGTTGTGTGATGTTATTTCCTGCTATATATATGCGGCGTATTATATTCCTTTCTGTAATATGTAAGCAATATGTAACACGATGCATTGTACGGTTTGTAAATGGATTTTATATCCTAATATAGCATGAATTATATATGATTTGATATGCACATTTCTTCAAAGTTGGTCTTGCAGGATTAATTAATATTCAAGCTTGTGTGCATGGGGGTTGATCGATCTTTACTGTTCTGACAATATTTTTTTACACAAGTACCTTTAAAAGTGGGAAAAATATCATTACAAAAAATATTTGTAGTGAGCTGCTATATATCAAAGATTTATGTAACGTCCATAGCACAACTTAGCTTTTGGAATGATAAATGGTATAATGCTATTAGTGTCTAGCAATTTAACATTATTAAAAATAAGGACTAAGATGGTGGTCAAACAGTGCAATTTAAAAAAAAAGTTTTTTTAAATTAACTGTTGAATGCTAGTTATATGGTATTATTATTTAAGAACTAATTAATTGAATTATTTATAAGAACCAGCTGTTTATTTTAGCCCATAATTCAAAATGGAAGATGTTTTATTAAGCAAATAGAGAAACCAAGATTTCTTTATATCAAGTTACGTTGTCATATTACTGTGGAAGTGGAACCATGCAAAGGCTAACCACGAACGTTGATTGAAATGGTAGTTTGGATAGCTTTCTCTTGTGATGTGTCTAGTAGAAATTTTCAACGTTAAAAGTCTAACATCTTAATATAAACCTCCGCTTCACCTCCTCCTCTTTTCTAAGCAACTTGCTAAGTATCTGTCTTTGAAATGATACGTAAAACCATCCTTTCACAACCCCCAACCCCTAAACCTCCCATTTGCGTCAATCTTGATGCCCCTGGTACCGCTCGTCGAGCATCTTCAAAACTCCAGAAACTTCACACTCTTTCGAAGACATGAGTAGCTATCTGTAATCACTATGGAGAGTTAGGGCACCACACTTAACTATTTCAAAATCGCTCTCGTTTGCTTCTCTTGTTGCAAACTAGGGCATAGCTACCGTTTGTCGCTCTTTCCCCAACACCCTTCCTCTGATAACTGATCAACCACCACCTCCTTTTAGTCACCCTATTCTACCTCTTGCATTGCTCAACATCTCACATCTTCCTCAATGGCGGAGATTGAATTAACCGAGTACATGACAAATTTCTTTCAGAGAAAGTATTAGAAAGTGATAATTTTAGCGAAATTATGAGTATGAGATAGAGAATTATGAATTGTTGTATTGATATTGATCTATATTTTTACATTCTCACTTATATAGGTATTTATAACCTCTTAACTTATTGTACCGTGTTCGGTAATTTTTTTATTTCCTAAATTATAATTTTACCATTCTTTATTTTACAGTTTTAACTCTCTAACTAATTCTATTCTTCAACACTCTCCTTCAAGCTAGAATTATATATATATCAGTTAATCCTAGCTTTCTTGTTATTTCTTCAAATGTCTTCAGAATGAGACCCTTATAGAAGATATCAGCCAGTTGATCTTGACTCCTCACATAAGGAGTTTCGATTTTCTTTGCTTGCACATTTTCTCTTATGAAATGACAACCGACTTCAATATGCTTTGTTCTTTCGTGAAACACCGCATTCGAAGCAATAAGTCTTGTCGCATTGTTATCACAAAACATCTTAATTGGTTTATTAATTTTGAAGTTCAATTATTCAAGCAATTGTTTGATCCATGCGAGTTTAATTGCGGTGAATGCCATGCCACGCTATTCTACTTCCGTACTCGATCGTGTCACGATATTTTGATTTTTGATTTTTGATTTTCCATGTGACTAAGTTTATGCCGACAAACGTGCAATAGCCGATTGTTGAATTAATTTCTATCAAAGCACCCGCCCTAGTCTGTATCGGAATAGTCACACACTTCATTATATTTATTATTTTTCATCTATATACCCTTTCGGACCGGTCATCAATATTTAAATCTTCGGGGCAACGATATACTAATCGAACCAGTGGATTAACTTGTTCAACCGTTGGTTTTTTTAAGTAGCTGAGTTTAATATTAAGTTGATTACTTCTTACTTTGCTAAAATGTCCATTAAAATAATATTATTTGAATAGAGCTTAATTTGAACAAAATTCATTGCAGAAATAATCTAAATAATAATATATATATTTTTTCTCCAATTCAAATTGGTATTTACCATTTTATCTATAATTTATTTTGTTAAGTATTTTCAATTAAATCCGATAAACACCAATACGTACGTCATGAGTACCATAGCAGCTCTTGTCAGCACAACTTTTAAAGCCAACATTATATTTATTGTTTATTTAAGACTTGGAAGTTTTGAGTGGTTGGTGATTGACATAGACTGCATGCATACTAAAACTACTACTATAACTGATTGCACAACATTGAGTTGTTAGGCATCCCGAAATATTGCACCCCTAAAATTATCTAGTTATTTTAAATTATGATCCAAATATATAACGTTTATGAGCATCTATGAATTTATATCAGCGGTAAACTGTTAAACTAAAATTTTAATTTATTTTTGTTTAAAATTATTTTTTCAAACAATTTAGGCATTGTTCAATTTTATTCAATTGTTGCTTGCTAATTCGGGGAAAAGAGACCAAATGTGACAAATTTGTGTTTCTTATATCGGTACTAATATATTAACCAACATAAGAAGATAATGGAATATTTATATTGGTTAGGATAATAATACTGCTAAAATAAGATAAATATCTTCTATCGGTGACTAAAAGTGACCGATAGAAGAAATTGGTGTACATCTCCTAATGGTTCATGAGGACGCAATCGAGAGAATTATTTTTCAACTTATTTACTCACCTATCACAACACCGTTAGTTTATCGGCTTAAGACAAAATCGATTTAAACCGTTAGCAAATGGTTGTTAGAAGATCTCATTTTCGTTAGTGGCAAGAAATGGCATTGCATGTTCAACACCGTTAAGTTGTAACATGTAGATAATTATATCGAACCAATGCTATTACTATTTTTGTTGACTTATTTAACGATTGAATAATGGTTAACACCATTTGTTATTAACTCGAACAGTTGGCGTTGGTTCATCAACACCGTGCAGTATGTTTATTCAATCGAATGCAAAGATCATCAACGCCATCGGTTGTTGTCTGACGGCAAAAATGTATACCTTTGTTACCAAGGCGATCGATGGCTATCGGTTTGTCAACCGATGGTGAATTATTTTTCGGTAGTAGTGTTCCACTTTCAAGATTCATAATAATTTTATAGTCGTATTCAAACTTCATTACACACGGAAAATATAACCTTAATCACTACATCAATTCTAGCTCTTCAATTAATGGACATTCAAAATATATCAAACTGCACAAACGTATATAAAACTGTTAGTGTAGTGCGTGAAGAAGAATAAATTTGCAGTCATTCGTTTCTCGAATTGCACATTTGATGGTCAAATAAAAAAAATCATGTTATAATTTTGTTTTTCTGATTTGCATATAAATCAAGAAAATCTTAGTTATAATAAGTTTTGGACATATCTAGATCTTAAGAAGAATACAAGTTTAGAGGTTTACTTTCCATTAAGTTTTTGAGTTTTTTCTATCATTTATTTCTTTCTCATTAGATTTATTCAAAATTTAATGTTTGATTATCACAAAAGTACTTAAATTCTTTGTTTTATTTGTTCTTAATGTTAAAGGTTTGTAGACCAAAGATAATGATAAAGGCAGAAAGAGACAGTACAGAATAAACTTAATTTTCTTACTTGATCTCTCTTACATGAATCCTATCATATAACAACAACAACGAAAAAGATACATAGTCCGATCATCCAAATTTCAATTTGGATTATTATGTTTAATCAATATTTTTGTGAAGTCAACAAGCAATAATTAATTTTTTCACCAACTCCTCATAGAGCTTGACAGCCCGCAGTCAACACCAAACCTAACTTAGTAGGATATATTTAATTTGTAACCATAATTCATCATATGTTTTCTACTTTTCCCTCTATTTACTAAAACCAACAGTGGCTATAATTAAGGTGAAGGTTGTATATATTTTTGTTTTTCTAAATTGGAATATTGAAACTTGTAGATTTAGTTCTATTGTTATCAATGTTATGGAATATTGAGACTTGTAGATTTAGCTCTAAAAAATCTGTGATACTGGCATTGTCCAGGTAAGTGTGACTAGATTATTTTTATTGAAATTTATGATCAATGTTTATTTTGAAATGAGTTTTGGTCGTCAAGTTTAATGTTCGTCAAGCAAAATATTAGTCTATTGTTCGAGACAATAGGAATTTGCAGCATCCATAAATATTTTAGTACATCAAAGATATACAGGTGTACATCCCACAAAACCTTGAAGATACGACTTATATACGATCGTTCCATTATTGTTATTTATAAGCACCACCGCAGACCTCATGGCTTAAAACCATCCGAGTTGGATATTTCAGAAGCCAAGCCTAGTGGAAACTGGAATATTTTTGCAAATTGGAGATGATAATTTAGTAATTTTCACAGAGCTCAGACACTGAGGGTTTAGTTTGGTGTGTACATGCTGGGGGGGTTTAATGACAGTATGCTGTGTATCTGAGGCGTCCTTTATTTAAGATTGAACTGTCATTCTATTGCATTTTAAAAAAATATAGACACTAGTGCCTTCTTAGAAATCGAAAATCATGAAAAGCTTACTTTGATCTGGAATGCAATTTTTGCGGTGCTTAGATAAAATAAGAGTTTCTATATGGGCCAGTGAAGAAAAATTATATTATATAAAGGTAAAATTGCCACATGTAGCGGACTGCATCCATTAAACCATACAAGTCCATATCACTTGCTGCTTGCTGCAAAAAAGATGTTAGGTGTTCTTTGTATAAACAGAAAAAAAGATAGGTATTATTTTGTTATTTTTATTAAGCATTGACTTTGCATTCCTAATATGCATCTAATGTATTGTGGCAGTTAGGGGCGGATTTATTAAGGCTCAGGAGTAGGCAAATGCTTGCTCCTGGATTTGAAATAATAATTTTGGTCCAGTCTAATTTACAAAGTGTGTCTATTCCTGTAGCAAAATCGTGACCAATTCAGGCCCAAAATGAAATTAAATGATAGTCCATCCATTCAGGCCTAGAAAAAATTAAATCGAAGCCCATTTGTCTGCATATTTCACTCTGCTTCCTTCGCTGCTGTTAGTCTGTGGTTGTGGATGTGGATCCCTACGCACGACGCAAGTCAGATAAAAAAAAAAGAGAGAGAGAAATAATTTATCCCCCCTTGATTTAGTCCCCAAAGCGTCCCTCTAACAGTCAAAGACTTTCTCTTTCAGTTCAATCTGTCTTCCCCTGTGTCTCTTTCCCTCAAACCTCCCCCTGCCAAAAAAAATCTCCAAAATAGTTAACAAAAAAATCTTCTTGTTCGACCAAGAATAATAAAAATGTCTCCTAAAAAAGTTCCAGTCCCTAACTGCTTCTCTCTTTCAATTGGATCTCTCTAGCTCTGTCGACAATCTCTCCACCTGACCCTGCCTCTATCTTCCTTCGGGTGCACCGCCTCTGGTCGACCCTTGCTTCTCTCTCCCCTCTCTCGCAACAAAACAACGAAAGAATAATCAGTTCCCATCGTTTTCCTCTTTTTAAGGAAGGAGGATGAGTAGAAAAGCGGCTGTGGCGGCCGCGCCGAAGATGATGCAGAGTTCAAAAGATATTATAAGCTGCTACAAGCCGGAGATCTATGCAATTCTCAAGAAATACAAAGATCTATTGAATTGTAGGTTTAAGGAGAGAGTTTTTTGAGTGAAAGTTTTTTTCATGACATGGAGATCAGGGAGACAAAGAATATCATAGTAAATGGTAATAAAGACTCATACAGATTAATAGAGGTAGAGAAATTAAAGGAGTGGGGTCCGCTCAAAAGGAATTTAGAAAAAAGAGAGGAAAGGGAGAGGTGAGTATAGATCCGTGTGGCTGTTCGTGTGATTGGGTCATTCTATTTTTTTCCTCAGTATCTATCAATACGTTCAAGTATCAAACAAATTAATTGATTTAAGTTACTATACAACATAACAATTACACTTCAATATCAATACTTAAAATTTTAAATATTAATATTTTTAGAAATACTAGATATTAGGTATGAATACTTGATATATTATATATATTAATACTTGCGCAAAAAATGCATCCATACTTGCACCCAGTTTGTTTAGAAATACTAAATATTAGGTATGAATACTTGATATATTATATATATTAATACTTGCGCAAAAAGGCATCCATATTTGCACCTAATTTTTCTTAGAAATATGTTAGGTAACATAGGTATAATTACTTGCTCGACGTAATATAAATACTTTATCGACGTGGTATCAATGCTTTCCCCTTTATTTAGTTTAGGTCTCTTCTTAATTTCTTCTCTGGTGAGTATTTTTTTTCTATTTTTTTTAGTTTAGGTTTTTCTTATTTTATTTTTTCTCTAATTAGTTATTATGTGTTAAAATATTTACACTTCAATGCATAACTATGAATACTTTATGTGTTTTAATATGAATACTTTGTAGTTTTAATATTATCTAGTAATACTTGATATCTTAGTTATTAATACTTTCGTGTATAGACATTCGTACTTGTGCACAATTTTTTTAGAAATATGTTTGGTATTTTAGATATGACTACTCGCATTACGAGATGTAAATACTTGCTTGACAAGATGTAAATCATTTAGAAATTTCTCAGAAATATTTTACAACATAAAAACTCACACTTCAATGCGTAAATATGAATATTTTAATATTCTAGAATATTTCATATATTTTAGTATGAATACTTTGTCGTTTGAATATTTTCTAGTAATGATACTTTGTAGTTTGAATATATTACATATTGAATATTTGTAGATATGTATATGTATACATGCAATGTTCTAGTATGAATATTTATATGTTTTAGTATGAATACCTTGTAGTTTGTATATTTACTAATAATAATACTTTCAAAGTTATAGACTGAATACTTTATACGTTTTAGTATAAATAATTTCTAAATTTTAGTATAAATACTTGCACGTCGAAGTATAAGTACTTGAACGACAAATCATCAGAAAGTACGTACTGCATTATTGATCTTATTTGAAAGAGAAAATTATGTAGAAAACGTTCATGGTTTTATATTTCAAAAATTTCTCACAGATTGTCAGAAATATTGATGAGATTAAACGGAGGAAAAAAAAACTCACTTCTAAAAAAGTGTAAAAGATGAGTGTGTAACTAGAGAGAAAAGAAAATTGATGTCTAATTTTTTGTTTAAATACTTGATGTCTTAGGTATGGATACTTGATAAATTATATATGAATACTTGCACGTATAAGTGTTCATACATGCGCGTCAATTGTAATTTTTTTTTAATTTAAGCGGTTTCCAAGTAGCTATTGTTTTCCCATTTAGTTAGTGGTCCCATCGTACTTTATGGATCAATTAGTTAGACGGTCATTTATAGAATAGAATGGAGGGGATTTAGTCGCTCCCTAAAAAAAAGAAAAAAAAAAACTACGCTCGCTACTTTGATTATGTGGATACCCACCAAGCAAGAGTCAGAGAGGTAAAAAAAAAAATAATACTCCAACACAAGTCAGAGGGCACCGCTTAAGTCCAGACAGAAAAAAGAAAAGAAAAACCTAGCTTTGATTAAAGTGGCTGACGCAAGCACGTCAATTTTTTTTTCTTCTCCGTCGTCAGCACTCAAGCACGCCACCTGCACTCTCTCAGCCTCTTTCCTCTTTGCTTTCTTTCCTCTCCCCCGTAATTTGTTCTCCTCATGTACTCTTTTGTAAGGTCTCAATTTTTATTTGAATTCATCATGAATTAAATTAATTTCTTGAATTCAATTGTGAATTATATATAGTTTGGTGCTTGAATTGTTGAAGGCTTTGAATTGTGAATTGAATTGTGTTTGAATTGATAATTGAAATATTGAAGTCCTTGAATTGAGTTGTGAATTATATATGATTTTGTGCTTGAATTTCACACATTTATTTTGAATTGTGAATTACTTGATTTGTTTGAGTGATTGCTTAAATTGCTTGACCTAATGTCATTGAATTCTACATTTTAGGGTATTAAAATGAACAAGTTCTTTAAGATGGTACCTAAGTCTCCAATTGATTCAACTTCACAAGAACCAAGACAAATTAAATCTAATAGTATCGAACAATAACCTCCTCCTGATCTTGGTTTAAGACAACCTATATCTCAATACAATTCAAATGAAAAAGACAGTATACAACGCTCTTATCTAATTAAAAAATCATTCCAAGAAGACATTATACGTCCCTTGGTTTACAAATTAGTGAATTGATATTGATATTGCCGGTGGCTACCGCTGGTGTTGAAAGGGCATTTTCGGCAATGAATTTGGTGAAAGACAATTCAAGAAATAGCATGAGAGATCAATGGTTGAATGATTGTTTGGTTACTTATATTGAGAAGAATTTACTCAAGGATGTTAGAAAGAAAGAATTATGCACAGATTTCAACATATGAAGACCCATAAAGGCAATCTTTGTTTACTGTCATCGACTTGATTTCACTGTTAGGTATTACTATATTTCTGTTTTCATATGTAAAACAATACTATTTTTTTATAGTCTTGTTAACATTTTGCACTATAGCTCATGAGATTATATAGTAAAAAAAAAATTGCACTCTTATTACACTACTACAAAAACACAGTTTGTACACGGACAAAAAATGACATAGCTACACGGATTTGGAAACGTGTGTAATATTAGGGTGTAGGAAAGTGCAACATTTACACACGGATAATTATCCGTGTGTAATATTAGTCTTCCTACACAGATATTAACTAAATATCTGTGTAGCTCTCGTACCCTAGCTACACGGATATTAATTAAACAATCCGTGTAGGAAGGGATTCCTACACGGATATTTAATTAATATCCGTGTATGAAGAGTATTCGTACACGGATATTAAGTTAAAAAACCGTGTATGAAGGTTATGAATTAATAACATTTTATTCTTAACTCTTCCTACACGGATTTTATTTAAATATCCGTGTAGGATTGTCCTATTTTTTTTGTTTTTTTTTGGGCTAGCCTCCACTTTTGCTAGCCAATAATATATATTTCAGATTGAATATACATAGCTTTTTTGCAAAAGTAAATACATAGCCTTTTGGAAAAATAAATAGATAGCATTTTGTATATACATATATATACATAACCTTTTATACATGCAATCCTTTTGATCCAACATGTAATATATACTTCTCAAAATCCAATACAATGTTTGTATAAAAATTATGTCATTACCACTTAGTAGCCATGTGATCAAGTTTTGGCCCAATTTTTTTTATAAGTTGGGCTCATGTTGTCAAAACTCATAGCTATGATCGAGTTTGGACCGAAATTTCATACATACTAAAACGTATTAGATCCAACATGTCAAAAAAGGTGTGTGCATGTGATCCATGACATGATGGCTCTTGGTTAAATGTCTCCAACAATATTGCATCTCCTATGAAATAAAAACAAGGATTAACATATATGTGCATACATACATAATAGATAATAAAAATTCTCGGTTTTGAATTAATTTTGTAAAAAAAAATAATTGAATCTGTAAAAAAAAAAATTAAACATGTATGTATATCTTTGCATTTTGCTTAAATAAAAGTGGTGCTTAAAATGACAGCCACCGGCACCAGAACCCTAAGGGAGGGTGGCGAAGAGAATAGCAACCAACTAAAATCCTAAGAAAAACAAATTTCTTCAATAACCCAACAATGGTAAAGAAAAATATATATATACACATATGACTAATCTTACCAAGATAGAGAGAAGAAATACAAAATTCGAATTTGCCAATTTTCTCCTTGTGCACCGAAATCAAACCAATATTCAATAAAGAGAGAGAGAGAGAGAGAAAGTAATATTGATTAAAACGGCGCTGGAAGATAACAATTTAATTTCATTAAAACCCTACTAAGCCTTTCCTACACAGATATTTAACTATAAATCCGTGTAGCTCTGTCAACATATCTACACGGCTATTTAAATAAAAAACCGTGTACAAAAGACCTTCCTACAGGATATTTAATGAAATATCCGTGTAGCTCCCTCACCATTCCTACATGGATATTTAATGAAATATCCGTGTATAAAAGATTAATTTCCACACGAACACTGATTTTTAAAATAATATTCGTGTTAGATTCCTAGAATACTGAAAAAATGTTATTTCATACACGTTTTTTTATAAAATTGAGAAAATTCATGTATAAGGTACAGTGTAGGAAGACGTTTTTTGTAGTACTGTTAGTATTTTGGGGGGGAGGGGGGGGTGCAATTTCAATTTAGGTTAAAGAGCCACATAACGAATTCCAAAATTAACTAGTAATTGCAATTCCATAAATCAAAACTCCGCGCAAGAAAAAGAATTAAAATACACAACGGAAACATTAGTTACTAACTTGGATCCATGCTTTGCAATCTCACTTGCAAACTTCACTTGATCCGAGTTGACTTGAGATGGTGCTTGATTGGTACACTCTCGAGTCCTTCCAAGCAAGCCCTGGTGCCTTTCTTCTCTCCCGAGTCACGAACGGAGCTCAAGAGTATTATTCTCTAATGGAGGGAGAATAAGGTGGCTATGAACAACACATGTGCCCGAAAATTTTCTTGCATGATTGCTTGTGAAAATGTATCTTTGAGAGATCTTATAATTTATGTCAAAAATTCTACATAATATATAACATATTTTCTCAAAGATATTTGTTTGTGCAATTTTGGTAACCAATCAAATATGCATAACATATTTTCCTTTTCTATTCAATTATACGAATCAATTATATTTGCTGCCGTCAATATCAATCAATATATTTGATATACATCAACCATATCCGTGTAATTTTTGGCTGATGAATACCTTTTCAATATAATATTAATATCCTCTCCAAATTATGCACAAACAAATCGGCCCATTTTGTTTGGTATCTTGATCAAATCAATTTATTAGGCCCAAACAATAATTCTTACATTTATCACTAGTATTAGTTGAATTAATTATAATTGGTCCATCAACAATTATAATTAATTTACATTATGTTCTATATGCATTCGTGCCCCAAAACTTAGCGAAATTACGTACTATGCCATTATTTCAGTCAATCACATTTAGGCATATCTTATATTATTCCTCATAATATTATTGACAGTATGTGATATATTATTCATATAATACGTAGTCCAAACTTAATTAATTGGAATTGACGTCTCAATTCCAACAATCTCCCACATGGACAAGTGTTGTCCTTTTGATTATATATATCTGAATCTGCGCAGATTACTTTAACTTTTATGTCTTTCTTTTCGTACTTTCTCAAACAATTTGGTCCACTAATCATACCAACAAGGGACTTAAACGACAGTTGTCTCATTTACTTTGTGACTTTATCGATAGAAATCACAATGCCAAATATAATTAGATGACATGAATTAGTTTTGGTCATATAGTTCAGAAATTACACGAAGGTGTGATTATACATGCCTATTTCCGAATGGGTCACCCTTATTCTTTACTTTAGTGAGGTCAAAATTTTAAAGAGAGAAACTAATTGAGACTCAAAATATAATTTGCATATATCAAAACTTATCACAAATTACATTGCATAAAACTTTAAAATAAAATCAGACTCCCACATTTTCCTTAACTATCCTAAACAGGCACTATACCCATATGAGCAACATGCTCATGAAAATTCTTAGGCGGTAGTCCTTTTGTAAGGGGATCTGCTATCATGGAGTCTGTACCTATATGTTCTATTTCCAACTCGTTGTTTTGCACTCTCTCTTTTACAGCCAGAAACTTGATGTCTATGTACTTGTACTTAGTCGAGCTTATGTTGTTGTTTGCATAGACTACAGCTGAATTGTTGTCACACAGCAGTTTTAACGGCTTCTTGATAGAAGGAACAACTTTCATCCCAGTGACAAAATTCTTGAGCCATACTCCATGGTTCGAGGCTTCGTAGCATGCAATAAACTCAGCTGCCATTGTGGAAGGTGCTGTCAATATCTGTTTAGCACTTTTCCACGACACAGCGCCACCTGCCATCATAAAGATGTATCCTAGTGTTGACTTCATGCTATCCACGCATCCTACGAAATCAGAGTCAGTATATGCTATGACCTCCAGCTTCTCCGACCTCCGATATGTGAGCATAAAATTTCTGGTTCGCTTTAGGTATCTGAGTACTCTCTTGGCTGCCTTCCAGTGTTCCATACCTGGGTTGCTTAAGTATCGCCCTAGCATTCCAGTGATGAAGGCTATGTCTGGTCTCGTGCACACTTGAGCATACATGAGACTGCCTACAACGGATGCGTAGGGGATGTCTTTCATGACTTCCTTTTCTGGATCAGTTTTGAGACATTGATCTAGACTGAATGTCTCCTTTTGAAACAGGGGTATCTCCTGCTTTACAGTCTTTCATGCCATACCTACTCAAGATTTTATCGATATAATTTCTTTGGGATAGTCTCAAAATACCTTCGGATCTGTTCCTCAGTATTTCTATCCCTAGAACAAATGAGGCATCACCAAGATCTTTCATCTCGAAGTTTCTAAATATAAAGTTCTTGTTTTGATGCAACATGTCTTTATCGTTACTTGCAAGTAGTATGTCATCAACATATAAGACCATAAATGTAAATTTACTCCCACAGAACTTAAGGTATATGCATTCATCAACTAAGTTAGATTCGAAATCAAATGAACTAACTATGTCATGAAATTTTAAGTACCACTGTCGAGATGCCTGTTTGAGCCTATAAATGGATTTCTTTAGTCGGCAAACCATGGACTTTGGATCACCGATCACAAAGTTTTCCGGTTGCCTCATATAAATTGTTTCATTAATGTCTCCATTTAGAAACGCTGTCTTTACATCCATTTGATGGAGCTCAAGGTTGTAATGCACTACTAGTGCCAGTATAATTCCCAAGGAATCTTTTGAAGAAACTGGAGAGAAAGTTTCCGTATAATCAATGCCTTCTTTCTGTGTGAAACCTTTTGCGACAAGACGTGCCTTGTATTTTTCAACATTGCCTTTAGAATCCCATTTGGTTTTAAATATCCATTTGCAACCAACAGGTTTCTTGCCTTTAGGCAACAGAGTGATATTCCAAACGTCATTGTCATACATAGATTTCATCTCTTCATTCATGGCATTAATCCACATTTGAGAGTTAGAGCTTTCCACAACTTGTTTGATATTAACAGGATCATTTTCAAACATGCCAATGTCAAACTTATGTTCTTGAAGATATGCATAATCCTTCTGGTTCTATTATTTCATGAGGAACAGGTTCGTGAACATCATTACCAACTTCCAGATCTCCCACAAGCTCAGGGCCATTGACATCGTTCATAACAACGTCATTATTTGGGTTTGATTTGGGTCCATTTGTATTCACGTTATCCTGCAGAATTTGAGTAGGGAGTGTAGTTTGCCTATTGACATGAGATGCATTTTGAAGGCTTACCGGTACCGGAATAGTGACAAAGTCCGGACGGAGGCCCGAGGAGTAATCACTATCCCTTTCTTCCTCGAAAATGTTATCTATGGTCATATCTCTCCCCGCAAACTCATTATCCTCAAAACATTTCGCATTACCGGACTCGAAAATTGTGTGTTCTGTTGGATTATAAAATTTGTACCCTCTGGATCTTTCAGGATATCCAATAAAATAACAACTAATTGTTCTTTCATCCAGTTTCTTTTCTGTCGGCTTGTAAGGTCTAGCCTCTACTGGACATCCCCAAATCCGGATGTGACTTTGGTTGGGCTTACGTCCAAACCAAATCTCATATGGGGTTTTGTTAGTTTCTTTAGTTGGAACTCTGTTTATAATATAAGCTGCAGTCTTTAAGGCTTCTCCCCTCAAATTCTCAGGTAGAGTCGTACGAGTAATCATACTTCTCACCATGTCTTTGAGAGTGCGATTGCGCCTTTCAGCAACACCATTCATTGCAGGTGAACCTGGCAATGTATACTGTGGTACAATTCTGCATTCCTTTAAGTATTTTGCGAAGGGTCCTGGACATTGTTCTCCTGATCCATCATATCTGCCGTAGTATTCACCACCACGATCAGATCTGACAGCCTTTATGCGTTTGTTAAGTTGT
Organism: Carex cristatella; assembly: GCA_024447775.1. Taxonomy (NCBI): domain Eukaryota; kingdom Viridiplantae; phylum Streptophyta; class Magnoliopsida; order Poales; family Cyperaceae; genus Carex; species Carex cristatella. The sequence goes on from JAJHPF010000022.1 coordinate 5,900,724, forward strand.
AACTCAACTTCCGCTTTAAAACTTTGGAACATGTCTAATGCTTCAGCCTTTTCTTTAATCAAGTAAATATAGCCATATCTTGAATAGTCATTTATGAAGGTGATAAAATACCGGTGACCATTTCTAGTGGCCTTTGGAAAAGGACCACAGATATCGATATGTATCAATTCTAAGACATCATTACATCTTTTGGCTTCATACTTGCGTTTATTAGTTTATTTTCCATTTATGCAATTTACACATTCATTTAAGTTTGTGAAATCTAAAGGTTTGAGAATATCATTGGATACAAGTCGTTCGATTCTTTTCATAGAAATATGTCCCAAACGCTTGTGCCATAATGCAGCTGAATTCTCATTAGTTATTTTACGTTTTATGTTATCAATATGTAGAGCTTCTAAGTGTGAAGTGTCTAATTCAAGAAAATAAAGATTATCATAAGAAGATAAAGAACCGGAAGCAACTTGTTTTGAATTCTGATATAAACTGAAATTTCTATTACCAAAAGAACATACATAGCCATTTTTGCCCCAATAGGAAATAGAAATTAGGTTTCTTCTGAAGGAAAGAACCACTAATGCATCAAAATACAAATAAAACCCAGTCCTACACAATAATCTAAATTTCCCAATGCCTTCAACTTCGACTTTCCTCCCGTCCCCTACATAGATGTAGCTTTCGGCCTCATTTGGCTTGCGGAGGTTTAGGCAGCCCTGCATAGATATACTGATGTTAGATGTTGCACCTAAATCTAACCACCAAGAATATCTTGATACAGTACTTAAATTAACTTCAGAACAAACTAACAGAGCACATACCTTTCTTCTTCAACCACGAGTGGTAGTTGGTACAGTGAATTTTGATGTGCCCAGGCTTCTTGCAGAAGTGACAGATGATCTGATCTCCCGAGTTCGCAGGAGTATTGTCCTTCTTCTGTTTCTTAGCATTGTCTGCAGCTTCTATAGTGGGTCCTTTTCCCTTAGAATTCTTGCGCTTAGACTTATTCTTATTCTTAGAGCCAGTACTGGATGTTGCAACATGAGCCTCCTCTCTCTTAGCTATCTTCTGTCTCTCTTCCTCCTGCACCAGTTGAGCTTCAAGCTTAGTCACTGACCAAGTTTCCTTGATGCAGTTGTAAGTCATACTGAATTGACTGTATGAGGAGGGGAGAGACATAAAAATATATTCTATGAGAAGGTCATCTGAGATGTCAAAACTATGCGACTTAAGTGCACATTGGAGCTTAACCATCTCAGTAATGTGCTCTCTAATTCCAGTCTTGCCCTTGTACTTCAAGAGTATTGAGTTTGACCATGAGTGTACAAATGTCGGCATTTTTACTCATGGCAAACTTTTCCTCTAGAGTTTTAATGTAGTCCTTAGCACCTGAATCCTTTTCAGGTACACAACCTTGAAGTGTTTCGTGGGTTGTCAACTTGATGATCATGCAACACATCCTGTCGTTATGATCCCAACCCTCAATGTCAGCCTTTTCAGTAGGAGTTTCCTCCCCTTGCTTGGCTGGCTTTGGTCAATCATAACGTAAGGCACGATCATATTTCATCATACCTATAAACAGTCTCAGTTTTGATTCCCATTGCTTATAATTTGATCCATTAAGATAAGGAATTTGACTTATGGCAGTCATGTTGCTTGGAAAAATTTTGAACAAGAGAACTATTAGATTATGCATCACAATTTTTAATCACAATTTTAAAGGTTTATTAAGAGGCTTTGACAAAAGACCTAGAAATTCTCCATTTAAATTTCATATTAACCAACAATACTAGCCAGCATGAGGCCCCGGAGGGAGCAGTTAGTACTCTTAGGTATTGTGGTGTTATGCACAAGTATTAAATGAACCCTTTTGTCGCTCTACCGGAGGGTAGATTGACATACCTACATGCGAATGACCAGGCCAATCAAGTGGGAGAGGTGAGTCACAAACGGACTACTTAAGTACCAAACCCCAAATGTTTTTTTTAGACATCACTAGCATACAGTATCTCATTTCCTTTCTTGATGCACCTTACTTTATGTATATTAAACAACTAACTTTGTTAATTAATCCTCCGGAGGGAGAAATTAATAATTTGTTGTCAATATACGTCTTTTTAACTTATCATGGGTCATCTTGCTCTAAAAACTTTAGCAATAATGTTCCGGAGGGAATAATATTGTTTGGCAAGATGAGGCATGTACTCCTAATTGCTTCTTAATAAGGTTTTGAAATCATGTATCTGTTTATTTTGGGACGTATCCTAATTGAAAGCTACTCATCCCAAATATACATATATATACATATTAACTAATAACAACTTTAATTAGAATTAACAAATTTTCAATATTTAATTGTATATATTAAAATTTATTAATACCATATTTTGATCTTAACTGTTATCCTTTTAAAATTTAGTTTTTTTTTATCTTTCCTTTTATTAGTCTTTAAATACTAATTATAGATAATTACTAAATTTTATATATTAAGATAAAATAGTATTAATTAATTTCGTAGCTAAATTAGTTATAATTATATATAATATAATTATATATATATATATATATATATATATATATATATATATCCTAAATTATAATTAATTTATAGCTACTCCTAATTCCAGATTTGGTTGTTTTTGTATAAAAGGCACAATTCAAAATATCCAAATCTGGAAATTTCAGTAAATTCTGGAAATTTTGGCACAATTCAAGAAGGTTCCCTGTCAGTTCAGATTTTCTTTGCCAAATTTCTAGAAAAATAGATATCTTGCAACGGCAAGAGATCTCTTGTCAAGTCAATTTGTGCGCACATATCAAAAATTTCAAAATATTTCATAATCTGTAAAATTCAAGTCCTTAAGGCAAAATGTTATTTTGGTAATTTTGAATCATAATTTTGTGAACCAAAAAATTTCTACATTAGTTTATGATGTGTGGATGAAGATTCTAAAATAAAACAGAGATTTTAGATTGTTTTATTAGGGTCAACAAAAAATGACAAAACGAGTACAACACTGGATTTTCCGGTCTCCAGTTTTTTGTTTTTGTTAAGATTCAAAATAGCATATCTCGAATTTGGCTGAATGGATTTTTGTGTGCCACATATCATTAGAAAGATAATGAAATCTAGTTTCTGGAAAACTATATTTTGAAATACAAAAATATTACAGATTTTGTGTAAAATTAAAAATTACAGAGACAACAACAATCTGTTTTCAGAATTAAAATCCAAAATTGAAATGTAATTTTCTCACAAAATAAAAAATAATTTTTTGGGTTCTTTATATTTTCAGAAAGGTGCTTAAGTCTAGTTTTCAAAAATGTATGGCTTGAATTTTAATTCGGTACACACAATCTTGGGCATAGAAAACATTGACTGGTGCGCAGCACAGGCATATCAAACAGATTTTTTTTTTTTTTTATATGACAACAAATTAAATCAGAAAAAAAAATCCTAGATCTTGACACGGAGGTGGCTCTGATACCACTTGTTGGGGGCGTGGGGGGGGGGGGTTGCAATTTCAATTTAGGTTAAAGAGCCAAATAATGAATTCCTAAATTAACTAGCAATTGCAATTCCATAAATCAAAACTCCGCGCAAGAAAAAGAATTAAAATACACAGCGGAAACATTACTAACTCGAATTCATGCTTTGCAATCTCACTTGCAAACTTCACTTGATCTGAGTTGACTTGAGATGGTGCTTGATTGGTACGCTCTCGAGTCCTTCCAAGCAAGACCTGGTGCCTTTCTTCTCTCCCGAGTCACGAACGGAGCTCAAGAGTATTATTCTCTAATGGAGGGAGAATAAGGTGGCTATGCACAACACATGTGCCCTAAAATTTTCTTGCATGATTGCTTGTGAAAATGTATCTTTGAGAGATCTTATAATTTATGTCAAAAATTCTACATAATATATGACATATTTTCTCAAAGATATTTGTTTGTGCAATTTTGGTAACCAATCAAATATGCATAACATATTTTCCTTTTCTATTCAATTATACGAATCAATTATATTTGCTGTCGTCAATATCAATCAATATATTTGATATACATCAACCATATCCGTGTAATATTTGGCTGATGAATACCTTTTCAATATAATATTAATATCCTCTCCAAATTATGCACAAACAAATCGGCCCATTTTGTTTGGTATCTTGATCAAATCAATTTATTAGGCCCAAACAATAATTCTTACATTTATCACTAGTATTAGTTGAATTAATTATAATTGATCCATCAACAATTATAATTAATTTACATTATGTTCTATATGCATTCGTGCTCCAAAATTTAGCGAAATTACGTACTATGTCATTATTTCAGTTAATCACATTTAGGCATATCTTATATTATTCCTCATAATATTATTGACAGTATGTGATATATTAATCATATAACACGTAGTTCAAACTTAATTAATTAGAATTGAGGTCTCAATTCCAACATATGCTGCTCGTAGTTTGGGGTCAAAAGCAAGCCTTGTCAAATATGATTGGTTGCTTGGAGTTACATCCACCTTATGTAAGGTGTTAGTGTGAGACAGCTTCGTGGTTGCGTGCATGGATTGATGGATGCAACTATACGAGTATCAGACAGACTACGTCCATAGGCCCATATTGTAGTAATTTCATTTCAAAGAAACAAAAGTATTTACAAGTATTAGTGCGTGATTCAGTTGTGTGGTTAGGTTACATTGATTGTGATATGCCAAATGAATGTCGACAGAATGTGAATTGGTCAATGGATTGGTTCTAAATAGCGATTATTGTGTAATTGCAGAAAGGTCAAATAAAAAGCTATTGCAAATAATGTAGCTATAGCAAAAGCTATCTCACATAGTTTTTTTTGTTTAAAAAATTATATATTATGTTTTCTACTAATTATCAATATTATCTAAAGTCTCATATAGCGATAAATAACACAAAATTAATTAAGGAATTAGAATATTCATATTGAACAAGTACAAAGTCCAAATTGTTATTTAAAATATCTCTAATAATATCATGAACTATCTATTTTTATCCATTCAAAATAACGAGAGCATCATGGCATAAACTATATATCTTTTTTCTATTAAAAAAATTCTAAGTATCATGGCATAAACTATTTATTTTTTTCTATTTGAAAGCAAAAGCAATCCGGATCTTGAGAACTAGCCTTTGGTCTAGTGGCTAAGGCACATGGTCTCTATGTGAGAGGTCATGGGTTCGAAACCTAGATGGGGGAAATTATTTGTTGTAATAACAGGGGCATTAAATACTTGGGTGACTTGACTTCCAACCTTTACTTAAAAAAAAAAAAGCAATCCGGATCTTGAAAAAAAAATTATCCTTAAAAAAAGTTTCAATTTGGACCTTTAAATGAAACCTCATGTAGCATAGCGTGCGCTATAGCGTACAAGTGTGTAGCGCAAATAGCAGATCGCTATTATCACTATAGCAGTCGTAACTGTAATAGTGCATTTTTATTCCATAACTTAATTAGCGTTTAAGGTCTGAAAACATTATAGCGCCGCTATAGCGTGCTATTTAGAACACTGATTCCATGTAATATCATATTATTTCTCTCATCTCAAGTGTTAAGTGGCGGAGGCAAAGAGAATGTCCCAATTATTGGTAGCATCGTCGTGTCGTGTTTTTCTGACTGTCCTCCATAGCTCTTGTGGCGTGTCAATCATGGCCGGAGCAATTCTTTAGTGGCACCTATATTAATTATCGCCAATGGTCGTCAGATCATCGCCAATAAACAAGTATAAAAGGTAAGGTTCATGGCCAATTAATATTTTAACATCTTAATAATATGTTATTTTAATATTTTATTAAATATTAATTAACAATAAAACGTGCATGAGATCGCATCGTTTTTTATGTGCAATATAAGACCACATTTTAAATGTTGGATTTTAAAATTAAAAAATATTTTTAATTGCTACCAAAATGGTTAATTTAATATATTATTAATAAATCTCAACGCTAAATAACATTCGACCTAGGACTGCAAACGAATCAAATCAAATCGAACTTACTTTAGTTTGAGTTTGAGTTTGAATATGATTCGAATCGAACTAGTTTGATTTGTTTCAGAACGAACTAATTTCGAATTGAATTAATTATGAATTTTTTCCGAATCGAATTGAAGTCAATCGAATCATGAACTATGAAATTTTTGATAGCCATCGGTAGTTTATGCATTAGTTTTCTTCATGCGGTTTTCTTTTACTTTTTAACTTTCACAAATTCATACTGATAGATTATGGGCCTGTCAAAAATTTCATTGCCTTTTATGCTGCTGAATTGACTAAAATCATGGCATGAACCTAGTCAAATAGAACTTATTCCGTTGTTAATTTGTTATGCTGCTAAAGCATTTTTCTTACAAAGTATCTTTCCTCTAGTAAACAAATAGTTCAGAAAAAACCTGACAATTAATCAAATCAGCAAGTCCAACTCCAACCGCACTTCTTCAATTTTAGCCCATATTTAATTTGAATTTTCAAATTTATTTTGCAAATTTGCATAAAAATCGGCATCAAATTGCACAATAAATTGTACAAATCATGCATCACACTTATGTAGTTGTAAACAAAAAGAACCATAAATGGAGTAGAAGTCGTACAAGGGGATGTGGCAACGAATTGAACACAAATAGTGAAAAGGTAAAAAAAGGTATACTTGAGAACTTACACGGCCGAGAAAGAGAGTACCTTGGATGAAGACCACCAAGATGAAGGCAGCACCGCCGAGAGAGAGACACGGCCTTGAGAGCTTGCTCATTACTTCTGCCAAGAGGAAATCGAAAAGGTGAAAAGGGTACATTCTGTAATTTCTCATGCATGGTGGGCACGTTTTTCCTGTGGCTACAGTTCAAATCGGGGGTTAAGGATTTTGTCATTATAGAGTAATCCTCTGATTAAAATAAAATCTAATAAAAATATAATTCAATTCAACAGAAAAGAAGTGATTACAATGGATTTGAAATTGTATTTTATTGATCAATATGTCACAATATAAAAAGAATTCAATATATCACAATATAAAAAGAACCCACAAGTTTACTTCATTTACGAAGTGCTGCCAGCATTGACTTAATTTACCAAGTACTGCCTTCATAACTAGAGGAAGAAACAGGAAAAAAAAAAAAAACTAAAATTCAAGTGAACAGAGATGTGTAACCAAAAGCTCCTTCGCGACTCGGCCAGACCTACACATCAACTCTTCCATAGCCTCTTCTTCTTCTTCTTCTTTCCCTTCAACCACGACTTCCTTAGCAAAGCTGGACCCACAACTTTTCTCACAACTAGGGGTGTCAATGACACCTATTTACCCATTTACTCTACCCGTATCATATTCGATAAGACGGGTAGAGGTAATTTTTTTTTTCCGTTAACTTATTAGGTGTGGGTAAGGATATATTTTCGTCAGGTAAACGTGTATGGGCATATATTCACATTACTCTTAATTTGTTTTCATATGCTAGAATCAATATCAGGATCAGATTTATTGATATCTTGTATAGAAAAGTGAACATTTCATTTAAATGCTAATTAAATTTTGTTGTTGATATTGACATCTGCTCACTATATATACAGTTCTAGTGCAGAAGTACCAGGAGTATGCATTTTTCTCAGATGCTGTAACTAATAAATAATAAATCTGATGTTGATTGTCATGCATTTACTTTTCATGTTATGAAAGTCATTTATAATTTCACAAACTATTTAATCAAGACCTTCTTAAGCTAAAATTATATTATTTTCATTTTTATATGTAAAGAAATGGAACATATAAGTATATAACAAATATAACAATAAGAATGATTTGTTGGCTTATTTAACGATTGAACAACGGTTAACACCATTTGTCTATTAACTCGAACCGATGGTGTTGGTTCATCAATACCGTCCAGTATGTTTATTCAACCGAATGCAAATATCATCAACGCCATCGGTTGTTGTTTGACTGCAAAAATGTATACATTTGTTATCGAGGTGATCGATGGCTATCAGTTTGTCAACTGAAGTTGAATTGTTTTTCGATAGTAGTGTTTCACTTTCAAAATTCATTATAAATTTACGGTCGTATTCAAACTTCATTACACACGAAAAATATAACCTTAATCGCTACATCAATTCTAGCTCTTGAATTAATGGACATTCAAAATATATCAAACTGCACAAACGAATATAAAATTGTTAGTGCAGCACAAATTTTTTTGTCGATTGCAGGTAGCGGGACGCAGATTCAAAAACGTCACTTTTATTTAACAGATGAGATGCTCGAGGATCACCCCAACCTAGCAACAGTAACTCAAAATGAGGAATCCTTAGACAGCAAGGACAATTTCCTTGCTCCGTGGGTGACGAAGCTAGCAAAAGAAGCAGCCGAACAGGCCTTGCGCGAGTGGGGCCAACCAAGGTCTAGAATTACCCACCTCATTTTCCATACTGCCACTGGCTGTTTTCATTTACCTGGTCCAGACTACCAATTAGCAAAGCTTTTGGGACTTGAACCCACGGTGAATCGCTACATGCTTTTCCTCCATGGCTGCTATGGCGGTGGTACCGTGCTTCGCCTAGCAAAAGATTTAGCTGAGAACAACCCTGGTGCTCGCGTCCTTGCTATCTGCTCAGAGAGCACTCTCAGCCTATTTACCCATCCATCTGAAACTTCAAGGGATGCCCTCGTTCCCCAGGCTTTGTTTGGCGATGGCGCTTCAGCGGTCATTATTGGTTCCAACCCGGACATATCTGTTGAGCAACCATTCTATGAGATTCTCTCAGGAGGCCAATCTCTCATTCCAGGCTCAGAGGATTCTGTTGGCAGCCGCATCACTAAGTCGGGCTTAATGATGTATTTGGAACCTACTGTACCAATGCATGTCAACAACAACATTCGAAAGTCTCTCTCTAAATCGTTCGAACCTCTTGGTATCTCAGATTGGAATTCTCTATTTTGGATTGTGCACCCCGGTGGACCGAAGATTCTAGATGGAATAGAGACTGAGCTCAAGCTAGAGAAGGAGAAGCTGTTTGCATCCAGGCACGTGTTAACAGAGTACGGTAACATGATGAGTGGTAGTGTGTTTTTTGTCATGGATGAGATGAGGAAGAGGTCAAGGAAAGAAGGAAAGGCCACCACCGGCAAAGGAGCAGAAACTGGGGTGCTTTTAGGATTTGGTCCAGGCATTACGATCGAAACAGCTGTTCTCCGTGCCTTTCCAATGACGATTTGATAGATATCAAGCTCTGGCTGTGCTGGATTGCAGTATCAAGTACAGTAAGTTTCATGCAAGTTATGTTGCATTATCAAGTACCAGTAAGTTTCATGCAAGTTATGTAATGGAATGGATATGATGTTTTTTATTTATTTTTTATATGAATATTATGTTACGTTGTGTGATGTTATTTTCTGCTATATATATGCGGTGTATTATATTCCTTTCTGCAATATGTAAGCAATATGTAACACGATGCATTGTACGTTTTGTTAATGGATGTTATATTCTAATAAAGCATGAATTATATATGATTTGATATGCACATTTCTTCAAAGTTGGTCTTGCAGGATTAATTAATATTCAAACTTGTGCGCATGGGGGTTGATCGATCTTCACTGTTATGTGAATATTTTATTACTCAACTACCTTTAAAAGTGGGAAAAATATCATTACAACAAATATTTGTAGTGAGCTGCTATATATCAAAGATATATGTAACGTTCATAGCACAACTTAGCTTTTGGAATGATATATAAATGGTATAATGCTATTAGTGTCTAGTAATTTAACATTATTAAAAATAAGGACTAAGATGGTGGTCAAACAGTGCAATTTTAAAAAAAAAGTTACATAATTAACTGTTGAATGCTAGTTATATTGTATTATCATTTAAGAACTAATTAATTGAATTATTTATAAGAACCAGCTATTTATTTTAGCCCATAATTCAAAATGGAAGATGTTTTATTAAGCAAATAGAGAAACAAATATTTCTTTATATCAAGCTACGTTGTCATATTGCTGTGGAAGTGGAACCATGTAGAGGCTAACCACGAACGTTGATTGAAAGGATAGTTTGGATAGTTTTCTCTTGTGATGTGTCTAGTAGAAATTTTCAACGTTAAAAGTCTAACACCTAAACCTAAACCTCCGCTTCTCCTCCTCTTTTCTAAGCAACTTACTTGCTAAGTATCTGTCTTTCAATTAATACGCAAATGCATCCTTTCACAACCCCTACGTCTGGGGGGTGCTAACCCACCCTATGATTTCGAATTTTTTAGTTACGTAGTTGCAATTTGATTGAATTTTTTATTTATACAAAAAAATTATATTAATTTTCTTACTTGATGATCTCTCTTACGCGTCTAATCAATATTTTTTTGAAGTCAACATGTAATAATTAATTTTTTCACCAACTCCTTATAGAGCTTGAGAGCCTCAACACCTAACCGAGTAGGATATATTTACAATAACATTCATGGATAGAGATCCATAGCGCAGTCAACACCAAACCTTACGGAGTAGGATATATTTTGTAACCATAATTCATCATATGTTTTCTACTTTTCCCTCTTATTTACTAAAATCAACAGTGGCTATAAGGTGAAGGTTATATTTTTGTTTTTCTAAATTGGAATATTGAGACTTGTAGATTTAGTTCTATTGTTATCGATGTTATCGGAATCAAACCGGTCGTCGATATTTTAAAGCTTCGGGGCAACGATTTATTGGTCGGACTGGTGGGTTAACTTGTTCAATTGCTGGATTTTTTTAAGTAGCTGAGTTTAATAATGAGTTGATTACTTCTTACTTTACTGAAATGTCAATTAATTACAATAATATTATTTAAATAAAGCTTAATTTGAACAAATTTAATTGCATAAACAATCTAAATAATAATATATATATTTCCGCCAATTCAAATTGGTATGTACCATTCTATTTATAATTTATTCTCAATTAATACAAATACGTCATGAGTTCCATATCAGCTCTTGCCAGCACAACTTTTAAAGCCAATATTATATTTATTGTTGATTTAAGACTTTGAAGTTTGAAGTTTTCAGTAGTTGGTGATTGACATAGAGTGCATGCATATTAAACTGATTGCACAACATTGAGTTGTTAGGCATCCCGAAAAGTTGCACCCCTAAAATTACCTAGTTGTTTCATAATTCATGGCATATATACCACAATCTTAGAATGCTTTGTCACAGTAACACAAACCAACAGATGTAGTATTAAAAAAAATTCTGCAGTATATTTCATATATAATCCAATATGTATTTTAAGAACCACACATCTGTTTGGAAATATAATACTCCTGGAAACAATTACAAAAAATGGTACCGAATTTTTGTATATGAAATACTCTAATATGAGTTGACATTCTAAATGAGACAAAACATTGAAAGAGCAATCAATTTTGGTAGCAGTTTTAGTATGCATGGAGTCTAAATCAATCACCAACCACTGAAAATACCCAAGTCTTAAATCAACAATAAATATAAATATTTTGAGATAACTAACTACTCAATTGTTGTGCAATCAGTTTTGGTAACAGTTTTAGTATGCATGCAATAAATATAATATTCATCAAGTCTCACTATTACAATATGCATCACCAAACGGCTAATCACTAACATTTTTGGTAATAAACTGTTAGACTATGTCCTGTGTGTCAAATTGATAAATAAGTAGTCAAACTTGTCATCAACAGTTTATTAAAAGAGAATCCACTTTCACCAACAGTTCATATAGAAGAACCCTTAATTACAAAAATGTATATTTAATTACTAACGGTTATTCATGTAGATATATAATTGGTGAATATGCACCGTTAGCAATTGTTCTTTTAAATGAACCCTTAATGAATTATGGTCCATTAAGAGGTTCTATTTGAATACTTCGACTAGTCACGCAGTCCAAGTCAATCACCAAATAATTAATGAAAAATACCGTTAAGAGGTTCGATATTCCAAGTGCAAGTTTTGTTTCAATTTGGAAACTAGCTTCCAAATGATATTTTGTTACTATATATGTTGTATTTTTTAACCTCATAATGGAATTTTTTAATTAACAGCTTTTATTTACTTGGAATACATGCCAAATTAATGGAAGTTTTCCGCGGACAGTGATTGACTTAGGCCACAATCCATAATTTAAGGGTTGAAACAGTATTAAAGCCGATATTATATTTAGTGTTGATTTAAGACTTGGAAGTTTTCAGTGGTTGGTGATTGACATAGACTGCTTGTATACTAAAACTACAACCAAAACAGATTGCAATTGAGTTATATTTCCTCTATAAAGAGTGTTACATTCGCATGTTACATTGGCAAGACCACTTTGAGAGGAAAAAAAAATGGGACAAGACAATATGACCACTGTTCAAGGCAAGGCTACGGTTCTTGCAATTGGCACAGCTGTGCCTCCCAACTTCATCAATCAGTCAGATTATCCTGACTACTACTTTAAGTTTACTAAGAGCGAGCACCTTAAAGAACTCAAGCAAAAGTTCACTAGAATATGTAAGCACTTGCCTTATCCCTTTACTTCAATCTTCTAACCGATCCAACAATTTTACTTTTAGAATAAATTTGAAAAATTGCTTAATATTTTTTTTGTCGATTGCAGGTAGCGGAACGCAGATTCAAAAACGTCACTTTTATTTAACAGATGAGATGCTCAAGGATCACCCCAACCTAGCAACAGTAACTCAAAATGAGGAATCCTTAGACAGCAAGGACAATTTCCTTGCTCCGTGGGTGACGAAGCTAGCAAAGGAAGCAGCCGAAAAGGCCTTGCGCGAGTGGGGCCAACCAAGGTCTAGAATTACCCACCTCATTTTCCATACTGCGACTGGCTGTTTTCACTTACCTGGTCCAGACTACCAATTGGCAAAGCTTTTGGGACTTGAACCCACGGTGAATCGCTACATGCTTTTCCTCCATGGCTGCTATGGCGGTGGTGCCGTGCTTCGCCTGGCAAAAGATTTAGCTGAGAACAACCCTGGTGCTCGCGTCCTTGCTATCTGCTCAGAGAGCACTCTCAGCCTATTTACCCATCCATCTGAAACTTCAAGGGATGCCCTCGTTCCCCAGGCTTTGTTTGGCGATGGCGCTTCAGCAGTCATTATTGGTTCCAACCCGGATATGTCTGTTGAGCAGCCATTCTATGAGATTCTCTCAGCAGGCCAATCTCTCATTCCTGGCTCAGAGGATTCTGTTGGCGGCCGCATCACTAAGTCGGGCTTAATGATGTATTTGGAACCTACTGTACCAATGCATGTCAACAATAACATTAGAAAGTCTCTCTCTAAATCGTTCGAACCTCTGGGCATCTCAGATTGGAATTCTCTCTTTTGGATTGTGCACCCCGGTGGACCGAAGATTCTAGATGGAATAGAGACTGAGCTCAAGCTAGAGAAGGAGAAGCTGTTTGCATCCAGGCACGTGTTAACAGAGTACGGTAACATGATGAGTGGTAGTGTGTTTTTTGTCATGGATGAGATGAGGAAGAGGTCAAAGAAAGAAGGAAAGGCCACCACCGGCAAAGGAGCAGAAATTGGGGTGCTTTTAGGGTTTGGTCCAGGCATTACGATTGAAACAGCTGTTCTCCGTGCCTTTCCAGTGACGATTTGATAGATATCAAGCTCTGCATGTGCCGGGTTGCATTATCAAGTACCAGTAAGTTTCATGCAAGTTATGTAATGGAGTGGATATGATGTTTTTATTTTTTATTTTTTTTATATGAATATTATGTTACGTTGTGTGATGTTATTTTCTGCTATAGATATGCGGTGTATTATATTCCTTTCTGCAATATGTAAGCAATATGTAACACGATGCATTGTACGTTTTGTTAATGGATGTTATATCCTAATAAAGCATGAATTATATATGATTTGATATGCACATTTCTTCAAAGTTGGTCTTGCAGGATTAATTAATATTCAAACTTGTGCGCATGGGGGTTGATCGATCTTCACTGTTCTGAGAATATTTTATAACTCAAGTACCTTTAAAAGTGGGAAAAATATCATTACAACAAATATTTGTACGTATTGAGTGTTAGATTTATAAAAATTAGAAGGCTGATTTTATCAGCTGCTATCAAAGATTTATGTAACGTTCATAGCACAACTTAGCTTTTTGGAATGATAAATGGTATAATGTTATCAGTGTCTAGCAATTTAACATTATTAAAAATAAGGACTAAGATGGTGGTCAAACAGTGCAATTTAAAAAAAAAATTATATAATTAACTGTTGAATGCTAATTATATTATATTATCATTTAAGAACTAATTAATTGAATTATTTATAAGAATCAGCTGTTTATTTTAGCCCATAATTCAAAATGGAAGATGTTCTATTAAGCAAATAGAGAAACAAAGATTTCTTTATATCAAGTTGTCATATTGCTGTGGAAATGGAACCATGCAAAAGCTAACCACGAACGTTGATTGAAAGGATAGTTTGGATAGTTTTCTCTTGTGATGTGTCTAGTAGAAATTTTCAACGTTAAAAGTCTAACACCTAAACCTAAACCTCCGCTTCTCCTCCTCCTCCTCTTTTCTTAGCAACTTGCTAA